>CM060567.1:18887500-23687500 GCA_030625065.1 Alectoris magna
TAGTAAGCCATGGGAAACATAGTCATGTTGTTTTCCCTTGGCAGTTTTTGTCATTGTGCTCGAAATCATACAAGTTAGAAAGTATCTCATGCTGCACTCCCTGGGCTGGCTCCTCACCTGGGATGAGCATTCCATCAGTTCCTATTCTTCTACACATAAGAAATAGAAGTTTGCATGTAGATGCTCATTGATTCTACTGGAAAAGCAACTGCAGTAGCTCCGATAGCTTACTCTAGTAGCTGATTCTTAATACAAACACTATTTGCAGTTAAAAGTACTTCATTAATTAATCACAGAATTATTTTCCTACCAGCTTCATTTGGAATACAACATTTATACACAACTAATTCCCATTAAAGATAATCAGTGTGGCCTTTAGCATGCTGTAGAATTACAATTTTGTGCAAGGCTCAAGCTGTACTTTCAGATAGCTGCTACTATGCACCAGCTGCAGGCTGTTACTCCACACCTCAGTGACACAAGAAATTGCATCCTCTGCAGTTTCAGTGCAAGGTCAGACAAGTTAACTGAGCCAAGCCAACAAAGAGGGGATAGAGGGAATGAGAAACAAACCCGAATTTGTTGAGAGCAGGATGTGGCTGTGCAAGCTCTTCTGCTACCTTTCTTTCTCTTTTTCTTTTTTTTTTTTCTTTTTTTGGGGGGGGGGAGTGGGGGGGAGGCTGGTGAGGGAGGGTAGGGGATGATGACAGCATTAATGCTGGTTGTTACAAATTCATATGTGAGAAAGAGCAGGAGAAAGAAAGAAATAATCTCTGACAAAACTGCTTCAGAGAGAATGTCTTTAATGTCTTCGCTCACCATTACTTTTTAATACATACTAGGTAGCATTCCTGCCCAAAGCAGGGGGTTTGAACTAGATGATCTTAAAGGTGCCTTCCAACCCAAATCCATTCTAGAGTCATGGATTTACAATATTTCCTGAATAATACCTCATTTTGGTAACAAAAATGGGTGACACGGAGAAATACTCTTTTGTCCATGAAGGTACCAGCACATTCCCAGCTTGTTTTGAATCCTTGCCAAAACACAGCTATCCCCATAGGCTGAGCAGGAAGGGATGAGCAGACTGCGAACTTCCACACAGCTTCCATGGTGTGAAAATACCTCACGTATGTTTTCTATTATTTTTAATGATGCTCTCTGAGCTGTTTCTCATAGTAGTCAAAGAAGTGCACTGCATTCCTATGCAGAGGTGTGGACTGGGGACACTGTGCGTGAAGTGGTGTTTTTGTTTCCTTACTTTCCTTACTTTCACTTGGTACTTACGTACCTCAGAGGAACACCGGCGCTTTTCCTCAGTGAGGACTGTTCACCAAACCAAGGTGCTACATTACAGCAAATCCCCTGCAGGTAGAATAAATCTGTTTAAAATGTTGAGGCTATACCATCACTTGAACTGTGTAAACATTTGGCAACTTTCTCTTCTTTAGCAACAAAAATCCATTTTTACCACCTAACCCTCTGTCAGTTATATTTTAATTCCTTTTGTAAAACCCTTCTGAAGTATTTTTCTGTCTCCAGTCCTGCAAAGAAAGCCGTCTCTGCTGTTCCACAGAGCCGTGGCAGCAGAGCCCCCTCGTGGAGACACCAGGCTCAGTGCCAGGAGGTGGATTTGTGCCCTGAAAGCTACAGGACACGATGGCACCTTCTTTAACCCTCCCTGCCTTAACCAGCCCATTGTGTTACTTAACCTGCTGCTCAGTGCTATGGGCTTTTCTGTCCATGTTCTCTAAAAAGCATATAAAGCATCTCTTACTTAACTCTCGATGTGTAACTTTAACCAATTTTTACTCTTTAAATAGAACACAGACGTAAAGATACCAAAACAAAAATATTCCATGTATGTTATAATATATTCCTGTGTTAAGGACCAACTAACTATCTGTTGCATGCTCCTATAACTGCTGCTAGATGGCTAGGCCTTTCTTCAGCTTTTCCAAACTGGAAATGGAAATAGATGATTTTCTCATCTTTTATCTTTCTCAGCAGTTTAATTAAACCTAGAAGAAAGCAAGATTAACCTCTCTTCCTTCTGTTGCTCCCCTGCTCTACTTTATCTGATTATTTCAAGAAGCAGCAGCCACTCAAGCCAGTAAAAGACAAGTTAGCACAACTATATTGAACATTTGAATGTGGTGTTCATCTTTCATCTCCTTGGTGATAAAGAAGGAGAGATACTGTCTCACTGCTTGCAAGGAATCTCATGGGCTACTGAAGCACAAATACTTCAGTGCAGATAGTATCATCATAATACACTGGGAAGGACCTGGCAATATATAGTTTACCTTCTGTTTAGTGGGCCTGAAGCATTAAAAACCTGTGCATTAATTAGTTCAGAATTTCTTCACGGTTTCAATAAATCTTCTGGTCCTGATGTCCTCACGGATCATTCAGATCTTGGCAGGACACTGCGCACCCTTTGGAGCTCTGGGATTTGCAGCACATCCAGCCACGGGAGCTCCTTTTAGAAGGTTGTTTGGAAAGATATTTTTTTCTGAACTGAAACAGAGCAACAATGCTGGAAGCCCACCTGCAGTATTTCACAAAGAACTCATATAAAGAGCAGTAATCTAAAAATAAAAAAAAAAAAAGAAGAAAGAAAAAAAAGAAAAAAGACAAAAGGAAGCCAGAGTATATACAAAGTATAGTAACAAGAAAAGTAGCAGTGACATTCTAAACTCAGGTGTCTTTGTGTTAATGTATTTAATTCCTCTCTTAACAGCCACCTAATGTTGCATTAAGTGTTCGGCTCTGCACAAAATGTGATGCCAAAAGCTTTCCTTTGAAGTGATACATTTGATTTATAATAAAAAGCAGCTCTTCACTATGTGAGACCAACATGTGTGTTCAGGGTGGAAGTGATCCCAGGGAGACAGGAGTAAAGGAAGGTGGCAAAAAAAGAACAACAAAAGCCCAATCCAATAAACAAACAAGAAAACCCTGAAGGCAAACAAACAAACAAAACAAAAACCCAACCAAGAAAAAAAACACAAAAAAACCCCCAACACAAAACAAATAAAATCACCACCAACAAAACCACCAAAAAAACCAAATCCCAACAAACCAGCAGATGTTACAGCAAAATGGAGACCTTGAAGGAAGAGTGTTGGAAAGGCTTTATAGATAACCACCCATACAGAGAACATACCTCACTGGAAAGTGGCAACACCTTTATGAACAGTGCATTTGTAGGTGTTCTGAATATCAGGATATGTGTCCCACTTTAAAAACATCCTGAAAGAAAATCTACTTTGAGGAATTTTTACTGTCATAAAGCAGTTCCTAACGCACTTGAACAAACATTTTCCAGATAGGTCCTATATGTTCTCCACTAAGTTAAGATGTTTAGATTCTTTTTAGAAGTAAGGATCCAAGTATTTAGTACCATTGAATATCAACTATAAATTTAGTATGGTTGAACTGCAAGCTGCTTCCTTTAACCAAAGGCTCATTAAAGTGCAGTCAAATTCTCTGAGAAAAAAAAAAGATTGCAACATATCTGGAAATATTGTTTCACAGAAAATGGCAAAATTATGAGTTCAAAATAATGTAAACAAATGTCAAATTGTTGATGCTCTAAAATTTTACTTAGAAAACTGTTCTCCAGAAAAAGTCACTATACGAACCCCCTTAGAAATGTCTTTATCATGTCAGAAAATGTTACGTTTGTTAATTAACTTTTCTTCGTACAATAGCAGACCTTCAAATTAATAGCTGTTGCAAACTATAGGCAAACAGTGGGTGCCTGACTTAATTAACTCAGACTCTGTGTGATGTGATTTGTATTTCAGCAATGCTTGTTCATAAAATGGGCACTGCTTTTCCTATGGCATATGGCTCTGTTTCTTCCAAAGGGCTGTGATATAGCAACTTCAGGATCCAGAATCCTTTGTTGTTATTTCATGATTTCACCTCCTAGTGTCCTGCAGAGTAGAAGATTTGTGAGAACCACAGGAAATATACAAAACAGAGAGCAATGCAAAACTGAAAGCATTATTATTTTCATGAAGGCTTTCTACAAATGACAAAAAATATTTGTTAATAGAAATACCAGAACAGACTTTCTATGTGTCTATGCACAGACATGGACAGAACCCCAGCACACTCAGTGGAATGTCATATAGAACAGCTAATTAGCAACTAAGCAATAACTGTATCAATGCTTAGTCACATTACATTTTAATAGCTGATATATATAATATATAAGTATATAGATAGATATCCTAATGGTATTTCTCCTAACTTATTACATTTGAAGGGAGGCAACATATTCATTATATTATATTAACCATACTTGCTACTGTGAGTTGAGTCCTTGCAATCTTCACAAAGTACAAATGCTTGTATTTTCTCTAATAAAGGCTTCCAAATAAGCCTTTGGCAATATTTCTGTGCAAAGTGGGGCCACTGAAGAAATAAACTGGCCTTGTGACTCATATCTCCATGGGGTTCATGAGGCAAAATGACTTCAACAGAGACAGTAGGTCTCAAGCAAGGACAGGCAGCCTCCTCAATTAGCCTCATAGAAAACAAGTGCAAATACTGCATTCAGTGCAAGTAAGATTCAGTAGTTCTAAAAAAGAGAATAGGTCAAAAAGAGTAAAATTATTCAGCTTTATGAAATCATGTTCTTTAATCCTTACCTGGTGGAGGAGTCTTGCACATGACTACGGTGGCTCAGCTTTACACTGAGCTTACTTTGCAGATGTCATTTTAAAAAAATCCTATTTGGTATGATCTTAAAATGTGAAGGTAGCCTGTCTTTGAAAATGGACATTTCACAAGGAAATATTTGATCTTCTTTTGGTCGGTATGTATTAGTATGCATTGGAGGGTTTTTTTGCTTGTTTGTTTTGAAGCATTGGGGTCACAGTTAATTTGCTTGCATAGTAATTACTAGGTGGCCTGTTATTCAGTTCTTGTTAGAACCTTCTTTTAGGCACAGATACTCTAGGAGCTGAAATGCATTCCTGTTTTTTCCTAGTGCTCCCTAATCGAATAGCTGTTATTTTCTACCACAGAACTTGTTAGCAACACGATGGATTTTTTCCCCACCTCATGCAAGCAGATATAATGAGTGGTTACTTTTGGAAATCCTTTCATAAGTTACTGAATACATTGTTCCATTGCTCCCTAGCTTCCCTTACAAATTGCTTTGAATGTAGATAACATTCATTTTTGAATCTGAGCAGTTTTCATAGCTTCACAACTTGCTGATAATCCTGCTATCACTTGTGTGTCATCCTCCACCGTATCACTGTGTATCTCTGTTTGAAATTAAATTCTGAGAACAGAAACATCTTGTTTTTCTTGGCTTTTCTCCCTTATTTTCTTGAGGAAACAGTGCCCCCAAGAGCTCTTGTTTAGGGAGGGGCGGTTTAAGATGCTTAAGTCAATTAGCTATTCACTGATAATCTCTAAATGTAAAAGTCTTCACAGAATTGTTTCTAGAGATGTTGGCTTGAAAGGCAGATGAAACACTTTCCTTACTTTATGCTCAATAATAGAGAGTTTGCTAAATGACAACTCTTCTAATATTTCCCATACGGAGACCTCTGCTGAAGAGAACAGCTTTTGGAGGACCGAAGGATGAGCTGTTTGCCAGGGTTGCATCTTTGCTGTTTTTCTTTGCAAGTTTCCTTATTGCTGGGCTGGTTTTGTCATTTACCAGTTGACATCAGGACAGCTGGCGGCAGTCCAGGAGACAGCAGGAAGCAATGTTTGTTTGTTTGTTTGTTGGTTTGTGGATGAGCAGAGAAGAAAGATGGTGTGAAGGGGGAAGAACAAAGAGAATTAACAAGGAACAGTTTAAGCTACGATGTAATCGTAAAAATACATACAGCAAGCCCGTTAGCCATTCTTTCTTAAAATACATGAAATACATGTGAAAATAATCACGAATAGCCTCAAAATCTCACAGAGTCAGATCTTTATAACAACCTGAAGTTATAATCTGGTGAATTATCATGGCTTTTTATAAATAATACACAAACAATTTTGGACAGCACCAAAACTGCTGAAAAATTGAGGAATTGTCCTCATAGCATTTAACAAATCCATCATCCTCAAAGGCAGATTTTTTAAAGCAGAATTTGGAAATGAAGAAATGATAGTTTGCCACTGAGCCTTTACATTCAGAGAGAGCATGGGGGGGGGGGGGGGAGGGCAGCTAAAACCAGAAAAACAGAAGATTATGCCACTTGAAAAAAATTCATATTCATTTTCAGTGGAGAACTGATTTTAATGCATTAGCAAATACTTGACATCAACACCTACATTTGTTTCCGTAGCAGAAACAAATCTCCAGTTCCATGAACATTGGCTGGTTGACCTCAAAAGATCACTTCAAATGAATATAAATACACAGACAGAAACAATAGACATACGTAAATTCCTATCAATGAGCTCCAAACCAGTGTCAGCTGTTTCAATTTAAAATGAGAATAGCAGCATCTGTCTTACACGGCAGCCAGCCTGTAAAGCACTGAAAAATTAAAATCCATAAAATGGAAAGGAGGAGCTCCTTGGTTTTGCAGAGAGACTCTCCCCATCCTTTTATTCTATGGGCTGTTTCCAGCCAGGTCCTAGACCACCAAGAGCTTCAGAGGTCAAAACAACTACTTGGAGCTCTATCAGGACACTAGACAGAGCACTGCAGATTGATAGATAAATATAAAAGGCTTCCAATGCAAGATCTATGCCAAAGGAGTAAAGCAGTAAACTAGATGATATTGTTTACATCGAGCCTGCAGTCAGCCAGATGTGGTTATTTCTGAGTTACACAGATCAGTGTGAATGAAGATAAATACAAGACAGAGAAAGTACCATAAAACACGCTTACAATAAATGAGTCATAGTATTCCCATATGCTTTCAGATTCTCAGCAATAGAACCATGCTCTCCATCCTGGGAGCATTCCTGGAATTAAGTTTACTCTCTGACATGTATCTATATTTTATGCATGGGAGTTTTCTGTGATGTATAGCTATATAGTGCATGGGAATAATTCTAATTTCTGCATTAAATTTCTCCTTATCAGTTGCAAAAGGCATTACTTTTTCTTCTGTTTTTCTATGTAACTGTAAACTTGCCAAAGAAAATGCTATGGAAGAAAAGGAGTTAATGGTTGGGTTTATAACTGGCGTGGAGTGAATCTTAGGAAATATGGGAGAAAGGTGACCTCTGCTCAGAAGACTGCCTGCTCATTAACAGATGGCTGTAGTTTAATGATTCTGCTATGGTGTAAAGAACAAATCAAATTAGATGTTGTGTGAAGCTGTCGTTGCACTGCGTTTCTCTGCACAGTTCTCTGCACTTAAAGCATGATGCTCCTTTCACAGCAGTCCCTCTGATTACTGTATCTCATCCTTTCCACATCAAAGTGATGTCAGCACTTTTATACTATAAAAAGGATGCAGAGATAATGTTACAATGCATTCTCTTCAAGTAGCATTGACTTGTACACTCGCAACATTTTTTTTTTTTTTAGTTTTAGTAAAAGAAGATGCATTAAAGTGAGTAGCATCCTAAAACTGAGCAAAGCCAGAAATATTAACTTAGAGTCAAAACAAAGCACCTCTGCAGGGATGGTGGGGAATTTAGAAAGTCAAGTCTGCTTAAGTGCTATCTCAATTATATTTCGGTCAACAAACAGGAAACACTGTGAGTATGGAAAATGTCTGTTCTTTAAAAAGCACTGAAGGCTCTTTTTTTTTTTTTTTTTTTTTTAATTTACAAGCTGAAACACTATAGAACCTGAAAGTGAAATATAAAGTAATTCAGATCCCGCTCCTTACGTCTAAAGCATGGCCTCATCTAGTCACTGGTGCACAGAGATGGGCTTGCTCTGATAACATTACTGCTTTATGACAAAGTAAAATACAATTAAATGAATACAGGATGGAAGGGATTGAAAAGCAGCAGAAAGAACTTTGGAGGATTGGCTTGAACTTTGTAGGGCTTTCTCTAAATTAACTCCACCAAGAAATGTTCTTCCTTCCTAGATACTCCTTTAGCAGCTATACATAATCTACCGGTGTTTCACACTGCGTTTATTGGTCATGTTGGTCACTTGCCATCATCTGTATGTCACAGAAGGGATAAGGCTTGGCCAGCAGGTGGCAACTGCATTTTTTGTTCACGGAGAAATAGAAATTTCAAAGATTTCAGACATGTTTACAAAAGCATATATAGCAACAAATAAAGAAATATAAAAAGTTTCCGTTTCATTTTCAAGGTAGGAATGACATTTTTCAAATAAGCTTTTCAAAGAAAAAAAGCAAAGCAAAATTGTGAAGGAGGGGAGCGCATTTATGTAAAAACAGTGCTCAGTGGCAGACAGAAAAATATTTGGGTAACTCATTTTTTTTTAACTGATAAAAAACTTGACATCATGAGGATAAAAGTTTAGGTCTATAAATAGTATGCCTGTCAGATCCATCTCTGTCTAAATCCTATTCACTTTTATCCCAGAATTATGGAAGATTTATTCTCAAAATTATTTCTTCCTTCCTCGGTTGCCTTTCATTCTCCTGCCTTATTAGCATGTGACTGTCAGTAATGTGCCTTTGGATCCTGAATGTGAAGGGAAGAACACTCAGACAATTACGTGTCACCTTACACACAGGTCACAGACTGATCTTGGCTAAATCAGCCTAAATCTGGAGATACTTAGCTGAGATCAATGGGCTTACCCAGGCCTGAAATCAATTATTACCCTAGTGTAAGTGCCTTGATAAACTCACTCATCTACGACAAGCTGAGAATAAAGACTTATTCAGACGAGATCAACAATAAATTTCAAGAATTTGTTTATTTTTCAGAAGTTCACTTCTTTTATTTGTATGTTTTTCCTAAGTGTTCTAAGGATCAGCTCAGCTTTGCAGTATGTTGGAAGTAACCTAGCTCATTCTTTGAAAATGGGCAAATTCTATCCTTTTTTTGTTGTTGTTGTTGTTTTCTTTTTAAACTGCATTATCCACATTTTTGGGGGGGCTGGGGAAAAATATCTCAAACTGGACAACTTTCCTGTTCCTGGTTTAACTCCCTACTACAAATTCTGTATGACATTACAGGCTGTTATGCTGCCTACCGTATCATCATGCTGCTGCTAAAAGACTGCTCATTTTCTTCATCTGTGACAACCTGAATGTATCTATCTGTTGCACATGTTCTGCTTACTAGCTATGTAAAAATACTAATCCTGAATGCTAAAGAGAAAGCTGCTGTTTCCTTTATCATCTCTTTATTAAGCTCCTCCAGTTAATAGATTTGAAGTATAAAGATAGAAGATTAAAGCCAATGTTCAGGGACATCCAGTTTGGGTGAGCATTTTGTATCTTTGCTGAGTACCTAATAGCTAACAAGAATTGAGATAACAAATGATTGCCTTTGCTATAACCCGAATTCCCAGAAATATCCAGAGGAGTCACTGGGCGGCGGCAGAAGATATAATAGCACCTGTGCCTGTCATAAGCCCCAGGTGCAAGAAGGAAGATCGTTACTACAGCCTCAGAAGAATGAATGGGGCTCGTAGGTCAAAACAGAGGAAATTTCTTCACATCGATATTACAGACTGAAACTACATGAATCCGTGCAACATACTGAGGGCACTGAAGGTAGATAGAATTCATTACGTTTCTAGTGTTGGGGTACAAAAGGCTGCATCACAGCCATGCCCATAAGGGTTGTTGCCTCACTGTGGGCCATATGCTTTCAAGTTCTCAGGAATTAATAAAGACTTGACTCTGCTCCCCCTCAGCTTCCCACACAGGTCAGACAAATCATGGAGCGTGCTGCCCTGGCATGCTCTCTCACAGTGGTGATACTTCGAAAATCAACTCTAAAGACATCTTTTTCTAACAGGGATCACATAATAACTAACAACTCGCATCAAGGCAGGCGTTGCATAGCAGCTTTGAGATACAAATATCCTAGCAGATTTCACAAATCAGTACGCAATGAGGGAAAAAATATCTGAAAACTCTGGGGAGTACCCTTCCCAAAATAGCGTTAAGCTGTGACTAGTGAGCTAATCGGACTTCACTGGAGGCAAACAAGTGGAATTCCAGTGTTATGTATAGGCACACAATAAATAATTTTATGGGGATTTTGGTTGAACTAATCTCCTTTCCACAGAACTTTATTCCATCACCTAGGAGATCTACAGCATTTATTTTCTCTTGCTAGGCACAAATCTGAGATGAGCCTGATACATGTCAGTCAAACTTCTCAGATCATTGTTCATTATGCTTTCCAGCTGACAGTTTTGACTGTACAGAAAATTATTGAAATATTCCTATTTTGGATTTCCAACATGGTGTCTTTGACTTCTAGTCTAGACCTGTCTAGCTTTATCAAAGATCTTATCAGCTACAATTATGTGGTAGGCAGACAAGCAATTTGTCTGAGCGCTCTTGTAGTGGCTATTAGTAATAAAATAAAGATTGCATTTGGGGACTTATTCCTCCCAGCTGGTCAGTAATCTCACTTTCTGTAGATATGCATGAGGAATGGGGACAGAAGCCCTTCACGGGACAATATCTTTTACTCAAGTGAAATTACATAGCAAATTATATAGTGCAGGTGTGCCAATGCAGAATGGTATTGACATTGCCAGATTCTGCACTTGAACATACAGAAATAAAAACTGTAGTTGTCTATATATAAACTACTTTCCTATTAATACAGTGATTAGTCTTAGAAAGTACAATAATAAACACAGTGAAAAATAATTATTCACTGTAAAAAGAAAAAATAAACAGTCTAGTTCCCATGAAATATCAAATTCTGACTGGAACAGAAAGTATCTGCTGAGGGCAGTGACAAAGCTGGGGGGTACCTGCTTTACAGAAATAAAGCCAATGAATTAAGTAACATCCAACACTAATATGACAAGCTTGCTTTGCTTTAGTCATTTACCATGAGAAATCACCATAAAAAGAAGCTTTCACCAGATTTTTTTTTTTTAAACTGGGGTATTCTCAATGCTTTAAAAGGGTGAATGTATAAAAACAGTGAATTGTTGTAGGCTCTTTAATGTTGACCTTCTTTTGATAACTTTAGGTTTGGCACAGCCCCTGCTTTTAAATGAGAGTACTTAGTTTGTAGCACTGGCTTAAATTCACTGTCTGGCTAGTGAGCTTCAGCAGGTTTAGTGCCTCTCTATTTTAGACACTAGCATTTGTATGGTGTTTTCCTCCCCAAAGAAGTAAATTATTTATACCACACCAACCTTTTTTAACCTGGCTTCTGACAGGCTGGGATTTTTCCAATCTCACTTGAAACTGTCTAAATAATTTATCAAGTATTCTTTCAAAGTACAATGAATTCTGAAACCTATGAAATGTTAAATGAGGTTCTTTGCCCTTCCAATGTGAGTGGGTTACAGAGGTTAAGCTAGTGTTTTCTTTAAACTTTCCTCAGTCCCTGTTTTTTCCCACTGTACAGACTTCTTCTCCCCCGCCCCGCCCCCCTCCCCCCCCCCCCCCCACTAGTGTCTATTTATGAATTTTCATTATATATTCCATCTATCAAACTTTTTGTTTGTGTTTCTATACCTCTTGCTAACTCTTCCCTTCCTAATGTCTTTCTACACCTTTTAATTTTAGATACAACGGGACAGTTTTCCCTGTAGGCAGTCCTCCAGGTACAGGAAGAATTGATTTTTGCATAGTGTACAGGCAGTCTCAGTCCTCCCAGTATTCTTGGTGCTGGGTTTTCCATTCCAGCCTCAAATTCAACAGACCCTCCTCCCATCCTCTATGAAGATAACATTGATTAATAGACTTGAGATCTTTGGTATGTAGCATGAGGAATTTTGGACAGAACCTGAACCAGCAAACAATGTGCAGTCTCTTCCTATAACTGCCTACACTGTTAGTGGTGTTCCCTCCTTCAGTATCATCATGCTGATTAACTGCTTTTGTGCAGACCACCAGCATCCACAGAGAGAGGCAATCTGTTGAAGCTCATGGCTGTGAGACCTATAAAGTCAGTATTTTCCAGTATATAAATGCTCTTGCATGTGTCAGAGTCATTCTGATTTCAGTTGGGTGGATGTAGGAAGGAGGAAGATGGTAACATCTGACACTGATTGTTAGACACAGCAGGATTTGCTGATCTTGTTGTTGGCAGTAGGCATCTTCTGAGTTCTGTGCTGCTGTTTTGCAGTGGGAATCTGCTATGTGCCAGAGCATGTCAGGATACTGAAGGCAGATATTACATTTAATACACAAAGATTATTTTTAAAGCATTGGTACCTTGACAATTTTTCACTGTAATACATGGTAAGAAATCTGAAGTCCACAATTTACAACAAAAAGTATCTGCAGCTTGCACTGATCTGCACGTAGTCTTAATCTGTGTGAAAAACTGGCCTACTCAGCTTAGGAGCTTGTATATACATTCAGGCTCTTTTCTTGCTTAAATGCTACTTTTATAAGGAATATTCTTATTACAAGGTTGAGTAAAGGAAAATTAGTTGCATGTAAAGTAATAAGAAATATCATTCCATGTTCCACCTCAGAAATGTTAAAATAACCCATTTGGAAAAGGCCAGACTGCGACCTTCAGTTAAACAAAATTTGCTCTGGTGTTCACTGTGTTTTGCTGAACAAGAATGGCAGGACAGGAATCAGAAACTGCAAAGAACAAAATGAAACAAATCAAAACCAACCAAGCAAAAAACTCACAACAAAAAGGGGGATGCAAACTCCAAACTAATTAGCATGTAAGCTCCTTCTAACTATTCTTTGTGAATTATAACATTACTGTTCCAAAGTACTTTATTTTATGCTTTGTGAGTGTTGCCATCTTCTGACATTTTGAATTCCTTTCCTAAAGGCTTTCTTATCCCAAGCCACGTTCTAGCTCTAAGCCTGAACAAAAAAGGATTTCCTCAGTCAGAACAGTGCTATATTATTTCATTACATGTACAACAAACATCAGTCAAGAATAAAGTTTAGACCTTTACTTGCGGAGTAACAGTTTTTCCAGCTCAGGGCTACCATGACATTGCTAACAACGCTTTAAAGCTGTGAGTGTGAAGTTTTCTTATGTGATCCGCAAATTTGCTTTATTTAATTATATCTATTTTGGGTAATTATTTTCTAAAAGTCTACGCAATTTTGATTTCAGTCTAAGTTTGCCTTTTGCATTTGATAGCAACACAGAATTGAATTTTGAAGACAGCTTTGCTTACCGTTAGCCATCCCCGCAAGAGTAATTCTCTTTACATAAGCGTACTTTTACCCTGATAGGAAAGCTACATTCATTAATTCAGATTTCCCAGTAGATGGTGCTCTAAGTACATTTCAATATGTTCATAAATTTATGTCTGAATTATTTGAAGACATTACGTGTTCATTAATTTACAGTTTTCACGAGTTCATCAATATTGATGACATGGAGATGTAAAGTCCTACATAAAATTAAAATGAAAAAAGTGGTACTACTAGACAAAAGTTTTGAAACTCACTGGCTCCACGTTTCCCCCAGTATGCCCATAGCTGTAGCGCATCACTTCAGTACTAATGGTTTGGGTCACATGCGACACAATGTCAGTGTCCCATGTCACATGGGACACAATGTTACAGTGCTAATAGCAGGCTTCCTGGCATACTGCTAGGAAAGATGGATGGTACTTCTCGAAACCTATCAGACAGCAAAACTTGGGGCAAACTGCCTTCTGCTTGAGCCTCTTCTGCTGCTTCTTTTTTCTCTGCTGATGCAACATTTTTTTGTTTTTAACTTGCTTGGAGGTAATGCATGACGATGTTAAATGCCAATAACTACTGCGCTCCACTCCCATAAGGAATACTTAATTTGAACGTCTACCTAGATGTTAAATATACCATATATTATATACAATCACACACACTCATAAACTGGAATCCACAGAGATACTCTATTAGACATTTATATGTTCACCTGACACTTTGCTCAAATATATCTTTATATAAAATATAGTGCAGTACTATTGAGGAACTATCATCATGACAACAATTTCCTCATAAAGTGTCCGTCCTCTGTGTTCAGTTCTTTATACAAGATGTAGGACAATGTTACAAATATGGAACTGCCTTGGAGAGTTTCAAGTTTGCAGCATCTATTATGTCTGATGACATCAATGCTGTAGTTGTTTGTATTTTGTATGAACTACTTAATTAAATGACAGCAGTATTTCAATCTTTCCTCATTTAAAAAGATTGAAGTACTTATGGCTGAAACACAACGTGGAGGAAAAAACAGCAAATCCAAAACAAAACAAAACAAACAAACAAAAAAACCAAACCAAAACAAAAAAACCCAACCCCACCAAATCTTAAAGTTTCAACTAAAAATGTTTCTATTTTGAGTAAGTGAAGCTGGGCTTAAAAATCTCCTAACTGTTCTAGCCTATAGTTGACTCTGAGAGCCCTATCGGCAGCAAAGCATGCTATTCAACCTATGTCGAAAAAAACATTTTCTAACTTTTAGATTAAAGTGGGTACACGATTCTATAACAGTGTTAACTAACTTGAAGATATCCTGGGTTTACGTCAGTGACAAAACTGGTGTAAATAGATATTTTCATATTCATTAACAGTAAATTTGAAATGTGCCAAACATTAAAAGACTGGTATTTGCAGCAGAACCTTGATGCCTGTGATTATTAATTGATACTTTTATTTTCATTTGTCAATTATGGTAAAATATTTCATGCAGACATTTGTATCAGTCTCTGAATATACCTTTGTCAGGTAGCAGTGGCAATGACAGCTCCAATAGGAGCAGACTTGGTCACCCTGCTGTGACAGACTACTGAGTAATGTTTTCATCTTTCATGTATTGACTTTCTAACTCTTTAAAGTACAGGAACTTATAGATACAAAAGATATTGAAGCTCTGCTTAATAAGCAATTCAACAGGATTTTTATCTTCATTAATAAATCAAGGAATGTATTTATTTATATGAATGAGTGAGCTGTACGTCTGCATTTCTTCTTTACTTTCTAAAATACCCCAATCATCTTCTCACATGAGAGAATTTTACTAGGATTGTTGCTAGTGATGTTCTGAGGACTTACACAAAGACGTTTTTTTCTGTTTGCTCGCCCATGACAAGCAATTCTTATGCCATTAATTTTTAACTTAAAAAGCCCTTGTTGATTATCAAACAATTCTGAGTGTGTTTAAGAAAGGAGGTACTAACACTCCTTCTATTTCTTGAAATTAACCAGAAAAAAGTAAGTTGTTTGTACCTGTATACGAATACTGTATGCAGGTCACACCCTGATCCATTCCAAGGAAGGAGACATATCCATACAACCATACTGACTTCACTGGTTCCAGGGAACAAGGGAGGCTGCACATGAATCGAACTGCAATGTTGCTACCTGTGAGAAATCATAAATCACAACCTGTGCTTCTCCATCACTACAATAATGACATATTTAAATGGTACAATTTTGTTTTTTAACTTATTTTATAGTTCTAGAGCATTTTTGGCTTCAGATTTTTGAGATTTCTGGAATCATTGTGGAACGTACTTATTTTTTAAATACAAAAATAAATTTGCATTTCTAGTTCTCTTGGCTGTGCTGGCAGACCTCTTCTACATGCTCAGCTACGTCAGCAGAAAAATACTGTCTTTGCTTATGCGATTCAGGAATGTGGTGCAGCTATACCAGCCAAAAAATTCCTTCTGTCAGCATGTCTTGAATCTGTACTGGGGCTTCTGCCAGCCATGCTAGTCTGGCATAGCTGCACAGGCAAATAAAGACAAGCCTTCAGAGCCATGCTGTGGATCTCAGTTGACAGAGATCAATTTAACCTTTGAATGCCCCAATAATGATCAGCGATTCCAACGTAAGCTTAAACCTGAAGTCCTGCCCTATAACCAAAACTGAAGAGCTTTTTCCTAAGATGTACTGAAGCTTCCCTACAAGATTTTCTTTGCACAAGTGAAACACTGGGATTGCAGAACCTGCCTGGTACTGCCCATGCCAAAGTCCAGCTGATTTTACAGCACAATGACATGGATTTACAGCTGGCTCTCTCACAGCTTCTAATGGCTCTCAGATTTCCCAATTGGATGAATGCTTTTAATCTTAACTTCTATTTCTGTCTTGTCCAGCATGGGAATAATACATTTAGTTAACAACTGTTCTGTACCTCGACCAATAATGTGTCTATCAATCAGGTATCATACCTTATCTCACCTTAAGCCACACGCCAGCTCCTAGCAAAGCAGCTAGGTGCTGTAAACTGTGCTGGTGAGTATGTCTGAATCTCTCCCTGATTGAACGGTGAGAAAGTGCTGCCAAAATACAGCGGGCAAATGAGAGCAAAAGATGCAGAGCCAAAAGGGAATGAATTAGTCAGGAAGGGTATGGCCGTATGGAAATGTGGAATCTCAGTCTAACATTTCCCATTCTGTCTTGAAATATATTTTTTCAAGATCTGGTTGAGGCAGAACTGAGATTTATCTAAAGCCTCATCCTGTCTCATTAGTTTGAATTTAAAGAACTCTCAGGGTGGTATATGATTTTCTTTTTCTTCATACAAAGTGAGTGAAAAGCATCACCTAAGCTACTGTTTAGTGAAGCCTACAGCAGCAGCATGCTCCTGGTCACTTCAGGTGGGAGAGGATGCAAAGAAGGCGGCTAACAAGGATCGTGGTGTCTTTCAGTTTGGCCAGTAATTCTCAGAGCAGTGCTCTGAATGGAACAGATAGGAGAGCAATTGGAATTATCACAGCTATAGAAAAAGCCTCACTCAGAGTATCTTTTGAATTAAAGGAATAATTTTCTGCATGTTTGCACAGGTCTTCTCCATTCTATGCATTTGGTATTTTAAAACTAAGGATTAGAATAAAATATTTGTAGTTGAATTGAATTGAGCAGACAGACATTATTTTAAACTGAAGTGAAACTAATATCAAGAACACACAGTGCTACAATCTCTATACAAAACGAAAAAAAGAAAAGAAAAGTGTAGTTAAGATTCTCTCTTTTTTTTTTTTTTTTAAATCATGGACCCTCTATTTTTCAGAAGGAGAAGACAGAGCAAGGGAGGAATGTTTGAAAGTCAAAATACTACTTTACACATCTCTAATGTTTTCCATTCAAAGATCTCTAGTGCTTTACAAGCTTAAAATGATTAACTTTATGCTCAGTAAGCAGTTCTGCCCAAAAAAATAGGTAGGTCTCTACAGGATTAGGGCCTCAATTTGTCCTTAGAGTGATGAGCAGTGAATATCACTTACTGCATTAACAGACAAGCTGTATAAATAACAGATACTGTGTTTTGCCTGAAGATCTGTCAAAATGAAATGTTGTATTGGATTAACCTGGAATAAAACAAGCGTTTGTATTCACAGCAAACTGCAAGTGAAAGAATGTAGAGTAGGAAAAAACCCAAATACTAAGAGAAAAGACAACAATTAAACATTTCTTTTGATTAAAAATGAATTCTTTTAAAGCTCTTACAATATCATTCTTTAAAATAAAATGGAAATTATCGAAAATTACCAGTTAGAATTAAAATAATAATTCTTAGTATGTCTACATGAAATGTCAACTTTTCTTTGCACATCGCATAACAATTTTTACGTCATAAAAATATTCTTCGGTAGCAAGCGCTTTCTGGTCTCTGTGCAATGGAAGGTTGAATGAGGTTTTTGAGACATACCTTGTCATGGTAAAACTATCTCTTCGGAAGCAAGGCTCTGTGGAGGCAGCTGTGCCTGGAGGCAGGAGGCTTTGCTTGTCTTTGCTATGTCCAGTTGTCTCTAATTAGCGGCTCTTAGAAGGAAGATACACTTTGTCTTCACCCATGGGGCGGTGAAAACCCGCTTTGATTTGCAGAAAGACAGATTAGTGCTACAAGGACCTGTAAACCTTCGTTTTGATGGAAGAAACAGCACACAGTTTAAACACACTTTTCTTTTACTATAGAACTCTAGCCAGAGCCAAAAAAGAGAAACATTTCACAGAAATGTGACCTTCTTGTACATTAAAGGAATTCTGGTAAAACTCATGACATTGGGCAAATAAATATCCCATGCAGCTTTAACTAACACGTCTCCAGTGATCAAACCATTGTACTTGTGAGAGCGCTTATCATTTTCTAATGCAAGTCAAACTTTCTGCCGTAGAGTTTGGTGTGAAATCTTCTGCTTAAAAAATGTATGTGACCAGTACTTGCTAAGAAATACCCAGCTGGAATAAACGCCATGTGCAGTTGAGAATGGATGTGTCTGACTGATTATGCACACCAGTAAGAGCAAACATTTTTAGAATAACAATGAAAGGCACAAATGCAAAACAAGATTAAAAGCAGTTATTCAAATCAAGGCTCCATGATTCAGATCTGTGATTTATATCACTTTGATTTACATGTCAATCCATCATGCTTACAGTATTTTTCCCGATGCAATTAAGCTCAAGAACTGGACACCATATTGTTGTGTTGAGCTGCAAAGGTACCTTTCTAATCTCCCTGATTCTATTTTACTCATTTATAAAAAGAAAATAAAAACTTTTGTCTTTTTTTGGGTGAAGGTACTATGCAAATGCAAATTATATTATACAAAATGGTAATTGAAATGGTAAAGGAGCAAAGGGTTTTAATAAAATGACAATTCAAGACACATGCATGTGTCCCTGTGTGAATGTTGATTGCAATGAAGAAAGTTAAGAGTGAATTTTAAGTGCCTGTAGAAAAATGCACTGAATATTGCGAGTAAATTAAGAAATGCACAGGCCAAGGGACAGAGTTCTCTCAGAAGTGCATAAAGAAAGAACTGATATATTCCTTTGTGGATTTGGGACAAAGAAGCTCTCAGTCCCTGATATCAGTGCAAAGCAGGTTAGGGAATAGGTTGTGGGGATCACAGGCATTGTGACACTTCTAAAGCGCCAAGAACTTTGAAAAGTTGAAAATGCAGTTAGCAACAGATTTGGATGTGAAGGGTGTAAAAAGAAATAGTGAGCACAGCTGGATATGAACTTTGATGTTGAATTATATGACATTTAAGAAGATGTAGGGCCTTCAGAAGAAGTTGTCATTAGAAATTCAGAAGGGTGACTCCATGGCAGGGAGAGGGCCAAATTGTTCTTTCTGCTTTGCAGCCCAAGGCTTCTGGCAAATTGCTCTGGTAGAGGCTGATCCGGAGGAGCCTGACAGAGATTACTGCATGGATGCTCACAGCTTCTGGGACTCACCCACCCTCAGGTGTCTAAACAAAAAGGACCACAAATATAAAAGAACCCACAATAGCCTCAGATGCATGGAAACCAACTCTGAGGTATTACTCTTTCACTGAGCCTCATGACAGATGGAGATTTTCAAAGTCAAGTTTAAGAGTGAATTATATGAGAACAAAATATGGAAACACATGATCATTTTTAGCAACCCTCAATTTGGGATGGGAAAACTATCCTTTCTTGTTTTCAGGAACACTGAAATTATGCTTTTGAACTAACTTTCTTTCAAATTCAACTCACAATTACAGAACACACGGTGCATTATTATGCTACTAGAAGGAGAGGAAAGAACAATGATAAGATGACTGAAGAAAAGAAGGGTGTATGTTGGCCCTTTTCATACTGATGCTGACCCTAGCAGCATAAAGCTTTAAATCCACAAAAGGTACTGCTGAAAAAAAAACAAACAACTGGTTTCTAATTTTTATGAAAACTTTTCTGTCAAAACTTGTACAGCCGAGTGCATGAAAGGGACAAAAGAACACGATGGAGAGAGCTGGGACTTATTCATGGACACTCAAAAATGGAAGAAAAATAGTCATTTCCATAATGAGCTGTTGTCTTGCTAATGAGAGAGTTGAGGAGGAAGGCATCTTACATTTTCTTAGAGGTGATGATCTGTAGCTGAGACTGTCTATTCATACCAGGATATGGAATGCTTACTCCATGTGAGAACAATTTCTCTGAGAAAAGCTAGACCTTAGAAGCAAGTAGGAAATTACACCAAGCAGCCATTCACTGCTGCTGGCATTTCAGCTCTCCCGGTTGGTTAGCTATGGAATCCTCCCAGTGTGGAACACTGAATGGAAACAGGGAAGGGACCATCCCTGTAGCTCCAAGTATCTCTTCAGAGACACAGACAGTAACCAGCTGTTTAAATGTCAGAGAGGATTTTCTTGGCTGGCCCAATCAGTCAAGCCAATCTCTCCTCCATGCATTTTCTCCCACCTCTTACAAATTATCACAATTGCCACCACTAATGAAGCATTGCCAGTGAAGAGAACAGCTGAGAAAACATAAGCACTGAAGTTTTTACAGTACCCAGTTAAAAAAATTTAGCTCCTTTAATTTTTTCTTTAAACAAACCCACAAACACAACAATCTATCATTTTAATGGATTCCAGCTGAAGAAACTATACAATGCTGAGATATACTCTGCCTAAGATAAGGCTGTCTTCTCACTTTCCATCATTTTACTATCTGCTCAACTGGTTGGCAGTTACGATGCTGGCAGTTTAATCCTAATTTCTAAATCAGTGTCAACAGCTATTTCTCTCTCTGGAAATGATACAGAAAGACCATAAATGATGTAGAGCACTATGCCAAACAAGCCCTTTTCTTTTGGCACATCAAGAAAAGAGGAAAAAATAAAAAGAGTAAAAGAAAATATCTCCACAGCCACTCCTTTGTAGGAACCAGCAAACCAGGCACAATGTGAGAAATATTTTCCCAGCTACCATAGGTAGTTGTGACTGTCAGAAGATGTGACCAAATTACATTTGATCTCTTTGCTGGTTGAAGTTACAAATAGAAGTGCTTTAAAATTGAACTGGCCAAATAAAGGAATCCTACTGGATGAATGATTCTGCACTTTTCTCAGATCAAGATAGATCACCAGTACAGGAGAGACAAGGGGTACTGACTTTAATCTGAAATCAAATTAAATTTACCTTTGCTGGGGGAGGAGGAATGATACAGAACATGTAGCAATTCTTACGTGTAAGTGTAAAAATGATAAACGTTCATCAGCACAGACGTTAATCACCGCGCTTTTATTTGAAAAGCAGTTGTTAGTGTTTCTAAGATTTTAACAGCTTCCAGGAATCCACAAATTCACTAACATCAGCAATGAGTCTGGATTGCATTTATACACAGAATGATTTGTTTGCCTGGATTGCGAGGCTGTGGCTGTGTAGGGCTGTACTATGATGTTGACATGAGGCCAGATGTATGAATGAGGTGGCTTAATTTATGCTGCTGCACAAATGCAACTTGGGAAGTAAAGTCACATCTTCCCTTTCACTTTTTGTTACAAGTGGGTACACCCTGTGACACTCTACTCCTCTTACTCGACTGGACTGAATTCCTTTCATCTTGTCTTTTTTTTTTTTTTTTTTAAATATATTTTTGAACAGGAATTCCCTGTTGTTGTTGGGGCACTGAAACAAAAGCCAACTGTAGTTTCTTTCCTGAAGTAAAGAAGTTTATGGGTTTTTTTTTCCTGTTCTTATGAGATATTCAGGGACACGAATTATTAAGCTGTCAAAACACTTGTGCCATGGCTAAAGGCAATGACTGTATGGCAGACTCACAGCAACAGCTCTTGGCACAGGCCTGCACTCACTCCACCTGTATTACTGTCTAATAGCGTGAAAAACCTTGATTCAGTATGAATCTTGTGAAGCTTATTAAGAATAGATTGCTTCTGAATGCTTCTGGAAAGAAATGCTGTTGATTATCTACCTAGGAAGTCTTCTGTAAAATGCATCTTTGTTCCCTTCCGCACCCTCTTCCTATGTAGCTTGTACCACTCTGTGCTGAACTCTGCACAGTATCCTTGGCTCCCACTGGAACCAGGGCAACCCTGTTCAATATATAGCATGTTCTCAGCATCTCACAGGATGTGGTCTTTAGGCTCCAGCTCACAAACACATGTGCTTAACTTAAGCATGTGAGTAGTCCTATTAATGCTGAAGTACTTAAAGTTAACCATGTATGTAATTGCTTGCAGGGCTGGTTCCTTAATTAGCTACGCTCATCCTTTAATCCTCCCTATCTTTTAACCTCTGTACTGTTACATGACTCAATTTCCTTAATCAGATAATGAACATTAGATAAATTGTTATTTACTGTTTCTGCTTCAAGATTTGATCTAAAAAATGATGCTCTCTGCATAGAGCCTTATTATTAAACACAGCAAAATCTAAAATACAATGAGAGAAGAAGTTTGCAAGTTTTGAAAAACATCCTAACTTTCATTTTGTTAAATAAATGATTTTTCAGACTTCCTGAAATCATGCACAGATTTTCTGATGGTGTTTTTTTTACCTAAGTTTAAAAGTTACACATTCCTTGTGTTAAAAAAAATAATAATTATATTATATAGTCAGAGCAGCAGCCAATCAAAACTGACATTCATCAATGCAAAGATAGCAGAATGGCCAAATTGAAATAAAACCCACCAACAACAAAAAGTTGGCAAAAGGCACAATGAAAATTCTAGAAAAACGAAGCAGCACAGGAAAAAAAAGGAAAAGGAAAATGAAAAGAAAAAAGAAGAGGAAAAGGAAAAGGTAAAAGAAACAGAAGAGGTAAAGGAAAAAGCACACTGTCAAAAGTAGTTCAGAAGATGCCATTTTCCAGTTGAAGTTTTTCACTGGAAGTGTGTGTGAGCTGCAGCTGGTTGCACTGCCTGCTTTCTACCAGTGTCTCCTTACCAAGTGTAAGGTTGCCGAGAAGGCAGAAAGCACTTTGGCACAGGCCGGCTCACCGATTTCCCTACTCCCTTGACCTATTTTTTTTTCCCAATCTTTAATTTTTTTCTTTCTTTTAGTTCAGCACATTAACATTCCTCCAAAATTTAATTATGCTCCCTCACAATTCCCCCAGAGCCTTCTGCTTGAGCTTACTTTCTCCATTTGCTTTAACTCTAAGTAACGAGCACCTATACTATGCAGGAGTCCAACCCCCTGCAGTTTCCTTTACTCCCTCCATATGCTGCAAGCTGTCCCTTTTGGAGAGTTGCCCTGTTGCTTGACTGGGGGCCTACTCTTTCTCAGATGATTTCCCTATAAGGTTCATTGCTACTGAGAGCAAGACAACTGACAGCATACATTTTGAATCCAGCCATGGAAATTGCTTCTTGATAATCTTTACCAAATGCTGCATTACATGGTACTACATTTGCTACTGGGCTGAGGATTCTTCTCTCCGTTTGTAAATCTGCTTTTATGACCATATTATTTTGAACACTTCATTTCATGCCTAGTACTGAAAAAGGAATAAAATATCACAGTAAAGCATTAGATGCTTACCTAAAAAGGGGATGCTAGCCTATCCAATTTTCTTACAGTATTGCTCGCTTAATATAGCGAATAAGCCCGAGGTCCTACAAGATTCCTTCATAATGTATACTGAACTGTATCACTTCCTTCCTCAAGCCGGTTGCCATTGAGCCAGATGTACCTTACCCGTCTTCTCATTACTGTGATCAATCTTCTCTCTGCTGATCAGAATTTAATCCTGTTAAATCACTAGCCTTGCAGTACGTGTCTATCACACACATGCATGCTTGCCACAGCAGATTACTGTAACTGCCTTTATTTTTGGAACACGCTCTCCAGGCTCCCCTGGGCTAATCCTTACAGCCCTGCTGCACAGCCACGGGGAGCTTGGGTGGCACAGCCCTCTCACAGGGCAAACCAGCGCACAGAGGGTGCACGGATCCTCCTGACCTGAGCTCCAGGTGGGGAGGGACAGAGCAAGCAGCACAGATCTGCCTTCCACCTAACCCTGCTGCTCGCTGTTCAGCTGCAGCTGGGAGCAGTCAGCACCACTGGTCCGTGCAGGCTTCAATATACCCAGACGCAGTACAGTCTTCTCAGTTTTACTGACATTTTTGATTATTTGCCCTAAGACAGTAATAGAGCGATAAAGGTCTTGACTATGGGAGAAGCACTCCAAGTCATTTAGCAATTTGTAGCTGCCAATGTTTCAACTAGTTTGGATCACTAGAGGGTGCAGATTAGCCTCTTCAGTCTCAAAGTGGACGTTTGTATTGTGACATATAGACCCAGACAGCTCCTGATTTCCAATATTAAGTGCTTCAGACAGGAGGCATGAATTACTTACTTTGAGTCTGCCCATTTCAGCTTTCTTTTTACAAGCACACACTACTGAGGTGCAATGTTACATAGAAAAAGGCATTTTGTGCCTCCTGTTCCTATCATATATAAGGAAAGGTTTTGTCAATGTAAGTATTAAACAGAATAGCAACATAAAAAGTTAGGTATGGTTTATTTAGTCTTATGATATTCTGAAAGCAGCACACTCAAGTTATATCTCTTATTTTAAAAATAGAATATAGAGCCTAATGAGATTTCTAGCCAATGGTTGAGGGTTTGTTGTTTTTTTTTTTTTCGGACAAGATGTACAGAATTTTAGTACATTCTCATTCTTTTCACTGTGTGACTTGCCAAACTCTTTCCCCGACCTTACCACTTTTGATAACAGAGTTCAATAATTCAGCACTGTCTAACAATGACTGTTCTATCCAAATCTATTGTTTTGTTTATGTGGCACTGGTTTTAGATCACATTTTCATCTAGCAGTTGCAATGAATGACTTGGATTTGCAAATATCCTTGCCAGGGAACCAGTGGTTTAGAAAATAACGAGTAAGAAGAAACCCTCCTTGTTCTCTGTGCCATTCTCTGGGGGATAATGGTGATGAGCTAGAAAGCAGAGTGGTCAAGCAATGTTCTCCCGAACAATAATCATCTAATTGTCCCAGGAGGTACACAGAACAGCATCCTGAAACCCCTCACTGAATAAGAGTGCCCATCCAGGTGCTTAATTAACAAAAAATTCTGCATTTACAGTTAATTAAGAAAGTCAGGATCAGTCACTCAAGAGCATATCTCAGAGTACTGAGCCATTAGTGGATCTATGAAGTTCTAAGCATAGGAACAAAGAATCAGAGTATTTATAAACCCTAGCAGAAAGAAGCAGATGGGATTTTTGTATATTATGTGCAGTTGGATTCACTTGCTGGAGCACAGGTAGATCAATAAATACCATTTAAATGAAAACCTTTGACTCTTCCCACCCTTGTACTTAGTATTTAACTTGTTAAAGAGAAATTCATTTTATGAAACAGCCAGGAGTTAGAGTGGGAATTTGATTCTTCACAATACTCAAATCCACCATGCTGCACAGGACTCAGTATGTCATAAAACACTGTTAATAAAATGAAAAATAATGTATCATGAAGGTTATCTAACTGCCAGAATAACATTTGACAGCATAGCTGTAGTGGAGTAGACAGAGTCTGGATGTCAATTTGTCTGCTATTAAGTCTGCAGTATTCACTACAGATCGCAAATTCAGCTCTATAGCAGGAATGGACTGGCAGCTGGAAAGCTGAACCAGGCCCAACCATGTGTTAGGAAAAGGGGCTGCAGAAAAATAATGACTCTTCATCACTCTTTGTCAGAAACAAAAGAATCTGAGTAGGGAAAAGAGAGTGTTGTAAAGGTTGAAGAATAAAAAAAAACAAAACATTTTTCTTCTATGACAAAAGATAACATCTGTGTGCTCTGTAGAAGCAGCACTCATGTAGGAACTCTGCTCTATTGGCCTGCTGCAAACAGGGCAAAGAGGATAAGCTCTGCTAAATCAGTGCTTGGCCCTGGACAGAGGCAGGCAGGGGGTCTCTGTGCAGATGACTGTGATGCAGACACTCAGAGATGGCTCAAAAGGGAGTCTGATGAGAGCTATGGAGCTTTCAAAGTGCAGCCGGGGCAATGGCAATACTAGTGACAGGTTGAACTGCAAAACAGAGACAGTTCTCATCTCTAAAAGTGACAAACCTCTTCTGTGGAGCTACAGACAGGGCTGTGACTGGTCTTGATTCTCTACTAAGAGTTGGAAGAATATGGCCCTGATAGCCACAGTCACCAGCTGGTTGGGAGATGCCACCAGAGCCTGCAACAGTAGCCTGTCAGTAGGGAGATTTAAAAGGCTGATTCCACACGGAATATTTACATGAAGATGTTGTGCAGAAAAATGTATGGTAGAAATTTACAGTGCACATAAATTCCCATATGAACATCTCCTCATAGTCAATACTTGAAAGTGAAGCACAATAGGAAGCAGCAGGAAATAAGATTGCTTTTCTTCAGCTGTGGAAGTCTGCACAAAGCAATTGTGTTGGAATTGATCCTATTCAGTCAGAGTTGGAGCTTAGAAGAGAGGCTGTTTAATCACATCTTAGTTAGTTCTAGTTCAATAGTCTGTGCTCAGGAAAAAAAAAAAATAAAAAAATCAACAGCAGCATCATGTACAAAAATAACAACATCATTAGATGAAAAAAATTGAATCACAGTTCCTAAATCATCTGAGATAGATCTTAAATCATAGTCTTTTGCTCATGCGTTAGGGGATAAGATGCAATATCATGTTTTCCTTTTTTTTTTTTTTAATAATCTCTTCATATATATTCTTTGAAAAGCAAATGCAAAACCACATAACATATTTCTTACAGAGGCACCAGTGTAAGAAAAGACAGTTCCTTGGCTCAGGGAGGATTTTGTAGGTATCTTGCCTATATTCTCTGCTACAGAGTTAAAAAACAAACAAACAAACAAAAAAACAGTACATTTTCTTTGTTTTCCTCTTTTGTCACTCACTTTTCACTCTCATTCTTCCTGCCATTTTCTGAACTTGTGTCTAGATCAGTGAAGAGATCCTTGGCCCTCTGCTAATTATTAGCATTTTGAGACAGAATCAAGCCGGTGACCTATGGATTAAAAGCACTACAGCCTATTACCATCTACCAGGGTAGTTTGCCCTAATGTTAAGTGCCATTTAGCAAAGAGGTCCTCTAGTTTGTGATCTTCTAAATTTATTGTCTAAAAAGGAATTAATTTTAAAACAATTAATGCCAGTTTAAATTGCTATGATATATCTGCAGGCTTCTGCTTGCTCCAGCTCTAAGTACAACACGATTCACTCTTTTCTATCCTTCATGGTTCAGTCCCTGTAATTGCAATTCACGGTCAAGATATCTGTCAACACATTGCTCCTTTTGCTGGTTGATAGTTCGTGCAACAATGGAAGGTATCTGCCAAGCAGCACCTGTCTTTTTAATAATTTAAGATATTAAATAAATAAAATGGAGTATGCACCCACTGCATTATTATTTTCTTTAAATTTGTTCTTCCCTCTCATGCACATTTAATGATAAAAGCTGGATGTTAAGAGATTCTGATTTGTCATCACCATAGAACATAGAGTTGCAACCAGGGAAAACTTTGCTTTTCTGACTTACTGTTTTACTCAGAGAGGAAAGACAGCTTCAAGCTGCTGCCACTCTCGGTTGCTCAAATTAGGCAAGAAGCATGCATAAACTCAGTGTATTTGTATTTCCCATGCTATTAAACAGCCATAAACAAATTCAAATCCCTTCATACAGAAGTTGAATACAATATGTTTTAGAGTACAAATTATTTTGAGTTTGAAAATTAAGAAATTTTTACATTCTGCATGCTATTTCTATTCCTTTATGCTGACATTTCAATTGAGATACAGATACTGAGCACAGCAATGTTAGAAATTTAATTATGACATCCAATCTACAATGGTGCTGACTTTATTCTAGTGTGGGCTCCACCACAGAGGTACTGTGATGACAATGTACCAATTGCGTGTGGTTTGAAACAGGAAACTGCTATTTGCTGTTTTAGAGGTATGGAACTGATCCTCAGAGACCAAATCCTGATCCTAAAGGGCTATTCAAAGCTCCTCATACAGCCAGGCCAATTGCAGTGCTGCTTGGCCACTTTGAGGCTCTGACCTGACAGAATTATCCAGCCACAGAGCCAAAGTCTTTAGTGCAGAAATGATCTTGAATCTGAACCTTTCATGCTCTAGGCCCCAAGCATGAAGATTTCCTTCTATTTCATTTTTTATATCTACTTTAAATTCTGTTTTTCAATCAGCATATATTTGAATAATCAAACATATTTATTTTTGTCAAAAGGGAGTCTGAAATGTGAAAATTCACTGTTCTCTGCTTTTCCCCCAAGCAATCTGCAGAAAAGCAGTAGCTGTATTTCACAGATAAAGTAGCCATTAGCAGCTCTGTCTGCTTCCCTGACCAGTGGCATTATGTCACAGACGAGTTTTGGCATCTGAATTGAAAGCAGCAGGTATCCACTTCAATTGATTTCTCCCATACTATTTCTTACATGCTATATCAGTTTAGATAATATATGTCGCCACTTATCAAAACGACAATTTTGATAGCCAAAGAATAGTAATTTAAAAATAAAAACCAGCTATTAATAATGTAGGAAGAGCCAGAGCTGGTGTGTAGGGGTTAGGGTGAGGGTAAGGAGGGGCATGCAGAAATTCAGGTACCACCTTCCTTGCCTACAGCATCTCACAGCCTGGGTTTTCAGAGTGCTTGCAGAGCTCCAGTAGGAAGAACCGCTCAATTACTGCAGTGCAATGTGGATAATTTCAGCAGCATAAATAGGTTCAGACAGTCAAGTATTAGCATGATCCTGTCGTCCTGCGATATGAGGCACTTCAAGAACATTTGAGGTTCTGAGCAAAGACCAGTATGTCTATCTCCACAGCAAACAGCCTCCGCTAGCAATCATTTTAGCCCGTTACATAAGATCAAGCTAGGTTTTTTTCATACTGTGTTGAAGATAACAGCTCCTCTGAAGAGGTGACAAAAAGAAACACCCACAAAGAGAGGAGCAGAGCAGCAAAAGCAGACACAGCAGCTCATGTCTCTGAGACCTTCACTTACTGACAGGCCTTAGGACAGTGCAAGTGGCCACTTCCTGTTGCCTTATCAGTCCCTCTGAAATGCAGCAACAACTTCTCATCTTAAGCTGAAACGGCTTCCTCTGATTTCAAGTTCACAGCAGCAGGGACAAGAGTCAGACACGACAGTAAAAGGGGCGATTTTATTTGGTTCCCTTCATACACTTCCTCACTCCAGCAAGGCCCTGCACAATGCTGTGGGTAGAAGCTGGCTAAATGGGACAATCAGCATGCTTTTTGTGCTCCATCTGCCCCTCTAGCACTGATTTAGTTCCCAGGGAGGGAACTAAATACCTCAGCTTTTTGTTGACTGATTTCTATCATACTACTTCTAGCATCCAGGCTTTGCCCCTGTAGGGTTTTGTTCTGCATCATGGTTTGTATGCCATGAAGTCAGATTCCTAGCCCCTGCCTGAAGGCTTAGAGTTTTTGGGAGGCCTGTGAAACCTGGTGCTTCCTATTGCCAGAGCTGCTTGCATCCAAATCCCCAAGAGAGCTTGCACGAGTTTAGCTCTTCTCTGAATCTGGCCCTAAAACTTTTAGTTATCTACATTTTGTGATCAGCAAAATAAACTGATGGAACCAATGCTGTGAAAGGTGAAGGTGTTTGCTAAAAACAAGGGACTTTGTACTCAATGGGATGGATTTAGGAAGAAGTGAAGCACTCAAATGCAAAAACATCCACTCCCCCATGGACCCTGGAAGCACACGAACCCAGAATTTTTCTTTCTGTGCCTCAGATCTATGCAGTTTGAAGAGACATGGCTCCCCAATAGCCCTCAGCTAATTGAGATCCAGGACTTTGCAGTCAGTGCTCTCTAAGGCTGCCTTGTAATGCTGCTCACAAGGTACAAGTGGAAGAATGGAGCTCCTGACTCAGCTGCAGCTGCACCTGCAGCTGGAGAGGGGAGGGAAGGATGCAGTAACCGCCATTCTCCTCCTGCACATAAAGTTAGCAGCCACCCAGAAGGCTTGTGTTCAAGCCCTCTCTACCCAGACATGCCTTGCAGAAAAGTGTTTTCAGGAAGGGCGGTTACACTGCCTCTTGTGTAACTTGCATGCTCGCATGCATTTTCACTCTCTCACTCAGCGAAGTTGAGTGAATATCCCTTCTGGGATATTTTAAAGAAGAATATGATTTCTTGGGGATGCAAAGACAAAGCATGAAGAACCTCTTTGCACACGCATAGCCAGCAGCACACCAGCGACTCCATGGATTTGCACCACGTGGCATAAGCGGCACTTGGACTGCAAGCTGCTCAGGCTAAAGACCCTGTCATTGACTTGTGTTGTCAATTAGTGTGTGCAGCTATGGCATTGTGAATGAATTACATGAGCAGATTGCCATGTGACATTGCTGGCCTACCGTGTCAGGCAGAACATTTTATATTACAAAACAAATTGAATGGAAGTGAAAAAAGGCCTTGGCATATTTAAGGTAAAAATGCTTTCGCGCCCAGCTGTGAAAGGGGAAAAAGAAAAGATTGTTTGCGCCAGTGTGCACATGTTATAAAGCTGTCATTTATAGGGATGAAAATAAATTCCCTTTTTACTACTGACCTAGTCTAATAACCTGCAATCCTGAATGCAGAATCTACAAAGAGCTAATGACTTCAGGTCTTGCTGACCCAGTATGGGCTCTGTTCCCAGAGTCCTACTGAACATATGGGGAAAATAGCCAGGTTTTGTGCAAACAGAAATGTTTGCTTGAGCTGAGCCCAGGACCAATGCTGTGTAACCATCATCTTGGGAAAAGAAGTTTTGTTGCCAAGTGAAAATTTAATCTGGAAACTGAAAGTCAATAAGAAATAGAGTTGTTTCCTTAGGACAGTCCATTTCTGCCATGAAAACAAAATCCAAGGTAAGAGGAGCAGATTGTAAAAAATTGTGCTATGATGATATCTAAATACATCCTAAAAAAAGATTTATGGTTTTAGTCTAGTCCTGAAGGGAATTTGCAGAACTGCAGGACCACTGGCACTGATGCGGGGATTGCAGACAGCACAAATCAGGCTCTAAATAATGGATCAAAAATAGGAACCTCAAAAGCTACTTTTTATTGTGCTTTGGGGAATAGCACAGACTATTATAAAATACTGCAGGTAGTGAAGCTCCAATACTATCACATAGTTAAAAGAAAAAAAAAAGCCTCAAGGAAGGCAGGGAAACAACAGTGGCAGTGAGTAGTGCTGAACCACAGTACAGCAGGGGACAGTGGTACCTCAGGAAGGTGATGAGGCTCAGCACCCTGCCCCATGCGCAACCACCCCACACTGTACATTGCAATGACAATGTGCAGACTGGGGGATTCAGCTGGCCCCTTCCAATCCTACGTTCTTCTAAAAATAAGGGTAATTATATGGCCTTGGTTATTAGGAACAATTGCGTGAAGATGATACTCAGATACGTTCCGTTGATTGCTGCTATCCCATGTCAATTATATAAACAGGGTCACACCAGGAACCACCTTTTCCTGCATCAAAAAGGGGCAGACATCATCAACACATAACAGCCTTTAGTAGTTCAAGCTTTAAAAAACAAGACCGATCCGCCCTCAACAAAATTTCTGTATCATGCTTCTTTGTAGCTTTGGGGTTTCTTCCCATTTGATTTTCGTTAGAAAAACAAAAAAAGCCACAATAACAACAAAAAAAACACCAAAAAAAGAAAAAAAACCCAAACACAACCTGGCTACCAGTACAAATATGTAAATTAAAATACACCAGAGAGAGCAGTTTAATTTCACCTGGAACTTAAACAGGACAATAGCAGTGAATGCTTGGCTATCTTGAAGAGAACCAAGAGTATGCTTGCCAGACACGATCTCTGGTGACCAGCTCTTTGCAGCTACATGCAAGATTCAGTAAGAAAACAGATGGTACACTAGAGCTTTGCTTCATGAAGAATAATAGATGAGCAGATAGAGCCTCTCAATCTCAGAGTGGCACACTGGGTGATCAGAATCCTAATCACAACCGTGCTGTGATAAAAGACTCTGGATGAAAAATGAATTAAGGTGGTTTGGTCTGTTTTATCAATAAAAGTAATAGCAAGACATATTTCTTACAATTCTTTAAGCAGGAGAAAACTCACAAGAGTGATACATACTGCTTCTAAAGCAGTGTGAAGTCGGATAAATCACACTGTCCATTTAATGGTTGCGCATTTGCTTCTACTGTATTATCAGAAAGATTATTCCCCACATTCTGGGAAAATAGATAAGAATATACAAAAAATATACAGACCAAAATTCCCCTTCTGGCATCTTTTGTCTCCTTTCTGTGGAGGCTAGTACACATTAGAAAACAAATCATTTGCTTTATGTTGCACTGTTTTGTTATTATAATACATTATAAACTAATGCCAAATTCTGTCATCTAGAAATATCTGAGCATGATTTCCATATTTGAAAAACAATTTCACGTCAAGAAGGTAATAACAAGTGAAATAACATCAATATAACAAGAATATTAGAACAGCCTGAGAGTAATGACTTTGCAGCATAAGGTATTAGAAGGAAATAGCTTAAATTATTCAGCAAGTAAACTGATGTCATGTGGTCAATGCACTGCATGTTTCACATATCCCAATTAGAATTAATGTAATAATAAAGATTGATTATTAAGTAATAAGCACTGGCCAAACAAATTACTGTAAACATAAGTCAAATCTTCTAGGACAGCATCTCTCTCCCTCTAGTTTAAACAACAGCTCTTGACACAAACCAGTACTGAACAAGCAATTATTTAGAAATATTTCCTGACTTCCTCATCCATCTTGAAAGCATAGATCAAGTCATCTCAGAACTCGCTATAAAATTTCTTATGCTGTTTACTCAGTGCGTTACTCTCTGAGATGTGATAATCCCTAAAGTAGTCTTCATGCCTACCTGTACAGAACTGTACCTCTGTTACCTGTGCTGATTATAAGTAATTGTGGTAAATATATTTTTATTTGTGTTGCACAAGCAACTTATTTCATAAAAGCAGAGTAGTTTACAGACTTCTAGGTTATTTTCAGTTATTTTACTGAAAACGGTGATACACGCTACAGAAGTTTTAATGCTGAATTGACTGCCTTCACAATTGATGATTCAAGCTGTGTGACAAACTGTGAGGCCCTGTGGTTTTTGTGAAATACCACTCTCACATTCTTGTTTCTCAGATGGAGTACGTTGTGCCCTGATACAGTCAGCAGCGGAGAATATATCCCAACAGATTCCTTCTAATTTGGTGGAAAAAGCACATTTTTATCCTCAGATACAAACTTGCCCACAGATCTAAAAATAAAGCTGAATCTTGGATCCAACGGGCCGATTAAAAAAGGACTTGTTAGCTAAAAGATGCTCCAGGAGATCTCACACAGCCTTAGGACCATGACATTCAATCTAATTTCATACATAAAAGCACTGTCAGAAAACCTATGGACCACCGATGTAAGCCCCTTCAAGTCCTTCATATTTGTTTTTAGATTTCCGAGCAATTGCTATTAAACAGAACTTCTGGCATGGTGTTATTGTAGCTAACCTTGCTCTCAGAAGCTGTTATATCATTACTTAGTGCCATGCAACTCTTTGGGCTCCATAAATCTATAAGCACGCTGTTCTAAGTGGTTTTATTGCTAACAAACTACCAAGAAAATGGAAACAGAAGAGTGTCCACCTGGTGGAGGACAGCAATGCTATGAAAAGGCAAATCTATTTTGCTGATGTATATGAGAGACAGTGAAATACATCTTGTAGGGGCAAAATAAACCAATTTCAACCCAAAGCATTTGGGGTTTACTAGAAACAATAGAATACGTAATTGATTAGACATAAATATAAACTGGCAAGATTTACAGAAGCATAAAGAATACATTTCCCACATGAGGATGTTAAAGATGAAAAACATGAAGACTTGGTTCTAGATTTCTTTGCTGTGAATGTCTGCCTGTGTTATATATTGCTCTGGTCTGTACACAGATGAAATATTTGATGTAGTGGGAACCCATCTGGCCTTTTCAAATACAGTCCAAGGTTACAGTAAGTCAATGCTCTCAGAAGTCGCTAGAAAAAAAATGACAAGCTGGAGAGAACACAACTGATGTTTCTAAATGTGCAAATAGTAAATGAATAGAAGACTGTTGCTTAATACTCCGGATACTTTAGAATTCATGGCTGCTTACAGAGAACTTAACTGAGATACAGTGTTTTTGAGATGCTTCTTCAAACACATGTTGCTCTCACCAAACGTGCCTCTCAGAGAACCGTGCTGTTCTACCCTCCATCAGATTTATATGCCATACGTTCCTAGATCTTGAGATAAACTAGCAGGCATCTGAGAGAGACCCCAAATGAAATATTCATGAACTTTCATAACATTCATTACCATTTTATGATTCTCTTTACTTGGTTGAACAACAACGCTTTCTAGCAGTCTATTAAATCAGCCAGCAAACTTTATAAATCACCAGATAAACTACATGAATCTGTCACATCTTAATGTACTGTCTGGGCTCCAAAAATACTTGAGCACATGGCAAAGTCATACCACTTATGAGGCTATCTGCTGTCATTCTTCAACATTGATTTTTCTGGGTAAACTCTGACTGTATTAGGAATTCACCATCTTTTTAGGAAGGAGCTTGAGCTTAGTAGATAGGTACACCAAAGGAACATGTAAAATCTAACAGATGTACATTTTCTACAATGTTGAAAATATCTTATCTAGGAAAAAATACAAATGTGCAAGAACTCACCAAATAAAATCTTGTTGAGCTACAGTGAATAGAATGAAGAAGTTCAAGATCCATCTAAAGTTCTGCAAGGCTGCAAATGCTGGACTGAAAGTCAGCTCAGGCTGCTAGAAGATGATGCTAAATCCTAGTGAAGGAAAATGGAAGCAAGTGGAATTGCTGAGGATGCAGATGACCTCAAGAAGAATCAAATCTGTCAATTTCCATTAACATTCTGTCATCTCTTGTTTCAGGGCCTTCTGGGCACAAGTCTTCCCAGCTGCCTGCAGTACGCTTTAAACACCTGCCTCTGCAGGCTAACAGTAGCTCCCAAAACAACTTTTACCAACAAATTGCTGCTGAGTTTAAACATACTCTGTTTATCTGTTGTATTCACTATAGACAACACAGCACACCTCACCGCCTTCCTGGCTTCTTCCCTGGTTGCGTTTAACTTTGCTTAGCCTGTCTCTGTTGCTTGCTAAAATACAGGATCTAAGTAGTCTTAGCAGTTCTCTCAGGGCTGACTTCAGACATGTCAGCTCACTCAAATAATGTGATTCAGAAAAAAGCTGTAACTCATGGGAAAAAAAAAGTTGCTACATCTAAACTGAAATAAAAATATCAACTACCAACTGGATTTATTTGCTGTAATTGCGTCTGACACTTACAATAGTTTCCACAGTATCTGTTCTGTTGATAATGTTGTACAAGGTCACAGTTACTGTACCTTTTCTGTTCCAAAATTTCTATTTTCTTATCTTAACTTTGACCTTTCTTCTACTGAGTACTGATTCTTATCGATTTGTGTGGCTTCTGCCCCTGAAGCTACAGAACATTAAGCATATTTTGAAGCTAATTTCTCTACTCAAAGGAGCTGGTAGATAACTTACAAATCATTTACAAACAGAGTTAACCTCTTGATGCCAGTCCTCTAGTTCTGTGCTTGAAGTTAACTGTTTGTTTAAGTGCTTTGCCAAGGCAGAGAAATAGAACCTTGTTCAGGGCCCTTGGCAGCAGCAGCAGACATTTACCAAGACAAAATAACCTTTGGATTAGGCTACGAACATTCACAACCATTAAAAAATATCTGACATGCCCCTGTACTTATATTTCCTTTTTAAAATGGATGTCAGAGGCAGAAAGCTTCAAAGCAGACTGTAAAACTTTGGTAGGTACATTTAAAGTTATAAAAGCCTTAAATTATTAGTCCAGAAACATTGTAGGAAGTCACATGAAAAAGACAAGCACCATAGGGAAAATGTTTATTATGGACTTGTTGACATTCTGTCTCCTTTACAAAATTTAAAAAAAAAATAAAAAATAAAAAAAAATTAGCCCTTCAAGTTTCATACAACTTTCTTGCCAACAGCATGCAGCAAACCAGAGATTTTGCTGTAGAGCTGACTCTGAGCAAGCTACGAGTAACTCCAGGCCTCACTTTGCAGGAGGCAGCTAAATTCAGCCCAGCATCTTAGTTCTGACTTCATAGAGAGCAGTAGCAGAACTCTTGTGACTTTAAATAGCAGCTTAATTTATTTTTGGTGATTCAAGTGTATCATATCACGTTCTAACATCTTTTGCATATTTTATAAATGCTTCTCTGGAGACCGTGTTTGCAAAAGAGTAGAGTACAAGGGTGAAAGAGCCTTCACTGTGTCAGGTCTGAGCTTCTTTTGAAGAAGCCTGCAGTTTACATTACAGGTGCAGTAAGTAATGAGAAACATGTCTCTGATCCCAGCTGAATGCTAGACGTTCAACTGTTTACTTGGGAAGAACATTTGCTTTGCATATACTTTTCCAAATATAATTTATTTTACCTGATTGCAACAGAACTGAGCATTGCTGAAGAGCAATGTGTCAGAGATGCTAAGACAACAAAGCATCATAGACAGAAATCAGTGTAAGTTTCCCATTAAAAGGTTCTTTTCCATAGTAAAATTGTTACTCATTAATCGAAAATTTCTACAGGAGACATATTTTTCTTCTAAAGTTCTCAGATGATGACATTTTTAATTTAAAATTTTGTCTAAAAACACCTTTAACTTCATAAAGCCTCACTTTCACACTCCAACCACATTCTCTAGGCAGTCCTAGGTCATTTTAAAATATTCCAAGCTAAACATCTACTGAGCATGATTTTTTGTGTATTACACAGCTAGCGTCCTCTCCAGTGCAGAGAAGACCATGATTTTGTTGTGTTTTATATATAAAAAGAGCAGAACCCAACATGAAAATTAACAGCTGAAGTCTGCTGATTGTAAAGTAACTAACTGAAAAGCCGCCCTTGCTCTTTCCTATTGAACAACAATAACGAGACTTTGGAGCTTGTCAACAATTTGCCAGATGCTGACTGAATTTGTTTTGTACCACTGAAATGACTGTAAATGGATGGTACAAGTGTAAACATGGATGCTGTGTGCTACTTATTCTTCTGCTGTAAATATAAACTTTAGAAATTTTTAAAAACTTATTCTTTATGCGTATTCAAATTCAGTCTACTGCATTAGCTAACCTTGAAGACTGCTGCTTTTCAATTCAAGATATTTTATGTAAAGATTCTCTTTTGTTACTGGAATCCTGAAAGTGATAGCTTTACAGATAAGAAAATATTCCAATGGAGATAATTTATTGCAGGCCAAAAGCTCATTTGCTGTAAATTGTCACAATTCTATAGGATCCTGCTTAAATTTTATAAATGACATAAAAGTTCTTTGACGCATAGTACAACACATCATAACAGTACCAAAATTATTTTGGTTTCTAAAAAGCTGCTTTTGATTTTACTTATTTTAATTAAAAATAAAAAAAATTAAAAAAAATGTTTTGCTTTTGAAATTGTGTTATTTTCTAACCATGTTATTTCTTTGCTTCCTGGAACAATGACCAAATTTGCTAACAATTTCCTTTCTTAAGGATGGAACACACAAGTGATAGTACCTCAGAGCAGCTTGTATTATTGCAATAAAGTATTTCACATTTCAGATGGGGAAGGTAATATTCAATTGCTCCAATGTGTTTGTTCATTGACATTTGAGACATCCAAGGGCGCTGGTGACTTCTATGTGGGACTGGCAATGAGATGCAGCACACAGGGGAGACCTAGCATGCTCCCAGGCATCAGACAAAGGCTTCATAGGATAACCTGGACATCTGAAATGTCATTCAGTGCCAATAATTGTTCTACAAAGCAGATAACATTAATCCTCCCCAGTCACAGGGAAGTTGAACAGAAGTTTTCTGCTAGATCAGTTCACTTTTTTTTTTTTTTTCCTGTGATGGACACACATTGACATAAGCAGGTTAGTTATGGACCTGTCCAGATACATAGCAATGTGAGAGAATATAATGCTTGCACACTAACAAGTAGAAACATAGCGTACCTTGTTCAGGTAAAATCACTGCAGAGAGAAACTTAAGTCATAGAATACCTACAGTGTCTGAAGTAACTGTTTCCTCAGTCCTGAGAAGCCCCGTCTGAGGAAATTTTCTATTCTGAGGAGAAAGAGTGTCAGTTCTGTTCCAATTCAGTTACGTGGTTTTGCCAGGAAATCTGATTAACAAAGCTCGAATATCCTCTTCCTGACAGTGAAGGCAGGTCCTATGAATTCTCACTCCAAAGAGCTGATGTTAAGCTTTTCTCAACCACTATTTAAAAGGTTTACATTTAGGGATAAAGTCTCAAGGTGATACAATCTAACATTATCCTTGAAGGCCAAGCAACAAAACTTTATTTGTTGATGTGATGGAAGCAAGGATTTTCAAGTTTGCTCTAGTGCCCTAGCTACTGTATTACCCACTGCATCTTTCATCTCCAACGAGAAAAGCAGTTCTGTAAAAGCACACTTTCTTTCGCATGACATTGGGAAGACTGCCTTGCATCAGACACCCACAGCAAAAGAGGAAAATATCCTTGTCCAGACTCGGCCTTCAGCTATATCAGCTTAGATGTTCAGTCACCAGTGGAAATAATGAAATTATACAACATACTTATTATTATAATAGGCCATAATTGCAGTGCTTAGAGATAATGACATGAAGAATTACTTGAAATATAGAGGCATAATCAATAGACAGTAAGTAGAAAAGCAATTAGATAGCCTTTTAGGAAAAAGTTATTTTTTGTTTGCCTTTAAATGATTTTTTTTTTTCTTTTCAGAATTTCTGTTTTTGGAATCCTGGCTAAAAAATGTATTCAGCATTTTTTAAATAGACACTCTAGGACTCAGAAGCATGACAGATTTAAATCATTACTCTGCCTAGATGAAAGGTGGGAGGGAGTGAACTTGGCATGGAGAAAACAGCAAATATTTCCTTAACCACTGTCTGTCAAAAAAAAGAAAACACCTGATGAATTGAATGTTACAAGAACTGAGAACACAAAAGAATCTCCAGCATTGCGCCTTGTTTGTAAGCACACTGGTGTGCACAGGCCCAATGGGCAGCATGAGGCCAGCTGCTCTGCTCAGGCCTGGCCACAAATAAGTCTCTGCAATTTATGCTTGCAATGCTGAGGCTTGCTTTGCAGCCTGGACATGGCTGGGGCAAACAGGGACATTCTCCTAGACCTGTGCCCACCCTCTCTGACTCCTCACCGTGAGCCATTAGCTGGATAAGAGGAGGTATGGAAAGGAGGAAGACTGTAAAAAGAATGGGGTTGGCTTCCATCCAGCTCACCCAGATAGCACGTTCTCCATGGCTGCTGTAGTGTGGCTTTATGACTGCTTTGGGGCCAGCCATGAGTATGACCACACCTTTTTCAAGGCTGAGATTCTGGCCCACAGTCTGATCTGCTTTGCTGCACAAATCTCCCTGCTCAGGCACTCCACAGAGCAGATGTCTATCTCCATCCAGCTTTAGATGTCTGAATGTCTTCCAAATCGGCAACATCAGAGAATGACTTCCCTCAGAATTTCAGAATAAAAGCTACAAAAATAGAAATGAGATCACCGATAATGCTGGGCTGGTATATGAAAGAGGTGCCACTCTATAGTCACCATACAGTGGTATTTTCACTGATGTTTTTCAGCATGTCTGTACCAAAATTCACTAAGTGGGAGAAATAGTTTCATAATATTATTCAATTAATTTGAATAACTTAATCATGTTGTTATTGAAAATACCTCCAGATACCCTAGACTGTCAGACCTATATCTAAATGTTAAGTCCTTCATTGTCCCTCCTACAAATTTTTGGGAAAGGACAGCATGGTGCAACACTACTCTAGTGTCACTTCTACAGGTTAAATAACCACTAAAACGTTGCAGTTCTGAGAAAATCATTTTGGTCTTCGATGAAACGTATGATGAGATGGCACTTGATTCATGACAATCTTTATTAGCTAGTGTTGGTTTGTGAAAATCAAGAGTAGCTGTAAACAGGATCCATCCTTCCTCAGAAGCGAACCACCTCCCTGCCAGTGTCAGGCTGCACTGCCCAGGCTGTGGGTGCCTGTCTTCCCTTCCATCCTCACATCTTTATCATCAGAATTTCCAGCATCTATTCAATGTTTTAGTAAATACTATATCCCATCTCTATTTTTTTTATTAAAAATGAAACTTTCATGAATGACCTCAACTTTTTCTTTGCATCAAATATTCAGATTGCTAAAACAGTTGTTAAATATATATATATATATATACACATTTTAAAAATACAGCCTATAAATAACAAAGTTTATTTGAATGCTCTCTTAGACTCAGACCTTGAATTGGAAGACAAGCTTTTAGTCAGCACAGCAGAGCAAAGGAAACTTAGGAGTCCCTGATATATCCTTTAAACTATTATGTTTCTAAATACCACTCAAGCTACACCCCAAAGCCAGAATATTCTTATTTTCTAGTTGTTCTTTGTATGCAAGAGGTTTTGCTGAAGGAAAGCAGCATTAAGTTACACTTCACATTTTCAGATGTTAAAAAAAAGAACATCTGAATAGCTTGGTAACCCAGTCTACAGCACATTTTTTGATTCTTTGTATTTGTTCTCTTCTTCCCCATATGGTTCAGAAGTTTTATTAATCTCACTGTTTGCTGATTTTATATTTCTTTGAAAGAAAAAAAACAACAACAACAAATTGTCAAATAAGTGTAATCCTTTTAAAAACATGTAAATCCCAAATGTGAATAATGTGGTGGTCGTAACCACTGGTGATAGCTGAGATGAAACATCTGAAAATTAAGTAGTCTGAACTTTGATCAAGTCTCTCAAATGCTGTACATCACAAAGCAACATAATCTGTCATCATCTAGAAAACAAAATTGAAGGGAATGGAGAGATGGCTCTAATTTTGCTCTACATGTCTAGGTTTAAATTCTTAGCATCATCCTTTTGGTCATTACAAGACCTGGGGCAGCAATAAGGTTCCCAGGCACTGACTAGCTAGAACTAGCCTCCAGATACATGCAACAGTGCAGTTAGTTGTTGGTTCTGCTTCCAACTCAACAGAACTATAGGGGAGTTAAATTTATTATTTAAGCTATGGTTTTTGGTGCCTTGAAGAACTAAATTCTATAAATTTGCAAGCAATGTAACTGGTGAACAAAATAACTTGAACAGTCAGACAGAGCAAATCAAGCCATAAAGAACGAACAGCAACTACTCATTCCAGCAACACTGTTTCCTTTTAGCCTACGGCCTCTCTGCATTACAATTGTCTTTTTACATCCATGTTTTCTCCATCACAGTTACTTAATTCCTAAAACACACTACACAGTAGTATTAATTTCCTGAACAGCTCTCCTCTGTGAATGAGGCAGATGTGCTTCAGTCCCATACTGGCTGTCCACTTCAATTATTCTGCAGCCAGCTGAATTCTCACTATGATCACAAGCGCCCTGCTAGCTGACTTGGTGAGTGCAGGCTTGGTCTTTGAAACAACTCACATCTTGCATTCTCATCTCTTTCCTACGAATCCTTGGTGAGTTGGTTTTCTTTGTTGTTATTTTTTTTTTTCTCCTCTCTGCTCTTTTTTAAGTTTTCACTGCTTCCCTTAGATTGAAGGATTGTTAAAGAGCAAGTTTTTTTGGGGGGGTGAATTTTTCAGCTGAACAGAGCCCACAGCACTGCTGTGTTTCAGATTTTGCTGTATTGAGGTTCTGTGACACAGAATAGGCTTAAATGCTTCCACTCATCAGAAAAGACCTATGAAGTAGGATCTACTACTGGCGTAGGTACAGCGACATTTTAATGCTAATAGTACTATCTGAATTGAAGAAGGTTTTATTTCTAGTGACTGAGATTACATTTATGCATCATCATCTGCATCATTCCTAGTAGGACACCTCTAGAGGATTGAAAACAGGTGACTCATATTTGCATCATCGTGTTAGCTTCAGATTTTCAGATCTATGATACAGTTCCTGTTCCACAGAATTGTTAGTGCCTGTCCCATGCATGTTCTCAAATATTTTAAAGAGCAGTCAAAAATACCCCCAAAATCAAACTAAACAAAATCCACCCCAAAATGAGAAAGTTTAGGTTCTCAAGCAGAATTACCTGCCATCTGATGGGTACACTGGAGCTGGGAGAACTTCAGTATCCCTGTGAGTGTAATGCCTGTTTGGTATCCAACAGGGCCAGGAAGAGTCTGAGGTTGATTGCCATGTTTTAGTCTTTTCATCACCTAATAAATTTACAAGAACCTGCTAACCAGATTTTTTTTTTAATTCTCCCTCTGCCCCCACATAAAATGCTTCCTAGAGCACTTGCTGGTATTTATGCTTTTGTGTCCCAGTTGTTGGGTGCTGCCATGTGAGTTTGGTTTCAAAATTTAAAGAGAGAGACTGCAATAATTTGCTCTAAAAAAATATTCCAGCAACAGTTTTTCCATTGCTTCCAGCCTGCACATGAACAACTTTGTTCAGTTTGCTTCTGGCTATGATCCAGTGAGATGATTAGATGCTTGAATGAACTCAGAGAAATATTTTTACAGTGTAAAGAACTTGCGCTTAATCACTTGGGGGAAAAATATTCCATTTTGATTCTCAGCTACAGTACTTATCTTAAGTTGCTTAGTCACGTGAAACTGTAATTTCACTAGCTTGCCAGGTATCCCTCTGAAATTTCACTTCCAACATATTTTGACTCACCAGCTTTGACCCTGATGTAAGGTCATCTGCACAGCTGCTTAAATAAAAATATATATCATGATAACTCACGGTGTGCTCCAGTCATGCAGAAATGTGAGTGAGCATCTTATTGATTGCAGTGTCTGACAATACCTGCTTGTAATTAGGAAATCTATAACCCTGGATTCCTTCTCTCTTCTTCAGCGCTATCCTTCTTCCAAATGCCAAAAATATCTCCATATTCAAATAACGCTCAGTCTGAATTCCAAACCCAATTTTGAAATGCAAGCATTTATCTAATACTTAGAAAATTTCACTCATTCTACTTCCTTGGTATGAGCCCCTTCATTTGATGACAACAATTTTTTAAATTCATTATTAGTATCAGTAGAGACATTCCTGTGATCACCAGTGACTGTAACTGGCATAAGATGCAAATACTCAGCTGACAACGCCGCTTAGACTATTGATCCCTCATCATTTCATCCAGCTGGTAGCATGGCTACAGTGCATCATCCTGTCCCTTCATGCCAGGTTACTGAACAGCTAGGAGGTCTGAACCCTATCAAACATGCTTTTTTTTTTCCTCTCTTTTTTTTTTTTTCTCCCCTCTCTTTGAACTTTAGCACCATAGTAGCTCATCAGTGTTCCCCAGTCATCTCCCCTCTAGCTCCTACTGCTCCATGTCAGCAAGAATGCCACAGGGCTGGAAAACACCAGAGGATTTTTGTGAAAGCTGCTGAAGAGGGAAACAGGGCATGCAGACAAACCAATGGAAGAAATCAAATATTTAAATAACACATGTAAAAGACTTCAGGCTTCTTACATAGCATCTCAGAAAAGAGTCAATTACTGGGCACCGAAAGAATCTAATAATAACCAAAGTAGGCCAAATGCAAACACTGTCATCCTGGAAAAAATGTAAAAGAAGCTGTACAAATAGCAGTGAAGGAAGGCAAATATACACACTCAGAGCATGCATACCCTAGAGCACGCTTACTAAATCACTTTATGAGAACATGATCTACCAAGTTTGAGGAGTTCTGGATTCACATACATACAGTTAAATTCCATCTGAAAGACTTGCCAGACCTGAACCACTGTGCACTCCAAAGCTGCCACACAAAAAAAACCCAACAAAACAACAACAAAAAACCAACACAACTCAGAGAAAAAACATGGAAAGTACTTTTGCAGTTGCATGATTCTTTATAATGGCTGAATAAGAAATAGTGTGCAACATCACATCATCCCACTGAGCTGAAATACAGAAGCATCAGTTAAACACCAAGAATGGAATGGATAATGCTACAGGAAGCAAAATAAACAATCTGAATTTCAGAAAGTTTTCCAAAATACATTTTACTTCATTTCTGCTTCCAGCAGATAGTGTTCTGCATGCATATTATGGCACTGACAAAATAGCAATGCATAGCTATACATGCACTGCATAAGAACCCTTAATGAGACATGTGCTCGGAATTACTCAGTGAATGCTGAAAAATAGGTATGTCAAAATGAGTTCTAGTGTAAACTCTTTTTAAAATAAACATACATATTAAACAGAACCAGTATTCCAAGAAAGACTTCAGCTCCAGTACAACAGGTGAAAAAAGTTCATCCTTCGTTTGAAGAATTATTCACTAGGCTACAGTCTTTTAAACACTGTATAAATTACCACAATCATGTAAGATAACATAAATTTGCTTTCCTGAGAGAGGTCAACTTACTATTCTTCAAGCAATGTACCTGTACTACTCTTGGCTTTTGCGATAAAAAGCCCTCAGTGACTCCAGGGATTGTTTTCTGTGGGCTCAGTGCTTTCCAGTGCCCTTCCCTGGGGACAGCAGGCTGCTGGCACTGAGGCCATGCTGGGCTGAGGCTCATGGGCAGCCGGAGCTCAGCCCCTCACCCTGGGATGCTCCGTGCTGGTGGGCACTGCTTCCCAGAGCTCCATCTTCATAGAATCACAGAATAGTTTGGGGTGGAAGGGACCTTTAAGGTCATCTAGGTCCAACCCACTGCTGTAGGCAGGGACACCTCCCTCTAGACCATGCTGTGCAGAGCTGTGATTTAACATGTAGAATGCACACATTGCCCTACGCAGAGGTGTCCATGAAGTAAAGTGAATGCAAATATTACTGTGGAGTCAGTGAGGTACATGGGAACAGTTCAGTGATGTAATTGATGACATGAGAATATACACAGCGCTTCTAAAGCACAGCAGAGGAGTGAACTTAGAATGGAAATATGATTCTAATTTGGGAAATTCAAAGTGAGGGAGAAAGAATATAGAGCTGTAGCTGCTCTCCAGACAAACTTGGACAATATTTTTCCATTTCCTCCTTGTGTCTCACTCATCCTCAGAGTCTGTAGAGCAATTCAGAATGCTTCTCTTCCAAAATATATATATTTTTAACCACGATATCTCTTTACTTTCCCCAGATTTACTTCCTCTGATCCTCACATCAGCACTGTTGTAGCTGACTGGCTCTGTTCTGCTGCACTGTGATCCTACACTTCCCTTCTCCCTCTTTCCATACAGCTCACAAAAATAACTTGCACTGAAAATAAAAATACATTTCTTCTCTACCTTCTCAGATTTATGAGTTACTCTTTCCCACGAAACAGTGGAAACAGTCAGCTCCCCCTGTTTCTGTTTCCCAGTGCTGTTCCACACCAATAGCAAAGACAAGGTGCAAAATTTTCCTCAATCAGAGGGCAGCTGTTCACCACAGCCATACCACAAACGAAGGTACTGAATGCTACAACAACATGACAATAACCAGAGCATTAGATGTATTGTAGAGACCTCAAAACAAGCCATATTCTAATCCCAGGAATAAGATCACTTCCTTTTTTTTTTCCCCAGAAAGTTTGCATAATAATCAGTATCTCATTTTTATGTAGTAACATAAACCTCGTAACAGTTAAAAGAAGTCCTAATCTGATGGCTGTAAACATTTCAAAGTACAGCATACCACAGTCCTTCTCCTGCCTCCCCCAGCTCCTCATGCTTACATTTCTCTGCTGCTTTCCAACATGTGGAATTGTTCTCCTTCAAACACACTTCTTTCAGTGTTCAGTGAAAGCCAGATGCTTTGCTGCTCCTCTACATCTATTTAATTGGTTGCCACTTAACATGAAATAGTTATCACATGATGACAAATGCAAGGCTGCCTGCTTTGCATTCATTTCCATCAAGTCACAATTGCTTGCACCTCACTCTGGTTTACCTTAGAATAAGCAAAGACAGAAGGAAGAACCAGGGGTTAACTTCTGTGAGAGCCTCTCCTGAGGCAGGAGGAGAGCAAAGAGTTGCCCGTAGAACTCCCCAGGGCAGAGCAAGGCACACCAGAGGCAGCAGTTGCTGATCTGCCCCTTCTGAGGGCAGACGCTTCTGGTATCCTCTGTCTCAGCACCCTGCAGATGAAAGAAAGATGACCCTTCAGGTCTTGCAGGAGCAGAATTGGGACTTTCAGAGAGGAGAGCATGAGTGAGGCTGCCATCGGTGTTTTTCTCTGCATCGAGGCCAGCTGGAGCACTTTCTTACCCCACTCTGATTTCTCTCTGGTGCTGTACCACCACTGGGGTGGATGCGTGGCAAAGGAAACCAGGGCACCGATCCCAATTAGGAAAATATCTTATAAACTACAAATCCTACAGCTACCCTTATAAATGCAGGAATCACTTGGAGAGGGTAAAACACAGTATATCTTTTCTTCCTGGAGACAGATCTTGCAAAGCCTTACCTTGAGGGAGGGCTGAGGCTGTCCGTGGCCCTGCAGACCCATAGATGGGAGGTTCTGATGAGGCTGCCTGATGTGGTCACAGGGAGGAGGGAGCGGTGCTTCAGCATTCCCTGTCCCTGCCTGCTCCAGCTGAGCTGCAGCGACAGAGCACTGAGCTGTCTGTCAACAGAAAGAGGGATTTTTTTTCCGTTGCGTAAGGAAGCAGTCAGACCTGGCTCTTCTCATAATTTGTTTCCAGCACAGCTCACTGCAAAGCAGGAGCTAGCACAACTTTCTTATCAATTTTGCAATCATCTTTCATAGATACTGCCAACTCCATTCAAGCTGTCTTGTCTGAGTTCGTTACAGTGGGCTGTAATTCTGTGATAGGGCCCTGGCTACCTTATATAGCCAATTTCAATATTTGCTACGTAAATCTCTTAGCTGATGATATTTATTTCATGCCGCCTTGTAGCAACAGAAGATGCTACTATTCTAACACATAATTACACCAGTGCAAAGGATCCTTTAGTCCTTAATGACACAGAATAGTTGGAAGCTGCAGCAGTGCTGCTTGAATGACTCTTTCTATAAAAGCTGTATTTTATTAGAGATTTATTTCAATTTACATCACTACTCACCACTTTCTTTGGCCTTTACACTGAATTCCATTTAATGTCAAAGAGGAGTAATCGCATGTGAAATGAATGGAAAACATACCCCTTAAAGCTTAATATGTACATGAGAGGTTCTTATTAACTATAGCTTTACTTAACTTCTGTACTAGAACATTAAATATAATTTTCAGAATAAGGAGTGTGTGAGTTTCCTCCCACAGAAGCAAATGGGGCACTGCTACTCCTTTAGCCTTGCTGAGCTCAGAAATGATGCTGGTGGCTGTGTAGGAAATGATGCACAGAGCTCTCAAACAACATTAAGAGCACCCTCAAAGCATCTCTAATTAAACCCACACATGAGATTGAGCTTCCCAGCGGAGTTTAGCCGCCATGAATGCCTACAGCACATGGTCTAAACCAACAGAGCACTACAGCTATGTAATTAACTGGTTAATCAGAAATTGTGAAACTGAAGCTTTCATTGTGGAAAAAAAAAAGTCCAAAAATATTAAAGGAGAAGGGTAATACTGAAAAGCAAAAATCTGCAAAAGAATGCTCATCTATACCAGGGAGAAACAAACCCCAAACCTGCAAAGGCACTTGCCTGGTGTGTTCTCTTACTTATGTTTGACCTTCAAACAAAATCTGTGCATTCCTGAAGGGTACTTCTAGTACCAAGTAGTGACCAGTCATGTTACATAGCCAAACAGCATTCTATGATTCCAGTTCTCCTTGCAATATGGATGTCCCTCCACCCCTGCTCCTTTCTGAGGAGTCGCTGCATTGTTGGAGCTGCCAGCAATCAGTATCCTGCTGTTCTTCCCTTCAGCAGCACAAAGCCTACCTGATTACCCACATGTCATTCTGGAGGGAAGTAGGCTGTGAGTTGTCAAAATACAATTTACAGCTCTAAGATAGAGGTTCTAGTCTACGGGCAAAGAGCAGAGAAACAGTGAAAGCATGCAACAATTAGTATTTTCCCCATCCCATACCAAGCAAGGCTACTTTCAAAGGATAGATTATTTTCAGTGAATATTTTAGACTGATTTAGCTCAAAGGGGTTGCCTTTTGGCAGTCTGGAAGGATGTCTGGGGCCATGGAGCTCAAATAATTGTTTTTAGGGACAGAGCAGGAATCACTCCCCTTCTTTTTATAGGCTGAGGGGGAGCTATGTTCTCTTCCTTTTATAGCAGAAATTCATTGCCATATGAAGCAGGAGCCTTGGCTTTTCTATTCTCCACAAGCCCTAGCATTTAAAATCACAATTTTCTTTTATCCAGAAAGAGGATGGATGTATTCAAGGACCACATCTACTTGAAATGCTTGCTGCTGGCCTGCTACTAATTCCTTTTGTATCCTGGTACATCTTGTAAAAAAAGATGCAAGCAGAAGAGTCTAGTAGAAGAGAGACATCATTTGATATGGATATAAGGATACATATTTAGTACCTAAGAATTAAACACAGAAACCAATAGCATAACAGAGAAACGCCTTCTATAGCAGCCACTCCTTCAAGACTGCGGATGAAAAAAGCCTCTGAGGACCAAAGCTTACTTAACCAGGCAGTGAGTTCAAAGGGCCTGGTCTTCTCCTGGCTGGATATGAGCATCATCCACTGAAATCAATGCTGTTACATGCATCTTGCAGAGCAAGAGTCAGTCTGTTTGTATGTGATTTGAGTACACTTGCAAAAAACACTAACAACATACGAGAGCTCTCATTTATCCTCTAAAGGCTAGGCTGTCTGCCAAGAGAACAGCATGTTAAGCAGACACATCAATAATTCCCATCATCTATCCATCAAAAAAAAAAAAAAAAAAGAGATTCCATTTACCTTAAAATGTACAATATGTAGATTTTACTGTACTGAAAAGGGTAACACTTGTAGGTCTCTGAACTATCATAATATAACAGGATTGGTTCCCCTTAGTATTTCTCATATACAGCCACTGCCTCAAGGAATTTATATTAATTCAGCGAATTTCATTTCTTCTTTGATAGGAGAGGGTTATTTAGCCATAAATTGGCTAACCTCTTTAGCTATAACTGATCAAATGAAGTATGCCCATACATAATGTTCAACCAGAAAATTTAACTAAAGAAATAAAATTTGAACATCCAGTAAAATGGATGTTGTCGGAGAAGTGGCGGCTATGATCTCAGAAAGCTATTTCCAGCACTAGATGCAAGACCAGCATTTTTAGGTTGTAAAATTGGGCGAGTTGAATTCCAAGCTAGTGATTTCGATATATTATTTAGAGTGAATTTAAACTGGCTACTGTTGAACATACTATTTGAATGCCATTTATTCTTTTATCACTAAGTATTGCACAGAATCAGAGAACTGTAGGGATTGGAAGAGACCTCTGAACTTCATCTAGTCCATCCGATTCCCTACAGTAGGTTAAATAGGAACGCGTCCAGGCAGGTTTTGAATATCTCCAGAGAAGGAGACTGCACAACCTCTCTAGGCAACCTGTTCCAGTGCTCCATCACCCTCAAAGTAAACAAGTTTTTCCTTATGTTTGGATGAAACTTCCTATGTTCTTGTTTGTGACCACCGACCCCTGTTCTGTCACTAGGCACCACTGAATAAAGCCGGGCCCCATTCTCCTGACTCCAACCTATTAGGTATTTATAAGCATTCATAAGAATTCCCCACCTGTCTTCTTTTCCCCAGGCTGAACAGTTCCAGGTTGCTCAGCCTTTCCTTGTGTGGGAGATGCTCCAGGCCCTCAATCATGTGATCCCTGTCTTTTTTCAACTGAGGAGCCCAGGATTGGACACAGTACTGCAGATGAGGCCTCACTGGGGCAGAATAGAGGAGGAGGATCACCTCCCTCGACCTGCTGCATACATTCTTTTTAATGCACCACAGAATACCACTGACCTTCTGATCCACCAGGGCACACTGCTGCCTCATGGCCGACCTGCTGTCCACCAGAACTACAAGGTCCTTCTCTGCATATCTCTCTTCTAGCAGGTTAGCCCCTAATCTACACTGATGTATGTGGTGCACTACTCTGCACTTGCCCTTATTGAACCTAACATGGTTCTTCTCTGCTCAGCTCTCCAATCTATCCAGGACACGCTGGATGGTAGCACAGCCTTCAGGTACGTCAGACACGTGGTTTTCAGATGACCCTACTAAGGGTTTTTCTCTCTGAATAAGCAAAGAAGCCTTGCCTACTGCCGAAAAACATTTTGTTCAATACAGAAATAAAAACATTATAGTTTGCAGTGCTGAGGTTTTCCTAGAAGTAGAGTTTAAAGAGTTGAGAATGAAAATATTAGAAAATATTCTTTTCCACCCCTATAATTACTCTGCCCTCTTAAAATCAATCAATCAATCAATCGATCACTGAAACTTCTCATCACTTTTACATCTATACATTGATATAGATCATCTGGAAAATGCCAATTTGTGAACATAAATTTATTTCTCCTTCTGAGAAAGAAGATCTGTCTGGGCATGCGTTACTGTGAAGAAAGACAAGAGAGTTTCTACATAGCGCATCTGACTCAGTTATCAAATCTGACCCAGATTCAGATATTGCCAGGTCGAATCCCACTCTTGTGAGGGAAAAAAGTCTGATCTATATTTATAGGCATCCTGCTTTACATCTTGGATGACCACTTTTGTTGGCGGCGATGATTTGCAGCAATGCTGATGTCTTAATGGAAGGACACTGCCCATTTGGGTGTGCATGGATGGATTTGGATGCAGTAGTAACTTGTGGACAAGTCACATGTGCAACAGCTCCAACCCTGCCAGAAGTTGGGGTCCTCAACTAGCAGAGCTACTCTGCATATTGAACATACAGTGTACTATGTGCTCTCATCGCATGAATGTTATCCCTTTGAGAAAAAAACTTGAAGATTGCAGGTAGTTTGTTGTAAGTAAAAATGGTTGAAAAAAATTATACATGAAACACCCCTGTGGGAATAGAAATTAGAAAAAAGAGAAGGTGGGAAGGGAAGATGAGAGGATTAGAAGTTAAACAGGTAGGGTTGAGCAGGACAAAACAGTTGGATCTGTCAGCATCAGGGAATTGCATCTCCCATCTGTTTCTTCTTTTGCAGTGGCATTGAGTAATTAGGAATTGTCCCTCAGGCTAACTATACACTCAGGCCTCCTGGCCAAGTCTCAGAACAACCCCAAATCCCTACACAGAACTTGAGTAACAAAGGCTACAGCCACTGAGCAAATAAAAACAAAAGAGAAGAGACAGAGCAAGTCATATTTACAGTAAGGAGAATTTTTGAAAGCATCTGCAATCCCACCCACTGTGAGGTGCTGGTTGTTTAATGTCCCAGAGGAAGTAATGCAGTTACTAGAGCCAGCCAGTGTATTTTCTCTGGGATATTTTAAATTCATTAAATGCTACTAAAGAAATATTTGTCCTTGGAAGGTTTAAAAGCAATTCTTTTCATAAAATGTTCTGTAAGGCTCACTGAGGTAGCGAATGATGTGAAAGAGCTGAATATTAGATTCCAAGTACTGCAGTATGATTGAAATTTCATGTTACTGAGAGGCTAAAATAAAATCCACTACCTTGCTTTGAAACAATTTAAGCTAAAAAAAAAATGATTTTCTGATTTTATCAATGCTGCTGGAGATTTATTTGAAGCATACAATAGAGATCATTTCCTAAAATCACATGCTCTTTGGATTGCTTAAATGTTTACCATTTACAAAATAAAATAGGATTTTCCAATAAACTTCTTCCTCTCCTTCTTGACTCTACGCTAGCAAATTTCATCACAGGGACATACACAGCTGATTTTCTTTTTAAGCAATGGTGAAAACTTCACTTGCTGGCCTTCCCAGAAGGTTTTGCTGTCACATACAAATCTTGCAAGACTGGTTGTGCTAGAGCAGGCAACAGCTGTCATTCAGGAAGACAAGGGCTTGGGCAATTGATATGGGAAAGGCTAGCTTTTCTAGGGACACCAAGAAGGATTTTCTCCTTTCTTGTTCTTGGCAAAGGACTAAGGCCAACCTTGTTTTTCTGGGCTAATCAAGATGTGGAGATAAAAAAAGAATTGTCTACAAAAATCACCAGTCAGTACACAACATTTCACTTGGTTTCAGAGCAGATAGGGCAACTGACAACATTTCCTATCTTGTGCTGCCACATAGGAAACCCACAGTTGGGCACACTGACGTACAATGGCATTTTACAGCACCTGTTGTGTAATGCAGATCTCTGGGTAAAGGACAGTGGTTCCTTCTGAAGGACACATCATATTTTTGTGTCAGAGTGAACATTCAGTTTACCGCAGATGGATCATAGTGGTGTTCTGATGCCATCTCTAAGCTGGGCATACCGCCAGGCCGCAAGTTCATTTCAGCAATGTACTGAGACAACTTTGCTCTTCTTAGTCTTAAGTCTCCTTGGAGACAGTCCAGGTAGGTTTTCCCTACTTTCTAACAGCTCTTGACTAGCTCCTTCTGGACTCTGTTTTTCATTTCCAGATTTCTCACTCTCCTGACAACGCTCCTCTTTGATTTACCCTGAACCTTGTGAAAACGAACAAGGAATCCAGGCCCTTCTTCAAGCCTAGTGTCTGATGTACAGATGGCAAGCATCCAACAGCACCCCCACTTCACTTAATTTTTTTCAAGCTGCTCAGATACTCTCTAAGTAGGAAGACCAGTGGGCTCCTTTCCTTTGCTTCCCACCAGCAGTGGTGCAGAGAGGGCTCTGCTGAGCCACCTGGTGTCACATGCAGCTCCTCACAGGCAGATCTGGGGCCGAACTCCACCACAGAAGATATCAGAAGAAAGTCCAGGTAACATCTCCTACACATATAACACTGCCTTCATAGGTGCAGGTCTTCACACCTCCCTGGCTGCAGACTGGGGTATGCTGTTCTACACAGATGGACCAAAAGTTGTGCCTGTTCAAATGACTATTTCTGGTGCTTTTAGTTGTTGACTAACAGTTCTAAATATTTGTTTGCTGTTGGTATTTATCCAGGTTTGTGAATTACTCAGAAAATATTCAATTAGCAAGGAATTAATTGTGTTTTTAATTGCCCGCTCTTCTGTGATGAAATATAGTATAAGTACAGCTCAGATGAATACAAAAGCAGAAGATTATGCATGCAGAGTTGGAAGCCTTCCTGAACAGCCTTTTTTTTTTTCAAGTCCTGACTGGAGCTAACAAAATAAAATGAAAGACAATTATGGGAACTGGGGACAAGAAAACTGCATTTTTAAATTCATGCTTAGGGCTGGACACTAACTTGGGACATACACCAGCTATAACCATCTGACCTGTTCCTCAACACCAGTCTCAGCATCTTCATTCCAAAATATGCCTTTCCCTGGTGCTCCCTGTCTGATAGGTCTTTGGAGGCATTCTTCCAGCTGATAGAAAGCTCTTGGCATGAGGATGAAGGATGAGCAGAGGCCACCTGAAGGCAGTGCTCAGAACTGTCAGAACACTGGAAGTTATGCAGAGATCAGCTTGATGTGGGACAGGGCTATCCCACCTCCTCAGTGTGCCAGAAGCTTAAATTCTCAGCGTTTGAGGCAGAGGATACTTCCTCTCATGTTCTATGCACATATGAAAGGAAGGTGATTGAAGGGATGGATACATTTTGCTGAACGGCTATGAAGAAGCTCATGCTGCTTTCAATAAGCTTTGGTCCCTCTTACATACTGCAATGAGCAAAGTGCTTTTAAAATAACAACAGTCGGTACCTTGCTGCTGGAAGCAGCTCAAGACAGGTGGAGAAGTGCTCTGGCAGACCTTGCTTCTTCCACTGGTTGAAGGCCCAGCTCTGCAACACAAGTCTGGACAGCAAAGCTCTCAGTATCCAACCTTGCATTTTGTGGGGGCAACGTTATTTGTGTTCCACCTAATGCTGACCATTAGATACCTCTATCATTGGTAGATGCTGCTAATAAATGCAAGCACAATTCCACAACAGAGCAGTGTAAAACAACGTGCCTATCGCAGGAAATCACATACGGGGTTTGAAGAAGTGGTCCATTTGCCCAGAGCACAGATTTAAAGCTGTCAGACTGGTTAAGTACAATGAAGGTAGCTCCGTGCTCTTATGTCAGAAGTCAGTGATTCATTGTCACCCACTGCAAGATAAACTGCGAGCTCAGAACTAACATCTTGACAGGTAAAATGTCTTTGATTTTGTCTTTAATTCAGCAAGCTCACATCATTACCGGGTTCCCTGTATTAATAATGAACGCATGCTGAAGATGTTTTCAGCAGCAGGGTTGAGTTCCAGCCTGGTAACAGCACATCTGGGAAAGCAGGACTATCCCTGCAGTGTGCCAGAGCCAGGAAATGCAGCAACTAGCAACTCTCTAACACAATGTGGAAGTAAAACGGTTGTAATACGACCATTAATTAGATTTATAAACTCATTCACTATTTGCAGTGTTAGATGTTCAGTCAAAGAAATCCATTCAGAAGGAAGCGATTTGGATCAAACAGATTTGTACCTATATATGACAGCGCAATTTGGCCCTTTTCTTCTTAGTGTAAATTTGAACTGCAAAGCCTGTGAATTGATTTGCTAAGAGGAAAGCTTAAGAGCTGTATTTGAAGACTGTTGAAAGCATAAGCTGGCCTTCTGTATAAAAAGGAACACATTTGAATCTACATTTAACAAATCACTGGATATTAATTTCATTGAATTCAGCCTCTTGGCCACAGTAACATTTATTCAATCCTCATCTTTTATCTCGGTTGCAGAGCAATTCTATATTTACTGTACAGTATTTCATCTGAAGGATCATTAACTCCATTAATAGCAACAACCTGGAGGTTTTCTAATTTATGATTCCTCCACTGGTCATTATTTTCTCCATGCCATGAGTGATTATGAATCTGAGTGATGCCTAACCACTGCAGCCTCCATTGACTTCAGCAAGAGTTGCAGTTGTTAGGCAAATTATGGCCTTTAGCATTTTGTTTGTGTCAGAGTGGCAAAATTCTGAGGTGAGGACTGGTCACGTGGCATTGTAGTGATTTTGAACTTAGGAAAATATTGTCTTGGAAATCTCATGAAAGAATTTAACCTCTCTTCCACATCTTAGTAAACTCTTTCATTGATCCCCCTACCTCCTGAACAAAGACTGCAAATTGCTCTAGTTGTGAGCAATAGAACATACAAGTAAATTGTTGCTACACAGGATTCCCTAAAAGCTAATATTAAATACACCAATAAAGTAGCCATTATCAGCAGACCAAGCTGTGACAGTCAAACATACTAATAACATTCTTGAGTATAGCTGGCTTGCTTGGTAAACATCCATCTTGATTTTAACATTTTTACTGCTATTTTGTTTTAAAAGTATTCAGTGGCATCTAGCCTTTTTTCTTAACACCTTCAGTCATACAAACTGAAGTACTGATTTTTTTCAAATAACCCAAAGATCTCGTTGAATTGCTGGCAGGCTGTGCTGCGCTTGTCTTGTTCTGGTTATCACTGCACATTCAATCAAACCTTTAAGACTCTTAACAGAAATAAGGTTACTGATCTTCTTTGAAAGACCTCAAACCAACCAGCATCAGTTGAGCAGCACAGTGTACAGGTGTTTCTGATCAAAAACAGATTTGATGGTGGAAGTTTGATGGAGACAATTCAATATACATCTGTTTTAAAAAAAGATTTAAAACTCAGTGTACAGCAATATTCAAAGAGAAAAATGACAAAAAAGACATTTTGCTACTGCATAAATCATAATTAGAAGGAATATAGAGTCTAATCTGTATCAGGTCAATAATACCCTTATCAAGAACAGATATTAATGATAGAAACATAAATACCAAAGACGCAACACATCTCCATTACAACATGAAGAATACCAGTAAGAACTAGGCAACATATCTTGGATTGATCCAACTACTATAGCTGGATCCATAGAAAGGAAACAGTTTATCTGACCCAATCGATGCTCTCATCCATACCCTTAAGACAGATACGTGCTGTTCATTTACCACTACAAAATGCTAAACCAATTATCACTGCAGTACTACATCCTCCTCCTAAAACAGCTGTGACAGATTTGTTACAAGCAATGAGACACCACAAGTCTCTGTACACATCTGCATCCCAGCAGTTGCCTGGGAGCTGCACTCAGCACTGCAGTCCCTCAGCAGCCCTAGCACCCCAGCTGTGAAGCACTGATAGAGCACAGCTATTTGACTAACACTGTGGTATGGCTTTATAGCATGGCTGTTTATGTCTAAGTGAAAAAAATTCCTGCTCATATGCACTCAGACACTCAAGGGTGGTAACAAAGATATGAATATTTAACAAAAAACAAAATAAAATAAAATAAAATAAAAACACTGTGCAGTAATCCATCTTTTTTTCCCTAGGATGCATCCAACTTGTTTGTCTTAATAGACATCATGAAAGTTTTTCATTAATATATTATGAAGATTTACAATATTTACAGTATTTACAATAAATTACACTGAATACATAAAAACATCAAACACCTTCCAGAGTATTTCTTTCAGTTCTAAGGCTGCTATTACTCATGATGCTAATTTTGATGACCACAGCAGCTAATAAGAAGATAGTTATTGACTATAAGCATAACTTCTGAGGAAATTTTTTGAATGCCCTTCTAAAAATAATAAGTATTTGGAGACAGAGGAGTGACTGTAAACCACAGTGCAAAAACTAGTATGGTGTTATGACAAAATGACACAAAAAACAACTGCAAAAATACAAGTTGGCATTTCATAACCAGAAATGAACACCAACTGCATTTATTTAAAGACCTGTCAAAGGCAAGTATCTGCGAAATACAAAGAGAGTCCGGTCTGATGGAAAGAACAGCTAACATTTTTTACCCATTTTTCCCTAACAGAGAGGAGAGCATGACATCTTAATAGCGTAATCAAAACCCTGATTGCTGTTGCTGACAGCACATGCCACAGAATCTGAATGGATTTGACGGAAAGGAGCATTTGTTTTGAATTTGTGCATTGTATCCTTCTGTAGTCCAGGATTTTTGTTTCCTAACAATAGCTTTTTCAGCATCTTTTTAAGAAAGCAGCAAAGGGTGGGATGGAAGCCTGTGAATACACGCTCAGACTTGAGCACAAGTACCACTTTTGTGTTGCATCTTCAGAGTTTCACTGCCATGGGATATACAAGTGTTCATTTGTAGGATTTGGATCTAGTCTCTCCATGCTAAGAATCATCACTAAACATTGAATCAGTCTGACACGTTCATTTCACTTTAAATGTTTGCTCTCACTATAAGTAAAGAAGTTTCCTGCACTGCACTTTCAGATGTATTTCCAGAGGTTTTTGCAGAGATGTTTCTTCATCATTTTGTGGTCATATTATCTCTTATATTTCCTCTTGCACATTTTCTCTACCCTTTTTTTTTTTTTTTTTTTCCCTTTTAATAAAATACAGAGTTGCTACACCTGAGACCATTTCTTCTCCGTATCGGAACACTCACCCGTGGTGTATTTGGAAGGAAAGCTTCAATGTACAGGTTTGCTCTTTAGCCCCATGTGCTTATGTCTCATAGTGAGGAGAAGTATGAACTCACAAGGAATGTGTGATGAACTGCTTAGCCAAGGAATTACAGAATCACTGAAGTTCAAATGCCACATGGGGCAGTGTCATAATCAGAAATATAAATGAACCATGATATTTGTAAGGAGCTAATTAATGGCCTAGTAAATCCCTTTAGCAATGAATTAATTCCATTCAAACTCTGGAAAAGAAGGAGAAGCAGTTTTTTCCTGTACACGGACAAAATACTTTCAAGGATACCTTGTGAATTTAGCTGCTCAAATTCAGAGATTCATCTGGGATGCAAACAAAAAACAAAATGATAGAAATAAAAATAAAAATTAGAACAACAACTCACCACCCAAACCAAACCAAACCAAACTAACAGAACTGCAAGTAGCCTATATGTAACTTTGAGGGAAGAATATGCTAGTGAAAGCTGTCCTTCAGTCCTCCACCTCTTGCTTCCCAGGTCCTGCATGTTATCCTTGGCCTTGCAGCCACCCATATGTGCTTTCCAGCCTGCTGCATCAGAGCCTTTCTGAATTTGCCTGATGCAGAACCATCTCCCATAAGCTAATTGCAAAAGGGAAAGGCCATGTGAGATCTCCATTCTAGCAAGCCTGCTTCTCCTGTAAAGACCTACTTGGGTAGCAGTGGCACTGATGGGTACTGGCATGCTGCTCAGCCACAGCCAGCTGCCAGAGCCATGGCATGCAATGCTACTGCAGCGTGAAAGTAATCAATGCCTGCAATTCTGTAATTTATAGGAAGTTATTTAACTACAGTGTACTTAAAGGAAGAGCCAGAGACCAGTAAATGTCTCTTAAAAGAGACAGATTGTTCCATATCAGAAAAGAAGGGCGAAACAACCTAGCAATTCTTCCTTTCTTTTTAGTTCTAGATTCTGTAACAATTCAAAAATACTATTTCCATCTTTTATTGTTTAAGAAGGAAGATCTCTTAAAAATTTTAAGGAAATCTTTATAAAAGAAGGCAAGCCTTGAAAAGGGCCTTATGCGGCTGGGGACAGGGTGTGATTTTCACATTACTGCATCTGATACTAATGGTGCCAACTGATATTTCTGTAAAACCAAATTCCTGATTGCACAAACTGATTAGTCAAAGATTACTTGTCTTGTCTTAGGTTACTGGTACTGGACTTGAATTTAAAGCCTTTGGGAGGGACGGGTGTTGAGGGAGGGAAAATATATCAGCCCAGTAACATTATTTAGGGCTTCAGTTCTTCACTAGGGATGTGCATGTCTTAAGCTCTTGACCTAAAGTACCTTAAAATGAGGATGCACAGTGGGCATCTTGTAAGTGCTAGGTGGTAGCAAGCTCTATTATTATTCACTTCCAGGTCTTTCCTCCACATCTTGCTTAGACATTTTGAAACTTTTTTTCCTCTTGAAGTCACGATCTCAGAGTTCATCAGATGGCCTCACTTTCACTTAGACCTAATGACATGCTGCTTTCCTAAACAAGACCCTTGCCTTTCTCTGTCAGAGACCTTTGTTTTTTTTTGCTCTAAAGCAGAGAGAAAAACTCTAACTCAGCCGGCAAGCAGGGTGCTGTACAGGTGCAATGAATAAACAAAGAGAAGCATTTTGTCAGCCTAAAATACTCCCTAGGATTAGGCTTAGTAAAATAATAATAGCTGTAGTGATGACTGAGGTTTACTACTGAAAACCTACAATTTTAAATGGCTGTGGCTCCCAAATTATGACAGATGCCAGCCTGTATACCTCTGCATTTACCCCACTGATTCTGTGCTTCGTAGAAACAGTGAATCAAATTGGCCCAGTGGGTAATTCCCCTCACTTAACCATCCCTTCTTTCCTCTGAGCAGCAGTGCGTAGAAGCAGGGCTGACTACCTTGTCTGTGACTCCCTGTGTGCAGAGATCTGATTAAAATTAGTAGTTGCAGAGCTATTCAGGTATCCAAATCGGATCGGTTATAATTAGAACAAAATTGTCACAGCAATAAAGCAATGTGAAAATGTGCTCTTCCTTTTAGAGAAGAAGCATCTGCAGAAGAACCACTCTGCAGATAGAGCATTCTGTATGGCTAATAAATCTGATTAGCTTTCCAGGTCATTGTGTAAATGCAGAATGGTTTGAATTTAGAGAGAAAAAAGGTTGGGAATTTCTTTGCTTTGACATGTCCCACTTGCAGAAAGTAATTCTAAGCACAACTGCATGCAGAATATGACATTTTGAGCACAGTAACACGTTGTAACATTATTGTTTTCATTGTTTAAATAATACATCTCAGCACTCCTGGAACCTTGATGATGTATTGCCATGACCCAAAACAGGTTACTCTGAGTCAGCTGGAATTTAACGAGTGTTTTTTCATAGTGAAGCACCACTTGCAAGGAGCTGTAATTTGTAAGAATGTATTTCTCCAGTTCCGTTCTCTTTAACAAGCCAAGGACTCCTGTCAGAGTGCGCTTCTCACTGAAGGTACAGTTAGCAATTGATTACAGCTTGCTAGCTGAATAAAATCAGTCAGAAATGCTGTTATTTGTTACAACCTTGGAAGCGCTGTTATAATAAAATTTTTTAAAGAATTATTTAAATAGTCTGATTTTTAAAAACATGTTTTAGGCCACTAAGCAATGCCTTTCAAATAGCTTACCAAGTAAATTGCCATCCTAAAACTGCATTTGTTTAAAAATTTCTATGCATCTAAATACAATGAAGTCATCTTTTATCCCATGACAAACTCAGACACATGTGGATGAACAACTGCACAATACTCCTGCAGAAGGAAACCTCAAACTGCATTGTGCAGAGACATCGTTCTCTGTAGACTTGGCTTTGTTGGGGTGAATGGGTGCCCTAGTTACAGCAGTGGTAATACAAAAATAGACCTTAATATCTTGAGTCAGTTTTAGCACAGCTTTTCTTGAGAAAATTTGACTTATATATAATACGCATATTTCTATGGGCTTTGTTTCTAGTATTTGTGACAACTTTGCAGATCCAAAGAGAACTAAAAATGGAAAAATGAGTGCATTAGCACCATCTTGTAGGGAACAATCCCACTCCAACCTTTCCTGTTCAAGGATTTATATTCTTACTTTCCCCACCATTGTTTGTTCTGAGGGATTTGAGGATAGCTCTGGCCATCCTGAAGCTGAAACACCTGAAAGTGCAGCTATGTACATACTGATGAGTATAACAGCTGGCCATGAGCAGGAGGTCTTCTCCTCACTGCTTAGCAAACAAAATTCCTACAATTGTGGAAAAGCCAGCAAGGGAGAACTCTCCCTTTTCTGTGATTAACTTCATTGCAGAACTAGAAGTTTTATCTCCCAGGAATTCCCCACAGCAATGAATAGCCTGGATGATGCATGCAAAAAATAAATGAAGGAAGCATTAAAATCACAGCTTTGGTTTCAGTGGCACATCACTAACACCTGCCCTGCCTGGTGATGCAGCAGGGGCAGGACTCTGGCAGCAAATGCTCCCAGCCCAACATAGGCACTGACCCCAGGGACTCCAGCAAGACCTGCCTCTGTGGCTGGCCTCCAGCTGAAGGAGCTCAGCTGCCTGCTTCACAAGATCCTGCAAATCTTCCTGTGGTGCTGCTCATACCAGTGCTGCAGTCAGCACCAGGAAAGCTCAAGTCTTAATTCCAGACCTGGCACCCACTTGCCATGTCTAATTATATGTTGCATTAATTATTCATGAAGAAAAAAGTCCATATGTGATTGACTGTAATAAAAGGGATTTAACAGTCTGAGTGCAATTCAAGATGCACTGCAAATACACAGAGCATGCACTGCAGCTGTTTCTCTGGTCAAGATGATGCATCTCAGTGTTCTGGTCACCTCTGCTTACCTTGGCTGAGCTGGGATGAAATCTGTAATTTAAGATGCTACAGCCTGCCTGTGTGCTGGGTTTTAGAAACCCATTATACTGTACATAGGTTTCCCAGGAAACACTTGCAATACAGCCTTCAGGATCTGCTAGTTATTTGTGTTGACAAACCACATACAATCTGCTATTACTACGGCTGTTGACTCTAGCACTTCAGGGTTTTCAAACTTTTATAGGAGCAAAGGTTATGTTTCATCAAAGAGTGTCAGAAACTGAGGCAGCTGCTGTTAGAGCTGCGCTGGTACATGACTATTGCACAAGCTGCCATGCCACACTGCCTCTTCCATCTCACCCATTTGGAAGACTGCAAACACCAAGAAAACAGCAGTTTTTAGAAAAACAAAGCTAAATTAAACATTTTCTTAAGAGCAGTGTTGAAGGACCCAGGAAAGGAAAATTAATGGAAGATGCATTTTAAGTTACCAAAAGCATTGAAAGACAGCTGCTTACCTAAATTGTCAACTTAAATCCTCCCCCTGGCAAGCATTCAATTCTTTTCCTCTCCTTTAGGAGCTGCAGGACAGAGAGCACATTACTCTTAGCTCATGTGCCACCCTGATCATTTTTCTAGAAAGTTGCCCATGCCTGAAGCATAGGTTAGCGATTTGGGAACCAGCTGGGATGACATGCAGCAGCCACCCGCCTAGCAGGATAAGCTGCATTGTGCTGGTGGCAGTGGGATCTCATCCCAGGTATGGATCTAACCTTCTGCTCAGCAGTCTCTCTTTTTAAGGCTTCATAGCAACCACACAAATGACATTTTTTCCCTGAACTGCTTTCCTACTCTGGCTTCCAATCAGTCACTTCCTTGAGAAATTCCATAGCAGGATATTGGCTTTTGCTGTTTTGACAACAGCTACGTTCTACTTTCCATAGTTTCCAAGAGCTTTAAGTTTTTGAAAGAAGGATTGAGAATGGATCTACTTTTTTCTTATCTGAAAAATTTATCAGAAGCTTACTTTAAAATAACTTACGTAATTTGTGACATGCTCTCAATTTCATGTTTTCTTAAAGTACCTGTTTCTTAATGTTTTCTAATAACTCAACAAACATATATATGCTCTAGTTATAATCTGTATTCATTACCCTCAACCTGCATGGATATAACCACCAAAAATTGAACAAGATGATTGAGCCTTCTGCCACAAACCCACATGAAAGTATGGATATAGCTAAAAAAGAACAATTTTGTATTAGCACATTTTCCACTGAGAGGTTTTACAGCTTGATTTGCTACATTCTTTCAAGCAGTCATCAACATTTTTGTTCATTCATTGTTCCCCAGGTATGCTCACTTTATGAAATTCAAAATACAGTATATGTATATTTTTACAAGGCATAAATCCCTCTCTTTTCTCCTCTAAACTGCCAATTCTAGCTGCTGAATAAAATTATGATTATTTCTGTCATACTCAGTATATTAGCACTGGCTGATCAAAGACAAACTTTGTAACACAAGTGTCAGTATAAACATGTACATTTTAGAGAAGTTCAGACTTTGAACTGAAGGAATGATAACCAGAACTGCGAACTCATCTTGCTGCTCTGGCCATATTTTGGAAGGAGACAGTGAGAGAAAAACCTACAGTTCAAAAAGTCGCTTTCCTGAGCTTGATCACTGAGCAGACTTTCATAAAAGGTACAGAAATACCACAAATAGAGAAGTCACAAAGAGAAGAAATGATCAACAAACTGCAGAATGATGTGTAGAGAATACAGACATGGGAAACGATTGCAGTCTTTCACTGATGGAGCAAAAATGAGACAGCAGAAAATGTAACCGAACAACCCCACTTATTGTTTTCAGACAGATTTATTTCCATCCAGACTCCTTAGACCAACCTAAAATTACTTCTCAAAGCCTGCAAGCTCTAGAGATATCGCAGAAGAGATTGGAAAGCACATTTGGCTCATAAAGAAACCAAAGAATCTCTTTGAGAAGCTCTATAATAAGTGACTCACAAGAACAAATTGGCCAGGCTACATGCTAAATCTGTATCTTGGAACAGCTCATTTATTGGGAAAATTTTGTCCTGAATTTATCCAGATGTCTTTCAACAAAATATACCAAAATATCACTCCTGGCTTCCAGTAAGTGTCAAGTGTGGCATTCCTTCTTAACCTGGCACCACTTGTTTTGAGATCTATAGTCATTCATGAACAACAAACTACATTATCCTGATAGGTTATCCTAAGTCAAAAGGTTTTTTATTTCATTTCCTGAATTACACTACAGAAAATTATTTCAGTATATTCAAGTATCAGAGAGAACTCAGCTTGTGAGACTCTGACTACATTCTGAGATATAAACAGAAGATAAAGTAGCGATACAAATCGCTGTTTAAATGTGCATTTATAGCTCCCTGCTAAACACAATAAAGAACTCCCAGCAGATAGTATTTTTATTTGCGTGTGGGTGTACTGCAGTTCTGCACTGCATTCTCTAGGCATCACTTAGCAATATTTATCCTGTTCTTTGATTCTTGCATAACATACAGACTTTACTTTCAGACACAATGTCAACTTCGGAATACCAATACCATAATATCCTTCTTATAAAACCTATAAAACGTGCACTGCGAATATCAAGAATAAAAAATGAAAGTCCTGCTACAGTGTTTGAGATTTTTGCTGAACACTGTATGGTAACTTCTCTCAGGCTTTCATCCTTATCACATCAAATGGCTGTAAAATTCAGTGTAACTATAGTTCTAGAGAATATGTCTCTGAAACATTTTAGTATGCTGTTGTATATCCAGGCTCAACTTTGTTCTCATCAAGCTCATATCTGTAGGCCACCCTAATCCAGGTCAACTTCTGGGGCTGACCAAAGAGAGCAGAGCGAGGCAGGCAACCACGTGCACCAAGCTGCTGCACCTCCCCCTCACTGCACCCACTGTGTTGCTGCCTGTAAGTAAAGACAGCTTCAAAGGAGAAATCAGCAATGCACAGAGCAGCTGCTGGAAGGGTTTGATCAAGAAACCTCTGAGAGCAGCTCAGCAGCACTATTGCCTCCTTGAGTACGCACTTCTTTTCACATAAACCACCAAGACTAATCCCTCTGTGCAACGGACATTTGCACATCTTCTGTTCAGCATCATATGAGTTTCTTGGACAAAGTCCACCGTTTAGATGTTGGCTAGTGCACATGCTTATTTTCAAAGGGGTTTCTAATCCACTGATGTTTAAAAGATTTATTGGTTTAATTATTAGTTTATTTTCTGGTTTATTACTATCCTTTGATGTTGCTGGTTATTACAAAACTTCTCTAAAGGCACTTAATTACTCATTCAGAGATCTACTGAAGCCTGATTTAAGTCAGCTCATATGGTCCTTCATGAAAAGGAGACTGTGAATCTTTTTTCAGTCAGTAAGTGAAAGGGAATATTTTGAAGAATGGTTTTCATAATGGTGAAGTGAGTAACAAGTTTATATTGGGACTGCCTGAGGGAATACAAAGCCAAGGAATGGGGAGAAATGGATTTTCCAAGTGTAGTTATCTGATGGCTCCGGAGCAATACTTGGCTAAAATCACAGCACAACTTGTCGATGAAGCAGCCCTTTCTGTGCAGACTCAACTGCACTGTGCTGAAAGTATAGCGCTTCAAGCAACTCTTTCTTTGAAATGATCTCTGTGTTTTCACTGCAAGGCAAAAGGGGAAGGTATCCAACCTCCATGATCCACAGAGAACTGCTGCTGCACACTGTGTGGAGTTATGTCAGAAGAAAGGTGGCAGGCAACAGGAAGATTTCTTCGGTGCTGAAAACTGGAAAAGGTACTGTTTGTGCCATGAAGAATGATTAAAGATCTTGTCATGCATCCAGTTGCACTAGTTCCTCATGCTGAATGGTTCTTAATAAGTTAATGTGCTCTTTTCCGTTGTGAGAAAATCAGTAGTCTACAATGGACTTTGCACTGCTAATATGATTCAATGTCATCAGGTGAGAATATCTGGAAGGGGTTAACATTCATTGACTTCTAAACAGAGAGCAACTATAAGCATGCCCGGATTTAAAATATGTGTCCAAAATCTGCTTATGAGTTATGGAAAAGATACTGCATCTCAGTGGAAGAACTGATAAAAAACTCTTTAACATGCTAATAAATGCAGACTGACACTGGAAAGTTGAGAGCCAAGTGTCAAGCTCCCAAATGAAAGAGGTCACATTTTAGGAAACTGATTAAATGTGAAAGACTGAGATCAGCAGGAGTTATGGGCTTTCAGCAGCTCTCTGAAACAGGCTTTGTATTTAGGAACTGAATTGCAAACTTAGTATTAGACCAGATGTTAAAAACGAAAAGTATTACAATGATCAGTTCATCGAATTCCAATTTTAAATCTATTCCAAATAATATGTACCTTAAAACATCCTCTGCAAATACAGCCTTCAGCTTTTGGCAGCAGAACAGCACAGTGGAGTCCAACTCTGAGAAAATAAAATCCCTCATATCCTTAAACACAGACCAAAAGAAAGGTGGTACAGCTGGATGCTACCTGATTATCAGAGCTGGTACTGATAAAAACTTGTTAACACCTTAGAAGAAAAATATTCAGGGGTTTATCTTGTTCTTGCAACCCTGTCTCACCATCCGAAGATACTTCACTGATGTTTCTGTAATACAACCCCTCTGGCAATGCACAGAGCAACTCTCTCAGGTCCAGGCGCACTCAGAACTTCATAAAGTTAAAAAAAAAAAAGAAAAAAAAAAGAAAAAAAAAGAGGAAAAAAAAAGAATCACTTTCAACTTTTTCAATTAAGAGCCAGCCAAACTAATCGATGAAGTACCTACTTCAGTGTGCTCTGTATGGATACACCACATGAAAGCAGTGTGTTCATACAGGGAAGATACGGTTGTCTACTATAGACCTGGATTCATTCAAGTGCTGAGAGTCCTATGGTCATCATAACACCAGGTCAGCATTTAACCTACGCTAATACTGTTGAGAGTAACCACTGGATTCTCAAAATTATTTGCTGAAGAAATACTTAGCTTGCTCAGACTGATATTCTCAAAAAAGTTCATTTCATATTAGGCAATATCACCTCTGACACAATATCTGCACAACGGGCTTTGATCCAAAACTCTACCTTTATTAATACATTTAGTGCCAGTGTGATGATGGGAGGTAACAGCATTCAGCACCCCTTTTTGCAGGCTATTGGAATGAAACTGCAGTCTCTGGCCCCATTTCAGCTGACATGCACAGAGCAGCTTCAGAGCTATCAGCTTGTCAGACATCAAATTCTGAATGTCAGTCAATCCATACAGACTTAATTCAGGAAAGACCTAGATATTGCTTCTTGCATCCAAACACTGTTTAAAGCCATTATATATGCCTGCTATTCCCTTTGATGGAAATCAAATTGCTCCCACTCTCGCACAGAGTCTGAAGGTCATATTTTGCCCTTGGAAAAGCAAGCAATCTGTTTTAAAAAAGTTCCTCAGTGCATTTCATGGAAGACAGCTGGTTTTGTTCCTTTCAAAATTACATTCCATAGTAAGAAACAGTTGGTACTTGGTTTGTCCTAATCTTGACTGTTACAATACTACCTGTTTGTCTAAGGGACATTCCATTTGGTAGATCAGTGCAATGTGCTGATACACAAATTTTCTGACATACATAGCCAAAAGCTACTGATGCGCACCAGCAGACCCGGAATTGCTGTAGCACTTTCCAGGTATGCGGTAAGTTGCTTAATTAAGGTTGCTTTCTCAGCTGTGCCATGTTTGTTGTCAGGCCCTGGAGAAGAAGAGCAGGAGTATCCTCCACCTTTGGCTCTCCCAGTCTCTCCCATTTACCCTCACCAGGGAAGAGAGAAAACAGACTCTTGCTGGAGGGGCAGCTAGTGACATTCTCAGTTAACACAGCAGCAGCCCAGCTGATATCAAAGAAAAACCTTTACTCACAGTTTTCTGAAGGGCAAAGTGACAGAAACAGAAAATGCCTGAAAGGGAGACAAGGGAACAACCTCCTAAAACATTTCTGCTTTCAGGCTGCAAACATGCAGATTTATATGCTATCTTTTGTATGACAGGATAATCATCTCTCTGTCTTTCCCCATTAGATCTGTAACTGTGATACATAGTGGCACTCTGAAATTTCACCAGAAAACACCTCTACACACCAGTTCCCTTACTTTTATGTAAATGATAGCTCATTTTAGGTCCTACAGGTCTTGCAAGTCAGGAATATCACATATACATACATCGTATATACAGTATCTACTTTCTTGATACAAGCATACTGATATGATTATCCTGCCCCCATTTTATTCCTCCGTGTTTGATCTCTGAATCGGTGCATTCATTTTGCCTGAACCACTTGGCCATAAAAATGCCCAGAACATACTTTAAGTGGTCTGTGCTTATAAAGAATGGGCACTAAAACTCTTCTTTACAAAAGTCCACCTCACTTCAAGTCAGCAGCTGGTACCTTCACATTGTTTGTCTTATGGAGCTCTGGACAAGAGTTTGTTGTTTGATGTGATGAGTCACACAACTCAGACACACGAGACACACGCAGACACACCAGGCAAGATCAAAACGACAGGAGTTTCTAACTACTGTTCATACTCCTTAAGAGTTAGCTTGAGGCTTCTTTCTGGCACGCAGAAAAACTTTGTTGAGGAGATGCATTTTAAGTTGTATTTCTGGGACATTGGTAAGAAAACCTGGAGAAACCTCATGAAATGCATTACTAATATTCTGCCAAAAACATACAGCTAGGCTTGAGCATCTGCAAGAAATGGTTTAGCCTCTAAGATAGGCAAAAATATTTAATAATGAGAATAAGCCCAGAAGTACCTTCAGCAAATTAAAACACTTCAATAGCTCTTGCCTAATTTAATATCAATTAAGGTGAATTTGCTTATAGTAATGTCCTATCTGAATCAATAAACACCATCAACAACAATGTTCAAAACCTGTTCTGTTTTACCAGATCCAACGCATTCTTCCAACATAGCTGAAGAGCGTGATTTACCCTGATCGCAATGGATTAACATAAGTGTAGCTTTAGACTGCATCATCCAACAATAATTTTATTGAAGACATATCTCTTGTTCTGCCATGGAAATGAAAGCTGTTATCACTTGCCTGTATGAATTATGTAACAGATTACAGTGGGGATCTACTTAACACCTTAGTGTGTGGAGGCTTCTCACGCTCCTTTCTCTTCTCTACAGGACAGTAAGACTTCTCTTACTAAATGGACTACTAAAGGATTTTGATAGCTATGTACAACAACTACTTTAATTTATTTAGAATTATGCATGAAGCTGTGCTAAAGACTAGTTGTGTTAATATTGATGATAATATCAGTAGAAAAGGCATGTATTTGGTCTACAGCCACAGATGGTTACATTTATTCTTGAAAGCTGTGGAGCACAATTAAATAAAGACGTGGTTGTTTTAACTTGTAAAATGAAAAAAAACGACCAAGAGTTTATATCAGAGAAATCGACATGCATGGAGTCAAATTCAGATGACAAGGTGAGGGCACATGAGAAGCTGCAAAGCCAAGCAGTCATGCTTTCCAGTACTGCAGAAGCAGAGACGCAGATGTATGAAGAAACCAAATCGCATTGGCTGTGCTTATTATCTTCTGCTTAAATTACCCAAGCATCAAACACTGCTGCAAAGATCCTATTTATGAGTTCAGTGCCTGTGTTCAAACTCTGCCCGGTACAGATTGTGTTACACTGGTCAAAAGAGGGAGGAAAAAAGAACAAAAAAACTTTCTATTCCAGGGATACCCGAGCTGCTGACCACACATGTGTTTGAAAGAAGCAGATGTTCGACCACATAGCCTCAGATTTTCTCTTATTCCACGTGTACTAGCAATTTTCCCTCCACAGGTGGTTAACAGTGCTTCTGAACAGAATGCCTCATTTCTTCTAATATTATACCCAGGGAAAATTGCTTAGAAAATAAATCGGTGTACATTTAATGCTGAAACATAATAGCATAGACTGAAAAATTACAGTTACAGTTAACTGCCTGAACATGGGTAGAACGATGCAGTGAACAAGCATAGCTGCTGGGGACAGAGAGAAAACTGGAGAGGGATGTGATAACAGTCAGTGGACACACGAGTGCTAGCTGAAGGAAAGAAGAAAATGATCAGGTCTTGATGTGCATGGTGGAAGTAATCAGAAACACAAATGATTAAAGTTAGTCTTCGAGAAAACCACTGTCAGGGGTGGAAGAAGTGATGCATTTGGAGGCCGACTGAGGACACTCTGAAAGACCAGATATATTAAAAACAAATATGGTATAAGTATACTGATTAGACTTTGGCCAAGGGATGGATTACAAGGATAAGTGTAGCTTGTGATGGAAAATGAATAGTAACAAAAAATCTTTGCTTTTAAACCATAAGGAAATCCAAGCCACTCCAAGGATAAGAAACAAATTGAATCTCGTGAAATCAATCATGGAGCTCAGTGTGAGATGCAGATCTTTAGTATACACTGAGGTTTGGCATAGAGATACAGGGCAAATAAATAAATAAATAAATAAATAAATAAATAAATGAAATGAAATGCTTTAAAGTGAAGGAAAACAAGCACACGGCAATACAGAAAAAAATCTCACTAGGAACAGAGGAACCACAGAACCATACAGCTTTTGCAACATTTCTAACAGGCATTAAAGATTTCATTTTCTCATAATCTCTTCAAAACTGATTACAGTAGGTTATGATTCACATGTTTATCTCAGAGATCAATATAGCATATCAGACTCAGTTCTTATGTCAGAGCTGTAACTATTTGGAAAAATGTCAGTGAAGTCTTCGCGGTGTGTTAGAATACAATAGCTCAGTTAGAAGAGGTGTACAAAAATCAAGCCCAATCATCCAATGACTTTCGGGCTAAGCAAAAGTTAAAGCATATTAATAACAGTGTTTTCCAAGTACCTCTTGAACAATGACAGGCACAGGGCATGAACCATCTTACTAGGAAGCCTATTCCAGTGTTGTTCGTTAGTTTCATGGTGCTCTAGAAACATGAAGTACAAATATTGAGTATGGACAAGTTGAAATCCTGGGAAAAGACAAGAAGGAGAAAAGAAAACTGTTTATAATAAAAAGGAAGCCCTGCAGATACCAAGAAAAATTAATAAGACTGATGACATGAGAGTGAGCTAAGAAAATCATCCTACTTTTCCCTCCGCTGAGATGGCGAGCCAGGTCAGGTAGCCTTCTTCTAGACAGTAAAGAAACCTAAGGCCTTTTGGAAACAACCACAGGAACCCTTTCCCTGAGAAGTCTGGCAGACAGAAAATTGAACTCTTAAACCAACAAGAAAGGGGGAGCGAGAGGTGATGTATTTGTTTTTTTCACAAGTAAAATTAACTTTTCCCAGGCCTAGTGAGTCTGGTCCAGGGGCTAATGTAAGTAACCCAGCAAGTTCAACATGAGTCAAAGAAAGATTCTAGCTGCTGGAGGGTTATTGAGTAAGGATCAAGGCAGTGTGATTTACAGGGAATTCAATTAAATACACAGAAGGTGAGTGAGAAAGCTTCAGTGGTTCTCCACTGCTTGTACTCAGTGCTTGCCCTCCAGAGTTCAATGACTTCAAGGTGATTCTCGAGGTGCACACACCACATCTCAGCACAGCACAAATCTTAAAGGGATGATAAAAACCTGAAAAACAGGAGACCACCTGAAATCATTGGAGACAGGAGCAGAAGCCAATTTTGCCAGTGTAGAAGAGCTACTGAAGTAGAGGTTGCAGAGGCTATTTACCATAGAAGTCACCAACAAGAAAACCTTTAAGACTTAACCTGTCAGGGAACTGTACTCAGGGACTCCAGTGTGCTCACAGACTTCTTTTTGGCTCATAGAAGACAGAAGCAAAATAAAAACTGTAAGAGGTGTGAGACAAGATTTTTTTCACTTTCAAAGTGGCATGGGTTTCTTTTAACTCCTGGTTATAGGCACTAAAACAACAGGTAAAAATGCAACCACAGGAACTTCTGAGAAACGATGCCTGCAGGCAACTCCCTCAGAACTGTCATCATCCCCTGCCCCCAGAGCCTGACAAAAAGAAGAGTCTTTCAGCACGAGATAAGAGTCAGCAAATTAAAGCCTTCAGACCAAAGGAAAATCAAGCAAGCCTCTACTATGGGACTCATATTAAGCCTTTCCTCCCCTCCCCCTTCTTATCAGAGGAACTAGCCTGAATATCTGCAGTGATTATAATTGTTATGGTGCCGTGTAGAAAGCGAAGCTTTTGTAGTGAAATCATAGCCCAAGACACTTAGTCATTAGCAGCTCAGAAAAGGCAATTTCAGCTCCATCCAGATATTCAATGGCATCACTGTAATGTGCCTTGTAATTGACCCAGCCCACCTTACAAGAACAGAAAATTCAGATTGAAATTGTTTGCTGAAAAAAAAAGCACAATGAAGGCCAGGAACAAATCTATTACAGAGCTCTGGGACCATAACCCTCATTTTTCCAATTCACCCTTGTCTGGCGTAACACATTCACTCTTGCATTCCCATTATTGTCCTGTGGGCAGACACTTCTCTGCTGAGGTCAGGGCTGGATCTCTCCTTGCACCAGACGAACCTCAGGGTGATGAAGGCATATGTAATAGTCACCAGGTCCACCTCTAGGAAAATAAACTGATGGAAAGTCCTGGGAGCTATTTAGAAAAAGTTTATTAATGACCTCACAATCAAGTGGCCTTGGGGATATTAAACAGAGTTACTGAACTGTGAAATCAAGGAGGTGATATTGATTTAGATGTGGGTTCGTTTTTTATAATTTCATTTTAATGTCTTAAATCAGTTGCGTCTCTTTGGTTGAGCCAGATCCAATAAACAACTGCATTTTATCAGATCTTTTTTTACTGTTAGTCATGAGGCTGTTACTCATGAGGTAACAGATCATTACATGTATAAAACTCACTTTCAGTTGAGTAGTTCAGCTGGCGCTGCACCAGCCCTCTAGAAAACCTCAGTGTAGCATTACACTCATGAACCCCATCCTGATAGGGCGCAAGTGTAATAACTTGACCTACCTACTCATAATAGCTTGACCTACCTACTCAAGACATAAACAGCTATGAAAATTATTTTTTTTCTGATCAAAGAAAAACTATAAGTAGCATATTTTGCTGTCTTTCTGCTCTTTTTCTCTGTTACTAGAAAGAATATGGATTATCCTAGTTTTCACATCTGGAATTTACTGTAATAGAAAATCCAAGTGAATTGTTCTGCTTGCTGCCAAAAAAAGCATTATATAATTAGTACTGTGATTGTTGCTGATCTTGGGACCAAGCATGAACACATGAGAAGGTGAAGATAAGAGAGTGCACTTTCAGATTACATCTGAGAAAACAAGAGTAATCATCATATAAATGAGTGTATTTTTCTCTGTTGTCAGAGTTAGGAGTCCCTATGTGTTAACAAATGGAAAATAACACATTCATTGCAGCCAATCTACAATAATCCCAGTGTGAAGAAAGCCAGTAGCAGACCTGCCAAGATATGTAGCATCTTGGTGTGACCACAGACCTCATCCGTCAGAAGCAGAGAAGAGCACACAGTTACATTCAAATGATGATAGGGCTGCCAGAATTGCTATACCTGGGAATCACAGTTTTTACTACAAAATAGCAGAATTTTACACCTGTGTGTTGACAGGTATTTTACTCCAATATTTGAAAGTTTCTGAAACTACATCATTAAGCTGCTGAAAAAAATGGTTCATGCCTTGAGTCTTGACATGTGGAATAGCTTTTTCATTGTCTCTCTCAAATTCAGTCATTTGAAAAATTATATGTCTTTTCTTGATCTTTAATATACTCATTTGCTCCGTGATCTCATCATACTTGTATTTGTTGATTGAGGAAGTTCAACAGTATGAATTAAATTGTAATTGCTCAGAGAAAGGACTTTGCTAGAGAAAGTTTTCAGCTCATTGAAATGCACGGAATCTGTATCCCAGGAGTGTCTTGCTAGAAACATCTTCGTTATGTTCATGGCTTAACTGTGTCATACTGTTTCCCAATTAATAAGATTTCATAACCCCTGAGGTTTATGTGCAAGTAAGATTTGTCAGTAAGTTTTTAATCCAGAATACCCAAGAAGTGTAACTACTTTAGCTAATAAATCCCTCAAGTAACAATTAGTGTTATCAATGTTTTATGCAAAGTTTATAATTCCAGTAAAATTGCCAAATGTCTTCTTTAATACTTTCGGCCAGGCACACTCAAGGTTCAATTCCTAGAAACACGGAGAGTTGTCCTGACTACTGAAAATACAGCCAGCAAGGCTTTTTAAGCCAACAAGCCAATTAAGGCTCTGCCCCTCACAGTAGCAACCAACACTCCTTACCAACCAGCCTGTACTGACTGAAACAACGGCTATCACCAAGGTAAACCCCAGGACTTCATCCTGATCCACTTAAGGGAGGAACAAACAGAACCACATGCAGTTCTAGACATTTCAAAGGGGAAGTAGAAGAAAAATAAAGTAGGAATATAAAACAAAAAAAAAGGAAGAGTATATCTATTTACATCCCTTATTGCCTCTCGATATTGCTGAATTCTAGACTTCTTCATTCTAGCTCTGAAACTGTTGCTAACACTGAGACCAATCAGTCCAGTTAGGTAAAGACTGACCTAATTTCTCCACTTGTTGGCTGAGGACAATTGGTTTGCAGAGAGTGTAACAGAGGTCAACAGTACGCTCATGGTTCAGTGACAGTTAGGATATGGGGATTTTTAAACCCTATTATCTACCAGCTAAGGATTACACTGCTTAGAAAACTGTAAAAAGAAAATATACAGTTTCAACTAGCTTTCTCCTTACATGCATTTATCATAAGGATTTATTCCATGTAATAATTTGCTTAGTGGTTGTATAAACTAAAATATATCCCCTAGTGTATTGTGAACCTTACACTTCAAGTTTGGAGTTCTCACATTTATGATATTGTGATGTTCACTTTTGAGCAAGGTAAAGTGGCAAAGAAATCTTGTACACCTGTCTGTAAATACAGGTTCTCATGGATATAAAAACAACACAAATACCTCCTGCAGACTCAGTAAGGAAACACTGAGAGAAATGAATTAGCAACAGAAAAATGCATCATCCATAACTTCCCTGTGGTAGAGTCTGCAGTCATTTGCTTATACTTGAATTTATGAAACAGTTGAGTGATGCATTCTAGAAACTACTCAGTCAAGAATTTAGAAAATTTTAGTGTATATTAAAGAGATACTGTCAAGGAGAAACAGCAAGCCTTTTGCATTTGTACATTTTCAGCATTTCCTCCATGCACTCATTTTGAGCACTGAACATGAAGTATTCTCTTTTCTTTTTCACCTCTGCCTACAATCTTTTCTTCCTTTTTTTTGCTCCTTTCCCACTAGTACAGTGTTACTGAGATTACAAAACTCTGGGACACTGTCTAAACTTCCAACTAAAAATAATGAAGAAATGCCTCTGGTGGTGAAAGCATTTCTACTTATGTTAGGTTTTTTCCATTCATCTCATTTTAATCCCTGCTTTCCCCTAAAATAAATAAGTTACACACATTTGTGGGTTAAATTGGTATTGGCTGATAATATCACTATGGCATTCTGATGAGAGAGTTATTATCTTTCCATTTTTTGGCAGGGTTTTACTTCAGTATCACAGTTGTCTGTGCATCTTAACTTAAGCTTTCTTACTCGTCCCATTGACTCAGTTCAAGCGAAACTAGACACACCTGAAAGGAGAAAGTAGTCAAGGAAGGTTATTATTATAGCTCAGTCAAGGCAGGAAGGTTATACAGTATTCTGAATGCCAGTTCCATCAACTTAGCAGCAGCTTCTTTTTCATCACCTAAGGACTGCAATGTTACCTCTGCTATTAGCTGTATTTTAGAACTTTTAAACATCTGCAAAAGTAAATAAAAGAAAAAAAAAACCAACAACTAAAAACCTAATACATCAAGGTTTCTCCTGTATGTTTTTTGTTTGTTTGTTTGTTTTGTTGCCTTTTTTAATGTAGATATGTTGATCAGGCAGTTATAGTGCAAGATAGGCTTCAGAGAAAAAAGAAATTCCTGACTATGTAGAACTTTGAAATTACTGTACTGTGTCTTTCTTTTCCAGAAAAGAAAAGAAAAGAGACCTGAATCTCTTGTTCAGAAGAAACACAAGTGAAGTAGAAAGATTTTTTTTTTCTTTCAATTAACGAAAACACACATTGCTACAGGTCTGTAGATAGACGTTCTTCAGAGTCCCCTGAGAACCAATGAATATTCATGAATCAGTATTGTGTTAATTTGCTGAACTTGCAATTAGAAATATATTTTGAAGATTACAGTGTGATCTTGGGAACTTCAGCTGGTGTCCTGGTTTTTAAAGGAAGTGTAATGTCCTGCAAACGGGAGCCAAATCTGTCACTAAAAGAAACTTCACTGAACTCTGTCTTCCATTAAAAACAGCCTGTTCAGCTGCAAAGGAAAGGGGATTAACAACATCTGCTGTCATCACTGATGCTTTTCTTTTTTCCTGGTCTACTATTCACCCTGGTAATCCATGCAAATATGAGACAGAGGCAAATTTGAAGATACAGAGATTTGTGACCCTGGGAAGTGCTAAGATCAAAATCCAGCAATACTTCTGCTCTGCTGCCCATTCCTGCCCTCAGCTCCATACCCTCAGGCAAAAATCTGTTCTTGCTTTTTCACTATTCTCACTTGTTTTGTTTTCATGCCATTGGTTACCATTTTGACCACCTGTATTCAAGAGATGCCTTCAATCTTCAAACAGTTATCCCAAAAATAAAAGGAACTATTTTCAATCTCTTAGTTCTGAAGTATGGTAGCGGCACCCTCCAAAGAGACTTTTTAATTTACCATTTGTCCATCTAGGCATAGGATTAGATAATTACTGGGGGGCCAGGCATGATAACTCAGGTAAAATACTCCTACAAGGACTATAGAAACATCCTTGATAACAAATTCAAAGATCACTGAATTCAGCTGTCATATAAAGCTCAACTTCTTGCAAGCTGTCCAGTTTTCAAAAGCCATGTTGGCTTGATCAGTCTCTCAATAGCGTCACACAGGAGAGCTCACACAAGCAAAGATGTTTCATGTTTTGCTTGAAGAAAGATGTGATAAAATACTTTAAAGGAAGTAATTTCTAATTAGATGATCCAGGATGAACGAAATTTTAAGACTTCCTCTTCCCACATTTCCTACGCTAAAGAAAATAAATTAAAAATACATGAATAATAAATTGTATACACTTTTCTAATATAGGTTACTTTTACCACTAAAGACCACAAGCATTCAGTATGACCACAGAAGACATTTTGATCTCAATCCTTTAAAGGTTTTCTCACTTGGCTACAAATCTTGAATTACAGTCTAGCACTAAAATCTATTTATATGGTCTCAGCAGAAAAGGGCTTTTCATTTGCCTTTTTTTTTTTTTTTTAATGACAACTCTGATTAGGCTGCAATGATGTAGAGAGTATATTGAAGTAGTCTTAATGTCACTATTGTGTTTCTGCAAATTGTGAACATGTTTCTTTTTCTAAGACATTTTCTTACTAACTGCACGTATTCTATATTCACAGGGGCAACATTATATTTTCTCAGAAAACCTGTGTCCCTGCTGAAAATTTCCCACAGACTTTTAACATGCACTAACACAGCTCTGTGGGCATTAGCACTGTCCTGACAGACTGCAGTGGCACTGATATAACCTTTGCAGCGTATCTGCTTAATAATTTTTGACTTTGAAAGATGATCAGAAGGTGTAACAACCTTACTAACAGTCTAGGAATTTGGCTTAGCAAAAAACTATTCGATGAAGTAAGTATTGCCTATTCACGATGTTTTTTAATCAATTGATTTTGTTGTTTTATTATCAAAAGCCTGACATCCACTGCTTCTGCAAAAATCTGCTGACATCCACTGTTTGGTCTTCATAAACATTCAGCAAGTGTCAATGAATGTCAATAGGTGCCGTTTCTTCTGCACAGAGGAATTCAATGACACTTTGCCTCATCTGCATTTCCACATCAGACACGATTCTGTAGACTGCCCCTCTGCTGCCATCTGTCACAGAGCAACATGTAATGGAATATTGGTGGGTGGGTTCAACCTCTACTGCCATACCACCAACATCCATCTCTGACATAATGGGCCAACATAATAACATAGGGAGCATTACTTTTAGAGCATGACTTGTATATTTGATCATTAGTATAGCAGTATTAAGCAGTAAGAACAAAAAAAAAAAAAAAAAAAAAGCAAACACCAGCTACAGTTGGGTTCTTCTCAAAGGTAGTTATTTTATAGCATGAATGTAACTATAAAGAGCATACTGACAATAAGAGATATGGGCTCAAAATCTGTTCAAGATGGAGTCTCTTCTACTCAATTCTGGAGATGGCTCCCAAGAACCAAGATGCCGTCAAACGTTTACGTTTCTTGAAAAGGTAATGCAGTGTTCAGTTATCTGCCAACCTCTAATTTTTTTGTGATTTTTTGTTAGTGTTTCAATAGCATCTTGCACTGAGATTGCCTTAAAGCATTATTAAAACACAAATTAAACTTTTTTTTTTCCCCCCACAGGAAAATATTACTTAATACAAGAAGTCCTCTTTATTATGGAGAAAGTGGGTTTCATATCAGTTCTGAATTGACCTTCCTTTGCAGTGACCTCTGTAAATATATTTTTCTATATACTCCGTTTAGGTTTGCAGCCAAGTTTTTGCCACTATTTGCAAATGCAAAAAATACTGACTGGACTCAAAAGCATAAAGCCAAGCCTGCACTTGCCTTCTGAGCTTTGTTCAAAGCGAAGCCAGATAGCAAGACTCTGTATGAGCCCCTGAGTTGCTGAAGCATTTCCACTTCTTCAGGACACAAACTTTTACAATATACTAAAATGTTCCTAAAGGACCACAAAAGCGGACAAAAAACCACCCTGTAATCTCCACAAGAACTCAAACATATTTTTAAAAGATGCTAACATTGCAAAACAGGCTTTATTTCTCTTACTGACTGTTCCTTCCTATTAGCAACTACTTTTAGCAACAACAACATGACACTGTGTCCAGAGTAGGAATCTGTGTAATTGGGTGGAAAGTATTGATAATGAGACCTTACTCCAATTAGGCAGATACAGCACAGAACTACAGGATCAGCAAAACACAGCAGGAATGTTTCAAGGACACTTTGTGCTCTGAAGCACACACGTACTTCCATGTGTACAGAAGTTTTCCTCCTCACAGAACTTCAGCTTTTCTAATGAAGTGGAAGAAAACCTTGAAATAACATTAAATCAAATCTCAATATCAAAGAAATTCATGAAATGGCAATATTAAGATTCCTATCATCTTTTTTTGTTGTTGTTGTTCGTGCTACATACAAAGATGTATTTTCTATTTATATTTTATTGAATATCCATCTCTAAATAGCCTGGTTGTGATAAAAATATTCTATAGAACATAAAGAATGAGAAAATGTAGCTTTTGGAAATTCAATGAGTGCATGTCTTAACTTTTTCATTTCGACATCAATGCTTTAGCATTTCAAGACATTAAATATAATTCCATCTCCTTGAAAGAAAGACACACACAAAAAATAAACTCACTGGAGGTTGCTTAGCATCTAAATTTTCTTAATTTGGAACTGTTATGCATTATTCTCTCAGAATGAGGGAGCTGATAAACAGAAGTTTCAGAAATTCATAGGACTGTTCTGCAGTAATAGTGCTAGGTTTCAAACCCCTATTTCCTGGAAGCAGCACTGCCAAATATCAGTTTTAAATCTTTTTATAGCCATACTCATATCATATCCAAAACTGTGCTCTTATCAGCCATATTCATTGCTAAGTAAGCTTCATACATTTTCAATGTCAGTGTGAAAAATACATCCTTTTAGCCTCCTGCAGCCAACTTTCATCAAAAACACCTTTCAGTGAGTGTCTGTTCCAGCAAAGCCTTAACCTTCCAAGGAGCTGCAAACAAAATAATTCCCTCTTCAAAAAAATAATAATTTTTTGAACACTACATGGCAGCAACTAAACTTTCTTATCACAAGTCACCTTCCAAAATCCTGCCATACAGCACATCACATCTGTTGGAAAGTGAAAGGAAAAGGAGGCTCCATGAGAGCTGCCCACAGGTGGGCTCTGACATTGATGTCCACGAGGACCAACAGCGTCACTGAATGATAAACCTGCTGGGCCATGCTGTGCTTCTACAGCCAACTGGCAGCAATGCAGCGCAGACTGGTTGGTTTAGTTCAGCAGTCCCTGGCAGTAAAATACCGCATGATGGGAAGAGTTTGTTACACATCACCTCTAGCCATGCCCACTGCAGCCCACTGTGTCTGGGGTTGCCTGGGTGCTCTTGGCCTGGCTCCTGAGTCAGAATCTAGCTGCTGTTTGCTAAAGTCGTCCTGCTCTAAGAAATTGTGTCCCAGCTGTGCCCTGCCAGTGCTCTGGCCATCTTTGCCTTTTGAACAGCTATGGCAAGTTACTAACTACGCCAGCAAGCCAACAATTATTTTGCTTGGAAAAACACTATTGGAGTCAAGAATGTAGAAAATTCCTCTTAAAATTTTTTGGAGGGATATGTTTTCAACTTGAGAAATGTGCCAGTGTTGGGGTCAACAGTTCAAAATTCACAGTTGGAGAAGGAATACTTATATGTTTATTCTTGATAAAATTGTGGGTCTGAGACTCAACTGGTATAAACCAATGAAGGAAACAAAGGCCTCAGCAAAACATGCAACTCATCCGATGAAAGAAAAAGGAGCATTGTGGGATCTTAAACTATTAAATGGATGTTGCTCTGCAGACAATAACTATGCAGATATTCTGAAATGTATAAGCAGAAATCAAATTTGGCTTCAGACATTTTCAAAGGTGGACCTACATTTCTTTTATTATTGTTTTGAAATTATGTAAGAACACCTGCAATGCTATCAAACTCTAAACATGTGCACTGTAGACAGTGCCAGTCTGTTTTTCCTGGTGACATTCAATCGATTGAGGAGCTACATCAGAATATATACCTTTCTCTTCTGCATCCAGGAGAAAAGAGATGTGATAATTTCACTCCAAAGTCCTTCAACAATTTTAAATCTTTAACTCTTTCAAAATTTTTATTAGCAGTGATGCACACATGGCCATGATAACTAAAAGCCTGCATTAGATTTCCAGTAGATGAAATTCTCTCTTATAACTTGGAATCTCATTAAACAATCTACTCTTCCTTATCACAAACAAGCAAATCATCTGAAGTTCTGGATGCCAGTACTGGATATGGTCTTGCAGTATAGACATAAACGTTAAGAAAAAACATGCTCCTGCAGGAGCATGAAACTGGAAAAAAGAGGCTGCAAGTCTTTCAAGAAAATAATACTAGATGATAGATTTCTTTTTCTTTTTCTTCCAATCCCCCCCCCCCCCCCCCAAATGGTGCTCAGGTGCACAGCAAACACTGGCGGTGCAGCCTGTGCCTTGAGGCAGGCCAGATGGAACTGAAAATAGCATACTGAATTCCAGCACAAATTTGGTATGGCATTTCCTGGAGTGAATTTTTTCCTAGTTCCCACTTGTAGACTTGAGGCCAATCAGGTAGGGGGATGCCCCAAGCACCCCGAGATCATTGACCTTAGAGAGGGGACACTGCAACCCCTCTCCCTTCCTCTCCCACCAACCACAGCATTTCTGTCACTGGATCCCACATTAGCTGTAACACCTCTCTGCCCACAGGACCACCATCTCCTAATAATCTGAAAATGAATCCAGTTTGGGACCAGATCAGCACAACCTCCTGAAAGGACCAGCAGAAACTCAGTACAGACCACAGCGAGGATGACCCCTACTGGGAACATTGTCCCAAATACTTGATAGCACAGACTGCATGGTCTCATGGCTGGGGACATTAATCCCCATCTGTCAGGAGGGAGCAGCGCCTGCTCTGAAGTCAGCTGGCCCTGTGCCCAGGAGTGCAGGTGCCCAGTAGTAATATGTTAGGGGCCAACCCACAAAGCTTGTGAGCAGCTCTGCATCTACAGGAGGTGCTGCTCACGTGCCAGTGCTGCAACTCCAGCCAGAGAGGAAATGAGACAGAGCAAATAATACAGGGGACTGCTTAAATCCTGCACTTAATTTCTAATCCTCAGCAAAAGCTAGACAGTGGATACAGGCTCTCAAACACATACACAAAAAAAAGCATCATAATTGTTGCTTCTTGCTAAGAAACACCAGCTTTTATCCATATGCTCACAGCAGCAACCTGTGCAGTGGGCTGTTGGCAGAACAGCAGCTGGTTGCAGGTGGCCCATGGGCCTGCCCTTGCATCAGCAAGGTCAGTGTGCTGGTGTGGAGGTGCTTGCAGGGAGCTCCAGCACTGGTGCATGAGAGTACCACTTGCACAGAGCTGGCTGTTCCATGGTTAGAGGATGGCTCTAATTGGTGCTGGTATGATAGTAATATCACCTTGCTAATCATTGGTTTCTTCCTCTAATGCTGTTGTACCCATCAGAAACTATTAACCACATCATGCTCTGCACCTGCAGAGACACCTGTATTTTACAGAGTAGGGCAGATTGCAATGCTTTTGTGTGGTCTGCAGCACCGAGTCCAGGTGCTGCAGTGAAATCCATTCTGCTACAACTATAGTGGTTTTTAAACAAATAGTGGTCTGAGGGGTTTTCTGTCAATAACTTGTTATATCTGCTAAATTTTGTATTTCAATCTTTAATGTTCTTGCCACATGTAAAAGTTTATTCCTTCTGCGCTGTGTTCTTATTATCAGTCGAAGGTAGGACCCATGCAGAATTGGTGATGCCAATACAGTAATTCCCTGAAAACACTTGGTGGACTCATTTTGAACTTTCCCAGCATTTTCTTTTTCTATCACTTCCTATTTACTAGAGACTCTGAATATAACACATAACCAAGGATCTTCTTAGCCTTGTTTTAACTTTCCCACAACTGTATTTATTGGATGTCCCTGTGGTGTTTTGCTTTGTAAATACATATTTCTGTTGAGCACCAAAATGTTTCCCTGACTTACTACCCCACATTCTGAGGTCGCACAGGAATGTTTCCATTGCTGAAATCTCAGGACTAGCTCTTGCCAAAACATATATCTGGTTGAATATGAAGGTACTAAATATCTCTTATAAGATGTTGTAAAACAGAATATTAAAAAGGAAAAACCTTCCTTTATAGCTCTGTTTACACTAATGCTTTCCTGAAAAAGCAACTTTATTTTTTCCCCTTCCATGAAATTTCCTGATCTTTGTTTTAACATCTCTCCAGAGCTCTGAGGGTCACAGGACCATAATGCTAAGCTTCCCCACAGTAATTCTAGGAATACCTCCAAGATATGAATCATCATCTCCTGCCCTGACTGTCAGATGCTTATGCAACCTGTGTTATGCCCCAGCTGGATCACAGATTTACACATTTGGGGCCTTCCTGCTATTTCCCTGCAGTCACCACTTGCTTGTGCCCAACCCTGCTGCTAATACTGTAACTAGAGCCAAAAGTGTGGACTAAGTCCCAAAGGAGGCTCACTGCCTTGTAATGAAGTAGGGGAGCCAGTCCTGAGTTTCATGCAGCATTACCCTACCAAATGTAAGAAAGCTGTTCTGCTCACATTCCCTGTAGCCTTTCCCTGACCATAGTTGAAGTGCAGGCCTCCTTGCAAGCCTGATCTATAAAGCATCATTTTATGTTATTTCCCAAACTTGCTGCCTAGACTTGGCAATGCTGTCTGAACTTCCGTGCATTCCTGTTCCCCAATCTGAATCTCATTTTGTAGAAGCATAGAAACATTTGAGTTGGAAGGACCCTTAAAGGCCATCTAGTCCAACATCTCTGCAACAAACAGGGACACCCATGGCTCAGTCAGGTGCTCAGAGTCTCCTCCAGCCTAACCTTGAATGTCTACAAGGACAGGGCATCCACTACCTCTCTGACCAACCTGTTCCAGTACCTCACCACCCTTATCATAAAAACTTCTTCCCTATATCCAATCTAAGTCTCCCCACCTTTCATTTGAAACTACCTCCTCTTGTCCTATCACAACAGATCTGCTTCACAGAGCACTGCTCTATCTGCACATGGAGGGCTACAAGAAAGCAGGAACACGTGTATCCTCATGCTGCAGGACACCTGCTTGTGTTCTCTTGCCAAATAACAATTTCTTTGCAGACACTCTGGTTGCTACCAAGAGAGACTGAGTTACAGCAGCTGCCTGAGAAACCCAGGAAATGTTGAGACATGGAAATCTATGTAACAGGGGAAAGCAGTTGTGTTCAAAGCTAGCTGGTGCCTAGAAAGACTGGTTGGGTCAGAATGGAGGTTATGGAACCCAATGGAACTTGTAAGAGGGAAGTCTCCACAGATCTGAGCTGCTGGCAGAACAGCTCTGCATCTCACTGGATGGAGGTAAGATACCAGATGCCTTCTGTGCTCAGGAGAAGGCTGAAATGAAAAGTTTCCAAGTCTGACTATGAGAAATAAAGCCATGCTGTGTCAGTGGGCTGTGTGAGCTAGTTGGAAGCTGGCCTGGATCTGTGGCTGGAGATGCTCAGATGTGCCCTGTGCTTGGCCACCAGTGCCAGCTGGTGGTGCTCTTAGCAGCACTTTGCTGCAAATAAGAGACGTATAGAAAATAAAGATTCACTTGAACACGGCTTTCACATGGCAGCAGGCTCCTTCAGAAGATAACTGGTTCACACCACTGTCTGAAAATTCACTGTCACACACCCAAAAAGCAAAAGCAAAAACCCCGTGCATTCTCAATACCAACTGTAGCTCTCTTCCAGATGTACCAAAAAAACATACCCCACAAACCAAAACAAACAACAACAAAACTATAACAGATACATTCTACCATAGCAAATGGCAGCAGCATTTCCAGGCAGGACTTCAGAGTAATGGCATTCAACTCTACAGGCTGATTTAATGGAGGCTGTTTTTAGCTAGAATAATTTACACATTGGTGGCTGTGCTGATGGGAAGGACAGGCTGGACAGACAAAATGCATTTACAAAATAATCAAGATGTACACAGTAATCTGAGAGAATGCACCCCTCAGAAGCCTAACTATGTGTTGTATCAAAAAGACCTAAGAATGTTGAATGAGCCCATACAGTTACCATAAATTGGAAATAGCTATTTATGAAGTGATAAGTTAGCAGGTGGCATATGAGCATTCTTATTTTCTACTTTTAAAACTATTTCTGTTTATGGAAACAAGTATTTTCTCACAGGTATTTGGGTACATACCAGGCCTGTAACAAAATCACAAGCCTTCAGATGCAGGCTGCTCAATGACTGTAGTTTAAATCAGACACAGAAGTAGTAATTGATTCTGTTTTTTTCAGGGCACACAAGAATCATATTTTTAATATCTCTCTAGATTGCAGAAAGACAGAAAACTTTGTACTTCAAAATTTCAGTTTGCCTAACAAAATCCTTTTTATCAGGAGATTCTTCTTCACTATATTTCTTCATTTTTGATAATTTTGAAATAGAAAAGTATCTTTAAGAAAAACAGGCCTCTACTTCAGAAGGGGCCATTCTGCACTTTCTCTGAACACCCATTCTTAAAGGCCAGAAAAGCAGTGTAAAAAACTCAGCTTTCACCATGGTGTCACAATGATTTCACAGCAGCTTTTTTTTTTTTTTCCCCCCTAGCATTTTAGTGTTTTACCCTTGGAAAACTTGAAATCCCAGTCAGTCATCTGCCTAAAAGGTAATTGTGTTTAAACATGAATATGTGAGTAACCTCACAGAGCTTCAGGCAAGCCGCTTGAGTGAGCAAAGCCCGTGACATGCTGAATGTCTACAGGGTGATGCATGTGCCACCTTTCCTGCATCCATGCCTTGTTTTGCTGTCATACAGCTCTTCAGAAGCACAGCACTGCAGCTGCTGGCTGATTCCAAAGTGCTTTGTATGTGCCATTTATATTTAGTATATATCAAAGTTTGCAGCTTGAATCAGAAGCACAGAGTTCACTCAGATCCCACTGACTTTGGCTGGGCTATGGAGCATGCAGTGGCACATCAGAAGAATCGTGTACTTGCTTTAAAAAGATCCTATATGACCTAGGTTAAAATAAGTGCCTCCTATTAAGTCTAAGAAGTATTCCAGATATGTGTACAGACTAGGGGAAGAACTCCTTGAAAGCAGCCCTGCAGAGAATGGCTTGGGGGTCCTCATAGATGAAGCCGTGAGTGCCCCATCCCTAGAGGCACTCACGGCCAGGTTGGATGGGGCCCTGGGCAGTCTGAGCTGGGGGGGGGGGCAGCCCTGCCCACAGCAGGAGGTTGGAACTGGATGGGCTTTAACTTCCCTTCCAACCCAAACCATTCTATGATCTTATGAACCTATGATATTTGTCCAGGGTCTGCTCCTTTAGGATTAAAGGAAAAGATGGAGCAGATGGAGATGGCTACATGGAAAGTTTACAGCATGCAGTAGTTCACAGCTGCCACGTGGAATTTAATAGGCAATTACACCACAGAACAGGATGTTTAAGTGTGCTTAAAAACACTGATAAAAAATAATGTTTTTGTTATATTATTCAATCGTGAAGAATAATGATACCTTATTTAAATGCACACATGAAACTTTAAAAGGAACTTCTAAAAGCAGGAGAAATAATCATCAAAAATACTTTTCAGAAAAAAATTGACCAGAAAGTACAAAAGTGATCACTTCTGAGGAACAAGAGCTAGATATATTGAGTATTCACATGTACAGGGAATTCCCTCCATAAAAATGGTGAATGACCTTTCAGTTAATAACATAATAGTTAATAGCAATAGCTAATAAAAGCAATCTCTGATTATCAATTAGAATTGACCTATTTGACCTTTGGGATTTTGTTGATGTCAATGGATTTTTCAGTCTTGCATCTTTAATTAATCTCTGCCTCCAATACCAAAAAGGATTATAGGTCTAGATATGACAATTTTCTTTTAGTTATTGATGAGTCTTCTGAACTTTCTTAACTTTTAATAAAAATAATAATGGGATATGAACTTAATGAAATTGTGATTTAGGTCATAGGGTTTTGTGCTTTTATCCTTTTTTTTTTCCTTTCCCTTTTTCCTCTGAGAGAGCCCTTCTTACATATTAGCATTAAAGAAGAGAAATAGGTCAGAGTTTTTAGCTAGGCTTTAATACCAAATTATTTTTAAATATTTTTTTTTTCAGATCCAAGAAGAAAAAATCCTTTAAATCTTTAGGGAAGTGGGATTAAGCCAAGGTACTTCAAGTGATATCAGCCTTAAAGTAATAGAAGCTCTCTTGATAGCCTGAGATTAGAAGGGACAAAAGAGTAGAGCCTGTTCACAGGTTTGGAAGAATATGAGGCAGGAGAGATAAGCACTTATTCATTACACAAGAGGCAACACTTAATATGACTTTTGGAAATCAGAGAAGGGCTTGAGAATCCCTAGTCACTGACTAAATTACTTAGGATGATGTTGTTTCTTCAAAAACATACTTGGAAAGAAAAGAATTAGAAAGAATTGAGCGGATATTGGAACTAAAGCTACAATTTGTTAACCAAAACACCCAGTTATTTCGTTGATGGACAACGAAGAAAATGTAAAAGCATTTATCTGCAAAATACAGAGCGATATTTAGCATCCCTCCAGGACTGAGCTCACGTGTGGCAAGAACCTGTAAGGGATACAAGCCTCAAAGTCAAAGCATCAGCTGCTGTACCAGTTTCAGATTCTCTACTGAAATGGCGGAGGATCAGCTTCATCTACCTCTTGCATGAATTTCAAGAAGCAGCTCCTCATTAACACCAACAGGTTTGTTAACAAGCATGTTACTATTGATCACAATTGATTCATTACTAGGATGGAAATTACACACTACAGTGGTTGCCCATGTGCATTACGCTGAAGCAGTGCAGCAGTCCCAGGGCTAGTTCACACATCATTGCCTTTAGCCTTCAGTTAGCAAAAGTTTATACTCATGCTGGACTGGACCCTAGTGTTTCCTAAAGCAATGCACAAACTTACTATTACCCCTGGATTTATTTTTCCTCATGATGAGGAAAGTGGGAAGCCAAAGTGGCCACTTGCTACTTCTATTCTAGGATCTTCATGATGTTTCTCTAACAAGTTTCTCAAAGGATTGAGGAGCTCTCTGGGATATCAGAGGCTTTCTTAACCTTTCACAGAATCACAGGAGTTGGAAGAGACCCATAAGGACCACTGAGCCCAACTTCTGATTCCACAAAGGACCACCCAAAAGCCAAATCCTATACCCAAGCATATTATCCAAATGCTCCTAGAACTCTGGCAGTGTGGTGCTCTGACCACTGCCCTGGGCAGACTGTTCCATGCCCACCACTTTTTGGTGAAGAACCTTTTCCTGATACCCAGCCTGACCCTCCCCTGTGAAGTTCAACAACAATTTTGTATCTTTCTGATACTCTGTCTATGCAATTTTACATGGAGCATTTCTGTTAGAAAATGCCTAGCAAATATCTGAGTGACATATGGTTGAAAAGTAAAATTGAAAAACTTGCAAAGACAAGAAGATATTTGTTGATATCATTGTATGGCCACAAATCAAGGGAGGAACGAACTGAGCTCAAGTTCCAGGATTGGTTACGTGACTTTGAGTTAATAATAGCTCACACTTGCTTTCAAGATGCTGAACCCAGACCCACAGAGGCTGTGAAGCACATGGGTAGAATTTCTCTCCTCTGCTACCAGACCCGCTGCACCCTGCAAAGGCTTATTTGCAGGAGAAAGCAGATGGTGTTTGCAAAGCTGCATTCCAGTTGGGATAGTGCCAGGGTAGGGCAGCTTTAATTTTTGTCCCCTTTTCACCATGACAACTTGCCCAGCCTGGCTCTCATCACTTGTTTTTTGTGGCAGCGTTAGCTAGGGGAGGGTTACAGGGCAGTGACGCTGACTTCTGGTGCTACAATTCTTCTTTGGGTGAGCACAAAATTTGTTTGCACAGTTAGGAACTAAGCATAGAAGTTCTCATCAACACAGCAGACATACTATTTATTCTGCACTTAAAAAACAAACAAAAGATAAAGTAATTGAGATGAGGACAGCTTGACAACTTGCTCATTCAAATTAGTACCACAATTTCAGCCAAAATCAGATACCCTGAGAATCATCCTGGCTGACCCCACAGTGCTCCCATGCAATGAACAGGACCTTTCTGAGATAGCTTCTTAACGGGGTATAGAGTTGGAACCATCACCCCACATACAGCTAAAATGCATTGTGGCCAGTGTACATTTGGATTTTACTGTGATAGAAATAATTTCCATGATGCAGACAGGCAGAACTGAGAAATAAAGAGTTTCAATGATATGTTTTTCTTGCAAATTGCCTGACAATTATTTGGTGAGTATGCTGGAGTCAGCGCAGCCTGCCTGCATGAGATTGCATGGGAGTTTGACTCCAGCAGCTCCAGTGTTCTGCCAATAGACCTAACATTGTGGTCTGGGTAACTAGAGAATTATGTTGCTGTTCATTTTAAAGCATATCCTTTGTCCCTCCCCCCCATCACTTCAAGAACTACTTATTTCATGAAATGAGCTTTTCTAGTGCCAATCCTTCCAGCTAAACAAAACAAAACAAAAAAGGAGATGAGCAGTATTTCAAAGTCTGTTCTTCATAGATGAACAAATGATGTGGAGTGAAATACACCATTCTTCAGTCCTAGAGAGGTGAATTGGTATCCAGCTAGGACTGAAGCAGCCCTTAACAATAATACCTGATAGTTCTCATTACACTGCAAATGAAAGTGTTTCACAAGGATCACTTGAAAGGCTCAAGCAAGATACATTGTTAGCGTCTTTCTATCAGGGAGACCCATAGGATAAGAAGCAGATTAAACTACCAAATCCTGATAAAGGCAAAAGATTTCACATGCACAGATGAACAAAAATGACCTCTGTCTGTTCTGTTTTTCCAAACTCTTCTCAGAGAAAACAGCTTCTTCATTCTGACTGATGCTGGTTTAGACGAGAACAAACAAGAAAAAAAAAAAAAAACAGGGCACAGTTTTTGGTTTGCAAGCACCAGGAATTAAAGGAATAGAAGCCAGGTTTTAATGGAATAACAAAAATCGACTGAAACACTTTATTTGATATTGCTTCAGATGATTTTAATATAATCATCTAGGCACTGTATGTGAAAAGCAGAGGTCTCTCTCTTTTCTTTTAAACTAAACAGGGAAGAGCAGAACTAGTTTCATGACATTTGATTTATTGCCTGAGTAGAAACTAAGCAGGAAGAATAATTAATCCTCTTTGCCAAAGAGAACATATAAAATCTTAATAATTCTTTAAATGGCATTTATCGCTGAAGGAAAAGTGTTTTGGTGCTTCCAAATGGAAAGAGAGGCACAGAGATGACATTTCTGCGTTTTATACCATACTTAACAGTGTCAAGTCTTGGCTTAGATATTACCACCTCTCTGTTTGCTTTGAATTCAAATCTCTGTAAAAGCTCAAGCTTTAGTCTTTGGGGAATGTTGGTGTAGTTTAAGCAATGTTATGCAGAGGATGGAGGCTGTATGGTAGCAGTCTCAGGGACGATAAACGGGGATCTTCACAGAGAAGAGGTTCACAAGATCTTCAGGCAACAATACCATGAAGTAATTCTAAATGTGCTAGACCTTTGTCCAAGAAGATCCTGGGGAGATTTAACATCTCTCCTTCTGGATAATACCATTTGAAGTGAATCAATGTTTATTTTATTATTTAAATTGCTTTGTTACAGATCTAGTGAAATTTAGCCAGTTGTTAGCCAATCTAGCACTGAAACAGGCTGCCCAGAGAGGTCATGGAGTCTCCTTCTCCGGAGGCGTTCAAGACCTGCTTGGATCTGTGCAACCTGGTCTAGGGAGCCTGCTTTGGCAGGGGGTTGGACTAGATGATCTGTAGAGGTCCTTTCCAGCCCCTGCAATTCTGTGATTTTGACAAAGGGCAGAAGCACTGCTCTGAGAGGTGGTCATTCCTGAACAGTGCCTCAGGGTGCTCTTTTCCTCAGCATTAGAATTGTTCTGAAAAATTTCTTGGTCTAGGATAGGGTTCACCTCCCTTTCCCATCCACAAAAGCATGTGGTAAAAGAAGTAGTCTCCATACTCAAGGCTGAGATCACAAAAAAAGGTGAGCCTTATAATCTTCCTGTCTCCTTCAACGTATTTTCTTCCTGTGACAATTAAGGGCATGGCTTATGAAGATGTTATGAGTTTCTTTGAACAATAACAGCTTTGCAGCTGTGGGAACCAAGTCAAACTGCACTGATCCTTCTGCCTGGATCAAAGAGATGGACACCAATGGGTCAAGGTGGACTTAAGGATTCCAAATATAGCAGGATGAAATTAGTCCTCCAGCCTGAGGAGAAACGGAAAGGAAAAGGCTTCATATTAGAACAGCATTAATACTGTCAGGACTTGCAAAAGATAGAAAGAGCTTTAGTTGTGGTAGCAAGGACAGCTAAAAGGTAAATGAGTGGAAGTCCTCGTTGTTTGGGAAAAGGGACAGTCCCAGGCTGGGACTGGCACAGATGTCAAGTGGGCTTGCGGGAGTGGAATGGTCTCTTTCCTCCTGAATTATCTCACTGGAGAGGTCCATTGGGACATGGCTGCACTCTCCTGCATGCTGAAGCAAAGGGGAACATGACACCAAACAGCCTGGTTGCTAGCAGACAACAGTCAGAGACAGAAGTGAGGGAATGCTAGTGAAACCCCAAACAGCACTGCCAATACATAAGGGAAAGGGACATTGCTCCTGGCACACTTTTTAAGCAGCGGGCATACGTCCTTATTTACAAGTTCTGCCTGTGATTACATCTCATTTTTTTAAGACCAAAACTGGGAAAATATTTTCAGTTCTGCCTAACTCATGAGAAATCAAAACACGTACCTAGAGAGCAGTAGTAATCTCTTATATGAACGACTGTAGTATTATCCCAAATGACACGTAACTGAGAAATATTTGTTCAACAGTTCCAACAAAAAGTGCACAACAGCTGCAGGACACAGCTCCTTTCGAGCTGTAATTTGTGAGGGAGCTGACTAAAGGACAACTCAAATGTAATTTTACCTGCATTACCTTGGTAGTAAGTATATCTTTCTTAGTGCCACCAGCCAGGAGTTATTTCTTATATCAAGGATTGCTGTTGCAGAAAGCCTTAACACGAGCATGAAATTCCTACTGCTACAGACAGGCTGTAGATCTAAACTTCTAGATCTCAAACAGCACAATGCCCTTGGGTGCTTGGTTTTGTTTTGTGTTTTTTTTTTTTTTTTTAATTATTAAAATCTAGGTCGTTTTTGCTAAGAAAAATAGAAAAAATCATTAAAAAACATATTCTTGATTTTAAAACAAAGAAGTCATCAGACTCTCTCTAACTTTGAACCAGCTTTAAAAATCCTTGGAGACTGCATCCAATAATAAATCTAGAAGCAGAAGAGCGGAAATGAAAGTAGTGGTAGTTTCTTTCTTTTTCATTTTTATTTTTTTAAATACTACTCTTTATAGCTTTTATTTTCACTGCTTACTACTTCAGGACTTGACTGTAGGTGCAGAGCTGAAGCACATAAGGACATCAGTAGTTAAAGTCACTTTTGAGAAGCAAACGTGCGTCCTTCAGCTCTTTATACACATTATCCTCTGCTTTGCAGCTCTGTTCATGTACAGAATAGAATGTAACAAGGACAACTCCACCCCTGTGAGTCAGAATCCTCTTAGGATAGATTCATCTTTTCCTTGGTACAGAAGTATTCAATTTCAAAGCTCGGGTCCTTTATCACTCCCATATAATCCGCAAGACTTAGATAAACTTGATGAAAAATTCTGTAATACCAGTAATCAACGTTTCCAGAAATATGCAAGTAGACTGAAGCGCTCACTGAACAGGGGTGGAGGTGCACCATGGCCAGGTCAGACAGCGCTGGGTTTTGGGGTGAGCACCTGTGTCCTCTGGCTGCACTACCTCTGAGGGGATGTGAGCTGCCAAGATCCTGACTCACTTTGCATCACACACTGCCATTGCAGATAAATGATTTCCTGCTACAGAGAGAAATGCACAGCCAGAGATTACGCTTTCAAGCTTTCACAGCTTCCTTTTCTCCCACATCATTTTGTTGCTCCCTACTTCAGCGATGTATACAATGCCTTTGATTGCAAAGCAAATGATAGTTGAGGGAAATTTCGTATACCAGGACACGTAGTACTTGGTAACTGCAATCATAGTCAGGTATACTCATTTATCTCTACGTATTTATTTATTATCCTGATGGGGAAAAAGAACCGCTTTTTATTTTCTAGTTTGCCTCTAAAACTATCATTTCCTTTTCTGTTTGAGAAGGAGTAAAAAATCTCATTACTACTTGTTTTGTACGAAGTTTTGTAATTCCTCTACATCACACCAGCAAAATCCAGAACACCCTACCCTGCAAGCAGTCCCACTGAAATCCACTTCATCAGAAGAACTGTGTTTTAAACAAAAGCTCTGACAGATATTTAGAATTCTGCAGCTCTTAAAGAATGGGACACGTCCAAGCTTGCTTACTTTTTCTCTGACTAATTCAGGCCTGAGTGGATTTGTACACCACAAAACCATTTGCCAATAAATTACTTAACTGATCAACAAATGGACCTATCTGGAAGAGACAGTTCTGCCTGACCATTAATTAAGAATACTAAGTTAAAACATCAGCACTTGTGTTACGAGGTGAATGTGCACACTAGATAATGCTTTCTTCTGAAAGGCTACTTTGCCTTTTCGTGTCCCCCTCGTTCTCAGGCTCTCCACAGTCAGTGTGATGTCAAACTGCTATGAAAACACAGCCTGGGCCACCTATTTGGGAAACAGTGGAGTACACTTGCATCTCTTGCTCATGTGATTTACTGCTAGCAACCCCTTAATTTTTCATATATTTTTCAATACTCAAACTCTTCTACTCTTCTTCTTTATTTGGCACTTGCTGGGAGATGAAAACATCAGCTATTCTTGGAACAGTTACTAACCACTTTGATATGCTACATGGGTAAAAAGACATTTGTAGGAATTAAGTTACTAACGTCACATTCCCAGAAAACATTAAAAAATACAAAATTAACTCTGCTGAACTCTGGAACTACACATCTCAAATAAAGATATGGAAAAGTATCACTTTTGATACTTATGAATTTGGAAACATGGTCACTACATGTAGGACAAGGCACTTCCAACCACTTTGTTCTTAACTACCAACTGCTCTTAATACTGAAGTACCTACTGTACTTCACAGCCATTAAAATAAACCATAGAAAAATAGTTATAACGTAGAATTAAAAATACAGATCAAGTTCAGTATAAAATAACTGGGCAAGAATCCTCCAACTGCTCAAGAATGAAGGTGGGAGGTCAGGAAGAGGTTAACCATAAGCCTTTCCATAAACATTTATCATCATTTTCTCTGCCTCTAGTAGGGCTTGTCAGTCAGTTCAGACTGTCATTATCATTGTCATCTACATCATATTCCACTGAGGGCAATTAACCACTACCTGCCCTAGGTTCCTAGTTGTTCAGTGATCTTAAATAAAAGAGCCATGAGCTAAGTGAGCTTTAAACCCTTTTCAGATGTAAGAGCTGGCCTTATCAGTTTTGACGCAGAATATTTCCTATCTTGCACTCCCACAAATTACCAGCTGAAAGTCACAGGTTAAACCTCAGCTCACTCATTATAAACAGGCAGGTCTCAATAAAACAAAGGACTGTCCTTCCCCTCCTGGGAGGCAGCATCTTTTTTAGCAATTTGTGCTTCCCGTGGTCACTGCCAGAGCCCACAAACCACTGCCACCTCCATCCCACCAGCCACAACCACCTGCTGATGGTGACAACAGGAACATTCCCAGCATCAGTAGTAAGCTGCTGGGAGGCATCCAGCAGCACTGGCACATCCTGCATGCACCCAAGGAAATTGGGTCTCCTTGGCTGGCGCTGCTCAAATTGCGAACATCCTGCAGAGTGCCATACCATTCACATGCAGGACTAGAGCTCATGCACTTATTCTAGGCAAAAGCAGGCAGCAGATTGGGCTGTTTTTGTTTACTTCAGATTTTCCTCTTTAATTATACCCCTGCCATCACCAGCATCCAGTTAATCTGAGCCAGGCAGTAATTATGTAGTGTTTTAAAAAACATATCCATTTAAAATCTGGTCAGTCACCACTCCCCTCATGAGTACTGCTTTTATTCCAACATGGTGGCTGCAAGGAAAAAGCAAACATGTTCCAAGGTAGCAACTTTCTGATGCTATCTCTAACCAGCTAATTATCTTACTGTGTGACTAACACATCTAAAGTCCCTAATTTTGTTTCCACTTCAACAGTTTGTCTCAGCATATTAGGGGAAAAAAAAAAAAAGCAAAAAAGTGTAAAATTTTAAGTATATGTATTAATTTCACTGTAAACCACAAGGACAAACAGTAAGCGGCACTTCATGGATAGGTATTTCTCTAAATCTCTCTGAATGTATTAAAAATGTCTTCTTTATGAAATAGAAATATTCCTACAAATCTAAGGGAGATCCTTAGGTATACAATTTGTTCCTTGAAAATGAGTATATATTAGTCCTTAATATGTTTGTTATTAAATGAACTATTTTTTGCCACTTTCATTCTCTCAACTGATAGGGCCTTTAAAAAGCATTCACTGATGATGCCACACTTGCAGGCTACTGAACAGCGTACAAATAAGGGATACCTATTGCATGGTGTAGAGTCCTAACTTTCTTCCCCAGACCCCATGAAAGTTGTCCAGCAATTCATTTTACATGGACTGCATGTTGAAAACCACTGCATTAATTCAAAGACTGAGAAGACAGTGCTAAAGCTTGTGAAGAATGAACTATACCACTGAACTCAAATACATCTAAATCACTCTTTCAGATTCTGATCTGAAATAGTATTTGGTAGATTTTTAGGTTTGTCAGCTATGTATATGATGGTATGCACACAAGACAATTTTGGTGAGATTTTCTTTTGGAAGTTTTCAATTTCATCCACTAAAACCATACTAAAACCAGCAGCAAACAAAATATTTTCATAACAGAGCTTTGAAAGACTACATAACAGGGTTTGTTTTCATAAGGTACAGTGACACTCAGAGCTCCTTGGCTGCGTAGAGCACAGCTTCTGCTTTGTGAACAGAGACCTTAAATCAAGTGGACACTAATGATTTTATGGAAAGGAAACTAATATTCATCTTTTCTTTTTCAGCCTCATAGTTCTGAGATGCCTAGTAATGACATGCAACTTAACAAGGAGAAAAAAAGAAAATAAATAGAGGGCAGAGCAAGGGGTTGACCTCCTGCCCTGCAGGACCTAGGGCTTTGCTGCAGGCACGTACCACCAAGATCATCTAAATGGATGCATGAACTCTAGGGTTGACTCTACTTTCTACCTCCCTCTCTGTTCTCTAATCACTACATGCCAGGTTTTGTTAGAGCACAAATTCTGTCTACTGTAGTTAAAATGCCTTCCAGCACCATTATATGCATCCTTCCAATTTATACCATAGTACAGCTGAGATGCTGAAAGAAGACTTGGGCACACAGTTTATTTTCTTCAGTGTATACACAATAATTGAAGGAGGGCAACTAAAGTTACATCTGGCCTGAAGTAAATTTGTGTATTTAACATTTGTTATATTTTTTTTTTTCTCTGTTTTGCACGTTCAGAACACGGAGTAAGCAGCCTTGAATAATGTGAATTCTGCTTTCAACTACACAGCAAATGAAATTAACTGCAACTTGGTACAAGCAGTGTAGGAAAGATGTCCTCAAAAGAGATTCTTGGTCCACTCCAGGTGGTATGTAGGGGACAGATCTGGATGACCTGCAGTAGAATCAAGTCCTAACATTCACAGAACTTTTATTTATTGTTTTCTCATTGCTCTCAACATAGAACATCAGGATGGATGTAGCTGAACCAGCCATGTAAATGATTTTGCCAAAGGGAAAGACAAAGGCAAGACCAGTGTGGCAGTGGTCCAGAAACTGACACCAATTTTCAGCAGAGGATTGTTCTGTAGGATGCACAAGCCCCAAGGGCCAGTTTTTCAGGAGCTCAGCACCCAGCTGAGGCAGTGGGTGCCAGCATGAGAGCACAGTGAAAACTCATTCAGAGCAGCTCTGATGCTGAATGCTATCCAGCACCCACAGCCCTGACAAATTTCCAGGGCTTTGGGAGCATTCTGAATTAACATCAAGCTTACTGTCAGCTCTTCCTCTCTCCCGCCTCCCTCCTATTTTATTACCAACAGTAATCCCATTCTGGGAATCCTAAATCATGTTATATGATTTTCTCTGTCCTATTAACAGTTTCCCTCTGTGGGAATAGCTGGCAAGTGCCAAATTTATTCTGTACAAATTGTTTTAAGAGAAGACTGATGTTCTTCAATCTTTCCTTAAATTGAACACTGTATCTTGCTGGTAAAAACTGCCTATCGGAAGTGTTTGACTTGCCATACACCTACCCTGTGCAAAGAATGAGATTGATGCTCCACATTACAGAATAGATGTTCTGAACAGCTGGGAGCACAGCTCATAGCCACTTAGTGCATTTCTTCATTTTTAATATCTCTTCAGTTACCCTTTAACAAACTGCAGCCAAATTACTCTGGGGGGCAGGTAAAGGGCTGACCCATTCACGCTGCCTCATCAATCACTATCAATATCCTTAGTCTGCAGTAAGGATGTCTTGAAAGACGTGTGTATCTGCGAGACGAGGAGATCAGGACGGACACTCAGTCGTACTGCAGTGTTTACCACAAGAAATATCATTTACAAGGCAATGAATGAGAATACAAACATATGATGATTAGTAGTGTCTACTCCAAATATTACTAACTAGACAACAGGAGTGAGAGATACATTGCTTTCCTTCTTCTTCCCCTCCTTTCATTTCCCTGTCTTTTCTCACACATGTGCACTCACATGTCTATGCACACACACAGATTTCCTCTTGAAGCTTGCCAATTGCCACGGATTCATCATTCTAAGTACGTAATTCAATCCACTGAGCATTACACTGTAGTAATGCTGATGAGCTCTTAATTCTTCTGTATTTATTGCAGCAAATTTATCACTGACCTTAATGAAACTTCCATTATGACAAAAACATCAGTGTCAAATCTCTTAAGAAGGTCTGGCATACAGTGGTTTTAAAGGTCAAGCTGTTGTTTTTCTTCTGTTGTTTTTTTTTTTTTTTTTTCTTTTTAAATGGGTCATTTAGAAAATAGGCACTTACATTTTAAAGATAAGATTACACATAGAAAAAAAATCACTGACTCATCTATTCGGGTGCTGACAGATTAACGCTATTATTAACTAATGCTCAGAAAGAGCAATGGAAAACTATTTTGTAAAAGCTCTGCTTTCACGTGCTGGCAGAAGTCATCCAGAGCCACATGGTCACATCGGGACGTTCAAGAGGACCCAGCACCTCCGAGAGCATCACCCAGAAGCAGATGGATGAGGTGGTTGCATAAGTGCAGGGTGAGGTACAGCAGGTCTGCATTTGCTGGCAACCACTGGCAAAACTGCGCGAAAAGCTCATGTAGCACACATGTGGGTGAATAATTCCATCTTTAAAATAACTTTGCTGTGTTACGATTTGCTACAGGTGAAATTATTTGCTTGTACATGCATAACAGTGCCTATTTAAAACCCTGAACAAAAGTTGGCCTGTCTCATTTTATAGGTGGAGAAATAGACAGAGGGTAAATGCTCCCAGGGTAAAATGAGTAGTGAGTGGCCATGGAGAGGTATGCTGACTCTTACATGTTACCTGGATTTTAGAACCTTTCCTATGCTTATGCAGTGTAAGCACTAAGAGAAGATCCAACGCTTTTGGAATAAAGTATGTTCTCACTGGAAAGGTTACCCATCAACAGAAGGGTTTGAGTATGCACAAGTTGCAAAATCTTACCACTTTATGTGAAAAACCCCACGCTTCTAGCACATATCCTTTTCTAGGGCACTCTCTAGAGGAAACACTACCAGAACAAAGAACTAGAGCACTTTTTATTTTCCAAAATCTTGTTCAAAATTAAAATCAGGTCCCCCAGAACAAACAGAGCCACAGCAGTTCTGCCTACTGCTGGCTGCAGTAGCAATCTCCAAAATTACAGATGCTCACTGTCTCAATTAAAAACAAATCTGGTCTTCACCCTTCCAGCCCCAGAGCTGTCTGAAACCAAAACGTTCCTTTCAACAAATCAACCTGCAGCCTGAGTGAATTATGAGGGGGAGAAATGAACACTCATCTGCCTGTGGAACAACAATTATCCCTTATACACTATTCCAGAAGCAATGCCATTATCAAAAACATCGTGCCTGTAAAATAATACTTCTGGGAACGGTGCCAGATTAGGGGCTCATTGCTTTTGCTTGGTTTGCAAAAATCTGTATCAGAGTAGGCACTTGCTCTTCTGCTGCCTCCCCTAACAGAAACCAGGCCCCAGCATGCTGGGTCTGCAAGCATGTGATCATGCATGTAGTAGTGCCTGTCTCTGAGGTTGGCTGTGTGGCTGGTGAGGCATAGCATGATGGTGGTACAGGGAGGCAGGTTCCTCACTGACAAGCAGCTACTATAACATTCCTCTGCCTACAGTGCTGCAGAGAAGGCCACACGTCTTACATGCTGGCTGGGAAAATGTCACCGAGCAGGGTAAGGCCATGAAGCCAAGTGGCAAACCTGCACTATATAGGCCTTTGCCTACCTTCTGACACAAGAACCATGATAGTGAAATCATAGTGAAATAGAGAAGTACTTAGTCTTCAACAGTTTTGCTGTGAAACTGGTTTCCTGGCAAGGGATTGCCACTTTCATCATGCTGGCCTCCTTCCTCTGGGGCAGGCTTGTCCTGCACCCAGCTGACAGAGCAAGAAGGCCTGGGAGGCATCGCCAACACAGCAAAACATGGGAAAAAGATAATGAGAAAAAGTCATCCAACACAACCAATCAGGCATTTTTCCAGGTTCTGCTTGCTACTTGTGGCATAAAACATCGGGAGGAAGAAATGCGCTTCTAGGAGAACTATGCTTATAATTTGGATTACTTGGGAGATAATCAGTTTGCCACTGGTTTGAGCTCACTGAGCTCATCTCTGACATACTGTAATTCCAGAACTAAGTTGTTGTATCAGCTGGTAAGTGATAAGTTCAGCGCTAATCTATAAAAATTACGGCCTCCGTACTGCTCAGCTCATTAAACCGACTCTGTCTCCCAGCCACCCATTCATCTTCATAATCATCCCCCATTCAGCCACTAACCTCTTCTGAGCACGCAGTTTACAGTACATCAGGAAGATAAAGTGCGTTGATATTTGCTTCTATACAACAGAGGCTTTTAATTTTTAGACACAATTTAAGTACAAAGATAAATAAGATAATTTGATGTCACATTTTCAGCTCATACCTTAGAAAAAACAAGATTCTATTTAGCTTCTATTGCAACATTACCTTCTTTGCTTGAAGTGTGCTTTACTTCTATTTTTGCAAGTATAGTTGCATTTCTGTTGCATCACTGAAGTAACTGTGTCTGAAATAACACAAAAAACACACTTTTTTTTTGCATGGTACTTTCAGAGAAACAAGGGGTGAAGTGCGTGCAAGAAGATAAAATGATGAGTCAGGGTGGGTACTTGCGGAACAAGCCCAGCAGGCGGCCCTAGGGAGCATGGATACAGGGCACAGGTACCTCAGCCTCTGCTGTTACTACCCCCAGGCTGCCATCAACACCCTGGTGATATTTCACACTACAGTGCAATTTATCAGATTTTTTTAGTATGGAACAGAAATGATCATCCAAAGGATCATCAAGGAAAAGGGTATGATGTGAATCTGCTTATCCTTAAGTGGAGAGAACACTCAATCCTGCCTCAAAATAAGCCCCGGCTCTTTGAGGAGCAGGACAGCCACTTGAGTCACTTTCTGCAGCCCACCTTGACTCCCAGCTTCCTGACAGCAACAGTGATGAGAAAGGCACTTCTGAGATTTAATCAGATTATTCAAGTCAGTTTCTCTTTTCTGCTCCTATTTAAAGGTTTTTGCCATCAAGTGTGATCTTGTCAGAAAACCAATACTTAATTACCTACTCAATGTTCTCAAAACCTGTTCAATTCACTTTTTACTTCTTTGAAATGTCTCTTACGTCTTTGATTAAGTCACTCTCTGGGTTTCAAATAAACATTAGGCAGAATGCCTCTCTGAAACACATTCCATTCTTGCTTTATGTCCTTCGCATTGCCAAATAGGGAGCAGTTTTCCCCACAGAGCCATCGTCCCCACATCCTGCATGATGAGGACCATTAAAAGTAATGGGCCTTGTCCTGCTCTCAATCTCAGAGCCTGCATGCACTGAATGCAAGCCACGTTCTAAGCTGTAAAATACATTAACTATTACAAACATGAACTAGCTTTGCCACATGCTGAAATATAACAGAAGAATTGAAGCAAACGTTAGGAAACCTCAGGAATCAATACAATTGTCTGCAGCCTGGGATAACAGGTGGTGCCAACAGGGAACAAGTTAACCACTCACTCCAGAGGAGAAAGCAACCCACAGGGCCAGGCTGGTCCCTGTGGCAGTGCTCAGCTCCCCATGTGCTCAAACAGGTGAAATTTCAAAGGAGTGTACAAAGTGCACTCAATACCGCTTCAATACATGCAGTTATAAAACATAAAAAGGCAAAGAGCCTAAAAATAATAAAGGGAGAGAAAATGTCAATCTTAAGAGAGATGCAGCAAAACTGATTGTAGTAGATTCATAGGTTTTCCTCTACATATGTGAGTGGGTTCACTCGGAAAAGCAGGCAACAGGGTTGTTCCTGGAATGAAGTCATTCCAGAGATTGAGAGCACGTGTGCTACAGCATCTTGAATCTATGTCAGCTTCTACTCCCTACAAATAAAAATAAAACATTCTATAACAGTCTCTACATTTCACAGTTGTGCTCACATTTAAAAACTATAAGATCTTCCCTTAGATGGCAACTCATGCTATCACATTCCCAATTTACATTTTGTCCTAAATTTACAAATATACTTAGCATTGAAAGCAAATCAGCATTAAAGCCCTACACTGGTGGTTTCAATTACACTAAATCAGACAGAGTAAGGAAACCTGAAAAGCTGTTAAATTCAAGTTTTAAAGATAAGAAGGATAATTGATTTTTCACAGAAGTAGTAGTTTTTAATTTAAAATTGGGTACTTTTATGTAGTTATGAATTATTAGTACGATCAATAATTACTTTTAAATCATTCAGTACTGATAACTAAAAGGTTTTATAGTTGATTTTAGGTTCATGCAGACAGTCTTAAAAATGAAATTGAAGCAGTAATTTTTTGAGTAGTAAAACATTTATTTTGTTGCTATTAGTCTTGAGAAGTCTTATCAGCAGACTTAGGGTTCTTTGAAATTTCGGAAATTTCCTAAGCCTGAATTTCTCTTTATAATGAACAGATTATAACAAAGATCCCTTCTCTAATACAGTCATGCCTTACGAAGATTTCCTATGGTGCACGGGGAGCTCGATGCCACAGTGCCTCAGACCACAAGGACTTCAGGTGACAGGACCTGGCAGGACCACCCTGGACAGCAGAGAGGTTTGTGTCAGCCCGTTACCTTTACAGCCCAAATCGTTCCTGCCTGTAAGTGAAACCTTTCCCTGGTTCCATCTTTGGACAGGGGTGGAAAGATGAAAGAGGAAGAGTTTCTTTCATCTGCCATATTTTCAAAGACAGCAGTGTGACTTTTACATTAGAATTATTCAAGTCACAGGAGACAGATTCTTTTTCACACAAATTTAGGGCACTTCAAACTCCTAGGAAAATGCAGCACTATGTGCGTGTAGAATGACAGAATCAAAGTCAAATCTCACCATAAAACCTAACTTATTCAGAAGGAGAATCCCTCACTATGGTGGATTCTTACAGCCTTGAGCTTCTGGAAAGAAGCATTTTGGTAAGACATTCCACATCTCACCCTTGCTGAAGCTGCCCTACAAACCAGATCCCACCCAACCCCAGTAGGAGCTGATTTTCTACCAGGGCTTTGCAAGCAGCACAGGCTGATGGAGGTCATGGTAGGAATTGTTCAGTTGATGTCCCGTTATGTACAGAAGGGAAAAGCCATTACTTTGTGTTCTCACCACAGTCCTTTTAACTACTCCATTCACTTGCACAAACACAGATATTTTAAATAATATAGGAATAAGATTGGAATATTTTCCTCAGTTCTGCTAGGAAGAAGTAACAGTATAACAAATACAAGATCAATTGCATGTTTTAAAGTAGTCCCTTCTTGAATACATACTAGCATAACCAGCACAAAGATGACTGATTAAGAACTTCTTCCCTTTCTGTTTCCTTCAGCTAGTATCAAGGGCACATATAATTTTCAATCTTGTGTTCCAAAGTTCAAGGATCTTTGCAATTTTTGGAAGGTGAAGCTCCTACATGCATGCCTTGTTTTCCTCCCAAATCCTGTCCTGTGTTATATGCTGCAAAACTTTATTAACAAGAAGTTTCACTCTCAAATTCAGTGTTGTTATTTTCTGTAGCCAGCCTTTATTTTTGGGAAACCACAGAAGAAGCTAATATAATATAGGAAGCAGCAGTCAGAAAATAACTTTAGAAATATTCATATTTTCTTTAGTTTTCCATATGCTGCAGGAGCCGCTGCTGATCTCTGTGCAGTGACATTCAAAAGACATGAAACAACATTATTTATATTCTGATATAGGTGTGTATTATCAGGAGGGAAAAAAAATAAATAAATCAATCCTCTGTACTAAGCAGAGCAAAGTTAAACACTGTAAAGATCTCATTTGATTCTGAATAAAGCAATCATGCTTACTAGCAAGAGGACTCCAGTTTACTGTTACAGGACAGACAAACAGTAAACAGTTCCTTGTGAAACACAGAAGGCTCTGTTTGTACGTTCAGCCAGACCTTCTGCAAGTCTCACTTGAGAGAACACACACAGTCAGTGCAGAGTGAGAGCATTAAATGCCATCTGTACTTCTAGCTTCTCCTCAACGTGGGCAGGAGAGAATAACTGAGTATATACTTTGTGAAAATGAGACTTTGTGCTGTTTCATTAATTATAAGTGACTGCAGAAAACAGAGTGGTTCCCCATCCATTCCCATCCCAGAGATCCCACCTCTGATTCTTAGTTACTGACACTGGAGATTGCCATGTAGAAAGTTAACATTTTTGTCCAGAGTTTGATTAAAAGGCTCTAAAGGTAGAAAATTTCCTGTTTAATTAACAGGAAACTCCTCACAAAGTTGTCACCTGGAGAAAACAAACTCTTGGCACAGATAGGTGTGATGACACTTCCATGCATGTAAACACAGAGGGTAAGAGTTGGTTTTAATTTTGCACTTTGAGTCTTACAAGGCTGGGAATGCATGGAGTAAAATTAATGCTATGATTAAGCCTTGTTTATGAGTGCAAGGAAAGCGCTAAGAGAGGAGGAACTGTCTTCTACTGAATGCATTCACAGAATTATAGGGCTTGGAAAAACCTCTAGATATCACCAAGTCCAACCTCTCTGCTAAAGCAGATTCCCTACAGTAGACTGCACAGGAGGCATCCAGATGGGTCTTGAATACCTCTAGAGAAAGAGATTCCACAACCTCTCTTGGACAGTCTGTCACTTCAAGTGCTCTGTTACTCTGACAGTTAAGAAGTTGCCTGTTGTGTGGCCCTTTATTCTATTGTTGCTTGCAACCAAAAAGAGTTCGCCCCCATTGACTTAACTCCTGCACATAAGATATTTATAAATAGTTACGAGATCCCCTCTCTGACTTCCGTTCTCTAGACTGAATGGTTCCAAGTATCTGAACCTTTCTTCCTACAGGAGATGCTCCAGGCCCCTAATCGTCTTTGTTGCCCTCCACTGGACTCTTTTCTAAGAGATCCCTGTCTTTTCACCTTGTTGTTTTCTTGGGGAAAAAAAAGAATTTTTTTTTTTTTTCACAATTTTGCTTAACAACAAAATAAAAAGAAATAACGCCACAATAGGAATATAAAAATATGCAGTAATTTTGTTGATTGAGATAACACTAGAAGTTAACAGGAAGGCTTTTGAAAATAAATAAGCAGTAAACTAACATAACCCAAAAAAGGGCTTTGTCAGTAATCGTATGCTAGTGTGGAGTTTGATTTGAAAAATAATAATAATAAAAAAAAAAGAGTTTGGACAAAATTAAAATTAAAAATAAGTTCCAAACCCTTCAGGGAGCCTCTTCCCTGCAGGATTGGAGCTCAACTCCTCACTTTGCTGAAGAGGCCATCAGCACTGGGACACCCTGCTGCTCCACTCTGAATATTTCAGTATTTACTTTTTCCCCCTCTTGAATCAGTCTGTCACAAGCGAGTTCTCTAACCATTGGATTGTATGATCATTTTTTGTTCCCCTAAATAATTTATTGCTCCTACAGCACGGAAGCCGATCACTAGGAAATAGCCATTCTAGATCATGCTGCGTCCACCCATTGCAATACAGCTGCAGTAGGTAGCAACCCAACGGTGACCAGCACAAATAGGCTTTTTCTTTCCAAGATACCTATTAAACCATAAAGAAGTGGTGGAGGGAACACACAAGTTGAAGAAACAATTTGCACCAAGAAGCATTTTCTGCTGTGTAATTATGCAAAACGGTAAGAATACCATTATTAAATAAAGAAATGAAGCAATGCATACCAGTTTGTCACAGACTGTTAAAGTTCAGAAGGCTATTGCAAATGAAAATTCTGTGGTGACATTTCAATACAATCCACCCAAGACTGCCTGGATGTGCAGCCCTTCAGGTGATGAACAGGGTTTCTGATTGCTACATTTTATATCTTTACATCTTGTTTAAATGACATATCTGAGGAAAAAACTGCACAGAACAAAGTAAGACAACATCTGAATCAGCGCAGCACTACAAGGGCCAAGCTGCTGCAGAAAACGGGCTTTTCCCTATAGGCTTCAGTTAGCCACATACTTGATCATGGGCTGGCGCATAAAACCTTGATCCTAACCATAGAGGACCTACCAGTTTGCCTCATGCTTTCCTCTGCCCCTTCTTGACCTTGACAAAGATCAAAGAGGCTGCAGGACCTCCTCCTCTCTCCCCCCTTCAGTCCTAATAGCACCTGAACAAGTTTAGCAGCACTGGGATGTGGTCAGGAGTCCACCCCAACACATAACAGCAGAAGCACTCCCAAACCTCAAAGCAGCACCCCTCTGTCTGTAGAGGGTATTTCCACTATGATTTAAATTAACTATAACGCTTGTCAACCTGTACTGTAGCACTTCCATAGTATTTATATGGTTTTATTTTTATCTTTAAAGAAGCACAGTGATGTTTTCCTACTGGTATAAAGTGTACAATTTTCCCAGCCTCTTACGTGTTTGTTGAGATTTTTACACTAATAGCAAAAACATTTCATTTTGTCTCTCTCCCATTCTGTCAAAACAAATGTTGTTCCTAGCTGAAAAGTTAATAGCCATTTTCCAGAGTCTGTCAGGCCTTGGGTCTTTTGTGCACAAATGCTGAGTACAAATCTTCTCATACTTCTACCACGGCTCTCTGGGACCCTTGCCCACACAACAGCATTTGAAGCACGCCAGATAAACTGAAGATGTGAGACAAAACAAGGGAGTTCAAGTATTTCCCAGCATGAGGCACTGCAAATCAACGGCCTGCAGGTCCTAAGATACAACTCCATATATAAAATCAAAGCTCTAGCTGATGCCATCCATCAGCATGATTCCTCACACTGGTGGTGTATGTGCACTTAGTTCGGTATCTATGAAAAAAAGAAATCCAAGTCTCCTCCTGGAACAGTCACAGTTAGCAACCAAAGAGTTGTGAAAGATGATATTTTCTAGGAGCTTGATACAATAGTCACTGCTGGAGCATCAGCTAATGCAATTCTGTAAGGGAACAGTGTACCTATGTAGACGATAGAGTGGGAATATATAGAAGACAACCAAAGCAGGTTAACCAACCCAACTCTGTCTCTGAAAATAGACTCAAATGCCTCTCCACAAATCCCCTCCACCACCAAAAGAAAGTAAGAATTTAAAACCACAACAACAACAAAAAACTTACACAGTAGTCCTGGCAACATTTGTAAGAAAAAAAAAGTTTTGCCTGGTCAACATTTCATTTGCACAGGAGAGAGACACTCAAGAAAAAAAAAACAAAACGACGGAACACATACAAAAAAAAAAACCCTAAACAAGAGAGCAAAAGATCTCAATTCAGAAGCATAAGCAGATGGCAGAGGCCAATGACGAAATTAATGAGGATTCATTGTTAAAGGCAAAAGCAAAGAAAACTAATCCCCAGAAAAAAAAGAAAGAAAAGGAAAAAAGAAAGAAATCACAAGATAAAAAACAAACCAAACCAAAACCAAACAAACCAACCACAACAAGCTCTCCACAGTCAACCGTAACAGCACTTTCCATCAAATCTCAGCTTCAGCCCACTACAAGCCCAGGCAGCAAACACAAGTTACTCCACGTTCAGGTCTGACCTCATTATTGTCCCTGTTTCACATCACTAAGACAACCAAGTCCCAGATCCCTCTGTGGCTCATTACTTCCCATGAAAACCCCTCTCTATGGACATCCACTCATTTAATCAGTCTTTCCTGGATAGAGTTAGAACACTATGCCTTGGGATCCCAAAACACCATCAAGTCTTCGCTCCAGCCTACTGGAGCTGGAATTACTTTGGTTGTGGAGGCTGCTATGGATGCAATGCTCTCACCAACAGTGCTTCCCAAGAGAGCTCGGTTTGTGTTTAACTGTCACTACACCTAAAGTCATCTACCGGCATACTTCACAGCGTTACTCCTGGAATTGTAAGTTTGATACAGAAGTGACTTGATCTACAGCAAAGTTTATTTTTCTTCTGAAACATTTATCCCTGAACAAAATTTAGTTTAAGAATGAATGGATTTTTTTTTAAATGTGTTCCGTTTGATACAGATACAATTGGCCACATTAAGGGCTTAAAACTGAGTATGCCTGAATTACTTCATGACCTAGTAACATAAGTTAAAAAAAGATCACAAAACCTGCTATTTCATCTTTTTTAGAACTCTTTAAATGTACACTTTAAACATGTTTTCTTAACATACAAAGGAACACTACCTCCAATGCTTTCTGGAGTTAACTAACACTAAATTGTTCTGGAATTATCCTAATTTTTCTGGGAGAAACGCATGTAACCAGGGTAAAAAAAGATTTATGCACATTACAAGAAATCTCTTCCAGCAACCTGAGATGACCTAACAGAAATAAAAATACCATTTGTTACAGCAGTTGTCTTTAGTCATAAGGTGTAGCTGAAAAGCGAAGGAGTTCAGAGCTAGGTGTATGGTTTGTTCCCCCACTAATAAAGGCATCAATGAGAGGTTTATAGCCCTAACTTTTACACTTACTAATTCTGAAACCTGTACCACAAGCTTTATTAGAACTACAGCAATAGCATTTCTGATTCCAAACATCTTCAGAAATGATGAGTTCTGATGCCTTTATGCATTGACATCGATTTCATTCACTACAGAATTCAAAGACCAAAGAGACGAGACAGATCTTTTAGGGTCAATAGCAGCAGGCCACATTCAACATTTTTTTACACTAACACATTCAATCAAACATTTTCACCAAGCCGAAATTTATTAAGAAGAGACCAATCACAAAGAGAATTCTGAAAAATAAAACAAAACATCTTTAACAGTATTTTCTTTACTGGAGATAACTGGCATTATTATTCTTAGAAAAGTATAGAATACATTCACACTTGATGCATCCACTCTACCTGATCAATAACTTAAATAATTTGAATCTATTCTAAAGATAAAGCCATGCTTGCATTCATAAGTTGTCAGAGGTAGTGCAGTAGCTGCCACCTTCCCATGTCAGTTCTCTTTGTGCAAGCAAAAATGCTCTGTGCTGAAGGAATCTACACTCTTTGTAACAGCTTTGTTCTAATCAAGAATTTTTCCTCAGGTCTTTTCTCCCTGTCTTAAAGGAATTACTGACCCAGCTAGGTGAGAATTCTATTAAAATAAGCAGAAGAAGAATCAATAAAAACAAACCATTCTTTTCCTTGAAATTTAGAATTGATTATGAAAAAATTAATTCACTTCACATTTGACACACATAAAAACGACAATGAATCCCACAGTATCCTTATTTATTTACTTATTATAGTAAGTCAATTTACCAGTTTGACATTGAATCACTATCTTAATGAAAGACTGCTATGTTTTACTTCACAGAATGCTGCCAGGTCTTAAATACCTATGTACTCTGACATGCATTTTAAGTACAGCTGTGTCTTACATTCATTTAACCAGCACTACGTTATTGGAAGACAGTTGTTCTTTACCCATTATGGGGTTTTGCAATCAAAATTACCAGCAAGAATGGCTTTATCCCAGTTACTGCACCCACAGATGCCGTACATAATCTTCTGACTAATTTCTTTTTTTTTTTTCTTTTTTACTTTTTAATCACAGGATAGTGACAGATGGCAGTGGGAAAATTAGTGCAATGGGTAGGGGGATGGCTACGAATAATGACAGAAAGATATAAAAAAAACTCACATATCAATATTTTGCCAGCTTTCTTGCAACCAAATTATGAAGGAAAATGTTTTGACTATAACCTTCAGCAACAGCTGAGACACCGTTTTCCCTTTTATTTTGAGAATAAGCTTGCATTGTTCTTCACTATTAAGAAGCACTAAGGCTATACAGCCTTTTTCTTTAGTGGCAGCCAACAAAGGGAGGTTGCCAGCCTGTGTGGTCGGCCTCGCTTAGAGCAAGCGATTCAGAGCTTCCCACTGTGATCACATCCCTGAAAAGTTTTGTTTGTTTGTTTTTTCTTTTCTTTTTTTCTTCCTTTCCTGTCTTCCACTGTAAACCCAACAAGAACCATAAGCCTGCAGTTTGTATGGGATAAGGCAAACCCCCTCATCAGCACTAATTAGCCCAGCTGTCGGCTCTCGAGACCTATCACATAAATCCCTCACACTATGATTTTCCATGATTCACTCGCTAGGCAATTACCATTTTCATACTTGGAACTCGTGAGCAAAGCACAGGCCAAACACCACCGCTAAAAGCATTCATTGAAGTGAGAATGAGCACATCTCTACCCCAGCAGACTTGCTGCAGCTCAGCAGCCACAGGGTTTAAAAGCAAAACTGCAGTTTGCAAAGTTAATTGAGCAACATCTACAGGCTGTATAAGCTGGTACTCAAATCGCACCCTGTCTCATTTAGTCTTTAGTGCACAAGGCCTTCTATAAGTCCAGCCCTTCATCAGACTTGCACACAGGTAAAGGTTTTACATTAATTTAAGTGATGTCTCCTCTAAAAACAGACCCACAAATATGTGGTTGGTTCCCAAGTAATGCATAGCAGATCTGTGTGTTACTGAGGTACACATTTTACTTGTACCAGGCGTGTAAAGAAACACCAATTTAGTTCTTCCCAACCAGACATAGCACATGCTACACTTCTGTTGGCTTCATAAACTTATGATATATCTTTTAGAAAGTTTAAGTAGTTCACAAATTATATCTGATCCAGTAGAAGGGCTGCTAGGATGAAATGATCACTAAAAAAAATACTGAGAAAATATTGCCTCTTCTGGCTTTTAAAGCATTAAATAAAAGGGCAGACACGCAGACTCTAGTGCTTCCTCCTGCCCACAAGTAACAATTAGATTCTCTTCCTATAGGATAACCTTGAAACCTGTTTCACACTCCTCCCCATAACCAAACCAGCCTCCGTACTCCCGCCATTTACTGGGGATTTTTTGATATTATGAGCCCCCATTTAAAATTGTGATACTTGGAGCTCAATGCTGTACCCCTTCTTTCTGCTGGAAGCAGAATCAGGCCATAGTTAACCTATAACCCCGTATTACACACTTCTATTTGCCAGTTGTGAGTACAAGTGGAGTTTCCAATGTATTATTTTTTTTCCCCAGTTGCTAAGTAATAAGAGTGAGTTAAATTTTGTCCTCTGATCATATCACAGATTCCCTTGAAGTCTATTCTACTATATCTGCTTGTATTAAACTCCAACTGATGTCAATAGGGGTGCTGTACTTACAGAGAGCAGGATAACTTTGAAGAGATTTGCTGTGTTCAAAGAGGAAAAATTAACCCTTACCTTTTTAGTGATACACTTGCAATGCTTTGCTTCTACCAAAGCTGCTTTACACTTTTTTTCTTGTTTATGAAACAAATCTGTATGTGTATACATATTTTAAAATGCTTCAGTGAAATTTAAAAAAAAAAAAAGAGCTCGTGAGAAAAAATAATTAGAGAAAAAATATATATCATTATATTGCTTAATCTTTTCTTTTTCCCCCATGCAGGTGACCCGGGTGGTGATATTTTTACAGAATAACTTTCAAACCTAATTCACTCACTAGATGAGCCCAAGTTCAACTCCAAGCTGCTATGCTACTCACAGGCCTATCATCTATAAAATACAGGTCATTATTCAGACACCTGAACTCAACGTTCACAGCAATTTCAAGTTAGAAACTGCATCATGGTTTATGATAGCAGAAAGAATGCTGATAAGCGACGTATTATTTAAGCTGGTTTTAACAGATTGATAAGCCAGATCACACACTAATTTGCGTCAATTATAATATGGAATATCAAAGAATATCATTGTGACCATTCCTTAGGGTCTCAAGATTGTCCTATAACGCACAAAATATTAACATTAGATGGCAGAGGGTATTATCATCCAGAAGGGTAGTAAATGATTTTAATTTGTCCTCTCTTTCCGGAAGGCTCATGCTCACCCCTCCTCTGGGCTGGCTGAAAGGTACAGTAGCTCATAGCCCAAACCCTTATATGTAAAGGATAAGTAGTTTATAAATTTTCCAAAAAACATTTGACCTTGAGTGATCAATAAACCTGCTTCCTCAAAATAATGTAGTACTCCACTTAACAATAATGTCACACATCCATAAATAAGGGCTCTGCCACCAAACGTAGCACTATAAGCATTTACCTGGCTCTGGGACAGGGGTACCATTTTTCAACAATGAATGGACAAAATGGACAATGAGCCATTTTGACAGCATATTTGGAGAAATTAAAAATTAAGATTTTATACTGCTCATGCTATTGCCTGTGAGTAATTGCATCCACAAATTTAAACCAGCTCATGAGGCTTCATATGGAGGGGGAGGAGACAGCAAATATTAAAAGTCACTAATCAATCTATGTGGAGTTTGAATTAATTAGAAACTAATCCTATGTGGATTTAAAAAAAAAAAAAATACAAGGAAGACAGATAAACTATGAGTAAAATGAATAATAAAAAGCACTATGAAAATCAATCCCTTTTCCATAGAAGCTAGCTGTCTTAATTCATTTCCTGTACAAGTTTATTACAAATCTAATTTAAACTGCATAAATAACTGCTTAATCATCCAGAGGAATTCCCTTTCTCATACTTCCCTTTCTGCTCCTGTTGATCCTTTCATATATACAAGGCAGAACTCTCTTAGAGGCAAAATAAAAGAGGAAATACAAATGCCTGTTTTAGAGATGCAATCAATAAGCACTATTCTGTTTGAATCAACTGTGAAGTATTCAGATTGAAATACCTAGACAACATCAAAGGCAAGAGTTCTGTAATCTTTAGCAAGATTGGGTTTTCAGGTCAGGTAGCTGAAGAATTTGGTGGAAATCAACTTCAAGGACAAATCATAGGACATCAGATTTTTTAACTGTTCCGTTGCCCTTACATTTCAGTACATTAATCTAGAAATACGAAATAGAATAAGAACACTTCATAGCTGGATGAATGCCCAGTGGAAAGTGGAGCAGAAGACAATGGGTCCCACTGGAACGTGCTGCATGCCTCCTTGGACGATGCATAAGCTGGTGCCTCTGGGTTTGGGTCTGTGGCATGGGCACCCTCCTGGTGGTATCAACCCTACAGCAGCTTCTCCTTTTCAAAGCAGCATTGACACCAAATCCCGTCCATTTTAGCACATGGATCCCACTGCCAAACCTTTTTTCTCCATGGTTTGGGTAGTGCCATCATCATGCCTCTTCCTTGTCTTGATATGTGTATTGTATATTGTATATATATAGTATATATATTGTGTGTATATATATATATATATATTTAAACAACCCACAAGTTAATCTCACAATAGATCTGGCTAATGTCACCTCTCATTGTTTCCACTACAAGGAATCTCTCTTGGCTCACATTTACAGATACTAAGATGTGAATACTGACTGATATTTTTTTCCTAATTAGATACACTTTATCCACTTTCCCACAAATTGATCAAAGTGGTGGCAATATCAGTTTATTCCTCACCCTCCCCCAGGGCAAGAATACCCCTTGCTACTCACACACCAGCATTTACTTCAATTCTTCAGAATCAAGAGAGACACCTACTAGTGATGCCCAAATCTCTACACCATGCATAGCACTTGAAATGTGATTTAAAGATTTCTACATATCAGTAGTCTTGACTATACTGAAACCTGAGCTGTATTAATTTCCTCAGCCATGAGTGGGCATTATTTGACCTAAGACTTCAAAGAGACCAAAAGCAAAGCTTACCCCTTTAAGAACCAAGCTTACCCCTTCTAAGAACCAGAACAGGGACAAAGCATATGAGAGAAAGAAGTGTTTGATAAGATCTCCACAGCTGAGGAAGGGGAGCTACAGCATTGCTGGATCCCGAGTTGGTGATCAGCTGTGTGCAAGGGAGCATGATGGGATGCCCAACAGGATGTCAGCAGCAACCAGCTTGTACTGAGCTGGATCAATAGCAGTTGATCATCTTATATGCTTTTGTTGAATTACTTCTCTCAATAACAAAGCAGATGTCAACATTTGAGAAATCCACCTCTTAAGCCTCAACTGCTCTTCACTGCTGTTAATCTGTTACAAAGTTAGTGAATTACTGTTAAAGTCATAACTGACATCAAAATTACACAATTAGGAAGTTAATAGCATTGAATTAAGTCAGTTTTAAATTGCAAAATAAATACAACAGATAAGTAATAAACCCAAAGCAACAAGCCTTTATTTCCTAACAGCACTGAATCCAGACACTGAAGCAAATAGTTAAAAAGAAAAAAAAAAAAAAAGCAATGGAAGCACAAATAAGAAATCTCCTGGAGGAATAAAATTCATTTAGCTGGCTAAAGACACAAAGGTCTATTTTGGTTCTAAGCAACAGTTGGGGCTGTATTGCACAGGGTAGAAAAATGTTGCTCTTCACATGATTCATTTCGTAATGGAGAACAGAGCTTCTGCTCTAGGTCTTATCCTTCTTTTGGAGACTTGGGTTTCTTTCCCTACTGAACTCCACCCTAGCACATAGCAAAGCTGCTAATAAGCTGTTATTCCTCCAGCTGCCACTACTCTCCAAAGTTAGGAGTGGTAGGGCAAACCAGTAAAGACAGAATAATCATTTCCTCCATTATTTTCAGCATTGCTTCTTAAAAACATGGCCAGCAATCCCCTCACTCATGAAAGCATGCCCTCAGAAGGCTGGAAATTAATTTTATTAGTTAGTGGCAGGTTGAGGCATCTCTTACTGAAGAAGATAAACGGGGAAACAGCTGCACATCTCCAGTGTGCAAACCAATGCTTTGCTTTTATTTTAAGGTGACATACTTGATTGGACATCATCTGTCACACATGAAAGCAGCAAACTTGGGTCATTATTTTTAAGTGTCGTGCAGTAGGTAAACAGGGGTTATACAGATGTTTCATACAAAAGATTATCGTGACAGAAAGATCATCAATGATAAATGGAAAATGCTCACCAATGTTGAAGGCTCACAGTAAACTCCACACAGGAGCCATCTCCAGAGAAAGAGATCCTGCCTTAGTGGTAGTCAGCCCTTAAATGAGATCTGGGAGGGGTGGAGCTTGCCTACCTTTCCGGTAGCACAGCTGAATTACCTTCACCTGTGCTCCCGCAGATGACTCATTGCTTGCCTCAGGTGGTCAATCAGAGGTTCAGGCTGTGATCAACATTTTCCCATACAAGTGTATGTTTGTTTTATTTTTTATTTTAAGTTTCCTAATAATTCAGTACAAAGCTGTAAACACCCTACAGACTTGCACCAGGCAGCTGCACAAGTGGGCAATTAGCATTCAGGATGTAGACAAGAAAAATCCAGCTACTAATTAGTACATTTGTGAGGAATACAATCTGCAGCACAGTTATATTACAGGACTGGCCATTTACATCTCATTTTCTTGTTTTTAATGATTACCTTTTTCTTTTCATCCAGCACTATGGTTCACAATAGTTTTCCTCAAGTCTGAGGCTGTGACTAAACTCTAAATCTTTAAGTCATTTTGACACCCTCTGAAAATAGTCAACCACAGAGAAATTTGTCAACGAAGAGCACAACAGCCAACTGGATGGCCCTTGTGTCCTGTTGCCTTAGGTTGGAGCCCCATTCTGAACTACTCTTTGAACTGCTGTTGCTTGACTAGAGTCTGAGTTCAGCCTGTAACTACAACGAAGTTCCTCTCTTGCTCATCACGCATGACGCAGTTCCTGAAACTTCAGATTTCATACTGAAATCATTAAACTTGCAAAGTTTCAAGCCAAGAGAATACAGTGTCTTCTTTTCTGGTCCACATGAAACAGCTGCCTCCGACTGCACCTGATCAGTCCATTTACTGACTTGCCCTGAAATTTAATATCACTTAGGACAAGGTAGAAAATGACTTCTTTTTTTTTTTGTGGTAACAGTATTAAGAAAACAAATAAATAAATAGAAATAATTGAAAGCTAATGCAGAAAAAGAAATAATTTTCCTTCACAAAGAAAGCATTTTGTTAATCTGATAGTAAGAACTGTGAAGAGTCTAATTCATCTTTTAGTCATTTCCTTTTTTTTTTTTTTTTTTAGGGTGTAGAAGTAACTCCCTCCTCCTTTTGGGCTGTCAAAAATGAGTCACTTCAGACCAAATGAGAACTCATAGCACTGGAATAGCTACTCATCTGAATGCCATATCTGTCATTAATGGTGTAATTATGCACCACAGACACTGATGTGCTTTTCTTCAAATATCATAAAGCTCGTATTCTACTTGTATAAATAGTCTGTTTTCTTGTTTATAGCTTAGTTCCAGCTGCCAGTAAATTATCCCTGCTTCCCTTACGCCCTTTACAGAAACCATCTGCCAAACCACACAGGAGCAGGTAACACTTGCTGTTGAAACTGAACTCAGCATTCTGTTTGCAGTGGACAGTCTCAACTTACCACTGTTTGGCTTTATGTTCCACATAGATCTATCTTAAAACCTTTGAAGCTTCAGCCAAGTAAAATTTCTTCTCCTGCCAAAGGCTGAAACCAGAGTTGCTCAAATTAACACAGGCTGAAGAGCTAACTACCATGTCACCAAGGAGAAAACAACTAGAAAGACCCCAGTCATTTCCAGAGGCAAACCACTTTACGCTTTGATGGTAAATTGAATTGTCACACACCTCCTCTGGCTAGCAGGACAGAGAGAGAACAGAGCTTATTCATTGTAAACTTGATACGAAGGAAAAAGTATAGAAAACAAGAGGGTGAAACACCTATATTAAGAAATGGCCGATATTAATTCTGGCCACCAGCCTGAAAGTCTGTGGGAATTAAGGCAATCTGAAGACAACAAGGGCTCTAAAGCAACAAAATTCTTCAGAGACTTTTTCCAATTTATTGCACTTGGTGATTTTTAACTCACAGGTAATTCATAAATTTAAAGTAATAAAATCAGATATTTTTTTTTAAGCTGCAATAAATTTGAGAATAAAATTAGCTACATAGTATGACTTTTTAAATACATACATATACAACTACATACCAAAGCAATGTATGTAATTGCTCTGATTCAAAAATAGCTTTTCCTTCCTTAACAGAAATAATCTACAATACACTCCTTCAGCCTTTATATATTAGTGAAGATATTTGCTGTGAAGTGACCTCAAGTAACTACTTCAAAAGCAAGATAAATTTGTAAGAGAGCCCAAAGAACCCATCTGTCTATTCCTACAAAAACCAAAAGTTATCATTATTGTAGGTGTGTTTTAACTACCACTAGTGTCACTGCATCTTGATCTGCAGTACTAATTCACCTGAAAGGAGAACAAAACAGGTGCCAAGCCTGTCCTGGAAGACTTTCTTGTCCTGCGACCCACTAGATTATCTTGTTCAGTTAATAGTCAATTTTATAAAGCACATTTAAGAGCAGAGTTTGATAACCTTAAATAGGATTACAGGTCATTTGATAAGCTGTTCTAAATTCATGTCCTTCTTCATATTCAAAAACAATAAATAAATAAAAACATTCAGAAAAACAAAATTTCAATTCTTATCCTATAGCTGGAAAAAACAGAAAACATGCCCAGGCACAGAGTAATCCACCTGGCATCTACGTGTCATGTTTGGTGCCTGTGTTGTTACCTGCTCCACTTCCTGCTCTATACCCCACTACCTGTTAGTGCTGCAGAGTGCCCAAGCTTGAACCCCGAGTAGCTGCCCTGCAAGGAGGGGTCAGAGAGGAAGGACAGATTTCTCAGCTGAACGTTTTGCATTGTCAACCCTCAGACACAGTAGCTACAGGAGACACAAACACATTTGTAGCTGAAGAACGCAGTCATTTTTTAGTTTCACAGCTCATCTATTTTTCCAATGAGAAATTGCGTTTGTCCTTTGGTACCAGTAATGTGAAAGGCCATATAAATAAACATATATTTGAATCACTTGTAAATGAATTGAGTTATGGAAAAATAACACGATTTTTTTTTTTTCACTGATGATGTTGAAAGTATATGGGAGGGGTTTCCACTGTAAAGTTTGTCTGTCACAAGGACTACAAGCCTGATCCCATTACCCTTCCTCCTTACACCACACTGCAAAGAAACACTGCAGAAAATATTGAAGTTGAGTGTTTCAGTGTTGCACCATGTTGCGTAGGGCTGACAGCACACAGCAGCTGAAGATCTCTCACAAAGTAGCATATGACCAAGATATGGCAGAAAGATAGAAGAAAGTAGCTTTTTCTTATCCCAGTATTAAAATAAATAAATAAATAAATAAATAAATAAAACAGTGGTTTCTAATTTAATAGTAGTTGACAATGAGGAGTAATTTCAGACTTACACGTTCATTTATTCTGGCCTCTGCTCTGTAGAGAGAGCCTTATCACTGTAAGACCTCTTCCCTGCTAAATCACATTATTTCTATTATTTAGGGAATTACAATATTTGTACAGTTTATACACATGTAATACAATGGGATTTGCATAATATGTAGGCATTAGTGCTTTGATTAGCAGAAGAACCTGCACAACCTCTTAAGTATCAGTTTCTAGCTATTCTTTTAACCCAAACATTGCCATGTCACATTCAAAGCTCCCAGAGCACAACCAAGGATACCTGTGGGGTTTTTTTGGTGTGTGATTTGCTTTTTAGGGTTGTTTTCTTTCCCCCCCCCCCCCAAATCTGTGCTGCAGCAGTTCTCACTGCTTGAGGTTTTGTTAATCTCAGAAAATACTATGTGTGAAGACAAATGGATCTTCTCATCACATAGGAGACTCCACACTCTTGTACACGCTCGTGCAGAAAGACACAGTGCCTCAGTGATTAACCAGGGAAAGAAATTAGTTATTAGGTGCTTGTTTTTCCTAAACATTGTACAAAACAATTCTACTTTTTAATTATTATTTAAAAGAACAGATCCTTTAAATCATACCGCTTTAAAACTCAGAGTGAATTTGTCAATGAGATAACACACTGCCACTTACAGGAAAGAAGCCCTCAGATCCCCCTCCTCGAGCACCCTTATTCTGCAGAAGATGGACTTCCCCTGCAGTCACTATTGCCAGCTGTCCAGACTACCTGTGTTGTCAAAGATAATACCAGAGCTCCCTTTTTGGTCTCTGAAGCCACTCCTGCTGAAGAAAATTCTTCATTAATATCATAGCCCTGAATTCTCTGCCAGAAATTCAGGGCTATACACTTACACTGGAGAAAGAGTAAACTACACAGTTATAGAGGGGAAAACACTGAGGTTTCACTGACTAGTACTCACATTTTGTGTACAGGAGAGGGCTCTATTATGCAAAACACTTTGTTCACCGTCCAAATTTTTTTTTCAGAGCTTGAACCTTCAGAATTCACAGTGCAGCTAACAGATTGACTTACAATACAGACTCAAAGGGAGAAGGAGTGTGCTGTTTTACCTTGGTTCTAGTTGCAAAACAGTAAAGTAGGTTATTTACCAAAAATACAGACTCTCTTTTATAGCCCTGAACACACGTTTTCCCTACATCAGTATTTGAAAAGCTCCTCAAAACTTAAGAGAGTACTCCTCACACTTATTAACAAAACAGAGTAAAGGCTCCAGTTCCTATTTACTTTTGCTGAATGCCGTCTTAATTCATCTCAGAGTGGAAGAACTACACTTCTTATTTGGCTTCCCAATTCAAGCCTCAAACTCCTTTCTCAGGAATTGTTACCAGCTTTTGCCATTATAAATCAAATCAGAAGGAGGGGAGATAACATCTAATAACAAAGTTAGTAAAACAGTTTTGCTAATTCTTCCATGTTCAGAGTGGTTTGCTGCAGTTCTATGTTCACAGCAGAGCTTGGTGTCCTGTTGAACTACCTCTCCATAGCAGGTCTATATCCAACAGGGAAAAAGTCATTCAAAGATCTGCATGAAATGCAGATGAGTTCCTAAAGGTGAAGTACCATAAGAATAGAATCATCTGTGCAGGTAGGTCAAAGACCCTTCATCTGTGACTCAAGCTATTCTGACTCTGAGACACCAGGAGGAACATACCAGGAACAGCTGCAGAGCACAACCTCCCCAGTGAGGCAGCTGAGTCACTGCCACCAGATCTGATTGCATCAGGCAGCTAAGGATGCAGAAGTCTATTTAGGACAAAACTAGTTGCCTTACCTGCTTTACACAAGCTCTTTGATTTATAAATCACGAATCTACAAATGAAGAAGAAAACATGAATCTCTGCAGCAAATCATGAGGCTTATTGTGATTCAAAATCTATTACAGTATTTAAATAATGGTGTTATGATTGGCTTTCCACAAAGCTATTATTAGGTTAATATTATGATTTCACTTTGTCAGCTCAATGAAACTACATATTGATGCCTTGTTTTTCCACAGCAGCTTACCCTGCTGTGTTTATTTTGCTTGGCAGCTAGATTTCGACTTTTAAATAAGTGTGCAAGTTGGAAAGAATGAATTCCATTAAGCCATCTTTTACAAATAAACAAAAGGGATCACAAAAAAAAAAAAAAAAAAAAAAAAAAAAAAAAAAAAGTCTTTGTGATGCCTTGAGATTCCCTGAAGTTGCAGTAAGCTCCTCAAAAGAAAGACAATGATTTCTCTGTGAAAAAAAACAAACACTAAAAATGGAAAGAGAAATGCAAATTTTAAAGGCCTACTTTCCCCAGTGGGGTTACACAACATTGCCACCTATTTTTCTGGTCCAGTCATCAGAAAGTCAGAACAAAATTACAATGTGCTGCAACAAATGCAAGTCTAAATAAGAAAGGTCAAGTTCCCCTCTTTCCCAGAAAATATCTGCCAATGCTGAAAAGGAGACCTTGCATGGTACTACATTTTCCTAATGGTATATTTGTGTTAACGTGATGAATGACCATTAACTGATGGATTTAGCATTCTCGCTGGTTTTCTTCTGGAAATATTGCTTATGTCTTTGCTGAAATAATTCTTTAGGTGATGTGGCTTGGGCATAAAGAGATTTTTTTAAAAATTCTTTGTGTTAGATGTGGATAGTTTTATTTTTAATGACTGTATTCAGAGTTACCAGGAAGAAACACATTAAACAGATGTGTTTTGCCTCCAAAAATTCTTCACCTCTATAGAATCAGAATCTGCGTAAGTGGGTAACTTACGTTCTAAGCAGTTTTATTAGTATCATTAGTCACATCAGGTTGACAGGATAAGAAAGTTATGTACATGACGTAACAGGACTGGATTTTTTTTTACACGTAATTGTCTTTACTATAATGCCGATTCAAAACATCAAACCATCAGCTCCCAATTTCAAAGTAAATAAATAAATTACACAAGCAGCAGAGTTTTGTACTTCGAGACGTAACATGAACAAGTCATTTCAGTGCCAATACAGTATCACTGCACTCGATACCTTGCTGCATTAAAATCAATTTAAGAGACAGTTTTTTAGCTTGCTATGCTGCCTACTGATCGTATTTTTCTCTTTCAAGGAAAACAAAGAATATTAAAATATTGTTGCATAGGGATGTTATATTGCAAGTGTTAAGTCAAAACTGCAAAAGAGGGCTGGGGGAAAAAGAATGCATCTTGCTCAGCAGATTCATAAGTCAACTGAACTTGACTTCCACTGGTTAAAATTCACCATTATGTTTCTATACTTCTAATTTCCTTTTTGTAATAACCAGCTCAATTTTTTTTCCTCACGGTTGGCAGATTTACGTATGTGTCCATTAACACAATCTTCAGTACACACAAAGCTCTCATCATCACTACAAGCAAGGTTATTTCTCTAACACTGCCATTCAGCACACAGGTCCAATTCAGAGCACAGAAGGTGCAGCTGAATCTGTAGTTGGTCATAATTTCATAAGAATGTTCTCTGCAAGATTATTGCCTAATGAAATCATGTGTTTATTAAAATGTATGTTACAGTCATTCAATGACATTTAAGGAGATTAAACACAAAGGCTTGTGATTTATAAATGATCTGTTCTAACGTATTCAAAAAAAAAAAAAAAAAAAAAAAAAGGAAGAAATGGGCTGTGACACACAGCACTGCATTCAGCGTGGGGTAAATCCCACCTGGACAGTAAAGGTCATGACTGTGTCTGTGTGCTGGGAATACCCCCATGCAGCTACATGAACATATACGGGTAGGTAAGAGTCTCTTTTCCAAGTTGATAATTACAACTACAGAAACCATCTTCTATGCCTAACATCTATGAGGAAACAGACACAAGAAATAGATGTAGACATATTGGGGCCAAATCTGCCCAGAGCTCCAACAAATGTCTTGAGTACAAATCATGGAAATTATCTGTAGCATCTAACAGACAATTATTCAGAGATGTGCTTTAACTTGTTGGCAGAACAGAATAGCTACTGGTTAATTTGTTACCCCAAATTCCCCAAGATAGGAAAAATCTGTAGCTCTCTGAAGAAATCCACCCTTCCTTGCAAAACCACAAGTTTTTCAAAAATCTAGTAAAAAAAATAAATGAGACAAACAGTAAGTTATATTTGATTGTTGATGTCTCTCAGAGGAAACGAATAGCAAAATGTGCTGCGTTATCCCCAAATCCAAAACCTATGGGGACACTGAGTGGATAGCTGGACTTTGCTGTGAGGAGCAGCTTGATCCCTTTCAGCTGATCAAGGACTAGGACACATCCTAGCGCAGAGTAGATCCATAACTGTGGATCATGCTGTTTTTTTTTTTTTTTCCAGGTAGCTCTTGAAGGTGATTTAGGATTTCCAGCATCGTCTGCCAATGACCAACCTGTCTTGACTTCTTACAAAAGGCAATTTAAACAGAAACCCAGACTGCTGCAAGAAAGAAATAATACAAGGTGTAAAAATCTTCAGTGCTGTCAGAGCTGATCTCTCCCATGGAGGCACACTGGGGTATGGAAACCAGCTCGGCTGACAGCACAGTTCAAGTGTCAATTAGAATAGGACATCAGGGAATTTATTTACCAGTTAAGCAATCCAGTTATGACAGACATTTGCTAGTAAAATCTACACATGGTTTGAAAGGATTTCTGTTACAGTAGGGTGGAGGAGAAACACTGAAGTTTACAATTAAGAGAGAATTAGGATTTAAAGTAAAGAAATAGCTGAAGATACTCACACTAAGATCAGTTGCTAAACAACACTGATAAAAAGGCAAGAACTGGATCTGGACTGTATTTAAATCTCACACTTAAGAAAACCTTGCCTCAGATCTGTTAGCTATCTTTTTTTTTCCTAAAAGTTAATGTCACATTTATAGAATATTTACAAATACTCCTATTTGATTGAGACTTATTAGTTTTCAATTTGAAATGCACTCTAAAATGTCATTACTGCTAATAAGAATATCTTGAATTTCTAATGAAAGATTCATTTGTGTTTATATATAAAAATTAATGTGAAGATTGATTTTTTTTTTTGTACTAGACATCCTTTCTCCTATATCATCTTCTATATCAAGCACTGCTAAGTCAAGCATAGCACATCTGTTATTTAACTAATGGGGACGCTCAGAAAAGTTCACAAGCCATATGCCTGAATGCTTTCATTTGTGGCCTTGGCTCTGTTTAAGATATGTCCTTGGTGAACATAGTTTATTTTCATATCTTTCATTAACTGGGCTCCACTTGCAGAGATTATCCCTGTCTGGACAGACTCTGCATCTCATAGAAAACACGAATGAAGGAAGGCAGAAGCCCCGGGCAAAGATGAAGGTCCTCTTATCTTCAGCATTTTATAATCATACACTGAAGGATCACTGTTCTTATGAGCACTAAGAAAAAAAATATCTTCAGGAGTGAAAGGGCACAACAGATGGATGCAGCAAGGCAAGAGGCAGCAGAAGAGAAAGGCAGTTAAAGTAGTGTTAAAATGGTTTCTCACATAGACTGAAGTCATGTGCCAACTGCAGTTGACAACTTTTACATCAGATTTCTTGTCCAATTTATTGAATAGCTTAGTCAACACAATTATTTCCTTTTCCTCCCATGTTTTGGGGAAGGAAACAAGAATACAATATTTGGTATGGAGTAAATACTAAAATATTTTTTTAGAGCTATTAAGACTCAGTAAAATGCCACAACACTGGCATGCACAAAGAGCTTCTCTCCCCCAGGTACACATCTGACTCTACTTTCCAAAGAACTGTAAACTCACATCTATGAATACATGCTTTTATGGCAGCTTCAAAGAAATTTAAGGCCAAGCTACTAGAAAAAAAAAAAAAAAAAAAGGTGCAGTCATTTCCTCACCTGTGCCCTGGCTGCTCATTGATGAATCAGCAGACCCAACTCAAAACAGGCCAGGTGAAAGTTTCTGCCAATGCAATAAAAGGAGGATAGACTTTGGAGGCAAAAGCGACAGAGGAACAGACAGGGCAACAAATTCTTGTTCTCCACATCACAAGGCAAGGGGAGGGAGAGAGCATAGAAGAAGTGTGTGGGGGGGGAATCTCAATTTTACTTGTGTTGTAATTGAGTTAGTAGGATGTGACAGAAATTGAGTTTCATTTTGCATTTTAAACTTTGCATTGTCTTAGAACAGTTAGGATCATCTTTTCCCTCTTTGTTTCTTGTGAGGGGCTGAGAGTATAGCCTATGATAGGCCTGAATGTTGACCATTGCACAGGAACCACAAAAACAGTGCTGGAACAGAAAAGCTGAAAACTCATCTTGAATCTACCAGCTATAGACTAGCAAGAATTGGGACAGTCTTGCCATGCCTAGCACTGAACTGTTTTTACTGAGAACTCCTCCTGATCCAGTTATCCAACAACGTCTTCAGGCAAAAGAGCTGCCTTAGCCATCCCAGTGGAAGAACCTGCACTCATTAGGTAAAGCTCATAGCACTGTACTTTTCCACAGCTTTGCAGTCCCCTTCCTCCTGATTGGAGCACAGCATTGCTAGATAAACACAGCAGATGCCAAAACTATTTTTGTCTTAGTCAAGCACTGCTCCAACAGCCGTTACCGCATGGGGTTACCATTTCCTATCCCACAGGCTTCCGGAAAATATTTCAGGTCAAGACATTATTTCAGTAAAATTGAATTGTTTCCTTTAATATGCAGATCTTTATAAGTGTCTCATGACAGAAGATGTTCGGTGTTGAAAGCCAGCTTCATATGTTACTGCAAAAAAAAATGTTATTTTAAGAAGGTGAAGGAAAAACGTTTTCCATGAAAAAAGGCATGTGCCATCCTCCCACACCTATAAATTCTCTTCCTCCTTTCAAGAAGTCCCTTCACAAAAATATCCTTTTGGCTCTGATTCTATCCCATCAATACATTCTTCAGGCTTGTCCTTACTTTGCAAAGTATTACACTAGAACAAAAGATCAGATAGTTTTCCTTATTTGCAACTAAAGATGTTCTGGTTTTGCTGACAGTATGTACTTATTAAAGATATTCATTTAAATCAGTACAAATTTCAGTGATAATCAGATTAGAATATTTATAATAATTATCTCTGAATCCTAATTATCTTCCTGTAAGAACAGCAATTTTTCTACTTGAAAAAATGTGTTGTCTTTCCACCTGAAATATCAGACAGTGCCTCTGTCAGGCTGAGAGGGGTGGTGCTGCTGGCAGTCTGACCACAGAGCTTAGGCACTTCAAGTGCAAGGAGGTCTACCAATATTTTCTCAGAACCTTTGAGAGTGATGGAAGAAAACCACAGGTGAAGCACGGGAACAAGTTGCCCAGAGGTGTGGTGGATGCCCTATCCTTAGAGACAGGCTAGCTTGGGCTCTGAGCAACCTGATCTAGCTGTGGATGTTCATTTCAGATGGCATTTAAGGGTCCCTTCCAATTCAAATGATTCTATGAAAACTTAGTTCCACATAGCTAAATAAGGAATGAAAACAAAGACCTCATACTTAATCTCCAAATTAGTCATACTACTGAATCTTGAAACTGTTGTCTGCTTTTTAAGTACTGCTGGGCATCTATATTAATTGTGGTAGATGCTTCATGATTGTCAGTTCTTAAAGATAAAATTTAGTTCTAACTAGGATTTACCTGCTGAAGTGTTATGGCTTGTATGTGATAACAATGGATCCTTCTGGCCTTTTAAGTGATTAATCATACTGTGGGGCTGCCCTTTGCTATCAGGTCTTGTCACTGCTGCTTCAGAGAAAGATAACAGTTTCCATTTTCCACCAGCTGACACAATGCTCCAAGTTTATCTCTAGCCTCTTCCTATTGAAAACTAGATTTACAGCTAGTACAAATTGAGTTAGTGTAGTCTGTAACACTGCATCTCATGGCAGCTCTGAATAGCAAGTTTTTGTCTGTTAAATAAAAATGTATTGCTCAGTTGACAACTTCACTGAAAAATATATTCCGATACGTTGTATATGTTAGTGAAACAATCAGGCATTTCCACAAATTACGTTGTTAGTGAGATTAATGTCACAATAAAATAAATGTTAATACAAACAGGCATTCAAGTGACCATCTCCACCATTTAAGAATTAAAAGGGGAGGTCCTCAAAAAATAAAATCTTAGAAGATAAATCCACTACTACTACTACCACCACTAGCAGCAGAGAGAAATTCAAATATAAACCAGTAAAGCAAAAGAACATTTCAGTTCTGTACCATTAAAAATGACTGATGGTACAGATTATGGGATTGGGCAAGCAGCTTCCAATAAGACGGTCCAAGGAAAGTAGGCAGGAATGAAAGGAACTGATTGATCCAGTGAAGACATCTACTGTATGTTACTGTCACTAGTAAAATAGCAATAAAGAGCATTCTATTTCACCCTACATTTCACTTAGGGCACCCATAGCACAAATCACGTGTCACGTTGTCTTGGCAATTGTTTAAAAAACAGTCTGAGCACAAAATTATGACCTAGCACATGTAATTGCTTTCCTGCAGCAATATAGACTCGGGCCTTCAAGTGGCTGCAACATAAAGTTCAAGGTGGAACTATTGCTTTAGTATGGAAGAATCGTGAAGTAAAGGATGAGACTTACCACTAATCCTGGTCCAAACTTTCCACTGCAATTACCTGTGTTTATTTACCCGATTGCTCTGGACTTACAATTTTTGAATGAAATTGTCTATACTATTGTCTGTTGAGCCTGAAGTTTTTTTCCTTAAGCTTATTTTGAAAAAGCTCCAACACTTCAACAGTGATGAGAGAACAGACAGCATATTTCGTCTCTTTTCTTGACACAAGCACAATGCGGAAACAGAAGAAGATACAAAAAGACTGTAGTCAAAGGCAAACAAGAAACTGTGAGTGAGGAAAGATGTCCAGGGTGCTTTGGTAGAGAACTAGGTCTTGGGAAAAAGTTAGGTACTATGGAAAATAAGGTTGTTTTGGCATAAGACACAGCAGAAACAATCATAATAGAGGACATGCATTGTGAGCAGAAAGGCCCCGAGTAGATGTAACCAATAACGAAACTACAGTAGCAGAAACAGAAATTCTAATGGAACCTGCTGTGTCTCACAATCTTAAATTAAACTAGGAGCCCTGACTTTCATTATTCCTGCTTTACAAAAATCAATGGCAAAAGCACATTTCATCTTCCTTTAGCACCTGACTCTCGCAATCAGTTTGGTACCATTATCAGATTGTTCCAGTAGTTCCAATTGTACTGTTCTGCACTGCAAATCTTGGTATTTGACTCTTCCTGTTTACTTTTACAAAATAATTCATTCATAGGTAGAATTTTTTTTTAAATTTCCTAGCTTCTGAACATATATCCAAGAGCATAGAAGTCTAGCACATTAAAAAAAAAAAAGCCAAAAGCAGCCAGGATAGCTTTGCTTGTGCAACTATTACCGTGCCTGTCTGATATGAATGCGTCCACCTCCACTGCACTCTGGGCACAGAACCACCATTAATTTCCCTCATCAGCTCTTCCTACTTTGTGCTCTGACTACACTGCGTAGCGCCTGTTACTTCCAGATAGATTTCCAGAATACAAGTGTTCATATAGTCAACCTATAATTAAAAAATGTTTTTGTAACATACAAAGAATTTTACAAGTGTGGCCTCTTCCAAACTGAGCCCTCATTACTTAAAACTTAAACAACTTTTAGTTTCTCAGATGCTCACAGATGAAATGCAGATAGTACCTGTATTTATTAACATTTCTTTTGTACACGCACTGTATCCCCTAATAGATGTAAGGATGAAGGCATATGTTAATACATAGCATTGGAATAGCAAGTAGTTAATGCATGTGAAAATACACTTAAATGCAATGAAAAACACATTTCATGGGAAGTATTAGGTAATGCAGAAAAAAGGAAAGGAACTGAAAATAAAGGGGGAAAGATCAGAACTATCATACCATATATTGTGACACCAAGTTGAGATCTCAGACAGCTTGAACTCTGAAATTTCATAGCTCTTGTGTATTTCACTTTGTAGTCTCAATAGCTTCTTAACTGGGATATTTAGTAGCTTGCTTTTAAGTCACTGTGAGGCACATAATAAATTTTATAAAACTACTACATAGGAAATGTACTCCATAGGAAACCAAAAATCTTTTAGCAAGTGTTATCTGACATTTCACCTAAGCACTGAGAGAATACATCCTGCTAGAATTGTCACTATTTCATTATTTTTCACAGGGACCATTTATACCAGGAATACTCTGCTCTTTGTTATTAAGTCCCACTGCATCATTTGGTATTGACACAACTGAAAACAGACTTCTCTTTCTCTATCCTAAGACCACCAATAGCTATGAAACAACATGAATACAAGGCCATAAGCACAAGATACAGATTTGAAGATATTATTTAGTGAATTATAATTAGATATGCATCATTAAACAAAATCTCTGGCAAAAAGATAACTTGACATTTTCCCTCACTATTCTGGATGCAGTCTGAGTTCCTACAAGACATTTAAAACATATGCTACTGTCCAGACGTGTACTTAGCAAGAAAAGAGGAACAACATAGCAAGTTCATAAGATGTCTTCATACCGACAGAAAAATATTTTTGGTATTTCACAAGTAACCACAATCATGGAATAATTCAGCACTTCAACTCCAAGCAGGGATCACACCGAGACATTTCCAGTAGAATGAGAAAAGACATACAGTGAATCATATTTTAATGCAGTTAAATTTCATTTCAGTATTAAAAAAATACACATCATTGTAATCCTAGGGCTTTGTATGAATATCACTGAAGACAGCAAGTTAGAATGTGTTTATGTTTTATGTATACTTCAGCAAGGAAGACATTAATGTTCTGGAACATTTTCCTCTGTGAAAGTCTAGAGCAAAGTCAAACAACTCGTGTGAACAGCAGATCTTAATGCCCCATTTGTTAGATCTCTGCCGACTTTTGTTTGCAAGACAGTGTTTGTGACTACAGTATGTTGCTTATGTTCTTTTATGCTATAGCATTTAAGCTCAGATGTGTTTGAGAAACCCTATCGTGAAGATGAAAGGATTTGCTGCAACAATCTCTTGTTCTGAACATGTATGGATGGCAGACTCAAGTTGTCAAAGAAGCTCAGACAGGAGGTGCAGAATCAGTGAAGAGGCAAAGTCATTGACTGGGCCCAGGGAGTAAACGCTATTAAGGACAGATGTCATTTTTATTTCTTCAAAGCTTCAGGCCATGAGTAGAGACAGAGCGAAGACCTGCAGGAAAGCTCACATTAAAACTGGCAGAAAACGGCAGAGGAAAGGTGACTGCTGGAGGTGATACCTGAACTTAAAAACTGTCACTCAGCACAGTGATTTTGTAAACGGAGAGGTACTGAAAGAGGATATGTTGACACTGAAGAAGTTACCCAGTTTAAGCACTTGCACTTGTAACTTGGATATTATGAAGATTTTGAAATTCAAATACTGTGTAAAGAGATGAAAGCCTAAAGACACATGATGCAATACACAGCTTTTAAGAAACCCAGACCTACTGATAAGCACAACTGTCTCACACTAGTAATGGTTGACTTCAAAAATGCTTCCTAAAAAAAGAGAGCCTCTAAGAGTAGTAAGTACTAAGGAGAACGGCTACTATAGAATAAGAAGTTGACAGGGAAAAAAAGGTGGCTTGAAATTATTTGACAGCTACATCCTACAGAATTCCATAGCACAAAAAAATCCTAGTTTTGTTGTGCTCCCACGGGTTACCTCCAAGTGTATATATTCTGAAACTTATAGATATGCTATGAAATGCATTCTTTTCAAGAACTAGAAGCTGCCAGCTATTTCCACTGGGGGGAAAATAAAAAGAATAACATTATCACTATTTTCATACTTCATCAGCAACAAAAAACTTCATAAACATTTCTCTGCATTGGGGCAGGTCTAATCACTAACTGAGCATCCATGATCATAAATTGTACCTTTAAGGCTTCCGCCCTCATAGGTCGCCATAAGTGGATGAACGCTTTTCTTCTAATCTTATTTGTTTCCATTTTTTAAAGCTAAACAAGTGTGAATGCAGATAGCTAATAAAAAGCATGCTACTTAGGTACTCACAAGATTGCTTTCCTTCTTCCACTTTTTTGTTCACTCATCCTCTCATCATGTCCCTACTGCTTCTCAGAGGTTCTGCATAGCTGTGGCATGGCACCACTGCCTGTGGGTCTCAGTGAGCACCCAGTCAGAGGTGTAGGCTGACCACAAGTAGAAGGGATAACACATGAAGGTTTTGTGAGGGCCCTGAGCTCTAAAAGGAAGGAGCTCTAAAAGGAAGGACCAAACGAAGGTCAAGAGCTTTCCTGTGTGCTGTTTGCTTTATCATGAAGATAAAGTTGTCTGTCTCTTCTGCTCTATTTGTATTCTGGATTAATCTCCCTCTTTAGGGAGGCCAGCAAGACCCCCAATGTAGACTGATCCCTTCAGACTTTATGGCTCACAGTAGTTATTGGACAAAGCTTGTGAAGTGGGTTTAAAAATTAACCAAAAATCTTGTAGCCGGCACTTACCTTCCCACTGTAGTGCATAGACAATGGGACAGAAAGAGCATTTGAGGCTACAGATGCAGGCACAGCTTTAACAGATTTATTTAATGCCCAGAGCAGTGAGATAGCTAACCCATCAGCAGAGCTGAGAAGGTGTTGGGCAAGCACATATGCTCTGTCCTTTCAAATAGACGATCAGCTTTCCTTTTGATTTCCCACCATGCTGCCAGCAGTCCCATTTTCTCAGGCTGTGCATGGCTCAGAGCTCTCAAGGAAGCTATTTTATCCACTCTCTTCCCTGAAAGGGCCAATGCCTTAAAGGCATAATTAAGTCCTAAGCACATGATATTTAGTGACATTTAGTGAAGCATGTCATCTCTGGCAAGCTGCCATAGTAGAAGAAACAGCAAACAGACAAACATATTTGCATTGTTCTTTCAGTTAGTTTGTAATTTTTTGTAATTGTATTGTAGGCAAATGCAGACTAAAGTATTGGATGAAATATACTGGTTAACAGACTGAACTAATTATATAGATGCATTGAACAGCACTAATATATTTTGTAACAAGCACTGTTTGGTGACAAAAAATAATCTCTTCAAGCTACACAAAATCATTTATGCTACTGACATTTGTATGGCTTGAACTACTCACAAGCACACAGCCTGACAAACAAAGCACTTACCACAGATTCAGAGCAGCACTGCAGTGCCCAGCTCAGCCCTATACAAGAGACCTTTGGTCTCCGACCTGGCTGCACTCCCCTCCACAAATTCAACTTCTCGCTGATCCTTAAAGCAGCAGGAGACAGAAGCCTAACCAGGCAAGGCTGAACAGAAGTGTGAACACTTTTACTCCCGTGTTTCATCATAGCAATCACAAGAAATGTCGTTTTATCCTGACAGACCCCTGATTCAAGCCAGGCAGGAAAAAAAAAATAAAAATCAATGAATTCTGGCCAACACAAGCCAAGAATGGGAAGTCTTTCATTATCCTTCACAGTAGTACGCAGAGTTTGAAGGTCTTGCAGGAATTATTCTGATTACCATCTACCATTGGAAGGAACAACTCAAAAGCAAGAGCTGGGGAGAACTAGAGAATGAAAAACCCTTCCCTTTCAGCCTAGAGGCTGATGTTCATGCGCCAGGTAGCTCCCATAATGTTTCTCTCTACAGCCCTACCTCTAGGAGTACAGTGCTCCTCATGTAGCCACAAACCAACTGTTGTCATGATTTCTTCAGTATAGTGATACGGCAGCTCCCACACACACCCACCTCAACAAGCAACACACACCAAAAAGTTTACAACTCTAGCTTGTTAGATGCATCCCATGAAATTCAGTGCTTGGCCAAACAAGCCTCTCTAGACTAGTTCACTTACACAGGGAAGCAGCTGTCCCTCAAAAGTAAACTATCCAGATGCTCTCAACTCCCAGCCCACTGTTGATGCCTTTACTTTGGCATGTTGCAGCAAAGGCCTGGAGTCTCTTGCTATCTCTTCCTCTCTACTTTCTGGGGTTTTTGACCTCTAGAACTCCTCACTATAAAGACCTTACTTATCTAAAATTTCTTTAGTGCACCATCAATTTCATTCTCTATTTAAGCTGCAAGATCTCTAGGGCAACAACTGCTTCCGTATGTTTCTGTATTAGCAGCATAATAAGCTTCAGCTTGCTGGATCCTGAGGTGTTACTTTTTAACACAGTACTAAAATTACCATCAAACTGCATTTTGTTATAAACTGTTAATAATCAGGATTTCATTCTTACTGTTCAAAAGAATTAGATTACAATTCCCGCTTTTTGCAAACAACCTTCAAACCACTACTTCACCCCAAAGATAGCAATTCATCACCATCTTGTCCAGTATAGAGGAGACGCTGCCAATTTTTTTTTTTAAATCAGAATTACTTTATGCAGTGAACTAGACAGTGATTTCTGTGGTTTTGATTCCCATTTAATAGATTTAGATTGTACCATTTGGTATTAATTTCCTTCCTGTTTCTTTTTTTTAATGTAGTTTGTCACAGATGGTATTTACCTTCATGAACTCTTAACTTCAGAGTTCGCCACAAATGGCAAAGTTAGCGATGCTGAAAACATTGCTTCAATATTTTGATGGTTCGGTATACATTCATACTTTTATTTCACCTTTGCCTGTAATGCTGCAAAATTATCTCTGTAGTATTTACTAAACCTTGTTCTAACCTACTGCTCACATACCTTGAAGTATTTTCTTCCTTTCTCATGCAATCCAGGACACAAAAGGTCAGCTGTGCATATTATATTGCAAGGCTTCTGGTATTTCCTTCCTTTGAAGGTGTAGGTTAAAAGAAAAAATATCTGAGCCACAACGACCATTCAAATACAAATCTCTTCATTTACTTTCCTTTGGCTCAGATGGTCTGCAAGACTGAAAAGAGCTGACAACTCTATTAAAGTGCAAAATCATTTAAATCAAAAGATAAGCAGACCATTTTGTAGGTACCAGAAACAAAACTGGTACCTTCTGTGGCACATTGCTACCAGCAGTCTTCCCTTGACACAAAAAGCCTTTCATCTCCACCTAACATCCAAACACAGTACAAACAATAATGCATCTTTTTCTGTTATTAATTGAAGTCTGAGTAGAACTATGTGCTTGCATGACAAACTAACAGTAATAGTTCTTTGCATTCTAGTTTAATTTAAAAAGAGGGAGGGGACAACAAAGCAGTAGGGATGTAAGTTTTCTAAAGAGTAGGATGCATACAGAAGCTCTAAGACACAAAAGATTTTAAACTCCCTCCACTGTTCTCTCTAGAGCCAATAACTTGATTATAGAGTGAACTCCTATTTTTAATACTTGATCAATAGTTAAGACAACTATGTCATTACTTGCTCTAATTTTAACCAGTTTTCTAGGGTAACTCAAAATATGCAAATTTCAGCCAATTTACCTGAACCCAGTCTATAAAAACCTCTATTTGTTACTCAACTTGTTGCATTCCAAACTATTTTTTTTCCCCCTCTTCTCAGCTTTAAGCAGCTTTCTTCAGCACCACCCACAACTGCAAACACTCCACTAAGCTGCCCTATGCAGAGACAATACTCCTGCCTCTGCTGGGACAACTGGAGCTAAGCCAGATAAGAGATACACATAAAACAAAGTTGAAAACACATTCCTTGAATAAGTGCTTTCTCAATTTGCCCTAGCTCTGTACCTTACGTTGTAAAACAGCTATGCCATCTAACCGCATCTGTTTGGAGCCAAGAGACTTAAAGATACTCCAGACAAATACCACATGTCCTGTATCCGAGCTTCATAGAAGATCAAACAAAGCAAAGGCGTGGAATTGAATTCTTCCATGTGGAAAAAAAAATCGTACCCATCGACATTTATTGATTCTTGTTGAATGTTTAAAGAGACTAACAATGAATGTGAGCACAGTGTGGTGTTGGCTAGTATACACAACTAATGGTGTCCACTATATTGAAGAACAGTGCTTTGTAGCTGAGAATTTACTCTATTCTGTTACTGTGGTCTTTGTATTTGTTGTAGTTTCCACAGAAATAAATAAGAGGCATTACATTCAGGACAGACAGAATATTTTTAAGAAACAGCTAATAGCATTGTGACTGGTGTTTAAATGTTTTACTAGATAATATTTTCAGCTTGCTGGTCACAGTGTTTCTGAAAATTGACTTCTAAACTGAAAAATCTCTGGGCTTGATGTCTACTTTAAAGAACTTCTTTATTTTGCTTGTAGTATTCTTCTTATGGGTATAAAATGGAATCAGCCTCTATCTGATTTCCAAGGCAGTGAAAGGGAACGGCACCCAAGAGGATCCTTTCTCACTGTTTAGAAGATAAATCTGAGCATGGATCTTTGTCAAAGATAAGCAGTAGGTTTTCCTCATAAAATGCCACTGAGATCAGTATGGAGTAGAGGAAACAGGATAAGATGACAGTATTGAAAACCAGGATGTATGTTCAATACAACAGGAGTGAAAAGTGCTGGGGCTGGGCTAGGGTCTTTGACTGTTCATTAATTCTTAAAAACACTGGAAAGAAAACTCATTTTCTTTGAATATGTGAACATTGTAGATGTTGCCAATAACAATTTAGTTGAAACAGCTGTGTGTGACAATGTGATGATATTTGGGTGGTGATGTTAGTATAACCAAATGCATAGCAATAAAAAAAAAGAGCACACTGAAACAACCCAGAGGACTGGCTAGTTTGCTAAAACACTTAGAATAAAAGATAAGCTCTGAGTGTAAAAACCTCCATAATAGTTCGATTACCTCTTCATTTCCCAACAGTGAGTGTTGAATGCTTTAAATCAGCAGCCTACATTGTATTTGCTCAGAAAAAGTCAAATGGGGATACTTCTGAAAACTGACAAAAGTCAGGTGAGGTGTTACTTTACAGCTTACCCACTCCTTGGGTAGCTGTTTATGAGAACCAGTAAAGGAGATAATATGCTGCACATAAATCAAGGCTGAAATTTCACCTCTGGTCAGTCTAATTGTTTTATGTTTCCCCTAAGATTAGACCTCATTTTCATTGCTCAAATTACTTGCTGCATCCGAGTGTTCAGCCTACATTCGAAAACTGTAACTGGCTTTAGAAGGGTATTATTTCACAGCAACACTGATATATTTAATCACACACAAAGGCACTGAGGACAGCTAAGCTGACAATCTGCAGAAGTTTCCCAAAGCACTTGATGAAAAAAGGGGTCACTGAATGGCTGAATTGAAAGATGTTATCCCGTATTCAAATAAGAAAAAGTATATTCAGTTGTTTTTTTTTTCCTTGGATGTTTAGCACAGCTGGTGAGACACTGGCTAGAAGCCTAAGGGGAGCTGTGGCTGTGTAACAGGTGGCTGATTACTAAAGTAAACAAAAGTGGATGATCCGGTACATCTTAGTTCCTTAGAGATAGTTTTCTTCTTTTAAGGAGGATTACAAAGGGAACATTTTTCTCAGGTTGCTCTATAGCACTAGACATTGCCCAGCTAATGAAAGATCTTCAGAAATCAAATGAGAAGAAATAGGACAGGATAGATTAAACCCTTGGCCTTTAGATGAAACTCACTGAAGCTGACTGAAGTCCCTCAACTGGCACCACCTATCTTGAAGGTAAAGTAACTTGCAGTTAAATTGGTATAGCAATGAGTGCTCTAGGAGGTTATATTATAATACCAGAAATTGTCTTAATGCCCAAATACTACTGGTATCTTTAATCCTGATTTAGTGGGAAGGAAGAGTTTATTTAACTTTAAAGTTCATCGTCCAGGGTCAACTAGTGTTTTCATTCTGATAATTTGGAGGTATACAGAAGAAACCAGAAAAATACCGATTATAATGAGTTTAGAGGTTGAAGAATTTGTGCCTACATATTCATCCTGTTATAATGCTCAGACACTAAAATGTATTTCAAGAAAATAAATTATTATAGTACATGAAATGAAAAAAAATCTTGAGTAGGCCACTGAAAAGGAGATAGGGGAAGGAATCAAAACGTGTCAGCGGCATTAACAAATTTGTAAAGCAATGTCTTCTTTCCAAGGTTCAAGACCTTGATAAGTAAGACAAAGCACTTTTAGCATGAAACCAAATGAAAACTGTAAACATCAGCATACTCATTAATCTGTGACCATGAAACTCTATTCCTCCTAGCTAGAGTATTCTCTTTTACTACACAGTTAAGTAATCACTCCACAGAAGCACCAGGTGCAATGGAATACAGATGCAATGGAATACCATTGCACCAGGTGCAATGGAATACCAATATAGGTATGCAACATCTAAAAGCAAATATGTCAGATTAGCTGTTAATCAGTTTAGACACTGAACTGAAGGAAGAAATAGTTAAAGTAGTTTTGATACAAATATGTGTTTAAGGCATACTAAAATTCAGCAAACCTACTCTAAAATTTTGAAATAAACCAGTTACATAAGTCACCCCAAAAGTAACGCTTCCTATTTCTTTCCATGGAAACTATAACAGATACAAAGAGCAGAATAACACCATTTGATAGAATAAATTTTCAGCTACAAAACACTATTTTTCAACATCATCACCACTATTAGCTAAGCATTTTTGCCAGTGGTGAACAAGAGCCTGCATACTGCATTCTTAATCCACACAAGTCCACTGTTGGTGGGTGACCCACTATATCACAGCTGTATGACGGTTACCCATGCAGTTCTTTTTTTTCCCCACCAGTTCAAATAGATGGAAGTCAAGAGGTCCCAAATCCAGATTGTAAAGTTGGTATCATAGGACACCCCAGCCAAAATGGGCAACATGCTCCACGGTATTCATTCTGGCATGGGGCCTGGCAAGAGAAAGGCTGTCTTTTATTCTGGCCTGACTAGAAGTTGCAGTATTCAGCTTAGTCAGCACTGTGATGTAACAGTTGATGGTTTAACTGGATTCCAGGAAATCCAGAAGGATCACTCTTTTCCTATCCCAACAGTTTGTAGTTTCACCTCCACTGTTTGGTTTCCATAAACATTCAGCAAGCACAGATGAATGTCAACAAGTTTCATCTTTTCCATATGGAGAATTAAATAACACACCTTTACTTCATACTCACTTCCATGTCAAATGCCATTTTGTCACACTACCCCTCTGCTGCCATCTGTCACACAGCAATAGCATGTAATGGAGTATTGGTGGGAAGGTTCAGCCTCCACTGCCATACCAACAGCCACCTCTGACATTGTGGGCAAACATAATAAAATACAAGGCATTACTTTCTGAGCAGCCCTCCTGCATACATTCATATTCTGTCCATCAAGATGACAGATACCATCCAAAGTTTCATACAATTAAACTATTTTTAAATTATAAGCCACCAATCATTACTTGATTAACCATTACTATGTAATGGAATTAGGAGAACAACACTGAGCATTTAATACAACATAAAATAGATTAGCAATTAAATGCACAATTGTTCTATTGACTTCTTTTCAACAAGCCTTCTCAAGAGTTAAACAACTGTGTAACAGCTCCTTGTACTATTCATTCTGCTTCTTTAAGCGCAGGATAATATTTTATTAATTATATATGCTGAAATTTATCATAAGCTCCAGAAAAATACAATAGAGTCAAGAAGATTGAATGTACACTGTAGTATTTATGTTTGCAAACTCAAGATCTGGCAAAGCACTAATTAGATTTACCAGCAACTATCACACAGTGTTGAATAAAGCTAGTACCATCAGTCCTTACAAATATTCCACAAGCAGACTGAAAGTAAAACATGCAGTTCTTGTGCTTTGCTTTTATTTAACTTCCATTAAACAGTAAATGCAGCATATGAAATAATCCTTTAAATGCTTCCCTTATCTCTTATTAAAAACATTAAACCATTGAGGAAGTTCAGCTAATATTTTTACTTGACAGAGTAAATGAGTCCACATATGCCTCTGGTATCACATAGAAAACCCTTAAAGGTTGAAAACAGGTGTTAAAAAAAATACACGAAATAATTATATGAAGCTGTATCAGTTAGACACATTCACCCTAATACATGAAGTACCTTAAAAATAACATTCCATGTGATTTTTGTTTAAAAAAAGAAGGAAGAAGTATGCTTGTTTTATAGCTGTGATTTTTTTTTTTTTTAAATGGTTCACATATTTGTATAATCCTTTGCAAAATTATGATTCAAACTTAAGGGTACAAACTTAGCAAGAAGTATGAACTGAATAAATCCCACCGTCTCTGCTTAATTATTTGATAAATCTTGATAAATTCTGGAGGGCTGACAGAAGTCTGAACTCCCTTGCACATTCTTGTGACAAATTTTTCTTACACCGCTCTTACAGGCTGTAATAGCAAAGTATGGATAACATCAATAGATGTTCCAGTTCTTGCAAGGACTTACATTTTCAAATAATTCTGTGATTCTGTGAAATACCTTCAACCATTTATTACTAGATTCAGGAAAGGAAAATATGGGTGCCTATCTTAGCTATACTAAATAGTTGAGGCAGTAAAAAAATATCTTGGCTTAAAACTTGGTCCCACTGGGAGCAGGAGAAAGACCTGCAGGAAAAGAATGGCAGTGTACACGCCTCAAGAAAATGAAAAGAGAGAAGAAAAGCTTCCGGGAAAAACATTTACTCTATGTGAGCAGTCGAAAGACCATGCCTGAAGGAGAGAGATATGTTCCACAAACATAAAAATATTAGGAAGCAAATCTTCACCGTTTCATGGAATAATGTGTCCTAACACCAATACATCATGTTTTGAGACATTTAAATTAATGGAGGTAATCTTTGATTTTGACTTCAAAGAGTAAAAGGTAAGCCGTGCTGGACACACAAGAATACAATTTCCACAATTTTTTCTCACGTTCCACTATGTCTAATAAAAAATTCCTTTTTAGTTTGGAACTGCTATGTTATATTCTATATATTATATTCTCTCCCTCTATGAATACTCTATAAATGTTGAAGACATGATTCAGTCTATAGTAGAATAGCCATCTTCCTTTCTTCTATCCCACTTTTTTCTTTTTTCCCCTGGTGAAGATAAACATCTGTCCTCTAAAATCATTTAAGACCACTCAGAATACATGAGGACACATTGCAATTTTCTATCTGCAAAGCATTTCGTGCCACAAGGACACAGTCACTACTTTTCATAGGAGGAATTATCAAAAGAATAACATATAATCATTGTGAATTGCAAATATGCAGGCTAGGGATATCAATGCTTGTTCTTGCTCTTACACTCCTCTTTATTAATAAAATAAATTATATAAATTGACTCATAATAAAAGTCTTTCCCACAGGATAGAAATCGTGGAGCTTGGTTTTCTTCCCTTTACTCTGCTAGTGAAAAAGAAACATTATTTTTCCACTGGGCTATTTACTAATCACAAACAATTACTCATTAGCCCGAGAGCTTATACTACAGGATTTTGAAATATTGTAATTAGGAAAAACTGAGCATAACATTAATTGTTTGGATATCTTTTTTTCACACTTGCCAGTATTCTCCATAGTTGCTTAGCTTTGGATTGGATGCAATTCAAAGAGACTGAAGTAACAGAAACTAATGCCAGGCTTAGGTCAGGTCTGATTTCTTTTTAAAGATGTTGAATAATCATATTTTATTCTAAACCAAAAATATGTTGAAGTTGGAACAGAACCAGAATGACAGACTGGGAGAGCTATTTCACAGTTTAAGAACCCTATTCATCAATAACTAATGAAGAGACACTTAAAAGAGGATGTGGGGCACTCCGTAAAATTATTAGAATGAAGAAAAATACACATTCATTGAACAAGTTCACATTATAATGATGTCAAGATACAGGATGTAACACATCCTTAAAAATCTACAGGCGTAAAGATGAGCAGCATGGATTAATTAATGAACCGAGTGAGGGGAGGCTTAGGGGTTCAGATTAAATAAGTATCCTGAGAAAAAACAGTTTAGGAGTAATCAGATCCCAAAAGACAAGTCAGATCTGTGGCAACTCATTCAGCAAAGGGTTTGTGGGGAGTGTAATTTATTTATTTTATTTGTTTCAAATCCAACTGAAGTTGCCTACTTCATGCCATGATTCAGCAGCATGTGATTGACCACCCTGAGCACCAAAACTGTAACTACAAAGAGAGCATTCATGTTGCTTTAGCATCACACCCCCCTAGGATCAGAAAATAAGGCAAATGGCTCAGCATTACAGCAGTTAGATAGCAATCCTCTTTGAGGAGGTTCAGTTCCCTGGTAAAAACACAACATCCTGTCAGACAGGCATGTTAAGTTATATAAATTAAGCTGCAAGATGATTTCAGTTCACCAGATGGTGGTATTAAAGTACTGCATAAGAGCTAAAGTATGTTTATTGTCTGCCCCAGTATATTTCTTCAAGTATCGGGTACATCGGGAATCAAAACTGCACTATTTCCTTCTCCTTTAGTTTCTTTTCATGAAAATCATTTTCTGCTGCAGAATGCATACTATTTCTGTATGGAAATAGAGATATTTAGAGATATATAGAGATGATCTATTTACAAGTTATACAGTAAAAAAAAAAACAAAACCAACACCACCTTTCTGCATTATTATGTTTTCTTTCAATATAGGCTTATAATTTGAGTTAATGCAAGAGGGAAGTGAACTCCATTCTCAAAAGAAAAAGGAATTAGTGAAAAAACTATGTATTTGGGAAAATACCTAAGCATGCAAAAGACTCATCTACTCTCAAACTTCCTAGAAACATCCTCTTAAGAAAAACCTGTCTCCCCTCACCCCCAGAACCAGCCACAACCAAGGACTGTTAGACATTTAGTGAGGAAAGCCATTTAAGTACAGAGCACAATAATGAAGGATTTCTTTCAGAAGTGGCACAAGTTTTCAGTCTATAATGGCAAGCCTTGATAATATTTAAATACAATGCTCTGTTATCCAAGTAGACACTGAGTCCCAAAGCAGAGTACTTCGTGTTCCAGGTCTATTTCTTAATTGCCCAACTGCATGGAGCTGCAAACTAAGCAGTATCAGCATGAAATATTGTACGATAAAGCAAGTGAGACTCATTTTGCATGAAACAGAAAAAAAAAAAATAAAATCAAACTGATCACTGTGAAGAGCAGTCACAGCAGAAAACATTATGTTTTCATTCCCATTTCATATCACAAACACGTAACCATTGAGCAATTACTTGGCAACTGCCAGACAAAGGCAGGCTTTGTGTTCTCTTGAAGAAAACATAGGATAATTACACCATGTTGCCCAAGACACTGCAGTATCTTGTAATGATTAGGCCTTTTGATAATGAATCATCACAGACAGTAGCACTAATCAGCCATAACCCCAAACTTAAAAGATATTATTCATGCAATCCTTACATTTATTAGTGTGTCTATAGATTGCCCATGTATTTTCCACACCATCATTATAGTGAAACTGTTATTGTATGCTATTTACATACAAAGACCATTAGGTCTTCTGACTGGATCTGGTTCACAATTAATTCTCTTAAATCTTACCAGATCTCCATCAAGGAAGAACACAAGCAAAGAATATTAAAAACACAGGTCTTTAAGCTTTCAAAGTCTGAGATCTGAACAATCCAGGGAGACATGAAGGCATTTTTCAAAAGACTAAGAGAAGAATTCTGCTCTAGTCTAGAAAGTACAAATGCTGCATATATTATATACGATTGCTCTCATTACAGAAGGCAGCATAAATCTTGAAGAAGTACAGATAACTACAGAGAATCAAAGAACTGGGGGAAAAAAAAAAAAAAAAAAAAAAGAAATTCCTACTAATGTACTTGTACTCTGAAGAGTGACTTTGTTTAAAGGGCAAAGCCGCATTCTGCAACCTCCAAATCTCAGTAGTGCCATCACAATTGCTCCAAGAATGGGAAAGCAGCTCTATTTGCTGCTCTTGCAAACTTCAAGAAAACCAAAATTCAAGCTGGTTAGTTTCAACTTGCTAAAGCCTCCATAAGCATGAATAAAAACAGCCATATTATTTTCATGCATCTTTCAATTGTGTGGTCTTGGGTACCCACAGGCAGCATAGAAACAGTAAGGATTCAAAGATAATACTGAACAGCTGGCAATTATTAAAATCTGATCATCACTTCCCGCTTACCCTCTGGACCACAAGACCCAGAATGCACTTTTTCCATTCTTGGGTCAGATTCATGAGGCAAGCAGGTGTGTGTAACATCCAGCTGTCTAGAGTGACGAGAAATGCAGAGCCAAGCAGTGCCACTTCTAGGGAGTCATGTTACAACAAATACCCCCATCTTAAGGGTTCCTTTATCTTTTCCTCATCTGAGCTTAATGAAGTTTGGCATGGGAGACTCTGAACACACATTCATGTTTTCGCAAAGTAGAAAGATAATAGAAAACTGAGATTAATTGCTAGCATTTGTAGTTCACATTAACCTCTCAAATGTCATTTTCCTAAAATGGGCATCCTTCACAACCCTCTACATTTGATCTAGACAACCATTCTAAATAAACAATTCTGTTGTATGTTTTATGATGTTCAAAGCTAATTACAGTAGGTTGCAACTTTTTAGGTGCCTGTCCCCAGTTCTGTGCTTAAGTGTTTAAACACTGAAACAGATTTCTGAATTCTTCCATGAGCAATTCAGATGAAATCCCCAGCTTTCTATATTACATGGGATGATTATACAGTATCTGAGGTCATATGAATAAGACATTTCTGAAATCTTAACAATTATTCCATCGTGTTCTAGGATTTTAAGGGCATTTCAGCCTCCCTGTTCAAATTGTGAGGGCTGACATGCCTCTTCTCTGCACGCACTTGTGTACTCACAAAGAACAAAAGAAAACCATCAGAACCCAAAAAAGGCTTCACACCATCCAGTTCCAGCTGTTAGGACTAACTTAACCTGCCAGAGCCTGGGCAGCCACATGCCCACTGACAGCCAGAGCCGGCTCTGCCTGCAGCTGGCAGGAGCACCCAGCAAGCTGCAGCACTGCATCCTGCATAATCCTGCCAGCTGCAGACAGTCATGAGTGGGGCACCTGGGAGCTCACTACAGAGAGCCGTATTCTTCCTCGCTACAGAGAACAGAGCTGCTCAGAGCAGCTGAAAAGTTTCCCTTCTGCTGTACTGCTCTGCACAACTGCATGCTTCATATCACATTGACTTCATGCATTTTAATCCATCATTCAAAATAAATAATGTCTGTAGGAGGGGCACACTATGACAGGCATCTTTTTAATTCACATGCACATAGTGCTGCAGCACAGCAACACTTCCAGACTGAATCATGCTTTTATGTCCATGAACATGTGCCATTGACTGCTCTCATGGCACTTCAGAATTCCAATTTAACTCCAGGTTCCCTTTGCATTAGATATAGCATCTTCATCATTCTTATTCTGGTTCTAGACTTCTATCAGTGTTAGTTCAGAAAGGTTATTTTTGTGTCACCCCATTAAAACACATGCAAAGTAGATAGGAGGGATCATGTTTTAACATCATACAAGTCAGACTATTTGATAATAAGCACTTATTCTTTACAGTAATTGTTTAGATTTGGTTGAAGATAAGAAAAGCATTTAGGAATAGAACAAATATTAGCCACCTGAAAACAGAAGCAAAAATCAGGATGTGCAGTATGTTAGGTTTCTCTTTGGCCTCCTGCACTCCTAATTCCTGGCATTCAATAAAAAAGAACAACAATAAAATAATCTGAAAAACTGAGTCTGACTTATACACTAAAAAGCCCTTTCTCCCAACTTCTGCTCACCCACATGTTGTCAGTTAGGGACATTTCCTGCTGAGCATATGATAGCTTGTAGTTTGAGAAACAAAACGTAAGTAAAATTTACTGCAAGGTAACAAGCATGACAAAATATTTTTTGCTCCAGGACACATAACCTAGAAACTTGCAAGGCAACAAGATACTCAAAAATAATTGTATCACTTTAAGAGGCAATCAGACCGCTTTGGGAGGGGCAGGAATGGGGAATCTACTCACACTCCTTATGACTGAATGTTTTCAATAATTTTCTCCTAGAGGGCAATGATGGTTAATATTCCATTTTAAGCATCTTCCACACGGCATCAATTTATATTAGAAACACCATGAAGAACTTGTTATTTCTAGTGCACATGTATTTATTCATGTATTAATGGGTTAATGGACAGTATTGGAAAATTTCTTGTAGTAAGACCAGATTCCCGTGTTTAAATTGTTTTGTTCTGATTCTTGCCACTCTCAACTCCCATTTGGAAATGTTGGGGTTTTTTTTTTTTTTTTTTTTTTTTTTTTTAAAGACATGGAGATTACTATGGATGTCTTACATCTACACCATACCTTGTTCTTGCAGCCTATCAGTCAAACTCCAGCAGTTTCAGCTCCCAAAAAGAGCTACATAAAGCTCCCACATTAACACTGTATGATTCCAGCTTAGGCCAATTTCTTCAGCATATGAAGTCAAAACAAAGTGTTTTTTACATCTCTCACAGGTGATAAGCAACTTACTCAGCACGTCCCATTAAACAAGGCTAGTTCTTATCAATACCATCCATTGAAATCCAGGTCCCCAGGGGCTTTAGAATGTTTTCTGCTAATTCATCCAGTTAAGCTAGTAAGGTTGTGTGTTAGAAACTATTTAACAAGCTACAGAACTGCTGTATACATCTCACATTATTTTTCTCTGCCGGATGTTGTTGCTGCCACAGGGAGAGAAAACCTGTTAGGAGACTACAGCTTCTGCCTTGCAGAAGAGACATGTGCAGAGGAACTTGGACAAAGGGTGGAAGCACAGGATGAAGATGCACTCGGTATCCTTGTACTGCCCTCCACACCACCATTGGAGCTGATAATAGCTAGAAGCAGCTGTCTGCAAGGGGTTCAGCTGCACTCTTGGGGTGAGACTTTGCTAAAGAATACAGGAGATTACACGGAACAGCTAAGCTGGATTTTGAAGAAGTAACAGTGGAACAGCAATCTCATGGAGTGGGGATAGGGAAGGAGAAGCCCTCTACATATGATTAGAAGTGACTTAACTCTTTTCAGACATCCAAATTCAAGTTCTTACGGTACTATGCTACACTGTAGCAGAAACAACTTTTGCCAGATAGACTGTCAACACTCAAGTGGTTGGTGGACACAAGGTCCAGGATAAATGACATAAAGCACTGCATTTTGCAGCAGAGAATGAGGGATGGAGATGCCAAGGAGGACAAAGACTTGCAGAGTGAAGATACAGTGTTCCTTCTGGTGGTGAGATGAAAGACTAGATGAGAGGAAAGTTCTGAGAGGTACAGATACAAGCTAGAAACCCACATTTTGCAAGTGTACTGGGGCTGTTCCAGTCCCCAGAGTTAAGACTATGTGGACAAGTACTTTAGCTCACTTGTTTCTCTTTCATAGCTTTTCATTTGCAACTTCATCATGAGCTTCACCAAAAAGCAGGAAGAACAGACAAACCTATTTTGACACCTTAATTATTTGGCAAGAGGCAAATGGAGTGCACTTAAGAGACCTTTGTAACTAAGGAAGAACTTCTGTTTGCAAAACCCACCAAGAAGCAGAAGGAAAATAGTCATAGACCAGGGTCTGAAATTTTATTTACCTCTTGACAATATAGACGCATGAGGTGAGATGAGCTAACATAAGTAGATTTTGATCTTCTATGATTAAGTACGTCCTCTATGATTTTCTGTTTGGTCAGTTCATGCAGTGTCTTGCAAATATCACCGAAATGAAAAAAAAACTTTTAATTTTCCACATCTCCAGAACCAGCCAGCAGAAGCACAACTGGAAAAAGCAGCCATCATTCTGGAAAACAGATAAGGCTGACGGACACTGTGGCAAGATTTTCCAAGTACATAAGTAACAGTCACACGTGCAGATCAGATGTGGAGAAGACATATGCTGCCACTTCGTAGTGAGGTGACACACAAGACTTGCTAGAAAAAGATGCAGCCCCGGTGTAAGGTACATAGCATGGTTTTCCCAAACAGTGATTACAGTAGAACAAAGCCAAGATGAATTTTTAAATTCAAATTGTGATATCAGTAAAAAAAATTAAAGCCAACAAAAATGATTAATTGTTCACATCTGCAGATACAAGCATCATTTTTCCCCCAACAAGGGTGATCAAATGGAATTAAGCTGTCAAAACTACACCCACAGAGACTTTTTCCAAGGGCAGGCTCTACACAGAATACTTGTGCATTTGTAGCAAGAAAAGAAAAAAAAACACAACCAAATCACACTTCAGACAGTAAGTTTTTTAATATGCACATCCTCCATCTGAACACAGGCTAAGATCCACTCGCTTCAACAAATATATTCAGCTACATTCTCTCAAAAGGATTCACCAGCTTTGAACCAATGAACCCCCGCACAGTGCAAGCCTGATAGAAATTTATGAAAATAAAGAGAAAGGGGAGACTTTCTGCAGGGACAAGGGTAAGGGATTGCTTCTAGAGAGGAGCATACAGCTTGGAAAAGAGGAGCTGGGAGCCAAGAAGAATAGCTATAGTGGAGTTCACCAGAAAGAAGCCTGCCAAATAAATCCAAAGCCATCACAGAAAACCACTGACATTAATCTGGGTCATCTGTTCTTTCCCTGTACCTCTGTCAATAGAGGACTGGAAACGATAAGCTCACAGCAGCCCTTGTATCTGAAGCACAGTTTTTTATTTATCATTGCTTGCATGTTTTTCATACTGGAACAATCTGCCTGTAATTTGTCAAGACAGAGGCAAGAATGTCCTTATACAAGTTCAATTCCCCTACACAAAGTTATTTCAGTAAGAATGGTTCTGAGGGTGAGAAACAAAGATAAGCTTAGGTAACAAAATAAGCAAAAAGCTAAGCTTTGTTGTTCCATAGTTGTTTATACAACATTCATAGTCTAGAGGAACACAAAAGCTGAAGATTGTCATGTGGATGGCCCATCAGCTTCCACAAACTTGGCATCAACACCTATTTTACGACTGGTATCTCTCTCAGGTCAGAGAGGACATGTGCTATGAGAGGCAGTCCACCAGGCTGGCAGGCGGCCAGAACACCCCAGGAATTTGGGGCAGCAGGAGCTGAGGACCCTACCTTGGGGATCCCTCCCTACCTCTCACTGTTTTATCAGGTCCTGCCCACCTTCTGCCCTGGACTCACCCTGCCAGGCAGGTCAAATAGAAACCATTGATAATTAACTTCAGCAAACAGAATGCAACACCACCCGCATTAAGCATTATAACATCAGTACGAGTTAAATCTACTTGACAGAGAGTCAGCTCCAGATGCAAAAGGCAGCAAACTATATATGCTTCTCTGATCAACAGAACTACACTGAGAGGTTGGGTGTTCCACCTCATCCATATGATTTGTTCTGCATGTCAGAAAGCCCTTTTTCTCATCACATTTCTTCTTTCAATACAGGAAACTTTTTTTCAGGAGACCTATACTTGCTAGTGAATACAGAGATACAGAAATTGCCTCAGTACTACAGACCGCAGCCCATACAGCTTTTGAGTGTCACTTACTTAAATAGTATAATCTCCTAGAAGGGCAGTGATCGAGTGGCATACACCATTTCTGGCCTCAGAAGCATACCACCTTATCTATCATAGCCAAAATTATCAACAAATATTTCAGGTATGTATGGATTTATATATAAAAATTACAAAATGCAGTTCTGCTTGAAAAAAAAAAAAATCCTTGATTTGGAAATGTCTTACAGAATGAAGGACAGCTTTCCAGATTTGTAACTTGACAACAAGATCTTCTCACCCTTCAAATAAATACAGCTTATACCAATGACAATGTGCTTACATAGGTTTGGAAAATAAGATTGTCTTTAAGTTCCACATATTGAGCCATCAACAAAATCAGTTTTGTTTTGTTTTTTTTATAGATTTGTTTTGCCATCACATTTCATCCACAAAACAGAAATCCCATTAGGACTTCACACAGGCATAATCCACGCAACTTCGAAGCTTCCCTTATTTGATAGCTTGTTTTCAAGACAGGTGGTTGAGCTACAGGAATGCAGCAGGACAGGAACACAGGGGCTCACCAGCTCCCGGGCATCCCGTGAACCTCTTTTTAATGACCAGACACAGCAGAACAAAGCAAGAAAGCACAGCACATCTTGGGAAAGTGCATTTAATACTTCACAAACACCATAGTGCTTGCTCAGAATGCATTCAAATTAACTTTGTGGTGGCTCCAGTCCACACACACTTGCTCTGAAGCATATAATATACTCAAATGCAAAAGGAAATGCAGCTCTGCACTATAATTTTATTTGATAAAAGAAAGAGAATCAGTAACACTAATCATCATAATCCCTAAGTATCTACTCCAGACATAGATAACTCCTGATAACTGAAGCTTTTCTTATACTACAAGATCTTAGCAGATAAAGCTGCCACAAATATTCAAGACTCTTTTCTGAGTGCTGGATCATAGAAGCAATCAAGGCAATCCCATGAATGAGTTAGCTCCTCATGCTATAACTTTTTATTTTTGCTTATTTAGGGAAACAGTCTTTTGCATTGCAGAATCCTTCAGTATTGTACCTCAGAGTTTAAATGAACATTTAATTACTTGCTTGGTAAATAAGAACTTGCATTTTCCTTGCTGGTAAGGAAAGGCACCAGCAGCATGGACATTTTCTGTTTCAACTGCATTTCAGGCACCTTAGTTTTACAAGAAGCAGAACTGAAAGATGTGCATCCTACCCATATACAGCCTGTTTGTGGGTCACCACTGCACTGATAGCCTGAATTAAACTCCCAACACTTAAATTCACAGCAGCACTTAATCCAGACAGCACTTCTACCACCACTCCCATTGCAATCATAACTGTAGATTTAGGGGAAAAAACCCTCCACAAATTGCTTTAAGCTCATATATTTTACAAGGCACAAAAGGGCAATATGAGAGTAAAGGAAAGAATTTTTTATAGTTTAGTAGTCAATTGAAATGGGAGTATATACAACATGAATATATGTAATTTCTGTGTAGATTTGCCACAAGGTTAATTCTTAGCTTCTCCTGCTTGCCAAAGGAAGTATCTCAAACAATTACATATTTACAGAAAGCTATAAGAAAGTTCAACAAAAGTACTTTTGTGTAAATTCAAGCTCTACATTGCTTTCTAGAATCTTATATTATCACTATGTTTTCTGGGTAATTAAGCAAGTCACCTTTAAGCTAATGGAAATGAAATAGCAAGTTTCATAAATGTAATATTTTAGAATTCATACAGTCCTCATCAGTGAAGGGAGTTCCTCTCCTAGTGTTCCTTTTGCTTTCTGTTTCCTTATTTCTTTGATAATTTAATGCCTGCTTTCCTGTTGTTCCCCCTCCCCCCCCTTTATTTCTGGATGGGGGAATGAGCAGGGGATATGGGCTTGTTGAAAATTACTGCGCTCTTCACATATTTTTTTTTGCCACCAACGTCAACAAGAGTAAGACTAGAACCAATAATGCATGTTATGACAAAAGCAGCCTGCAAACTACCCGGCTAGTTCTTACTGCACTGCCAAGAAGGTGCAATCAGTAATGCTATTATCCTCACTTTCCACTGCAGAAAGAATTGTAACACTGAGGCTGAGTGACTTACCAAGGACCTCTGAGGGAAGCAATGTTTGTACAAGAAAATAGACTGAGAAAATCTCTTGGCTCAAAGGGCAAAAAGATCCTATCTTTTCAGAGTAATGAAAAGCAAGCTTCAGCTGAGAATACCCTTGTCAGATATTTAGGTAGAAAATCATGATGGGGAAAAGAATCAATAAAATAATCTCTAATCATTTTATGGGTACTCTATGTTTTTACAGCATTTCAAAAAGCATCTGCACTTATGCGGTTAAAACACTTTAAGAAGTACCCTATTCATTACCTCTGTGTGCTTGTATTTGATCTACAGGGAATGAAGGCAATAAATCTATGCAAAAATGTGGGCAAGTTTTGAACATTTTGGAAACTTATGTTCCTTTTGTACATAAATTTTATTTGCCCATTTGTATTTAGATACATTCCTGGTTATGAACTACCACTAAAATGATATACATAACATGCATCAGTGCCACACATCATGCAAAAAGGAATTTATTTTGAGGTACCATCTATTCTCATTTCTAGGCATACAGCATTGAAAAATGTTATTGCTTCAACTAGACTGGTGTTTCTCTCTAAAGCTAGTACATATTTGAACAAATGTTCTCACATGTGTTTAGTTAATCATAAGGTTAGCTATATTTAATAAATATTGCGTGACTACTCACTACCAGAAATGAAGAGTTACAGCAGCACGGAGAGTTTAACCTAGAAATCTTGCTCCAGTAAACTAGTGTAGAATAAATATAGTTGCAGGGTGGAGATGTAGAAAGTGAAACAAAAGACCCCTCTGTCAGGCCCAGCACTTAGACAAGTAAAATCAAAGGAAGAAAACAATATGTACTTTAAACGCAGGTTGGTACAAGGAGAAGCTATTTTGCCTGAGTATAAAAGCAAAAATGGATTTTGGTTAGCTGCTAAGTTTTGTGATCATTTCTAGGAACAGTCATAGGAAAAGTCCAGGGGGTGCTAAAACAAAACTAAAAGATCTCTCCACTTATCTCTAAAGTGGTTTCTTTTGCCCAAAGACTGATTAAATCATGTACCACTTTCTTTCAGTTTATAAAATTCTCATAATCCAGGAGTCACGCTCCAGCTAGGAAGCAGCTGTAGTATTCCAAAGAGCCCATATGACCAAGATTCTAACATCAAACGTGTGATGAGCAGTGGGTCAGAGCAACTTACTCCAACCCAAGTTAACATCTCCTTCCCTACAGAGGAGCTGGACTGCTACTACAGTGTACTGAATCTACAAAAAACACTTGAGTTAGTGGATTAGTAAGGAAATAGTTAAGTTCTATACTGAATGAATGCAACTCAAATTCAGTGAAAGTTAAGGGGCTAAATACATCTTTCAGTGTCTGATTTTAGCACTTCATGCTAATGATAACTTCCCTAAACAGAATGCAGGGTACCACAAGAGCCAAGATAGACTTCCCCCCCACACTCTACACTGTCAAGTGGAATTTGAAGTCTCAGTTCAAATAGGTGGTACAAAAGTTAAGGATTATGAGTGTATTCTGCCTGAAGTCCACCAAAGACAAGTTATTTGCAGCTGTGGTATAAATACTGGCAGTCTCAACACACTCGGCCTGCCAGATAATTGCTCCTTTACCCACACCTTCAGAGAAAGGCAGGCATTGATCTCTGCCATTAGGATGACTGTGCCCACACTGGTCAGGGCTGCACCGCTGTCACACACAGGCTTTGTGCAAATCTCACCATCCATTTCTTCAGGCAGGAGCTGCACTGTGGGGCACAAGAGGCTTCTTAGGCAAGGCAGACCTCCTGTAGAGTTTATGTATGTGAATTACTGCTGCTGAACAGCAAGATTTAGAGGCTTAAAAAAAAAAAAATCAACAGCAAATTAACCACGTAATTAATATGACCCCATACAGACCTCTGATGTAAGTAAGCACTGCGTTTATCACAGAATCAATGAATCTGAAACAAAGATGACCAATCAAAGAAAGTTGACTGTTTTTCAGTGTACAGATTTCACTATCAAGTGAAATTCATTCTTGGCACAGTGCACAACATGGCCTTCTTCCTCAGAAGGAAAAAAAAAAAATCTTACTTTCACCTGAGGGTGAACTCCAATACAGAATTATTTCTTCTGTCTCTAATTTCAACAGCACATCAATTAATAGTCAGCAAGGACAAGGGTGAAAGGATATAAGGAGCTGAGAGATGTATGAAGTACATGAACCTTTAAAATAGTTTTTAAAACAGCATATCTGATTCCTTTGGGTGAATTACGAAGAAGCAGCTCACATTAGTGGTGCCACCCTCCAATTACACAGTGTGCAGAGAACTCAAGAAAGCAAGCACTGCTAGGCAAGTAGATTTGGGGTAATAGACCTCCTTCCTATACTACAAGGAAAGCTGAATGCCTGAACCAAAGTGAGGATCAAGAGGCAGAGAGGACCCTAGGGGTTAATTGTTACAATCAAGGGCAATACTAACAGAAAGAACTCTTGCTTCCAGAAAAAAAAAAAAAAAAAATTAGAGATATTTGTGTGAAAATAGACCAGCTGATATCTAAGTCCATTGCCCATCTATTCATAGCTGGTATGAATGCATCACAAAGACCCATCTGGTGTTTCACAGGCAGGTTTACTTACTAAAAACAGCCCCAACAATAAAGCTTGTTAAATTGGTAAAAAATAAAGATCAAGTAATATCAAAATAATATAAGAAAAAAAAGGATATCCTGAATTAATAGGGTGTAATATCTATACTGCATCACAAAATTATAATCCTTCCCCCACTCCTTCCATCAGCAAGCTGCCAATTAACCGCAGTCTTCCCAGCTAGCTATCCTGCTCTGATTCTTGCAGCAGCATTTCATCAGAGAGAGCAGCATTGCCCTGGGTGAAAGCATCCCTGCCCCACTACGCAGGGCTGTCTTCCCCAAGGCTGAGGGGTCTGTGACCCAGCTGTAGGTCAGGAGGACTGCAACAGTATTGTCATCTTACTTGCAAAAACATGCAGTGAGCTCCAACCACACTACCTTATTTTGCAACACCCTGGAACATTTCTAGTGAGGCTTTAAGGAACCCAAAACTCATTAAGAAAAGGCAGCTAGGTTGCCTTGCTGTTGGGTGTTTTCCCATGCTCTTTGCTTCTATCACACCGATAGCATTCAGCTTGCTCTGCCTTGTGCAGTCTCACATTGGGGTTACGCTCAAAGCTGCTTTCCAGGAGACTGTGGGCAGCAAGCCCCAGGGTGGCTGCAGAGACCAGCTGCTTGCCGGGAACAGAAACCTTAGGGAGCTAAGTGAGGAATGCAACTTAATGCCTGCTCCTTTAGCAAGAATACTTTGACCCAAGATATGAGGCAGAAATTACAGAAATACACTCACAAGAATGTGGACAGGAACTGTTCTGCAGTAAAGAGCAACAATACTCAACAAAAGCTGGATAGAGACAACATACCAAAGAAATGAACATCCACACTGGACACAGACAAACACACTTCACTTGAAGAAGTGCTGAATGCCAGTCTTGCAGAAAAGATACTTGGGTAAGAGAAAAGAGGTTTTTATACCAAGAGACCATCAGGCTTCCCAGAGACATGACCTTCACAGAAACAGTGGTTTTGTCTGCACCTCCATCTCCTGGATACATTAGAGCTGGATGGGTCTCAGCAAGTGGTAGATCTTTTATGCTTCTGTGATGCTTTACAGCTTGCTGCCGTAGTACCTCTGAGGTCATAAAATGCCAAGTAACAGAAGTTGCATCTAATCATCACATTATGGTTACAAATTTGATATCTTCACCACAATCCTAAAATCAAGGAGATTCCTCTATATTCCCTATTCCTCTACAAGTCAGTGGTAAAACACGCACATACCTCAAGGTCTGGAAGGTATTTCTCATGCTGTAAGCTACATCAGCCACTCAGGAATTTTAGTTCTCCAGGCAAGATATATCACCACCACTGAAGCCAGAATCAGCATGCTGGACTAAGTTATATGATTATGGAAAGAGAAAGTACTGCATACACAAAGTCTCAAACTGAGAACAGCCAGAGGAGTACTCAGGGTGACCACTCCATAACTTTGGCTTCTGAAGGACAGGAGAAATTCTGTTCAGATACATGTACTGACTCCCAGGTGAAGAGCCTTATAAGGTAACCTTAAGTAGCATGTAGCTTTGTCATCCCAGAACACAACTTCTCTTGCTGTCCCAAAATGGAGATAGGTTGGCCTAGAAGAATCCCACCAATTTTCCCCATTTATCTACACAGAAAAGAGGCAGACTGATGCTCATCATAATAAAGCAATGAAGCTTTTTAAACACACACTTTGTCATTGTAGTCAAGAAAGAGGAAGAAGGGAAGGCAGCAAGGACTAGATCATAGAATCATAGAATCACAAGGTTGGAAAGGAACTACAAGATCATCTAGCTTAACTGTTCTCCCATTACCATTGCTACCACAAGCCACTAAACCACACCTCATAGCTCCTCATCTAGATGCCTCTTGAACACTGCCAGGGATGGTGACTCCACCACCTCCCTGGGCAGGCCATTCCAGTGCCTGACCACTCTCTGAGAGAAGTTCTTCTTTATGTCCAATTTAAACCTCCTCTGGTACAACTTAAGGCCATTTCCTCAGGTCCTGTTTGTTGCCTGGGAGAAGAGGCCAAACCCCTCCTCATTACAACCTCCCTTCACAAACATTTTTGATTTCAGCACTCAGATTTTTCACTTTTACAACCAGGCTGCTTTCTCCAGGAAGAGGCCAAAATAAAATTACTTCTTATCCCTACTGAGTTTTCTGCCCCAATGTACTACTTAACCAAAAAAACTTTACCATCTCCAAGTTTCTCAGAGTGCACCTGAAAACTAGTATTAAGATATGCTCCATATGAAAGCCTACTAATTAACTTGCTCAGACTCTACCCATAAAATACCAAGATCCTAAGTTGAATACTCGTCTTCAAAGGTAGTATTCATGAACTCCACTAGCGTGCTTTTCAAGTTTTATATCTTATGAGATCATTTCTTGGTTTCCTCTGCTCCAGAGCACACACAGCTCAGGCCAAATTCTGTTCTTATTTAAAACCTAGCTACCTCCCTTGATTTCAGGTGGGGGTATAACCCAGATCAAAACTGGCTCTACTCCCATGTCTCCTGAATAAGGAAGAAAAAATGATTTCATCAGGGCATTAGAGATCCTCAGTATGTGGCTATTTTTCCTGCAGAACTTTCTGTATCTGCAAGAAAACGCCAATGTCTATTAATTAAAATCACAGCCTACATAAGTTAACAAAAATGGGGCAATATCCCATTTCCAGTGAAGATGGCAGCAAACACTAACAGTATGAATAGCCTACTAGTTTTAAAGTAAATGTTATTTAATCCTTTCCTGATGCTGAGACAAATTGTTTCTGAGAAGCACTGGACAGCCACAGATGCCTCAGTTGGTCTGCAGAACAGCTACAGGATATGACAACTGAATAGGTTTATCCCAGGCTTCATTTAACCTATATTCTTCTCCACTCAGACCTTAATGCTTCAGCCTTGGCAGGATTTGTACAAACTTCCTTAGCATTAACTTTAGCATCCTTTTCAAAACACATGCTCCCCAAAAACAAAAACAAACAAAAAAAAAACAAACCCACACACCAAACCACACCAACCCTCAGTGCGAAGTCAGGAATAACAGGTGTAGAAACACACACTTAAAGTAAAACATAAAAGTTCCCCATTTCATACTCCATGCTTAAAGCTTCCTGCTTAACAACATTTCAGCATTTTTAAGTGCTTCTCCAAGAATGCCTCATTTAGATAAACATAGTTACAGGAATGGAAAAAGTCTTGTCTGCAAATAGAATGCTAGTGACAAAAACAAAAGAGATAACTGTAAGACCTATCAACTACATATTGGAGAACTATGTTCAACTCACACTGCATAGCCCTGAAATTTAATTTAGAGTATACATAGAATATGCACTCTATACATTAAATACAATTCAGTTAACAAAAGTACTGCAGAATACACTGAAAACCGCCTGCCAGCTGCTGTAGGGATCCAGCTTAGGGCCAGATTGTAGATCCGTGGAGACTACCTCAAAGTAAGAGCTTTTATACATCTCAGAGACAGAGACCGAACAAGAGATTATTCAAGTTTTGATTCAGAAGATGGTTGCAATATCTTCACAAAGCATAAAAAGAAAAACCTTTGCATTGCTTCTGAATATTTCTGGAAGCGTTTTCCAAAGATCTTCTGTTTAATTTTATATAAAACAAACCCCACAACTGCTGGTAAACAAAGTGCCCTTATTTTCCCGTAGCTAGTTGTTTTATCCAGGAATTTTTCAGCATATTCAGCTTCAGAATAAGGTAATATTAGCTTTTCTATTTCAGGAAAAGCTCCAGAACTTTGAACATGAAGATCAGTTGAATTCCAAAAATTAATTGCAATCAGTAGATCCATTTGATTAGGAAAATTTTGCAGACTCAGTAAGAAGTGTTTGCTTGCTCATATTTCAAGAATTTTTTTGCAAGTAGACTTCTCTGCCCAAAAGAATCAGACGTAACTCTACCATACAGGGTGAATATAATGCTCAAACAAATCAGTCATTGTAAGAAAGTCATGCAGAGCAAGTGTTGAACCAGATTTTGTTAACCACATCAGTAAAATTAAAGTCAGCTCATAGCTATATTGCATTCATTACATTTGAACGCAAAGCAGGACTTTACTTTCTATAAACCATGTGTCAAGTACTGCTAGTTTCAAAATAAGAGATAGATTTCTCTCCTCCCTAAAAGGAGATCATCATGGAAACTGGAAGCTGCTGAGAGGGCACATCCCGGAGTTAGGGTCAGAATCTGCATGGTCCCATGCACATGTCAAGGCTTCTGCACAGCTCCTGGCCCTACACGTTAATTCTCACTCTCAGTCAGACTACACACAGATATTAATGGTCCTGTTGCTGTATCCATCAGCACAAAAGGTCATCATACCTAAGTCCCTACACTAGCCAGAGCTCAGCTGAGATGCAACTTGGAAGATGTAATACACATCATTTATACATTCAACCATAATGTGTGATCTTCATTATATTTGATTGAGCGTTTTAGAGACCTACCCACTACCCTATCTCATGTCTTAATGGTTTCAGTCATTAGTCCATATCATTCAAGCTATACAAATATTTGGGGGGTATTTGTGGTGTTGCATACAAGCACCGTTGGCTTTCGTTCTAGGAAGGAGGGCAGGCAATTACTGCTGTCAGATTTTTGGATGGCAGCTTCTCTCCACACCTTTTTTCCAGATTCCAATAGAAACTCCTATTCCCTCCCACAATCAGACAAGATGCCTGGGATGTCAAGTATTACCTAGGGGGGCAAGGGATAATGGTGATTTTCTATTGCTCTCACTGCAGATATTTGGACACTAAGCACTCATATAATTATTTTTTCCATCCTTCTTTAACATATCTTACTCACAGTGACACGCAGTTAAATTCTAGTAGTATTTCTAGACAGATAATACCATTTCCTCTGCATTTTTTTTGTGATTCCCTTTCTCAGCTTTCATCTTTCCATGTCCCACTTAGTTTCCATGGCTTCTCCCTGCTTCTATCAGTAGGGTACCTTATAAATAATTGATGATGCTCAAGTGGCCTCCTCCTTCTTCCCTCTGCACTGACCTTTTCACAATATCATATAAAAAAAAACAGTCAGACTACACATTTGTCTTTTTGCCACATGGCACCTAAAACCATGTGGGGACTGAAACTGACAATCCAATTCAGGCTTACGTGCTTTTTAGATATGGAGAAGCCAGTATCTTAAATGCCTGCAAGTCTGAACTGGATTTCCAGTTTCAAATGCAGAGAATTTGCTTTCTTATTTGGCCTGACTTCTCCACCCCAAATCCTCAGACAAATTCTGACTGCACTGACCTATTTCAGTAGTTACTTTCACCTTGCGCTTGACTGTATCACTCTTCACTACAGGCTCTCAAATTGATCTTTGCTTCCCTTTTTCTCCTGACAGTTAGTAGCAGATTGCCCAGACATCTAAACAAGGTAAGCAATTGTACAGTTTGAATTAAAGGTAAAAGAATTCACATTCAACACCCTCCCATTAAAACTTTTCATCAATAGAGAGGGTCTGCTTTTTCCTATTACTTTAGGTGCAGCCCATTAAGTCTTGCAGAGTGCTGTACTGCTACAGGTTTGTCAGGTAAGACTACAAATTCATTTCTTGTAGAATGACCCAACTCCTCTAACATGAGTGAAAGTTACTTATGCTCCTTTTTTTTTTGCATTCAAAATTGGCCACTTTAACACTACGCTACACAAACCTGATAAGAATATAGCCCAATTACTGTAGCAGGACATGTTCAGACCTTGAGCAAAAACAATAAGCAAGCCAGATAAGAGATGAAAGGCTGAAGTGCGTGTAGTCTATCAAAACATTAATGAAAGTATCCAAGACACCCATAGCACTTTGGACAGAAAGATATGAAAAGGTCTAGAAATGGCTTTTAAAGATGCATCACAAGAACATGGCATGCAAGTGTCCACTTACAGTATGGATAAACAAATCAGAAGTAGCTTTCTATAACTGCTCTGTACTTAAACACACAATAAAAATTATTACATATAATTATATGAAATGTAATAAATTCAGGCAGCTGAACACTCAGATTCCTCTACATGCACAAACTGTTTATTCACCAGATTAGGGTATCAAAATTAATCTGTATTCTGTTGTCCCAACTAAAAAAAAGTAAGCCCAGGAGAGTAAAGCAGAGCCCTGGGAAAGATGTGGGAATGCTGAAGCAACAACCGAAGCCATGGGTAAGCACATCCTCTCAGAACTGCATCTGTAAGTGCCACTGGCCTCCATGAATACTTATTCCAGAGGGAGAGACTCCAAAGAAGATATGTAGTATTAGCATTACGGTTTATTTAATTTCTCAGCAGAACTGTGCCAGGGCACAAGCATGATGCAGAGTATCAAGGTAAGCACAGACCAAATCAAAGTTGTGTACATCACACACAGCTACTGACCAGAAGCAACTGTTATACCTCTTACTGACACTACATTATCCTTTTTACAAAATAAATATCCTAAGGGTCATAGAGTCTGCAAGATGCTGATCCACAGCTATTGTAACATCCAGCCTGAAGCACTGTCAGTCTCCTTAATAGAGATAACCATGTTTATTTCTCCCTGCTTGTTAGGGAGACAACTAGCAATGGTGAAAGATAAAGTCAACACAACAAACCTCATAAAAAGCCTTGTGACATACTGCACCAGTTAAGGCCATCAGCAAAATAACTGCAAATGCAGTGATGTTCAGTAGCTTCCCATTCAGACTGCTGCTATGACGTGCATTAAAAACCATGTCTGGCTGCAATAGATGTCAGAGAAAAGATTAGCTGTGGCTTTTCCCTGAAGCAACACAAGGTGCACAGAGGCAAAGGCAACAGAAAAGGACACAAGAACACTTTCTTTCTTCCATTTTTCCTATATGACTGTGGGCACACCACTCTTTATCTGAACCTCAACTTCTCTTCAAAAATGTGGAAAACTACACAGGAGGACTGTAAGACCCACTAAGGCAGCCAAGTAATAAACAGAGCCAGCAACAAGTAAGCAAGACAAAGTTTGTCATGCTATTATACACAAATTAGTAACAGTTGCAATTACATTGTTCCTGCTCTCCTTTTCAAAGGTCTATTTATCCCTCAAATACTCCGAAAGACATTTACGTTAAAGATAACTCTGTCAAGAAATAAAGCCAACAACTCCAATTTTAGATATGGCCAGCTGAAGTTTCCACACCTGTGCCTTCCTTAGCACAAGAAAGAGCAAGGCAGTTCAGAAACAGAGGACATTATTAAGGCTACTTCACCTGCATTATCATTGTTAATGGAAACGCGTGAGGAGCACGCAAACCTGCCAGCTGCTATAGCTCAACATGGGAAAGTAAGAGTCTACTGTAGCCCCTCCAGACAAGGGACTACATCACTGACCAAGCCCCACACCAGCTGTTGTTACCTTTAACCATCAACATAAGCACTGCCACCTAAACCAACACAACCCATTCCAAGAGTGCTTGGGCTGCTTCTTGTATTAGAGCAAGGGGACTTGTAATGCTTTAAACCACAGAAACATTCCTGAATTCAATGATCCTGTCTCATGCATGAACACAATTGTAGCATCTATATTGCACACACACAAATATAGAAGTGGTGGCCACTTCCTTTCACACAGATCAAAACACGTGCTATATAGTAAGAAAAACATAGAATACATGACAATAAAGCCAGAAAATTAACAGCTTGACCACAAATACTTGCTCTATAACTAACTGTTCCTGTGGTGTACCTTTGCCCACTACAGTGTACCAGCCTATTCTTCACAAAATTTTAAGTAAAATGGTAGAAAAAAATTCAAGTTCTTTGGGACAGATGGAAGAAATACTACTCTCCTCAGTTTCCACACAGATCACACCAATGCAGAAGATACCAGAAACCCATTTAATCCATGTATAATAATGATAATAATTAAAGAATCTCCAGAAAAGAAAACATTCAGAGTATATTACTAACTGCTCCTCTCTCAACCAGCACAAATGGCCAGCAGTAGCTACAAACATCTTCTATGGGATCTCAGAGTTCAGTAAGGCCATGTATCTGTATTTTTATCACTTTTCAAGAAGTGCTTTAAGTGTTAATGAAATTGGCCAGAGACTATTAAATAGTGACAGAAATGACAGCTCTGCTGTACTATTACAGTGTTTGCACAGCAGTCATTCTGCAGGTTAAGTTATTTTGGTATGAGTGGTGTTTAAATTGAATGTAGTCCCCTGTGTTCTTGTTTCATTTAAAGTCAACCACAGACTGCATGCCTGAACATTATGCAGAGTCAGTAAGTTTTGCTGAGTCCCATTTGTTTATTTTGTTTTTACCCTTCATTATTCCTTCTTCCAGGCAAAATGAGGAATTTGAAAGAGTCATGCTGCACTACTTCTCAGGCTTTCACAGTGCAAACCACCACAAAGAAGGAACAACACTAACCTAGTGAAAACCAGGCATAAATAATTTAAGCCTAATAACACAAACTCTGAAATCCATCTTAACTGCTTGCATTAGGCTTCCACCAAAGGAAAACTGAATTCAAGTCTCCAAATGTTTTCTGCAAAAGTTAGCAGCATGGAGTTAAAGATACTACAGCCAGAAAACAGGTCTATTCTATATCCAGATCTTTCTGCACAAAGACAGATAACAGCCAAAGTAGAAAGAATAGTTTCAATCTCTGTTATGCTGTTAATATGGTTGAATGCAATTGTTTATCTATTAGAAACATTTTTCAGATATGGTGTTTTCTTCAGACACTTTACACCATTCATCAGATTTCACCAATTGCTTTCCTAGAAAGCAATAGCGCATCAGTGTTTGCAACCTAGCTATTCCTTAACGGAGAAATACTTCAAGTTATAGCTTAAGCTCAGCTTCCCCGATGACTTGAGAGCTCATAGTAAACGCTAGTATTGTGCCATTATTATTTGTTCAAAGACATTTTAATAAACACTACATACACACATATATATAAACACATGCTCTTTCATCTGACTTTGAACTTCTTGTGTTTCTCAGAACATTTACTGTTCCTGCTATATCACCAGGAGCAGTTACTGTTAGCTGAGAGACACCAATTCACATGACTAGAAAGAGCACAGAGGACAGGATCGTGATGCTATAAGGAAACCGAGATGGAAAATAAAAGAGTGAGTTGGGTGGATGGAAATCTGCATGAGGTCCCCAAGTAAATAAAGCCCACAGTGGGTGCAGGGGTCTTATTCAGTCACAGGTTTTATTTCAATTTTAACATGAAATAACTAGACTCGTGACAGAGTAGATAAAGAAGGGAGAGGCAGCAGGACACTTAATAGTTGTTTTTATCACCATGAGAATTAATAACAAGAGTAGACACCATACAAGCACTAAAAAACCCCTCTCTTTGACACCTAAATATAGACCTGGAGCACAGAGACCAAGGTGCTCAATTCAGCAAACTTCAAACTAGTTTAATCCCCAGTACCGGTTTTTCAGAATGGGAACGGTCTACAACCAAGAGCTTGACCCACATTGAGCTGTTCATGCTCACACAGCTCTGAGAAACTGAATAAGCAAACTTAAAATGAAGCATTTCAAGATAGTTGTTTAGAAAACAGTTGTGGTACCTCCATGCTGTTTTGTGCCTACCTTCTCCCCTACAAATGACTCATCTTCCGGAGCCTAGCAGCCACATTGCAGTAAAAACTCAGTAACTAACCTCCAGTCTCTATAGGAAAAGGCTTACACAAAGCTAACAACCCAAGTACTCCAAGCAGCTTCTGTTCAACAGCCACAAACAAGAACCCACCCTAGGCCTTCCGCTCCCACATAAGCCACCTGCAGTGCAGCACTCATTGCAAACAGCTGAGAAGCAATGACACCTCTAACAGCTCCAGCTGGGAACCCATAGACAAGCCCCACAAAAGACAAACACACAGCCCACAGCAGAAGTAAATCAATGTAATGGAGATCTTAAGTATCAGACAACTAAGCAAGGAAACAGCAAGTGAACATGAGCCAAACTAGGCAGACTAAAGCCCTACGTAGATTTGTGTTGTGAGTTTTCCTGAAGAAGCAGTTTTAAAACTAATTCCGTTATTATCTCTTTTTTTCTTTTTGTATTAAACTTAAGTGCGTGTAGGATAATAAAATGTGGGCTTTGCTGTAGAAACACATGCAGATCTTTAATACCACCACGTGAAAGGACAGAGGAGATGTCATCTCTAGAAAAGGTTCATTTTCTTGATTCCCAATGTAATATTATAGAAAGATCCTGTGGTTCTGGGGAGACAAACCTCTTGCTTCCAAGATACTGTGTTTCTTTTAACTGTTGTGAACTGGAGGACCCGAATCCCCAAAACAACTGAAAACCATGACACACACATCATGTGTTCCTGAGATTGCTGTGCTGCAAGCAGTGAGCTCACAGAACTCAGCAGGCCCACACAAGTAAGAGTTTAACTCATGCTTTGGTATTTGCAAGATCAGGGGTTTGAGATGATGAGATAAACTCTAATAAAATCTGGAACTAGCAAATTCTTTCTTGAGTAGCATTCATGAAGATTTACTGTAAATATATGTAAACAAAGTAATATGTGTTGTAATATCAGATTGTTACATGCATTTTCTGTTGTGTATGAGAACATTTGCACCTAAGCTAGCTATTAAAGTAGTCCACAAATACCCATGTTTTGCCATCTGCTTTTGAACTGAATGATCCCTGGAAAGCAGCACCATAAATATTTCTACAAATGAGTAATCTGTTCACGTTATACCCACTAATGCTCTCTTATGGCAGAGCAAACAAATAACTCAGATGTCATATCACGGCACGCAGCAACAAGAAGGTGCACTCTGACTGGGTTTTAGCACATTACTAAGAACTGCATCACTGCTTGTCTCTGAGGATCTAACCTGGCTTTTTAGAGACATATTTCTTGACAGCCTGTCAAGAAAGGCTGGAGATGCACACAGAAGAAAGAATACCTTTACCATCTCATTTTTTTTAGAGATGGTGAATTCTAATCTGGGCTAACTCTCAAAAAGATCTGAACAAAAGGATGAATAGAAAGTAGCAAAAGAGGATTTATAAAGGTGGTTTTACAGAATGATGTCTTAAAGGCAGAATATGCACAGGAAATATTTTATGCCTTGACTATACAACCTACAAGTATGCTCAACGTTTTGAAATATAAGAAATCAATTTGCCACATTTATATGAACATCTCTGACCTTTTGAGTGTAGCTATTTGAAAATGCTCTGTTCAGCTGCTGGGGACACAGTAAGAATAGTACCAGCCACATGAAGTTCACTGAAGTTCATCAACAAAGAAAACCAACTCTTGGTTCATCAGCTGCAGGTCCCTACTCGACCTTCCTTCCCAGCAGGGCATTCAGACTGGACACAGCAGATTTCCTCATGTTCATTTTCCAATCAGTTCTAGGAAGATCAGGGAGTCAGGAGAACTGGGATGTTCAGAGCTGAAGGGAAGGTGTCTGCCCTCCTTTACAGATCCAAAGACTGCTGCCATTTGAGCTTGGAAAAATCAGGAGCTTTGCCCTAGACATGATGGTTTGGATGCCTAAATGTGCAGCCAATGCAGAGGGGAAGGGGAACTTAAAGCAGTTCTCATCTCTAGGCAGCTCTAGGTCACTGGGAGGCTTTCCAGGGCTTGAAACCAGCTCAGAGCCTGACAGCTGCTGCTCCCTGGTGGGAAACTCTGTGGGCACTCCTCCCTTGTTCATCCTCCTTTATTACAAAGCAACTGTTGAAAAAAACTATGGGGAGGGTGAGTGATGTCCAGTGCTTAAAGGCAGCTGAACGAATCTGCCTGGACTATGCCTGAAACCTTATCACTTTTTGTGTTTTTATCTTGAAGCTAATTGAAGAAAACCACTGCTTTAGTAAGGCTCTGTTATTTGTTAGAAATAAAACATGAAGCAGTAGGAACCACAACTGGGACAATATCAAGGAAGATGAGTTAAACTGCAGTTTCTGCAGTTTTTCTTATAGATCCTGCTCTTGTGACAGATGACCTGGCCATCCTGCCCTTCTAACAGGAAAGAAATGGCCCTAGGGGAGGAAAGTAAACAAAATTTTGGATAGATCTATTATTTCAGCAGACAAAAGAGACACCATCCTCACAAGCAGCTAACAGTGCTGACCAACTAACCTCACACCTGGTCTTTTGTATGAGAGTAGATCCTTACTTTATGTGGCTTCTTGAGAGTATCCTCTGGGGATAGTAGACTCTGAGACTTAGGAAACTGACTTTAGCATCACAGCACCTGATGTTACATTTAATTTTGCCTCTGGGTTAGCTGGTAACACTGAGGATACTGCCTATTGATTAAGAAATAGGAAAAGTGAGGCATGGTGGTAGGAATAATAATAGTCACATAATGGCACAAAGATCTATAGGTTCAAAAAAAATTAAGACTACCAGATGTTACTGTTCTTTTCAGTTGCCATGCAACCACGGCTACCCTGCTATGCTTCACCTTCCTAATCTCTTTAACAGCTAACTCTAAAACAAGTATAATTAATTTCCCAATGAATGAGACAGGACATCATCCAATCATGTGTAGGCAGAAGTCCTTTGACTGTAGGTATAGGAACACTGAACAGATACAGCACCAGCACAGAGTGAGGCGCAGAGCCGAAGTGTTGTAAGATTTACAAAAGTTATTGCTGCAAACTATGATCTTTCCTGTAGCACAGGTTTCTGAGTAACTCAGAGCAGGCATCTTGTCATGCTTCTTAGGAGACAGTTCTTGCCAGCCCTCTAGCGATCCAGGCAGTCTCTTAGCCTGAAAATCCAGAGACAAGTGGGCTGTGCTTCAGCAGAGCGGTAGGACAAGGAGGTATGACTTTGCTCACTATGCTCATTTATGCCCTTTGATTATAACTATATGAATAATTATCATATTTTCCTATGGGCAGGGTCTCTGACAACCTGCTTTGTTGTGCTCCTTAAACAAATTGTTTCTGAACTATATTGCATAAAAATAAGATCCTTGTAGCTATGCTAAGCCAGAACACTTCCACCGTGAGTAAAATGGATGCTGAATAGAATAGAGTGGTTTTTGCTTCTAACAAATATTTGTATAAATATTTTGTATATATAAGGAAAGTAATGTATACCCCAAAATACCTTTTATTGTGAAGCGTGTCTCATTTAGAATAGGCACAGTCCTGTGCTACTAACATTTCTACAGAGCTTCCTGACCACAGTGCTGGCAGAGCTGGTGAGCAGCCACGCAGTGCTCAGGTTAGTGCTGAATATGAAGGTGTTCCCATGGTTTCTGATTTAGCGATGAAGATTTCATTGTAATTACTATAGATTGTACAAATGACATGCCAGTTTAGTGCAATACCTTATTTCAAAATACAGGAAAGAATACATGAAAGAGGATAAAAGCTGTTCCATTTCATTTCCTGTGAATTCAGGCTCTGGGGAGCTGCATGTATTTGCATATAAGCTATGTAGGAACAATAACAATGACATTCAGTATTTTGATAATTATGGCTTTCTGATATTTTTAAGGTGTTCTTAAATGATAAATACTTCAGTTAAGAACGTAGTGTATAGACTTCAAAGCATTTAGAAATTGTGATAAATCTCCATTCCACCACTGTAGAAAATGCCGCATTTGAAAGAGCAGACACATTTGGCTGTGAAATAAAGTGGTATTAAAACCTCTCTTCCTTGGACTTGCTGTGTCCGTCCTGTGACTTTGCACAAATGGATTGCTGTTCCTGCCATCAGTCCAGGAATCACAGCATCCCTCCAGCACAACCAAATTTCCCAGACCGGCCCATCCACTTTTGATACAGTGATCTCCACTATGTGGTGAAAAATAGGAAAAAGTCAAACAGCCTGAAGGTTTGGCCTTCAGAAAATTGTATGTTGGCTACAGTACCAAGATTGGACCAATGCCCAGGACCTGTTTTGCAAGAGTTTCTTCCAAAAGTTTCAGATGGATGGTTTGGTAATGCAGTGGGCTGCTGTTCTGATGGATGAATGTGGGAGCAGGACAGACTGGTTATTCCCAAAGGTATCCATGAGTGGGTTAAGTTCACCTGTTGGCTCGGGGATTTTAAGGTGGAAGTTGGTAGGAAGCAGGTTAGCCTGAGGGTGGGGTCTTAACAGAGTTTTAGCAGTATGACAGTGAGCAGCACTTGATCTGTGCCATGTGGAAAGGAAATGGATTTATCCTTGGCTTTGTGGCACAAGTGTGTACTTGTATCAATTATATTTTCATGAGTCCATCAAGTTTTTAGGATCTGCCAGTCCTTGTGCACCGCTACTCAAAGAAAGTTTCACAGAAAAAATCTCATGCTGCATAAAAAGGTTTGTGTAGCTGTGCTGTAAAGCCAGCTTTGAAACTGTAAAGTTTCAAAGTCAGAAAAGACCATGTTAGGCTATAACATGCCATAACAGCAAGCACTAGTGCCATGAATTCCCATTTCTTGTTTCCCAGGCATGTGGAAAGGCACGTAAGAATTCTCCATGTCATACAAACTAGTACATAAATTAGCTGGAATGAGATTTTAATGTTGCGATTACATACTTAGATTATTAATTACTAGCCCAGCCCTCCTCATATTTTGTCTACTTCTTATTATCTTGTTTTTGCAGTGGATGGTAAGGGAAAAAGACAGACAATCTTGAATGGTATTGTAGCCAGAGGGGCATTTAAAATATTGCTCTGCACCTGGGAAACAGGTTTAATTACTGCCGCTGTCAAAGTGTTTTAATGTAAACAGGTTTCCTGATGGATCACATTTCCTTGCTGTGAACTATCTTCCCCCAAACACAATCCACTTTATGGTAAGGCTTAAAATGAAGGTATCATAAATTAGAGCAATGAAGCTTTTATGATTAAAGATGCTTCATCTGCTTTTAATGCCTCAAATTATAGAAACTATAACAAGCCTTCACATTAAAATTTAAATAGGATTAAGAGTCTGAAAGTCTCTGTAATGTAGATATCATAGGCCTGATTCATTCTGAGATGGTGCAGAGCTTTGTGCAGATTCAGAAGGGAAGCAGCTCCTACTTCCTTTGAGACAGCTTGGAGTAGGTTTAGCTGTTGGCATGTACTAAAAAAAAAGGTCTGAGACTGCCCTAACCTGTGTACTGGAGACAGTCTTTGATGTACCAATGGCATATAACGAGATCTTCCTAAAAGGCACCACAGAAAGCATGCTCTCTGTGCACACAGTTACTGCTCAAGGGTACTTTGGGTCCTTTAAAACAGGCAGTGTACTTCCTATGTATCTGTTTCAGCAGATGAATCACCATAAAAATACCTACAACTGCATATGCAAACTGAGAAACGATTCTGATCACCTTGAAGTATTTGATTTATGTAATCATCTTATCCAATTCACATTACTCGAGTAATAACTTCTCAGAGCATGTTTCATATTAAGCAGCATTTGTCATAAGCAGATCTTAAAGCTGTAATTAAAACATTTGCTTCCACAACATACTTACATTCTGCTCATCCTTTCAGAATAAAGACACATAGCTCTTACTTGACCTAACTCCAATAGGTAAGGAAGCTCAGCTTTCAGATGTACATATTACCCAAGAATTAAAGAAAAGAAAAAAAAGTAAAAGAAAAGAAATTATTTCACGTAGGTGGTAGTTGAAAGAGGAACGTCAATTCATCTTATAAATAATTCATGATGAATTATTCACTTGACTCATATAGAGATATAGAATCTGCTGTTTTGTAGTATAAAATCTCAAAACTTGCATTTACATGAAGCAATATAGTATATAGTTGGGGGTGTACTTTTAAATGAACTTTGTGAAATCTGAGTTGGACTGAAGACACCTAGATATGTACTCTGTTTCTTGATAGAAGATGACATGGAAATTGCCCAGAAAAAAATACATAATTCAAGAAAAATCGAAGGGCACACAATTTCATGACTCACAAATTCACTCATTCTTTTGGGAGATGAAGCAAATAAGAAAAGTCCAATCCATTCTAAGGACACTCCTTGAAATTTCTGGTTTGTATTGCAGGACCACAGCCATCTCTGCATGTGCCAGAGCAGTCTTTTCAATCTGTTTGGATTTTTTAATACTTATCATTTCAGACTAACAAAATCCTTTTGCTAAATTATGGAAAGCCAAAGATCTGATTCTCCCAATGCTTTAACCATGCTAACAATGGCATTGCGAACATTCCCACTGATATATTGCAGTAGTGAGGATGAGAGAAATTACACATCCATCCACGTGTTAGTAGCCTCAGAAATACAGGAAGAAAACAGCCAAAGCCACTTGTCGAACTCTGAATCTTTCCTGTAAATAAGTACCCTACAGACAGAGTTCCTACAACAATAATTGTACCAGTGGAAAGCCCTTCAAGAATTTTCTACTATGAGAGTTAGGAATTTTTTACCCCAATTTCTGTTCTATGTTCATTTATGTTTGTATCATTTTTTCCCATTTCAGCACACTGGGACTAGGACTTAAAGCTGCTCTGAGTTTAATTAATACCTCACTTTCTTATCTGAGATTCGGTGTAACATATTATATTTGATTAAACACCACTGTTTCACATGAAAAGTCAACATGAACAAACATCATTTGCTAATCAGAAATAACTTGCTAAATGAGAGAATTGAGAAATCCTGCGTATTCATAAACTTGTTCCGTAATAGCACGAACTGGAAAGCTGTAATACCCACATAATACCTCTATACATTACACAACAACTAGTTTCCATGATGTTTTCATATTTCAGACCAAATGCTTTTGCTAGGCAAACTGTATGGCTGGTAAAAGATGACTAGATGGTAGCACGATATGGTCAACACAGCCTTATCCTGGCGATGGCAGTAATAACCTCTCTGGACTTACAAGATTGGTGTTATATTTGGTCTGTCTCAGAAAACTGCTGGCCCACAGCCTCAGCAGTAAGAAATCAAAGTCTTCATTCAAATTCCCTCTTTCCTGACAGCATAGATGTTGATGTAATGCTGTGGGCACTTTATGGGCTCCATTTGATCCCGCTTACTTGAACAGCTATAGCTAGCCCTGGCAGCTGTATACTGACTACATCACACCATGCATAACAATGCCCATGGTCTGCTGTCAGACCTGCATGTTAGCAGAACATCTGTACTACCTTTAGCGATGGAAGCTTTAAGTCCAGATTTTTTTATGAAAGAAAGAAACAAGAGAAACTCTTGCAGTTTATTGTTTAAAAGCAAAGTTGCATGTGTAATGCTATCTAAATAATATTACTCAGACATTGAAATTCATGTGTTTTTTTTCATGCAATTTTTTTAAGATTTACTTTCCTAAAGCAATGTCTTTTCTATTGTTTTTGCAGTTTTTAACTGGTAAGATTAAGAACAGAATAAACTCTAGTCATTTAGGGTCAGGCAGAACTCCAATTGATTGTAAAAAAAAAGAAGTTGATAAATTGACACAAAAGAAACCTGATGCACACAAAGCTGTGCAAAGTTGTGTAAATTTTGTTTACAGTTTTAAAGCGACACAGATTTTGTTCTGAAGATGATTTCTTACATCAATTTATGAATAATTCTGATGCATAAAACCTCGTAATTGATTAATATAAATTTGATTTTCATTCATAGAAGTCAGAGCACTGGTTATTTTCACAGTAGCATTATAAATCAATAAGATAACAGTAAATATTGGTTATTGTACTGATTTATTACATCCCCATATAGTAGAGGCATACTCCAAGAGCTCTAAGTATGTGACCACAGTTTTTAAACTACAATTTTATTTGAAAGTATGCTTTCGAATATAGAGGCAGTAATTCGATTTTTTTAACATAGAGCTGTCAGTACAAAACTAAAGCACAGAAAAAAAAATCAGAACAATCTGAGAAAATTCAGCCACAAAAAATAAGCACTTAACCTTTAGTTAAATCATTCTGGGGAAGATTACTGATCAAATCTCCTTTCACAGCCTTTCTGCCTGGTGGTGCACCTACCCATTTTTCTGAAGTGACTGTTAGCCAATAGCCATATCTTATCTCAGGTCATACATTGCCAAAGATTGGAGTTGTCTAAAAGAAGGCTTATATTGACAAGAAGTTTATCAAAATTACAATACAATGCAAATATTTGTGTTTAAGCATATTTGAAAGACTGACATACATGTGTCTAGCAATGGGTCCCTCATCAAAGGTGTATAATTTAGCACTGACAAAAACATTTGGATATTCATTTACAAAATAAAAAAAATGCATTTTTTTTTTTCCTAGAAATACATTAAAGAATGCCAAGCTAAGTCATACTTGCTGTGTTTTTAAACCCAAACTTCAATGTGGGAGGGGTGGGGGAGATAGAGGTTAGCAAGCACTTATTATCCAAAAGAAGAATAATTACTTTTGCTGCTGTGAGGGGGACTGGATATTTTTATCTGAAAAAAAAAATAGCTATTGCAGCTACTTTCTGAAATGCTTCATAATTACACGGCAGCACTGCACACCACAGAATTCTTTCCATGCTAAACATCAGTTTGGACATAGTTAAATTTTATAGCAGTAAAAACAAGTACCTATTTCTCTCTAGAGGGCCATGTTGTGGGAACAGTCGTGTTACAAATATGATACACGAATCCATATACATTGTATACCTGCTGGAAACTGAGCCTGTATCCAAGCTTTGAAATTTATGATTATTCTGTAATTCAGTATTAATTACTTCTCTGCATTCACATACAGAACAGCAGGCTATCTTGCACTTAAATTTTAGTTAGGCAGACTCCAGAAATGTGAAACACTTTGGGTGTTCCTCTCCTAGGAGGCAGAAATGCAGTAAAACACACGCAAGTTAATCTGCATGAGCTCTGACTGATGCTGGATTATGTGTTAAATGTGCATGGAAAAAGGAAAGAACAGAACAGTGCACAAAATCCAAACTTTGCAGCTCCTTACAGCTAAAAACGAGTCTTTGAAATAGGAGTCTTTCCTACCTATTTTGTAGTGAAAAATCAGACAGCTCACACCACGTATGGAATAGTTAGGCCTTCTTCATCTTATTGTGTGGACGTTTTTCTTGTGGTTCTATAGCTCCTTGTAGAGAGCAGAAGCTCCTTTTCAGCGAGCAAATCTGGTCATCTCCTGCCTTACCAAGACAAATCTCGGTGCTAGCCACAGAAACTATATGAAAGAATTAAGATCCATCTCCTGTGCGCTAGCCGAAAGTTGTCTGCATATGCCCCCTGAGACACTGCACAGTTTGGATGATGCTATGAGGAAACAGAGGCTTCAATGCATGTTTTATGATAGTGGTTAGGATACCTGTCTTTTCAGTCCTTCTCTCCACCCATTTCCTCCATGAAACCCTGAGAGGTTTTTCAGTATGTGGCCAACCTGGACACACAACAGCAATGAAGCCAGCCACAGTAACTAAATGTGGACGTGAGGAATAAACTCAGGCTGAGGACTTTAAGAATTCACAGCCTTTAGCCACTGGCCCCTGCCAGCACTGAAACATCCCAGTGCAACTTCCCTGGTTAAAGCTGTAAGAAGGGTTCAACAACAGAAACTAAGTGCACCACATAAATTTCAGAACATACATATTAATAACTTGCTGTGGACTTCTGGCCTAAATTAAGTTTGGAAGTCAGATTTCTTGCATTTATAGTGAATGCTGAATATGACACTTCCTATGGTTCCTGCTGTCCAACAATAGTGTGGTTAAAAGACCACCATTACAAAGCCCATTTGTCCAGCATCACCAAAATCATTGCATTACTACCACCCAAGTACCTCCCAGGTAAAGCTTAAAAGCATTTACAGAATATGCCCGCTAAAACATTGCCATAAGCTGTATTCTAATGGAATATTTAAAGGTATTTACTGACATGAAAAATGCAGCATCTGAAAGGATATTTCTCCAAGTGACTGCTGAAAATGCATTATCTGTAACATGTATAGCAGAAATTTCACATTCATGCTTGTCACAGCATCAGGAGCCTGAGAATAATCTATTCAGCTCAGTGACCTGTTATCCATGCCGTTTGACCACATGCAGACAGTGCTTTTTTTCTTTTGGTAAAACTTATTTTAAAATATTTTAAAGATTCTTTTTCTTCTCTTAAGGAAAATGTGGAAGATATAGGGTAATGTAGTCAGTCATTATCCTAAAATGTTACAGTATGACTTATTTGACCTGAACTGAAAAATAAATAAATTCATTAAAAAAAAATCTGTTTGGTTTACATGAAGGAAATTGGAACCAGAATTGTGAAATATTGGAAGTTGCAAGTTACTTTAACACCTGACATGGAAACACTAGGGGCCACAATTTTCAGACACAGTAGCACCTGAAGACACAGATAGGTAATTGTGTAATTTCTGAAGTCCCTATGCATGCATTCAACTCACATTACTGTCAGCATTAATGTAATGCTGGATACATCTTTCTGCATCTTTATGATGGGAAATTTCTTACACTCTCCGTCAGTTTCTAATGCCTTTCCTTTTGAAGCTGGTGGTCAGCCTGCATCTGAGCAGACACAACTGTGGGCAGCTCTGAAAGAGCAGAAGGCCAGCTGTGCAAAGCACTGGAGGTCTGGCAGCAATACTCGATCAGCTACATACTGAAGCAACTCATCCTCTGACAGCCAGTGTCTCTGCAGGGTTTGTTGACTATGGCTGCGGTGAAAAAGATCACCCCAAACAGTCACTGTTTTGGCTGCAGTCATATTGGAAGGAGTCCATTCATTCCTCTGCTCCCTCCTGCTGATTCTGGTAATGTGCACCTTAGGAAGGCACTGTGCCTGTACAATGGATGTGTGCTGATTAGTATTTGTTAGGCTGCATAGAGAATATGATTTTGTTGGTGGTGTACTGTACTGAATATGGATGGAGTACTACAATGATATCAGTGAAGTTGCCTTTGCTGCTGACTGCTTCCCATTACCTAAGGTTAAACCATTCACGGTAAAAAGCTGTTCTTTCAGCAATCTTTGGGGGCAAGGATTATGGAGATACATACAAGTACCCACTGAAAAATCATGCATAATTTTTTTCCTCTCAAATTGAGCTAGTAATGACATCACAGAAAATCTACTTTATTTAATAGTGCTTTATAGAAATATTAAACAGTAAGACAAGTTTTGTAATGCACCAAAGACTTTGAGGTTTCCAAGGCACAGCTCCACAAAACTTATACTCGATAGATAGATTTGTCAGTGGACGGGAGTATACACGAGAAGGGTTTAATAGACAGATACCAAAGCTGGTTGTAAAGGTGTTTAAGGGAGCAGAATCTCAGCAGCGATACACAAACACACTCAGTCCTTTAATATTGTATTAAAGAATGTTAAGTATAGAAGTGCTCTAAACAAAGTAAAAGCAAATGTTAAAAACAAAGTAGCAGCTAACCTTCAAGTTCTGAATTAAAGTGTGTTGTGAGTCAACAAAGCTTGTGAAAGCCCATCAGCTCCAATCTCTATTCCTTGCCCTTCTCCACGCCCATATAGCAAAGGACAGTTTAATACTCAAGCTAAGAGGTCAAAGTATTGGCTTTCACACAGTGTTACTGCATTTCTGTCACTGGGGCTACAACTGTTACTACTGATGCTACTGGTGAAGAAATAAAAATTCAGATTTCAATAAATCCTTTGAAGTACTGAAGAATAAAGCAGAGACAACTGAACAGCAACGATGATGACAACTCAAAGATTTCTCCCAGAGAACATTACAGAACAATAAATAAATAAATAAATAAGCAAAATCAGCAGAGGGCAATACTTTACAAACAGATAATGTGATGTGGTAAACTTAGCAGAAGAACAGAATGAAAAAGTAGAAAGTTCAGAAATGAAAAATGTATTTTTGTCCAGTTCAAAATCAATTTCCAATAAGAACATGGGCAGTACTTCTGCAGAATTATTCTCAGCTTCTAAAGAGAATAAACATTTTTAGAAAAATTTCAGGCAAGAAAATAGTCTCTGTTGATGGCATTTAAGGCTTTTTGTAAGTAAATTTCAAAGCACCGCTTAGCAAGAGATCATTGCTATCGTCTTCATTTTACGGGCACAGAAACTGCTACACACGATCTGTAGATTACTAAAAAAAGGTATCCAAGAAATTGCCAGCTCTGCAGAACAGATTGTGTAACCAGATAAATGGATGTAAAGAGAGCGCACATGTAAGCCATACTAAGGGCCTTCTTGGTTGCTATTTGATCCTACACTCACATAATGAACTCTCTTAGAGCAAAATGTTCTCCATATTGTCCATAAGAAACAAATCTGCATTTGTTTCTTTTATTGCACAGAATTAGTTTCCCTTATTTGATAAAACAGATTTAAATTACTTCTGCATTGTCAGATTATGTTTCTCTGGCCTACTTTATCAAATACATTGGCTAAATCTGTGTCAGACAGCAATTTTGCCTGCTTAGATTTAACGTAACTGTCAGACATATAGGCCATTTCACCAGAGCATCTCTAAGTACGTAACACTATTTCGAATTCCCAAATAGCTGTCAAGTGCACAAAAGATGTATTTTCAGTTCAGCAAACTCTCTACCATTACTTCTGCTTTCTGTTTATTATGCAAACCCAACAGCATTCAGTATTTTTGTTCTGTTGATAATTGCTAATTATGGAAGGAAAAGTTATCTGATTGTCAACTGTGGAATCAAATGAAATGAAAATATTCCATCAAGAATTTAACAAAAGTGTAGGAAAAAGACCAACTAAAAATAACAATGTACGTGTTCTTCTGCCATGATCTACTTCATGGCAGAAGTAAACCACACACAATTCAGATCCTTATTGCTTAATCATCTCACATTTCATTTTCCACAGCTGCCAGTTGTCTTGGGCAATGTGAATTACTTTTTGGAGCAACAGCAACAAAGAATTTAAAAAGGAAAAAAAAAATGTTTCTTAGCTGGAAACTGCTTCCACTAAAATAAAACACCGGAATGCAAATATTCATTTCTGAATTAATTAGTGACAGAGGGCTTGGCTAACCTGTGCTAATCACACCCCTAGGGTCCTCTAAGCCTCTAAAGCTGATTATCTCATGATTGTCACACCCACTGGGAGTTCCCTTTGTCATGAGCAAATTCAGACTGTAGCGTGTTGTGGTTTTTGTTTTTTGTTTTTAAATTTCCTTGTTTAGCTGGTAAGGTTGGATAGCGAATAGCAACTCCATCTCTAATCCTTTGGCTGGCTGACAGGAGGAAATACACTCTAGTATTGCTCTCATTGAATTGTTAGAATTCAGAGAGAAGCAGCAGCTAGCAAGTCATGTGGCAAGATTATACACTGATAAGATAGCTTTGTCCCTCCAAAGTTAAACCAGATGCCAATAATAAATACATGCAATTCTTTTATTATTATTTTAATCCCTGATTTTATCTTTGAGAATGTCTCTTTTGTTGACAAAATTGCATCAAGTCATGAAGAATTTCATACAACATAAACTGCAAATACCCTGTACAACATACACTTCACGATGCTCCTCCAAAATCCGTCTTCTACTATGACAGTAGAAGCTGCAGAAGGAGCAGGTAAGCTTACAGCTTGCATGTGAAAGAGCTGTTAGTGAACAGGTGACAACCTTTTCCAGCAGGCATTTTTTGATTCTATGTATGAAATCATATCAATAGAGAACTAAAGTTAAGATGTAAAGCTTACAGATGACCTCCTGCTAGTGGACTGCAAAATACAGTTTGTACATTGGGCTACACTGTGTCTCTCACAAAACCAAGGAAAAAAATTGCAGGTGGGCAGATGCATGTATGCACGTGAACGTTTGGGACGTACAAGAATGTAAAAATCAACTACATTTTGCAGCTGGCACAAAATAAAATTGCTGGTACTGATTTGATGTTCTTAAAAGTATCACAGCATGACATACTCTCATGTCATTTATATTGAATCCATCCATACATTTAAAGTTTTTCTCAGCTGCAGAACGTCCAATCTACACTACATAGAGCAGATTGTCTTGCTCAGTGAAATTCATACTGATCCTATGAAGCATCTATTACAGCATATAGCACTCTTTCTCCATATATTGCTTTTAAGAAGCAATATAATCTGCATTTCCTGAAATGAAACATGACGTGGAATGCACATAACCTGGCTTATAAATTTCCAACAATGTAAAGAAGCACCAGATCTGCTCTAGAAGTTGAATCAAGCTTGTGGTTTGTGATTATTTTTGTAAGCAATATGAAACTTATGCCACTAAATTTGTGGGGTTTTGAATGCACTGTGAAATTTTTATCATTCACATTAAAACATTTGACACTTTGCATATTGAAAATCTTCTAACTGTTTATTAAGAAGTTGGTACCACACGCATGCTGCTATTTATGTGAATATTCGGACATCCCTCAGGTGTGCTGTAGGGACTGTATTAAATGCTCCAAAACATATACGCATGGTGAGAAAGCTGAGCTACACAATAAGAAATCTGTACTGAGTTTGCTGTGTGTCTAGCACTTACCTCTCCCACCAGGTACTCACAAAATATGTATTCTGTGAAATTTTCGTTGCAGAAGGGAGAACGGAATTTACCAAAACAAAATTAGCAATGTAACAAAGGCATGTGCTCACTGCACAAGCGCACAGAGAGATACACACAGACAGTATGTTCTTGAAGATGATAAAGAATTTATCAAAGCTCCATCTACAACAATAGCAAGATTTTCCCTCAAATGTTTATACAAATCTGAATGAAATTCCACATGGAAATACATCATGAAACAGATTCAGATGCATTTCCATGAGAAAGGTTTGATGGGCTCAACAGTCATAATGACAAATCTATGAAAAGAGCTTCTGGAAATTTGTATTATGTGCATGCATTGTATTGTATGTATATATATAAAATCTCGAACTCAGTGATGCCGATTCTTGCAATATGCATGACCTTTTCATACAGCCTAGACTCCCTGTAGGAAATACTCATGGGAAGACTTAATCTTTCATTCAAACAAATTACTCATTAAAATTACAAGAAAGGAATAAAAGCATAAGGCTTTTTTTGCACGTGGACCAAATAAAAATCAGCCACCACTACAAAAAACTCATTTCTTTCAATGGCTTAACACCTTCTACACTGGAAATAAATGAGAATTCTGAACAACTAAAGCCACTGAGATAATAGTCAAACATACAACCTGACTACTCTAAAGAATTTTAAGAAATTTCCTACTCAACTTCTGGGGTAAATTAAGTGAAGAAACTGGCAAATCTGAACTTTGAGGATCATGTAAGAAACCCACATCAGAGTATGAGAATAATCAGAATGTGAAACATTGTACATTTTACCTTAATTAGCAGTTTCATACTCCTAATGTTTCAAGCAGACTATTGAAACATTGGAAGCAAACATCTTATTTTTAAATCATGCCGGGAAATACTCCCACAGGGAATGGAAACATCAAAATTAGTGTCATAGAGCAGCAAAACTAATTGAGCTGAAATGACTGAATTTACAGATCTATTGCAGAACCATAACTGTACTACAAGGGCTAAGTAATGCCTCCTCTTTTGTCATGTTGGCTTACAATGTCAGAAGTGGACGTTGGTGGTATGGCAGTAGATACTGAACCTTCCCACCAATATTTCATTTGATTTTGTTGCTGTGTGACAGATGGCAGCAGAGGAGCTGTCTTACAAAACGGTGTTTCACATGGAAGAACAGATGAAGCAAAGACGTGTCACAGAATTCCAGCATGCAGAAAAGATGGCATCTATTGGCATTCAACAACACTTAACTGAATGTTTATGGAGACCAAACAGTGGATGTGAGCACAACGGGGTGGAGGGTGGTCCATGTCAGCAGTGGCAATAGTGGGTCACCTCTGTTGGTGCAGATTTTTAAAAGTGAGGTATGCAGTCTCACATTCATCACTGGTGAAAATGCATAGCTAATGGTGATGACTCTGTTGAAAAATACTGTTTCGTAGCTGAGAATTTTCTCTATCAAATAGTGCTTTTGTGCTCTTTGTATTTGTTGTCGTTTCCATGGAAATAAATAGGAGGCATTAATTTCAGAGCAATCCATGTATATACATGCCAATATTTTGTGTCTGCTTCAACTCCTATTGCAAAAATTATTCTGGTTTCCTTTAGAATCTAAATCTTTAAACTGTTTTGGTTATTAAAGCTTTTAAGTCACTCAGGAATTCTTCTAAACATTACAATGCAGGTTTAGCTTTCTAGAGTGCAGATGCATAGAATCTATGTATACAAATATCCAATGTGTTACCAAAGGAACTGTTTGTCTTACAAAATATTACTTTCTTCAATGTAATTATAGCATAGAAAACAGAAGAGAAATGGAAGAAAAACAAAACCTTTTCAAAACTAACAATCTATAAACTAATATTTTCACATGAGGAGGGAAAAGAATTTTGATAAACACGACATATTTAGAGAAAACAATTTTTTTAGTACTGATCTTTTAGAAAAACTTTGAAAATTGCAATGTCACTTGTTTCATATCCCAGACAACAACTGATGTGGAATCATCTCAAACTTGCATGGTTGAGCAAGAAGAGATGGACCTGACATGCTTCATGGAAGGAAAAGTCTTGGGATAAAACTGAAATGCCAAAAACGCAGCAAATTGCATGAATCAAATGGAAATCAGGTAGTAAAAATGTCTTCCAAAGCTGATAATGTACTAGTCATATTTTCCTGTATTTGCCATGGTAAAACAGAAGCTCTATCAAAAATCAGGCTCACTCTGTGTAAGACAGAAGAAGGAAGAAACCTGCTTTTCGATACCAAAAAAAAAAAAAAAAAAAAAAAAAAAAAGGAGAGCTTGATAGCTTATATTACGCATTCTATAAGCAATTATGTGGACCCTATTGGCTTCTATAACATTTTGAAAACGCATTCACAATAATATTCTATTTCCATGCTAGCAATGTCAGTGGGTGTCCTGGTAGTACATTATTTAGGCACATTGAGAAAATAATAGGATTTACAATAGCTGGCAATTTGTTTTCTACTGCCACAGCGTATGCCTTTGTAACAGTCCTTGTAGATGTTAGAAATTTCTTTCTGGCTATTCTGTTCATCTTTTCCACTGAAATATTTCTTCATTGTGAATCACTTTAGTATGAATTGGACTGTTTTTGTCAAAGGTTTTCATTGTTAGACTTAATATAAATAGTGCAAATGTTTTTCCAGGAACAGTCATCCACATTTTTAATATTTTCTAGTTCTGTTTGTAGGTCCGATTAATGGCATTACCAGTAGCACTAGCAAACTATTTCAGAAGGCAGGGAATACTTCCAAATACTGGCCTCATTTTTTTTAATTTTTATTTTTAATTTTCTTTTTAAATCTTAATAAATCTAGATTTAAGAATTAGATTTTAGGGGTTTAACTTTATTTTTTTCTAAAAGCTACCTGCACTACAATCTTTGTTCTCTGAAGTTTACCTATTTAGTCAGGGAAAACATTTGTGCATACTTTGTTTTCCTCTCCCTCAATTCTGGGACACCAATGATTTCAAGCAGAGAATCCACTAATTGCACATGACACATTTTTGCCATTCCAGTTTGATCAGTTCATATACAGGCTGCCTGCTTTTGAACATCAAGTCATTCTAAATTGCAAAGTGGCAACTATGCAACACAATCAGAGTTATATTCATCTATTAGATGACTTCTCATCATTGATATATCTTCACTAAACATCAGCCAGACTTTTGACTCACCTCCTGCTGTCCATTCCTTCACTCATTTCCCACAAAGATGTCTATTTCTCCTCCTATGTACCCAAAATGCATCTTGTCCCTGGACAGCATACATAGTAGCGCACATCTCTTTTCACCACTGGTGTTAGAGACTGATGCCCTCTTTAAAGAAACAACTAATCGCTTCTTAGTCAAACACATAATATTATGTCCTATGATAAAGACTTATTTGCATAAGGATTTATTCTTTCCAAGAAGGACCTCCTTATTTTGAATGAGTTAACACCTTTGACAAGAGCACATTAGATCACATCCTTTCCAACCTATGTTCTAGACAGAATCTCCTTAACAAGGAGGATCTAAGATCCCCAACAAATACCCTCTGGCACAGAAAAGTACTGAAATTCCTTTCCAAGGAAATAAATTTATTTCTTTCCTTGGGGAAAAAAAAAATATATATATAGAATTAGATGAACTTTCCCCCAGGCTCTGGCACTACACACATACATATTCATATATATAAATTATATTTATAAAATACGTAATAATGTGCTGTATAGTATGTACATATTCATACACACAGGGCAAATGCCAGCTTTTTCTCTCTTTTATCCCACCTCTTCATCATCTGCTACATAGAGATGCTTAAGGAGAATCAGAGTAACTTCACATGTCCGTCATTTGTCGCATTCAGAAGACAAACTCCAATTAGATTTTCCTCTTTCAGAAGTTCAAATGCTTTAAGCCCACACTGTATGTCTGCATTAAGAAAGGACACTTCGATTTGAGATACTTCTAGATTTTTTTTGACAAATTATGCTGCAAGCTATTAAAGGCCCAGGATGAATGTTAAATGCAAAGGTGCATGTTTCTCTACTCTACACTTCTCTGTTGACAGGTTCGGTTACTAACATTGAAGAGAATCTGCCCACAGTGACAGGAAAAAGAGATCTCCATAAAGAAATTGACACTGCTGGAAAGATCTCATCTATTAGAAAGGATAATGTTTTTCTCTATCTTAGAATTGAATATTTCAATAATAACCTCACCTAGATTGGTAGATATGAAAGAAGGGCCTGGAGAGACTGGAACTTTAATCAGTAAATTTAAAGTGTGGGTTTTTTGGTTTTGTTTGTTTGTTTGTTTTCCATGGGAAATATACATTTTTATAGGAAGCTGAAAAATCTACTGTGGTTTTGGGGGGAGGGCGGGGGGGGAAGTAGGATTGGTTGAGATTTAATTTGTAGATTTTGTAAATTTTTCCTTGCCTCTCCTTGCAAATAAGTCCACACCAACAAAAGATCTCAATGTGAGTAATGTTGCTTGCACATAGAAGTAGTCTAATTGAGGGTATTTTCTATGAGTCACACTGTGTTTTGAACTGATCTGATTCTTATCAAGCAGAGATACAGGATCCTTAGACTAACCTTTTCTTAATGCCACAGCTATAGAGAGAGACGTGTTTTATAAATCTCAAGGAAGCCTCCTGATCTTAGTCCTCAATTTATTCTTTAAATGTATCCCTACTCCTTTATTGTAGAATACATAACATCTTTGTTTTCTTCAAAACTCCATACAGTTTCCATTTTCATTACACACAAGTTAAAGGAAGTAGAGTTTCTCACAGATATGAAATAATAGATATTAAGTAATTGATAACAGACAACTTACCTGGTGCAGCACCAACTGACTTCTGTCAAGAACATTTTAAAAGCATCAATTTTAGAAGTGCCTAGACAGGCATCTTAAGGTCCAGATCTGCAGGGGTCAAGAGGCAGAGTTTATCAGGTATGCAAATCAGTGGGCGCATAGGCAGGAGCTCTGATTAATTCTGGAGTAAAAGCAATCAACCTTCTTTGTAATAAACCAGATGCAAGGCAAGACTCAGCAGTTTTCTTTGCATTCAGATGGATCCCTGGACCCAGTAAAACTTAATCCAACACATAGACCAACAGACCTTGTCCCGAACTCAGACCTATCAAACAGCACACACTGTCCGAAAGTCACAAGCAGTATGAGCCTGACTCCCTAAAGGTTTGTTTTATTCTACAGCCTCATCATTTGACTCACCATCCAATATTTCCAGCTGGGTAAGGTTGAGTCTGGAAGAAGCTAAACCATGAAGCGCAATGCTAGATTCAGGAATAGTCGTATCAGCTGAAGTTAAAATAACACCTAACTGATTTAGTACTGTGGGGCATAGCTTTTGGCCCCAAAGCTGGGGTCAAGGCAGCTATCCTAGTGGCACAGGTCCAGCGGAATCCTCCGTGGAACTTTTTGTCTTCCTATAATCAGATAATATGGTACAAACACATTTAGTAAAATATGATTATTAGAGGTTAATTTGCTGCGATTTTTTTTCTGCCAAATTACCAATTAATGCAGCTGGAAATAAATATTTTACAGATCTATAATCAAGCTGAGAAAGAAATTGAATCCTCAATTGGAATCTCTAACTATTAATGTATTAAATTATCCTTATATATCTTCAGCTGATTATATCAAGCGCACTTCCACAATTTGAAAGAGTAGTACTAAATTAAATGATAAATTAGTATTGATTATTTTTTAACTTGCATTTCTCTAGATTTTGATATGGATATTGCTAACTGTTGCTGAGCCACAGTGAACAGAGGCAGTGACTTCAAACAAATACTTGACATCTGCATAATAACCTAGCATCAGGGTTGCATTTTTTCTTGTCATTACAAGGATGTTCTATTACTTTCTAAAGACACATATACATACATATATCATCATAGCAAATGCTCTTAATTTGTAGTAAGATTGCCAACTCAATTATTTTTGCCACCGTGTCTAGTGCATTTTTTGAGCACCAGAACCTATCCACCTATCACCAGAGGGGCCCTTTAAGAAAATTAATGTTTCTAAAATGAAGCATTTTCCACCTTCTCTTCCCTCCTCTTCACTTTCTGATGTTCACAGAACAAGTGTGTAAAATGCACCAAGGATGTTCCTTCTGTTATGGTGGCAGCACTTGTTACAAGGGGTGTATAGCAGCTGGGTTTGCCTCTTCCATTTAAAAAATACTAGCCACATAGAATAGACATAGTGTTTAGAGAGATTGATCAACATATATGCTAATAAAGCATGCTGCATTTACAATTTATAGGCACAACAAAACAATAGCAAGGATTTTGTTTGTTTGTCATTTAAAGATTTGAAAGTCAGAAATGCCAGCGCCAACACCTTTGGTAATGAATGACTACAAGACAGCCCTGAAAATACTGCTATTGACATACAAGTCATGTTGATAACTTTGTCCTACACAGGGAAATACTGCTGTAATCAGCAATTTTCTAGATGCCAAGTGCTTTTTGCTTCAAAAGCATATTGTTTATCTACGCAAACTGCTACTGACAGTAGATTTTCGTTAACGTTAAAAACCACTAAGGTGGAATATCGCTGGTATAATATCTAAAAAAGTAATATTCATATTGAGTAAAGTATTTCTAATAAATACACCATTTCTTATTAATTTGTGGCATAATAAATCCAGTCATTTTATGGCATATAAGAATGTTTTATTGGTCATTATGAAATTCCATTTCCTCCCAGATAGCTCCCTGCAGCTTTGTCTCCAAATTAAATAAATATTCTTGAATGTCTTTTAGAGAGTCACAGGCCAAACTACATAAAAAGACACCTGCAGGCCAGCAAAAAATCTCTGAAAACTGGCTTTGAAAATTGCCAGCTACCTGATTCAGTTTTCCTTCTCAAATTTGGCCCGGAAACACAGTCACCAATTCAGGCCCCAAAGGATGAAGGAAAGGTATCTTTCCTCCCTATATGCCCCAGAAAACCCACATTATCAACTTCTTACAGGGAAGGAGATGCAGAACATGACCCTCCCTTGCAAAAGATTTATGTGGATCCACATTACTGTGTGGCATCAAAACACTTCTGAGTTGCAGTCGAAGGGAAATAATGAAGTTGCTACACCAATAGCTCAATGTATAATTCTCCTGCACAGAATTCAGACTATTCCACTGTTTCTAGCGCAATTCGGGCACACAGTTTTGAGTTCATCAGGTGCTAGAACATAGTCAGCTATGTTTCAGCTATGAAATGAATATGCAGAGAGTTCTGAAATAAAAGTGGATGAGTTAATTATATTAAAGGATAAGAATTACATGTACTGTGAGTGAAGAACATGTAGGATGCAGCTGGGCAGAGTAGTCATAGAGTTAAACTGGAAACAATTGTGAAGGATAAGCTCTAAAATAAAATCCCCTTTGCTGTTATTGCAGGAAGCTTGAACACTAAACTTAGCAAAAAGGGCTAAGAAAAGTCAACTGAAGTTTGATTTCAAGTACATTGGGTCAAATTATACATTGCAAATAAGATTCACTGTAAGTTTGTTGTTCATTAATCATTTGTGAATAAATTTTCTGTATTTGTCGGCATACACCAAATTACTTATATGTAAGCACGCCACAATCTTCTACATTGTTTGCAAATCACTTATATTGATTGCTGGTAGTATGTAGTTGATAGTTTAACTCACAAGCAGATATTTCTCAAGATTATCTCAAAAAAAAAAAAAAAAAAGGAATAACAAAGAAAAATGCAATTTTGATATGTGTATCTGAATGAATACTTGTATCTTTTCAAATATTTGACATTTTAGTAAATGTTCAGAAACTGTATAAATATGAAGACTGGACCAAAAAGTGAAATCAAATATACCATTCATGGGTCTCATCACAGCGTTCATTGACAATCCTCAGTCAGTAACTGAGGATTGTTCTTTTAGCTCTAATTCTCAGAATTTCAAAAGAAAAATAATGGTAAAGTATTGAAATAGCCCTCAAAGGAAGGAAAAAGCATTGAATGTAACATGTAACATTTAGATTAACCAGTAACTGAAATGACTTAATTCCTTGGAGAAAACACCATTATGAAAATGCTTCATGAAAAATGAAAATACACAAAGCAGCAGAATGCAACTCTGAAAAATCAAGAGAAACTGAACATTACTGCAAACTAAAATAACTAAGCCTCCACAGCCTAAATGACTTACCCCATAGAAACACACACATAATGAGCGTTTTTACAAAAAAAGACTGGTCCACTAAGAATGAAGAAACTACAGAGATCAGAAAAGCTAGTTGCAGAAAAATAACCAAACAAGGATCTAAGAAAACACAAAAGCAACTCCTTAAGCACAAGGAACTTCATCTGTACCAGAATCTACTGAAAAGCCAGGAATATTTAAACCAGAAAAAAATCATTTGAGGTTAAACTAAAGAGTAAGTATCAAAACTTACCATTAAAAATATTTAATCCTTACTACACAAAAATCCTTCCATCTTTCCTATCGGAGGTTTCAATCACAAACTTCCATAACCTGAATGACCTTAATCACCAATCAACTTGAATTGTCACAAGTGCTGATTACTTGGAATTTTACCTTGAAAGCCATGCAAATAAAAATAAAAACAATTATTTTGCATACCAACATTATTTTATTTTTGTAATGCATAAACTTCATCTTCAGAAAGCATTTGGAAATGTTCTGGCCAGAAGGAAAAAATTAAGCAAAATGCCAAATTGTTTACACAAAAACACCAAGAAAGTTAGAGTAATTTCACCATAAAATTAAAAGAATGCCAGTATTTAAAAGTTCTGATAAACCAGAACGACATCTCTGAAAACTGTCTTATTCTAAAGAATGGATTTAAGTGTCTTCTAGCTAATGTGTAAAATCTTGCAAGACAAAATTAAACGCATTTATTTTATTCAGTACTTGTTAACTAACAGTAAGTAGACTCAATGAGACTATCAAGACTATTTTCTGATTGCCTGTTTTCAGTACAGAAAAAGGTATTTCCTTTTACCACTGAGTTTTATGAATTTGGTAAATCACTGAGTCTTAGCATGAAGTTTTTCTCTTTCCTTCCCGTACTTTTTCTTCTTTTTCTTTATACTCTTACAAGTGAACTTAAAGAGTACGAAACACAAGAAGGAATCAAAAGTAGCCTTGCTCACTATGTATTGTACTCTAATGGCCACAACAGCAAAAACTAAGATTGCAATACCTCCTATGATTAAAACCCTTGCAAATGATGGAGTTAACTCTTTTTAAGGGCTCAGGAAAAGCTCTTTTCTGGTCACTGTGGCCTTATTCCTTCTTAAAGGACATGACCTAAAAGCAATGGTAGACATTCAAAAAGATTTTGTGAAGAGTGTGAAAAATTTATTAACTTCTCATGCAGTGCAACGCCTCACATGCTGTTATTCATTATCATATTCAGTAATAGGAATAGAAAATGCCACAGAATAAAACCAAATTGATTCCTTAGGAAAAGAAATGGAATTCTGTTGAGTTTGATGGCTATGTTCAATTCATTTCAAGAGTTTTATGTCATCACTAGGTTCATTCAGTTCTATATCATCATTAACACACTGGAAGGGAAGAGAATCAAAAGAAAAAGCAATGGCATGTGGCATAGAGGTAACAGCTCATTTTGCAATTGACATTCTAACAGAGGGATGACATAGCCAGGCATAACTAAAAGTAACAGAACTATTTAGGGAACACTTCATAGAAAAGAATGTGCAGAGCAGGGAATATAGCTGCTGCATGTAAATAAGAAATGAAGATAGAACTAGCCTTTTTTTTGTTATCTACAATACTTTATCTGTTGTATGTCATCATTCCATGTTGGATTAAATCAGCCGAAGACAAAGGGGCTACGGTCTTCAGATCTTAAGCCTGTTATTAGCACTGATATTATAAAACCATTGCACAAATTTGCAGTTTTCTTAAGGCATATCTAGGTACTTTGCTATTAATACAGTACTAGTACAACATTGCTATAGCAACAGGAGTTATCATTGAGAAGACATTTTCTAAACATTTCTACCCAGGTGCATGAAACTTTAAAATCTTTTAAATAAGCTTTGAAATACTCTCTGGTTCGGCTGTGGTCAAGACAATAGCAAATAATTCCAAAAAGTTTTTTTGGGGAAGGGAAATTTCATGCTTGGTGAATCAGGGCATATAAATACCATATTTCTTGCATTAAGAGAGAAATTTAGATCATCAGACAGCATTCAGTGTAAAGGAAATGTTGATGAGTACGGCTGAAAGTTTACATAAATCTAAATCAGAAAATTAAAAATTATGATATCCTCAAGATGTGTAATTCTGCCCTGAGCACAGAGATTAACATGCTAAACAGTGCACACGTTAAGCAATTAAAGTGAACAGCATACACAGCAACATAAAGTACAATGTAAGCACAGGTTAAGGTTATTTTGGGAAACAATTTCTGTACTTGTGTTTACAAAACCTTATGCTAGCATAGGACCAGATTTACTCTTTGGCAGAAAGACAGCAGAAATGACAAGAAAGCCCATAAGTCAACCCTTGAGAAGTTTTTCATCTACAGGTTACTTCTACTCATAAGTCACAAGAGTTTTCAGCTGAAGACCTAAATGCAATTATGCTGAACTTATCTCTTGAAGATAAAGTAATATGTTCAGCTGGAGATGATGTGTGAACGATGATGTGGTGACTTGTGAAGCTACATCATCGTTCCTCAATGTGTTACCCTGTAAGGACAGGCAGTTTATACTTTTAACAGAGATCATTTAATTGAAATGGATACATTCCTCTGGTGGGAAAGTCCAATTTTAATGCAATCTCATTGTTACTACTTAGCTTTTCAGTTCTATGCAGGAGACAATACATCTTGAGAAAGAGTTCTTCATGAAATATGTCCTTTTTCCATATAATAGAAGTTAGATACCGAAAGAAAAATTGCAGTTATTTCATTTGTATTTTTGTATGCATAGAACAACTTACAAAAAAATCCCTTACAAATAGAAGACACATACTAGTCGATATTAAAGACTAGGCTATTTTCAAACAGTTCTTTGAAAAATTCATACAGCACAAGTGTCTTGTTTCCTACAAAACACACCTAGTAGAGATGCTACTTTCATAGCATTTGCTAACAGAAAATAATGATTTCCTACTTTAGGTTAGTTAGATATTTTACATTTCTTAAAGTCAAAAAAAGCACAGCTATTTCTCACGTAATCAGAGAAGAAAAACATAGGGAAAACACACCAGCTTAGAGATTGTGTTTCTTCCCTGTTAAGTGAGTAGTAGCAATCTTACTAGCTGTGCTTTATACCTTTGAGTACTGATTAAACATGACAAACAATGGATGAATAATACAGAAAAGGATATACAGGCCAGTTCTGCTCAGTTGTCAGTGAGAAAAGATTTCAAAAGTAGAGGGCAGGAAGGCATTCAGACTAAAGCAAGTTTTTGCATCAGAAACTGTGAGCTCAATTTGCACATTACTCTTCAAAGAAAAGAGTACAGTAGGTTTGGTTGGGACAGAGAGGATGTGATCAAAGACAACGACATGGCATGAATACAGAAGTAGTGATCACAATCTCATTTTTCATAAAGGTATTGAAGTTGCTGCTGCTAAATTCATTCATTGTCACAACAGTCCAGAGGGATGATTAACAGCATGCAACACTGATATAGTTAAGTAAAATAAAGCTGGAAAATCCCAGGAACAGAGCTACATTTCCTCACTGACTCAAGTTGGCAATGTAGTGTCTCCAAAAGCTGACAAAGTAGGAGACAGCTGACGTGCCACCCCAGAGAAATCTTGGATGTAAAATAATTCATGGCAAAGAACTTGTATCTTGATCTAGACCTGCTGCAATGCAATTGCAACTCCATGGAAATCAACCACCTAAACTCTGTCTGAATTTAATTCTTCTGGGCCTTGTACCAGTTTCCAGTAAGCTTTCCCATTTTTTTTTTCCTGCAATAACAACAGTTGTTCTAAGTGGTGTCAATAGCACAGCAAGATGACAGGTATTAATGGCCATCTTGGGATTCCTAAGGATTCTTCTGTGTTGCCTATGGAGGTGCTGAACTGGTGATGGCATCATCATTACTTTTGTTTCCTTGCCAAAATGAAAAAGGCTAGGAATCCAGCTCACAATGTAGTCAGCCAGTAGCCCCACTAAAACAATAATATACTGTGGTTTATTTTTCCACATTGAACAATTCACAGAACTCTATGCATAGAAAAGCACTTCTCAGAGGAAAAGCAACTTAGGTATTAACTGAAGTAAAGAGCTGGCAATGTGGTGGGTGTGTATAGAAAAACTGATTATATTTGCAAACACCTGTGTAAACCACTTAGTTAACACTGAACCAGAATGCATCACGTTATTTCCCTCTTAGTATCAAGTCAAATCTCTTTTTCCCTGCAAACCTGTCCGCAAATTTCTACGATGCTCAAGAATTTTTTCTGATCTTTTTGGCAAAAAGTCAAACACAGAGAAACTTAGGAACTGAATTTGATAACTAGTCACCTATTGTGACGAAGGTTACACAGAAATATGTTTGCTGTCAAAAGTGCTCATTTATCACTTACATGACACCTAGGGGACAGAAGTATGCTGAAGCATGAAAATGATACACTCAAAACATTTGTTGTTTCTTCTATTTCTTCACACCTTCAAGTAAGATATATGTTCTCGCTATTGAAAACCTATTCATACTTGAAACCAACTCAGGTCTCTAAAACATGTTTAACATATTCTAGGTAGGGGAAAAGATAATAAGTAAATAAGGAAAGTCATTTATTTACCAGTCCCCTGCAGCTACTGTATTATTTATCCCAATACAAAATGTTACCAAATAAGAATGGTGACATCCCACGCAGGTGTAAATGATTAATTACACACAGGCACACAGCATACAGCAGATTGCACAGGATGCAAAAAATTTTCCCATTCTTACTGAGAGTCATTTTTAACTGTCACTAAATACACCTAAGTACAATTTCCATTTTTTTTTTTCATCTCCTGTTTTTGGGAGTTTTATCTCTGCGTAATTATTACTCTTAGAATATTCTGGATGGAATAGGATTGCTTACAGAAGTGCACCAGGATACCGTAGACTACACCCTGTTCTTACACCTTCCTTATGTGCTGCACAAGCTACTTTACTGTAGGTTTTTTCTTTTCAAATGACTTACCTATTTTCTGTTTTCATTTCAGATTTCTGTATTTTTCATAAAAGTTTGTTTTAAAAATTCCATAGTATCAAGTTAAAATTGAAACACTGCAAGGATACGTTAAGGAAACTTCAGTTTACCAAAGTTAAAAGGCAGTGCAATTAAAAGCAAGTGGTTTTCTGTTGTTTTTGGGTTTTTAAAATTTTCTTGAAACATGCTTACCACATAGAAATATTTAAAAATTACAAGAACATTTTGACTAAGACCACTGCTTACTATTCCAGTAAGATATAGTAGTAAAAAAATCAGAGGTGATCCCTATCCCAAATATTTGTGATCTAAACAGACAATGCACAGACAGTAAATTAAGAAACAAGCACCATAAAACAGTAATGTGAATATCAGATTCCACAAGGTCTTCTTTTCTGTCGGTGTTGCGCTGTGTGATTGATTGCTTTATTATTGAATAATATGAATGCACATGAGTTTACATGTTACTGGAAAGCAAAGAATACACACAGGTGATAAAAATGTTCACAGTTGCAACTATGGAAAAAGCTGAATCAGAATTTACATCTGGATAATCCATAGAGGAGAGAAACCTAGATTGAAGCTCTAACAGTAGGTTCTAACTGAGGCTATAAAGGCTCTGATAATGTAATATCTAATACAATGAGAATCCTACAGTCTTCTTTCTGAATTTTACATTGTCTAGTAAGAATAAGCTCTACCTTCATTCTTTCTTTTGCAGAGGCTTTTCTTCTTTGCGGTCACCTTTCTCAAAAATCAAGACACTTTAAACCCCTCCACTCCTCTTCCAAGTTTGCCGAATGTTGTTTAGGGTAAAGGATAAATATATGCATTCATACTATATAATTACTGAAATTTCATTTTCTCATGAAACCAGGTTGAAAACAGAATGAAGGAAGCACTAATGGGAAACACTTGTTTCCATAGGGTGAGAGATGATATGGCTGGACAGGCAGGCTCTCAAGAATGGGAAGAGAGGATCTAGAGTGGAAGGTCAAGTGACACAGTGAGAAGAGTGGTTAACCTACTAAATGAGAAGTTGTGGGGATGGAAACAGACAAATGCAAGGAGTGGGAAAGATGAGGGATGAAATCAGAGGAGAGAGTGAGAAATGAATGAGAACAGGAGAATGAATGAGAATACAGAAAGTAATTAATATCAGGCTTGTTGGGGTGAATAGCTTGACTTAACAACTAGCCCCCTCTGGAAGACATTTTCTCAAATTACTTGCAAGCACAAATTCATTCATCTTAACGCAAATGAATAATGCAAGCCATGGAACCTGCAAGAGGCAAAACATGTATATATATTTCAGATAGCACAAGAGATGGCAGCAATCAGAAGTTCTGGATGTCATTTATACTCCCCAGTATGGAACAGAAGGAGCAAAAAAAGAATGCTGCAAACTACAAGAATCAGAAGTCGTTCAGCACAGATATTTGAATGATATTTGAACATAAACTTCAGTAAAAGAAGGCTTATGCTCCAGGAAAAGAGGTCACAGTGAGAGAAGTTACAGAGCTATGACAGCTAATAACTAATAATGAGTAACTGTCCGTAGCCAATGACATGATAATGGGTTTGGAAATGTTATAAAAATGGGAATAATTTTAAAGATTAAAATTAATCTGGGTTGAGGATGAAAAGGTCTTCAGTTTTATTTAGTAATTTATTGAGGGTTTAAAGTTAATTTAAAGCCTAGAAATGCAACTGGATGATTTTAATCCTTTCCTGAAACTGGCTTAATGAAGGCCAGACGGTCGTGTTGGCTCTGGTACTTTCTTTGCTAACAGAAGTGCTGTGGTGGGTGATACTGAAGATAATGTAAAGGGCAACAGACTCCATAACTGCCCATGCCCACCATGCAGTTCAGAAGCTGGTGCAAATCCCATCCTGCCTAACTGTGGAAAGGCAGACACAGTTTTGTTTGCAGCACCTAACCCTACAAAAGTGATTCCTCTCTAGAAGGAATGCTACAGTTTGACCTTCCCTAGGACAGCAGCCAATGAACCCTCCCCTTTCACGGAGCTAAAGAGTTCCATGGTATGGATGGAAAAGACAAAGTTGGCACCATATTCTCAGCTCTTGTAAAGGAATGGTCCCTTGCCTTCAAAAGAATATGTCAATTTTATTTTCAGAGAACAGTTCCACAAGGAGTCTGAGCAGTCTCTGAGGTCTGGCAGTGCTTGATGGGAATGTATGTGTGGGGAGTGGAGGGAACAGGCACATAAAAAAACAGCCAGGAGAGCGCATCAGCATTGCTTCTCTGCTTTAAAATCAGATTGGCTTCATTACAACTCTTCCTTCTCTTTTTTAAAGTTGATCAATTTCTAAGAAAGTGTGATTTTACAACACATGCCTATTAAATTAATTTGGCTAGAATATAATGAGATGTCAAAGACAGCCCAGAAGGAGCATGTTATTCTGTATTTCCAATTGGTGGTCTCAAAGAGCTTTAACAATAAACGTCAATTACTGCTTTTGAGAACTTGAATTGTAAGTAACAACAATTCTCATTTTACAGATGAGAAAACTCAGACACAGGTCCTGTGACTGCAGGGGTCACAGTGTAGCAACACTATCTATCTCATCTGTCAATCTCTGCTGCTCTTTCCCATAGTACATGATCTTTTCTCAAGAAATTAATAACTAATATTACTATGGGTCACAAGCCTAAATTTGCTCTTTTCTTTGCCTAGACAGGGGTTTATCTAACTTACCTCCCCTTTTCACTCTTCATCCTGACCTTTTCTGCTTTCCTCTTTTCCTCACTGCAGCTTAAAGTTGTGTACATGGTGAGGGTAGCATGGCTAAAACAACATGTTGTACTTTACCCTGAGGGCTGTGAAAGTTGTGATCATTCATATCTGTTTCAGCAAGGGGTTCAAAAGTCTTCTCTATGCCAAGAAAACTTTATCTTCTACTGTCATGAGACTTACCCTTGAGGTTAGGAAAAGTGCTGTTCCCAAAGTAAAGTAGATGGCAGGAAAGAATATTGTCTGAAAAAGAGCTGCTCTAGGTAATAACTTGAAAAACAAAGCTTTTAAATTTAATAATGATATTCTGAAAGTGACCCAAATTCTGTGGAGGGACAGCCTACAGAGGGAAAGAAACCCCTTAGATCCCAGGCAGCACAGTAACTATTAGTGAGCAGATGTACCTGAAGACAGAGCAGAAATCTCCTCGTTCTGGTGATTGATGGAAAAATATTTGTTACTTGGAAGACCTGTTGTACATAGAAATATTAGGACATATGGTCTAACTTGAGCAAGGTACTGAAGAAGACAGTTTTGCTTCTTCAAATACGGTTTTAACAATGTCTCAGCTCCTTTGCCAGGACCTAAAGCATCCTGCAACAGAGACGGACAGGCCCCATCCAAAATTACAAGTAAGCATCAGTTTCATTCTGCGTTTCTAGGAAGTGCCTTTTCTCAGAAACTTGCTGACATCTTTGCAGGATATTAAGGCCTGTGCTGGCTGTGTCACAGTTTTATGACTACCACCTGTCAAAGATCATTGGTGTGCTCTGTTAAGTATGCTCCAGTTTCTTGAGAGTACAGTCCTTCCTCCACAGTTTGCTTTGTTCAGTCTAGTGTTAGAAATTAATCTACCCCAAGATAACACAGAGAGACAATTTTTGTACTGTGAAAGTCTCAGTGACAGTTTATCTGCAAGTATTATACCTCCATACTATGTTCCAATGTGCTTTATTCCTGATATATCTGACAATAAGAAAAGAAGGTAGAGGCAACACAAAAAGTGAAATAAATCTACTAGCATGGACTGATGGAAAGGCGGTTTTAAAGCACCTGACCTGAAAGATTTTCAGTTTGAAGAGCAGACACACCAGGGTAGGTGAGTAACTCTGTATTTCAGGCCACTCCTAAGTTTGTAATTGACTTTTTGATGCCACCAACACATGCCAAGCTGGTTACCCAAATAATAATCATGTAACTGACTGGAAAGATAATTTGGGAATGTCTGAGTGCAGTCTGTGTGTAAAATCTATAAGCATCAATTTGGGAACTCTCTCTTGTGTGAAGAACTGACAGCTGGCTTGATGGCAGTTGCATTCAAATGATATTGCTGCCATTTTACCATTTGTGGCTGAATAGCAAGTATAACATACCTTCTCTCCCTTCCTTTTCGAACAACCTGGTGGACTGAGTTTGACTAGCTGGCATCATCCGATCTGTTTTTCTTAATGCAGGTCAGGGCAGAGCAGAAGATCAGCACAGAGGTCAAAATTCAGCAGTTCTTGATCTTGCACTCAACAGCATGAGTTTTCTGTCAATATAGTACAAAAAGAAACAGATCAATTCACATCAATTCACATATAACTGTTCAAGAAAATGGTGTATTTTTTTCACCTCTGTATGGTTTTTTGCATCAAAATACAGTAGAGAACAGTGCTAAATGAGATACGCCCAAATATTTTGGAAGGGAAGATAGGTGCTTTCTCCTACTTGTTTTGCACTTTCTTTCTTTTTTTAGCAAAAATATCGTTTATCAACTGCTATCCACGAATGTTAGCACGGAAGCTTTTCTTATTCTAATGGACATTGCTGATACAAAACATGCTTATTTGATTGATATCACTGATATCTTCAATGACCCCATCAATAGCATATTAAATGCTCAAAAACAATGTGAAGAAAAAGAGATCAGTTGCACTTTGAAGCCTCTTTTCTGTAGGGTAGTATTCTCTGAAAGAGAAATTTTGGAATGTACTTTGCTGCTTCCTTGCTAATAAAAAAAAAAACAAAACAAACAAAAAAAAGAAAAATAATGTATTATTACACCAGTTTTTGTTTGCTTCAGGAACTTACACATTTTGGGTCATTTATCCAGATTATCAAAGTTTAATAGCTATTAATTTGATAAAATGAATCTTAATGTCACTGTATTTCTTCAATGAAGGAAGTATGTATCACACAAGCATTTCAGTTAGAACTGCGTTAGCACCATACTATTCAAAGTTAAGATTGAGAAAGATAATTAAATAGGAAAAGAATGTACTCCGGAGACATAAAATGCACACTGCAAAATGTCCGCTATTAAATAGATATGCTTTAATCAATTCAGACTACCAGAACCGCTCTGGTCCTCTGTCTGCTTTTTCCTTGGTTTGATGCTGAGATAGTAAAGTATCATATCAGAATGTCAGAGATCTATATTGAATATTACAAGATATTGTAGGCAAACTATTGGTGGGAGCTACTGGCTGGTTGTTTTTTTTCCTAAAACAATCTAGCCACTTGTTTATGTACTGGCAATTAAACACTGGGATTTAGACACTTCGCTTTAAATATCTGTGTCTCGGTTAACAGTAAATTAGATGAATTTGATTTCATTGGCTAGGATCCCTAAACAAAATTTCCTTTTTTCATTAGTAGGATTAATATAGTCTATTAGCATTACTATTTAAAATCACAATTGACAGCAAGGGCCAAAAATTCATCTTCGCACACAGTTGAAACAGGGACAAAAATAAGCAGACCTCTGGAATGATGATCTCCATTTAGCAAATTAATTAAAACAACGTTAGGTAACTTAGGAATAAGAACACCCCTGAGACATTTTTTTTTTTTTATGGCTTTCAAGATCATGGATACAGTACAAAGTAAAAAATCGTTTGATGTTAGATGTGTGGAAGCAGCTTCACTGGCATATTTTTTCTGCTGTTTTGAAGTTAGCTCCACATTCTGATTTCTCCTGGCATAGCATGGTCACCTCTGTTTTTATTTAACCAGAAAGCACTCTTGAAGACACAGTATATTAATATTCACACTAAACATTAGTGAGAACATAGTAAAAAGAAAGTGAAAAATGACTGTTAGAAATTTAAGGATGAATAGGAAGTGCTACAGGTAGACAAATGCAAGCTGCGGTGCCACAAGTTCACGTTTCCTAGTTCTCCTCACTAGTGTTTCTCAAAAACCAGAAACATCAGTTTAGCTTCATTCAGGTTGGAAACACTGAAACACTTTAAAGCTTGACTTCAACTGAGACTTTGGTTGCGCTAATTGTATTTCAAACTTGCACCTACAGCTGCTGTTCTTTTGCACTGCAATTTCCTTACGAACAGCATGCCCAGTGATACAGAAGTGTAGGTATACAACTCCCCTACCTGATCAGATAGAGTGTGTTCATTTCCATATTTATTAAACACTGTAAGTACTAGCCCACACTATAGTGTCACGTTGCATTACAAAGGAGGGCTCCAGTAGCAGCTGGGATGACTGCTCCGGAAAACACACAGCACTAAGTCTGTTGGCATATACGTGAACCAAGGGAGGGAAATGACACTATGGGTCTCTAAGAGAACAAGCACTTGAGGGATAACTGCATTTGGTAGAAGCATGGAGAACATCCTTGACCTCTGCTTCATATCTTTCTGCTTCCAGAGCAGAAAGGGAGTGGTAAGTGCAAACAGTAACACTCCCTGTCAAAAAACAAGATGCCACAATGCTATTCTACTGGACTCTTTAGCAATCCTGATCTGCAGAGGCTTTAATAGACATTGCTTCTTTATTGCACAACAGGTAGTCAGGCAAGCTGGCTTTTTATCCATTGCAGACCAGATAATGGGAACTACACATGGGCTGTATGATACAAGTAGGGTGCGTTCAAAAGTATTATAGACTTTCTAGGCAGGCAGATATAAGGCCCTGTGACTAATCGCAAAGGGGTGTGACTGCTACCTGGGATTTGCAACTTTTCTAAAATGCTGACCAGTCCCTTCCTCTTTGATGAGATGGCAAAACAAGAATTGGAAGAGCCTGCTGGGGGCCTGTGTGTCAAACTGCTGGGCAGGTAAGCCAGACAAAGCTGGTTGTGCCAATTGTCACCAGCCCTAAAGGTGACAGAAAATCTTTTACATACCCACTCTCAGGGAATTATATTAGCCTGAATGAAGGAGCTCTCTGGGATCCTTTTGTTTTTAACAACCCCTCAGAATCAACCAATTTAGTCACATAAATTTTATTTCACTTAAAAAAAAGAAAGAAAAAAAAAGAGAGAGAGAGGGAAAGAGAGAGAGAGAGAGAAAAGCAACTATCAGTCAGCTTATGAATAATGCCCTGCTCCATGTGTATGTTTCTTTCTGACCTCAACTCGGTCAGTGAGCTTGACTTTGTAATTATCTTGCCTTCTTCTGGCTGGCATGAAAGAGGATATTAGCTCTATTACTACCAGCCTATTAACTTTCTGCCTTCACTCACACAGCACAGGCTGGTCTTTTGGAGCCAAAGGTTTTATGAAGCCAAATGTCTCCAATCTGAGCAGTCTGTAGATAGCACTAATATCTATGCCTCTGTATATAGTTAGAGATAATTTAATCTGAGATAGTTTAGGGGTGGAATATCTCTATAATGGGGAAATTAGAACTTTGTGAGGCCTTCAGCATTGTTTGCTACAACAGCTACAACTTTTGCAAGAGAATATCACACACTGAAATGATGGCATCATTTTACTATGGCCCCTGGGCAGAACAGGGGCAGATTCTCAAACAACATTATCTGAGAATGCTGGTCTGCCAGGGTTGTATTTGTAGAGCTAAGTTCTCCCTAACTTACAATTTACACATTACTCAGTTGAATATACACCCAAAAATAGTTTTCTGGAGTTAATGAAGTGGCTTGTGGATATATTGTTCACACACTTTGCTACACATAAAAGTCTGACGGCATTTGCATCTTACTCTACTATAGTCAAACACTCACGACACTGTACTAAAAACTGAGCCTGTGTTAAAGCAAGCTGAAACTATCAGTTTAAGTACACCAGGGCTTTTTTAAGTCAAAATTTCAAGTAAATAAAAATTATTTTATGATATTGTTTGCAGACAAACACTCACTTAAATGATGCCTGCTTACAAAGACAAAAACACCCTTATGAAGTGCAAATTATTATTGTCCAGTTTACACACTAATCCCGCCTGGTTTTTCTTTCTCTTTTTAACCTTTTTCCATTTTCTCACAGCTTTCCAAGTCAAACGATAACTCTATACATTGAAAACATTTTAATACAAGCTGCTGGCAAGAATAAAAAGTATGGATTTTTTTAAAGTGCTGATTATCATTTGACATGCACAGACACTGGATTAATACAAATGATTTCAGAAACTCCAAAGGGGCCATTATGATCTTTTCTTGCATCAACAGTCCACATGCAAAGAGAGAATTTACACAACAGAATACAGGGACTCCATGGGAACACTGAAATCAAGACATTTGTGCTTCAAAAACACCCATTTACCTGATATGTTTTTTAATGCTTAATGCTAATCTTCTTATTCAAACCTAGTCCAACTCACCACTTTGCATGTAAAAACTGTTTGCCAACTGCAGTGGTGCATACCATGCAGGAGAACTTGCTAGCTATTCAGTGGGTTATGATGAAGATTAACTAACATCAAGATTTTCTATGGATTTAAGGTAGGTAACCTTCGAATTCTTGTGTTAAAATACAGCTGGTCACATTCGTTTCCTCATGGCATTATTCAAGCATGTAAGGACCCAGAGAAAGAAAACATACTCCAAAAACTCCTTTAAGCGTCCCAAACTCTAGGCCTTGTGGCAGTCTGCACTACAGCAGTCTCAAGACTACTGCTGAACTACAAGAGAGCTTCCAAAAAGCCATTCTTCAAAGAGGACTAACTGAAGCACAGCAGGATTCTGGCTTTTGCCTTCATTTTTTCCACTCTCCCTCCCTCCCTCCCTCCTTTTCCATCCTTCCTCCACCACATTCTTGTGCCACGATTTGGAAGATGGCAACGCAAAGCCAACAGATGGGCTAAACACAGGCTGACAGAGAGAAAGAGAAGTGTTTTCCTAACGGTTGGATCCTGCCTGCTGCCGTGCTTACTTGGCCTCTTTTTTTTTTTTTTTTTGGTAGATTCTTGAGGATCCAGATGAATTGAAACATACCAAGAAGATTGTTCTTTAGGGGCTTACTTTTCATTCATAACCCCAAATAAACCCATAGCATCACAACATAAAATAATCCTATTTATTGTAGTGATTTTAATTTTAAGGCACCCCAGGATGAGCTGTAATTACTGACTTTGTAACAGGCTTCCTGGGCTCCATTCTGCAAGTTGTTACATCTCTTCCTGGCACAAGGTTTTACTTTATTATAAGCTATTTTACCAGCTCTACCTGGTAAAGTTGTAAATTATTTGGGGAAAACATAGACTGGTTATCATGAGTTCTATCACAGAAGGGTCAATAGTTGCTACTATGGAAGTAATTAATAGCAAAAACACAATGCAAATTTTGACACATCACACAGACTTTAAAAAAATAAATAAATACTTCTTTAATTTCCATGCTCCACAGTTTGAGCACATTCAGCTGTAGCACCACAGTAGAGCTCCAACGTGTACTTCAACAACACAGCCCGGTATGGGAACACACACGGGATAGAAAGATGCATTGCTAGTTGGAGATATATTTACTGTCAGGAAACAATGATTTTGTGATAAAGAAGATGGAGTATATGACTGTAAACATTAAGTAGTATTTTCAATTGATCTGCTCTTAATCACAAAAAATGTATGCTGGCTTTATTTTGCCATCTGTACACCCTTAAAATGGTAGGGGCAAGGAGATCAAGCAATGATTTTCTCATCCTTCATAGTTTACATGTGAGAAGTGGAAAATGCCTTCACCCTAGTTCTGGTGCCAGGCATTGAGTTGTTTGCTATCACAGCATTTCACATCAGACGGAGGAGACTGAATTGTGAATTCTTCCTAAATCCAGCAAAATATTTTCAGATGCCTGTGCAGCCCGAAGCAGCTGTTAAACCTCTGCATGCTCACAGCATCTTCACACCTGTGCTCTGATAGAATAGGGATCAGGACATATCTAAGAGATACTGCGCTTCTTAAGGAACTACCAGTGCTTGTGCTAGGGAAAAACAAACAGACAAACAAACAAACAAAAACCAAAAACTAAAGGGCATATGAGTGGGGGGAAGGAGGGGAGAAGAAAAAATGAAAGCCTCACACATTTCTAAGTGCCCAGGACCATCCAGACAAGTCTGAATGTAGGAAGGGTTAGGAAAGCTCAGGAGGACTCTGCGCTTCACCCTACTACTTGAACTTTCACAGTTTAAGTGCTCAGTAAACTGGCAGAAAAAAAAAACAAAACAAAAACAAAACCAGTTTCCTTTAAGTGACAGATGTATCAGTTAAAATTACACCAATGTCAAATCACAAGGAATACAAAAAGTCACAGAGATCGCGATATGGAGCTTTGTTCCTATAGCTATTGAAATCAGCACTTTCTCTGCTTCCAACTGCACTACATCTCTCAGCGCATTACTTTTTCTACAGTTGACAAGATAACAAACATACCCTAGGAGTATACAGCCCTGGTAAGAGGAAAGTGTCTTCCTTTGAGCCTTGATGTCAAACAAATGACTATTCATTCATCAGATAAACACCTGTCGTATCCACAAGTTCCTGTATTAGGACTGTTTTAATAAGGTACAAAAGACTGGAGAGAAACAAACAAACAAACAAACAAAAAAAAACAACAACAAAAATCCAGACTGGCTTTCAATTAGCCTCTGTTAAATGGGCTTATTTCCATTTCGTCTCCTAAAAGCCACAGAAGCCACAACACGTAACAGCTGATGTGGCAGGCAGCACTTGACCAATCTACTTACATTCATTCTGTAGATACATGCTCTGCTAACCTTTATTCATTTATGTATTTATTTGGACATCTGCATTGCTTATTACCCGAACAAAATAAACACTTGGTTCCGACCCTCAAAGTACCAGCCAGCCCCATTTTGAGCATCAATAGGGAAAAGAAATGCTTTTACTGCTGACAGATAGATTTTTGATATTGCCACACTTCCGTTTTACTAATTATGCCCAGATTGCTCATCATGCCAGATACTGTTTATGCTAAGAATTTTCTAGAGCATACCTCAGGGGCAAATCGCCTCTAGTGGTGATCTGGGAATTCTCTATAGCCCACTTTAACAAACAAACATCCGGTATTCCTCCCCACCGCATCACTCAGCTCACCCACCGAACCTTCAGCGTACTGTTCAGCTGAGCTAACTCCAGCTACCCAAAGAACCGAACTCCTTGACACACCGCTCAGCTCCTACAGAGCGCAGTATGCATCCCGTGGCCTCTCGATCCTGCTAAACTTAAGCAGAGAGGCTTGAATCCCTTGGGCTGTAGACAACGAAAGCCCTCGAGGTGTTCAGTGCTGAGGTGAAGCCCTGCTGCTGGACAGCGGTTTTGCGGCCGCTTCTAAAACACAACTCAACAAGCATTGCTCATTTCCCCTCTGCTGAAGCCGGTTATCTGCAGCACCGGTACTTATCGCAAATAGTTAACGCTTCTTTTACAGGTCGGTTTTACTGCTCCAGGATCACTTTGGAATATTTACATTACTCTAATTTGTGGATGGCTCTCACTGCACACTGACCAGGCGGTGTGAGCAGCTCCTCAGGTGCGGCCCGGAAAGAAATTCAACCTCCATCCTACACTGCCTTCCCGAGGCACCTATTGCCACTGATACAGACTACCCCCTTCCCTCTGTGAAACAGTCATAACTCGGCACGTAGATGCTTACGGTGCGACTCCTAATCCTGTTTTTAATCTGGAATAAACCACCATGACCGGTTCCCGCACAGAGTGCCGGCCCTCACTTGGACGCGGGGCACGAGGTGTGTGCGAGGCTCAGGGCGCGAGGCGCGGGGCACGAGGCGGCTGTAGCGATGTGGCTGGAACGGCCCCGCCACCGCTGGCAGATCCCACGGGCGGCGAGGTGCAACCGGGACAGCCGGCGGAGGGCACCGAACTGCTGCGGACGGCGGTGCCCACGATCAGGAGCTGGGCAGAATCGTGCCGCGCCACCCGGCGCAGTGCAGCCGTCGAGGGCCACCCGCTCCCCCCCGCGCGCGCCGCCGCTTTGTCCTTGCCCGGCCCGGAGCACGCGCGCCCTCGGCCGCGGCGGGAGAGCGCCTGCGCGCACCCCAGCCCGGAGGGGGGCGCGCTCTGCTGGCCGCCAGGCGGGAGCGAGCGCCCCCTCTGCTCTCCCCTCCCCTCCCCCGCTCTCGGCAGCCCCGCCGGCAGCGGGCCGGCAAAGCGGCGGCGGGCGGGTGCCACCGGTCTCCCCCCCGAACCCCGCACCTTCTCCCTCGCCCCCGGCGGCGCGCGCCCGCCGCCCCCCGCCCCGGCCCCCCGGCCCGCCGCGGGAGCCCGCGCCGCAGAGCGGGGCCCGCCAGCGCCACCCGCCGGCCGCGGGGCCGCACCGCGCCTCCCCCCGTCCCCCCCTGCTCCGGCTCTCAATGTTCCACACCGCCCGGCCACAGAGCCGCCGCCGCCGCCGTAGAGCCCCCCGGCCGTCTCCGTCCCCTCCTCGGGCGCCGCGGGCCCGGCCCGGCCCCCCGCCATCCCGCCCCTCCGACCCAGCAGCGGGACAGGACGCCGGCGAAGGTAAGCGAGAGGCGGGCGAGGCGGCTGCGGCGGCGGCGGCGGCTGGGCGAGCGCGGTGGGGGGAGGCGGGGAGGAGCGGGGGGGCCGCCGAGGAGCTTTGTTCTTGTTTTCGGCGCTCGCTGCCTGCCGGCGGCCGGGGGCGCGGGGCCGGCCGAGTTCACGCCTCACTTGGTGCACACACACGCGCGGCGCCGAGCGGGGCCGAGCCGAGCCGAGCGGGGCCGGCCGAGCCGAGCCGCCGCCTGCCGCGCCGCGCCGGGCTCTCCCCACAAAGCGCGGCCGCCCCCGGCCCCGCCGCGGCTCCCGGCCGCCGGGCAGCCCCCTCCCCCCGCCGCCACCATGTCGGAGCGGGGCGGGGGGGCGAGAGGGCAACGCGGAAGGTGCGGGCGGCGGCGGGCTGCCTCCCCCCCGGCGGCCCTGCGGGGGCCCAATGCGGATCTGCCGGCGGGCAGTGGGGCTGCCGCTTCCCGAGTTGCTCCCGACGCATCTTCTGCGGGTTCCGCGGGGGTTTTCCTTTAAAAAAAACAACCCGCGTTCTCCCTCCCCACCCCCCCACCCCCCCCCGCCCAGCCCTTTAAATGCACAGAGCAAGTGTACGCTTCGGTCTGATAGCAGCCCGAGTCTCATTGGCAATGGAGCTCCTCCGAGAGAGGGGTTGAGGGGGGATCTGGCGTTTGGACCCAATAAAATGCTCCGTTCCAGTGTAAATATTTACAGGGTATCGGTGACTCCTTAAAAAACATTCCCAGGGAGGTCTGTTATTTACAATGTGTCATAAGTTATTAATGCGCGTTTCCTAAGTGCCCTGCTCAATCTGTCTGTGCCTCAGAACCAAGCCGACAATTGGCATATTGTTTGAAGCATGACAAAAATGCGAGTGGGTTTAAAAATGGGAAATGCCCGTGTTTTCCGAAGTGTAAATGTTGTGGTGTGGCTGTCAAGTTGCAGCCCTGGCGGATGAGACAAAGAAGAGAATCCTAGTGGGTTTCTCCATGAAAGAGAGTTGTCGCCAACCAAAGTGTTCTTCAGAGCTCAGGACAGCGAGGGGTGACCTGCGTGCTGTAGTAACTGCCTCTTCTCCTCCTTCCCCACAAGTTCCCCACGATGTCCAGTGACAGGCAAAGGTCGGATGATGAGAGCCCCAGTACCAGCAGCGGCAGCTCAGACGCTGACCAGAGGGACCCCCCGGCACCTGAACCTGAGGAGCAGGAGGAAAGGAAACCCTCTGCCACCCAACAGAAGAAGAACACCAAACTCTCCAGCAAAACTACTGCTAAGCTATCTACTAGTGCTAAAAGGTACTTGTGGCATCCAGCGTCCTGTAGCGGTTTTGCACGGTGTGTGGACTTGCAGCATTGCACTGCACTTCCCAAGGCAGAGGGATTGCTTTAAAGCCACATGGGAAATAGTGCAGTACAGACTTCTGTAGCGTGCAGGTCTGCTGGGAAGGACCTTCACCAGTCTAAGTCCTCTGGGGCACTAATACGCAGGCTGGCCGTGTTTCTTTGGAGTTGTTGGAAAACTTGGTAACTCATAGGCTGGTCAGGGGGCACCTGTGTGCCTCTCATATTTGCAGAAATGAGCGAGAAAGCATCAGTTTCAGGTGTCTGGTTTGCAGAGACAGGTTTGCATCCCTTGTTGGCGTAGGGTGGATTTTCCTGGTGTGTTTCAATGCAGGCTGCAGGGCAATGACAAGCAGTACTCTTTAATTACAGAAGTCACAAAAGCCCCGTGGCTTCTGCAGGCCTTACGATTGTAAGTAGAGCCCTATGCACCTTAAAGTCACAGTTCTGTCCTGAAGTGCTTTCTGGAGAAAGCCAGGCAAATCGTCTCTCATGGGATCTGTGGATTCCAACCATAGGGTTCTTCAAGTGTAGCCTCTAAGTATCAAAATCTCAAGAAACCTTGTCTGGTTTTATCTGCTGCATTTTTATTTACACACAAGGTTACTGGCAGTCCAGCTCTCAAGACATGTGTGCTAATTATTTTCTGTAAGTTCAGCTGTGTGAAATAAAGCAAACTTTAATTCCCTCAGTCCCAGTTGTCTTCTGAGATGAAACACAACTTTCAGGCTTTTCCCTGGAGTTCCCTTTCTTTACAAACATTTACAAATACACTGTAGCAAGGAGGAGCTGTGCAATAGCCACATTAGCTTTGAGTCTCGCTTATCCAGCCCAAATACAGCAGCACAAACTTTGAGGAATGTTTTAGTAACTTTGCACTGTACTTAAACTCAGTAAATACATTTTGCAATGTCTTAGAATTACTGCAGAATGCGACTGGGTGACTGATGACTTCCGAGTTTGTTAAAGAAACCCTTTGGAATAGGACTTGGCTGCAGAAGGAAAAGTTCTGGAAACAGTGTACACTTTGTAATTTATTGTTAGGCTTTGTGTTTTTTTTTAAATGCCCAAGGTACATCATATAGAGGCTCACCACTGAGTTTTCTCCTGTTACCTTTGTTTCGGTTAATCATGGTGAGCCCGGTTTCATTCACCTCCAGTGGTTCAGTAGCGTGATTGGGCTTAATGGGAATGGTGCAGGGGCTTTTGGGGCAGTCCCTGTCAGCTCATGCTCTGCACTTGCTATGCACATAAAAAAAGCAGTCTTGCTCGCGTGGGTTTTCTTGTGCTTTTTTTTTTTTTTTTTTTGACATTTTAGAGAGGAAATTGCCTTGAATCTTTAAAAGTTACACCTCCTATATATATGAATAAATAATAAGATTAACACGAAATTTTCGGTGTTGCTTTTCTGGACTGTAACTCATCTTGGGAGTGGTTGTTACAATGTCAAGCTAAACACAGATTATTTCAGGTTATTATGTTGCTTTTTATCATGTAAATACAGCTCTTGTAGGGCTGGGGGAGGAAAGGCAGCAGAAGGTGCGGAGAGGAGCAAAGTTGATGCAGAGATGATTCCAGTGTCAGAGGCAGCCAGGCAGATCTGCAGACCTACTTTTTAAACACCCTGCAAAGCAGGAGGTAGAATATTGCCAAAAGAATACATTTGCTGACAGCACGGCTCGCTTCTTCAGCCTCGATCACAGTTCTGTAATGCTGGTTTAAAGTCATTGTCAAATGTGCTTGTACGGCCTCCCCCCCCCCCCCGGCTCATTTGCATATTAGCTTGAAAAGAAAATCTCTCTGGCAAAATGCGCTCAGATACGAAAAAGAGTTACTGTTCCAAGTACTTGTGGGAGATTCCTACTGAACTCGGCTGTGAGCGTTCTGTTTATACACAGGATTGAGCAGGAAAAAAGCTGCAAAGTTTCTCAGCTGTGGGATTTGGGTTATACCTCTGAGAACAAAGAGGAAGCAGCCATGTTAGCATTACTGAAGGCAAAGCCAATCTTGCATTTAACTGCATGGTGGTAGAGGGCAGTGTAATTCCCTGATTTATTCTATAGACTATCTCAAATGCTTTGTGTCTGTTCTCATTTCACCAACAGAATCCAGAAGGAGCTAGCTGAAATAACTCTTGATCCTCCTCCTAACTGCAGGTATGTAACAGCTTCTTAAATCGTGGACAGTGCTAGGAGATTAACATGCTCAGGCTAATAAATGGGAAAGTTCATGTTTACAGCTGGTGACTATTAGACAACAATCGTGTGCAGCGGGTTGAACAAGCAAAGGGAGCATTTGATATTTCATCTGCATGCTGTAGGGATAGTCATTAGTGGTTGATGTACATAGAGAAATGTATGCAGTTTGTTTTATGCAGCTGGTCACTGCCTTTGCAAAACGTTGATGATGTGAACTTCAAAATACACTGAAGCTTGCGACGTGATGCTTGCATGTAGGTTAAACTGTCTTTTGAGTGCCAGTTTAGAGTCACCACTTGATTCTGAAGCAAAAGTAAAGAACTGAATGTGATTTTTATATGCTTTCTCTTAGTGTGTTGCTTAACAGTTAGATAAGAAGCGTTGCCTTCACATTTATGTGCCTGTCAGTCAGAGCTGCAGTCTCTTGGTAAAGAATGTTTTTAAGGAAGTTCCCAGCTTGAGAGACACTTCTGTTGGTTTTTAGAAAATGAAATTGTAAGCTTGGAACTCTGAGTGATACAGTCTTAGATAAAGGAAGGGTAACTGGAGCACTGATCTGTAGGGAAGTTAAATAGTAACATAGCTGGCTAATTTCTTTAAATCTTTAACATGTTTTACTTTTGTTTAAAAGACGCATAAAATTCTCATTAGCTGTGAGCATCCAGCGATCAGACTTGCACTAAAACAGCATTTAAATAATGTTGTTTCATTTGAGGCATCTCAGTGTGCTTTCTGACTGAGAGATTTCTTCAGATTAACAGCTCGCTTGAAACGGCAAGCAGTGGACATGTTAAAAAATGCTGGAAGCGCTTTCTGATTCTGGGTGAGAACTGTTGGGTATTTGGAATAGTTTGAAAGGTTGGTGCAGGTCTCATGAACTTGGTAAGATGCAAGTTGCTCTCATTATCTTAATAGGCCTGGAGAGGCAGGGACTTACCAAGCTGTGTTTATTGAATCTGTGGTAAAGGTGTTTCACCTTGAGAGCAGTGCTGTGGATCGCCTCTGGTTGTCTGATGTATCTGCCTGCGAGGTTGGTGGCTCTCCCTCTTCACAGGGGCAAGCTCTGTAGACAGGCAGAAAATGGTCTGCTTTGGTTTGCTTTTAGTTTGTAAACTGTTTAATAACTGTCCTGTTACTGGGATCTAGTCCTATCTTTGTTGTGTATTCTAGGCTTAAACCCCCCCAGACGGGGCACCATAGGAGAGAGAGTTTCTGAAGGAAATAAAACACTCATGCCTTGCCTTATAGATAAACACTGAGCAGTTTCAGGTACAGCAAGCTGCAGCTTGGCTTTCACAAACAGAACCCCCCCCACCCCCATGCTTTCCAGTAGCATCTGATCTTCAGCTCCTTGGGAAAGCATGCTCCTCTAGTAATAGCACAAGAGCACTGCAGTGAATCCTCGTGAACTGTACTACCAGATACCCAGGAATGCCACTGAAAATGATAAACCCCCACCCCCTAAAGTCTCTAAAATTATTCAAGCTTCCCTCCTACAGAGTACACGGGAGAACTTTATTATTTTCGACAGTAAGTCGGTGCTTCTTTTCCTATAGGCATTTTTGTAGAGGAATTCACCCTTTAATCAAAAGCAACAGTACGATGATTGTATTTTTACCTCCTGCAAATATCAAACATACTTAGAAAGAGGCACTGACAGCTTTAACAGAAATTCTGGGTGTTCAGGATGAGCAGTTTGAACAGAGTTTGATTGCCCAAAAGGTTACTATGAAACTGCAAGTTCCTTTTCAGGAGGAACCTTTCTGGCATAGGGATGTAAATGCAGCTGAAGCAGAAGGCTTGTAGCATGCTTTTGTATAGGGTACAGTAGTGCAGACTAGGCAACAAACTGATACAGCAGGCACCTGCACTTCATTGATTTACATGCAACAAGCAGCAGAACATTGCTTATGTTACTTAATACATTTATCACATATGTAAAAGTAAATAAAATGTAAAACAACAATGCATTTAAAAGCCTGCAAAACTCAGGCCTATTCATGCGTGCTTTAAAAATGACAATTCACTTGTGTCTTAAGTTCTCCCAAAGAGATTCCTTCATGCCAGGTTGCATCCCCCCAGTCCGAGAGTTGGCCCTTACCAGTTGCAGGGTTCACAGTAATGCAGCTGATGCTCTCAGATAACAGCAGCCCTTCTGGTTGCCCACTTATGTAAGTAACTTAGAAAACCCAGCATTTTTAAAAATACAATAATGCACATACAAACAGTATGTGCTAATTTAATAGGATGCACTCTCCTGTGCTGTGGTAAGCACTGCTGCAGCTTCTCCCCTGCCAGTGAGTTGCTCCCTAACACACTTCCACCAGAAGGACCTGAGGTTGGTTTAGTGCCATTTTTAAGCTGCTACCTGGTTGTGCTGTCATTCTCACTCAAAAGATGTGTAGGTTTCCTCAACAGAGAAATTTCACACACTCCCAGCTATTACTCTAACAGCTGTTTTATAAAAATGCCTGAGCCCCAGGAGAGCCCCATTCTTGGGTGTGCTGAGAAGGCCTGGGCTGCACATTAAGTTCTATTTTAGGTACTGGGGCAGCAGAATGGCAGGCACATTAAAAATGTCTAAAAAGCAGAGTTTTTGCTTGCTTATCTCAACAGTATATATTCATGATTCTGTTCAGTTAATTGGGCAATGACAAGTTAGAAATGTCACATTGTTTACCACTCACAAGTACAACACAAACTGCATCCTAGAGGATACCACACCAAAAAAAAAAATCTTAATGCTGTTAGCTGTGTACTTTAACACACAGTAATATCCTACATTCTTTTGGGTTACATTATGATTTTTAAGAAAGACAGAGCACCAAAAACAATGAAATTAGATTTGATCTTAAGTCATTAAAGATGGTGGGACAGAAATCAAGTACTGCTTTCACCTCATGTTTACTCCTATCTCATAGAAGGGCCTGAAAGGAGTTGGTTACTGTCCCGCTGTAACAGGGCAGATAGGCAGGTTGAGGACACAGGTATCAAATCCTGTTTTTTCTTGGTTTTGCTGGCTTAACTCAAAGCTCTACTACTTGATGCAGTGTGCTGTATTTAATTTCTTTTGTGCTTTTAATAGCATAAAGCACAGCTAAAAAGGTCTTGGCCCTATTGCTCCTAGGCAGCTCAATTTCAAACCATTGCCAAGAGCTTTTACAGGCTTCAAGGTACAGAAGTGTGCCAAAACCCACTGTTGTACATTCTCAGAAAAATGCTGCAAAGGTCTTGCACATAATGCATGCTAAATCTGTGCTGCAGAAATGCTCTTAAATAGGTTTGACATATCTAGAATAGCTGTTCTCAGTTCATGATGTAAAGCCATACAGAGATCAGGTCAGCACACCAGAGCTGAGGTTAGATCTGAGGCTGCTGTGCTGACCTGGGCAGCTTGGAGGATGCAGGGCACAGCAGGGCTCCCACCCTCCAGGTACTTCCTGGCTTTTAGAGCTGACACAAGGGAGGCCATTCCCAGGGGTACCATGATTTAGAGCAGTTTCTGTTAGCAGCTCCTTGGCTGCTCTGCTGATTCACAATAGCAAAAAGATGCATCTCATTGCCTTTTCTTGATCGTCCACCTTTCTACTCCAAAGTTAAAGGTTGTTCAACTTGATGAGAAAGTTTTTGAAGTTCAACCCAATACTAAAAAAAAAAAACAAAAAAACAAACTAGTAACATCCATGCCAGTGTACTCTGTAGTTTACATTCAATTTTTACAACAAATTCATTTTGGTGTAAACTTTGGAGGAAATGAAAGCAAACACTGAAATCAGTGTATCCACTGAGAGCTTAATTCATGTGGTTTAGAAAGGAGTGAGATAAGATACATGTCTTTCCTATGCAAGTGTGAGAATTGGAACATTTTATGGTCTAGTCTGTCAGTTGGATTTAATCACTTCTCTTTGTTAAATTAAAGATCAGACATCTGAAAACAAGTGCTTGTAAAGGCCAGACAAAGCCATGCGCCTTACAGCCCCAGTCAGAGGCAGCTTTTCTCCTTCACTGCTGCTGGGAAATAGGATTTCTTATCAAGAGAGAGATTCTTGGATCACCCCAAAGGCTCCCTTGCTCTGTTTTGTCCTCTTGCTAGTGAGCATCTGAACCTAAACCTGATCAGGCCACTGAGAAGATTTTTCTTAATAGAGATTACTATCTCTATTATCAGATCTTGTACACTAATAGATACTAATGTGATTTCTTTTAGCTGTGCTACAGAAGGCAGCAATGATGATTTTGCTGTCTGTACCTTCTCCTAAGCTGGCAGGCACATTGATGATTTATGAGCGGCTCATTTTAAAACTCCTAACTTTAAAATAACACTGCAAAGTATGCGTACTAAGCACAATGGGAAGATGACAGGTAGGGGTTTTGTTTTAGTGTCATATTCTTGTGCTTTCAGAGGATTGTGTTTGTCCCTTTCCATCACTACTACACCTTGGGCTAATTCTGTGCTGTGGAGTTTTGCCAACTGAACCCCACGATCTTGTGTATGACAAAGAAAAATGCCTGCAAAACCCAGACAGATGCTTTCTCTGGTTTAGTTATGGACCCATGAATCCAGATGTTTATAACAGTCTCACTGTGGTTATTACCCCATCAGTGAGGAAGTACTGCACTATGTATTTAAAGCAATATTGTGCAGGTATTCTTCAGAGTAGCAATTTAAGCTCTTTCAATTGAGCTGTCTGAAGCAATGAGAAGCAGTGAATGATTGTGCTGGTGGTGCAGCTCTTTTGTGTGCAGAGGTAGCTCTGGATTGAGCACCCTTCCACAGCCATGTGCTAGTGAGGAAGGTGCTGCAGATAAGCTGCTAGAATCTGTCCTTTTTGTTAACATTCTCTATCTACAGTAAGGTTGTAGGCAAATGTTTACTCTGCAAACAGTTATGCCTGTTGAAGATGTTACTGCACAGCTGTGGTTTGCTCCAGTTGTGCCTTGGAGGTGGTGACTCCAGTCACCAAGTGAAGGAGGCTCATCTGCTAGTGCTACCCACAGGGGGGAAAAAAAAAAAACCATACACATTTGCTTAAATAGATGACTCAAATGAACTCCACTGGATTTTTCCTCCCTCTCTTCAGAGTAGGCATTCTTCACATGAAGCATTTTGTCAAACACACCAGGATATGAATAAGTCAATCCATTCCCTTGTCTCATAAATGTAATAAGTTTCTATCTCTCCTTTGTCAAAGACAGGCCTTCATTTTGCCACCTTCCTGAAACTAGTAGGAGGAAGAATATTCTGAAAGCAGTCAAATACAGCAGCACAAGTGCATGCCCAAGTGTTCACATGTACTGTTGTGGCTTTTTTTTTTTTTAAAATCAAGCTCCTGACTTTTTGGTCACTGGCAATCTCACCAGCTTTCATTTATTCCGTTCATTCCTTATTGGTTAAATGTCTTCAATATTTAGCAATATGAATTTCATTTAAAAAAAACATGTCAGTTTGGCTTGCTTACACCTCTACAGTAGAAACCCCAACTGTGAACACTAAGTAGTTGAGTACAGAGGGAGCTGTTGATTCACATAGATATATATTAGGAATATGTGCAGAAGTTGAATGAGCAAAAGTTAAAAAAAATCCACAGCAGAACCCAAACCTGACTTGATAACGTGCCTTCTAACAGCCACATTTTACTTTTTATTCTGACTTTTCTTGTCCTGGCTCTTGCTCACTATCAGGTACAATAAATCCATTCTACAAGGAAAGAAAGCTGAGGTTTGCAGAATAGTTCTGAAAACACAAACCCATACAATTATTTCTAACACTTCATTTCCTGCACAGAATTTTGCAGTTGCAATTACAGAAACACAATTAAGAGGGTTCAGAAATCCTGTAAGAACATGTTTGAAGTTGCTCTCAAGCTATTCAAATACCGCTTTCTAGTATTGTCCAGCTCTGTTCCTTTGTTGCTAGTCTCAGAACATAAATCAGTGGCTCACAGTAATTTAAAGATATGTTTATCTAATGATAATCTTAATTTATCTAGAGCTATTTCTACTGAGCAGTTTCTTCCATGCTCTTCCTTCCATCCCTCTTCCCTGCAAGAAGGATCTAGTCTAGGTCAGGCTAGCAAGGAGCAATTTAACGCAGCACAGCTGTCAGGAGTCTCTGCTTTGTAGTCCATTTGTAGTAACAACCTTATTCTGTTATCTTTACATGCACAGAGTGGTTGTTACCTTGTTTGCCAGTAGCCAGTCAAGCTGACTGAGGAGTGGGGGTGATATAAACATAGAAAGGCATTTTGGTAAAACATTGAAGTGTTAAGTCTCGCTGGAGCATGCTGTTATTTAACATGCTTTTATTAAAAAAATGCAACAGTAGAAGATTATATAACTCCTGAATAGAATATTTAAATTATTCTCTTCTCAGTTGAGAATGGATGACAGATCCACTAACTCAAATCGCCTCAAGTTCGTGGTTTTTTCCAGCCCATGTTAGTGTTGACCTCACTCAAGCACAAAACCATGGGTGGGTTTTTTGGTCTTCGTTTGTTTTTTTTGTGTTTTTTGTGTTTTTTTCCCCCCCTCACTCCAAACCACCACACAGTGAATTTCCCACACAAGTAATATGAGTGGCATAGTTAAGACAGGGTTTTACAGTACAAGTCAGCGTATCCATGCACAGGAATAAGTTCTTATACCTTCAAGCTTGCAGCTTGGGCCCTTGTGTAAGCAGTGTCCACAGTTCTGTCATACATGCTCTTAAACATCTGTATATTAGTTAAAAGGTCTTATAAAGCTTTCACCAGTTTTCATTAGCAGTACTCTCAAAAAGAAGAAAAAAATCTTGGCTATCCATCTACTCTGGAGTTGCATAAACAGTTCAAACACTTTCCACTCAGCCACTGGTATTACAAGACTAGCCCTCATTATTTCTAGTTTTGTCTCAAAACAATAGAAAAGCCTGAGACTGAGCAGTCTGTTTAAACAGTTCTCTAAGCATATGTAACACAATGGAAAGCACAGCAACGAAAGTAGAGCAGCAAGGTCCCAGGCAGCAGCAAGTGAAGATTTACTCAAATGCAACAGCCATGGGTACAGAAATAAAGGAAAGAAGCAGCTTACCTTTAGAATGCATCAGGTACACAGGGATCTCCAGCAAGACCCCCTTGCCTCCACCACCAACCCTTAAATGAGGTCTGGGAAGGGGTGGATCCTGACTCCACCCCTTCTGGTTGCTCAGGGGCATTGCATGCACCTGAGCTCACTTGGGTTGGCCCTGCCTTCTCACCAGGTGCTCAATCACTGGTTCAAGCTATGACTTAGCATTTCTGCTACAGCATAAAATTTGTAAAAACCATGATGTGTCCTTAGACTGAAAGACAAGTCTGCTTTTCAAATATTCATGCGTATAGCTGAAAAAAGCCCTTCTAAGACTCTGTCATAAAACTAATTAAAATATGCCATATACATATATAGGTATATGTTTTCAAACTGTGCATTACTCACCACTGCCAACCTGTCATTTAGTTTGTAATGAGCAGAGTATATGGCAGTCCGAGCATACTGAGCACTTCCCTAACAGATCGATTTATCTGTGTGTATCAGTTACACTTCTTTGACTTGATCTTTACTATTGTAGCCTTGGGGTACCTAATTTTAACTCAAATTAACAAAGTGAAAATAGAAGATAATCAGCTAAATGATAATAAACCTTTTACTTAAAATGGGTCGACTGCTTCATGTGAAATTGATGTGTGGAGGTTTCCTGCACCTCGTGTAACTAGGATTTGCATGTATGTGGAACATTCTGAAACAAATAGTACAGGCATCTTGAAAAACACCTTGAGCTTGTTTCTGAGTTAAGGGCTAAGTAGGCAGGAGCAAGGAGCAGCTGCCACCTAGGACAGGAGCATCCATTCCATTAAACTAACCAAGAACTATGCTGTGGCTTTAAATTGGTGCTAGCTTTGAGCCAGTAACCATAAGTTATAAATACACACTAACCTGCTTGTGTTAATTTGGATTAATTTTCTATGGTGTCCTCCTGCAGAGATTGCCCTCTACTATTATCAAGTTCAGAGCAGTGGTTGGAACAGTTGTTAATTTTATAGCGCTTACTGTAAAACAGGATCTTTTAGGAACTCAGATAAAGATTTACTTGACTGATGTAAGCATCACTTTCAGAAACAAATGGAGAGAGATTGCCTTGATGAAATGCCACTGAGATCCGTAGTTAGCAGTAGCTCACTTTCAGTTTGGGTGAGTTTTTAGAGAGGGTCTGTAGAGGACCATCCTGTGGTAATTCATGATTGATTTTTTTTTTTTAATTAGTTATATATATATATCCAAAAATTGTGGAGATGTGGCACTGAGGGACATGGATTAGTGGGAATGATGGCCATGGGTTGATGGTTGGAATAGATGATCTTTGTAGTCTTTTCGAACCTTAATGATTCTATGATCTTCAGTGTCTAGACTGTTACAGTGGTTAAAGTTGAATATATAATATACAGTGCTTTAATGAATTGTGAGCTCAACTTGGTGTTTGGCCAAATGAAATTTGTGAGACCTGTGTGGAGCCAGGAGTTGGACTCAGTGATCCTTATGGGTCCCTTCCAACCTAGGATATTCTGTGTGTTCATTATTGACCTGGATACAGGTCTAGAGCATATAAATATTACATTGCAAGTTAACAAAAAAGATTATAGGCACACTGGAGGACAGAACTAGTGTATTTGCCCATATCACTTTGGATTCAGTGACCTTAAGTTACATGCTACTGCATGTGAGTTAATAATGAGAACTGCAAGGCACAGCCCTTTGCCTAGGTATAGTGAGCTTTCACAATCTATGGGCAAAAAGACTGGGTAAGGAGTGCTTCTTCAGAAAGGGTGTAGCAGGTCTAAGCATTGTATGCCTTCCAGTGATGTACAATATGAGGCCAGAGAACAGAAATAAATAGAACAGCAGTCACAGTGGGGGGATATCTTAAAGTGTTGGAGACACGGTATATAAAGTCATCCCATTCAGTACAGCACTAGTAAAGGCCAGCTAGAGTACCTTATCCAGTTCCAAGTGCTGCACTGCAAAGCGATATGGGCTAGCTGGAAAGAATACAGATTAGAGGAAAGAAAGAATAATCTTTGGATTTAGAAGAAAGTTGCTGCCAAGGAAATATGACAGTTTCTGCTAGTCCTGTCAGGTGGTTATGGAGAGCAACTTAAATTTCCGTAAGGAAGATCTAGGATAGATGTTTGGAGTTCTGAGCCGTAAATTCAGCAGTCTGTGTAAGAAGGTGGTGGATCTGTATCACCAGAGGTTTTTAAGAGTAAAAGTTAGACAAATTACTGTCAGGAGCTGGTTGGGAATAAGCGATGCTGTGTAGAAGCAGGAGGTGGACTAGGTGACTGCTTGAGGACTGATTTCACCAAGCAGTCTGTGGTACCGGATTTAAATAACCATATTAAAGGGAGGCTCCTCAGGAAGTGATTTTTTCCCTTATTTAAAACTCTACTTTAATAATGAAGGGTTTTTAGTATAATCACCCGGTGAAAATATATAGGTTCTATCATCTCAAGTAACAGAGGTAACATCAATTATTTGAGTGGCCACTGGCCGTATACAGTTCTAGTCCTGTTGTTAATTAAAAAATAAAAAAATAAAAAATAAAAAATTGTTGCTGTGTGTTTTTTGTATTTATTTGGTTTTTTTTTTTTCTTTTTTTTTTTTTTTCTTTTCACTTCATTTTTATTTTGGGCCTGATCCTACTTTCCTTGAACAAAGTTGTTGCATTCTGCTGATACCTGGAAGTAAATTAGGCATGTGTCGTGTGTTCTCCAGAGATGTGTCACCCCTATGAGAAACTAACAGTGCTGTTGGACAGTAGATCTTAATTTTGGCTATGCCATGTGCTATGTGCTTGGATTCTCTGGTTTTGTTCACAGGCACATAAGTACCTCTAACACAGATAAACAAGAGCAAGGAACATTTTTTTCCCTGCTAAGCAATTAGCAGTGCGTAAGCAAGCCCTAATGCATCTGTGCACATGCATAACGAATAGATCAAGTACATCAGAAAACTGACCAAGAGTCTGCAGTGGATTCTATCTCTAAGCACCCTCAGGAGCCAGGGCTCAGAAGATTGTAGTGAAACTGTAAGCAGCCTGGCAGGTTTCCAGCTGATGAGTTAATGCTGCTATAAACTTCAGTAGTTCCTCTCTGAGGCATGCAGAAGGGTGCAGACACTGGGAAAGTAGCCAAGAGAGGCAAAGAGCAGACAGCAAAGCTAAAGGCCAGCCTCAAGGATCCGCAACACTATTGTGTTGGAGGTGGTTTCCTCCCATGCCAGAAACCTTCTCTGTCATTCCAGTGGCAGCAGTGGGAATCGGTAAGCAAATTAAGGTGCACATTTAGTGCAGAAGTGGCCTGACTTGATTAGCATAGCTTGAGCAAAGGCAGCTGTGCTCCACACCCCTCCCACAGTTGCTGGTTGGCAAGATATGGTGCTGTGGAAGGTGGTGGGTTCTTGGTCATGCTATGGTAGTTCATTGAGCTTAGAGCTGCAGCCCGGCAGTTTAGATTTTAACTTGGGTTGGTGCTTCCATCTCTAGCCTAGACAGGAAGCACTGAAGACCAAGTAAGTGAGTAGAGCATCAGCAGGTCAGATCCGTGGAGTAAATGGAAAACAAATAGCAAACAGAAATACTTGATTTTTCTTTTCTCTTGTAGGGAAAGCTAGCAGCAGAAAGCTATTTTTTGTTTTCAGTTTAAGTGAAGAATTTAGCTCATAAATGGTTTGTGCAGAGTGAGTTTGGGAAAAAAAAAATAGGCGTTACAATGGATTATAACTACGCAATAGGAGATCTGTTCAGTTGATGATGGTTCTTGCTGAGAAGCAGCAGCTTTTGTAGCAGACAATGGACAGCTAGATTCCTCCCCATGCGCACGCACCTCTGGTAACAAACAAAGGAGTTGGCTGCTGAGCAGTGCCTGCCCAGGCTGGGCTTGCACTTTAGCTGGTGTTTATCCTCCTGGGGCCTCAGCATCAGACTAGACAGAGTGCACTGCAGGCCTGGTGTGGGGATGGTGGTGTGGTATTGCATGTCATGGTGCAGTTGTTACACATTGTGCTCAGCATAACTTCTCGGGTAACCAGAGGTGTACCTGGGCCAACTGTGGTGACACAGATGTCAGGAGCTGTAGCGGGACATCCCAGCTGTAGTAGCACCTCCCTCAGCAGGCACCTAAGGGCCCCTTGAGCCAAACCCACTATACCAAAGCCCACCTAAACAGTTCTGTGTTCAGTTTCGAACTTCAGCAACTTGGGAAGGAATGAGATTCAGTTTAATTTCTAGTCTATAAAGCAAAAGCAAGGAGAATTCTTAAGAGACTAAAATCTACTTGTAATGAGTGCTGTAACAAACACTGTATTCCCATGGAAGCAAATTTAAATGATCTGAGTTACCCGGTGCGACCTCCTGCATATTAAGCATAGTCTGACTGATTAAACAGACTTCTTATGCCAAAAGAGGGAAATAGTCTACCAACTAAAGTTCTACAAGCATGATTAAACAGTAATCACATCTGAGAGGGTGATCTTCTTGTGCTGACCTGTTTGCAGAGCAGCCTGTGACTGTAGATGCGTTTGTTTGCCTGGAGCAGATCCCTTGTAGGAAAGTAAGAGCCACACAGGTTTTATATGGTCAGGTAATGCCGAGCTCCACAGGGCTTCATCTTCTAGCACAGAGTGCTGGGGTGCCCATAGTTAGGAAGAGTTGAAATAGCAACCTTGTTCCCCCTTTTCCAAATTTGGATTGCTTTTGTTTATTTATGTGAAGTATCAGAAAGCAGTAGTCACAGCTGGTGTACTTAATTTCACCACGGCAAACACACCATAACTCCAGTTACTTAAATAAGAAAAAAGTTACTAAAGTAAAAGGGACGTCACAAAAGCAGGACAGTAAGAGTGCAGTAATTCATTTGATAATATACAGTACCTAACTTTAAATAGATCAGTATGTGGAGAGATCAATTACTTTTCAAATACTATGGAAGCATATTGTTTTTCCCTGAGTATGTCAATTGACTATTTTTCATATAAGAAGTACAGTGTAGCATTTTGCTTTTTTTTTTTTGTCTTGGGAATAGCAGAAATGAAGTAATTTCTTATCAGCCAGAAGGCAAGCTAATGGTAGCTGTTGTTGATACTGAACCACTACTGGGGGTTGAGCACCAAGTGGTTCCCCTAGATATAAAAGGCATGCTGGGCAAAGTTCCCATAAAGTGGGTGTGCCTTATTAGAAATTAGAGAAAATGGGGACAGAGGTGGAGAAAGTAAAGATGGGAATTGTATTAATTGCATAAATTTTTTGTCATTGCTTGATTTTCTTTTTGTAAAGCAACCAAGCGCTATAAAAATAGGCCTGCAGTTTGACAATGATAATTCTCATCTGGGTAGAAGGAATTGAGAACGAGTATTTCTTATGAATTACGTCTTTTGTGTGATTGTTCCATGTGTTGCTTAAAATGTCATATGAAAACTAGAGACAGTGGTTTGCTGAATTTGGTCTGACACTGCATTCTACACAGTGCTTTAAAGAAGAGGAGCTGGTGCTGCAAGAAGCACCTGAAGGACTCTTTGAGCTTTTCTGTGGAACTGTGATACAGCACTGAGGTTGTACATAACCTGACTATGTAAAGCTGCCTTTAGTAGTAGATTCTTAATGAAGGTATTAAAATGCTGAAGAAAAAAAGGTGTTGTTTTGTTTATGTATGGTTTGGGTTTTATTTTCTGGAGACTGTGGCAGATGAATCATTCCTGGCCTAGATATCATAAGCCAAAATCCACCTGTCCTCACACATTCCTAGTATATAACAATCAGAAAAATCTTTGGACTTCGGACCCAGCTCAGAAGCTGTGCAAGGATCCTGATCCAGGCTCTCCGGCTGCCTGCTGCCTTGGCTGTGGGCGCAGTGCTGCTCCTGGTGCAGAGGTCTGGGCTGGGCTGCTGGGGAGGCAGCCTGAGTGCAGGGTTGTGTCATGCAGAGAGAGGCAGAATGTGACGCCTCATCTTCTGGGGGTTTCTTCAGCCATTTATATCTCCTCTGGGTTGCTCTGTGTGCTTTCTCCTTGTTGAAATCTGAGGAGCAGGCAGTGTGATGCTTGTGCTCTACACTTCTGCTGCCTACTTTACACTCAAGCAAGAGTGTCCTCTGATGTAGTAGTTAGACAAAATTGGTTTTGAAATTCTACCAGAATAGCAGCATTACATACAGGTTTGGCAATGCCTAATGTTTCTTCACTCCTGTGTTCAGATTGAGACCTTTGAAGTGTGTTAATAAAATCTCTGATCTGAATTGTCAGACTCAACTGTGGCCTGCACTTTCTTTTTGTTCTTCAACATGGGAGTAATCAGACAGGAGTGACAGTGAGCAGACCTCTTCCTGTGCCTGAGATAAGCTGCAGGCCTCCCCTTTCAAGTTCTCCAGCCAGGCAGGAAGCTTTCCAGGGCAGGGAGCACCTGCCCACCTCAGTGATAGCAGCTAGCTTCGGGGTATAAGGAGGTAAGGCTGCTGTTTAAAAAATATTGGTGCACCAATGGAAATTTTGGTCTTCTGCTTCTTAAAAGTCTGTGAAAAAGAGCAGATGCTCAGAGGAGACTGTACTGCCCCAGGTCTTGGCCCAGACCAGTTCATGTCCAGAAACATTTCAGATTTGTTAACTTTGAAAGATCCATGGACTTTTGAAGTCTGAAGGGAAAGGGAAGGGAAAGGGAAGGGAAGGGAAGGGAAGGGAAGGGAAGGGAAGGGAAGGGAAGGGAAGGGAAGAACAATGGATCACATAGAGAGCAATCCATGTAGTACAGTGAATGTTGTATCTGAAAGTAATTCTACTGATTGTTTTCTGAAATTGGCTGCTGATCGAATGGAGGAACCTGTACTGGGTAGTTTTGATGTAGGTGTCACTAGAGGTGTGTGCTTGGAGAGTGGTGGCTCTGAGATGCTGTACTGGAGCTGCTTATGCTTTCCATATGCAGAATCTTTGTTAGGCACAAAGTAGGCTGACCAAGTTTTTAGCTCTGAGAGTCCTCCTGGCACTGCTAGGGCATGAGGCCATGGCAGTGCCAGCTAGATAGAAGCCAAAACCTGGAATGTATTCAGTCTGTATGCAGAACAGCGCAGAGAAATACACCACTGTGCTCTTCAGTCCTAGTGCTGTTGTGGGCTGTGTAAAATTGCACTATTTTGAGTGCTGTCTGAAATTGCAGCCACGATCCCGAATGACTTCAACCTTGAATAGGAGCAGATGTTTTACTAGGGGAGGCCAGCTGTGTTGCAGAGCCAAGCCGGGATGTCTCTTCTTGCTGGTGAAGAGCACTTTTAAAGCTGCATGCTCTGCTCGGAGCATGGCTCAGTGTGACCATGATAGCTGGTGATGTACCTCAGTTGCTCTGTTAATTGTCAGTTAATAGCTGCTCTGATTTTTCTAGCCTTGTGCTGAAGTTTTGGCGCTTGAGTCTGCAATGTCATTAAAAGAGGTGTTTGGGGAAAAAGATCTTCCTAAGTGAAGTTTGAAAGACATCAGCTTTACTGTAAAATCTTTCTATTCTCATTTTGGGAGTCTGCAATAAGTTCTTCCCTGTATTATTAATCCTTCTGGCAGGCAGAGTTAATTTGTTTGTGTGTTAGTCTTCAAGCTGCTGGATGAATTATAGATTTAATTATGGTCCAGGTGCTCAGAGCTTTGCTGTTTGTCTAAAAGTGAAACATAAAAGGAAAGTAAGTCAGAGTAATTTTTTGGCTTGTTGAATAAATGTAAATGTCGGGAAACCATGTCAGGGTATAAATAAAGAGAGGACTTACTTCACATAGAGTGTTGTTATCTGCTCCACTTGGTGGGAGAATGCATGCTCTGCATTGCACTGGGGCACACCTTTTATGGCTAGTGCTGTACACAGCAAAAGCTTAGCAACTTTTACCTGTGATGTCCCATGCTTTTAGACAAAGTTTCTTCTGTGATTATAGCCAACTACTCATAGCCAAAGGTTGAACTGAGTTAACATAGTCATGACAAGAAATGCTGTCTGGATTCCCTGATAGGTGCAGATAAGCCACTTACTACTTGTAGCGTTCATCTCCGTCACTCCCATCTTTCCATCTTTGCTTGGCACAGTTTTATTCACAGTCCTTGAATGTTCTCTTACCGCAATGTGACTTAACTTATTTATGTTTGTTTCTTGTCTTCAAACAGTTTTCCATTATACTTTGCTTTAATCTGCATGAAAATTACCTTTTGGGGTGACATTTAAATCCATGAGAGCACTTTTCATAACTTGTTGTTCACAGTCAGGGTGGGATGTAAGATCCATGGAAAAGTGTAATTTCTGCACTTGGCAAACTTATTTTTTCTGGCAGCTATAGAACTCCTTTAAAAACATGAATTGATGCATTCTCCCCACTAGCACTGGTCCTTCCTTGGATCCTGGCTGTCCAAAGTGTGTTTTCTGGTGCAAGCTTTAAATCTTTTCTTGTCAGGTAGCTAAATGCTAGCAGATCAGAACTTTCTTCCCTGTGAAGTTGGTGCTGGGTGGCTGCTTCCTGCACTGTACCTAAGGGCAGGGCTGTAGCATGCAGCTCCCCATCCCAGCACGGCAGTATGGGCAGGGACACAGCACCGCAGCTTCTGCATGTGTGTGTGAAAGTGTGCGTGCATACAAATAAACTGTGTATTTATACAGTGAGGAGGTGTTTTCTTTTTACTGAGATTTCAAAGGATATTTGGTCGAAGGGCAGGTGTATGAACTAGGCTAACTCATTCGGGCTCACTTCTCTTCCTCTTGTTTCTACATTTTTAATTACCGCCTTAATGCTCTGTGGCCTTGAGTCAGACAAAGCACACCTCACCTTCCTCACCTTTTCCAGGAAAGTCCTTGCATACATGAGTGCAAGTGGTTTTCTGAAGGGAGCATGGATTGGCCCTGTGTCAGCCGCCTTGAGGCATCACTTGGCAAGGGCTATGGAATAACACACGTGTATGTCTGCTGAGGTACATGGGGCAACAAACGAAAACAATGTTTCTTAATGTAACTAGCTGTGGTAGTATGCCCTTATGCTTGGAATACCATGAAATATTCAAAGATTGGCTGCTTTCACAAGATCCTTACAATTGTCCCTTTATGCTCCTTTTCATTTGGGGTGTAGACAAACCCATACTGTGGTTCCATTTTTCTTTTTGGTGCTGCATAGCAGGTACCCTCAGGAGTCTGCTGTTCCCCAGACAGAATTAACGTATTTGATGTGTCTCCCGAGGAAGCAGCCAAAAGTACATGCTCTGACCTCATCTTTCAGCTTTTTCATTTCCTTTACTGGCACTTAATGAAGTTACCAGCACAACCATTAGAGATGATTATGTAATTATTCCGTTTCTTGTTGTACTGTTTAAGCGTGAAGTATTGATGCTGATTCTTCATTTCAGCCTGGTATGGCCATGGCAGTTTGCTCTGGTTGTCAGTTATGAAGTACACTGGATGTTGGAGGTGGTAAGGAGCTTGTTTATGTGGGGGAAATCTGCTTGTTTTAGAGCACCTTGACATTTTGGTTTGGCACAAGGAGAAATTATGTTTAATTTTAGGTATCACTTTGTAATGTTTCTCTGTTTTCCTTGTTTTTTTGATGCTCGGTGCATTTCCTAAAGTTTTGCTAGTGTTATTGGATTCATTTCTTCTGCCTTGCTATTGGCACTCTGAAGAGCTGTGCAACCCTGTTCGTGATGCCTCTGCGGTTAGTGGCCCTGTGAGTAGAGTCTTACAGATTTTAAGTTTTCTTGATACGTGGCAGCTTTTGACTGGGGAAAGTACATGTTCTATTTCTTAATTTGCATACATCTTTAATGTGGCTATGTTTAGAATAAGATTAGGAAGTAAACTCTTTGTAGGGATTTTCCTATTAGAGAGCCTAAATTTAGCTTCTCTTTTATGTAAGGATAATGTTAGATTGTAAAATATGTTTTGTGGGAGGTTTGTGAGTGAATGGAGCACGCGTTGACCGTGTATAGGCTTTCAAGTTCTTTACTAGGGAAGGAAATGCAGCTGGTGGCAGTATGTTGTTGTGATGGAGTGCCGTCACAGGACTCTGTGTAACTACTGGCTGCTAGCTTAGAACCACATCTTCATCTGGTACTTTGTTCATTGGCCTGTCCTTAGGTTATTCAATAAAACATGCAATGAAACAGTAGAAAAGCTCATAGACCTTGTCTTCCAAACAGCTTTTGCTGTCTTATACAAGGTTCTTCGTGTCTTATACAAAACAGTCATTTTTCTTGACAGCAAACCCATGATTATGAAGAATTATTTGCTCTTCACACTACTATGTATTTTTATTTAAAAACTGAATTATATAGATCAGTCCTTTTCCCCTGGTTGGAAGCCAAATGGAGTGTACTGCAATTTCTGGGGACAGAAGTGCTACTGCATGAAATGCTTCTTGATGTGTTTTTCTCTGTATTTTTAACTTTAAGATCATGCCACACTCCTCAAATTCCTCTTGTTTCTAGTACTGACTGTTCTTAGTGGGCTTGACACATTGCTTTTTGCGTGTGGTTGTGAATAGCTGCTTATAGTGGTGCAGTGTGTTAAACGAGGTTGGCTTTGCACCACTGACTTGTGATCTTAAACAGTGCTTTGCTGTAAGCACACTCTAGATGCCCTCTGCCTAGTGCTGAGGAACTCTTTCCTTGAAAATCGTGTGCCTTTTTAATGTGTCATGGCTCAATTATCACATTGGGTTTTGGCTGCCAAAATAGCCGTATATATTGTCTAGCAAGTGACAGCCTGGGCCTTTCTCTCTCCCTGGCTGTTTGCCAGCTGTTTAATTGAAGCCCTGTGTTTGCTGTGTGTCACATCTTATGGTGTTCTATTATACCCAGCTAAAACAATATTTTGAAAATATTTCAAATGTAAACTAATTCTGTGAGAGTTTACATCCTGTTATTTATATGATCTGCTGAGGACGCCGTGTAGGTCATTTTTTTTCCCTACGAATATGGACATTTGTACCTCAGATCATCTCCTGAATTTCTAGGGCAGAGAGAAGGCGAGATGGGGATGCAGAAATGCTATCCCATCCCCATGAGAGAAGTAATTAATGATGTACACTCTCCACATAATTTTTCATTTGTAGTTTCAGAGGCATTTTTAAAGCCAAACATTCTCTTTCTTCTGCCCTTTGGAAAAGAGCACAGGCATACAGCAGAGATCCCAGTGGAGTAGCGAAGCCTGTGGGTTGTGTTTCTCATCCAACAGAATACTCTGGGTAGAAATGGTTTTGAGTGAGTGGTGCCAAAAGCAGGGAAGGATGTGGCCGCTGCGACAGCACGTTGGGTTGGGCAGCCGCCGGCTTCCAGTCAGCAAGGACTCGTGGCTCACATTGCTCATGGCAGAGCTGGACTCCAGAGCTGGGTCACAGCCCCACACGACTGGGGGTAGAGCACATGGTGTGACACCACTGTGTTAGGGGTGAAGCGCTCCGCTGTGCCTGAGTAGGGGATCCTTGCACTAAGCATGAATTCAAGAGAGCTTTCCCCGCTCATGTTTGCAAATCTATTAATCTCTTGCTCGGTCGCTCTCAAAAGAGCATCTTGGGGAATTATGGCTCCTGGGTGAGATTCCTTTCCTTAGCCTCAGAAGTCATGAATGTACATTAGCTGACATTCTTGACTATGTAGATATTATTGGCAGAAACTTTTCTGCCGCTTTAAGAAGAAATCAGGATTTGTTCTACTGCTTGTTCAGTAAGAAGACAGTCTATTTAACAAGAAAGAAATGATAAAAGTCTAAGGAAACAGCTTTACAATTTTAGGTCAGAAGAGAACAGAGCAGAAGAGAGCTTAAGAAAGATTCCATTTTTGTGCAGAACTCCAGATTTACAATTAAGTGGTAAGTGTTGGCATTTTAAAAATGGAGAGGAAAAGACAGTCTGTAGGCAGGATTAGATTGACAGCATTTTTTTCTTCTTAGTCAGAGGGGAAAACATCCCATCTGGATAAAGCCATGTAGCATTTTGGAAGAGGTCTGATATTAAAATCCATCTTTATAAAGGGAGGTAATGTTGGAGTTAATGATGTTAAGGCTGTTTTGTGGAAAGAGTGGTACTGTGCGTGTGCATAATATACTTGAGTGTGTGCGTGCATGTTTTTTTCTGGCACATATATCCCCACCTTTGTCTGTCTTCTTCAGGTAGGGGAATGGCATTAGAAGACACCCGGAAGAGCACTGTGGGATATGGGGCAGTGCGGGTGTGAGTGATGGTGGCACTTCTGCTGCGCTGTATTGAGTGTATCTGATGTGTGAGTTTCTTGCATGTTTTAAATCGCAGTACTTTTTGGGGAGTCTAGAGACATCATCAACTAACTTTTATAATGTACAGATCAAGTCTTTGCTGAGAGGTAGCTTGGCAGAAGTTCTTACTGTGTATGTGCCACCAGATCTGATAAGGCAGGCATGTGTGTGTGTGTGTGTGCTGCCAAAAAAGAGAATTTGGGCAGCCTCCTCATGCGTAGCTTTAAAGGATTTGTTAAGAAGTTGTATTCTCAGTCTCTGATTTTTCGCATCTTGTCTCTCCCTCTCCCTTCTCCACAGTTGCAAGGTGCAAATAACCGGGGCTGAGCACTGGCTCTTTGGGTGGAATACAGGCTGTGACTTGGTAGCTGCTTTGAAGAAATGAGACTTCTGTCCAGGAAGGTTCAATGTTCAGGGCTAAAGCAGGCCATGAAAGGGACACTTCCCTTTCTGTCAGATTGGCTTAGGTTCCTCAGATCCATTATGCTGGAATGCAGCCCTGAAACACCAGTTTTCTTGTAAGGAGGAAGCAGAGCCAATTGATTTAAACTTCGAGTTGCATCTGCTGGCGATTTCCAGCAGCAGCTAATTGCAGCCAGCAGCTCTTAGCAGCAGGTGACCGAGCTGTCCCTCCTCACCAAGAAAGCAGGGAGCTTAAACCTGCACAGGGATTTTTTCCTTTTCCCCTTGAGACTGTAAAACAGATGTTAAATTCTTCAAGTGGGCATTCAAGTGGTAATGGGAGGACGGTTGGACTAGATGATCTTGTAGGTCCTTTCCAACCTTGTGATTCTATGATTCTATGATTGACACGTGCCAAGAAAAGTCTTCCAAAATTAGGTAAATCCTTTTATTGTGCAAATGGTATCTGTAGCTGTTCCCTTGAACTGGAAAGTGACTTACAGGGCTTTGCACTGTAGCTCTGTATCATTCCAAGCCTCTGTGATGTGCATGATTAAGTTCTGATGTGAGTACCCAGCTCGTTTCTGATGCTGGAAGTTCCGTAAGTTACTCCAGTGTAAATAAAACGGTGCAGACCTCCCTACTGAATTGAAACAGTAGATTTGGAAATGCTTTCAGGTACTGAAAATTTTACACTTCTCGAAATTGTAGCTTTACTAACATGAATTTCCTTCTGCAAGAATGAATCTTTCAAATAAAGGACAGGGCACGTTTTTTTTTTTTCCAATTCCCATCGCTAGATGGCGGTGCTTAGTAGCCTAACTGTTACTGTGAAAATAGCCAACGTTAATGTACATCGACAGAGTGATTCCAAAATATTTAAATCTTTCAGTGCGCTTGTCTTTGCTTTCTCCCTTTCTAAATCCCACTTGTAATTGCTCAGGAGAGGCTGCCTCATGTGATTGTTGTTTCTGCACGTAGAGCTCCTGGGAGAGCGATCTACTGCAGCTCCTGCTGTGTCTCTGCTCCCTCCCTTGCTTCACACGGACCCCTGTTGAGGTCACTGGCTGAGGGACCAGGGCTTGGCAGGACCCCGTGCCACACAGTCACACATGCTTTTCTGTGCACGACTAACCTCTTCTTTTTGTGAGCTTAGATGTTAACAGAAGGCTGCAGGGATGGGGTTAGCTCAAACAAGAAGCTATGCCAGTGTTACTTCCTGCAAAGGTCCGTGGAAGATGTTTTTCTTGAGTATGAGATCTGCTGTTATTACAAGCAGTGTGAAATCAATGAAGGAGTTTTGTTTGGTTGGGGCTTTTTTCTGTTGATCGTGTGTGCTGGCTGCCAGGTAATATTTTTCTAGCTGGTTTCCTGCGCTGTGTCAGTGGTCAGGCGTGCTTCCTGGCTGCAGTGCTGGCATGGCAGCACTGTGCCATGCATGGGCATGGCCCTGCCTCAGCTGCGCCATGCAGCTTTTTCCCAGGCAAGGCAAGAGGAAGCTTGGCTGTAATGCCAGCTGCCTGCTTAGTACAGATCCATCAAGTATGTGCGCTTGTTCAGGGAAGACAGCAAGGGGAAAAGATAAACCCAAGCAGCTTTTGTGCAGTGCTTTCTGTGCAGCTTCATCATCTGCCTCTTCTAAAATGTAAGTGGAAATTCAGCATCATCTACTCCTTTTTTTTTTCCTCATTCACTGACCCTTAATTTAAATTTAAAATGATCTTAAATCTGTAAAACTGGAATGGTTTTTAATTATTTCTTAACTCATTGCAACTGCCTTCACTGGTCTACTAAAAAGTGAAGAATTGTTATTAGCTGGAATTAGTGTAACTTGCTATCTTCATTTTTTTTTTTTTTTTTTTTTTTTGGTAAATAATAGTTCTTACCATTTTGCCAGAAATTTCACATTTAAATGTAGAGAGCATCCATGACCCTGGTTGCTCTAACACCTGTATTTACAGAACAGTGTATTAAAATGTTTATAGTGAAGCTTCAGTTGTAGGATAATGTTGCTGATTTGCCTGAGCAGCTTGGAGACCTATAAAAGACCGAAGTACTGTTTACTTCAGAATCTGAGGCTACCTACCAGACCTTACTTGCACAACTTCCTGAGCACCACTGCCATGTATTTCTGGAGGTTTAGGTGACATCTCACAGTAGCAATGGCAAATAAGTCTGGGGGAGAGCAAGGCTGCTGGAGACCTCTGCTGAGCGATGTCTGAGCCTCCTCATGCAGTGCAGGAGTGGTGTAAGAGCGCCTGACAGAGTAACCTGTAATCTTGTACTTGTCTATATGCTTAGAAGTCAGAATGAATGGGAATCTCACTTTGAAGTAACCCAATCATCTGTGGGCTATTTTTTCATTACTTTACAGGGTAACTTGTAATAAGGGTTCAGAAGTTACCAAAAAGCATCAGTAGCAGAGGTCTACATTCATTTGAAGGCCCCGTTCAGAAAAGTGCAGAGATGTGTGCTTATATTCCTTTGAAGGAGTGAGCACACACAGAAGCACTTCCCTGAACTGGGGTTAGAGGGAAAGGAGTCAGCAGAATGGGGCCATGAACAGACAGAAGAAGGCAGCACAGAGAGTGCCAGCTCGGAGCAGCTACTGTGTTCCAGTGCCGGTGGGAAGTATTTCACAAGTGAAAGCTCTCCATCTATCTCTGCAATGCACTGTTAATATTTTTTAACCAATCTTAAAGCCTTATATTCAAAGATGCCCAATTTACCAGGCATTCCAAATGCGGCTTAGCCCTGCGCCACATCCATGCATTTTAGGAACAGCACTCTGAGCCTGACCAGGTCTGGGAGAGGGAGAAGAGGGCAAGAGGGATCTGCCTGCTTGTCCGTCCTTCGCTCTGCCTGTTTTCTTGTGGCTATTTCAGAAATAGGCCATTCAGTGGAACAATATTCCTGCTATACCTCCATCCGGGTATGCTTTCTGGAAGCAGCAAGAGGCAGAAATCTGAAGCCAGCAATTGAGAAAGTAATGGGAATCAGAGTACTCAATCGGTGCCAGTTTTTCCTCCTAATTTTTACTTGAGGGCTGAATGCTCATCTAACCCTCTTTATTTGGGGGCATTCAGCACATCGTACTAAATGTGCTTGATTTTTTTTATTTGCAGGTCACCTTTTAATGGAGCTGTAAAAGTAAGTGTAAACTGCACCTTCTTTTGTCATCAGTAAGTGCTGGAGGGCGTAGCACTCAGAGTAGGAGTGCCTGTGGGCTCAGATGTGGGAGAAGGGTGGGCAAGCCCCCAGTGCTACCCAGTCAGTAAGGGGGGTGAGAGGTACCTGGGCTCTTGTTCACTTTCTCTGTCTACTTGTACAGGCCTCCTCAACAATGCAAATGCCTCCTTTTTCTTCTTCTTCTTCTTCTTCTTCTTTCTTTCTTTCTTTCTTTCTTTTTAAGAAGTTGTTACTGATGCTCTGTTAGCATCTAGAAATGCCTGCCAGGGGGTCCCGATGTGCAAATCCCAACACAAACACATTCAGAGGGACAATTTGCATTCTGCCAGCTGTAACTCATGGTTTTGCTGCTTGGTGGAAAAAGGTGGATGATAACCCCTGGGTCAGACATAATTAGGAATGGAGCTTAGGCTGTTGTCCTCCTTAGGGAAGCAGTACTAACCCCTTGCAGAGGGTCTTAAAGATCTTAGTCCTTGGCGGAAGTCAGTCAAGCGTACTTTCTATACAATTTAGTGGTTCCACACAATTCCAGTGGTTTCTATCTAAGGTGAAGAAAGTGTGATATGGATGCACTTTGAACATTTGGAAGGAATGCACATGTAAGCCAGATGATGCACTCATTGATCTCAGACCTTCTGCCTCTGGGCTGTCTGATTTGCATCTGTTGCATCTGTTAGCTGTGCGCATAAACAAGCAATGACCCAAACTGGGGAGGAGCAGTTGCTGCAAAGGCTTTGGGGCTGCAGTCTGCTTAGGTGGGTGGTGAAATAAAATGTCAGCTTTGGAGTCAGTGTCTTTCTGAGCTGTCCTCTATTGCAAGAGTAACTTCAAGCCCCTAGCAACTGCTACTGATGATTCTCCTCGTTTGTTTTATTCCTTGGCAGCTCTGGTTTGAATAGGAGATGGCTGCATATTCATAGTGAGACTAAGATTATCTATTTTGCCCCCTGTGTATTTTACCGGTTGTGAGAAGAAGGTTTGTGGATTGGTCGTACAAGTGGCTGACTTCCTTGTAGAAGTCATCTTCCTCTATGCAGAGCTAAGCTACCATGGAGTAATGTTACCATTACCAGCTCATATAAAATGTATCCGACGTCTTACCTGGTGCCTGGCATGGGAATTTTCCCTGCTTTGCTTGAGTCAGTTGTAATAAAAAAATCCTTTGGCTTGCCCTCAGCATCCGCAACACATTTTATTGAAATTGCAGTTGATTTCATCCCACTTGTGTTGTTTCAGAGAAAAATAGCTGAAATAACATTTATTATCTGTTCTGTGCATGTGGAAAAAAAGCCACGTTAAGTGCCAGAGCCCAGTAGCTGAGAATTGCTTCAGATGTTGAAGACAGGACTGCAGCAAAGTGTGAGGTCTTGCATGAAATGCTGGGCATATTTACAAAGCACAGACAAGGTTTGTTGCATGGCAGAGCAGTGCAGAGTTCTGCACTGCTTCCCTTGGGATCTGCTGCCTGGAGCACCAGGCTCTGGCTCCCAGCAGCTAGAAGAGCAGGAGACTGAGCGTGGCTGGGAGCCCCTGCTGCTACAGAAGTGTTGAGCCAACAAAAAAACGTGCTGCAGGAACCATCAAAAGGCAGAATTTTGCAGAGGAGCAAATACTGTATAGAAAAATCAGCAAACATCACTTCATCTAGAGGGGTGCAGTGCAGAAGTGTGACTGGATCCCGTGAGATCCAGAGAGTGACACAGCCAAGACAGGTCAGTGTGTGGTGGGAGACCGGCTCTGTCCACTCCTGTTAGTGCTTTTGTGGAGAAGGAGACGGGACAATTGGCACAACGTGTTTCTCGGGAGATGCTCTTCCCCTGCCTTTTTTCTTTTAGTGCCCCAGGAAAACTGCAGTCTTGAAATGGGAAAAAAAAAAAAAAAGATCCTTTTGCATGAAAGCGATGCAATAGAAAAAGCAGAAGATCAGACTGGAGCTTGCTGGCAGAAAGCAGGATTTTTGAGGAAACAGCAGTTCAATGGGACATTTTTTGTGTAAAGCTGTTAAATGAGGCTTGCAAGAGAGGCTCATCCATGTGCGTCCCCCCACTTCTGAGGGTGAAGCTCTGTGCTATTTTTTAAGATGCTTCATGAATCAACTGGGGATTCTCCAGCTGAAGCAGGGAGACAGCTGTTATCCTCTCCTTAGAGGCTGGAAAACATCAGCATGCCACCAGGCCTGCTTATATTACATGTTCTAAACACATCCTGTTCCTTTATTCTGTCTGTTATTCATCAAAGGGTCAGCGCATAGACTGAAGGAGAGGGACTTAGAAGGACAGAGCCCCCTGTTAATTACAAGTCAGACACCTTGTAACAAACAAATGAGCTGGAGGCAGCCTCCTAAGTGCTCTAATTCCTGTTGTCCGAACCCACATAGGAGTGATGGTGGTCACTTTCCACTTTCCATGGACCATGCTTTGCAGGTGCTCCACTCCTAAGTGTCCCTGGTCCCTGGCTGAGGCTGGTGTTGTGGGGTGAAAGCAGAGTTGCTGTTTGCAGGGCAAGTATCTTCCCTTAGCAATGAAAGTGTAAGAACAGGCACCAGTGTGAGTGCTGGCCAATTAACTCCAAGGCTGTAATTTGGCAAATGTGGGGCAGTACAAGGGAAGGCACTCAGTGAAGATGTGGAGAAATGTGCCCAAAAGACATGTTTGTCCAGCTGCATCTCCTGGGAGTGCTCTGAGCTTGCTGTGGCCCGAGCACCCCGTTTCACCTGCCAGGTGCACCCCAAGATCTGCAGTCTCCAGCAGAAGGCCAGGGCAGGCAGCTTTCAGCAGTGGGCACAGGGAGGTTTACTCTGGCTGTTGTCTCTAAACTTCTACGTGTTCTCTCTGGCAGCTTCCACCTGCTGCCTGTTGGCCTCAGACAGCATCTCATGATCCTGATGCTGGCAGCAAAGGCCTGGTGTGGACAGCAGGGCCTTGTGGCCGGCTGTCACTGCCAGAGCCTTCCTTGCTCTGTCTCCTTCCTTGCCTCACTCTCCAGACAACTTTTCTGCAGCATCCGTCTTTCTGGGATCCCTTTTGTAACCCCTGGCTTTTAGCTGCAGGCACCAGGGCTTTTCTTTGAATGACTTTTCTGGATGGCTTTTCACATTGTCCAGAGGTGCTTCTGGCACTTTTGGCAGGCTTCCAGGCTGAGCATGACGATGACTGAAATTTTCCCTCTCCTCCTTTTGCTACTGGACAATCAAGATTGTTACCTGCCTGAAAATCTCTCTACCCACAAAAGAGCCCAGGGATGTGCGGGGAGGGCTGAGCGAGGACTGTGCAAACAGAGCAGGAGGGACCACGGCAGCTGCCCAGCTGACTGCATCAATGTGCTGGGGGAGAAGAGCCCTGTTTGTGCAGATATAAGAGGACACGGAGTCATTTACAGTGTGAAAGAGGCTTAAAATAGGCTTAAAAATAATTGGCTTAAGCCTATTCAATACTTTTTTTTTTGAGTTTGAAAGCATACATTTACATGTTTATAAACAAATAGTGCCAAGCCAAGAATTTGTGGTTGCTGTGTTGATGAAGGAGTAGGGACTTGATTAGGCTGTATTTGCTGGCAGGGCAGGTGGTCCTGTCTGGTCTTAGACAAGACAAAAACGAAAACAAATTGAGATGAGAGAAGTTAAGGAACCAGCTTCCCTTCGTCAGGTTAGATGTGTAATCTCAGACAGGCATACTGATACTATAGCTTTAAAGGTAGATGAATACATAAGGGTGAAAAAGGTTTCATTCAGTAGACAGGATAGAGGCAGCCATGAGAATTCATTTACATTTTTATTAGGCATTCTCATTAAGGAAATGGGAGAGTAGGATTTACACTTCTCTCATTTCATAAGGTTTATATGGGATGCTTCACTACTGGAACGCTTAAGCACCTCAGACTAATGAAAGGATTCTTTCAGGGCTCTTGAATTGTTTTATAGCTTGTGGTAACTGAAAAGTTATGTTTATTTCAGGAAACATTATTTAACTGGAAGAGAAACGTGTGCGTGAGTGCTGAAGAGATTGTCGTGTGTATGTAACTCAGTGGATGCGTATGTGGATGCAACCTGTTTACAACAAGACTCAAATAAGATTGTGGTTTTCCCCATTGCTCAAAAGAACAATGAATTAACATGAAGAGATTTTGTAACTCATCATAACAGACGATTGAGATTCAGGGAGAGAGAGAGAGATTTTTTCTTTAAAACAAATATTAAATCCAAAGAAACTTCAAATCAATTCTTACTGAAACTATTGGAGGTCTGTTTCATTTTCAGTTTTGTTGCCTCTTTTTACACTGTTTATTAATTCATTAGGTACAGTGATTTTTTAGCTGTACGTTATTAATGTTAATTACTGCTAATTGTTAAACATTGATTATTATTGTTACTTCATTAGCTATACATTAAAGCATTTTTATGTAGGTGGTTTTGGATCAAAACACAAGTTGCTGCTTTTTTTCTGAGTTTTAAGATAAGAAAGTTAGATTCTATTAGCACTTCTCAATGTCTGTAATACAGTGGTATGTTGGTAGAAAGCACCTCCACTAAGGTCAGTGACAGCAGTCCAGCTTCAGACTGTTCTGAGAACGGACTTCAGTCAGGGAGACTCAAATACACTTGCACATGTTAGCAGTGCTCTGCATCACAAATGCTAGCTTAATATTTCCTATATCAGCCAAGTGTACTGCCCAGTATAAGAGATTCCTAACCTGCATACATCCTGTGAAAAGTTGCAGGTTAAATCTGTTTTTATATTTTTCTACTTCTGCCATTAAATTTGAAGGGGAGCATTTATCCAGTAGAAAAATGTTTTGAGTTTTGGTCATTGTTGATCTCCACTGACTCCCGTTTTTCTTCCTTGTTGCACATTACTGGGATTGGCAACAGAAAGCTGTCATCAGCTCAAGAGCTGAAGCTGCTCTCCGGCTCCTGCTGCCCTGAACCACTGGGAGCAGGGACAGTGCTGAAATGGGGGAGGAGAACAGCACAGCTGAAGCTCTGGGGCATTTCCAGGATGGTTTCCTCTTGCAGAAGTTGAACTGTTGTACACGGTTTGTGAGCTCCCTGCTGTACTGGAATGTATAGAAACTCTTCTACAGAATTACTCCACGTAGGTTACACATTAGGTGCTTTTCCATCAGGCTTTGTTGTGTGTAAAGTCATAGGAAATCTTCAGAGAAGGGGAGAGTAGAAAGCCTTCCTGTAATGCATTTGCTGCAGGATATTTCTGAAGTTATTTCAGAACATAAACTGTATCTCTTTAAGAACAGAAGGTAATACTGAGTTTTACAGTGATCTCATTTATCACGTTAAGGCTTATGTTAGTTGACCCCTTGCTGCTGACACTTGTCACATTTCCCAGATAACAGAGTGGAGCCACTGTCTGACTGTCCATAACCACAGGACGGTGCTCCTTTCTGCTCTGCTCCGCTCCTCTCCTCTCCTGCATGAACCCTGCTGACAGCTCAGCAGCAGTAATGTGAATTCCCCTTTTGGGTTTGGACCTGAACACCTTGCTTTTCAGTCATTTTTGGATGTGCTTTTGAACACTACCCTCCTAAGTGGGAATCAAGATTACATCCAGCTGCTCCAGATTATTTAAATTTTTGTGAATCTGTGTTTGTTCTGGAAGAACCCCACTGAAATGAAAGAATAGTGTAAAGTGCCAAGTGTATCTTCGGCAGCATTGAACAAATCCCTGTATGATAGCATGTTTCAGTTTGTTTTTCAACAGTGGAGTGATTTTGTTGAAATTTCAGTGATCATAATTAGCCTTCAGAAGTTAACATAGCATCAGTGTACAGAAAAGAAGTAAAAAGAGGTCGTTCCTTGAGGTTGTTACTGCAGACTGTGTTCGCTTGTTGCTGTGTTACAGGATTTCTGCCATAACAAAGATATCTGTGTTCTCTCTTCCAAAAAGGCATTTCCAATCTAAAATCAGTAACACTTCCAGTGTCAGACACACTGTCAGCCCTTTTGTTGCAGAAGATGAGGCAGCAGCCAGAACCCTTTTACAGCCAGATTTCTCTCTCTTTCTAACGCTTTGCAAGCACCTTCATTGGATTACAGTTATTTTTCCAGCAGTGAGTTTGCTGACAAAGTCAAGTTTAGTTTTTGTTACAAACAAATGACTCCCTGCATCAGTACAATTTATTCTTGGCATTTCTGAGGAAAGCATGATACAAAGAAAGCCTATAGAATGTGAGGTTTTCATTTGTAGGGGCTTGGCCTTTCTAGTTGGTTGTTGAGTTTTTGATTTCATCTTCACAGTGCACACTGGACCTGTTGAAGTCTGAAGGAGGTGTTTGAAAGCTCCTCAGAGTTACAGAGTAGGGCACAGCACAGACACTGTCAAGCTGATAGAGATCTGAATTATGTGTGTCAGCAACTCACTGCAGCTAAGCAAGGAGCTGCTTATTCCTCTGACTACATGACAGCTATCCATGAGAACAGTCTCCTAAACACTTGTGGTTCTCTGTGGCAAAACTGTCTCACCACCCCTCTTGATCAGTGTGATTAAAGTCAAGATGCCTCAACTGTCATAGGAAAAAAAATACCCCAGAAAAGTGTTCCTGTTTATGCAGTTTACACCAGCAAGTTAATGTCACTGCTTTGACTTGTGACTTGTGGCTTGTGGCACACAGCTAACAACATATAAGGCATGTGGCTTGCTTGTGGCTGACAAATTAGATTAATAATTATATAATACATTATTCCCTGAAGCAGTGGAACTGTGTTCCCAGTGGTCATTTTGTGGGTTATGTTAACAGTGAACCTGGTTCAGCCTATGAGCCAAGGTCATTGCTAAAATTGGGGTATTTCTGACTGGCAGGACATTGGGTAAGGACAATCCGCCCTGTAAGTTGTAGGTACAAAATACCTGTTGTATTAAAAAGTGACATCTATAACATTGTGTAGATGCATTTGAGATAAAAACGTATAGTCTTGTAGATAAAGATAATGTTAGGAACATATGGGAAAAATTAGAATTAAGGTTGTGACATATAACTTCAGATTTAGTGTTTCCTAGCTTATGAATATTTAATCAAACTTCTCTAATATTTCTTTATCATTTTTCTTTCTTATTTCTGTTCTTCACTATTGTAATATTTCTGAATTATAAAGAAAGATCTCTAAGGTGAAATAAATGCTGACAGCAGACATACAAGCTCTGTGCCGGATCAAAGTGTTTCAGGTAACGATAACAGATTTGCATTGGTATGCTTGTTTGAGATTAAGATGAAAACAGATAGAGGCAGTCTATCATCATCTTCAGACTTTGCTTATAGCAAAAACAGGATAGATAATAGCTATATTATTACACAACATACATAAACTAATTAAGAAGTGTTGTACTGTGCAGGATCTCTTTGCCTTCAAAATACTCAAAATCAAGTAAGAAAATATATTCTGGTTTTCTGGTTGTTATGTAATTATCACAGCGTGCTGAGCAGAAAAGTTTGATAGATAAAACTTCTCCAGTCTGAGTATCAGTCTAAAGAGAGTAATTAAAGTGCTGAAGAAAGCTAGTCAGGCATTGCTCTTGCTCTATTTGATGAATATTTTCATTAGATATGGAGTAGATAACTGTCATTTGTCATTAAAACAGGTATTTGCTTCCTCAAGTCTGTTGAATTTTCAAGGAAAATGAATTTTGCCTTCACTGTAAGAAGACTGTCTTCTCTGCAAGGGGAGTAATTGTTTGAGGGAGAAGTAGGGACATGTTCAAGAGCAGAGGAAGAAGACATTGGAAACTGGAGGGGACACTTTTAGCTGGTCCAGGTGGAGGGAGAGAGGTAGAAGCAGTGCAGGGCACTCTCCAACAGGTGAGGTTTTAGGGGGAGATGCTCACCTTACATTGCTGAGGGAGGTTGAGAGGGATGACAGTGGAGTGGGAAGGTGCAGAGGAGCTTGAAAACTTCTACTGCAAGGAGACTAGAAATGTATGGTCCATAGAAGTACATTACTTTGTTGGACCTGACTTGTCAAAATTAATCAAACAGCAAGTAGATAAAGGTGGGGAGCATCTGTATTTGAAATTTGGGATTATATTTTCTTTTAGATGCTTTCTGCTGTGAAACAGACAACTTATTTTGTGCTTGGCACACCGAGGGTACCTTGTTGTTCTGAATGCAGCCCTTATCTATATCTGCTTTACCTTCTAACTTCACTTGGTATACACTCTGCTTGGAGCTGTGCCTGGAGGCCATTCAGAAACTGAAACCCAGCCTGTGCCTGCTTGTTAGGCTGTGCTTTATTGGGACTGCCAAGAAAATGGCCTCCTGGCTTTAGGTGGATTTGAGGTGGTACTTGATCTTTAGAGTGTTAGAGATTTTTAAGGCCCGGGTATTTGAGGGATGTCACTTCTCTGCTCCACACCAGCTGTCTGAGGAGCATGCTTGAGTTCTTGTGGTGCATCCCCATGGCACCCACTCTTCATAGCATGGCAAATTCTCTCTTTTCTGCACTTGACAAAGTTATCTCTTCATCAGACTGCAGGTCAGAATTTGTAGCTACAGTATAACTGAGTTTATGACTGTGTTGTCGATTTTTAAGTGACTGATGGAATTCTTGTTTATAGGAAGGCTTGGCATACCCGCTGAGCTGATCCACATAGCACAGAAATGACAGTCTGCAGAGTATATATAACACTTTAGAAAAAAGAAAGAATAATGCTAGGAGGTATCATCAAGAATATATCCTCATGGTGCACTACACTTCAGGTTATAAATCACCATCTTTACAACATCAGTGGTGTAATGCCTGTTGCTAAGAGTGGGCTGTACCTCACATAAGCCAGGTGAGTCAGCAGTTGATGAGGTTGGGCTGGATGCTGGAGGTTGAGAGCCCCAGCCTCTCTGGGACTGATTTTTAATAGGAGGTGCTCTGCTCTGAAGTGTTTCAGAGGCACCTGCAAGTGTTCTAGACCGGCTGCTCTAGAGCATGTTAGGGAAGCAGCTTTTCACCAAGCCACTCATAAAAATGCCTTGGTCTGAAATTTGTTAATATTTAAAGAACTCTTCAGTTTTTATAGCAGTCAGGATATCATGGGTAGCTAATGGCCATGGAAGAAGATGATGTAAAGAACTGTTAGCTTTTTGACAGGCAAGACTTAGGATTGGCTCTTCAGAACTCACAACAGCAACTATTCCACTAAATATAAGTGGAGTGTATGGAAAAATTAATATAGGATTTACTGTTATCATCACTTCAGCATTGATTCTCAGCAGCAGAGTAGCACCAGATTTTGCAATACTTCCCTTCCTAAAATATGTTTTGAACAGTTTATTGCTTTTAGTCTGATTGAAAAAAAAAACACTGCTGCTGCCGCCTTAGCATTACGTTTTTGGCTCACATATGGTGTATCCATGTTAGGCCTCCAGTTCATCACCTTTTTTTAGTTCAAGAATGTGATTCTACATCTAGAAAAGGGAGCAACTCTTCTGCGTTGTTACACTGAATTCTTTCTAATGAATAAGACCTCTTTCTTCCTTTCCTCTCAAGGCATAAGGAATGTAATGTGGTAGGAACGTGCAGTAGAAGGGTCAGGTCTTCTCTCACTGAGTTTTGCATGTTATCATAGTGAAATTAGCATACAGCTGTTGTCTGTGGTGCTGTGTGATTGTAACTCTGTGGTGCTGGTAATTTACTGTCCATCAGTAATGGCATTGATCTCAGTTGTGTGTAGTAGTAGATCTGTTCAGGGACATTGGAGGAGGACTGCGCACCGAGTGGCATTAGGAACTGATGGTCATTGTGATGGCTTCCAGAGACCTGGGTTTGTTCTTCAGAGGTGTCGTAGGGGCACCTGGGCTTCCCAAGGAAATATTTAATAAAATGGAAATGAGGCTTTAAAATAGATTTTGCCTTCTCCTGCAAAGGTTAAAATAAAGTAGTCAAGCATATGGTTCGTCTGAAAAGAACTAAATACAAAATTAGTAGCAACCGGTCACTTTGATGAACTGGATGTGAATCTTGGCTTCATGTGCGACATTGATTTATACAGAAACCGTGCCTGTCTCAAAAGCTGCCTGGAATTGTGCATTGTTGGAGAGCTGATGTACTCATTGAGTTTTTTCTGTTTGGGTACTATGTCAGCTGAGCAGCAAGGCAGATGTCAGCAGCGCCGCCTCGTCACCGTAGTCACTGACAGTCTGGTTTTAGGTCCAGCAAAAGTAGTGAAATTCATGGAGCAATGCAGTTTGAGAACAGTTTAGAGGGGAAAAGAAAATCTCCACTCCATACTCACAGAGGGCAAGTGGCTAATGTTCCTTCATTTAAGTCATGCAATATTTCAGTATTCTCTGTACAGTGTGGGGAAGGGACTGCTCAGAGCAAGCAGTTAGAGGTAAGGTGCCCAGCAGCAAAGAAGAACCAGCAGAGAGAGCGGAGGGAGCAGGGGAAGGAGACACCAGGGCTGTCACAAGGGTGGAACACGTCCAAGTACATTACGTGGGTGTGAGTGGGCAGCTGTAACTGCAGAAATGTTTCCCTGTGGGCTTCTTGTCAAAAAAATCAGTTCTGTAGCTGTATTTTGGGATCTGCTCTTCTCTTTAAGGTGGAAATTCTCAAAGTATGCCTGGAAGCAAGATTTATTTACTTCTTAATTGTCAAAGCTCTTGTTCTTCCTCTTTTCCTTACAAAAGGGTGGAGAAGGAAGGAAAAGTATAATGCCATTCTCCTTTCACATATCTCTTTCCTTTGCCCTCTGTCATTCTCCATGTTTCCTCTTGTTTGGTTGTTTTTATTTGTTTGTTTGTTTTGTGGGTGGAGTTTGTGTTTGTTTGTGTGCGTGGTTTAGTGTTGAAAGGGGTGAACTTCCTGAAAAGGAAGCTGTTGTGAAGTCTCAGGAAGGTTTTGCCATTTAACTGTGGTGTGACTTTTTGAGTAAAACCAAAGCACTCCTTATCTGTAATACTGCTGCTGCACAATCCTTGAGCTACTGCTGGGTTTTGCATGTTCATGTGGTGAATGGCAAACCTTTAAAGATGAATTCAACTGATGTGTGAGTTCTTTTGGTTGTTCTTTTTGGTGTTTGTTTTGTTTTTCGTTGCACATAAATCATTTGTTTAGCTAAATGCAGTCTTAATCTTTGCTATTAAAAAAGAAAATAACAACAAAAAGAAGCAAAGGCTTAAAATTATACAAAACCCATTCACTATCAGACCTTTTTTGAGGGCCAGGGAATTTCCAGTATGTTTCTTCTTTTACTAGCTCTATGCTTCATACTTCTCTTTTAGCAAAACAGTTTTTTAGCAAGTATGAGTGTTTGGTAGCAACAGCACCTGAATTGAAGATGGTGAGTGAAGAGTCGCTCAGTTTGGGGTATAACTGCTCCTTCCATTCTGACAGTCCTGAAAAGCTGGTATTTCCTGAATGTGTCTGCATTTTTGCTAGTTTAGTTGGTATTCTGGGCGGGGGAAGATGCTATTTATAATGGACAATTTTCATCTTGCAAGAAGTGCACTCTGTGTTAGCCTTTTTATCCAGTGCATCTAAATAAATGTAATAGTGAATATTGAAAGGGATATTTATTTTCACATAGCCAGCATCTACAAGGATAGAATTTGTGCAAAATGAAGTTCCAGTTTTAGTCATGACAAAATGTTTCCAGCACCTTTGCAATCCAGCAGTTTGGGTGTGGTTTTTTTTTCCCCTAAGTGCAGGTTGTTGCTCTGTTTCTTTTGGCTAAAGAGGTTTAAATAAGGCGACTTTGATGTTAAAGGGAACATTTCTGCTATAGAGCTCACAAACAGCCATATGTCACCAGTTCCTCATAGCCCTGGGCGTGGGACGCATCAGCACAGTGTCAGTCTTCATGAATGGAACAGTGTTAGATGGAAGCTGGAGCAGTTCTTGGGCCTCGGAAGGCTTCGCCTTGGTGCTGTTTGGCTCCAGCTGGACAGAACTTCTACCAAGCACAATTCCATCAGTCGAAACGTCTGATTTGGTCCACTTCACTTTTCAGCCCCTTGTAAGATTCGCACTGAAGTTATCCTCAGTTAGTGTAACATTTTAGTGACCATTAGTTACACCATTAGTGACCATTATAGTTTGGCAAACCATGTAAATAATTTACAACCATTGTTTGTATTATTTTTGTTGTTCTGAAGTTATTTTAAAGAAACAGCCCAAAGCACTGTTTCCAGAATGAATAAATTTTCACATAAATCTGGATAGGCCTGTACTTCTGCTCAGATGTCCGTAAAAGTGTGTTTAATTCAGTAGTTTCATGCTGAACTGTTAACATTTTAGGTTGTTTTATTAGGAGAGAACAAAGAACTCCCGGCTTGTTGAAAATTTGTTACACAAAAAATAGGGATGAAAAGGTTCCAGAAGAGCTGATGTTAAGCATTGTGGAATGGATGAAGTTGTGCAGATTGGAAAGATTTACAAGACATCTGGTAATTAGCTTCCAGCTCCTATGGAGCTTTGCCCTGTGAGTTACTGCTGCTGCTGGAAGGGGAGGGGAGCAGGAAGGAGATGAAATGTGACCCTGCAAAGCCAGGTCTTTGTGTTCACAGATTATCAGTGCACTACTGAAGCCTCAGGGTAACCTTTTGGAAAACTACATCCTACGAAGAAAAACACCAACAAAAAAAACCTCAACATCTTTCCTTTTTTATGATTGTCCCCTGCTGCACTTGGCTTAGGATGGGGGGAAGGGAAGCAAGTTATCAAGATTTTCCAACCTGAGCCAATCTGCCAGGCTGACCCAGAGCAGTCTGCAGCCCCTGCCTGGCCCCAAGTGCTGGTGATGTTCAGCTCGAGCTTCTCATCGTTACTATTTCTATTACTACTACTGCTGTTACTTACCAGCGCTAGTTTTTAAAATCCACTGAGGAGGATTTAAACAAGAAAGAAGATTTTCTGTTTCGGATTCATTTTATAAATTATCTTTTGGGAGCACCTCAGCACACTGTGAGTACAGGATAAGCTGTGTTTATGTGGTTTCTGAAATTCTGGTGTAGGAATGTTGAAGCACTGAAGGGGCACCGCAGAGCCCTGGTGCATGTTACCCTCAGAGCCTCTGGAGGCTTTGCTTCTGTTCCCACCTCTGCTCCTCATCTACACGACCACTTTCAGCAAGTCATTGCCCTGTCATCTCTATTTTTCTGTCTGTAAAACAGAATATTGATCTTGACTTACAGTAAAAACTGCAGTAAAAACGCAAAATAATGTATTTATTTGCTTGTTTGTATGCAAACATTTAATCATCTACACATCAGGAATCCATTCCAGAAGGTTAACTGCTCATTAAAAAATGCGTATACTCTCAGCTCTGAATCTGTTAAGTTCCAGAGTGGGCAGTCTGTCTGAAGATAGTTTTCCTAGAAATGGTGTACTTTAAACCTTAAAATTAGGCATTTTCAGGAACAAAGGAAAAAAAAAGAAATAGAGAGATTTATTGAGATGAGTTGACAGAAATAATGTTATTTTTCCTGGATTGCAGATGTAAGCGCATGTGCAAGTAATGTTCACTAAATTATGTGAGTGACTGAAAATACTTCAAAAGTAGGTTTATAAATTAATGCATGAATATATATCAATATATAGTATTAGGACACGTTAGAAGAGATTACGTTTGTTTATAATCTAATTAATTTTGCAAGGATAGCAGTTAATTTTATTCTTTCTACAAAGAAATTGTGATTTCAGTCTCAAGTAAACAAATGTAGACAGTGTGAGCCTTTATTGCTGAGCTGACAGCTACCGTGTGCTCTGTATGGCTGAGGCTGTAATTCCTGAATGCAGTATAACTGGTGCTGGAACCATATCCATAAAAAAGACAGATCTAGCTTTCCCACGAAGAGGTTGGTGCTGTCTATGCACTTTTGCCTTGCCCAAGTCCTCAGTTGCTACATCGAAGTGTTGCTGTGTTCTTAGCAGCTGCCTTGGTCAGCCTGAATCTGGGCACCAGGAGAGAAGTTAGGTTTCTTTCTAATGGTATTTACGATCAAAAAGATGTGGGTCCCACTTCATTCCATCCTTTTGCACACCTTTGTCTGCATGTGCCAGTGATTCGAGCTTTCTGGCAAAGCTCTGAGTGGGTTGCTGTTTTGTCAGCTCATCCTTCTGGCTGTCAGCTGCCTTAGAGGAGGTGTATAAACGCTTATTGGGAGAAGCAACTCATTAAATTAACATTGTTAGGAGGGAATGGCTACACTTGGAATAAAGCTATTTTTTTTTCAATAAACAGATTTTACTGAGTGAGATGTGTTTCACTTAGATGGTTATTCAGTTTTTTTTCTGGTCTGATTATTATTTTCATGTTTTTCTTTGACGTAGTATCCTTTCAGTAGAGTAAATAAGCTTTCTTATCAGAAGTTGATTTCTGTATATCATGGTGCTTTCTCGGTCTCGTTGAATTGCTATGCTTTTGGAGTTAAAACCGCTATTCACATGGGTTTAAAATGCATTTATTACACATTACACTCCTGTCTATACTAAATGCTGTTTCAGTTGTCTAGTTGTCTCTCATTCTGTTTTATAGAAAGCAAGTTCCTTTTTTCAACTGCTTTGAGTCGGGAACTCCCTCAGTTGCTCTGCCTGGCTGGTGACAGGTACGGTGCTGAGCTCGTTTTCGAGCACCTGGAGCACACCTGCCTTATGCCTGGCACAGCCACTGCGCACAGCTTTGGCCACCCTGAGTGCTGTGTGCCAAACAGCCAAGGAACAGAATGGGAAACAGGCAAAGGGTGGATGCTGTGCCTCTGCTTGTGTAAAAAGAGCGAGTATAGGGCTGTAGAAGTTGTGAAAAAATGTGAACCGTATGTCATTAATCCTCAATACTGAAAATTTAGTGAAACAGTGAAACAAAGTAGCTAGTCATAAAGGCCATGTAGCAATCACAGCTATGTCCTAGAAGGAGCCATCCTTATTGACATGAACTAAAGCTTGTGTTGCCTACAGCAGTATCTGAGTAAGTGGAAGTGACAGCAGCTCTATTTCCTTGCACTTATGAAGGTCTTTCAGAGACTACATCCCTACAGCATTGACCATAAGAGCAGCCTGACTGCCGAGGAGCCTGCTTGACACACACGCTATGTGTCTTTAATGGAGAAACAGAGTGCTTGCTTTTCAAGCACTGCTGATCTGCCCACATTAAGTACTAAGTTTGCTTCAAAATGTATTGCTGCTTTGATGGATACGAGCACTCCATTTTGTGCTTTTTGAGATAAAGAACATTTTAAAAAAAGGTGTCAACGTGACAAAGGACACTTCAAAGAGCAGAGCATCTGTATCTCCTGCTTTAGGCTCTTGTTTAGTGTCTTGCCTCAGATCTGAGGGCATTTTTTTTAGTAGAGAACATCAGCCTCCCAAAAAATTAGAGTTTAAAAGCCAAGAAGCCTAGACTTCATGTAGCACAGAATCTGACTTGACACGGTGTTTCTGCATCTGCTTTTGATGGTAATGGACTTCAGGAAACAAGGAGGTCTGGAAGCTGTGAGTCTCAGCAATGTGGCTTAAAGGTGGTCATTTAACCGCTGCCAGCTCCCACTCCTCAATGCAGCTACAGCCCCCTCCAGCTCCAGGATCCCGCCTTGCTCATTTTGAAAGTCTGAGCTGCAAACAGAAGCATAATTTGTGCAAATGTTTAAAGTAGCACTGTTCAGTCCTCTTGGTAACAAGGTCTGCATGCTGGTTTTGGAGAACTTCCCGGAGTCAGTCATACTGGAAGTGAAATGGGCAGTGGGGCTGGGAGCTGACCATGTGGATGTGGGCTCTATGAGATGCTCAAAATCATTTGAGAAACTCTGTAAACCATATCCATCCAAGTGGTATGTGTAAAGTAAAAAGCAAAGTTATTTTTATGATTAAACCAGTATGTAAATATATTACAGGTGTGTTTGCCAGGCTTCAGTACTCCTGTCATCACCTTTCATGCTCCTTTTCCCATCAAATTAGTCAACTGTAGCTGTGGAATTGCAACTTCTGGACAAAAGTAGATTAGATTTCAAGCATATTTTGTTGTATGTGCCAAAAGAGACATTTGTATGGCTGTGTTCTTCTGGTATAGGTGAGGAAGGCTTCACTTTTCCTGCAGCAGTTGCAGGAAGTTTGGGATCCCCTCTGTGGGTTTCCATCTCCAGAATGACAGAGTACACGCATCCAGAGGTTCTGGTAAGGATCTGCTAAGTCAGTCCCCTATCAGTACCAGCAGGTGAGCAAGCTTCAAGAAGAAGCAGAAGGAACTATCTTGATATTGTAGTGCTATTTAATCTTCCATTTTCCTCAGCTGAGAAACTAAATAATTGTGTAGTGACTGAGATCTGGAAGGCGAAGCTCCATTCTGTCTCAAGATCGACAGTATATGCTAGATGTAGATTCGTGGGATTCAGTGTAGGACTTTTGGCAGCACTGCAGAACTGTGACACTGCTGTTCCTGTGGGATGTGGAGAAGGTCAGGCTTTGGGTGCAGTTCACATTTTGCTTATCAGCTGCAGTGGCTGACTTGGATATGGATTCCGAAGAGGTGGAAGACACAACTGCCTGCTTTAATCAGCCACTGAGGATTGTGCTGTAAAACTGCGAGCTTTCCACCGCAAAAAAAAATACTACCCAAACCAATGATTTATGCTTGTTTTACTGCTATAAAGATTGAGTTACACTGAGGCATAGGTGGAAATGCGGAATGTCTTTGTGTATGAACCGGAAAGGGTCATTTCTATTTTTAAGAAATACAGCCTTTTCCTAGTTACAAAGGTTTCCATCAGACTTTTGTGATTTCAAGTTAGCTGTCCTACACAGGGAGCTACAGCACTACTTTTTCTGTTTTGTTAAACTGTACAGTCTTTGATGTACAAATGAATGGAGGAAGTATTTGAAAGGAATAATAGAATTACATTTGGAAGCATGTGTGTTCTGGGTGGTTAGAAAGACTGCACTGTGAACTGACTTCAATGATGGCAATACAGGCTTCTTTTGAGGGAGAATGTTCAGTGCTTGCTATTTAAGAGCGTGGCTATCGAGAAGCATTCAGGAAGGCAGTAAGAAACATCTAAAAGCATAAAACCAATGTTAATGTGTTAAAAGGTCATTAAGTCCCTAAGTGGATGCTTCTTACCTGGTATTAATGCATTTCAATGCAGGCAGACTACCCAACTAGCTGTTTTTGCCCTCTCTTCTGTCTGTGTGTGGGCAAGCTGTAACTTTATTGCTGAAGTTGAAAGCTGATTTTTAATAAATCATATTTACTAAATTGCACTTTCTCGCTTTGGGATATTAGAGGAAAGTTTTTCCATGACACTAACACCATTCAATAGTTTAATCATCAAGTTTGCCTTTAGACTTGAATTGTTGGACTGTGATGATTTTCTAATAAACTAATGTGCTTTCTGTGTTGAAAAACATTGTTTATAGGTAGAGTTCTTTGGGATTTTTGGCCAAATATGTATTTGTTAAGCAGAAAAGATTTTTAATATATTGATCAGTATTTCTGATAGCTTAATAATACGGCATTTTGGGTAGGCAGTAGGGGACTTCATTTTGATAGCTTTAACTGACTTGCAGGCTTAGTCTGCTGAAAACTTCCAGTTATTATTTGTGGGCATAAATCTTTGTAAGTTGACAACATATTTAAAGCCAGTTGTATTTTTAGATCAATTAGATCCTTCAGTGAAATTGATTGTTTTAACTGTTCTCTTCCTCAGTCTGAAGCATGTGTGTAAAGGATGCTGGGAATAATGTGGGAATAATTGATTTTTTTTTAATGACATTAGAAGTGTACTTGAAAATACTGGTAGGAATCCTAAACTAGATGTCTCAGTGTCACTTAACTTCTTGACTTGAAATTTTTTGCAGTGAATGATGGAATTAATCGATTCCATCATGAGCAGACATCTGAAATGATGGGTGTACCATTCCCCGGGTACCGTGTGTTTCTGTAAGTGTGGATTGCTAGCATCATTATGGATGGAGGCTATAACACATTAAAGAAAAAATACACACATATATCCTAGAAAAGATCTTCTCTCTCAAGAGCACAGACTGAAACAATCTGATATGTTTTGTTACTTGGTTTAAATCCAGTATTCATGTTGTAGTTTATCAAATTACATTCTGGGGATAGTTCTTTTTTGAAACAAAAATTGCAGGAATTTGACCTGTAAAGGTGACTGTGTTTGCTCTGGAAAATGGAGAGAACCTGAGTAGTCTTCTAAGAGCATCGAGGAAGGTCCTAGGAACCATCAGGAATACAAATAGGAAAGTAATGTTGAGCTACTGTAGCAATGAACTAAGAAGATGGGGCTTCTGGTAGTAGAAAATCTATCTGCTTTCCAAAACACATTACTGGGGCTATCACCGTATTACAGCTGTGATGGAATTATCAAATGATTTGTTAGCCAGGTCTCTTTAGTATCAGCACTGCATATTCTCCTACTACTAGCAAGTTTAGTGCTGGAGGTTTTCACTGTCTAAGACCTCCAAAAATCTTCAGTCTGGCTCCTTTCTCTTAAGAGTAATTAGTAGCCAGTGTGTACTTTGTCAGATTCCCCTTGTGGTACAATTTGACCTGAACCAAGTATGACCACACGATTACATTTCTAACCCAGACCATGCGATCTGAAATTTATGCCCTTTTATGCTGCCTGCGGGAGGGCAGTTGATACCTGAATAAGCCTGAAGCCTGGTGTTACAGAGCTAATCCATTGACATTTTGGAACACATATGGTTTGGTAAAGTTGGTTTACAGTGGATCAGTCTTGCCTTTGAGTAACCACGCTGCTTTTGATCTGGTAGTAGGAGCTCTGAAGTTGGATTTACTGCTGCATCGAACTATGGCCTCAGGCTCAAGTCCTATTTCACAATCAGCAGAATTAGCAGGGGATCCCTAAGTTAAAAATAGGCTTTTTTTAAACAGTAATTTTTAGACTTCAGTCTTAAGGGCATGATAGTCTTTTAAGGAAGTGACAGAAGCAAAGGTTTGTACAGTGAACTCGATTCCATATAACTTAAGTTACAAAGAGCCTCTATGGATCTGCTAGAAGCAGTAAATAACCTTTTTCAGCCGACAGATGTAACAGATAGTTCAGTGGCAGATAAAATAATAACAGCTATAGCTATATAAATAACACAATAGAATGAAAATTCTTCTTTTTAAGAAATTGTACATAACCTGGAAACCTTATAATATTGAGTACTTTATCAAAAAGTATTTTCAATGTGAATTTGATATAATGCCATAGACAACCCACTTGTGTCCTACCACAGCAAAATGCTAGCATCAAAAAATCACTGCTACACTGGAGGCTGTTGCTAATAAAAGAGTATACTTTCTGTGCACAGAGGGTGTATTGTTCTGTTGCTGTAAGTTTAAGTTCTTAGGCTCTGGCACTGATGAGATGAATGCTGAGCACAAGTGAGCCAGAAAGCCGTGGAAAGTAGGCACTGAAAAATAAGGCAAATGGAAATTGCCGTCCATCTTGAATGTTAATTTCTAATGGTCACAGTACTGGAAGCCACAAAAGTATGCCTGTTAATTAATTTTCATTTCATTAATGTTCATTTCATTCACTGTGCATTGTAACCAATTATACAGAAGAGAATCTCCAAACTCGAGAAAAGAAGATTAAGAAAAAGATGAAGAAAAGTTTTCTTCAAAATGTTAAAAATAGCAAAGCAGGAAAAGAATCTGAGCAACAGCAAAACAACATATTTCCATTCCTATCTTTAAAATATAACTAGTAGTTTGGGATTTGTGCTCTCCAGGCTTCACAGAGTAATGTCCTACTACAGATGCAATTGATTCTCATAATAAAGCATAACGTGGAGTCAGCATCAAATCTAGCTAACTTACATTTTCCTTGATCCTTTTTCTTTGTAATTATCACAGCCTCAGTACTATGAAGTTCTATCACCATATTTGGAGCACTGTGTTTCAGAAGAGTGCTGTTGACAGTCAAAGCGTATTTAGTGAGTGCAGAGAAGAGCATGCTGCTAGCATTGTGCAGACTGGAAATATCTTGTCCTAGTTTCTCACCCTGCAGCTGGTTCCATATGGGCAGCTTTAATGCACTTTCATATAGTGAATTGTAGCAAATGCAGAATTCTCATTTCTGTAACCACCATGCTGGGAGTCTCACAGACTCCTTGCTGGTGTGAATGCTTTTGCATCCATCTGAATGCTCACAGCACCGTGCTGGAAAAGCCATTCTTCATCAACATTAAACCTGAGAGTTAGGGTTCAGTAGTGTTAGGTTTAAAGGACCTGGTGTCACCCTATAGGCTCCTAGAGTTTTACCTCACATCTTCTCAAATTCACCATCTGAAGTCACACTTGTAAGTTAAATCTCTTCAAGTCAATCTCTTCTTAAAGCTGACTTGCTTGGATGGAGCACCATTATAAATCCTCTGTCTTATCTTGATCAGGTATAGATCCCTCAATGAAACATGTAATGAATATTTGCATGGGAAGCAGATGTAGCCGGTTAACTTTATTGTCAATTTATCTACTTATCTATTTAAAAAAATAAATAAATTCAATGCAACTTTTATGTATTAAGTAAGAGCCCTTAATTTTGTAAAGAATATTTTCTCATTTCATTTGCTGCATTATTTTGTCTGAGATTTTTTAGCACATATTTAAAAAAAAAATTACTCGTGCTTCTTTTATTAAGAGTGTACTGACAGTGGCTTCACAGAGTTTGTAAATACCCTGCAGCTAATTCAGGAGGGTAGCAGGCTCGTAGCAAAGAACTGTGTGTGGTGTAGCCACGTCTTGTAAGTCATCATCAGATCTGTTGCTCCACCAAGTTTTGGTATTTTGAAGGGCAGACTAGAAGTGGAAATTATCAGCAGGGTGATGCTTCCTTATTCCCAGCTTTTAGTCCTGGTCTTTAGCTGTCCTCCACGGGAACAGATGAGTTGGGCATGCACCAAGATGTGTGGTTCCCTCCGTGCAGCTTCCCATGGGGGAAAAGCCAAGGCAATGGCCCCAGTGGTTCTGTGGCAGTGAGTGCACAACTGGGGTGTCCCTTCTGCTCTGCTCCACAGTCCTCCAGGTCAGCATAACCCTGCCTTCCTGTCTGGGTGGAAATGGAAATGGCTGCAAAGGCCGAGCTGCTCTGAATGGCTCTGCTATGTTCTGTGGAGCCTTCTTCTTTCTGAGAGAAACAGGTGCTGTTTTATTTGCTTCCAAAAGAGATTATATTGGTATGTATACAAAACACAAAACAGTCTGTGGCTGTGTGGATGTGGTCTGAGTGGAAACACGCAACTGGTAAAGCCAAGTATGGTGTCTCAGCTCTCTAATCTTGTCTCCTCACACCAGTAATATTGTAATAGCTGGAGTTCAGGGGTTGTTAACAAAGCAGACCAATGTTTTACACCACTGGAAGTGAGATACTTCTTCAGCAGTTAAATAGAAATTTCACAAACCTCTATCAGTTGTAATGAAATTGTGCAATTTAACAATTTTCTCCTTTATCTGAGTGCATTTATTGTTACAGCTTTGTATTACTTTTGACATCACAGCGATGTTTTCTCAGCAGCAAGCTGAACAAGGTGTTTTCTTCTTCTTACAAGGATTAGAATCCCCCTTCCCACATTATAGCCTGATCCATTTATATGTTGCTAACCACAGCATAGGAGAGGACAGCAGTGAGTAACAGGCAGAGAGTTATTACACTTAGCTTCTGGCTATTAACTGATAGATGCCCTTGTTCTGACTTGGTGAGTGATTACCAGATAGTTGGGCACTGGCCCGGGTGCTATAGCCACACTTAATTGTGACTGATTCATTGGGCTGAAATATGTCACTAATTTAATTCAGCTATTTCATTAATCTGATTGAACTGCATCCAGCCATTAGAGGTGTATGAAAGAAAGGTATCTGACACATGAGGCAAGAACACTAACCTCTGCATTAAACTATAAAACAGCCATTAGGACATCTAATGCCCAGATTGAATTGCTCCATAGAAACTTGGTTTCCAAGCATAATACTAATTAGCTATAAGCTTGATGAATGTCAAGAATTAATTAAAACATTTCAGTGGCCTGTGTGGGTTTTAAATATCATCATTATTGCCCCCAATATTTTCAGTTCATACACTAATTGCTTTATAGAGAGCACGCATGGAATTATCTTTTGGAGTGACTGAGGGGACAAATGGTTCACTGTGTCATTGAACGTGCCCCTCCTTGCCTCTGGATTTCCCTTTTTCCTAAAGTATATCTACAGCTTTTCTTCCACTGCTGTGCATGCATTGCAAATAAAAAGGTAAGATCTGTGATTTCAGACCCAAATTTCATTTTGACAGCACTTTTAATCTTCATTTCTTAGCTGTACTCTGGAGGCCAGCACAATTGTTGTTACCTACTTTCATCTTGGCAACAGGAAAATAGCTGCAGTTCCATCAAATGACCTTTTTGTTTTAAATTAAATAGGATGTCAGCCAAAATCCTTGATTATTTTTGTCCTGTTAATAAAAGGCCTGCAACTGTTTAGACATTTAGGACATGAAGGAGACATAAAATAAAAAACATTTTGGGAAATTAATAATTGAAGGGCAATTCATAATTGGAATCAGCTTTTGATTATTTCTTGAACATGATCTTAATGTAAAAATAGCTAAGTTTTTTGATACAGGAATTGTAGATGCATAGTGCAGACTGCTTATATTCCTTCTCCCTGATGAATGCTTCCACATATTTGGCTGCATAGTAGGGATGAATGGCCAATATGCCATTTTATAGACTGCAGCCATATGTATGACAAATATATGAGATTACAAGTCACTGGAAGAGCCATATCACCAGGAAGGCTTGTAAGAAGGCCTCTGAATGTTGGGCAGTGCCAGAAACCACAAACTCCCTGCCTGCAGCTTATTGCCTTAGGCCTTGCTTTATATATCTGATGGTTCCTGTTCCATGAATCTCAGAGAGAGGGAGGAAGAAGTTGGTAGTGCCTGGGAGGCTGCTGAATGGGGAGAACTGAAAGAATCTTTGCAATGCCATGTTGTTGCCCTGACTGCGGGGATGTGATGGACCCACAGAGCCCCCGTGAGCTCAGCATTGTTGTTCACAGCAGTCTGTTTGGATCTCAGCAGTTTGGACTCAGGGACTTATTGTGGGACCTTGGTTTAGTTTCTACACTGCGATTGGCTTCAGGAAACAACATTTTGCTTTGATTTATTTTAAGTATTTATTCTGTGAGGAGGTATAGATGGTTACTGCATTATAATAGCATGAAGTATGGTGTTGAAGCAGTCAAGAAACTGTTTGTTCATTATTCCTTCTTTCAAAAATTTAATTAAATAGTTATGCGACAGCTCTTTCCCTAGTGAGAAATGTGTTCAGTATTGTACTTCTTAAAATAAACTATTATTGGTTAGTTGTCTAAATGCCAATTTCTTTGAGGCATAACATGCACAAATAATGAAGAAAACTATTTGATTTGACAGTGCTGTAAGAAACTCAGTTCCAGGTTACTTAATCCTATCCTTCTCATCCCCAGTTTTCCTACTCAAGGGTGCTAATTTCACTCTGTAGCATGTGAAAAGTGCCTAGCAGCATATTTGTAGCTAACATTTTGTATGAAAGCATGAACAATTTAACACTCTGAGAAGAAGAGGGTGGTTGAGATACACAATTCCTTCTGTGCAGGGATATCATGTTGTTGGAAAAACACAATGTGGAAGCTCAAAGAAACCATATACTTGAGAGTACAGATCTGGTGGTAGCTTCAGACTGACTGCCATAGAATCATAGAATCACCGAGGTTGGAAAAGACCTCTAAGATCATCCAGTCCAACCATCCACCCATCGTCAATATTTCTCACTAAACCATGTCCCTCAGTACAACACCTGCATGTTTCTTGAACCCCTCCAAGGCTCAGTGATTGCACCACCTCCCTGGGCAGCCCATTCCAATGCCTGGCTACTCTCTTGGAGAAAAAGTTTTTCCTAATATCCAACCTGAACCTCTCCTGGCACAGCCTAGTCCTACTGCTAGTTACATGGGAGAAGAGGCTAATCCCCACCTCACCACAACCACCCATCAGGTAGAGAATGATAAGGTCACTCCTGAGCCTTCTCTTCTCCAGACTAAATAATGCCAGTTCCCTCAGCCGCTCCTCATAAAGTCTGTTCTCCAGACCCCTCGTCAGACTTGTCCAGCTACTTTTGGACACTCCATTCCATTGCTTTATCTCCAGAGGCATGAGAGCCCAGGGACAGCAGAGAGCTTAGCTACCATGTCTGTTTAAAACACTGAAATTTGTTGGGAATCAGGGAGATGCTGAAGATGTATCAGTGGTTAGTATCAAAACAAAATGAGTATAGAAGGAAATTCGTACAATACCTCTCGCAAAGGTGTTTCTGACACTTCTTTTCTCTCATCTTTCTCTGTCTCTCCTCTTTTTTGTATGCAGTGCCGGCCCTAAAGGAGATAACATTTATGAATGGAGATCAACTATACTTGGACCTCCAGGTTCTGTATATGAGGGGGGCGTTTTTTTCCTGGATATCACATTTTCATCTGACTATCCATTCAAGCCACCAAAGGTAGGGGTAAGATTTTTATTGTGCTCTTTGTTGTTTGTTTGCTTTTTAGCACACAAGAAGAATTTAACTGGCAGTGGGTGACTGCTCATCACCTTCAGACTTGTTTATGGTCTTAAAAACTGAATGGTCCAAAATCTTGGCTTGCAATTCCAGAAAATCCTGTGTCTAATTTATTTTTTGACCACCACAATCAGTACTGATTTCCTAGTTTTTCCAAGCCATAAATGAGATGATCCTTCTGATCAAGAGTTAACATGAAGTGCGCTGATTTTAATAGAAGACAGCATGAGACCTTCTTATGCTTCCTTCATCTCATTGAAGCTACTAAAATACATGTAAAATAAACTTGTCTGCATTATGAACCAGATTGTATATTGTATATTTTTGCATTACTGTTAACAGAAACAAACAAACAAAAAACAAAAAACAAAAAACCAACAGCAGAAGTAATATTAGACAGGCAGCTGAAGTGTGGTATCAGGACTTGGAGTTGGGTAATTATTGTGATGACTTCCATTATTGTAAAATGTCAAAATCTTTACTACTGGTTAGATCAGCAGATTGATTTGATAATATTTTTCTGCAAAAGTTATTTTTATAAAATGAAGCCAATATTAACTTCAATTAAAGTTTCATTTCCTTGCTTAGAAACAGCATGCACACTTAAGAAATCATTATTTCCTAACAGGTGTCAAAGACGTTAGAGGTCATTCTCTTTTCACTTAATGCCAAATTACGAAGCTAGAGCATGGCATCAGAAAGGACACTGCCAACATTCACAAATGGCAAATACGTTCTACCACACAACATTTCTACAACTTGTGGCTCTGGTGGCTGTTGCACTGTTAATGTAAATCCGTCATCCTTTCTTCATTCCCAAAAGCATTACAGCAAAACGAACAACATACCCTCCATGGATTTCACATTCATCCAAAACTCTCAAAATTCAGTGTTCTATGAGTTAAGATTGTTATAATGAAATTCTGCTGAGCACAATCATTTTTGAACTGTCAGTAGTTTCAAAAACAGTCATGGATTCCCCCCCCCTACTTCCACCCCTCATCAGCGTGAAAAAGAGAATTGTCCTCATCTTGTGCTATGTGTAATTAAGGTGCCTAAATCTTTCTAACTTCTTATCTCTGTAAAATAATACATATTTTAACAACGCTAGTCTGTAACATAGAAAAACAAGAATGGTGTCAGTTCAGGGTGTTTTGTTTTAGATGTATGTTATATTCTACTGAAAGTTATTGAAAAGATTTCAGTGCTACTTTGGACATGAATAATAGAACATTCCAATTTTAAATATTAATTTTCACGGTCTAGATTTAGATTTGGAAAGAAAGGAAAATATCAACTAATGCTTCACATGCAGCCAAGTTGTGTCTACTTTTTCAGCTTTGGTAGCCGCAGTAAAGTCTTGTTTGTGATTAGACAGTTCCTGTCATGCAGTGTGTTCATGAATTAGCATACAGGATTATGCAGTAGATCCTCATTTTTGTGGGTACCAGACAAAGGGTTTGTGTGAGAGTAGCCTGTGCACCAAAGATCTACTTGGTAGGTTTCTTGTAAGTAGCTGTGACTACAATGAATATGCATTCTTCTTGCAGAATGTTGCCTCAGAAAGTGAGCAGACAGGAGCTGCCTCCCAGAAACTCTGAAGAACAGAGAAGGGTCCTCAGGGACTAGGGGCAGTGCTCCTAGGCAACACTGAATGACTTTTTCTGTCTCTTGTGCTCCAATTCTAGGTTACTTTCCGCACCAGAATTTATCACTGCAACATCAACAGTCAGGGAGTCATCTGTCTGGATATCCTGAAGGACAACTGGAGCCCTGCTTTGACTATTTCAAAGGTCCTGCTGTCTATTTGTTCTCTTTTGACAGACTGCAACCCGGGTAAGGAGCTGACAGTTTACTGGGCATCAACTCTTAGTCATTTTAATTACTTTCCGTGGAATATAATTTGTATATTTGATTGTATTTACATCAAATCAAAGTTGAAATCAAATGAAGGCTGAAACACTCCTGGTTGGATACGATGCTTTTCAGTCCTGTGACCCAATGCAAAATAGCATTTAAGCCCATTTATTTCAAAGGTGTGCTGGAGAAAACAGAGTCATGTCTTTGAAGGTCTGTATCCCAAAAGCTGTAGTAAATGAATGGTAGATCTAGCAGTGTGGCGAAGTTCTCTGAGTTACAAACTCATAAATGATTCAGGTTGGAAGGGGCTGCAGGAAGCCTCCTCCTCTTAGGACAGCAATTGAAGTGTGCAGGTGACAACGTTTAGAGAGATTTTATCTTTTTCAAAGAATGTTCCTGATTCCTGTTGGGGAGAGGGGAACTTAACTAGAAGCAGCAAAATTCTCAGCAGCAACTGCATGGTGAGCATTGTTGTGTAATGAACGCTAATTGCGTTCAGCCAGCAGAGAAACTGAGAGGTGGTCCCCATATGACAGGTCATTCACAGGAGACTGGTAATGAGCAGGAAGAATTGGATTAGCCCTTTTGATACAAAAGTCTGATGGCTCTTGAGACACCACAACTGGATCCCTTGGTGTATGTCCTGCCATCCTGATACCTAATGTACTCCAGCACTGTAATGGGAAGAAGCCATCCTGCACTCATCTAGTGTAGCAGCAACTCCAAAGGAATGCGAGGTGTCTGGGTGGGGAAAGCAGTGATGGTGCAATTCATTATGTCCTTCACAGGGACAGTGGTAAGGCAGATTTCAGATGATGCCCCTCACAGGTAAGTGAGGCAGAGGGTGGCTGGTGGATGATGCATCCTGGAGTCAGTGCATGGAGCTTTTCAGCCCCAGAGTGTAGGCTCTGCTTATGAGGATCTTCATCTCTTTGAAGTTAAGAAGTTGAACTACTTTTTTCTTTTTTTTTTCTGTGGCTCACAAGGAAATTTTTGTACCAATCTGTTGTTTCACCACCTCCAGCTGGCAGCATACCTGTCTGCACAGGAGATGTCTACCCTCCTTTAGAACATCAGGTCTCTAAAAGAGTAGAAGGCTTTCTAGGAAGGTTTTTATTCTCAAAACATCAGTTGTTAAATAATATGGACAAATTGCACGTGATGAAATGGTATCTGGATTGCTGGTGCTCTTACAAAACTTCCCACCACGTCTTTTGTCGGGTTTTGGCTGAAAGGAGCAGCTGTAATTTTTGGACACAGGCGTCTGCCCACCACTTGACACACTAATAACTAGGTAACCAAAACAGATTTGTTATTTTTCTGTTTGTTGTGTGCTATACCTTGGAAGAGCCCCACTACAATTCATAGCATTTTCTGTCCTAACAAAGATTTTATTTTGGAATAGATTATGTATTTTAAATGATAGGGTTGGGTTTTGTGGGGTTTTTTTTTTGTGTGCGTTATTTTTTAGGGGGGATGGTTTGTTATTTCTCTTTCTTCGTTTTATTTAGTTTTCTTTAATGTGGAATAATTTCTAATGCATCTTCTCCTGTCCTTTACAGCTGATCCTCTGGTTGGAAGCATAGCCACTCAGTATCTGACCAACAGAGCAGAACATGACAGGATAGCCAGACAGTGGACCAAGAGATATGCAACATAAACGACAAACTACTTGTGCAGTGTGAAGGTGCAGAAGGCAACTTTACAGTGTGCAACAAATCTTTATAGCCTTTACAATACGGACTTCTGTGTATATGTTATACTGATTCTACTCTGCTTTTATCCTTTTGAAGACTGGGATACTGCCTCCCAAAAAGGTAAATGCTATCAAGAGTAGAAATTTGTAGCTGTAGATTAGTTATGTTTAAAATGCCTACTTGCAAGTCTTGCTTCTTTGGGATATCAAAATGTATTTTGTGATGTACTAAGGATACTGTTCCTGAAGTCAACCAAATATTATAGTGCATTTTAGCCTAATTCATTATCTGTATGAAGTTATTAAAGGTAGCTGTAGATTACTAGGAATTATGTCATTTGTATTAAACCCAGATCTATTTCCAATATGTGGTACATGCTGTTGTGAAAACTGTTTTAACTTTTACCTTTGTCAGTTTGTAATGAAAGGATTTCCTTTTTCCCTTTGTAGCTCAGAGAGCACCCAGTGTATCATCTCAAACACAATAAACATGTTCCCCAAGGAGTAGTTTCTTTGTTTTCCTATTTTAAATTAATATTTGAAAAAAAAATTTAATTATAGTAACAAGGCAGGGCTAATGTATCACAGATCCCTGTGGATAATCTTTAAATTAATATACATAAGCAAAGGCTTGCTATTAAATGTTTAATGCACACCTGTGGATTGTTTAAGTTTTCCCTGGGTTTTTCGGTTTGGTTTGGTTTTATTTTTACAGAACAAATGCCGTTTCCATAATTTCCTTAACTGCTCAGCTCTTTTTCAAGTTGCAACGAGAGCATTGCATATGCTTCCTCCAAAAGCTAATGTAGCTGGTTGCTTCAGGGCCAGACCTGTTCTTGTAATAGATGGCCTGGTCTTGCTACAAACTCCTTTTTGCAGGACCAGAGCCCAGTTACAGATAGTCTGGTGCTTTTGTGTCAGAGTAAAGCAAGTCAGGCTTGCTAATCTGGAGAACCACAGTTTTCCACTGAAAATGGTCTTCCAAAGCACGGTTAAACGCTAGTCTGTCCAGAAGAGAAAGGAGTAGAATAAACTTCATCAGATTTTTACGACAGAAAAAAAAAACAGCTGTGGGGGAAATTAACCTTTGTTAGTGAAAATACAAGGTGTAAAACTTTTAGACTACTTTTCCCCCTCCCCTCTTCACTTTCTGGCTCAGAAATTTTGTAACATCTGTAAGTAATGAAGATACAGCTTTATAGCACATACAGTAGAGTCACCAATAGTTTTATAATTTAGCTTTTGTAGGTTGCCAGTCACGCTATCCATTATACAAGAAGTGATTTGATCCCCTTAAATGATTTTTAAAATTACACCTGATTTTAAAGTTTACTGTCCCCTTTACTACCTGGTGTTTTTGGAGATAATGTAGCACTTCCGTCAGTAGGATGCTCTGCTCACTTAATATATGAAAAATGAATGTTAAGTTTAAATAATGAAGCAATAGAAAAAATGTTAAAGATTAAATCTAAAGTTAGCCATCACTATATAGATCCCTGTTTTTTGTATCACAACCTTTGATCATGAATTGTCCACCCTACTTTAAATATTTCTACAGATTCCTGAAGGTGGCTTGAAGAACTGCGTATCCCAAATATCTCAACCTAGAAGCCAGTCTCTCTTGATAGCTACAAGATAGCTTTAGACTACAGGTTATAAAGTGCAAAAGGGAATGAGAAACAGGGGATCTGGCAGGTGAATATGCCTAAGTCGGGTAACAGACTAATGCCAGGAAATGAAGTGCTGGAAATCACTGCTGATGGTGACCAGAGTTTCTCATTGTGTCGTTGAACATGTGAGAAATAGCACAGATTGGCAAAGCAACAAGGGGCTATCGCATCCGGGCTGGACATCTACGGTCTGCTCACTGCTGTCCAGTAGCGCACTGCTGTGCTGCGCAGTGCTCGTACACCACTCCGGTGACTTTCCAGTGAAGAGCAAACTATGTATTTCATGTGTTAATTATGTTGCCTACAGAATTTACAGATATTTATATCATGAAATAATATGGTATAAAAGAAAAGACAGGTTTTAATTCTAATTTTAATGTATTTTGTTTTTGTATTGTACTGACAACTTCAACTACTGAGGTGTACAAATGTGATGCCTCGTCAGTGTTGCCCCATCTTGCCTTCCTTGCGATTGGATCCTTTACACTGAATTCTCATCCTTTTTCTTTTCTTTCTTTTCTTTTTTTCTTTTTTTTTTTTTGGTTGGTTTGTCATGATTCTGTTCTTTTTTAATGTAGTTGGTTTTTTTTTTTGCGTGTAAATTTTATATTTACTGAAGTAAAGGTTGTTTTTGTGTAAACATTTAAACTTTAAAAAAAGAAAAAAGAAAAGCTAATTTTGTTTCTCAAGTTCTCTCTGCTAAAACATGCAGTAGAAAGAAATTTGTATTGTTAAATAAATCAATTAGTTGTTAAATGCGAATGTGTGTCTGTTTTCATGGGGAGGGGAGAAAGCCCTGCTGGAAACGTATCTGAAATCCCAGTTGCAGAGAGCATCTGGTGTTTGCAGACTGTTTCCTGGCCATGTCAGGGTGAAGTTCGGGCACTACTGAATCAGCACTAATCCTGTTTTACAGTTTTATTCTTCAGTTCCATCTTTTCATCACCTGCCACATAGCTTATGAGGCTGCGTGTTTGGGAGAAGGTGAATTTAGATGACATTGTGAAAAGGCAAGCTAATGGCCACAGGTCACCTCTTCCCTTCCATTCTGCACTGTCTCTGCTCTCTTGTCCTCAGGGTTGGAGTCAGGAGTGCAGGGGACCCATGGGAAGCAGCTGCTCAGGCTGGGAGGCTGCGGGGAGCAGAGCGCCTCGGCACTTCACGTGTGTAGGGATGGGTGAATTGTATTCACATGACGTAGTATATTAAATACAATGGAAAGGCAAATCTACATCAACCTACAGGGGTGCCCTGAACTTGCACAGCTTTAGAAGACAGTGACACTAGCATGCCTAGATGTGACTAAGCCATTTAGTAGCACTGTACTTGCAGCCCATGCTATAGCCCAACAAACACTTGGCTCAGCACTGCTTTGCCCGCATTATCCCTTGAACCTTGGCATGGTGGCAGTGCTTCCATTTATATGGCTCTGTAGATCCCAAGGCATACTAGCAGCTCCCCTGCCCTCTGCCACCCAAGCTGAAGCCACGTGCAGCCTGGTGGCCAGGAGTGGCTGTAGCATCACACAAATGTGTTAAAGGGAGAAGACATGACACAGGAGCCCAACTGCTGGTACTACAGCCTGACCTTGCTGAAATGAGCATAATTAGACATGTTCATTTGTGGCTCAGGTGGAAAAGCAGAGAATGCACTGGAAGGTAGTTGCTGGAGCACTTGCAGCACTAACAGGCTTTTGCTTTTCTGTCCTAAAAGGGAAACTCGCTGCAGCTCATCATCCTCAACTTCTCCATGTGCATCTCTGTGGAGCGCTGCTATGACCAGCTCTTTCATTGTGTAAAGAGAAAGCATCCAACACTGCAGCAGAAACCTAGGGGTTCCTTAAAAATAAAACCTGATCCTGTTTATGATTTTATGTATCATCATTGTTATCAGCCTTTAATAAGCTTTCTCCAGGCTGGAGACTCCTCTTTAATTAACCTCTCCCTGTACAGAAGGTTTTCTTCCCATCCCAGTCACTCTCATCTGAGCAGTTCACAATTCTGTTGCAGCCAACTCAAAGCAATGAGAGCCACACATTGAACATGGAAGGTGAACTCCCGGTTCATCTGGAATCATGTTGCTGGCTTGTTCTGCTTGCTGAATAATCTGTAACACTGCCTGCCTTTTGGCCACTTCTTATTGCTTGGGTAAAGTTTTCAATAAACCACATCCAGAAATGCTGGAAGCTCTTTTTAAGCAATAGGTAATGCATCTGTCAGCACAGGCCTGACAAAAGCATCTTTTCCAATATCCTCTACTTCGTATCATCACTACATTCACCTGTGATCTCGACTCCCAGTTCTCTGCATCACAGAATCCTTTGCAAGCTTTGCACAGCTTCACTTGAGCCTGCCCTGAGTGCTGCTGCTCCGCACACAGTGCTCGCACTGGGGCTGGAGGTAGGCAGAGGGTAAGAGCCGATGCAGCGGCACCGCGCTGGACAGGTCTGCCTGCCAAGAAGTGATGGGTCCCCGTGGACAAATTATCATCTGGCTTCTGAATGGCAGAAACGAAAGCAGCTGCCAACCGTTTTCATCAGGCTGGGCTTTGTCTCCCTCTACAGAACAAACGGCAGGTCATTCTTTAAAGAGGAGCTCGGGGCGGGTAAATTTTCCAGAGTGCTGAATGAGCTGTCATGCCAGAGATGAATTTTCTGCGATATCATCTTGGTAGACAGGGGTGAATCTCGAGTCCTGTGGGAGACGCTCCTTCCGAATGCAGCAATTGGATGTGTCTCCAAGGAGTGGGCTTGGGTTTATTCAAGGATAAAAGCAGCAGGGGAGGGGCTGGGGATACAGAGGCAGCGGGTGGAAGCAGGATGGAGTCGCTGAAGTAGCAGTGCGGGGTGGCAGTGCTCCTGCCAGGGAAGGCAGTGCCGTTGTCAGTTTCTGAAGGGAAATACACACACGCCCTGTGTGGTGGCTATGGAACAAACATGCCATCTCCTTACTGCTGAGATATTCACTTGTTATGCATGAGCAGCGTTCTCCATCCCATTCACTTCAGGCTGTTGCTGTTTCCAGCTTAATTGTTTCATAAGCACAGATTTAGAGAACTTAAAACGTTATGGTATTGCTTAAGCTTCATGCAGATGTAATTGATATTTTACTATAATATGCCCCAAATTGCCTTTCCTAAGCTCCAAGTAAGAATTAAACTACACAGCAGCTCTGGAAGACCACTCTATCAGCACATCTGTTACCTGAGGCAGCAGTTATCTCAGTATATCACGTGCCTCACCATAGTGTTCTTTTGCCTACTGCATAGTATTTGATCCAAACATTCCTAAAGTAGCAGGCGGAAACAAATTAAAAAGATGAAGTACTGAGAGAGAGGCTTTACTGGAGCGAGAAGAGAGATGGAAATCAGCACGGCGCTCTGCTTTCGGGGCAAAACAGACGGGACAAACGGGGCCAAACTCGTGTGTTATGGCCGACAGACTCCCACGGGCCGAGCGCGGCCAGGAGAGCCCGCAGGAGCCGGGGGGCCGGGCCGGGCCGGAGGGAGAGCGTCAGGCGGCGGCGCTGAGCTGCGCGGGGCGGGGAGCCCCGCTAGGTGTCAGTGTAGCCCCGGCTAGAGCGGAGGGAGCGGCGCAGCTGCCCGGGCCGCTCCGTGCCAGCGCACCGAGCTGCAGCCACCTGCGGCGCGACGGGCCGAACCCGGCGATGCTCCCGGCGGTTGCCGTGCCCTGCCCCACGAGTGGGGCCCCTGGGCTCCGGGGTTCCTTTTGCACCCGGTTGCTAGAAGTGAGAAACTGCAACAGTTCGTTAGAAACAGCTTGCAACAGGTTATCGGAAATAGCCCCGCGCTGTTCTGCCTCACCCGTGTTCACAAAATGCAGATCACTCAAGCTGAGTGGGGCGTGGAGTCTGTATGTGAGTGCCCACTTTGTCCGCCTCTGCTGAGCACCCCTGTTTGCTCAGGCTGTTCGTATAGAGCTGTGACAGTACTCTGATGGCACTGCTTTAAAAAAAGAGGCAGTTGAAAGAAATTAAATATGCAAGTGAGAGACCTTCAGCTCGCTTTCAAAGTTAAGACTCTGCAGATGGATAGATTTCATCCAGATGGAGTGAAATATCATGTTTAGTTTCTATTTTCTTCATTAGAATAAATATTAGGGTCCTGGCGTTAGAAAGTACTTCTTCCTGTTTTTATGAAATGTATTAACTCACAAGTCCCACTCTGAAATTTAGACGAGCAGACAGCTGGTTTTATCTAAGTAACAAGGAGTTTGGCAGAAGCTTTCCTTTCCCTTTTGCATGTTCTGTTCTGCCCTAAGGCCTGGGTAGCAGTCCTCTAACCCAAAGGAAGCCTTGGGGCACTGCTCCCAGACACTAGGCTTAAGGCAGACATCAGGCTTACAGGCAGACACTTGGTTTATGGGAGGACACTTGCTGACCTCAGGTGAACACTATAAATCAGGTGATGCGGACAGAGGTGATGGGTAAACACTCGAAGCCCACCTATCTGGTAGTGTTTCTCTAAGGTTCTCACTGAGCAACTGAAGCAGCCACTGATCTGTCAGTCCTCAACCCGTGTTATAATTCCAACACTCTGCAAAGAAAGTCATGTGCAATGGGAGCCAGATGATGCTCAAAACAAGGCTTGTGTAAACACCATTGCAAGTGTCAGGTATTGTGCTTGCCCTGTTAACTTCCATTAGGAACCTGCAGTGAAGCTGCAAAATAGCAGTCATCCTAAGACATTTCCCCTGGCAGGGTTTTATTCATTTACAGAGCCATGAACTGCAAAGCCTGATGGTTCATACAGATTGCTGGCATTTGTGTTTTCAGCACGGTGTAGGTCTGCAAATGTGCTGAGCATCCTACAACAAACATTACTGCCAGCTCCTGCAGGCTGCACCAGGAGGTACTGATACTTCCTGGCTATGGATTGTTTAAAAGCTGAACGATGAAAGTGCTCCTCAGTGGTGCTTGGAGACATGTCTAAAAAAGGCCAGCACTTAACTTCCTTTGGCAAGAGGTATATTTTGTAGCCCAAACCTTTCTGTTTGTATAACAGCAGTTACACAGAGCAGGGTACCATTTCATGTACAGTTTAATCAAGACATTCACAAAACCAAAATCAGCCTAGGGACTCATCTAAAACCAGAGCAATTTAGAGGTGCAGTGACAATCTTTGGTATTTGACCCCAGGCTCTTCAGAGGACGGGGTGGATGAGGACTTTGCAGTGCCCTGTAGCTCCAGCTCTTGGGAGCACTGAGCTCTGGAGAAAGGAAGACACAGTGGTTCCTGGTGATGCCCCCTGCTCTGCCCTGCTAGAGCTGACTTTTACTGTGAGGGTCTGTCCGTCTCTTGGAATCTAAGAATTAAGATTTTTTTGTTTTCACTGCAGATAACTAAAGGATATTACTTAGCTGTTTTCAGGCCTTGTCCCTGATTTATTCTTCCAACTTAAGCTAAGAGTAGTTTCACTATTATGCTCTTGCTGCCACAAAACTGATGGCCATTCCGTGCCATAGTTTGAGACACAGAGACAGCCGCTTTGGGAGCTGCCCCTGCAGTGGAAGAACAACCAAGGGGCTGCAAAGAGTGCCAAGCAGGCTGCAGGTGCCAGGCAAGCACACACAGCTCATGGCATACATACCGTGCCCCAGATCCGATTTTCTCTCCAGACCATCCTTCCAAACTTTGCAATTACTTTCTTTTCCTTCCACTGCAAGGGTTTGAAAAGAAGTAATTTTCCTCAATTTGCTACTATGAAAGACTGACTAATGTGAATCTAGAGGTTCCGCCTTGAATTAATACAAGGTTAATGCTGATGGCAGCTGAGTGATGGGGAAGCAGAAGTGGCTCTGGCTTATGCTGGCGTGCAGAAGGTCTCTGGAGGCCATAGCATTGGCAAGAATTATTGCCTGAAGGGCAATTACATTGGCAAGCCTCAGCTGGAGCACTGTGCACCCTACTTTCTCACCTCATCATGCCAATTCCTGCCGCCAGCTTTGTTCTGACACCCATCCTCTGTCACAGGAGCAGGTGGTGAGGAGCCAGCCCTGCTCAGTGTGAGGGCTGCTCATGGAGCGCCGACAGCTCAGAGGGCTCATACAATGCACAGGGCAAAGACAAAGCTGGGAAGGGGAAAGCCAAAAGCTTGGACTGGCCTAGAGGACCTTTCTGGTGAACAAGAGGAAGAAGGCAGTGAGAGAGGAGGAAACAAAATCAATGTGCTGGAACATGGCCTGACTGGTGGCAAACGAGCAGATGGACAGCACTCCCCATCTCCTCCTGGGGCCAGGGATGGTGAGTCGGCTGCCAGATACAGCCCTGGTCATAAGGTGCTGACCTCCTGGCCCTGGCTGCCTCCTGAGACAGCTTCCATCGCTCCTACCTCACTGAGTCAGGACAGGCCAGGACAGGGACAGGGACAGAGCCTGGCACTGAAAAGCAGCAATACCCCAGCCCTGACTGTTGCAGGCTAATTCTGATTCCATGGAGCTGCTCACAAGGCCCAACTACACTTCTCAGCATCCAGGCTGGAGCAGCAGAAACCAAGGTGTATTTGAGAAAACAAACAAACAAACAAGCAAGCAAACAAACAAAAAAACCAGCCAAACATGAAAATGTAGGAGCCTGTTCACAGTACACTAGGAGTACGTTGAAAGGAATAATACTGTAAGCAAACTGAATAGTATTTAAAGAAGTCTGTTTCTGTACAGAAAGTGCATCAGGTCAGAGAGCAAAGCTCTTATCGGGAAATATTTTTAAAAATGTGAAGAAAGAAGCCAGCCACAGGGTAAAGGAATCTAATAAAAGCAAGCAAGCAATGGAGGGCTGAGCACTAAGGGGACAAAGTTTGCTGCAGATTTGTAGTTGTTCAGAGGGGTTAAGTGGAATGCTGACAGTGAAGAACTATCAAAATAACTTACAGTGACTAGGGCTTAAAACAGCCAATAAAATTCAACGTAGTGAAATGTAAAGTGATAAGCAGGAGGAAAGGAGTCTGGCTTTACACACATGATGGGATCTGAGCTGCTGCTTGCCATCCAAGAGTGATGCCTGGGACTGGTTTTTCACTATCACTTCCAACGACGACAGAACAAAACTAGGACAACAGGGACTCAGAGTGAGCAAAATGCAATAAATAATCCCCTAAGCACTGAGGATGCATACTAAGAAACTCCTTTTATCAGTGACAATGTTGAGAACGCTGGAAATCTATGTTGGACTCAAAAAGGTACCAATCAAAGGACAAAAGCAATGAAATTCCCCAAGTTTTATCTGTGGTTAAGGCAGCTTTGACCAGAGGTGCAGGTTTAAACCAGAGGTGGCTTTTTTTTCAGTGAGGGTGTTCCCATGAGATGTGGCTGCATGCCTGACTTTTCCTCACAGTTAATGTAGGGTGACTGTCACCAACTGCTGCCATATAACCTGTGTTAGCTCAGAGAGGTCCCACTTGTGTTCCCCTGAGCCAGTGCAGTGTAAAACCTACAAGTGGAGCAGTGACAGATTGGACCCAAGACTTGAGATTCATGACCCTTAAGCTGCTATTGCAAATCTGGGAATTACAGTTCAGTCTTTCTCTCTCTGAATTCATCAGAAGATGCAACAGAGATAAAGGGCTTTTAATTGTGCACCACCTGTTGAAGGTAAAGGCGGCTCTTTATATAAGCATCGACCTAGAATCACAGAATGGCTTGGGTTGGAAGGGACCTTAAAGCCACTCAAATCCAACATCTTGTGTAGGTCCCATCCAACCTGGCCTTGAGCACCTCCACGGATGGGGCACCCACAGCTTCTCTGGGCAGCAGTGCCAGTGTCTCACTGCCCTCTGAGTAAAGAATCTCCTCCTAATACCTAATCTAAATCTTCCCTTTTTTGGTTTAGATCCATTCCCCCTCATACTATCACTATCAGGCCACATGAAGAGTCTCCCTCCTGATTGTAAGTTCCCTGTAAGTACTAGAAGACTGCATCTGAGACATATACCAAGCCGTGACTCCTGACACAAGGTGCAGGCAGGGCTGCTCTGACCTGCCCTTTAAAATGGAAACACCAAACATAGGTCTTTTGGTGCCAGCAGCTGCAGACTGATGCGAAGTGTGGCTCTGTGGCTGCAAGCAGGCTGGTGTTCCTAAAGACAAGTTCCCAAGTGACTGCTTGCTGTTTGACAGAAAAGTGAATGCCAGTTTTAACCAAATTTGATATCTTTTATGTGGGCAAAACTTCTGTCAACAGCAGGAGTTCTTTTCAAGTAGTATTGCCCAAACAAGACTCTTATTTACTGAGATATATCAGTGCTGCGGTTTAGTTTGCATCCTTACATGTAGATATGCCACTTGTTGGCAGTTTGCTTGCTCTCCACTTCTTTTCTAAATGCCTCCAGCCTTAAGAAATGTATGTGCTTTTTGGAGGAACTCCATCTTTGCTGGAATAGTAGAGAGAGAAAAAAAAAGAATTGTAGAAAAAAAGAAAGTGGCAAGAAAAAATAGGTTTTGCAATTTTACATATACGTAAAGTGAATTGCTCAGATGTCCCTCTAAAGGCTAAGAAAGTTTCAGTCTTCACCAGTCTAATCTTATGCTGACCCTGCACCAGCTGCATTGAAACCAACAGGAGTTGCACTTGTGCAGATGTGGGGAATCACCCTACAGCAAAGAAAAAAGCACACTTTGAAAACATGTAAGAAATCACACGGTTAAACCACTTTATGAGCCCAAGCTCACCGCAAGAGCAGCAGATCCTTCAAGATGCTGCATGACCAGACAGAGTGGGATTTAGGGCACTGCAGCCAGTTCTCCTCCCTATTTTCCATTGGCAGTAGCATCTTTCTGGAGTATTAGATTCACTCACTGAAGATGATGGATTAATAGCGTGTTTGACCAAACTCAATACTGCTGGCTGCTGCTAAGTTTGGCTGGATCCCACATATACCACATGGATTTGCTGGGATGGGTTCCCCAGTCCCTGCTCAGGGTAGCTGTGACCTGCACTGAGGATCAAGGTCTGGACTTGGAACTGTAACTGTCCTCTGACAGCTGAGAAGTGACCTACAGACCATAGAGAGAAAGCAAGCTAGCTTTGGGCAGCTGTACTGTGGTATATCAGCTCTGTTTAGGGTTGAGGAGGTGTGGGTGAGAGCAGGAATGGAGATGGGGTTAGAAGAGACTGCCCTTCTCAGTGGCAGCCGAGCGAGCTGCCCGCTCACTACAGTGTGCTTCACTGCTGGCCAAAAGCAGAACAGATCCTCCTGGGGGGGCTGTAAGCTCGGTGAGATGGAGGTGTTATCTCCAGACTTGGAGCTGCCCTGCACCTAACAGGAGATTAGAGGAGGCTTATTTCCCTTGGCTTTGCTTTCTGGTGTTACTCAGAGCATGTGATGACAAATAACCTTGGAAATCTGGCACAGGTAGATCCTCCTGACTAGTTACCAGGAATGTCATATGAAATATTATATTATCTCCCCTCCCCAAATAGATAAGTCTACTGTCTTCTGACAGTGGCCAGCCAATTTTCCTTTCTGGTGACAGCTTCCATTTTGTGATGGACTAACACATGCCAAACCATGCACCTCTGAGGCTTTATTTATTACTTGTCTGCAGTGCTTGTACTCCTTACATGTTGATATGAGCAATTTTTCTCTGCAAATATAAATCTTGTTGTATTTCATTATTTCCATATTCGTAATGTTTTGTTTATTCTTATTCAGACACAGAATGACTCCAGCAGTGCTTACTACTGACTACACAAATTGGGTACATTTTTCTTTCAGGTCTTTAGTGGGTTCAGATGAAAACACAACTACACTGTTTTCTTTAGGCTGTGAGCTGCATATGCTTTGACAAGAACCAACGTCTGCCTGTGTTATATCTCTAGCCTAGAGAAAGACCCGCAGCATTATCTCCCATCTACAGTCATGGGAGATATCTTCACTCGTGCCTCTCTCATTTAAAAGTGGATTTGGGTCTGTACCTGCAGTACACGTACAGGCATGAGCTCTTGCTCATGTTGAATCTTGGTTAGACAGCATTTTCCTTGCCAGTTCCCCTCATCACTTCTAGCTCTTGGCAGCAGATTCCAGTGAGCACAGATCAGCATAACACACTGCAGCTACCTGGATATCACACGCTGCTCGTGCTTCCCGGCTTGCCTGAGGACCAGCAGCAGGCCCCAGCCCCGGGCTGTGCTGCCACACATAGTGGTGATGCACACAGAGGTGGGTGAGAGGAGGCTTCCTCTGACCATGCTATTAATATTTAGTTGGCATCTCATGTACCATTCATGCTGAGGTCAGTGTGCTCAGCCAGTGGAGGGCATGCCTGTGGGAGCTGGGCAGCAGTGGGTGCAGATGAGGATACCAGCTGCTGGGGGACACATGAGGAGCCATCAGTATGGTTCCAATACTTCAGGACCAAACCATAAGGATGAGCAGCATCAGCCAGCAAGGTGTTGACCTTGACTAAACCCTTGACCTCGTTTTGAAGTAAAGACTTCCCAAAATTCACATCCACTTACTTTTTTTTTCTCAGCTCCTCATAATCAGGCCTTAAACGGTTGGCCTCATGAGAGGTCCTGCTCCAGCCTATTTTTCAAGATCATCACACAGCTCGTGTGGGGAGTGCTTTGGTGAATTTGGGTTTTTGATGTCAGAACTCTGAAAATGCTCATGACCTCTCGTCCTGCCCTGGTGGCAGCTCACTTCTGGTCAGCCTGGGGAGCAGTGCCTCTTGGGAAGTGCAGCGGCTGCAGAGAGCATTAAGAACTGTACTTGGCCCTGCTGTGTGATCTGTGGAGAGCATTGCTATGAACATTCATTCCAAAAGAGAAGCATGGCTAAGCAGAAAACTTTATCTAATCTTGCTTTATGCCACTGGCCATATTAAATATATTAACTACTATCATACAGGATCCAGATGTAAGCATGCCGTTGGTTCTAACTGTATACTAATTTTATATGTAAATTTAAACCCTACAGCTGAAATGTCCTTTCCGTTCTCTCTACCCCGTGCTAGATTAACACTTCAACAGCAGTGAATAACCGACAGCCTCAAACCATGCCACCATTTCCAGCAGGACCGAATTGTAAGCCTCGGTTATTCTTGGCCTCTGCTGCACCCTTGTGAACAGACAGCAGCCCTCACGTTTCAGAGTTTTCTTTAATCTCATGACTGAGCAAAGTGATGAAATTGTGGAAGCTTTGAAATGGAAAATACAACGTGATTGGAGAATACCAACAGGAGTTGTTTGAGTATTTTGCTAGGGTAAGATCAGAGCACTCCATTTGGTTGTTGCCATTTTGAGTGTGCACTCCCAATTGCGGTGAGCACCCCCAGCATGGACAGCCACAGTGCAGTGGCTCCACCTCACCAAAAACACAGAGAGAGCTTCTCAACAGATTCTATGGAAAAATAACATTGCTGAAAATCATACACTCTTGGAGAACTTTGGATCGCACCAGGTCTGTGTTTTCTCAGTGAGGAAACAAGAATTAAGATTTGTGTGGTGACAGTCTGAGGCAAAAGGCTTTGCGAATCTTGGAAGAAAAAAAAAAGCAAAATGAGACCTATGCAAAGCCCCATAGCCTTGTTAGGTTTTTCAGTAAGTGCACATGTCACCTTGTAGGGCGTTCCCCCTCAGTGCTCTTTTGTTCTCATCCACACCTATGTGAAACTAGAATCACTTCCCCTGAGCTGTTCTGCTTTAGGTATTTTCATTTTTCTCTGCTTGAGTTTCTGATTTCCTTTCTTTATGTTTTGCATTATCTACTTCTTTATTTACACTTACATAGTCCTCCTTTCTATCCCAATTTAATTGCACTGGAGATTTGCACATCCTTCTACTGCAATGAAAGAAAAAAAAAAAAAAAAAGACTTTCTCTTATTCTATTACACTTTAATGGTGAACTGAGAGCTGCACTTTGGAGTAAGTGCACTTCACTTTTCTCTTCAGTCGAGAGGATATGTCCACTTCAAGCAGTAAGCAGTGGCCAGCCTGGTGGACTATGCTGCATGAGAGGTTTCCCTTGGGGTCAACTGGCATTTCCTGCACTGCAATATTTCAAATAACACTACCAAAATGCATTCTCCCAAGCGTCTGCAGCATCACCGGACAGCCAGCAGCACCCGAGGAGCACTGCGGGGCCTCCCCCTGAGGCTGTGCAGCAGCTTTTAGCCAGGACAGCCTGCACTCAGCCTAGAGCTCTTTTTGCTGATGGGTCAAGACAAGAGGCTTTTATGATGGCAGATCAAGCAGAGGACAATGTATGTAGGGGTTTTCTAGCCATCATACAATGCCCTTTGAGCTTTCTAGCAGCTCAAAGTGATGCTGAGGTGAGCTGTGCCATCATCAGCCCACTACTGTGTTTTTCTGTCACCAGGGCTACCAAGTAACTTCCCCATGTGCAGTGCAGTTACAAGGATGAAGTTTCATAATATCAGTGTCCAACCCTATGAGCGCACCACTTGCATGACATTCTGCTTCTTTTTTTCCCACAAGGATTTCATAAAATGTTGAGAAAGAAAACACTTTATTTCCCCCAGCCGAACAGGCAGAAGTTACCTGGCCTACCACTAAACAAACACAAGTGTCCAGATCCCAGCCAGCCCCAAAGTACTGAGTTCTCATTTTTTGTCTTTCATCAGTCCTTTCAGGCAAGGGCTGCTCATCCTGGTTCTGACATACCAGTGGGAGATCAGTGGCTCTGTGAGACACAAGTGGCTGTGACTCAATCGCATCCCTCTGTGGGTGCCCCAGCACCAAGTGAAGCCGATTCCCTGGTTTTACTGGGCAGGACAACAAAGCTTTCCTGAGCATCAGTATTTAAAGCAAGTGAACTATGTGAAATCTCTCCCCTCGACTGCTATTACACAGCTTGCAACCTTTCGTTCAGGAGATTAAGTTTGCATCTCTTCACATTATCTCTTTGTAATTGGAAAACTTTCATTTTGACAGAGAAAATGTGCCAGCCTCCCCATGAGCCTCGCTGCAAGCCAGTGCTGAGTGCCATCTGGAGAGCTGCTGCCGGAGTCAGGCAACAACATCCTGTCATATTTTATCTGGGACTTCGCAACAGAACAACTAATAATGTCTTAAGCTTCATTTGTCTGGTCTCTGGTGCTCTTGGCAGAGGTCATAACCAGCAGTGGCTTTGCTGATTTTCTGCATCAGAACTAATTAGGTTCCAGTGCGCACTGACAGAGCCTCTGATAATGGCATAAAAGCCTCCGGCTTTAACTTCACTCATTATGTTAAAATAAAGATGAAAACTCATAAAGCTTGCACTCATATCAGCTTCCTAGGTGTAAACATTGTTATCAAAGGTGCTTACTGAGTGTGGCTGAGCCCCTCCTGTAGCATGATCTTTCCCCTTCCCCCTTCGAACATCCCGATGGGAAGGGGCTCCACGGCCTACACACATGTTCCTACCATTGCCAAGGAGGATTTCCAAGCCCAGCCACTTGGGTTTTCACCTTTTTGCGGTGACAAGGCTGGCTGGAGCTTGCTCATTTCTGAACAAACTAAAGCCGCCCACCTCCTGCCTCTGAAGAAGCCTTGGTGTCGGTGACCTTTTTACCATGCTTTTTGGAAATACGTTCTTCTACAAGACACTATCACAGTTTGTCTTACTGAATGAGTCACCTTTAAAAATCTGAGTAAAATGAAGATAACCGTTGCAGAAGGTTAAAATTAGGGCAATGCTCAGGGTAATAGCCAGGGCACTTCTTAACGGTTCTTGCTACAAGTGACAAAGCAGCAGGAAAGAAGATTTCTGCCTGCACAGAGGGAAAAAAGAGAAGTAAAGTTTAACAGTTTCCTGCTTAAATGTTGTAAAACAAGTCAGCAGGGGGCTGTGGCAGCAGGAAGAGTTGTGCTTTCTCACAGCAGGAAAGTGGCACCGCACTAGACGGACTACATTGATTATCACGATGAGGCCATCTTAAAGAGCTAGCACAGCACTAAATGTAGCCTCACGCACAGAGTCATGATTATGAAAGATCGCGCTGTGTATTTGCTCTAAGACGCACTTTCCACTTGCTACAGTTTGCAGGGGCTGTGCCAGTGCTGGGAGCTCAAGCAAGTTTTGGTTTTGCACATCTGGTGAAAATTTTTAGCTGACCCTTAGCAGTGGCTGTGAATTTCACACCTTGGTTTGGAGAGGGCTTGGGTGTTGTTGGATTTTAATGTTGCCATCTGTGCTTGAGAAAGACATTAGGAGTGTGTGAGAATGAGTATTTACAAGAAATAAGTATTTGTTTGAGTACTGAATTAATCCTATGCTCAAGGTGATTTTTCTGCTGGTATTAATTGTTCTTATACTTCCCACTTATTTATTCATTCCCTACCCTTTTTGCATAACAAAAATGCCATGAAACTTTGCAACTTCTAGTGCTTTTATAAAGCACTAGAATTTTGAACTACATTAGATCAGGAGTTCCAGTTAAGAGCACTGCAAATGACACTGCTTGTTTGGATTTGCCTGACTCCTCTTGATAGATAATGCTGCTGTACTGAATTACCTTCGTGCCTTATTTAATGCTTTTATTGCATGAAAAGAAAAGAAAATTAAAGAAAAGAAAAAAAGGAAAGGAAAGGAAAGGAAAGGAAAGGAAAGGAAAGGAAAGGAAAGGAAAGGAAAGGAAAGGAAAGGAAAGGAAAGGAAAGGAAAGGAAAGGAAAGGAAAGGAAAGGAAAGGAAAGGAAAGGAAAGGAAAGGAAAGGAAAGGAAAGGAAAAGAAAGGAAAAGAAAAGAGAAGAAAAGAAAAGAGAAGAAAAGAGAAGAAAAGAAAAGAAAAGAAAAGAAAAGAAAAGAAAAGAAAAGAAAAGAAAAGAAAAGAAAAGAAAAGAAAAGAAAAGAAAAGAAAAGAAAAGAAAAGAAAAGAAAAGAAAAGAAGAAGAAAAAGAGAAGTGGAGATTTTTTGAGTAATGCACATCCATGCCAGTGTCATGGCAGACAGAACATATGCTGTTTACCCTCAGGAACATTTCTAACTTGGAGCTTAATCCTTCTGAATGTGAATGTACATCAATGAGCCTTTATGACAGTGGACATATTTGAAGGAATCAGACCTGGAACAACACATTCGTATTGGGATACTTCATTAACTGAATATTTAACAGGGAAGAGTTAATAAGTGATTTCGCTGTCTGGATGAACTGCTTTCAGCAAGGAGACTAACGTAGGCAAAAAATGTATGTTGACAGTGCAGCATTGAAAGAGATTAGAACTGAGTCCATAAGTGATCCATAAGTGAGCGTGAACACTGAGGTGCAGCTCCCCAACACACTATGCATGTTGACACATTTGTTGCTTTACCACCTTCATTTCAGATTCCTTGTGATAACAAAGTCAACCATGTGCATAAATATGTGCAGGACTAAAGCCTAATGATAGAGGGAAGTTAGTGAGCATGTCACACACTTGTCCAATTAAGAAGCAGAAATTATAGGAAAGAAAATTGAGACTGAAAATCAAGAAAGCCTGTGTCACAGGGGATGTCAGGCTCTGAACTATTTTCCCTAGGTGACTAGCAAAGTTTCGTTGTTTGGGTCTTAAAAAAAAAATAATGCTTCTAAACTATTGATAAAAACAGAGGCTCAAACAACACACCCTAAACATGTTAGGCATTCTCTGGCCATTATGCCTGTATTCAGATGTGTGACCCCGGAGCAGACAAATGCAGTAGCTTACTGAGTGCTTGGCAAGAACTGCAGGGGCTGCAGGGCTGACCACTGGGTGTGAACACTGGGGCAGTGCAGTGGCTCGCACTGCTGGTCTGGTAACTTAGTTCGAGCCATAGCCCTCATTGCACCTACCCTGAACTGGCTTCTGGATGTATTTGATTTAGGATACTTAACATTCTGACGCTGCTCTCTTGAAACAGAAAAGTGAGCTGGGAGAGAGCACCGTGGACAGATGAATATCCCCTTATTTTCATACATGCAGTGATATCAATGAGGAGTCAGCAAAAAAACAAAACAAAACAAACAAACAAAAAAAAAAAAAAACAAAGAAAAAAATCCCTCTCTTACTGACTACTTATTTTGTGGATTTTTTAAAGCTGAGTTTTAAACAGGAATGATCACACAAATTAAACCTATGCATACAGCTCAAATTTTGAAAATATGCTTTCAGAAGATATGTGTATTTCATTTCCTATTTTCTTAATGCTCAGCTGACACGTGAGCTTTAAAGCTGCTTACCGCAGGGAAAAGGGTGCTGCCTGAATTTCCTCGCCACATTAGCGGGGTCTGTTGTAACAAAATAGAGCAGAGCCTGCACTGTGCTGCTGCCCATCACTCACTCCTGCTTCCAGCGTGGGAGTGCTGTGAGGGCCATGTGTTACAGCTGCTTTGTCCTACGAGGTAGCTTAAAGAGGGATATAATCCAGCCATAAATTCACAACAAAGAATCCCCTGCTGTAGAGGAACGCTGCTGGATATAAATGTGTCACAGTCAATCTGTGCAGGGACATAAAAGCATGCTGGAGGAGAGGGAGCGGGATGGAGAGGGTAGGTTGGGAGGGGGGGGGGGGGTTATGCACCTCCTGCACTGCAGCTGTGCACCAGGTTATGCTGCTGACCAAAGCACATCCCGTGCCTGCAGCTCCTCTGGCTCTCCAGGGGCAGAAAGGGTGGGCTGAGGGAATGGCTTCCTGCAGGCCCAGAGGTCTGGGAGCTGGGGGCTCCTCCTCTGCTTGCCTTTTCCCTTGAGTCCTCATGTTCTGTAAGGAATGGCTCTTCCCGTCATTCATGGTTTATATGCCAGTGATGCACGTGCCAAAATTCCTATTTCAGTGATGTCTTTGTAACTCCCAAATTTTCAGCAACATCATCAATGAACAGGGAAATAGATTCAAGCAAAGTTGTTGTGAAGCTGAGTTAGTGCAGCTTCATGATTCTCCATGGCAGAGCCTCCAGTCTTGATCCAGCTGTCACATATCTCTTCAGATATAGAAATTCTGAACCATGAAGGAGCTGACAGTGGTTACGGCTGGGATGCCACAAAGAGGATCAAGGGAGCGGCAGCAATTATTGATCAGCCAGCATAGGGCAACCTGAACAGCCCTGCTGAGCAGAGTTGTGGTGCAGCATCTGGGGATGGAGACCATTGGGTTCCCCTGGAGACAGCTGGAGCCACCGTCTTCTTATTATTATGCTAAGTTGCTTCACCACAGTTGGAGATGGATCTTGAGTAGATATCACTAGTACCCAGCCTCCCTGACAAAAGTATGACTGCTGCCAGCATTCTGCAAGCTTGATTTGGCCTCCTCTGAGTACACGAAATGTTTGCTCTGTGTTGATAATTTTCAATGTGATTATCTACCTTCTAAACTCAGTGTAGACTGTGTTTGACTGGGGGATACTTCTGACAGTGGGAGTAATAAGAGTATTACTTAACAATAGAGGGGTCAGTGAAGGAGCAACAAGCACTCATGGTCCTGGTGCTAGTTCATGGAACACATGCGGAAGTTAAATTAAAACTGGAGGTTGGTGCCTCTTATCAGGTCCTACTGCAGTCAGGAGTCTGAGCCCACTCAGCTGACACCTTTAGACAGTAAGGAACATATTAACAACCTGTTAAATGCGGCAAGACTTTCTGTAGATTTTGTTCTGAAGACCACTGACACAAGTTAGCATTTTGTCAACAGTGTTCAGAGCTCAGTATTTTCCCCGTTCAGAGAGAACAAGCTTTGACTTCAGCTAACATGCTGCCAAAGTACACTTTGATAAGAGGGACCGCGCTCCCATGGCCCGAGCAGGGGAGGCACTTCAGGTTGCTGACACTGTCAGAACTGCAGAGGTACATCTACCATATATCTTCTCCTGTAGGATTTGTAAAGAGATCTAGAACAAGTCCCACAAAGGCAGACTATCTTTCTTGCTTTGAGGAAATGTGATTCCTTGTCCGTTTTTATGTTCCAAACCAATTGCAGCAGTCCATAAGGCTTATCCAGCTCAGGTTCTGCAGCTTACATAGGAGAGCCAGGCACCTGGTGGTAAGAGGTGTTTTTCAGTTCTTAGCACTTCTAATAAAGACCCTACCATTTCAAAAGTTCATGAAGAGGTGTCTTTGGAGGGGGAATTTTTTTTTACCTCTGCTTTAGATAAGCTGCTGCCCAGAGACTATATGTGTGAAGAGGCACAGGTCAGTTGGGCTGTCTGACATAGGAAGGTCACTAAAGAGTCACGGACAAGGTAGAGGCACTGAGGCTGCTGCTAGGAGCTGGAGCACACCCCCTTCTGCCCACACAACAACCACTACTCTTATCAGGTGCCAGCATTAGTTCCCATATTTTGTGGTAGAAGACATTACATTTGCAAAGACCTTCCTCATAGCAGATGAGGGCAAAGGAAAAGGGTTTTTTCTCCTCGCTTCTGCCTCCTGATTAATTCAAAATATAGCTTACTGCCTTTTTCTGTGCTTGCTTCCCTTGAGATGCTCTCTCTCTCTGGAAGTAGTTGCCAAGTCCTAGCAAAAAAAGACCACTGTGGATGGTAGTGGTCTTTTCTCACTGTGCATCTGTTCATTTTCTCTTGCACTGAGGAATAAGATTCATAACACTAAACTGAATGAAATTCTTAGGGGTACACTGAGGAATGTATCACAGGTAAATCCATGCTAAATTCACATAAATTCCCTTTCTGTTAAGAACTAAAGTTACAGCCTGCTGTGTAAAGCTTTATCTGTGTTTGCCTTCATTTCTCTGTGTCCCTCTAGCACAAGAACACGCTGACAAAAATATGGAAGGGAGCCACATATTTTGCCTTCAAAAGGCAAGTGTAAATGTTGTCATAGCAACTCAGGAAAGCAGAACGATACTTTATAAAGTTGGTGGTGGGGAAATAAGGGAGGGAGGAAGAATTAGATTTTTACAGAACAGGCAAAAAATGGCAGTGCACAAACAGAACATGACACGTGACTTCTTCAGCTAGTTGCAGAGAAGTTTGCTTGTGTCTGAAACACAAGCAGTTGCAGTGCAGTACGTAGCATATCTAAACAAATCAGAATATATTCATCTCTTGCGTCTTGACAGACACCCGATAAGACAGGGCCAGACAGACCCTGAGCTTATGCAGCTCTATTCCTGGAAAAGAGAGGCTGATGAATCACAGCCCCTTTATTTGTTATAAGCAGCTTGTGTCATCCCACAGCACTGTCAAGATTTGAAAGACTCCACTGAAACTGCTAGATATTACAGAGAGACTATGAAGGCAGAGAGCTAGAGGGGCAGATATTAGTTTCAGTCTCACACCTTCATTCTGAAGTCTTTTCTTCTGATCTCTTTCCCTCTCTGCTGTAAGACATGGCCTGTTCTGGTGTCCTAAAGCTGAGTTTTTAGTAATTTCTTCCAATAAATGAATAAAAATGGCTTCAGTACGAAAACCAGAAAGGAAAAACTAAATAAATACCCATGTAGCAATATTACAGGTATTTCTCAACAGCTTTGCTCTCATTTGTTAAGAAAGAGCTGTGTTTATTCTGTTTCCAAAATGTGGTTCAAACACCTTGACTTCTCTGCCCGCCCAACATGCGGTGGCCGCAGAGCTGCTGCTGGCCACACACCCAGCACTGAGTGCAGGCTCTGCTTCAAGGGGCTGTGTGAATGCCATCAGAAATGCCACTGCAGCTTGCTGTTTAAATATATCATCCATCTGAGGACAACTCATTCCCAGGACTTTATATAACCTGCAAATACTACAAAGGGAATATTTTTAATGTAGCTGCAATTTGCTTGAGTATCATGGAGCAAGAGGAATGTCATAATCAGCTGCTCTCCCTGCTCCTGAAACCCCTAACACAGACACAGATGATACTACTCAAGAGGGAAAGAAAGTTGTGTGCTCATTTGGAGCTAGCAAATGGCACATCAGCTCCAAATTTACAGAGGTGAAAAGCTGTATAAAAATAGCTATTTTTTTTGTCCATCATATATACACAAATAAAAAGCTGCTGCTAAATGCCTTGGAAACAAAGAGAAATATCTTTGCAAATAAATCTTTCAGGATGCTGTTTTGCCTGACTGTACTTCTGTCTCGCTAGTGAATTTCTGCAGGACATAGATCCCTGTAAAGCAACCAGGGTCATGAAAGGACCTGGCTTACCCACCAGGATCTTTCTAAATGCAGGTGTCCTTGTCCTCTGGCAGTGCAGCCACCCACATGAGCAGGAAGGTGAAGCTGCAGCAACCAGAAGGCTGTGGATGTCTTGGCTACAACAACTTTCCATTTCCCTTCTTGGTCTTTGCAGATAATAAAAGGTGATACTGAAGCAGAACCAGCACAATGAAAGTCAAGCGCAAAAATTAATAGCACGGCGATCATGCTTCCCTTTTGGAAACATAACAACACAGCTGGAAAACACCACATAGTGTAGGAAGTTTAGAAACACTGGCAAGAACTTTGTTCACCTAACAGAAAAAGGTAGTTATCAGATCCCCTAGAAATTCAAGAATTGCCTGTCTAACTCCCTTTTAAAAAATGTAAACAAATTCATTTTTCTTTAGCACCAAAATAGATTGCAGAAATTAATTTTACTGAATTATTTTCTGGTGTGACCAAGATCAGATGCCAGTTTACAGTTGCGGGCTGGATCACAGGCACAAATTAGCATTTGTCACCAGAAAGAACAAGGCTGCTACTGGTTCAAATGCATCATGGGAATTCAAACATTCACAAATCAGCATGAATTCATCTCAGCTCACTTGTCTGCTGGTGTGGGGGGATGTGGAGGAGAGAGAGGTGTTGGCAGAGGCTGCACCAACAGTGCAGGAGTACTGCAAGGTTGAACTTATGCATGCACAAGGGCAAGGAGCCTGCTCGTAAGAAGCCAGGTGGGGGCAAGCAGATGGAATGTCCCTGACAAATCTTATTTACCAGCACAACCACACTCACCCAACGCATTTCTAATGACTGCACTCCTCAAAGAGGTTTGTTTGCCATGTTAAATCACAATTCATGCAAACACAGCTGTTTCCCGGGGAACACACACACCTAGTGACTGGCCAGGCTCACTCACTACCCTCAGCCAGTGTCACAGCACAGTGAATCCCTGCAGAGCTCCTGGCTCTAAGGCACCCTCCCACACGGTGCTCAATGCTGACCAAATTCCTGCATGTACAAACAAGCTGTAAGCAGCACTCCAGTGCTCACGAGCGAGCTGCTGTTGCTGAGCTCCTGGTGTGCATAACAGCATCAGGCCTGCTGCTAAGAAACATGCTCACTTGCTAAGTGCTTTCCAGCCCCTCTGGGTCAGAGCAGATCTGGAGCATCTGGGCTGGGTCCCAACTCAGGTGAGCTACAAATGATATCTCACAGTCATGGCAGGACACTTTCTCACACCATTTCAGGCCAAAACACAGCAACAGCAACAACAAGACAAAACAAAAAGAGAAGTGAAAACCAAACTAACCCTCTGCTTCTCCCTCTGTCCCAGCCTCAGATTGTCCCACTCGGTTTCCATGTAAACCCTGGGCAAGGCTGTGAGTACATGTTTATCAGGAGCTGTTTAATTCCCCAGATCTTACAATTCTAAGCTTTGCACTTATTAATTTCAAGCAGGGGTTTGTTATCAATTCATGTCTGATTCTGAAACTTGCTCAGAAAATTAGAATAAAAAGGGGCTTTCTTGTACAAGCTCTAGAAATGGAACTTGCAAACTCTTTTTTAAACTTCGCCGTGGGTTCCCAAACTAGAGCCACATACAGAGGGGTCTCTAGCAGAGATAAGGGTTGCTACTAGAAGCCACAGCTTTGTGTATGTTTGGCTATGATTTTGAAAACATGATCATGTTGAGGAAACGTATCTCTTCCATAAGTTCAGTTTGAAACTGTTTCTAAAATTGCTAAGAAAACCAACTTACAGCCAAAACAACAAGACTGAAACAGAGGACGAAAAGCAAGCTCATTGTTTACATCTTCCCAAATGTAGAGGGAAATTCTCTAGCAGTGTACAGCAAGCACCTTTTAATGCTGCTCACTGCTTGTGGCAGATGAGTGCTCTGCCCTCCGGAGCTGCTGTTCAGGTGCTACAGTTCACACCGTCGGCATGAGGTGGCCCAGAGCTGTTGAAGTCTCAGGCTGCAGCAGTGCAGCCCTGCCTGCAGCTCAGCATCCACTATGCCAGGCAGAGCGAGCCAGAGGAAACCTGCTCCCACCCCATTAGCCACGTGAGGCTTAATTGGTTTTTCTTGTAGCAATACCAAATATCTTTGTAAACAGCTTGTTCAGCCTGTTACATGCAAACGTACATGTGATGCCTTTATGAAATATGCAAAATATGACGTGCTGGGCTACGATCTGATCTACGTGAGTATTTGAAAGCCTCTTCCATGCTTTGGTTCGGGTACTGAACATTTTTGACAGTTTGTTTGAGGTAAACAGACCCAATCTGTCAGCATGATTCACAAGCGGCACATCTGACAAGTATGACTTACTTGCAGCAGGCTGGTGTGTTTTCAGAGCACTTGCCTTCTTTGCAGTTAGCAAATTACTGCAGGGCAAAGCAAACACAAAAGGAAATAACAGAAGGAATGATGGATTTGATCACGTTACAGAGTAAGTGGGTGATGAAGAGAATGCTTTACCTAGCCTAGACACCTGGAAAGTAAAGAGCTTGTCTCAGCTGCATCAGAAGTGTGATCCAGAAGCCCCATGCTGCGTACAGGCTCTGTAACAAGACGTTGTCATCACATACTGTCCCATATTCCCTTTTATATGGATTTCCCTGATTAAGTTTCTGTTTTGACAGCTTTTGAACAGTAACACCCTTCTCTTTTTGCTTCTGAACTTCCTCACTCAAAAGGTGCAAATTACGGTTTTACTGTGGCTTGTTAGAGGTGCAAATAAGCACAACGCAGCCAAAGTGGGACAATCTTAAAGTAGTAAAATATCGGGTCTGAATCCTGTTGAAAGATATACACATATATTTGATGATTTGGGGCTAAAGGGTGGGAAATGTATGTGCGAATTATCTGGGCAGTGTGAAATGCCGTGTTTGCACAGCCTGTGAATGTGGCAAGGCTAAGGATGGTGATGGAAGGAACAATCTAAAGATGGCTATATTGGAGAATGAAACCGCTTTTAGTGGCAATTGCTACAAGCAAAGAATGGCTCTTTTCTTACCTCACTTGGCTGGGCCAAGTCCTCACAGAGTAAATGTGAAAGTCTGGGTACTTGCTTCTGAACTCACTTTGACTTCTCATTCTTAGTATTGTAGAAACTGTGCCTGATTCAAGCGGCACCACTTGTACCTACTGTTATATGGAACAGTTAACCACTTCCTTGACCACAACTTATCACTAGCTGTTTATCACAAGCACACACCAAACTATCAGTACTGTATTGCAACTTCTTGGTGCTAAAGGGCAAAAGAAGAGAAGTAGAGCCACATTTTCTTCTTTATTTTCTTTAGATACAGTTTTAGAAATGGGTTAAAAGAAATTGATGAGTTCTTGAGGCTTTGTTTCTGTATCTTTACATTATCTGTTTTTTGATTGTCAACACTAGATCAACATAGGTTAGAATATAAGAATCCAGTAAGAGCCCATGTGTCCCAGTCTGCACTCCTGAAGGAACAAACCATCCAACACATTCAGTTACATGCTATACATGCAATTTTCACTTGCACGAAAACAGAAGAAAAATCCATTTTCAGGGTCAAATTCTTGATGTTTAGTGCAAGTGAAAAGGGACATCTGCTTTGGTTTGAAACAGGTTCTCATCCAACCTTTTCCCTTGCAAGGTTTCCGTTTCTTAAAGAGCTTTGGAAAGGGCTGTCTCACCCTCACCATGAAACACAAGGCCCTGCTGCAAGGTGCCTACTGACAAAGCTGGAGGGAGCCTGTGTGGAAGGGAAAGGTAACCAAGAGATTTTCTGATGGTTTTAAGTGACTGCATTATGCTACTTTTGCTCTGCTTTGTACTCAAAAATTTATCATAGAATTAGAACACCTCATAAAAATGTTAAAAAACTGGATGAAACTGCAAGCATTCTTTGGTTAAAGTTTAACCCTGCGCTTGTGTGCTTGAACATGTGTCTGTTTTCACCTGCTGGTTTAGGTTAGTCTAATGATAGGTGCTGGCTCTGCCTTCAAAATCCACTTGTCCTGTATTACTGTGTTCTTGTGGCTGACTGTAACAGCAGTGCTCCTGCCAGAGCCTTATTCCAGGGCCAAGAGTCTCTTCTGTGGCACAGGGCTGCCCTATGCCCTGCTCAGATGCAAGCCCTGGTGCTGCAGTTGAGCTCATTGCCAGTCAGGCCTCCAGCGCATGGCATGGGATGGGAGAGAGCTCACACGGAAATGCTGCCTCGTGAAACCCAACAAAATAAAGTTGTGAGCAGAGAAAAAAAATCCACACCATGAACTTCAAGGGTTTCTTCCCATTTCTGGTGCATACATGTGGCTTGAAGATAGATTAGGCTTTCCTTCAAGAGAAGGGCTTGGGTTTACAATTCTCAGTCATAAACATGACCTGACCACAACATGTTACTGTTTACTTTCTATATTTAATTCAGCCTACTGCAGCGGTTGTGGGTGCTCCCATATTCAATGATGTGGCCAGCTGGGCTCCCTCAGGCACTTTTTAAGACCCTTGCTTTTTTTTCTATTCAAAATTCAGAGTGGAAAACAAAGCACTGAGCTATGCTTAATGGTCAAGTACTACAATCCAGCTAACTTAAAGTAAAGGAAATAAAAATCTTTTCCCTCCCCTCCTTAATAAAATTCAGCTCCTCACTTCATAGAGATAAGAGATGAGCAGGACAAAATGGATGTTCTGCTAAGGCAGCATTTGTGTGAACAGAGCTGTCCCCACTTTTACAGGCAATACAGAAAATTCTGCTGCCTTCCATAGCCTAGTAGTTATTTTTAATTCTTTTCTTTTGTTCACTATTAGTGTGTCTTGAGGAAACTATGTCTGCAGCCCAACACCAGGTTACAGAGCATTACGTGACGTGATCCATTTTGACACATCCAGATGTAGCACGATGCACATGTCACAAAACATAATGCAAAGCAGAGATGTTTAATTTTTCAGCTCATAAATATCCACAGGTGGCTGAGGCCTTCCTTGCACAGACCCCATTGCCACAAAGGCAAGAAGGCAGGATGAGGATGTGCCGTGTCCCTCTGGGGTCTTACAACAGTAAGTGCAGCACAGCAGGGAGTCTAACGTTCCCCAGCACGGCATGTGCAGCTCGGTGCCAGGTGGCCATGTGCACTGCATTACAGCAAGGTGAGGTCGCAGCAGTTATCAGCACTCAGCAGCCAGGTTGTCACTGCACTCGCTGGGCACAGCAACGCCTCTGGGCATATCTGCAGCTTGGTCCTGGAGCTGTGGGGTCAGGCAGGCAGGGATGGGGCAGGCTGCAATGGAGGCAGGCAGGAGCAGGTACAATTTGGTTGCTCCAGTCTGTGCTGCCTCAAACAGCATAGAATCTCAGCACCTTGCTTACATTGCTTCTCTCCATGAAGCAAAATCAATAAGAGTGTGTTAAGATGGAAAAACCTCTACGCATTTTTTTCCTTCAGGTACCAAGCTTAAAGCCCAGAGCCAGAAGTGGAAACTGCCATGTGGGTACACTGCAGTGTTATTCTCTTTAATAGAAAAAGTGAGGCAAAACAAACCCTTGTCAGCATTTGTTATAGGTTACTGACTGTACAAGCAGTGGCAACATAAACAAAACCATTCTGCAGAGAGTGAATTTGTGGTATTTGTTTCTTACCAAACACACCAACATTCCGAGGGGAGGGAGGAGCTTTGAAGGCAACATAACTAACAGCATGAGCGGGTGTCTGACGCTTTACTCCACATTCCTTTTCCCCTTTGGGTGCTGAGATACAAGTTGCACTTATCAGCAGACAAAATGCAATTTCTATTGGTAGCCAGACCACTGGCTGAAGCAGAGCACAGATGGAAAACTATCCCAGATGCAGCACTGGACCTCCCTCAGTCCCCTCCAGCCATCTCAAAATTCCCCTTCTCCGCAAACCCCAGCTGTAGCACTTTATTAACCAACCTTCAGTACGCATAGAAGAGACAGCAGAGGCTGCTGAATTTTTCAGACTGTTTTCCAGCTAACTGCCAGCCTATGTCTTCCTGCTGCTGTGAGTAGGCACAGACCATGGCAGCTCCATTTGTGAGCTTGATACCAGGCCTGAATTGTAAAGAAAGTACATCTGAAGCCATAATGAAAGTTAGGGCAACATGCTATCCTCACAGCGAGTGCAGTATGTTGGGAGAGAGAGATTTAAGAATGATTCATCGGAGTTTTTGATTCGTCAAATTTTGCAGGAATTGAAAGGAGGCTCCAAAAGTTCTTTAAGCACGCTCTGTCAGCCTCCTATTTAAAACGTTTCCTTTAGAATCAGTTGATAAGGAATGACCCATCTTAACTCTGATAACATTCAGCAGGTTTTCTGTTGTGAGTATCCTTTCATTTTTGTTAGTGGACAGCATCAGAAACACTCTGTTCCCTGTTCCCAGGTTTTTATTCATGTAACCCTACAAGCATTCCCTTCCCTGAAATTCTAGCATATCAAAGCCAATAGACCCAAGGCTAGGACAAGTCCTGTAGAAAGGGTTTTTGTTTTACGCAGGAAGTAACATTAGTCTGTAAATCTCTTCTCTGTTGTCAGAGATGTTTCCCATATGCATCTGAGGACATTTTAATTTCCATGTGTCTTCAGATAATTTGTCAGTGTCTGATCCAGGGCATCTGATACAACACAACCAAACGTTAGATAGGATGTTTATATATTTCTGCCTTGTGAAATGCTTCAAATGCACTTTTATTTAACAATGCAAATGTTTTCCTTTGCTTGCAACACAATTCTATTTAATTTAGAGTACCACCTTTTTTCTGGATTAAAGTCTTTTCTACATTACTCAAGGAAGCATTTCAAAGCTCATAAATGACTTTGTGCTTCCAAAAGTATTTCAACCTTGGAGTTTTGACAGGAAATTTATAATCTTAAATACACTCAGAACATTTTTGTAGAATACTACATTTTGAATGATGAGAAATGAATACCAACACAACCATTTCAGTCATAAGGAACATGATCTCCACAGAGTTTTAAAAGAAATGAATGCCTGTCAAATTTTAAGTGAAGCAAGTAATACACTGTACTTGCTCTATAGATGCAATATGAATTGGTAAAATATTTTGAGCAACCATTCAAAAATGCCGAGGAAAGAAAATCTGCAATCATACACAAATGCGCAGTTGCAGTTCATAACATGAAAAAGCTTTCTCTTCTTTCAAAAAGATGTTCTGGGCTGATATCAGACTTGTTGATTTGTTAACAGATCTCAGCTATTCCTGGGACTATGTTTTAAGAAAGGAGTTATGTTTTGCTGGAAAACATCACAGCTGTTGAGAGGGGAAAAAAAATTGTCAAGATCCTGCTTAAGAAGTTTGTCCAGCGGGAATCAAAAGGAGATAGAAGATCAGACAATTCCAGGACATGTGCCATGATCACATTCTGAGGCACCTTGACAGTCCCATGAGAGAATGTGTGAGGAGAGGACACAGGGGAAAAGGTGGCAACTGAAAAGAAATGAAGATGAATGGTAGAAAGCCACAGAAATCTAGTTGCTGGCATATGGTGTAAAAAGATGAATTTGGATTTTGAGTATCCAAAATGAAAGCAAATTCAGAGAGAACTACCATTAGGTAGCATAGGTCTTACTTTTACTAGAGCTCCTTTCAAAAGTGTAAGAATCATTTTAATGCAGTAAAATATTCACAGCCATAAAGAAGTCAGCACGAAACCTAATCATTATGAATATAATTCATACATTGAAACTCAGCGGTGATAAAAGCACACACTAGCTAAGAAGTGACCTTCTTGGCAATCTGTGCTCTTTTAGAAAGAATCAGAGCATGTCCAAATGTTTCCCGGAACCTTTGCTTGCTTCATATGCTGCTTTGTAGTTTGAAGGAGCCTTTCATCTCTATCATATTTTTATTTAACTAGTCTAGTTACTCTAGTTTAAGTTACTCTAGTTTAACTAGAGTAGTAACTCCAAAACAATACTCTCATTTTTTTGTTATTATTCCATTTATTTTCTTCTTCTGAACTTGACGTGTCTTTTAATAATTTTTGTTTTTAGAGGAGGAATGCATTGGCCCCAGTGCAGCTACCTCTCTGAGCACAGAGAAGCCTGGGTGTGTAAAAAGCAAAAGCTTATCCTGCTTGTAGACTTATCTGGTTTCTCCATGGGTTCCAAAGACAGTTCTCTTGGTGGTTCTGGAGGTGCCCTTGGGCCTGGTAGTAGTGAAGCCACAGATGATTGTCTGGGCTCCTTTAGCCTTCCAGCTCCAATTTCTGCTAATGTATTCCAGATTCCCAGATTGGAAAAGAAGATATGGCTTGTATTGTTTTCAAGATCCAAATTTTGTTTTTTAAAAGCCATCTAAAGGCTGAATTTTACAGGATTTCAGGAGCTGACTCACCAAGGCTGAAGAACATAAAGCCACAGGTAGTACATGGAGGAGATGACACGAACAGAAAAAATTAGAGCCATGTTCATGTTCAAGCTGTACATATTTTTTCTTTTTGGGCCACATACATGAAATTCCCTGTCCAAACTGTGCCATGCTAAGAGTGAGGGTGCAATCAAACATAGCTAATGCTACTTCTGCAGTTCCAGAATCTTACAGTCTTCAGCAAGACTGTGTCAGACTGAAGAAAAGGAGTGGTTCAGCTTCATAAAAGACAGCTTGACATTTTCTGAACCTCAGAAAATGTTTGAGTTTTTTGTCATGCTCCAAGTTGCAGCACTAGGGCGTCTGCTCAAAAAGAAGCTCCACACATTCATTATGCCATTGTGCAGTCTGATAATAAATATGCAGAGAAATGCTATCTGTTTAATATTTATAGGCATTCAAACCTTGTATAATACTCTGTAGAAATAACAGGGCTGAATAAAGATGTATTTATTTATTTATTTATTTATTGTACTGCAGGAAAAGAAAGCAATTCTCACAGCAGCTGTTGTAATCTTGGTAGTTAAAGCAGGAGAGTTTGTGCAGATGCTCCAGTCTTGGGAGCCATAGAAGCAGATGTATCAGAGGAAATACCAATACATGGCTTTGCATATTTTCTTCTTAATAACTGCAGCTTCAGTAGCACCTATTTTCTCTCCATCACACTTTTCTTTCACTGTAACTTCCTGTAGCATATCAACACCAGCCAATTTCTCTGTACAGTAACGCAGCAGTTCTGACACACATCCACATCATTCAAATGAGATTTTTTGCCAGTGAAGGACAAAATGGACATGAGCAGTTCAAATGCCTCCTGCTCTTAACTGTGCAGCTAAGGAAACAGGTTGGGGTATGTGTTGTGTTTTTCCATAGCAAACAAGACAAAAGCAGCTTTTGTATGATGAAATGGAAAAAAAATAAATCTACTTGGAATTACATAGATTGCAATTGTTTCACAGGTTTGGGGTAAGGTATCAATGTCAAGAAACTGCAAATGGTGGCCTGTGTTAGTCTAGAAATGTGTATATGAATAACTGTTAATTTCTTTAACATAGGATGTGTACTGTTACCTTTCTGTGAGAAGATGGGACAGTCAAGCAATCAGCTAAATTAGATCCAGGTTCAATTAATTCTTTTTTTTCTTATCTAAAGAAATGGACAACTCAAGAAAATGACACTCAGCCTTCTTATTCTGATACAAATTCCCATGATTTGCTGCTTGTAGGCACCTCAAAAAAAGTATATTTCAGGAAAAGAGTTTTGAAGATGATGATCTAAATTAACTCCTGTCTCCAGAAGGAGGAATTGTAAAAACAAAAAGCATATGCAAGAATTCACTACAAGAGAACAGTAGAAGAGTAGGAAGTGGGATAGGAAGAGCAGCAAGGGGAAGATTAGGAGGAGGGAGGACAGATGATCCTTGCCAGTGGGTAGAAGTGATTGCCATATTCTCATTATGGTCCAAATTCCCATTTCACCCCTTTGATGACTTCTCAAACACTCTGTGTTTCATTCACACATTTTATAAATAGAAACCATGTTTTAATTCATTTACGGGAACATGCTAGAGAAAAAATAACTGAACCTTGCTTTCTTTTTTGAGGTGAATTTTCAGAACAGATTATACAACAAATTTAACACCATGCCTGCCAGCACAGTATACAAAGATGTCAACATAGTGTACTAAGTAACATGACTAATATCTACCGCATGCTGTTCTTTTTGTTGTTGTTTTCTCCCTAATGGAAAAAATGAGTGCTTGGGAGTTTTCGTTTCTTTTTTTTATTTCTGTTTAAATAAAACATGCCTGTCCTACTATGTCTGTGTTAGAGGAGACAGGTCACAGAGCTGCACTTTTCCCTTGAGAGGAGGACAGCAGTGTCTGCAGTGGCTGTTCTGCTCAACAGGGATTTGTCCTGTAATTTGGGATTACTCAGAGCAGTTCTGTTTTCTGCGTAAGTGAACTTTTGCCCTGTGGTTGGGATTTCTGCTGTCAGCCTCTGGCCTCTTCCTGAGTTTTCCAGAGAGCAAGAGAAAGTGGAGAGAGGGGCGCAGAGGGTTCTTGGGAGATGACTGCTTAGGGGACCACAATTCTCCGCTCTTTGTCATCGTTTCCTAAAAACTCATAGTTTTGTGCCCAGATGTGATTGCTGTTTTCCATGCAGCTAAAGAAGACACTTAACCAAGGTGCAGCCACCATGTTTTAGCATTGAACACATTCCCCTACCAACTAGAGACAGCAGAAAGTTTTACTTGAGTGACTAACACAAGTACTAATTCATACGGAAGTGCCATTAAAAAAAGTGGACTTCACTGTGTCTGCAAATTCTTGACCTATCTCCTTCATAGATCAGCATCACCTCTTCTTCTGATGTCTGTTTTCAACCAGCCATTTTTGGCCCATCACCTGTTCTTGTCCAAGCACTGAGGCCAGCCACGATCGTTGGCTTATATAGAATCTTTTTTTATCAAACTGTGTTTACAGTAAAATTGTCAGTGCTTGCTCTCATGACATCTCATGAGATTTCTAATGGGCTGCTTGAAGATGTTGATTTGAACTTGAAAATACGTTAGTCATTGTAAAACTGTAAAAATACTCATGACACGCAGTTAGTGGTTGGTTGATCAGTATGCTGAAAAAAAAGCAACACCTAAATTGCCTGCAATCATTTAAACCATTTTGCTTATTGACTAGATTTAGTTAAAGGATTATTCACAGTGAAATGGAAGTTAGAAGTAAAATTTAAATCTATAACAGCCTTGGAAAACTATTACCTGTGGGGTATTGGTGGGTGGGAAGAATTTCTCAGCAGAACAGGGGGAGGTTTCACCTGAAAACCAGAAAGGTCTGTGTAATTCAGTACAAAAGATTCATGGTCAGGCTGCCATGGTCTGATCAACCTGGAGCAAAACTCTGGTGATTACCTCTAATTGAAAGTTTTACAGGGAAGTTAACAATTCCTAGGCTGAATAATATTTGCTGAGATTTTTCATAGGAAAAATAATTCATTCTACTTTAACACATTCCTGGCTGATGCCACTTTCAGCTGGGAGATGCCCAGATTTCCCGGAAAAAAAAAAAGAGATGGATGGGCTGGAAAACAGCATTTCCATGTGTGTCTCAGCTGGATAAACTTGTCCAATACCAACATTTCTACATAAAAGTGCATGAGCCTCTTCTACTGACCCTGTTTAAATTATCTCTCAAACAAAATTACTCCTGATATGTAAGTAATTCTCAGGTATTTTTTTCTTACATTTTATTTTACTGCCCAGTGATGAATCTACAGGGGAAAGCACACACCTGAACTGCTACGTCATTATGTGAAATGATTTCAAGAAATCAGTGCTTCCAAGAACAAGAATAACCAGTATGTCAGTTTTTCAGCTGTTTCGTTGTATTATCTGTGATGTCGTGGCTAGTCACTGATTGAAGAGTAGCACTACAGAAAATATACACTTCTGGAAAACAGCCCATTAAAAACACATTTTAGTTCATCAGAAAATGCTGTGCTTTTTCTTCTATTCTTTTCAAATGCCTTATTAGATGAAGTGCCTGTAATTAGATGCACTAATGTAATGCAGTGCAATAGAATGAGACAATGATAGTCTCAGGCTCATAGCCAAAGTCTATAGTCATAGACTACATCTATTTTTACTTTAGAAATGACTAACAGCTCAGTTCATGTCTTTCCCAGCTGTAGCTGTGCAGCTGAATGGGGATAAAACAGATGTTCATAATATAAAAACTTCCTATGACAGTTCATGAACTCACAAATGTGGACGATAGGAGAGTAGCTTGTTCTTTTCACAGAAGAGAAATACCACCACCAAATACAATTTGAGATTCAGGTCAGAAATTGTTTCACAGCAGAACTGTTCTAGGGGCACTTCCCAAAATAAAGGCAAATCTCAGGACATAGGATCATCTATTTTCATTGACACTGGAGTTGGTATTATTCTGCTTTACAAAAATGTGTGTGTACATGCCATTTTCTTTTACATGGATCACTAAAATGCCTGCGATGGGTCATTTTTTTCTAAACTCAATTGGATTGTACAGTTATTCTAGTTATTATTGTTACAGGACAGGTTCAGAAAAGGAAGTTAAAATTAAAATGAATTCCCTTCCAAATTTTCGCATACACAAGCTTTTGAATACCACGGTCACTTGCATGTTAAAGTCAGCAATGTGAAATGTCACAAAAGCAAGCTGTTAACAGTAGCATGATACGTAACATCAGCCCAGGCTCAGATATACAATTCAGAAGCGCTGGATGGTTATTCTTACTTGCGGCCCTTCCTCTTTCTTATTTGAAAATCAGAAAAAAATGATAGAGATGATTTCTTTTTCAACGAACTGTATTTAAAACAAAAAAATTACAACAGTAAAATCTGAGTGATTCCACCAGGGTCGTGTTGGAGACTTGCATAGGCAGAAAAGCAATGGCTATCTGCCAATGCCCAGCCACATTTTCAAGTGGATTCCAAAGCCATCTGCATTAGGCATCCCCACATCTGCCATTACAGGAAGACAGACTTCTAGTGCTGTGAAGGTGTTCCCCAAGACCCTACAGTCTCTTTGGGGCATGTCAGTCTCCAGGCCACATAGTCATTGCTCTGCCAGTCTTTTCAGACAAGCCCCATGCTGCTTTAGGTTTCCTGCTTCAGATAGCAAACATACTGCTTTTCTGTTTTACTTAGCATGTTTACCTTAGTTCCAATTTTGGGCCACTTTTTCGTTCAGTTCCCATGTTATTACTGTCTTGAAGGCTTTGCTGTGGATTAGTGACCATACAGCCAAAAAATCCTTGAAATCTTTGACTGAAGAGAAACTGAAGAATATAGACAAAGGTAAGCTGCTATTGGACCCACAAGGTGGCTCAATTTTTTTTCTGTACTTCTCACATAAGTTTAGTTTATCAGGAGAGTTGACTGGTATTTCTAGACTTGCTTAGAATTGCTTAGAGTATGACTGAACTACCAGTGTTTTCCAGTCAAGCATATGAAACTTCCTGCTCATTTGTGTCTCTTTAATTATTATTCACCACATCTGCCACCCTCACCAGTTTCAGCATTATCAACACTTTAATGATCTCTGTAACAGAGAATGTGCTTGCTACTGAAACTGATGTATTTATAGCCGAAGATTGTATAACATGGAAAAAAGATCAACACACTAATAACATTCTTGCTTACTCAGTTAAAGATCTACCTTCTGGAAAGATTAGTCTGACCTCACACAGCAATAAGTCACTGATAATTCTGACTACACTTCGATCCTTCCAATTTGGGTTAAAAGTGGCATTTCACAGTGGCATCAACTGGTAAAATGTATTTACACTAGTCTAAAACTAGAATGAACTTGAAAGTAAATGGACAAAATAAAAAGAGTTTCCAACACAAGCTAACATCTGTTGCTGTTTAATATTATTAAAGAAAACTGAGACAACTGGTTTTAAGCTTATGTTTTGCACAGGAACAAAGCATTGCTTCCAGATAAATTCTGGTTAGGAGCAGCATGAGTGCTGGTTCCATAATTGCACAACTGACCAGACTTTTGATCAACTGTATACCTAATATTGGTCTTCAAAATTTGTCTAATCAGGTAATTGCTAGTTTATAAGGCAGACAATGTAGTCTTAAAAGGACTCTAATCACATCATTATCATCCACAGGGGGCTAGAAACGACCTATTATGGGATGAAGAGTCAAAGTTTCAACCTAAGTATCTATGGACACTCCTTTATTCATTGAGAATAAAGGGGGGGGGGGGGGGGGGGGCGGGGAAGAGTCTTTAAAGTTTATTTGTACTAAAGGAATTTAAGTGGTCATCAATTTACAAGAACCCTAGGAGAGAGGACTTTGTTTTCCTCCTCCTGAATGCTTTCTAATCCCTGTGATTTTTTCCGATTTTTTTTTTTTCTGATTTGAATTGGATTCCTGTTCTTCACTTACACAGTGAGAATAAGAAATATTGGAAATTAAGGGAACAAAAATCTAAACCAAATCAAAACTCCATCAAAACCCTACTAAATTACACAATAAAACCCTTATGTCTACTTAGAATGTCCCTCCATCTTCTTGCTAAATTGAAAATCCAAAGGTTGGAAATTCTAGTACAGGAAAAAAGTTTGGGAAATTTCTGGTTAAATAGAATAATAGCGATTAGTTTACTATGCAGATATTTGCATTTATCATAATTGAGTGTATATGTACGTGTGGTTTCTAATACCAAATAAAAACCCTACTCTGACTGATTTAGCTTATAGTGGACAACATAACAATATTATTTGGTTTCTTAAATAAAATCCTCATTAAAAGGTTTTATTTTTTGATCCATTTAGGAATCTATATGTTTATTAAAATGTGCATGTTTACAAGCTTTAACTAATTATTTTTAATGATATTTCACTCTTTTACCATTTGTGGTTAGAATTGAAATCTTCAGATGAGCGTGTGAATGGATGATCACATTGTGCTTCCTGTATGTCCTGAGACAAGGTACATTGAGAACTTCAAATAAAGCTTTCATGTCATTTTCATGACAGTTTTGAACAGTCTTATACTGTTACATATCACAGTAGGTAAAGATTTACCTTAAATTTGATCTGAAACACCTGCAATCATACACCTGTTACTTTCATGGTTCATTTGTTACCAAAAAAGACCTCAGATTTGTATGATGTCTCTTCTCAAAAGCTGATCCCTGAGAAATATTTGTTTTCGTGGCATTTATCTTGTGTGAAGCTGTATCAATTTCTGGGTGAAAAGCAGAAGGCAGGTATGACTTCTGCTGGTTCAGCTCAAAAGAAAAATGTGGAAAAGTTCTGCAGGAATTTGACTTCACTAATTCTAGAGATGCAAATAAGTGAGGATGAAGAAAATCCTACAAAATAGTAATTGAGGCAGATGCTCAGTCCTATCTCTGTCTTTGGATTGCTTGTAGACCTGGGGTGCTGATCCATGTAAACGGACCTAACAGTTTCCGGCAGGAAAGGAGAAAAAAAAAAAGAAAAAAAGAAATTATGGAAAATGAAAGCATGGTGCAAGAACCTAGAAAGCTAGCAAGTAGCAAAATTAAGAATATTCCTAGGAAACCCCTTGCAACATAACATTACTCAAACTTGGTAAGGATGATTCAGGAAAGGCAGAGTTTAACAGCAGTAGGTATTTGTTGCCCTTTGATAGCTAAGGGAAATCTTCAACATAACCAGAAAAGCTGATTCAAATAGCCTCTTGTGAAGGTTTTTCCAGGCAGGGACATTCTGCTGCCCACTACAGAGGTGGCAGGTAGGCAGGAGTTGCACTGTTTCTTTCGGCTCTGGAGGGCTCAGGACTGCAGTCCAAGAGCATGGGAAGCTCTGGTATCTGGTAGCCTCTGAGGAAATCCCACCACTTCCCTTCCTGCCCTGCTGTTCCCCTCCTCTGCCTCTGCTCTTGCTTCTCCTGCTCTGCACAGCCTCTGGCACTCACAACCACCTTCTGCAGGCCACCTCCAGCAGTACTGCAGAGAACTGTCTGCTCTGCCTTTTTGCAAGGTCAGTTTTGTGCCGGATTAGTGAGCTGCAGCATCTTATGGCAATTTAGATGAATACCGGAGCTGGAACCAGGTGAATAATGAATGTAAATAGCTAGGGATTGTGCAGGAAAGGGATTTTGAAGGGGAAGATTGAGATTTCCATCTTTCATCATTGGTGGCCAGTAGAATTGACCTTTTATTTCCCCTTCTCATCATGCAGCTGCCCAAGATACACTGCTACAGGGAGTAGAGCATACTACATGGGCTATGTGTGTCTCACACGGCTTACACACACTGATTTACAAAAATCACTCAGCCAGCATCCCTAGAGGAGAAAATCAAACAATTCATCAAGATGAAGTTCAACAGAAAAGGTTCCCAGGCACAGTTCTCATATGGTTCTGTGCTCGGACTGTGCTTTTTAGGCACTGCTTTTGCTGAAAAGGAGTCAGACACTGTAGCTGGGAAGAAAGGGGACTTCAGCAAAACAGCTTGCAGACCTCTAGTGGGCTTCCCATTCCTTTTCTTATTGCTCATTACATTTAATCAAGGCTTATTTCTCAAATCTACTCAAACCGACAATTACCAGTGCTGATTAAATTCAGGAGGTGTTAGCAAACATGCGAGTCAGTCATGCTGTCTCCACTGAAGGATGTTCAGTTCTTCCCTTTCCCTCCTCCTCCGATCTGCTACCTAACCTTTGCAGATGGCTTTTTCTCATCAATTACACAGAACTTTTTTTCAGTTACAGTAACCCACTGATTTCATAACAGCTTTAAGAGTGAAATACTGAAATCAAATAGCCACAAGCAGAAGTGTTATCATGCACATGGATCGAGACCCAGAGTAAAAAAAAAAGGATCCCTCTTCAGCTCTCTGGAAAACGTCCATACTGTCCTATTGCTTCAAGAAAAGTGATTTCAGTTTCTAACGAACTTAAAAATGTGGTGGGTAAAAGCAAGTATATAAATGTAATAAACTTCAGTCAGGTATGTGGCGTATCATTCATACTGACAACTATTTGTTTATGTGTGTCTAATAAAACATACAATTTGAGTTTTATTGATACAGTGGAGCATTAACTTCTTGGCTGGGACCAAAGCAGGAGGTATTCTGCAAGATTTACAAGGATTTGTACAATTCCTACCAGGTCTAAATATTCACGTCAACATAATGGAAAGTACACATCAAATCATTATTATTATCAAAATCTACAGATTATTCGAAGATGAGCAGAATGGTGAATCTTAAAAAAAACAAAACAGGGTTGAGCAGTAGAAGCTAATATTCAAATACGGCTAAATGCAAATGCATCTAGAGACATTAAATCCAAACCACATACATAGGATAAAGAACTACACCTATAGAACACGCCATGATTTTCAAGAAGAATTAAGGTTAAAGTAGACTAGCAGACAAACTCCCATATCAATGTTCTGACTAAATGAACCCTTCAGCTGTCACTGAATACACACATAAGCAAGAAAATGAGAGAAAAAATTTGACTGTGAAACTGGTGTTGACATGATTGATACTGAAATTATTCATTTCATTCCCGTATCCACATTTGAAAGGATATTGTGCTTTCAAGCCACAAGATTGGGTAGAAGAAGAGATGCTTTTCAGTGAGAGGCAGGGAATTCAGTCAGTTCATGGAAAAAGGTCTTTTCACTACCATACACAAGTAACTGCCACATAAAAACAAGAAATACATACTGGAGGTTTTTAAACCTTGCAGAAAAATCCATAGCAAGAACCCGTGCCTGGAAACTGAAGCCAGGCCAATTTAAATGAGGCATGCTAGATAAACCTTAGATGAACATTAGATGTTATCTGATGAATCACTAGACTGAATTGCATCTGGAGGTCATGTACTCATAGTCATACATTTCCTTCAGATAAAAAATAGATGATATTCAGTAGGATAGGCTTTAATAAATGTTAGTTACATGTTACTACATCTCAAAACAGAGTAAAACCAGGTATTTAACAGGTTGTGGGACAGCAGTATCTGATGGTCCTTTCTCCTTCAGTTTCTATGAACACAAAGACAAACTGGAATTCAGAGACTCACTTTTTTGAAGTCTACTTTCATATCATTTTAATTGCTACCTTTAAAAATATTTTCCACTGAGTATCCAAACTTACACCTGTGAAGGTGTTGCAGTGGTATGCAGAAACTTGAGTATATAATAAAGGAGTAAGTGGAGGAAAAAAGTCTTGCATGTCTCAAGATCCAGGCTTGATTACATGATCTTTTCAGAAGCAATGATAGATGAAGTGTGACTGTGTAGTCATTAATACTGCATTTTTTTTTCTGGCTTTCCACACAGAAACATACAGCATAAAGAAATACCCAAGGTAAAGGAGCTCTACAGAGCGGTTCTAGACTGTTAATCAGTGGAGCCCTCATCTGCCTTTATATATTGCTTCTGAAAGAAAAAAAAAAAAACCAACAAAATATGGATTTGTGAAGCTTAGTGAAACAGTTACTGCATTAAACAATTCAAGTGCTGTAAAATTTGCTCTCACAAGGCAGCATGATTTATGGGTGCACTTCATGAAGAACAGCAGAAGAAAGGCCACCCAGCAGATGAACTCATCAGAATGTCCAGGAGATGGCTGACTGAAAGGACAGTCTAGCATTATCCATTGTATACTGGAACTGCCTTGTATTTCACAAATACATCTGCTTTGCAGCTTACACTCCATCTTTATTTTCCCTATGTCCCTCCAGGTATTAACAAAGAGAAATCCCTCTAAGTCTATAACTAGTACGAGGAATGGTCTGCAGCTAGTTGTCAGAAAAGGCCTTTAGTTTTGTTTCCACGCACTTCAGCATGTATTTTCACCATTTAAAAAAAAAAAAAAAAAAAAAAAAGATTTGAAGATCCGCTGCTATACTGATATTATGGTAAATTTGTATTAGGATGACAAGTTTCCAAGAGGGAACACTCAGGTCTCCCATACAATCAAGTACATTTATCTGCGGCAGAGGACACTGCCAAGCTGCAGAGATCACAGATCTCAAGTGGTACAATTTCAAGTCACATTGAACTGTAGGGAGACTTCATTCACTCTGTGCAAACTTCCAGCTGATCAGCTGCTTTTGTGCCTTGTTTTATTATTTTCTTTCCTATTGTCCAAGTCTGTGGTTCCTAGAGCAAGCCACTTCCATTTGTTACTCTGTCTGGCTCCTCTGTGGGACTGGGTCAATGCCACTGCCTCTCTCCAGCACCAGTAAAATCCCCCCTTCTGGGCAATGCTGGGCTCCCAGCAGCAACCTCACTGCCTCCCATTTTGTCCACAAGATCCACAATCATCCACAGGCTCCCCCTTCATGTGGGTTTTAAATTCCTCATTATGGGATCACTGTTCTTCCCTATCCTGTCTGCATTTAATACAGGCTGACTCACACTCGCCTGTTCTGCCATGACCATCTGCTTTAGTATTACTTTCTTCTGTTTCATAATAAACAAAAGAAAAAAAAAAAACAAAAAAAACTCCAAAAAATAACTAAATGCAAAAGGAGAGATTGCCCTGGAGTAGTCTATATGGTTGATTATGACATACATATTTAATTAGGACAGAAAATTAGGGCTACTCTAACTCACCATATACAAATGTTTTCAGGACAGTGCCTTAACACATCTGATAATATAACTCATTGTACTGTATTGGTATTTGACTCAAATATATCTTAAGATGTAGCTTACTGCTTTGATAACCTACACTTCTGCACAATGTCTATACAGTCTTGATAAGAATAGACTTTCTGTTCCCTATGTGCACGTTAATGCTAACATGGTTAGCAGTGTACTTGTGTTTCAAACATGTCTCAGGGGATATATCTGTTTGGGGTCATGGATTTCCTCAGGGCCAGAATCTCACTTGCTGTTAATGAGAGCTCCACATCTGGCAATACTGCTGGATAGAGTTGCTGATGTGGAGGTTTCCCTGTCCCCCTGTTTTTTGGCAGGGGAAGGACTCTGGTGTCAGCAGCCCAAAGCTTTGCAGCAGGGTTCTGGAAGTACTAGAGACTGCTCAGCTGAGCAGCAAACCTGTGGCCACAGTGATGTGCCTGTGATTTGTGAACCAAGAAGGGAATGACATGAGTTGCTGTTCCTCATCACTTCAAAACCAGAGCAGCTGTGGAAATCGTCACCAAGGGACTCCTGATCATGTAGGAGAATTGGATTTTCTACTTATAAAACAGGAAAGCATGCAAGTATGGTCATATTACTGATTTCCAGGAGGCCCTCCAAGTGTTTCTGTTCAGGATGGGAAAAGATTAAAACACCATTTACATGACTGATGCTAAACCTTCTGTCTTGTAGTCTTGTAAATGAATTGCTACCTCACAGGCATCTCGTGTCAGGAAAACATTTTACATTCAGCTGGAATAATTGTACATTTAACTTCAAAGTTACAACCTGTTTCCAGTCCTAATTTGTCAGGTCTGCATTAGAACCATAGAAATATCAAAAAAAAATTGGCTTAGGACAGAGCTGTCATGTGCTACAAACTATTTCATATTCTCTGAATTCTACTTCAGATGTTGAATAAAAATTTCTCATAGTTCAGGAAAACAAAATACTCAACAGCCATTAAAGAACATTTAGTAAACCTCTTAAGCTAAACTTCCGGGTAGTATTGTAAGATGAAGAGCTATTACAGAGTACTACTGCCAGCTTGCTCTATTACTTTTAAATTGGTTTTCTATGCGCAAATAGCTATGGAGCTAGGATATATTCCTCATACAGATAGTTATTTAATATCTTCTAAATTAAAAGAAGGCTGCGACGTTGGTTTTATTTTTGAATCACTGAAGTAATGAATGCTAGCAAAGAGATAACAGCTCTGGTAATACAAGCGTAAGTAATGCCCAAGTGATCTCATTCACTGGCTGTACGACATTCCTGACAGTTATTGCACCATTTGGCACTAAGACTGTCAATGCTCCATGGGGTCTACTGAGAAAAGTGATAAAGCATCTTAGAATATACGCCAGGTTCAAATGTCTCCAAGTCAAAATCAGTGAAAAAGTCAAAATGCCATTATTTTTTGTTGTTGTTATAATACCAACAATCAGAATAAGATGATAACATGTGGACAAAGGAAACAGAGTTAATCCAAATAAAGTTATGTGGCATGTGGGGACAACATCCTTGAAATTGCTGAAGGTTTTGCTGTTCATAAGGTTAAAGTAACTGTTGGTTTGGCAGCAGCTATTTCACAAAGACAAGGATTGTACAAATAAAACTCATCAACTCAAGTAATGATTTAGCTTATACAATATTGAATTGTTTGATCATGACAGAAACTTGATTCTGCATAATGTGTTCTTCAATTGGAATAATTTGCCCGAATAAAATACATGCAGAGAACTAATATGAAAATCAGTGGGGAAGTAGTAGTTTATTCTTGATGTTTACTGAACAGTATTCTTCTTGGAATTTGATAGTGTATCACTTGAGATATATCTTTATAGGATGATCCTTAAAAATTATGTTGATGTGAGAGTTGCAGCTAAGTGTGGATCACAGGTAATCTGTGCTGTAAAACTGTTATTGTGTTTTATTCTTTTTAATGGCATTGTTTTGAAGTTATTTCGTGCATTCAATCTTTGCATTTTCCAATTGTATTTATGTTTAATCTCTAATAAAATGCAACTTTATTTAACTTCCTAACATAGATTCAAGGAGAAAAAGATGTATTTGTAATTCAAATCTAGCATTTCTGATTATTGCTGTGTAGCTAATACATAGCAACTTGGAATTATGCTTGAGACAGCTGTGAAATGCTTGTGGGTTAAATACCTCTGAAAACATACAAAAAACAGGAAACTGGTGCTATCACCATTATTGAAGTAAAACGTTCTTGTTAAATCTTTCCAATAAATCAGTCAATGAGGCGGTTATTTCATTTCTACAATCTAATGTCTTCTGCTACTTTTAATTAAAAATGTATCTAATCATGTAAACATTATTAGGAGCAAAACATTTTCTACTTATGAGTTTTTAAGTGTCAGCAAACACATCTGGAACTTTGCTTAACAAATAAGAGAAAAAGGGTAGAATTTTGCCAAAACCAATAGTATCGACAGCAAATTTCAGGAGAAGGATGGGGTCTTGTGTTTATTTGATGCAGTCAGAGGTAGAGGTAATAGATAACATAATGAAGGCTTCATTTAACCACCACCACTAGGCCATTAATTTAACAAGGTAAGCGCTTTTAGGGATGACAAATCACACTGGAGTTTCAAATGACCCATTTTCAATGTCTTTGTACCTTTCTATAAAAAAGTGCATAACAAAAACTGCTGTATATGATGGTATGCAATGACTGTATTTGCAGTGAATTGCACAGTAATCGCGCACTGCACTAAATGACACCAAGCCAGAGGACAGTGCTGATTCCTCACAAGGGTGACTAACCACTGTTGCTTCTATTCAGTCACATAGATGTGCTGAAACATATTAAGCTGGGAATATGGTCCAGTGGGACATTAAACATTCAAATGCAGGGAAATAAGCATTTTTGCCACAATGGATGTGCATCAGGGGCTCAGCAACCTGTGGTTTCCCAGAGTAGGGATGAGCATGGTGAAATTGACAGGCGGAGGCCGCCCATTGTGAAGCAGCAGCAGCAGGTTTAAATCAAAATGGCCTTTCATTTGGCAGTGCATCTCCTGAAAGGCTGACCTCAGCCATGAACAGAGGCATGGATCAGCCCCACTCAGAATCAGGCTTTCACAGGAAACAAATGAGAAGCTGAGTTGCCTCGGGCTCTCTGTGTTGCTAATAGATGAGCAGCATGGCCAGAGTGTGATTGAGCTAATCCAAATCTCAGCAGCTCTCCTGTCCAGCAAAATTGAATTCATGTGGGTCACAAAGAAGATGAGATTTGAAAAAACAAATAAATCAAATTAGGTTCCTAAATCTCTTATAATTTTTTTTCAAATTATTTTTAAAATAAAAGCACACTGAAGTCACTGTTTTATATGTAATGTCTTTCATCACCTAAGCACAACAGCTTTGATGCCATTGTCATAAAAAAGGGGCTCAAATAGGGTCTTCAATACAGTGAGAAATATTTTGAATGGGCTATTCAACATACGATTATTCCATCATTATATTTCACGTCAGTCATTCTTTCACTATCCAACACAGGAAATCTTACACTGTTAGGTAATGTTAGTTCTTCAAAATTGCTGCATTCTTGGTCTTTGTCTGCCAAGAAATTAGAGGGGAGTAGCAAGAGCAGTAATGAGACAGACCTAGCAGACATAATAACACTTGTTCAGACTGCCTATCTGTAATCGCGGTACTGTATAAATGGCTCTTAACAGTTAATTATCTTACTAATTTTTATGAAATCTCAAATTTGGATCCTATAACTCAGTTTCTGAGAAGATCTTCTGAATTGCCATTTGATTACCTGCAAATATATTCCTGAATAAACAACGTGCCGGCACTGATTTCTAGTGAAAAGGGAGCTTTGTTCAATGTGCTGAGAGGCAGAAATGTTCCATGGATGTTGCGAAACTTAAAGCATGCGGCCTTATCAAACAGCAAGTAAAACTATGTTGTTCCTGCCTTGTACAGGAATGCCATGATGGGAACCTTTTTTCAGCGAAAGGCATCTCAAGGGCACCAAGAGTGCTATAAACACCAGTATCAAAGAAAAGCTGCCTTTAATTTAGTGACTTTCTTGTTTTCCTGGAACAAGCGCTAATCTCTTTCTATGGGATTGATTCCTGGTACACTGCAGTGTTTTCTGCCTACACTAACATGTTTCACTCGTGTTCACAGTCATGACTGAAAGAAAAGCGCTAGGAAGGCTTGGGTTTTGCTGACATCAAAACAAAACAATGTTCTTATGTTCAAGTAGTTGGACATTGGCATCAATTTTTTAATATAAATTTCAGCTTCTCTTCAGCTCCCGTGGAGAGCTCTTCTAATGGGAACCACCAGTGTTGTTTTGTGATTTAGATGGTTTGTGCTTGTGCTTCCATAAACCTCAGAATTAGCATCTTTTTCCCTAGGTGCTGTAATTTGCTGTGATCTCTTAGACCCTGAAGTTCCATTTCAGCAGGGAGTTAAATGCAGGCAGTGAACACCTCCCTCAAAAATGAGCCTGTGGTTTGACAGTCATGTATGTAACTGTTCCCTTAAAGTACAAAATCATAAATTTTACTCAAAAAGCGTGGATAATTATCACATTGTCCTTTGTGGACAGAAGTACTGAAGGAATAGGGCACCTGAGCAACCAAAAATCTCACTGGATTACTCCTGTTTGCCATGCAGGTTTTGTGCACAAGTAAAGAATGGTGCCAAATATCTGCTTCAACAACATGAAGATGTGTCAGAAACACATGCAGCACTGGATTCCTTCTGAGTTTAAATATAACTGCAACTACAATAATTATAAAATCATACTTGTGTAATTATACTCACAGCTACTAAGAACAAATTACGTATACAATTGTTTTCATCTGTTTGCTTCATCTAAATAATAGAGAACGGTATACTGGTAAGTAGCCATGACTTGATTAGGTGAAAAAGAACATCATAGTTTTTATTTTTGTGTCATGCTACTAGTGTTCTCCTTGAAGATGGCTTAGAAGAGCCTGACAGTGTATACTCTTAATTGGTAACTGTGCCTTCAGTGCTTTCAACTGATGATATATGGATTTTCTAGGAACTCTTACTGGAGTAAATTGCCATATTTAGCAGCCTTATCCTCTCAGATACTTTTTGAAGCCATGGGAATTATTTCTTGCTGTGTTAAGACAGCAGGACTTTCTCCCTTAATTTTTATCATTCCATTAAGTAAATCCACTGAGCAAATAGCTGTTATTATGGCAGTATAGATTTTCCTCTGCTCCATTAGAGTGAAAATAAAACTGATAATTGACCAATATCTTACAGCATTTATTCTATGTCTTAATCTCAATTTAGCATCTATTCAGGTATTTTGTCTGTGGCATATCAACACGAAAAAAGTGATCAAATACCTATTAGTAATAAATTCTGGTTGAGTGGGACTGAACCATACAGGCTGTGAGTTAATAGTCAGCACAGAACAACTTTCCTCCAAAAAAGAGACTGACTTGCATTTCAATTTTTTGATTAATTTCCAGTCTTTTTAATTCAATTTGTGTGGTTTTGTATTGCTGACTATTTCATGAGTTTAAGATGGGGTTTTCAGAATAGTTAAATGCTAGTGCCTAAATCCAACGAATTTTGCACTGTACATGTGATGTGTTAAAACTGTTGGAAACTCAGTCAGGTCTAGCTTCTGACAGGTTCATTTTATCTTGGAACGCTTGACATTCCAAGTGCTGATATTTCTTTGTTTCTCCTTGAGTCCCCAGTGAATGCTGGCTTGTTGGAGTAAAAGCTAGCTCGAATGAACCTCAATATCCAGACACCAGAAGCAGGAAGAAATCCAGCTTGTTCTGAAAAGTAGAGTGTTCTTTACGCTGTACTCTAGTCTTCCAGTGCAGAATCATTGCAGCACAGAAGAAAATTTCTTATTAGAATTCTTCAACCAAAAGTAAACTCTGTAAGAGATGTTGCTACCACAGAGGCTGTTTCCCTATATAAAACCAGCTGTTAGGAAGGATTAACATTTGTAACGGTGGCATTTGCACCATATTTTTCAGTACAAGGCCATGGATATAAACCCCTTTTCTAAGGAGCTGTCAGCACAAGTTTCTCCAAAGATAGTCTTTCAAAGTGTCCTCTTCATTTAAATAACTTCCTGTTGAAAGAGAGAGGATGCCCTCGTCTGACTCAGGTGTTCTTTTGTGATGGACCCTTTAGAAATTCAAAGATAATCAGCATGGTGGAAGAGGCATGCACATTAGACAATCAGGGAAAGTTAAAGCACAAGAAGACCCTGAGCCCTATCTAAATCTTCAAGAATTTTATCAAAGGCTTTGAATTTAGGTGCTTGAAGGAAGAAAAAGCAGAACTGTGAGAATTCAACATTAAGAAATGTGCAAAATTTCAAAACAAGGGTAAAAAAAATGACCCAGTTGTAGAGCAAAATATAGACAAGCCCCATAAATTCAAGAGGCACTACTTTCTTATCGCATATCTAGAGGACATGGAAAATTTTTTCTATAGTTAATGGTCACATCCTAAAATATACAACATTTCAATTTCTCTGCAAAGAGACTGAGCTCACCTAGCCATTCTATTTAAGAAAGCAGCCAATGGTGGGAATGTGGTTTACATCTTAACCTCTTGTTGTTTGGGTTGTCTCATTCTTGCTGTAGCTTTGTTTAGATCAGAGGATGTTTTCCTCCTTAGTTCAGCATAAAAGAACAACAGGGATGCTAGGAGCTGAAAAACCCAGAATCCTGATGAAAAGTTTCTATTAGTTTTCCAAAAGGCAATTTTAGGGTAATGAGTTTATGTTTGAGAAGTAAGTAAATCAGAGAAAAAGAAAGACGACAGAGGAATCATGAGAGTAGTTTAGCTTTTTTCTTTACAAGTCTTGGCTCTGATCTTTTCTCAATGATTGCAGTAGCTCCTTTCTTTGAGGGAGAATGAGTAAGTCAAGCCCCTTTTCATTCCCTGATCAGGCTCTGCTCTTGCATATCTTTTCTTTCTTTTTTCTTTTTTTTTTTTCTTTTTTTTTTTTTGTTCTTTCTTTCTTTAAGTGCTTCAGTTTATTTACTATTTATAGTTCCCACACTCAGATATGGGAAGAAGCTGCAGCTACATCCTCTTTCTACTCTGCAAGGAATTCAGTCTTTCTCAAAACAGAGAGTAGCTCATGGTTTTCCAGTTAACGTTTTCCTTTTTTAACATGGGACTTCCTGTTACAAAAAAAAAAGTCTTGTAGAAGGAAACACCAAAGCAAATGTTCAGTTCATTAAGTCTGTGGGACTAAGTTGATTTTGCTGTGGTTTTATGTCCTATGGGAGATTATCCATAAGAAGTGAAAAGTAACAATATTTACATCTGGGTAAAACAAACAGTGAGTTACACATGGAAATAACAATAGCGGTTTTACATTCATCCCCACTTCCCAACCTTGCAATGTATTCAAAACACAATACATGCTAAGAATTGTATTGCATTTGCAACTCATTTAATTCTGACCTCTTAGCAGTGTGTACAGTGGCACAGACTGCTATAATAGTGGATGTCTGTTCTCAGTTACTACTGTTGATACCATGAATGTAGATAATATGTAAGTCTAATTTCTCAAGGAAGAAATAGATGCAGAAATGTGGCCCAGACATTATGCTGACATCTCTTGGCTTTGGGGGTGTTTTTTAATTTGTTTTGTTGAGTTTTTCATTGCCCCCTCTCCCCTACAGAACATACTGTGTAATATTTTAGAACTTCAAAAAAGACAGTGCTGGAGGATGAGCATCTTCAAGGTTGCTTGAAAGAGAATTCTCAAAACCAGGTACAGGTTTTCTTCCCTTCTTCCTCAGGAACTGATCTAACCAATCAGCTGATCCAGAGATATCACATACATAGAAGAGGTACGTGTTCCAAACATTTGAAAAATACAGATCTAGTGCAATCTTGTCTGGCTGCCTCAGAAAACTTGCCAACACTTTTCTGCCTTTATTCCAGCTAAGGTTTCCATTCAGGAACAGTATTAGGCAAGGAATGTGAGATCAATCACAGTTGTTTTTTTAACACGGCAAACTCAGAGATAGGCTACAGAGGTCTGTGAGCTCTTTGTTAGATATAACATGAGCTAAACATAGAAAAAGCTACTTTGTAAATGTTCTGTTGAAAATCTAATATTTAAAGATGTGATTTTTAAAGTGCAAATAGTTTATGTAGCTTGTGGGAAATCAATTTTGGGGACAAGAAATGTCTGTTTCTACAGATTTTTTATCTCATTTCTGCCTCCTCCCAAAGCACTAATAAAATGCAGAAATACCTACAAAATTAATTGCTAGAAGCAGTGAAATAACATTGGCTTATATAAGATGCTACATCCAAGGGCTTTTTTTTTCTGCAACACATAATGTGTGGCATGCACTTTCCTGTCTTCTTCCTCTCAGTGGCAGGAAGATGTCTGATCTAACTCAAACAGATCAGTAGTAAACTATTTTTAAGAGTGGCATTGTTTTCACATGAACAGCATTGAAACCATATGGTCTCCTTTTCTTGTCTTGTGCTTTCATCTAACTGATAATTATGCTTGAAAGTACTGAAAAGCATTTAGCTTCAAAATCTATCCCTACCTTCTGGTGCTCTGCTTAATTTCCAAGTTTTATTTCTCCTCCTCTCCACCTACCAAGTGAAGTAATTTATACTGTTGAGGAATTAGACAGCTGAGGACTTGCTAAAAATGGACAACATAGAAATATTTTTTTTCAAAAGTATGCATAATTTTAATAAGAGTTATGAGGAAAAAAAATAGAAGAAATGAACATGTGTATTGGATGGTAAAAGATCTAAAAATTAAATTTATCTGGAATATTCTGCACTTATAATAATTGAAAATATGCTTTATGAATAAGAATATGATAGAATCTGACATTCAGCAGACTACAAAACATGTATGTGATTAACTACAATTCATCTGAAGAATGAGAGTTACACGGGTCTTGTTTACTTGCAAATCTGATGTGTTATCAGTGCTTCCTAAGGCCAGAACATGGCTGTTCACCCCCCCCCTTTCTCCAAGCCAGCAGTTCCTTGTGTGATCAGTCCTAGGGATATGGTGATTTGTGCCTTATGTCACATGAGGATGAAGTAGGGCCCTGTGCCTAAGCAGAAGTTAATCTCAGCTCCAGCTGCCTTTTTGCCAGTGTGCAGGTTACAAGAAGTTCAAGGCCTGGGCAGTGAATGAACACATTTTAGGAAACACAAGTTGAACCATGATCCTCTTTGTGTAGATGAATGCTTAGCTATACGTTCTTCAATCTGCCTCTGATAATCATGGTCATGCATCATTAGGGATCTATGAAGGGGCAATCATGCAAGAGTAAGTTAGTTCCTGCCTTCTTATCCTGTTCATTACACTTCCCTTGTTGAAATGTACACAGCAATCCTTCTTCCTGCTCTGCAGGATCAAGCTCTTTCTCTACTGGATATTTCCTTGTCTTTGGAAAGAACTCTATTTTTCTTGTTTTTTGCATATGGGTCACAAACTTTTGTGCATACTGGCAGCTTAATTTTGGGTGTTGAATACAAGAAATCTGGTCCACAGTGTTGCATCCTAGATCTAAAGAGGCTGTGGGCCACCCAGAAGGAGGATAGGAATTTGCAGGGGAAGCAACATGCTAGCCAAACAGACCTAGAAGACCTGACAAGGCATTTCTTGAGTCTCATAACTCACTCCTGCATAGCAAGGAGGGACTGAAAATCTATATAGAATGAAGACTAGGAGTGGATGTGGTTGTACTTGATTATTTCTAGTTTCAAAAGGATTTAGGAAGATAAACCTCTGTATTTTCTATCTACACAGTTCTGATTTGTGACCTTTTAAGATGCTTAACCACCACCAGTTATATATTTTATTTATATTTTAAATTGTAGTTGCTTTTCTTGACACCAGCTGAAGCTAGTTTCTTTCCTCTGACAGACAACAGTAGAAATAAATTTATCCAGAGAAATTTCAGCTCAGATCACAGAATCACCAAAGTTGGAAAAGACCTACAAGATCATCCAGTCCAACCTTCCACCGATCACCAACAGTTCTCACTAAACCATGTCCCTCAACACAACATCCAATGCATGCGTTTTTTTACTGTCACCACCTTCCCATGTAACTGGTGTGATGAACCCAACCAGTGCTCAGGGAATTTTGAATTAGAGCTGGTGCCATGAAACAGCATCACTACACTGCAGTTGTCACAGCTTCATGAGGACTCCTATCTGAACCTATGCAATTGGTTAGTTTCATGTACATGCAAAATCTCAATAAAATGAAGATCTACCAAATTTGGAAGTGTTGGATACTGACCCGCAGAGAAAGAGATGGACACTAAAGAATCAAGCTCTAGAGAAACTTCTCTTCGATGATCTGGCATTAAAATAACTATACTGAACTCAATAATGTTGGAATACAATGTATGAAAATAATATACTACTAGCCTTATGATATGCATAGATATGTGCAATGCTAGTAAGGTGGAAAAGAACTTCCAACAGTCTGTTAGAAGTCTAGCCATTTGTAGAAGTTAAGCTGCAAAGACTGAGAGTGTCTTTACACCTGCAAAGTAATCTCAACATAAGCACAAGGTCAGTGTCAGAATATACGACCTTATTAGTCATCTGTCTTTGGAGATATTAGGTCTGAGATATAGCTGACCATTTTTACTCTGGGGTTACCTGAATCACTGTGATCTCTTTCCCTGGGGACAACTTTAACTATTCATGATTAAAAATACACCACTCTTAGGCTCACATCTTTGTTTCCTTTTCCTTCAAAATATTTCTTTGGTGCAAATGAGAATAAAAGCCTTAACACAAAAACCTCTCACATTCTCTCCCATGTACAAAGCTCTAGAAAGCAATACGGCATCCCCATGGATTGTGTTTTTATATGATCTGTGTCATAGGAACAGACCTAGAGTGAAAGACAAAGCCAGGCAGGCAGAACAGGAGTAGGCACTGGTTTATGGAGAGCATACAAATGGCGGCATTCTGCAAAGCACTTTTGATTACTTGGTATGGATATAGCAGAAATATTGTCCTACTATATATTTCTTTCAGAGCTGACTCTTGCTTTTAAAGGTGGCTTGAAGTGTCCAAATCTGGATTCTGTGGAAAAAATAATGGGGACTACATTAAGACATGACTATGAAGATTTGCACATTCAGAGGTCCCTTTCTGGAGCTTGCTCAGAAAGTTACTAGAGCTTCCCTGCAGAGTCAAATGACCTGAAACTGGCTGACTGGTGTCAGTGAAAGATGCTACCTCGAAAAACAGAGACAGAATATTTCCACCGTAAGGAGAAAAAAAGTAAACAAATTGCTAACAGTTTGGGAGGATTTTTGAAACTCTTTCCATATAAAGCTGTTTTTCAATCTGTCATCAATCTACAGTAACCCAGTGAAGAAAAACAGAGCTGTGGTATCAGTTTGGATGTCAGATCCAGTTGTAAAAAGCTGCTAAAAGCATGCAAAGCCAAATTGGGAAGATCTCATATTCCTGGAAAAGGATGCATTGGCAGAGATATAGGCAGAAATTTTAAGTAATACAAAGAGAATCCCCTAAAACATGTTTATGCCCCTAATCTGACTAACCTTTGGAGTTTGAAGTATCCTATCTCTGACTGAGCAGCAAAGTTTGCTCTCAGAGAATAAAAGTTGCTAATCTTCTGTTGCCATGGTTAAATTCAGAAGCATTTGCACATCTTGGCTACATATCCTAACCAATCTCTGCAACTACAGAAAGACATCTCTCAAAGTAAATACTGTGAAACTCTTATGACTAGTGATTAAAAACTTCAAAAGGTTTAAAACCTCATCTTGGAGCCTGCTGTTATGGACACTTTTCAAAGGCTACCATAAAAGCTTTTATAGACTCTTTGTACAGTGATTTTGTGTTGTCTGCCTACAGTTTTGTCTTCTTAAATTAAATTGATTTTTCTTTCTTTGTTTTCCTACAGAATATTCTTTTTTCTTGGAGTTCATAGAAACTGGAGCTCAAGGGAAAAAAGACTCTTGTCACATGGAATAGATTATTAGAAAATACCAATAATTTTCAACCCAGCCCCAGTAATTTCAGTGGCAGAAGAGGGTATGGATCCCCTCCTTTTCTGAGATGCCACATTTTTCCCAGAGGTTCCTCAGATTATACCTCTGACCTGGCTGACAGCTTGGCCACAGACCTGCGGTGAAGCAGGAAACATCAGGAGAATGCCTCTGCACTGTTATACAGACTTACAGACTCTTGTTGAACACTTGGGCCTTGGTTACCATGCAAATAGGTAAAAACAATAGGTAGTTACCTATCATATCCTCAGCTAGGGACCTTGTAGGGATCCTATACTAGGTTTCTGTAAGCATGAATGTAAGAATGTGACTATGCTTGTTTCGTAAAGAAAAAGCTTACAAAACTTTTGCTGTTTACTTGTGAATAACAAAATATGTTCCCTCACTTGTGAAGCGTTTCACACTGTTTCCAGGGAAGTTAGAAGTTCTAACTAATAATGTTCTAATAATAATGTTCTAATAATGTTCCAATATGATACTACTTACGCTTTATCATAGGGAACTTATAGAGCATCAAATTCAGTGGTAAAAGATCAGGCAGAACTCATCCTTTGGTATACCTTATAATACAACAAGTTTCACACCCAGATGTGAGCCTTGGGATATCATTAAAAAAAAAAAAAGTGTCACAGCTGCTGTTTGACTTTAAAGCTTAACTACAACATCTGGAGAATCAGGAGGACTACTATATGATGATGAACAAAGATTTTGATGATTTGGTCAGGCAGAAGATATGTGTACTTTCTTTCATTCTGTCCTAAATACACCCTCTATTTCAAAAGTCATCATGATGTCAGAAGAGTTTCTAAAAAGAATGAGATGAAAATATACTTCTGGTTGCTCTCGGCTCTTTGAAAATGTGTAGTAGGTTCTTGGCTAAAAGCAGCTGTTAAATGTTTGCATGTGTCATCTTTCAGATTCAAATTTGGTAACTCTATCATCATCTCAACTTATAATTGAAGGATTATGTTTATATTTTACTGTCACAAGAGGAGGAGTCACAAAAGGATTTGACAAATCTTTTTGGTGATATAGCATTCAAAGTATACTGACTTCTATAGCGCTCTCTAAAGAGAAATACAAGTTTCTGCAAAGGCCAAACGCAGATGTACAGTGCTCTGGGCTGCTGAACCTGCCCGAAGGCTGACTCCCACTCACCTCTGCCTTGTAAGCTGCCCAGAAGCTGAGCGTTCACAAAAGAAACAGTACCCTTCCATAACTGAGAACTGTTCTCATGCAAAACAGCATTGGCCAGTGCATTCAGCAGTATCATGAAGAGATGGACAAGGTTCAGGATATTTCTATGGATATCTAAAATGGATATGTAAAAAACCACAATATTCAAAAATTTTGGAAGGAATATAAATCCTCATGCTTGCATTTCAGAGTGCCAAAGAGCTGCCAAACAACAGGAATGGGAAAAATGTTTCTAGGTGACTTTACAAATACAACAATTTGTCCTGTACATTTTCCTAAAGTATTATTTTAATATTGAAATTATTACTATTTTAAAATTTTTCATATTGCATTAATATTACAAAATTTTGTAAGAACTAGCATTAATAATTATACAAAGATAGAAGACAAGATAGTTTCAGTGGAGTGTGAGACTCTTCAGTCTGCAGAATGGCACCATCATCTCTGGCTTATTGTAGATGAAAACCAGTGAAAGTGAAGAATCGTAACATATTGGATTTCCTCCCAGTTCCCAATTTTCCATTTCTACTGAGTCTGTGGGAACTGATCTCCACCCAATTCCCTTGGTATTTGAATTACTATCTTAAATAAAGATATATTTGTGACTACATATAATGATGAACACACACACACTGAAAAAGAAGGTATCCCAGAGAACGCTAATAAAAAACAAACTTTCTGTGCCCTTTTGTAGACCAGAATAAAAATCTTGGAGAGTCTAAATATTCTGCAGCTTCTCTCCACATACCAAATCCATGGAAGTATAATGCTGGGCGTTACCACAGATTTATATAAATCCCGAAAAACTCCCTACCTATACCTGAAGAATAAGCAAAACTAATGAGAACAGCAACTGTCTGTAATACAGACAGCCAGAGGGAATGTGATACAGACAGGGGAATGGCCATTGTGCATATTTAAATTTTAAAATGTGTTCTTGCTATAGTGTAAGCCTGTAGTATATTTCTGTCGTGATTTTCTGGTAACAGAATAATCAAAAATTCTTTGTAATAACAATACTGGACATTCAGTGCTGCTCTCCAAGCTATGCTTACATCCACTCTTGGCTTTATTTGTATGGAATCACAACAATGCTTTCAGGATCAGAAAATTCCAAAAGACTGATAAGTGCTAGGGCACAAATCCTCCTCCTTTCATAGGCACCACCATGCTAAAATCATGAAAGGGTATTATAAGGCTCCTCCCAAATACCACTTAAGAAAGTATTTAATTACTGTACAAATAAAAATGCAGAAAACATAAACCTTGTCCCTTTTCAGCTGCCAAGAAACCAGAAATTTGGATATGATGCTCTTTAATGAACTCTGAATCTGAGAATTTCCTCTATATACAATTGGCCAAAAGAAGAGCTATGAAACAGAGCATTCTAACAGATGCTGAAATTCAGGAATAAATCAATATTGCAACCTTATAGGCGTTGTTTCTTTCATCACTGCATGCATAAAACAATGGTAAGGATAAAGCCTAGACACAGGAAATAGTGCCACACTTACCATCTTAACTATATTATATGGTATACATATATATATTTTAATAAGCAACAGCAAATTGAATATGAGATGAGAACGCCGATGATGTGCCTGAAATCAGGACTTGAGAATGATGGGGTTAAAAGCAGCTTCTTCTGTGTACCCAAAATGGGGAGGCAGACTCTGGGAGCTCTGCTCTTCCTTACCGGAGGTATTTATCATGAGAACCGGAGAGCAAAGTGAACATATGATAGCTAATGAGCTGCAAAATACAGCATGTCAAGTAGAAGAAAGGAGAAAAGAAGCTGTGTGAAGATCTGACTGCTTTTCTGGAACACTTCCTGCTGTCTCAGTATCTCTTATTTTTACACTGGTATATTAGCTCTGACTGCATGAGTCAAAGTGTCTGGCAGCTCTCATGCCAAGAGAATTACAAGAGATTTCATACAAAAGAAAGAGATGCCAATTCTGTTCCTTTTCCATTGATACCTTTTATATTTAATAGTAAAAGCAGCAGCAAAAATACTATGAAATGCTTAATACAAGAGAATTCAAAGCAGTAATGAAACATAGAGGGCTCTGAACATGCAATCCTGACAGTGGCAAAATCTGCAGCCCAAGTGAGATAACTCTACCTCCTCTGAAGGGAGTCACAGTGTGACCTCAGCTCTGACCACAGACAAGGAGGGGAGTGATTGGGAAGCGACTGATTTCTCAAGGAGGCACAGCCCACAGTGAGGGAGCTGTGTTTGGGCTGACAGTAATCCACCTGATTTGCAGACATCCTGTACTGTGGTGGTATCTGTCAATGGCAATGGAGGAGAACCTGCAGTTCCAAGCAATTTATTGTAATAGAAGTAACCTGTTTCTTGTAAGTACTCGCCGCCCTTCCATCTGCTGAACATTTGCAACAGATACTTCCAATCCAAATTGGATCAGACACTAACTACACTGGGCACAAATGAAATGCTACAGCCAGCTATTCCTGCCTTGCAAAATTTGTCCCAGACAAAGCCTGAAACCTTCCTCCACTTACAGCATTTGACATGCTCTGTTTACTCTAGCAAAATAGGTCCTGCATAATGAAATGGAGGATTTTGCAACGGCTATTTTTAACACCAGTGAAAACCCACAGCTCTGTTTTCTCAAAGCTAAGAAAATCAGGAAATTGCAAATACCTCCAGTGAGACAACTATGTGGTATTCATTATATTAACAATATTACTAATTATAACAAGGAAATATTTACAGGATCATAAAGGATGCATTTTAGCCTTTAACAAATTTAGCCACGTTCTGCATAAATTTTCAACTGCCCCACCATACCTTATCCTTTGAGACTGACCAATCACAGTACGTGCCTTGCAGCAACCCCTGATTTAAATACAGGTTTTGCAGAGTGGAAATAGTGAGAAGCTGTTTCTCTATGCACTCCTGTTCATCTGTCTTTCTTATAAGTGCCACTTTACATCAGTAAACTTCAGTTCGTAATCTTCTGGGTCTCTCAGTTACTTAACAGCTCCATAAGCCTCCTCTGACAATGCAAAGTTGGCATATGGAAGTACAGCATGCTGGTTTTCTAAACGAGTTGAGCCCTCATTATTTTTTTTAATTTCTGTACTACATAATGTAGCCCTGAGAGCTATCTGCAGGGTGCAGTCCATCATGCTCTGCTGTTCCTCAGGGTGAGAATCCCACCTCTTAAAAGACATTTTGACTTTTAGTTTCTGTTACAAGTAAAGATTCAGTAATAGCATATGTTTTCTTCAGGCACCACTGTGAATGAAAATTAAAGCCTTCTGTTTTTCCTGACAAGAATGGGCATTTACCTTTTTCGCTTCTCCAACAGCCTTTTATTTTCTAGTTAAATCTCTTGCTTTTCATTAAAACTTCACAGAAATGCGATCTTATTCCTTACCATTCTCACCCATTTTTGCATTTTTGTGCTAGTACAGTCCCAGATTGGCTCTCATAAGCTGATGCTGGGCCTTCTAAAAACAACTGTACGTTTTACTCCAGTGTAGACCCTATGTATTTTCACTCTTTCATTAAGTTTTAATGTAAAACATAAGATTTTGAACATTGATACCGGATGTTGTTTCTGCCCCAGCTGGCATATATCTGTTGGAATGTATCTGTTGTCTACAAATGTCTAGCATGTACAAATGTTTATATACCTCCTCATGACTCAGCATCACAAGCCATCAAAATATGATACTTTCTGAAACTGGAACTGGAAACCATTTGCACACTGGAAGGAAGGAAGTACTTTTTTGTTCTATACTGCTTCTTGATAATATAAAGCAGAATGATGAGGTTTGGGAGTGGCTCATGAAGGTTGGTTGTTGATGTTGTTTTTCGTTTTTTGTTTTGTTTTTAAATAAAAATTGACACAGCAGTGCAGTTTTCTTTTCACTTTATTTTTATTTCTTTTATTGCTGCCTTAGAGCAGATGGCGTTAACAGTGTCTAATTCCAGATGACTTTCTGAATGCATCTTACTGCAAAGACCAAAGAGAATGTATTTTGCTGCTAACAACTCAGAAAACACACAAATGAAGCTCTGCATTTTCACTTTTTGCAACCCTGTAGCACTCACATTGATCTTGTGTGAATTTTTTTAAGTGCACTATTAACTTTGTTTCTGCTCTGCTTCTGAACAGAAATTCTGAACACAAAACTTTAGTCCTCTGGACAAAGGAGGTTTTCAAGGAAGCTAAGAATTAATTTAGACATCTACAGCTCACTCACTTCATTCAGCAGTATTTGGTGATTTAACACTATGGCTCCATAATTACTCCTCAAAGGCTTAAAATTTAATACATTTTGTTTCATCTGCTTTACTCTAGTAGTGTTTTAAAAGGTTCCATAAATCCACTAATTATGGAAAGAGGTTCTTGCTTGTTAGTCTCAAGAGATTACAAGAAGGTAGAGGTTTAAAATTAACTCTTCAAAAGGACTCAGGTAAGAGACAAAACTCTTGATAACTTGTGTCACTCGCCAATCAGCACTGAAACACCATTACTTTCTAATAAGTATTTCTCCAACAACATCAGGACTTCATTAAGTATTTCAGATTAAGAAAGGACCCTAAATAGGGTTCTTTGGTTCAGCTTAAGATGTCTTCTAATGACCCACAGCTGTTTGAAGAGTGATGGTAGTGGGAGCGGCTGGGACCAGTTCTGAAGGAGCTTTTCATCTGGCTTCTATTGTTTCTTTAGGGGTAAGTGGCTTTGTCTGTTAGCTTAGGTGCAGAGGGCTGTTCCTCATTTCTTCCCAGTTCTTGACTACATGTTTTTCTGTTAGTCACATGAAGGAAGATCTTCCCATGGAAAGAAGGATGGGTGGCATGTGTATTGTTTAAGAATGATACAGGCATACTATGAAAAAAAGCTTTGTGAAATCAAATAGTTAATAGTTCCTCTCTGTGGGTCACTTCTGAGATAGAATAACTGCTTGGGATTTCTTATATATATAAAGAGAGAATGAAAAGAGTGGAATGAAGGCTGCTAGTGTGATTCTTAAATCAAACTTGGGATTTAGATGATGCATATAATCTAAAAAGAAGTCACAAGCAGCATACTGAAGCAAAGGTGTGAAGAATGAGGTTAAAGATAAGAATGTTTCCAGCTTAATGGAGATGTTTAAAATGTACTTGGTTACCATATCATAAAAATGTTACAGGATGCAAACAGTGATCTTCCAATATAATTTTTAGATGAGAATAAGAACATGAACAATATGGTTTATCCTACAAAAACAATACTAACAACTCAAGGATAAACATTACAGTGGAAAAGAAGCAGCGCTTAGTTTATATTTCTGTACAAAACTATATATACGAGCACACTTTAAACCATATGCTGTATACAGAGCTATAGAAGAAAAAGCTCTCAAATTCTAAAGCATCCTCCTACTCCATAGTATGCTTAACCCGATAGCTAATTTCTTTGGTTTGTTTCTGAACTGGCGTGAAAAGTCTGTGCTATGGAGAGGGTACAACTTCTTGATCTTCAGCTGACTCTGCTACTACATATTACCATGCTGTTGCAAGGAAATGACGTAGTCACATCAACATTCTCATGTGTGGTCTATTCATTGTCAGTCCAACAGTGTTCTAAATGGACTTAATAAATTGACTGCATGACATAAAAAGCTGTCCTTTATTTTGTGGGTTTTTTTAGTTATTAGACTGCTTATATATCAGCTCTGAATGACCTAAAATCCAGCCTCTATTGCAACTGATGTAATTTGAATTTGACCAAAATTTCACATATTCTACTTCTTGTACTTCACTTGCACTACAGGTTATGAAGGCTGTCAGGAGGCATTCTCCAGGTATGCTTCTGGTTTGCCTCAAAAAACACCATCAGAAACTCTCCACAGGATGTTTCCATATTGCCAAAGGACAAACTGGGACTAAAAACATTTTTTTCCGCATTTTCTTTAATCGGCATGAATAAACTTGCTTCTAAAAGTAAACAAATGATTTCTTTTGCCCCAAGTTACCAATTTGAGTTGAACAAAGCATTTCTTAAATTTGTTTTGATTGTATCCAACAAAGAAAAACAGAACTCTAAAACCATCCAGTGCTGAAACATCTTGTTGCAAAACTGAAAGCAAAGCATTTCCACAACCAAAACATTCTTTTCTTGTAAGAATTGAATTTCTGTGTAAAAATAGGACTATACTGCTAACTTTTAGAGAAATAGAAAATATGAAACAAATGATTCAGCTTAGATATGAGTGAAATATTTCACTGTGTATAAAATTGAATTTTCCTTTTTAAAAGAAATTTAATTCCAGCTTGTCTTAAAACTAATCTTCATCCAGATTCACTCAACCAAATATGTATTCAGTTATTCATAGGGTTCTGACTGCAACCATTTGCAATTTTTTCTCATGTTGTTTGCAAGCAAGAGATGGAAGCCAAACCACCGAGGAACAGAATAAGACAGGAAGAGTGGCTATTAAGAGGGAAAGTCAGGTTGGTGTGATGGAGGAAGTAAACTAGGGAATTCTCTAATATTACTGGAAAGCCTGATGAAAAATTGTCTTGTTTGGTGAGCAGCCCATTACCTAGTTTACAGGTGCAGTGTCTTCATCATGAGCTTCCTATAGGCAGTTTGCAATGCACCACTCCTCTATCAGCCACCTGTATCGTACAACTCCAACACTGGGGCAGACAGAGAAAGACTCTTTTGGCTATAGTACAAGCTAGACTAGTCACCAATACAGATTTAATTCCAAAATGTTGTAACATGGAGATAAAAACAGCTATTTATAAGCAAAAATGTCCCATTCCACCGATTTTGAGTGGCAAACAGCTTGGCTGTTGCAGGACTTTTCTGAAGAGCCAGGCACCTCCAGGTTCTGAGCAAGCAGTGTAAGGAGAGATACCATCAACAGGTGAGTAGCAGCATCTCTCTTTTATCACTTCCCCAAGTCCTGCTAGTTTCCCACAAGAATAGTGAAAGAACAAGATACAGCAAGCACCTCACCTGTCAAATTATTGCTATTGCTCTCAGATAGAACAGGATTCACCATCTCCTGAAGGTCTGCTGCCCATTTGAGTTCCTCTAACTCCAGTCCTTATCACCCTGCTCTTCCCTAGTGAGCATGTCTATCCAAAACAATGGAGCTATTTAAAAAATGAAGAGTGGAGCAGGGCTAGGACCTAGCTGCATTTATAAAGCTTTGACTAAGGTGGTGTCTGAATTAATGTTTTCCTTAAATTATGACATAAGGAAGTGGCCTTTCATAGCTTATTCAGTTGGGGAAAAAGATGAAACAATATCATGACATTTTCTAATCAGATTTTTTTCCTACTTTTCCAAAAGACAGTGTCCATCTGTTTTAGAATCTGCTCAGTGCAGTTCAAAATCCTCCAAAAAAAGAAGAAAAACCCAAAAAACAATAAATAAGTGAAATGGCTTTGCTGCCTTCAAAATGTCAACATCTAAAGATTTCCTGAGGGGAAAAAGTTGCACAATGTTGTCATTATTACCGCAATAAAGTGTTTCTGACCCCTGCATCTTTAAATACTGTACACAATCTCCATGTGTTTCAGCAAGTCAGGGAGAGATTCTTGACTCAATTTCTAACAGAAGTGATTGCAAAAGGAAAAAAAAATTGAAGTGCAAAAACTTGCTCTGATCTAGACTTCCACACTAAAGGCACTGACTCTTCATGGTGCTTTCATTTGGAACAATTACAGCAATGATGAAGGAGTAGATTAAGTCCTTGAAATGAAATATCACTTACAGAACATTTGATAGACAACACATTTGAAGCAATAAATGAATCGGCACAAGCTTTGTTTCCAGATATGTTTAACAGAAGAACATGAGAGAGAATTATTTGCAAAGGACTGGCACCGGCCACTTTTACTCTCTCAGTGCCCACTGGCCATAACCATTCTAGCAAGTTGTAGTTCCACAGGTGTGCAAAGGAAATGTCTATTCTCCTGCCTAACACCCAAAAACATTAAATTTTCCTGTCGCTTCTACTAATACTACTTTGAATAGCACTTTCTAGATTACTTTTATCTCAATATTCTTAAAATACTTTAAGTTGAAATGAACCTTTGGAGGTTGTTCAGCAGCTCTGCCTCATCAATCAACTGTGCACATACTATGTTCATAAAAGAATCTTATCTCAGTGGTCAGTACTTGATGGCACATCAGTTATATATCTACCAGGCACATGAATTTCTGCTGAGCACTACATTTATATTCTCCCTGATTTTTTAAGCACATTTTAGAATGTTCTGTCACTGAATTTATCTGTAAGTTTTAGTTCATTAAATAGGCATTTTCTCTGGATATAACAAAAAATGATGCTGCAACATATCATTTCAGAGAGCAGAAGTAGACACGAATACACTGAGAAGCAAAATTATTCCATTTTGGGATGCCTTTTTCCCAGTTTTGCTGATCCTTGGCAATTTTCAATACCCATGTTTTACACTGCTTGCTTAACTATGAATTGAGTCTTAGAAAGTTGCTTTAAAGAAAGAAGCATGCCTAAGGTAGGGTGGCAAATTCTAGATGCAACATAATTTCTTATTGTATCCTATATTCCGTATATTCCATTTCCTATGTGCACTGACACTCACAGGTTATGCATTCCAAAAAATGATCTTCTAACATGTGTTTCCACTGGTCCACATTGTCTGTTATTTGTGCACATGTATCGACATTACTGAGCAACCAAGTCTGATTTATCCCACATATTTCTGTCCCTTCTTTTCTCTTTCATCCAACACTTATGGTTCTTGCTGAATCTAATTAGCATTTCCATGAAAACTGATACATCATTAAAAAAGAAGTTTGTAAATAGCAAGAGAAGAAGTGGTGACTGATAAATGAATCCTGTTAACACTGCTAGCAAGTATCAGGATGGACAGTAAAGCACACTTAGAAGCATCAAGATATCTTAAGAGAGATGAAATACAGTATAGAGGGTTTAAATAATAGTTTTGGTAATTTCCTATTGAAACAAATACATCTATCTCAGCAGATGTCCTTATAGAAGGAACAACACTTCTACGAGAAAAACAGTAGAATTTAAATTATTCCTTGTAAACAGCAGTAATTAAAGAGAACAAGGCTACAGCAGTCTTCTGTAGAAATAGATGGATATCTGATCCTATGATTTAGTGATGGAAAAGCCTCTATTCGGTACATAATTCTCATTAGATTTTCTTCATCTGAAAACAGTGCTATAGCTTTAACACTGGAGTGACTAAAATGGAATAAATTAAAATGTCATCTGGAATTAAGTCAATCCTTTTGTTGTTATTCATCTTATCACTGGAATTTGTACATGCGGAGGGAAAAGATCAGTTAATCTGATAAAATTAGCATTACTAGCAATTTCAATATGAAATGATTATTGTTTTCAGTACATTTCAGTACTCATTGAATCAATGAGATTATACTGGCTTTTGAATTTGAACAGAAGCTGATCTATGCATGGGTACACAGCTACAAATTTGGGTGCATATTTTTAAAATAATATTTTGGAGTATTTGTTTACTGTTTGTATAGTAAGTATTCTTCTATTTTTGTATGGTAAATTCTGTGGAAGCTAGAATGGTTGCTTTGAGTCACTTTGTGACTGAATAATGAATCTGGGAGGACAGTCCAGGGAAAATGTAAGTGTGTTTTACAGATTGCTGAAGTGTTAGTCTCAAACAGGAAAAGTGGGTAACAGCTGGAGCTGTGGGTGCAAAACAAGTTTCTTATGCTCACAGCAAGAAGGATAAATCCATAAATCAGAGATTCATATGCATGTTACAAACTCTTACAAAAGGTCTCATTTCTGAACGTTGGTGAACATAGGGATACGTCTTTTCTTTTAAAAACACTTTTATGACAATGAAAATATGACAAACTCCCTTTGCTCGGGTGATTGAACTGACAAAGTGGCTAAAAGCTTCCCGTGTAAGGAAAGCTCCAAGGCTGCATTTAAATTAAACTACAAATCTCCAATGTGTTTAGCTAATATTTTTACAGGAAGGAAGGAGAAAAGTGGGGAATTTGTTTGAATTTTTCTTTTACTTTTCCATTAATAATAAAAATAAATCAAAGAAACTACAGCAGGGTGCTAGATTTGTATATCCTGTAGCGCTGCGCGATGTTTTATCTGGAAATTGCCTCTTCAAGTATGCAATCCTAAATATTCCGTAGGAGACTTTATATACATGAAAAGTATGTTAGTATATTTAAACCTAAGCATAGATGAAGTATAATGAACAATCTGTTAACTGTTAATACAATTTATCCTTTCTTAATTTACAAACATGACATATTGCATGCATTTAGTGTTAATCTGTTTTAGACACTCATTAGTTTTGACCTATGTCCATAATATATTATGTACCTTGAGATATTTATCTTGTCACTTTGAAACAAGATTACAATTAATATGACACACATGAGTTTAAATTAGTACTCCAACTAGAGATGTGTGAGTAATGAATTAGCCACAGCCTTGAACTGTTGGCAGACAATTTAAATTGCCTGCCTCTTTCTGATGCATGATCTGGAATCACTAAATATGTACATGGTCTTAAGTCAACATGTTATTTAGATCAGTGCCTGAGCAATCCTATTTAAACACTTCTTCTAGAGGGAATTTACAACAACAAAAAAGTTAGTTTGGGACCGTGTAGTCAGATGTCTGACTGTAAACAATTCTTCCACAGATTTATTTTGTCACACCACATTTGGTTTGCTATTGTAAGGTCAAGGCTAAAAAGTTAAGTGTCTGTCTATAGGAAGGAGGACTGTAATTGTGATATCATTCGAAATACCGAATTGTGGATAATACTTTATATTTGTACTTGTCACTTGTCTGGTTTTTGACAAGAGGAGGCAGTTTTGATGGGCTTCCTGTGGTCCTTGTGTTTTTTATCCTGTTATCCAATTTTCTGCTGCACTGCTTTCCTTCTGTCACACTGACTGCTAGCCAGCCTTGCCTCCTTTGCTGGAAGGGCATACAAAGCTTTTCGCTATAGTGGACAGAAATAAAGGGAGAGGCAATAATAGGGCTGAATTTTGATAAGTACCTTATGTCCCCTGTCCACAGTAAGTCATGCACGATCCACGTATCACCTGAAGGTCTTTCAAATATCATTAAAAAAGTAACATTTATGGAATTTGCATATATAAATATATACTTTCTGATATCAAATAAATTTTTAAGAGTGGGAAAACAGTATATAACTTCACGGGCCATTTGTAGATGATGGAAATACCCAAATGGATTAATCCTGTATTCTTTGAAATAATCAGAAACAAAGAAAAAACCACAACAACCATAAACAACAATGTAAGTCGTAAAACATAACAAAGAGAATGCTACCTGCTAAACCTTTACCCTTTATTTAGTTTATAGTGTCCATAAGTCTTCTGGATATGAATTTGCACTGAGTTTCCACATTTTTTTAATTTGGAGTCTGGCACAGATGAGACTGAACTTATTCAAGGTTTATACTCTTTATTCATAATTATATGCTGATTTAATCTATTTTAGATACATCTTATGTAAAACTGGATTACTCTCTGCTAATAGCCACATTTGCTCCTATTCACATCAAATGAGTTCCCTAACATTGTGTCGTTCCAGGCTCAGCAGCTGATGTCATTTGAATGCTTTCACCTGTCCCTCAGAAAGATCATGCACACACATGATTGTATCCAGCTGAACATCCACCTCCTGAGTGTCCTTAGTTATGGCCCTGACATTACATGACTCTCGGTCATTTGGTTCTATTACACAATTTTAATATTCCTATACATTTCAGGACATGAGTGTAACAAAATGAGCAAGACGGCAAGGCTGTGTCTAACCTGGCAAGGCTATAATTGCTTTGGGTTCCTGCACCTGAGGTCATGCTTAGTTTGAAATCTGTAATGAGCTGAGGAATAGGAAAACTATGAAAAACCTATTTTTATTCTAACAAGGATATAGGAGCATACTCATATGGTTCTAAAATTACAACTTGATACAGGGTCATGAGCTACAGGAACATTTTCATCCCTTAAAAATGAGATTAAGCAAATCACCATAGACTGGGATGTTAATACATGGAGAAGCAGTCAGTAGACTGTAGGCAGAAAGAGGAGAAAAGGTGTTGCAGCAAGAAGAGCAGTGAGCCCCACCTGGAAATCATTTCCCGTGCAGAAGAGCATTTCAGCAGTTTACACTGTCATCACTTTTCTCAGTAAAATGTATGCATCAGATGAGTATGAAAATATATGCATTTATCTTGGCTGATACATAATAGCAGCGATCTTTGAATGCCATTACTTGTCTGTATCTATTGCTCAGTTTTGTAATCAACAGTTATTCGGTAGCTCTAGGTGACCGCAGTTGAATACAAAATCCATCTAAGGAAAGCCACCTAAGACTAAACAAAGATAAGAATCATAATGCACTAGAATGACAAAAGTTTCCTCATTTCCTCCACCTTGAAAGAAATAACAATCGCCATTGTTGCTGGACAAGCTGTGGAAGCTTTAAGTGTGTGCTGCCATTTGCAAAGCTCGCGCATTTAAATTTTGAGTTACGTGGTCATACTTGTTTCATTCTGCCTGCTGTGGGTGATACTTTCTGACAAACAAGACATTAAACAGAAAAATCTTGTTCCATAAGCGAATAGATATAGCTGTGTTACTAAAAGAAAGAACATCTAAAGTGCTCCCATCATCATTGATATGTGCTGAAAGAATACTTTTCTCATATACTCCTAATCATTAAAACATATTTTCAGCACAGGAAATTTCTGGCTTATGCAGAACACTTTTATGTAACATTTTATCTGTTATTCCTCTTGCTAGACTCAATACGAATGTACCATCTGAAGGAAGAAATAATTGCCCCGAACATTTGGGAAATCTTTACAGTGCTATTTTTGTAAAATGAGGCAGTGACCCAAAGAAGCACCTGAATCCTTGTTCTTCAAGTACTTTTAAAACTAATTTAAATGATGTAATAAGTTATGGGATTATAGATGAAAACACTACTTTAGTCAAGAGTTGAGCTGTGAGTTAGTAGATCTCTTTTAATAACTTTGTTTTAAAAAGATTTTTTTTGTGTGCCATATGGGGTGTAGGATGGAGATGGAGCAGATTGTTGTTCATTAATCAGTAATTCATATTTTGTACAGATCAGAATTAGTGTTCAAAGTAATGAATTCTCCAAGCTAACATTCTCAGTCAGGGACAGCAAGCACATACGAGGATAATGATTGCTGTCCTTACAGGGCTTCTTCAGCAGCCGCCTCTTTCATTCCCTTGCATTCCCATTCAGTGGGCAGGAATGAGCGGCTGCAGAAGTCAGCATTCACACTGTACTACTGAGTCAAAGGTGGTACAAGCTGATGTTAGTTATTCACACCCTGAGCAAATCTGGGATGAGGCCACAGGAGTTACGTGGTATCACAAGAAACCTGACCACATAAAAGAAACTTACAGGGTATTACCAAGCTTTGAAGAGACAATCAGATCAATCTGAACGGTTGAAGTTTTGGTAGGTCAGAAATGAAGGAACATTTGTGTTCAGGAAAAAAAAAAAAAAAAGAAGAAAAAGGTTTTTTAAATTCTGTGTCTCTGTAACTATCATGAAAATAGACTGCCCAATATACTAGCAAGGTGTTTATATGTATTTTTATTTTGTTCTATTTTATACCATCAGTGATATTAAGAAACCTTGTTTTTCATTAGACTGCTTGGTACCATGCCTACCTAGGACTGCAGTCATCAGAGCATGCATGAAGGAGTCTTTTGCAAGGTATGAAAGATGACCAGGAAGTGCCTTCGGGTGATAAATGGGAAAGTGAATTCTTAATTACTTCTGTGACTTTCTCCTGTAGTGCTTTAATCCTTACATATAATATAGCCCTATCTTGTTGACCTGTTTGTAATATCTTCCGTGTAATTCTTTCCAAGAGAAATGAGAATTGGCATCTTTTATCTTTTGAATTTATTTCTTTTTTCTCCAGGTATATATTAGTGCACATGCCTGTGATAACGTGTTCTTTCAGTTCAAGTGTCACAATACTTAAAAGATGGAAGAGCTGAAATAGCTTAACTTAAGCCCAATAGGTGCTCTTGGCCTTACTGTGCCATGTAATAGGTATGCATGCAAAAGAGATCTTACAAGTTTTAAGATTCAATTAAGTACAGGCTGGATGTCTCACATTTACTTGTTTTTACATCAAAGCACAGGCAACAGGAAGACCTATTCTGACCAAAAAATTAAGATCCTGTTCTCTGTTTAAATACTCCTTGTTTTAAGATAATTTTTATAGGCTCTGGTGTTTTACTGCTGAAAAGTCAAATGTGGCTGTGGTACACATTTGAACTTCTGGATGTTCATTCATACTGAAAGTCCAAATGTCTTGTGGTTTTTGTGACACAGTAAAATGGTACAATGTTGACACAGCTCACCTGGGATGTGAGCAAAACATTACGTATCTGGATTTGAACAACACAGTTCAGAAATAACAGGGTCTTTTTTCTGAGCCAGTGACTCAGGTATGGAAATGTCAGTAGCTTTCTAACTGTACGCTCTCTGGATTCAACCACAGTAATAAGGTTTCGAGTTTCCTTAGGAGTAAACAATTGCAAGAGAAAATTACTCTTCTAAACAACAATTAGAGCATTAGCTGAACAAAGACCTTCATCTGGCAATTAGTATTCCTGTGGTGAACAGGGAGAGAATTAGTCAAAGATGCAAGAGGCTCAGGCTGCAGGAGCTGGAGCAAAAGGCTCCGTGTGCAAGCTTTCTGATGCTCCAGTGCCTTTTCTCCTCCCAGTTTGAGAATATCTTGCATTTATTTTTCACAATAGGTTAATGCTCTCATGTTGAAAGAATACATTATGGCTCAAACATTCATCTATGCTTCAAAAGATAGGCAACAGCTACTGGAAACAGCAGGGCTCTCTGCTGTGTTTTCAGTCCTGAGGCTGATCAATATACTCCGGTGACACAAGGGAGGAAGGGGTAACACACTCGCACACTGTTCAGCCCCAGGAATGCAGAAAGGATGAATAGAAAGCTAAATGTTTCTTTAAGGAATGAGACCCAAGCACAGATGGCACTCTGTATTCACGGAAGGCTCCCACATGGTGCAAAGAATTAGAGCCTGCAGGGCCTCATAAAAATAATGGAATCACCTACATTTAAAATCTTCAGCCTGATTCACTCTCAGCTACATGGCTGTAAGATAGTGGGTGTAAAGGTATTAAAGTCATCAGATTAACTCAGTGGAATACCATCCTTGGAGTTGAAGCTCACACCGACAGTGCAAAGTGGTTATCCAAAGGGCTTATAATGACTGCATCATGAATAAACCTGCTAGTGAACCTAAAATTCCATCTTTAACCACCCTGAACCAGATCTTGGATATTATTTGGGGCCTTTGGTACTTCCTGTTGAGGTGGAAACAACCCAGAAATCTAGTTTAGCAGAGCAGCTGGGGATTTCACAACAATGGGAATTAGCTGTTGTATTAGCCACTTTGACAGTGCTGTCTCTATATTTCTTTTCTTCAGCTTGATCACTAAATTCACAAGAGCTACTTAATTTAGAACTACAAAAGGTGCAAGAAGAAAATAAAACTACCTCTTGATTTTGCTTCAATGAAAAGTCTAGCAGTTTAGTCGTGTCTTTGTGATGTCCACTAGTGGCTCATGTAGCAAATAGTGTCATTTGTTCAGATTTTAGCTCTTGTGGGTGTGTTAGTTCCAAATTCTCTCTTGGAAATGGGAAAAACTAGTTACATGTCAGTAATGCATTTGCTGCTTGCTTGAAAAATCAACCTCTATTTGACCCTGCCTGAGGACTCTTTCTCGTCTGAGTTTTTACGAAGGAAAGGGCAGATGAAAGGGGGCCCTATTCATCCCAGATTATGTGTGTCCCAATCTCAATCTCCTCAAACATGAGTGAACTGTTTTGTTGTGGTTTTCTCCTGAAGTCTGGGATGTGTGTTGAGCTGTGTTCTGGCAGGGTCTGACCCAGGGAAGGCTTTCAGAAGTCATGGTTTGCTGCAAATTCACTGAAACTGGACCCTGGTTTCCTGGTAGCACTGATAGTAGGTTAACAACTGTGAGAAATGTTTGATTCTGAAATATACAGCTAGCTTTGGAGGGAAACAAGCATTATCAAATGAGATTCAGGGCCCACCATAAGTATGTTCTGAATGTTTGAATTTGGGAAAAAATTAGAGGCTGAAGAAGAAGGGAGAATTTGTATGTGAACAGCAATAGGATTGTTGCTATTTAACGAATAGTAGTGTGTGTTTTAATTACCATATCAAATGGAGGCACTTTTGTCTCTGTACAGATTTAGAGCACCATCCTGCAAACCCATATCCTGCCTGACCACATATTGGCCCTTATAAAACCACTTTCAAAAGCAGGAATCCTCTCACAGACTAGTGAGACAGCCTACAGTGTCCCTCTGTGCCACTACTAGATGCAGCTGTTGCTGCTAGGAAGGACACTTAAGTATAATACATTGCTTGTCAGATTTTCTACAAGTGCTACAGTTTCCTAGATGGATGCTAGGTTGTTCATTTGATGGAAATGCATCCAAGAGCAACATTAAATGTAAGAGGTCTGACTAGTTTTAAAAACGCAGCTTAAATGCTTGGTCTTAGGTACTTGAGTGTGGCTAGATTAAGCACTACTGAACTTGGAGATCACAGAAGTGACTGTCCTACAAATATACATGCTTATTAGGCATTATAGAGCCAGTACATAAACTAAGTTGGAGTAATTAAATAAGAGGAAGGCGAAGGGGTGAAAGAAAACACCATCTGCTAATTCTCGATCAGTCTTATAAGCAAATTGGAAGATAATGAAGGCCATTGCATTCTGATCATGAATAGATCCTTCTGCTCGCCTTGTGCTATTTTTCCTCAAAAATAGTGCATATGTTTTGTAACAGTTTAGTAAACACAAGAAAAAAAAGGAGGAAAAAGAAAGCTAAAACTCTGCTGAGCTGTATGAAAAGCAGCAATTTGGGTGCTTCATAACTTTTACTTATTAATTACTCAGGTGCTTTTATGAAACCAATACTTTGATTGTAAGTGAAGGGTTTCATTATGCACTGTCAGCAGTTTCTCATCATCATAAGATCATGTTATTTGACAGAGGGACTGCAATTTGTTCAGATCAGTACTCATTCGTGACCATCCATTCCCAGTTATTTATAGCCATTAACTCATGCTGATTTTTGTTAGCTGGCTGTTAAATGTAGACTATTCATGGAATCTCCTTTAGGGTTGATATAGCAATTGTTCTGAAGTGTGTGCACTTTCCAACATGAATGATGACTTTCTGTGCTATTAATATAGAAGAATGATATGAAATGACATACCCACCTGTTGTGTCAACTACCAGCAGCCGATAACATATGTTAACACAAGGCCAATGTTCTTTAAATAATACTTAGAAAGCGAAGTAAATCAATTCATACTTTGTTAGATGCATGTAATTGAATTATTACAAGAAATGAAACTTACTGCAGCACTGCCATGGACATTCAAATCCTGCTCCTGAAACACTTTAGCAGATGAATGACTTTGCATGAGAAAGAATGCACAGTAAGTGAGATAATGTATAAGAAATACTCTTGTTTAAATGGGTTTTCAGGAAGAGATTATACTGAGATACGCGTACAGTCCTTTAAGGAGACTTCTAAGGTGAGGAAACACTCAGCCACACCTATGGTGAAGTCCAGGGATGTTAGTTCTACTTAGTTAAGTAACTGAAGGAAAGACTCGGGAATCTTTTCAGAAGTTGTGAGGTTGGTCACTTTAAATAATATTTACATTTCAGTCCATAGCAAAGGATTTATTTTTATTTTCTTTTTTAATTTGGAGGACCCTTTTAATTGGAACTCAACAGAAATTTTCATTTGAATGGAATTTTGAAAACAAGTTCATTATTAAGTCATTTAGAATGAAAACGTCACATGCCATTTTCATTTTTGAAAGTTGATTTTGCTTTCTACTTAAGCTCATTCTGTGCCTCCTCTGACACTGCCAGAATGCAGTATGATGAATAGCTGTGTGGGATCAGTGTCAGATTCCCTCTTATTTAACAGTGGCTCTGGAGTTTGGAACAATCAAGTCCTTGTTCTTAAGAAGTCTATCAAAGCACCCCTTTGAGTGCTTTGAGTGGGGAAGGCAGACTCCTGCAGCTGTGGAAGGTGTGGTTATGCTATGGGTTGCACAAGATGCAGCTGATCAACTGCAGTGAGAACACACCTGAAGGAAATGTCCAGTCTGTCCCTAAAATGCATGTATTTTCTTGCCCTGGCTTTCTTGAGGAAAAACAATATGCTGCTGAAAAGTAACGTAAATAAACATGGTGCATTTACACCAGGTGTTAATTAGGATTTCTAAGTACTTGACTAGCTGTTAAGAAGAATTTGTATGATAACTGTTATGTTTTCTGCATGCAAACGCTCTGCTTTTGGCTTAATTTCAGTCAGTGTTCTTTAACTGTGAAAAGCAAACTTAGGGGACACAGATACAGTCATGCTTGAGAAGTGCTATTATTGTTCTCATTGGAGTCTGCATGTTTGCATCTTTGCCAGCTCACAGAATGCTTTTAAAGTTACGCTTCCAGAGATTACAAAGTCATTTCAGTGCATCTCAAATTGTTTTTAAGGTGGTTAGGTCTGGAGGATTAAAGCACAATGCTTGGCTCGTGGTATTTCAGTCCAGCAAACCAGGACAGCTCATTCTCACATATGAATAAAAAGCATGATGTACGTACTCACTCTGTGTACTCACATAAGATTGGAGGACTCTGAAACAGGGAAAAGAAAAAGTACATCCAGAAAGCTTGAAGATTTTCTCTAGTGGCAGCTACTTGTTACTGAATGCGCATTGCCCCATCTGCACTCATGGTAACACAGCTATTACCAGATACCTTTTTTTCAACAGATAAGGCTCTATAAGGACCTTTCCCCAAAGTCCATATTTATTTGCCTGCAATTTCCACAAAAAGAAATGGAAAGTGCTACAGGGCTCTTTAAATGTGAGTCTTGGGAAGCTGCTTGCTAATCTCCAAAATACAGAAGAATGATGTCAGAACTACGTCATGATAAATGTGCAGAGGCTGCTTCTCTCATTTTATCCTTAAGGCTTCTTTTTCCCTTACATTTAATTTCTATCACATAGTCATCAGGGACAAGTGGGTGTTGTGGAAGAACTATTCAAGAGCAAATTCTACAGCTAAACTCTTTACGTCTTACAGCTTAATATAGAAGATATATCTTCGCCGTGACTGTACTATCTCACTGGAGTTATTTTAGCTTAGCTGAATACTGCAGTGAATTCCCTGATGTAAAATTACCCCCCGCTTGCCTATTTGACATCCAGAAACTTGAAGGGATTGGCTGCTGCCTAACGTCATAGTCAATTACTTTTTAGAAGACAGTTTTACCAGTTGGCACCCAGCTAACTGACCGTAGCTGCCCTATCCTTGGGGGCAGTCTCCCTAGGACAGCTCTGAAGTACACAGAGGAAGCATATGTACCATGTCAGTGAGACATGACATCCCCACATAAGGAAGGATCTGATTTATCCTATTTTGCTTATGCTGACTTATATAAAGGCAGCAATAGAAGTTTTGTTGTCACCTCTATTTCATCACAGAACTCCTGTCATACACCCATTCCTGTTAAAAACTGAAAAAAGGGGGGAAGTATATTTTAGCATCATGAAACACACCGTTATTTGCATATCATTTCAAAGCATGGTCCCTGCTACACCATTACTAGGATAAAAGGACTGAGTCAAAACACAGTCAGACAAGCTACAACAGAGGTAATGTGCCCTGTCCTTAATATTTAAAAGTCCAACAGCACTATAGAAACTGAAAAGGAGTGAATTGGTTGGGTGTGGTTTCACTGAACAGGAAGAAGAGCAGGAATATGATGCGGTCCTGTAAATGTGAGCTTCCAAATAAAATAAATAAATAAACAGCTGCTCTTTCAGAGGAATATAGGTAACACCACTCCTGTTTTCAACAGAAACACACAAGGGACTTCACAGTCATGTATCCTCTTCTTAAATGCATTGGCCTAAAGCACGGAGGGATTTTTTTTTTTGCATTTATTCATGTTTTGATTCTTTAAGAATCCCTTCCCTCCCCTAATTCATATCTGTTTGTTCTCCTTTGAATAAGTATCAAGTATACTTTAAATCACTATGATTTTTTTCTTCAAGTAGCTACAGCTACACATGGAAAAATGTAGGAAAACGGTGCTGCTTTTCTAACTTTTAGAAGAATGGTGTGGACTATCAGGCTATATAATATATAAGCTGCTTATTAAGCAGGTAAATTCATAAGAAATGCACAACCAGTCCATCTAGCCAAGTTTTCCCTTCCAAAAAATGACAGAGGGAGATAGGAATTTAGGATTTAACTGATGACTTATTTAAAGATAGTACTCAAACACGGCCTGTTTCAGTGATGTAGTCTATCAGTATTCCCCAGCAGACAGAACTGTTATATCAGGAATATTAGAAAGTGCACCTCTCCCCACAGCCTTTACTACTCAGCTGTTCAATTGCTGTCCATTAATTCTTTCAGCCTTTTTTTTCCTGCTAACTGCCTTCCCACCTCCTTGTGGCAAAAAGTCCCAGAAATTCACTACACAGAAAACCTTTGTTTTCTTGTTATGGATAACTTTAAGTTTCACAGAACAATCCTATTCATTTTCCTGATTTTTAAAATGTTATCTCTTCCACCATCTTCATGTACTACTTCTTTCCATGCAGAAGTGCTGTTTGGTTGCATGAAGGACATCTCTATTGCTCATCTTTCAGGTTACTCACAGTGTAGTCCAAGTCTCTGTTTGGGTCTTACCAAATCCACAGATGCCACATACACTGTTAAATCATTAAACAGTTAACAATATGTGATGGATGGATTTTCTTTCCTCAGATTTTAAAATATTTTAGATATTAGATATTTTAGAGCATAGACCATAGACTGCTCTTTCTGAGGAAACAAGATGGTTCTGAGGTTTCACACTAGAGGTATGTATTCAAAAATGTTCATGTTCTATACCTGGCTGACAACAAGAATATACAACATATTCAAGATATTCACACATACAAAAAAACGAAAGTGGATGCAAGCTGTTGGAATGCTCCTGTGCCATTGCAAACAGTTGGCATCTTTTGCTTTAACTATTTGCACCTTTCCACTTTATCAGTTAAGTTTAAATAAACCTACAAAACAAATCCCTGTGTCTGCTGTGAAGCAGAGACAAACTATTAATAATAATAATGAAAATATTAGTGCAAGTGTTTTTAACAGAGGATTGTATGCAGAGAAGTAAAAAGGAAGCAAACTGTGGAGAAAGTAGTTGTGGAAATGAGAAGGTGTACTGATTAGAAGGTGAAAATTATACAGACTTAAGTTTTCATGACCTGTCTTTGATCTGTTTCAGTCAGAAATATCATGTGCTGTGATCTTCACAGCTTCCCAGGGGAGAGTTTCATACATCGCATTTTTCTCATTGTCCTTGGCATAACAGTCTTCTCATGAGTAAAAACACAAGCTCGATCAGCATAATCAGAGATCATCTATAAAGATTTAATCCCAGAGGAACCGTATGGTTCCATACATTGCCTGTGAAAAATCCAAGCATCTCTCTCACAAACAAAAGACTGCAAACCATCTTATAGAAGCAGGAACCACGAGACTCTCATTTATCTGTTACAGACAAGTTGTTTGTTTTTCATCTATGAGACTGTATGGACCATATCTGTAACCCTTGAGATGCACCCCAGAGTTGTTGTAAACACGGGTAGTTTTTGATAAGTATGAGGACCTATTGTTAACTTGGAGGATGAATAAATTGATGGCAATGTTTAACAAAGAGAAAGAAAAAAAAAAGAGAATTCTTGATAAAAAACTGGTAGAAGTTACCCAGACTATGCAGGCTATTCAAGACGCATGCAAAATTTCAGACAATTCCCACCTCCCTAGACACAGCAATTTGGGTTCTGAGCTTACAGTACTACATGGTCCAAGACAAAAGCCTGAGCTCTACCATATAAAATATTTGTACAGAAACATACGGAAAGATAAAATCCGAATTATTCCTAAACACGCAAAAGTAAACCACATAAATTCCTTTCTATTCACCTGAATTCCATCTAAATCACTTATTCTGGATGAGAGTCCATACATAGATACATACATAGATATGTACATAGATACACAGAATCATGGAATGGTTTGGGTTGGAAGCGACCTTAAAGCCACCCAGTTCCAATACCCTGCCATGGCTGGGCTGCCACCCACCACCAGATTGTAACCCAGGGCCCCATCTAACATGGCCCTGAGCACCTCCAGGGATGGGGTATCCACAACTTCTCTGGGCAGTATGTGCCAGCTTTCACTGCCCTCTGACTGAAAAATTTCTTACTAATATCCAAACTACATCTCCCTTCTTTTAATTTGAATAATTCCCCCTTGTCTTATCACTATCGGACCGTGTAAAAAGTCAGCCTCCCTCCTGATTGTAAGTTCCCTGTATGTATTGGAAGGTCACAACGAGATCTCCCCAGAGCCTTCTCTTCTTCAGTCTCGAACATTGGAAGTTTAGGAAACATAACTAGCCGACTTCAAAAGCCACCTTTAGTTGCTTCAGGTGAATCTTTCTGTGAGAAAACAAGCTTTGAATTATAAGTGATACATGCAAGGTTGCCCTTTGACTCACTTGGCTGACTGCCTGAGAGCCTGAGGGCAGATGAAAATGTGTTAAAATAAATGAGTTAAAAAGAATACCTAATTATTATTAGAAATAAGTAGGATTTACTCCTCCTTGTATTACACATACAAGTTTATCATCTCTGTATTCATGGTTTTCAAAGTAATTCTAGTGCTCTGTGTCATTTATAATTTATAATAATATAATTTGGTTTTAATATTATTTTAGCTATCTAGCTAAAAGTAACAATTTTAAATACCAGATGTGAATATTTCCAGAAAACACGCTCTGCTATTTAATTCTTTTTGTATGCCTCTAATACATCATTCTTAAGCCAGCTTTGCATCCAGAAAGCTTACAGAGAAATGGAAGAATTCACTGAAAATAGCAATACTATTCAGTGTTGCATGAGAGCATGTGTTTGAGCAGAGTGACCTGCTGTGGGCTCTGAACTCAGGGGAATGGGAGCTCTTAAAAGGATACATAACTAAAGCCTGCTCTGTGTTTAATTAAGAGTTCAAGAAGTCTGGGAACTTTTTGAAATACATTATCATTTAATTAATGCTCTGTATTGTAAGGTTATGCATATTAATGACAATGAATGATAAAAAAGCATTCACTTAAAGTAAAAAAAAAAAAAAGCTAGTTGAATAAAAGTAACATTGTTTTGTTCACAGATTTCCAGTATTAGTAGAAATAGCCATATTGGGGTTCATATTCAGTATCTGGAAAATTTCAAGAAACATTTAAGTACATTCAAGGACCTTGAAGAAACTAAGAAACCAGATAACACGATTTTAAAAATTCATTTGCATGTTATTCACAGAATCACAGAATTGTAGGGGTTGGAAGGGACCTCCAGAGATCATCGAGTCCAACCCCCCTGCCAAAGCAGGTTCCCTACACCAGGTCGCACAGGTAGGCGTCCAGGTGGATCTTGAATATCTCCAGAGAAGGAGACTCCACAACCCCCCTGGGCAGCCTGTTCCAGTGCTCCGTCACCCTCACCGTAAAGAAGTTCCTGCGCACATTCATGCGGAACTTCCTATGCTCCAGTTTCTGGCCATTTCCCCTTGTTCTGTCTCCACATTCATAATTTCAACACTCCATAATGCATTTTAGAGTTCCCCTTTTTTAAATCTCCTACATAGTCACACAGGAAAAAAAATCTGGTTATGCATAGAAAAAAATTTAGCCTATATTCTCTGGTGTCAGACAGAATTATACCCTTCCTTTGTAGAACTATATCTTTGGCAATGTTTCTGAGAAAGCTTTGTGATACCATTAAAAAAATAGCAAAATTTTAGAAGAATTTCAAATATTTTTGTATTTTCTTCCATATTGATACTGCAGCTGGCAAATCACTAAAACACTAAAGCAAGTGTGGAACATTTGCACAGGAAAAAGATGTGATCTCACTGCTGGTGTTAGAGATGTCTCCCTGCTGATATTCTCAGCATCACTGCCTTGTATTAATAAAAGAGAAAAAAAAACATTTATCAGGTATATCTTGTATGAAAAACTCCGTTAGTATTCACTATCATCATTTTTCTAAATAACAGAGATTAAAATGGCAAGACTCATCATTAAAAAGTCACTACTGTAATAAAAATGATTTTAAAGTGTATAATCCTACAATCAGGGACAAATTTTAAAAGATAAATATCTGTAAAGTTATTTGAATCAAACATTAAATGCTTTGATAGGGGTCTGGAGAACAAGTCATATGAAGAGTGGCTGAGGAAGCTGGCATTGTTTGGTACGGAAAAGATGAGGCTCAGGGGAGACCTGATAGCTCTCTACAATTCCCTGGAAGGAGGATATGGTGAGGTGGGAGTCAGCCTCTTCTCCCATGCAAGTAGCCATAGAACAAGAGGGAATGGCCTCAACTTGCCCCAGAGGAGATTCAGGCTGGATGTTAGGAAAAAATTCTCCAACAGCATGGCTGGGTGCTGGAAAGGGCTGCCCAGGGAGGTGGTGGAATCACCGACCCTGGATGTGTTCAAGAAATGTTTAGATGTTGTACAAAGTAACACAGTTTAGTGGGAAATATTGGTAATACCAATTGGTATTGGCAGTTGGTCTGAAGGATCTTAAAGGTCTTTTTCAACATTGGTAATTCTATGATCTGAGAGCTTGTTGCTCTGGAAGTGCCACTGAAAGTGACAATGACTCAGAAAAATTGACTGGTTCAATTTTCCCAAATGCACCAAAAGACTATTCTCTACAAGAAGTAATTGGATGTGACCCAAGCTCCACATTTGCCACTCTCACCTAAGCCAAGAGCTACAGGGTCTGAGATCTTCAAAAGAGTTTCATTTCGGCTTAGTGAGGTTTCAGTCAGATCCTAAGATCAGAACATTCTGATAGCAGTCACCACCCACCTTCTCAAAATGAGAAGTTAGTTACATAAAGTGAGTTTTGATATGCACTACTTTTCAGTGGGTGTTTGCACGGTTTACAGAGACTAAAGGGTTCAGCCTGCAAATGTGAACATCTTTCCCAGGGTTTGGATGGTTAAGATTTATTTTTAATATAGTAACTTCAAGGGATACCGACTAAAACATCTTTTTTCTGCTTATTTTTGTTTCGTCTTTCACTTTCCCAAGTGTAAAATTATATTGTGGAAATTAGAGGGAGGCATTTTCCCTACATTATCCACTTGACAGTACTTGGTCTTTTCTTTCTTTCAGCTGTTTCCTGTCCTTATAGTGAAATGTTTCTTCTGTTGTTGTTTTGTTTTGTTTTGTTTTAAACTGTTTTTCCACTGCAACAAAGGCAGCAAAGACACAAAACCCCTGAAGGATTATAAATTGCTAGCAGAATTCTAAAAGCCTAAAAAACCTACTCTTGCAGACCCCAACCTCGCTTCTTACAAGAGCAATAGAGCACGCTGACTTTGGTGGAAGTTCATTGAGCATACTGACTGCTGTAAAGGAACCGGATTCATTGGCAAAGGAACAGGCAGACATATTTTACATGACTGTTTTTTTTTGTTTGTTTTGTTTTGTTTTTGTTTTTTGTGGCTTTTTGGTTGGTTGTTTTGTTTTGCTTTTCTTTTTGCCCTAGGATGAAAATGAAGAAATAAATTCTAGGAAGATATAAAGAAATAAACATCAACAAATGTGCTACTAAAAACCACATCTGACTAAGGATTTCAAAATGTCAAATCATGTAAGAATTACAGAATCTTGCCATGTAATCTGCATCATTCTAGGAGCTGTGAGAAGGATGCAGCAGATTTTTATGAGTCAGGATATTTGTGTCTCTCAGAGGATCTGTGGGTGTAGGGTAACACAACAGTTCACTTAAAGGCACTGTGTGTGCTTCCCCTATTGCTCTCTGTGTTCTGTTCTCATTTAGCCTGGGAAGAGACAGAGTCCTGATGCAGGAAACCTTCCTGAGTGAGAGACGCCTCATTTACATTCCTTGTTATGTCTCTTTAGGCTCTGTCTTAACATTATGAAAAGCCTATGGGGCACTTAAAATCCCAACATGTAATGGCAACATGTCACCAAAATTTGATTTAATCACTGTTCTGCCATAAGTTTTAGGTTCACACTACTTGAAAAAACGTTGTAGTGTTAATGGCAGACACATATTGGCTTGTGTCCTTAAAAAATACTTGTTGTGCATGAAATTTCAGTAAAACTGTCTTAACAGTAGGCTTTCAGAGAGGAAAAAAATCACTTGCGTATAACACACAATACATCATTGGAATTGTAAGCACTGCCAAAGCGTAGTGGAGTGAAGCATGTTTTGGCCTGGGCAGTTACACAGAGTGACTACTTCTGTTATGCAAGTCTGCAAGCGATCACTGAAGTATGTTGGTAGTTGTATTAACAGTTTAAGTTTATCCAGAGCAGAAATTCATAACGTACCCTTGAGAAGAATAAAGGAATGTTTAACATCAATATATAACCATGTTTGCATTCATATGAATGAGAGCTCCATTGTTTCCTTTAGTAGAAGCAGGAACAGATTGAGTATTTTAAATTCTTTTGATCAATTTTTTAAGTAAGCCATGTTAAAATTATTCTGGGAGGTGAATGTAGTCAAAAGAAAATTTGTAGCGAAGAAATTTTTAAATGAAACCCCTGCTAAAAATAGATCCATGGGAGACAAAAGGCATCTAAACATCCTTTTTTCCCAGTGACCCTCAGAGGGACTTCTCTCAATATCCATGTTGGACATAACTTACAGTATGGGAACGTGCCCAGGAGATATTAATTACTTCTGTGAAGACTAATAAAAAAAACTTGTGAATGTTTCTGAAAGCATCCGTTTCAAAATCAATTAAAAAATTACTTTATGAACTTCTTGCTTATTACCAACTGAACACTGCCAGCCTCTTTCTAAATTCAAAGTGAAAGAATATAGGAATGTTCTTTGATCAAGCTGCTCTTTTCTCTATTTTATATATTAATATGATAAAATTAATTTACTGGTGACACATAGCTAATTCTTGTCTTAAAATAAAGAAGATAATTGTCATTGATCAGCTACGCTGCTAAAAAATGGAAGAAAATGTGAAAGGCAAAACACATCAGAAAACAGTGAGAACATATGAAGTTAAATAATTATTTCAAGAATTCTGTCTGCTTCCTTAGGAAATGCTTTTACTTTGGGTACCAGAGAGGGCTGGACTAGGCAGTCTTCTAGTATAGTGTGTTTTTTTAACATAACTGCTGGAATAAGTGCATGGAAATCGTAACTATAATTAGTAGTCTCATTTTAAGGGCTATAGAGACAGAAGAGTTTTCAAGTGTACGTTTATGCATACTAAAGATGTAAACTCATGACCAGTGCCTCTTTGTAACTTCATCTGCCCTGTTTTGAAGACTTTATCTACACTGCATAAGAAGACAGCCAGTCAGGCACTGAGGTAAAAAGGAGATTTGATGAGTTCATTCTGTAATACTTAATCAGAAGATGCAAAATCATGTCCTTCTGTTCACTTTATCTCTGTAAAATTCTGTTCCATACCCAGAGAAGTGGTTTTTTTGTGTTTTCTATAGAACCACATGGGAGTAACTATCCATCATACAATCTGATGTACAATACGTAACTTGAATAAACACAACCTGAATTCACCAGAAGCTTTGCCAACAACGAGATGAAATATCATGACACATCTTCACATACAGTTGCCATGTCCTATGTGTTTTTCTCTTATAATTTACCTTCTGGGGAAAGTAATATGTGATAAACTTCTTGCAGGTGGTAATAAATTAGCAAATGCAGAACTGATTCAGAGCAGCCACATCCACCCATTGCTAGCACAGATGTTCTGCAGAAGATTTAGAGACTGTTTTGCAGGCCCTCAGCCCCTGAGGTGAATTAGTTGCATGCTTGCAAGGAAAAATGGGAACTGTCCTTTTGTGCTTGCGTTCTCAGTTATTTGCTTTTTCCTTCCTCCACGCACTTTCATAGAGCCTCTCCCAAGCATGGTGTGTCCATGTGTTTACTCTGAGAGCAACATTTAATCTGCAGCACAGATCTTGGCGATCCCGCACATAGCAGGGGGGTTGAAACTAGATGATCATTATGGACCTTTTCAACCCAGGCCATTCTATGATTCTGTGATAAGATGATCTTGCTTCTGATGCATAATTATCCTCCTTTTAGTATCTCTACTCAAACTTCTAATAATTGAGATAAATGTGCTCATTCAGTCATCAGAAAGTACTTATTATATTTCTAAGAATTGTTACCAGATTAGAGAGGCAGACTTGTGGTCTGAAAGGCTGGTTGGTCCATGGGATTAGAGTTACAGTAACGTAACTAGCATTATAAGCATAAGTGAGATCTCCAGACTGTTATTACGCTCAACTCCCAACACTCCTTTTCCTAAGGAGGACCTCTGTCAGAATAATTTTGATAATAATAGCTATTTTAGAGATTATGCCACTCAGTCAAGTCAATCTTACTGGGGTTTATTACATTATTCTTTTCCTTGGCACTAGCCTTTTATCTTCAAAATCTCATTTAGAATCCAAACAAACTGAGAAAGGTCTGTCTGGGCTCTTCTGTGACAGCTGAAAAAGGTTGGATGTAATGTACTCAGATAGATTCAGCAAAGCTGCCCCTCTCTACACTCAAATAATTAATCTTTTCCAGATTGGCAGTAATTCAATTGTTACTACATGCAAGCTCAAGTTTTTATATTCATGTAGCTTCTCAGCACTTTATCATAATATATTATTTGGTTAAGGATATTTCTGTCCTTGCACTGTCATTTCCCTCACATTGTCCTATCTTTAAACTAAAAATATAACAGTGATAGATAATGCTTATAATTTGATGATGAACTTGTCTCACAATGTCAGTGGTGTTTCTATTAGTGGCGGACAGCAACCCTGCTGATCATAGGAATAAAGGCCATGTTGCCCTATGGAAATGGTGAATAACTTGAAAATATAGAGCCAGGGTAACCTGGGACTGATCACACTCACTGAGAATTTGGGGACTCCATGAATTACTTTTTCATGTCTGTTCTCAGGCAGCACCATGCCATAGAGCAGTAGCAGAGCAAAGAAAGTTCATACAGAGAATAACTGTACTTTTCTATGTGCCATAGTAATAAAATAAGGCCCTGCTCCACAGAGGAATAGATGCTCTAAATGCCCTCTGCCTTCATTTCAGCACTTAAACCTTTGTTGTGACAGACGAGGGTTTTTAAGCAACTTTGTGAATGTGTAGCGACTTCAATAAAGGTGGGATTGAGTCTAAAGTTACAAGTTTATTCAGTGATTGCTGTAATCTAGTTTTGTATCCTTAATGACCAAAACATCAAAACCAAGAAACCAACACAAAATTAATTGAATGTCATTGCATTACTTCTTCGTCTGATGATGTGAAATAGCCACAGATCACAATACATTTACAAAGCTGCCAACAAATGTTGCACGTGCAAATTATGCTCCTGTAAGACCTCACAGTGTAAATGCACACCGAGCAGCTGCACAGCCCACTGCTGGATTTGTAACTGTTTATACCTCACAGTCTGAGAACACAACTCTGTGACACCTGGAGTCACAAACAACAACACTTGTTCTGCGGACACAGACTTATTTTCTGGGTCTACATGTACTCTGCTTCCCAGTGCACCAGTAGAGCTCTCTATGGATGCAGTTTGCAGAACAGTCTCTCTCTTGTGTTTCTCTTTGTCTTCTGTAATTCAGATATTATTCTTCTACACAACTGAGTTAGTTAACCAATGTTAACTCTGAGGTAGCCAAATTCAGCTCACCACTAGGCCCATTTGCCAGTGGCCACAGAAACATTTTTTTCATACCTCTTTGTAGTAGCATGACATGCTGAGAGTCCTTGAGGAAAGCTATTTCTTGACCTGTGTCCTGATAAACATCATCTCTGCTTGGCAGGCATAGTACGTACATGAATGTACCTGCAGCATTGCATTCCATCATATGCACAGTGAACTGCTGCATGCTTCAATAGCTAAGGAGCCTTAATCCTTGCTTAGCATCAGCTGCAATAATGCTCAGGATTGACCCTTTCCTTGGGATGGATACATAGAATATTTAACCCATCTTTTAAAATAGTGAGTGACAGAGAATATATCACAGCCCTTGGATAACTGCCACTGCTGATAACAACACAGGTTTTATTTTAGTCCAATCTGTTCTAGCTTTAATGTCAGCTATTTGCATCTTTTACCTCCTACTTGATATTTCCCTACAGCACACTGACAGGAGATACAGATGTGAGCTGGTATTTGCAAGTAAGAAACTCCCACCCACTCACTCCAGCTTAATACTTCCATACTCTGAGAAATATTGCCATATTTTATTTTACATCACTTTTCCTTAAGCAATCCTAACCTCAACCAATTTTAAGGTACCGACACCTTTTTCTGTGTTGAAATGATCTCAAGTGGAGCCCAATTCTAAATGAACCTCCAACAACCTAATCACACTAGTGATGACTACCCAAGGTGTGTCACCACCATCAGAAAGCTGAGAAGAGCAGCTTCCAGTCTGGGGACTTTTCTGTGATAAATCAACAAAGACAAGCATCTCAAGGAGTTGGCCAAGGCTTCCAGCTTCTGCAGAGCTGATCAGGCAGTGGGAGCTGAGTGCCTTCGCCTTCAGAGAATATTACTTTTTTGTGTGCTTTAGGAGTGCAAGCCAAACCACTCTCATGCCCCGAGTACCAAAATGTCTTGCCCTCTGTGATACAGTATACTGATGATAAAGTTGCACATAATTTAATGCAGCATACGGCTACTGATTCACAGATGAACAGACCTGCAAAGAATCATATTATTCCACACAAAGGAAACCATGTATGATATGAATATGATCTGACACAACTGACAAAACCTGACAGTATGTATCAAGTTAATCACACAGACAATAAAAATGGGCAGTTTTCAGAGAACAGGTTTTTGATGTTCTGTTATTTTCCAAAATACAGCACAAAAGTCTATTTTTTGTTGTTGTTTTGACCTTTGCCCACTTCACTGAAAGCAACGGAAAAATCTTTGATTTCATGGGTTGTTGGCTCAGGCCCAGAGACTGCAGTAGTGTAGCAATTTAAGTCTGAAGGGCACTGTCAGAGCTGTGTGGAGGCAGAGGGTAAGAATAGCTGGAAAGATTCAGAACAGAGCCAAAATGCATAGGGGGAATTATTAATGTGGAGCTCGCCAAGGCCATGCTCCCACTGTGCATACCTCTTTTGAGGAAGATCAATCACTCACTTCCACATCAACCAAATTTGTCCAAGATTAGGAAGATAGTAATAATAAATAATTAGCATTTACATCACACTTTTCATCTTCAAAGCATCTTACAAACATTCACTAATTAATCCTCACGACAGCCTTGTGAGTTCTGGAGTTTCATCCCACTTTTACGGTGTTCATTACGGACTCAAAATTTACAAAGTAAAAAAAGAAAAGCAATACCCAAGCTCTCTCCTCTCAGTCTATATGAGTGCTTGCTGTCCACCAGTACACGAGAAAACACAGTGTGTCTTGGGAACACTTCTGTCCCAGTAATTCTTGCCTTCTCTGAAAGATAAATATGTACGTATCATAAGCTTATGAATAAAACATAAGGTAAAGTAAGCCCTATTATTTTAAGAGTCTTTGTGATGGTAAATATGTATATATAAATAAAATACATGAATTCTGAAACAATTACACAATTATTTAATCTTTTACCAGTTATTGTGAGGATCAATTATGCTTTCCTTTTGCAGATTCCCAAAATATCAAGAGAATCTTTGCAAGTATCTGTTAACTATCTACTTGTCAGACAAGCACTGAGAGCATAAATGCAGTGGTCCTAAGAGACTGTAAAGCAGCTGTGTTTCTCAAAGCAGCTAAAAAGAGTCATGAAATATTGCTTGTAATATCTTTTATATCCAGTTTTACATTCATTCTGTGCAAGAAAAGGCTGCTAATGTGGAAAGGAGGAAATGTTAATGAATTCTATCCCTACCTCTTAATGCAAGTTACTTAAAAACAAACAATATCTTCAAATCTTTCTGACAAGTATGTGGTATGGAGAACGAGTTACAGCAAAGGATAAAGAACTGCACAGAACTCCAACTGCTTGTGGCTCCCTTCTCCCCACCGTGTGTAAATCAAAATGTATCTACTGAAGGAGATACCAGGCAAAAATGTGGTGTGCCTTCGCAGTTTATAGACTCTCATTGTCTGTTCAGTGAGCACTTAGCCAAATAAAAAGGAGCATGCTCAGGAACTGCTGAATGGGGAGCCAGTTTTGCTTTACGGTTGTTTCTTGAATCTTCATTTTAACTATAGGCAGAAGAGGAAAGTTCAATAAGTACCTTCATGCTTGTTTCAGAAGAGACAGGAACATGTCCAAGATTCTTCGATTCACACAAAGCAAACTACTATTAAGGTGAAAATAGTTCAATTTAACAGGTTAAAAAGCTTCTTTTCTTTCACTGAAAGCCAAAAAAGAAATAACTTTATTCTTGAGAAATACACTGAAATATTTTTGCTTTGTATTCTATTTCTACAGAGGCATTCCATGAACTATTCAAGCTAGTGGTTCTCATATTACAAAGTGCTATAAAGAAAGGCTACAGAAACAAAATAGTTTTTACTGAATAGCTGCATCAGTTGAGGTTGTGTTGGAGGAGTTGAGGCTACATTGGTAAAAGCTAGATTCTGAGCTAAATATTAAGTAGCTCCAGAAATATCTAATCCCTCTTGTCATCTGTTCTCTCCCGGAAGTCACAAAGCTTCATAAATCTGAATTCGGCAAGCGAGTCCTCCCTCTGCTTCCTTATCTGTCTACTTACGTTCAAAGCTTCTCTCTGGCCTTACTTTTGGAACTGGTTATTCCTTGCCTGTTGCCCACCTCCTATGCTTTTCCTTCCTAAATTTAGGCCATCTTTTACACCAGGATGTTTTGCAAACCATGTGTTTATTACAGAATTGTTGGATTCAGTGTCATTCAGAGCACTAAATATGCGTGCTGTCAATGCTCACTTCCAATTTATTCCACGTGACACTGTCATGGACTTTCTCCGATTTGTTGTTGTTTGCTCGTTTATTGTTTTGGGGGGGGGAGTTGTTTGTGGGTTTTTTTTTTTATATAGTTGGCTGGGAGGGAATGCAGCACAAAAAATAGTTCACCACTGTGCAATTTCTCATAATACTTTGTTTTGCTCAGGATACATTCTGAGTTAAATCACATTGCGCATTGCTCATTAGAAGTTGCTGGACGACAATCTGAGTAACCAATTAAACCCACCTATCCTACACCAATCTAATCATCACGAGAAATACAGAACATAAGTGACAAAGCTCCTGTATTTCAGAGCTTTCTTAGAAGTTCAGTTTCTTTCCAACATTGCCAGACTTCATCTGTGGTAACATTTGAAGTTCAACCGTCTGACCACATATACATGTAGTACATGCCATACATCAATTGCAATATGTACATGTAGCATGCTTACAAAGAGACTTACACACTCTGCTATTGCAAATTAAAAAGTATTTTTAAGTGGATAACTGAACAGCAGAAAATTGCTAACCCAAATAAGAAGAGACAATAGGAAAGAAAGTTTGATGAGATTCCTGGGACATGTCTTAACATATCCTGCTTTACACTCCACCTGTGTGAAAGCAGGAGGATACTTCACTGATGGTAAGAGGTCTTAAACAGTCTTTAAAAACAGTCTGAAGAGCTTAGGAGGATTTTACCAAACAGTTCGGGAAATCACCCACAAATATTGACTGTTAGGACAGTTGTAATATTCATAGAATGTAAATATCATTCAAGCTTTGGTCAGAGCTAACATTGACTATCATACACAAAAATACAGCAACAGAACAAAACCATGCACATTTTATCTCTAGAGCAAATCTAGCATTAAACACTGTATATTTTTAAAAGAAGATGCAGACTTTGCAATTGTGTAAGCATTTGAGATGTATTCCTTTCAGTACTGACCAGTTTTATGTTAGCCAATCAGAAACAAGTATGAGATTTGTCTGCTTGTTTCCTGTAGAAGCAAGGACTTCACACTCCAGATTATAGGATGTGATTAGGGACCAGGAATCCATTGAATCCAGTGAATTTCTGGATCAAGAATGCTGTCCAAGGACAGCATTCACTATCCTTGGGGCATAAGTGGGCAAGCAGGACAGTCAGTAGCAAGAGCTGGATAGAAGTGGCTCCTCTCTGTACCAGCTGGAACTGTGTTGTGAGTTCTGGCTTGCAGCTAAGGTCAAGAAGATCAAGAAGCTGAGCAAAAATGACTATAAAATCAGGACAGTATGAAAACAAGAGGTTTTTGGTTTTTTGTTTTTTAATGTGGAACAATAAATCAATTCCAATTCTACTGGAGAAGAATTGCATGGATCCTCAAACACTTAGGAGAAATTAATTAATGCCTTTTCGGTGAACTTAGCTTGAGTTTGAAGTTGCAGAATGTGGAAAGTGCATGTGGTTTGGAGATTAACTGTAACCATTTTACAGTTTATTCATTTTTCACCAAGCCATGGATTTTCTCTCAGAAAAATCATCACTCCATTTTGTCAAAGACTTGAATTGGATTTCATTTTGTGAACTTCTTCACTAATGCAATTTGAATGGTTTGTACTCAGCAGCAGAAGTCATTTTGAACAATATGTAGGTAATGGAGCAAAAGATGTATAAGGTAAAACATGTGCTGAACATATGTACCCCCCTGATGCATGCCAAACTTAATTAAAAATCAGACCCTAATTTGCTGTGGGATCTAGACAGTGTACTGCTTTGTCCAGATGTTTTCAAAATGAGAAAAAAAATATTCTCTATTGTAAGTTTGCATTTTGCAGGCTCTGGGAAACTATTGTCCAAGTGCTACACAGCCTCCATTCCTTAAATACCAACTACATCCACATTGTTGAGAGTATAGTTTATAAATCTCAAATACAATTGAGGCCGCCTGAGAATTGTTCCTTTTACGTTAGAGAGACTCAATGTGCAACGATGAATAGAAGCTTTAACAGAGCCCTCTGAGAATACAGGATCTTAGGCTATTCAACAGGACCCCACCAGCCTGTAGCCTAAAGTGCAATGTAAGCAGCAATTTCAGATTCTGAAATACATTTTGTATACAGTATGATAAACAGAGAAAAACATTTTAATATTTGATTTTATGAATCATGTATGGTTTATTAATACAAGATACATTTTCCCTGCAATTATTTCAGCATACTACAGAGCCCTTTATTTCTGCAATGTAAGAGAGAGAATGATTTGAGGACTTAGCAACACAGCATATTGCTAGATATAGTCATTAAATGCAATTTTGGACAGTTAATAATAACTATTCATGCTAGAAAAATAATTGTATTTCAATGAAAAAAATCGATTTTGAAGTACCCATTTACGCCATGTGTAGTGATTTACTCAAGAAAAGAAAACAACTGCAGAAAATACTCTGGGAGTTATTTAGGCAACAAGTCCAGCAAGTCACAGTTTGTTTTCAGTGAATTCCTTTGTGAAGGTTGGTGGGTGGGATGGGATGCTGTACATGGTATAAATGTTTCCTCCATATAATTACTTATTCTTAAGATTATTAGATTGTGATGAAATGTTAACAAAGGTGTAGTTTATGACTAGCAGTGTTCACTGAGTGCAGTGGAATACGGAAAATTCCTTGCCTCTGTGGAAATCACTGACAAAACTTAACATGGTGTTTTGCATCTTTTGGGCACCTTCACTGACGAACAGAAGAGGAAGTATCCCTAAATGATCTTTAATTGGCATGCAAATGAAATTTTATACTTGCTAGCAGAATGAACTTAATATTTAACAAATTTAATTATTTCATTATACAGCACATTTTAATACTCGTATTTGCTGAGAAAAAATAACTACTAATTAAGAAGGTTAAAATACACTATCCTTTTTTTTTTTTTTTTTAATGTACCTTTCTATACTAATAATATCCAGTCATGCAGACTGAGTTCAGTATCAGTATCAGATACTGAATAATATACCTGAAGACTAGCTGAGAGGCCCAAAATGAGAGTAATACATCTGACTGGGAAATGGAAGTTCCAAATTTAGGTCATGCAAGGATTAGAGATACTGAAAGCTCTGCTCCTCTCATGGTTCAGTACTGGCTTTGTAGTTTCTTTGGACTTACCATAGGTCTGGATCCAGCCCCCCTTACAATGTCTTTTACTTAGGTTGTAAGCTCTTTGAAAATCTCACTCTTGTCACACTTTGTTTAGCCCCTAGTAGAAATACTTACTCTTCCTGGACTATCTTCTAGTGATAAAATAAAATAGAGCACAGCTTCTGTGTTCCTGGGGAAAGGCTTCTTGCTGGAATGGTGTTTTGCTATGTCCCCTTTTGACTTTGTGAAGAACATCCAAGAAAGATTTTGGATGAAATCTATAGAGTTGAAGAAATGTCATGAAAACTTGCCAGATTGTAGCTTGCTAAGAATGTTGTGAGGAAAAAAGCAGCCTTGACTCAGACAATACTAATAATAAAAATGCTGAAAGTTCTCAGGGTATTAATAAACCTGAGAATTTCTAAATACCTCTGAATATATTTTTCCACGTATATTGTTATAGAACTGCATTTATAAAAGGACTGTTTCACTGTTTTCCTTCACACAATTTAAATTGACAAGCATACTTTTAATATTTTTCCTGTTATTTAAACCATTATTTAAGTCTTTACCTCAGTGGAATTCTATGGCCTATTGTGCCATTTTCTGGAACACCTCGCCACAAGCATTTTTTCATTTGCCCTCAGGGCTGAAATATTTTTGTTTCTGCTGATCTGCTATGTGTATAGATGAGTTCAGTGGAGACAGTTCTGAAGAACAATGAGAAAGATGCTGAAGCTCCTATTATAAAGCCATTCTTAACAGTTGTCTGCAATGATGAGCAAATGAGGAAAATCACAAAGACAGCAGAAAACATTCTCCTGAGGCCACCTGATCCTCTCACCTGACATTTAAAAACTTCCTCCAAGGAATATCACTGCTTGTATTTCATTTTCTGTTAATCAGTTGTTTTTCCTTCAAGTATACACCAGGCAAGGAAAGGCAAGCCTTGCTTTGCACATTTGTAAGTCAAAGGACATGCAGTGCTCATAGTATAATATGTGTTGATATCAACAGGACTATACGCTGTCATTAAACAGGGCTTACCCCTGCACACTGTAATGAGAACCATTGTGCTTCCCACCTCCGAGCCTGCATGAAATTTTGCCCATAGCAAAGCCAGTTAGAGACGAAATGGGGACAGATTGTTGGACTGGGAGCACAAAGCTACTTTGCAGGTGGATAAAAGGAGAGAATCGATTCTTACAGGTGAGAGAGAATGAGAGAGAAGATGTCTATCAGGAGCTTTGCCACCGTCCAGCAGGGTCTCTGACTCTCTCTCAAGAGACCTGAGGATAAAAGCAGGAACCTGCAGCTAAATATGAATAATGCTACTCAAATTTTTAAGTATAAGCATCGTAAGCCTAATGTGAAGCAGTATTTTTCCTTATAGTGTAACTCTAACAAGTACCACAATTATCTCCGAAGAGTGGTTAAGTGCAACACAGACAATGAGTATGGCCCACCCTCTAAAGTTGGGAAGCAGCTTCAGGGGTTCAGGTGTTCTGGTGAGGCAACACAGAGACAGCTAGTGCTGATGACTGATGTTCAGTGGATTAATACTAAACCTCTGATGACAGTGTAATTAATGACTATTTGAAGAGGTCTCAACAGTGAGTCATGTCTGAAACGTATAGATCTAATCCTCTATAATATCCATTTGTCTGTCTCTTAGATGAGTAGATTTCCCTTCGAGTAAAGGGACTATTGGATTCTTTCACTTAGTAAGTATTAAGACTTACTTTACAAATAATTAATTTGGCATCATTCTTGTTTCTGTCGATCAGGTTAAGAACAGAGAAGTAACTCCTCATCAACACTCAGAAAAGGTATTAATTAGTCATTTCTTCCCACTTTGCCGCATGAAAAGACTAGTGAACAGACATAGGGTGACAATGAAGTACCCTTGCATGTATAGCTAGACCAAGTTACGGGGTGTCCGTCAGTGGATCAAAGAATATATGCCAAAGTGAAAACATTGTATGGTGGAAATATTGAGTACATGCATTACAGGGATAACAGAATAGCCACAGAAAATGTTATATTTTGAGAGATGAACATAATAGCTAGGTCCCTTCTACCTCAAATCTTTATTAGTGGCAAACCATTATGTTTTTTAAACAACTTATCTTTTTAATGACTCCCTAGGGGGGAAATAATAATTAAAGTATTGTATTGGCATTGGTATTGATAGGGGTTTACTATTTGTATGTAACTGAATAGTTTGTGTGATAAAACAGGACTCATCTCTTCCAAATATTCAGTATTCTGTAATTTACAAATATCAAATGTTATAGCCAATAAACAATGCATTTGTAGTCATCAAAATTTTAACTTGCAAGAAACAGACTTTTTGTCTATCTCAGTACATTGTTAACCTATCTATACTTAACAGTTGTGGTTTACATTCAGCTAATTATGCACATTCTAATTTTTACTCTTGTGTATTTGTCATTGGAAATACACAGCATAACTACATTGTCTGCTGGAACAACCGAAAGGCCATATACCTAGGCAGAAACAATTGAGAAGCTTGAAAGTGTGGGTAGTATTTTCAGCTGGTTACTAGAAAAGCTGCCAGCACATACTTTCCCTTGAGTGTAAAAGCCCAGGAAGTGAAGCACTCTTATAGCACGTGAGGGGGTAGCATAGCAGGGCCTGATGATGAGAATACACAGCCAATAGGGTGTATTTTGGACACAAAGTCACAATCACGCCATCTACCATTACCATAGTGAGAAAACAGCTTGGGAAAAATCTTCAGCTGAAGCAGCAGAAGGACAGATAGTTCCCCTGGGCAAAGAAAGAATGAATGGAGCAGAATTTAATTCTAGAAATATCTGAGAGGGAAAATTTAGCTAGCATTCATTTAACCCTTTAACAATCCATCATTTCAGACTGAAACATCCAAATAATGATTCACTGACGCTCTAAACCTTATCTCCTAAATTAAACCCTGCTTGTCTTGCAAGATTTGGCTAAAACAATAAATGTTAACAGCCTTGTCTTCCACTTTTTCATTTGGTTGGTTGGTTTGCTTAGGGTTGTTGCTATTTTAATATTCTTGCTATTTTCACAGCTACCTCACAAGAGAGTCAACTAGTAAAGAAAAACCTTCAAATTTCATGGAGCTCCTTACCAAGCAGTTTCTGTACAGAGGTGCAAAGAAAGTTATGAGCTATACTTAGCATTGTAAGCCAATTTCCTCATGTCTTTCAGGGCTGCAGAAAACCACCTGTCTGACTGGGGCAGGAAGCCGGAAAACAACTGTATGATTTACGCCCACTACTTTCCTATAAGCTGTGGGAGTGTAATCTTAGCCACCACATTCTGTAAAAGATCCTGAGAACCATTTTATTTTATTTTTTTTCCAGAAGGGCATACTCTGAATGAAATATTTAATACACTTCCTGCCCCCACATTCTCAGAGTCTGACATGGATAATATCTCTTTAAGAAACCAACTACTATTTTTCATGCAACTTGAGAAATGCTAACTGAGTCAAGAATTCCTGTGCTGTGGCAAGAGGCTAATTGTATAACCTCTATAAATGTAGTCTGACCTAAATTTCAGTGGTATTAGTGTAATTAGGCATCTGAATACTTTCCAAAATTTGATTCTTATTCTACAGTCAGTCTTACTGTAGAACCCCGCATCAGCCCTGAAATAGTAAACCATGTCTCTAAAGCATCCATTTCTACCAAAGAATTTCTTTGTGCCATGTTGCTTGTAGTAGGTGATAATTCATTCTATAGACAGTTGTGTAACTGAATGAAGAATTTATGGAGAGTTATAGCATTTAGTAAATGTGAAAAAAAAACCATATAAAGAGTTTCTTTATGAGAAGAAATACAGCAACACAAAATATATTTAAAAAAAAAAAAAAAAGACATCATGCAAAGCATTTTCAGATCTGGAATATCACTCAAGATAAATATGTAACAGAGACTTCTCAAAATCCCAAACCTTTACAAAATGATAGGCCAAAGCAACATGCAAATCAGTATGCATGTTAGGGACAAACTTTGTGTTACATCTGATTGTGCACACAGTATCTCTCACAGCTAATGCCAAAGAGTCCTTTTGCTATTCCCTACTCATCTTCTAGGGAGAATCTTCTCCCATGGGTACAGAAAAGATCAGAATTTCACCACCTGATGAGAAGTGAAAGCTCACTCTTGAGTCTCTAAGAATGTTTCCTGGAAAAGCACCGCAGCTTTCTTCCTTGAACGCATTAATAAGAAATCAGCAAAGTACATCCTGACTGCAGATCTCTCTTCCTAACAATTCAGGTATCAGTTACGGAAAACCAGAAAAAGAAAATGAAATACAAAGGAAGAGGTGATGCTGGAAGATTAATCTGATCATGTGGTGTTCTATGTAGTTCTCTGAAGACCTAAGACCAATTTCTTTATGTACTACATCTTCGTACAGCTCACTCTTTCAAAGAGATGCACAAGGTTTTAGAATGAAATTCATTTATTATAGGAGCATGACAAAGCCTTCTTCCCAGCACTCCGCAACCCTAACATCTACCTCTGATCTTCCATGGTTTCAGAAGACTTCGTAAATATAGATATTTGCCCTGAAATTAGAAAGAGTAAAGGAACTGCCTGTAATCAGTATCTTTCTGCACTTGAATCGCGTCTAGTGACAGGAACTGCTTTAACTACTTCAGATCCTGGGAAAAGGTTAAGTTTTTATTCCCAGATCAACCAGAAAACTTTGCAAAGTTATGTTCTCACTTTCCTTGTTCATACAACTATGCGAGGACAGCTCCTCACTTTGAAAAATCCTTGTACCCTTTCTCATTTGCAGCCTGCAAACTATTGCAAAAAAATTGAGTTCTTCAGGAGAAGATTTTATCAGACATTAACCTACCCAAATCCTATTAATTGCAAGGAGATTCAGTACACAGGATGGTTTAAACCGTCACCAGTCATACTTAACGTTTCACAGCAGTTTCAGCTATATCACAGAATCACAGAATTATTGAGGTTGGAAAAGACCTAGAAGATCATCCAGTCCAACCATTACCAATACTTCCCAGCTAAATTATACCCCTGCTCTTATCTCTCCTGATTTTCCACTCAGGGCCTTTCCTTAGCCCATTTTACCCACAGTACCATGTGTTTTCAGTAATCATTCAGAGTCAGATAGTGTTTCATTCAGTGCCTGTGCCCTACCTCACCAGCACTGCTAGACACAATTTCCCATTGCAGCACAACTGGTCCCAGCTGGCTCGTGCTGGGCTCCCTTGGAGATACTTGCTGCCCACAGAGCCGGCTGGTCATGAGCACACTGCAGCCTTCATGACAAGCTGCAGCTGTTGCTTCGCAGCATGCAGCCTGGCAGGCACACTGATTCCGGCCCTCAGGAGAGGGAAACATCCCCAGCACTTCTGTAGGCAGCGCAGCTCAGCTTCAGTGTTGTTACCTGGCAAGTCATACCCAGAAACACACAGTTCTTAGAGCCACAGAGCTGATATTATTGAGGAAGGAGGACAAAGCTGCACCTCTTAGGTTACTAACATGAGTCTGACTTCAGCTAATTAGATAATCTCGGGTGTAATATTTCAATTCAGTAAGACTTTAAAAGGGTATATATATGTAGCCTCTCTTTTACTTTCTCCACGTCTCATCCCTGTGCAGATATGTTTCCCTGTGCAGATAAGTATTCAAACAGCATCCCCCAGCACGACCTGATAGTCTTTTTCCTCCTTTCATCGCCATGTTCAGCAATGGAAAGTTGCCTCATCCAGCCCAAGATAACCGTATTTTTATTTCCCGAGTGTGTGTTATTTTAACTCCTCCAGCATTTTGCATACCAGGTATAAGGATCTCACAGGAGAAGGTCAGATGTGTGGGAGCTCACAGTTATTTCTTTGCTGACAGAGGGATTTATGTATGGGGGAAAATGATAACTGCTGTGTGTATCTTATCATGAGCAGCTTTGCCAGGGAGGAACAAAACCACTACACTAGAAGTAATACGAGGGTGGAAGATGGGGATGTCTGTCACGTCCCCCAACTTGATTTCTTCCTTAATACATTTTTGGCCAGTTGTCAGTGTCTCACATGGCAGCTTGGATATGCATTCTCTCTCCCCCTCTCTGTTTCTACCTATGAACTACTTTTTTTTTTTTTTTTTTTTTTTTTTTTTGGAAGCTGGGAAGTGAAGTTAATAGAAATATTGTTCGTTTCTTTGCTGCTAATCAGTGAGTCCTCCACTGAACAGAGGTTTTCTGTCACATAGCCTTCTCCTATATTCCCTCCACTGGCAGATTCACCTGAGTTCCGTGACCCAAGAAGCGCTTGTCATGCTGCAGGTTTTCCTCACTGGCAGTTTCCTGGCTATGATTTAGCAAGTGATATTTTCTCTGAGAATGGGCCAGAATTCACAGACAGCGATGGAAACTTTTTATTCTAGCAAATGGTACTGCCACGTTATTGTGGTGCAGATTGCTGGAAAAATGTAAATAAGCTCACACTGATGATACCCATTGGTTAGAGGAAGACATGCACATAACACAAGTCCCCATAGATTTAATAACTACAAAGAACAGATTTTTTATAAGAACTATATAGGAAAAAACAAAAGACATATAGTAATAAGATGGAAAAGGTTGTTCCTTATGTTCATCAGACCTTGTATTTCCTCTTCTCATCTATCTTTTATGCTCTCAGCACTAGGTCTTCATTAAGTTACATGGATTGTTTATGGAGGTCAGGTCATACGTTATCACTGTAAATAGTTGTGCTTAAACAGCAGTCAGTGTTCACAGCTAATGGGCATACTATAAAATAGTAGGATGTGCGATGAAAATGTAACTGCAGTTTTTTTTTTTTTCTTTAAAAGCACATTTCCAGCACTAAGGATCTAATTCTGTATCTTCAGTTCTAAGTAAATCTTTGCCATTCCAAAGATCAAGCACTTAATACTCACAAACTGCCTTTCAAAATATTAGGATTAGGAGTTAAGCAAATGCAGTTCACACACTCTCATACAAATGTCCACATTTCTCCAAAGCTCCTCTTTTGATGTTCATAATCAAGTGGGGTTTTTGACTGTCTATTTTTTTGTTAAAATTATGTGCAGTAAGTTTCATCTTTTTAATCCACTCTGGCCAAAGGAGGGAGGGAACCACCTATAACATGAACTACTTTCTGTTTTCTGTCTTGCAAACGTGAAAGCCTGGTTTCTGCAAGAATGTATTTTTGAGAAAAAATATTTATTTTTTTACTCTATAATTCACAGGTAAAGGCCTTGGTTTCTGTTGCAAAGCTGCATAAGAACGTCCTTGATTTTTGCATGCATAATAAGCACTCTAAGGGCAGCTGAAAATGGAAGCTCAACTTAAAAAGCATTATGGAGGACACACCCACCTGCAGCTAGTACTGGGAATATACCACCAAACATACAATATCTAAAAGAACAAAAGCCATTTGATCAATTTAAGGAGTCCCAAAGTGGTCCTTAATTTCTGTACTGAACTGCAAGTTTTGTATAGTCCTTTGTAAAATGCTTTGTTTTACAGACAGTACAATAGAAAGTATAATCTACGGTACAGTGAAGTAAATTTACTTGTGAATATCACTGTGAATCTGGAATACATATGTTAGTTCTAGTACTTTGTTTTGCACTTAAATCATCAGTAAGTCCCACATGAAGACATTAGGGCTTCTCCAAGATAAAGAAAAGCTAGGAAAATTATTCATAAATGTTTGCTTGAATTCTAAATTGCTTTTCTATTCAAATGTGTTCACACCCCTTTTGGTGATTAATCCACGAACATTTGTGCTAATGGACATCTGCCCACACAAATGTTTGGCTCTTCACTAAGTGACAACTTATTTTATTTGCAAATAAGGCATTTGTGCCCCAACAGGGCACTCACCATCATCCAGTCAAAGAGCAGGAACAGTGCCATGTGATTTATGTTACTAATCTTATATAATGAATTATGAATAGGCAAAGATAGAGTGGGATTAATAGTTAAGGAATACCACATGACTCTAAATGTGCTCTGGTTTGGCACTATAATCATCATATATATATACATATCTCTATATTTATATATCTTTTTCCCTTTTCACGACAGCCTAATATATAAATATATATAATTTTCTCAATTTTCCATAATATTTATTAGGCTGTTGTGGAAATGGAAAAAAAAAACTGCAACAAATTAAAACGTTTCTGTAAGTAGTGCAACCTGTTACAGCTGTACTTTGATAGCCTGCATTCAGGCTGGTCTGAAACTTGTTCACTTGAATTTTTGAAAGAGAATAAAACTTCCAAGCTATTAATAGTTCCTGTTGGGTTCAAAAAGGCAGCTGAAAGCCAACATGAATTTTGGACCTTTGGCCTCTGAAGTAGGCTGGAGGTTTTATTAAACATTTTTTTTTCAGGCTTAGCAATGTGAGACATTTGTTTTCTTAGCTGCTGATTTTTTGGTTGGCACTCTAGGATATTTAACCAGTAGCTTCAGGGAAGTAGTCTTTTCATCTATCTATTTCATCAAGATTTCATCAAAGAATTTTCAACTCTAAGTTTATTGGACATCCTGTAAGAGCATCCAGCAAAAGAGTTTTAAAATTTAAAACTTTCAGTGACCAGACACTAAGAAGCAATTCCTCTCTTTCCTGATACATAACAAATTCCGCACGTTTACAAACTTAAACAGTTGCCTTATAAATAGTCCAGTACTGTTTAATTGCACTCTTGATTGATTTCAGATGTTAGGGAAGGTCAGGCCTAATCAGTACTTGGACAGGCAACCTGTCTGATAGAGAGCAGGTTGTGATGATTCAGCACAGGGAACTTGTATTGGGGGCTGTTTCTCAGTGAGAACAGGTGAGTAATATGTTTCATTTTGCAATCTTGACAGTTTGTAGTCTAGTACTCCTGCAGCACTCTTTGTTATCGTTAGGACGTTAGCTGTCATTTCTGAATCAAACCTCCAACAAGAAATTACAGCAGGTTTAATTCTGCTCATGTTAAAGTAGCTAACCAGACTTTCATGGGAGCAAGATGAAGTTAAAAGCCTAACAGCTTCTGCTTAATTCTGTTTTGGTAGCTAAATTTTACTTTTTGTCTGGAATTACTGGGTTGTGTTAAATTCCTTTTAAGCAGCTCTCTTTCCTATCACAGTTGTGTGTTCATAGATGAAGTTGTCTGTTGGCCGCATATAGTGCATTATGTACTTACGTTGTTGCACAAGTAGTTCTGGGCTATTATACTACTATCACTGCTTCTCTTGTCTGCTTACAGACATAATATTCTCAGTCTACAGTAGCACTGTTAGCTTGATTTCAGTTGTGATTAAAAAAAAAAAAAGTCACAAAGGGAAACTAGGAGAAAGCGAAGGAAGCTGCCCTTCAGCCATCCTGCACTTGCCAGTAGCATGTGCAATACTCTGCCAAATGTATTCAGTAGCAAGGCTGGTAGACTTTTGTATAGTCTAACTTCAGCTCTCTGAAGCCATTTTCTGTATGTGCCTACTTTATATCTATTTTACAGTAACATCCACTAACTGCTAGTATTAAAGAGTGTAAGAGGCAAGATGGGTCTCTGGTGTAACCCAGCATGTTCATGTTACTTCCCTCAACAAGACTTGGACAAGTAGCTTTCTCCCTTCTTCCTGTTATGCCAACATTCATTTTAGTGGGAGTTCTTTGTAAACCATTCCTTCCTGTTCACTGCACAAATTCAGCATTGTAAAGTCTGCAATGAAGAACAAGGACAGAGCAATCCACTCCTGCATGCCCCCTGTTAATCCCATTCTCTTGTTCATTAAAAGCTCCTATTGACTTTGAAACAGTTCCACCGGGCTTTTTGATGACAGATATTTGCCCAGAGACAACTCGGCTGAATTTTGTTTTCAAACATCAAAGAATATTTTGCTTGTACATGTAGTTCAGACAGAATTATTGATAAAGTTGAAGTGGGATTAACAAAAGTGCTGCCAGAGCCGTGGCTGTATACTCTGAACCTGTGATGTATCACGAAGCATTGGATTTTGCATCTGACCTTCAGGGCTTCCCACATTCCCACATGAATCTGAGACACAATCATATTGTACAGTAAGTTTTCAACTTTCTACCATTTTTAGACTTTCCAATTTTGCACAGCAATTTTTGCATGTATCTTTTAATACAAAACTTCAGTCTGAAGATGCTCGTCACAGTCAAAAGGGAGAAATTTAAGACTTTGTAACTTGTAAAAACAAGCATTAATCTTACACAGTATTATCTTTCTAACATTATATATAAAGTTCTATGAAGTGTTTGAAACAGTTAAATCTAGAAAACTCGTGTGGGAATGCTTGGAAGGGAAGACTAAAACTAAATATTCTTGTTTGGTTATTTGTATTTTAAAAGATATATTTAAATCCTAAAATGAAAACTTCAAATGTTTCAGAAATAGTGAAACAGCAGAGCAGAGAGGAGGGGACCATAATCCAGCCTCTGCTATTTTTAGCCACTTTAAGGGAAGTAGGCTAAAGAATTGCTATGTCTCTGATTTATAATCAGGTTAAATGACAACAGCTCTTTGTTCTTTCCACCGGGTGCTTCACCCTTTCATCCTAATGCACAAACGCCTGTGGCCTAGGATGCCCATTTTTAGTCTCCCATAGCATATGTCTGCAAAGAGAATCTTAAGCCCCTTTTTCATCAGAATAATGTCATTATCAGAAATCTTGTGTGACCTTTGTGGCATCCAGCTATTCTGTCAATATCTGCAGCTATTAGCAAGCTGCTAAAAGGATTTTACGTGTGATAAGGGATGTCAAAGTAAATCCTTTTTCTTCAGGACTTTTATTCTTGAAACAGTTTTTACTGCAAGACTGTGTAGAACAAGTTCAATATATATTTATCGCTGAATGATGAGGTAAAAAATGCCAGGATAGCTTTATATGGTAACTTCTCTAATCAGAGATGGTATCTATGAGGAAAGATATACATACTATACATAGTATAAAAATAAATATAGATATTGTATGTATGTCTAGCTACATGTAATATATGCATATGTTTGTTCTATTTATTCATTATGTATTATTATTATAATTATTTCCTTTTTTTTAATTAATTTTTTACCTGCATTTATTTCACTGTATGTAACATAATAAAAAGTAGTATCAGTCTTTGCCTCGTGTCATATCAGAGGGCTTTCACCCTTTCACCTCCTCTACCAGGAGCACACTGCACAACCCAGACCCAGCACAGCAATCATGAAGAAATCTTTTCTATTCTCACCCCTGAGTTCAGGCATTGTAACAGTAGGACCAAATCCTCAGAGGTACTTTTCTAACTCTTTTCTGATTCTGTCCCTTCCATCCCGCAGTGAGTGGTGTTTCACTGAGAGGTTGCTGGGTTTATTTTCCCAGCCCAGCTCCTGGGTTTGCAGACTGAAGCAGAAAGATGACCCAGCAAAAAATTCGCAAATACCAGTCACTTTGCAGAACAGCAGCAGTTTCCACATGTCTGCCACAGCTGCTGCATAAGCTCAACAGCTCCTAGGTTGAAATCTGCCTTCTCTGTCCTGGCACTGCACTGCATCGATCCCCTTGGACCATAAGTGAGCTCAAGGGGCCCCAAAAAACCCCAAGTCACAGAGCTTAAACTTTTTATCACAACCATCCAGAGGAAAGTCTCTAACATCTTGGCACCTACACAAATGTACTGTGAAGTAGCCACTGTGGCTTGGAGAAAAAGTTTTGCCTCAGGAAAGATTAGTGAGAAGATTGCAGAATATCTCTAGGCACCCGGAATATGCAAGTAATAATATTTCCTTGGAGAACAATGTAAGCCATGCCTTCCCATAATGAATTAAGTTCCAGATAAGCTGTTGTCAGAATGAACTCTCATCAAGGTGAGTAAACACTGTCCAGACTTAAAGGAGTACAGAGTACAATACTCAGTAACAAAGTTATATCACAGAGTGCTCTGGAGGAATGGATAGAGATGTTGCATATTTAACTCCTCATTCCTTATCTGCTTTGAAAAGACTGATAAATGTAATTAACGTTGCACATATCGGTTCTAAGTTCATGACTCAAGTAGAGAATTATCTTGAATGGACCTATTGTCTGAGATAATTAGGAAATGAAAAATATCCTGCAACACAGATGACTTCTGTTCCATGGAAAAGGGATAATCAAAGTGCTCAGTTCATGAGCACTGTAGCATGGGATCCGTTTAACAGTGCACCATGAGACAGGTACTAGGAAATATATTAATAACTGAGAAAATTTGCTTCAAAATAATTTCTGCTGTATGATCTGAGTGAACAAATGAAACCATGGAGTGCTTAACATACCTATTTGTTACCTAAGCACATTAGACAGATATTTCAATGTTCTGTGGATACCAGTTTTAGTATATACTTTATAGATTCTTTAGTGATCACCTTAGCAGCTATATGTAAGGAAAACATTTAGTGATGTGAAAAACAAGTGTTTTCTTTCTTTTCCCTCATTCTCCCAAGAGGAAGGTGCATACTTTCTGGAGCTGGTTGCTTTGAAAGTTTTTCATTTAATAGATTTACTTTTGCTTGAGCATTACAGAAGCATGGACAGGTTTGTTTAGTCACTCCATATTTCTTCTGACAGAGGCATTAAAAAATTCACTGTGTACCTGAAGCAGTAAATAGGAGGCTTATAGCATGGGACAGATCATTCCACTTCCATAGAAATTTTTCTTTCAAGCTTTATTTCTTCCACATCAAGAGAAGTTGTTGGATATCACCACCTTTGTCTCATAAACTTGAGGGGAAACTTATTGGTTTTTAATATGTCAAACCATAAAGATGTGGACAGAATATAATTTTTTTTCTAAGTTTACTGGAAGTTTTTGACATGCCTAGGTCTTAAAGACCTAAAAGACAAAAAGAGTGAACAAAGGTGTTTAATTATATCCAGTTTGAGAAGTACATTATTTATTTATTTTTGCCTCAGGAGATGCAAAATTTGATCTGAAACTGACTTTCTACTGAAATTTATGGAAGCAAAATGTTAAGTCTCAAAATGTCATAGAGAACACAATTCATATTATGTTTGGGCAGGTTTCTGAACCTTTTTAGTTTTTATTCACCCAGTTGTAATGCTAATGCTGTCTGCACTGCTGAAATCCAGAGTCCACAGAGTGTCATCTTCGCTTCCCTACATCTTATGCATCAGTCGCCTGTCATCAGGCCCTAGCTCAGGAAGCCCAGGTTGCTATCAACTTGCAGTTTTTGATCCACGGTTTGTGGATTTATTTGTTTATTTATTTATTTTGAGCCAAAAGGGGTAGGTATGATAGGAATATGAGAAAAAAAGTTGAAATGGACAAATCAGGTTCAGGTACATGTTCTTTAACACACAGAACAGCTTGGTTTGCCTTTCCAAGCCTGCAACTCCAGCAGAGGTAATTATTTATTCTGTAGTTTTAGATGATCCCTGCAACAGTTTTCTTCTTTATTTATTTCTAGTAGTTTTTTTAGAGTATGCGTACACAGCCAGTGTGCTATGTGCTAAGCAACCCGCTAAAGCAGTCTGCCTCTCTGCAAAACCTTTAGGTTGAGGTGTGGTCTGATGTTAACCACAGCAGGTCTCTGCTTGGGACAGAGTAAAAGTAGAGTTTACCTTTGTGTAATCTTATACAAAGAGAGCAAACCAACAACGGACTTTTTGCATTTCTGGGTGGAGTATGTTAAAGAAAGCTTCAGAAGTGCAGTTTACAGGCACCAGCCTCGCTCACAGATGTGAAAACAAAAGGCTAATAAGCTTCTTTCTTTTAGTTTTTCAGTAATTCCTCAAGTATCATTTCAGCAGACTACCCCACTCAGGCACCTCCATCAGAAAAAGAAACAACAAACACAAAAGCCAGCTCTGTAGAAAGGAAATGGTAGGGCTTTTGCTTTTCTACCTCTGCTGCGAAAAATATACAGGGCTTCAACTGTTGCATGTGTTCCTACAGATAAAATACATTGCTGAATATGCACACAACCCCAAAACACTTCTCATTTACCACAGACCACAAACACCTCCTTCACCAATAAATGAGAAAGGAGCTTTAACATATTATCTCCCCGCTTTCCAGAAAAGCTTTTCCTTTTCTAACGTCTCACCCTTACTGTGTGTACCTTCATGTTTTCAACAGAGAATTCAGAACAAACTGACAGTGCTGCATGAAACATCACAGACACCACCCAGCTACAAGTCCAGCCCAGTTGTGGAGTTGTCCTAACTGAGGAGGGGTTTCTTATTTCTGGCTGTAAACGCGCTAGCTGTGATCCAGCTGGTAAACGATCAAAGGTCCATGAAATGGTATTCTGTTTGAAGATGCTTGTGAAGATCCAAGTGCAGGGGACAAGTTTCACCCTCCCAGCTTTCACACGAGCACTAAAGGTTATGTGCAGACTGTTATGCTCTGACAGATTATTCAAAACTGTACAAACGTGGCTTCTATCCACTGGCAGCAAGACAATCCAGAGGTGTTATATGCTATTTCTGTGAGAAATATGATAATAATTCATCAACTTTCACCATTCTAGCCAATTTCATTTTTGTGATGTGATGTCATAAGCCATTTAAATGAAGACAAGCACAGTCATCCAGAAACTCCAGCTTAATGACACTAGCCCAAAATTAACTGACAAACATCTATTTACTACACATATATAGGACAGAAACACATTTTGTCTCCAGGTGCATAGTTCTTTTCAGAAATACAGATATAACTTTCAGATGAAAACTTGGAATCGTAAAATTCAAATGTGGAGATTAAATATGAATGAAGGGGCTTAGGTAAAAGGTAAAATGTTGAAGTGAAGAAAAAGTTGTAAAGAATACTGCTTATCTGAAAATAAAAGTTTTTTAGAAAATTTCACTTCCAGTAATTCCAGTTGAAATTTTCTTTACTGTGACAAATTAATCGCAGCAAGGGCTATTGTGAACATACTTTCTTAGAGTAGCAGAGGAAGAACTTAGCTCTCTGCCTGAGCCAGAAATTTCAACATCTGCTGAGAATTACTATTAGACAAGAGTTCTTCCTCTCTTTGAGAAGTCATCCACCATAACTGTGTACGAATACGCAAAAAAAAAAAATATCCACTTCCAGTACATGGCAGATTCTGAGGCTGACTTACATTTTTCTACTGAAGCCTGGCTTTCATTAGTCAGCAAAGGAACAGTTAGTCAGAAAAGAAGCCCTGCCTTGCAGCTGTGACAGTCTGCCACTATGAATCTATCGTGCCCGAGCCCCCAGTCACAATTTCTTTCCCTCCATCTGGTATAAATATTTAGTAGTTTTAATGTCACTGTTTCAACTGAACTGACTTGGGCTATTCAAATATTCACGTGTTTCCTTCCCCTGATATATTTTGAAGGAAATGACATATCTCCATCCTTCATCTACCTGTTTTTTTAATGACTAAACAACTAATTAGTGATATTTTTTATGGTAACTAGAGCAACAGCAGCCTTGAATATCATTGCATTTAATAGTAGTTAGAATATCCTTGTCATTCTAAGCACCTAAAGGATTTCCTGGATGCTCCTCTTCTCTGTTGATGAAAATAAAAACAGCTTGGGAGTTTGCATTCTCTGGCAAGATCTAATCACCTTCACCAGTAGTGGGAGCATTGCTCTGGAAACCTCTGCAAGGTTTTCTGATTTGCAGCAAGTTTTCAGGCTGGTCAGTTCTCACGAGCTCAGCATTTACTGTCAGGCTTTTAAAAAGCAACTCTAGAGTTGACAGACATAGGAGTATCAAAGGGACTGTTTGTCTGTACAAAGAGGAAATGTTTTGCAATGTTTTGCTTGAGCTCTAATGTTCTCAGCATCTACTTTTTTTGTCCCACATGGTTGCTGAGGAAACCTCTGAAAATAACTGATATTAGTTATATTCTGTAAGTAGCATCCGCAGTTGGAACATCATTTTAGAGGCTTTCGAGGTTGATTCTTCTTCTTCTTTTTTTTTTTTTACTTTTTCATGCATTTGTGGCCAAGCTGCTTCAAGAAGGAACAGAGAATGAGAAATCTCTCAAGATTTTATTAGCATCTGAAAAGGACCCGTACAAAATAAATACAAAACCAAAAGCCATCCAAGTGAGCCCTGGCCATGTGGCAAGCCAGTTGATGAGCTCAGGTGGAGCTTCTTGTAGAAGAATTTTATGGTCAGAGAATGGCATCGGTGAAAACCAAATTATTTATGTGAACAGCCACCAGTTTATTACAATATGCACTGCACTTGTTTCAGTTCTCCAGTTAGGGATGTTAATGCTTTCCCTTCTCCCCCAGCACTGCCTGAAAGCCACTCCCTGTGGAGGGTACTAGAAAAAACTTTCTTACTTGCTCGTACTGCAACTAACTGCTCTGCAAAGACACAGAAATAGAAGAAGGTACTTCAGAACAAGGTTATTCTAAGGGATTGGGACAAAGTTCTGCCTTTTGATTTTGATTTTCAGTCAACACTGGAATCAAAGTGCAGACTTCATCGTATTGTTCAGTCTTTGTCCTGTCATTTTGATTCAGATTTTGTTGAGAACAAAACTTGGCTCACCAAGGAAAGAATTCCTTGTATTTGAAAATTGGTCTGAAAATTCCCGCCCCCCCCCCCCCGACAAAATGAAGCAATTCATCTGCTGCACAAAAGGTGTTCTGCAGTCCTAACTCAGACAAAACTTCTGCTGCTTTGAATTGTAACCTCCTGACTGTGGATTATATTTCTTAACAGTTTGTTGGGGTTTTTTTAGTGTGTGTACTTTTCCTTAACAGTGTGTGAAGCACAGCTGGATTAGAAATAAATAAATAAACAGTTTTAAAAGTAGTTTGTTTTCACACTTGAAAAGGCAGCTTCAGCAAGAGTTTTATTGTGCCTATAGATGCAAGCATAATTAACGTTTCTTCTGGTGACTTAGTATCATACAGCTTTTTAAAATGGCTTTTAAAATGGTTGATGAAATAATCTTAATTAGATTATTTGCTTTAGCATCTGCTGCTGTTGTCATCTCATTTGCAGTGTTTGCATTTGGTATAAAGATCTTTTCTTTTTCATCTTGAAAAACAATGTAATATCTGTATGCACTGCATGTAATTGTAGAGTGTATACTTGTATTTTTAGTACATGCTATTCCTTGAGCTGTGATTGGGTAACCTGGTAAGCTTCATTTACTCCTGTCTGCATGACCAGGATGCACAGCACAGGAGGACTTGTAATGCGATAAAAGAGCTGTGAAATCTTGCATTTTCTTGTAGAAATAGAAAAAAAAATCTGTCTCAACAGCACAAAAGAGTATTTTGTAGGCTATAAAGCATCTTTAAAATAAACACTAAATTAGGAATGGGACCATGGTCCATTGTAAGTGCACCAAGAATTATGTAAGCTTTGAGTAGGTGAATATTTAGAACTAACAACTGTTTCCTGTTATTCTCTTGTGTTATTTTCAACCCTTTTTAGACTCAGTCAGCTGCTGAGACGTTTCCTTCATGTGAGACTTCAAGTTTTCATCAACTTCTTACAGTCTAGCAGCATTCAGTGGAAAATGAATGAGCTGAACACCAGAGGAACAGAATAGGCTGAGAGGAAAGAGGTTATCCTGGAAATACGATTCTTTTCTGTGTAGGACTAATTCCAACTATTAAAACATCAAAATATTACAATATTACTGAAGGGTTTCATAGATGAGAAGCAAAGTACAGGCATAAAGCGTAATACACCATCTTGGCTTGCTGAGCTGAGAAAAACTGAATCAGGTACAGAGTCGGTAGTATAAATTTCTGTGCCTACATCTTTAATATAAAAGGTGAAGTGGACCAAAGATCTGTCAAGAGTTTATGTTTCTCTCAATGTGTTTTGCTGCTGCATGAGCTGTGCTGTTCCCCCAGCCTTGTTAATGGCACCAGAGTGAAGATGATTCCCTATTAACAATGGTGATTTCTCATCATACCAATGACATGACGTTTCAACATATCAACCTACACCCTATTCGGGAGCAGGAGGCTGCAAACTAGGTTTATAGGCTTTCTTCGATTTATTCTCTGTTATACTTTATGCTAGATTACATCATGCTCACTGCCAGACCGTTGTAATAAGCATACCAAAACTGCATGGAATGAGAGTAAGATGCTATTTTTTTTAAATCATTTCTACATGTTTTTCCTGGTGTTATGCTATGCTTTGAACTTAGTAAGGTACATGAGTCACCCATAGTATTTTTTCCACTTCTTAACTGTAAATATAACTCCCAGACTAATGTATGGATTTGAGGATTTCAGATGGTGATTGACAGAGCTCTGAGCTTGAAACTATGGTGCATCTTCAGTGGAAGAAAAGGTGGTAGTCATTTCAGTGGAGGTCTTTTGAGAGAAGGAATATCCATGCAATTCAAGCAGGCTGTGAAATACAACTGATTTAACCAGAATTTTCTAAGAGCATTTCACATTTTGGATTAACCTTCTTAAAGTGGTAGTTATTCATGTAGTTTGTAACCCATACACAGTGTTACCTTTGTACAAGAAATTACTTCTGAAATGAACAGTTCAGTTCCTTTATGAATGTACATCTGAGTTCTCTTAACACTTGTTACTCAATTTGTGTACAGCCTGTGTGCTTGTACCATATAGCCTACTGTCACAATCTTTTGCAAGTGAACTCATGATCTCACTGACAGTGGTTTCTAAACACTCTTTCATATATAGATTTTCTTGGTTCTTTGAGCTGTCACTAAACCATGCCAAGCTATGTGCATCTTAAACTACAAAGGAACCACAGGCACAATAAATTACTTAGTCCCTAACATCAGACACAAAGAAAAGGTTATCTGCTTTGCTACATTAATGTCAGAATCACAATGCTAGTAATTGTACATGGCTATTTGTTATTATTAGTTCAGATATTGTTTTCTCTGGCTTCTTTTTTTAGCCCTAAAGCATTAAGAGCAAACTTTTAAGATCAGCAAACCATTCAGTGTGCAAAGCCAGTGATATTTTTTCAAGTGATAAAATTATTGCATAATGCATTACAGTGATTTCCTTAGACAACTTTTGACACCTAAGTGTTAGGACCAGTAGTTTGTCATGGCGGGTTTAAGCCTGTTTGTTATCCTTAGCTTTGTGCCACTTTTCAACACACAACTTCTCTCAAAACAATCAGAATTTTCCCCTGTACTACCTATGTGTGCTGGTGTAATGCTAGACATTAGAAGTCAAAATATAAAAGCTTGTTTCTAAACTGGAGCTGAGGGAAAGATCAACAGAGAAATCAGAGGTGTTGCTGATATGGTCTTACCATTCAGACGGACAGCAAAATTGTCACAGTCACAATTTAAAAAGAGCTAGTAGGAGACGAAACACAAGTATGAATTGGGACAATAGGTGAGTGACTCTTTGGGATGCAGTGCCTTCTCATTTCTTAGAGACTAATTAGAGGCTAATAAGTCTTTGGTAAATTTGAAGGAAGTAATGAGCAGTTACTGGAACAGACAATATATCTCTGCTTTTCTGAAGCATCACACCATTCCCAGCAGGAGGAAAGCAAAGAGTGGAAAATGCTGCTAGTGTCACAAGCTTACGCTGAGAATAACACAACCTACAGATGAAGGTGGTCTTTGAATTAGACTGAAAGGATATTACCTGTAGGACTTTCAAAGACATAATCTGCTGATCATGATGGAGAAGAAAACACAAGAAAGGCACCTTTACTGTGCCAGAATCAAGTAGATAAGATTAATGAGATTTGGAGAATGTCTTTGGAGAATGTCGTGGAGAAAACTTTGAAATGAAACAACAGTGAAAACCCTTGGTTTCTACAATAGTTCAATGTTTATTTCTGCTGCAGTTGCTTTTGACAGTGTGGTATTGGCAATGGGCTTGTGTGATTTAAGTCCTCAGCAATAACAAGACTTGTCAGCACAACATACCTTCTACTTCTGGCTCTCTTCTGCATTTATTATTTAGCAGACAAACTATAGCTCTTCCTTTCTAAATGCTTCTAGGAAAGACAGAAGTTGAGGAGCAAGGTAGAGATCTTGAATTGCCCAAGACTGAAGAAATGTCAAGTAAATCTCATCTGCCTAATGCTTAACCAGACATTCTGGAAGTTAGCTGATAAAAACCTACTGTAAAGGCTTTCATGTCTAATAGAAGTCAAATGGTGGTGAATAGGTCAACCATATGTCCAGTCACACAGAGGATATATCAGTATGGAGAAAACCATGTGTAGGATTATCTGCCCATGATATACAGCATTGTAAAGAAAAATTATGTTTGTGGTGGTGTGTGTGGTGGCATTAGTGTGGGAAACATATGTTCTCAAAGGGGACTTGCTGTACCTGATGGATAATGGGTAAGAACCATAAGAAATATTACCCACATGTGCCACAAACACCATTTTACTGCTACTGCTGCTGCTAAGCAGCCATGCAGGATCCCATGCTCAGGACACCTGGAGAGGCTGGTGGATGGGTTTTTGATAACTACTAAGATTATTTTTAATGAAATTTTTCAAAACACATAATACTTTAAGTACTATAGGATTCCTGAGTAAACATGCTGCATTAATACATATTTGAACAACTAATTACAAAATGAAAGGAGGAGATGTTAAATAAATAAATCTTAAATAAAAAATATAAAAGTTTGAAGGGCTCCTTAGGTGAAAATTTTTCACCTAAAAATGCTTTGCTAATAACAAAGTTCTCCAGCAAACAGAGCACATAGAATCATAGAATCACAAGGTTGGAAAGGACCTACAAGATCATCTAGTCTAACCATCCTCCCACTACCATTGCTTCCACAAGCTACTAAATCATATCTTGTAGCTCCTCTTCTCTGAGACATACTCAGCCAGCCAAAATGAGCTGGCACACAATGTTGTAATTTCTATGAATTTCTTCCTCTTTTTTACATCTGAATGAGATCAGTTTATCTCAAAGCGTTGACTACAAAACCTTGTGTCGAAAGATGTCAACATAAAAAAAGCACACAATAAAATTGAAGTATATTAGCTTTTCTTAAAAAAAGAAAAAAGAAAAGAAACACCTAAAATTACAATCCTAATCCAAGAAATTCCTGTGTAACCTAGTAATGGCAGTGCTAATAAAGAGCTCCACGGATCAGTGCAGTGTCACCAGGGTTCCTCTGACATTTTACATGGAGTTCAGCTATCAGCTTCAGCTGCACAGGGAGTCTTTCCAAAATGAGAGGTTTACAAAATGGAAGAAACGTTACTACGGTGATTCCTTGGTCATGTAACACCATCTTATTCTCATGAGACATTTTGCTGATAATTCCTACCAATATGTGGTTCATATTCCAACAAATATGTGGTTAGAATATTTGGTTAGTTCTCTTTACTATGGGTTTTGCGGGTCTTATTTCAGTATTTGCTATTAACCATCAACAAGCAAATTGAAAGCTTTCTCTGGACAGAAAATGCTGCTGAGAATACTAAATATACTGCTGCTTCTTTCTAATTCAACTCACATATTTAACACTTTAATTACATATTGGTAATAAAGATGGCTGAAAGTGTAGATTACTGAGAAGATGTTACTGTAGCTGATAACAAGTAAAAAGAAAAGATCCAGGAAACAAAATCTCTGTGGAAGCTTTCACTGTGGATGCCCAGTTTCCACGGTAGTAAATGTAGGATAAAAGCTTAGATATGCTGTGTTTCAGATCTGGTCGACAAAATAAATAAATAAATAAATAAAATTTTAAAAAATCTGAGCAATTTAATAAGAACTCAGGCACAACATCCCCAGGAGAATATGAGTCAACGCATGTGAAAAGTTTGCATAGATGAATTAGAGATGTAGCAAGAGATAATAGAACAAATGTGTTTTGAAATAAATGTTTTGCTGAGAATCAGGGAAATAAAACCACTCTTTCATTTACTAGAGGAGAAGGTGAAGGAAACAACTAGGAATAGATAGGGAAGGTAGAAAATCAGACAGAGAAAAAATTTCAAGAATCAACGATATGCTTAAGCACGTGTTTTAGAGAGAGCAACCAGAGTAAATCCTTATGGAAGAGAGGGAAGTCACGACTGTGATTCAAGTTTTTTTCAAAGATTTTGCCAGGACTTTTGCAAGAAAGTAAAGAAAATTTAAAAATCAGAGATAATGCAGAAAACACCAAAGTCAGAGTGGCTAAGAAGCTATTCTCGTAGCATATCATAATTGTCCTTAGAACAGGGAAGGAAACATTGTAAACCAGGAGTTTAGCACAAATATTTCAGCACATCTCTATTATGCATCTTTGGTAGCAAACGGAAAGAATGAAACCTTTTAAAAATACCATGGAAAAACAGCTTGTTTTCCATGATTCTGGAGGTCACTTACAGTTCCCTCAAAGAAAGCTCTAAACACAGTCATCCTTTTCAAAAACACGTATGCAGGCTCTCAAGCTAAGTAAACAACTTTAAGTCCTAAAATTCTGTTCTTTGCTTTGAAAAAAAAGCCAGTGTACCATATGCACATGACACCATTGACTACTGTGCGAACTCCAAACTGAAAAGTAAAACAACTTGTAGTTTTATGTTATTAGTCATTTTCTGACTGAGTGGTTAATGATGTTCCTGTCATTAATACATCTGCACGCCCACCTCACCAGCTGTGCTTATTCACCATTTTCTGAACCTTCATCTCTAAATTAAAACTGTGAAATGATCAAGCTCTAACAAGTCACTTCCCTAATCAAAATTTGAGAAGAAATCATTTTGTAAACTTAGTCTAAGGGGTGAGCATATAAACACTGCTCTGGGCTGGGGTCTTGCATTGCTGAAGGGTTGGCAATGCAAGAATGTAGCTCTGAATTACTGAGACAGCTGAGACTCATCTTTTGGTTCTTGTGGTTTGTGTGTGCAAGTTGGGCTTTAGGTGCAGGTATCAGATCCCCATAGATTTCCTGCTAAATATTTATTTGCTTAGCTGGGTTTCTTGCAAAACACGTTTGACATTTATGGGCTTCTAGGCGCTTGTATGATGTAAATTATCCATATTTTTTAAAGATTATAATATATGTTTTGAATTTCTGTGGTGCTGATCTGCAGACCCTGCAGGATCGCAATACACATTTCAAAAACATTCCTGTTGCAGATAAGCAGGAATGATAACTGCCATTTGCTGGTCCAGAAGACAGCTGTTGTGTTCTCTAGTTTACGAGAAAACAGTCTCTGGGAGGGGAGTCTAAATTCCAAGATCTTTGTCTCCAGACACTTCACTACAGTAAATTTCAAACCATCCTCCCCTCAAATAAATAATTAACTACAATTTTAGAAGTCCTGTTATGTTTGTTTGCAACTACAAGGAAAAAAAAAAAAAAAAAGGCTTGGTTTAAGTCTCTCAGCATGAAGGATGACAAATGATCTCAAATTATGCTTATAATACTTACTCCATCTTTAGAATTTATTTACAACAAGTCAATGCCCCCAAGATGAAGAGAAGGCATTTAATGTGGCAGATCGTGATGTAGGAGAAGCAATAAAAAGGGAAACACAGCTTGAACTGTAATATTGCTGGGTAACTTACATCTCCCCGCTGAAGGCAGCAGAGTTGCAGTTACCGAACTGCTAATCTGTTCTACTGTTTTTTAATCAGATGTTGGCATTATCTGCCACTAATTGCTTTTTCATTTCCACTTGTAATTATTCCATTGCATGTTTGCAGTGAGAAGCTGAAAATGAAGCAGATCACCAAGAAAGAATTAATTGTTAATGAATAATCATCAGTAGGAAGCCAATTTCATTATCTTCAAAGAGGTAGCCAGAGATTAACTACTAACTGGTGTTCTCCTACTTTCAGTGCATGACTGTAAAGTAATCACAAATAATCACACCCTCCAATTTCATCAATTATTTTCTATTATGTGAATTGATACCCATTTTTGTCTTTGTTGTTTAATGTTAATGGTGGTATTCAAGCTGGGGTGTGCTAATTGGAAGGTGTTGAATTCAGTGGGCTTTGGGCCTAATTATTGGAGCATCTTTTACATTAGCATATGATCCTAGGAGGGATACATAGTGGTCGTTGCTAAATTTACAAGATACAAACGCTTTATCTTTGTTTTGAAATTTTAGACAGTTGCTTAAAATAGAACGATATATGCAGAGCTACTTTCTCAGCAATGCACGCGCACAGGTCTGTGTTAAAAACATGCTATCTAATAATTGTTTACTGAGGAAGTCTCCTTAAATCAACATGCTGAAAACAAAGGCATTTGCAGTTTAAACAATGAGTTTAATTGTGTCAAGGTCTAAAAGAAAATAAATAAAGAACCTGTTATATACTAACCAGAAGTTTTAAAGAAAAATCCCATCTGCCTCATCATTATTGCATACATTGGCGGTCCAGTTAGAATTATTAACTCATTCAGCTTTGCTACGGGTCTACTTCTGAAGACCTCAGTGATGCCAAGTGTAATTTTAAAGAATAGCTTGCCTAATCATTTTAGACGCATTCTACTACTGTTTGTACCAATTTGTATTCAACTGCCATCAAAGAAGTAATGCCAGCTGAGGAATAGATTCAATCTCTGTGTATTACTGCACACTTTGAAGCCTATAAGCTTCTGCACATGAAGATATCTGATAAAACAGTGGAAATACTGCCTGCATTTTCTCCAGCTTTGTACTTCTCCATGAAAATCTCCCTGAACTTCCACCAAGGGAACAGTTGTCGCTTCTCAGTTCAGTTTGGATGGAATTGAGACAAGCTGGCTTTTAGCCACAATTTCATTCTTTCCCAGGGCCAGAGGATGTAAAACAACCCCACTACCTGCATTTGAAAGAGCAAATACATCAAAAATAGTTTTACTCATGGCCCTCCTTAGCAGATTTATTTTTTTTTAACTGAGAAGGATGACAATTTATCAGTGCTCTGAAAACCTACAGAAAGGAAGATGAGCACTCAATGACTTCCAGATTTTCTACAAAAGAAAGAATGGAATTTTAAAGCAATCTTTCTCACTCCTAACTGACAGCATCACAGAAACAATGCTGGCTATAGTCAGCCATGGTTTCTGACAATCACTGTAATTAACATAGAAGTTTGACCTTTGTGCAGTTGAGAAGAAAAATAGGGCCTAACCAGACAAAAGATACAACCTGATGGAGATTTAGGAAACTGTAAAGATCCATTCTGATGCATGCAACTTCTTAGCAGAAAGTGGTTGATAGCCACATCAAACTCTATTAAAAATTTCAATGCAGCCACCACGATCTGTTAATAACCCATCTAAGCCACTTCTGTAAATTAGCAGTATGTTTCTTCTTGTACATTACATTCAATGCTTTCTGACAGAGCTTGTAATTTTCAGCCAAAACAGTCAAAAGCGGCCAAGGCAATTCAATCTTTAAGGCAAAATCCTTTTTCCCATCTATCATGACAACGTATGATGTGCTGATGTCACTGTTGCACCAAAATATTCTTCAAGATGTGCATGCTTGCATTCAGAGCAGAGTGGCTTCTGTTACATTTCTTTTTTTGGCACAGAATCTGACAATCTATTAAATAAATATTAATCCCTTGCTGCCTTCAAAGCTGTCTCTGCCATATTAGGATTTTAAATATCTTCATTAATTGCTTAACTACCTTTTCCTAAATTCCCCATGGGGTCCTTTGATACTAGTCACTCTAATGTGTTACCATGTGATTCCTGGTATCACTGCGCTGTAATAAAAAATGTATTTTTAGCAGATTTTTTTTACGAATGTATGTGTCCAAATGAAAATCTGATATTTACAGACTCCAAAAGCAGGCAGACCTGGAGAGAGTCACTAAAATGTAGTCACTACTGTATTTCTAAAAGGGTAGAAAGCAGTTTTGTATTAGTTCATATTTGTAGAAAACATTTGTGATTAAAACAATTCCATGTATAAATATCATAAGTTTATAAGCCAAATAGAACACATTAATGTGAAAGTGGCAAAAGAAAGGTTAATAAGTGAAATATCTATGGTTTAATTATTGTATGAGGTGATTATTCACAATAAAAAGTTTTTAAAGTGACATTGAGGAAGTGCTGGATAAAAACTGTGGCACAGAGGATAATTTAAAGCTATGCTTTTATACATAGGCCAAGATTCTAGTTACCCAGCTACCAAAACTAGCAGACAATCCCCTTATGTTTCTTTTTAAATTGCTGCTTGTCACAGGTTGAAGAAATAGATGAAAAGACAGAAACAATGCAGAACTCCTCCTTATGTTCAAAATGTGATGATGTTACATTTATGGAAAAGCTTTCAAACTTGATGTAGTTACATAGCCAGAACAGAGGGGACATGCAAAAAGTGAAACGGCAATCTGAAAAACATAGCTGTGCTTTGTGACACTCCTGAAATGCAATAGGAGAATCAGTAAAGTAATTTTGGTCAAAAGCACCAAAAATGTTGTGTTTATTTATGTATGCATTTGTATTTTTGATGCAGAGGTCTAATGCAATCATCATTCATATTCACCACGGTAATGAACTGGCCTATCTCCTCCAATCCCTGCTAGCTACCACATCATGCACATTTTTTCATATGATACTTCATGTTGAAATAAACACAATATTTTATAACCAGAGGTTGTGTTACTTGTTTTGTCACTGTCTCTTCTGTTTAATCATCCTGTTTAGGAGGAACAAAAGATCTGATGAAGCATCTTCTGGCTCCCCTAATTAGAGATTTGTATTCAGTGATGAGAATATTGATCTAATTAGCTATGCATATTCTTTTGTAATTGGCCAGAACAAACTGTTTTTCAAGACCATTTAGACTTTTTTGCTATGTCTTATTCCGTGAAGTTTTTATCATTCTACAAACTCTGATGAGACTGTAAGAAACAGCACTGGATTCTTCTCTAAGTTAAGAAAGTTGGCTAAGTATTCCTCTGTTGTTGGACCTTCTCCTGTGAACTTTCCAGCATTCATTTCTGACCTTTCTTGTATTAAAGGAGGCATTCTAATTTGTATTGCTAATAGCTATCTGTCACACTTAGCTTGATGTATCATAGGCATAGATTATACAGTAGGGTTGGGTTTCCCTTGTGTTTAGTTTAAATTGAAGCTTATATGAGAACACTTTGACTGTAGCTCTCTTTGAAGTAAAGGTGATGCCTTTATACAAAGAAAAGTGTTTTGAGAAAGTGACATATTGATGGCACAGTAGGAGATAATAAGGATGCCTTCCTTTTGTTACAAAGATTCATAGCCAAAGGGTCTTCAAGACTGTGGCTAATTTTATTGTTTCCAGTCAGGAAATGCTGATCACAAGATCAAGAATTCAGAGGTAGATCCAAAGTCCAGTGCTAGCTAGAATTTTTTGTTTCAAGAAAACACAACTTCTTCTTTTGGTTCAGGCTCTCATCTGACTTGTGTTACCCTGTGTCACAACCAGATTAGATTACTGCAGTGATCTTCCACGTAGCAATATCCCTTACTACTGATCTCAGAATTTCAGAGAGTAAAACACAGATTTTCCCACCTTCCTGGCTTATTTTTCTGCAAGAGATATTTTACAGAAACTCAGAAAAATTCTCTGGTATACATTTAATTTCTGGAAATAAAAGAATTTATCAGCTTAGATTACTAAGCACTGTAGACCTTATGTCCTATTTTATAACTGGAATTAAGTGGGGTAATTGAATGGAAAGCCTCCCTTCTTAGAAAACCTTGTGCAACTGTAAATTGATGCAACATTTTATGGAAATTATAGCTGATTCCTTCATGATCGTATTAGGAGGAAGGAAATTTTGCAAATGTGGTACATGATGTAGAAGAAGAATCTGCAGTCTGCCTCTAGAATTCAGCAATGGAAAACTATTAGATCAATCACCCTCAAAAACTGTGGCATCGGAACACAAAGTATCCTTATCTTTGCCATTATCAGCTAACAAAGGAAAAGTGCTTCCTTTAAACAATAAACAAATGAGAATAAAGCTTTCATGGGGGTAATTCAGATTTCCAGAAGTAAAGAAACAAATGTGTCCTCCAACACTCACTATAAACAGGATTGTATGACATTTTCAGTATTTCATCAGATTGTCTATTTAGATATCATAATGTCATGGTTTTATGATTTTTGGTTATCGGTATTCCACATCATAACATCATGTAGTGCACTAGGAGTGCATGAGAACTATTAAATCTATGTGTATTTAGAGATCCCTGGCTTCTGTCATACAAATCATGATGGGTTGTGTTCTAAAAGCCCAGTCTCCTTTGCCTTCATCAGGGAAAGCATGGGGCACTGCAAATCAAGAAAACGTTTCATGAGTTATGAAAGCCAGCATCAACCAGCATGGCATTTCTAACCAACTATTAGGAGTCTGCAGCCTCTGCTTTCCTTGATTCTTCACACCACAATCAAAACATCCCCAGAACCAACACAGAGAATTTTTAGTTTTATTCAGGCACTCCCCAGCTCATGGATTGACACGATGGACTGTGACAGCTATTTCAGAGGCACTCCAGTCCATCATGTCCTATGTGGCTGTTGTTCATGGTACACAAATCTGTGCACTAAAACTCCTTATGAAATATTTATCCCCAGAAAGGTAATGTGCATTACCAATAACAACTTCCCCCAAATAAAAATAAGTTAGTCATTTGTCATTTCCCCTCAAACCACTGTGTGCATCACAGTGTTGTCTTCAAACCTCTAGCTAAAAAAAAAAAAAAGACAGCAGGAAAAATTATTTATAATTTATAGGTGCCTGAATAAGCTAGGTGAAAATTTCATGCATTTCGAACACTTTAAAAGGGCCAAACAACCAGCTGCAGAGTGGAATTTATAATTGGAAGCAGTGACACGCTATACCCTACAGCAGCATCAAGAGTACTTCCATAGCAGTGTCACCTGAATAGACCATAATTTCATTTGGCAACAAAGTCCTATATCAGCCACTCCTGAAACACACCCGATTCAATAACGTAAAATACACAGTAATATTTTTGCATTTATTTATAGGTTTTCATTTTAATTCCAGAACAAAATTTCAACACAGCATACATAATTCTGTCTGGTTTTAGGGGATTTTCATTAAACTATAAGTGAATTGCCCTTCTGGCTGAAAATCTGTTTTCTTTTGCATTCCCATTCCTTCTACGTGCTACGTTCCCTCTTAAATTCCACATGGATTCTATAGATTTTATTTAAGCAGGGCCAAGTTGCATGAACAGATCTGCCCTAGAGAAGTTTGCCTCTTTTAGCATGCAACCCACTACTAATGCTCCTTTTTCATTTAGGTTTTCAATTTGGATGAATTCCAAATTACCATTTATTCCAATAGAAACACAACTAATTGCACAAAGCATCTTAATAAAGAATGGAAATAAGATTAAAAGCCCTCCTCCTTCTGGTGTTTCAATGTGTGGCATTTATAAAATGCAGAAAGGTACTTTAATTTCAGTTGTAGTTAGACCTCTTACACATCTTTTCTCTGGTGTTTTAGTACAAGTCAAGTAGAATTGCATTCAACTTGAAGAGGAAATACGGTCACCTTACATGCTTTTGTTACAAAGGATTGCTTACTCGTATTTTTCTCATGTTCTGAGAAAAATAATAGATAAGATGTTCACATACTGCGTGTTCATTCTGCCCTGGATAATTCCCTCCCCTAAAGAAGATGTTTCTGTTTTCAAGAGCTTTCTTCAAGAGAGAGAAAGAAGTATGTAACTGCCAAGAGAAAGAACAACAATAGATATTTTACATATTATACATCCTGATCTGCTGCAATCAAAACTCAAATTTTTGTCATTTCTAAATGTACCATCCGGTTGGATAAGAAAAATTTCAAACAAGCTCTTACTGGTTACATAAGCGTAATAGTCTAAGCAGAAAGAATAAGGACAAGAATGACGACACAGATGGAAAAGATTGGGAATAGAAGGCATGTTTAAAGATTATTATGTGAATGTTTGAAGGTGATAGTAGAAGCAGCACTGATGCCACAAGCAGTATGAATGTGGTGACTGAAGTCTTAAAGGAGAATGACACACTCTCCTAGAAGACAAGTTTGACAACAAGATTATAGACTTGAAATTGCCTGACAAAGAATAGACTTTTTCGATGTAACTATTGGTCACACTCAAGCCCATATTATTACAGGCCTGTGCTGGACAAGAAGTGACTGCAAGCACACACAGAGGAAAGGGTTATTTCCTTCCACTACCTCCTCCGTGCCACAGAGTAGCTCTGGAAGAATCTAGTTAAAACAGCTGCTCTGCAGCATAGCAGATCACTTATGCAATGTGGAGCAGTCAACAGTCCATTCCTACATGAAGAATCTCTCTAATATCCTTAAGGAGTGTTTAGCAAACAGAAAAAAAAATCAGGTATAGAGATAAATGAGATAACTGAATATTAATGGAAACGCATATTGGAGAAAGTAAAAACTGGAGTTTAAACTGGAATAAAAATGTATTTGCTGCAGTCAAGATGTACTTTAAACCAAGTAATACCTCAATCTGAAGCTTGATATTTGTAAAAATGTTTGATTAATCTGGTGTCTACCTGTGAACAGGCTGAATAGGCTGCCCAAAGAGAGATATTCATTCTTCTCTGGAGATATTCATAATCTGCCTGGAAGTTCTCCTGTGCAACCTACTGTGGGAAACCTGCTTTAGCAGGGGCACTGGACTAGATGATGCCCAGAGGTTGCTTCCAGCCCCTATGATTCTGTACAGGAAAATTATATGGTTACCCAGTAGGGCCACTGCTACTGCTATTTCTTCTCCTCTCAAGTTCACAGCATGTAGGGATGACTAAGAGGTAAAACAAAAAGAAGGAATGTTGGAAGGATTGCTTGCTTCATCCTATGTTTATTTTTTTTTAAACAGATCACTATGGGAAATTAATGACAATACAGAAGAAATTTCCAAATTTCACCACAGGAGCCAGTGAGACCAGGCCATATACATACACTGAACTACCAGCAAGGCTCATTGTGCTGTCTGGTACACATTCAACATATGGCAACAAGCATCTGAAATATTTAAGAGCTCAGGAGTACATAACAGGAAAAATAATAATAATAATAAAGCTTTCCCAATCATTTAAATTGTTCTTATTGCTCTTAAAACTATGGAAGTTTTGATTACATTACCAATATGTAAGGGAAAGATATGTGAAGAAGAAATTGATTACTCTAGGGGAATTCATCCTCCTCTCAATACAAGTGGAAGATGAATACAACTCAGTGAAAAAAGTCTCTTTATAGAAGGCTATAAAACATGTTGTTTCTATCTAATCCTTCATACATGTCACTTCCTCAAATTCAGGGCACTGTCAGCTGGCAAGCAGCTATTCACAAAAGCAGTTTGCAGTACTTCCTGATACCAATACCAAACTCCTGACCGATCTTTGTAGTGCTGTAGGAAATAGGAAGACTAGGAAATCCCATAGCCTAATGGCATAAAGGTCAACAGCTGGGAGTGAAATGCAGAAGAAATATGCCAGGGGCTACGGGCAAGTGGTCAACTCACTTTTGAGCCTCTGCTCTGGTAACCATTCTGTTTCCCTTCCCTGCAGCTCACAAAAAAACATAGCTTTGTTTCCGTAACAGCCTCCTGGAAATCTCAGTGTTCTCATTCTCTCCCCTATGATTCTATCACAGTTGATAGGATATAACTACTAATAACAACGTTACATAATTTACAGAAGTGGGGCAATTTCTGTATAGCGTAGACTATGCCCATCTGTACTAATTCATTATCTTAATATTCAGTGCTAACACAGTTCTCAGTAGTCTCGCTTACTAGCAATAAGGGAACATCATAAATGCACTGCACATCTGTAACTGAGTACTTATTTAAGGATGCACCTATATTTTTTTATAGCATATCAAAGATGTCTTCATAAAACTGTTTTTTGTTGATTCTTTTTTTTTATATATAAGACCCTGAAAAATTGATTAATGCTGTTTAAATGTTAAATATATTACACACATCAATCTTGAAGGGTATTTTCTTCTGTTCACATCTGTTTTTCATTACATTTTAAAAGAGAATTCATTTGCATAGTACTGAAGATATTTGTCGCAATGACAAATTCAGCAATTCGGCTTCCCCCATGCTCACTACAACTGCTAAAACTGCTAGTCACCCCTTCAACATGGGTTTCATTAGGATATGTTTTCTCCTGGCAGTGGAATACTGTAATTGTAAAAAAAAATAAAAAGGAATATAAAGAGTAAAGAAATTTGATAAAATCATAAATGGGATTGGTGGAGAGTTTTAGAAATGCAGGTTAATGAAAGGCTTAAGAAAATATTTTTAAAACATTCTAATTTTGCCTGTTCTTCATATTGTCATCTGTAACACAAATAAAAGTGAGCTTGGGGAACTAATGGGAGGTATGCTTCCTTTTTTTTTCTTAATATTCTAATATTATATTTTAAATATATATATACATATAAATATCTATTTTAAATATATATTATAAATAATATATATAGTATAATATTTTAATATTATATTTTCTTAAGATTCTAACATTAATACTACTAATAGCAGGTATACTTCATTTTTTTCTTAATATTCTAATGGAATTCTAACAGAATGCTACATATCACAGGAGTGGAAGGAGGGGGAGATATTCCAATTCATACAAGAATTGAGGCAATTTTCGTCAAAATTTTCATGAATTCTCTTTAAAGTGCTGTGTTTAAGACCATATTACTGAGACACTAAGACCTAAAATGCAAGGTATCCACACAAGATGATTTGCAGCCACCGTTGTTTGTTGATGTCATTCAAGGAAAAAGAGCAAGGCTCAAGGCTTAGTACTGAAATCATATTTCAGGCCAAATAGTACCTGAAAATCAAGGGCTATACTAAAAATAAAGAGTGAGGACATACTGCATCCTTTCAGCATCTGATTAACAAGGGTTAGTTCAAAAGTCCACTGAGTTGCACAGAAATGTTTAGAGAACATATCTGTAGATTCAGGCATTGCTGCCCAACAGTGCTCTGGAAAAAGTGAGTTCCGTGAGCTATGCAGAGTGAGGATTTCACTGCTCTCAAGCAAAAAAGCCTGGAGAAGAGCCAAGCAGTTTATCATGAAGAAAATGAAGGGCTTTTTTCATTTTGCTGTTGAATAGAAGATGTGTATGAGGCTTTAGTCCTCAAGGGGCTGGTAAGGCTGATGGTTTACACTGAAGATCACTGCTATTCCACACAGCATAGAATGTGCAGACCTGGACACATGGACAGAAACTGACAAGGTGGAAAGATGAGGAACTGACGCTGAGTTCCCATTTTGGCTCCATCACCATTTAACATACAAAAGAGCAAAGTGCCTTCAGAATATCATACAAACTTCCTTCCTAAGACTGAAAGGCTGTTAAATGAGTAGCTTCAAAAACTGAAACAGTGGGCTTACTAGCTTACTAAAGATCCATTCTTTGGATTAATAGCCCTCATATATGCAGAAGACATCTTGAGAAAGCTAGATATTGGCCTCTTATGTTAATTTTCAAGTCTCTATTCAAGAAAAGTAATCACACTGGTTCTAACGACATGAGCTAAAAAGAATCACAGAATCATAGGGGTTGGAAGGAACCTCCAGAGATCGTCGAGTCCAACCCCCCTGCCAAAGCAGGTTCCCTACACCAGGTCGCACAGGTAGGCATGCAGGCAGGTCTTGAATGTCTCCAGAGAAGGAGACTCCACAACCCCCCTGGGCAGCCTGTTCCAGTGCTCCGTCACCCTCACCGTAAGGAAGTTCTTGCGCACATTCATGCGGAACTTCCTATGCTCCAGTTTCTGGCCATTTCCCCTTGTCTTGTCTCCACACACTGCTAAAAAGAGTCTGGTCTTGCCACTTTGCCCCCTCCACCTTAGATATTTATAGACCTGGATCAGGTCCCCTCTCAGTCTTCTTTTCTCAAGGCTAAACAGACACGGTTCACTTAGCCTTTCTTCATAGGGGAGACGTTCCAGGCCCTTTACCATCTTTGTGGCCCTCCGCTGGACTCTTTCCAAGAGATCCCTGTCTTTTTTGTACTGGGGAGCCCAGAACTGGACACAGTACTCCAGATGAGGCCTTACCAGGGCAGAGTAGAGGGGGAGGATCACCTCCCTCAACCTGCTGGCCACGCTCTTTTTAATGCACCCCAGAATGCCATTGGCCTTTTTGGCCACGAGGGCACACTGCTGGCTCAGGGCCAACCTGTCGTCCACCAGGACACCCAGGTCCCTCTCTGCTGAGCTCCTCTCCAGCAGGTCATCCCCCAGCCTGTACTGGTGCATGCAATTACTCTTCCCTAGGTGCAAGACTCTACACTTGCTTTTGTTAAACCTCATCTGGTTTCTTACTGCCCAGCTCACCAGCCTGTCCAGGTCTTGCTGAATGGCAGCACAGCCTTCAGGTGTGTCAGCCAATCCTCCCAACTTCGTATCGTCAGCAAACTTGCTGAGGGTGGCCACTATCCCCTCATCAAGATCATTGATGAAGATGTTGAACAAGACCGGACCCAGCACTGACCCCTAGGGAACACCGCTAGTTACAGGTCTCCAACCGGACTCTGCACCGACAATGACAACCCTCTGTGCTCTGCTAGTCAGCCAGTTCTCAACCCACCTCACTGTCCACTCATCTATCCCACACTTCCTCAGCTTTGTTACAAGGATGCTGTGGGAGACAGTATCAAATGCTTTGCTGAAATCAAGGTAGACTACATCTCTCCCCCCATCCACCCAGCCAGTGACAACATCATAGAAGGCTACCAGGTTGGTTGAGCACGACCTCCCCATGGTGAACCCATGCTGACTACTCCCGATAACCTCCTTTTCTTCCAATCATCTGGAGATGGCATCCTTTTTGATGCCATGTCTTTTTGAAGACTGGAGTGACATTGGCTATCCTCCAGTCTTCAGGCACCTCCCCCATTCTCCAAGACCTCTCAAAGATGATAGAGAGTGGGTCAGCAATCACCTCTGCCAGCTCCCTCAATACCTGTGGATGCACCCCATAGGGTCCCATGGATTTCTGAACATTGGTGTTGCCTAGGCACTCACATACCACCTCTTCCCTGACTAAAGGGAAGTCTTCCATTCCCCAGACCGTCTCACTAACCTCCAGGGTCTGGGATTCCTGAGGGAGAGCTTTTTCACTGAAGACAGAAGCAAAGAAGGCATTCAGTATCTCCACCTTCTCAGCATCCCCCGTTACCAGACTACCCCCCTCACTTAGTAGGGGACCCACATTCTCCCTAGTCTTCCTCTTACTGTTAAAAAAAAAAAGCGCCTTTTTTATTATCCTTTATCACTTTTGACAGATTCAATTTCAGGTGGGCTTTAGCCTTCCTGGTCTCATCCCTGCAGGCCCTGACAACATTTCTATATTCTTCCCAAGTGGTCAGACCCTTTTTCCACATTTTTATAGACCTTCTTCTTCCCTTTGAGTTTGTGCATGAGCTCCTTGCTCATCCACGCAGGTCTCCTGTCCCCTTTCCTGATTTCTTGCTCGCAGGGACACACTGATCCTGAGCTTGGAAGAAGAGCTGTTTAAATGCTGACCAGCTCTCACAGGCCCCCTTACCTTCTAACACTCTAGCCCATGGGATAGCTCCAAGTAGGTCCCGGAAGAGATCAAAGTTGGCTCTCCTAAAGTCCAGGGTAGCAATCCTACTTTTTGCTTTTCTTCTTTGGTACTTCTTTGGAACTAACCAGCCTCAGAATCAGTTTTTCCAAATTTTCAGCCCTGTTTGATAGATATCACCAAAAATCTAAGCTTTTTTTTTTTTTTCTTCCTTGTATAACTGACTTTTGAGATTCATGAAACTTGCAGAAATAGAACCATGTTTTCCTCTTTGGATAGTGAGAAACCTCTTAGGCTCTTTCTTAAGCAGTCTTACCTGAGCTAAATTAACATATTAGCTTCTATTTAGACAGAAAAAAAGGATCAGTTTCATGGCAGAGAAATCAAATTAATTAAAGAAGAGAGTCTAATCTATATCAGATATCAGCTCTGAAGTAGATTTCTTCCATGGAAGCTAATGACTCATTCAATATTTTTTCCTTTAAAATGGAGGTATAAAAGTACTTGGCATCAGGAGATGGAACTGATTCACATTATGACAATTCACTCACATGATGTTCACAGAAATGCTCTTTTACTTCAAAATTAAATGCTGAAAATGCCTCTCTGAAAAAAAAGAAAAAAAAATCTATCCCATTAAAGCTATAGATCTTCAACTGCTTCACATTTTCCAGCTCATAGAGTCATCACAGCTAAACATTCAAGGGATTTTTTGATCAGGGTTGTTTGTTTTTTTGTTTTGTTTTGTTTTGAGTATAGCACTGGAATGGGTTTAGTAGTCCTCCCTGAGAGATGTGAAGTTGGAAATGATACAGACTATGAAATAAGGGCAAAAGGTTAACATTATTATTCTTGAACTTTGAGATACAGCTATTTCTCTAAACTTCTTTTCAATATTGTAGCACCTGGCTATTCCTGTTGTTTTGATATGAAGAGACTTTAGGAAACAGAAAATGTCTTAAGTGCTTCTAAACTCATCTAAGCTTTGAAAAATATAAAGAAAAACTGAACAAGAGCTGACTACTGCTAATATGTTCTTTTCGGTAACTGCTGAGCTATTATTTTACACGTATTAAAGAATGTTTACATGATCTAATTGTATGTTACTTCCTTCTAAAATTAATTTTAAGAAATATATTCTCTATGTAGGAAGTAAAATTACATTTATAAAAAATTACAGAAGTCTGAAATTCGCACCATTTTTAGTATGCTCGTAAGCAAACACAAAACCTTTCAACTTTATCCAATGCCATAGTAGGACATTAATGATAAAACTGCAATTTATGACGAATTTGGAATAAAGTCTTTTTCAAAGCACTCAAATTTTACTTTGATAAAACAAAAACTAAAGTCACAAATCAAGACTGCCTTAACAGAGTTCTGATTAGTTACATAAATGCAGATTGAATGAACTGCATAAGTTCATTTGGAATGGCTTTAAACTAAAAGAGGGGAGATTTAGGTTAGATGTTAGAATAAATTTTTTACTCTGAGAAGTGAGGTGCTGGAACAGATTGCCCAGACAAGCTGTGGATGCCCCATCCCTGGGGCACTCAAGGCCAGGTTGGATGGGCCCTGATCTGGTGATTGGCACCCCTGCCACAGCACGGGGTTGGAGCTGGGTGATCTTGAAAGGTCCCTTCCAACCAAAGCCATCCTATGATTCTGTGATTGATTTATAGAATCACAGAATCATAGAATGGCCTGGGTTGAAAAGGACCATAATGATCATCTAGTTTCAACCCCCCTGCCACAGGCAGTGTTGCCAACCTGGCTGCCCAGAGCCACATCCAGCCTGGCCTTGAATGCCTGCAGGGATGGGGCATCCACAACCCCCCTGGAGCAACCTGTTCCGGTGTATCACCACCCTCTGAATGAAAAACTTCCTCCTAATTTCTAACCTAAACCTCCCCTGTCTCAATTTAAAACCATTCTGCCTTGTCCTATCACTATCCACTCTTGTAAAGAGCCGTTTCCCCTCCTGTTTATACGCTCCCTGCAAGTATTGGAAGGTCACAATGAGGTCTCCCAGGAGCCTTCTCTTCTCCAAAATTTCATAGAAGAAACTAGAATAGAAAGAAATCTGTGAGAGTGGTGATCCATGTACAAGTAGAAGACTGTAAGTGTAATGCTGAGTATTCACTCAAAATGTTCAGCAGTTATCAGTTCCTTTCTAAAATTACAGGACTACCCAGCTAATCAGATTTAAAAAAAAAAAAAAAAAAAAAAAAAAAAAGAAAGAAAAAGAAAGAAAGAAAAAGAAAAAAAAACAGCAAAGGAAAGAGAAAATCCTTGGCTGCTGTTTAATAATAGAAATAATATCTCCAATTTCCACGGTACAGGAAAAGCTGTTTTGTGAACCAAGACATCTATAAATGTGTTGAACTGTCCAAAGAGATCATTTCTGCTGTGTCAGTATATGTGCTTTCCTTACTGCCCAAACTAACAAGTGGAAATCACACTTGAAGAATATCTCAAAACAGAGACAAAGCTGCACTAATTGCTGCCATGTTTTATTTGATTATGTCAAGCAGAAAAATAATACCAATTAATACAGTCAGAAAGATTTTGAATGCTACCACTGTCAAATTCTACATCGCATGAGGGAGATGGCACATCTCTGCAAATGAACTGGGCAACTAAAATAGCATCCAGCAGCTGTATTATCTCTGTCAAGAATTTAGAAGCTAGGAAAGCCACAAAGACCAAGGAACTATCAGCCAGCATGTGTAAACTACCCAGGTAAAACAGCATGGATTAATTCCAATGAGCTGCTAGCTCCTGGCAGTGGGATCACAAAGGGGAAGGTTATAAAAATCACTTAAAATCTGTGAATGTAACTGGACTGCAGCTGAAGTAGTGGGACAGGCTTTGGGGATACAGCATGCCTCGGTGTGCTGTGAGAGAAGAACACCAGCAGCAGCCCAAACATTTCTAGGATGTCATTGCACAGTATAGGTCCCTGAGAGGGATGCTCAGGGGAAAGATGAGCAGTGGAAATGGGAACAAGTTGCACAAATATTACAAATAAAAGAGGAAAAGCAATCTTATTATCATCTGAAAAGCCTTGGCACCACTATAAATACTAATGTTAATAGATTCATTGTCTTGGTCTTTCTTTACAGGGTGTAAATATGAACAAGAACATAATACCAAACAACTTCTTTAATAAAAAAGTTCCTTGTACTGTGTCCTTTTTCCTCTCCTGCTCTTCACGACTTAAAAAATACTGCCAGGAACAGCTAATTAATTATTTGTCTGTAAATGCTGAAGAGTTTGGTGGTGTGACTTTCTGCAGGACCCTCTTTTGCCTTCATCCTACGTTTTTGCCTACTTTTTACCCTTATGTAACTTACTTCCTCAGGTGGAAGCTGCAATCGTGTTCATTCAAAGTACTTTGCTGAGTCCCAGAGAATTCACACACAGCTATGACACTTGATACCTCATCACCAGTGACAGATGGCAGAAGAACAAATAGAAGAGATGCCAGAGGAGAGTCACTGGCACCAGGGAAGTATCCAAGTTCTGTCTAAGGGTCTCCAGCAGGCCAGCCCTCTGAGCTTGCAGGCAGTGCACCTAGAAGGTGCCACTGTGAATTTGTCAGTCGCATCACTGACTCGTTGCCTCAAATCTTCCATGAGAAGACCAGGGCTCTGCCAGCACGTTGCCAAGCAACCTGCCTTGGGCTGAGCACTAAGATGGGAGCCACAGAAGCTTCAGGACTGGCTCTGATTTTCCTTCACACTGGCAATCTTGCCTCCAGTTACCAGGCAGGTCACAGTTGCTCTAAAAACTCTGCCATTCCTGAACCCTCGAGGGGATGTGTGCTGCAGTGGTACAAACAACAGGACTTTACTTAGCTGCTTTCCTTTAGCAAGGTTGTAGTTATGAGTGTAGTTAGGGTGCAGCTGCTGCTCTCTGAGGGTACGACCAGCAAAAGATCATCACTAGACTCTTGGCTCACATGCTGCATAATAAGATTGTAATAAGATCCATCATCTAAGAGTCACGGACTCAATCTATGCCACACAGCAGCAATGCTAAAGAGGTGTTTGCATTCATTTGTTTATTTCCAGCTGTCATGATAAATGGCAGATCTTTTCCAGTGGCAGTCCTTAAGCACCATTTTGAAAACGCCACAAATGAAAATTAAAGTATGCATTTCAGAAGGCAGAGGTTAATGAAAGAAAACACTTGTATATCTGTGTTTGTTACGTAAATCTTGGGCAATCAATTTATTGCAGTGACATTGCTCTGGCAGTGCCTTCTTTAAAAATGTTGCTGACTGCTTGTCCATTTTTAACTGAAGTATTCACAAGAGTGTTTTGTTTAAAAATGCACAAAGGTATCTTATTAAATAATGTCACAAACATGAAGTTCATTATTATGCAAATGCCATCCTCAGAACAGATTTGTTAATTGCAACTCATTTGCATAATTAATGAACTCTCAAATGAATAATGCCTTTGCAGATTTGTGCAGCATTGTTTTAAAATAAATTATAAAATACATGTCAAATGAAGAGTGCTTCTAAGATTCCCACTGCATTGTTTGAAAATTAATTACCAAATGCTTGTCAAATTAAAATGAGTTTATAGTTTTTACAGTGTTATTTTAAAATTAATCACTAAATAAAATGTCAAAATGCTAAAGTAAATAATGTGTTGTATTTTCAAAAAAAAAACAACACAGAAAAACATGCTTGAACTTCAGGCACGTGGCTTGTTATATTGATCCAGTATTTTAGTCATGTTGCCATAGCATTATTATGTAACAGCCTTGGTAGCAGTCTGTATGTTAATGTTTTAGTAAATTGAGATTAATTTAATTATATTGTACTGGATCTCTAATAACAATAATGATTAATGATAGTGCATGTAAAAAAGTTGTGTGGGCAAGGTCAAGATATATTAATAACAAGAAAGCCCAGACTTCAGATGATGGCGTATTCATGCTTGCTTTTATGAAGGTCTACTCATCTTTAAAAATCTTTGTATTTCTGGATTCTTTTTAAAAAGTATCTTGAATCAATGCGATTTCTTGTCATATAAATTCTATTTCCATTTTTCATAGAGAAAAGTAACCTAGAAGTTCAGTAAAGTCAGAATGTTCCTACACGCATAAGTATGATACCTAAAGTATGTCAGATTGGACTCAGGAATTCAACACTACAGCTTGAGCTCCATTAACTCTTTGCTGTTTTAAACCTCAGATTATGGATGATCTTTTCGTTACAAAACATCGGGAAGATTTTCTGCTTTTCGTAAATTAGCATTCACTGACTAGCGGAAGAAAAACCCTTTATGCTCTGAGTATCTAATCATCTCTGAAAACAATAGAGTTAATAGAGGATTTGGGTACTCCATTAGAGTATACAAGACATCACTGATATTCATTTAATTTTATCAAAGAATGTAGCTTCTCTTGAACTAAAACTTATGAGACATTCAGTTTGGGGATTTTTTAACTCCTTTTCTGTGTAGATCTCTGACTCTTGAGTGGATCTGATGCTTGGGTGGAATCACTGCCTGTGGACTGCCTGCAATTCTGCCTCCTACAAACAGGCAGAAATTACCTTGACTGGCAACAGAGCTTGTGTTCTTGTTCAATAGCAAGAGCCTTACTCTCACTGATTGAAATCAACACCTTTCACTGATTTCAGAAAATTTTCATTTGAGTCTGGATTGAGCCACCTTCTGTCAGACTAAATCATAGAGAGGAAAAGGACATGGCGCAGCTAAAAAAAAGGCTATGGAGGTACTTCATCAATTCTTTCAAAATCAGCCTTGATGGGTACACAGAGCTTCCAATTACTTCATATCCCTCTGAGTTATGTAATGATTCATCCCAAACAACTAATGAGACCAACGGCTTTTTCTAAGCATCCTCAGAAAGAACAACTCTGTCGTTCACTTTTACATTGCCCCTAGTTCTTCATAGTTGGATTATCAATAATAATGTCCCTGCAATAAACAGGGACATCTACACTAGATCAGGTGCTCAGAGGTCCACCCAGCCTGACCTTGATTGTCTCCAGGGATGGGGCATCCACCACCTTTCTGGATAACATGTACCAGTGCCTCACCTCCCTTACTGTAAGAAACTTCTTCCTTATAACCAAGCTAAATTCCTCCCTCTTTTAGTTTGAAACCATTTCCCCTTGTCTTAACATAAAAGACTCACCTAAGGAGTCTGTCCCCCTGCTTCTCAGTGCCACCCTCCAGATACTGAAAGGCTGCTTTCAGGTCACCTCACAGCCTTCTCTTCTCCAGGCTGCACAGCCCCAACTCTCAGCCTGTCCTTGCAGGGAAAGTGTTCCATCCCTTGGATCATTTTTGTGGCCTGCTTTCTCAACATCCTCTAACAGGTCCTTGTTTATAAACTCTTTGCATAGACAGAAGAAATTTAAGATTTACTTAAAAATAAGATTTAATTGGTGGATATTAAATTGTACTGTTATTAATACACTGCCAACAATGCTGTGTTGAAATATATGCTGAAATATATGCTGTTCAGAGGGAATGTCCCTCCAATTAAAATTGTTTTTAAAATTAAAATTGTATAAGTTTCAAAAGAAAAGCATATATTTTTGCAAATTTACCATACTCTGCCACAAAAATGAAAAGTAATAGAGATAAAAGATGCACTTAATATTTTCACATATATAGTGAGTAACCACAAAGCAGCTTGCAAAAATTATCAAGCACTGAAATCTTATTTATTACTTGAAGAAGCTACAGAACAAAATAGATAAGGACCTTGCCTAGAATTTTACAAAATTTTTAAGAACTAAGAATAGAATTGAGATCTTAATCTGAATTTTGTGTGCATTGTTTTGTTTTTATATCTTAACCGCAGTGTGGAAAAATTCTAACAGAAAAATTTCTTCCCTGTAAATTTACCATTTAATGCGAGCTAAGAGAGTTTTGGCTGTTAGTCACTCTGTCTTTAGCTCCGATACAATCAGTGGAATCGTACTGATCTATTATGATACCTTTAGCCCTGCTGTACTCAGGTTTTACAAACACTCCTATCTTATCTTTCTTTTTTATGAACACACATTTTTCTTGCATTATTAAAAGCTTTTCTTCACCCAGTAAAATTCAGTGAGAATACCATTAATAAATTGGTGGTTTATTTCCTCTGAAAAATGTCTGAGTAATTTACTGCCTTTCAGCAGACTGTAGAACGAGTTGTGGATAAGGCCCTGGGACCTGATGAGCAGAAAACTGAACATGGTGCAGTGGTGTGCCCTGGCAGCAGACACAGCCAACAGCAACCTGGGAAGTATTAATAAGGGCACAGGCAGGAAAGTAAGTAAATGTACTTGCTAGTACTTGCTAGACTAATCTTGAGTGACACATCAAGGTTTGGGGCCACATCCATAGACAAGAAAGACACTGAGAAACACAACCAATTTCACCAGAGAGCCACTGTGGTGTTTGGGGCTGGGGTACACACTGTGTGAGGAGAGGCTGAGGAATTGGGTTTGTCCAGCCTGGAGGAGGGGCACCTTCCATAGGCCCTAATAACAGCCTGTTCGTGTCTATGGGCATATCATGAAGACGATGGAGCCAGGCTCTTCACAGTGATGCACGTGGGCAGGACAGGAGAAAATGAGCATAAGGTGAAACAAGGGAGGATCCTACTGGATGTTTTTTTCTTTGTTGTTGTTTTGCAATGAGGACGGTTGGGCAGTGGAATAGAGACCCAACGGCTGTGTCATCTCTGTGCTTGGGGACCAGACCTGAAAAGGTCTGAGTCACTTGGTCTGACCTCAGAACTGATCTTGCTTTGAATAGGAAGTTGTACTAGCAATTCAACCTACATCATCTTTCCATCTGAAGGATTACAGATCTAGACCTCTCATTTGCTAAATCCCTGCAATGAAAGCCTGTCACATATCTTTCTCTATAATTCAAGATAGGTATCTTGAATATTTTAGTATTTTAACAGAGGAAATAAGATTATTTTTTTTAAGTTATTTTCCATCTTGTTTCTTTGAAGCCCTAAACTTCTTCTACCATGTATCATATTTTGCTCATCCAATTGAATGTAGAGAACCAATTAGTTTTATGCCTGATTTGTTTAATAATTATGTTGTTGAAATCTTCTGAATAGGTCTGTAAGCCAAACTGTACATTTCACCAGAAGTACACTGTAGCAGACAGCTGAGTGATTAAGGCTTAAGATGCCAAAAGCCACCATCAGGTTTCTATAAATTATGAAATATTCAGTTGCAGTTTAAATTTGGATTAAGTGCACAGGAAATGTGGCAAACCAACTAAAAAAACAACAAAGACAGACAAAGAAAACTGTATCATTTTTAAGTCTTCTAGATAACCGTGGCAAATAGTAACTCTGGTGTCTTAAGTTATGGAATGGTTACTGAAAAGTAGAGATAAATGTTCGAAAGGTTTTGTTTTGTTTTAATAGAAGATTCCTTCAGCTTGCTTAGGAAAAGAAAAGCAGGGAGGAATACTAGTGAAGAAACTTCGTGGGTAAAAATAAGCATAAAAAACCTCAACCCTCTTGTTGATCATAATCAAGTTACAGATTTCTCCATGAGTTGCGCTCAGAGTGAAAAAGGATTTTTTAAATCCTATAAAAATTGCAGTGAATTAGTTACATAAGACAGTCCAGTGCTCTAGAAAATAAAATTTAAAAAAAATCATGGAATGAATTAAACTCTAATAGACCTGCCTTTAGAAAGTCACACATCCAACGTCAACTAGAGAGGGATTACAGAGGACTTATTTTGTAGTAATCTTCAATTTATAATCACTTAGTTCCTTTTGGATTAGATCCAGTCCATTTCATTAACCTGTAGTAAGGTTTTCCTTTCTTGCTTTTTAATCCACTCTAGCCTGATTTATAAAGATTAACTTCAGATTGAAGTTCTTAAGTTCTACAGCCTCAAATAAGAATATTTGACTGAGAAACACATGTACCATAAAACATTCTTCAAATAATGGCCATTTTCAATTTTACTAATTAAAAATATATCAGTCTGAAAATGACTGATCAACAAGTAAGCAGGGACAACGTACTCTTCAGACACTCCAAAATGTACTGTGGAGCCAAAAGCAAAAACCAAATTTAAAAATGCCTTCAGTGACTTTGATTATAAAAATGACTCAATCAGATCTAAAGAAATAAACAAGAATTTTAAAAGATACATAATAGATCAATATTAGAATGAGAGATGAAGTGCAAACAAGGGAGCAACCATTCAGTAATAAAGCCTGAAAGAGATCTTACTGCTTAGCAGTCATAATTTTGGGGAATAAAGTATATAAATACATAGTAAGACTGTAATTCTGTTTTCAGTTATCATAATGTGAACTCAAACCTTACTGAATTGCAGTAGGCTGAATCTGGCACTTGAGATCACCTCATCTTATATATTTTAAATATTAAAATATATCTGGAAATAGGGGGTAAAGAGCCGCATTTTCAAAAACAAAAATATTTTCAATTCTTCTTCCAAATTTATAGTATCATGAGTACAGATGGTGACTACGAATCAATCAATTTACCAGTTCCAGATGTTATAATACATCTTCATTTGTGAAATAAGAAAACCAAGAGGTTAGGATGCTGTAACTCTAAGACATTGAGCATACTTTGTAACTGGTGTGCATACAACATAATCTTAGTATTTCAGCTTTTCTATTCTGTGTTTTGTGAAGGGTACTTCTTTCCAAAGCATTTTCATTTCAGAGTAGTATTTGGATTTCTAAGTATTTTCATATAAAATAGTTAAGAAAATATAAGCCTTTAAGCCTTCTCCAAATACAATTTATGCTTTTTTTTTTTTTTTTTTCCAATCCAACCTGAATTTTTATTCTGAAAGTCCTGTACTGGAATATAAATAGGTTACCAGTTTTCTCACTGTATTTTATTAGCTGTGATGACTAGTTACAAAAATTCAGAACTCGTGAACTAGCTTAGCCTACACTCTGCCCAGTGACAATCACTTTGGGGCTCAGTAGGCATTTTTCTCTGAAGTGGTCATATCTTTATCTAAGCTGATATGAAATGTAAGAGAACATGAAGGTCACTTAATAAAACGAGGGTGTAAAGATCCATTTGAGAGTATAAAATACATTAAAAATAAGAAAAGCAGAAACTGCCTTTGATTCTTATTTTAGACTTAGGGCCCTGTGTCTGTCACCAGAAAGGATGTTCCCCTCTGCATGTCCAGGTTAGCATCACAATGCACCCTCTAGTGCTGGGGTTACTGTGAGAAAGTACTGCTCAAACGGTGCTTTCAAAGTCTTTCACACCCAGCCATCATCCTATCACCTCAGAGACAAGTGTCAGTAAGTCTCCACATCCTGGGAAGGCTGTAGATCATCAGCTGACTTGTGTATTAAAGGGAAATTTCGGGGTGCTTTGACCAAGGGATGGAATATCGCACCACCCTGTTAACGGTCAAGATTTCCTTTCCCTTTTTTTTTTTATATTAGATAGGATTATTTTTGGAAACACAGCTGTCCTTCTCCTCTCTGTTCACCTGATTCATCCTGTTTTTCCTCCATCTCATACTGGAAGTTCCTTGACTAATTAACTAGTTTAAAAGACCCACAGTTATCCTGGAGTGGATGTTTTCTGTCCCTAAGCAAAGTGGCCCATCACAGCACAGCCTCCCAACAAGTACTTGCAGAATTCGTACTTGCTGGGATGGGGACTCCACCACTTCCCTGGGCAGCCTATTCCAATGCTTGACCACCCTCCCTATGAAGAGATTCTTTCTAATTTCCTGTCTAATCTTCCCCTGATGCAACTAGAGACTGTCTCCTACCATGCCAACAGCTGTCATCTGAGAAAGGAGATAACACCCTCTTTGCTGCATCCTCCTTTCAGGCATCTATAGAAAGTGATGAGGCCTCTCCTCAGCCACCTCTTCCCCAAACTATACAACTCAGCTCACTCTGCTGTTCCTCATAACTCTTGTGTATCCATCCTTTCACAGGCTGTTGCTCCTCTCTGCACATGCTCAAGTAATTCATAATCCTTCTTGGAACTGAGAGGCCCAAAGCAGAACACAATAGGCAAAATGCAGTCCTACCAGTGCCACATGAAAGGGCTCAGACACTACTCTGGTCCTGCTGGCCACCCATTTTTTTGATGCAAACCAGGATGCCTCTGTTCTTTTTGGACACCTGGGCATGCTGCTGGAGTAAAACAAGCTTTTGTTGCTTAGGGAGGATGGAGATTTCAACATGAGCCTCCGACAGTCTAAATGAACATATTGGCCACACGACTATTTGGAGAGTTCTCATATTGTTTAATTTTTAAAATTTGAAAGCTCAAGGTTGTGGGCTGTTTTCTTTTTCCCTGATGTAAAATAAATGCCAAAAGCTTGAAATCATTTGCAAAACAGAATTCTTGTTTTATAGCCAATCTCACAGATGAATTCACTGGAGCTATTTGAGCGAATAAGGGAAGCAGATTCTGACCACAGTAGCTGTGTCTAGACTAGTAGATGTAAGAGTGCCAGGGAAGCAGTTCCATGATTTTAATTTTATTTTCTACACTGTTAAATTGTTCAAAAAGTCCCTGGCACACTCCTGGCTTTTCCCAGCTAAAGTAGTTCCAAACAACTCACACAGACCTTTCCCCATGGGCAGTGTGAACACAGACACCCTTTGGACAGTCAGAGTTTCATAGCATGGATGTGGGCCAATCTGTACCACATGCCAGTGAACAGTCATGGGTAGGTTTAATTTACTGGTACAGAAATAATCTGCAAGGATCAAGAGAAAAAATCAGAATTTTGATTTTCTCTTCAGGGCCGGGAAGGAGGGTGGGAAGAAAGGGGAGAGGGCCAATTCAATGATTATGTAATTTTCACAACCACGTGTTTCTAAATGGAATAACTAATCTTCTCAATGACAGAAAAATCCAATGTTCCTTTTGGCTTCATTCACACTGGTTAATTTTTATCTCATTTCTCCTTTCAGTTGCTTTGTAGTAGCACACCAGCAAAATGACAAAGAAAAAAGACATAGTTTTAACTTATTAGTAAATTTCACAGCTAAAACATATAGGAACAGGACTTTGTCCAACCCAAGGATTTAACTGAACTTTTTATGCCAAAGTGTGAAAAGTGGGTCTATACAAAACCTTCTCCCAAGGCTGGAAAAAAATATGCTTTTGAATAACAAGGATCAGCTCACATGGGAGATTAAAAGCTAAACTGCGTTTGTGTCATTGCAGAGATAGATAAGGACAGACGGGCATCTTCAGGCATTTGGTCTCTGCTCAGGGTCTAGCACAATGGTAGTGATTGTACTCATGGAATGACAGGATACTGCAGGGATAAAGACCCTAGAAATCATGTGTGAGAAGGGATATGCCCTCTCACCCTCTTTACTGTGTCATTTATATGGCTTGAATTGGAGAGTGGAGTTTTCTAGCTCCCAAATATTAATTTTGCCTGTACCGATGACATTCACCTTTAGGACTCCTAAATTGACCACGGCATTGCAGAAGGTGTCTCTGAACTCTCTGCTACAGCTGCTATGGTCCAGATTCTTTTCTAGAACCCTTCAGGAAAAGACAGCATGTGCTGTACATTAGAAGCAGGTTTACTCTGGTGGGAATCTCTACTAAGTTCAGTTTGACATGGTTCACAGAATCAAGATAAAGGGCCTGTTTTGCATTTATTTTTCTTCTAATTGGAGTAAGGCAGCATCCCAAGTAAAAATCCATTGCTAGTTTTCCATCTATGCACTACAACCCATCTCACAGAATGATCTCTGACATAGTTTGAAGATGAAAAAAAGAAGACATTCATATCTATCTTTTTTGAGAGCACTATACAGACATAAAAACTCTGTCTTAAATAAGGAAAGGTCACATGAATTAGTTGATTTGAGAATTCTTCTAACATTTCAGAGGGAATTTATTTCAAACCATGTATATTAATAAAGCAAAGCCCTTGGTGTTTCCAAGCATGCTTGGTAACATGTGCAGAACTGCCAAATGCTCCATTATTTCTAAAAATTATGTGTCCCAAGGCAGTAGCAAACTTGTTTTCCAGACTGCGGGCATCAGCTAATGCGCTGCATTTAGTATGTCCCTTTTTCTTGTTCTTTCCAAGATGAGTTTGGTTTTGAAAATAATACTCTTTGAGTAAAATTTCTTTTTACACAATACACCCTAAAATGCCTACTCTTTCCATCTTGTCCTGGAATTTACCAAGCATTAGTGCTGTCCAAGACTGAAAATAAAACATAAAATATGAAAATGAAAGATCTGGAATGTAATGGTTGTGTTACAGTGGAACATAAGGTCTATATAGTAGTCAAAAATAAGATATTGCTGCACTTTTATAAGCCTCGTGCATTTTATCATGTTAATTATCCGTTTGTTAATACTGGTGAGAGCAATTATTTTTTTTTTTAGGGGTCCAGTATTCCTTATAAATCACAACGCCAGGATTTTTAGAGGTTTGTTTTTGGTTTGGTAATCTACTGGATTATTTCACACTGTAGTGACACTAAGAAATTCAGAGACAACATTCCAGACCATCTACTTATAGGGAAACATGGCATTTTCTTGCATGAGAAAAAGCTTTTAAGAAATAACATTGTAACTATAGTATTCCATTCAATCGAAGTTTCTGGTAAGGTATCCTGCTAGAGATTCCCTCGGTAAAATACAGCATATCAGTAACAAATGCTTACCAGGATTTTAGGTTGTATACAAGAGGGAAAAAAAACAAGCAAACAAACAAAAAAAACCCCACATGTGGCAATGCAACAGGGCAAACTCACTCTTCTTTGCAGATCAAGAGGCTACTCAGGAGCATGTCAGTCATTTTAGGTACTAATTACCGACTAAAATATATGCATTTTTGATTTTAAAAGGAGACCATTTCAGTGTAACTGACCTCTACCAGGTCAACCCAATTGTAATGAATTTTCCCCCAAGGAGCTGGTGCTACTGAGAATTTTGGATTAGTGAGGGATCACAGAATAGCATAGACTGGAAGGGACATTAAAGATCATATTGCAAACCTGTGTTGTAGGCAGGGTTGCCAACCAGGAGTCAGATCTCAGCTGGTCCCTCAGAGTCTAAAGAAGAATTCAGGGGACAATGATTTCAGAGAGACAATGAAGTATATCAAATAGCTACATTGTTCTCAACACAAAGGAATCCCTCCAGCCTTCAACAGTGGCTGTGAAGTGTGATAGATCACTGCCTGGGCTAACAGGGATATCGCTGGCTGATATATGACTTCAAGGAAGTCTCTCTCCATTTCTCAGCCTCTCTATTGTTCAGTCATGCACATATACACACAGAGACATGTAGTCTGTGCCTCAGTTTCTGCACTTTGTAGACAGAGATAAAGCTAACAGCCTCTCTAAAGTTCTTTGGAATCTACTGATGTGAAAGAACACGTGTAAGTAAAGCACTACTCATGTACAACTGACTCTCCTTTTTCCCTTTTCAAAGATGCAGATTCAGAAATAAAGGAAAATAAAACTTTCACATTCATAAAATAATCAGGCTTTAGTAGAAGGATGAACACATGGAGCTGATCGGTTCTGCCCTCACTAGCAGAGCTGATAATAATCAGTCACTTATGTGCTATTTCACAGCTGATACCTCTTCCAAAAAAAAAAAAAAAAAAATTAATTGCAAAAGTTTCACAGATGTCTGCAGCAGTTGACCAGAGCTCTTGGGTTATTGCTTGTCAGACTATTAATGGGTTTGGCTAACCATGACAGTCATTACTTTCCCCCTCCTGTGAGCTACTTTCTGTGTAATTTATGCATAGGTTTTGCCAAGATTTGACAACTTTCAGGATATTAACATAAAATTAGACTGCAGAGCTGAACAATGGGTGGCATTAAAATTAGCAGCAGTGGAAACCAATCAAAGAGAATTGGTTTCTCTCCTGCTTTGCTTTTAAGTTAATAATTTTTATTTATTTTATCTTATTTCGTTGCCATTTTAGAAGGAGTTGTAAAAGAATAAACCCTCAAAAGTTTGGTTTTGCTAGGGAATCTTCAGAAATTTCAATTAGACAAAATGCCTGACAGCACCTTCAAGAGCGGCTATCCTGAAATCAATCACAGCAAAAGTAACGTCAGAAGTCTTTTTTTTGAGAGAAGGAGGGACTTTAAACAGAGAAGAGTCTGCTCCACACAGATTGTTTAGTGAATGCCATTACAGAATGCAATGTGAGTGTTAATAAGTAAGGACATCTGGTAACCAGCTTTTTTCTGATTCATTAACTGACTGCTTCTATGGCCACAGGGCGCGATAGGGAAGGCTGCAAGAATTTTGCTCCTAGAAAATGCGACTATGATGTATGCTTCGTTTCTTTGACCCAACCACATCCTTTAAATTTCCTCTTATGCCTCCATTATAAATATTTAAATTTGAAATCTCTCTGGAAACACTCAAAAGCCTAGAAGAACACATCCTCCACTTTAAATGTACATTGCAAGAAGTAATGTTTAAGATTCCTTCATCGGTCCTTTATAATAATTCCCTGCATCAACACACATCATCAGTAAGTGATATTCCCTACTTGTTAACATTTACCATGGTTACATTTAAATATTGTTATTTTCCCATTTCTCAATGCTTACAGTCCTTAAAGCATGATTTATGACAATGGATGGAATATTTCTGACAAAGGACTTTGAACTGATTCCTTTTTTGGGAAAGTGAAATTTGTGCCAAACTGGTAGGGTTTTTTCAAACCCTCCATGACATTAATGAGCTTGGACAGAGAAAGTAAAAGCATCACACTGCTCCATTTCAAGTGCTGTTCTTCTTCACATAATACAAGTGAAACAGCTCCAAATGCTCTAGAGAGAATGATTGAGCAAAAGAAATCTAACTTGATAGTACATGTTGAGGGATGAAATGGACAATGAAGTTTCCATATGTTGTTTTTACGCAGTAATTAGAAACTGTCACACACCGTTTCATTTTTTAGTTTCCTTGGGCTTATTTGCATGTATGAGGTTTTCCTTAGAGCAGAATTGTAAGCATCAAACTGGCACCCAGTTGAAATTTGAGGCAGTCACACGTGGGCTTCTTCCACTTCATGGACAAGGAGCCAGCGGCAGGTATTGTGATGGCCCAGAGCACAGCTCAGCAGTAGCTATCTGCAGCCTTGCTTTCCTCTCTGCCTGTGCTGAATTTTCCTTTCCAGTGGCTGTTCCTGTGGTGTGAGTCTATATGTACTTAGGTATGCAGTCTATCTTTCATTCCCAACAGATAGAAGGATTTAGACACATTAACCTGTGTGTATACTCAGCTGGAGTTTGGCTCCTCATTCCTTCAGGTTCATTTGAAAATTCTTGCAGTTTTTCAGGGCAAGCCAGGCAAACAATGCTCTGGTTTTCAGTTTATTCTTCAACTTTTTTCATGGATGTGGAAAACTGTCCACATGAATTTGACACATTACTGCATCCCCCTCATAATTATTTCAATCTCTACCTTGACAAAGAATTAGTTCTAAATCCAGACTTCAAAACCATAGCAGAACAGAATGATTAATAAAACGATTTGGTTTTTGTACTCATTATTCTGATGGTAACCATGACCAAGGACTTGGTAATAATAGACTTTTTTTTTTTTTTAATTAAAGGGCTATTGATGAACCCTTTTCATGTCATCTAAGAAACTAAGTCAGCATGCATTATGCAAGAGAGTTGATGTTCTTTCTCTAAATTGTTTTCCAAGACTGTAAAATACCAGAAAGTTGGATGCATATTTCTCATCTACGCATGATAGATTAGCACTCTGGATTGCTATCAAATCACAACTCTTAAATGACCTATAACCCCAACAGGGAGGCCTCTGAGTACCGTTAAAGGGTGTAGATTACATTCACAATAACAATCAAGAAGCTAAATTCAAAGGCATACCATTAAACTACTTTTTAGCCACTGAACCAGAATCACAATGTTGCTGATTCTCTTTTTCTCAGTCCTGACTAACACAAAATCAGCTTTGTTTAAACAAGTCTGAATACATATTTACTGTAGAAACTTTTGTATTGTTGTAGCACTGAAGCACTCTCCTATGCCAGCTACTGCACTGCTTCCTAGAGATCCTCCTTGCACTTGATCCAGAGAGATGATTCTACCACAAACCTAATTCATCCATGCAAGTTAGTTTTTGATGAAAATAGGTCATGACTCTCTTCTACTTACCAATATTCACTTTAAAATTATATAATATAGATCTTTGCTTATATATGTGTTTTAATAAATACTGTCATTTATACCATATTCAAACTATAATTAGAGCTTTTCTTCTGAACACAGAAGCAAATTTACAGGAAGCAATCAAGATAAGCTTCTGATTTCTAGCAGCAAAATACATAGTCGTTACAATTTACAAAAGCTTTCAAAGGCTGTTACAGTACGTTGCTTTATTTTTAAACTCAGAAATATAATGAAAGAAATGAAGAAGGAAAAATGCCTGTACGGAAAGTGATTTGAGACTAGCTTGAGAGATAGCAGTGTTATTGGTCAACACAGTGGAAGGCATGTCATTGGTTATAGCACAGCTGCTGGAGGTGACTGTGTTGGTATCTGTAGCATGTTGATGTGTGAAGTGCAAAAATGAATCTTATTCCTCAGGAGAGTCCTGCATATGTCAAGTATATTGTCTCATTAAGCCAATCCATTTATCAACCCACTGAATGCCAATTAAATTGCACAGGATGGTGCAGGTATATGGTGGGCTGATGGTGCCAAACTTTATTACAGCTGAGCTTTTCTGGCTCACTACATTCCTGAATAGCAAAATGGCAGACATATCAAAGCCAAATTAAATGTTCTTGAAATAATGCCTTTAAAGAGGAAGAAATGCCACAGTCTGGCACAAAAGAGTATGAAATGTAATGTCACTTCTTAGTGTGCTTTTAGTTCCAATGAAGATGTCACGGCTCAGATCCAGCCAGTGCCAAATGTCTTCACAGCGTGCAAATTAGATCAGTGTAATTTCATCAGGATGATGATCAGACTCTGTTGTAGTTATATGGCTGCATACACAGCTTCTGCGGACTGCTGCAGTCAGACTGGCACAGCTGAGCTAATGCTGCCATCCTCAGAAAGAGACAGAAGTGGATTTTATAGCATCCTCCTGATGCCAGAGTTCAAAGGACATTTCTAGATGCCAGGAATACATTGAATTAGTGCCTACTCTGAAGTTTAAACTCAAAGAATTCCCCTGTTATCTCCAACAGTGATACTAACATCTCAATTCAACTCATTCTTGTTATATATTATCAGATGATCAGATTTTGACTGATGACTTTTCAGCTGTTAAAATGCGAGAAATAACCCAGAAAAGAAATCCATTCTTCCCCTTTGCTCCTATACATCAACTGGTGCCAGACAGTACGGAAGACCTACTGCCTTAGTTACTTCAGTGTAAAGTCTGTCATACAAACACTAAGTTATATTCTTCAGTAGCAGTCACTAGGGATTCTGACAGATGTACACAGTTGGATTTAGTATTATCCACTTAAACATTATTGCTCCGTCTGTCCACCCCTTTTCTAGAGGGTACAACCTGCACAGCAGTGCCAGAAGTGAATGTTTCCCAGCTCCTTCAGTTCACAATTCACAGTATTAGTTTGAATTGCTAATGCTTAACTCAGTGCATCTGACCTGCTGAGCCTTAGAATACCAAACCCTCTTCTAGAGCAGCTGGCACATGAACACGTTTTGTTCTGCTGATGCGGTCTGGGGCTGTTCACCACCAGCACCAGGGAAAGACACGTGGTGGGAAAAGTGTTGTCCTACAAAAGTTGAGCCTGCCTACTGCCTTTTTCTACGCTCAGTGTCCAGGTGTGCAAAATAGACTTGCCTCTGCTCAGAAATATGACCACTATACAGCAAGATTAAATCTACTAAGTAGACAAATTGCTGACAAATGCATTCAGAAGCATCAGAATGTGTGGATTTGGTGTTAGATTCCCACACCATAGTGGAGGTACGTCTTCCATGCTTTGAACATTTGTGTTTGCTTAGCTTTCTGCATGGAGGATTTTATATGTTAAGTTGTTAAATTTGGTGATTTTTTTTCTCCCTAAAGCATTTGGTAAAGAGCAATTACTTACTTACACACATAACAGCTAAAATCCCTACACATCATGGCACACAGCCATTTGAGGCAAGTTGCCAAGTCCGTAGCTTCAATTAACCTTCATATATCCCCCCCAAACTTGGAATGCTATCAGAAGGCTATTATGTTCAAGCCTTACTCATGGGGTGAGCACTTAGACACTGAAGTTGAAATCAATAGGACTGGTAGATACATGATTGCTCATGTGTTCAGGCTTGCACAAGCTGACATGAATTTGTGGCAATCTCTTCTAGATTGAAGCAGGGAGACAGAATCTTGCAGACATAGCCAGTTCCAGTTTTTACAACCGAGATCAAGTCCTTTGTCTCTTGTATAGCATCTGTCCTTTACTGAACCTATTTTGGCTCAGATAGTAGATACTGAAGGTATACTGAAGTTAAAGGGAAAGGAGCACAGTAAGATTCAGACATCCCACTAAGCCTGTAAAGTAGGCACTGCTTCCAGTAATAGCGACATGTTCATCAAAGGTACCATGCAAATGAGTTGCTCTCCCTGGAGACTGAAACAGAGACTCTGTGCATCCCAGATGTTCCTAAACAGTTTGTTTGCCCTCCCTTGTGTACGTTTATTCTCAAGATAGATGGAAATGGAGCAGAAAGGGGAAATGAAGTAAAAAGTCAGTTTGGGCTTTAAACTGGAAATGTTACTTACGCTCACATGGAAAACATGAAGCTTCACTAAAAGCAGATAAAGTTTTCATGTTTTTTGTTTTTCTGGGGTTTTTTTGTTTTGTTTTGTTTTTTTTACAAAGGGCTAGTTGCCCAGCTGGTATGGACTGGCATAGCTTCACACTGAGGCTGATTAAGCACAGTGTGGTTTATGCCAGCTGAAGATCTGGCTTACAGTTACTGCTCAGTATCCCTATTGTGTGGGTGAAATCATATTTGTCTAGGACAGAATATGGCATCCAGTGATGGATATCTCAAGTGTAAAGGCTATCCACACCTCTTAAGATTTAGTCTGAAAACTCACACCATTTTTATACCTCTAAGTACCATTACCAATTACTAGAAATTGAGAAAACATACTAATAAACAGAGACTGTTTTCCTGGAAGAATTTCTATCAATAAAATAAAAATAAGTTATATTTTATACATATATAGATACATTTATATTTAGAAACATTTGCACAGTAGCGCTTCCATTCAACCATTTCACATTTGCGATTTGCAGTCTGAAGGAAATCAGATATTTCACTGAGACAAGAAACAATTCACCCTTTCCTTCCATGAGTGCACCTACCCTGATGTGGGGGATAGCACCCCGGGCATACCAGGACACAGATGCAAAGCTTGGGAAGGCTCTAGCAGCAACATCTGGCTACGCGGCAAGGTCTGAAAGCAGTTCTACTAACAGACCTGGAATTGCCTCTGGGTCTGGGCTCACTCTGTCCCCTAGGACACATTTTCCTTCTGCCCACCTTTGTTTTGTCCAATGTACAGTGTTTATTACACACTAGAGTAATATGGAAAGGCTTTATATATTGTCAGCAAGGATGTAACCTCTACCCTTTATTCTCCCTCAAATCCTTGCTTCATTAAATACAGTCTATATAAGTTCATGCCACTTGATTTTTTTGTCTTTCATTTTTATCACGAAAGTCTGTGACAAATCTGGTTACTGAGTGGAGATTTGTAACAAGAATTTTTCATCTTATTCTTAGACAAAAATAAAAAAATAAAAAGGACTTTTTCTCCCAAAATCAACTTGGTCTGTGAATTTGATCAACTCACTACTTATAATAGAAAGTTTCCTTGCATCCTTCATTTTTAATCAAAACAAGTATAGCATGCTATTTTTAAGAAGTATCAATTTGATTTAAATGGATCATAGATTAAGAAGCCACTGGGTACCATCTTGTACACAGGACACGAGTGTTCAGCCCTGATCTAGAAAGAAAGAAGCCACTGCACATTTAACACTGACCAACATTTACAAAATAAATGTGAACAGGATGCAGTTTTTTCCCATGGTGAGAGCACAAAAGGAAAGATTATAGCGCAGAACATGCTATAGTCAGTGTGTTCTGTGCATTGCTAAAGGTGTTCAGCAAATTTCAATACAAGCTGATTTTTTATGTATATCCAATTCTCCATAAAGCAAATAGTGAAATATGTGGTAGAAAAATAACGCACTAAGCACTTCAAGTATTCAGTGGTGAAAATCTATGTTTTCCTCTGGCTTCATGCAGATGAAATTACAACAGTAACAATTTTAGGAACTGAATTCTCTTCTTCAGAGATTAAAAACGAAAATCATTCAAGAAAGGATAAATCCAGAAAATATAATCCAAGGGAAACCAAAAGGACAGGCAGATTAATACAGAGAAAAAATAATGAGAGTATTAAACGATAAGAAATGAAATATGAAAATAAAAGATCTCTAATTTACACACTGCTTAGGGATTCACGGTATGGGTTCAGGCTTGGATCCTCCTGAGTTTAATCCTAACAGTAAATTTAAGAACCCATACTAGCACTACGGCACAAGCGAAGTGTTGCAGAGCTGGTTGAAACAGCGTGTTTAAATGACTGTGGAACTGGGAATAGAGATGGCATAGCAATACTCAGTGCCATGACGTTTGTGTATATTTGAAACTGTCTCATGGACACTGAGTCAACTGTACCAAACATAGGTCTGGTGTCTGAGATAAGCAATAATCATGATTGGATTATCACTAAAAATAACTCAGGAAAGAGCGAAGAAGAATGAAGATAGTCTGTAAACCAAATTTGCACACACAAACTGAAATCTTGGAAAGGTGCTCATTAACATCCAGTTTACTAAAGACCCCCAGCTATTGTTCTCTTGCATCAAGAAGAAGGAATATAGCCTGCTGTTTGCAGCATCATAGCACATCATATACTAAGCTCTTTTGTTTTTTCATGCATCTGTGGTACATAGATGGCTGAGAGAGGTCATCTCATCCAAATTAATTCAAAATGACTGAAATTAACTTCACAGGGAAATGAACTGTAGACAAGAATTTCGGCAGCAAAAAAAAAAAAAAAAAAAAAAGTGGTGAAACATGTCTGAGAGATTTTTCTTTAGTGTCCAAGAACGGCTGAATTATAATGGAATGAACGATTAACTGTGATTAAGAGGTGATATCATTAAATTTTTTTAGCATATAGGAAAAAAAGTACATTTACTCGAAGCTAAAGAATTTATTGCTGACTGACTGTTAGAGCCTAGTCTGTTATCTGCCACTGAAAAAGTATTGCAACAACTCCAAAAGTGGAAGAACAACGATGAACACACTGCCCTGAAGGAGATTTCACACCATTGTCCCTGGATGAAGGAAAGCTTACCCTCAACACATAACTTGTTTCTCTTCCAGGAAAAACAATGAAAGCCATTAGCCTGATGTCCCTCCTGTGTCATACTCAATAAGCAGGGCACTATCCCCAGGGTTCCAGTTCCAGGGAGACAAGAGGAGGCAGCCACCATCCGTGTGGATCAACCACAGTCTTTAAATCTGCCTCTTGTCATCATTGGTGACATCATCTAATAACAGATAGCAGATCGGAGCTTTATAAAACAATAACACCTCACACTCTGTTCTCGATATGGCTGAACATCTTTTTTTAATTATATATTCCGGTCACAGGAATTTGTCCAATTGTCTTTGCAGGGAAGTTTCAAGTTAGTAGCAGTGCCACAAGCTCTGAAGAAGCAAGTAGTCATGTTATCTCTATAGCAAGCCAAGGATCAAATAAATACATTGCCTAGTTCGCAGTTTCTCTCCTCCTTTTACACGGATGATGCATCTTGCCTAGATTCCATGTGTTAAGAGGTAGGGACAGAGTCCATGATCACTCTGAGCATCACAAGAACATCATGTTCTCAAGATATCAGTGCCTCTAAACTTCATGAGGACACACAGCAAATTCCTACTTCAACTTTCAGGATGTCTGGATTGTTTAATTCCACCTTTGAGACAGCAAAGGACAAAATAATGCATTTCTAAATTACTGCTTATGACGATTCATACTTGCTCTACTCTTCTCCCTCCTAATACTCCAAGCAGCAGAATGTAGCCTGTTTGCAGTGGTGTCTTTGTTTGGGTTTTTTTGTTTTGTTTTAAAGTTAATAGTTTCAGCAGATCACAAAATTAATCAAGGTATGAGCAAAGCCTGTCCAACTTCGCAAGTATGGCTCTAGCACTAATAGCTTATGCACATCACAGACTTCCAGGGCTGGAGCTAGCATGACACCATTTGGGCCTCCGATGTGACTGCTCAGGGGTCACCTGAGAACACAATTCAGGCATCTTAGGAGAATCTTTCACAAAATCTTACCTGGCTATACATTTTCCTGAAAGATACAGAGATTTCAGGTTTTATGAGTTCTACTCTTCTGTTAAATTTGATAAGTTTCTCCTTAAAAAAAAAAAAACATGCTATGGCATCTGTTTTAGAACAATTTTTAATTAACACATACAGTGAATTAACATAGTCCACTGATTGGCTTGCACTTTTTGATAAGAAAACCCTTATTTACAATCTTTCATCTGCTAACATAAGTGGTCTCACTGATGTATCTGGCCCTTTATTATTGCTTTGTTACACGAGCGCCATTCAAGCTGCAAATTACTATGGAACGTTACATCATGTTCATCTTTTCTAAATTAACATTCTTCAGTATTGCTCTCTCGTTAATGCAAGGAAAGCATGGATTACAGTCTTCCCCATTGGGTATAACATGGGGAATGCTCCATCATAAAATACCAGTCTGGAATACATTTGGCAGATTTATGATGATGCCTCTGGAAAATGCTGATTTAGAAAAGTCATTTCCAGCATTGTCAACTCAGGCAACTTGGCTGCTCTTGGGAATTTCCTTGTCAGTAGCAATCTCAACTGTATGAACTACAAGGAACTTGGAGCAAATTGTTGAATGTGCAAAAACAAGCTTTCATAAAGGCCACATAAAACAAGCTACTGATATTTTACAATTGTAAGTAACAGCACCAGAGGAACTTAACATAAAACATCCTTGTGGATGAGTAAGAGCTATAGGACGGCTCTGCTCCTTCATGACTTCAAGGCTGATTTATTCAGTCTCTGTCCATTCAACAATTTCATCTAACTTGCTGGCTAAGAACATCAGTACTGTGGAAGTAATAACATGCTATTATTGCTAAATGCTTTCTTTCCTCGAGCATTCCAACCTGAGTGGTTAGGGAAATTTAAACTGAAATGCTGACTTCTTGACTTTCCAACAGCACTTCAGACCAGCTCAAGTAGGGAAATAAGTTGAAACAATAAAAATTTTACATTGGGCAATGACCTTCTGCAGTAGAAAAGGCCATTTGGGCCCACTCTGGTGTTGGCCTGCAGAATGTGCTGCAGTAGTTAAAAGAAGGTTTCAAGGTTATCTGTTTAAAATGTGTTTGATATCAGAAAGTGTTTTGAATTATGCAAATAAAAACTTTTCCATGGCTCAGTTAACACTGCTGGAAACTACACCTTGTTTGGAATTACAACTAAACCAAGTTGGTTCTTTAAATATACATAGATTGCCTACAGAGACTTAACTGTCATACTAGGTTACTCTAAAGTTTGAAGACAATCTGCAGAGGCTTATCTCTACAGTTCTGTATGGGGTTAAAAAGAGTCTGCATAGTTAAATATCACTCAGTGCCTTGACAGTATATAATGCCCTTAATTCCTCATGCACAGATCAGATGTTGGTTGTGGAAAACATCTGCTTCTGCTCATATATAAGAGGAAAAAAGGAAAAAAAGAAAAAAAAACAACACAACAAAGATCAGAGATTAGTAGCAGAGTTGCAAAATTCTGGCTCAGAACTTAAACAACCATAGCATCATAGGATGTTCTGTTCCTGAGCTTTCTGTGCTTCATGTTTCTAATATTTCAATACTAATCGGCTGTTTAATTCTCTTTTATTGAGAGGCAACAGATATTCTTGTTAGTACTGAATAATACATATTCTGGAGGGGAATTGTTTGAAACTTTGAACAAGAAACTAAGATATTTGAAGGATCATGCAGTTATGTTTAGGAGTATCAGCTTATTTCAGTGAGTCACTGCAAAGTTAGCGGAGCAGCAGCAGCTTTGTTAGTTGGTAACACAAAATCTCCAATTTAGCTACTAAGCAGAACAGGCTTGGTGATTAGATAGCTATTTCTACTGTAAAACTTCTACTCCATGATGCACACACACTTGCAGTACTCAAGGCCCTGCTCTGTGACTTGAAAAAGCACGGTGCTTGCTCCAAAAAAGTGGAAGTCCACCTAGACATGGCACTCCCAACTCCAGCTCAGTCTTCTTCATAGACATGAACTTCTCTAGTTCCAGGGTCCGGTCTTTAATATTTGTCTGGATTGTTTAAATAATTTGAAATCATATTACTACATAATATTTGTTCTATTTATCACAAATGGTGGTAAATTAATACAGTAGCTGTCCAGGCTGTATGTTTTCATAAGTATTTAAAGTATCTTCACAAAATCGTTCATGCTGTATGTTCTTATAAATGTTTCATTGTTACATAACTTAATTAGCATAATAAAACAATTGTTATAGCAAGCAAGAAATTAAACATTTTATTACAGGTATCTAATGAGATTAAATCAGATATTATCTCCTAGCTAATGATTTATTCGAAGATGAAATATCTTCCTGTGTCTTTTCTATTTCTTTTGCCACCAAATGGTACTGTGCAGTAATTACTGGATGAAAAAAACTGTTACAAATAATTGAGGTGGATCAGCCTCAACGTTCACTGACATTTTTCTTTATCAGAGTCCAGCTCAGTACTACAGTCATACTTACTGCAGATTTTATCTGCACATTTTTCATGTAAGGTAGAAGGTTATCGCATAGATAAGCCCAACTATGTGTAATAATGCACGTATCCCACATTATTGCTTACATAACGATTCAACTTCAGAGAGAAAATGGATTACTGTAGGTAACAGGGAATATATCTTGGATAAATAAGCTGCATTCTAGTTCAAAACCAAAATGACCTGCACAGTGTTGGATCCCTTGAATATACATGCTGACAACTTTACGCATTTTGGAGGGCTGCAAGTACTGAAGATTTTATGTCAGACTTCTATCTTGTTCCATTTCTAATATGAGGGTTCGGTGACACACCCAGACCTTTAGGTTAGAAAAGCATTCCTGTTTTTTCAGACCATGCAATTTGCTAAACCGTTGTTCACACTGAATTTCTGTTTGACAGCATCCACAATCATATCTAAAGTTAACTGACAGAATCTCTGAAAACACCAGAAAAAATTTATACACCAAAGATCCTGAATCTCTTCCTCTGTCTCATTCTCTCACATACGATGTACTCTGACCTTCAGAAATCAACCCACATTAACATATACAGTAACCTCTTTGTTCTTCACATATACGATTTCAGATATAACTTCTATTTATAAATATTCTTCCTATTTAGTAATAGCTAGAGTAATATAAGTCATCTTTTCCCCCCAGTCAGCCAGAACTGATTACGCTCAGTATTTTTTATGTTCTTACCCAAGACAAACAGAGTATTATGTAGCTTTTTTCTTCTGTGTGATAAGAGAACAAAAGCCTTCAGATACCCATGTATTATATATACACTTGCACACAAACATATGTTGTTTTTATTTTTTAAAGTTTTGCCAATGTTTAGTTAGCGTGCAAATCACACTAGACTTACAACAAAGAATATACTAAATAACTACAGGAAAGAGATACTAGACTGCATCACTTAAAAGCTCAAAGAATCTACAGTTGTAGTCTAAAATAAGTGACAAAATATTACCAAAATACGTAATTAGAAGTAATTATTCTCCAAGTTGGAATCTGATACAAGATAACAGAACTCCTCCTGTTCTAAAACACGATACATAAATAATAAACTTTATGTGTTTTCCTGAAGTATCCTAACCTTTCCCAACAGCCTTTCTTTGTCTCTCAGGACCCAGCCATGCATCTGAATGGAATCCCTCACAGAGCTCAGCTTCACCATTTGGGCTTTGTTTACATCAGGCTTCTGGTTACCAGAAGCTCTACAAAAAGATCTTGCACAAAGCACTGCTGTTGCGTCGTGAAAGAAAACTCTGCAACTGCCTTACATGTATACCAAGAACAAAGGAAAACAAAGGGCAAAGAAGTATTTATTGAACTTATCTTCTTACATGAACTAGATTTTCAAATGAAAATATGCCTGCATATTCAGTGGAAGAATTAAATATAATTAGATGTGCAACTTGCTTTTCAACTTGTGGCAGCCCTTAGTCCCATTTGGAATTTATGTTCCAGAGAATATCAAAGTAAAATTAAAATCAGATGTAACTATCTATTCCTCAACAAACTATCCAAAATTATTACAGTTTTATACAACTAAAGTCTCCAGAATTCTCAGTTACATCCAGGTTCCTTCAGGAAATTATATCCCATTCCTGAGGTGTACAGAAATGAGTATGCTGCCAAGCTCAATCCTCCAAATCTTCCAGGCTGCATGGAAGACTAAAATGGCATTTTCTCACAGGATATTTCCCAATAAAAATTCAGTTGTACACACTGTGAGGCAGCACAGTTTAAGTTCTCTTAGATCAAGGAAGTTCTCTTAGTTTATGGAAGCCAGAAGACAGTAGAAAAAAAAAGTGATAAGAAAGGAGAAGAGCTGGCAAAATCATTACGAAAAACAACATACTACCTCTTATACCCCTTTCCCTTTGAAAATGTCAATTAAACTGGAAATAGATTTTTTTTTTTTAAGTCAAGATTTTCTGAAGAAGATGGAAAAGGATGTTGTATTTTTTGAAAACAGCAGCATTCCTAGCACAGAAACATTGCTATTTTTCGATTGGGAATTTTAAGATCAGCTGCTACATAATTCTCCCTAGTTTATACAGGCTAAACTGCTAATTTGCTGGCACCTTCCTTAGTACATTTTATGTAGCATAGTGTCCCCTCACCTTGAAAAAAAGGTGTTCGTAAGACAGGAACCTTTGTCCTGTAACGTTACTGGAAATGTAAGCAAACTAGTATGTATGCTTGTTTAAGCATGAGGAAGTTGAAGAAATTAAATGAATTAAAGCCAGCTTCTAGAGACACCAGAAAAAACTAATCAAATACAAACTGTTCATTGCAGTTACTGAGAATGCATTTGCCATTTCAGCCCCTTCTGAGATGTTTCAAGTACTGGCAAATTCATTTTGCAGAAGGTCTACAGTCCTAACAGATAACAACCTTTAATTTTCCACAAGCCCCAAAGAAAAATCGCCTTTGCTTAAATTTTCAATGTGACCAAAAGAATCATGACTATTTGGGGTTTATGCCCTCCGGATGGGTCTGGTTTTGCTGAAATATACAGACTTAATTCAATAAGCCCCTCATTTTTATTTCCTCATTTAAAATCTGTTCTGCAAAATAATAGCTGGGAAAAAATATAATATGTACCAAATACAAGATACAAGCTCCTATTTCTGAGCCATCAAACTGCAGGAACCTGAGCTAAGATGATAAATTTTTTCATATTTTCCATACACATAAGAGTTATTCACATAGCTGATACAAACTCCTAAACGCCTTGCCTTCCTGGTGTTGCTGCAGTATGCTACATGATATTAACCCAAGTGTAATTTTGATACAATTTCATTATCATGAAAATAACAAATTTGCAATGAAGTGAAGAATACACCTCACAGAACGTAATACAGAAAACAGCAGTTTCCTCTATTTTTAACTGTACTGTCGGGTCGTGAATTTCCTGCATTGGAAGGTCACAAAACTGAGGAAATACTTTGCAGAAGCAGAGCTTTGGTTTTCAGAGGACTCTTGCAGAGGACAAATGCATTCAGCTTACAATTTGTATCAGGTACAAAAGAGTATAAATATCAGTATAAGAAAACAACTGAGATACAATAGTTTATAGCACAACTCTTGCTTTGGAAAACAAGAAATCCCATTTCTGTGAGCTCCCAGTTGATAGTTTTAGAGCTGAAAGCTCATTCTACATAAAAACCAGTTTCTGTATGGATAGTAAAGCATGCTTAACCTTGGCAGGCCATCCAGGTACAGGGCCCACAAAAGGAGCAGAAAGATTTCTACTGTCTACTATTTCTCTAAGATCAGATGACAAAAATAATTGCCCAACAGTCTGTCATGCAACCAACCTTCAAGGATAGAAGAAGAGATGAGATCGATTCAAAAGATAAGAGGGCAGATTTGTGAAATACGGAACAAAAGACGAACATTACCAAAAAATAGTTGTATGTTATACCTAGGTAAGTTTTAGCTTTAAGATTCACTCTGTAACAATATAATATCCTCAATCATGGCTTTGCTTATGAATGGCTGAAGCCACACCGGTGACTAATTATTTCCTCTTTTCAGCAATCACTTTGAAGATGGGATTTTACTCCGGAGCTGCTGCACAGATCTGAAAGGGTTACACATGACTCGCACTTGGAGTTCCCCACAGCTGTGGGACATTATTTTAAAATTGCTATAAGCAGTCTGTTTCATTAGGCATTTTGTCCTGCTCCCTCTGACCTTCTTAAATTCATGCAAAGCGCTCACTTCAGTCAATAACACTTTTGTGGAAGACTAAAACTACGAGCCCAGCTTGTAGCTTGATAAAAGTTAGACTTCATTCCAGTATGTTACAAAGAAGCATCTATACCACACATGTAAAAGAAACAGTTTTCTTCTTGTTATGAAGAAAATAGAAGTTTCATAATGTGAAATAATGGCCAACTCCTAGTACTCGTTTAAGTGAATGTAATTTATATCCTGCACAGCTTTATACATAGGCTGGAGGTGATATTCATAATTATTCCAACATTAGTTGAATTAAAACTATGTTGAAAAAGATTTCAATGTCTTTAAATATTCTTTATGTCCAATGTTTCTTCTTTGCTAGACAGAAGATCCAGTGTCCGCATGCTATGGACACTTCCTCTGAGTTTCATTTCCAGTCCTATACGATCATTACATTTATATAAGATGGTGATTATAGCATAAGAGATTACTGAAATACAATTGTTTTTAGACTTTAGGGAGTTGTACATTGTTCCTGACTGCATCTGTTAAGATCTTGTAAAAACTGAGCCAGATGCTGCGTGGTATGCAAACACTCTCAGTTGTAGAGATCATATGTGCGAAGACTACAAAAATACACTCTGTAAAGTAACTGCGATTATGAACAACATGATAGGCAGCTAAGATTGAATCCTGTCCATTTAAATTGCATAATCCACACAAACTTATGGGAAAACTTCAGCTGTCACTGAAGCTTACCTTACTCGAGAACGAAATTGCTCTTAAATATTTAATGTCAGCAATAGAAACAAGAGGAGAGTAAAAAATATTAGAAAGAGAAATTTGTGTCTAATGCTCAAGGAGTGATCGGAAATAATTCACCAGATTCTCAGCTAGTGTAAATCAGTCTAATTCTACTGACCTCTAATTCCCCATCATCCCTCAGGCATACCCTATTTAACTTTGAGACACAGAATAAGAGTCTACTGTCTGCCTAAAAGACTGTATTGCTACATCTTAGAGCTTTTACTATATGGATTTGTGTGATTTACTGTGATATTTTTCTCCACAAGTCACAGCTCATTGGAAGTTCTCTTAGCAGTTACAGCTTAAGATGGTAAACAGTTACAGATTATGCGTGCATCTACTGAAGTCAGATCTTGCGCTCAACTGATTAGATCCAGAGCTGCAGTTTTGATCGAAGTGCACAAACTATGCACTACACTTCATCTGTGCTTATGAATCTGTCCTTATGAATCTGTCCTTCAGATACAAACTCAGCCATAAATGGGCCTTTCCCCACTTCTGAGCAGTACAGTGCTTCCTGCATTCTCTCTTTTCAGCAGCCGAAGCACTACAGGAAATACATGATTTTTCCCGTGCTGTAGATTTTAAAGGAGGCATAAGTACCAGTTTGAACACACTGAAAGTCTTTAAACAACAGTATTTTCTCTCTTGGGATGAAGTGTGAGGAGCAGCTGTGTGTATAACCGTACCTATAGCAACATCTATGTTCAGAGCTAACTTTTGGTATTTAAAGCACTCATCACAGTAGCAAACTTCAAAGAAATAATGAATCTAAGTGAAATGCATTTGTTGCAAGATGACATCAATGTTGTCGCTCTAAAATTGATTGCCAACACTTTGCTTTGCCTTTTCTTCTGTAAAAATAAATATAAATGAATATGACCAGCAGGCATAAACTACCCTTAACAGAAAAACAAACAAACAAAAAACTGCTCAGGAAGCAGTTTCTAGAAGAGCAAATCAGTACAACAAGCTTTGACGAACACAATCATTTACACTGAAGTTTCCATCAATCACTTCACTCCTTTAAACATGGTGACACTTGAAAAGCAGCAGTCCTTCCTTGAGCAAGTCAGTGCTCCAGTATCATTAACTCTTGGGATTATTTCACTCTTCTCTGTTCATCTACCAGAGGTTTTAAGTCCAATGACATAGGAGACGCTGCAGTCTCCTAATTATTTCAGAAGCAATGGATCACCTTTCCCATGAAAAAGGTTGGAGATTTCTCAAATAAATAAAGACTTTTATGGGTCTACAAATGTGAATTACCTTATACACTGGAGCTAAGTATCTTTTTTTTTTTTTTTTTTTTGGAGCAGAAATGTACCACTGCTCTGACACAGCTTCCTTAATTTCAAAACACTGAATTATAAACACTGCCCCTTTGGCAACACATAGAACTACTTGATTTCATTATCTTCATCAATAGGATCACATTACACACTCAAGACTTTAACTGTGAAAGACCAACAAAAGTCTTCCAAAAAATATCAGATGGCACCAGCCTAGGTTTTAGATATTTGAATTCAAAATTAGATGTCCCTGGCCCCCAAATCTGGAAGTAAATAAAAGGCTTAATCTAGACAAGAAGAAAGATGGAAAAGCAATGCAAACATCTCCGTATCCAGTTGCGTTCAAGAGACCACAGCTGCATTCATGCAGAGACATACCCAACTCACAATCTTTCCAACATTAAAAATCTCACTGATTGCCAAGTTTGCTTATATAAGCCTTATTTACAATTCCATCTATGCTATAACTTCAAAAATGATGAAGTGGCAAAATGCTCAAGACTGTCTTGAACAAATAAAATGACCACAAGCAAATCCATCCTCTAGCTTACTCTGGAGAACTGCTGTCTTTTTAACTCTGTATTTTAACTTCTTAATTCTGTAACTTCATGTATTTTATGCTTCTATAAACCTTTGCTCTTGACTTTGAATGTGTTGCTGTCAACTGCTGTACATTTACAACAGAAAGGATGTTTGCTCAGAAAAAAAGAGACGTGCAATTGTCTATCTAACAAGATGAAAAAATGCCAATTTACAAAACAGAAGATTTATGACATTGATCTGATACGGAAAAGACATTACAACACATTGCATATTTTGACTTCAAAACAATAAAACTTTAGGAAAGGTCATTTAAATAGATAACTTTTTTGTACACTGCACCAAGTACTTATGTAATCACAATTAAAGTAAGTAAGTCAGAATATTTGTGTGAGCTTTGATTAGAAGATTAACTTTCATTAGACAGAAAAACTAAGAAAATCTGCACTGCAAAGCATATTAATCTAATTTAACCTAATGATTATACTTCAGCCTTCATGGAGACAAAGACACAGATGGGCAAGATTATGGCCCAGATGAATCCAAAGAGGAAAAAAATAAATCTATTAGTTATTAAAAGAGCTAGAATTTCAAACTTAGCCTGACCTTAAATCATTAACAGTACAAGCAATTCTCTCTGCTTTAAGTGAAACACCAAAGAGTTTTTCTGAATATTGTTACAAAGACATAGCCCATTTCTAAAGATGCTCAGTATTTTGTAGTTCCAGATCAGAATTTAATTAAAAAAAAACAACGTTTTGTCTTAGCTAAACAATATACATATTCAACATCTTCTTTTCACCCATCTGTGATGATACTTAAATTCTGCTTTACTAATCTCAGAACTGCCTTCTGTGATCACAACAAGCTCACAAAAAAAAAAACTAGAAAAGCAATGTTATCATTTTGCAAAACAGATACTACATCCTGTTATCCCACAGGCATGTCTATGATGCAAACAGCATGTACATTTATGGCCGATTTGTGCATGTGAAATAAACTTACCTGAGAGAATAAAGAGAAAACTATGGTTCAGAAAGATGCCTCAAAAAAGAAAACAGCTCTGTTGTTTTTGTTCTCTTCTTATGTAGCAGGTTAACAGCCACATAACTTTTATATCTAATTTTAAGTGCTATTGCATACATTTTACAACAGTGTTTAAATATAAGCATTAGCACATTGATGTAAGTATTAGTGGGTTTTTTTTCCCCTCTTCCTCTGAAGTTATAACAGACCATAAAAAGTCAACATTACTCTGCCCAAAATGACAAAACCTGTTCTTAATTTATTTTTCATTTTCACATCTCTATTCATACTGTAAAATATAAGGTGGTGGTGCTGATAAGTCACTAGATTCTTCATTCGCTTTATCTACAATTAATACAACCTCACATATTTAAGACAAGATCCTTGACCCTTTTCAAACTCTTCCATCATAGAGAAGCTCTTTGTGCAGTACAGGAAGGATTCTCATGGAGAAGATGTGACAAGAAAGGGCTATCAGGCAAGATCACATGTTATAACATTCAGCTTGTAATAGCTGTCAGCCCCCAGGGACACGGGGAGATATTTGTGCAAGCAAGAGGCAGGTCCTTCCCTTACACACAGCATGAGAAATTCCAACTCAGTTTGAAGTCTGGAAAAAGTAAATAATATGTCATTTCTTACCTCCTGGCTTTGAAGAACAAACTTGACTTTTCAGTAGGTACTTGGTATTGGAGTCATCTCTCATCACAACTCTCATAGCAAGCTGTACCCTGGAAAAAAAAAAAAAAAAAAAACCGCTAAATCAGACTTTAGGAAATTGAATTTAAGGGAGAATAACGCAATGATGTTATTTAAATTTGTGATTTGCTTATACCTTGAACGTTGCCCTGAATATTGACTATACTTAGATTTTTACAGATCCACTCTCCTTAGCCCCTCATACCACAAGTTATATTGTAGGACTGAAAGATGTCTGAATCTCTGTGGCAAGCTGACCAATGCAGGCTGCCATCCAGCTGTTTTCTCACTTTCCCTCCTTCAAGAGGATAGAATAAAAGTAAGGTGAAAAAGCTCATCGGTCAAGAGAAAAACCAGGGGATCAACTTACCGATTACTATCTAGGCAAAATAGACTTGAGAAAAAAATAATTTAATTTGTTGGCAGTTAAAATAGATTTGGAGTAAGAAAAAAAGACAATTTAAAACAACACCTTTCCCACCAATGCTTTTCCCGCCTCCTCTACCTGCCCTGCTCACACCCACTTCTCCACCCTTTCCTCCTACTCATGTTTTTCACCTGCTGTAGCGTGGGTCTTCTCCATGGGCTGGGGTCCTTCTGGAAAATTCCGCTCTGATGCAAGCTTGCCATAGGCTGCAGTTCCTGTCAGCAGAACTGCTCCAGCAGACTGCAGCTCCTGACAGAGGAGAACATATCCTAGCACAAGTCCTCTCCACAGCCACAGCTCCTATCAGGAAAAATCTGCTCAAGCATGGCCAAAGCTTCTATGAGGAAGAATACAGTACAGCATGGGCTCTCCAAAGCCACAGTGTCTCTGACAGGAAAACATATCGCAGTGCAAATCTTCTCCAACACCAAAGCTTCTGTCAGGAGAACTTGCTCCAAGATGGCCCTCCAGTGCCATGCTTTCTGTCAGTAAAACTCTGCCCCGGTGCGCATTCTGCAAAGCCACAGTTCCTGTCAGGAAAACTGCTCCAGCACAGGCTCTCCATGGTGGCACTTTCTGTCAGAAAAACTGCTCCAGTGCAGCCCCTCCCAAGCCACAGCTCCTGGAACTGATTCCATAGCATAGAGTCCTCTGCGCAGAAATCTAATGTGGCATTTTCCTCTCTACAAGCTACAGGAAAATGTTTCCCCTTCCGTAGTCTCTACAGGAGCTATGAGGGAACCTTCACCCAGCCTCATTCTCTGAGCACATTACTCGGAATCCTGTCCCTCACTCACTTTTTTTGTTTTCCCTCCCCCCCCTTCCCGTGCAGCACTCTGCCCTTTGTTCTCACTGAGGCACCAGCTGCTTTCACTGATTGGCCCACCCAGCTGGGATCCGTTGGAACCACCCGGAACCATCTAGAACCATCTGGAACTGTGTGTCCAGCACTCTCTGCCCACTGCTAAAACTGAGCTGTCGGAGCCCAAAACAACCATTCAGCAAGCAGTCATGACATGCATGTGACCGCTACACAAAGAGTTAGGATTGGTCTTGCTTCTTCAGCCCAGGAAATAGTGAGAGGAGCAAAGCATGGGGAACATGTAAGAATTGATTATCTCTCAGACCTTCTGGTACAAGAACTCAGGGAGAGAAAATACCGCTGAGGTAGGCCAGCTTCAAAACAAGTATTAGGGGCTGGTTCTTCATACAGAAACAGGTAAAGCTGGAATGGAGAGCATTTTTGGGGTGCTGAGATCAGGAAAGTGATCAGAGGAAATATCATGACCTTTTTCTGCGTGTGCTGCAGCAAAGCATCTGCCCAGCTGCCCCTGTGGCAGGAATGCTGGCCTAGGCACACTGCCGACCTGAACCAAACCACCATTCTCAGGTATTTAAATCACTAACAGGTACCACTGCCTATTAAGCATAGCAATGCTCCCAGTCGTACCAAAATTCAGCGGAGCTAGTATTCTCCCAAAATCTGCAAAACCCAGATCACATTTTAGTGTTCTGACAGATTTTCTTTGTTTAATGGAAGATGGAATAATTACAGACATTGAGTTTTCATGCATGCAAAGCTGGTTTGAACTAGCTAGAGCATTTTATTGCAAGCTTCTAGATTGTAAAAATCTCTGGGAGATTTTTTTACAAATTAAGAAGGAATGCAATTCAGTTCATAAATTAGCCAATCTCTTTCTATTTTCTGTGAAATTCTCTAACCAATACAGACTTGAACAGTGAATCTCTAATAGGAATATTCAAGTGTGAGTTGACTTTTACGTTTACTAAAATTCAGTGTTGTGCTGTAGCTGAATATATGCTTCCATGCTCTTCCAGGATATGGGAGCTATTAAAGAATAATTTTTACTGTCCATACTGTTCCTACATAAACATTTATGCATTTGGCATAAGATAACTGATACATGTGCTTTTATAGTCCTCTCCCACAAAGAAAAAGATTATCATGTTTAGTTGAAGGCAAACCACAAATATGTGGAAGATGGGCACACTGCCTTCCCTTAGCTTTTGGAAGTATTGTCTCAATAAAACAAAACAAAAAAAAGGCTTGGTAGATATTATTCCTTTCTTAGGAAATCACTGATCTTTCACAACTTTAATATATCACTGTTTTAATAAGAAGGCCCTTTTGCAGAAGATTTCCTTTCTTAAAGAATCTCTCTCTCATTGTAATGTTGTAGCACACTATAGTTTTGTGAACTATGTGTCTTAGCAACTCAGAGTTGAACACAAATATTCTTTGATAACAGGAGGAGCAATGCAATCAGAACAGGCTATACTGCAAGGTACCTCCTGCTCTTGTGTGATAAGCACTCAGTGAAAAAGAGAACAATTTTCACACCCTATCCTTGTCTATACAGGGTGCATACTTTTTAAAAAACATAAGTTGAAAGAAGTTAATGAAAGAAGGTAAGAGTATAAGAGAACGAATGATCCAGAACCGCTTTGTAACAAAAGACATACCTCCCCAAGTATGAGATTAAAATATGTATATACGTAGATCATAGATGTATTTTGGGTGTTGATTCTGCAGTGTCCAAGTGGCCAAAAGCTTAATTACATTTCAAATATATCAATTTATGATTACAACACTTCAGAAAAAAAAAAAAAAAAAAAGAGAGAGATAATTAGGACATGTCAAAATCAAGCCAAAAAAAAGAAAATACTAAATATATTACACACGCTACTCCAAAACAGAGCCAAGACAACTCACAGAAACATCTCTAAGTAGGACAGCAACAGATTGTTTCATTTCACTGCAGACTTTATAGCAACAATTTCCAACTAATTGCTTATGATGCCTATTACATATATCACTATACAGAAGAAGGCAAGAAGAAGTGAATAGATGTAACATATTTCAGCAAAATATAGGAACAAGGACAGACACATTTACCTTTAAGCGGAGGAATTCAGAGTAATATATTCTCTATATACTCTGTGTTCTGCCTAGTCTGAATATTCCTACATCTTCCTTGTTTATGTAGCTGTGACTTTAAAAAACCTCCTTGCAAACTATATGATGATGATATTCAGATGGTCATGTTATTGCAAGCTCTACATGTACCAAAACCAAGGGAAATTATTTAAAATACAAATGTCTTAACTTATATCAGACCTGATTGCTACGAAATCAGATACACAGGCAACAAGTAACTAATTATGAGGACTATGTCAGTATCAGTGACATTTTAAGTCAACATTTGAACAATGAGAGATCTGAAAATTTGCCAAACAGTTTTAATTCTCCTGAGTTTTTAATAAGGTTAATATATCCATGAAGATGTATTATGAGGAATGGATGTATTCTGTATTCATGCTAAGAGCATTCATAGAAGGAGCACTAGAAAACATTAACAGGTTCATGTAAATCTAGATCCATTTTGTTATTTGTTCTCCTCTGAAACAGTCCATGGTCTCAGATTACAGGTGACTCCACGAAATCATGGCATTTTCACTATTTTCTACCATAATCTTTTCTCACCTTAATTCTGTCCTGGATTTAGTTGTAGTTTGTCTTTGCAACTCTGTTGATATCTCAGAGCTGCTTCTAATTACAGATGTCGTCTTCTACCCTCACATAAATTCAGAGTTTATTAAATTGTTTTTGTGCATATCTAGGATTCCATTCTAACATCAAAGTTATGATCCAGTTTCTCATAATTGGATGAGAAATATTCCTAATTTACTCACTCAGGAAACAGAATCGGACGTAGCAATCACCATGCTTCATAAAGCTAGCCTGCAGTCCATATTCAGATGCATAAATATCATTGTGATGTTGTCTAATGAAGCACAGTATCATGTCCTGGAAGATATACGTTGGGGTATTCCAAAGCCAAGTCTGAAACCAGAGTGGCACTTCCTCCAGATGTTTCTCTTCAACAATCCTCTTCCAACAACAGATTTATTTTGTTTTAGAAAGAAGGTGCTCTTGAGTTTTTTTCCTGTTTGAAACACAGCCGTTGTCACTGCTTGAAAAAATACCCTCCAGTTGGTGAAAGACATGCAACCAAAACCTCCATAATTTGGGAGCTGTTTCCATACTGCTCATATTTCCTATGGAGCCAAAGGCTTTCAGGCTCAGCAGACCCACAGACTCTATAGTACTAACTGTCCAGCTGTTGCTAATCATTTGTCATGCCTATTTTTGTCACAAATACAAGTGAGAGAAAGAGGTGGGAAAAAAAACCCACCATAGAACACCTCTACTCTCTTCAAAATATTCGGCCATTTGAATATTCTTGAATGGACATCTTTGGAAAGTTACAACTATTAAGGCGGTCCTTGTAACAGGACAGCCTCACTGTACGAGCATGTGCATGTATTTGAAGGCTGATACAAATGGAATCTAAGATATAACCAAGTGATTTTGATCTAGTATGATAAATATTGTATTAATTCTTTTCTCAGTGTCTGTAATATAGAATTGATGCTTCCTGTCAGCAAAACAAATTTGTACTTTGGTTAAATCACCAAAAATTATGCATTTAGTTGTTTTTCTTGCTCAGCAGAAGAAACAGATCATTATCTTAAAGCGACTTTACAGCTATTGAAGTTCTTTTGAATTCTGTCCTTTTCCCATTGCACCCAGTCTTGTCAGTGAAGTCATGGAACCTGCAGAAGAACAGAAACATGTAAAAACTGGAAACTTGCAGTATCAGAAGGTGAGCGAGAATTATTGTTTGGAGAGATCATTAGGTTGAAATCGGAATTAATTACAGGAAAAACGTGTTCATTTTGAATATAAGAATGAAAAAAAAAACTTTATGTCAGAAATTTCTGAACAAAGATATTTACTTCTCATGACAAAATAACTGTATCAAACCAAAAATACTTCCTTAAAAGGTGAAGATAATGAAAAATGCCACAACTGTGATGATCCATACTTTCACAATGGATGATACAGAGACAGCTCTTTATTTATAGTTGGCCCAGATCTGGGAACTCAACAACCTTAGACGGAAATTCTAAAGAAAAAAAAAAAAAGAGGATATGCAATGAATTTATCACGCATACACATCTGCTTTTGATTAAGACGATCTATTATTTGCTTCTGGTACTCAGGATGCTGTAGCCACTACACATATCACACCATCAAATGTTGAAAAGTTATTCTGGAGAACTTGTATTTTACTTCACCAACCAACTACTCATAGAAAGAAAAAAAGGTCTCAAAAATGTTCCCTGAAAAGAGGTATGATCGTGAAAACTCTATATGTCAATTAAATGAAAAGTTGCTTCCTCTTTAACTGATTCTAAATGAAACTCTCTAAAGAGAACACATGCAAAATGATAAGAATTAAGACCTTTGCTAATATGAGTTGCTATTTGGTGCCTTGGACATCTGTGCTTAATTATACTTGTCAGTGGACAATATATCGTTTTCATTCAAGCACACATATCTTAATGCAGAGGAAAGATGAAGTTTCTTGAAGAGAATCTTAGGGACAAGTGTAACAGTATATTTGCCTTCTATAACTTCTCAAGTGACTGCAAATGAACGTTAAATTTTTTGGTCCACTGCCATTTTAGAAAATCAAATCATGGGAAAACAGAAAATATTTCTGGGCTGACCAAAACACTAAATTGTCCTTGATACAGGCTTAGAAATTTACAATTTGAAACAGTAATATTTAAGTACTTTGATAATTTCAAAATGACAGTTCCAAATTTTTCTAGCTTGGAACAGCTGAACATTTTTATTTCTAATTGAGAGTAGCTCTGATGACACTCTTCCAAAGCAGAGGCAGACATACAAAACAAAGGAGAACAAGGACAGACACAGCTGGAAGCAGGAGTACTCATGAAGACTTTTAGGAATCTGTGCTTTTCCCCTTATTTGCAACACAGTGAAAATGCTCATGTGATCAGTTACTCAAGTTCAGCCCATACAAGGAAATTGATTTAAGCCAAATGCCTCCCAAATTAGGGAATAAAAAAAGGGAGTAGTACAGGTAACACAGAAGAAAGGTAATAACAGTCATTTATGGGTTCTTCCACCAGCGTTTTTCTTTCCCTTCTCACCAGCAGTGGGATGCATTACACAAAAGCAATGTTGACAGAGTGGTTAAACATACATTTATCTTCTCTAGTTGAACAGCTTAAGGGAAGGCAAAGTTATGGGCTTTTTTTTTTCAGTGACTTCCTTTCATACTCCTTCCAAACAAAATGAAGTAACAGACAAAAATTTCCGCAGTAGTTACTACTTCAGTATTCCTCTCTTGCTGTAGATCGAAAGGCTTCTCAGCGCTTGAGTCCTCTTTGAACTCAGGAAATGAGCCATCTGAAAAAATGAAAACATCACATTTTCTAACAAAAGTTACTCACATGTTTGCAGAAATCTCCTACCGGAAGTTTCTTAGTTCTCAGAACACAGCCAAAAAACAGGTGGGATCCCTGGCTGATCAAGTGATGGGCGCGTGAAGTCATTTATCCAAAAAGTACTCCAAATAAATCATCCTAGGGTTATAAAAGCCTGATGGAGGAAAGAGAAGAAATACCAGTGACTAATGCTGTACTAAACAATATCTTCTGGGGAGACACAAGTGGCTGAAAAGGATTGGTAATTAGTTAACATCCCAGAACCTTGTCACAAGTACTGCCTCTAGCATATGATTTCTTATAAGCTATTATTTATGCTTATTTAAAAATTACGTTCTCTTTACAGATTTCAGCATTAAAGCCTTAATGAACTTCACTCAACTGTCCTTAAAAATCTGTATCATTATTTTGAGTCTATGCAAATAGATTATTATAGTCATAGTATAGCCCTGATCATCACAGGGCTTTGCGAAGACAAGGTTTACAAAGCTGAGAAATTACATTTTGTAGGCAAACTATTACAGCTGGAAAAAGTAGACTGGCTGTCAGGGATAAGGTCTTCAGAACTGGAAATAAATTTCAAAATTAAATTCAAGATGAGGAAAACTACGGACTTCAATAAGTATCAGATTATCTCAGAGAAAGACAGCTGGTACCTGTGGATTAGAAGGGCTCTTGCTGAAGAGGAGAAATAAAATGGGTGATCTGTTAGAAGTCTAATTGCTACAGCCTGTGGAACCTGGGAGCCTGGGGAAAGAAGAGTTTCTAAGATTACATAATAAACATACTTTCCATTGAAAGCTGTATTTTTATACCATCCAGTTGGGTTACAGACAGAATTCTCAAATGTGTCTTCCAAAAGGATCCTAGAGATCTCCCTTAGCATCCAGGGTGAAAAGCCTAGAAGCAGAGTGCCAGAAGTGCTGCCAAATGGTAACCTCATTTAATGTTGCATAGTGTCTGAGCAACTTCACTCTGTTGTGCAGCAGTTGCTTAGCTTCACCCAGGCAGTTTTACAGTGGTATTTGGTATTTGCTGTTATCTTACCTCTGCCAAGTACATGTACATGACTCCAGATATTGACACTTCTGTTTATGAGTATTTGTTCTGCTTTACATCAGCAAATCATGCATATTTCTGTGTACTTACATTTGTCTAAATCTAACTGCTGATGTACATGGCAGAGGTGATATGGCCTGTTCTGAATATGCTCGCATTCTTCCCACTATGCCTCAACAAACCTCTCCAGAAATATCCAGTGTTTGTAATTACATTTGGAGTACTGAAACTTGAAGGAGCACATATGATCTGAAATACAAACTTAGGTTACCTTGCTCACATGATATTGTATGCTGACATTTATGTCATCAATAAATCAGGCTTACTCCAATATAACTTTTTTAAGCCAGGCACCTCAGGGCAAAGGCAGAAGAACATTTGGGCTAAGATATCTGAACTCCAGCTCACCCAGTGCTGTGGAAATGGATTTCTATTTCCATTTTAAGGAATTAGATGGATAATCTTTATCCTTTAGCTTTTCAGATTATTGCCACTTACTGATACAGCCCCATGAGCTGGGGAACTGGCCTAAACCACCCTACTGACACACCCAATACAACTGTCAGTCACACAATATATGCACTGATCTAGATCTGGGGGTGTAGCTGGGTTTTTAACCCAGATCACTTTTCTCATCTTGTTCACCAATCAGATAAGTAGCAGTGTAACAGAGACAGCAGCATGATTCAAGAATGAGCAGCAAAAGATGAGGAGAATCAGATGAAGTACGCACATCTGCTACAAAATACACTTGCCAAACTGTGGCCTAATATACTTTCTCACGTAACAAGCCATCCCAAGAGCTTCATTGAAATTGCCTTAGATGGTGAACCAGCAACAAGCAGAAGAGCAAATCACCATGACATTTTGCTCTAGTGTTTAATCACAGAATACTGCAGGAGATATGCTGTTGAGATTGCATACTGGCAAGGTTATTTTGGGAATGATTTATTTTCATTGTTTCAGGATAATTTCAGTATCCATATTTGTGAAGAAAATATAAATACATATTTTCTTTGTAAACACAGGTACGTAGTTTCCAGCGTTGGTTCTATCTTTTCTGCAAAGTTGTCTGAATTCTTAAAATTCAAGTTTTCTCTCTACTACACCATTTTGTCAGTTTTGCTTTGAGATTTTGTGCTCTCCTGGCCATACACCTGATTGGTGCTGAAAACTTCAGGTATTTCTCAGAATACTGGTCTCTGTTATTCCAGCAGATTTATGTAATTCCATGGACTTCATTGATGGATAATGACTGCATCCACTCTAATACAATCTAAGAAACAATGGACACACTTCTTCCTGACAAGAAATTTATGACACAGTTCTCATCTGCTCCAAGTAAGCAGGTATTTATGTGCTAACAGCTGAAGCCCACAGCTTTAGGATTTACCTCTTCCTGTCAGCTAGCATCTGTGCCACCAGCTCCGTACCCTCTGTAGCAGTCCAGGGACCACTAGACGGGAGGTTCTACAAAATCACTACAAATTTCAGCTGCATCTCTTTTTTTTCCCAGACTCTCTCAAACATACAAGTTTCGAAATATTAACTCATCTCTGAATTCTGCAAACAACTTGTGTACATTTATCCCTTGTCTATACGACACTTGTTGATAAGCTCCAGTGCCAACTGTGAGGAAAAGGCCACCTAAAAAGGGGATAGTGTGGAAGAGGTTGCAGAGTCTCCTTCTCTGGAGATATTCAAACTACAACCCACCTGGATGCTTTCCTGTACAACCTACTGTAGGGAACCTGTTTTAGCAGGGGTTTGAACTAGGTGATCTTCAGTGGTCCCTTCCAACCCCTACAGTTCCACAATTCCCCTACATGGTTAGAAACACAGCTGCAAGGAAACTGCCTAGTTGCATTCACTGGGTTCCTGCATCAACTACGTGCAAAACGATAGACAAAAAATTGGTCTTGAGAGAGAGCAGAAAGGACAGATATGCCTAGGCCATACAATTGCCAGCGAAAAGGAGGCTGAGGAGAGCCAGAGGAGGCTCTCCCCTTCTCTGGCATTCAAGGGATAGAGCTTTTTGGTGATTTTTGTGACTAAGAAATGAACTCAAGGATGGTAATCATCTCCCAGAGAAAAGCCTGGAAGTCCCCGAGAACTGGCTACAGAGTCAGGTAGTGATGAAATGATGTTATGGTTTCCCACCAATTAAACCACAATTTAGCATTTTGGATTTGAATCATGCTTGTGTTGTTGCTTTCAGAATGACACTGAAAACTTGCCTGGTAGAAATGCAGATTCACAGCTGCTGTTGATTGTCGTAACTCCTTTGATGTCAGCAGTTGGAAGGAAGATGAATAGCAGCTGAGGGGCTGTTTAACTCCTTTACACGAAACAGTCACTGCCCCACATCAGTATTTCCCAGGGAAGCCCTGTGATTGCTCTAGAGATCAGCACTTAAAAAAAGATAGAGAGTTGACTGTCTGTCAGACCTTGCAGTGCACTGATCTCATTCTAGGAGCTACACATCTGAACGTGCTTGGGAACATGAGATGCATTTATCCTGCGTTGCCTCAGCATCCCACTCTGGTAATTGCTCAGTATTTAGCAGAAGGCTTACCACACCTCCATTAACTGAATGGGAATGAGAGGGTTTCTTTTTTATTTCAAGCAGCTTCAAATGCCATGTTCTGAATTTCCATTAGTGGATGGTATGCCCACCATCTCATACTTACTTCTAATGTATAGATTATTCACCAGTTGAAATGAGAATGGTTTTGTCTCCCAGCTCCAGCAGTAATCTTTGCAACTAAACTTTAAATTTTGAAGAGTTGTTTAAGTTCTTGTTCCTTTAACTCAAAATTGCATTGGGCTCCGCTCTGTTGCCAGACTGCTGCAGCAACAGGAAGCCCTGGTATTCAAGGGACTCTGAGGCAAGGTTTGCTGGCAGAAGTAACAGCCTTGATTTCAGCAGTTCAGCATGAGCTAAATAGAAACACACGCAGCAAGGCTTCTTGCTAAGATCAAGGAAGCCTTGCTACCTTGCTATCTATCTGATAAGCATCCAACCTCTTGTGCAATGCTTGTGTTTGTTTTTTTCACTCCTGGGCGGTCCAGCAGACTGGCTAATAACTTTGCAAGCAACTCACGGAAAGAACTGAATAGGAATGCAAAACGTCATTTTAAAATGTGAATAAAGTGATGGGGGTTGTTCCTATTTCTTCCCCTTTAGAAGGAAGTCATCAGCTGGGAATGGTCTCTTACAGAACAGGCAGGAAAGGGCTCAGGACTGTCCCATGCTTTTCAGACACCGGTTTCAGGACTCAGATATCCCCTGCCATGAGAGGGTGGCCAGGAATGCCCCTTTGGTACATCAGATGAGGTGCAGCAAGTCTAACAGAACAGATTCTGGGATTAATCTGCTTTTAAAAGGAAAATGCAAATCTGACCACATAGTTTCCCTGAAGCTTGGCTGGGGTTTCCCTGCTGGGACTCAGGGGAGATGCGCTCATGGGGTCCAGCCAATGGAATCTAGCCCGCCTCGGGCACGTCGAGGGCAGCGGGCAGGAATGCCGATGGGCATTTCGGGCAAGGCCCTGCTCTGCCGGACCCGCCGCCTCCATACCGCACCCAGACGGCTCACCCACGCCGCCCGCCGGGCAGGTGCGAGGGCTGACGGCCCCGCGGTGCGCAGGGGGAGCACCGCAGGCCGTGCCGCTCCGGCACCGTCGGACGCGGACGGGGCGGGGAGAAACCCGACCTCGCGCCTGAGACGGCAATGGGGTTGCTGTGGCGCTGCAGGAGGCGGCGCGGCGGAGCCGTCCCCTCCCGAGGGCACCCAGCGCCGCGAGCACCGTAGTTCCCCGCTCGTCCTGCCGGCAGCGGTCGCTGTGAGGGGCGCGAGCCGCCCCGTCCCGGGGCAGGGCACGGGCACGGGGCAGGGCAGGGCGGGACCGCCTCTCTGCCCGAGTGGAGAGGGAAGGCTTGCGCCCGTCTGCCCGGTGTCTGCCGGAGCCATGCGGAGCTGCGGGCGGGCTGCGCGCTGGGCCGCCCCGCTGCTGCTGCTGTGGCAGTGTCTGCCGACGGCGCGAACCTACAACGTGGACACCCGGCACCCGCTGCTCTTCCGCGGGGACAAGGGCACGTTCTTCGGCTACTCGGTTCTCCTGATGGGCCACGGCGAGGAGCGCTGGTGAGTCCCGGACGGGTCGGGGCCGCCGCGCGGTCGCAGCCCACCGGCGCGGCCGCCTCACGCTTCCCCTCTGCCCGCAGGCTCGTGGTGGGCGCCCCGCAGGCCAGCTGGGCCGCCAACAGCTCTGTGCTCAGCCCTGGGGCCATCTTCCGCTGCCGGATCGGGAGCAATCCCCACGGGAGGTGCGAGCAGCTCCAGCTCGGTGAGTCGGCGGCGGGATGACTGTTGAGCGCTGCGAGATGGGGGCTGCTGCCGGGCGCTGCGGGGCCGCTTTGCACTGATAGGAAGGGGGCGGCTTTTCTCCGTCTGGGAGCAACAGACCGCATCAGAACTTGGCCGAGAGGTTCCCGCTCCCTGGTCTCGCAACTCTCAACGCGGGAGGTTCGGTGCATTCTCGTGCTTCCCTCGCAGGCTGGTGAGGTGGTTGTCACCGGCGCGGGGCTCGGAACACGGGCCTGGGCCTTCTGCAGAGCCATTCCCGCAGCAGCCGCCCCGACTCACGGCGCGGCACAGCCACCTGGTATGGGTGCTCATCCCTCTTCATGAACTGAGCTTCAGGGGACCAAAGCTACGCTTGACCAACTCCATTTTTCCACCTCCTGCATTTAACCAAACTTCTCCCATCCTCAGGAGGTGTGACTGCACACCCAACTTCCAAGCGTCCGATGCTTGCTCAGAACAAGAGCACTTCTCAACAGGTTGCCAGGTGCATATCTCGGTTGCTTTGGGTTCTGTTCGTGTCCTCCCTGCGCAAGGCACATTTGGCTGTCTCTGTGCTGTGCCTATAAAGTCTCCTGAATGTTCTGGAGCCGTTAGAGCTGCCAACTTGCTGCCCGGTCAGGATAAGAAGCGCGGGAAAGTTTTCAAAACTTTTGAAACCGATGCAGGCGACAGCGCGCCGTGCCCCAGTGTGCGCTCAGGATGGGTGCAGGATTCTGAGACAAAAACGTAAGAACAACGATTTCCCTGTGCCGCTCTGCATGATGCTCAGAATGGATGGGTTTGACCCGTTTTTTGTAACTGGCAGTAAAAGTTACCTTTTGTAACTAAGTTACAAATAGATACAAATAGATCGTATACAAGTGGCTGCTCATAGAACAGCGCATGAATTTATGCCAGCCGGTTCGTTGGGTTAGGGTTTGTTGGCGTTGGTTTGTTGTGTTTGTTTGTTTTGCTTTTATTTATTATAGTAATTTTCTTCCAATGTTAAATTTATACGATGTATAAGAAATAGCTTTCTTCTCCAGTTGCTTGTTTAAGAGGCTTGGGAAAGTCAAAGAAGTCAAACAATGGGTGAAATAGTGTATGCAAAAATGGCATTGAGCCTCTACTCCTGGGTTGGAAGCTAAAATAGCTTCTTGCTGTGTAGGTGAGGAGGAGGGTGCTAAGGTTTCAGCTTCTTTGAAAGCTACAATATCTCTGCAGCACTTCTGCGTTCACTTGTTTAGCCAGCATGGAGACAAAAGCTCTGTCTAACAAACGAAATTCATGGTCTTTTCCTCAGTAGCTTAGGAGATCTGAAACAAAATGATGCAACAGGTGACCAAGAGTGTTTACATGGTACTAAAAGCTTAGGTTAACACCGCTTCCGTCCCTGGATTTAGAGACTGCAGGTTACATGGCAGTGTTTACTGTTTTGTCCTGAGCTTTTAAAAACAGTGATACCACAAGAGAGTTTTGCAAAATGTTTATTTCCCTTAGTGCTAGATAGAATCTTTGTAATACCAAGGTTTGTCTACTGTATATCTGAAGGTAAATGCATCCTAAAGGAAGAGTTCTGCAGTAAAACAAGAAGTGAGATCAATAAAGCAGCTGAACTGTGATGTGGTGCATGGGATGTAAATGAAGTAGGATAGGATCTGAACTTCATTAAGTCTCTGCCTTCCTGCTGAGCGGTCACAGAAATACACAAGGGAATTTGCAGTTGCAAAGCTAAACTTAATTATCTCTTGTCTAGCTCATTGAGGCTGTCGGCATCTTGAGGTCATAATGGTCTTTATCAACGCTGTATCGTTCAGTCAGTGACCTAGTTCTTCTGCTTTTTACCAGTAACAAGTTTGGGTTCTGAGCTTGTAGAATAGGGTAATTTTATCTGAAATAAGTGCAAGGATGTGTTACGCTCCTGGGACTGGCAGACGGCAAAACAGCCATTTTTATCTTAGTAACTCAAATTCACATTTCTTTCAGATGAAGACTCTTTGAGATGATGAGTTTCTGGATATGAAATGTAGAGGTGATAACAGAAGTGGGTTTTTTGGTGGTGTTTTTTTTTTGTTGTTGTTGTTGTTTGTTTGTTTTGAACATCAGAACATTGTAATAAACAGAAGGACTTGGACATAAAAATTTTAAAACATATTCTTTGCAATTTTTCACTAAAATAGCCTTGAAACTGGCTTAACAAATTAATGAAGGATTCACGGGCAATTTAAGAAGTCCCTGATCATGTAGAACTGCTGCTGTTTTCTATGTCACATGTCCCTAACTGATTGCTCAATAGAGAAAGAGTTGCTGGGAACGGTCTTATGCGAAAGTCATTGCAGCATCCAAAAACAACTCATCCAGAGAATTGTCATATTGTTCATGGTGTTGCAAGGATACGGGCTGGTGTAAAAACCAAGAGGAACAATTAAATCTGCTAGTAAACCTTTGCCTTCACAGCCCCTTGCTGGTACTTCTAAAACACTCTGCTGAAAAGAGGAGTAATGTTGTGAGTCTTGTTTCTAGCTCTAGTAATTCTGTCATTGGTGTCAGACAGTCTAGACCACTGATTTACTCATAATTGAAGTATTTCTAGGTGATGGTCTATGTTAGATGTGGACACAGCTGGGAGCTGTAGACACAAATGTACAAAATAGAATGCTCAAATATATTATCCAGAGCACTGTCAGCCTGCTAGCATATTTTTGAACTTTAGGACCTTATTCATGTCCATTTGGGGCAGCAGTACACGACTGTAGAGGAACTTGCTCTTCAGATCTTTTGACCTCTTGCATTTTGGACTTGTAGAATGTTTTCAATCAAATTGCTCTCAGATTTGAAACTGAGAGCTTTTTATTGGCTGAAAAAACAGGAGACTATAGAAATTGCCATATAGTCTAAAAATAAAACCGAAGTTTCAACTACAATACATACTGTAAAGTCAGTGCATGAGGTTTTTTTGTGGGTTTTTTTGTTGTTGTTGTTTTTTTTTTCTTTTTAAAGTCAGATCAGAAAGCACTGCCCACAATGTCTTCCACCCTTCCTTTAAGTCTCAGCTGCAATTAACTTAAGAAATTGCTCTCTAGCTCCCCCAGCCGAACCATTACGATGGAAAAGTGAGCAGCTAATAGCTTTCCCCAAAAGGCAGACCTGTGTTCAACCCTGATCTCAGTGATGTTCCTTTTGGCTGCTTGGCTTTTTGATCTCACTTGCATTGATCATCCCCTGCAAGTGGTCTACTTGGAAATGTATTCCAAGGAAGGCAGGGCTGTCTGATCTGTTATGGGATCACAGAAATAGCTCTCAACTAACATCTTCTTCCAGGTGGAAGTGGTGTGAGGAGCATTAGAGGGATAAGACCTATCCAATCCCTGAAAAGAGAGAAGATTGCCTTGGGCAAATGAAAAGAAGCTGAGGCCCTGACATCTAGGAGAAGGGAGCTTGTCCTTGCAGTAGATTGTTGTTATAATCAGATAGCATTAGAGGAGTTCTGGAAGGATAAAAAGGATTGTGGGAGGCTGTTGAGAATGGAGAGCACTGAAGCAAGTTATATAAAACTGGTTTCTCAGATGACATTGCAAACATCTGTATTAGAGTCCTTGAGGCAGAACTAGAAACGGCTTTTCAAGTTCTGACCTTGTTTATGTGCGATTATGCTGTTTCTGTGGATGTGTGCAGCAGAGATTATAGCAGGAGTGTATCTTCCAGCTGTGTAATGTACACAGACGGGGCAATTACTTATCTCTCAGTGACTTTATGACAACGCTTGCTCCTTTTCCCTGAGGCAGTCAAGCTGCTGTGTCCTCCTGAGCTTATGTAGTGCAGCTCTGTTGCTTGTGCAGAATGTAGCTATCACCAGAGAAAGCCTTTATAAGGTCCTACGCTGAGCAGGGGCTCATCACAATGCCTAGGATGTCAAATTCACCCTTCTCTTGCTCACAAAGGCCTATCATTTTCAAGATATTTGAATGCTTGCCAGTCAGAGAAAGAGAGGAGACACAAAGCAGCAGTCAGCAGAGAGCCAGAGGAAAGATGAATCAACACGTGGTGGAGCCCAGGAAAAAGGAAATATAACCCAATGAGCAGCAGTGAATGGTGGTGCTTTTTATTGTTACGGACCTCTGACATACGTATAAGAGTGAAGTGATGAGCAAAGCTTTCTCCTATCTCAGATGTTGCTGTTATCTGGTCTTGCTTGACTTACAGATAAAAAGGTTCAGGAAACTTCTTGAGGTTATAGTTACAATACCAGCCTTCTCCACTTGGACAGAAAGCATTGCTGCAAGAGAGTTGCCAAAAGTGGCTTTTCTGATTTAAAGGAGTGTTAATTCCTACAAGTGGGAATGCAGTGGCTTTTATTCCTGCAGATGCTTCTCCTTATGTTTTTACCATGTGACAAAGAATTACTTTGATACTATAAATCTGGTATTTTCTGTCCAAAACTCTCTGACATCCTAGGTACACAATCATTCAAAACAGTGGTATATAGCAAAGCCCACAGTCATTCATGCATCCCCTGGCGACTGAAAGGACTGGATGCACCCCCTTCTGTTTCCATGCTGAATATGGGTGGTTGTGTTCTCCAAGAGCAATTCAACAAATCCACTGAATTAGGACTGCATGTTCACTCTAATGCAGTGGACAGTGATAGACCTCAGCCCTGTGCCCACACAGGGGTGAGGGGTGGGATGTCCCCAGAACTGGCACCTGCTTCTGGGTAATGCAGTGCTTGGGCTTCAGGAATCACAGCTTGTCACTACAGCACTGCATCTGGGAGAGTCTTCACAACTGTGCAGAGCAACTTGCTCAGATGGTATTACGTATTTCCTTATTTTATAAGCAGTTATCTTCATAAGCTGTGTCATGGTGATTGTACAGGAAAAAATACTGATTCAGTGAACGTTAATGTTTATTCTCTCAGATGGGCGATAGGTACTCTTATGAGCATAAAGCATGATTTATATAACTTAAAATACTTCTAAATGTGCAGCTTTTTCTTACAAGAGATGCTACTGATGCTTCCTAGGAGGAAATGAGTATTTGCTGGCTTGGTAGTGCTGTAATCTTTTGAATCACAGAATCCTTAGAGTTGGAAGGGACCTCTGAAAGCCATCTAGTCCAACTGCCCTGCAATGAACATGGACACCACAGCTAGATTATGTTGCCCGGGGCCTGATCCAGCCTCACCTTGACAGTCTCCAGGGACAGGGCATCACCCACAACGTTAGGCAACCTGTGCCTCACCAGCCTCACTGTAGAAGATTTTTTCTTTATTTCTATCCAAAATCTACTCTCTTTGAGCTTGAAGCCATTTCACCTTGTTCTACTGCCACAGACCCTGCTAGAGAATCTGTCCCCTTCTTTCCTGTAGCTCCTTTAGCTATCCTTTAGATACTGAAAAGCCACCATTAGGTCACCTTGCAGCCTTCTCTTCTCCAGGCTGAACAGCCCCAGCTCTCTCAGTCTGTCCTCGCAGGGAGGTGTTCCATCCCTGGGATGATTTTTGTGGCCCTCCTCTAGATGCGCTCTAGCAGATCTGTGTCTCTCCTGTACTGAGGACTCCACATCCAAGTGGAGTACTCCAGGGGAGGCTTTACCAGTGCAGAGTAGAGGGGTGGGATCACCTCCCTTGCCCTGCTTGGTCAGACATCTTTTGATGCAGCTCAGGATACATTTGGATTTCTGTGCTCTGAGGGCACATTGCTGGCTCATGTCCAGCTTTCCATCCACCAGTAGCCCCAGGTCTTTTTCAGCAGGGATGTGCTCAATCCTTTCATCCCTTCATCCCTTTTGGGAGAGCTTGAAGAAATTTCACTGTGTTCTCTAAGGTTTTTAAAAATTAACTCTCCTTAACAAAATCCCAAAGGCTTACTGCTAAATAAATGCAACAAGGCAAGAAGTGTGCAGTACATGCAGACACAGGTATTTCACATTCCCCATAGAGACTGCAGTTGTATACCCTCTACCTGACAGCCATTTACAGTCAAGATAATTTTAAGATCTGTGACTGACTGATACTTCTGATGCTGAAGAAACCCTTGCAAAGAATGTTTCTAAAACTGACCCTAAGATAGTCTCAGACTCTGGAAGACTGAATTCCAGGATAGGGAATCCAGATTCACTCTATAAACTCACTCATAGATGTTTAAAAAGAAAAACAAAATGTGGGGAGGGAAAAAAGGGAACACTTCTATGCTGGATTTCCTTGATTTTTCATGCTGGCTTCACTTTCCTTATTTGAGTATCAGTTGAAAACCTTTGGGCTCAGTTAGGTTAGTAACATGAACTTACTACTTAAGGATTGTCTCACAGTAATGTGATGTAAAAGCCATGAAAGAGATGCTAGTTTAAAAAAAATAAAATCTTCATCAGACTGAGTGTGACATCGCCTTCTGCTACAGCTTCTGTAGTTATGGAGAAGTCATTTGTCACCTCCACACTCATCATGTTCAGAAGCAGCATGCTCTCCTTGGTTGCATGCATTCCTGCCTTTGTTCACAAACATAAAACATATCTGTGGCCTTTGCAAAATGGAGACAGGTGTCAGCTACCAAAGTTTCCCCATTTGGTTCTGTTGGACACTGTGTGGCCCTTCAGCTTGTCCTCATGCTCAGCATTGGCTTTTGTGTCCTAGGCAATCCAAGTGGGGAGCGCTGTGGGAAGACTTGTACAGAAGAACGAGATCATCAGTGGCTGGGCGTCAGCTTATCAAGGCAGCCCAGAGAAAACGGATCTTTTGTCGTATGTATTCACCACTGCAGCTGCAAGTCTGCTTGTCAGAGTGCCTTCATAATTCTTGTGCTTCTGTGTCGAACATCACGTGTTTTTTATCCATAGGCTTGTGGACATAGGTGGAAAAATATCTTTTATATAAAAAATGAACACAAACTCCCATATGGTATATGTTTTGCTGTCTCTTCTGATTTTCGAACTGAGCTGAGCAGAAGAATATGCCCATGTTACATAGGTAAGCATAATGCTTGGGTCCTTTCTAGGGAAGGATGAGATGCAAAATTCGGTGATGCAAAGCTGTGAAAAGCCTGTGCTGCTCTGGGCAGGGTTTCTGCAGCCAAAGGCTTGAAGGCAGAGCACTGATGTTATGAATGATGTAACTTTGCTAACTAACTTTGCTTAGCCACCTCTAAGAAAAACTGCATTCAACTTGCTGGTTGGGCTGGATAGCTGTGTTCCAAAAATAGGCCAGTGGAGGACCTCCTCAGTTCAATTGCTCTGTCATTTGCTTGCTTTGCTCAGCAGTACCTTGCAGGGAATCATCAGTGGCACCTGATTGATGTTGCCATTGATGTTGCCATCTTCTCCTTAGCCTCTGGTTTCCCAGCATGGCCACACGTCCAGCTGCTGTGCATCCCTGTTCCTAAACTGCCTCCTGCTGAGGCCACTACTCAAGATGTTGGGCAGTCCTTCTTCAGAGGGCTGCAGGGACGGAATAAGAATTGAGACCTGAAAACTTTGAAACAAGACCATCCAGCCTTCCTTTCCATCCTGAAGGGCAGCCCATGACCCTGTACCTTGCCAGTGTGAGGAAGAGCTGACAATCTGGCCCCTCTATGTAGACCAACAGTGTAGTGCCCTCAGACATCCCTCTGTTGGCTTCACAGACTGCCAGGAGCCTTGAGGAAGTCATGCTTTTCTCTTCTGTGGCTTTTAGGTGAACAAACCAAGGGATGAGATGAAGGGATCCTGATGGGAGGATGTTAGCAAGGAGGAGCAGGAAAACAGGGCTGGGAGATTTGGGTGTAAAACAACTGCTAAAGGTGATGGGTACCAATATTTTTAAGTTATCTGTAATAAGTCCTTCAAAGCCTTAATGGAGCATCAGGGCAACTTTTGTCAAGACACGTAAGCCTGTCAGATTGCCTGGATTATAGGCAGATTGGAAAAGAGGAGTTATATCCATTGGTGTTGCTTAATTCATACTATTTCACTCTCATGGAATAATTTAAAGAGAAAACTAGAGCCTTTAAAGTCACAAGATTTCAAGGACTGTTGTGATCAAGAGATACTTAGTGCTTTGGGTTTGTTACATCAGAGAATTGACACTAAAGGTCATACCAGGCAATCCACTATTTTTAGTTTTATTACAAAACTGAAGACTGATGATTCATTGTTTTGTTTTAAGCTTGTCTCAGTTTCTCTTGAAGACCTGGTAATAAGTTCTGAAACTGCATGCTTCTCATCCTCTTCTATGTTTCTTTCCTATATGCAGACCATGTGCGAAAGTTTGGAGAAAATCATGGGTCATGCCAGGCTGGAATGTCTAGCTTTTATATGGGGGTTTGTATTGAAGATACCAAACATGTCATATACGTGTGTGTATATATATATAGGGAGAGAATATATATAGAGAGAGAATATAATTAGTGTCAGTAATACTTGCATGATAATTCCCAAACTAACCAAGAATACTTTTACTTTCAAAATCACTTTTAATCTGCAATTAAAATTAAAAATTACTATTCATGGAAGAAGAGCGTGAATGTAACAAAATATGGAGTTTTATGGTTCTCTTGCTATTAATTTGTTTCATGTAACATTAATGCTTGTAAGCCGTATCTTCTCGCTTTGTGGAGTAATATTCTGTATTATACAATCAACATTTTAAGACTCTGATTTTTCTTTAAAGAAAAGGAAGACTACACAGTTTGATGTTCATACTAAAATGTTCCCAGATCAATGTTTGTAATAACCATATTTTGAAAAAGGCTGAAAAATGTTGTCTGTGATCTGGTGATAATTTCTTGGTGCTGAGCCATACACATCTCCAGTGGCATTTCTCTGAGTTGACAGAAGATCTAAAGGAAAGTGTTTGACTTGTTTTGCTAATTTTTGTGGATGTTTAAACCTGAATAACAAAGCTACGTTTTCTTTTTCTTTTAGGACTTAATTATAATGGGAGCCCCTGGATCATATTATTGGACTGGTTCTGTTTTTGTATACAATACAACTGCAAATACAATCCATACTTACACAGATTCAAATAACCAAGTGAAATTTGGCAGCTATCTAGGTACTTCAAATATTTAATACTTTATAAATATATTAATCAAAGGCTTAGCTAAATAGTTGTGATCTTGAAATCCATGCACAGCGTTTCTCAGCGTTTGCTTTGTTAATCCCAGGAGTGACAGTTCTAAAGATGTGTTTTAATTTTGTTAAACATTATTTAATTCTAAGGTATTCTTTCTGATATTTTTTCATGGAAGTTTTTTAAATGTTGAAGTCAATATAATATCTATCATCAAAAATGGAGAAAATGAATCAGTTTTGTGATTTTTCCTTCCCACACACACTGTAATGTCACAGTAGGAATCTGGGCACTCTGATTATTATGGTTTCTTTTGATGTTTTTTTGTTCTAGAGTGCATTACAATTATCAATGTTCAGACTTCAGTAAAACTATTAAATATGTGTGTGTGTGTATATATATGTATAAATGGTTAGAGGAGGCAAATTAAGGTTCATCTAATTAAGTTTAATGTTTTGGTTCAATAAGCATGAACTAGGTGTTGACCTTTATATGAGAAATTGTATTTTTCACATCTCTTACCTTAGAATATGAAAAGAAATGCTGGCTTTAAGAACATGAATTCCCAACAGCTGTCTTCACAGATGAAAGATTTAAAGCCCACTCTTGTCTGATCCAAAATGATTTTTCCATTTTCTCTGAAAGCTGTGAAAATCAACAAAAATTCAGGAAATGCAGGAGTAGCAGAATATGTTAAATGTCTTCCCTGTTTCAAATTAGCCATAGTGCATTCTGGAAGGAATAATAATGACTGGTGTAGCTACAGCTTGTGGCATCACAATTCTGTGGCTGGACGTCTGCACCCAAATGTGGTCCTGTTTGTCAAGAGCTGTCTCCACACAGACAATTGTTATGGAGATTCAATTAGAAAAGCTGATGCAGTGTTTTCTTATTATGTAATCAAGCTTTTGGTCTGATTTATTGCTGTGTGGAAATACACAATAACCTGCATGTGTGTGTATAAAAGCAGATGCATATACAGACACATAGATGTGCAGAGGCATAAGTACCCCCACATTTCATTTCCGTGCAGTCCAGTTACAACAATAGTTAGAGTGACAATCAAATAAAGTGCTTCCACGTTGCACTGTGTGCACATGTGATAGTTTGTATTGCATTATGGACTCGCTGAGCAACTGTAGAATACGCAGTAACAGAAGATGTTTGCCGTTTACAGACTTTTAAAGTTTGGCAGATGATTGAATCTCTGTGAAGAAATGTGTTTCTGACACTCATTCCTACTTGCTGGAGCTTACTGTTTGTATGGACCTTTTGCTTATATTTAAAAATTTTCCTTTCTGTTTTCATTGTTAACTTGCATGAGGTCTGAATGTCAGACTTGCAGTAATTTGTAGTGTTGACAGCTTTCATACGTCACGCTCCCATTTTTTTGTTTGTATAGCACTGACAGTATTGAATAGTGCATTTCTGTTTTGCAGGGTACTCTGTTGGAGCTGGACATTTTCTGGCATCTTCTAGCACAGAAGTTATTGGAGGGGCTCCCCAACAGGAGCAGACTGGTAAAGTAAGAGATTGCTTCTATTGTTGGTTTGATCAATACTCCACCACTAGCCACCCATTTATTTTCCAGATTAGATTACCAGAATAAAGACAAGTGTCAGGTAATATGATTCTCCTAGGGAGAAAAGTTAAAGAAGGAAGGAGGGAAGACAGTCTACGTAATACTGCTGTGAACTGCAATATTAAAGGTACAGATAGGAAATCGCAAGTAGCAGTGCCTTGTGATACTGTGTGTTGCCTAGATGATTCTCTAGCGCATGCAGTAAAGAAAACAAGATAGTATTTCAGATTACTGTTTGCTGAACTTCACTTTTGTTTTCTTCTCATTTTAGGCATACATTTTTAGCATTGACAAGCAACTCAATATTCTGTTTGAACTAAGAGGTAAAAAGGTAAGTCTTTCATGCTACTTTTCTGCACCTTAGAATTTCTACCCTAAAAAAATTGTGAAGTGACAGGATTTCTTGTTTGCACACAGCTTGGTTCTTACTTTGGGGCTGCGGTTTGTGCTGTGGACCTGAATTCAGATGGCCTCTCAGACTTGCTAGTTGGTGCTCCCATGGAAAGTACCATCAGAGAAGAAGGAAGAGTTTATGTCTATATCAATTCAGGTTCCGTAAGTATTTTCTCTTAAAAATACATCATACCACAGTTGTTCTCATATAAGAAGCTAAAAGATTTCTTCTCCAGTATGATACAGGATATAGGAAAAACAACTTTAGAAGCATGGTGATGATCTCAGCAAGACTCTGTAACACACCCACAGAGGCAAGCTATGCAGACTTTAATGCACACAGTTTTCTCAGAACAGTAAGCTCCTGCACTTTGATACAAGCCTTCTGCTGTTTACAGGTGTTTGCTGTGGGATCTTGCTGTTCTCAGTTTTAAAGAACATCTGTCTTATCCCTTCTCATTCTTAAGCTAAATATTGTTAGGTATCTTTGATAATGCTGGCTTTTGCAGTAAGGAGTTGAGTAAGATTTCATACTGCCCCAAGCAGTTTTATTATTTTGAGGAGTGTTTCCTGGAAAAGCCTCTGTTCATGTGCCTTTGATAATATTCTCCTTCAGGAAGCAAAGATGGTAGAACTGGACATAGAGCTCAGTGGGAGTGACTCATATGCAGCCAGATTTGGGGAGTCCATAGCCAATCTAGGAGACATTGATAATGATGGTTTTGAAGGTAAGTATGAAAATCTTAAAGAAGAAAAACAAACAAACAAACTTTGGTTTTAATTCTCACTGAGTACATGGGAGCATTATGAAAGGTTGAGAAGATATTGTCCCTTTATTCTCTGTCCTTGGTCCTCCCCTGTAACCTGCAAGACTTGAAACAGTAATTCGCTTCTTACCTGGTCTCCTTTTCCCTAAAGCAGTCCTCTTCCTCCTTTAGCTACTGTTCCTATAACTCTTGCTAGATTCCAGTTCTTCTGTTTTGCGTTATCTTCACCAACTTACACAGAAGTTTCAAGTTTTGCCCTAGAATATTTGCAAACTGCAAAGGAAAGCAATAGTCAAGCATAGGGCTGGGGACCAGAGAAGTAAAATCGATTTAATAGCTGTATAACAAAGCAGATATATGACACGGGATATAATGTAAAATGGGCGTCATAAAACTGCAGGGGGACTTGAAGCAAGTGGATTAGCTTTTGAAGGAAGATAAGCATTGGAAAGAGTAAGTGAAGACGATATTGAGAGTGACAATAGGAAAATAAATTTTCTTGTAAGAAAAACAGCTGGAAGCGAAATATAAAGAGGAATTGGGTGCTAGAAACCATTTGTCTATAGTAAATAATAAAAAAGCACAGTAGAGCCAACACCTTCATTGATGTAAGCTTTTTGTATCAGCCCTGTGAAGATAATGGCACGCATGTTGGTGTAGGATCTGACCCCCCCCGCAAGAACATATGTTTAGCTTTAATTAGACAGCGTAACTTGGCTGTCCTATTTTCATCTCACCAGTGGAGAGATGTATTTTGTGTGTTTTAGTCAGCCAAGTATGGATTCAATCAATGTGGATTCAATCAGAGATCTGTTCAGCTAAACCCAGGCATCAGATTTTTGCTTTTCTTGTGATTTTGATTTGGTGATTCATACATTATTTCTGATTTAGAGAATAGAGATAGTTCTGTTTCCTTGTGAATGAAATGTCACCATTATTGATTTGCATGGGTGAATCTTAAGATGCTATAATTAATTCCCCCCTGCTTTTTGGTGAATGTCCTCTAGCTATTTGAACCCTGGAGCTTTTTATAGATGTTTTGGTAGGGTCTGTTAAGTGTTGGTTTGTTTGTTTATTTTTATGTTGACAAACCATTCAGGGATTAAATCAAGTATGTTTAAAATATACTCCTTTGTACAGACTGCCTTCATTTCCATGTTAAATGCTCGTTCATTCCTCTTATCAGCTGTTAAGAACCTATCACATAAAAATACATTGTTCGTTTTAGTTAATATAATATGACTACTACTTGTGCTTCTGTTGTTTTGTCCATTTGGGAATTGCAGAGTGCAGGAAAATCATAATAGTTTCAAGAACACAAGCAGTTGTTTTTCAAGACCACATTTTTAGCTACTCTCCGTGATAACCTCTTCAGGGTCAAATTCAGAATTGGTAAGAACAGACTTTGTATTGCACAAAATTAATGGCTGGTTAGGCCTTATTTTCTGGAAAGGCAGTACTTCAGGCATTGTTTCCAGTTCTCTTCATCTTTAGCACTTGCTTTTGAATTCAGTTAAATAAATGTGCTCTGATATGGCGTGCACTGTGGTTTGGATTTTTTTAACTGTGTTTTGTTCACGCTTCTTAGTCAACTGTTTATTGTTATAATTGTTCTTTTCCACAGACGTAGCAATTGGGGCTCCACAGGAAGATGATCTAAAAGGAGCTATTTATATATACAACGGCAGGGAAGATGGAATAACACCATCATATTCACAGGTATGATTTTCCAATGAAAAATCAACCGATCCAGGAAAAATAAAAACAACCCTTAAGTTTAGATTCAAGATGTTTTCCTCTTAATTTAACATTCAGTACTTTAAAAGACTCCAGAAATTTTTACATAGTCTGTGATTTCTAGTCATAATATAACCTTTACATAAAATAAAAATGTTTTAGAGGCCATAGGTTTGTGGGATATAGCATTTACAGCAGCAGAAGAATATTACTTTTAGAGGTACACTTCCACAGGTAGATGCATGACTGCTTTCAGCAGCAGGGTGGTTGTGCCACCTACTTGCATTGCATATTGTAATACAAAAGTTACTTTCCAAGAATAATTTTCTCTTCTTTTTCCTTCTTAGAGAATACAAGGACAGCAAGTCAGTACTTCTTTAAGCATGTTTGGACAGTCCATAGCAAGTGGTATTGATGCAGATAACAATGGTTATCAAGGTGATTTAAACAGTTGTGATTATTTTTCATTTAAAAAGTGTACAAGTTCATAGGGAACAACTTCACCACTACTTGTTACTCTTAAAAAAAGAAAATCTTTTATTAAGATGACATGATCTTACATTTTGGGAAGAAGTAAAGCTGAAGACAAGCATTTTTTATGGTCATCTAACTGTTATTGAAGATGTAAAAGAAAAATTTAATAGCAAGATCATGGTGCCCAAGAGAAAGTAAAATATAATTTTTACTTTTTACTGGATTCGTTTCATTAGCTAATGTCACAGTGAGCTAGTTTGGGTACTGGAAGCACATCTGTTGGCCAGCCTAGTATGCTAACCTAAAAGTCTCTCTGGTCTTCATGTAGTCTGGATCTTGCTAGAAGTCAGTGAGCTCAGCAACACTAAGTCTGTGCATGGCATACATTAACCTGACTCGGGGCTCATGGCTTTGGATTAGGACTGTTGTGGACACAGAAGTGCTAATTTTGTGTAAAAACTCTTTGCTTTTTGTGTATTGTTACAATGCTCTGCCATTGTACAGATAGACATTATGTCAGGTCATAATTATGTTAAAGCGGAAAGTTCCCATGAACTGCACATTGTAGGCTCTGCTTATATAAACAGAAACATCATTCAGCTTGAATTTGTAATGAATTTGAATGGGTTAAGAGGTAGTGCACATGTCATGTGCTCTCAGTTCACCTGCTCGTTACTTATTAGAAAGTCACATCCTCAGATCCTAACATTATTTAGGTTCATCTAGCATTTAGTTTTGCTACCTCATCTGAGGGGTGTGTGTATATATATATGTATGTATATGTATATATGCTATGTATGTTTTTTCCTCATTACATTGGTAGTTTTCTGTTAAACTGGAATAAATTACATATATTTTCTAGCTCTGCCAAATTCTATGTATAATTTTTGACATGGTACATATGTAGTAGTATAATTGAATTGTTTTGTATATGTGTTTTGTATATTATTTTGTATATGTGCATAGCATAGCAAAATCACAGATTTGGGTTTAAAAGGCACATGACTCCTGTTTATCTGAACTGTATTTCTGTGTCAGCTGCTTAAACTTGGAATAGAAATCAGATCATCCCATTACAAATATCTGCAAGTCCAGCAAATGGCCAAGGGACAAGTATTTGAGCAATCATCTTCTGTACAGAGAAGCATGCCATATGCATACCTTCTAACAAATAAAAGTCATTTTTAAATGTTGCCAAAAGATGAGTGTGCTATATAACAATTGTACCTGAGAAATAACTCCTATTGACAATTTAAGCTTGTTGATCAATTTTTTTTTCATACAGATATAGCAGTTGGTGCATTTCTATCTGATTCTGCTGTGGTGCTGAGGTGAGATTACTACATTTTAGTGCTTTTAAAGACCACGTAGTGTAACTGTACTTTGTAAAATGCAATTTAAAAAAAAAATACTAGCAGATTGTAACCTCATGATCTTCTTCTTGGTATCCTCAGCTTCAGTCATTTGGCTCCAGAATGCTGTACACCTGAAACATTTAAGTAAACACTTCGATGAGAAAGAAAAAACTCTTCTGAAATCTCTTAAGCCAGCAAAGACTTTGCATACAGTTACTTAGATTCTTTAAAATGCAGATAACTTAAAAATGATAATACTAAAACATAAAAATATGCTGCTAGAGATTCCTTTGGGTTCTGGAGAGATTGTGTAAGTTATTTCTGAAGCGTTTTGTGAATACTGACTCTTCTGTATTCTTAGAACAAAACCAGTGATAATTGTTGAAGCTTCCTTAAAACACCTGAAGTCAATAAATCGAACTAATTTGAACTGCGTGGAAAATGACCAGCCTGCCATCTGTATGAATCTGGAGATATGCTTTACCTACACAGGACAAGAGGTACCTGCTTATATAGGTAAGCTATTTCCCATTTATGTATTCATTTGAAATGCACGCATTTGCAAAACAATGCTATTGGTATTTAATGAGTAATGGTGTTCACTGATCTGAGTTCAGGATGAAATGGAAAACTATAAAAGATGGGTACCTTTTTTAGCTCCTGCAATGTCCAACCATGACTTCTGTAAAAAATTTTGAATAATGGCACGTCCTTACTAGGACAATTTGAGCTACATGACATGTAACAGTTAGTGATGTCAAAAAGGTGAGGAAGCGTCATGGTGAGGATGAAGGTGGAACTCCAAGTAGTCTATTGCATCTACAATGTAACCTAAGAATGTAGTGGTAACTAATTGTTAGCTACCTCACCAGTTTGTGGCAACACTAAATCTTTCCTCTGGGGTTGCATATAAACATTTCACAATGTTTTCACAGAGATTTTGCAGCAGTACTGAAAATGGTACCATGGGTACACTATTTCCAGTAGCTAAATTAGCTTATATAGTAGTAGTGTGATTAAATTCCAGCTTGTAGCTTTGAACTGCATTGTAGTGATTTTGTTCCAGATGGTCATTTCAATACATCATTTTAATATGTTTGTGAGTGAGATAGTAGGCCACAATGATTTACAAAAAATATTGTGTGAACACCTTATTTATATGCTTGTATATGCTCTAGGATACAGTCATAGAATCACAGAGTCATAGAATGGCTTGGGTTGGAAGGAACCTTAACGATCACCTAGTTCCTACCCTCTGCCGTGGCAGCACTGTCCCCCCATGGCTCAGCTGCCCAGAGCCCCATTCAACCTGGCCTTGAGCGCCTCCAGGGATGGGACACCACAGCTTCTCTGGGCAGCTGTGCCAGCACCTCACCACCCTCTGAGTAAAGAGTTTCCTCCTAACACCTAACCTGCATCTCCCCTCTTTCAGTTTAGAGCCTTATCCTACCCCTATCAGACCGTTAAGAAGTTGGTCTCCCTCATGGTATATGAAGTCAAATTACTTAAAACTTCTGTATGAGAATCTATGTTATCCTTTAGAAAAACATTCCAGAGAATACACATAATGGTAAACTGAAGTTCCAAGTTCATATCTTTTAAAATTCATATTTATTGTGAATGATGGGCAGTCAAACCGGACTACTCTTACATTTGAATGTAAGACTTACCAACTTAGAATGTTTAAGTGGAGCATTTTAAGATGGATATTACAGAACATATTTAAGGGAGTGAGTAAAAAATGTGATTTTATCATAAATTCATGGAAATCGTTGTACTTAAAGTTTTTATAACTTTTATGTTCCTTATTTTTCATTTTGCAGAAATGTTTTATAATCTGAGTGTTGATGTGAAGAGAAAAGTGGATACACAAGCAAGATTTTATTTTTCTGCCAATGGAACATCTGACACAACCTCTGGAAGTATAAAGATTTACAGAAAAAAAATTACCTGCAAAGGTCATCCAGCATTTATGAGGGTAATGTAATTTTCAATATGTATTGCTCTGTAAATTCACTGTTTTCTTTTGAAAACACCTGCTGAAAAATAACTTGTTTTGTTTGCAGTGGCATCACATAATTTCTGAAGTAAAATATTTGTGTTCATAACTTCTGCAATTGATACCTTTTAGTTCTGTTGCTTATTCAGCTTTCTACAGGCAAGTCAGTGGGCCTGCTATCTCATTTGTCAGAGCAAATGTGTATAATAATAAGCATCACATTAACAAAGCGGGACATGAGCATTTTTTGACTTTTTTTTCTACCCTTTTACGGATGATGGATTTAGGCCAGTTTATAGCAACTAAGTTGGTATGGTGTGACATACGTTTTGCATGGGAGTAGGAAGAGCACTCATGGGAATTTCATGAATGACTTCAGAGCTGAATGATGTGAAAAATGCGCTGTGCCTACAGGCTGATCTGTATCTCCCTACTCTTCTGCTCACAAAAGTGAATCCTGTACAAATGTATGTCCTCTTGGGAATCACAGTGTCTATCTTGGACTGGATTAGTGTCATGAATGTGGTTTCCATTCTGTGTTTGAAGTTGTAGAGACGACTTTGCTGTGGAACCTGCTGGTAGATTTGCTTCAGAGGAGAAGCCACAGAGACAGAAGCACTGCCACAGTAGTGGGCATTTGGCAGGAGGTTCTGACTTAGAAATGAGTTAGTACAAATGTAGTCAGTAAGACTCTAACACCAATAGTAGCCTCTAAGTCTGTTAGAGAAAAGAAATGCGGTATTCATGCTTGGTATATCCCTCTGAATGATGAATGAAGAATCCATCTTAAAAGCAAGAGCTGCAGTCCAGACAAACACAACATTTTTAAGGCCGTTCACTGAACAAGAAAAAAATACAGTGATTCAATCTATCAAACATCTCAGAAGCTAGCCCTCTCCAGCAAAAATTTGGAGAGCAATCAAGAAGCATTTGAAGTCCTTAAATACAATCAAACAATAAAATCTACTGGATAAAGAGGAATCACACTTTACTAAACTCAGGAAAAATTAAAAATTATCTCCTGTAAGGCATTACCTAAAAAGGAAAATGATTCTTTAAAGAAATATTAAGGATAGGGTATATTTAGATGTAAGGAGAAAAAGGGTAATAAAATAATGACCTAGCTTGCCTGGCCTTTTCTTTAAAATCCTCGAGGTGGCAATTTCGTGACCTTTTAGAATAAACCTCTGTTAGGATGACTGATGCAGTTGATCCTGTACAGAGGCTGGGAACTTGACGTAATCTTCTACAGCTATGAAAACCCTACGTGTATTTTTGACTCTCTTTCTTTTACTTCTGTTTTTTTCTGTGACATCATTAGAAGCTAATTCTTCATGATAAAGCTTTGGGTAGAATGGGAAGCTTGTGTTACCTCCTGGAAAATTGCCTAGATGCATCTCAACTGGTAGTTGTACCTCAATGAATGTTTCTTAAAGGAGCAGTGGCAAATTGCCCACTTTCTTAGAAACATTGTATAGACTGAGAGAGAGGACTGACTGACAGCTGACCTTGTACAGATTGCTATACCAGCATCAGCATGTATTTGTGTAGGAAGAAAGACGTGATTTGGCTCATCAGTTCCCATAATTCATCATTAACATCTTTTCCTCCATACAGCTCAATTTTTTTTCAATTTTTAATTAATAGCATTAAAAGCATCTCCACCCACCCAGGGAGGTTTCTGTGTGAAAACTTGTGTGATGCTCCTAAAATTAAGTGTAAATGTCTGTCAAGCACAGTTCTTACAAGAGACCATGTGCATTTTGTGTATTTTAAGTAAAGAGTAATTAATAGCCAATTAGTATACTGAAAATAATATAAAGCAGATGCAGAGAAGACCTTGTGGAAAATTATGAATTAGATTTCATTTGATTTGGTGAAAGCGAGCTTGCAGCTAGGAATTAAAGTAGTGGCCATGTGGAAAGACAATCAGTGTCTATCTTGTATTCTTAGGGAATAATTTAGTCAGGTTTGCTCTTGTTAGTGCTCAGCGCTTCAAGCTGTTCAGTTTTCACAAGTAGACAGTTTGGGCTCTGATCTCCAACATTCTTGCACAGTCAAGGTTTCATATGAAAACGGTGTACTTTATTGAGGAGTTTAATCTCCTTAATATGGAATAGGAACGCAAAGGCAGAAAAATAAAACATCGCTGTGAACAGATGTAGTGGTACTGGAAGAGAACTCCTTTTGATTTAATATGGAAATATCTACTGATTTGTTTGACATTATCCCTCTATTCGACTTTTTTCCTTTTAGCCTACTTTTACCTGCTTTTGTAATTCAGTAGAACAGGGCAGCGTTGTTGATGGATGTAAAGTAGATCACTATTCAATTAGACTTCTTCTAATAAAAGAGTGTGTTCTGAAATGCCTATCAATGAATGTATTATGGTTTTCTGTATTTCTGATTAACTCTTTCATTGATGAAGACATCTGGAAAAATATTTAAACCATATGGCATAGGAAATTATTTTACATGTAGAAAACAATAAGTGATCCTGTTTTACTCGGTTCTAAGGCTCCTCATAATTTCTAAAACATATGCATACATGTCTATATGATTAACTTATTAGGTTTCCAATTTTCATAGAAAGATGTAAGGGATATCTTGACTCCTGTACATGTTGAAGCAAGTTATCATCTGGGGCAGCATATTCTACAGAAAAGAGATACTCAAGAATTTTCTCCACTCCAACCTGTTCTTCAAAGGAGGAAAGAAAAAGATATTATAAAAAGCAAGGTTAGTGTGTGATGTCTTCTTTCAAATGTAGTAAGTAAACGTTCACATTTTAATCTTCAAATAAAAGAAGCTTCATGCAAAATGTTGACACCCTTTTAGGAGCCACAGAATTAGAGACAGGAAGTTGCTGAACATAGTGACAAAGGATATAAATGTGCTCTGTGGCATAGTGATAATCAAGGCACAGACACAAACAACTCCCGGTATCTCTAGTCTCATCACCTCTGCAGTTTGATAAGTAAAGTTTGTGTAGTAGAGCTTCTCTTGCAAGAGTTACTGTTGTATCACAGAAGAGACTTCAGAAACCTCAGTTCTGGATCCTCTAAAATGCTCTACCCTTTTAATGTACTACTTTTAAAATCAGCTGAATATGAACCACTGGTTTAATGGTGAGAGATTAAGCACAAGCTTGGAATGCCTCTCTGTAGCTGTCCGTGCACAGAATGTGTTTGCAAAATGGCAAATCATAACCTGTTCTAGGATCAAGGGCCATTAGCCAATTCCATATACTTGGTAACAAGGTGATACGTTCCTTTTTAAATGCCTTCTTTTCTGTTTCTTTGGTTTTGTTTTTGGTCTTTTATAGTTTGTTTTTGCAAGAATTTGCTCCCAGGAAAATTGCTCTGCTGACTTGAGAGTTTCTGGAAAAGTTGCTTTTCCAAAGTAAGTATAGATTAGATTTTATTTAAATTGTTCTTTATTCTCTTGAATGTTAATAAAATGAATTTCCAAAAGTAGACTATGAACTCCCTAAAAAAAACATATAGGGAAGACAACTCAGTTTAGTTGAAGAATATTAAAATCATACATTTCCTGGAAGATTAAACAGAAATATACCTATCTGAAGAACTATTCTTGCATAATTAGAAGACTTTACAGCTCATAAAGTAACATCAGTCTGACAAAAGGTGCACTTGTATTCCATGCTTCATACATAAGCATGCTAAGAAATTAGCACAATGTACATTCAGACCTCATAATCACAGATAAACTGACAATCTCAGTTACTTCTGCAGCTTTTACAAAGATGCTGTACTTACGCTGCACAAGGAAGATTCTTCAGTTTTCTACTAAGGCCTTTCAATTGTAAAAGAAGGGGTTCCTTCTCTTCATTTACCTGAGAATATAACCATCTTCAGTTTCATACTGTTGCGAAATCAGATAGTTGAGTATTTTGCAAGGTTCAGCCTCTTTTTCTGTTTATGAATTAGCTTACATTTTCAAAAAATAATTTTGTTTGGTGATTTACTTACTTTTTTTTTTTTTTTCATTTAGAGTCCAGTTTTCTTTGAGATCTCCTTTCATGTTTCAGTTTTTCTCATTCGTTCCAATTAAGGTTCATGTTTAAATCCTGTAATTATGCAATATCATTAATGCACTTTCAAAGTATTTAAATAAAATGATTATTATCTTGAAGAATCTCTGTAACACCAAGCCATTCTTTAAGATATATACTTCCATTTACTGTCATCTTTAGAAAGTTTGAAGCTGTGTACCCTCATTTGCATTCAACATCGATATTAATGGTTAGATTTTAAGTTAAATTTTATCTTCACAACCTTTTTTTCAGTATTGCACTTTGATGTAATAAAATGAGCTGATTTTACGCAAAAATGAAAAAATAGTACCTGTTGTGAATCTCAGGCTGTTAGGTACTTTGTGTGAGACTTGGATTTTCTTGTGTAGTTTGTCACTTTTAAGTTTAAAGTTAATTGTGCTTTAATCAAGATACAAGGTTTATCTCACAGAACATCCTCAAATGACACAAAACAATGACAGCTAACGCATAATGCTGATTAATCACACATGGGTGATCCTGAGCACAAGCTCTTTCATCTTCATAGATTTCAGAATAAGATTACTGTATTTTTTCCTACTCTGACAAGTAGCCTATAGCATGAGCCTAAAACCCTTTCATTTTCGTAAGCATTGAGGGTTTTTTGTTTAAATGATCGTAAACTTCTCAAAAGGAAAGATTGTGCAGCGTTTCCATGCGTGATACTACCAATGTGATTTTCTAAGTGCTTCAAAGATCTGTGAAAGGAAAACAGATTACAATATACCTGCTTAGCATTAGGTACCGGTAGCAGCTTTTCAGTGTAAATAAATAGGCTAAATATCTTGATAAAGTGTGAAGTATCACCTTAAATTGCATTGTGCCCCTGGTATCTCGATTAAAAACTAGTTAGCTGTGAAGCATTAATTTATTTTGTCTAGACAGAATGCATTCATTATCCTTGAACAGCAGAGCAAACACTTTTAGTCTTAAAAGAATGAAATCAAATAGGGGCATTGATGTAATGCTTTACTTACTTGCCTAATTATGAGTCTTCATGTATACACTATCATGTTTTGTTTAAATTGCTCGGATTTTGGCCTGCTCTGTAAATTTCTAGTCCACATCATGCATTTTTTAATGAAGAATGAAATACGATTACCAGGGAAAAGCTCTGGTTCAGCTTTGTTGTTGTCCCAGATGTGCACCTGGTGCTTTTGTGTACTTCTATGTTAAGCTGGGAGGCATCTTTGTGACAGTGTGTTGTTAATGAGCTTGGCTTTAATGCATATAAAAGGACTGAATGGTAAGCGTATAACGAGTAAAATAACTTTAAAATTTAACCTAAATTTAATCAAGCTACTGAAATGTTAACACTGTGTTTCTCTTTAATTCGCTTTTGTCTTGGAACCTATCTGCTTATGCAGTGCTTTTACCTTCTGTTGCTTGTCTAAGTGCCAGCTTCTTTCCCAAAGGTGTTCAGTGACTAATGCTTTGGTTTCAAGCCAGAATATCTGATAAATGTCTATTTCTAGGCAACGCTTCTACAAGTCTTAATTAAACTTTAATGTCAAGCTGAAGTTTACTTTTAGACCCTCACGGGGTATCTGTGCTTGTAATGTGATTATAGAACATCATATAGATCATAAGATAGGCGCGATCGCCTTGTGACCTGTGTCATATTGAGCAGATTTTGAAATAACATCTGAAAATAGTGCAGTAGGAGCACGTTGCTATTCTCTTCTTTAAGAAAAGACCCTATCCTGTAAAAGCCAGAAGCATGAGGTAACCCTTTCACATTAATAGCCTCAGGCTTTCAAAGGCATGGTAGTGAGCTGACCGTCATCTAACCGTTTTTGTACCTTCAGGTAAGAGGACTGAATGAACACCTTGATAATTTCCAGCTCAGCCTTTTTCAGAACCAGATGAGAATAGCAGGAGAAAAAAGATGTTTTTGCATATAAGCTGTATATACAATTATTTACTTTTCACTGGTATTATGATTATTTTATAGGCCTCATGATAAGAAAATGTACCTTGTTGTTGGAAGTACAAAGACTTTGTTGTTGAACATTTCTCTGCACAATGCTGGAGATGATGCATATGAAACTGTCCTCCACATTCAGTTCCCGAAAGGCCTTTATTTCATCCGAGTTCCGGACTTGGTAAGGACAAGAAAATCTGCCAAACAGTAATCCTTTGATATTCTTATTTCTCAGCCAGACATTTTCCAAATATGGTGATGAATTGTTGAGTTTCTTCAGATACTGAAAGTTAACCCCTCACACACACAAATTCAGAAAGCTGACAGAACTGCTTCTCAGGTTCTTAGATTTCAACCTTTCTAAACCACAGAATAGGCGTGATTTAATCAAAGTAGGTCGCTTTTAAATCATTTGAACAACAAGATGTGGTAACAGTAACAAGAAAAGATTGGTTTCTATGTATATTTCCGTATATTATTGCAACTTTTGGTCTGAGCACATTTCCAGTGATCTGAAAAACTCTTAAATTGGATCTTTTTCAGTCTTAGTCTTATTCATAAGTCACAGTTCTCATTGTTTTCCTTTTCTGGCTTCTTACAATAACTGATCCTGCAGTGCTCTGTGTAGAATGACCACTTAAACACCTCAGTTTCTCTGATGACAAACAAAACTTGAAGTAATGTGATGCATTAATCAATGTGAGGACATGTGAAAGAAGTCATGAATGGTACGATTATTCTGTATATTTTTGAATAGCGTTATTATTCTGTATATTTTCTCATGAAAAAACAAACACAATTTTAGTTAGTGCATGCAATTTGAAGTGCCTGAAAGTAACAGTTTTATTTTAATTATTAGTAATTTTCCTTAATTTTAGGAAGAAAAACAGATACACTGTGAAGTATTAGACAAAGATATTCATGCAGTGAAACTTGAGTGCAGCGTTGGTTATTTGTATGTAGATCAAAAGTCAAAGGTAAGCTCTACCTAAAGTTTCTGCTTTAAAAACTCCCTAAATATGTTGGATTTTCAGGGAAAAAAAGTGTTTTGCAAAATCTTTCACTCCAAACTACCGTTTCTTGTAAGGTTGATATCTGCTGGAATATTCTCTGGCTAAATTCATTAAGGGACAACATTCTTGTCATCATGTATCACTTGATGGCGGTTGGCTTCCTAGACAAATAAATTAATTAAGGCTATGAACAATTTTTTTAGACCAGAAGGAGTGGAAGATGCAAAAAAAGTATTTACTTAGGCCTATATTTTTTTTTTAGAAAGTGCAAGAAATTCTAAATGAGCCTAATAAAATATTTTAATTAAAACTATTTTTTAAATTAAAACAGTGTATCTTAATTTTAATTTTATATTAAAAAATAATAAACAGTGTATCTTAATTAAAATTAAGATTAATTTTAATTTAATTAATTTTAATTTAATTAATTAATTAAAATTAATTTATCTTAATTAAAATTAAGATACACTGGCATTTAAAAAACGATTTGGGGTTTGTTTTTTTTTCTTTTGTTGTTGTTCTTCAGCTGGATTTCAGTTTCCCTTTGGATGCAAGCTCTTTCACCAGAGCAGACGACGACCTCAACATCATCATTAATGTTAGCTGGTAAAGTCCAATAATTGCTCACTTAAAATTATTCATAACTTCTCAAAACAGAATTGAGAAAACTGAAAAGACTCACTGAAGCACAGCTGCATGAAAGCCCATCCACTGCAAAAAATCTTCAGAAAAATAGAAATTACAAAAAAAAAAAAAAATCACAAAAACAGCCGTTTAAGAAGTAAGCAGGTTTATACCTGTTATAAATCTCTTCTTTTTTAGTGTCTGATGTGTTGTTAACAATAAAATGTTGGGGCTCTTAAGAAGCTGAAAGATGATTAGTATTTGTTTATAGAAATAACGTATACCATGTGATAATGCATTCTAAACACATTTTTCACTCATGGTTTTTACAGCAAAAATGAAGATGAGAACATGTTACTGGATAACATGGTAACTGTAGCTGTACCTCTGAAGTATGAGATTGAGTTAAATGCTCACGCGTAAGTCAGCTCTTGCTATACCTGCATATCTATAAGACTGTTGTCTTATATTTGTTCTGAGTTCCCAAAGCTTTTAAGCAGAAGTGTGAGGTAGCTGAAAAATCCTGGGACTGAGATGGTACAGCTGTCCTGGAGTCTGCCCCACACCTTTCTAAGCTTCTTTTTCAACTGATGTGAGATGAGATCAATAATATCTATGGTGCTTTGAGCTTGTCTCTTAATTGACTGATATTTCTCAAGAACTAGAATATTTTTGATAAAGAAATAACTCTAATGAGAAGCACAGCGGTACTATTCCATTGTCTTTAAACAAAATTCCTTTGAAAACTGAAGAACTGGACAAGATGTTTACTTCAGTTTCTACAACAAAATTTGAAATACATTGTGAATGAAGCACTGGAATTTTGAGTCTTTAAAATGTGCAGTTTCTCACTTGCGTGAGAAACCCCACTGAAGGACATAATCATGCACACAAAGTCATGAAAGAATCTTGAAAACCTGCACAAACAGGGTCTTACACACTGAATATGATAAATGAATGCTAATCTAAGAACCAAAATAGATATTCTATCAATTATTCCAGTAACAGATGGCATCCGTTACTAATTCTAACACAGTGAGTTTTGCAGCTGTATTTTACTTGACTATCCAATTAAATGTCTCAGGAAGAAAGCATGAAGATATATCAGATTTTATAGCAACTTTCTCTTTATGCTTTATTTTCGTGATCCACTGGAACGAATGGTCTGGAGTTCATGAAAATGCAATCAATTTTTGAAAACTTAAGACGGAGATGAAGATAACAGAACTGAAAACCTACTGTTAAGGAAATAAAAGGTGCTCCAGGTGGATGCTGAAGAGAAGAGCAATCATTTCTCACACCATTGTTCATTCTGTTCTGTTGATGCCTTTTCAGTGTGAAACTAGATTGTGATATAGTGTATGCCTCAGATTCTTTGGTTTACAGGGACCATGTTCTGGGTTTGTTGTGGCACATTCACAGAACATTGTTTTTGGCGAGCTTTTGTGATCTTTTCTGATTTATCTGCCTTAAGTGGAAATAGTACAAAGGGAGATTTCTTCTCGGTGTTCCTGGCTTTACCTAACTAAAACTTCGAGTTATTCTTTTTTTGGCATCAGCCCTGTAGGACATCTCAGAGAAAAAAGTTTTGCTAATGGTATATATCAAATCTATTAAGTAACTTCTGAACTGTTGTAGATTTGTAACACCAGCTTCATTTGTTTATGGAACAAATGAGAATGAAGCATCGGTTACGTGTATGGAGGAGAATATCAACTTCACTTTCCATGTAAGTGCTTTTTTTTGTTACTCTATTATAGTTCGTTTGAAGAGTAATGCTTAGATTTTCAGTGTATATTAAAACCAACTGCATGGTCAATAAGTCTTTTAAAAGTCCAAGGGCAAAAAGCAATTTTTAAGCATTAGGTGATGGAAAGTGGTCGTTAATCCCTCTTAGAACACTTTCTTTTTTTTTTTGCCTGGGCAATCTTCCACTGAATGATCAAACAAGAAAATACTTACAGAGACAAGATTGAAAGTGGTAGAGCAGTTCTGACTTTCCATTTCTGCCATTAAGCAAATGAAACTAGGAGCTACTTACAAGAGAATCTGTAGGTATCAAGATTTGTCTCCAGTGGATTAAAAATCAGGAGACAGCCATAAGTCTCTTACTTTCTCCTGGACAGCAGTACGTATAACCTCAGGGCAGTCATTGCAAATATGCACCACTTGTTGGGTTCAGAGAAACGAAGTATTCTGTAATCCTGCAGAATGAATTAAGCAGTTTTTATAAACATTAAAGCTCCTAGCAGAATCCAGTTTCATGACAGCGTAACAACGTAGGAGCTACCCTGTTCTGTGAAGCTCACATATTCATATACATGTATTTGTTACTTGAATAGCTACCTTGAATCAGAGCTTCAAACATGTTATTCTTCCCCAAAAGGTTATCAATGCAGGACCAAGCATGGCTCCAAATATAAACTTAGAGTTAATGATACCTAATGCTTTTCCACCCCATGACTTCAAATTATTCAACGTCATGGATATCAAGGTAAGCACACATTATTTAATATTTTACTATATCTATTTGAATTCTCTTAATACTAGAAGCATAGCAGGACTTAGGTACTAAGTATGTTTTCAATTTTTATTCCTGTCTTTCAATCCTACCTAATACCTTGGTTCTTAATAGAGTGCCACTGAGTTCAGTTAATCCATCTGTGCAAAGCCTGATCTTTGGCATGCTTTTCTGTTTTGTGTTTTTCAATTCACTCCTGCTATTAAGTACCAGAGTAAAGTATAATTTATTTTTAATATATAAAAAAGAATTTCTGCATTGAACAACTGCTTTGAAAACTCTAGCCCATCCATCAGCCTTAGTTATTTCATATCAGAACATTTGTTGTTACGCAGAACGTATAGTACACAGTCCTTCCTTTGCAAAACATTAACATTCATCAGCTAAAAATCATCTTCAGCTAAAACAGGGTACAACAGATGCCTTATGTCTACAATGTCTCTATATATGCCTACAGTCATTGACTCAAATGAGCACAGAGTAACTCCAAGACCCTTACTGGATTATTATATTTTCTTCTCCAGGTGTTCTGTTTAACTCACTGTAAAGGGGAAATATAGAAATATGTTAGCTACAGTGAAGCAGGTTGAATAGGGCTAGGATGATCTTCAGCTCCATATATTCAAGAAATCTAAAATTAAAAGTTATCTTTTCTTTTGAGCTTCTTGCTTTTAAGAAATCTGTCTTCTGTCTATTATCTGATAATTAAATTCAAGCAGTGATTGTTACTTTTATTTCCAGACAACAGTTGGAGAATGTTCCTACAATGAATATCCCAGGAATTGTAACGCAGCAGAAAAAACTGAAAACATATTGAAGGATGTTGTCACTTTCTTTTCAAAGCCTGCTAAAAGACAAATAGTAAGATCTATCTTTTAGCATCACTGGGAAATGAATGATTGTATGAATGAGCATTAAGATAGTGGTATATATCTTACATAATGAGGTTACTACAGCAGCCTTCCAAGGATTTGTGCTGGGACCTATAATATGTTTGACATAGTTGGAAGTGATTTAGTGAAAGAAGTGAGAACTGAGGGGAGAAGCTTGAATTAACATCTTTTCAAAGTCAGTACGGATGACAGTCACCTATGACAAACTGCCAAAGTGTTATGTAACTGAATGAGTGGGCAAACTGAACAGCAGATGAAATTCGGTGACAAATTGAGAATTATGCATACAGGAAAAATAGTCTTGACTTACATGAAGTATGCAGATAAACATTTGTTGCCTTTTCCAACAGCAAAAAAACATCATCAAGCTTTTACTGAGGGATGTACCGAATGCTAAAAATATGAGTTCCAATAGAGGTTATAGAAGATAATGGGACAGAAAGTCATTGAATATTACTGAATAAACAGAAAATCATTTCTGGCTCAGGAAACTCCCTACTAGATATAGTTGGAAGACTTGAGAGAACATCACATCTGCCTGGCCTGTTCAGCTTTATCCCTGTTGGAGTTCAGATACTTGACCGCGTAGTCCAAACCAGAATGGATGTTCTAGTGTTACATTTTCAAGGGTTTGTTCTCATTGAAATCTCAGTGTCCTAGAACTGAAGTACAGCTTTAATACTCTCATCTTAAAATAAACTTGATCTATTTAAATATTTTTATGTGAGGTTTTAAGCAAGAACATTACAGGAATATCAAAGACTTCCCTGCACTAGGATATCAAAAGTAGTTCTTTCAAATGAGAACTTAGGCACTGAGGCCTTGGACAAATAATATAATCACGAAAAGGCTCGCTTTTCTTTCTTCTTCAAAATTGAGAGTAATAGTGCAAGCTTTCAGAGTATGAGTGACCTCTCACACCGCAGTATTTAAGAAATAGTTTTATATTTCTGATGCCAGGTATCATAAAGCCATTGCCATATCTTATTTCTGAAATAACTGTAAAACCATACAGACAACCAATTCATTACAATTGTCATTTTTCTCTAAAAAGAACAGTCTTTTAAGGAAAATGACCTGTTGTGCTCTATAACAATTAGACTGGTGCCTTGTACTGTTCCTTCACCACCAATGATGAACAATTCATGGGTTGAGAGTGAGAAGTGTCAGCTGAAAGCTACAACCCCTGACCTTTCAAGAACAAACATGGAGCTTTTGTTTTACTCATTTCCTGAGTGTCTCTAATTAAGGATATACAGCTGATAAACTCAAGCTTTAATCTTTCCCTCCCCTCTACAGTACTGTATGAAAAATGACAGCCTTTGCTTACAAATACATTGCAAACTTGGAAACATGGAAAATGGAAAAGAAGCAACCATCCAGTTGCACCTGGAAGCTACTCCTTCACTTTTAGAAATGGTAACACATGATTTTTTTCATACTTGAGAGGCATATTTCAAGGCTTTCTTGTATTATTCTGTCCATCTAATTTCTAGATATTAATATTAGATCCTAACAACAGTAGATACTACATATTCTCTGTTTTCAGTTCTAGGTTTGAAGGTGATATATGAAAATGCAAACCACTTAAAGATGTGTTTTAGATTCTCACTTTAATTTTTAGTATATATCACTTCGCCTATTCTGGCTGGGTTATGTGGAATTTAATTCCAACTCATAATTGTGCTTTTCTAAGAAAAGCAGCTTGGATTTAGCATAGAGTAAAACCCAACCAGGCTTCACTCCAGGTTCTGGTACTGATTTATTTTGTGATTAGAAAAAGGCATAAAAATGCCATGTGTGTTTGTGTGAGATTCTGTTTCTTTGAGCAGCTGTGTTACCATTTTTTGTTGGTTAAGAATTAACATGTTGAATTTAAAAAAAAAAAAATACGGGATTTTATGTTGCTGTTTAAAATCAGGATGATGCATCTACATTGAAGTTCGAAGTAAGAGCAACAGCCTCACCAGAAAAGAATGCGAAAGTCATTGAACTACAGAAGGACAAGCAAGTTGCATATGTAAGAATTCTCTTACTGAATTTATGATAAAATAGTTACACTAGAAAAGAAAAAGCATTCTATACAGATTTATCCACAAACACTGAAGAGAGTGTTCATTATTTAAGAATGTAATTAATTTTCCCAGTTGTTAGCATGTTTTAGGAAAAAAATAACATTAAACTTATTTTCCACCTTTCAGGTCTATTTGGAAGGAGTGCACCACCAAAAGCCAAAATACCATGTCACTGTATCAATTATTGGAATAGGCTTAATAGCTGGTATTACCTTGTTTTTGCTTCTTTCACTTCTATTATGGAAGGTAGGTTTTCAGTATTTCTCCACTGTTCTTAAATTAGGAATTCACACTCTTGGAGGATCTTTGGATTCACTAATCCAGCTTAATGGATAAAATAATAATTTATTATCTGTCCTTTCTAAAGAAACATAACTCCTAATATAGTGTGTTTTCAAAAACTTATCCATTTTCCTTCATTTTGTCTTATACATGTTCTACATTTCGCATTATTCAATACTATAAACCCCTTCCCAAGTTTTCTGTGCCATCTAATGATTTATGTAATTAATTTCATATAAATTGAATTGTTTTCGTGGAGTGGTGCTCCACATTTAACATCACTTGACACACAATCAGTAATTATCTACAAGATAGTTTCTTGTCAGAATAAAATAGTTTAAACTACTACATAGATGCTAAAAAAAATCCCATGCACAGTGAACTAAGAAAACAATGAAAGAAGAGCTGCTCTACCATGCAGTTAAGATATTGTTAGTTACCTTTACCCCACAGGCAGACTTTCTCCATCGTTTTTCCCGGGAAGTGTAGAAATAAAACAGATTAAACTAGAAGGTCTTATTACAATCTCATATTTTATAAAAAGACTGAATTTTGTGGACAGTTCAGTCTGCTTGTTCTTACTCTTTACGTCAGGAGAGCATTAGCCTCCCAAAATGTAAAATAAAATTAAAAAGCGGCTCCTTCTTTTAATTGATGACTACCACTTGATTACTTAGTATGACAAAACAATGACAAATGCAATCTGTTCATAAGCACTATAGATAGATATTTTATTTTAGTTACACTGCTTAGATTTGATGACATATGTAATTTTGAAATCTGTTGGTGTATTTCAGATTGGCTTCTTCAAAAGGCAATACAAACCAGTCCCTCAGGACATGAATAGAAGAGACAGCTGGAGTTTTACAAGTGGGAACAAAGATGACTAGGAGGACAAATAAAACTTGTTTTGAAATGGAGAATTTAAGGTTCAGGTTAATTCTCAGGAGAAACACCAGTGAAACAAAAAGTGGTCATGAGCTCACTTGCCCTTAGAAAACAACCTTGTATTTCTTAGATCTGTACTGATGACTACATCTTAATGTTCAGTTATTTTTCTAACGTGAAAATGGTAAAACAATTTCTGGTTTTAAGTCTACAGTGATATTTGAAATACCATCTCTGGTTTCAAACAGACAGCAGAACACTAAAAATAAAGAGAAGAATAATTACTTACTGGAATGAAGATGTCTGAGAATGTAAAGTGTGACCAATCCTGGAAAATAAGATCTCAAACATTAGCATGAGTTATTTTATGCATTTTCAAGTTTCAGTAATCTTTTGATTAGACATTCAAGAAGAAATCCTCCCTCAGCCTGGTTTGGCAGTTTTACAAGGATACATTAGCTTAAACCAACAGAAGAACCATAACTAGAGTGCACAGATGTAGAAAACAGCTATCAGAAGCTCTCTTGAGCTTCTAAAGGTAACCTCAAAAAGCTTTGGCTTCACAGGCACAGCTCTACAGTATTGGAGATACTTAGTCAGGCAAGCCAGAGCCAGGAAAACTAAAGGTAGATTTACAACAGGGAATTCTGTGTGGTAGTCTGGACGTGCAGCACAGAATCCTCTGTCAGCTGTAGAAAGAGTAATGTATAGGAGATCATAAGTTGTAGCCATCTGTAACATGGTACTTGCAAAAATGACAGAATTAGTTGTTTTGTCCTTTCCTCAAATACCAGTGCCATGATGTTTTGGACTTCTGCAGTAAAATATTTCTATGTGAGGGGTTTTTTAAGCAAATATTTATTTTTATTTATTTGAAGATTTTTTTTTTAAATAATACTTAGCATAGTAGTCTTTTGTACTATTATTCTTCCAGTATCTGAAGAAAACAGACTTCACATGATGAGAAAACAGAGAAACAAATGTACCCGACCACACCAAAAGCCATCTGTACTGGGCCAAATTTTACCTTTAGATTGTCCACCTGAATGTATGTAGGAAGCCATTTGGAGGGCTAGCGTGGGTTCTTGTGAAGTTGTTAGTTAGTTAATAATCATCTAAATTGGCATCTTCAGAAGCAACTGAGTAGAAAGGCAAATGACTGAATAGAAACATGGTTTAAACCACTGATCTGCTACTACAGGAAGTTTCTTCAGCTAGATAAGTTTGCACTGCCACCTAGCTTTGGTGAAATAAATAGTACAGTCTATGAGAAAAAAAACAACCATGACTGCTCCCCAGTACAACTGCAGGATCTACAGTGTCATCAATAACTAAATTTATTGTAACAGCAGTATGTGATAAGGCCGTTCTTGCCCTGACTTCGATGTCTTTCTGAACTGTAAGGAGAAACAAGTTTAACACATACGTACACTTTGAAGCTGCACCATCATATGAGATTTAGTTCAAAAGCAATGCATAGTGCCTTCAACAAACACTTTTGTAAATGGTTTGTATTTGGTGCCAGAAAATCCACACTGTCCACAGATTATAAAGGCACTGGGGACCATTTTGTAATTTTCATTCACTTAATTTGATGAGTTGTGAATCCCTCTAAAGTAACTTTTTTCTCAAAAATCTTAGGCAGTGTAAGGACAAATGAATGTGTATGTATTTTAATATATGTATATGTATATCAAAAAGTGTGTGAAGAATGAAATACTTTCATGTAAGTCTGTGAAACATACAAAATGTTCATCTTCCAAATGGCTTTAGTGATTTTTTGCACTTTAACCAAAATGGTTTTGAACAGAAATTTGTTTGATATTGCAGCATATAAATATACCTCAAATGCTGGAAAAAGCATTAAAATTCATTTTAGAACAAACAATGCAAAGAAATGAAACTAAAGCATTTTATTTATCTTTGAATTAGTTTACATAAGTCAGTAAATGTGATAATGTTGCCTTGGAATGCTTTCTCTTTAGATTTTGTCATTAACATGTAAATGTTGGTTGCCTGTTCTTAAGATATGAAGCAAAAGCCAATTTGCTGTTAGAAACAAGGTTGACAAAAATAAATGTGCACTGTCTTAATGGTGGCAAAATTATAAAGCGTCACTTGGTTTTACTTTACTAAAGAGAACTCCAACAAGTTGAACACAAATGCTGTTTCTTTTCTAAGTTCTTTTGTAAATTTTCAGTTACTTAATAAAAGCAGTTAAATCTACCACACGTAGCTGGAATATTCTTCTCATACACCTTCAGGAAGCTTAGTTTAAATTGCCATAAACATTAAAACATTTGGTAATACAGTATCAAGTATAGCAGTGTAATAGGCTACTCACTGTGACACAGAACAGCCATCAGCTGAAATGAGAGGATCCCACTGAACATCAGGAAAGTTCTTTTCCCCATGAAAATAGCCCAAAACTGAAGCACAGAGAGGTGGTGTCATCTCCTTCCTTGGATGTCTTGAGATCAGTCTGAATAAAGCCCTGAGAAACCAGAGTTGACCTCATAGCTGGATCGCTTGGACCGGGAGATTGAGCAAGGGCCCTGTTAGGGCCCCAACCGTAGCTCCAATGTTCCTATAATGATTGCCTCTGAAAGAGGCATTATATTGTCTATGAATTTGGCTTTTCCTACTGGCCACGTTTGTCCACAGAATCTGCATGAGGTTTCCAACAAGTAACAGCTTGTTCTGAGAACACAAGCAGCCATCTGCAATACTTGTGTAGCTTATTTACCACCAGTAAGAATTTTTCACAAGATTTAAAATGGAGTAAAATATACAGCTCGTTGTAAATACAGATCCCATGTAAAGGGATTTAATGAAATCTTAAACAACTGGATTTCACAGTATACTGAACTACTTACAGAACACAGACTTGGAGCAACCTGTGCCAGCCATGAAACAATGCTGCTTTCACACCGCTGCGCATCCACTTTTTTCATAACAATTCATAGACAAGTGACCAGAACCACGTGCTTAGCCCTGTGGCACTGCAGACAAACCTACCAGGCTGCTACTTTTCATCACCCTTCTGGAAACTGGCTCTTCCTTTGAGAATCCGGTCTTAATTTGCATTCATCTCAAATAGTTGTAGAAAATACTTAAGAAGTTACCTAAAAAAAAAATAAACACTTACTTATAAAAATATTTATGCCCTTTAAGATAGTTACCAAAATTTGAGTCAATGACGAAAGGTTATTTATCACAACTTTATTCTCAGCAACAACAAAAATAATGCTTAATATTCCGTCAGCTCTACAATACATTGAATCGTTTGATTTTTATTTATTTTTTGTTACTTTGTACAATGAGTAGTCATTAAGATACCTTCCATCAAAAAAATTGCACATTGCCGTGTTCTTTTTCATTGCTGTCTGACTAGAAACCAGTTTGAAAACAAACATTAAGGCAACATTGTATGTGGTACCTACAACTGGAAATACCTGATCTATACTTTGCCGCTATTCCTCAGTGTGAGCACTATCTTATCTCCACTCACTAGTTCTGTTTGAACTGAGTAGCCCAACAACATGGTAACAACAGCAAACTCAAAAACACTTCATGTTAAATATACTGCAGAAGCTTGAATAATTTTAAAGAAAACAAAAAATTTTCTGTCTATTCAGATCAAGAACACAAGATTTATTAAAGAAATCCCTACAATCATTTTTTCTTGTTAAGCCTAATAAAGTTCTTTCACAGTCAAATAGAACTTGATAAAATGTGTAACTTGATAAAAATTTTAAACCAGAAATATAATAAATGTCCTTTCTATTACAACTGAGTTCAGAGAGTGCAAGAATGGGATGTCAGAAAGAAAAGCTTGCAGGTGTAACAAGAACTCATGCAGAACATTCAGTGTGTCCCTTCTATATGCAATTGCACGTTGCTTTGGAACTCTCCAGATCATCAGTGTTCACTCCATAGAGATTAATGAGTTGAGGATGCACCCTGTGAAGTGAGGAAGTCAAACTATCAATTCCATCAAGTCCTGCAATGTGTATCTTTTTTTTTTTTTTTAAACAAATATACATAAAGTGCCATATGGAATAAAATAACATGAATTACATTTTGACATCTCCTACAAGGTCATCTCCAGAAGTATATTATTTTCTCAGTCACCCCATAATGAAATCGGTCTTCTATAGCTTAGACTACACCACTCTGACCCTGTGCACATTGCAGAAGAAAAAAAAATGAGCCACTTTACATTTATTTCTACTGCTAATCCTCCAACTTCTCTGTGTATTAATTAATATTCTTTCTTTGATCCTACATATGGACACTATTCTCAAGCACCACCAAGCTTCCCACAATTGAACAGCTATGTTTTTATTAAGGTTACAAACAGTGCTTTCCAAGCATACCCAAATAAGTCCTCCCAGACTCACTGAACTTCACATTCACCTGTCCTCTTCTAACAAACAGAAGGGTAAAGTAAAATGGGCTGAAAGGGCAGAAGAGGAGCTGGAAGGCTATAGGGGCCATAAACCTTTCCAGAGATGTGCACATGGCAACGTGGCAGAGATCCTGCATAGCAGGATACAAAAATATTATTTCTTACAGTATTTACAGCACTCACTTTTGGTGTATTTGTATATATACATTAAGATTGTAGTACTAATCTACTACAGGGATATCGACCATAAACATAATACTCAGCCTTACCGAACATGAACTTCTGATGCTTCTACTAAGTCCCCATCTATATTCCAAGGGTAATTTTCTTCTGTAGCAGTGGCATTCAAATCCATATTTTCTTCGGCATCAAGCCCACTTTTGATTCGCGGTTGCACTTTTACTTCTTCAACTGTGTATGTCTCAACAAAGGGAAAACTGAACTAAACCAAACACAAGCATATGTTAAACAAAGATGAAAGCTATAGGTGATACTTTGCAACAACCTGGATTACATAAAATTAAAAAGCTTGGGGACATATTTGCTTCTTAATTGTATGAGAACCCCTTACTCCATATGTGAACACATGAGGCACTGTACATTCTAAGTAGAATTTATAGATCACCTTCTATTTTTTATCCTAAATAGTGCTTCAGGGGAAGAAAAAAAAAAAAAAAGAAAGAAAGAAAATGTGTATTATTCCATTTGCATTCTTATATCAGACTTGCTCAATTTACAGGTGAGATGGTATGTTTTTCACATGCCAAAATGGCATGTGCTCTCTGAATACACTGAAGTCCATGGAATTTTTTTCCTATCATTTGTTCATCACTGCCAGTGATCCTGTTCTCAAGTCTCAAGTGAGGCTCTAACATCTATGATTTTTAACTATAAAGACAGAGAAAAGCAAAACCTGCTTTTCCTCTAAGAGCATAACCATGACATAATTGGAAAACACAAACTGTTTCCTAAAAGCATCTGTTAGTGCTGCCACATGGAACTGCCACCACCTCTGTGACAAACTCTGACTGCTCAATGGTTATCTGATCCAAGCCTGGACCCACCTGCAAAGTGACTTCACATAACCCTGAAATGTTTGAATGACTACCACGACGCTTAGGCTACGCACAGGGTATTTAGGATGACATTTATGTTTAGACGCTTCATTTTTCCTTCCAAAAAAAAAAAATGAATATGACCACAGTTTTGATTTACAGTTCTATAAATATTCATTACTCGATGGAATATATATCTGCTAAAATCAATGGTCATAATCTAATGCTGTCAGCATAAGGTTCAGCAATCTGCAGACGTTATAGACTTCACCTATTTCTTACAGAGGTGCATGATGTCCCCGAGTCTGTGCTCTTGATCTCTTACACAAGATTTAAATACAGCATGCATTTTCTCTATTGTGCTGGAAAGGCTTTATTCCCATAAATAAATGGTACATCAAAAATACAATTTAAACCACAACAGATGGGCTGAAATAGGCTAATCGGTATTAGTCTAGTGATTTAAGAAAAAAAAAAAAATCAGATAAAAAGGGGGCTAATGTATTCTGACAGGAAGCTAAGTCTCCTTACGAGGATGCTAACATTAACTCTTCCAGCATGTCTACTTTCATGATTAACTGTTCTTTTTATAATCACCAGAATGAAATTAACAGTACCTGATTTTTTACACTGGCATATCTTTTCAGGTGTTTTATGAACTCAGTTCGGGAGGTATTCTGCACAACAATCAGAGCCATGCTTCCGTTGTTTAACCTGAAAAGCAGACAGACTTGGTTCCCCAAAGTAAATGTATTATTGGAAGTTTAACAGGCTTTTAGGTGCCAGAGTACATTAATAAAATAGTTATAATTTAAATATATACTTTTTAACAAAACAAAATAAAAACCCCACACCACTATGGATCAATTAAATTGATGCAGTTGAAGTTATTTAGTATGTCTATATCTATAACATACACTGTAGTAACGACATTTTACTTCTTTATCAATGGCTATAATTTATTAAACACTATGCATACTTGAATAAAAATGCTTTCCTACTTAACAGCAGAATTCTTAAACATCACTAATTTGTTTTTACATTTTCTTTCGAACAAAGCATAATGATTACCGGAAATGTTGTGTTTAACTGCTCCCATGACATGTGATGTTCCTAAGTCTCATTCAAGTTACAGAGAGAAACCAACTTTCAAAAAGCGTATCTGGTAAAAATGCCAATCACTGCTGAGTTTGTATTTTACATATTCAGAAGATACATTTATTCATTCAGTAGGAACAATTAAGAAACAGGTTAAGGTCTTTTCAAAACAATATTTTCCAGCCCACCACCACGTCTCCCCACTCAGAGCTTCCTGGCCATTTAGCAACTATAAGTGGAACATTCTCAGACTACAATAAAGCACTACCTAGAAAGATAACTTTTATACAGCCATGGAACAAGTCGCATAGCATAGCATTATTTTACTGATTTAGAAAACAATTTTTTTTAGTAAAATTGAAACAGTTGCCTCCTTATCATATTTTTTACTAGAAAAGACATAGCAGGTTACTGGAGAATGTATTCCACATTACAGCATTTTATCTTCTGAGATGATTAAGAATTCTCTTTAATTCTTTTGAAAGTCCAATCTGCAGTGAAGCGTGACATGCTGCAGATTTAGGCTAGTATAAATAGAGTTGCAATTGTCAAAGCATTCATTCATCTTCAAATGCCTTCACATAGCAAAAAAAAAAAAAAAATCTCATGAGAAAAAACAGATCAGAGTGAAGAAACCTAGATGTACTTAGCTGACACTACCATAATGGATCTTGCATCTAAAGCAAACAGTGCAACATTTGTTTCACATGTTGAAAAGCTTTACAGTCAAGATATTATTGACTATGAGAAATGGAACAACTGTCTGAAACATTTACACTTCCCACCCTGCCAGATAACTTAATTCCTATGATAATATTTAAGAAAGAGCAAAAATGGTATATAATATAGGGGGATCCACTAAGCAACTCTGCTGAAGGAGAAACAGGCTCATTCAAACCTGTAATAATTGCATGGAATCGTCTTAAAATTCTGCATCACTGAGGAGCAGGTGTCATAACAGATGGAAAGAGAAAGCAAAGCTAAAAAAGACTATTCAGTTCTTGTCAGAAGGTTTCTGCTGACTGGAGTATAACAGTAAATTCTGAACAGAGATAGTTTTCCTAAGCTTTCCTAGGAGGGGAAAGCAGCACAGCAGTACCTTAAAGTATATGCACCTCAACAGGACTCCTGGGACTAAGAAAAATTCTCCATAATAGAAATAAACGTGTTTGATAAAGATAAGTCATTTTCAATAAGGCAAATCCTACCAGATCAGCAAGTAATTTGGAAGATAAATATCTGACCAGTCCTAAGGCATATGCATTTTCACTAAAGGTAATTAAACAAAACAGATTCATTCCGTAAGTTTTATGAGTAGTAATGTACATGTAGTAGTATACAATGTACAATAAAAGTTTCTGAATTCTTATTTGAGCGTGTTGTATTTCACGTACAACTGTGAAATTCATACTTGCTATTATTCTGCTTAATTGTTAACTGAATACATCAGCTGCAAAGATTTACCACCTGATAGCTGTTTGAGCATAACAAAACACACTCAGCAATGAGCCAAGGCAAACTGAATCAGTGTCAACAACCAGATTACATACACATTTATTTTCAAAAGCCCTAAATATAAAACTGCATTTCCTAAACTTGGCAAAAAAATAAGGCAAAATACAAGTATGAATTTCAATTCTTGACAGAAGGACTCATACTTCACTGCTCCTGACCCTAAAGCAGAAGAAAAATGGCACCTTTATACTTGAAAAAGTAAAGTGAAATCTAAGAATGAAGTTTCTACATATAGCCAGAACCCATGACAGACAACTGCTCGATGAGTACTATTTAAGTTGGACTTGCCAACTAATTTAATCACAGCACTTATCTACTCATTATTCTAGTTAGACTACTTGACCTTATTTGCCTGATCCTAAAACTGATTACAATTCCTGGGATTATCAAGTCTGCTGCAGTCCGCACTCCCTCCCTTGCTCCATAGTCTAGACTACCTAAACACAGGCTTGTATTCTTGGAAAAGCTGAGGTCTTAAGGTAAGATGTCAGAATTTATAGATGTGACTAATTCTTTAAACCTCTACTGACCTCGTATTAGGTGCCAAGCCTCTTGGTGCCATTGAACACAGACAAGGGATTGCCATAATGCTCACGTTCAGGAAGTCACCCTGAATTTTGTGCCATTGATCCTTGCTACCTAAATATAACAGAGTAATTCATATTACTCCAGTTTAACCACTCACAGTTTGTTTTTAAATAATAATAAAAGCTAAGGCTCACCTTTTTTTTTGTTTTTCCCTTTCTTCTTTCTAGAAGGGTAAAAACATGTAGAGAAAATATTTTAAAATAAGTTCAGCACATATCAATAATATTTCTTTGGAAAAAAAAAAAAGTTTCACTGGAGGATGGAAATAATGGAATTGAACAACACAGGAATATTAAGAGAAAGTCTGCTTTGTAATGAGCCCTCTGTAGTCTCACAGACAGAGAGGAACTATTCTACAAAGTGTGCAAGTTCACAGTTGTCAAAATAAATCTTTTTTCTTTTAAGATTTTATTTTACCTGATGATTAAATTTGAACAAAATACAGAATTTGCACAATTTTCTCTTCATCGATATATGTTTTCTTACATTTGGGATTGTTTGACTCAGTTTTACTTACCTGCCATTCTCATGAGAGTCTTCCTCTGGAATTCGTAGAGGTAGAAATGATAATTCACATTTCTCTGTCCTGCAAAAGTATTTATATTTAGTGTAATATTTACCGTAATCCAGTTTTCTGACTGCTAGACAAACTTTTGTTCAAATTAAAGTGATTTTAAGGAGATGCTGAATATAACGAATTTAGCAACCAACAGATGATAAGACAGTTAAACTACTGTTGTCTATATTTTACCATATTCGCTACTGCATATTCCTCAAGAAAATGAGAAATAGTAGAAAAGTGTAACAACTTATGGCATACTTGAGATCTGCCAGTGTTTTGATAAAAGCAAAATCCTTTCGCTGGTTGGAGGGCATCCAACGGTGCTTTTCAGCCAAAGCTAGAGTCCTTGCACCAAAACCAAACATAGCTGAGAACCCAAAACGCAAAAGCCTGCTTGGAGTACTGAATGTACAGGCATCTACTGGTTGGATATGACCTAAAAATCAAAGACAAAGATCAGAAATTACAAACAACATCAAACCAAATATAACTTACTATTTCCTTTTCACCTGATTTAACTGAAAGACCTGCAAAATCTTCTCTCCTTAGGAAGTCAAGTTTTACTAACAGAAATTGGAATCAATTCAGATACAGTCAAGACTTAGAAGTACTCATTTCAGAGAACAATGTTTAGGACGTTTCAAAATGTCAAAATTTTTATGGCAAAAATCCGTCCAACCCATCAGGCAGCACACAGTGTGACTTTCAATTACCATATAAAGAAAATGTACGGTTGCTATGTAAATATATTTGAAACCTATATTTAAGAGTTCCTGAGCTCCTCCAGCGAAATGTTTCATCGTTGCAAGCAATCGGTGAAATGGTCACAAATGCTTTTACAGTTACAGGACTAAGACATCTAATTTTGTTCAAAACAGGGTATACAATTTTTTTCTGTAAATGAAACTGCCGTTTCCATTATCTTCACCGTCTCTGGTTTAAAAAGACAGATCAGATTTTGTGTATAAACTGTAAGCTTTCCTACTTAGGAAAAGGAGTCTTCCACTGCTGACTGCAAGGTCTAGAAAACAGAAGTTCAGGATGAAGCTTTCTTCCCCGCTATTCTCTTTTTGAAAAATTATATATATATTTATATATATAATGTATCCTAAAGAAAACTTACTTCAGGTGAAACATTGACCTTTTTCAGCTAAGCATTTGCTACTTCCTAAGTCCTGGAAATACGGTTTGCAGAGGCAAGCTAGTTGTTCCTCTTAGCATAATTAGATTTTCACATACAAAACCCCATTTGTTGTGCAGATCAGACTGAATGGCCAGTAATGCAGTTTTTCTAATAAAGCTTTCTTATGGAAACTGTTGTATGGTATTTTTGTTTTGTTGTAACGGAATGTATGCAGAACTAAACAATACTTTCTCAGACATATGACAATACTTTCCTGAGAAGCCCAATCCTAGCCACTTTCTCAAGCAGAAAGTATTACATATTGTTTCCTAATGTCACCAGCAGGTACATTAAATTAATCAGATGAGTACACAACTAACCAGAGCATAACAACACACAGAGTAACACAGTTCACACTATGTAGTCCAGAAAACGTTACCCTTTGCAATAGAAGAACATCAGCAAGAGGAAATGAATACCAGAATTGGCATTATTCTATGGCAAATCTTTCTTTCCAGAAGACAAGATTCACAGCCTTTGTTACTAAGCTACATGCAAAGAACATTCCATACTCCATAAATCAGGACAGAATTATTTTGGACACAGAAGTCTTACAAAATAGTTTACAGTGCTGTAGCATGACACTAGGTGTTTATTAAACAACCGGCTACAGCAAATCTCTAAATGCTGCTTCACTATTTAAAAACTGACACTGTGTCTATAAGTATTTACCCATTATGATGTGCAGCGTTGCAGTCACTGCATGTTTGATACCATAGAGAGTGTAGGCCAAAATATTAGTAGTACCTGTAAAAGTAAACACAAACTATTGTAAATAAGATGGAGAATAGCAGGAGGTATTTATTTATAACACGTACATAATATTTTTAGAAAAGGAAACAGAGATGCTTGATACATTTTCAAAGGAAAAAAAAGCTCCCTACACAAATTATTCAGTCTCAGAAACAGCAGAATGCTGAATAGCACAAATTAGAAGCATACAAAATTCCAGAGATCTATAAAATCCTCTCTGTACATGTATGTACACATACGTGCCATAAAATCCAAAAGCAAATATTGCCTTTCTTGTTGATGCTTTTAACCAATCTCCCTTACAAATATTTTCTTTTATACACAAGTGAAATACTGGGAAAATGTACCAGCAGGCAGATTATCAAGTAGGATACATCTGGGGAATGCTGCTTTGTTGTGGTTGATTTTTTTAAGTTAGAAAAACAATACAATGTCAGGCCATTGAAAACATCAAGTTTCCCAGGCAAAATTCTACAAGATCTAGTCAGAATGCTGCTTTTCCCCTTGCGGATTGTATCTTACATTCTTAGAAGTAACAGCAGATATTGTTGATTACAGCATGTCAATTTTATATATAAAGGAGAACACCAATGACTGAAAAACAGCTTTTATTAGCCAAGTAGCAGGGCCAAAGGATTCCATTTTGCACAACTAGAACGCCAGGGCCTGAAGCCAAGCAGAGAGAATATTGAGCTTCTTTATAGCACCAAGTAAGGCATGAGTAATTCAAGAACAGATTAATTCAAATTACAAAAATTGCAAATGAACAATTTAGAACTTAACATCCCATAAAGGAATAAGTTCACTTACTCAAATTTTCATATCATTTTCTTGTTGCTTGAATTATTTAATATGCTACAGCAGCAATAGACAACTCTGGTTGATAAATTTGCCTTCAATTTTATGGATGCATTTAAATTTCTCTGTCAACAGTGAGGGGAGTGAAGCAAGGAAAGGGAAGAGATCGTCATATTTCAAATAAGAGGCACTCGGTATCTCAATAAGCACTTTAAAAGCATTATATACAAGACTGAAAAATTATGTTCAACTCAAAACTTTGCAATCTTTGATGTCACTTCAGTGGTAGAAAATCACACTAAATACGAAAAGATCAATGTACATAGTTGTGTAGCTCCAAAAGGCTCTTGTCATTCTTATTCAGTAGTACATGCTTTGATATTTTGTTTCCCCAGTAATTTCTCTGAATAAGAATTTGTAAAAAAATAATAATAATTAAAAAAAAAAATAGAAAATCAGGTGAATTTTATCACAGTCTCTTGCAGGGGATCTGTTACCTCCTTAGGTCACCTTAGTCTCTGGAAGCAACCAGAGCACGCAAAGCCTCACGGAAAGCCTTCACAATGTCAGAGAGAGAAGCTCTGAGTAAGCGCCTCAGAGCTTCTGTTATGAGAAGGAAATAAGTGAGGTACAAACATCAACATAACAGAAACAACATTTTTTGAAGTTTATATCCTCAGTCGTAGTGGAAGAAATCTGATTACATGTAATTTTATTCTTTGAACGATTCAAACTGAAATGTAATTTAATTCACATATTTCTCAGAGTTTAGAGGTGACTATAATACTAGTTTATTTTTCCTTTTCCTAAAGAATATATTTAAGTATGCCCAGCACATTGGGATTATGACGCACTTTGAGAGAAGAAACCAAGAATTTCAATCTTAGCTTTCTTTTTTTTTTTCCTCAAAGAATTTTTCTCTACATACAGTACCAGAAAGTGTATTTTCTTATGTATACTACAATGTAAGCAATTTATCTCCAACAATTTATACCCAACAACTCAATGAAAAGCTATTTGAACTTTCCTTTCTGCACAAAAGCAAAGGCAAAATTGTAGCTCTAGATGCTTTTTTATTATTCAAATCAGCAACTTTTATCACTTCAATGAACATAACATATAGTTCCATACAGAAAGCTTTGGGATGAAAAATGAAGTTTGACCTAAAAAGGTTCTCTTCAGAGAACAGTACAAGTCTGTGCTTACAGCATTTCATGTTTGAATGTTTTCCAACATTTAGACTCCAGATTCAACTACTTCTGTTTAGTCAGTGAAGCTCAAGTAGGAGCTGAAAGCATTCAGAGATATCTTCCTCAATCATTTTTTTTTGTTTTCAAAAGTCTAAATGACTTTTTTTGAGAAGAAAGAAAAATAAAAGAGTGTGCTTTGTAATTGGGATAAAAACAAAGGAAATCACCCACAAGCAGCAGACCTTTCCAAGTTATGCAAAGTTATTCTGATAAATATTGTTTTTCTATGTCATTGAAGATCAAGCTAACAGACGAGCACAGGGTAGAATAAACTTCAGAAGATTGGGTCTGGTACATCTTGAGCTGGAATTCTTCATTTAAGTAAGAGTAATTCATCAATACAGATGGCAGCAAGATAACAAATGGCCAGGGCAGAAATCAATACCAATTTTCATGCTGACTTTAATGAGAGTTAAATCTTATTCCTACTAAACAGGATAGCACAGATAATTGCATCCTTGTCTTAAATCTGTGGAATTCATTAAAATATGCAGAAGTAAACAAGACAAAACCCCACTGTCTCCTGACTACTGAGAAGTAAGCTCTGCCTGTGTTCAAAAACGTAAGTACTACATGCAAGCAAGTGCTTCCATGAATCACAGAATCACAGAATAGTAGGGGTTGGAAGGGACCTCCAGAGATCATCGAGTCCAATCCCCCTGCCAAAGCAGGTTCCCTACAGCAGGTCGCACAGGTGTGAGCTGCAGATCCTGAACATGCATAGTTATGCAGTAGGAAATGCCACCACCTTTTCCAGAAAACACTCTTAATACACATCTGGCAGCATTTTGACCCTAACAATGATTGAATTAAGCATCCCTTTACCTAGGTCCTGTACAAAGAGGATGACACAAAGAAAGCTTACACCAACAGAGATCATTTTACGATCAAAGTTATCACACAAATAAAAATGTTAGGATGAAAACTTTGCTCTCTTAAATAGTGATTCAATAATAGTGGCTTTAATGCCATGATTAATCTTCTCAAGTCACCCAAAGCCTTTTTTAACCCTACATAAGCTTGGAATATTACTTACCATTAACAAGATGGTTCCCCTGAAAACTATTGTACTACACTGCGGAGACTAATTACCTCCTTTGATGCTCATGTATGGGCTTGCCCTCCTCACAGATTACAGCAGTCACATTTTTAGGTCCCACTCCAACTACCCAGTTTACTGTAAGTCAGCTAAAAAGTTTTCGACCATACAACTCCAGCATCTTTGTCAGACACATTTTTTTAATGGAAACAAAAATAAATTTTATTATTCCAGAGCCATAATCCTGTTCTAAATAGTCACCCTGTTTCCTGACATTGCCAACAACTTCCTACAACCTTCGTCCTACGAAATGCACAAAAACATCATGGTAAGGATTAAGTATCTGCAGGTCACGTAAAAAATGACTGATGGAGGTACCAAACAGAAACTGCACAGAAAAAAATTGTCCTTGGAAGTGCAAGCACTTCTGCAGTACAATTAACTTAATTAACCAGACAACATGAATATTCATAAGGCTGTTAATGTCTCCCCCATCCAAACAGATAAATGTGATGTAATGACTTCCTAGTCAAGCATAGCTAAAATTCTGATGAAAACTGCACCAACATTTTGGTTCTTTGCCTGAAATATCATAGAAATTAACAGTCCCTCAGTAATATTTTATTTTACAAATTAATTGGAAACCATGAATTTATTTAAATGAACCACTTAGGACCAAAAGGCTCCCAGCCATTGGATACAGATTGACTCCTGCTCATCACATCAGGATCACTTTCCATGTCCTCCTGCTCCCTGTGCAGCCCCTCAGCTGCAGTTCCCATAGCAACTAGCCCTTGCTGGTGGCTGGTGGGACCACCACAGGCCGCCCTACATCCCCCCCCCCCCCCCCCCCCCGGCTGGGACCACAGGAAGGCAGCCTGGGAGCTACGGCAATTGTGCTCTGCCAAAAGTATGCTCCCATCAGATCTGTCTGCCCAGGAGGGAAGCAGTTTCAAAAGCAGCTTCTCCCCATCAGGTGGATTGGAACTTCAAAATGCTGCTCTATCTACTGTCAACGAACCAAACCCGGGTCTTAATCCATCAAAGAATGCAATCCCACAGAATCAAAGAAAGGCATAGGACCTCCAGGGATGGGGCATCCACAGCTTTTCTGGGGAGCCTGTGCCAGTGCCTCATGCCCTCTGAGTAAAGATCTTCTTCCTAATATCTAACCTAAATATCTCCTCTTTTAAAGCCACTTCCCTTTGTCCTATCACTATCAGATCATGTAAAAAATTGGTCCCCCTTCTGACTATAAGCTCCCCTCAAGTACTGGATGGCCACAGTGAGGTCTTCCCAGAGCCTTCTCTTCTCCAAGCTAAACAAGCCCAACTCCTCCAGCCTTTCTACATAGGAAAGGTGCTCCAGCCCCTTGATCATCTTCATTGCCCTCCTTTGGACCCCACAACATTTTTCTATTCTTGCTCAGCCAGAAAATCCTAATAATTGGTTCAGTGAAATTTCAGGTGGAAAGACCACTGAGGTACATCTTTATGTGCCCAAGTATCATGCTTACCTATTTCCTGACTACTTTTTGAAATATAACAATTGAAATAAAGGAAGATACTTAGGAAACCATTAAGAAGTTTCTCACACGTTCACTATATAAATTGATCTCAGCCTCTTTTAAGGAAGCCTACAGCAGGCAGTGTAGCAAGCAATAGAGCACTCTCTCAGGTTCTCATATCCTTTCACGACATTCTTCTGCTGACAAACTGAAGAGAGGAAGCACTGGCGCTGAGGCACAGTGACTTGTTCACAGCCAGACAGCATGGAAAAAGGCACTGGAGAGGTTCCACCCTGCCACAACTTAGACACACACACAGAACTGACAGGTGATGGTCAGATTGCTATCCTTAAATCCCCTTGCTACGTTTCTGAGATCATTGCATCTTCTGCCAATCCACTTCCAAGACTGCTGTTCTTAACCTGAAAAAAGCTAGTACAATTTCATATTTTTAGGAGCAACTGCTGCTGGTTTTCATACTACTATTAGAAGTGCAAAGCAAGTCAAAGCACGTAAAACTTGCTTGCTGAATTTACAAATGACTTACTCCTGTGGGGTTTTTTTGTTTGTTTGTTTTTTGTTTTATAGAAAGCTGAAAAGAATAATCTGCTGTTCAGTTGGCTGAATGGGTTTTTTCCCTAGTGGTTAAAATCATCTAAAAAATTACAGCAACCATTCACATTGGCAGCTACACCTAAGGGTACTGTCCATGCAAAAATACCCCCACCCCCAACCCCTCTTTCTAAGGCGAGTAACCCAGAAATAAGTGTAGAATAAGCCCTGCCTGCAGTTCTGCCTGATCCGAGTTACACTAAGAAGGGCAAGAGGAAAACACTGGGGAAGAAGGGGAAAAAAAAAGCACAAGAATGACGTACAAGATAAGATAGGAACAAGAGGATTTTTCAAAATCCTCAGATCTGTAGAAGTGGAGATAAAGCAGTTTTCTGTACAAGGTTTTTTGTTTTTTGTTTTTTTTTAAATATCATTTGCAATATATATTCCTGGTACATCATTTAAAAAATAGACCCTAAGCATGAATCCAACTGACAATCTGCCAAGAAAACTGGAGAGAAGAATAAAACACCATGGCTCGTATTAAGGACATTCTAGAAAACAAAGTTTGCATTTGACATCATTTCGGTTGGCAAATAGGTGCAAAACAGGATCTTTGCATGGATCATCTGAAGACAATTTTAGTTTTCTTCCTCCAGAGCTGCTTCCTTTAGGCAAAGAGCTCATCTGTGCCATTACTATAAATTATCATAATGATTTAAAATCCAGTCATTTGTAATCAATCTAAATCACTAATTTAAGTCATTTATTCAATAGCTCCCTTAAGTAACTGAAGCTTTAGCACCAAGAACTGCCTCTAGTAGCCAAACCTATAAAACATGCCGAAGAGACCCAGAACAAATCACTGATGAAACGTAACAGTGCTGTTTAGTCTCACCTGCTGGTATCACTCCAAGGGGGACTGGTGCTCTGACAGGCGCCGGTATGTAGTCAGTGCTTTTTCCAGCATCTATCTGGGCTTTAAGTAGCAGACCATGAACAACTTCACTGACAAATCCATCTCCACCAACACAAACTACCCTATTAAAAAATAAAAACACTTAACAGTTCAAAATAAACCATTTCCTAATTGAGCAAAGCAGAAGAAAGCAGCTAACACACCACGTCAACGCAACAGTACTTCAAGAAGCTGAAATTCATTCTTTCTTTAGGAACATTTAAAGCCTTACTGTCGAATCAGTGCATACCGACTAACAAGATGTAAGCATGTTTCTGCTTCCTTCTCTCTATATAGGAATAACTATACTTAACTTGAACTCATACCTCACCTTATAGCACCAGAGCCACAGAACCAAGCAGGGGGAGTACTCAAGCACATGCCCAAGCACATGCCCAAGCACTTCAGAGGAAAAGCTCTCCAAATCTTTCAATATTGACCACCATAAGCATTTCACTGGTTTTTAATTGCCATTATAATAACAACTAATCGAATATTAAACTAAAAATACTTGAAAACAGCTAATCCCACACACTATGCAGACAGTGGAGGGATTTAGGAAGGTATAAAATCCTCATACCAGCAATCCTTTGCATGAAGGTACTTAATCACTGCTTCTGGAGCATGTAATTAAACTCCCACCTGCTGTGGCTATAGAGAAGAATGTATTTGTCTATAAAAGCTCTGCTACAGCAACTGCCCATTGTTGTTGTCATTTTTTGTTTTGTGTATTTATTTTAGGTAAATATGAACACAATTCTCCAAATAAGCATATTTGAAAGTTGAAGGTTTTTAAGGTACACATTCTACAGAAAAATAAAAGGTAATATTACACTCCGTATGTTTACAATATAGGTAAGTCAGGTTTACTGTAGGAGGTGCTTATTTAAACTGTTTTATCATAACTCCATACGAATGCAGTTGTGAAAATACATCAAAAAATTCAGCCAGATAAAAATGGTACACTTTTAAAAATGTATATTCGTGATACAACTAAGTGCTTAAATTAAATCATCTCATCTCTTCAGTTCCTGTCATTATTTTCTTTCTACATCTTAATTTCTAAGTTGGCAGGAATATTTCTGCCTCCCAACCAAACAATGCTCACACCAAGAAAAAAAAAGGAAAAAAAAAAAAAAGGAAGAAAAAGAAACTTTGGATTCTGTTGTCCTGTGATGTGTAATTAGGAGTCACATTTTTACTTCATTTTTTATTTAGTTTGATGGAATCATAGAATCCTTGGAGTTGGAAAGGATCTTTAAAGGCCATCTCGTCCAACTCCCATGCAATGAACAGGGACATGCACAGCTAGATCAGGTTGCTCAGAGCCTGGGCCAGTCTGGCCTTGAAAGTCTCCAGGGAGTTATCTTCGGAGCGTGATAAATCTGGAGGGACTTAAATGCAGATTCTAGGTATTAGCACTATTGAAAACAGACACATATTCTTCTGATTTGGGGGTCTGTATTGTTGTTATAAGAAAAGGATCCAAAAAATAACTATCAGAAAGAAACGTAGCTAACTTTATTCTTTTAACTTATGTTAGTCCTCAACAGTTTCCCTTTCGGTCAGAAACAGAGATGGTATCAGGCACCAGGGATTTCAGATCTAATCAGCAAGAACCTGTTATGCATAAGGAGTGGAAAGCCTTGAGCAAACAGATTTGACTAAGACCACGAAGACAGCTTCTTAGAGAAAAAAACATCTGTCTAACCATCAGACACAAGTTTCTCAGTCATCTGTTCCCTAAAGTCTGACTAACTCTAGCTACTCTAAATAAAAGCCACAGACACATAGGCTCCTGATTAGGGAAGAAATACTTGCATATATCTTTCACATTTCTATTACTGCACAAAACAAGAGAATGCAGCTCAGAGGCAGTTTGCATTTGCGATGCACACTCTCATGGTTTGGCCCCAAAACAGGGAAAAAGTACATAGTCAACTCGGGTAATTACTGGTGTGGGTAAGAAAAACAGAAATGGATAGAAAAAGAGGTGAAGTCATACGCAAGACGCTTGATATACACCCATGATGTTGCAGAACAGCGTGGGAGCCAGAGAAATCAGGGAAAATAAATAAAATAGAACACAGATGAGACCAGCTCTGACAAAGAATTAAAACACTGCAGTATTGCTTACAAAAAGCACCAAGGTACAAATACACAGGACTAACACCCTAAAGTAGGTGGAAAGCTTCCAAATTACTTCATGTACTGTTTGACATGTAAGGAATCATAACTCTTTTTGAGAGAAATTCAAGGTAATAAATTGCACTTTACTATACTGCTTGCTTGCTCTAATAAATACAACACCGTGTCTTCTGAGGAACAGAAGTGCTGTTCTTCTGTTTTGTAAACAGGCAACCAAGCAACGCTGTAGCTACCTTGAACAAAACTGAACAGGAAGCGGAGGCAAAACTGGAGAGACTGGAGTCCACCAAATAACAAGTAACACTGCTCAATAACTGGGTAAAACTTAATGGAAATAGCAAACAGACATCACATTAGGTGGCTGCCAGAATTGCTAAAAGGATGGAAAGAATTACTCTTAACTTTAATCATCCCTAAAACCAAACCATTACCACTTAGAAGGACAGCAATCTGTTCAAACCAGACATCCATGCATCATACTATTTTTTCCAACTTTTTCTGTTCTATTTCCTTTTTTACCTGGCTTCTAGAATGAAGCCTTACAGAAGCACTCCAGTGACTTCACCCAATGTTCAAAGACAACAATTTAAGAAAGCTTTGTGTTTATTTATCATTATTTATGAATTAAAATACATACCTGTTGACAGGGAGTAATAAAAAATGAAGCATCTAAAGAGAATTGATTTTCTCAGTCTGAATACATGTCAGAAACAGAGTAATTCATAAATACCTCTTGGCAGACTTTGGACAGAATACAAATAAAAACTAGTGTTACAAGGTTTACTAGTGTTCACAGCCACTTACTGACTTACCCATCAAATGCCTGGAGTTCACATTCTTTAAGTACTGACAGAGCATGTCCTTCATATTCAGTTACTGTGGAAAACAACATTACTCAATTTTCAGAAGATTGGATAAATTGATTTTTTTCACCTCAAGCATAAGAAACATACATTAATTTGGTTCAGAATATACTTTTGATCATTAAATATATTACAATTATGCTGTAAGTTGTGCAATTACACTAGCTAAAGGGCAAGACATCAAAACTGAGCTGGCATCAGGCACATGGCTATTCAGCGCATTTAAATACAGAGAATTAGAGAAGATGTTTGTTGCATCAAAATGGAACTTGTAGCATTGGTACAGTTGGTAAACTTCAGGAAAATGTAAGCATATCCTCAGTTAAGATTGAATTATTTCAGTATCAATCACCTTTAATTGCTTTTGTGTTAGGATATGCAAATTGCTAAATGAAAAATATCAGGAGTTACACACAGAAATATGAAATCAAGCCAAATACCAGTGACAACAGAATATAACACACAGAGGAAGGTGGCACAAGTATGCACCGGAGTTCATAGCCTCTGGAGGAAATGAATCTGTCAGTCTACATTGATGTCTCTGTGTTTGCTGATACCCTACATTGTACCGTAAATGCCAGCGAAGACAGGATAAACTGGCATACTACAGATGGCACCAAGCATCATAACTACATTTAGCATTTTCCAGGCCAGCTTTGCCAGAAGAGACAGCCCAGCTGCACCCACCCATCAAAGATTTTTGCTGACTGACATGACACTTGCAGATGGATTTTTTGTGTAAGAATGTGCATCATTATATGCAAAATTACATTAATCTTTTATGCTTGTCTGTCCCTGGTGCTAGCATAGTTTGAGGCTTTTCTCCAGTGTTTCTAAATATTGTTAAAATTATTAGTCTTGGTGTCTAAAACAATCATTCTGTATCAGTACATGTTACAGTGCGCTATTTCTGCAGACTACTCAAATGCTGCATAAAAAAGTTGAAAATACTTCTCTGCTCATACACAGTGTGCATAACTCATTCTTTAAAAAGCAAACAAAAAATATATATATATATTTTTAAAAAGTGATAAGATCTCTACGCTATGCACTAAAAACTGTCTGTCAGCACACAACTTCCAAATTTAAAAACGAAAACAAATGGACACTTCATTCTGGTATTAAGTGACAGTGAAAAATAAGCCCTGGCATGGTTGATTGTGTAGGAATTAAAAACACTAAACAGCAACACCAAGAGCCAACTACCAAAATATGAGATGGGATGAGGAGTTCTGTCTTTCAGCACTTCACTGACCAAATTTGTTGTTGCTGCTTTGTTGTTTTCAGTAACCTTTCAGCCTTATACTGTCTGTGTACAGCAAATCACTTTAGAGACTCAAACTTACATTAACATTTTCCTACAGTAAATTTTAGACTTTAAAGCAGTGTAGGCATGAAGACTAAAAGTAAAAACTATCTTCGGTATCAAAATTGTACAGAAGCTTTCAAGTGTGCAGTTACTGCCCCTTGAGTTTTGGGTTGTTGTTTCTTTTAAGAAGATGGCACCAGAGAACAGAACTTCCACTCAGCCCCCTTTTCCATTTCTTTTCTTCTTTCCTTTACTTCTTTTTCCTTAATACTTAGTTCATAATTATTTAATTCTTTACCGGCATTTAGAACGCTAATGCAGTTTTCTCCTTTTGCCTGTAGGAGGAGTGTTAGGCAGCTAATAAGCACTTTAGCACTCGGTTATTGCCAAAATAGCCTTATTTTAAAGGATAAGCATTTTCACATTTATCTGGCTAACAACAGCAGGGTTGTTTTGTTTTTTTTTTTTTTCCAGAATTTAAATAAAAATAATCAAAATTAAATTTTCAACTGTTTCTATTCAATTAGGAAAAATGCTTTTAAAATCACAAAGAATGATATTCACGGCTGATATTAAATTACGTGAATTAATCTATACAACTTGATACAAATTTGGCTTATTAGTTCAGCTTTAGGATTTCAGCCAAAAATGTAATTTCATACAAGTGAATGATAAATGCTGCCTTTAGCAGAGTTTAACAAATGAGGTTACCTTCACAGTAAAAATAAACAATAACCAGTAGTAGGAATAAATTCCAAAGGACGATTCTATTTCAATAATCACTTAAAATGAAGTAATCGCTTATTGAACATAGTCGCCTCTTATCACTATATAGTTGTAACAGCAAATTCTATTTCACAGTTCAATTGGTTTTCTTTTAAAATGTGGGCTAAATAATTAAAAAACATGTAGATACAGATTATAAAATTAGCAAGATGCATCTCATACAAACACTTATCACTTTATTGTCTTATTATATTATTTTTATTAGTATACCTAAATCAGGTTTGTTCTGAGTGCTTTTTGGCCTGTAACCTGAACTGGCCATGATTTCATAAAACGTTTAGGCAGCAACTGTGGGTTAAACAGTGTCTTTCAGCTGGAACCGATCATTTTGCAAACTAATTACAACAAACACAAGAAAAAAAAGACTTTTTGGTATTAAAACATCTTGCACAAGAGTTTACACTTCACATGGATATGAAACGCGTAACTAAAGAACAGCAGTGTATTAGAGGGAGTTATAATGCTATGAATATAATACTATTTGCATTGGATAATACTAATACCATTTCTCCGTAAACTTGTATGTCTGGGGGGACCAAATCTGATGCAGCAGAAGTTTCAGTCACTTCACAGAAGGGAGCAGAAGCAATGAGATCATTACAATTTTACTGCTTTAAGAAAATCTGTTCAGTTCCTTACAGGAAGTCAATGAAATAGAACAGCCAAAGGGCAAATTCAGAGAAAGACATAAGGACATAATGCACAACCCTGGCAGAATTTGGAGCTTTAAATCCAAAGCTGATATTGGAGACCCACTGTCGTGTCAAGCAGAAGGCAGAATCACTACAACATTAAACTTTTACCTTTTGTTCTCCAGACAGCCAGCTGTGCCTGGTAAGAACTGCCCCTGTCATGCCAGAACTTAGTCACTTAGTCTTCCAAGTCATCCCTCAAACTCAGTCAGAACCCAGAGATAATGTGCTCTTCCCATTAGCATTCTCTTGCGTGACGTCCAACTAATAGATGTTCTCAGAAGAGAGGTAATATTTAAGGACATGTTTATCAGAACACAGGAGGAAATATTACCAAATGTATACAAGACCGTCACACATTAAATGCTTGCTTTCTTTTATTCAACATTTGGCCTGGAAGTATGAAAGTTATATTATTAGTATTGATGACTACAGGGGAAAAACTGTTCAATGAAAAACAGAAATACTAAAACACTTTTGATGACAAAATAGATTGCATTGTATTCACCAGAATTCCAAATGCACTACTCGCAGGCAGAACTGGTAATGATTCAAACTGTCTTGCAAGATTAAAGCAGTAGTTTCACAAAAAAATTAAACTATGCTTCTGAGGCAACTTACCTGTGACATCAGTTTTTATATCAGCAAGCTTAAAAAGCGGTGACACTTGCTCATAATAAATATGAGTGGCTTCTCTTTTGTGGCTGCTTGGATTAACAAATACTTTCAAGGATTTGGGCCTATTCTGAAACCCTAAAAAGAAAACACAAAACATTTATCATTACACACCATCAAGCTATTCCAACAGCTTAAATGAATTTTTAATACTAGAATAAAGTACTTCAATACAATAATTATAGTATTAAAGAGTCTCTATTTCTTCTGAACATGTGCTATTTGTCTCAAAATTACAGTACCAATCACATTTTTACGTGAAGTTAATAACAGTGGAAATGTGTCACAATTGTCAAAACATTGTAGAATGAGAATGAAAAAAGGCATGCGTCGTAGCTTAGTTAAACCTTGACACAGGAGCAGAATGAGTGTGCAGAAACTATAGGTTAGGGTAACAAATAAAAGTATCAAAACATTTTCTTTTTGGAATTCCATGTGAAACACTGCCAGCAGGCATATGACAGTAAGATCTAACAAAACTGGCACCACGATTCGATTCTGTTGTTTTCTGGGATTGCAAATAAACGACACATCTTGTAAGGCAAGAAGAAATGTCAAGAAATAGATAACCTGGTAATATCTGTCCATTTTTTCAAGTCTTTTCTGTGATTCCAACAGTTGCCATGATTCAGTTGATTTGTTGCAAAAAGCAAGTGGTGGCATGCAGTACTGCTGTTTTTTTGGTCGTTACTTGAAATACATGAGTTGAACACTTCTGTGTTCAATTAATTCACTCATAAATTCTCAATTTCCATTTAGCATCAGGTTAAATTATCACTTTCTCAGCCAAATAAAAGCTAGAAGATCTGATAAGTATGCCACTTTCAACATTCAGGAGGAATATTAGAAGCAGTCCTAAGTGCCAAAAAGAACCAAAAGTGAAAAAAAAAAAACAACCAACAAAAAACCACATTTTCCTGCCCCATATGGAGTATTACTTTATTTTTTACAGTCATATGAACCTTAAAATCATTGTCTGGGATTTCCTGAAGCTCTTTCCCTCTTATTCTACTGAGTAGGAACAAGTCCTCTGAGAAATTATAGATAAATATGGTTTTAGAATCAAAGGGAAAATATTCCGTAAGACCAAAATATAATGACTATAAAATTTCTATAGATTATTCTTTGACTCATTTAAACACATCAAGGATTTCAGAGATAAAAGTTAACACTTTTACTAACACAAGCCAGACAATCTTAGAAGATTTCTTAAAGATACTGAAGGATATCTACTGGGCCAGTTTAGTCCTGATGCACGCTTAATGCCTGATGAATACCCTGGATGTCTTCAGTCAGCGGCCTTAGCACCTTCACAGAGAAGCACGTTCTTGGGAGGCATGTCATGTCATGTGTATGAAATAAAACAGCCCTTCAGTAGAGACAGGTTCCCTCTTTGTGCCAACTTACATAGCATGTTAAACACTTTCAGCTCTAAGCATTTGTTGACACTACTCACTGATGTTTAATTTGAAGTCACTGGCCTGCTTTATTTCTATCCAAGAAATACAAAAATCCACAATAAAGAAAGTGGGAAAGCAGGAAATTCTCAAGCTTACTAGTCTCTATCTCTCTCTGATATTAGCAAAAGACGGCACAGATGATATAGGAGTAAGGCAACAAACTTTTTTCTCCTATAAACGGTATGCTGATGAGCTTTCTGTTATGCACCACGGTTGATGGCTTAGAAAGAGAGGGGGAAAAAAAGTCTTTAAACACCTGCTAATGGGTTCTTATACAAATCACTTTGAGAATATGGAACAGTATCTAAATTTGCTGTAACACCAAAAGAGCAGAGAACCGCTACACAAAAGGGACATGAGTAAATAAAATACATTCCAAAGGCTCCTGATAGTAGACCAATTCTGTGCTCATTTCTTCTCCATTTCACAAATGACTTTTGAGAAGAGAGATGGTACAGTATCATACATGAATGGCTGATAAGGACAAAAATTATTAGCTATCATTCCCAGTGTGTAACAGGCGTTATGAATCAAGCAACTGGGCTTAATAAAAGAAAATCCAGTAACAGTCAAAGATGAAATTTTCACACAATTATAGAGTGAAACTTCTTAAAAAACAAAACAAACAAACAAAAAAACACGTAGTTTTAAATCATTATCATTATTATTATCATTTAATTTTCTCTAAACAACATTGTGAAAGAATTGATCTTATTTACTACAGCCTGCAACTGCTTTCAGTCTGTCAGCCTTTTGGTGCTGTCCTAACTGGTGTTCTGTTATTGTTTTCTGTAGCTGCTCCATTTGAAATGAACCAGCAGCCTAAAGCAGGAAGGCCAACTGTTCCTCCAGTACTAACAAATGTGCTAATATGCACTAGTTTAAACTTGATCTATCAAGTGAATCAGTGAACCATGAAGGGTGGTAGGTCAATCAGGGTGTTCTGAAAACAAAGGCTCGGAGGGCAGCAGAGACGCTACGCTCAGACATACATCTGTGCTGCTTTCCATTCCTAGTTTTATGGAAATGGGTTTATGTTACAAAAGTTAAGGGTCTGGAATCATGTCGTTATTACATGCATTTATAAACACTCTATACACCAGTAAGAATATTATACATGAGGAAAATTAATAATATGAAACAGCTTTGTTAATGTAACTATGGAGACACCACTGTTAATATTAACTAAGCAAAGTTAATGTTTAACATTAATGGTTTAATTAAAACTTCATGCATGAAGTTTCAGCCATTTATATCAAATCCCAGTGTGAGAGAGATGCTACAGAATACTGCATAAAAATAAAATGTACTTTATGCATTTTTTCCTACTTCAACACTTATTTCTAACAGTATTTATTGTCTTATGTTAACTTACAGAGCTTTTAAGCGAAACTCTTTCAAATTAACTGTTAGTGAGAATAAGTCTCATCACAGTTGAAAAAAATTCAAAACAGGAAAATGAGTGAGTATTGCTAATTATCCATTTTCTCCCATTTCCAGGGCCATCTTAACCCTTTAAGTAGCTCTGGGCATTTGCATGTGGAGAGGATTCAAAATTAATCAGTGAATCCCACTCATAAGCCCAGTACAGGAAGATGCAAAGAGGAAATCTCTGAGAGACAGGGTACAACAAGTCTGACATGAGACCAGCACCACACTAGGAATGGTCTAAGCTGCCATTTGTGACTGTCCAGGAGCCTAGGCTCCATAGCTGTGTGCTTTGATTTGGCAGCAGTCGTTTCACATCAGTTTAACAAATACGTAAAGTACAGATCATAGTTTTTTTGAACGCTATATCATTGAGCAAGCTCTTAATATCTAGCAGGAACAACAGCACTGTTATGTCCAAAATCAGCATTAATTTAAATGCGAGAAGATGGTAGCACGTGCTTGTTACTGTTGTACACATGCATAGAAAGCTGTAACAGACACAATCTGCACTGAAAACAACTACAGAGTATGTGTGCTCACCTACAGGATGACAGGCTTCATGAAAGATCAGAGACTAGACAGACTTTAAATTGAAGTTCTTAGAAGAGAAATTGAAAGCAGACAAGACTACTCATTATAAAGAGCACAAGAGAAGTAAATATACAAGAAACATTCACATCAAACACATAGTGAAAAGGAAATTGTGTACATTGTATTTCAAAAAAGACAAAACAAATAAACAAAAAAATTTCACTAGAACAGACCTCCAGATAAAAACTAATCCCTGATATACTTGCAACTGCTGTTGATTAATAAATGAACAACACTTAAAAATCCAAAAAAGAGTAAGATAAACAAGTAGAAATGTATTTAGTTTCAGTTGCTGGAGACATACTTTTTAGTAATATTTAACCATGTGACAAATGAACATACATATTTACTGAGAGCCATACTCAAGCGTACAGACACTATGTTGACAAATCACCTCCTTTAATATGCTCCAGCCTCAAAGTAGCAAAAATCCTCCAAGAATGTAACTCAGTAGTTAATGAAAACCTTTTTCCGACATGAAACATTACAGAAAAAGAAATAAACATTATTTTGGAAGGACATAATTTTGTTTTTGCCCTGCAGTCCATAAGTAAACAAAAAAGAGTGAATTTGAGTTCATCGGTGAAGATGACCTAAGACGTCCTCAGCACTGTTACAAAAACAAGCTACAGCAAAAAACCAGGAAAACTTATCACCATTTCTAGCAGAGATATATTAATGTACCTTTTGCAATCTTAATTACCAAATAATCAGCAGAACTTAACCACGCTTTAAACTTTCAGTCCAGAACTGTATCCCATTGGAGCCTTCCAGCCAATGTTTGGTGTATTTTAAATCAAAATACTTTTTTTCCTGAACTATATTATTAGTATACCATTATTGTTTGAATGACTGATGAATGACTGAGTGTCTCTGCCACCCTGAGTGTAGAAATGCTGCTGTCAATTTGCTGATTTTGGGTATAGAAATACAGTTTAAATACTTACTTGGTCTTCAATAGCTGATACTACAGAAAACTACTTTTACTATAACTACAGAATTTGCAACAAACACTTTAGTAAATGTTGAGGGGGGTTAAGTTTGGTTAGTTCCAACCCCCCCCCACCCCACCCCCCCCCACACACACACACACAGAGTCCTGATTACTCCTGAAGCAAAAATAAGAAGAAAATGTACTAATTAAATATCAAGCAAAATCTGCACAAGGTTTAACTCCTGGAGAAAGACCAAAGCTGAAGGAAGAAACAGAAACCGCAACATTGCACAGAACGCTTTTTTCAGGTTCAGGTGGCTTCCAATTACAAAGCTATGAAACAGAGGCTGCACCTCGAAGTCAAGGCAACCTGAGCAAGAGATACTGCTGCTTTTTTTTCTGTGAACATATGGTATCACTGCTCCTGATGGATGGAGGGTAATCTGGGAACAAAACAGACATTTGCTTCTTATGCAAATGTATTTGCTTTTATGGGTAGCTGGAGATCTGCAAGAATCTTGGCACTTCTTCAGATTTCAATATTTAGTGATAAGGCCTTTCAAAAGGAGCAAAGGAAGGTATGTTTTAATACACAATTTTGTTTGGAAAATCCAAAGCATGTTGTAAGCAAACAGTACATGCACACCTAAAGCACGTTATTTTACTTTCCCTGATATCTGTTTTTGACAAAGTAACTTTAATAGAAGTACACTATAATTCAGCATTGACAGTGCCACAACAAACATTACAGAGGTGTAAGATTTGAATGGTCTCATCTGCCTCAGTATTAACAATTCAGCTAGAGTTTTAACAGCCTATTATAAGATAGATTGTTTTTCTTCCATAATAAAGAAATTCATTTGCTGTGGTCAGTAAGCAGAAATATTTTGAAGATGAATCAGAGTTTGGTTTGTGTTTTTCTATTCTGTTTTAATTACAAGTGCACCATACTACATGTCTTTCCAAAACTGAAGGTATTAAATTACAGTGAAAGGGTTTGGCTTGTTTTTTGTTTTGTGTTGTTTCCACTACACACACACACCCTAAACAGTGCATTTTTCTTTAACGTGAATCAGTTTCCATGAAAAATACAACTATTGGGGGTTAACAAAGCATCCCAAAACTATTATTAGTCCAGGCAAAACCTGAAAGATAATTCTAAAATAAAGAATTGCCTCTTGTCACTACCCAAAGTCAATACACTTTGTACCAAATTATACAACAGGAGTCCTACAGAGCCTTAAGAGCACTTTCACCTGTGAATTTATGAAGAAGAAAAGCCTGTCCCGTTAGCCTCCAATAATCTGCAGATCTCAAGTAAGAGCTCTTAAACAGGCCCTGGGCAGTCTCTGACAAGTCCAGAATACAATCAGCTACTTGTTTGCAGTGCTTGAATACTTCTAAGTAATAGCATCAGATGCAAAAGCAGCATCTTTTTCTATAGATGCATTAGTCATCATCACTTTCCTAATCTGGGCACTTCACTATGTAGAATGTCAGTAGTAAACATTTTCCAACAACATTCATATGTTTGTGTTTTAATTTCCACAGACAAAACAGTTTTTTCTAAGCTTCATTAAACCTCATGCTTTACTGATAGAAACAAGTCTGAAGCAATATTAACCCAGATTAAGTGCTTACCATTCAAAATTTCCTTCAGACGTCTAAACCATGAATGACAATGATCTTCACTGAAGTTATTCAAATGGATAGCACAGTCTGTTAGCTTATTTTCTTCTTTATGCAAGCATTTAAAAATGGTGATACCCAACAAAGTACCACCTCTCTTCTGTCCTACAAAACGGTGACGTTTCACTTTTACTGAAAATACATCCTTCATTTCAATAATCTCCTCTTTCACCTGTAAAGCTGAACTGGAATCACCTGTAGGGCAGAAAAAAAGTGTTACTATGAGTTGACTAGGAGTAATTATCTAAAAAAAAATAAAGCAAATAACAGCAACAAAAAAAAAAAAAACAGCTTCATCACTAGCTTCAACTGCTCACAGAATCATGGAATCAGAGAATCATTTGAGTCAGAAGAGACTCTTGTAGGTCATCAGGTCATCTACATCTATAGCTAGATCAGGATGCTCAGACCGCTGTACAGTCTGACCCTGAATGTTTCCAGAGATGGCACATTCACCACCTCTCTGAGCAACTTGTTGCAGTTCCTCATCACCCACAGCATAAAACACTTTTATTCTTATATTAAATCTAAATTTCTCCTCTTTCAGTATGAAACCATTTTCTCTTGCCCTATCACAACAGACCCCAATAAAGAGTCCAATCCTTTCTTTATTGTAGCCCCCATTTAGACACTGAAAGGCCACTTTCAGGTCTCCCCAGAACTTTCTCTTCTCCAGACTACTACATCTGCTTGTGCCTGTATTGAAATTTAGTGCACATCACATGCATCATTTGTTGGTCTAATTCTGGTCTTGTATTTTACCAACTCTATTATTTAGGTTAGATATTCTGCTATACAAATAGCATAACTTCAAAGAGTCTTCTGGTATTAAAAGCACTAACTAAAATTCTAGACTCTCAAAAAATGTTATTATCTCCTCCCTCTCCACCTTTTGCTGTTGTTGTAACATTCACAGGACTAAATCTTCATTCTCTTCTCCTGAATCAGAACCCTCGGAGATCAAAAATGCACTATGACACAAGCTGATTATATAAACATAGATGATTAATTAGATATGGCTTTTTCCCCATTAATACAACTGCCATTCTTGGGGTTTAAACCAGAGCAAGATCAGAAAACAGTTGAAAACAGCAAAATCAGAAAAATAAACCAAAAGCACACCATCCATCTTGTCTTTCATTTTCAAGTTATGAATTTGATTTAGAAGACAAGTGGGAGAAAGCTTCAAAAACTCTTTCAACAGTTCAAGGCCCTTAGCCCCAAGCAGAGCTGCTTCAGGCTGGAACATGAAGTGAAGGCTCTGTCATTCTGGGGCTGTCATACACAAAGGCCTTTGGCTGCTGGTGCTGCCATGCAATGACAATAGTTCCAAATGGCTTTTTGAGTTCTATTAACCGAGCTACTGTGGTACAAGCTTTTTGTGCTCCCTTAAGCTGCAAAACATCTGAATCCTCAAAATCAACCTAATTCAAGTACACAGTTCAAAAGAAAAAAAAAAGTTATAATTCCTGTAGGAGATGGATATTCTGGAAAGGAAAAGATCCTCTACTATCTACATAATTACAGCAGATGCAATGTGCCATAGACCAACATCGAAAGGTCACCTTGCAGCCCAAGGCAAGAATAACTAGAAACCAGACACCTTTTCCAAATGTTGCAGCAGCTCAAACGGTTTATTAGTGGAAAAGCTACAGGGCAGGGTGTGTGATGAATGCCATGCACTGAGAGAAAGCTCAGGGCAAGGTGCAAAACCCCGTCGTGGTGCCCTTCCTGGAGATGTGAGCAGCATGAGACTGCAAATTCAGGTACTGCCTCAGTACACCACACTGAGCTGAGGGCCTCAGCAAGTCCGACTTTCTTGGAGCAGGAAAAGTCTGCATCACCACGTGCAAAGCTCTGATGCAGCATTTGTCAGCACCACTGACAGCGACCACATTTCCATCGGAGCCCCAGGGGCAGCATCCAACATGTCCAAAGGGTGAGCTGATAGCACAAAGGAACCTTAACACATAAATAGCACCACATCTGACATCTTGGTCTTTAACAACTTTACATTGCTCCTGTAAAACATTTGGCAGTAAATAGCCTCTGTAGACCTTAAATGAAGTGCTTCCTAGAGACATCCTGAATTCCTTACTTTGAACTATATATATGTTTAAGTGTAGTTTAATATGCGTATTTAGTATCTGTCTTAACTTTTAAAATAGCATTTTCAAGAGGGGTCTGCTCATCTTTTTCCAGAAAGACTTGTGCTTTCAGGCACAAATTCCAATGAAAATTCCAGTACATGCTTAACAATTTAGGAAATTTCATAAACAAGGACACACAAAATATAATGACAACTGTCCTGCAACAAAGCCAAGGCGTTCATTCACACAGACCAATATAAATATTTCACTTTTTTTTTTTTTTTTTTAATATCTTAGTCTAATAATGTTTTGGATTAACTATTAGCTTTGCTGAGATATCAGAAATTCTGTTACACTAATGCTATACATAAAAATACTAAACAGATTACAAACTCTAGTCTATTTGCCCTGCTCAGAACAAGTAAAATAAGTGCCTGCTAAAATACTTCCTGCTATGAGTACCCATAAAATGACAGTTAGTCATAAGTCAGTAAGGCCTGTCTCGTCTTCTCATGCTACTATTTCAGCCAGATTTTTTATTTGCTGTTAAAGCTTCCTCTTCCTCCATATTTGTCAAAGTCTTGTGTTGCTTAGATGCACATCAAAACTTTAGATAACCAAATAATGCATTCATACTAGACAGCACTGCACTTCCAAAAACAGCATTTGACTCCAGCTGTTTTACTGTAACATACTTTCAAACACAGCTTAGAGAATTATATAAACTATAGGAATACTGAAACACACAAAAGCATAATCCTCAAATTTTAAGTTGCTGAGAAAATACCAAATGAGCTAGTAGGTTCAGGCCAGCCAGTTTTTACTGAGATTGAAAAGAACTCTGCATACAAGGCCTTAGGAATATCCTACAACGTTTTTAATCTTCTATTTTTACTGAAAATAAGATAATTTCTAATAAAGTAAAATTCTATAAAACAATACAGCTGAAAATTTAAGTCAAGCTATATTTATAAAATATCTCTAATGTGTAATAACAAGAAAAAAAATATTTTAAAAATAAAATTTGTATTGGATTAGACACTTTTTAACTTTATCAAATCGGTTTGTTGGTATCGCGTTGGTTACTGGTGGCTTTTTCAGGACATTAACTGTCCTCTCACATTACTTAGAAAGATATTGGGTACCATCTGTTCTTCCAAAAGATTTAAGTATACATCTATTAGATATCATGCTATTTATTTAATTCAGTACCCACTTCCCATTGTTGTATCTTTTGAAAAAAAAAAAGTCAATTTAATTACAAGGAATAAAGATAATCTCTTCTACCAGGCTGCCCTGTCATCATGAGAGCTGAGAGGGAACCTGCACAAAGTAGGTTACAGGCGTTAGGAAGACTAAAACTAGCAGCACTTAACATTTAACAAAGATCTAACAAAAACAGAATATATGGTACTTAAAAAAAAAAATTACTATAAGCCAAGAGCTTGTCTAAATCAATCTCAGCACATCTGTCTGATGTAGAGCGTAAACAGGATTAGAGTTGGATTTATCTGCTTGACGCTAATTGTACTCACAGTTTCTGCACATGTCCACTTTTTTCCCCCTAAATACAGCATGAAAAGAAAGCCTTCCTGATGTATGAATTTCTAGGAATTTTTATGCCTCTATTTTTCCTATCATTGATTTTTAAAAAAATGAGACTATCCGACATTCTTCCTGTTTACATTAATCTAATCTCCTATTTAACAAAAAAAAGATATCTAAATACACCATACTAAGCTAAATCTAAGGGTGAGACACTGATGCACTCAAATACAGTTTAATTGTAAAATGTAAATAATTTTAATTCATTGGAAGTGTTAAATTAAGCTTTAAAAAAATTATCTCGCATTTACAGCAAAATTGATCAAAATATACCCAAGGAAAAAAAAACCAGTCCAACAGAAAATAGAACAGCTTGCAGAAGTGCATTATTAAGATATAAACACCTCAACAATAAAACTTTTATTGAACTGTTATCTTACAGTAGAGGCCCAACATCTAGAATAGGTGATTAGATCTGAGGATCTAATTCCTATAAAATATATCTAGAGTACGTTAAAAAGAGAAATACACACGCAAGGCGGGTGTATGGTTCAAGTACAAGATTTGGAAATAAGGAAAAATGGGTTGTGCTTCCTTGTTCATGAATACTTCCTATGACCTTTAGAAAGCCATTTCCTCACCTAACTACACTTTATAGATAAACTTATTGAACATTTTGTCCCGCGGTGCTTTGAAAGTTTGCTTCAATAATCGTTCATTGCTGTATCTGAGCACAGTATAACAAAATATTCAATTAGAAATAAAAACCATCAAGACTATACCAAAGAAAATTCAGCAAACAACAGTAGTTATTGCAGATCTTATGCAGCATGAACACTATTTTCAAAATGACCATTCCAGACATAAGATATAATGGTATTAATATAAAAACAAAAAGGAAATACATAGAATGAAAAATGAAATCTATCTTGACAATGTGTTTACAAATTCAGGCTTAGCAGTAATAACTTAGAAATAATAATGTTAAATAACATCTAATGAATACATACAGGAAAGCAGCCACTAACTTAAGCCTATTTTTCCCCTTAGAATGTGCAGTGAAGTGGCATGACACTGTTTCATGAAACCACTCCAGAGTTTTCAGCTACAACATCGATTAAGAAGGATAAGCAATGGGAACTACAACGGAGCAAGCATGATCATCCTTGCCAAAAAAGCTGAGAAGTGCCACATAGATCATATCAGACTATGCAGTATTAGTTAAACACTCTAAACGTAAGACAGAAAAGCTACTTTCAGAACATCTGAACATTCGAGTGCTTTCTGTTTCAGAAAGACAGATCAGGCAACACCTTGGGAACAAATCGATGCTATGCTTCTTACTCTCTTCCATTAGCAAAGAAAGAAAACTTTACTGCTTAGCCAGAATAGAGATCAATGGACTGGAGAAAGGGTGAGAGAAGGGCCAGGCCTCAGAGGAGCTTGAGTTGTTTTGGTTTTTTTTCTTTCCTTTGAAGACCACCTTTACACTACTGCCCTCCTTTTAAATGATGTTATAAAAGATGCATAAAACAACCAAGACAGTAGTCTAGAAAAATATTTTCCAGGCTGTTTGTAATGACCTCCTAGGGAATGGCAAGAAGTCCAGGAAGTACTACAAAGTACAGAAGAGATGCATCTCAGTTCCTCCAGAGCCAGAAAATAAAAGCAGGGTGCAAATGCTACTGTCATATTTTCATGCCACTATTTACTGGCAGCAACAGCTGTAATCCTTCAGGGCAGAAAATTGAGCTTAAAAGCATCTGACAGGAATATAACCAATTTTCATTCTCCTTTAGAGAATTTGAGGGTGAAGTGACGTATTTTGCCAAGCCAATGCTACACCTTGCTACTAATCTTTCTTCCAATACAGGCAACTACCACGTCTGTGTAGTCCAGTCCTTTTCTTTGTGTTGTGTCTGGCACTTGGCAAAATCAAGCTGAATTAATTCAGTTCTCTGAAGTAGCACAGACTGTAGATTTCATTTTACTTTTTTGCTAGCTTAGTCTTCTGACAAGCTGGTTAATACAGTCAGTCAAACACAAGTCCTACAAAACCAGGGATGGTTTAGAATGGTAAGAAAATACACAGAGGAGAAGAAAGAAGAGCTGGAACTGCCTCCTGCCATCAGCAAAAAGTCAACATGGCTTGACCAAGGTGCTGTGCATGTTCACTTCAAATCATTAACTCTCCAAAGATCATGCAAGGACAAATGAACAAGAGTCAGCAAGAAGTAAGAAAGATGCACAGTGTTTTCTCAAAAATTTTTAAAATTCTATTCACATATTTTTAATTTTAAATAAATAAATGGCTCATAGAATTAAGCTCCACTTCATAAGCCCATAATAGCACATTAAGTTAGTTTTGTTGGTTAAGAAATTACAAACTATTTTAGTAAAGCAGCAAAAGGCAGCAAGACAATTATTCACTATTCCTGCCTAGTGAAGCCATCTCAAAGAATGAAAAACATCTGAAATGGCGGGTACTTGTGGGTTTGCTCACTTCTACAGAACGGTTTATTAAGTTGTCCAGGAGTGCATTCCTATGCATTTGTACAAGCGTAATGGTCCTATAAATAAAAAGATTAGAAAGGAATATTATTTTCATAAGGAATTAGCATAGTCAAATCAAATGTGTTTCAGTCTCTACCTATAAGAGTCCCTCCCATGGTATTTTAGTGCAATCAGTTTAATATGAGACAGTCCAAGCAGAGGCCAGAATCCCAGCCTCCTTTTTTTGACTAGAAGTTTTACTGGTTAGTTGTTTTTTTCTGGCCTTTTATCCTCCCCTCTCTTCTCTCTCGACATTCCAAGTTTCTCTTTTCACAAGACTGACCGACAAATGGTTGATTCCAATCCCTGTTGCTCCGTCACATCTTTTTAAACACTAGTCTTCCTTTTTTTTTTTCTATTTTGAACATCCTCATCAAACTTAGTGGGCTTTGCCACATTGTCACAGCAGCTACAGGAGTTGTTTTCTCAGGAGACATTTGGTACCGTCCTTGGTATCCTGTGCTGTGGGCACACTCAAGGACTTAAAATGTGGGTAACTTTCATTATGCCTTTAATAGAACAGCAATAAGCAAATATCTAATAAAACAAACAAACAAACCAGTATGAAACTGCCTAACTCTAGCTTAGCCAAAACAAAAGACAAAAAAAACAAGGCTGCAAAGTGGCAGAGGGAACACATAGGCTAAATCAAACAAAAGTTTAAATAATCTCAGACCATAAGGCTAGAGTTTAGTACAGCTCAGAGGACGTCTTTTCTGGGGCTTGACTTCCTTTTTCAGAGATGAGCCAGGCCTGGGAACACCCCCTCTAATCCTGATCAGGCCTCAGGACGGACAAAGCACCTAGCAACCCAGGTTGCTGTTTGTATAGCTACTTGAATTAAAGCTCTCCACAGAAAATTGCAATTAAGGCTCAGCACAAGACCTTAATACTGTTCCAAACAAGATCCTCATGAAGAGTTTCTCCAACGAAGAACTTGAAGGAGACGAAAAAGAACCCCAAAGGAGAAGATCTGCTAGGTTAGCCAAAAAGAAGAAAGGCAGACAGAGATCCCAAAACTAACGCATTTCAGAGGAAGTATGAAATCCTTTGCTTTTTTAATAGTTACATTTTCTCATTAACATCATATTAAGAAAGAGGTCACTGAAAATAAATTTAATACAGAAAGCTCTACATTTTACATTAAGAGTATGGCCCACATACTGCCTAATTTCATAACGTGATTGGAAAAACAGCAGCAAGTTTTTTACAAAGTGCCCGAACCTCCTTTTCTGTAAGTAGGATTCATATGGCAAGCATCCATGTAACAACAGTGGAACAAACATCAGTGGTTTTTACCCTTTTGTAAAGCCTGGGCAGGTGCAGACATTGGATAGAACTGATAGTTTTACAAAGTCCAACAGCACCACTATCATATGAAGGAATTAGTTTAAAAAAGTGTGATCTGTGAAATAAAACAAAAAAGTGGGGTCTAACAATTTATGTGATTTGATACAATGGGTCAGCAGAGTTGAAAAGTACTAGAGAAACCCCAACGAGGAAACAGGAGCTCCATTTTGCACTCACACACACACAGGTTTGTATCTACTGATTTATGTCATAATCAAGACAACTTCTGTCATTTTAGGAAGTAATGGGGAAAACTAAAAATTGCCTCTTACATCCACATGACATCACCTCCAAGACTGATCAGTTACAAGTTAATAATCAGTTCTACTTGGACTCTCATCACCAAGGCATTTACTTCAATCTCAAATACAGATTTAGAGAACATCCAATACTGATAAACATCAGTGTCTTGTGTTCAGGAATATCAACATGCCTCAAAACATTTGAATTTTGTTTTTTTTTTTCTGGAAAGATTTTCAAAGCCAACATTTTCCTCAGGGGGAAAAAAAAATAATTGACGCATTCCACCCTAAGGAGAGCAATTATCTTCTATAAGCTATTGGTACTTCATGCATATTGGCAATTCACACGTTTAGGTATTGAAACACAGCTACCAGCTACTAGTTAGGCTTCCTCCATGAACTTCTCATCAACTAACAGCTACATGTCTGGTTTCAAACTCATCTCTCCTATGTTTCTAGGAGATTTCTTCGTAAACTCAGCCAGCCTTTGTACCTGCCTGCCCCTCCCATGCTTGCCCAAAGGTAGGACATGGCAGCAGCACCACCAGAATCCTCTGACAAGAACAAAACCTTTCCTTCACCACTAGTGCATTTCAGCTCACTTGCCACACAGGAATAGGAAGAATGTAAGACGACACCACTTTGCCTGCAGGGATGAATGAATCCCATTTTGTTCATGTACGCCACACTTAATAGACTTAAAAACAGGAAAAAGAGAGTTTTGTTAGATTATAATAAACGTTTTCCCCTTGCTTTTAATGAAACTGTTCGTACTTCTCTAACAAACTTTGCAAAATATTTTTGGCAAATTAAAAATATATATTTCATACAATGTGGCATGAACGTAACAAAAAATAATTGCTTAGAACACAATGTAAAATTTAAGGTGTAGTCAATTATCCAGTCTACAGTTGAGACTTTCACACAAAGAAGAAAGCTGCTAGAGTATTGCACTGAGAGCTTTCTGGTATTACTAATATTGTTAGTATAGGGACTTGGCTACACTTACAGTGATGCATAATCCTGTGACTGAGAAAATTATGTTCTCAGACTTTCATCATTTTTGTTTGTAGCTTAACACTACGGCAAAGCTCTCACGAAAGATTTGATACCAATATGATGTGACACAACTGAACCAAACCTTAATTTCACTCACAGTAAGAAATCACAGGATTAAGTAACACTGTGCAGTCTTTTAGAAAAGTTTATTGCTTCCAGATGGATGCAAGTTTCCTTTCAGCACTGATCGTATCTTCTGTACACAGGGTGCCAACGTTGCTATAAATATAGACAAAATGCAGTTATAAAGATAAATTATGAAAATATTGACATAAACAGGCTTATACAATACTACCTCTTTCTATAAAGTAAGGACAGCCACATTAGAGTTATGCACTTATCACAAATGTTCAATATTAAAACATGTATGCCCATTTCAGAAATTACGGTCCTTATTTGAACAAGAACAAATCTACAAGGTATCCATAAAATGACTTCTAATTCAAACTGCATGCTCTTTGCCCCATGTTGTGTAGTGCCATGTGTTTCTCTGCATGGTGCACACTACCAAGATGTCCACCTGTGCCCATGTATCTGTGCTGCAAGCTAAGTATATGCTTATTCCATTTAGCAGCAGAACTGTTGAATATACTGCAATACACTTCTGTTGAAATTAAAACTAAAACTGTAAATTATAAATTTATTTAAGGTAATTAAATTTCAAACCACACGCACAAGATATTGAAAAATAGATCAACAGCTCTACAACAAAATGATTTAGTAAAAATAACTGTGGGGAATATCTGATCAGCACATATAATGCTACTTTGGAAATCAAGATACATTCAAAAATAATAGGAAAGGCTGTTACTTTTAATTCTTTCAAAATTTTACATTATATATTTCAGGAATTATAAGACTACTGCTAGCAAGTCATTTAAAACACATTTGAAATTATCACAAGATGTTAAAAATGTTTAAAGATGTCCATCTTTTTTTTAGGTTTGTGCAATAACCACTGCATAAATTTGAATAAGTTATTGCATTTTAAATAATATGCAGACTGCAAAAAAATGCTCTTTGAATAAAATGTTAGCATTAAGTATCATGAAATTCAAAATTAACTACAACTATAAAAATAACTTGTACATCAAATTGCATTACTATACTAAGTTACACACAGAAATCTATGTGTTTCCTGACAGGCATACCAAGCACTTAAAAACAGAGACTCTAACCAAAAAAGCACCACTGCCAAAAACATCCCACAAAACAAACAAAAATAACACTTCCCAAGACTTAAGCTTCTTTGCAAATTCCAATAGCCTCAAAAAATGAGACTCCTAGTGCTTTGTTTTTAAGCACGTTCCTTGATATTTCCATTTACTCCTCCTAACACCAGTACTGTAACTGCAGCAACATACCACATTTACATATTAATTCCTTATTGCCATCACTGAAGGCGATTGGTAGATAAGCGTGTGAATTTAGAGACATTTCAATGGTCTTCTGAAGATACCTGGGGAGACCAGTAACAATCACATAAGGAGTTACATGGACAGAGCTAGGGCAATGAAGAAGAATAAAGAATACAACGAAGTACCAGGATCAAAGAAAAAGGCTATTGATCAACATATCAAAATATCCAATTTCAGATGAGTTTTCACTGTTATAGAGATGCACGTCACAGGACAAAAATACTCCTTAAACCTCTGAATTTTTTATTCTTCCAAAATGTTAAATGCTAGCAGTATATCAACTGGTCACAAGTCTAAAGGGATCATCATCACTATGAGACTCAAATGCAGACCCTGGCAATTTTACTCATAGCATACATATCCTGCCAAACCACAGAGAGATTCATATTCAGAGTACCCATACAGCAAATAACAAACGCATCTTCAAACTGGATTCAGCAGCAGCAGCTTAAGTTATTTTTACATTGCTTCAGAAATAAGTCAACTAGCTACCTCCATCATTAAAACTATTCCACAGCCTTTTCAAAAGCCTGAGAATAAGAAAATTCAAGTAACCATATCCTTGACAAGATCTTATGTTATACATTACAATAAATGTAACTCACATCTATCCTCTTTGCAGAAAGCCTAATTAAAGACAAACAAAGGGTATCTCAGAGTCATTAAAGCTGTTTCTACAGAAAAACCATCAAAACTGTTTCTAAACTCATTAAGTAGGTTCAGCCCAAGAAGTATACCAAGGAAGGAACAACATACCTACAGCTGAAAATATCAAACACAGAACAACAAATCAGAGAAAAAATTATTCAGAAAAATTTTCAACATCACTTATTCATCTCCCTCTTCTAAAATGAAGTAGTCATTAATAAAGACAGAAAAAAGTTTGCAGTCCAAAATGGTTGACACAGAACAAGTCTACATAATTGACATAAGCACCTTGCAAACGGAAGACTAGGCAAACACTGAAGTTCAAATTCTACCAAGAAAACTTGCTTAGCCGTGCAAATACAGGTAGAGTTACTACTAATGTGTGTGCTTTTACATAAAATAGCATTTAAGGATAAATTAGCTTCTTTCTGGTACGTAAGATCAGCAACATTGGCTCAGACCAAGAAAGAGTCCATCTGTCCCAGTATCCCGTGTCAGACCACAGCCATAAGCAGATGCTAAGAGAAGAAAGGGAATAAAGCAAGCATTTATTCTATTTTCCCTCAATGCTTTTCCACAGCCCACCTGTCTTCATTTGGGATACACTGAACTGACTGGTGTCTCGGTATGTAACAACCCCCAAATGAGGTCTTCAGTCTCCATATGAATCCACAAAATCTTTTAGCATAAATCATATCCCTAGCAATAGGTTTCACAGTTCTGTCACCCACTGTGTATTCTTTTGTTTTAGGCCTGGTCCTTCTTATTTGATACACCTTACTTATTATGTTGAAAGATAGAAAGCTAAGGCCATCTGCTCCTTTCTTGCCCCATCTCAACCATCTCTTTCAGATTATAGAGTAATAATCCTTAACATAACAATCTTTACAACTGTTTAAGTGATAGATGACATTTTCCTCTGAATAAACTTATGATTACACACACTAGGAATGGCCTAGTGACAGCTCCCAATCTCGATCCCAAGCTGATGACATTGAAAGACCAACACATTATACCACAGTTAATTGTATTGACTCTTGGTTCACTGTCACACCCGTAAAAACAGACGTACCTCTGAAATTGCACTGTAGGACAGAATCAACATCTAAATGCTTTTCCATTTCTAATTTAACAGACCCCAAACATACAAATTCAATGCTTCTCTTTTTCCATGCTTATACCATGCTAATTCTTCTCTCTTCTACCCACTTTCCCAACCACACTGCTGATACCAAAGGCACTGCAAAGTTTTCAAGCAGCCATCATTCCACTTATTAGACACAGAAAACAAACAGTAGAAGCAAAACCAACCAAACAATAAAACAACAGAGAAACATATTTAAAGACAACTTTTTTTCTGCTGTAAGTTTCATCAGTCTTCTCCTACACACAAACTAATATTGTTCATCTGTTAGACTTGCAAATGTAACAAGCAATATCTGCTTTAAGCAAGATAAGCCAGCGTAAATGTATAAATCATCTTCATCTCAGTATTGAATTTCTGTGTGTACATTCCACAAGCAGCTTCTACAAAACACCTAAGACCTAAGGACAAAACTTCAAAAACACCACCTGCTTGTTTCCAAATGCAAGTGCAAGGAAAACGTATTTTTGTTCCATTATTATTTGTACTGCAATAAAACAAAGCAAAAACCAAACAAACAGAAGAAAGAGAAAAACCAATAAATGTTTGTCAAGTACTCTTTACCTCTATTTATTAATGCTTTCTAGAACATTCCTAGTTGTTACTCTTCCTCTAACACAGAAGATCTATGAGCAAAAAAGGAGCTGGAGATCTTCCCAGCCTCGTTTAAGGAGCATGTCACAGAAAACTGATGATCAATCATTATATTCCATGTGAAATATTCATAACCCTTCTATTTCCTCTAATAAAAATAATAACCAAGTTAAAAATAGACATCTATTTTAAATGTTTTCCTGATTGTCACAACGCGTTGACATATTCAGGCTTACCCTGGAACACACTAACAGCAGAAATTGCTGCACAGTACAACAAATCTGTTCAAAGTTTGAAGTCCACATGAGTTACCATCATCTTCAGCCATCTATCTGTCAGTGTACAATTCACTAGTGCTGTGATATTTCTGATCCCTGCCTAATCACCTCTCCCTGGTTTCACCACACAGATGTGACAGAGCAGGCTCTGGGGAAGCCCAGTCCCACCCAGCCCTGCCTCTTTGTGGCAACACTCAGCAGGCTGGGACATCCCAAGGGGCCTTGTGACAGCACTGAGCCAGAGAGAGGACCCAAGAGGGAGCCATCACTCAACAGCTAACCAAGCAAATGTGCTTTTTGCATATAAAACACGAGAGAGTTAACTGGATTTTTTTCCTATTTACTTTTAGTAATTTATTTACAAGAACTGTCACCTAAGTTAGATAAAATTGGCTTTCCCTTAAAAGCCATTTTCCTCTTCTGCTCTACTAAACAATACAGAAAAATATAAATACAAAGACAATTTTTGAACACCTTTCAAATCAAGAGTTTTAATGTAGTAATGAGCGTTTAGCCACTCAAATTCAGTATCTGCAAAACAGCACTGTATTTAGTCATCAGTATTTACTGCTGTTACTCTTTGCACAATCATTTGTATGTGAAATTTTGTTTTTCCAAGACTGCCTGCACTGTGTAAAGATCTGTTTCCAGGATACGTATAATTGTGCAGCACATAACATCTGTTGCTTTGCATTTTCTGAGCTTTGCAAAGCATACTTTCCTATACTCACTTGAGTGTATGAACTGACAGAAGAGATATATGGTCACAGTTCAAATAAACCGACAACTACAGCAGCAGCAGCTATTCTGTGCTGAAAAGCATGTCAGTAACTCCCATCTTGCATTGCCTGAGTAGACAGAAGCCAGGAAAATCAGTTTAGTACTGAATTCTGCCCACAAACTGACCACTTGCTTAGAACTGCTACACATAGGGAAGAAACAGGCACAAGCTGGATAAGAGAATCCCATGGTAAAGCAAGTTACTGTGTTCCTTTAGTCAGAGATTTAGTACCTCCTGACTTCTACAAGGAAATGAGAGGTCATGCTGAGGAAGATGCACCAGAACTCACACATAAGAAGTGTCTTCCAGCAGATCCCTTTACAGAAAGGCGACCACGCAGCATTAGTCATAGGAATATTCTGACCTACCATTGTCTCTCCCCCTCCCCCCCCCCCCTTTTTTTTTTTTTTTTGTTAAAAAAAAAACAAACCAAAAACATATTTCTCTGTGTCTGGTAATGCTGGCAGACCCTTCCAACATAGCAAAAAGAAATTATGGACCTGGAAAACAATCTGTAATACTTCTACATTATCTTGAAATCATTTGATCCATTATGGCCTTTGAGTACCAATTCTATCAAGAGTGAAAAACAAACAAAAAAAACCACGAAAACTCAACTTACAATATTCTACAAACTCTGGTTTGCAACTGTGTTGCAAAACCTCCAGATTAAGAATGGCTTGATTTCTTGGTTTTGCAACCGAAGGGCTTAATCTCTAACGCTCATAACACAGCATTCAATGTTTGGCATTCACAGAACACCCTACACCGAAAGATTTATCAACATTCAGCTAGGATGACAAATACAAGACACAAGAAAAAAAAAAAAAAAAAAAAAAAAAAAAACACTAACACCTACCCATGAAAAAATAAACTAAGGATTTTCTTCAGTCTTAACAAGAAGCACACAAGGAAAACTTGGGGAGAGAATCAAATCAGACACCCACTCTCAATCTCCAAATACACATTCAAAAACACTTCCACTTATGAGCACGACAAAGACAGAATCGCAGACAAGAGTGGTCCTCTCCACCACACTCATGCCCAGAAGATAAACCTAGCCAACACTTTCCTATACCATACATGAGCCACCCTCAAAAACTAAACAATGAGGAATTTGGATGTTGTGTGAAACACGGCTTATTGATTCTTCTTCAAATAAGAATGAGGACTATCGGCAGTTCTAGACCACAGCACTTCCAGGTTTGTAGAGAACTTGTGTTTTTTTTTAACCACGCTTCGGTTTCTTGGGTTTTGTTGATCACCCCACGAGGACACACAATAGGAAAACAGCTATTTTAAGAAGTTACATGTTCTTATCAGTAGGAGCAATGCATTTTTATTCTGTATACTTTGAGAGTAAGAAAACACAATAGGCTTTTAGTTTCAAGGAAGATACAAATGCATTTTAAATACATCTAACTTTTTTCCTCTAGAAGCTTTGCCATTAAAAAATACGAAGTATATTACTTTTAGCTTCATAATCACCTTCAGAATTAACACACTGCTGAATAAAAAGGTATGAAATGACACTTCATGTCAATACACAAAGCACAAAGAAATAAGAAGCCTAGTTATTCTTTCAAAATACTGTCTCACATGTTTAAACATGCATTTAAGATTTAAAACCATGAAAAGTATTATGTGAAAGCAAATCCTATCTCTATACAAATCTACGTCATTTGTTGGATGCAAAATAATCTGCCACTTTTCCAAGTAATGCAAGCTCAGCATTTTGTTTTTTCCTGCAGAGGGCCACAGTCAAACAGTTGGATAATAAAAGCTGAAGTCCCACAAAAACATTTTCTGTTCTCCAACAGAGAGCACAAATTGAAAACACCAACGTTTTCAACTCTTTATTATAATCTACATAAACTCAGCTCCCCAGCTACTTCCACATGTGAAAGCTCACTACACAGCATGGCTACTCACCCAAGAGGAAGAGCTTCCAACAGCCTAACAACCCCTTTTGGTTGCATCCACAGGGTCATGAGTTCACTGTTGGCTGCAGTGGCACACCATAGATTGCAACATCATGCAGCCAGCTTTGCTTGCAGATGTGATCCTGAACTGTAACCGTTGTCCAGAGGATAAGCTGTGCTTCAGTCAACAGGGAAAGGATTCCTAAACCACGAGAGAGGAGTTCTAAAACCCCTTCCCTCGTGAAATAGTTTGAGAGACACCGTTCTAAAAAGACCAACTAAACAAGGGAAAGGGGAAGTCCTATTCATGTATTTCAAGCTGACAGTAAATTTTAATAATAATAATAACAACAATAATAATGAAATAGTATTTTAAACGATTGATTTATCAACTTTACAGTTACAAGAAGCTCTGTAACATGTCAGAGTATATTGAAATCCAATTAACTCAAAAACCAGTTAATGACTGTGATACAGAAACCAATTCAGAAAAAGATCTTGGTATAATGCAATCCTATAGGAGGCCCAGTAGCAAATGGCGAAAAGGTCAAATTTTGAAAGGAAACAGCAGATACCACCACAAAACTAGCAGATGTTCCTAGAGGATCATCTGTACAAAAACATAAGCATATGTGAGAGAAATCCAACACTATCGTGAAATCAGTTGCTGTCTAACATAATAGCAGTTCCTTATGGCAATATGGTACTACATGTATCAGATATTCAACACATTATGGCTTTTTGTCTGCACATACTGTTACAACAGAAGTCATAAGAACTAAGACCACTAGTTTCCTTGAAGGGCAAACATTAGCTCCATGATCCACTAACGTTAAGGTACACAGACAAGCCAATTCTTTAGGTTTATGTTCTCAGATCTTCACTCCCTTAGGCTGTTTCATTCGCTGTCTGAGAAGGATACAAATATTTTTAGAGTACTACCTGTACTGAAATAGAAACTTACCTCTAAGAACAGTGCATAATGCAGTTGGATACAACTAAATGAAACAGCAAAGAATAGACACCTTGTATCCAGTACCAATTTCTTTGTGGGTTTTTGGTATAAAATCAACAACCACTACTCATTACCCGCTATTCTTGTTAAAAACATATAACAAATATGTTTACTTAGCAAATAAATGCAATGAAATAAACATATAGCTAAAAAAAAAAAAAAGTCTACAATGAATGGACAATTGTTTTCCTAAGTTTTGCTTATTTTGACTCCAACAAGAGCAGACAGCAGACTTCTTTTTATTTCTGTTTTGTCACTGTAAAATACAGACAGAAATGTCTTCATCTTTCTGTCAAAATACAAAATAAGAGAATGCAGCAGAGCATCACATTCTGAGTTCTAGCCCATCTGTCACCACAAGCAGTCACAACCCCGGAGGCCAGGTGCCATGGATTTACGGCAGCAGAAGACCCCACCAGGCAGCAGGATCCCCACCGCTGCCCCACGCAGGTGCTACACAGCCCCACTCTGCACACACCGAGGAGAGGAAACAGCTGCAGGCAAAGTGAGCAGGCAGCAGCCTTGGGGCCCAAGTGGACATGCTGTTTATTCATCAGATTTTGTATTTATTTCCTGCAGACATTAATTAAAAAAAAAAAAAAGAGAGAGAGAAAGAAAAGGTTTAAGGCATCTTTTCCAAAGTTCTGTAGCTTCTTGGGCATTTACAGAGCACTGCTTCTAAATGCAAGGGACGGAAACAGCAGCCACTACCACAGGCAAAATAGAGTGCCTTGACCAGAGACAACTGCTAAGAAGGCAGTGAGCACCATGTGAAAACCAAGATATGCCAGCAACACCTGACACAATGGAAATGATGTAAAGGAGTATAGAGAAGCTACAAACTGGGGGACGATGTGGTAAAATGGCAACCAAGAAAAGATTACAGCAGCATCTAGAATATGAACAAGGCAAACAAAACAGTGCTTCTCAAAGGCTGAAGAACAGGACGGTTCTGAAACTGGGGTATGAGAAAATAATTTGGTGGCATACTACTCTTAATGGTTCTAAAAGAACTGTAAATACCAATGAAGAAGGGACACTTGCCCATGCTAGTGCAATAGGGCTATCAAAGATTGATGAATACATTAACTTTGTTTTTAAACATATACTTTCAAAGACTTTCCATCACGGAATGCAGCCACAGCCCCTCACTGGCCAGGAAGGCAGAGCCAATGGGGAAAGCCAAACTCTGCCTTACCTACAGAACATGTATGGCAAAGTTGCATTATTGCTTAGCACAACAGGAGAATGAAAACATTAACCTCACCGCCCCTAGGGAAGTCTAAAACTTGCCATTCTGTGGGCTACCAGAGCTTTAAGATAACAAAGCACATAATATCATCAACAAATACTTTTACATGAAAATGTAAATGCCATGAAGAGGAGTTATTTGTGTAACAGACAAATAACAGCAGAACTCTATTATTTCAAACTCAAGTCACACTGGAGTGCAAGTCACTGACTTGTGTTTTAATATCCATGTAAGCACACACACACACAAACATACTCTGCAAGACTTAGTATAGAAAGCAATTTCCCGGGACAAAGATTTTACTACTTGCTCTCTCTTTTTGGATGTAGAGAAATAAAATACAAAAAAAAAACAACAACACATGCCGTGTGCCTATTGATCCCTTTCCATAGATGGAGAGAGGTGCACAAAACATGTGAAGGATAAGAAAAACACCAGAAAACTTAATGCAATGGAAGTAGTTCTGCACACAGCCAGCTATGAACTCTCCCACACCGACCTACCGGTGAAAGGAAAAAGGCACACAGAGAATCGAGACATGATGTCTACAAGTCACCTGAAATAATGAATTAAGTTTCTTACAAATAAATTCCTATACTCTTATTTTTTCCCAAAAGAAAGTAAATTAACAAATTCCTTCACAATTTCATGCAGCATTCACCCAAGAGATTATGGACTATTTTCTGGACTTCTCTGAAAAATAAATAAATAAATAAGTCTCTTACATATTTAGAAACCATAGGACTGTTTAAGACTGTATGATTTCTTCCTTCAACTCACATCTTAGAGCCATGTATTCATAAAGTACACATACATCACGTTTTCACTGATACTTCACATTATTTTTATACCTCTTCCTTGGAAATACTTTTCCTATTTGAACAATACATAAAATACTTGGAGAAATTATGTTCTCTCCACATCAGACATGGAATCAAAAGCTCCCAATGTGACCAACTCACAACTTCAGTTCTTCACAGCCAGTTCCCACTTCCATTATTCCTGACTGACCAACAGACTGACAGATGTCTTACTTTAGAGATCCCAAACAGACTATTGGTATCCATTTCACCCACATCTGTTCCTAAATAGCCTTGGCAGCAGGCCACTCTCCACTCTGAATTAATTTTAAATCCTTTATTGCTAACTCTGTCATTGTTTCAATACATCAGTGATTTTTTCCTTATTGCTGCACTTAGATAGAATATTTATAATTTCAGATTTTAATGAACAAGATGATACTATGCATACATCTTAGCCTACACACTGACTTTTCCTTCACTATGAAAGCATATTGTCAATAATATGTTAATCACAGTATTTCTGCAGAGCACTTTCTTGCCAGTCAATTAATTTAGAATATTTTGCTCTAGTACTTATACTAAAAAAACAAGGTTTTATCTGACAGGTTTATTACCCAAATACTCAGCCCAGCCTACTTGCTGTCAGTCTGAGAGAATGAGTTCATACACTCTTCAGTCAAGTGCACTAAACACACAGCAATCTACACTTATAAAAAGGTTTTCACAACTAACAAAACCCTCTGGGCTTCTCATGCCAGTAAATACAGAGTCTGTGCTGGGCTTGTTCTATTTCCTATCTGATAGAAGTCTGCTGAAAAACCAAAATTTTCAATCTGGAAATTCTGTGGCAATCTTTAAAAAGATGCTGAAGACTGTAAGGAATTATCAGGATTAAAGTTCCCAGTCAAAGCCAAACAAACAATCCAACCCAAACAACCCACGTTTTATTGGAAGAATAGAATAATGAAGGATGAACTGACATTATATGAACAGAAACTGTTCTAAAATACAAATAATTCTTACATCCACCACTGCTAATCCCCTGTATTTCATGAGCTCTTAAACTTCAGTCACAAAGAAAAATACTGCATCCTGAGCATATCTCTTTAAAGGATCCTCCATCATTCTGTTATGTTTATTATTTTCTGATAACTCCTAAAAATCACGTAACATTCAAATCTGCATTTCAGACAGCCTTCTCTTCTGTGGCTTTGAAGCAGCATCCAGAAGGAGAAGCTCTTACAGTCTGGGGCTGGATTATTAATATAGAAAGGGAAGACAATTTCAGTGAATGTTACAGCAAAGGAAAGCCATATGGAAAGAAACTAGAGTAAAAACTGGTAATTAGCGACTGTGAACTGTGCTTTCATCACATCACCCGACCCATTCTTAGAGCAAGCAACCTGACCCGTGTCAGGGCAGCAGGTTGCTGGAGTAGAGGCTGAGCTCAGCATCCTGAGCTCAAATTGCAGCCTTGGGGCGGGTGGCTGAGCCCCACTTTGCACTGCCTGCCTGGCCCCAGCCTCAGACCCACACTCAGTTGCATCACTGTTGTTCAAAGCTCTGTTAGTGCAGAGGGTACAGGAAACTCACAGCAGATCACCACTTGGTAAGATGAGGTAATAAAACCCCTCTGGAGACAAATGCTGCAGAAGGCAAAGGGAAAGTAAAGGAAGAATAGAGCTTGGTAACCACACACTGACCAAGAGCTCCACAGAAACAGTACAGTGGTACAGAACTAAGCTTACATCAGGGCGTAGGTGACTGAGCCCAGGCAAAGCAGAGGCCGTGTATTAGGGACCTGAAGCTGCAACTTTGAACTGACAGAGCCAAGGCTGAGCAAGGTGCCTGACAACGGGAGCCGCAGAGTTGTGGGTTACAAGCAAAGATGTCATCAAGGCAGGAACAGTTTGGGGAACCGCTGAGGGAAGGAGGGAAAAGAGGAAGAAGTGGCTACCTGTCCCCCTTCGTACATGTCTGCTAGAGAAAGGCTTTTTCCTAAAAGAGGAAGAGTTAGTACATGCAGGACCAAGAAAGAGACATTTAGCATCAGGCTCAGGCCACCTGGCTGAGCAAGTTTCCTTGTTTGAGTCAGTGTTAAATGACATTATGAAGATTTTGGCTTGGAGAAAGTATGCTTAAACAAAATCCCAGGTAAACAAACCATTCAGAGCAAGCTGTTCAGATAGTCCTCAACCATCTCCCATGCCTGTTCACAGCTCAGCCCGAGTACTGCACTGCTGTTGCACTAAACAAGATAATTACAAGAAGCTCCTGCAGCCCCAGTGCACATCCCACCACCAATAACCCCTGCTGTGATAGAAGACAGTCAGAGAGAACAAGCATTCAAATTACAAATCCTTATTTGACCCCTGCAGTTACAGAAGTAAAGCCATCCTGACCTCCAGTGCCCAAGCTGAAAGGAAAACCAGAACAGCCTTCTTCTGGATTCAAGGACAGAAAGCCCAGAACAAAAACCCTCAGCTCCCACTCAGCTCACCTACAGACCCCAGCAGGCACATGCAGAGCCAGCCCAAAAGAAGGCATTCACAGGGATTCTGCTGAGTGCTCTTTGGGTAGACCACTGAATTCCCATCACAGCATGACCAGAAGGGACTTGGGAACAACCTGATAGTTTTCCTTTTAAGACGCTTTCATTCTCAAAGAAAGCCCATGACAGTGCTGGAATGGTCTCAGATGGCATAGTGGTGAGCATCCCTAGTGACAGAAGAGCTGAAAATCCTTTTATCATCAGTGTACTGATGATATACGTGTCACAAGCATCAATAGTTGACATTTAAGAATTTGTAAATCTTATGGTAAGAGCTCATAGACTCCCACAGACCTCAGAAAAGACAAAGCTGCGTTTTCCACTGAGGCTAATAAAGAAGTAGGGCAATGAGTTCTTCTCTGAAACAACAATATTCAGCAGCTCAGTATGGCACAATGCAAAACTGAATTTTTAGTTGATAGTTGAGTATCAGCATCAATTGAATACATGTGCAATAAGAGGTCAAATCTTGATATAACTGGCATCAACTTCTCAGTGCTGCCTTCCATAGGATTCCTGAAGTTCCACCATCTGCAACAGGCCTGACTTTAAACACAGTGCATTTTCATACCTTGCACATGGAATTAGATAATTCATAACTGACACTTCAGACCACAAACACAGAGACCTACACATAATCTCAGCCAGGGGGGAGGAGTGGCCTCAGTGCTGCATTACCGAGACTCCCACCGCAGCTGTACAGGGCCATGCTAACACCTGCACAGTTGTCACCAGAACTTAGAACTCAGCTGAACAGCAGGTATTGAAGCGTGAGCATAACGCTGCAACAGCGCTGCCATGAGCCAGCACACCACTCTGGTTTGGCTGGAGCAGTTCTGGTATCCCTGCAAGGTTACACCAAGCAGAGCGTAACTTCAGCTTTGGACTGAGAGTGCATTCCTCCGCAGCAAGTTCCTTCCAAAGCAATACTACAACGAACACGGTGTGTGTGCCTGACAAGCCACCTGTGCTGTAATAGCACACAGCTGTGTGGCCAGAGAGCCGTACCTCTGGAGCACGGCCCTGACATGTCCTTCCCTTAGCACCACGAGGTCAGCTCAGTCCACAGGCACTTGGAAGAGTGCACGTGACGTTCTGAAAGTAAGCTTAAGCTCTCAGGGCTTTTAGGAGGGAAAGGAAAAAAAAAAAAAAAAAAAAAAAAAAAAAAAAAAAAGACTATTCGGATAAATTAGAGTAGCATGTCTTTTCTACTTGATTTTTTCACTTAACTCCATAGGCAGCGCACCATGCAGCACGCTGCTGCAAGGAAGAGCGGGGCTGGCCCCACCCACCAGCACGGCCCGAGCAGGTCCCACCGCCTTACAACACACCTCAGAGTTTGCACTTTCTGCAAGAAGCACGGCCCCTTCAGAAGGAGCAGCTCGGCACGCAGGCCCCTCGTAGCGCCGCGAGCAGCCGCTCCGCTCGCCGCACGTGGCAGCCCGGTGCCGGGACCCCACCTCCCTGCCCGCAGCCCGGCCCGTCCCACCTGCGGGGCTCTCGGGCACGATGGGGCTCCAGCGCAGCCGTCGGGCGCTCAGCACCACGTCGCAGCTCCTCTTGCCGATCTCGAAGATGCCCCTGAGGAGCGGCTCCTCCTCTCCCGCCGGGGGTACGGCCGCCAGCGGGGCCACTCTGCGCCGCCGCTCCTCGGGCCGGTCCCGGCTGCGAGGGAGGAAGGGACCCGCGGCGCCCAGCATGGCGGCACCGCCGCCCCTCAGCGCTCCCACCGCGTCCCGGCGGCTGCCAGGGCAGCGCCCGCTCCGCCTCGCGGGCGGGGCCGCGGCCGCCGAGGGAGGGAGAGAGGGCGGGAGGAGGGAAGCGCTCCGTGGCTCGCGCCGGGCGCTCGGTCGTGCTGCTGCTGGCAGGCGGGACGGCTCCGCTCGTGGAGAGGCCCGCTGGGGGCAGTCGCATCAGTGTTCCTGCTGCAGCCCTAGCCTGGCGGGTGCTGCTGAGCCTGCAAGGGCTTAACGCGAAGGAAAACAGAGAGGGTTTTTTTTTTTAGTTCTGAACTGGATAACGTCGTGGTGCCTTATTAGCGAATGGATACAACTGAACAAGCAGTTCAGTAATCTTGTACCAAGACGCAGGGCTAGAGATGTGACACTAAGTAGCAGAAAGAAATAAAGCAGTAAAATAAAACCACTGCCCTCTTTGTGTGACATGAGCTGCAGTTCCTTCAGTTGTATGTAAGAATATCCAAGACTCTGCGTGCTTGTGTCTCTAGAAAAGAGCTGCTGTCAAAGATAGGCCAACTTGTCTGCAATCAAGCTGACTGGAAGTCCATGAGGTAACTCATGAGTTTGTGACTGTAAGGCTGCCTTCCTTGGTATTTCTATAAACACACGTATCAAGTACCGATTACGTAGCCAAGAGGAATACTTAAAGACATTTAATTTCAGTACAAATTCTTGGTAGTTATTTCTTTGTTTTGTTGAGTATGCTCAGAATAGTTGCCAAGTGCATAACCTGTAAGTGCTGTTGAATTTGCACTAATGTTGATTTAGCTTTGACTGAGAAACAGCCTTGGCAAATCTGCCCTTCTGAGCCATGATCGCATGAAGCTCCAGGTTGCTTAAAGGTGTTAGCATCAATCGTCTTATTCTGACTGTGTGTCAGTATTTTTGTCCCTTAGATCTCCTCTGTTGGGATGTAAATACTTTGATTACAGAGCAATCAAAGAAGATGAAATTAATTTGAAATATGCACAAAAGATAGAAGTTTCATGCAAAATATATCTTCTCACCAAAAGATAACAGAGAGAAGGCAGGAAAGGCTACAAACTTAAAATAAAAGCTTGCCCATTTACCTTTCGGATACAGCAGTAGATCAAACAATTAAACTTATATCTAGTTTTGGACATCAGAGCTTTTGAACATGCTTTCATTCATTTCATTCAAAAGGAAAGGTAAATCTTTAATAAGAGAACAATTTAAAATGAATATGATTTAATCAGTTGAGACAGTATATGCTTTATAATCACTTACTATCATATACTAGACTATCCCATCTACATATTCTATATACCTTCACTAGATTATTCCTCACAAGATAAAGAAAAGGATGTGTTAAGAAATTCCACAGAAATGTAAAATATTTTCAGTGCATCACATCAACGAAAGGCTGCTACAGTTTCCAGACTTGCAATATTCTTCAATTCATGTCACTGGGAGTTCCAATACTCCGTGTAATGGCAAGAAAAGTGTATTAAATCAGTAATTAGTAAGATACTAATTGCTAGTGGATTAAAGCAAAATAATAGAATTGCATGTTTCTTCCTCTCTTTTCATCTCTGTATACAAGTCTGTGCATTCTTTATATGCTACCAAAATCCTCAATCGCCACAATCCCTTAAGTTTGAGGCAGACTTTTCCCTATTCCCTAAAAAGACTATTTGATGCAAGACTACTAGGTTTTATTTGTTCTGGTGTTTTTTGTTCTTTTCCTTTTTATATATATCACAATTTTCAGATGCTTCACTGAAATGAGAAAAAAATGCCAAAGAATCATAGTCCAGCCTGATTATTTTAACCATCTTTTATATCACAAGCAGTATTTTCACACTTAGAGCTTCCTTGTCATTTCTTGTAAGAAGGGCTGTTTGTATTGATAATCCCATCAAAGTGCATCTAGAAGGACAGAGTTTTGTTAGCCTTCATAAGTGTTTGAACATCTTTGGAATATAAGTATTTAGTGTTTTCTGCACAGAGTAATTACCTTTGAATTTAATATACATCCTTCAGATCCAGGGTGAGGAACCACACAGTGCACAAGGACACCTTGTTTTTCAGCAGTGTTGTATAAGATATACCTGTTGTGGTTTTTTTTCCCCCCCCACTGATAATTACAGGCAGGGAACCAAGTTTACTCTATTTTACCTTAAAGCCTGTAGAGCTGCCTCAGAAAGGGTCTTATTACTGTTCATTTTCATGATGAAGGCTCATGTAAGAGCAGCAAAGAGCAGAAGGGAGGAGAGCCCTGCATGAAGGGGAGACATGCCAATGTCAGGGCAACAGCCAGTTCCCCCCCCCTTAAGGACACCAGGTGGGCACAGCAGATTCCTCCCAGCCCACACACGGTACCTGGTGAAGCAGTCCAGGGCAGGTACCAGCATCAGCCAGGAGACTCAGCCACCAGGAAACCAGCAACAAAGAAACACGACTGAGGCCACACAGGTCTGGCTCTTCTCCTGTAAGGCTGTGGCTGTTGTAGCCAGCATCTCACAGTCACTCTGGAGTAGGGAAAGAAGGACCCAAGGCTGAGCTTAAATAGAGCTAAATAGAGCTCTGGGCCCTTGGGTAGGCTGTAGGTGGGGCTGATCAGGTCTATTAAGGCTCCTCAGTGCCCTTAGCACTCTGGCAACTAGAAACATGAAGGGGCAGGCTGCCTACAGGTGGGCTGACAGTGACTGCCGGTCAGGTAGGCCCCATGTCCCTCAGAGCAAAACCACCTGTAGCCAAGCTCAGCCAATGCTCAAGGTAGCTGGACAAGTCTGTGAGAAGAGGTAGGCCGTATTGCTGGAAATATAATCAGAAGATCAGGGCTGGTGACAGCAGCTGTGGTCATCAGCAGTCTGGCAGGCACCAGGGAGTCTGTGGTGACAGGACAGGCCCAAAATGAAGCCAGTCTCTTTATCAGGCTGGGCTGATTCCCCTTGGGGTTTCTCAGAGCTGGATCTCAGAAGACCAGAGGAGACCCTGCATGTCCGTATGCTGGTCTTGTGGAGCTGAACTAAATGCAGGGAACATCCTTGGCCCTGACAAGAAGTAGCAGGGAACAAACAACTTCTCCTCAGCTGCCAGCATGCCTCACCAGACAGAGGAAGCCATCTCTCACTGCTCAGGTGCTAAGAAGCAATGGGAGTCTCAAAAATCTCTTCCAAGAAAACTTAATGAAAAAGAGGATGGACATCTCCCTGCAAGGAGCAGTGAGGGAGGTAAGCACAGCTAGCAATTACTGGAGAAAAGTAACAAGGTAAAGCAAGCTGCTGGAAAATAAATCCTTTCCCTCTAGGCAAGGAGTAGAAAAATGCAGTGGGGTGAATGAGTGAGAAATTAGAAGGCCAGGTTTTGATTCATGGATAATATGATGCTGGATTTGGTGTATGGATATTAAGACAAGAGGAGAGGATGCTGTGAGAAAGACACCCTTTGCTCACTCCAGAAGACTGGTCTGGATAGTCCTGGTAGCTCTGTTTCACCAGCTGGATGAATAGATCTCCAGATTTTCTTCTGGATAAACATGAATTAGGCAGTTGGCAGCATCTCCTTGGTTTGTGCTTTTCTGGTCACTGTGTTCATACAATGAAGGCTGAATGTGTAGTCAGTTATACCTCAGGTTTTCATTCCCAAATATTAACTCTCATGAGTGTTTCCTCTTTTTGTACTGCTCCTATAGAAAAGAACCTACTAGATCTATCAATGTTAATTAATCTCTGCTGTTTTTCCTTGACTTCAAAGAAGAAATATTAAGCAGAATATCAAGCATTTTATGAATAAGGTCAAAAATTAATTATTTTGCAGGAAAAAAAAAAAAGTAGCGATAGTCTGTAGAAGAGAGCATTGTTATTATTATATAGAAGTCTGTATGCCTGAAAAGGAGAAGGAAAACATCCAAAAGGAGAAGGGGAAAAATATAAAATAAACAAGAAGATAAGGGAGAACAGATGAGGAAAACAAAGCCTGAAGTTGAAGAAGTGATCAAGTAGGTTTAACAGAGATGACTGCAAAGAGAAAACTAGGAAGGACTGAAAAGATCATGCAGGAATAAGAAGAAACAGGAATGGAGTATGAAGCCTAAGTCATTCCAAGAGTACTGGGAGCTGAAATCAATCTTAATAGAAATAATAAAACAATAATAATTTAAAAAGAAAAAGGAAAAAAAAGAAAAGAAAAAAAGTCAAAGGAAAATGTGGTACCGGAATGGAATATAATGAGTTCACCACAGGAATTCTCATTCTTTCCATTAAGGTCAACATGCTGTCTTTTTAAGATAAGGAGATTCTAATATAAATCTTGTATTTTATTATCAACAAAATGCTGGCAAATACCATAGACAGTAATGCCTTCTATTTTATTTCATGCAAAACGCAGTAACTGCGCTCCAGACTACTGCAATCTAGGAAACTGAAAGCCAGGGCTGAAAGTCTACGTTTTACACACCCTGTAGGCAACCTAAATACTTTAGAGAATGCGTTGAGAGCATTGTCAGTTTTAATTTTGTATTGCATAGCTTCTGACAGTTTGTTAAATACATGTATGAATTATTTAAAAAACACTTATGTACATATTTAAAGAACAGTCTATTTGTAGATCTTCATCTCACTGCTTCAGTACATAGTCACATGCTGTTTTTCAAGACTTTATGTAATAAGGGATTTTTGGCTAAGGAATGAGTGCAGAGCATTTGTAATTTCTAAAATAATTACTATAAAATGTCTTGGTGAATAAAAATGAAGACCAATTTCTGCATATTTTCCCTGATACTTCACCAAGCAGGCTTTGATTTCTATGAGTTCTTCCTGAACAGTAATGAGTGAGAAATGAGAGATTAATTATTTTAAATACTGTATATATAAACAAGAGAAGGAGCTTTTAGCTCTGTTATTTCAAAAATTATTTGATGAGGTTCTTCACTGTACAGAATACTGTATTGTCAGTAACCTTTTATTTTTATGAGAGGGACGTGTTATATTTTTAATATGTCAAAAGCCGCTGTTCAGGCCATGATTAATCCGATTTTGATCACTTACAATGCTGAAATAAGTGCAGGGATTTTTATTGTTACAGATGGTAGAAAAGGTTTGTTTTACTTGCTCTCGAGACTTAGTTTAGGATCATTTGTATTAATATCTATTACTGTTCTTTTTGATATTACTTTATTAACATTCTGGAACAATAACTTCTGGAGAAATTAATACTCTGATTTCCACTGGTATTTCAGGGCCCTTGGCTCTCCTCAAAGCTCCAACTCTTCTCCACTACTGGAGCCCTCCTGAAGGCACTAGTCCAGAGCGTGATGATGTTCTGCCCGGTCTTTTATTCAAGGCAGGTAAAACCTGATATTTCTGCCTCTTGTGCACTTTGTGGACATGAGTTCTTATGGCTGGGGCCTCAGACATGTCATGGGTGGTGGTGGGTCAGAACGTTCAGGTCCTACCTTTTGCTGCAGAAACCAAGTAGGACAGATCTGCTGGTTGGACTGTCATTGCTCATGCACTGTTCTCACGAAGATTACACTGGTGTCTTCACAAGCACACGCTCACAGCAGAACAATTTCTGCCGTCATATGATGCAAAAGAGAAGGGAAAAGCCACTGGTCCCAAAGAGCAATAAAAATAGCATTCTAGGCCTCTGTTGGATTACCCAGTATGTGTGTGGGGATGACTCAACCCCTCAGTTTCCTTCGCACGAGGAAGTTAGATAATCCCACTATAGCCTTACTTAATTAGCGATATGTTCACAGGAGAGGGACGGTATGAGTAATTCTTTCCTTTGAAAGAGACCTTGATAGACCTTCCCGAGGGAGTCAGGAGCAGACATCTCAGGACGTAGCTTTACACTAACAGTAAAAAAACCTAAATATCATGGAGACAGCAGGAGCAGCTTTGAAGGAAAACAAACAAACACAACCCTAGTATAATATAGGTGGGAAAAAAAAAACCAACAACAAAAACCACCCGAAAGTAATGGAAATAACAAAACTCACAAGTGATTTTCAAAATGGAGCCTCTAGTTACCAAAATGCCTAATTAATTTTCTTATTAAATTGCTCATAACATTAAAATGTTATTAAGGATAGCAGTAGCAAACACCCAAGAAAGCCTAGGTAGATCTTTTAAGTAAATTGCATTGGCTAGAGGACTTGGATTTAGTTATTAATCAGGGGAAAAAAAGAAAAAGGCAATTGAAAAGGTTCCTTGTTGTTTGGAAATGCCTTCCAAATATTCATTAAACATTTAAGCGACTAAATTCGCAGAATATGTTCCTGACATTGGCACTGGTTCTGCGGTATTTCTCTCATCAGATGGAAGTACTGTGTGTTATGCAGTGTGCATTCATGCATAAACAATATCATTTTCATAAATTAAAACCTCCCCTGCAGAAGGAACATCTGTGCCTGCCTTTGAATAAAAGATGGTGGCATGCGAGTTGCCCCTCGACTGGAAGAATCCTTGTCTTGATGAAGAAGGCACGTAACCAAACGGCAAACAAGCCCAAGTCACTCCTTGGGCGCCGTCTGAGCACGGGCGTTCTCTCCCGTCACCGGACTCGCTGCAGGGTTGCACTGCCCAGGAGGAGCTGACGGGGATCAGCGCCCTGCCGCACCCCCCCTGCCCCCCGCTGCCCCGGCCGGGGGCCGTGCCCAAGCTACCCGCGAGTTTTCTGCGGGCTCGGAGCGAGGGCAGCGGCTGCCTTTGAACGGGGAAGCCTCGCTGCCGTCGGGCGCCGACCTGTTGCTGACTGCGGCCGCTCCCCGCTGGTCGCACCTCCGGGACCGCGGGTCCCGGAGCCCGGCGGTGCGCGCCGAGCCGGTGCCCCGTCCTCCCGCTGCCGGGAAGCCCCGCTGGGAGCACCCGGCCCTGCCTGGCCCCCCGCCCAGCCCCGCGCTGCAAGCAAGAAGCCGCGTCCTTGGTTTGTTCTTGTTGTTGGTGGGTTTTTCTTTTTAAAGTCCAATTTTATTCTACAAATAATAATTGTCGCACCTTCCATGAGCTATCCGAATAAAACAATAATCCCATAGGAATTACTTACACTAAGGAAAAATAAAATCACATTGAAGGAGAAATGCAACATTCGACCAAATGTTCAATACTAGGTTGTTGCAAAAGGATGGACATTTCCTAAAATCCCAGTGTGCATTACACCATAATATACAGGATTACAAACAAAATTACAGTACAGATTTGATTCCAGTTGAACCAGCGTTACATTTCAAACAGCACTTATTCTGGACTGCATTGTACATGCAATAGCTATTGTTCTAATTACGGATTAAATGGTTTGAATTTGTTTCAAGCTACCGTACTAATCGACTACAATAGGTATACAGCCCGACTCCAACGACCTGCTCAGCTTTAGGTTCCGAGTGATGAGACGAGCAAATGACAACCACGGAGAGTGTGAATATGTCTAAAATCATGCAGTTACAGCGTCCGGAAACACCGAGAGCTTCAAGTTCTCTGCAGGAAAAAAAAACAAAAACAAACACCACGGGATGCCAAGGGGCTCAAAGACTAAAAAGAAACAGTGCAAATTGTATGTGATAGTCAAGCAGCTTTTGATTTTAAAAGGGTGTTGGCATTTACTTATAATATTTATATACAAGTTTGTGCAAGTCATGTGTTGAACTGATATGTTTTAATAGAAAATAAGTCTCTCGTTCTTCTGTCTTCTCAAGAGCTGGGGGTCTGGTTCTGATCGTAAGGGGGAAAGGAATAAGAAAAAAAAAAAAAAAAAGGAACCAAAAAGACTTTCATGGGAAAGAAATTGCCCGGATTGCGCTTTGTGTTGTTTGTTTTTCTTTAACTATTTGAAAGGAAAGCAGTGCTAAGGCAACAGAACTTCTCTAAGCACTTTTCTGCTGGTTTAAATTAGTTAAATTATTTCGTATAAATTAGATATAATTCTACCTTTCCGATATGTATAAAAATTGATGAAGCTGCATGGTTTAAAATAGGAAATCCACGTTATAAAAAGTCATTAAAAATTCTGTACAAAACCACAACAAAATAATTCGGCGCGGGAAAGGTAACAAGTAGTAAAACGTTGGTTGAAAAATAGAGATCTCATATATATTTTGTAATTGGCCCATCGCGAGGTTAAAAATTGCATAGATCCGAATTATTGCTGGTGGCCCCGCTCGGCGGCGGCGCTCACTCGTGGAAGATGGCGCTGAGCTGCGCGCTCAGGACGCGCTCGTGGTGCGGGTGCCCCTCGTAGGGCGCCAGGCCGTCGGCGGGCAGCTCGCAGCGGGCGGCGGCGCCCGAGAAGACGGCGGCGTGGGCGGGCGCGGCGGGCAGCGGCCCGGCGGGGTAGTGCATGGTGAAGGCGTAGCTCTTGTCGAAGTCAGCGGCGGGCTCGTGCTTGAAGGAGAAGTTGCCGTTGATGCTGAGGGGCGGGCTGAGCGGGCCGTCGAAGGCGGGGCCGGCGCCCTCGGGCAGGCCGCCCTCGAAGAAGGGCTCGAGAGCGGCGCCGTAGGCGTGCGGCGGCTTGAGGTGGAAGAGGTGGGAGCTGTCCATGGTGCCGTAAGGCGGGCTGGGCAGCCCCGGCGACGCGTAGGGGAAGGGCGGCGGAGCGAAGTGCGCTCCCGCGGGCGGCAGGTGCGGAGCGGCGTCCGCGCTCTGCTCGGGCAGGAACGTCCGCGGGTTGAGCTGCAGGCAGCCGGCCACCAGGTTGGTGGTGGGCTGCGAGAGGCCCTTGCACAGCGTCTGCACGAAGGAGACCAGGTCGGGGCTCTTGCCGGAGCGCAGGATCTCAGAGAGCGCCCAGATGTAGTTCTTGGCCAGGCGCAGCGTCTCGATCTTGGAGAGTTTCTGCGTCTTGGAGTAGCAGGGCACGACCTTGCGCAGGTTGTCCAGGGCCGCGTTCAGGCCGTGCATGCGGTTGCGCTCCCGCGCGTTGGCCTTCATGCGGCGCAGCTTGAAGCGCTCCAGGCGCGCCTTGGTCATCTTCTTCTTCTTGGGGCCGCGCCGCTTGGGCTTCTGCTCGTCGTCGTCCTCCTCCTCCTCTTCCTCCTCCTCCTCGTCCAGCTCGTCTTCCTCGTCCTCCTCCTCACCGTTCCGCAGCGCGTCCTCTTCGGCCTCGCCGTGCAGAGCCTCCAGGTCCTCCTCCTTCTTGTCGGCCTCGGGCCCGACGGCGGGCGGGCTCAGGCAGCCAGCCACCCAGCCGGGGGGGGCCTGCGCCTGCGGCTCACCCGCCGGCCCGCTCTCGTTGTACGACTTGGTCATGGCGAGCGCCTGCGGGATAGGGACAGCGCTGGTCAGGGGCACCGCTCAGAGCCGGGTGGGTGACGGGGAGTCGCGGGATGGGAGCGGAGCGCGGGTGCAGGAAGGACAGCGCTCGGGGACGGGGACGGCCCCGGGGACGTCGCTCCTCCCGCTGCCCGTGACCCGACGCCGCGCACCGCCGGCGCGGACAGGTGCTGGCTCCGCGCCCCCGCCCAACCGCTCCCGCTCAGCGCTTATCCCCGTACAGGTGCCCATCCCGTTCCAGACCCGTTACCTCCGTTCTCAGCCTCTCCCGCGCGGTGACGGTCGCATAACCCCGCCGCAGTCCGCCGGCGCGCTCCGGGTGCGAGGGCGCGGCGCGTCGTTTCGAGGGCGCAGCGCTGGCTGCCCCAGTTTTATAGCGGGGCCGGCGGAGAGCGGCGGCGGCGGGCGGGGGCCGGGCCCGGGGCCGCGCCGCTCGCCCCCGCCCCGCGCGCCTGCGCCCGCCCCCCGTCGCGCCGCGCCCCGCCCCGCGCCCCGCCCCGCCCCGCGGCCGCCGCGGCACGCGCCAGATGGTCGCTCAACGTCCGGCGCCGCGCCGCGCCCCACGTGACGCCCCCATTTGTATGCGGCCCCGCGCCCGGCCGCCCGCCGCGCCGCCCCGCCCCCGGTGGTGGCCCGCCGGGCGCCGCCATCTGCCAGCGGCACGCGCGCCCCGCGCCCATTGTTCCGCGCCGGCGTCGGGCGCGGGGCTCGGACGGCGCGGGAGTGGCGGCGCGGGGCCGCGGGCGACAGCACCGTGGGGACTGTCAGGGAGGATGGGGAGAGCGGGAGCGGGGCTAAGCTGGGCGCCGGGAGCCGCGGCGGCGGCTCGGGGTGCTCGTCTGACGGGCGGGGACAGACGCACGGGGCGGGACAGGCGGCCCGGAGCGCGGCGAAGGGGCGAGGAGCGGCAGCCCGGTGCAGCACGTCGGGGCCGGGCCGGGTACGCGCTCTAGGCCGCGCTCTGCGGCTCCCACAGCTCTCCCGGGCCCGGTCCCAACGCCCCGTCCCTCCCCGCAGCCCCCTGGTGTCATCGCTCCGAGCGACTCTTTCCCCCGACTCCTCCTCCTCCATCTGCCTCGTTTGGCTGCTGCTTGTTTTTCCCCCCGAGTCTCTTCCTTTTCTTTTCTTTTCTTTTCTTTTTTTTTTCCTCTCTTTCCCCCCCTTCCCCCCTTTCTTTGTTTTTCCTCTCTTCTTTCTTTTTATCTTTCCCCCATTGCTCTTCCTCTTGTTCTTCCCTCCCTCCTTCTCCCTTTGCTATTCTCTTTTTCTTACTCTTCTTCCTTTTCACTCTGTCTTCCTTTCCTGCTCTTCTTTCCCCCTTTTCCTTTCACACTTTTTTTATTTGTTTCCCTGTTTCCTTTTTGTTTTTATTCCTCTATTTCTTCTTTTATTTTTTCCTCTTCCCCTCTTTTTCTTTTATCATTTTTCTTTTCTTCTCTTTCCTTTTTCTTTTTCTTTCTGTTTACTTTTTTCTTCTTTTCTCTATTTTATTTTTTCTTTTTATCCTCTTTCCCCTTCCTTTTTTCCTCTCCCCTTTTTTTCCTTTTCTTTTCCCATATTTATTACTTTAATTTTCCTTTTTGTTGCTGTTTTTCGTTTTTTTCTTTTTTTCGGATCTCTTTCCTTCCCCCCTCCCCGTTCCCTCTCCCACTACTCTCGTTTCTCCCCTCCCCTCCCGCCCCCCGCAGCGCCGCACGCGAGCAGCACGCGGCCCGACAAAGCCCCGGCCCCCCCTCCCCCCCATCCCCCTTCCCTCTCCTCCCCTCCCTCCACGGCCAGGGCTCAGCTGCCGCCCCCGGCCCGGCTCCGGAGGGCTTCGGGAGAGCTGTGACCGCCGGGGATGGGGAGGCCGGGGCCGAGCTGCAAAACGCCTCTCTGTGTCCGGAGCTCCATATCGCTCCCGGAGAAATCTCCGGGGTTTGCGGCATTATCTTAATTAAGATAATTGATTCATATTGCACCTGCGAGAGTGCGGGAGGAGGATGCCTCATCCCCAAATAGCTCCGAGCTACGGCGAGCTGGAGCCGCGCTCCTCACTTAGAGCGTGATTTACAGCCGGGCGCTCTCCGACGTGCTGCTCGCCTCCGCCGCCCTCTCCCTCTGCAGCCGAAGGTGGTTAAAACCCCGTCCAAATGTGACCGCCGCGCCTCCGAAACTCCCCCGAGCCCCGGAGAGGGGAGCGCGGCACCGAGCGCGGCCGCGGCCCCGGCGCTGGGAGAGCGGTGTGGGGCAGCGCTGTGCGGGGCAGTGCGGTGCGGACGGGAGCGGGGCCGCTGCGGTTCGTTGTGCCCTTTCGGACGCGGCGTATCGAGTTGAGGCTTTCGCCGCTGGGTAAATGCCGCCGTTGTTTTAATTCTATAAATGCGAACTTCTATTTAGTTAATGGAAAAGACATCGCCGCCGCGGTGTAATTATCAGCTTTTTAAATGACTCTTTTAGTCGAGTACACACGATTACGGAATCACAATAGATTGAAAATATCGTTCAAATTGATTAAAAACCAAAAACAAATCAGAGGAGTACGTACCATTAAAGCAAATGTCTAAACCGTAGCGGCAGGCCGAGCCGCGGCTTAAATAACATCGGCAGCCGCTCCGGTGTCAGAGCTCCGCCGTCATTAGGAAAAAGGATTCTTATCAGACGGGATTTAGATGCCGTTATAACCGCAAAATCTAATTATTTTTGATCCAGGCATTTACCCCCAGAGTCCCACCTTGTTTAAATAAAGTGTTTTCTTTCCTCTTGAACAAATGCATTTCCATTTGAATTAAATATTGATAATTTGACCTTTTAGTTCCTTTAACTAATCAAAAGGAGGAAAAAAAATCCAAACGTGGATCTTAGTGCCTGGCCCTGGTGGGTCTTTCCGCTTGAATAGACACTGAGATTAAATGAGTCAAACTTCCTCTTTCATTGCACTCTCTTTGCACTAATTGCTTATGCAAAAATGCAGATTTGTATTAATTAGTAACTCCACTGATTACTTCGGTGGTATTTCCACGTAATAAATCATGCTGCAGACACGATTTTTGGCACGTCCCCAGTAGTGGCTCAGGATGCAATAAGTTTTCCATATTAAATAAAATCTTAGCCTAAATCTACCTTTTCGTTGCAGGTACACTGTGTACCACCTGCTGTACGCACCTGCTACGGGAAATTACCTTCTGTCCCTGGCAAGCCTTTTTCCTTCCCCTAATAATGCACTGTTCTTCACAGGGTGTAGGCTTCAAAATGTGAATCATGAATCACAGAATCCAAGGACTAGATAAATCTGATGTTATTTTTAACCCTTTCACATGAATAATGCTCATTTTAAAGGGTATGAAACCTATTTAAGATACATCGGATACAGATTTTTTTCCTTTCCCTTCTTGTGCCTGGCTACTGGAGCCCCTTTTCTAACCATTCCCCACACTGCCCAAATTATAATGTAGAACAGCATTTTTTTTTCTACTTTTTTTTTTTCTCCTTCTGCAGAGACTGAACCCCTACATACAGGGCTGCTCAGCTGGTGCCCATGACAGGCACTGGGTTCTCAGGAGAAACAGGGCTCCACAGCACTGCCATGGCACTGGCACTGTGTGTGTGTGTGTGTGTGTTCCGCCAAATTGTGAGCTAGTGGAAGACTCCCCAGTGCTCTCAGGCTGACATGCCCAGTGTCTCAGTTCTACAGTTGAAAAACCTTTCCAGAAGTTTCAAAACCCGCTCCCAAAAGTGCCTTCCTACCTGTTCCCTTCGCACAGTGTTCTCTGAGCTTCACACCTTTTAGTCAATGCATCACACACAATGCGGATCACAGCGCGCAACACCTGCCAGCTTGGCACTTGGGAAGGGAGTAAGAGCTTCCAAAAGAAGCAGGCGCTGGTGTCCTTTCCTGTAGGTGATGACTGTGGGCACAGAGCCCGATAAGCCTTTGCCTCTCTCCTGGAGCATCTCACCCGTGCGCAGGACTGCTGCCGCCAGCAGGAGCTGGCCTTTGGCCCTGCTCTAACCAGTGCAGTGGGGCGGAAGAGCAGCAAACACAGGTGCCAGCAGATTATCCAAAGCTTTGCTGAGATTAAAATCTTGTCTCAATATGAGTTATTGCATATTCTCTAAATAGAAATCTCCTTAGTGGTGGCTTTAAAAGGTCTGCTTTTGTTTTCCCCTGAGAGAAAATTATGGTTGAACCTCGGACTACACACGTAATAGTTTATGCATTCATTCCCTATGGCCACGTGAGCTGAAGGTTTTGCGAATGTTTGGCAGTTCCTAGCAAAAATATTGGTTCTTTCAGTGTTCCTTTCTTGAAGAGATAAAGCAAAAGTCAAAGTGCTTTTAGTATGTTACACAAAAAAATGATCCTGATTAATTTCAGAATATGGTTACTTATTTTAGCAATATCCTAAGGATAGGATAGCAAGGAAGGTTAAATCAATGATCCAGTGGGATGGAAAAAGAGATTCAAATAATCGTTAAATCTTATTACATAATGCGGCTTTGTTTTTACCTCTCAGAGTGAGTTCACACCTAAGTTTGGGCTCTGAGTGCTTCACAGCAAGCTGGGCATGAAGGAGCATCAGTCATTTCCCATCACAGCACAGTGTAACCTCAACATCTGTAGGACCAAACTGGTCAGAGGAAACATTGCAAGTTTATAGGAGGATATTCTACATTACATACAGCACCACGTTTTGAGTAGTTGTCTTCCAAAGACATTCCTATCATCACCTTCCAAGTTACCCTCATAACTGCCACCAGAGTGCAACAGTTCAGAATATTCCCAAGAATCTTCTCACCTGGAATTGCTCTTTGGGGACACTCCCGGGACATCCCAGCTGTGAGTGTGCTGCCCAGTACTCAGCTGGCACTCAGGATGGAGCCTCAGCCTCCTAGCCACAAAGGACAAAATGAGCATCAAGAACCCTTAGTACTTGATCTTGAATTAAATATCTGCTGAACCTGGTGCATGCCATCCCCTGCATGTTAGGAGAGATGTGATTTTTCTTCTTGGCCTTGCATAGTGCTAGCACTGCACTGCATTTAGGGGAGGATACAGGGGGAATTAGAGTCATTGCACTGCGTTGTTCCTGCTAGCAATGCCTGCAAACAAATCCATACTCTATCAGTTATCTCCAGTGCAAACTCCTTCATGGAACAGTGGTTTGAAGCTGAAGAAGCTACATAATGAAGATATTTGGTAGTGAGCCTCCAATGCATTTTCCTGCTACTTCCCACCATGTTTAGAGTCTTGTACTATCTGCAGAAAGAGGTCCTGAACAGAGAGTTCCAGCCCAAGGCTTTGGGAATGAGCAAGCTTCTGAGGTGCTGGTGCTGGAGCATGCACTTCCATGCATACACACCTCCTGTGCCCAGGCAGACCTGTGAGGACTCTTGCCCAGGAAAGCTTGTTGTCTTCTGAGATTAAAGGTGCTGGAAAGGTGTAGCTCTCTGCTCTACTTTAGTTCTCTTGGCAGAATTTTCTTCTCATAACTGAGCATTTAGTTGGTTGATGTGGATTCCCATGAGAGGAGGAACATGCTGGTAAATCACTGTGCTTCCTCCACAACTGAGCTCCGGTTACATGCCACTATGATAACATAAATATTTACTCATTTTGTCCCTCTTCACCCTTGTAAGAGGATAAGAGCATCTGGCCCTTTGTTAGCATTCTATTGTCGATTTGCTAGAGTATCCACTCGTTTATGCTGACTTATACAAGGGCACATAAATGACTTTCCTCTCCACTTTTTGCAGAGCACAGCCACTGCTGAAGCTAAGTGTCAAACCTGCCTTCCATATGGGAGTGGAGAGCTCTCATCCAGCTCACAGAGCTGTACGAGGCAGTCAAGAACAAACCTATGGGTTTTGCATTTCCATACATTTATCCTGGCACTTCACGCTGCAGTCATTTTGGCAATGAAGAAAACCTCTACATCAGAAGCAGGGTGCTGGAAAATGAGACCTAGCATCTTTTCAAATAGACTGAAAGTGTTAGTGGAGGCAGAAATATGGAGAGTAGCAGTAAGATGTATTTTTAAAGATCTGTTTCAGACTGTGATTTGCAGTTCTTTTGTGTTTATCTCATCTTAAGCTAGACTGGTGCTCTGCAAATCTATCAGTAAATAGAAGGGCTGTGTATTCTTTCTGAGATTAATTTAAAGCTTAATGTTGTCTGCATTGACTTTTATTTAGAGGAAGAAATCTCATTTAAGAGAAATTATTCCTTCCAGAATTCAAAGCAACTCTCAGCTCTTTTTTTTTTTTCCTTTAATACTATTTTAACTACTAGAAGGTTCAAAGTTCAAACAGCAAGAATTTCTCTCTGAATAAATTTGTATTTCTATAATAAATTACACTTAAAATGAAAAAATATAGTCAGAGTCCCTTTGCAATTTCAGTTGGTATCAGGAATATAAAGTTCTTAGGTAATTTATAGTCCGTTTCTTCTACTACATATCCACAAGTAGTTAGAAGTTTATTGTGTCTGCTTGATTGCAGATGATCTGTTGATAATTTGGGGCAGCTCGTTCAATAGGTAACAGGAGGTGTATGTGGGACTGCAGGGGTCTGCGTGTCCCACAGCAGAACTGCTGCACCCCCAGTCCTCTGTGTGGGGCTTTGATCTGAAAAAAAACAAAACAGCCTGAATGTTACAGTGTAGGTGCTCACGACTTCAGGCACACCAAGGATCTTAGTAAATGCAGGATGATTGCTTACACATCTCCTAACTCACAAATCTACAGAGCTCGAAGCCAGGCATTATCTCACTGAGCTTTTGAAAGAGATAAACACTCCATTTTCGCTGCCTTTTCATGTGCAGTCAGATAAATGTAACAGCTTGCTGCTGCTCAGAGAGGGAGGACTCATTCCTCCTGCCTCCTTTTCCATTCCCCCCTTACCTTTGCTCTTATTGCAACTTGTCCTACCATGTGAACCAGAGCTGGAGGCGCAGCTCAGAACCCCCCTCACCACTGCAGGAGTTACCGAGGCTCAGCACAGATAGATAGGGTGCTGGTGTTTGGCTGGGAAGGGCAGCTGGGAGCAGGATAAAGGGAAGCCTGGAATGAGAGTGTGGGAAGAGGCCCTTGCTTTTATGCTGCGATGAGATGCTGCACTGAGTCACTGTGTCTTAGGGAGCTGTACCATTTTAGCCATTTTCTTGTCTCCACTGAAGTACACAGGATGGACCTGCTGAATGTGTGACTGGCATGAAGACTCCCCAAATGGCTTAAGCCCACTTCATCCTATGCACTGCACCATCCTCTTATGATGAACTTCCTTCTCACTCCAAGCGCACCCTCCTATATCCTCCTGCACTAGTCCAGCCTGAAGGACAGGCAGCATAGGACTGCTTAGGTCTACATTTTAGTTTGAAGAGATCAAATAATCATAGAATTGTTTTTGTTGGAAGGGACCTCAAAGCCCATTCAGTTCCAATCCCCTTCCAGGGGCAGGGCTGCCACCTAGCAGATCATGCTGCCAACAGCCCCATTCAAGCTGACGTTGAATGCCACCAGGGATGGGACATCCATTCTTTGTGGATTCTCTGGGTAACTTGATGGAGCTTTCATGTGGTAACTGCATTTTTTTTTTTTTTTAAATCAGAAAACAAACCAGCAAGTTCCACAGCTAAGTGTTGTTGGTGAATAAAGTCTCTCTTCACATTTGCATTTGTTAACATTAACATCTTCCTCACATGTGTTCTAGAAGTGAAATAGCAATGCCCTATGTGTTCCATTTGTCTAAGTATGGTTTGTATGCGTATGTGTTTATGTGTTGAAGAACAACAATGTATATATCTCAGGCTATTATTATCCTTTATTATTTACTGTTTACTATAGTGTCCAAGGAAGATCTATCAGAAACCGAAGACCTTATCATCTTCAGTCTTACAGAGGCAAAATTAAAGGCAATCTAGTCCATTACCTCAAGGCAAGGAATATGCTGGCAAGTTGAACAATGAATTTTCATAAACCAGCGAATAATACGTCTCAGGGAAGTCAAATTCACAAGCCATCTTTGAGTTTGTGAAAACATAAAATAACTCACAAAGTTCCTCCCTTGAAAGTATTTTTCACTATTTTCTTTTCCATTTTGCTCTCAAGCATGATGTTGGAGACTCTAAAAGTCAAGCTACTTTTTAGCTTGCCTATTACCTACATGTATTTCCATTTTTCTCAGGTCCTTTTATCAACTGCAACACTACCGAACTTCTTTCAAATACAAGAGTCTATGAGCAAAAAGGTTGTTACTAAGAATGATTTACGACTGCTACTTTCTGAAAGGATAATCAGCTCACTTTGAATGGTGCTATCCTTCTGTTGCAGCTCTGCAACAACGCGTGGAAACACACTCTTGAAATATTAGTGGAAAATACTGAGGACTTTCTGGTGACAGGAATATTTACACTTTTAAAAGTCATATCTAGTAAAAATTTTAAAAGATACGTGTATATATACTTGCTTCACAGTGAATTGCAGTAGAAGTAGATTTCTGTCTTAAAATGTTAAGTAGTGATTTTGGATAGATTTCTATTGATTTAGTGACAGCTGAATGGGTGTAAATCTGCAGCCAGTAGTAGTTAGAACTAGACAAGAAGACATTACTAGTATATAATATTTTGTGGCAAATGGCAGTAACTGCAGAAAATCTAGGGATTAGATGACGGAAACTTGTTCATATTTCTTTCTTATCAGTATCTGTAGCTCCTCATGGAGACTGACAAAAATATCTACAGAGCAATCCAAATTGCACATAAGCCTTGGGGTTTCACTTTGTGCCTTTTGATGCATCTCTGATCGGGCTTTGTTTTGGAATGTGTGATGCATTATCATCAACCATTCCAAGTAAGCACTAATGTTAATTACACTAAGCACAATTCTCCAGTTGGTCCATCTGCTAGTCATTTCTTCTGATATCTATTTTTGTTTGGGGTTTCCTCTTCCTTCCAGCTTTCTTCTGGCTTTATTTCAGTAATGGTACACTTCTTATTTATTTGTTTCTCTTTAAATTACATTTCATGGTTTCAAGAAATTTTTTAGATTATTTCAGTGTGTAGTTTTAATGTTACGTTATGGTTTTGTGTATGAATGTTTAACAACTTTAATATACAGTATATATCTTGAAAAGTCAATCTCAGTGTATTTTCATGAGAAGTTGGGCTGGGCCACAGAAATGCTCGAAAGGGTGAAACACCTCCCCTAGGAGGACAGGCTGGGAGAGCTGGGGCTGTTCAGCATGCAGATGAGAAGGCTCCAGGAAGACCTGAGAGTGGCCTATCAGTATCTAAAGGGGGGCTGTGAGAAAGAAGGGTACAGACTCTTTAGTAGGGGCTGTAGTGACAGGACAAGGGGAAATGATTTCAAAGTAAAAGAGGGGAAATTTAGATTGAATACAAGGAATTAGAGTTGTTTTTTTTTTAATGAAAAGGTGAAGGTGATTGCGAAGGACTGGCACAGGTTACCCAGAGATGTGGTGGATCTCTCCTCCCTGAAGACATTCAAAGTCAGGCTGGATGGGCCTCTCAGCCACCTGATTGTGCTATAGGTTCATTGTAGGGGAGTTGGTCTAGATGCCCTTTAAAGATCCCTTCCAGCTCAAATGATTCTATGATTCTATAATCCTTTGCCATCATCAAGTGAGAACCAATTTAGTTTTTATTTCAAACATGCTATGTTTGCCATTCTTTTTCACATCATTTTCAGCTAAAAACAGTATTTTCAGCATTACGCACCTCCAGCTTTACTTGTGGTGAGAGCTCAGCTCTGTCACCGACGTCGGGAGTAGCCAGGAAACGACCTAGTCCCACTCAGCCCGCAGGTCTCCAGGACGATGTGCGGGCGCGCAGCGCCGCGCAGCACTGTGAGGCCCGTGCATGGCCGGGCGCGCACCGCCCTCTGCAGGGCGGCCGGGAGATCCCCGGCACCGCTCCCCAACCCTGCGGCCGGCCGGGGGAGCTGCATGCTGGACTTACAGTCTGTACGGTTCAAAATAACTTCATGAATTACATTTCCCCTTTTCTTCAGCAGTGTCTCAGCCTTTCCCCAGCAGACACCGTACTGCACTGCTGCTCACAAGGTCCGGGGTTGTAATTGCAAGGACTTTATAGGGAAATTTGAATAGCTGTTTTTAGGACGACTTTAGACATTGCGAGCTGAACACAAAGCATGTTTGGAAAGCAATGTTTGAGGACATGGACATGCTTCCTTTACCTGCATCAGTAGGAGTTTAACAGTGAACCAGACAGAAAAAAAAAAGAAAGGGGGAAAAAAAAAAAAAAAAGGAAAAAAAAAAAAGCAATTTTTTTGTAAAATGTGAGATTTCATAAATCTCCAGGTGAGGTGTGGTGAGGTTCTGGTAAAGTCAAGGGTCTGGGCAAATAAGTGTTGCAGAAGCAGTTGTCTACTGCATTTTTCAAAGCCGTAGGATTGGCACAGTGATGTGTGAGCGCCTGGTTCTTAAATGTGGAGGAGGCAGAAGTATTTAAGGTCTTATAGGCTGACATTTGCTATTCAGTTTAAGGTTTGGAAAAGTAAATTTGGACACATCTTTCCTGTTCTATATGTTAAAGTTCCACGAGGTAAGGGAAGGCAAGTGAGAAGAAGTTTACTAGACTTATTCAAACTACCTGGGCAACAGGACAGCTGAAGGCTAAACCCTTCATAAGAGCTGAGGCTGGGTCAAGTTTATGAAGAGCAGATCACAAAAGTGTTCCCTGCTGAGTTTTGAGAGGTTCTCCCAGACCATCAGGTAGGATGTGATTTGAATTCCTTAGTGGTTTTGTCTTGGTTTGTTTGTTTTTTGTTTGTTTGGTTTTTTTTTTTTGGAAGGGATGTATGGTGGTGATGCAGAGGAAAGGGCTATGTTAGTGCCTTTAATTTCCCTAAAAGCTAGAGTTTGGAAAAATGCTTCTTGTTGTAAGGTCCTCAGAGGTCAGTGATGTGCTGAGGGGAAAGGAGATGAGTGCCTTGCTCCTAACGCTCCGGTATCTTTTTCTCAGATAGTTCTTTACATCTTTTTCTTAGGGTTAGACTTAGGGCAAGGGTTAAGATTAGACCTGGAAGGTAAAGCCTGCTGAGGTGAGGAGTCTGTACTACTACATCCCTAAGTTTGCAGTAGCTTAAGGAGGCCTTTCTTTTGTCTGTCTAAGGGTTCGTGCTTAGTTACAGGGCAGAAAGCAGCACAAGGCTGGAACCAGTTGATGTGAGTGTCTTGGACTTCAAGTAGCCAGGAATTTCTGGGGTTTGATCAGGGCTGCTACTAGGGTCTGGAAATGCACAGAAGCAGGTTCTATGCTGAAGTCTTCAAGCCCAATGCAGTTAGCTTGGGGTTAATGGTTAACAATTTTAAGACCTTTTTTTTTTTTTTTTTTGGACAGCAGGTGGTGCTTGGTCTACGTTATTATTTTGGTTTTCATGAAAGCACAGGACGCTGATCAGAACAGACCTGGAATTGTGACTTCCCAAACAATAACTACCAGCTTACAACTGGGGAGAAAGTAAACCTTCCGAGGTCAGGAAGAGTAGACATCTCTTTACCAGGTCTCACTAGGATGTTCCTGAGAAACTGAGAAACGAAGGCAAGACCTGCAGATTTCCTGATTGCTGGCCTCATCTGCACATTGTGAAAGATTCATAAAACTCAGCATTTAGAAATAAGATCTCACTATATCACAGAAGTCAGAACCACCTCCTAGTTACTGAAAGGCTGCTATGAAGAATCTCATGACCCCGAAGCTTTTTCTTCTCCAGGCTGAACAAGCCCATGACCTCCAGCTCTTGCCACAAGGTGTGAGCTCCCAGGGAGAGAAGGGAGCAACGTGTGCAGGCTCTGACAGGTGCAGTTGTGCAGCATGCTTTCAGAACTGAAACTCTTGCTGTGACACAGCGTCCTGCAGCAGGTGTTACATTCTACCCATTTATCACTCAGGGCTTTAAGGTAATGTTACATGATTGTAGCCTTTTGCCATGGGATTGTCAGTTGTGCAACTCATCAGAACCAAGACTAATCAGAGTGAGAAGTATGCAGGTGGCTGCATTTACAGCAAATCGTGATCAGGATGATTATGGTCAGGGATATGAGCCTTTGTGCTCCAAGCTCTTCTCTCCACATCTTAGAGCTACAGCCACATTTCCAAATTTGCCCATGTGGACTGGGGTCCTCCCAGTCCGAGAAGTGAGTTATGTCTGCAAGGCTCTGATACACGCCTAAGCTATTACACGTTGTGCAAGAGGAAGATTTCCTTTGAAATAGCATCTTAGGGCAGTTCTTGCATTCTGTGCCAGCCCCTGTAATGTGCAGCACACCCATCTGTGCTGGAAGCAGTGGCTCCTGCAAACATCAGTGTGCATGGCACCTGCTGCGCGTGTGCATGTGCAGCTAACCACTATGAACTCACTTTGTTGCCAAAAGGTGTTTTTTGTCGTGTTCGGCCTCGCATTTCCCGTTGAGGCTCGGTCCCCTCCCGCCGGTGGCGTTCCCAGCGCTGACACGCGGTGGTGCTGCAGCCCTGAGCTTCGCGATGCTCCGCAGCCGCCGCGCTGTGCCCGACGCGCTCCCCTCGCTTTGCAGAAAGAGCTGAGGCCGGGCTAGTGCAGGCTCGGAGACCCCGAGGGTATCCTTACCCACTGAGCAACCATCATTCAGTAGTTCTTCAGTGAATAATATTAACCATGATACCTTCACTCTTCCTGGCCTCTCGGCAGGATTGGCCTCTATGCCTGTAGGAGGCCAAAGAGCCGTGGGAGGTGAGGGGCTGAGTGGGTATCCTGCTTTGTTCTGAGAGGCATCAGGCCTGTCCCGGCACTGCCCAGACACTTGGTGTATACTGACACTTGGTTTTGTCCCCAGGTATTCCTTCCAGATACCATCATGTGAAACCAGGCATTGCGTGGGATCCCTGAGGGATCAGCAATGCTTTCCTGTTGCGAACAAGGTTCATTGCTGTGTGGGAGGCAGCTGGTGCTGTGGTGAGGAGCTGCTCCCCTGTTCCTACCCTCCTGGCTCAGCCTTCTACCTTTGCAAAATATCAGGCAGGAGATAACCTGTATGGACAAATGATATTAATTGTTAGGACAGAGATCACTTGTTTAAGTGTGAATTCTTGGTACTAATACAAAAAATCATCAGGATGCACCACTGTAATTAATATGAATATTTTCTTTCTTCCCCAAAGATTTCCCTTTAAATCTAACTTATTTGGTTTATTAATTAGTCTTAATACTAGAGGCCCAAAGATGTTGCAGTTTGCACAGTGTAAGCATGAGCTGGAAGCATGACTGCTCATAGGGGCTTAATGGGAAGCCACCAGATTCAGGCTCAAAAAAACCCACTCTCCTTCTGACGAAAGGCAGTGGACATACAAACACAAATGAGATGGAGAAGCACAGCGAGCGTGCTCCTGCAGCAGCAGTGGAGGCACTAAGCTGATGTGGAAAGTCTGTCTGCCTTACTAGGCAGTAAAATATGTTCTTACTTGGTGGTACCCTGTGGTGAAAGCCTCAAAACATATGGTAGGATCATTTTGGTTTTGGACACATGTTTTAATGCTGTTTAACATGCAAGCTTCAGATTTCATTGGCCTTAGTAGATAAAAGCGAGCTTCTTATAACATCCTGCTGCTTTGCAGAGGCTGATTTTATGTGTGGACCTTGGAGTTGGGACAGATGGAGGGAATTATGCTTCAGCAGGAAAAAAAGATGCCCATCATTGAGTTATGAATGGGAGAAATTATAACATATGACACTTATTCAATCTCTTTTTAAAAGAGAGAAATAGAGAGACAAAGAGAAGGAAGGGAGGAAGGGAGGAAGAAGGAAAGGAAGGAAAGAAGGAAGAAAAGGAAAATAAATCTGGAATTTCCTTTCACTATTTGAATGGAATACTACTTTTTCCACAAGAAAAAATGTGTTTGTTTGGTTTAATTTTCTTGGTTTGTTTTCATCATTGTTGTAATTCTCTCTTTCTTTCAATATCTGAAGGTTGAATATAGAAGAATTTTGGTTTAACCTTTGCCTGTGGAACAGATATAAAGTTTGTTTTCCTTTGCACCCTGAGGTCTGCCCTTTTAACCAGAGGATTAAATTACACTTCATTTTCCCCTGGAAATCAGTGAGCAACCATGGCTCTTCTGGGAAGTGAGGGAATATAACTCAGTCTATCTGACAGACTGACCACATTTTGATGAATTCTTCTTGAGAATTGTGCCTCAGTTTATTTTAAATCAGTTCTCAATTCAATGCCAAACATTGCTTGATCTTTGTTATTTCAGTCTAACATACACCTGGTCATCTGTAAGTTAGTAATTTACGGATTGTATGTGGATTGTTCTTGTATATCCTGTTGTTCCTGCTTAAACTCAATGACTATCATAGCATGGGAGAACTCCAGGAGGATTTTGCCACAGTTCTCTAAGAACATGCTTCCGTGATTAACTCCAGTGCTTTTGTTAGGAAGGGGTGATTTTTTTTAAATGTACTCTCTACTCAGACTCACAGAAATATGTTAGGCACAGACATATAGCGTTTCTTTCTTCATTTCGTGAAAAAGGTGTGTTTCCTTCTTTCTGCTCGCTGCAAAAGGTATGTTCCCTCACAGCCTAGCTATGTGAAAAGTAAGGAAATCTTGCCTTAGACTGCCCCTTAGAGTATAAAACATGCTCACTGACATGTTTTGATGTTAAATAAACAACACAAGAGAGCCTGAGATGGACCTCAAAACAAACCTCCCTATAAAATTACACACACAAATAGCATTCATGTTATTATAATGCAAGTCTTCCTGCAGGATAACAAGAAAACTGGTAATGGTGCTGAGCTAATTGACAAAGTAGAATCCAACAGCAAAGAACTACGTCTCCTGCCTGGACAGGTGATCTGCTGTGTGGGCCGTGTTTAGGAGACAGAGGGAAGAGGATAATCCCATTCACAGCCAAAATGAGAACTCTCTGAGGAAGCTTTGTGGGCTGGCAGAAGTCTCTGATGATGGACTGGGCGACATGACCCTCTTGGGAAGAGCAACTATATGCAAACACTCCTGCACTGACCTCCTGGTCACTGCACCATGGCCCAAACCCAGCCGGTCACTCCCACGCTGACCTTTGCTGTTCTTTAGGGCTGACCTCCCTACCCTTGTGGAAGACATAGCTGTTGGATACAGCACTGCTTCTCAGCCATGGCTCAGCTTCTTAACTGTTGCACCAGTATTTCTCCCACTCAAATGTTCTTCAGGACCGTCCGCTGTTTCCTGATCCAAAAGGAAACTTTCCTTCTGGAAGTTGATTTGTTTGATTATTTTTGTTGTAGATCACATTTGCAGACTGCTAAAGTGCACAAAGGGAATGTGGCCAGATACTTTCTCTATGCCTTGTGTTCTGGCTGAACCCTCTAAACAAAACTATAGCCCTCAAAGTAAATTTTGTTTCTCTTATCCTGAATCTCTCTCTTTTTTTTCTGTCTTCCAGCTGCTCAAGCAGCAAGGCTGTGGCTTGTTGAAAGAAAATTTTATTGTTTTCCCATCTCCATATATTTTTTCCCCCCTTTTTAGGGTAAGTAATGTGCAATACCATCTAGTTTATATATTTTTTTAAGCTGTCGATGGCAAAAACAGTTACATGGATTGCCCAAATCTCTCAAGGTGTGTTTCAGCCTTTTTATGCAGTAGAACCCCATGATGATTCATGGCCTGGCACATTTGGTCTGGTTCAGAGGCTGATGCACTGATGTAACGCTGCCTGATCTTTTATATTATATCAACTGCTCACTGCACACTGCACTGCCTTTGTGAAAGTTCATGCTCTGGGATAACAGTACATGGAAATGACTTGTTTTTCAGGACAGGCATGCTTTCTCTGTTGTAAAAGCATATGCCATGAAAGTAGATGTTACCTTGATGTTTTTTTTCCTTAAAACATTACTTTATTATAGCTTATTAGTGAAAGGAGAGGAAAAAAAAAAAAGAAAAAAAAAGGAGAGGAAATGAGAAAAGGGCAAAGAAAAGGAAAAGCAAAAAGGAGAAAGAAAAGGAGGAGGAGAAGAGAAAGAAGGAAGAAAAAGAGGGCATTTTGAGTACAGAGCTAAAGGAGATCCACATCCTGCCAGGTTGCCTGGGCTGGGTCTGCTCTGCTCACTGTGCTGAGAGGTCTCCAGGGCCTGTCCAAGGAAAATATGTCTCTCGCAGCAGAGTGTCTGCCTTTTTCAGAAATATGCAGGGTTTGAGAAGGCTGTACTTGTGCCTTCCCTGTGCTGGTAGGCTGTCATGCATGAAGTAGCTGAAAGGTGTAGTCGTGTGTCCATGCTATTCTTGAAGCATAAATCCTATTTCTCTCAGTCAAAGTGAGACAGCCATGAGCCATGGTTGAGGGAGCAGCACATGAAAACACAATAGGTTTTGGTCCAAACAGTCCTTGCATGGTTTTGAGAGTGAACAAAAATGCCAGTGAAATATGCTCGGGAGCCTCTGCTCCGTTCTGACAGCAGCCACGTGGCATGGGGTGCTTGGATTGTGCCAGAGGGCACAGCATGGGCCTTAGCAGCACTTCAGCAGCACCCTGGGCAGCCTCTGGGGCCTCCTTCATCAGGTGAAAATTTTCCCCTCCAAAAGCAAGCCGTGTCTGTGCTCACTGCCCAGTAGCGGGGCTGGTGTACAGCTGTGCCTTTCTACTGCTGAATGGGAGGAAAGGCGGTGCGTGGGGGCACGTCCTGTTTTGCAGGCACATAGGGGCTGGGCAGTGAGCCTCTTGCACCGTCACCTTGCCCTGATCTGTGAGGTGCTGAGCTTGGTGCAAGGAAAGAGGCATTTCAGGGAGTTAGGCTTTCTGCAGTGGTCAGGAGAGGACACTGCGTTTCTCAGTTAGGTGAAAGGGCTGTTTCAGGAGGCCTGTCCTCCCCCCGCAGAGCTCGCTGTCCCTCCTGCATTTGCGAGATTTCATCTGGAAGGAAACAAAAGATGCAAACACCAGACCCAGTATGTTAACTGAAAAAGATATTTTTTCAGTCAAGCAGATGGTGAATAGAAACCTGCCATAGAAACCGGCTTGCGCAACTCTTTTCACAATCAGCACGCCTGGTAAATACAAAGCGCCAGATAGAACAGTGAGATAGAGCCAGTCAAAACAGCCTGTGCTATTAAAACGGTGAAGTAAAGAGCATATAGCAATTTACAGTGAACTTGCAGAGGATATGTAAAAACACAAAGGCAATGATGTAATCCGAGCACTGCTTCCAAACCTGTCTGTGACAGTCTTGGTGAATGCATGCAGCCTTGTGGACAGCAGGCAGACCTCACCGTGGGCATGAGCTGGCTGAGGCTGCTGGGCAGAGCCAAGCCCGGCCTGCACAAGGGAGGGATGGAGCAGTGAAATGAGCGGCACTGATGTGTGGGGGGAGGGCAGAAGAGAGGGTGCGTGGAACAGGGGTTGAGCGCCTGCTGTGCAGAAGGATTTCTCCAAGCTGAGTGCTGCAAAGCTGTGCTGGGAGCTTACTTTGATTTAAACATTTAGACATTTTGATTAAATGTTTATCACAAAGACCTGAGCTACATGACTGAATGTAGCATTTGATGGCAAGCAATTGCAGCTAGGATATACAACATGGTACATTAGCTACCTTCTGTTTATCCAGGCTTCTCCTAAGGTTTGTGGGTATTTCAGAGGGCAAATGCTCTCCAAAACAGCCCATTTTAGTTCATTCTTATCAGCATTCTTCATTACTGTGAGTAGTTCAGTATACACATTGTATGAATGTTCTGGAAGAGTGAAGAGGGTATTTTCTATCACTAGGATAGAAGGATCCAGCCTGGCAAGGACTAGCGGCTAAGACTGGCACCCTGCAAACAGACCTGCTGATTTTACAGCTGGTATCCTCTCTCTCCCTATTTTCCCTTAGATCTAAAACTTTTGTTTTAACAGCCACTTGAGTCCCTCGCATGGGTTGCATACACTGACGGCAGTTCTCCCGTGCCCCCATCTTCCCTTCCAGAATCTTATTTCTGATTGACTTTCACACAGAAGAAACTCCCGGAGGAACTCGTTGAACCATATGGGTCCTATCTTTTGACATAACAATTATTGCCTGATAATAACACAATGGCGATAGCAGCATGTTTGGGAATCAACAGAGAAATACTAATGAATGTTAATGCATTGTTTTAATTTAGTACATTTGTTTTGTTGATGTACTTATTAACCTTCTGGTCTGTGGTTAATAAGGCAGTCTATTTTAAGGTAGTATTATCTGGGGGAAGAAGAGAAAAACAACACTGATGAAGTTAGACAATTTGTTCCTCATTTCATTCACATTTTGTTTAGTAATTGACAGCAGATTTTGATTGCCAGCCCACAAACCACACTTTGACTGGAGTGACATTGATGTTATTTTAATAAGACAGTGACATAGGGATATGTTTAAAAGAGAATATGTGGCTTATTTTAGCCACACAAAAGGACATTATGTCCAGGAAATGCTATGTGCCACATAAGGCAGCCTGGAGCTCTGCAATGGACATACAAGCTCTAGCCTGCAAGAGGCCACGGCTGTGGTAGCAGGGGGCAAGAAGAGAGGCAACAACCAGTGGCCATGGGCTGCTTAGCAGAGCGCAGGGGATCACTCCCTGCAAGGAATAGCTTCTTCCTCCCTGATTTAAACTACTCCATCACTTCTTTTCCACCCTTCTGCTTCCATGCTTCCTGGTTCCTGTGGCCATATTTATATGTGGTTTATTGATGCCCCCTAAGCTTGGTTCAAACAAAGTTACTTGGCCTGGGATTTGGAGGAATGGGACAATAGGCGTATCACTGGGAAAAGAAACAGCTTTAAATGTACTTCAGAGAATCCTGAGATAAGGTATGTCCCTCCCTCATCCTCCTTTCTAGATAACTTTTTTACTCTGGATGAGATTTATGGATGCATTTGAGGAATGAAAGTAATTTTTTCACTGGTGTGATAAGATTTGTTCTTCTAAAACATTCTGGCCTGTTTGAGAGCTTTCCTCTTAGTGGCTTTTATTGCTCCTGTACATAAAGCAACATTCCTTATTTGCACTTTTGGGAAAAATTACCTCAAAAAACTGGAAAGATGGAGCCTGGAAGTGTAACTTTGGAAGTTTAGCCAGCAAGCATCTTGCTCTGATGACCCTAATCAGCCCCACTTGAGAACCAGCCGCTCTTGCCCAGGCCCTATTTAAGCTCAGCCAGGGGCCTTTTCTCTCTCTTTTAGTGCCTCTGCAGGGTGCTGTTTTCCTGTCCTGCCACAGGTGCTTCAGTACTGATCTAACCTGTGGGGTAGGCTGCCCAGTCTGACCTTGGATGTGCTCTCCTGCTGTTCTGCTTTCTGTGGGTACAGACCTTCTCTGGGAGACAAATTGTACTTCTCCAGTGCTCTGAAGAGAAGAGGTAAGAGAACATAAATTTACGGCCTGGTTTGCTAGAGTAATCCATGTTCTCTGTGGGTGTTGTGTTGTACTGAATTCTGATGTTGTGGTTTTTGGAAGAGCTGAAGCATGCTTGAACTGTGTTGTAGTCTGTGTTTCTGGTAAGCTTAAACTTGCTTGTAGCCCTCCCTTCTAAACCTTTGGTGTAATTCTGCCAGCCATGTTCCTTATAACACTCATTTGTTGATACTCAATTGTAAGTAGCTTCTCCTTTTTATGAATAGACCATTACATTGCTGTTTTCCAATTAAGTTTTATTTTTCAAGCTTTTATATTAAGGAAAGGAAAAAATCTTCACGTGTAGGGTGAAACAATACTGTGTATTACTGTATATAAAGACACGTTCAAGTACAAGTTAGAAACTGCTATTTCCAGTGGCTTCCTGCTGTGCTGGAACAGCTGAAGGAAGAGTAAGAAAATAGGCAAAAGGATGTGAGGACACAGTTCTTTCTTTCTCTGTCTCAGTTGTGTTTTCAGGTATTAAATATTTTCTTGTTTTAAATGGAAAAATATATTCATGATAATTCAGCTCATTTTGAAAGTACTGTGGAAGGTGTTTCCATTCTCCTGGGGTTTGTATTGGGACCTCTGTTTATCAACCATGACTGCACACTCCTCCTACACAAGCAGCTGTCTGTCCTGGATCAGTGCCTTCAATCTGTGGGTTGCCAACTCCCCCTAAAAAAGGCTGTTTTTAAGTAGTATCCCCTAGATTTTGCATTGACACTGACATATGAATACAGAACATGTGTTCCTACTATGTGAGCTTATCCTTGTGCCTTGGAAATACTAGAGATTCCTTGCGTCCTAGTGACTGTACGCACACTAAGTCTTCTCTTTCTGTTAATTCCTTCTCTTCGCAAATGTCAGTAAGAAGATGAGCAAGCTAAAACAGTACCAGTTTATTATTATTATTATTATTAACTGAGCTTTATTCATTGCAGTGGACACTCATATTATCCCTTCCCACACTTTTTCCTCTGGAGCAGCTGCTTTTTCTATACCCTGCTGGTACAATTAATGAGAACAACAAGGTCCACTTGTGCTGACTAATGCTGAAGCCCCCACAACTTTCCAAAAGCCACAGCAGGAAGGAGAGAGCTGTGTGTGTGTAGCGTCTTGGAACAGTGATAGCAGCAGCCTGCAAGTATTAGGGTTTGGTCTGTCTGTGCTTACAAAGTCCATTTCTGATATACCCATGTTTCTTGGGAAAAGTAGTACAGTAGAGTTACTGTTATTATGACACAGCCACTTCCCAGAAAGCTTTAGACCTGACAAAAATACTTAAGAACTTATTTTGCACAGTGAAGAAATTCCTTTAACGGGGAAAAGTACCGACACTTGCTTTGAAGTATTTTTTCCTTGGACTATCTTGATATGTGTACTACAGAGCCACCACCTGACTTAGTTCAGAATTATGCACGTGCTATACTGTTCTTTAAAATCATTGATTTCTTGGAAGCTATATTGATCTGTGATAGTAGAGCACATACAATTCAGTATGATTTTCTTGTAACTCCTTATTCATTTTTAAGTACATATTCCGGTGCCTGTCTTCTACAAAGTACCCTTGGTGCAGCACATCTAAGACAATCTGAGACAACAATTCCCTATTGTTTTTCAAAATACCTTTCAGGTTTTTGAAAATTTGACCTGAGTCATTCAATTGTGGTGGCATATCAAGGGGGAAGTGCATGATACCACTCCAAGTCAAGTAGGGAAGCATTTCAAGGGTAGCTTCAAAGAAGCCAAGATGTACCTTTCAAACTATACTTTCTATGAAGTATGATGAAGACATGGCAATGCTGGATTCTCTGAACTTAAATTCAAGTGAAATATCATAGACATAGGGTATGGAGCTGTGGATCGAAGCTACAAGGAGCTTATACAGATCCCTGTAAATAGAAAGACTGAAGATTCAGACTTAACAGGATTGGATAGCAGGCTGCTCATGAAGTGAAAAGAAAGGTGGAAAAAATCTGTCCTGTCTTTAAGGTAAGATTAGATATTTCGCATGAAGTTTCTCTGGACAGTGCTTACAACATGGAACTGAATCAGTAGACCTCAGATAAACAGAAATGTGACCTCATCTATTTTTGAGCTCTTAATTTTTCCTCAGTCATGTCAGAAATGTGCACGTTCATTAACTGTGGTGTTGTGTACAGTACTCATTTGTTTTCAACATTTGCTTTTCTTTATGTGACATGATTAAGATGTGTTAGTCAAAATTCCATCTTGGATGACTTTGAGTACAACAAGGCTGTTGTGTGGGTTTGGGGCTCATCCAACTGTGTGAGGAAGCAGCCCTCAAAAAGAATGAAATTACATTTTTTTTTGTTTGTTTGTTTTTCAATTCTCAAAGAGAGTGAGTGATCCTGGAGATCCAGATGGAGGTCTGTTCTCTGGCAGCTACTCTGCATGTTTGTGTTGCTCGGTAGTCCAAGTTGCTTTCCTCCCTTGGACATTTACCTGGTCTGAGTGTACCCCAAAGTACAAGAAAACTGATGGTTGTAAATTACCTCAGAAAAGTTCTGCAGCTCCATTAATTAACATAGTGCTGTTCAGGTTTGAACTTCTAATAATAGTAGCCTGTTGATTTTATTTATCTTGGAAAATAAGAAGTAGTTATAAGACACAAACTAAAATAGCCAGAATGATTAAATGTGGGCTGGAGCCATCAGAAGGAAGCACTTAAACAGTGTTATTACCAACCAGGCTGATAAGATGCTTTTCCATCAGAAGGGGATGTGACAGCATACAGAAGCATTTTGTCATTCGCATCTAGAAAGAAACATTTTGGTCCTGTGACAACTCTTCATCATTGCTATATATTAAGAACACATGTCATCCTTTTCACAGCTTTCACCGGAACTGCCAAATAAACTGGGTATATTTATAGCCTCTAGAAGAAAGCAGGCACTGGTGTTTAAAGTGCTGTTGGTGATTCATGGAAAACTGATAAACACTAATTTCAAAACAATGGTGCTCAGGGCTTGCACTGTGCTCCCTATAGGTGCTGTTCTTGTATCTTACAACTTAGTCATGCATCCTGAAACACCCAGAGGTCTTCCCCATGGTCTATTTTTGTCACTAATGTCATTATGCTTGGATTCCTTTTTTCATCATAATGTATGTGTTGTGCCTGCTCAATAATATTTCTGCACGTAAATACAAGTTTGTGGTAGAATCCAGTAAGAAGCTGGTAGACCAGCAACAGCAAAAAACTTCGTATCATAAGTGGCACCTTACTTGGAATCTTTAAAGAGCTGTAGGAGCTGACCAGGCATGAAAATAGCTTTTAACCCAAGGCTGATCTGTTGGTATTACGGCTGAGGCTTTTGCTTTTACTGCCTGTGCTCTCAGTCCTGAGTAAACATGAGACGCCGGAATGGGTGAAGCAGAATCTTTTCTAAGCATTTAACTCTGAAAGAGGTGGTTATTTTCACTTGGACTCACTTCCTGAAACATTATATAAGTTCTTGTTGAGCAAAGATAAGAGGTTAAACACAGTTGGTACTAATCTCTCTAAATTAAAACAATGAACAAGGCCCTATAATACAAAAGGGGGAAATTAGAAATGAATTCTGCAACTTCAACAAAATGATCGTAATTTTATCCTCTGGATTTGGAGCTGTTGCTGGTTTACTATTCCAAATAAGTGATCATTGGTAGGAATTAAGGTCTGGGGGAGGGCTTCCTGTTGCTGCCACTAGGAATTAAAAGAACTGACAGGTGTACAGTGACCTGGTTGCTGTGGGACTAAAACCACTACTGCACCCCATGCCAGGAGCCTGTGTTCCTGGCTGACAGATGGCAGTGTGCACAGGGGAGCGTGTACCAGCAGCATGGGCCTTCTCCTAATGTGTTCTCCCTGGTAGAACTCTTCTCGCATTCTAGAAAAAAAGTTTCTGGTCTCTGGATTTCCATTGTGAGTGGTCTCCATGCTCAGCTGGGAGGCATTAAAGCCCTTTCTTGACCTCTCTGCTGTGGTCAGTGCATAAAGCCTCTTGTGACCAACCCACTGGTTCCTAATGCCTCAGGACATGCCACTAAACAAAAACGTATGTGTGCTATAGCCTAAGGTGACTTCATCATTTTCAGAATAATCTTGATATTTCTTTTGGGTCAGCCCCAAGAAATTCTCTTCCTAGAGCAATGTTAGTCTGTTCCCTGTTGAAAATAGATAATGTGGAGCAAGTATAATCATATCTGGACTGGATATATTTTTTCATTGAAAAGTCATTGGTCATAGATATGGCTATGTTCCTTAAAGATGCATTTTTCCCCTCCAGAAACACCAAAGCAGAATAGTTTTTGGAAAAAATTTTATAGATAGCCACAGCTGGTTGCCACATCATTAGAGAAGATGCCAGCAGTGTTGTTGATAGGAGATCTTAGCATTCATCAGCCTTGGAAATAAATTGTCTGCCACAGCACCAATTGGAGCTGTGCATCAGAGATAGAGTATGCTATATTTGCCACAGGATACTGGATAGTGGCTCTTTCTCCAGTGCAGGGTTGGAGTTGAGAGGGCAAGGAATGAGATGATTTTCTTTCTATAAAACCTCAGGGTTTCCTTAGATGTATCTGTGTGCTGAAGGATATGACTGGGTGAGATTTTCATGCAAGCGGGCTTGTTCTGGATTTAATGAGTAACTTCACAAATGTTAATGAATGCAGAAATGCAGTGTTCCCCTGAGTACAGCTGGAGACTGCATTTGACTGCTTGCTGTATCTGAAAATGTACTTACACAGGGTTAATGCAGTGTCTAGCAGTAAGTCCTGTATGTTAATTCCAACCCCATGCCCTCCTGGTTGTACTGTTTTCAGAACTTCGTTCAGAAATGACAACTAGATAATTAAGTGAAAGCTAATTACATCATCATTGTATGCTCACTGGTCAATAATACATGCTTCTTGTAATTTATAATAACATTGGAGAAGAACACTTGGATCAATTCAATGCATGCTCAGTATCAAGTGTTCTAATTTTCGTTTTTACTAAGTGCATGCAAAGCAGGAAGCTCTTTTTTTTTTTCCAGCTCTCACCTTTGTGTGTATCAGTGCTTGGAGGGAGAAAACTTCAGAGGGACAGCAGGACTTGTTGAAATACACAAAGTTTGGCATGGAAGGAGGAATGAGAATATTGCTGCACTTCAATGAGAATTATGAATGCAGTTATTTTTATCACTAAGGTCTTGCACAGAAACCTATTTGTATACATCTCTATTGTTTGTGAACAATGGAATGCAGCAAATAATGAAAGGAAATTTATGAACAAATGGGTGTGGAGCTTTCAGCTTAAATTTTCTTTTAAGATATGGAATTAAAGTATTGCAGCAGAATTATTTCATTGTTAGGACCTACCTTCCCACAGTAGGTTAAGAATCTGTGCCAGATTCCCCTGTAGAAAATTAGAGACAGCCATTTTTTACGGACGCTAGTCACAAAAGAGGATTACATGTGTAGGTGCAAAAGATAAGAAAACTTCGAGGTGATAGTTACGCATCAGAAGTATGCAAAGAATTCAAATGTTGCTTGTTGGCACGAGGTGAGTCTTAACACAGATGTTTTGGCAGTCAGGAAGAGATCCTAGTTAGTGTGACAATCCTGTGAAATTTCTGAAGTGTATGAGTTGATGTAAACACTGTCTTCAGACTATGCTGGCCACAGTCTGAAAAATCACTCTGTGATAGTAAAATATAAACTATAGTATTTTCTTCATGTCTTCCTGCATGGGAAAAGGGTTAAAAAAAAAACAACAAAAAAAACACCAAACAAATACATCTGACAGATTCAGTGCATTTTTTTTTTCCATCTCCCTTACCCCTTTGCTACTTGTCATCTATCCATGATGGAGTACACCAAGCACTGGGTTGGCAGTGTGTAGACATTCTGAACAAGGTGAAATCTGTCCTATATACACAGCTCACTTTCTATTTGCCTTGCAGAGAACTCCATCTTTTCTGAGTACTATGTAGGTATTTCACATTAGATAAGTTTTGGCTAAAATGTGCACTAGTCTGAGTGGTAGGCATGTGAGGCTTCACGGTGAGTGACTCTAAGACTTTTAGATTTGGGGGTATGTGCAGGATGCAAGCAGTCAGTAAGAACTTCAGTCTCCATAGTCAGTTACCACTGAGGTGTGTCCCTAGGACTCTGAAAATCACAGTCTTTTCTTGGGCAGAAGTGCAAGGACCTCAGATCAATGAGGAGATTTGCACTGACTGTGTTCCTTACAAGCTCATCCTTGCATTCACTGTCATTAGGGAAATTTGGGATAGCCTCTGGTTTTAGCATGTTTTCCCCATCCTCTGTAAGTTTTTATTTCTGGTTCTCCTCCCTGCTCTTGAATATTTCATTTTTTTCTGCATCTTTTCCTGTCCCATGCATTCAGCTAACATAAGAATCATTATTATTAGGTTATAACACACTAATTAGATTAACGGCATGTAATTGTTTTCGTATTAAGTTGTAATTTATAAGATGAGAGTTTTGGATTGTATGAGTTTCTGGTATTGTGGGTTTTTGTATTTACAAGTGCTAAGTTGTTAAGTCTGTTTTTGTCCGTGTTGTATAATGAAAGGTTATTTTCCCAATAAGCCTTCTGGGGGTTAGGTGGAACTACTGAAGCAGAACAGATATCTGATATCACTACCCTACTTTTGCAAGTGCATGTGAGAAATTAGATATGCAGGGCTTTGAGTAGACTTTTGCAATGTGCGTGAGGCATTAGGAAAGCTGGGATGGATGCAGCAGGACCAACTGGAAAGAGCTTGTTGTGGGAAGTAATTGAAGAGTTTAAGGTCAAACTAGGTGGGGTTTTGGGCAGCCTGATGTAATGGAGGCTGTCCCTGTCTGCAACAGGGTGGTTGGAATTGGATGGTCTTTTAGGTCACTTCCAACCCAAACCACTCTATGATTCTAATATTACATTTCTTCTGGCCACTTGTCTCACTCCTGCATCTCATTCTAGTCTATGAATAGCCTTGGAGCAAGTTGGACAGCTGCTTGTTTGTACACACAACCCACAAGGTTCCCATGCTGTCTTTCTCAATCAAACTGCAACAGTCATACAGCCTGCTGGCAGACTTGAGAATTCCAGTGAAGTTATGCCATTGCCTTCCTTTACTCTTACCCTTTCTTTCATCTCTTCCATTTCCAGTGGAAATGTTCAAGTGGACTTTGTACTACTACTTGCCTTTCAGGTAACATTTTTAAAAAGTTTACAGTTCCTTGGTAGAAACCCATTCTGCCTTTTATAAGTTGTACTGAAAACATTAAATTGAGTTGCATAACTTCCAGAGAAAATAATACAATGTAGTCAGAGTGAGATGCCTAATGGGTAAGCATTTCCTTGCTTCAATTTACTAGAAGGTGGTGCAGGAAAAAATGGTTTTTCCTCTGGAACATATTCATGGGCTTAGATCTGGAAATGTCTGTTTCTACATAAATGGGTGCTGTAGCCAAATGACTGAGGGTCTCCAAAGATTGTTTCACACTTTTTGCTACCCTGCATCAGTTAATTATGGAAAATAGGCAAATAAATTAGAAAGGGACTACAGTAGAGCAGGACTTTTTCTTGCAGTCATTTGGGGGAGTGTTTGCAGCTTCACACCTGTGACAGCAGAACCTGCACTGTTTGTTTATTCTCAAGGAGTTTGACTAGACCAACCTGAGATACCTGCTAGTGTTATGAGAGTATATAGAGGTGGTGCAATTGTCACATTGCTCCCACAATACTCACAGTAAGGAAAGCAGTTGCATTTTGAACATGTGGGAGAACTCCATGCTAGGGAGAATGTTGTTCTAGATAAGAAGCAAGAAAAATCTTGCCTGCTTGGGAAAACCAGTTGTACAGTGTATGTGTTTTTATGCTGCTTAAATAATCCCAATCATAAGTTAATTTGGATAAATCTAACATAAGTGAACTGTCTTCCTTTAATATGGAAGTGAATTCAGCTATAATAGTCACATTCCAAGTGAATTTGTCTAAGGGCAATGAAGTGATTTAATGAATACGTTCCTAATGAGCTGAAAGCACAAACTGCTGTTGTTTCTACTCTTAGAGGCTGTTGGTTTTTTTGCTATTAAATCCCAAGAAGTCACTGTCACAGCATTGGAAATTTTTAACACGACATCTCTAGGTCCGAATCCTATCTCTCCTCTAGCTGACCTCTCTTATCTCACCAGATGTCAAAATTGAGGGCTTTGCCTGCACTCTTCTGTAAGAGCTAGAGTGTTAACACCCGCTCCTTTCTCTGTATCAGAACACACCCTTGTGTTAACAAAAATAAATCCTGAAAGTGTTACAAAAATCATGCTTTATGAATGCCCCTGCATACTTTACCTTGGATATTCTGCTATGGATGTCACTTCCTCAAATAAGACTTACTATAATAAAGGTGATTTCTTTCCAGGGCTAGCATTCATGTTAATGGATTTATTTTCCAAAATACAATTTAGTGATGGGGCCATGTATGTAGAGATATGTCATGGTTTTGTCAAGGAAGTGAGCAGACAATCACTTGACAGCTGACTCATGCAGCTGGTTACGTGCATGCTCTCACTGAATTACAGCCACAAATCAATGAGATCTAAACACACGAGGAAAGGTGAAAATATTATTTTTCTTGCTTTGACTAAAGTAGTCTAAGAACATGTAAACAAATTTTTAGCATCTGATGCATGGCAAATTGTTGTCTGTGGGCACAGTTGAGTAAAAGTTTTCTGTTGTTTTTTAACATAGATTTTTTCCCACCAGACTTGGAGAGGTGAAAGGAGATGTGCTTAGTTGAAATTGTGGGGTTTGTTGTGTTCCTTTTAAAAAGTGAAAAATAAAAGCATTTAGAAATGAAATAGTAAAAAGGAAAAGATTGTTCTACAGTCCCACTGTTTTTGGTAACTTAATTTTAATTAAGCTATTTGATAAAGATACATAGGGTGAAGAGTACTGAAGCATTTTCTTTCAAAGGCAAGTTAAAATAAGGTTAAAGTCTCCTACAGAAAATTTGGTATTTTAAAACTACCTAATGCTAATTCAAGTAAACTTTTTTTCTTTAAAAGCACTTCTACAATTGATATTTTAATAGTTCTTTCATGTGCTTTGGCATGTTTTGAGCTTCTTTGCTGTATCATATAAGATCCCTATTGAAGTATATTAAAACCAGTTTCCTTGATATAATTTCTTTAACAATAGTTACCCTCTAAAGGGAAGTGTAGCAAGTAATTCTTACAGATAACGTTCTTTTCTTTATGCTGTCATACTTGCACTTTAAGACATTTTCCTAATTTTAGGACTTAATTTAGAAGACAGCCTAATTCGCCATACTGTGGAAGCAAGGCTAGCGGAAGTCCTGGAGTGAGAAAATAATTAAAATGCTAATGAACCTGGCCTGACCAGAGGTGTTTATCCAACAGACTTGAGGAGAAGGAGCGCAGTTGAAAATTGCAATAAGAGATCAAAAGATGTCTGAAATGCTTGGGAAAGGAAATAAAAATGTAAAAGCATAATTACATTAATTAAAGGTTTTGTGAAACAGATACAGAAGTACATAGAAGTGGATGATGCAGATGAATGTTTGTGATGAGCAGCTGATGTAATGTTTGAACTTGTTCATAAAAATATGGGTGCTTTTGTCTGCCAAGAACGAAGGAATTTTTCTATATAAATACAAAGTGCTGATTTGTGGAGGCAGAAAGAGACTAGGCAAAAGCACACGTGGATTCTTGAGAGGTAGATTTGTCAGTTTTCTTTGTTACCAGCCTGTCTCAACTGATACGTAACTCCTGTCAAACGACACTTCTCCACTTGGGGTTTCCTGGTGCTAAGCTGCTTAATATCTGAGCCCCTAAACAGTATGGCCTGACTTGCTGGGATGAATATCCCAGGGGCCTCAGAGAAGGTTGGTGTGCTTATCGAGGAACTGGAATTGGTGCTACTAAATGTCAGCTGCCATCTGGATGTGGGTAGCAGGCCGTGGCACAGGAGGTGGTGACTCTTGGTCACTACTGGAAAGATGACAAATTGCCCTAGAGGGGGCTGTATCCAACTAAAGTCATCTAGCAGTATCTTCTGTGCATGGAATAGGAGAGGCAGCAGCTATGGATACATCCTGCTTGGATCCTGGGTGCATCAGTGGGTATTTTGAAGATCTGTTTCTGATATGTAGCATGCCAGCTATAGACAAGTCTTTGGTCACTCCACTGTTGTTTTCATCTTGGAGGCTACTTTCAGAATGAGAACCATGCGTGTAGATTGTTTCACCCTCAAAGCAAGAAGCAGCATCTTTGCCAAAATCAACAGTGTGTTTCAAAGTCTTCCAGGTTCCCTAAAACACAAAGGCTGACTCAGAGCCATGACTCATGGTCAGGAAACAGCAAGCCAGGGGACTCCTTATCTGCTCTCCTATCTGGGGTGTGGGAACAAGCGGTGGGGTGGGGCAGGTGCCTGCTGGTGGAAGAGTAGAGGAAAGGTTAAATATGACAGCTTCCACTTCTTGGGGAAAGGGCTGGAAAACAGTCATCCTTTCTTGTGTCCTTCCTTACTGGCAAACAGAGTTGTTTTAGTAGTGAGTACTGTAGCTCCACTGACGGCTGTACAGTAAATCAGTCCATGTGTGAATTATTTATGTGAAAAACATTAGATTAAATCTTGCTAGTGATGAGAGTACCTCCAGGCACCCAAGGGATTGTCACTGCTGCCATTGCAGGGACTCTGGGCTCTGTCAGTCAGCCCCATCTGGCTCTGTTTGTTGTTACCATCTTCCTTTCCGCCTGCAGTCTTGCCAGTGCAGCAGTGATTCATGGCTGAGATTGTGCAGGATTTTTGCACCTGATATACAAAAGCAACCTCTGTGCCTGGATAGCAAAACCAGACCTTTCACTGGGACTTCTGAAAAGCAAAAAGGTGCTGCAGGACCTGGGGTAGTGTCAGAGAATAACTGTGCACAGCATCTCTTGATTCTTAGCAAGAGATGCTGAAGAATGCTACCAACTTTATGCATCAGGCCTGTCTGCACTATGTGCTCCTTTCAGTCCTTTCCTGCTTCGGGAGAAAATAGTTACTTTTAAGAGTCAGAAGGTAGTTAAAATTCTTTCCTTTCACATCTAATGCTAGGCAACATTGTTCTTGTTATTTCACTGTTTCCTGACAGGCTGACCAGTGGCTGCGTAGTCCTTTGCCCACCCACAGATATTCCTACCTTGACCTTCGATCTCTGCATCCCCTGTTTCCTGACTCTGCAGGTGAAGGGTTTTTGTGACCTCACTGCTTATGGCCCAGGAGAAATGGTCCTCTTTTATGACAGACCCATCTCTTCATGCCTTGGATCAGCTATGGGAGCTTAAAGAATCCCTTTGTGGTCTGGCTTGTCTTAGTGCAAGCTTTCCATGCGTTTGCCTTCACTCAGCACCCTTTGCTGGTGTGGCAGTGTCTCAGACCTGCTGCCAGCCTCTGCACAGTCTGAGCTTTCCCTTTCTTTCCCAGCCTCATGTGGTAGCATGTGTCTGGTATAATGAGGTTGGTGATTAACCAAAAAAAATTATTAAAGAACTTTCTTCCTCTGGCTGGGGTCCAGAAAGATAAGAAGTGGCTACTGTAGGACTATCCAGAGGAGTCATTGGAGCTCATGCAGGCACAGTAATTGAGTGCTGGTTGGTGCTGCAGGCACTCCACTGCTAATACAGGACCTGGCTTTGCTGAACTGGCCCACTGCATGACTCCTGTGAGTGCATCCAGGGCTCCCCTGGGTAAACAGGATGCCTGATCCCAGTGGAAAAATAGAAGGCCAAAGAGGAGATCCCTACCCCCTGCCCAAGCTGGGCTCTGCGCTGTGGTGTTCCATTTGACAGTTTGCACTGCACAAGTAGCAAAGGACTTAGTGCTGTTCTGCTGGTAGGTCTTGGGCATGTCTGGGAGTGGTGCAGATGGGTGAAAGGGAACAGGGGCTGGGCTCATGGCAAGGGAGACTTTAAAAGGAGCTTTCCCTCAGTTTTTGTTTGACAACACTGTAACTACCTGCTCATTTCCATTTTAGCATATGTAAGCATGCGTGGGTGTTAAAGTTTACTTGTAAATATATGCTGGAAGTCCTGTCTCTACAGCAACCCTGTAGAATAAAAGTACACGCATTCTAGCATGCGCTTTGAAGTGATGGCCTGGCAGCAGCTGTGACAGTGATACCTCAAGCACCCCCAGCATAGCACCCCTATGTGGCTGGTCCCCCATGTCATTGCTACCAGCTATTCCAATCACTGTTATGATCACAATGAGAGTAACTTACAGCCAGGTTTTTTTCCCTCTTTGAATTCAAAACCTTACCAAAAAAAGCAGCAATGTGCATAGAAGTCCTGTTGGGAGTGGGAAGAAGTATGTATTTTAAGGAATTGCTAACTTTCTACGGTTCTTGTAGCTCTTCCAGGCACTTCCCTTCAACTCTGATTTCTTCCTCTTCTTGATCCTTTGTTGAATGTTATAATCCTGTGTTTATATCTGTCTGTTGCCATAGAAATAACTGATGTTGCTAACTAAGCTAGAAACTTCCTTGAGGGATAAAGGCAAGGGCTATTCCTTGTAATTGTCTCATCTGTGAGAAAATAACAAGTCTTCAGATTTCTATTCAAAAGTCATGAACTTTACCCCCTCTACTATAATATGAAAGAAGTGAGGCCCTTTGGGTGGCAGTGCTCTTGCGTTCTCTAAATGGCAGATCTCAGTGCTCCTGCATCCTACCTCTCAACTTGGCTCTGCATCAAAGGGGCCAAAAGATAGTTCAAGATTTCTTCTAATCAGAGCTTAGCTTTTGTTGGTGGTGCTACAAACACCTGTCTGTTAGGAATCTGCCTAAAAACATCAATCCTCCTTTCAGAAGGGACTATAGGCAGTGAATGGCAACAGCTCCCCATCACTGCTGACTCAGGGTTTGAGGAAGAGGCCCCCAGCTGATGTCTGGTGTGGTGGCCGTAGCTTGCTGATGTATTCAAGTTTACATTTGTATTTCTTGGATGAGATAATTTACTGCAAGCAACCTCATAATCTCCGATTTAAAAAGAAAAAAGAAAACAAATCCAATGCATTATGTAGAGGGGAAGTCACAATTAAGCCTTTAAAGTTACATTTTAGTTGTCCTTTAGCCTGACTTTTTGGTTTAACAAAAATGCTGGTATTTAAGAGCAGTGTGGTCCATCTTTTCCACCGTAGGGAGAAACAAAGCATTGTTCAAAACAATGCAAATTTAAGAGGAGGTTCTATGTCCTCAGGAAAGCTGCTTAACATCATCTTAATGTGTACATGGCATGGAAGCCATGCTCAGCATTGGTAGAAATTTAATGACTCAGTAACTGCTTTTTAAAAGAAAGTTATGTGTTTGCAGTCTCTGCTCTGCTAATTTTGAATAATCCTTACCACTGAAATACGAACTAAACCTCATCTTGAAGGCCACGCGTAGTTGTGTAATCTTTTATCTCATAGGCCTCAAAAGCACCATTTCATCAACCTTTATTCTTTCTTCCCCTACTCTGCCCGAATCCTCCTTTGTATCCTTTCTATCAACTGTCAAATTAAGCTCTACCATTTTCTACAGTTCAACTGCTTCCCTTCTGTTCTATACCACTTCATTTTTTTTTTTTGCATTTCTTTTTTTAAAACATCATGGAATTGGCGATATGGGTTGAAAATGTCAATGTACAGCTGCAGAGATTAATATCAGTTATGAAAAATATTATTGCATATTAATTTCATAGCTGCTTGGGTATAAACAGTTGCAAATAATTCAGAGGCAAAAAGCCTAACCCAAGTAATAAAAAATAATCCTACACTGAGCTGAACTTCCTCATGTACTATCCCTATGTTTTCCTTGCACTTTAGAATTGTCTGCATTGTAGCAATACAATGTCCATCATGTGGGAAGAGGAAGGGAAATGAGTAACATGATGCTTAGACAATCCTTATAAACTGATCATGGCTGATGTCACTCTGCAATCAGTCTTGGGACCAGCACTCTTCAGTGTCTTTGCCAATGATGCAGAAGAGGGATTGAGTGTATCATCAGCAAGCTTGCTGGTGATGCCAACTGTGCAGTACAATTGGCAGAATAGAAGGAAGGGGTTTCATCCATCAGGACCTAGACAAGCTTGAAAATTGGATCCATGTGATCTCTAAGGAGGTTCATCAAGGCCAAATGCCAGGTGTTGCATTTGGGTCAGAACCATTCCAGATAAGTGTGCAGACTGGGAGAAGAACTAATTGTAAGCTGCCCTGAAGAGAAGGACTTGGGGATCTGATGAATGGAAAAACTGAACATGAGCCATAAATGTGTACTTGCAGCCCAGAAGGCCAATAGTAACCTGGACTACATCAACAGATGGGCAGCTGGCAGGGAGAGGAAAGGAGGTTATTATCCCCTTCTACTCTGCCCTTGTGAGGTCCCACCTGGAGTACTGGGGCCCCCAGCACAGGAAGGATGTGGACTTGTTGGAGTGAGTCCAAAGGAAGCCACAAATATGATCAATTGGAGCTTTTTCAGTTTGGAAAAGAGAAGGCTCTGGGGAGACCTCAATGTGGTGTTCCAGTATTTGAGGTGAGCTTATAAGCAGGAGGGTGACCAACTTTTGGTCTAGTGACAGCACAAGGGGCATTAAATGAAAAGAGGGAAATTTAGGTTAGATATTAGGAATAAACAATTTATTCAAGGAGTGGTGAGGCACTGGAACAAGTCTCCCAGAGAAGCTGCAGATGTTCCACCTCTGGAGGAATTCAAGGCCAGGCTGGATGGCATCCTAGGCAGCTTGGTCTAGTGGTTGACAACCCTGCCCCCAGCAGGGAGGCTGGAAACAGATGACCTTTGAGGTCCTCTCCATTCTTTGATTCCGTGTCTTTGGTCACAATCTGTTTGATGTTCCTTTTTTTTTTTGTTTGTTTGTTTTTGTTCCACTGTGTAGATCTACCAAGGAATCTTTTAAACCAGATAATGAAAGTATTTGAGTTTGTATCTCCACAACTCTTTGTCCAGACTCCTAGAGTGGGTGCTCTGTACATGGGTCTGTGATTGCAGAGCATCTGAAACCTTCTCAACTGCTACGTGAGACCCTTTCTCTATTGTCACTGCCTCACACTTGTGTTGGGGTTAGGAAGAGGGTCCTTAGGGTGAAGTAGGTGAGAATATCAGGATCTGTAAGTGAAGCAACATGGTGCCTGTTTCAGGCTGTGTCCAGAGAGGCATGTCATTCTGTAGAGCTCATATCCGCAACCACCTACTGATCCAGGTCTCTATATTTTGTGTTGATCTCTCAAAAACAAACAGTGTTATAAAGCATTTTCTCCGTAGCATGTGCTAAATCAGTAATTGCTTTCTATAACTTCAATTGCAGAGCTCTCCACAATGTATGTGTTTTATCTTTCATTATTTTTTTTACCAGCTGACTTCCTCAGAAGTAGCAGGATGTTAGGATCCACACTAATTCCTAATTTGACCACCAGCCGCAAGTTTGTTTTCAGGAAGTTTTCTGCCAGTTATCTCATAGAGAGAAATCTGCTCTGACCTGATAAAAATAATAATAAAAAAATACTAAAAATTATTCTGAACAGGAGCAAGTGAAAATGACGAGAAGCAGAGCCGGCTTGTCTCCAGTTCCCCTTCCTGTTTTCCTCGTTAATACTCATTTTTGTGTAATGTCTGAATCCAAAGCAACTTGAAAACATCACAGTAGTGCACAAGTCCAGAGAGGCCAGGTCTGAATCCAGCCCTGCATCCAGGGAAGGACAGGTTTGTCCTTTCAAAACCTGAGCTAAGTGCAGAAAGGCATGACTTGGTCTGTCTGTCACTAATGATCTCTTGTAAAGAAAACAGATGTTGAATACAGACTTTCTTGGAAGCATAGTATACCAGTAATTTAAAAGGCTGGAATTTGGTTATAACATGCTGACCTTTAGCAGTTCTCTCATGATTTCTTGTAACTTTCTTGTTAAAATCTTGCTTGGAAAAAAGCTCAAACTTTCCTCTCTAATTTTAAACAGAATACCATTAAATGAGTGTAAAAAATAGTTTTCTGGACTTTTTCCTTTTTGTGTTAAGTTTTTCTAAGTAATAACAGAAAAATCAGAAGCAAGTATTTTCTGTGATAATTAAAGCCAGTATTAAATTAGGTAAAGGCAGCAGTCCTATTAAAAATATGCCACTGAAAGCAAAAAATAGAGAGGAAAAATCACGAATAGTGCAGGCCATGAAGTGAAATAACTACTTCATCTGTGGGAAGCTGGGGGAGGATGGTGTCTGCCTAAAGATGGGAGGATACCATGTCCTGCCTTGATCCCACACTGTCCATTCACAGGGCTCAGTCTTTGCCCCTAGCTGCATTTTAATATTTCAGTTTTAGATTCCCTGGGAGCTTTCATTAATGCGACTCTAAGTCTCAAGGTAATCAACAAAAATGTGTTTATCGAAATCCTCTTTTCAAGTCAGTGAAAAGCCTGGTTTGATTCCAGGGCAGTTTGAGGTCTGCCTGTGGCACTGTGTGCCCTGTGGTCATGAGAAGCACAACTCTGGCAGAGGTTATGCCATCCTTCACTGTGTTGTGGAGCTCTGGCTGCTGCCCTACACAAGGGACTTCTGGAGTGTCCTCAATGTCTGCTCTCTGCTCCCAGTGACTGGTATGCGGTGGAGCTGGAAGCACTGCTTTGTTCTGTGGGATGCCTTATTAGCAAGAGCACAACTTGTTGCAGACTCAGCAGTGCCAGCTGAGGGCATAATAAGGGAAGGAATTTGTTGCTTTGTATGTGTTGGGTAGGAGCTGTAAGAAGTGCCCAAAAGAAGTGCCTCAGGTCTGGGTCAGTTTATCACAGAAGTATCCCCAGGTGATAGGGATGAAGAAGTGATTTTTCAACTTCCTGTGCTTTCAGCAGTTACTTCCAGCTCTGACCTACAAAATATAAAGGGAAAGAATCTGAGGAATGCACTCAATGGCTGTGGAGCAAACACGGCTCCTTTTTTGTGAAAGTGGCCAAGCAGCGCAAACCTCCGCTTCACTCTTCCCTGAGTGTAGGCTGAGGGCAGAGATACAGCCTGGGCAGGTGCTCTCCCTGTTGGAGCACACCCCATCACAGTTTCTGATAGTATTCTGGTAGAACTGGGAATGCTTTTGCATTCATTTTGTGGTATTGCTTGAATTGTTTCAGGCATGTAGGAGAAAAATCTGCTGGGAGTTGCATAGAAATGCTGAGCTGGAAGCTGAGAGCTGCTGCAAGCCTTGTTTGCAGTGTGGGAACGTCTGCTGTGCTGCTGGTACAGGGACTTACCACCATGTGGTACTGCCTCAGAATATCTTCTGAGAGCACAGCTTGCTCCTCATCTGTTCTTGGAGTCTGTCAGGCACCTTGTCATGGTGTAAGATTGTCCCCAAAACACTTGCTCTTGTTTGGGAAAATGAGCAGAACACCCTGCTCTCTGCAGTATTTTGTCTTTGCCATGATTTCAGATGGGCCACTGTATTCTGTTTCATGCTACAGTAGACATTCACAGTGATTTGCTGTAAGATAAGAAGCATCTTATCTCCAGAAAGTTCGGAGGGGCGCACAGATCCCTCCTTGCTCTTATTTTGAGCTTTGGTTTTTGGTGGGTGTTCTTTTCCTTCCTGATTTTTTGAAGGAGAAGGCAAAAGTAAGAAAATCTACTCCAACCTTACTACCATGTGATATGAACAAATTACTTCCATTGGGAATGCCTGCAGGTTGATATAGTGAAGAATGACCTGTGATAACATGGGAGTATATGTTTAAGAACTTTTAAGCACTTCATTTTCATATCTTAAGGTATAGGAAAAATAAATAAATAAATGAAAATATAAAAAAGAAACACTTCAGTAACTCAAGGTAGATGGATGTGCTGCTGGAAACATTTAGCAGGGGTAGGGGTACTGCACAGTGGGGATGAACAGATGGACTTCTCCAAATGCAAGTACAGTGAGCTGGTGAATGGGGTGCAGGATTCAGCTTGTGTAAGTGATATGTGCATCCCAGGTTAGTGGGATTCCTGGTGTTGTACACTGGAGCTGAATGGGGTTCTCTGAAAATATTCCGGTAGAACTGGGAAAGTGTTAGGCTGATGTCATTTTGATTCTGAGGAGTACACAGGATATATTGTGTGAATTTCCATCAGACAATCAGTGTTGCAAACAGGCATGTGTACTAGTTAGAGCTACCCTATTATAGAGCTACTGCTCATCTGGGCACGCTATGGACTTAACAAGATTTACACTGCTTTAAACCTCGAGGAATTCTGGTGGTTTCAGAGGAAAACTCATCTGAGCTAAATTTTAAGTTGTAGTCAAGTTTTAGAGCGAGTTGTCCCTATTAGGCTACCTCTGAAAATGCTCTCTAAGCTCTAACATTAGGCAGGAGTATTGGAAGAAACATGGAGTAAATATATTTAACTACCTTGGCATGATCCTGCTTCTGTGCAGGGATCCAGGTCTCTCCAAACAATTTGCCATGTGTACATGCTGATCTATGTCTGAGATCTGTTCTGGAGTAAGCTGAACACCTCTGTATGGACAGAGGCAGCAGGCTTTTCTGGTCATCTTTCAGCTGTGAACAAGAAAATCAGAAACCATGACTGTGAGCCAGGCTGCAACACCTCTTCCCAGGATACTGGAGACAGGAGCAACGAAGCCCTTGTGAAATTACCTTGTCTGGGGTGTCTATGTGGAAGCACATCAGCTGTTACCAGAAAGCATCAAATTCATATAATACTGGGAAGCTGTCCACATCAGGGGCTGCATTATTACCTTAAGTAAGCTCAGCTGGAAGCTTCAGTGTCACAAAAAACAATGTGAGGTTCTTTATCTGGATTGTTCCCACTAATGTCCTTTGCAGCTGTGGGTAAGCTGTGAATCACAAAGGAGGAAAAGTGCGATGGTGGAGAGCAGGCTCTCCTGCCCAGGACTGTAAGGATGCAGAGTAATACTGATGGCTGTCAGCAGGCACGTGGTGTGAGTGGCCTGTCTTTGTGCTGTGGAAAGAAATGGGAGGGACAGCTGTTGGGTAGCTTTGTAGCTACCTCATCACTAGGATACAGGCAGCACAGGGAAATCATAGTTTTGAGCAGTTGTGAGCTGAATGAAGGATGGAGCTGACAGTATGAGAATGAGAAAGTAATCCAGAGATTAATCTAGAAAGTAAATGCAGATGTGATAGAGGAGTGCAAGCGCTAAGTAGCTTGGTCAGTAGGCTATAGGAAATGCCTTGTGCATGGCTGTAATGAAGCATGATGGACTTCTTAAGGTGAAGAAATATCATGCTACAGTAAATAAAATGCAGGTGATGGCAGCCTTTATATGTATACTTTATCTGTACTGCTGAAGGTTTAGAGGCAGCTAAACATTCTGAGTAGTTCATAGAGTTTGACCAAAGATAGCTCAGATGTGAAGATATAGAAGGATATTCAAGATGAATTTGTTACGTACCCAGTAGTGAGATTACTTCTGCAATTTGTTGCTATAAAGCAAAGAACAGCATCAAACCCTTCTTTGTGAGGATTTGACAGGCTCTCCTTGAGCTGATGTCCAGATCTCCACAGGATATCAAAACAAGTGAGAGGTTCTCTTTCAGACAGATAGGGGGAAGTCTGAATAAAGGAACAGGACCAACATAGAAATGCCAGTGGATGGGATGAAAAGATGGGAACAAGCAAAAGTCTCTCTATAGAAATAGCAGTAGCTAAAAAAAAAAAAAAAAAAAGAGGATGCACAGTTATTTAATCAGGCATTGACTGGACAAATTGTTGCTTAGACATTAAAGGAAGCAAAGGGGTAGTAACACCTAATGTGACAGGAGAATGCATGGGAGGAAGCCACTTTTATTAATAGATGAAGAGAAGATGAGAGGGGAATACTTCTAGGTTTTTTTGCCTCATGTTTCTTTTTGCTCCTTCAGTATTGAGCATCAGGATTTTTTTTTTTTTTGCCATATTCTTGAAGCTTTGAAAGTAAATGTAAAACCAGTAATCCCAGCCTTGACCTTATTTCCTGTGCTACAATACAGAGGAAGCCCAAGGGACCTTTCAGGTTAGTTAGGCATTCCCTATATTTCTATTTAGATTTTTCCACTTTCTTTGTCCAGCCTCAGTGTTGGCAGCTAGCACAGCATTTATTGTGTGATCTTTATCTTTGGTCTTGCCCTCTATGAATGGTCAGCCCCATATCTCCTGTCTTCATCCCATGCACTGAGGCTGGGAGCTAAAGGCAACCTAGATGTTGTAGATAAAATTTTGCCTGCAGTACGACTTCGGTGTTTCTATAGAATGATCAGAGATACCAGGAGGAGGAAATGCTAGGTGGCCTCCTCTCTGCCTGCCTGACCTCATGTGGGATGTTTGGAGGTGATCTAGATGTTGTTCTGATAGGTGTCCAAGGGGAAGAAGATAGAGTCTTCTATTGTGGCAGGAAAGTTTTAGGGAGACAGAAGAATATTGATAGTCACAGTGGTTTTGAACAGAAATCTGTTTCTGCTGGAAAGCTATGGCGGTAAGAGACCTTTGATTCTGTACAATAGCCACCTTAGGTGTACAACTGATATGTTTAGTCCTAGCAAAATCAATTGATGGATCAGATAGGAAGATGTTATTAGTGTACACTTGTGTACGAGGCTACAGATTTAGGCCAGATTCTTCTGAAGTCAATTGAGAAGTGACTCTCGGTTTAATTAGATAAGCTGTTTATCTTCCTCATTGGCAGCATTTTCTACTCCTGCTTAAGCAGAGGAGATTTCCAGTGCACGCTGTATTTATTGCTTGTGGACTTACGATGAAGTCTTTTAATTTCAAACCTTCCAGTTGGCTGAAGCTAGTAAAACTCTGAAGTGAGATGAGAGCTTCCCGTAACTCTTTTTTTTGTTATAGGAACTTCTGTTGCAGACCATTACACATCTTTGTTCACCCAGTTACATACTTTTATCATGTTACTCCTACATAACTGATTTCTTTAAAAATTTATAAGGTGTCTACCTCCTGTGGAAAAGGGATGGGTAACTTGGGAAGAGAACGTAGAAGTTGCTAGGATATGCAGGAAGAAAATTAAGCAAAAACCCAGCTTAAACTCAACCTGGATGCTGCAGTAAAGGATAAAAAAAAAAAAAAATTAAAAATACACTAACAATAAGAAGAGGGTTAAGGAGAATCTCCATCCTTTACTGGATGAATGGGAAATGTGGCCACTGAGGTTCTCAATGCCTTCTTCACACGTGCCTTTAATAGCCAAGTCAGTTATCCTTGGATATTCTACCCCCTGACCTGGAAGTCTGGAATTGTACAATCCTTAGAGTTGGAAGGGACTTCTAAAGATAATGTAGTCCAGCTCCCCTGCAATGAACAGGGACATTCACAGTTAGATTAGGTTGCCCAGGGCCTGATCCAGCCTTGCTTTGAAAGTCTCCAGGGGCAGGGCATCAACCACATCTCTGGTCAACCTGTGCCAGTGCCTCACCACCCTCACTGGAAAAGGCTTTTTCCTTATATCCAACCTAAATTTCCCCTTCTTTAAGCTTGAAACCATTTCCCCTTGGTCTATCACAACAGACCTAGTTGAAGAGTCTGTCTCTTTCTTTCCTAGAGCTTGCTTTTAGAAATGGAAAAGCCACTATCTGGTCACCTCAGAGCCTTCTCTTCAGACTGAACAGCCCTAGCTCTTTCAGCCTATCCTTGTAGGAGAGGTGTCCCATCCCTTGGATCATTTTTGTGGCCTTTCTCTGGATGCATTCCAACAGGAATGAGTAGAATAAACCCCCTTGGATTCAGGTGAAGACAGATATCTACTCCACCTGGACTGTCATAAGTCCATGGGGCTAGGTGGGATATGGAAGTGTTGGTTGACACTCAGCAGTACATGAGCAAGCAGTGTGCCCAGGTGGCCAAGAAGGCCAATGGCATGCTGCCTTGCATAAGAAATAGTGCAGCCAACAGGATCAGGGAGGCAGTCATCCTTCTCAACTCAAGGTAAGGCTACACCTCAAGTGTTATATTCAGTTTTAGGCCCCTCACTACTACTACCTCTCCCAGATAACAGTGATAGGATGAGAGGGAATGGCCTCAAGTTGCACCAGGGGAGATTCAGGTTGGGTATAACAACAGGTTGGGAAAAACAACTTCTCTGAAAGAGTGATCAGTTGCTGGAACAGGCTGCCCATGGAGGTGATTGAGTTACTCTCCCTAGAGGTGTTCAAGAAATGCGTAGATGTAAGGAACATGATTTAGTGGGGAAATATTGGTGTTAGATGGACAGTTGAACTAGCTAATCTTAGAGGTTTTTTCCAACCTTAATGATCCTATGATTCTTTGCATGCTGTCTGAAATGATTTCTTCAGGACTAAACAGATCTTAAATGCTGCTCTGATTTTTTTTTTTTTTACTTATGTGCAGTTTGTGTAACTGTCATCTTTCTGGAGTGAATGCATAGCATAAGAAATTTGATGAAAATTATCTGATCTCTTCTGAAATGGTAATGCTTCCCTGTTACTTTTAATGTATCTCTAACAGTCAAACAAATATATAGGTCATGAGGAGGTACTTTAAAGTTCTGTTAACTTACTGTCTACTTTCAAATTTTTAGATAAAATCATTTCTGGTTACACCAGAAAATCATATTTTCAGCAAACGTTTTCTGAGTCAAAGTGTATAAATGTTTTTATGAAGATTAGAAAAAGTTTGCTGTTCGGTTTCATAAAACAATCTTGACAAGAAATCTGGTACTGCTAAGAAATATGGGCCCGATTACTTGATTTCTTTGTCAGCTCTTTTGTCCAGGTCTGCATTTGCAGCCTTTAACATTTCCACACTCATTATCATGTCCTGGGGTTTTAACTCTGAGGCTTGGAATAACCTAGTGTGCTATCTATTATATCAGTAATATTTTTCCAAGGATGAAGTAAAACCAAGTAATTTGTTGTATTATATCTTTTAAAGTAAAAAAAAACATCATGTATTCGCCCAAATTTGACTTATTGAACATTTTTAGGCTGTTATTTCTGGACTGAACAAATAGTTCTGTGCTGTGGATCCTCAGCTGAACATTGTTTTCCTGTAACAACCAATGTTTTAGGCAAGTAAAGCCTCACTGTGATGTTAACCAGAATATTATCTGTTTGGGTTACAGGGTTTTCTTGCATAATACACTTCTCTGTTACTTCCAGAGTTCAGCAGCTGTTAAACAAATATTGTCACAGAGCGTCTACAGATTTCAATGTTTAATTTCCCTTGTTCTATTGTTTGTCATTCAGCAAAATACAATTATATAAAGATGATCAATAGGGAAAGAAAGTAATTTCATTAAGCTGTGTCCTGGAAAAAGCTATCTGCTTGTCATCCCTGTAATCTGTGGCTCTCTCTCCAAAAGAGGCGATATAGGAAGTGATGGTTATTTTTAAGGTACAAATTGTTTTTTTCCTTGTTGGCATGCTAAAAATATCAGGAGGTTCATGGTTAGTCCATCTTGGTAGTGATGTGTGCTGCCATGAGGAGCTGGAAACAGGCTCTCTGGGTCGGCCTTCCTAGGGGGATGTGCAAGTTCCTGTGCCCAAGGCACAACTTGGTTTTTTCTAAGTACTGCTTACTTGATATTTTCTAGCTAGCAACGGCTTTTGTATGAATCATATCTACTGTGTCTCAAAGTAATAGTGACTGTTTTGTGTGGTGAAATGAAATTGGCACATGAAAACTGTAGCGGGCAAAGAAGCTATAGTGTACAGGCTGATGTGAAGGAGCCCTTCTTGCTGCTAGAGACCTATGATGATACTTTGTAGTTGGAGAAAAGTGTTTACAAACTTGATAGGAGTCTTTGCCTGAAAGGGAAATGCACCTGTGAAAAGAGCTGTAAGCTGGAGGGCAGGTTTCTGGTGGTAGATGTTGGTATCTCACTGGTGAAGAAAAACACACGGGGCAAAGAAACAGTAATATTCTGTAAAATAAATAATAAGGAATAATTAAAACAGAGTCACTGAAGATGAAGCACAGTGCCCTGGCCAGAACAAGCTTTGAACATATCCTCAAGCAGTGCTCCTAACTCAATGACTGCATGTAGATGCAAATAGATTTTATTGACTCTATAAATAAATAGGTATATTTTAATACAAACTCCAGTACGAACTCTGCCCTGAATTATTTTGAAAGCTTTTTCAAATATTTCTATTTTCATAACTTTATAGCAAGAAATGCTACTGAAGGGACAGGAAATGAATATATTTAATCAATGGTTTTAGAAAGGGGATAAATAAAAAGTACAGGCTATTTATTAGACTGCTTTCCAAATGAGCAGTTTAATCTTCTGTCTGTGTAACACTATTATCAGTAAATGAAAGGGCTCAAATATTTTCCTCTTGTGTTTTAACAGCAGATGTGGACCAGTCTAAGTGCATTAACTGATTGTTCTTTTTCAGTTGCCAAGAGACAGCAGTTTTCTTCAAGAATGCTGTGTGCTACGCTTGCAGTTTTGGTGCCCTTGTGTTTCTTGAAGGGCACAGCTGATGCTCTGGATACTGTTAGCCCTGAGAAGTGATATAAGCTCAGACCCACTAATGGATGGGGAACACCAGCAGACAGCTGCTGATGTTCAAACCTGTTGAGCATTAAAAGAGAAAAGCTTTTCTGTTCTGCCAATGACTTCGTACCTTCAGGAAAGGGAGTTAGGTTTTCGCAATGAAAAGACGAGCTGATATATTTTAAGTGAAGATTGTTTCTTCAAAGAAGAACAGTTTAATAGGCTAATAATAAAACAATTCCAGCTAGCTGCCAGATACTGCAAACTATTATCTACTCATGGTGTATGCAAGTATTGTGGCTGCACTGTGAAAGTTTACTCACTGATGCCAGTGATCATGCTGTATTGTTCCTGTTCTATTATTGACATCAGATTGTGGGCCAGGAAATCCTGAGTCTTCGCCTCTTTAGTCTTATGAGTTGATAATTATGATTAGCTGTGAGTTAGGAATGGATGAGACATTTAATAACTTTTTCTTTATTTTTTTTTCCTTTACAGCTGTAGGTATTTCAGCTGAGGCTTTGTTTCTTAAATCACTTCTCACTTCTGTCTGTCATTCGTGCCTCCTGCTTTCCCATATGGTTGCTTCTATCCCAGTCTCTCCCAGTAGGCTTGATGTCTGCTGATGCTAAAGGATAAGAACTGCCTCTGTGTACAAGCAGCCTGGTCCTTGTAGCCCTGGTGGTGCCTGCTGCCCTGAGAGGGGGCTGTCCCAACTGAACTACCAACTTTCATGGGTGTGGTGGCTTGGTGCTGTTTGCAGCCAAAACCAACTGGTGGTCATGACTGTCTTCAGACAGGAAGATTTTAACACCCAGGCTCTCCTACTGAGCATGTATCTTTACCCTTCTGTGCAATGTGTAGCTACAGGGAAAAATTGAAGTATACAGGGGGCCAGCAGGGAGGTTGGTCCTGCTTGTTATACTGTTAGAGACTTCCTCCAGCTCATGGGAAGATCTTGCTTCTGGCTGCTCAGCCAGAGTTATGTCTAGATTTTTTGTGAACATTGGGAAAGTGGGGGTGTGTAACAGGCATCTCACTTCAAAGATTTAGACCATAATTTTGGTCAGTAATTTTGTTTCTGGATGATAATCTCTGGAGAAGCTTTTCAGGCATTCTTTTTCTTGGATATTGTGAAGTGAAACCACAGACATCAACACTTTTCACTGTATGGAAGACAAAAGCACTCAGTTCAGGCTTGCAAGGGCTATTCCTGAGGCTGAGCATCCCCTGTACCACTGAATGGAGCAGCTGTCCTGTATGCTTCAGCACAGTCTAACAGGATGTCATCTTAAGGCTTGGATAAACCTTAGTATGAGTTAAGGCTGATGACAGTGGAGGTGTGATTTGCAAGGGAGACTGTAGTTTACCCACGTACAGCAGAAGTGTTCTGTGGAGACAAACATCTCAACTCGGCATTTCTCTGTGAGCAATGAACTTGTGCCTGAAAATATACCTGCCCTTCCTTTATGTGAATACTTTATTGCCACTTTGTGCTAAGGCTGTATCTCTTTCAAGCAGAATCTGCTGGTCAGTTCAGCAGAATTCCATCCCCCCCTCTGTATCATCAGATCCAAAGTTCACCCTTCAAAAAGCAAATGCATGTCATATTCAGGGTGAATTCTGGGATCAAATTATCATGTTTCCTGTCAGTCAGACAATCTGGCAGCAGGTGATGAGAGAAATATGCCCTTGTATGTGTAAAAATTGCTAGTCAGCATTCTATCTAGCCAAAGCCACTTTTATGCAGCCTGCTACTGGTATGTATTCAAAGAATCTGTCCTTGAGAATCAGTAATACTTGCCTTGAATCTACAGTAGCTAAATATAAGAAGTGTAATACTCTGTGCTCCTTTACAATACTGGGAAGAACTCCAAAGGCCTGGGCTGAGGAGATGTGATGTCCATACATGGGGATAAAAATAGCATGAGTGATTGGAAATAATACATTCAGCCTACATCCATTAAAGGGAAACAGTAAGTTGAAGCAAATGCCTCTCAATGTTTTGCTTATGAGACTTCTCAAAAGTGCTTGGTCTAGCTCTCGGTCATGATCCATCTTGAAACTGAGGTTATTCTAAGTCCTTAATGATCCCTTGTCCCTCTTTTAGCTTCTTCCCACAATTTCCCAAAAGTGAAGTTTGCTTAGCAAAGAACTGTTTATCAAAGCATCTTAAAAACATATCTTGCTTCTGTCAGCTACTTAGTGTGAAGCAGCCCTTTGATCATTACAGAGCCATACATCAGTCCTACCATTCTTGCACATCCCAGCCCTCCCTGTTGCTTTCTGTTTCCAGCTGGCACTTGGCTCCTGTTCCTTGCTGGTCTCTGTTCATTGTGTATAAGGTTGTTCTCATCCATCAGCTAAAGCAAAGCTCTTGGAGGAGGATCTTTTGCATTTTCATCCTTTAAAAAATATTATTACTGTCATCTCCCTGACATTTCTCCCTCTACCATGCATAATTCAAGACAGAATTGCATTTATTGAAGTTTTATCACATCCATAAATTGAGAGGACCAGGGTACAAAGCTATGGAAGATATCTTGCTGTTAGCTTCTTTATTTCTTCTGTATTTCTTCTTTATAAGGCCATCATGTCTCAGTTACTATTTCAGTGCAATCCCTGCTTCAAGGTGTTACGTGCAGCTGTAGTGCTTGTGGCAAAAGATTCCTCCTTAATTAGAGCACAACAAACTCATTTTTGTAGTGATCCTGGAAGATGCATACTGCTGCATAATGCAGCCTGGAAAGGTAATACGTAAGAGATTTTTCACCCACTTCCTAACAAGGCCAAAAATTACAGGATCCTGATTCTCATCAGACTTTAAACAAATGACCTTGAGGATTTGTTTTTGTTGTTGTTTTTGTTTTAAGTTATGTCTGAAGGGAGACACATGCTGCAATCTCAAGTCTAAATTAGCAAGCTGTAAAAATGTTGCACAACCGTGTGCAAATAGACAGCTGTTTAAGCCACCCAACCAAAGGAGAGCCAGATCTGATAGAAGAAAATACGAGAAACTGTGTTCATACTTATTCAAACTTCAAGTGACTGGAGATTCTTTTCCTTTCTTTCCCCTCTTTGTCACCCAATTGGAAGCTTTCTTGGAGGGTCTGCCATTGTCCTGAGAACCACCTGGTCTATGGACTATCTGAGTAGAGGAAAAAAGATGGGCTGGTGTTCTGCTGCTCAACACTTGCATGGAATTGTCCTTGAATCTTCAATTGTTGCTATTTCACATCTTAACTCTTCATCAGTAAGTGATTATCTAGAAATAGGTGTTAGACACAGCCTGTCAATGAATTTGCTGTATCCCATCACTCTAAAGTTAATGGGCTCATGCAGAGTGAGTTTGGTGTACAGTCTGCCTTTCTCAGTAGTGTCAGCCTTAGCATGACATTGGGTGAATATTCTGTGGTGTCCAACTAGCTGGCCTTTCCTGAAGTACCTTCACTCTTCTCTTCAAGAGAAGTAAAGAATATTGTCCTTCTGTGAGTGAAAAGAGGTTGAAGAAGCCATGAGGTCTTGCAATGGTTAACAACTGGCTGGAAAGCAGTTGATCGGGGCACAACAGACGGAGCTTGGATCCACTTGCATCCTCCATGAACATCCATTAACCAAATCTGTACATGCAGGTTTGTACCTGCATTTTCTGTGCCTGTGATACTTCCCTCATTTAAAGTAATATACAAAAATTCAAACCAGACCTCTTGAAGCCAAGCTGCAGCCTGAGGAGTCACTTAACTTATTCTCCTCTTGATTTTTCTCCTCTAAAACATCTCTGTTTAAGTCAGAGGACAGTATTCTTCCAGCTTTCACAAGCAAGGCTTCTAAGAGTCCTGCTATGTCTTGCCTAAATGCACTGCTTTTTCCGGAAACAGATAATCAGTTCCTGGTATTTTAATCAGAATCCTTTCATATAAATGTAGTTACAAAATCCCTAAAGATCCCAAAATCCCTAGGGGAGAAAAACCTGTCTGTAAGTATCAAAAATGTCTTCAGATCTAAACATTTACTTGAATAAGTCTTAAGACCAACTCAAAGAGTAACGTAGTGCTGCTGGTGTTTCTTTGGTGTCTGCTAATGCTGATTTTTATTTTTCCCGAATATGTGAAATAAAAAGATTTCTATGATGTCTTTTTGACTATCATTACAGTTATCTGAGTTGGATAACTGAAAGGCAACAAGGCTTGGTTCTTCATGCCTTGCATCCTTCTCTCTCTGGTCTAAAGCACAGCAGGACTTTGTTGAGAAGAAATTAAAGTGGGAGGCAGCATAGCTGAAATTTCTTCCAGTCTCCCACTACTTTGAGCCCTATTCTGTTCAAGTGCTTATTCCAAACAAGCATGGTGTTTCACTCAGAATTTTATTAGACACATTAAGTGTACCTTAATGGATCTTGTGTAACTGATGGTTCTGTAGAGGAAGGAAAGGCAAGGCCACTTTATCAGTTTATGCACCACACAGTTTGTTTCTTGGAAATCTCCAAGCATTAGGAGTAGAAACTGCTGGAATATGTTCCATATGGCAGCTTCTCAGATGCTGTGAAATCTAACCCAAGTTAATGATTAAAATGCACTGCTATCACTCCTTCCTTCTGAATGCAAAAAAAAAAAAAAAAAGGGTTGGAATTTTCCTTTTAAACCCATATCATCCCTTTCTGTGGCACTGCCATCAAAACCACAGCATGGTTCATTTTTCTTTTGTGTGTAATATTTCATCTGGGTAAACTATCAAAGGGGAGGAGGGTGGATTTTTTCTTTTAAGGTATTCTTGTGTAAAAAGGAGCCCACAGTGATTTAGTGATGGATTGGCCATTAATAGCGCTGGCAGTTTTAAGATTCCTTTTCCAGAGTAACTCTAGACAATAGCACCTGCTCCCTTCCTCCTTGCTGTACATCTTGATATGCTGCAGCCTGGTCTAGGCAGCTGTGGTGTGCTCAGCAGTCACCATCCACTGCATTCTGCTGTATCTATTTTGGAATTTTTCCCCATCAGAGTGATTTTTCAGAGGCTGAAGGTGTAGCAGTATCATGGAAGAGAGATTCAGCCCCAAATCCTATTTTGATACTTCTGTGTTCTTTGGGCCATTTAATGTCTTTGCTACAAAACAGGAGGTTTTAATTTGCCCAGCTGACAGGATGCTGTGATGTCATAACTACTGAATGGTGCATCCTCTGTGTTAAGAAACCCAGAGGAGAGCCACCACCTCTCAAATACAGGAACCAGATGTAAATACTCAGAACTCTGAACTTTACAAGCAAATGTATTTCAAGTCTGTTCATTTTTTTCCACCCCTGCAACCTATTTTGCTGGAGAAATAGAAATGTCCATACATAGACCAAGAGACCTTCCAGTGTCCTTCCCCACTATCACCAAACTGAAAGGAAAAGCTCTGGGTTGAGGGTTGCATAACTGTGGAGGACAATGAAGAAACAGAAAGTAAAACTTCTCTGCTTGGCAAAGCAGTTCTTCAGCCTCATCTCGTAGGGTGGGATAGTGTGGTGGAATTTTGCTTTCCTATGAACTGCCCACACACCCAGACTATGCAGTCTCAGCTATTCGCCTTTGGCTTCCAAATGCCAAGCAAATTTATTCTTACTAATTTTCAAAGAACCTTTATAGAAGTAGGTAAGAAATTTAGGAGCATCTGTTTGCACATGTTGTCTGGAGTGGGGTCCAGCATGCTCCGTGTGTGCTGCTGGACTTCACTGTGTGCTGGAGATTTTCATGTTCTGTACTTTGTCCGGTGAGTGATTCAGATAGCTGTGGAGTTCATGGTGGGAGCACTTAGAACTAGAGCAGCTGTGCCTGCTGCTGGAACAGCCACTTCGTATCCTAGGCAGGTCAAAGCACAAGACAAAGCGCAGCTGTGTTGCCAGCCCACAAGTCAGAGCATCTGCTTCCTTGGAAGAAAACTGTCACCTGTGCCAACAGGTTATATACACCCTCATTCCCAAAGCTACTGAGAAGATGCTGAACAGTACATTTCTAGTTGGTGTTGTAAAATGGTGTGATTTAGAACTACCTCATAATGCCTTAAAGTGGGCAATACTTCTGAATCACAGTCTAATTTGTTTTCATTTTTTGCTTACATGAGAATGAGGAACAAATTAAACAACTTCTCTAAACTGACTTCACAGCTTTGGCAATGTATTACTGAAGATCTATCAATAAACCAACTGAACTGTGGAAAAAAGCTGATTAGGAAAGCTGGTCATGAACATTTTTCTCAGATAGCACCTGTTGATGGCAGTATTTTGGCTTGTGATAAAAGGAAGCAAATTGTTGTTGAGCTCCCAACATCTTCCTCTTCTCCTGGCACAATTTTTTGGTATTAAGGAGCAGTTGCTGTCTCCCTTTAGCTAGATGTATTTAAGGATTTAGAAACCTGGTTGTTTGTTTTTTAGGTTTTTTTTTTCTTGCTACAGCCATGTTGCCTTTATACAAAGACAAATTCCTGAGGCTAGGAGACTGTGGCTGGTCTGAAAAAAGTGCATTCTTCACTTAAATGGAAGAGACATGGAAAGCCTGCAGAGGATGGGGGTGGAAGAAAATGTTGTTGTTTTCTGGAAGCATGTGAGAGGCTGGAATATCACTGACATTGAGATGGTTCTAATGATCCTTGATGGTACAGATATGTTTTTAAATATTGCAGTTGTCTTAACAGCTCCTGAAGCCTGACGTGGTTTTGCTGGGGATGAATTGGAGCTCAGCTGAAATTGCTGAGTGCAACATAGTTGATGTTGCAGCCAGCAGAAAACTAAATGGATGTGTTTATTTTGTAACTCATACACAGGTTCTCAATAACAAATTTATTAGGATACTCTGTAATGTGCAATACTTGTAAGCGGCTACAGTTTGAATGCTGTGAAAAAGCCATCTGTATCTAGAGCAGCATCTTTCCTTTTCAAATTGACTTCCCCTGCGGGATTGCTTGATCAGCAGTTTGTTGCTGGTAATGCAAGGACCTTTTAGGAAGCAGAAGGGCACTTGTCCTGCAGCAGAATGCAAAGAGGGAGCTCTGGGCTGCAGGGCCATGCTAGTCCTTGTCACTGAGCAGGCTCCACTGCCCTTCAGGACAAACAGAAAATGAGAGCGCATGGAGCCAATTTAGTGTTTTTTGGAAACACCACCCTTTGTCAGACAGCACTGATGCCCTAAGCACCATCCGTGTGTTGGAAACAAACATGAACTCCTCTACTTTGCTTTTATTAATTGCTAATGTGCTTTGTGAAAACTAGCTGAAGGGTGTTACCAGCACCAGCTTTGCCAAGGCAGTAAGGTGGAGCTGCGTGCGGGAACGGAGCCTTGTTTAATCAGGTTTTTTAATTACAATTTTTGCTAGAGCATGTTGAGTCAAGTAGTTCCAGGTTTAATACACTTAATGTTTAGTCTTACCTTAGGTTAAAAAAGTTACTGAATGCCTGTTCACTAACTGTTCTTTGCTGTTGTGCATTGATCTACAAATATACATAGTACCTGTATGTTTTATTTTTGTTCATTTTTACTTCTATAATCATCCTTAGATATCAGCTCTCCCCTGTAGTTCACTATTTTTTGTTGTTGTTGTTTTTTTGTTTTTAATGATGGCAACTTGAACTCATGAGAGCAGCAGCAGAGCTTTTCCCTCTCTCCCATCATGGGTGCAGTTTGGTTTTGGTGTTCACTTGATTGACCCATTAGATACAGGGCAGATGTACATCCTCTCTGGTAAGATGGGAAGAGGTGATGCTGGAGAGAAGTAGTGCAGCGGTCTACTTGGTGCAGCTGTGCATGGGGCAAGTGGGGCAGGTCACTCTGGGGCAGGTGGCAGCACCAGGCTGGGGTCAATAAAAGGTGGCTGTTGATAGGCAGTGGGAAGTTTTTGGCTTTTTTTTGTGACTGCAGGTGAGCAAATAAATGGCAAACCTGCATGTTCCCTTGTCCTCATGGTTCAGCAGTTAAACCACTCAGTTTCCCCCTGGTAGCATACCTGTGCTTTTGATTTCTGGATTTAGCATCTCCAACTGAGGTACCAGCAGTGGTAGCTCTGAAAGATGGTGAGCTGTTTTTCAGTTTTGGTATACTTTTCATAAGGTCTTAAAAATGTCATGTGAAGTGTTTTCTGGGGGGAGAGGGAAGCACAAACCTTTCCAAAGTATTTTTTTCCTCTAAGAAAGGAACACCTCATAACTAGGAAAACCAAAAAACTTGAGTCTATAACTGGAGAATTATAGCCTGCAATGTGACTTGCTTTTTTCAACTGAAATCTTCTTTAGAGGCCTAACACAGGATTCGTATTTGAAGTACGCTTAGACTATCATGAAGTTAATTGATGAAGGGTGAGCTTATACCCACTTAAAAGACACAGACATGGAAAGCAGTGCATTCTCCACAAGAGACTTAATGATTTCCTTTCAGAGGATTTGCACGCTATCTTAATTATACAGAAGCCTACGTAAAGGTACCATTGGATTAGATCCAATGAAAGCTAAAGCAAACAATATGACAGCAAAAAGGGCACATGCGTCATTTCACTTCAGCATTTATAATACAAACAATAACTGGCAAATAAAGAGCTTCTAAAGTGTGGTATGCTCAGTAGTGCCAGCATAATTATTCCTTCACATTTAATCATTAAAACAAAGAATGCCATAACTGAAAATACAGGGACAGTTTTTCTTCCTTCATCATTAGCCTGGATAAAAGCAAGGCCTCTTTCTGCAAAGAGGTGTGTTTCTTGTAGTGCCATGCTGCCTTAGTGAGATTAATCGCATCTAAATTTCACAGACAACTTCTCTGTGTGATCTTGTCCTGCGTGTGTGCGTGCACATCCACCAACACAAAAGCATTGGAAAGGCTGGTTAATGAAGCTGGTGGTGAGGTACAGTCTCCTCCAGCTTTGTGCAAGCACTGAGTTATGAAAAGGGGTTTGTACAAGGTGGGATGAATGTGAGTGAGCGCACAGGATTAACAGTTGTCAGTGTGATAGCTGATATGTGGAACATGTTGGTCAATAGCATATAACAGATCTGGTCCCTATAGCCAATGGAGTATGAGACAGAAAGGGAATGACAGAATCATAGAATTAAGGTTGGATGAGACCACTAAGACAATCTATTCCAACTATAACCCACCACCAACATGCCCACTAAACCATGCCCCTCAGTGCTGTGTCTATATGTTTAATCTTAAACTCTATGGATAGCAACTCCATCACTTCACTAGGCAGCCTGTTCCAGTGCCTTACCTTTTGAAACATGGCGAACAGCATGTTTCTGTATCCAATGCAACTGCCTTCAACAGTGGATGGGTCAAAACAGTTTTAATCATTAACATTTTATTTTTATTTTTTAATATGATGAGGGTTTTCCAGTAATACCAAAGCCTGGCAGGGTAAAGAGCAGTGTTCAAAAGCTACTTCTTTCTGGTGTCATGGAGCCCTGAATGAAAATACTGTGACCCATTCATCACCAGAGTGAGGGTAGAAGCTTGTTGGAAAGAGGCACATGTACCAAAATAAGCCATCACAGTCTAGAGCATCATTCTTTATCAACAATGACAATAGCCTTAGTAAATGTCCTGTTCTTATCCCTTAGGTGTTATGTTCTGTAGTATCTGCTCTAACCAAACTAACTTGACTAATTTACACAAATGTTGGAGTCCTTATCTTTAGTAGTGCAGTTTTTTTTCCTCACCCTTCCTTATCTACCGCCCACAACTTTCTGCGTGATAATTGCAACCTTTCCTGCAGTAAGTAACTGAGTACTTAGAAAGAGGCATAGATGTTAATGTGTGTGCAGGTGTGCTCACTGGTTGAAGGCAAGTGGGAAGTAAGAGCTGCAGAAAGTAGGAGCGCTCTGGGATTAACCAGAATTTTAGGGAGTATGCAGACACCAGCTGTACCCACTGCACAGCAGGGGAAGAAAATCCTAGATAATTTTAAAGAAACTAGGCTTTTGCATGTGTGTGTACTGCCTTTGGACTTTCAGTTAAGATTTTAATTGATTAAATGGATGGGAAAATCTGTCCCAGTTCAGGGGCTGGAGGCATTTGAATTTGCATTAACTAGTGCTCCCAAAGGCAGTATGATTTTAGTATCTAAATGGTCTGAGTAGCTAAAGCCCTCTGTTTTAGCACCAGAAAGCTTGAACTTTGAATTAATGGAGTAATTTCTCTGGGCAGCACAGGTTCCATCCCCACCTATTTCTGGCAGCACTTTCACCACTACCAGTCCTTTCTGTGCTTTTTAAGGAGCTATGTTTAAAGTTAATGAGACTTCTGTATAAAGGGTTTGCCAACCAGGACTACAGACAGCCATGAGGCACACGATTAGTACAAAATGTGACGCTTTCATGACTTGGACTTCTGCCCAGTGGGAGCCACTTCTATTGACCACGTCAAATGAACTCACGTAAGTCACCAAAGAGCTGCAGGCCAGGAGTGGCTGTTGGTTACTACTGGATCAGACCAGGCTCTGGCCATTCAGCTAGGGAAATATCTTGTGCTCTGAATGCTGCGGGATCCATTTATAAATGCTTAAAAATACATGCAAAAAGATGGAGTTGTTAGACCGGAATATCGTCTTTAGAATGATAGCATCTGACCATTAAATGTCTATGAAAAACATTTTAAATAGTATAGTGACTCATCAAGAAGTTATTGAATCAGGTAAATCAATCTTTCTTTATATTTTATTGATTGATGTGGAAGAGTTCATGAAGTAAAATATGCATCTTTAAGCAGATTCATGGAAGACTTCTGACCTTTACAGTACTTTTACTAGCTTTGAGTTCAGAAGTAGTTACTTAGTGCATAAAGGAAGAAAAATATGAATTTGTTCCTCTTATCACAACTTTGTTTTAATGGGATTATAGGTATTTTAAATGTAGATAACTTTTTTTCTTCTGTTTCCTGCTGTAATATTGTTTAATTGGTAATCTTTTGTTGCCCAAGTCTTAGCTCAAAAGAGCTTTTGAAGGCTGGATCTCTTCCTTCCCTCCCTTCCCACCCTTGCCACAGATGGAGGTTATTCCTCTGGCACTCTGGGCACTATTGTTTAAGCTGATGCCTCAGCATTGAGTGGATGCAACTTACACTATGTAATATGAAAACACCAAGACTGCCTAGCCCAACCTAGCAGTAGTTTTCTTTGTCAGCTCTCACTGTTTTCAATTTAGTTTGGTGTGTTTTGTCCTACTGCTAGTCACAGCTGTAGGACAGTTTGGTCAACGCCTTAAAGTCAATACCATTATCACTCTGGAATTTCTTGTATATCCCAAGGAAAGGAAATGAATTAATTTTAGAGCTGAGTCAAGCCCATGAATGAGTTGGTACATTGGGTAAATATATCTGACAGCACACTTTTATAACTAGTCTTGAAAAACTGAGCAGCTCAGCTCTAAGTGACAATCAAAAGGCACATCTTCTGTGCTTGCTTATGCAGAGATTATGTAGGCTTTCTGATGAGGAATGATTACCAACTTCATACTTAGTGTTGGTTTTTTTTAAATTTCTTTAGAAAAACAAATTGTAGAGATTATTTTCCTCTTTCTCCAGTCTTAATTTCTGAACTTGCTGAAAAACTTCAATTCTAATCTGGAGAGGACATAACTTCAAGTTTCAGTATGTTTCATAAAGCACTTAGGAAGATGAAACTGTAAAGGGCGTACTGTGAAGTCACTCACTAGACAAAAGGAGTCTACAGAAGAGACATTACGAACAGTCCAGTGATGGAAGATTTGATGGAAGTGAAAGTATTAACCCACTAATCTTAAATGTGTAGGGCACTTGATTGCCTCCATTACAGAGTTGATGTAACTTTAACTGATCCACTGCAAAAACAAAAAAAATAAGAAATTTGTCTAGTGAGTTTTCTAAATGAATCTGCAAAGAAATGTATGGTGTGCTGGTCTGGATATGCTGTGTTCTTTTGCTTCATTTTCCTCTGGATCATTGTTTGGCCATGGGTACTGTAACAGCAACTCGTACCTCAATGTATATGTAAGTTAAAGAATTAAATTAATTTAAATAGTTCTGCCAGGGATTCCAATGACAGTCAAAATGCTAGTAGGCTTCTTTTGAGTGTAGATGATAATATAAAGATCTTGTAAGTGCAGGTAAATCTCCTCTGGTTTCTGGGTTGTTTATCCTGTTCCACTAGGAACACAACTACTGAAATGATTAGGAAGAAGAGTAATTATAAATAAAACTGTCTTGTAGTTCTCCAGCTGTAAAAAGAGCACAGAATGCTGTGGTACAGTATACATGCATAAATCCACACTGTCATAGTGCCATAGTCTCATAAGGATGATGCTCAAAAGGGAATGGCAGCCTCTAAAATTAAAGGCAACACGGACTGAGAAAATTCAGACCCAGTTTTAAAACTGAAATTAAGTATGCTCTCACTATCTTAAATCTGTGCTATTTCTTTCATTAGCTTGCTTCCTTGGAAAAGATCTTCATATCTTCAGAAATGGCAGCTACCCTCTGACATAGTTCAGAGACATGAATGCATCTACAGCTTGGACAATTAAACACCACTTTTACTTTCTTCTGCATGGTGTTTGTTTTCATACGTTTATGTATAGTCAGCTTTAGATGTCTCCATCTGATTTGTTGGCATAGCTGTAATCCACTTCAGGACAGATGCCCAGCTCTTCCTTCAGAAACTTCCTCTTGCTATGCTACAGTTCTTGTAAACGCCCTTGGGGAAGTGGGTTTTTTTTCCTCCTTCCTCATGCTGCAAGAAGTCCTAGAAGTACAAGTCACTTTATAAAACTGGCAACATTTGGTTTCAAGAGAGCCTAAAGTGCTGGACTATTCCAAAATGTTGGACTTTTTATTAACATTAATGCAGTTGTTTCTTACCTTATAGAAACATCATGCATATCATTCACATAAACAAAATGACTGGCAAAGCCATAGAGACTGTCTGAACATGTTAATTTATTAGAGTAAAACTGCCAGGTTATTTTCCATCCTTTCTCTTCCGTATATTTGAGAAAGAACATATGTCTGGTAAGAGTGATGGTTCCAAACCAGCATAGGATTTTCTTCTTTATGAAGAAAGATACTTGAATGACTCTCTAGATGTTACTGCCTTTAACTTGCAACATTTTGCTTTAAATATGTAATTTAAAAAATGAACATTTAACTCAAAAATGAAAAAATGTTGTCCTATAAACTCATTTTTATTAGTATTTTGTGGCATATATATCTCCCTGGATGCAAGAAGGTGCTCTCTTCTGCATTAGTTGATTATGGCATACCAGTTAGCTGACTTGGGTTCCTGCAATCCCTGATGGCATGGTAAAATCATTGTTTCCTTTTGTAAATTTGTTGAGAAATCCTCAAGGGTCTAAAAAAGAAAGAAGATATTCTTGGTGTACTTTGTCAGCATAGAGAGGTAAGGCTCTTTGAATGCCTACAATAATGAGAAGTGGCCTATGAGACCAGTGGGGAAAAGACAAATGAAAAGGGGCATTTTCACTGTCAGGGAAAATGTCTGTGGATGCTCTACGGGAGAGAGAGAGAGAAGGGCTGCTCTGCCTCCTGACACTGATGGAACGGGAACTGGGTAGTGAGATGCACTTGGAAAAGCTGGGAATATAGCACCTTTCCAAAAACCCTCACCTCCAAGGAACTCTGCGAATGCCAGTCTCCAGCCATTTGCTTTCATTTGCAGAGGTGGGTTATGTGATGGAGAAGTCAGGAAACCAGGGCCGCCCATCGTGCAGTGGGCCATCAGACAGTATGCAACCCTTCTCTTTCATATTCAGTAGGTGTTTCTGATGTATTGCCAGGCTGTCATTTTCATTTATAGTATAGCAGAGGCCTCAGACTTTATTTTTTAAATAATTTTGGCTCAGAAAGAAGTTGATTAATTTAATGAAGTGCTTTCACTAAAATGGGGCTGTGGAAACTTTAAAGATGTACGTGACACTGAGCTGTGTGTTTCTTCAGGCATTCTCTTGCTCTCAAAGTACACCCTGCCAAAGCAAATAACTGCATAGTATCACAGTTCTGTTACCATGTAGGAATATTTTCTGTTAGGATGTTTGCTAAGGTGACCTGTTAGTTAGCTCCTCCTCTCTTTGTGGAAAAAAACCAGCACCATGGAAATCCAATTGCAGTCAGGATGTGTCACTGATCAGGAGCTGCTTGTCCCAAGATCAGACCTACACTAGGCAGCAGTATCAAGTTTCTCTTGTCATGAGCTTGTTTTCACTGCAGTTTAGATGTGTGCTTTTCTTACAGTACCTCTTCTTTAAGGCAATTAGTGGGACCAAAGTATTGGGACACACCAAGCTTGTCCTTCAGGGGCATGTTGGGCTATGTCCTTGAGAACATCCTAGGATTGGAAGCTCATGGAAATGAGAAATTCACAGCCAAAAATAAAAAAATAAAAAAAATAACCATTCCTAGTTAGAGAGTTTTGTTTGTGGGTTTTGTTGTTGTTTTATGTTGGAATATAAACAGGTTCCTAATTATACTGTTTAGGATCTTCCATAGGTGTATGTGCTCATGTGGTCACGTGGTCCTCTCTGTGGCAGGATTTCTGCAATGGGACCTTGGGTGGTGGTTGACCCATGCACCCTGCAGGATGGCTGTCCTGGTGGGGTGGGTCTAGCCCTCTGCTGAGCTGGAAAACACGAGAAACTGCTTCCAAATCTGGCTAGTGCAAATTGTCCTTACCCCTCCGGCTCCTGCTTACCCCTCCTCTGGCACTGGGTGGCAGTGGTGATGGGGAGCCTTCTGTTGGAGGCAGCAGATAGAGAAACATAGGCTGTGACCTTGACACTGAGGGCCCATCTGGATAGCCTGTAAAGATGCGCTTAATATCTGGAGGCTGAGGTATTTTATATGCAGGGATACAAATCAACTGTGTAGTTCCACTGGAGCAGTGAAGGGTCTCTCAATACTCAGACCATGAAGAGGGAGAAGTCTGCTCTTACTCAGAGCTCAGGAAAACTTCCAGCCACAGCACAGCAGGGAAGTGCTGCTCACAGAGAACGTGGGTTCTGGGATGAGTCCTCAGGGGAAGCTGTGGAAGCACCTCGTGTCTTTTCGATTTGCACAGGAATGCATTTTTTTAAAATGATCCTGTATCTGAAAGAATACACATTGGGTGGGGAAAAATTGAACTGCATCCTTTTCAAACCCTTCTGCTTAGAAAGTAACAGTAATTTCACTTAAAGGGTTTCTTTGGGCTTTGTGTGTGTTGCTATATACTTATATACAGATTTATACATACAGAGCTGACACCCAGAAGATAAAAGTCCTATTATTATTTTAAAACATCTTGTGATACGTTACCGTGATGCCTGGTAGATTTATAACCATAGCAGTACTGACTTTAGGACTCTATAACACAGTTATTCCTTCTTACCCAGCTATTGCATTTTGAGTGCTAATAGTTCTAAAAGTAATTTGGAAAAAGCAAAAGCAAGTTGGTCTGATTTCAGTGACAAGAAGAGTTAATGGGATACTTTTTCCAGTTGCATATTTCTTTGAAGTGCAACTAACAATTACCATCTGAAGCAAGAGCTTTTATTACAAAACTGTGGGTTGTTTTTTTTTTTTTTTTTTTTTTTTTTTTTTTTTTACAAGCACTGGAAACAAGAAGCAGTCAAATATCTTCCTTAGGAAAAAGACCTGCTTAGTACAGTGGATGTGCAATCCTTATCCATCTGGAGTTACGAGGGAACTTTGTCAGATGTGATGAAGGTGCAAGTGTGAGCCTAGGCTGCGTGTGGCGGGCGCTGCAGGACTGCTCTGCAAACAGCTCCTAGCTGCTGTTTATATTTCAAACATTCTCCCACTGTGTGTTGTCACAACAGGCAAGCAATTATAGGCAGTAATGTCAGCGATTTGTGGATTAAAAACTCCTTAAGGATGCGCTGGCACTGCAGACAGTAGCCGCTTTCAGCTTGCAACTGTTCAGCTGCTGCTTTGCCAATGAAACTGTTACTTCCCAGAAGCTATTGTGTTCCCTGGGAAGGAGAAAAACAATTGTGCTGTGACATTCTCACACCGCTCCATGGCCTGTGGGATTCTGCTGCAGCCCTCAGCCAGGCGACTTAACCGTACACATTCATTTTCAACAGACATCTCTACTGATGCGCACACAGAAACAAGGAACGTTGGCTATTGTGCTGGAGCCATGCTGTGCTGGACTCTTAGAACCAAACTCAGAAAACTCTGTTTTTAAGGCTCCAGGATTCTAAATACACCTGTTTGTGACTTCTGCTGAGCACAAAGCTTCAGTGCAGTGTCTGCTGGGGAGGGTTCTGTGTTGTCCCTGTAGCTTCCCTCTCCAGGGACAGAGGTGGCTTTGGGACATGGCCCAGATACAAGTGAGTGCATGTCTGCCACGCAGGGAAAATGCTGATTGCTTTGAGGATCAGCAAGAAGGATTTAAGTGTTGTTTGCTCTTTTTCTAAGAGAATGAATACCTGCTCTTAAAAGTGCAGGTCGCTTATTGCCATATGCACTTTAGCTTTCAAGGACAATTCAAACACAAATATGCTTGCTTTGTGCTGCTGTTTGTCTATTTTAATTTCAATATGACCCTATGACCTATTCAGAAAATTTAAGTGTATTTAGCAAAATGGCCTATAGGCAGATGAGAGGTTTTGTTGCTTTTTTTCTTTTGTAGGGGTAAATGAATTGCAAGAATTCCTTGAAAGGTTTGGACTATATGGGCTATAAAGGTGGAAAACAAGAGGGTAATGCTGGAGTCCCTCATCTGCAGCAAGAAGCATCTAGCTAGTTACGGAGCACTGTCAAGCTGATACTCCCCTAGACTGACTTGCTTCTAAACAGGAGGTATCCCGCGTGCCTGCCCGCCACTGTCAGCAACACCTCCAGGGTCCTCTGCAGGTGCAGGGCCAGGTTGGGTGCAGGGGTACCTGGTGCGGGGCTCACAGATGGCTGCAAGCACACCTCTAGTTTTAACGTGGTACTGCTGCTGTCCCTGTACACCTTTGTTTATGCTGGCGCAGAGGCTTCTTGGTTTCAAACTCCCACGGAACAGTCAGAAAGCTGTGTTCCCGCTCGGGCTATCTCCTTGCGCTTTCCCGCTCCAGCACTACGCTTCTCCGTGCAAAAAGCGTCCCGGCACCACCGCGCCCGCCTCGCTGCTCCCCAGCCGGAGGAGTGCCGGCGTCCCCCCGGCCGCGCTACTCCCGACGGCTCCGGGCGGATGCCGCAAGCCCCGCTGCCATCACGTGGCCGCCTCGTTTTCTCCCCCAGCGGTATGAGGAAGTCGGAGCCGCCGTCCGCAGCCCGGCCGGGCGCAGCCTCCGCCGTCGCCTTCCCGCGGCGCGCTATGTGAGTACGGCGGGACGAGGCGCTGGGAGCCGAGCGGGCGGCGTCGGGGCCGCCCGGGGGGAGCTGGGGAGCGGGTCGGGGCTGTGGTTGAGCGCGGGCGCGGCTCCGCTTCCCCGCAGGGTGGCTGAGCGCCCCGGCCGCCTCCCGGCGTGAAGCCCCTTCGGCGCGATGGAGGAGCCCGCGGCGGCGGAGGAGTGGCAGGGGGCGACCCAGAAGAGGAAGGCCTGGGCCAAGAGCCGGGACTCCTGGCAGGCGTCGGAAGCGGAGGATCTCTCGGCAGCGGCGGCGCAGCTGGCCCGCGGCGAGGAGGAGGAGGAGGAAGACGACGAGGAGGAGGAAGAGGAGGAGGAGGACCGGGAGCGGGACCACCTCGCGGGCGGCAAGCTGCCGCTAGCTGCAGAAGCAGGTCAGGGCGGGGGGCGACGGGGCAGGGGACCCCGCGGGGCCGCCCCCGACGGACGGGCGGTGTCTGACGGTCGGCTGTCTGCTGCTCTGCCCCCAGGCCACAGCGTGCCCAACGAGAAGATCGCGATATGGCTGAAGGACTGCAGGTGGGTCCCGTCCCCGCGCTCCGGAGCGGCACGGTGCGGGTTGCGGGGAGCGGTTCTGAATGCACGCACGGTGGGGGAGCGGGCTTTGGGCACCGTTGCTCCCGTCGGTGTGTCGCGTAGCGAGGCTGAAGGCGTTCTGGCTGGGAGGAATACGGCTTAGGAAGGCAGCGGTTTTTTGGAAGCTGCTCTGTTCCTCGAAGAGGGGCTTCCTTAACTTGAGACGGGGCGTGTGAAGTCTGTGACTGGTGCTGCTACAAAATGAACCGTGGCTGTTTGGAGCATGCTGTCTGCGTTATTTTTTCTTCAGTCTCAGTCACATAAAGACATAAATGCTTTTAAACCCAGTTGTAGCGACTTTTGTCCTGTGTGTTCCTCTGTTCTGTCCTACTACCCTGTAAGAGTGTTCATCCCTCTGCTGTGGGGAAGTAAATGCTTAGTTTTCCAGTAGTTAACAAAGTTCAAGATTTCTCCATTATTATTACTATTATTATTTATTTATTTATTTATTTGAGTGGAGCTGCTTCAAGACAAAGATTTACCTCTAAGATTAGCTGTGCCTTTATGATCTTTTGATCCAGTAAGCGGCTGAGCTCAGCTTACTCCTGTGACTGCAGTCTGGACTGCTTTATAGCCACAGTGTCCACAGTATAGTTTTGTTCATAATCTCTGCGGGCTGAGCCTTGGGGAGGGGTGTTGGCAGCAAAAGGCATGGAATCATACCGCATCTCAAAACGTGATGGCCAGCCCTGACAGGCTGCTCTCCTAGAATGCCAGAATGGGAGATTTTCCTGATTTTTCCCTGCAAATAGACTTGATTGAATATAGCCTTAAAAGCTTAGTGGAAGAAAGATGTTTTATATCTGCTGCTTTTCTGAGTGGGGAGGGGAAAAATTGGGGTAGTGAAGGAGTCCTTGAGGGAGAAGTGCTTCCTAATGCCGCTGCAGCACTTCTCTCTGTATCTGTAGGATTTTATCTAGAACCTTCCCTGGCACTGGCAGCCCTCTATTTTGGTGCAGAATTTAAGGAATAGCACGGAAGTGCAGATTGTCAGCACAAACACCTTAATTGATGGTCGCAAATCTTGAAGGATAACGCAGAGTTTGCAGTTTTATTCGTGTCCTCCAGTAACTGTTGTTTAAAGGGACTACTGGCGCTTCTGGGGAGTGTGTTTGCATCTGTGGCAGCGGATTCACAAAATGTGGGAATCTTGTTCTGCGCTCTATTTCCATATTTCACATGTAAGGAAATGAAATGCAACGTTATCCTTTTGCTAACATGAAGGTGCAAGCTTTAGTTAATGCCTGGTTGTGAAACCCTTTGCGGCCCTTCCACAGAAGTCTCTTTAAGTATAGCTCTACTATTGTAGAGAGTATCAGAAAAATCTTGTGTTCTCGTCAGAAAGATAAAGCTTTTTTTTTTTTTCTTCTTTTTTTCTTTTTTAATCTCTTAACCCAAACTATTCAAGCTGGAGGTACCCTCTGACTGCACGGCATGTGGATACTGTCCGTACCTGCGGGAGGTACCATCCCAGTTGCCTGAAGTTGTGCACAGTTGTGTTTTAAAACTGGGGAATGGTCTCGTTTCTATGTATGTAGTGTACACGGGTGCGGCAGCGAGTTAAGTGCAGGGAAATGATTATTCAGCTTGCATTCTTGCAAAGTGACTATATGTATAGAAACCCCGAGCAGACTTTATCTTGATAACAATGTATATAGGAGAAGAGAGAAAGAGCAGCTTAAAAGATGACAGAACAGTGCCACAAATACTATTGTCTAAAAAAGAACGCTTGAAAACAGTAGATGTGAAGACTTGCAGTTATTGTCATCTCGGATAGTTATTGTTTAATAACACTGCTTTTGCTTTGGAGCTTTGCTACAAAGTGTGGGCAACATTCACAGACTGGTCTTCTGTTGGTTGGTCCCACAGTCACTTTCTTAAGACTTCGCCCTGGTATAGAAATATAACTATGGCTACAGGTGGCCATTCTGGTACTAAAATGAAGTATTTTCTCTGTTCTCTAGAAAAGTCACTCCCGTTTTGTCTGACTTTGTATAAGCTTTTGTGAAATGTATATTCGCAAATGGGCGCATCTTAAATCTCATTTTTAATTGGCAGTAGCACAAAAAATATAATATCACCCCCCTGCATAGATAGATCTGTTTTTAAGATATGTCCCTTTGTTTGTTTCCAAAAGCATCAACGGTGTTATAATCGAGATGAAAAGAATGACTGACTGTCCTGTGATGTTCATGTTAGCAGTTTGGGGCTTTTTTTGCTTGGCATATATATCTATTTCACATCTGCTTTGGAGAGGAGGGTAGGGTTCCTAACAGCCCAGGCTACTTAACTTGGTGGCAACTTGTTTCAAAACAAACTGACAAACACAGCACAACAACAACAAAACCAAAAAAGCGAGGAGGTATCGCACTGCAGCAAGAATTATGGAGGCTTCAGAAATGCGAGATGAAACAGAGCTTCTGTTTCACTCATGTTTTGGGAAAGGTGTTTCTTTTCTTTCTCCTTGGTGATTTGACAAGGCATTTTTAAGTGGCAGGAAAGCTTGCAGAGGTTTTTAGTTTTAACTCCTGTAAGGTTAGAAAAGAAACAAAAGTGTTTGTATTGCGCTGATACAAATGGAGAAACTTTACTCAGCGGAGTGGTGTGTGCTATTTTAATTGTGTGCTTGAACTCCTCCAGTGGCTCAGGGGGTGTCAGAGGTATTTAGGAACCATCTCCTGGAGATGCGCAGGAAATGAGTTCTTGAAATGCCTCAGAAATAAGAGGGCTTTTTTTTTTTTTTTTTTTTGGCTTCACATTTAAAATAAACACTGCTCCTACCCAAGTCAGGCTGCTCAAAGCAGAGGGGTTTAAATGGCATTTATGCGCCTCACGGAGCCCTGATCCTGCTGCTGTGGGAGGGTGAGCAGGCAAGCTTGCAGGGGGCACACGGCCTGCATGGCATCTCTCACCTGCACCCCGGGATTCATCCCACTCCTGCGTGCACTAGTGCTGCAGTAAGTCATTGCTCTAATGTGACAATAAACAGGTGACTCAGCCGTGTGGGAATGCAGATGAAAAACTGCAGGACTCCTTGCCCAAGCAGCCCCATGGCTCTGGCTACCCCATGGCCTACGGTGCTCCCAGCCCTCCTCGTGTCCTCAGCGTGAAGGTGATGGGGACACTGCAGTGCTTTCTCTGGAGCTTCTGTGTGTAGAGTGGCCTCCAAACCGTCACCTTCACTGGGTGCCCAGGGAGAGGTCCCAGGGACTGGCTTCTGGGCCCTGCACTGAGAAGCAGAGTTGCTCCTGCCATTGTCCTCTAGTATTTGGGTGTCAGTGCTTGTCTCTGTTTGAACTTGGGTTACACCTACTTCTTAAATGCACTTTCCCCAAAGAAAAGTAATGCAAAGCAGCTGTGTATGTATGTGGCAGCACAAACAGAGAAGCAGAAAGACAGCTGACAGAGCTGCTTTTCCTGTAGCTGCCAATGCACTGCGGTGCTAATGGTGCTTCATTTCTGAAAGAAAATGCCAGCTTTGATGGTTGCTTTCGCTGATGTCTGCCAGCCAGCCTGTGCAGCCCTGAGCTTGGCTGGTGAAGTCACCACCAGTGAGTTTTATATGGAAAAGGTAGAGGTGCTGGAAGGGGAGGGGTAAGAAGGGGAAGGTGCCTGTCACAGCTTGCATGTGAGCAACCGGCACAGGTGCTGTCACTGAGCACTCACAGGGCTGGCTGGAGCCGGAAGGGCCTAGGCAACCTGCCCTAACTTCTTTGGAACCCTGACATAGAAGGTACACAAAAATTGAGTCCCTGTGAGGCTTGTCCTGTCACCTGCAGCACACTGGTGTACCTGGGTGCTCCTGCTGCTGGAGCTGGCCTCTCGCTGTGGCCTGGCTTTGCTTTACACGTCAGCATTAGCTTGCTCTCTATCGGCAGGCAGCGTGTGGAAACTCTAAGCTGTTTTCAGAGGGGGGAAAGCAATTGGAAAGTATAAGATCTGTGAGAAAGCAGGTGCAAACTCTCATTGCTTAATTTGGCTGTGACACCAAAACAAATACTGTATCAGAGCACTGTTTGCTTTAAGTTCCTTGGTCTGGTTTATGTGTTTGTCTAATTAAAAACCCAAATGAAATGTATGTAATACTGGCATATAAATTGTCTGCTTTCCCCTTCTTTATGGGTATTATATTTCTGAGTTTGTTTTGGGTTTTGAGCTTTATGGTGCTACTTAACGGTGACAGGTCTATCTGGTTAGACATGTCTCAGATACAAGGTGTAGAAATACCCAGAGAGTGTCAACAAATCTCATGAGAACATGGGAAGGGACTGGACCTGTCAGTTGTGTGATTTCTGCTGCTGATTCTGGGCATGGTGAGATTTGGCAAATCCACTGGAAGGAATACTTTCAAGGAATAGTGATGGCAGAGATCGTCCAAATAAGAGCTGTAATGAGTCTATAAAATACCAGCACTTGGGACGTGACAGCTAACATAGTTGTCAAGATTTTATCTTGTTTCTGATCAGCAAGTGCAGCTTTTCACCTCTCTCTTCAAAGCCTAAGGTAAATCAATGGTAAGAAGTTTTAAATGTGTAGAAAATGGGTAAGGCTTTCATCACATAAATGAGGTTGAATTTCTCTGTTCAAAACCCCATACTAGTGGTTTTTAGAGCGTTCTTGGAGGTTCACAATTTTCCTCGAGAGAGGGCTGATGGCCCTAAAGTTTTGCCACCAAGTTGTGTCGTAGCATTACAGTTATCAACAGATTTTGTAGTTTTTCCCTATTTGTTCAGAGGGCTGGGGATTGCTTGGGAAGTTATTGCCAGTCCTCATATGTTTGCGTTCTCTGGGGGTGGAGGGAGGGACAACTGCTGCTATCACAAGCTTGTTGCACGCTAAGGGAGGACATGAAGCAGCAAGTTTTTAAGCTGGTATTAATCTCTTCTGTGGTTTCAGAACGCCTCTGGGAGCATCCCTGGATGAGCAGAGCAACCCTCTGTTGAAGGGTAAGGAAAGGCTTTACCTACTGGGATATTTTTTTTTTTTTTTTTTTTTTTCTCTGAGAAGCATGCTCTTGTGTACGTTTGTCTGAGACCTTGGCAATTTATCAGTGGTACAGCAGCCTAGTCAGCACTGCTGGGCTATTCTCACTGTGAGGCAGCTGTACCTAAGAAACTTTAAATATTTCTGGAGACTTTAAGGCTTAAAAAAAAAAAAAAAAAAAAAAGAATGGGAGAGTTTGTTAGTTTTCTTTCCAAGCTGGCAAGTGTTTGATAGTCTCTGTGTCTAATAACTCAGGTTGCCACACCTGAAAATTTTACTATCTGAGTAGTCTGAATACTAAAGTTCAAAGTACAGTGAGAATTTGCAGTTAGTGACACAGTGTGGAGGAGTTACTGACTTCAGATGAAGTCTTTGCTTGAACTCTTAATTCGGGATAGTGAGAGAGAGGAGAATGCCTAAGATGGACTCAGACTTAGAATCACCCTGGTAAGATGTCTGGAAGCTAATCCATCAGCAGAAGGAGCAGATACAGTGGGTTTGCACTCCAGGTTTGCACTCTATTTTGCTCGCAGTCTGATTTGGGAATGCTTCTGAACACAAAAATAAAGCAGTGCTGGAGTTGTTCTCTTTCATAAAAGGAAATTAAGTTCTTAAACGTGACTTCTCACAACTTAGTGCATTTTTAGTGTATGAGTAATGCAGGGATTGTAGATATGGTCTAGTTATATCCTGTTGTGTCAATTGAAGTGTCTTGCTAGTGTCTTTAAGCTATTGAAAAGAAAACACTGCATCATGGTAGTTGTTGAACGACTAACTGTACATTTTCAGGCATGCTGGTGAGAAATGGAGGAAGTTTTGAAGATGACTTATCCCTGGGAGCTGAAGGTGGGTGTGGCAGGATTATGACTTTTTCTAGTGAAAAAAGAATCGTGTTCAGTCATCTGATTTTTATTTTGAAAGACAGTGTTTTCCTTCTGGTTAAAGGCAGTTGATAAAGCTAGCCAAAAAACCCCAGCATATGGAGCACATAGGAAAATGCAAGAAGCTTTGTTGTTATTATTATTATTATTATTTTTAATTAGGATATTGCCTTTGCTAAATGTGCTGGTCTAACCTGAAGGTCAGAGTCAACTCTGCATACTCTTTTGCCCTCACATTCTAATGCCTGCAGCTGCAGCACAGCCCCAAGCACTCACTGGTGCTGTGCAAAAGTGCTTTCCCCTACTTGTTTGTCTTGTCCATGGGTTACTCTTGGCAGTTGTGCATGCACCACTTCTACTGAAACCCTTGGGAGTGGCAAGTGCGGGGTTTTGAAAGGAGGAATGGAGTTCTGTCAGCCAAGAGGCAAACCCGTTAAGAGCCGAGTGCTTTTAGAAATGAAAATTACCGAAGTTGACTAAGTCCTTTGAATCAGCGGTGTTATGTACCCTTCTGTCACTAGCTGCTTCCTTTCCTTTTCTTTCTCTTCCCTTTTTTTTTTTTTTTTTTTTTTAAAGGGAAGATGTGGCTGTTCGTGCTGTACATGTTTGTTTTTGCTTCACTTGCTACCATACTCTGTTCATCGTGATGCAGAGGTGTCACGAACAAGCGGCTTTTAACAGGAGCATCCATAAGTAAAATGGCATAAAACAGTCTCTCAAACTGGTTCCCAGTCTGATCTGCAGGATAGGAGCTATAAAGCTCTATCTTATATCAGTTACAAATAAATTTTAAAATAGCCTTCAGTCTTCAGTAGTTTTTTAAACTATGGTCTTCTAAGTGTCAGAATTTGCATAGTTGAAAGCCCTTTTGTCCACAGCTGTATTGCCAGTGATTTTGAAGCAGTGTGACAGGGCCTGAAGAAAGAGGTATCTCTAATTTGTAACGACTCAAGACTTCCGAGGAAAACAGTTGATTTGATAATGACCTTAATCTGATAATCACAGAGAAGCAGTTCATTATTCACTTACTGCAATAAAGTAGGATTTTTTTTTCCCCCTAAGTCTTTTCCACTTAGTAGCTTCCCTGAAGTATGAAGATTTCATAGGGAAAATGTACTTTTAATAGCCATCCCAATTCTGAGCATATGACTAAGAATACATTTTAGAAAATCATATAATTTTTTTGTTTCATCTCCCCCCACTCCCATCATTCTCAAGGATTTCTGTTCTTGGGAATCCTTTAGCACGATTCTGGCAGACAGTCATTTCCATCTGTTCGGATGACTAAGATCTCAGTGCTAGAGTTGCTGGTTCATTTCCACGTGTAAGGACATGAGTGCTTCTGCAGGGCTTTGCTTCCCATCAGAGAACAACAGACTGCTTGGAGCAGTGCTGCATGCCTCACTGTACAGACGGCCTCTTTGGCTGGTGTGAATGGCCTGCCCTTATGCATCTTTGGCTGCCTGACTCCAGAGACAAGCCAGAGCCCTGTGAGAATGGTACAGAGGGCACTGGAGAGGATCCTATAACCTCGGTGCCCTACTGGGCTGTTAGAGCCCAAGGTTGAGCAGCTGGAACTAGTCAACAATTAATGCGTGTCAATGGGCTTGCTTTTGTACTTAATATAATTCGAAAATATATTAAAAAAAAAAAAAAAGGGATGCAGCTTCTGCATTTCATATATATTTGAGTTCCTTTGTGATGTCTCTGGAGGTTATAAGGTCCCTATGTTTTATTCCTTGTTGCTGACGCTTCCTGTGAAAATGCAGAATGCAGTGAGTGCAGACACAAGGTTTTCCTTTCAGCATTTGATGTACCTTTGCTCTTTTTGTAGCTGATTCCAAGGGCTGCTATAATATATACGTGCTCCTTGACTTTCTCCTGTGGCGATTTTGTTAATTTTGGGTCTCCTCTTTGGAAGAACCTGTAACTTAAGGCTGAGGCTCAACTCCCTGCTTTGATAGGGTGTTGATATTCTGGAAGAATAATGCTGCCTGGGATGCTTGTGTGTGGGCTGGCTTCTGCAGCTTCAGAAAGGGCTGAGTTACTGGCAGGAGGCTGGTGACCATGTGCGTGACCTCCATGGTTGGCCTTCCTCGAGTCCACTTGACTCCTTGCATCGTGATGGGTCCCATCAGTTTCACAGGCTTGGCGCAGCTTTTGTTTATGGACTGCATGGCTCAGAGAACTAGGGCCCAGCTCTCTGTACAGAGCTAGCAGTGCTGGTTTAGAAGCTCACCCATACGGTATCAGTTACCTGGCCATGGGCACCAGCTGCTCTTCTCTTTCTAGCTGAGCAATCTTTGCATGACCACATCTTTACTTTCTCCTTCTCCTTCCCACTGTGGCAAACCCTTCAGCTGGTTATTATGTCTTTGATTACAAAGCAATAAATTGTCTGTTTATACAACAATTATTAGTTATTGCAAGCAAAATTTCAAGTTTGTATGATTAATTACAGCAAGTAAACAGTCCACGCAAGCCTGTATTTTAGACAAAGACTGAGTAAGCTGGACTGCCTGAGTAAACTGGACTGTCTTTATATTAGTTGTAAACTAGGAACACTTGACAATCCTATTTATATGGAAAGAGAGTATTCATAGAAGTGCTTGTTGGCTACTTTTTCTTGTTGGTTGTGGGAAATGTAGTTGTCAAGAGGTTTGTGCTTAACATCATCTTGTTTCCCTACAGCTAATCATCTGCGAAGTGATACCCAAATGGAAACGTGGTAAGCATCTTTTTTTTTTTTTTTTTTTTTTTTTTTTTTTTTTTTTTTTTTCCTGTTTACTTTGGAGAAATATCTATATTTGAGGGAGAAGGTACAGTGAAAGTCATGTACGCTACTTTGGAGCTAGAGCTGTTCTGGAGCAGCTAATATGAAATGCAGGAAAAAATGTAGATTTAAATTCTTTAAGCAGACCTGAGGTAGATTTTCGAGATGATGGGGGAAAAGCAGAAAAGCAATGAACTGTAAGTAACTACAGTATGATTTACCTTCTTTGGCTTGCTGGTCTCTGACCACTTCAGGAACGACAAGGCAAGACTGGCTTTACCTTTTGGAGCAGATGTCCTTTGGGAGTGGGGAAAAAAGACTCAGAGAGTAGAGGCTTCTGCTTCGTAAGCATAGCTTCTGAATGAAATGTGCTATAGTTAAAAGCTGCAAGTTGGCTGAAACTCCATGGCCTGTATGGGCAGCACCCTTCTTGCTCCTCCTGAGCCACTCTTAGGTGAATCCTCTGTCATCTTGGGTTTCTTAGTGGTTGTTCCTGCTGTGTGGGTACTAGGATTTGCAGGATAAAACTCACATCTGGAAGATCGCTTACTCCCCAAGTGTAAGTAGGGTTTTGGGCGTGAGGTACCAGTGAGTGTGGAGGAGCTAGCTAGCATTCTTTCCAGATGCAGGAAAGAAACTGGTCTGCAGTCCCTTCTGAAAATACCTCTTTCTGTTTAACCAATTTGCTGCTTCTTCAGCTTCCCCAGCCACTGGCTGGGTGCAGCAGGGGTGAGGCAGGGATGCACTGTGCTGGGTGGTCGTGCTGGAGCCAGTGGTGGGCAGGCAGGAGAGGGCAGAGTGGCCTGCCTAACACCTGGCTTCCTCCTGGTGCGAAGGTGGGATGATGGAGGAAAGGTTGGCTGAGGGCATCAGGGATTTGTCTTCTCAGCTTGCATTCACCTTCAAATCCTTAGTCTGTGTATGTTTTTACTGAGATGTCTCAGGGTTCTCTTTTGCTATTACATAAGTGACATGGCATTATCTGGTTTATATTAGCTGAATGGGGGAACAGAAATTTGCAGCACTGGAGGCATAGCTCTACTCTGAGACAGAGGATCAAATCCCTGAACAGAACCTGTTTATTGCAGCGCTCTCTTCTTTGTTGACAGCAGTGGTGTGCTGGCGAAGGAGAAGAGACTTCAGTTTCACCAGAAGGGGAGAAGTATGAACTCTACGGGCTCTGGAAAAAGCAGTGCAACTGTTTCAAGGTAAAATAGTGCTGTGCTTTGAAGGTCATGGCACAGTTCAGTGGAATTTGGCTCTGTTTTGCTGGCAAAACTTACTACTTCTGTTCCTAAGTTAAATGGACTTGGCTTGATTTATATGAATTGTTGCATTTAGTAGCTGAGAAGGGAATTTTCATTTGGTTGCTTGAAAAACTATTTGTTTTCTGTTGTGGTTTGCAGTAAACATGGATGAGCCTGAGCCTAAGATTTAGAAATGTCTGAAATCTTAACAACATTTTAAGATCGGAGCTTTGCAGTGCAAGATTTTTATTTATAAATAATGGAATTGGATCTGAGCTGTGTCTGGGCTTGTGTCTCTGGTGGTGTGAACCAAAACTTGAGATGCAGATATCTCCGGAATTATTTCCTTAAGTAGACTGAGCTGTAAGTGTCAAAAGTTCAATAGACAAAGCTGGCTAGTGGGCTGATCTGAAGTTAGACAGAAGGCACTGTGTCCTAAAAGGAGATGCATAGACAGTAAACATCTTGTCGTTTGTCTAGTGTTTCTGAGTTACTGGAGCTTTATGAGGAAGATCCTGAAGAAGTGCTCTATAACCTTGGATTTGGAAGAGATGAACCAGATATTGCTTCCAAAATTCCAGCAAGATTTTTTAACTCATCATCATTTGCCAGAGGGATAGATATCAAAGTGTTTTTGAATGCCCAGATGCAACGCATGGAAGTGGAAAATCCAAATTTTGCTTTGACAAGTATGTATGTTTTTGAAGCAGTTTGTTTTTAACTTTTTTAGCTATGTAAACAATCTCAGATGAAGGTATCATGTCTGGCAAAAACCCTGTACCATCTAAAGGTCAAATTCCATTCAGAATCCGTAATGAGACTCATGCGTGGTTTTTAAATATGGAAGAGATGACTGCTGATGTTCACCTTGGGATGAGGGAAGATGATCTATAGTGGAGAGAAGAAATAAAAAGCATCCTGTAAGATGTATATTGCCTTCTGTTTTGTATCCTTGTTGCATTCTTCTATGCTTGTCTTCTGTTATAGCTTTAGAGTATGGAAACAAAACAAATAGCAATATCTGTCTTTTTCATGTGTTCTTTAGAACCGAGTGGGAGTTGTGAAAGCTGTCAGCAGTGACCTACTTCTGTAGTTGTTGAAGTCTGTGCCAGCATTGCTGTTGACTTGGACAGGGTCTTTGTTAGGTCAGGAACAAGTATTTCTGAAACGAGGGCATAGCTGAAATGTCCTATTTTACTGGAACTGCTCTGTCCATCTACAAGCACACCATTTCCTAATGGTACTTGGTAAATTAACTTCCAGTTGCATGTCTGTGTTTTGGTTTTACTTTGTAAAGGCTTTCTGTGCTGTTCTCCTTGTGCATTTACTAAAGAATTTTACAAAGTTTTTTTCCATTTCTTTGTACTGTGTGGTATCCCTTTCAGGTTACAGAACTAGACAGTGTTCATCTCCGGACTTGATATAAGTAGAGGGAGATTTGATGAGGTGGGCAGGCACCGGTTATGATGAAAGCTCCCTCTTCAGATACAAGGAAAAGAGCTGTCACTGACAATTTGAACAGTTGCGTAGAAATGGATCAGCAGTTCTGAGCTGTGATGACACCAAAGGTCCTCTTAAAACTCTGTCTCATATTTTGTTCTTGTGCAGGTCGTTTTCGCCAGATTGAAGTGCTTACTACTGTGGCCAATGCTTTTTCTTCCTTGTATTCTCAAGTCTCTGGAACTCCTCTACAGAAAATTGGTAGTATGAATTCAGTGTCTTCCAGTAAAGAAGCATCCAGCCCTCCTCCCTTAAATCGCAGCAATACAGCCAGTCGGTTAATGAAGACCTTGTCCAAGCTTAATCTTTGTGGTGCACAGCAGGCTGATAGTAGCGGCTGCTCAACACCTTCGCCTGTTGAAAAAGGGAAGGGTCCCGCTGAGACAGAGAGTGAGGAAAATGATGCTAAAAATGACTTTAAGTTGCCAAAATTCTCCAAAAAGAAAGACTCTCCCTCTTTTCTGGCTACAGTAAAGGAGGAGATAGCCAGCAGTCAGACAAATGCTACAGACACTCACAGACTTGAGATTGTGCCTGCTGGAACTGACGATAAGTATGAGAATACTGTGTCTGCAGCAGATGTGCAAAATAGCAGGCTGGTAAGCCCCCAGGACAGACAATGTGAAGAGTCTGATGTTCTGGACCCTTCCAGCTTCAGCAGCAGTTCCAACATGCCTAACAACACCACGTCCGAAAGTGGTGCCCCAGCACAAAGGCCATCTGTGGCATCACTGGGTAGAGAGCCCTGCACGCCTCTTGCCAACCCCTCTGTAATGAATCTAATGCTTCAGCAGAAGGACTCCTTTGAGATGGAAGAGGTAGGTGGAAATATATGACTTTGTTTTTGGGTACAGTTTACATAGCTTGCTGGCTGCCAGAAGAGGAATGTTTTCTCCTGTGTAGTTGAGAGTGTTTTCTCCAGGGATGCTTTACATTCTCTGAATGATAGGACAGTTGTCGCTTTCTCTTTGTAGGTTGCTCTAATTGCTCCTTTCACTGAAGTGTTGTTGATAGCGATAATGTTGTTCTTCTTGTGTCAGCGTGAATTTTTTCATTTTTTTCATTGTCCCAAAGGGATTCTAATTCTCAGGTTCCCAGAAGTGGTTTGTTGACTAGGCTAGTGAATGTGCAGCCTACAAATTTAAAAATGCATTTAGAATTTTGTTCTTGCATAGACTCACTGATTGGGTTGCAAGATCTCTCTTAAATTACCAAATGGCTTTGTGGATGCTTTTTGACATATCTGTTAACAATCTAGAAGCTGACGTTTTCATGTATGTGAAGTAGATGCGTAAATAAAGGATTGTGATTTCTTTGCTGGAATGAGCGAAGAAAAGTGGCAATAGGAAACTTCCAGAGTTTTATAGAGAATAACAAATTGATGATTTAGAAGATGTTCTGTCTAGTATTGTGTTGGCACTGCAGGCTTTTGAGTCTCTTCTAGATCAACTGATGTTATAGCTGAAGGTGCTCACTGAGGGGAAAGAAATAATCCAGCATCTTCTAATTCCTGCCATTTGTTTGCATCTGTGTGCCATCCCCCACGTGTTGTGTGGCCATCTACTAAACAAGAACAGAGGATTGATCCAATTGAGGGGAGGAAAATAAGCCCTGTGTATCTTGATTTATTCATTTTTACTGGGGTAGTTTTCAGCTAGATAATTTCCTTGACATAGCTTGTTGTGTAGCTGCATAGATGCTTGTGTTGGCACAATGGGAGGGGTCTGAGTGGCAGTGCATTTTGCTGTGTTCTTGATAGCTGGACTGGTTTCACGTATAGTAGAGGAGAAATCTGTATTTTCTCATTCTTAGGCAAAGCTGTAACAATTTTTAAAAACAAACAAAAGGATTTTTTTTTTTTTAATAGTAAATTGGGCTACAGAGGGCTGTGAAATGAGGAATGCTTACCAAATTCTGCAGAAGCCAAATGCAATGCATTTGCAGAGTTTTGGTTGAAACAATTTGCGATGATGCCAGTCCATAAACACAGCTGTTTTGGCATGATGACATATGATGTGGGTTGAAGTTGTGGTGAATTTTTGTTTATGCAACCTAGTATATACATATCAACTGGTAGAGGGATTCAGTTTTATTACAGAAACTCTAGAACAATACTTGGCAGCTTGCTTTTATTTTTGTGCGTCTCTTAAGCAGAGTCTAATGAACAATACACTGTATTAGAAACTGAAAATAACTCCTTCCGAAGTTTTCACAGCTTGATATGTGTAAGAAAGATGACAGATATATCAAGGAAGCTCTTTGCATGCTTATGAATGCCTTGGAGGTTTGCGTGCCATTAGGAAGTCTGTCGCTGGGAAGATAGCTAGTGTGGGAGTGAGTCAGGGCAGGATTTCCCCCAGACTCCCTCTCCTGAGATGACCAGCACGAAGGTTGCTTACTGGCATCGATACTGGCTGAAGGGACGGGGCAGGACAAGTGTTCTGCACACTTGTCGGGGTGCTGTCTGCCAGCCAAGGACAGGAGGTGGAAGATATTTAGATGAGAACAGGCTTCGTGGATTGGAGGTGGCAAATTTAGCCATCGGAAACCAGAAGGTTTAAGAAAATCAAGATATCTTTCCTGAAAGGCTAGTCTGATCAAAAGGGCTTGTAAGATTACTTACTGTTCCTGCTTTTGGTGTTGGTGTTTTTGTTTGGTTGGTTGGTTTTGTGTGTATGTGTGATTTTGTGTGTTTTTTTTAATTAAAAACTTATGTATTTTTCCTAAACTTAAATGTTGAACTCCTCCTGTGCTCCCCTGCTTTTGTCAAAATAATCATTTAGCTCTTTCATAATACAGCCTTCATCTCCTAAAGGAATAGAGGCCTCTTATTTTATTATGTAAGAGTAATGCTGTTCACTTATTAACAGTGAGAAGTTCAGGCCAAGTAGTTCTCAAAATCTTTGTCGTTGAGAAAGGCACTCTTGTGGCTGCTATACACATGATTTTGATACAAATAGAGTTTCTCCTTTAGCCAGATACTAATTTGGGCTTCAAACCATTAGTATGCTGATTTTGCATTTTTAATTTTATCAGAACTGGAAAGGAAAATGTCATTGTTTGGTAACTTTAAAAATAGATAGGCAGCCCATTAGAGGGGAGAGTTAGGGAGTTAGTTGGATTGGGGGTTTTGAGCATGTAAGCTTTTATGTGAACCGTGAGGATTTTTTTCTATTGCACCGACAGATATGCACAGTGTGATAGCTTTTGAGCTAAACAAAGGCCTTCCTGTTGAAATTCTAGGCGTGTTCCTTTCATCATTTGAATGGCTGTCAAAGAAATGCTTTCTTAATACTGCTGTTTCACAAAGCGTTTAAGTAATGGGATTAATTTTCATGTAGTTTTGTTTCCTAGTGGAAATCTGCATGACTTTGCATGTTATCTTCCTGTTTTGTACTGGAAATACACAAGATGCATTTCCACAAGCAGTAATGTGGGGAAGCCTGGAGTAGCACAGGAACGTAATCTAGTTGGCCTCACAAAATATTCCTCTCCTCATCTCTATAGATCCAGAGTACAGAGGGGGATCTACCACACGTTCCAGCTTCTTACCAACTGACAGCGACCAAGTCAAGGAAAGGTGAGTAAGCTTCAACTTCTAGGACAGAGCAATCTGCTGAGGTTCCTTCCCCGTTTGAAATGCTGGTTCATATATTTAAAGCTTCTAAATTTTCTCTTCTCTTTAGAGTTTAAAAAAAAAAAAAAAAAAAAAAGATCTGGGTTTCCTTTTCAGTGAAATCACAGTACATCACTGCAAAGTGGCAACCAAATTACAGGCAAGATGACAGCACTGTAACCTCACTGCCTGCTTGCACTTTTGTGCCATTGATGATAGCTCAGAGAAACAGACACGTTAATTCAGATTGTATGGGATTTTTTTTCCCTAGCAAATCCTGTAATTTAAGATATCCATTTAAACTAAAATTATATTGTTTTAAACCTAAATTTCATGATATGTTTAGCCTTTGCCAATGTGCTACTGCTCTATCTGAAGGCTGCCTGCAGAGAAATCTAGTGTGCACATGGAAATTGTACTCCTTCATGTGACAAAAAGTGCACTGGCTCTTGTGGCTCACATGTGCTTTCATCTGTAATTGTTATTTATATTTTATGGTTTTGGAAGAGGGAAAAGGCTGATGTTTAATTTTGACTGTTACTGGCCCTTATCTGAAGTTGGAAAGTAAAATCTGCCCTCTGTTGTCTACGTATAATTAAAGAACTGGATCTTGATGTGTTTAGCAAGACACCTAGCTTTAGTGCAGTTACTTGGTGAAACAACGTAGCTATCAATGTAAGATGCTGAAGAGAGAAGCAGAAAATTTTCTTAAGGCACAGAGGTTCTCATTTACCTTTTCACAGATAAACTGAGTCTTGTGAACTGTCAGCTGAGTTGCATTACTATGGTTGAGCATACTCTGGGCCCTTTGCTGAAGGTTGATGATTGGCTACTGGGGGTATGTTTTGCTACAAATTCAGCAGTGTTTTGTACAACATAGCATTGCACACCCAGGTCATCTTCTGTTATCACAGAATCACCAAGGTTGGAGATGACTTCTAAGACCATCCAGTCCAACTGTCTACCTGTCACGAATATATCCCACTAAACCATGTTCCTCAATACACAGTCTGAACATTTCTTGAACACCTCCAGGGACGGTGACTCCACCACCTCCCTGGGCAGCCCTTTCCAGTGTGTGACCACACTCTGTCATGAATACAGGCTAGAAGGAAGGGCCACCAGAAACTGCATTTCTAACTGTTCCTAGCATTTCCCCCTTGGCTGTATTTTAATGTTAATGATTACATGCTTTCAGGCAATCGTTTGCCTGTGGTTAAAGCCCTTGGGTAATAGATTAGTGCAGGTAACGTGACGTAGATGCACTCTTTACAGGTCAGGTCTCTTATTTCCCTGGCATTGGCAGCTACAGAAACAGTTTTTCAGAGAAAGGTGATTAATGGTGGAACTAGGAGCTGCAGTCAAGGAGGATAAAAATACATGTGTATTTTTCCTTCTTCTAAAATGTCAATTTTATATTTTTGGTTCCCACTAGCTATCTTACCCTCCTTTTTCTCCATGCAAGAAAAAAACATTATCTGAATGCATATACACCTGCTTAAATGTACTGAGCAGCTCTGGCATTGGGTTTCTAGCATGGCAGGAGCAGGGTGTGCTGGCTCCTATCTCCCAGCTAGTATACCCTATCTGTTTCTGAATGTGCTTGGCAATGATTAGCAGTGAGAGTTTTTCCTCATGCCGGTATTGCCTAGAGTTCTCAGATAACTTATCTCACAAGAATGTCAGTGCTGATGGCAAGCCTGCATGTTCACTAAAATCATTTTGGGACCAATTTTTTATTTCGCCTGGAAGATGTGAAAGATGTATGATGTTGTTATATACAGGTCTTAGTGAAATTGCCTAGAAGGAAGGTGTGTGGTGGGGAACTTACCTGAAACATGAAAATAGTGATTATTTTTTCAGGTTGTTTTCGTGAACTTTTTTTGTTTTTGCGTGAACTGTTTTCTCAGAGAGCAGGTACTCATCAAATTTGAAGTCATCCAGTGTCAGTGGTCACTCTCTGAAAATGCTGGCTGTTGTGTCTGAACGCGAAGTTGTACTCTTGCTAGCGGTCACTAGAGGTTGGGTCAATGTGAAATTCAAGTGCAGGTCTTCATTTACTACATGGTTTCAGCTGTTGATTCTCATACAGGCTCACCACTTCCATTGCTATTGGCTCTACTGTAAATAAGCATCCCTAATGAATATTTGTTCCAGATAAATATTTCTTCTGTCAGAATAAATTTGTACCTTTTTCTTTTCCCTTTAGAGGTACTTCTGTGTTGATTAGCAGTGTTAGTTTAGTGCTGGTCAGTACATAATGTTACAAACCTTGCAGTGCAATTTTACTTCTACACTGAGGGCTGTGGGTGCTCTCTCTGGTGTTTACGACACCTTGGAAGGCATTTTAAGAGTGTGTGTAGTAAGATGTGAACTATTTGAATTATGAAAGGAGAAAAAAAAAAGAAAAAAACGATTTTCATAGAATCATAGTTTGAGTTAGAAGGAACCTTCTGGAGTGTATTACCGTATGTTTAAACAGCACTGAGGCTACTATGGCTTAGACTCCCCATTAGAGCATATTTCTAATGTTAGGATAGCTGTGGTTATAAGTGGTAGGCTTGTTGTTTCACAGTGGCTTCTAAATGATTGTTTTGCAGCAGTAGTGTCCTTATTAAATATGTTACAGAGATGCAAAGAATTCTGAATCATACCGATGTACTATCTTGATGTACTTTTTAGGTTATGTCTTCTGAATGGTGCTGAACTGAAGTAGTTTATTTATTATGCTCCAAACTTGAATTCTGTTCTTTGTTGTTGCGCAATTCAAATGTGTATATCTTTCCTTTTTGTTCACAGATAGGCTTGGGGCTTTTTTTAGGAACACAGTAAGCTTCATGTGCTTTGCACTGTAAACATGCAGTGCTGTTAAATGTCCAGCATTTAAGGAAGAAAAAAAAGAACACTCACCTTCTGCAAAGTTATCTGCAAGGAAGGCTTGTTAGTTGGAAAACAAAATTCTTCTTGACCAGACAAATACAGGCACACATACAGAAGAAAGTATTCTCAGAGTTTTTTGTTATGTGAGTGTTTTGTTGCTGCCATAAGTAGCTTTGTCAAATTTTGGATTGACAGACCTATTTCTTTTAAAGCATCTGACACACATAGTCAAAAACAGAAACTAATTTTTAAAATGTAGTCCTTAAAAGTGAAGAAAGGAGATCATTGGCTCTTCCTGTCCTTAGTGTATTGTTTTATTTATGCCTTTTAGTGGTTGCAGTTCCAGAAGTAAACTGCAGGTGGGGGAGTGAGAAGGAAACATTTGAAACAGATTTATTATCTGTAGGAATCTGTGTTTGTACATCCAGAAGCTAAGAAATCCCTGGGGACTTTGAAGCGTTTCTTGTTTTGATGGTGCTGGGCTGCATTGTGTGATCAATATGGGGAAAAAAGAGCAGCAGGTCTTAAATCCTGGAATGGAATACTTCAAAGCTATGTTGGGAGTATCAATTTATTAATAATCACATGAAAATCAGAGTGTATAGGGCTTTACCAATAGGTACGAGAAACGTAGATGTTAAAGAGTTTCACAGGCAGTTTCCATGTATTTCTCCTCCTTTATCAGCAGCAGACTGATGCAGAACAGAGTGTTTGATAGGACTGTTTGAATCTGTGGAATTGCCAGTATACTGGAAGCTGAATGTTATTTTACAACATACAGAATAGATGAATTATTTAATCTGTTTAATCTGTGCTTTCATGTTCTGTAAACCACAGACCTCTTTCTTCATCATCTGTTTCTGCTTAGAACTTTGTCAGCGTATTTGCTGTATTTTTGAATATCCACATTGCTCTGGCTTGTATTCAGTGCCTAAAAATATTTGATGTTTTATGCAACTTGAAGCAATCATCCAAGGGGCATTTTTGTCTCGTGCTCAGTTTAACTGGGACACGAGTTTGATTGTTCCTTTTATTTTTTTCATCTTGAACGGTTCATCTTCCCACACTTTTCTCCAGCCTTAGTGCTGAGTTTTCTGCATTCGGGGTTAGGAGAGGGGAGCCCTGACTGGTTACCACTTGTTTGTCTTAAGATTCTCTGCTGGCAGGGGGCATTTTAGTCAAGATCTAAAAGTAGCTTTGTATTTTAAAAAATAAAAACTGAATGTTAATCTTTTCCCCTCGTCTGCTTGAATCTGAAAGATATTCGAGTGACATGGAGCAGGTTGGTACTTCTGGATCAGGAGTTGACAGGAAGGGTGGATACCACTATATATTGGTGTATCACAACCTAATAATTGATTTTTCCAATCTTTATGGACCCAAACATTATCATTTCACTTCTGAAGTAGAGACTCCTGTTTGTTAAAGGTTTTTACTTCATTTACACGGTAGTGACATTATGGAGAATTCTGAGAATTTGCAAGAGGCAGATTTGGTAGAGGAAGACTGCTTATTAAAAATGTCTTCTCTGATTTTCTTTAAAATGTTAAAAAAAAAAAATAATAAAATCCTAGCACCTGTGTAACAGGAAGGGATGGCTACGTTAAGGGAATGTATCTATAGGTGGCACCTAGGCGATTTGATTCTGTTGATGTGGTGCTAATTTATTGCCATGGATAATGATGGTGGGGCAGGTGTGAGAGCCTCTGGTCTTGACTGACCATTTACATGGCAGTAGCTTTCAGTAAGGTAAGGCTGTCAAATCATGTTCGTAAGTTACAGGCCCTGTGGAAAGTGATATGAAGGACTGATTTGACTTCAGTACGTTTTTCCCTAGGAGAGTGAGAATTATATACGGAGATGTATGTATATCTAATATTTCCTTTTTAGCTACATATTTTTCTGTGCAAATGTGTGCATATGTATTTGTAGATGTATGACTAAGAAATAGAAAGGCAGGTCAGTATTTTTATTGAGCAATAGTAAATTTCATGTACGTGAAACCAGACGCCAGTATATACACTGGGTGCATTGTATTGAGTGCTTGCTAAGAGCCAGGCCAGTTCTAGTGAAGTAATTCCTATTGTCTTTACCAGGAGCTGGGTGGGGATGTCTGCCTTGTGGTAAAAAATTGTTTATCATTGCAGGATATTGTGGCCACCATGATAACAGAGTAGCAGCACAATTCGAAAGGCACTCCCTAAAAGCTGTATGAAAACATTGATGAAGAAGCTGAAAGGGCAGTTTCCCTGACCAGCTGTTCACCAGTTTCTGTGCCTGTGCAGACTTTTATTTCTGCATTGGTAAAATGTTCTTCAAAATTAATAATTTTAATATAAAATTAGATCTGAATATCCAACGGTTTCAAAACAGTTTTCACAATGCATTCCAATGCGTTGAGCTGTGAACTGGGTTTAATTATATGATGACAGTTAAGTGGTGGAAGGAATGTGGGGCAAAATCCTGTTTTCAGCTACAGAGCGTAGAACAGTGAGCTTCTGTGAAGGGATGAGAACGTGGTGGGGTGTAGTGGCTGAGGGCTGCTGTGGTCTCATCCTATAGCCAAGCTCTTATAGGTCTGCTGAGGGTTAGAGGTGAGATGGATTGCCATCTTTCTGAGCAAGATGGTCATGGTGGTGTAAGTTAAACCTGAACTTGGGAAGTGCCACCTGTGTCCAATAAAGAGCAACACTGCCATGTGGCACAGTGCTGTGGGGCATACCAAGATCTTCTGGCCAAGGAGCTCTGTGGTACGTTGCTTGCACAAGAGCACAGCTCTCTTGGGTAGCTCCAGGGATTTGGGAGTCTTCTTAGGCTGTTTGAACACTTCTCTACTGTAAGTAGAAAGGAGCAAGCAGGGAGGATCTTATCTCCAGTGTACAAAATGAGTGCTGGGAATGTGTTTTGGCCGATTGCCAGTCAATGTGTTAGCGATGTTTTGTGTTTGACCACTAAACCAGGGAGGGACAGTCTCTAGCAGTTCCCAGGCCTGTGCATTGCTCTCTGCTGTTTTGTTCTTGTTCTGTTCTTCAGGATGCATAAAATGGTGTGGGCTGGCAGTGAGCCTCTTTATCACTCTGATCAGGAGGGGTAGCAGATCTGTACATGTCAATACAAAAGCAGCTGTTCCAATGAATGTATGAGAGTTAACCAGCGATTCAGTTTTGGTGGAAGAAAAACTGCAGCAGTGGCAACATCAGTGAGCGTGGTTTTTCCACAATACAGGAGAGAAAAGTGAAAAAAAGGGTTCCTCTGCCAGCGCTATTTAAAGTTTCACAAGTAAAGCTATGCATGAGGAAAGGTTTTGCACTCCCTATGATTGAAAGCAGCAGGTCTTTTATGAATTGTTCTAAGTGGAATTGGAAAAGGAATAGCCCTATCTACTTAATGTTACTTTGATGTAAAAGGAAAGCAAGTGTTGAATGTGATTGGCTTAAAGGGTGGTGATCTGTAACTGAACTATAGTTGAGTTTTGCTTTGTTTTAAGCAGATCAGCTCTTACGGACTGCTAGTCAGCACTCAGATAGCAGTGGCTTTGCTGAGGATTCTTCAACAGACTGTTCTCCATTTAATCAGCTTCAGGTAAGTCTTCCATACTGTGGCTGGCATTGCATCAATCGTTGTGGGAGAAAAGAAGGTATGCTGGTGTTTGGCATCTGTTGTGACTGTCACTCAAGGTTCTGATAAACTTCTCATTTTCAGAACTGGATCTGCACAGACCCTTATGCTGTGTTAAGATTTTAAAGCCTTCCTGGTAGGAGAGTCTGAGTATACTTGGGCCTGGAATAAGCTCTAAATTCAGTATTTTCTGTGTGCTATTTCTGATATATCTTTTGTTACCGGCTGAGGTTTCAGAATTGCAGTCCATTACTCTTATGCATGAAGTGAGATTAAGGTGATTAAATAATATAACTTTTCTAGTGAAATTGTGGAATTCATTTCGTTTTCTTGCATCTTTTTTTTTTTTTTCCTTTTACTTCTCACTTTTTTTTGCATATTTTCCTATATTCTAGGTAAAATTTGACAGAAAGAGTAAACATTTTCATACTAACTCTGCTGTGTAGGTATACTGATGTTTAGTCCTTCTTCAGAGTCCCATGTTCTTTCCCATTCCAGTTCCTTTGTTCTTGGTCCTGGAATTTCCAGTGATACTGACCAGAACTCTCAAGTCTTAAGGGAGGCTTTTGTTCAGCTGGACACTTATGTGACTACACGCATTTGCTTAGTAGCTTCACCTGATACTTAGCAATGATGTTCTCTGCCTCTCCTAATACATTCACATAGTAATATGCCCAAGTTGGCTCCTGGCCTGAGGGCCATTGGGTAGCTTTGTGGGACCTGAATCATTGTGATGCAGAGTATATGAAAGTGGGAGTTTGGGTATCACCAGTAATTTCATTTCTGTGGCTTTTGGCTGCTGGACTTGTTTTATGCTACCACGTGTGAGAATTTCCTTGTAGCACACCAAACATTCTAAAAGCTATTTGGCACTTACTAGGAAGAAGTTCTCATCCACGAAAGCTCGCTTCTCAGCTTTGGTACTGGGATTTTTGCGTTTTTCTGTTTACTACTTTGTCACCAAGTACCAAAATGGAAGCAACAGCAGGACTACTCCTGTTGTCTCTCTTAAGCATCAGCTTACATTTACCAAGAGTGACAGTGAATAATGGAAATTGAGTTTTTAGAATGAGCATAACAATCTGAGATACTGATTCTACTCTCAACTGAGCTTGAACTACACTGAAGTAAGTTGACAGGCATGTTAGTCTCAGACTAGAGTTGCTCACTCAGGTTACAACCTGATTAAGCATCCATTAAAAGTGTGTTGCTTCTAAATGCCTCTTCAATGGAAGACTAGTGGAGTTTGTTTGTGTTGGTTGCAGAGTGATGAGATTTTTCTGCTTTCTATTATGCTGCTTTGAAAAGATGTATTGAGGCTATGTGAGATCTGTGCCATGGAGTTGCTAGGCTCTCTTCTGCCATCACCACTCCTTTATTCAGGACAAGTATTGATCTGACTAGAAAATACGGATGAATAATGAGACTAGGAAAAAAGAACTTGGCAGCTAGTGAAGAGAACCTATGAAAAGATGAAGGGGATACAGAAGGGTGTACATTTTGTTTTCTTATAAGTATGGTAAGTTAGTGCCATCTACTGTTAAATAATTGACTATAGTAGCATTAGCATTCCTCTGAAACTCAAGAGAAAGCTGAAAAACTGGGATTGTGTTTCCTTTCATCCCCATTTTGACATAAAGTTTGGATATCAGTAGGGGAGTTTCATGTTAATAAAGAAGTTAGAAAAATTCTCTATCCAAATACTTCAATTTTGCTTGCCTGACTTTGTAAGTAAGCAGTGTGATGGACTGTTAGTTACACACGCATGTGGCACATTAATTTCACCCAAATGCTAGTCTTTTCTTTTAATACGTTTGACTTAAACAGTATCTGAACATATACAGTATTTAATACAAATTGTAATGCAATGTTAGGTACATGATGACCATCATGACTGAAATTCTGTTCTAGGTGGTGGAGATGAAAGTGTTGTTCAACATGCACCATAAGTATTCACTCTAGAAGGAGTTAATAGCAGAAAGAACAACACAAGTTAGAAATGTGAAAAGCGTCTCTAAATTACGCAGTTCATGACAGCTCTGGCAAATTTCCAAAACTGTACTTTTTTCTACATATTCTTATGAAAATGTACGTCTAAATATATCAGCCAATCATGCTGACCTAAGGAATGTGCTTTGCAATCCATATACCCCTTCTGCTTTCTCATGAGTGCTTTTCTTGCCATTTATTCTCTATTAAATTTGAAGTTCACTTATGCCTATGCTCTGATCAGGCATACGGGGACGTGCATCCTTTTGCAATATGGAATTTAAACCATAATTTAGAATGAGAAGGGCAAGGTGTGTTAATAAAAAGGAAGAGAGAATAGGGTGAAAGTGCTGGATTCAGTTGTCAACGGAGGTTAGCAGATTAATATTAGATTCCTGATCTTGAACGGTTCTACAACTTGAAACAGTCTGAGTGTATAGGCAGACTGTTTTTCCTATTCTTGAAGTCTCACTACAATCCAAAATTCTCCTCACTTATGTATGCATTCCCTAATACCACCCTTGGTTTCAGTGCTGAGTATGAACCTTTTTGGAAGGGAGATGCCACATACTTCCAGCCCGATAACCCTTTGCCATTGCTATCTAAAACGCGTACTCTCATTTTACTGCTGCTACATTTATTCTTTTGGCAATAATATTTAGTGTCAAATAAAAAAAGAGTGTGAATGGTTTGGCTACTTTTTCTTTTCTCTGCAAACCATCTCCTTTTGTGTGCTGTACTTCAGAACACTTCTAATCGATCTGAAAGTATGGTTTCTTCAATCTCTTTCATTTTCACCTGCATACTAATTACATTTTGGGTTATTTCACCATGCCAAATGAATGTGAACTTAGACTGTAGTTATTCCTGAGAAGGCAGTAGCTGAGTCTCCAGTATGTTTGCTCATTTGCTGTCTTGAATCTTTTCCTAGGTTCAGGAGTCTTTGCAAGGCATGGGAAGCAGTGCTGACAGCTGTGACAGTGAGACAACCGTGACATCACATAGTGAAGAACAGAAGACACCAGTAGCCAAGGAACGGCCATGTTTCAATAAGTTTGAGGAAGAAGAAGAGGATGAGGAGGAGGAGGATGAAGAGGATGATATCTCTCAAGTAGAGAAAGGAAAGGTAGAGGCATATTCTGAAAACCTAAGGATAGATGATAAAAGAATTTGTGACTATGAAACTGAACAAAATAATGGAGAAGAAAGTAAGTCATCTCATGTATCTAAGATAGTTGGAGGAGAGGGCAGCTCTAAAGATGAAGGTATTTCCAGTGAGCAGAAAGAATTGGAGCTTCTGGAGGAAGGCAGTGATGAAAGCGATCTTGACAACGACACTGCATTTGAGTTTCCTCAGTACCAAACACACCATATCCTTAAGTCACTGGAGTCTCTGGAAGGTGACAGCTCTTCCCCATCGTCCTTGGACAGGGTTCATGTTGCTTTGCAAAGAGCCCGGATGAGGGTCATCAGCACATCTGAGTCAAGGGCTGGGCGCTCTTTCTTTAAGTCAAAAGATCTCCTGAGGAAACAAAGACAGTGGTTGGCTGAATCAGGTTATCCTCTAAGGCGATCTCAGTCTCTCCCAACTGCGTTACTGAATCCAGTGAAAGTGGTGTCCTCTGTGAACGTCCAGTTAACTCCAGGGAAGGAGACTCTGTGTGGTCCTCCTTCTTTCACCTACAAGTACACACATGTGGAGGAAGATGAAAAACTGACTTCTGAGGATGACAAACAGGAAGATAAGGCAGCTACCAGCCAGCCTGTATGCAAATCCACACTATTCATTGCAACTTCATCCTCTAAAAGAGAAGTGCCCCAGACTGGGCTCAGGAGACTGTCTGAGGTGCCCAGTCCCACGAGGGGACAGAGCTGCCCACTACACACCCCAGCACATATGTCCCAGTCAACGTGCTCCCTGCACTCCCTCCCATCTGAGTGGCTGGACCGGCCGCTCTGTGAGCACATGAGGACGCTTAGCACCCACAGTGTCCCGAGCATCTCTGGTTCTTCCCTCAGTGCTTTGCTCTCGCCCTTCAGCTGTCCCTTTTCTCCAAGGCACTCTGGATATCCTCATCGACCTCATGCCATCAACCCACCTTCCACTGTGGAAATGCAGCTTCGCAGAGTCCTGCATGACATCAGAAACTCTCTGCAGAACCTCTCACAGGTAGGAGAAAGCAAATGAGCTTTTTATTTTATTTTTATGAAAATAAAATGTTAGCCTGAATATTCTTTTATGTAGCATAAGAAATCGGCGGGAAAAGAAAACCACATTGTGCCTGTTTGCTTTGCTGCTTCTTTCAGGAGCTTCTGTTCAAAGTGGCAAGTGGTCATCTCTCCAATGCACCACTATTTTTGCATTGAATTTGTTCATGTTGCGCTTGATCCAGATCATTAGTTAACTGATTTTTTTTTTTTTTTTAAACTTTTCTATGGTTATTCTTAGGTATGAGGGAGGAGCAGTTATTTTAAAGTGATAGTCACTAGCTTTAGATACAAAAATACATATTGCCTTTAATGGTGCTTTAGCCTGTCACTTCTCTTTGATGTACTTTCCATCCAACTGATAGATTTTTATTTTTATTTTTTATCCATTGCAAGTCCTGTGACTTTGCTAATGATGTTAGTGATGATCATTCATTCAACTTAACGTTTCTGTGCTGTTTTATGCCAGTGTTGTGCATGTTCAACTCTGGAGCTACTAAAATAACCTTGAAGTTATCAGCCTTTTATTAAGAATCAATTTTGTCATGATGTGTGAGATTTTGGTGAGTGTGTGAGTCTTCTCAATAGTCAGAGAAGAAATGTTTTAGAAGTGTAGAGATGTACATAATTTGCTCCAAAAGTAATGCCTCCTATTTTCTTCATAGAAACTGCAACAGATAAAAAGAACAAAATAACACTATTTGGTAGAAAAAAATTTCAGCTGGAAAACACTTTTGCAATATAGTCACCACTGTTAGCTATGCATTTTCAGCAGCGGTGAACAAGAACCTGCATGCTGTGCTCATAAAAATCTGCATGACTGTCCAGAATGTGGCTTGTCTTTCACATCACTGTCGCTCCTGATGAAAAGCACCACCCACCGCCTCACTGTGCCAATGTCTGCATTTGGTCTCTATGAATGTTCAGCAAGTGTTGATGAATGTCCTTGGATACATTTTTTTTTTTTTTCCCCACCTGGATGAATTCAGTGACGCACCTTTGCTTCATACACACTTCCATGTCAGACACCGTTTTGTCAGGCTGCCCCTCTGCTGCCATCTGTCTCATGGCAGCAAAATGTAGTGGGATACTGTTGGGAAGGTTCAAGCTCTACTGCCCTATCACCAACAGGTGCCTCCGATATCATGGGCCAACATAATAAATTGGGAAGCATTACTTTCAGAGCAGCCCATGTATATGTATTTTTGCTGGCTTCTGTGGTGTCTTCTGCTCTTCTCATTAACAACTGTCTCTACTCCACCATCTCTGTACTGCTATTGTCTGAGGTGGTAATCCAATTTAGGAGCCTGCAAGATGCCGCAGAGTGGCTCTGAGGGCAGAGCACTTGCAGACCCTGCCTGTTAATATGTGAATACATGAAAATTATGAAGTTGTGGAACCTCAGTGTTTTCTGTGAGGTTTTTAATTGAGAACAAACATTTGCTTTTATGCACACTCTTGCTGGTGGTGAGCTGTAGTGGGCTTTTTTAGACACCCTGTTCTTCTGTTTATGTCGTCCCCTGTGTCTGACTTGGGTTTTCTGAGCTGGTCCTGCTCAAGGTAGCCAAAAGCATGCATGGGAATGAGCAGTTGCAGAATTTAACTTTCTTTGTAACATTCACTTGTGTGTATACACTGCAGTCTTGCTGTGCGTAAGGGTACATTTGCAGGATGCTAGCTGAATCTGCTGAAAAAGACAACTTTGTATTACATCCAGATCTCTTGTTTGTGCTGATTCAATAAAAATGAAGTTGCATTAGTATTAGAGGGAATAATAGCTCCTTGCCTGCTTGTCCTGCTTCCAGAGTGATTTGTCTAGACCAGTCTCGTTTTGCGGGATGTGTTCTTTCTTGCTACTGAGTTTTCTGTGAAAAACTGTTGTTTTCAACGCGTAGTTTCCTTGTACTGTTTCTCTCTACAGCTAAAATTGAATTTATAACACAGTGTACTCAGCTTCCTGTAGAAAAACAGGAGATATTTCAAATACATAATCCCATGTTTTTGGGAGGGGTAAGGAAGAGTAGATGTTCGCAGTAGAGCGGGGGATAAAGAAAACTGGGAGAGGAAAAACAAAACATCTCCTTGATGTGATCATGTTTGAGCAAAGCTCCTCTGAGTGAATGGACATGCTTCAAATTTTCCGTGGCGTGTCAATAGTTCTTTTGAATTCTTTCAGAATTATATTGGACAAGCTGTCTTTTTCGTGTTTGAGAAGGTTCACATCTTTGCTGTTTCCACTGTTCTTTGCTGTGCCACGTCTCTACATGTAACAGCTTCCATCTTTTATCTGGTTGCTCCAGATGCTGATGCAACATGCGAATAGAAATTCCTCAACAGTCTTGCTCTCATGGGAGATCATTAGCATGCAGGGGTCTTTGGATGTAGGCAACATGGTGAGGTTAAAAAAAACCAAAACAACACGAAATCGGCATACACAAAAAAGAAACAAACAAACAAAAAGCCAACAACTACTAAATGCTGAGCAAAATCCCACAGCAAATGACTGCGATTGTAATTGAAAATGGGCCGCTTTCATTTACTCAGATCTGTTTTCCGTGATGTTCTTTTTGGCTTTTTTGACAGCTAAGGCAGTTGGGACTACTGGATTTTCAGTGGTCTGTACCAGGCATTTTCTGCACCGATGTCTAGGGCTGACAATTTAGCTTTTATTCCTACTTATTGTATCAGACAGGGTTAATTTTTTTCCAACTAAAACTTGTTTGCGTTACAGAACTTTGGTGCACATGCTTCAGTTAAGAGCTGGCACTTCCATTTGCTGAGTTTCCTTTTCCTGTTGCAATACTGACATTGAGAGCAGAAATCATAAGGTCAGAAAGGCTGTGTTTTAACGTTGGCTGCTTTTGGACTATTTAAGAAGATGAGTCCATGAAGAAGTCTGTGTTCATGTTTCTGTTTCAAATGTTTTTTTTTTTTCCATAGTATCCAGTGATGAGAGGTCAGGATCTTTCAGCTGCCACTGGTTACGCTACTCAGAGATCATCCATTCTACCTCTCTATGAAGTAAGTGATCCTTTACACACATTGGCAGTTAGTCAAAATAAAAAAGAAACATCGTGTATCTGCTGTCTTTGGGCAGTTCCCTGTCTTTGGAGAGACAACTCTATCCTGCAAACAGTGTCAAAAAGGAATCAGTCTAAATACATGGAAATACTTTCCTGGATTTGTATGGTATGCCTGAAAATGTTGTTTTATTGAATTATTGTTATCTCATGACATCTAACATCTGCATGCTGAAGTTGCGGAGATTCTGCTTCACTCACAGGATACATTTCAGCAAATGTAGTTATGGACTCCATACTTTATTTTTTTTTCCATTTGTGTTCTTTTTTTTTTTTTTTTAATGTCTTTTCTCTGTTGTTTTTTTTCTTAAGAATACTTTCCAGGAGCTACAAGTGGTAAGGCGAAACCTCAATTTATTCAGAACTCAAATGATGGATTTGGAATTGGCTATGCTACGTCAACAGACAACAGTTTATCAGCACATGACGGAAGAGGAAAGGTATAACGATATTTAAAAAAAGAAAAAAGAAAAAAAATACTTTGACACTTATTTCTTAAAGAAATGATCTGCTGCCTCTGAAATAAGAGCAAAAAAATCTATTAATTTCAATTTGAGGAGAGTTTATGTAAAAAAGCCTAGTTTATGCCAAAAAAACCAAACCCAAACAACAAAACCCAAACCCTGTGTTTACTCTCATCCTTACACCTCTTTGTTCTAGAGTTTGTTTTCCCTGTGTTTCTTTTAATTCCATTTCTCATCAATTGATTTGTTTCCTCACTTCTGCGAAGTGATTCTATATCTGTGGTTTTTAAGGATTTTAAGTATCATAGGATATTTGAGCACAGGATATTGGAGGGGAAAAATCTTAAGCATTTCGGCTTAGATTTTTTTCTTCCTCCTCTGTATAGATGTAAATAAATAAATAAAAATAACACTGCAGCATTCAGTTACTTTTCCAAGGCACAGTGGCCATGCAGCAGGTTACAGATGGTACTCGTTATTCTGTCTGTGTTTGTTGACCGTGGGTTGCAGCAGCAGCTGATGTGGAACAATATTTGAAATTGCTAATTTATTTACTTTAGTTGAATCATCTCATCACTAACTATAAAAGCAAATATGATTTAGATCTGTTGGCCTTCTTTGACCATTCTTTCTGGGTCAAACTGTAGCTTCTGCTTGGTAATTCAGAACTATGTGAGAGAAGTAATGTGATTACTGCACTGTTCTGAGATTTTGGTTCTTTTTGCCATTGTTCTTTTTTGTAATGGCTTTTGTGCAGGTATGAAGCTGATCAGCTGCAGAGTTTGAGGAAGTCTGTCCGCATGGAGCTGCAGGAGTTAGAGATGCAGTTAGAGGAACGTCTGCTTGCACTGGAAGACCAGCTGAGAAGTCTGCACATGTCTTCCCCTTACAGACCTCAGACACACATAGTAAGTATTATTTTTTGCAACAGCATTGTATGTTTTCTCAGTGTAACATTCATCAGTGTAATGTTAATAACTCATAACTGTTAAAAATCTTACAGTGGAATGGCATCTGGGAATATAATGATTTGTGTATTATCAGGGATTGTATTTTAGTTTTCAGTGTCTTGCTATTAATTTGTGTCAATACATATTTTTGGGGTTTCGAAGTCTGAGATTTCAGGCTTCTTTTGTCAGTGCTTCCTTGCTCTGAATTTTTGTAGTTTTGATAGGAAGTGCTCATGTCTGAAATCTTCCTGAGATGGTTATGATCTTTGTGGATTTCTCCTGTGCTAGTTTTCTTACTTGTGAAAGGAGAGCAGTGACAAGTAAAGCAGTGAGTTTCTCTCCCAAGTAACTGTGTGCTTCCCTCTAGCTCTGTCTACCCATGGACCAAAAAACAGGAAAATCCAGTTGTCATCTTCAGGTTTCTTCTTCCATTGCCTTTTGGAGCTCCTTCAGCTGAACATGTGGCTCCCTGCCAGATGGAGAGTAGTTCTGCTTGTATAGGCACTCCACTAGCAGCTCAAGAGCAGTGGGGAGTTGCCAGAGGGGGAAGTTACTGGTGTCTATTTATTGGTGGTGTGGCAATATACTTTCTCTTCTTCTTTCACTCAGCAGAAGACAGTTCCTCTTTTTTTTTTTTTTCTGCTGCAACTCTGTCATCAGCCAAACAAAAGAAGCACAGACAGAAAGCGTCATATGTTTTTTATGGATCTCATTCCTCTTTCTTAGCCAGTCTTCTTCTGTAGAAGCAGCCCAGGCCACATCTTCCTCTTCAGTATTTTGTCATGGGAAAAAAAAGTTGAAACCCAAGAACAGGAAAATATGGCATTACTGTGATTCCAAGCCAAACTTGCATTCTTTGAACCATATAAATATCTTTTTATTTGTAAATCCTTTTATAGAAGAGGGCCAGCTTTAAAAATGACTGAAATAAACTTTCACCAACCAGCTTTTTTCCTGGTTCCAAGTTTCTGCTTTTACAGAGAGTAGTCTGAGAAATGGCATGTTTATGTATTAGATTATAGCAGCTCTGCAAAAAATCCCTAGTGTATTAACCTGACTTAATTTTTTAGGGTATGTACGGCAGCAGAAGTGCTGATAACCTATCTTGCCCTTCTCCACTGAATGTCATTGAACCGGTAAATAGTGTGCTGCATGTTTTATTAAGAAAATAAAGAAATTAATACATCTCTGGTTGTTTTTTTAAAAAAAAAAAAAATTCGTGTCTTTTTTTTTTTTTTTTTTTTTTTTTTCCCCACAGCCCTGGAAATAATCATTTGAGTATTTCCCTAGAGAACAGTTGCATCTCCCTTAAAAGTTAATCATAGCTGTAAGGAGCTGTGAGGTGCTATTTGTTTTTTAAGAGGAATATGAGGAAGCAAGATGTTTGCATTTAGTTGGTATACAGTCTTTGTGGTGAATTTTCCAGGGACAATTTTATTCTTTTGTGAAGGTTATGCTAAGAGTCAAGAGTAAGCCCCTGAACCACTGAAAGTAAGCAGTTCAAAGACTGCAGAGGGGGAAAAGAAAAAAGAACAAACTTGAATTGTTTCAGCAAAGAAAAAATCGAGCCTTTACGTGTGCCTCTGTCAGTGGCCCTGGCAGGATGTATCCATATTGCAAAAGTCAGTGGCTTGGGGAACTGCCACAATTCTTATTTATGTTGGCTTTCAAAAATGCCTATTCCTTTTTATGATACTCTTTGTTGCAGTCATAAAGTGAAAGCATATATTTATTTTATAGCCATATTTGTTACATGGAGGGAATGAGTAAGTGATTGAATAAATAAGAAAGCACAGCCATGTCTGTATGTGACTTTTTTATGTGCTTATTCAGAACTATTTCTTTTCTACATCCTTAGGTCTCTGAACTTATGCGAGAGCAATCATTTCTGAAGTCTGAACTGGGTTTAGGACTGGGAGATCTTGGACTGGAAAATCTACCAGCCGAGGGTACGGAGTCTGTGTTCTCCCATGGAAACTCTGATTCCTCCTCGGTGTGCTCCACTGCAAGTAGAAAAGCTGGTGTTGGATCCTCTGAGCTAACAGGAAAGTCTAAGAGTCAAAGCAAGAAGTTATACAGAGCTTCTGTTGCCTTAACACCAACTCCCCCAGTGAGAGCAGGCACTGGACAGCAGGTGGAAAGCTCTGAGGAGTTTGCAGACTCCAAGCCAGAGATGGAGCACAAACTTGAGAGAGTCCCTCTGGTGCCTTCATTTGATGAAATCCACAAAAGCGTGGAGCAGGAAGAGCTGCAGCAAGTCATACGGGAGGTGAGAAGGGTTGTTCTAAAATATTTGAATATTGTTTACTGAAAATTAAAGACAAACTGTGTAATTAGTTGCCACTGACATTTCTATTCACTCCCAAGCAAAGGCTCCATACTATTCCTGTCCCGTTTTCAAAGACTTGGAGCTTGTCATGAGATGTCTGGGCCACGGTTCTATTCTCAAGTAAAGCAGTAGAATTTTTTTCTGTAACAGTGGTTTGTACGTAAATGAAGAGCACGCTGCTAATATCAGTCTGGGCAAGAAAAAATTTACCATCTCTACTTCTTGGTTAAGTATCGGTATTTCAAATTCCCAAGTGAAATTTTCTCTATCATGTTTGCCTGCTAAAATGCCAGTTTGGATTTAATTTGATTGATGAAATACTGTTTCTTAAAGAACTCTGTAGTAAATGTTAAAAATACTTTCCCAGTCCCTCTATCCCAAACCACTAATGACCGCAGGAGTGTAAGTGAAGCAAGCTGAACTGAGATGAGAAATTATTTCAGACATCGACTGATGTTTTTCAGGTGCTGTTGGACCGGTTTTGTTGGCAGTTAATGAAAGTGGAGGGTGCTTGGGTATTTCTCTTGTGGGCCAGGGTAATAAACAGTAATAAAATTGCATGTGTTGTTTGCCAGTGGCATGGCAAAAAGCCTTACGGCAAGTAGTATAAATGGGAAAAAGAAGCAAAAGAAACTTTTATCAAAAACAGTGTCCATGGGAAAGTGGTGGTCTTTCTCTGTTGTGAGTTCAGAAATAGGAATTGGGAACTTTTAGTCCTGTTCCTTCACTGGAGAATGGTCACTTAGACCCCTAGCTTGTAGTACAACCCTTGAAGCTTTGGTATGGTACTGTTATAAACCCATGTGAAAGAAAGCAGATGTGCTGCACTCAAGAATATACAACAGGCCAGGTTGTAATGCTGAGATACCACCCAGATCTGTTTGCACTGAGGCTGTGAATAAATGAAACCAGCTTTGTCTTTAAGACTGATGAGAGACAGGCTTATTCTGCAATAAAACAGGAGCTTCGATCCCAGAGGGATCATTTGTCACTCCTTCAGCCCTCAGTACAAAAAAAAGGCAGAGTATACTAGACCATGAGGTATTCTTTTCCTCATTGTGTGACCACAAGACTCTGCAGTGTCTGGCCTATGCAAAGTGGATGACTCGCTGTAGGTTTAGTACATGTAAGCACTTAACACTTGCACAGTGAGATCTGTGAAGCAGAAGAGCATTACTAAGGAATGTTCAGAGTGAAGATGGTGGCTGGAAGTATAACTTGCTTTGTTTAGCTTTGGATAACTCCATAATTAATCACAGCTCAGACTGCAAAGAAGAATGCTCAGGTACAAGTATTAACAGTGAGAAAACTGCTGGTGTTTGGCAGTGAGGTGAAAACCAGCTTTCAATAAGTAATCTCATAATGTTGAATAGTACCTTTCCCCATTGGTTTCAGTGGGATGAATTAGGGACAGTGGCATTATCCTGCAGAAGGAGGGATACTGCAGTCAGCTCCTGGTGATGTACCACTGGGTCTGTGACCTCATCATTACTGTGCTCGGCATTAGGAACTGAACACCTCCTGGCCATCGCTCATCCTTACAGTGGAGCTTGTGATGCTGCAGTTTTACACCTATGCTTGGACCCCTGCCAATCTCTTGCTAACATCTTCCCTAAAGTAATCGTTTTGGAAGAAGTCTTGGGAAAGGCCTTGTTTGTGAGATGTCATAAAGTATTCCCAGACTTCCCGTATTTTCTTCCTGGTCCACTTGCTTTCCTTTTACCTGTTTTTAAAATGATTTCTTTCCTAATGTTCGGAGTAGACTTGGGCATGAGACGCTTGTCATGCCTTGCACTTTGCTGCTGATTCTGAGCTGAAGCTAGGATGTTCCATTTGTATCATGTCCAGCCCTTCTATAACAACCTGCATTTTACAAGTCACAGTGAGGTGCTGTTGAAGGAGGAATAGATAGGAAAGAGAGCTATAATTCAAATGTAACATAAGAGTAGCAAAGACAATAAGGGGAGCTAGAGTCAAAGTACAGTTATTTCAGATGGTGTTTTCTCTGAGGTTATCATATGTGGAAGATACTTTTTAGCGTAGTTGGTAGCAAATAGAGGCGCAGACTCTTTGCATAGAGATTGTACTTCTGATTTCGTGGTGCTGAGGACTTCATAATGCTGAAAGCATCTGTGCTGAAACTGAGAGACTAGTATTCAGATATGAGTAGTCAGCAAATAACTGAGCTTGACACGCTTTGTAAATGTTTGAGCACACTGAGAGATTGTTCCTCTGTTTAGCTTCATTGGCAGCCTGTTTCAGTTCATCTCTGATTCTGAACCTAAATTTTTCATTGGTTCATAGCTCATTGTAGTTTTTGCAGAGCCAAAAGCTATTAAATACTGATCAGTGAAATCTTTTGTACTTCATTAGAGCTAAAGCATAGCATAAATTGAAATGTGTCTTCCTTAAGTAGCCCTATTGTTAGCAAAGGAATTCCAGTTTTGTTGTCAAAAGAAAGAAGTCTGTCAGAAGGCATTCTTGGTACATGCGCTCACAAATGTTAAGCCATTTCTTATTCCTCCCATTCTCTGTAGATGTGTGACCTCATGCTGGGGAAAGAGAAGGCAGGCAGTGTTGCAGAATATGCCTGGGTGGTTGTAATGTATGTGAGCTTTGACCTGCAACTATTTGCTGGCATTAATAAAAACCTTGATGTTAACTTTCAGCATTAATGAGCAAGGTCTCACTGAAAAGCATTTAACAATGTGAAATGTTAAATGCCAAACAGCAGCCTCCTTGTTTTGTTGAAAATGCAGCCTGACCTCCACTAGATCATCGTCACACGAGATGCTTACTACTTGGCACGTGGGTCACAGTGTAGCTAGGAGCAAAACCAGGCTCTCTTTCACTCCAGCCTTTTGCAGTTTAGAAGATGTGATAGCTTTAAAAGCTTTGTGTTTAACAATAACGTAGTCATTTTTGCTGATGATCTCTGTTATAAGTGACACTTAAGGAAGTAATCCTTTAAAAATTGTCTAATTTTCCTATCAGTGTTTGGGAAGTTGTACTAGGTCTTTACAGACAGGTAGTTTGAAAGAGAATCTTCCCTTTTTCATTTCCATTGAAAGCTACATTAGCCTCGATGTTGATTAAAAAAAAAAATGTAAATGTCTATTTGGTTGTTCATTGTTCCTGTTTGACTCCTCATCATATTATCACAAGCATGCAAACTTGTCAGTACTGCCATGATGAGGTGGCACAAGAAAAAAACTGAGTAGAAAATGGTTCTAGAATACATAAATAAAGAATAAGAGGACTCTGAAAAGCCTTATGCCCATTTTCCATCAATTAACTGAAGACCTGTCTCCAAAATTGCCACTGAGGTACATTTCACTTTCAGAGAGTTCATTATAAAGCAGTAGCATAAGATCATGGTAATGACAATTCTTTCACAGTGAGAAAGGTTACTGGTTTACTCTAGTACTATAAATGTGGAACTGTGTTATTGATACAAAATAAAATATTAGTATCAAATTAATGTAGTGTAAGTACCATAAATGAGCAGGTTTTCTCCTCTTTCAAGTGATCAATTTTTCATTCAGCTGCTAAAAATACGGCTGGTGTGTTCATTGACTGCCTTCTGTCCTTTGTGCAGAGAAAGCCTTGGCAGAGCACTGTGCCCTGTGCACCTTCCCCTAAATTGCTTGTAAGGAAGAAGATAAATATTGGCAATTGTCATGACAGGCACATGGGACTGAGTCAGTGCAGGAATTGATATCATGTCACGCAGGAATGACCTTGATGGGTCTCAAAAGGAGCAGTGAAAAGCAGCAACAGAGAGTGGTGACCTTGTTTGAGGAGGAAGGTGAGAGGCGGAGGGCTCAAGTGATTCACCAAGGTCGAGCAAGAAGTCATTGGAAGAGCTAAGAGCAGAGCAGGAGCTGCTTCCCTTCCAGCTTCTGCCTCATCACGAGACCGTCTGTCATACTAGACCATTTACTTGCTAATTTGGGAAGCTTTTATTCGCTTATTCTGGAAAGTGATGTTTATTTCTGTCTATCCGGTGAGAGGAGGGCATAGAATGCCAGCTTTTAGTGTCCTTGGAGACCCAGCCCTGTGGTGCTGGAGCAGAACAGAGAGATGAACAGAGCTCTGTGTGGCTGGGACTTGCTGGATAGCTGGGTGTGCTGTGGGCTCTCAAAACCTACTCCACCTGCTGCAGCTGGTGATTCTGTATGGTGTGTTTCTTTCTACCAGAGTTTCCAAGTCTGGCAGGCACTTACTGAATTGACAGTGGTCCTAAAGCTTTGCACATATGTGTGCATAGATTGGTGTGGATATCGTCAGGAATTGTGGCTGTCAGTAAAACAGGTCCTGTTGAGCACTGGCTTTTTTGTCAGCTAAACACAAGCAGACCAGCTTTAAACCTGCTTCAAAGCAATGTTGTAGTGTCTGAATTTCAGCTTGATGCAAAGTAGTAGTGAAATGAGGAACGTTGCCACTAATGGTTTAAGGATTGAATTGCTTGCCAATGAGAACGAGGGATAAATAACCCATTGCTAATTCTGCTGCCACCCTTCTGACGTTGTTGCTTAATCCTTTTGACGCACCAGGAAAAAGGGAGACTTACAAGAATAATTGCAACATGTTCACAGAGATGGTGAGAGCTACGCAAACATGGCAAGGCCTTTGGGAAGGCTAGATCTGAGTAAATATTATTCCCGTGGTATTGGTGGGGCGTCAGAACATGAAGAGATTTGTTACTAGTAAAACCAGGATTAGAAATTTGGGCTTTGACTATTTTTTTTTTAATTTTTTTTTTTTTTTAAAGCATTGAGTGTCACATTCATTACAGCTCCTGAGGTGCTTGAGAGCTACCACTGAAGTGATGCTGAGTGGTATTTTCTTTACAGATGGTATTTTTTCTTCAGAGATCAGTTATTTATGCCAGGAAAATTATTTGCCTTTTATTATAAGGAAAAGAATACAGCACTGCCTAGCTGTGCCGGTTAGTGCTTATGTGTCTGACCCTGGCTGCCAAGTTCTCACCTGCCTACATTCTTCCACTGTCTTCCTTTTCACCTGTCCACATAACCACATCTCTCTTGTTGGTAGTCCGTGAAATCAAGACCATCAAAAAATGAGTGGGTGACCAAGATTTTTTTTTTGTCTTTTCTGCTGCAAGTGTGATTAGGATTAGCCTCCTCTTCATTTGTCTGAGGGCTGCAGCCTATCTTCATTGACTTGGGTCTTTCTTGCTGTGTAATGCCTCTGTGAGGTAAATAGATCCTGCTTACTTTTCAAGAGTTAATTCAAGGTAAAAACAAAAAAAAAAAACCACACAAGAACAGTATATTGTATGCTTTTAGTGTGTATATCCCAAAATGCTGTTTTCAGAACTTTGCATAGTTGAAATATATTTTTTCTTTTTTTTCTTAACGATAAAAAGAATAACCCTGAATGGAAAATGCAGGTGTATTTACGATCTGGAAAAATAAAGCTACTTTGCTTTTACATGATTTGCAACAACTTAAAAATTGCTAACAGTTATTTTTCAAGGGGAGCCCTCTTATATTTTTCATTTGCATTTTTTTAAAGTTGACTTTCTGGTGTTACATATTTTCATATATTGATAATGTCAAACATGTCTTCAGTATCGGTTTGTTTTATCTGTCAGTCAGGTAACTTACTGACCTGAAAAATTCTTCTAATCCCTTTCAGATCAAGGAATCTATTGTTGGTGAAATAAGACGAGAAATAGTAAGTGGATTGTTAGCAGCTGTATCGCCACAAAGCAGATCCACAACTGCAAAACCAGATGCCCAGCTGTGAGATGGGTACTACAGGTAATCTGTGAATTTGCTGGAACCGTTCACTCATTGAATTCTTTTTTTCCTTATGTCTTGAAATATCACTGTGAACTTAAGTCTTGCTTTGTTTGCATTTTCCTTCTCAAATAGAAGTGATCAATACTGAAGTTTATTAAATAAAGGGGATATCGGTACTCCTGGGCAGCTTGAGAAAATGAGCTGGTTTATAGTTCAGTCCATCCTACTATCAGCATTCTTGTAGTGGTCTGGTATTGGTTTTTTTTGGTTTTGTGTCCTCCGTGATGACTTTGAGCTCAAGGAGGAAGGGTTTAGATTAGATATTGGGGCAAGCTCTATACAGAGAGAGCAGTGAGGCGCTGAACAGGCTGCCCAGAGAGGCTGTGGATGCTCCATTCCTGGAGGTGTTCAATAGCAGGTTGGATGGGCCCCTGGGCAGCCTGGCCTAGTAGCAGATTTAGAGGTTGGTGGCCCTGCCTATGGCGGTGGGTTGGAAATTTGGTGATCCTCGGGGTCCCTTCCAAACCAAGCCATTGCTATGATTCACTTGTGAATACATCATGTGAGAAGATTTCTGTCATTTGCCTGCCATAGACATGATCAAAATGTATACTCAAGCATAGCAAGCAAAAATCTAATTTAGTTATTCATCTCACTTTTCTTTTCTGTAAGGTTGGCTGTGGAATTCTGCTTTGGGCGGCATACACTGGTGAAGTGTCAAGTTGGTTTTGCTTCAGGAGATGTTAAAGCTGCTGAGATAGGCTACTGTAATTCAACGCTGGGTTCTATGATGCGTGCCTTTCCTTGAGTTCATATATAAAGACTTAGACACTTTAACTCATTTACTACTTTCCATAAAGCATCAATGAAACTGTGGCTCTCTGAGAGGTTTTGTATTTATTTGTATTTCCCTGTTGTAAATTTTTATGTTGCTAATTTCTTATAGTGATGCATCACGAAACTTGAAAATTTGCAGGCTTAACCGATTTATAAATAACGTGCTCACGTTCAGCCTATCTTTAAAAAATAAAAAAAAATCACAGAAAACGACCACCAACAAAAACCGAAACGAACACTGACCTCTATGAGGTATTTATTGTGCAATAACTGATACACTTCGAGAGCTTGAAACAACCAATAATTGTTTCCACTGCTGTTACTTAGTGCCACTTCAAAGGAAGGAAAATTTCCTGTTGTAAAAATTGCTGTTAATTCTTGGAGCGGTTACTAATAGCAGAGTGGTTGAACGACATGAGGTTACTTAAAACTACTTAAAGTTCTGACACTGAAAGCCTTATCTTTATGTAAAAGACAACTTTTAACTAATTTTATTTGCTTCCTTACTGTTTGCCTGTCTTGTAGAAAAGTGCCTTCTTTTAAGCAGTGCTTTTTTGTCTTTGTGTTGACTGCTCTCAGTCATTCCAAGAAGTTCTCTTCTGCTTTGTGTTAACAAAATGCAATAAAAAATACTGATATTCTGAAAGCAATTAGGATGTGCAGCTTGTAATGGATGAGTGACCTTGCTTGTATTATGGGGGAAATGGAAAAAGATTTGTTTCCTTCCCTATCCCTCACAGATTCTATTTTCAGTTAGCCTAGTGAACATGTGTTTGTTCCAGTGGAGAAAATTGGAAGTCATTGGAGGCTTTATGTGGTCAAAGAGACATTTAGTGGATATGTAATATCCCATTGTGCTGTGCTAGGAATGTCTTTATTCCTTTGCCACTTCCAGCAACTAACTCTTTATACCGTGTCAATGTCTTTAATCAAGAATAGTTTCAAATGTAACAATATTATATGATAAAGTTTGATTTTTAATTGTTAGGAAGACACGCAAGGGCTGATTTCTTTAAAAAAAAAAAAAAAAAAAAAAAAAAAAACAACCAACAAACATGTATATTAAACCAATAAAATATTTATTTTGCCTATAATCTGTGTGTTTTTCTGTAATTTATTGTGCATGTGTTATTCTTAAGCAAAGTAAGTTATATAGATTTGATCACATAGTGCATAGAATGAAGAATGGTAGAAAGCCTGGGACTTAGGTTTCAGAAAGCTTTCAGATATTCAGTGGAACCGATACTCTGAAGAAATGAGAGAGATAAATTGGAGAGAAATATTGGCAGTTAAACCAAACTCTTGAACTTGTTGGCTCCTGTTGTGGCTCTCAAGAATTTGCTTGGGCTCTGCTTCTCCTTAGAATTACTCTGAGTAGCGCCAGGACTTTCTTGAAAAACTCATGGTGAACATTAAAATATAAACTCTAGCAGCACATACACTTGGCAATTTGTACAGGCTTGCCAGTTGCAGTAGATTTCTCCTATCCTTTGCAGCTTGTGTGAGGATGTAGCTTCACTCCAAATGCCACCCAGAGAACCCCCAGCAAGACTCCAGTGCTGCAACCAGTGGTTGCAAGTGCATAAAACCAAAACATACCCAAATAGCTGGAGCCTCAAAAGCTCCCCTTGTCCCCCAGCCAGATTAATTAACATACCCTGCATTAAAGTGTATCCCTGTGCTACCCGGTGGCATTCCAAGTAAAATGGTAACTATGGCTCTGATGGAGCATTGGAGTAGAGCATGCCAGGAGCTGGTGACCATCAAGGAGGGGCTGCCAGCAGCATCCTCTGTGGGTGAGGCAACCCAGCCTCTGCCTTTGCAAGAGAAGTCGCTCATATACCGGATCCCAAAGTACCTGGGTCTCACTGGCTTGGAGCTTGTAAGAATGTTCAATCTTGGCTACTTAGTCTAATGTTTAATATATCCTGAGACACAAAAGCTGGTGCCAACTTTTCATTCAGCTGATGGAAGGCAGATTTGTGAGGTTCTGGCATAATTTAAAATGAACACTTCAAATGACGTTTCTAAATCTATACTGCAACTGGTGAATATGCAAACATTTAATTTTCCATAATCCGTAAGTAGTAGGTTTCTGCCACTCTTAAAGACACCACCATCTAATATTTTGAGTAGCATTTATGTAGATACAGGGAAGCCTATAAACATCTATTTTAAAACGAAACTGTAGTGGCCTTCCTGTCATGTTAAGCTGAACTGATATCAAGCTCTATTGACGTTTCTGCTCATGCCTTAGGAACAGCTGTCATTATTATTGGACTCGTGCCTAACCTGGGTGCCTTGCCTTTTAGTAATGTCAATTTGGCTGTAATGTTTTTCTTTTGCTTAGTGATTGAAACAGCTACTTTCCCTACAAATTAACGTTGTCTTTTTTTTTTTTTCTGCCAGCCTGCAATTTGATATGAATTCTGTGCAGTTTGAAACAGCTGTTTCAGTGGCTGATAAATATTGCTCAATCAAATTTGCTATGAATAAAGCCAGTAGTAATGCCAGAGAAATTCTGGATGCCTTTCCTAGACATTACTGTGATGGCAGTCTTTGTGACTCTCATTGGCTGCAGGGAATGTAAGGCAAGGAAAATGTAAAAGCTGTCTGTTTTCTTTGGGTTCAGTACAACTCTGTCTCTATTGGTAGAACAGCAAATAGACTATTAGTATATTTGACCTCTGCTGAAATTGTGTGGTGGCATCTTGGCATTCAGGAGCTGAGGCAGGCAGCTGGGGCCAGAGAGCCTCACACACTGCTGGGCTTAGTGCTGCACGGCCCGCAAGCTGCTGCTGGGCTGCATGCAGCACTGTGAGCAAGGCCTGGGGTGAAAAGTACTGAGGATGACAGGCAGCCCTGTTATGTGGCTGGGGGTAAGTAGGAAGTGAGGCTCCTGCTGCTGGTAGGCTCTGCAGCTCTGCTTTGAGAGAGGGCTCAGCGTGGTCCTGCATCTACAAAAAGAAATGAAGGATTCTTGAAGCTTCTCCACATCCTTCTGCTGACCAAAGCCTTCACAGAGAGGATGCTGCCCTGTATCTTCTTCTTTCTTTCAAAACATGTGATATGCAAGCCCTCATTTGTGAGACAAGAGATAATCAAGAAGATGCTTCAAGCCACATGATTCAGAAGGAGTGTTTTTCTCTGCAGTCTCTGTTAAGGTGAGAATTCAGACATCCTTGTTACAATCCAACTGCAGATGTTAACTGGTATTACTCTACTGAGTCTTGCAAGGCAGTGTTTGTACTGCCCCTGGATTTCATGTACTGCTGAGAAAAAGGCTTACACTTAAAATGTTGCATAGATTTGAACGTTTTGGTACATCTATTTCACAGATGAATCAGTTTCAATGAAATTGACCAAGGGAAGATACCAATGAGAGAGAGGAATCAGTAGCCCCAGTCAGAAACGAGTAATTCAAGACATAGCTTGCAGTGCAAAACAACATTGTACCTAAACTTCTGGAACGTTTCTCTTTTGAAGGAGCTTCTTCAATAGGAAAAAAAACCCAAGTTCACAAAAGGTGGATGATGATGTGAAATAGAATAACTGCTGGCTTTGGCTCAGTACGATGCTTTTTTCTGAATTGACATGACAGTGTCAAAATAATGTCATTTGATTTTCAGAAAAACAAGAAACAGACCATTTTTGCACAATGCTTATTTACTTTGATCTTTCAATGTGAATTTAGATGTGATAGTAATCCTTTATATTCATGCTGTAGAATAAAAGCGATCAGAATTGTCAGAAGAGAAATTGTAGCAATTAGATCAATGCCTTATTTTCTTTTTTATTAAATCAAAACAAAACAAAAACCCCAAACTTGTTAATTCCATATAAGTTGTGTATCTCAATTCTAGGTAGATACTTGCTGAGTGATGGAGACTATTATATACAGAAACATCCTCTCTCTGTCTCTTTTTTTTTTTTCTAAGCAGTGTAAAACAGGAAAGCCTGGACAATGGTTAAGTGATTAATGATTAAATTATAGCAATGAGAAGACAGCACGGCAGAAAGCAAGAATTGTCTGAGCAGGTGAGTGGCTATTCAGCCCATTGTGGTACAGATACCTACTTGCGCAGCATAGTTTTTTGTAAATTTTTGGAAGCGTTTATATAATTGCATAGAATCCCTCTTTTTTTCCCCTGTCTTTAATTAATTATTTGCCATAACTCGTTAGGGAGTTTCGGAGTCAACTTTTAAAAAAAAAGCAACTACAGAAATTTCTGTACGCTTTTCTGTGTTTGGCTTTAGTTTTAGATTTTCTTTTAATATTATAAAGGCAAGAGAAGTCATGTGGAAGGCCAGTGTCCCATGGTAATGCCCTGTCCATAGATTAAACGAAGCTTAGGCTGCAATTTCTTTTAGAAGTATTCTTTAAAGATGTACTTAATTAAGTATTGTTATTATTGGAAGTGTTGCAGGAAAATTTATATGTAGGCATGTTTTCACACTGACATAAGCAATGGAAAAAAATCTTAGCAGCGCAGGCTCATGAGAAGTTTGGAGTTCAGTCACAGTTTACAACATAAGAGCTGCTGTAGCAAATGAAACTCAAAGTCTGGCCTGTTCAGTGTCTTCACTCCCACAGTGGCCAACTTCAAATATTTGGGAAGAACTGAGCCTGGGGAGGTGTGAGGAGCTTTCTGCCCTTCCTGCTATTAGCAGCTGGGGGCTCTGGATTTCCTGGCCAGCAGTGGTATCCTTGATGGATTTCTTTTCCACTAATTGCTTTTTCTAGTGCATGTATAGTTTTGGTGTCTACAGCATCCCGTGGTGATGAGCTCCACAGTTTAAGCCCACCTTGTACAGAGAAATGATTGTTATTTGAGCCAAGCTCTTAATAATTCCACTGGGTGCCTTCTGGTTCTGCTGCTGTTTCAGGCCCTGTGGGGCTGCACCCCATTGGAGAAGGCATCATTTGCAGTGGGGTCACCTTTGATTCCTAGCTTGTCCCTGCTCATGGAGCTGCTCTATTCCTCCTGCTCCTGATGCTGATGTAAATAATAACAAATGGTGGTTCCCCAGCTCCTGAGGGTTGTCCCAGCTGGATGTCTCTGGGAGTTGCAGCTGCTGCCATGGGGGTACTGTAGACATCACCTCTGAGGGTCACTATGATTTCTCTACATCTAACATGTCCTCGAAGGTGGAGGAGAATGCAAGAAAGGCCAAAGTATAAAGTATATCAAACTCAAAAATCAGAATTTTAAAAACGTGTTGTGTATTTGGTATACTGAGCTTTTATAGCTCAGCTGTTGACTTTGTTGTCATTACAGCAGCCTGTGTTTGTACACTGAGTTTTCTAACCAAGACTCTGAAGCTGTAAGAGCTCATTTCCTGTTCAACTTCCCTGTCCTCTATATTTTAACTTTTGTTTAAAAATATTATGGTAGAAACTCAGTTTTATATCTCAGTTGTTTAGTTCAATGTTACAGTCAACTTTTGCATCAAAGACTTAATATGGAAAACAGCTAAAGTAATTTCATTATAACATCTATGCAAGCTGCCCACAGTCGTCTGTTTATTGAAAAATGTGTTAGATTTACTATCTCCTTGATAAGGAAGTGAACTCCGACATGACTTCCTCCTGAAATTCCTCTGTAAACCCATTACCAGAATGTTAGTCTCTGCACTATTGAACTACAGTCTGTATTAGATATAGATCTTCAGACTTTCTAAACAGGTTATGCCTGTGCCATTAATGCAGCCTGTTTCCTGTGCTTGGGATGTGCTGATTCTATGGACAGCAGTACCTACCAGTAAATGTTTGTATGTTACTTGATGGTTGGGAGAACAGTGAGCCCTGGAGAAAGGTTTGAATAGGCAGCATTAGTTCTTACCTCCTCAGGTCAAGGTAGCTTTAAACTGATGATGATTACAGTCATACTGCTTAAGAGTGATTATCTCAAGTAGAGAGAAATTATAAACAAAATTAGCTGTATTTTTTACTTCCTGGGCTTTATGAACACATGTATGCCATTAGTGTTGAGCAAAGCCTGGTGTTTGATGGACAGAGTACTGGCAAAGGAAATCTGCATTAGGCTATTAGTAGGCCCACAGCTCTTTTGATTCTTCATCCTGACCTGCCTGCAGCAGCACTTGCTGCTCACAAGGCAGATGTGATCTCATACGTTTGCATTTTCTGCCTATGAATATCAAGCTGTTTCCAGTTGTTGAGTGGGAGCTACTCTGATAACAACACCCATATTTAACTGTTTGAAAGGGAATTTTCAGAGCCCTTTTGGATATGCCAATGCTTATTATTGAAAGACTTGCCTCTGATTTTAGCAGGTTGACTTCAGAGACGGCTCCAGGTCTTACTCCGCTCCAGGCCAGTGCTGTGGTAGTCCTTGATCACAGCAGAGAAGCTGAGGCAGATTGCTGACACAGCTGAAGTTGTACGGAGTGTGGGACAGAGCCCACAAAGTTCCCTTCCTAGCAGCCTGAGCCCTTGGCTGTGAAGCAATTAGGAGTCTGTCCTTATACAGTAGGGAAAATAGACAGGAGCTGTGAGTGCTTTGATAGCTCATCATGACAGCAGCGTATATTAAAGCATAATGGTTCATAACAGGACCTAGTGAATGACACAGAAAGGAGAGATTATAGACAGTTATTATTGTTATTATTTTTTTTTTTTCCATGATAGTTTTAGCTGAATCATGAAGGAATTCAAAACATTGTGGAGAGTGCACTAAAAACAGAAGATGAGCTAAAAGGATTTGGCAGCACTTAAATGCATTTCAGCTCTTCCCCAGACTGTGATGCAGTCTATAGAAAATGCAAGCACACTTTGCCTGGAGACCATGCTGCAAATTACGTGTAAGAGTGAGCTGATGCGGTAATCCTGAAATGCTATATCTGACTGCTCTCTGAAATACGCCTCTTCTACTATTTTAAAAATACTTTTCTTGTAGTGAGGGTGTCTGGGCAGCCAGCTCCCAAGCAGTGCAGAGAGGAGAGTGGCTGAGGCCGGCACCTCCATGCTGCACCACAGGCTTCTCCCTGCAAGGTCTGGCACTCTTTTAGCGCCCTGTCCCTCAGTCCTGTCCTGCTCTTGCTGTCTGGCTCTCCCCTCAGCATGCCAAGGAGTATATTTGTTTGTTTCTTCATATGGCTATTGAGCTTGTTTCTCACACACTAGTCCTAGCAACAGCTTTGGGATGTGATTCCTTTACACAGGAGCGCCCTGCAGTCGAGAGCTGAAATACACCCCTGTCAGCCTTTCAGTCATTTAATGTTATAACATTCTTTTCACAGTCTGAATGGTTGTTGTTGTTTTTTTTTCACCTGAGTTTATCATTAACATAAGAAATTGTCTTTGTGATGTAATAGTGCAATTGCACTGTCAGTGTAGCATTATTTAATACACCGAGTTTCGGAGACATCTACAGTAGGTACATTTAAGGCAAAGAATCACCTGTGTTTGAAGCTGTCCTTGAAATTAATGGCTCTCATGTCTGCTCATGAGGGTCTCAGACAATTAGACCATCCTGAAAACCTTCCCCAACTCTTTTCCTTGCTGAAAGCTGACTGTGTCTCTCTTCCTTCACCATCAGCTCTTAGCTGTACCAGCAGAACTGCTGCAGCTGCATTCTGCCTCTTACTGTCTACCTGTAGCAGTCTATGGAACAAATTGTGATTGGTCTTTGTAGGAACAGCAAAGGCTTAAGAACAATCCTATGAAGTTACAATCCTATGAGTGTTACTGTTTTGTGCATCTCTTTTTTTTTCTGTTGTTCTGGTAAACAGAACTGAACATTTTGCCTTAATACTATAAATATTGCAAAATTAGCTGAAAGAGCCCAGGATAGCCTGACCTCAGGTACTTCCTCAAGCAGCAGGTGGGAAAAAGTATATGCAGAAATCCCCTCCAACCAAGACTGTTCTGTGGTTCTACAATTCTGTTAATGCACATAAACTATCACAATAAATCTGATGGGAAAAACGCCAGCAATGTGGCACACTCCCTGAGCTGTTCAGTCTAGTCTCTAACCACCAAATACTTTCCATCCTATCGGATGAATCTGTTCTACCCATCAAATAACTCGTGGATGTTACTTGCTACATAGCTCAGTTAAGAAAGACAGTCTTCTCCAGTTCAGTTCCAGCTGTACAGCTTTATTCATTCAGGCAGACCACTCTGAGTAGGGGTATGTGGGAAATGAAATGGTTGTAGCCTGGGGACAAAATTTGGGAAGACAGCATCAGTGGAAATTCATTACAATTTCTTTTATTTGGTCTTGCAAAAAGGACAATTCTTTAGGATTTCAACTGTAATTAAATACGTCCAAGGATATATTGTGAGAGAAGCAATACAGCAGCATATAAAGGCTATTATTTTTTTGTAAGAGCTCCATGATTGTGTTCTGCCCTCTAAACATCTGCTGTAAGCTCCTAGATCTCAGAAATGGCTTGTGCCAACCACCACAGAGCATCAGGCAAGTTGTCAGTTTAAGTCACTGGCAATTTTCCAGGTACTGGCCATCAACTGGAAGGCACTTTGGTACAAAGGAGTTCTGATTTGGATGAGAAGGGGAATTTCACTGGGTTTTATATTTGAGTGTTGAGTGTATTTGCCTCTGTTCAGAAATATCTTGCTATTCCAAAAATGTCTTAACGGTTTTCTTTTGCACAAATCAAAGCCTTGATTTTCTGGTTTATTCTGTTGCATACAGCTTGCACGCTGTTCATACGCAGGATCCCAGCTCCTTCTCCTGCCTCCCACACTGGCACAGATGGGGAAATACTCAGTGGTTCTAGAATAAACCTGTGATGAACAGCGGAAATCCTTAACACTTTCAGTGGCCAGAACTAGAACTGCATTTTCAGATTCCTTTGAGTTTTGGTGATGTTCAGCCTCAGCTCTGAATTCTGCTGCTTCTCTGTTTGCTTACTGCACCATGTCAGAGGTAGGCTCAGGCTGTTATTCTTCTCTGTGTGTCCCACCTGTTTGCTCTGGTGGTTGGTTGGAGATCTACTGAAGAGAGTTCACGGGTCTCCCAAAAAACTGATAAAAATTCACTTGTTCTCTGCAGGCAGCCATGTCCCAGATGAAGCACATCCTGTGATGTGCCATACCAGTCAGATTTTCCTTCTGCACCTTCTGTTTTTTTTCAACCGCTGGTAATGGATATCGGGAGATTGGCCCAAAGCTCTTTGGCTGTGGGCTTAGAGCTGTGCTTCCAACACAGTCCTTTGACCTGCCTACAGCATTTTCTGCTTTCTGTTTTGGCACCAAGTACAATTTGTTTGCAGGAGCTCTGCTATCTACACTGTCTTGTAGTGGTTGTGAGCTCTAAGAGCTCACTTAAAAAAGAGACTCTAAGTGAGACTTTTAATTAAGATGAAATGAAAAGTGAAAATCAGGTATGTTCAGCAGAGTACTATTAATATGATAGATCATGTTATTTTCATGGTCTTAAAAGAAAGCACAGATTTTACTCCAAAGGGGGATTTAGGCCTCTGAATTTTAGCCTAATTCAACTTTACTTTTCCTAGGGTTGACAGAGGGAAAATATCATCTCCAGTAGATTCTGTTTTCCTCTTAACTAGAACAGAGTAAGATGTGTTCCAGTATGTCAGGCAGGAGGGAGCCCGGATTGTTGGCTTAAAAATGGAACTTCTCAGTATCTGAAGTTACATGAGATGGATCACAGCCTAAATCTGAGCTAGCCTAAGGTGCAAACTGCACATTGTACACCAGATATGCTTCACGAGAGTGTGGGTATCTATGTAGCGTCGTCATCAAAAGTCTTCCTGGAAAAGGTTTAGAAAAGGATTTGGAAGAGCAAAAGCTATTGTGTGATATGTGAGAAGAGGAGAGCGGTTCTGGCACAGTGTAACAGAGATGGAATTACTGCATCCATCCCTCCTGCTACCTCCATCCCCCCAAAACTGAAAACTTCCTGATTTGTGTTCATCAATAATTAAGAGCCCATCAGCAATACTCAGAGGGAGCTTGCATTGCACTTCTGAGCAGCCAGTTAGTAATGTACGGTGGAGAGATCCTCTCTTTCAAATCCCAGGGCTCCAGGCCATGCAATGCTAGTATTGCATTTTCAATTAGCTTTTGAGTGAATGCTTGGCATATGCAGAAGTGAACCGGTACACAATTAGCTTATTGTTCCTTTCAGCTTTGTGCTGAGAGGATCTGAAGTACTGAAGAAGAGAGGGGAGAAAAAATAGCCAAGCCAGAGGCATCTCTGTGGATGTGGAACAAGGGCGCTGCTCGGCTCACACAGATCCACTTGCTAAGTCGGGAATTACAGCTGTTACTGAGGAGCACGCGGCGCAGCTCTCGGGAGGGTGCTGAGGGAGCTGCAGAACCAGGCTCTGCTCTCAGGCACTCCAGGCTCTGCTCTCACCCACCTCACCTCAGCACTGCCATGGAGCCCAACAGCCCCAAAAAGATCCAGTTTGCCGTACCGCTGTTTCAGAGCCAAATAGATCCTGAAGCAGCCGAGCAGGTAAGGACAACAAATTTCTTTCACTTATTTTTGAGGGAATGGGGTGGACAGGGGCAAGACATAGGATATTAACAGGTAATGTGACCTAAAATCTTTCCTAACTTATGTTAGTTTGACTACAGACTAAATGCTCTGGAGGTTATTGTGATTCCTGGATACATGCAAAGAGAGGTGGATACGTGCTCTGGGTAGAATAAACCTTCTTTGCCTCCAGGAGGTTTACTCAGCGTACATTTGCTGTACCTTTTCTGTAAGCGGACTTGTGTTCTAATGCATACGCTCCACTTGAATATCCATTCTCAATCAACTAAAGAGTATAGTTTTTATGTAAACCAAGACATGAAATTGATAATAGGTACCTAATAGATATATTGCACAGTCCAGTTAGAAGACAACTTACTTACCATTCATTTTACCATGAGAAAATGAGAGTTATATTTTGCATACAGCCATCCCTTCAGTTATCTCCTGTATTTCACATGATTATTACAGAGTCTTCTTTATGTCATTGTTAACGTGTTTTAATTATCTGAAATACGTATGTGTAAGTGTAGGAATGTGCCTGGATGTAGAATTATGTATGCATGAAATTAATATGTGTACTATTTAAGTTTTGAGTCGCATATACAAATAGATGTAAAATATATATAGCAATGCAGCAGTCTGTGTAGAAAAAGATGCCTGGTATTCTGAACAGCTATGCACGGATGTACATAAAGAAGGACACACACAGGATTAGAAGAAATACTGGATAAGTCATAATTAGGTCACCCGGTATATTTCTCTCAGTGCAAGTCCTTCCTGACACTCACTTCTATTTTGGTAAGTCTCCTTTTAGTTGATATCAGGGGAATATTATAACCTTGACAGCTCTGTGTTAGTAGCTATAAAATTATTTGCACCTTTAGGACAGGTATCTTGTTTCTTGAATATTTGGATGCCGTGTCTCTTAAAATGCAGCTGTCTTTGCTGGAAAATGATGGGTAAGTGACCACTGAATGAAGAAGTGCTAGAAGGGTGAGGAGAGAACTGCTGCAGTTCTTCATTTTGTCCATAGGTATTTCTGAGCTGTAGAATGTCAGTGCTTACGGCAAAGTCCTGCAATGAATTCAATCAGGATGTGTTCTGACATTTTTCTGAACCCCATGAGAATCTTAGGATTTGGATTTTGATGCATTCCCATGGCTTTTGAAGTGCTACGCCCCAAATTTTGCCCAGTATTTAAGGACAAGCTTTTTTTTTTTTTTTTTTTCACGTTGAGAGATTAATTCCAAGAGCCGTGGGCGTGTGAGGAAATTAAACTAGCAAATGCTGCTGCCAGCTACATTTGCTCTAATCTGGAATAACCCTATTAAACTCAATGATGTAATTTTCCATTTACCCCTTTGAAAGCAAAATTTGAACCCAGCTCACTACAGATGTTGGCTCAGCAACTGAAAAAGAACAAACACACTGACATTGAGTATTTGTGTGAAGATGGTTTCTAGCTTAAATACTCCTGGTCACTCTCTTAAATTCAATAGAATATCGATATAGCCTGAAGGTTTTAATGTAGCTACTTTCAATGCAAGTATGTCCATTATAGGAGGGTAGTCCAGTTTCATGTAGTTCAGCCAGTGTTAATGGAACAAAAAACTTAACCAAATAAACTTTGAATAAGAAGGATTGCATACAATCCCTATTCAGGATCATATATTGATAGGTAAATATCTATGGTACAGTGCTCTTTGGAAACATGATTTTGAAAGTCATGAGATTGTTCTTCAACTGAAGAAAAAAAACACCAGCTCTGGCCACAGTTTAGAAATATGGATTCATCAGAATACTTGTGTGCAATATCAACTCCTGTTTATGCTTACAAAATATTAATTTTAATAATTTCTTATGAAAGTTGCACCACAAGTAGGTATTTGAGTAGTAGCAGTCTATCACCAGCTACTGCAGTTATTTTTGTGCAGCAAAGTTAAATGTCAATATTTTGAGATACAGCTGAAACGCATCAGTAATACACATACAAAAACTTATTCAAGGTGACTGCAAATCACGAAGGTACTTTGATGGGCTCTCCACCGTGCTTTCACTTTCCATGCACAAGTAGCAGCATGACCCTGGTCACTGTCAGTCTAGAAGAGCAGTGAGAAAAACAGTGAGGTTTTTTGAATGTTTGTTGTTGTTACTGCTGTTCTTAACTCGACCTGATTTACTCTCAGAAGGACATGAGGTGGGTTGTTTGCTTTGAGTGTGAAGTGGTCAGTGGTCCCTGATGGCTCTTCCTGGTTTCTGCATGTTACAGATCAGGAAAAGAAGGCCTACACCAGCGTCACTTGTCATCATGAATGAGCATGTGCCCCCGGGTAAGTGCCAGCACACCATCTAAACTTATTGAATTTGTATACTCGGTTCTCTGCAAATTGGTTTTATTAACTACATGATTTTGAAAATCCATCATTATTTTCATAGCACTAAATATAAAATAATGGATCCTAGAACTATTCAGAGTAAAACCCATGAACCTCTGTGAACACTGACTTCTATATGATGTCAGTATTTTCAGGATTTTATACTTTGTAATTTTCTGCAGTATGCACGAGAAGGGTAAACAGGAGCCTGATGCAGCACTTCCACTGGACTTTTCTTTCCCTTGGTGAATGAGGTGGAGATCCATGCAGTTGTAGTGTTGATTTTTTGGTCTCTAGAGATGCTAGAATGGCTCCAAGGCTAATTCAACAAAGGAAATTGCATTGTAGAACAGGTTGTTCTCCAGTTTTCTGATGTCTGTTCTCACTATTGCTGTTCAAATAAAAGCGAAGAATATTTTCATCTGAGACTCTTCTCAGAAGTTCCTCTGTAGGGTGGGACAATATGAGATTGCAACATACTTTATCAGGTAAATGTGACTTTAAAAAAAATTAGTCTGTGATAAGCAGGTTAGTAAGCATTATAAGTGACAGAGCTCTGCAAAAATGAATTTCAAGAAAAAATCCTCAAGACATAGTTCATTTAAAACACATTACTTACCTCATACCCAGCTTTTCTTTTATGTAGCTCTCTGAAGCATAATTTTCCTGCCTTCTCTCTTCATCTCCTGATTTAAAAACAAAACAAAAAAAAACAGCTTGGGCTTTTTCTCATTGATACATCTTATAGATCATTACTGTATGCACTGGCATCTCAGTGAAATTAAACCATCTTAGGTCTATTGGGATCTCCACTTACTGCATCATGCTGATGGTCTCCTGTTCGGATTGATAGTACCGGTAGCCGAATTCCTGAGAACTGTGCAGAAGGAAGCATTTAGAAAGCCCTGCTCTTCTGGTTGTGATCACCGCAGCATAGCGCAGGTTGGGGATGTTCAAATGTGTCATATGGCTAACACTGTATTTTTTTGACACTACAAGTGACCTGTACATTTTTTAAAGGGCTAATGCTGATCCTAATTCAGAGAGTAGCAAGTTTCAGTGCCCACATTTCAGGCAGTTCGGCTCTGAATTATGAAAGATCTGTCTCAGATCAACTTTCCTTACATTAATGGGATCTACGATGCCTGTGTTGCTAGGACTTAATTTAAAGCAAACTCACCTTGACTGTTAATCTCTTTTGCAACTTAATTTGTACACTTTGTACCATCATATTTCCTTTTATAAACAGATACTTGGTGCAGTACCAAATCAAAACCAAACAGAGAATAAGAACTCTCTTTAATTTGCAGGAAATGTTAGTGTAAACAAAGTGGTGCATATCTGTTATCTCCTTTCCTGCAATGTTCATAATAAACCTTTAAATAAATCATTTTTATTATCAGTTAGGATTGCTGTGAGTATCAGTCAACTTCCATGAAAACACAAGAGCTAATACTCAACCACTTCACTTGCATATATATATATTCATTTATATATTATCCCTCTTACTAGGCACTAATATCAATGAAGGTATTAGGTTAAATCTTGTCTTGTTGCTTTTTAAAAATTTCTACATAGTCAGTGTATAGTTGTTATTATACAAGTTTGTAACAGATGAATAGCCAGAGGTTATAGGGGAACAACTCACCCACTGTGAGGCTCACAGCTAGGATGGATGCTCACCACAAGGAACTCCACACAGGAGCAACCTCCAAAAGAGATGCTGCCTTAGTGGTGGTCAGCCCTTAAATGGGATCTAGGAGAGGTGGAGTCAAGCTCCACCCCTTCTGGGAGCACAGCTGAATTACCTTCACCTGTGCTCCCGCGGCTGACCCATCACTTGCCTCAGATGGTTAATCAGAGGTTCAGGCTGTGATTAACAGTTTCCCATACAATCAGAAAAAATGGAAGCTTTATAAGTACCTTCATTTTCCTATACCACACCATGTGGTTTATGCATGAGCATGTGTGTACATGTTTCCACATGGTATGCTTGATATGGACAAGAGTTTTGAAAGGAAGGTGCTCACGCTGCTATGTAAACCCACTGAATACAAGATCTGCACTGCTAATTTGGAGAGACAGACGATAGCTTTACAATGAAAGTATAAATAGTAAATAAACTCATTAGGGACATGATCTCGAAAGTTGTGGGGAACTTCCTAAATTATTGTATACCTTCATCTTTCAGAGCAGTCAGCAAGTCTTAGAGGCTCTTGCCGCGTTGCTGTTTAAACCCCAACTGTTAGCCTCCTACTGGGTTTTGAATCAAGTTCAATAGTATGATGAATGATGATTCATCTCCAAAAATGGTTAATTCCTCTCTGCATATGTTTGCAGTCAATAAAATAATAACAATAGTAAAAGTGCTAACTTGACATTGCCATAATTTTCATTAGATGCATGATTCCCTGAATCAATAAGGAAACTGAGCAGCAGAAAATGTAAGTGATATTGTCAAAGCCAACAATTAAATTAGAGCTGGGCTAAACTAAAATCCAGTCTCCTGAATTTTACACACTGAAGTACTCCAATTCCCTCATTAGAGCAAACAGTGAAAGGTGCACTTCCAAGGGCTTCAGATGTATGTTCCAGTGCAATCCTGAATGTTTAGATGCGCTCGCAAAGCTCATTCGAATTATCTAAACTTCTTTTATTTTATAAAACAGAGAAAGAGTTTTTCTAAGAAACAGCCTTTTCTGTTTTTCTTCTTTTGCATCTGCTCTTGATTGCAGCATGAAAAAAGCAGCATTTTTGTGGTATTCTGGTGTTTGGGATCCAGAGCCATCTGGAAACCAGAAGATAGTAAAATGTATTTGGAAGTATAATAAATGCAGTTTGAATTGTGCCATATATAGATCTCAAAGTTGTTTTCTTGTAAGTCTTCTCATCCATCCCTAATGTCTACAACAGATTTGACAGGAATCTGTCTTCACGGATGTAGATAAGGGCCATTTTGCCATAAAGCAAAGATGGAGTGGCTACTAAGGACAAGTCATTTTAAGCTGATGACAGCTACTCCAAAACTGTAAGAAGAATCTGCTTGGCTTTCTTGCATCCAAGGAGTCTGTAAGGGCCAGACCATACTGAATGATTTAAAGACAGGTGGTAAATGTGACTGCAGATATGTGGCTGCTAATATTCATCCCAGAGTATTGGTGCACTGATTGGTCCATTTTCTCCTGTTCAGTCTGGTTGAAATCATATATGATAAATGCAAAGTCAGCAGAAGAGAAATCTGAATAGCAACAGCATTGATAATTATTGCCGTGGACAAAGTGGGCTTGTGAAGCAACAAAACAATGAAAAAAACTTTCACTCAGAGGTCTTCTCCAGTTATAATGATTCTATGATCCTAGCAGAAAATCTAGCACTAGATTCTGTGTGTGTGAATCAAGACTCAAATTATGAAATTACTTACCCCTGTTGTGATTCAGTTGCCATTGACTGAGCTGTATTTTCTGGGAATCTGATGTTTGATTTCATAATATCTGGTCTTTATCTGGTTTTAATGTTACTTGAAATTACAAGACCTGTTTACTATCTATGAGAGCAAAGATAAAAGTTAGAGAAATGTTCAGCATCTCTTTTTATGCAGGGTGCCTGTATGGGCTAGCGGGGTAACCCAGTCATACCCTGTTATAACCACAGTTGCTTATCCCTGTGCTTTAAAAATGGGGCACAAGCATGTGCTTAGTTTTAAAAGCACATTTACCTATTATCCTGCAGAAAAGCTTAATCCAAAAATTGCTAAAGCTCTCCTGCTTCTCTTTTTCTTGGAATATCATTGGAGCCAAGATAAGAGAAAATAAAATTTACTACCTTGAAAGCAGTCATTTTTGCACTGCTATAGTATACTCACAAACACCTGTATCCCTACTAAGTGTAGGAGAATGTATATGAAAATCAATTCTTATTATCTGAAATACAAGTCTAACCATGCTTTAAACCAGCAGTGTTACACTGCAGCCACTCAAAGGAAGGCTGGTAATGTTGTAGGGCAGTGGCAGCTGAGGAAGGAAAATATGTCAGACTATGGGTCAGGTTTAATGCTATTAGTACTTACTTTGATAGAAAAACAGTGCCAACGTTCTTGCATGGGCTGGCTTTGTCACAGAGTCAAGGCAACATCAAATGGTTCTGGCTGTCAGGATCTGCTCTAGTTGTGTCAGAATGCTTGCTCTTCTTGAAGGGTTGAAATATAGGCAAACATCACATTAAACTTCTGCATTTCTGAATTTTCTATGTGTTTGCTATTTCCATCTCTCTTTTCTACTCAGCTGCATGTTTTGGCTTCCTTCCCCATAATGTAAACATTACTTGGTGTTTGGAAATAAGAAAAACAGAGCAATGTATTTTGGTAATTCTCCAGAGCTGCCTTTTGTGTGAATTGAATTTCAGGGAAGTAAAGGTAACTCACTGCATCTGAGTTTTCTGAAGGCTGGAAATTCTAATCTGAAGGTAGGAAAGCTATACTCATCTCCAGTAAGGCTTGCTTGCAGCCTGTGTTTGGGCTTCAGCAGCCTTCTGTGGCTGCACCTCTGGAGCTCTGGTGAGACGCCTCAGGGGTGGCATCAGTGTTTAGTACAGCAGCAAACCGTGCAGACGGATGGGTGGTAGGATGACAATTGGCCCTTACACCTGCTGCAATTCCATGACCACCCAAAACAGATAGATAGGTTTTTATAATGCTAAATTTGTTCTCTACCATTTGTTAGCTTATGCTTCTAGGCAAATGAATGTGTTTTTTTTTCCACATCTGATGGTTACTTTTTCTTCCAAGACAAAAGACATTTGCTGAGTAGGAGAAGCTTTTTCTGGGCAAAAGCAAACCAGCCCTGCAGTCCTTTCTCAGGCAAAAGTCTCACTGAAACTTGAGTCTGCAGAGAATTCTTGGTCTCAGAGTTCATGAAAATTGATATGTTTTTCAAAAGCATGGGATCCTGGTAGGACACACTGCTTACTTTGGTTCAGGAAATAGAAAGTGAGCAAGCCAAAGAGCAGCTGTTTTCAATTGCAAATTTAGGCTTCAAATGTGGTAATAAAAAAACTGTCATTAACTTTTTTTTGGTCTAACTACTCGGCCTTTCTATATACTAAATTTGAATACCACTTATGCATACTGTTTTTATTGCAGTCTAGGACTCATGGATGTATGGCAATAAGCAACGACCACAGGACTGGTACAGATCTATGCACCTTACTACTGGCACAGGGATGCTCAGAGATCAGGCTCTGCTAGTCAGGGTCATGCATACCTTTGTGTGCTCAGGCCAGCACTGTGAAGGGCCAGCTGACACAGTGAAAAAATGAAATACAGAGGGCAGACGCTGCATGAGAGCTTTTAGGTGACAGAGGGATTCCTGAGCTGGACAGTAAATGTCAGCGCTTGAAAAAGCCTGCTGTTTGCAGGCTGATGTGAGACTGCAGATGTTCAGTGGCAAACTGCATCCCATTTCCTTGCCCACTTACACTGTATCATTTGTGTTGGTTTGAATTTACTCCACAGCTCGGGATCCCAGAGTCCCAGGGACAAGTTGCAGCATTAGTTCCTCACACATAGGCTGCGTGAGTAAGGACTCTGTGATATGACCTGAGAAAATACAAGTTCACAGACTTAAAATAAGTAAATACATAAATAAATAAGGACAGGAAACTGTACTTGAGTTGTTTTTAATGCAGCCCAGAAAAAATACAGCTCATGGGTTCCAAACAGAAGCAATGAAACTTTTTTTTTTTTTTTTTTTTTAAATTTAATGGGGCTGGGTGGGGAAGCTTTTCTTAGCATCTTTCAAAGGCAGACACTCCCACACTGGCATGGGCAGGAGGCATGCTCTGCTTTCATGACACGGTGAGGATTTTATGTCAGCCAAAGGAGCTGTCGTGCTGCCTGCAGTATGGTATGGACTGCATGCTGAGGAGCAGATTTTGATTTGGCTGGAAAGAACTGCGAGCTGCTCAGCCTGACCTGGAGGTTATCACAGAGGTACACAGATGCATTTTTGCTGGTTTGTTTTGAGGTCATGACCGTGTTGGTTCACAAGCATAAACATTTCTGGGGAACAATTTACTTGTTGTGTAAAACATATAGTCAGGAACAGTGTGAAATCAGTGCTGTTCTAAATGAAGCACAAGTAGGCTACATATTTTGAGGATGGAAAAGAGCTCATAGGTTCAGGCCTTCTGTTGTTCCAAACTGGTTGACGTCAGGTGACCACCAGACCAATGTAGCTGACCCAGTGAGGACCTCAGGTCAGTATCATGTCTTCACTCTTCCTTTGGCTCTTGGTGTCCTTCCTCCTAATAATAACATATTGTGCCTGTAAGTGTTACGGCAAGTAAAGCAGCCTTTGGGTTGCTTTAATTTGCATGGAGTAACTGCTACGGTAGGGGTGTACAATGACTACAAAGTGTTCTTCTTCTTTGGGTATACCATGCCAGTCCTCAGCTGCAGCTCAGGATGAGCCTCTGCCACTTGCAGCTAAAGGCCTTAACCCCCTGCCCACAGCGCTGGCAGCATTCTTCTGGGCTGAAGTGAGGAAGTTTACAGTCAAACTGAGACAAGTTCTTGCCTTCCCTCCTCAAAAAAGTGAAGCGCGGGATGAAAGCAAGGCCTGAGAAAGCTCTGGGTTGTGGAAAGGTTGGAGCCTGACTGCAGAGAGGCGGTGAAAGTTGAACATTTACAGCTAGAACTTAGATTTCAGACCTAGATGGGAGGACGGGGACACCTGAGAGGACAGGAAGCTCCGTCTTAATTTGGACAGAATTCCATTTATCCATTTCTCTTGTTCCATCATCAAATACCCAGCAGGTGAATTTACTTTCTTTGTTATTTAGCTGTGCAGCTGTGCTGCTTATGCACACTATGATGTTGCTAGTTTCTCCTGCTCTTCACCTTCTGTTGGTTTTGCATTTGAGGGGTCAATGTCCATGGAGCTATCTGAAAGAGGAGGAGGTATTTTTAGACCTGAACCTTGTACTATTCATCTGTTTTCCTCGTTCCTTATACAAAAGCACCATAGAAACAGCCTTATTCTATCCCAGGAGATTATTTGCAAATCATTTTTAACATATATGGTTTCATGTTACAGATCGCCAGCTCCTTGATCATTCAGTGTCATTACGGATATACTTTTGGACAGTTTGCCTCTGTTTTCATCTGCATTGTGTATTGACATGACAACAAGGTGTACCACGGGTAGGGAATAGCAGTGTGGAGAATGACAGTGTTGAGAGAAAGTCATTTTGAGAGCTTCCAGCTTTCTAATATTCATAATGCTTAGGAACCCTGAAAGACTTGCTCTGTACCAAATGTTTGTATACTTCATTCAGCATATTTTGGTGAGAAATGACAACGGAATGCTGAGTTTCCTATTTACAAAATGAAATATCTAAGTATATTTAATGACTTCTTATACTTAAAGTGCTTAAGCTATCTCTAGTACAGCTACGTGACTCTACAATTATTATTAAATGTTGGTGGCATTTGGATAACTTTTTTTTTTAAACAAAATGTGTTCAGTTTAGTCTGTCGCAAAGCATTCTGTCTGTATTTTGAGGGTGCTTTTTTTTTAATAGTAAAAAAGAAAAAGAATTGCTATAATTTGAAATGAAGTCTTTAAAAAAAAAAAAAAAGAGACAAAATGGCTTGAATGAGAATATAATATGTTTTGGTTTAAGACAGCCTAAATTATAATTCAACCATTTGATAATACTAATACTTTCTCTTTAAACATAGTGTAGAAACTAAAATCCATTAATACATGTTTCAGCCCTGCTGAGGAGATAAAGCACCACGCAGTTTGCCTGACCTCTGCTATTTACTACTTAATGCAGCACTCATTTACCACGGTGACGTATGCAGAATAAATAGATAATGCAGACAGATGAGAGAGAATCCAGCTTTTAGCACTAACCTCATTATGTTCAGAATATTGGGGAGTAGTTGCACTTAAAGCATCAATCGCCTCATTTATTGAGCTTCCACAGGGGAAAAAAGACAATTAACTATTTATGCGAAGTAACCAAAGTCAAAGGCTCACTTCGAAACCTACCAAAAGTAGGAATTTAATGAACCTGGACTGAAAGCTAGCGGAGAGTGTAAGGAAAAAGCTGCTACCAGTCAGGGAACTTCTCCCTAACTGCACAAGGCTGGACTGCTGAAAACTAGAGTGTATGGGAATTGCAAAGCTTGCCTTCTCTTTCCTTGGGCTGGGGCTGGCTGTGTCACCAGTGATTATGAGCAGCCTAATCTCCTTTTACCGCCATCAAAGCAGCTGTAGGGTAGAATTATACTCTATATTTACTGGAAGGAGCTGTTTTCCTCTTCTCCTCCTCAAAACCCTAATCCTATGTCTGTATTTAAAATCATCACTTCTAATATTTTTCTTAAATAGCCTTACTGGAGGATCAAGAGAATATGGTACAGTGTGAAGGGCAGTTACATGCTGTCTTTCTCTGTGTTTTCCCTGAGACACGTGTGTACTGCAGAGAGTGAATGGCTTGTCTTTTATTGTATTATCTTATCTTGAAGGTCAAACCACACTTACAGAAGTCCATTAGTAGTGCTGAGTGCCCAAGTGTGCATTTTAAAGGCAGCGTTTTCCACATTTCCATATCCTTCATTCTGACAACATATCAGAGGAGTCACACCGAACAGTGCGATGGTTTGGTTGGGCCAGATGGAAAGTTCAGGAAAGCAGTAAGCTCTACTGCATCCTCCAGTGCTGTTTATCTACATACATAGATGCCCAGTGACCTAAACATTTCAGCAGGGTCTCCATTGCTCAGAAAAGAAAAGCTGTGGTGGCAGTGTTCTTTTCAAGTCTTTCAAGCCCTCTGCCTTAGCAGTTCTCTGGCAGTGGCAAAAACCAAGGATGTAGCTGAACGTTTTCCCGCTCTTTTTCTGACCACCGCCAAGCAGTAACCCCTGGTACCAGCCACCATGCAACTGCAGTTCTTGTTCTGCCTTCTCCCTGTCATGCTGGGATCCACAAGAGCTGGCTGAGACAGGCAGAGAATAGGAGAGCAATTCAGCCTGCCGGACCAGCTGATCTCATAATTCTTCATTGCTGTTTTATAGCCTTTTCTTTTCAGAGTGGAATTATATTGAAGAACTAAAAAGTGACGGAGTGGAGGAAGGTGGAGAAAAAAAGGCAAGAATTTTCTTTTTAAAGAATTGGGATCCAGATGTTTTGGTGCAGATCAACATTAGTTTTTTACTTTCTGTTTTTGAAATAAGGTAAGTAGACAGCAGAGCTGTAATTGTTCAGAAATGTGCTTTCAGGCTTCCCAAAATGCTGATCCTAGTGGATTACTTGGGCCTTAATGTGTATAGCATATCCTGTAGGAGGGTGTGGAACAGTTCGTTCCACATGAATCACAGTGATGTGCTGCTGATTGTGACAGTTCAGACAAAGACGTAGAACACAAGACACAGGATCCCCTTACTCTGGTATTTAGTGAGGTTAGTAGAAATTCTGCTAAATGTCTTTGAAAATTACAGGCTAACTTGTTCCGAGTTAACAAATATTTATCCTGTCTTTTCCATCCTGTCTAGCCATGTTCATGGTGAGAATGAGATTATGGAACCTCATTTTGTTGACTCTTTGAAAACTTCCAGATAGAAAAACAAAAAATGAATCTACAAAACTGACTTCTGCATATTCTTCTTGTAAAACGATGATAAACCCCAAGCAGCACTATTAATAGTAGTTCACTTGGTCTGAACATAAACTGACACATGTATTGTGAGGAGTTTTTTGCATGTGCAATCTCATGGTAGGAAAGCAGAGCACTTGGCAAGGACTAGCTTTAAGACACATTTTTACTGAAATCCTTGAGATATTATTCCAAAAAGGAAGGAAACAGCAAAGGCAGTAATAATAATCAGTGGCTAAGGAAGAGTTTTATTTTGTGTTTGTTTTCTTCTCCCCTGACAAATGTCACTTTCCACAATGTACAATATACAACTGTTCAGCCAGGATTTTTTTCTTTTATGGCTTTACAAGCAAAGAAATGTTTGACTCTTTCAGTTTTGGCTGTTGGTGATGGCTTTTTATCTTAGAGCTTAGAATGCTCTTACAGCTCACAGCACAGAACTTTGGCAACTGCTCACAGATGTAATTCCAGCAGCTGCCACTCCTACACAAAGATTGCCATCGGTGGATCAGTTCTGAGTCATTTTCCATTGCAATTGATTTCTGTATATGAAACTATTAGGAAATAGTTTACGTGTATACCAGGGGATCCACTATTACTATATTTCTGTTAATCATGGATTTTTCTTTATGAGCTTTGCCTCAGTTTAATTTAGATCTTCAACCTCTTCGCTCTTATTTGAACATAGACTGAACATAATGCAAGCAAGCAACCAGGAAGTAACAGGTTATTGATATTATTCAGATTTCCTAGTGACTTCATAATTCATTGTCTCAAGGTACTTAACCCTTTCTATTTGAAACTATTTAATGAACATTGTAAACCATTTCACAGATTGACACGTTGGCTCAGTGTTTGAAACAATGGGCAAACTACTTGGGAAGTTTTTTGTGAATGTGCTTTGGTAACAGTTGGTAAAACATTAGCCACTATTTGCAAATATTTAACAATTTGACAGTGTGTTTTGCTTGGATACAGTAATTTGAGAGGGAAGTTTCTGCTCTTTGATCCTGTTTCTCTGAGTATTTGCTGGCAGTCACTGAAAAGCCCCGGCCCTCCTCAGACCTCTCAGCAGCAGTCTTCATCTTCACTTCCCTCTTAGTGCCTTCATGCAAATATTTTCTTTCACTGTTATACTCCAGGCTAGATATGTTTATTCTTTGCATTTGGAAATTGCACTTACCCCATACAGAAAAGATGTAATCTCTGTTGACATCTGCTTTTGTGTCAGAATAGGCCTGGTGTCAATATAACCTTATCATTAGATAAGTTCTCCTACTCATTCAGACAAGTTCTGAGACAATGTCAGTTTTCCAGTCCTTGTCCCTTGCCTTGTTCCATATCTCTGTTTTTTCAAGGTCATCTTGTACTTCACTTTGACCTTCCAGCATCTCCCAGCACTCAGAAATTCTGGCTGTCAGGTTCTCCTTCCACTGCAATGACGCTCTTCCCTGGAGCCACCAGAGCTCACGTCAGAAAATCAGCGTCACCCTGATTTACATATATTTGCTCCACAAAGAAAGGAGTTTTTCTTATCTACATTTCAGTCTACAAGTGAGTTGTCATCCTAAAAGAATTCCCATAAAAGAGAGGCGTGTGTAGGTCATGATGTGTCTTTTCAGTATCACTTTACACACGTTTGAGACTTGAGTTTACAACCAACCTCCAGACGCATAGGGCAAGCATTTTAAATTCTGCATCACCAAGCACAGCAGTTTGCTTCAGTTTGACTCTGTTATTTTTCTTTAGTTAAATGAATTAATCTGGGTCTTCAAAGATGTTGTGACTATCAATTTGACTGTTGTTATTTAGTTTAGGTATTGAATGATATTTCAGAGTAGGTAGACAGTTGGCTGAAGTTCTTTCCAGGCTGCAGGAAATAGTTAATTAAATTACAGAGTGATTTGTTTGGTTTTTTGTTTGTTTGTTTTTTACCAAAGTCACGCTATGAATCTTGGATAAAATCTTGACTTCAAAGTCCACGGTAAAACTTCCTGTTGCTTATGACTTGCTGAAGTCAGCAGTAAAATCATTTTTTTGTCTTTCACATGTCACAAATTCTCTTTTGCCTCTTTTGTTTTGTTGATATAGACCTCAGATTTGACACAGTGTCTACACTGAACAGCCCTCAAAATGTTTTTAACTTCAGATCTGGAATTGTTATATCTGGAGCACTGCTCACTTCCCATCATGCCAAGTTAAAGCAGGCACTGAAGTAGCCCCCTTTTTGAAGAGGGCTGGTGTGTAGTAGGTACAGCAATGTGTATACACAGATGAAAAATAACAAAGATTTGGGATTAAGCTTACCTCTGTTTTGCTATAAGTGGTTAAAAGTACTTTGTACTTAACTACACGATATTCCTTCAGAAGGAATTAATTTTATGGAGCTCTGAAGCCAGGCATGGGCTGCCTCTGACCCGGTACTTCTGGACACAGTGATACCTCGTGGTTCTGCTGGAGAGGTCTCCCAGTCTTAACGCCACAGAATCCACACCAGTCAGCCAGAAATTATATGGAAAACTTATTTCAGAGTAATTCCCAAAAATCTAATGAGATATTTATATTGGGATGAGAAAATGTATTATCTAAGAGACCAAAAGGAAAAAAAAAGTCTTTGACTTTCCTCCTTTTGATTCCGTTTATTTAGCCGCTTGTTCTTTGAGAGTCCTCTCAACTGACTTCACCCAAGAGAAGTCTGTGGTGCTTAGAAAGCAACTCCAGGAAGGTAGCTCCAAGCCTAGCACAGCCAAGTCAGTTATTCCATCAGTCATCAGTTATTGAAAGAGAATCTCTTTCTCTGGAAAGAGCTGCCAAGTCTGGAAGTGTCCCCATGTGACTGATGAGTAGCTTCTGGCCAGGAAGCTCTCCTCCAGCAGTCCTTGCTCACAGCAACACAGAGTGGGGCCACAGAAGAGGCCTCATGGGCACAGAAGTGCAAGCCTTGTGCTTTGTATTCTAGTAAAATCACAACAGGGCTTGTTAGTAAAGTAACGAAAGAAAGTATAAAACAAAAACACAAACAGTGATACCTTCTCACATATTACAAGGTGCATACCACAAGGAATGTGGCTGTGTTTTGCTTAATGTATGATCAGAGCATCCAAGAATACAGGAAGACCAATTTAGTTTTCTTTATTCATTACTATTCATTATTATTAATTTTTAATTATAAAGGAGAAGGCAAAGAGTGAAATTTGTATTATTTTCCAATGTGTATGCATATTTTTGGAATTTATATTTAAGAGGTTTGGGCTACCATAGGGAGAGGAGAACAGAAGGCTGACAGCATAATGCTTAAGAGGGATGACTTTTTGTTGCTTGTTATTAACAATTCACAGCTGCTCTTTGTAAGGCTGCAGAACTGATTCATCACTGTTATATTCTAGTTTAATGCCAGTGAAACTAGACTGATTTCCATGCGTCTGGCATGAAACTGGAACAAGAAGCTGGTAAGCAGGCACTATAATTCCTTTCTGAGATCCATGTGATGTGAACAAATATATTCAATTTCACGTTTGAGGTTTATAATGTCTCCATTTTCTTCCAAATCAGATTACAGTGTCAGAATGTACATTTTAAAGCAATTTTTATCTGTGTAATTTATTAAAGAGTTGTATTTCATGTTGTTATGGCTGTGCAGTTGTAGGTAGTCCTTGGATGCTGTCTGTGTGGTGCACAGTGATGCAGACACTGTTTGGGCCAGATGCTGTTGTATTGGTAGAAATATGATCATTCTCTTCATTTAAAAGTTGACTTCAAGCAACATTAGGAAGCATTTGGACTAACTAAGCATATTGCTGTTGGTACTCAGTACTAGCAATGTCAACTTGAATATTGAGAGTAGGAAATACAAATTATTCGAACGGTAATTATACTGATTTATCTGGAAAGAAAATACAGCATGTTGTAACAGCTGATTTGTCTGGCCCATGGTACTTTAGTGAAGTCTGGTTACAGTCAGGGGCTCTAGAAAAACTTAGACAATGCTGAGCTAGCTTAGTGTAGGAGTCAGTGTGAGCAAATGCACTTGGGCTGAAATAGCTATCTGAGCAATAAACTCCTGCCGGGGCTCCCCATGAGCTCAAAACCAACCACAGCTGCCTCCTTACTCTATTCCACATGCATATTTCTGTCCAGCTTGTCCCCTCTAGTTCCACCAGTTTAATCATCCTCTGTTCCCTCAGCCAGGACAACATTTCTGTACTGTGCCAGTACTTGGCACAGGGAAGCCATCCACCACGGTGCTCTCTGAGCCAGGGTGGCAGTACCCCTTGATGCTGTCACGGTGGCACAGGATCTTCCAGAGGATGCATGCCTGTGCTCCGGGCACCTTACAGAACAACCTCGCAAAAGCTTGTGTTTGCAGCAAACTCCTCTCTCCCCTGTTCTTCTTAATATTTCCTCTACAAATCTCTCTATTTGTGTTCCCTAAAGGTAATTTAGATGCTGATTACTGTGTGAAATGCAGCAGAACTGTAACAAACATACTCTCCTGTCAGCACTTCACTGTGGAGGGAGAAGACCCTCTAGCTATGTTTATCGCAGTAGCTGCAATACTGGAGTTTGATGAGATGTTTTTGCAACGAGAAGATTTTCAGAAACACATACTCATGCCAGGAAGGCTTACCAGGGTATTTTTTTGTAATTAAATGTAATTATGTTCATACTTATAGTCAATTTTTCATTGATAGATATAGACAAATAGAAACCAACAAGTAAAAGGGAATTAGCTACACAAGTATTTTTTTTATTGCCTTACTGGACTTTTTTTTTCTGTATCTCCTCCCTCAGTGGTTAAAAAGCTATGAAGTTCTAGCTAATCCAGCAGTGTGCGGTTAGTGTTCTGCCAGAAGCAGAGCATGAAATATTTTTTTATTTTGTTTTGTCTTCTGTAGGAAAGGAAAAGTAGTTTTGATAGCAGAAAGAAAAAAAAAAAAAAATAGACCACAAAGTAGCATTATGACAAATTGTTTCTAAGTCTGATTTCAATGAACTTGTTTTACAAATACCAGTGGTGAATACAAGCTGTGATTTTTATCTGAAACTTGTCAGCTTTGTTTTCCTAAAGAAAATTCCAAACTCTCTACATGAAACTTTCTCCAACAATTATACCAGCCTCTTACTGACTTTGCCTTGTGTAAAAGCCAGCTTCTGACCTTCTCTTTTCCTCCAGGGCCCAACTGAAAACCTACAGAAGACATTTTTATTCTCTCTTGCCAATGGGAAAGAGAGCAGTGTACTTAGCTGGAGGAGATGAGCTTTTTCTGGATGACTCCATGGCAGATTCCATAGGTGATGTCAGAGGCGAAGTCTTTCAAAATACATCACCTCTTGCCCTGCATGGCTGCTACAAGTGCATTAACATTGTCCAGTGGGAGACAAGAGGCAGATTTTGATCTTGAAAACAGCCATCAGGTTTCCCCCAGCATGACCTTGCCATTTACATCATAATGGAGATTTAGGGGAAAAGTGATAAGCTGCTTCTGGTGGGCATTATTCTGCACATAGCCAGCTTTCATAGGCTCAAATCCTGTCTGATCTCAGAGAACAGCACCTTATTTTTGGCTTTGTATAAAGATATCCTTGGAGTAGTTCAGCTTATTCTTTCAGCTTTGTTGGATGACTGTGCTAATTAATGTTAAAATGAGCTAAGCTAACACGAGTGTGTGGGAGACAAATCTCCACTTTGCAGCGATTTGGGTATGTACAAATGAGTTCTCAGATCTTCTCATATGATTTAAAATACCACTTGAATAACAAAAACAAAAAATATCAAGAAATGATTTGAGTATTAGATTCCTGCTAGCTAATTAGGCCAAGAGTCAAACTGAAAAAATGCCATGTGTTCAGATTAGTATAATAGAGCAGCACTGTGTGCTGTAAGCAATGTTATGACCTGTGAGAAGAAAATGGAGAAGCGTTAAACGATCTTCCCTCTCTGACCACAAAAAAGAGAACTTGAAGGGATAACTTATCTACTGAGAGTTTAGCATAAGACAGAAATACCTGTTTAGTTGAGCTTATATTCTCTGTAATTGCCTGGTTATAAACATGACAAGAAAGTTTTTCATTCTTTATAAATAGGGGGTTTTTATGAGTAGAATCCTGACCACACAATGGTCACTGAGAACTGAAGTGAGAAATCAGGGGTTCCATTCTCCTTTGTGAATCGAGTCTGCTACAGAAAATTTCTTCACCCTTCTCAAGGGGATTTTATACTCAAAGAGTTTAGTGAAGAAATTCAGTTTTTCTCATTGTCAATGGATTTGACTGGGGTTTAAAGATGGGAATTATCTGTCTTTTTTTTATTTCAGTTTGGTGGATACATTGCAGCAGCTGACCATGTTCTTTCTTACCTTGTATCATCCATTCTCATCATAAATTTTGCTGTCTCAGAGATATCTCCTCGTGCCAGAACTGACCTCTTGGAGTGAAAACATCAATATAGACATGAGACAACTTTCTTATGGGCACTCGCTTATTAACAACACACTTTCACATTGTTTGAGCTGCTTTCAAAGCAAAAAGGGTTACAATAGAAAAATGCTATTTATTTCCAAAGAGGCTAATCACTCAAATATAAATGCTGTCTTCCAGTTAGGTCAGTATGGCTCAAGGTATTTCCTTGGGCAGAGATCTTTTAATCAAGCTCCAGTGCACACTGCACTCCTGCTCTGCTCTCTGTCTTCACCAAATATCTCCCCTAACTTCTGCTACAGCCCACTACCTATGTCTCTCATCTCTACCTCAGCTACACAAAAAAGCAACACTGCTTTCTTTTTTTTTTTTTTTTTCCTGTCTCCCTTGCTTTTCATCTTTCCACCTTCCTCTACGGAGAGAATTTTTTTCTTCTCCCTATATTGGTCTGTGGCAAGCAGTGATCTCAACTTCTTTTCTTTCTATTTCTCGTCACCTCTCTTTGAAGGTCTATATACTTTAAGCCTTTTATATCAAAATGCCTTTCAAAAATAAACATGCAGCGTTCTTTCTGTCCTCAATATAAACACCTGCTAAAATGTAGTGTTGACCAAAAGATATCTCCAGCCATCTCTGCATTTCTTTTGATCTCACAATACATACAAGACACCTCACATCTGCTGCTTCAGGTTTGTCTCCTTTGGTCATTCAGGCTTTTTTTCTGGATTGGAAAAAGTGTTGATGTATTTTTGTAAGTCATTCTTGAATTCCCGCATTGTTTGTTGCTATTTATTGGCATTCTTTGCCCCGTGGATATCAACAATTTTTTAACTTGACAGGACAGGTTTTGTTCACAAAGTTGACTTTATTTATGGGCTGCTGGATGAAAGGAAAGGCTGGAAATTTTCTGGTGCTCGTAGAATCAGTGTTGCCCCACTAAAAGAAACAGTTAAAGTGCAAGCTCAAAGGGTTAGAGAAATGCAAATCTTTGGGAAGACCTGAAATCCAGCAAAGCTGCTGTCTGCAGCAAGACTGACTCCTTATGCAGGTCTCAAGCTGGGTTTTCTGAAAATTCTTTGAATCTGGACAAGCCTAGTGTTTCAAGAAGGAATGGGACATAATTTACTCTTAATTGTTCTCTGCTGAATGTTCTCGATTTATTTTTCAGCCTCTAGACTAAATCCAGTAACTTGAGGTAAAAATCCAGTGTTGAGTTTTTGAAGTCTATGTCTCTGTCACGCTACTAATAAAAAATATTACAAGGACTTAGATAATCACCCATTTAGCCAGCATATCTTCATGATCCAAAGTGCTTTAAAAGGCTACAAGGTTCTGCTATACTTATTTATAGGTAGGGAATTAAAGGAAGAGACAAGTCAGCTTCAAGGTCATGCAAATATCAATGGCAGGAACTGGCCTCCTGATTGTCTTGTCTAATTCCGTAGCTGTGGGACCATGCTGAAGTATTCAATGCTGTTTTCAACCACGTTTTTCAACCTTGAGTGTAAATCACATGAAGGTCTCTTGTATAAAGCCTATGTGAAACCCATACTTCAAGAAAGCTCAGTAAGTCAATTAATGTTTGCAAGATACATGGGCTTGAGGTTAAGGAACACAATAGGAGATGCAATTAGTCTGCCTGGACTGGTTCTTCCCCTGACAAAAAAAGCACATTACAGGCAGCTGATACTTAGACACAAAGTTGGATGAAGTGACGTTACACAGACCTGATTCATCCTCCAGATCTGTCACAAATCAGTAGAAATTGCACAATTATATCTACAAGTAGTGGCACAGTTAGAGATTGCTGCCTAGGTTTTTAATGGTACTTCATTTTAGAGCTTGTAACTACAGCGCGTCAAAGATCCCGAATGATCTTTGTCAAATGTTTGGAAAGTTTTCACCAGAAGAGACTCTTTCTGATGACCATTAACCACAGCAAGACAACAACAGAAAAATAATTTTGTCTCATGCACAAACTGATTTAGAGCAATGGTTAGGAAAATGTGCAGCTTCTCTGCTTCATGTTATTTGACTTAATTGTTCAGATAAATTTCCAGAAAGTTTATTTTCATTAGAAATTTCTATTATTGACTGTTTCTGTCATGGCTATACTTCAAAATAAACAAAGGCAACAAAGTAAGCAATACCAGGAAATTTTTCACAGCCTTTTCTAAGACTACAGTAGTGGCGTCATTAAACTTTTCAGATGAAGGATCAGACTTGACTGCACTTCAGTTTATTGATTTTCAATGCTACTGTTACTCTTGAGTGTCACTGCTAGCGTATTAACAGCTGAATGGAAGGGAAGGTTTTGTTGGTGCTTACTGGAGCCCAGTACAGTCTTGGGTTAGGCTGCTGCATGCCCTTCTGTAGCCATAGTGCAATGCTCGGGCATCACAAGTTGCTTGGGCACAGAGCCCTGCTGCCAGCCCAGCCAGACAAAAACTGGAAGCGAAGAGCTCCAGACACAGTACTAAGTGTTCTGGGGCCTCAGGTTTTCTGAGGGACACAAAGGAGAAGCTGCAGATCAGCAGAGTGATTTCTTATTTACAGGGATGTTCTAGGGTGCAGGGCAGAGCTGCAAGACTTTGCACTGAGAAACACTTTTGTACTAACTTTTCTATTTTGTATCTTTTCCTCCTCTAGAAAAAGATGAGAAGAGAGCAAACATCTCACAGGCAGAAGTAAGTGATATATTTTTTTCTTAAAATGAATTTACTGTTAAGATAGAACTACTGTTAAAACCCCTCCAAAATGTCCTGTCCATCGCAGCAGTTGTCTACACTTACATACTTGCATGCCTCCAGCAGCACGGCCAGCCCAAAGCCCAGCTACTGTATCCCCCATCTCTGCCACTTCACCCTCCTGCCTCAAGCAGAGGGCTGCAGGCAGCTGTGGGGCTGCAAAGCCAATGCAACATCCCCTTTTGCTGTCCTTTGCCTTGCCCACAGTAGGCACAGGACTGAAGCTGTCTGCAGGAGAGCTTAGAACTGGCTCCTCCCCTCTCATCTTTCCTTGCACAGCTCCTGCAGCTGCTATCGCTTTCTCTTCCACCCATTGCCCAGAGAAGTCGGCAAAGCTCTAAGATAGCAGCAGGAGGTACTGATTGTTTCAGATTTGGATTCAAACGCAGGCTTACAGTGATTCACTGGGGTGAGGATCAACAACGTATCCCACAGTGAATATAAATAGCTTTCTCTTTCAAAGGAAGACCATCTTTTATTTATAAATGTTGTCACTCCATCCATTGTGATAAGGTAATAGGATTGGTGGCATTCGTGTGGCAGTGTTTTTCTTAAGAGCTGTCTCCAATGATCTTTGAAGAGATTAAAATTCTCTGGTGATACACCAGAGTAAAAGTAGAAGGCAGCATCATTATGAGCAAATAAAACTAAAATTGATGAGGGCAAATAAAGCTTGCTCAGGCACAGCTTTTTTTACATTTTTGTTGGGAATGTGGTATGTCTTCAAAACCTAGTTACGTGTGAGATATTATGTGGTTTTATTATCCTTTGTATATGGAGATAGTCCACATTGGTACATAGGCCAATTGAGCTTTTGCAGAAATTGCATTGCCTTAGCACTGGAATATGTTTCAGTTAGGTCTTGTTACATACGCATTGACGTGGTTACTTCTGTCACTCTATGTGTAATTTTAATGCTGTCATTTTGGAATAATTCATCTTTTGTGCATAGATGTGACTTCAGGGTCAAAAAGTTATACTATCTTTAAAGATATCCCTTAAAACAGGACCCGCTGAAGGCTCAGTGGTTGATAGAATTTTTGAGGAGTATTATAATACACTGAAAAATTGCAGAGGGAGGGAATTTCCATTTGTTTTTGTTAGAATGTATGTAGTAATAATTTCATTACTACCTTACATATGGAGTCATTCTTTATACTGTGGTTAGTTGGAATATTCATTAAAGTAAATATTGCATTATTTTTATATATGTAAGTATTCAGTTACATAGACTGTTAAAAACGCAGGCTGCCCTAACTTTAAGCTTAACAGAATCTTTTACAGTTAAGGGTAATTTTCAGTGGTAGTGAGTCTGTTTTGCCTGGGAGCTACAGAAGTTGTCCATTAAGCATATTTTGTCTATTTAAATTTTTCCTGTGTTCACAAAAGCCCAGGAGCTGGCATCAGATTTACACGCTATCATTTCCACAGATGCTTCTCATTGCTCCTGAACTGGGAGCAATGAAGAGCACTGCAGTATATCCCAAACCTGCCTATCATTGCTGCCTGTATACAAGGCTTTCATTCAGCCCTACTGAGGCAGTAAGGAAGCACTACTTGGTCTGAAAACCGCCCAGGGTAATTCTGAGTATGAAACAAGTTTTTGCACTGGGGCAAGCAACCTCAGAGAGTTTTCAGGTAAAGAGAGGAAAGATCTGCACAGCATGACCCTGAACTGCCAAGCACAGAAAGCTCTCTGTCCATGTCTTACCATCTCTGTCTCTTTTTTCAATCCCCAGTGCCAGAGCTCATCACCAAAGCAGCGGAAGCAGAGTGTGTACACCCCGCCTGCCCTCAAAGGTACTGTCCAGGTACTGTCCCTGCCCTGGGAACACCCTGGTCCATGGCAGCTCTGTCCCCCTGCACAGAGAGGACACCCAGCACAAGCCATAGCTCCGTGTGCCCACAAGCAGAGCATAGGGGGCTGTGAGAAGTTTGTGCTTATGCGTCTCTGGTCTCTCACATGGGAGTGGTTGTCTTCCTGATACTGGGCTCCAATTGGCCCTCACGGCAGTAAAACAACAGTGGGAAATCTGTTTAAAGGCCTTGTTTCTCCAGTGACTTGCTCATGCTTGCCAGTAGGCAAGATCTATGGGGACTCACCAGCTCCTCAGACCAGTGCTTGTCAGTACAGGACAAAGCCAAGTGTCTCCTGGTAGATTATGAATATCTTCAATTTCCATTCTTTCTGCTCAGCACAATTTACTACCTGGCAAAATATAGGAAGTAAAATATTTGTAGAGTGGATCACAACCACGGTCGTTAGGTCGTTTACCATAACAGACAGCTCTACTAATATCTAATATCTCATTCAGTAGCTGCAGTTCTCCAGCACTTAGCAACACTGAACACATCACCTAGGTGCTGCTATCTGTCAAAACTGGCTAAAGTTTGTTTACTGGATATTAGAAATAATCTTCTTATAGTAAGTTTTAATAATTTATGAAAGAAAGTTTTGCGTGGGTAGCAATAGCTCTTATTGAAGTCACTGCTGCATTATTCCCCTGCATAAGTCTAAATTAAACACTGTGTAAATGAAGAGCTCTGTGAAACAGGTCCTCATAGTCCTAAGACTACATCCTACTCAGAGTTACCCCTGCTGAGGTCTGGGGAAGTTCCTGGCATAGTTTGCTCCTACGTTAACTTAATTCCCAAGGAAGAGACTTTCTAGAAGAAAAGAGCTCACAGATAATCAGAAATAGCTTGTAAACAGAAGAATGCAAAGTGTAAAATGCCTTTCCTGTACACCTTAACTCCATAACCAGCGTGATATTCCCAGATGCACCGGTAGGCACCTGGAATTTGATAAGTGCATTGTAAACAGGCTGGATTACCCCAAATTTAACATACTGTAAATGTCATAAATACAAACCTTTTTATTAAAAAAAAATCCTGAAACATAAAATTCATTATTCCTTCCTCTTCGCTGCTACGAAAACATTCATGTTATTTTGTTTAGACTGAGATTAGGAGGCAAATGTAACAATCCAAAATACACAATGCTATGAAAAGCATTGCTGTGAAACAGAGAATTTTTTAAAAGTTTTTTAATGATTTAAATAATTCTATTTTTATAGGTTGTTTGTTTTTTTCCCCCTGATACTTTCAGAATAGCAGGCTTCCTGATTTCTCACTATTCCCTCAGCTTTGTGTGTGTTTTCCCTGCGGGCTGTTTCTCCCTCTGTACTTATGGTGTATGCATCAATCTCCACTAAAGCATGAGCTTCTGGGTGGTGAATATTCTTCAGGTACAGTACCAGGATGATAGTTCTTATTACATTAACCATGCAAATACATTAAAATATTTGAAATGAAAGAAATAAATGAAAATGCAGCACTGATGTACATGTCATAGTAAATAGATGGAGAGCATCTTCTTAGCTAAATGTGAGCATATTTTCCCACTCTGCCATAGTAACAATCTGAATTGAAAGACAGTGCTATTATTTGTCTAATACTGCTTCCAAATGCTTTGGTTCCATCCCTGAAGTGGCTTGTGCTGTCTTGAGGTGGGTTTGCAGTTGCTGTAGAAAGCTGTAGCAAAGCCATGTGTATGCAGAGCCAGGGTCTGGTTAGAGAGCAACAGGTAAGTTCTTATTCCTATATGTGTGTGTGCATTCTTTGGTTCCTGCTTTGATTTTCCAAAACAAAAACACAGCAACATCTCTGCAGACGTAATAAATGGCTGACTCATCTCACAGCACCATTCTTTTTACTGGAATGGTGTGCTGGAAAAATCAATGTGAGAGCTATTGATTTAGGTGGTAATCCGGAGAGAAGATCAGACAGCAACCCAGATAACAGCTCAGTGCAGAGTTCTTTCTAGTGTTATATTACCATGTCTGATGGGTGGCAAAGAGGTTTTTTTGTTCTGCTTTCAAAAGTAATTTTTTTGCTAGTGCTGCTATGCTATGTTTTATTAGTTCCACAGTCGTACACAGTCTGCAGTGATGGCAAAAGTCGGGATCTGAAGACTGAACCAAATTCATAATATTTTCAGTATATTGTGATTTACCTCATCATGTACCTTGTCAACCCTTCTTATCTGAGGAGAGTAATGATAACTAATGAAGGACGGAACATAAGGAAGGCTGAAACTTCTTTCTGTTTGGTACATCATAAACTAAACTCTCGACTCTGCTAAGCTTATACCATTCCAGATCAGTGATAGCTTCATCCTATGTACTTAAGAATCTAGTAACTTTTCTACTGTTTTCAGAGTTCATCATCTCTATTTTGCCTTTTTGCATCCCCCCTTTCTTCCCTGTCTCTCGAGCTTTTACATGGGAGCTTCAAATTCTCCCTTGCTTCCCTAATTTCCACGGTGCTAATGTGTTAAGCTTGGATCCCTATCACTTTCTCCTTCCATTTCAAGCTCCTCTTCACGTACAGAAGCTGACTTGTATCTCCTGATGAAGAACACCATAAAAACAACCAGGGAAAATACATCAATTTGAAGAGTTATTGGTTCTATCCAGAGCAATTTTTTTTTTTTTTTTCAGTCAGTCCTCATTACTTAAGGTTGGTTTCTCTTAGTACTGATCTGCTTATTGTTCTTTATGACAAAATCAGCAAGAATTGTTTGGTCATTTTCCTCTGTATCAAAGCAGGTGCCCAGCTTTTTAAACATGTCCATTCATCCACAAATTGGTGTACTTAAAGATATCTCCATTATTCCAGTTGGAGAGTATGAGGAGTCCTTGGGAGCTGTGTTGGATTCTCACCCTTTTTCCCTCATGCTCTCCCAAGAAGTGAAGTGAGCTGAAATGAAATAACCCTCCCAAGGCAGAGAGGTGTGGCACAGACTGTGCTTATCCCTGGTAAAGGTTCTTCCATAGCACCTCATCACCACCTGAAAATTAAAAGAGCACATTTGAGACTAAAAGCTACAATGGCAGCTTTCAATCTAAAGATATACTCCATACCAAAGCAGTTTCCTATTACCTAGATATCATGTTTTGTTTCAGCTCATTCTTGAAAGGAAACACGGACTGGAGTGACAGGAAACAAGGTTTACAAAGACAAACAGAAGACAGTCTGAGCTGTTCCCAAATCTGCATTGCTCCCCAGAGGTCCCAAGTCTCCACGTTATCTACCAGCCCCTCTGCTATTAATACTAGCAGCTATTTAAATACCATCAAGGTCTTCCCTTGAGAAGAAAGTGCTCATTCCTGAGTGGTTTGAATACTTCATTAGTAGTGATCCCACTGGTGTGGGTGTACTAGAGGTCAGGGAAATAGGAAACCTTCCCTCATCTGTGTTTACACTGCAGGAGGCTGTTGGGGACAGTATCAAGATCCTACTAATCTCAGTGGGCTTTGAAGAAAGCTCTCACTGCTTTCTGTGTTCACTGGACCACCTTTGCAATTAGCTGCCATCAGATCAAAATGAAAGTCTGCCCCTACAGAAGTGAAATCTTCTACTCTGTTTTCCCTCTACCCTCTGGGAGGATGCATCCTTTGAATTCCCCTCTTAATGCTTTTTCTTTGCACAGATGCCAAGATTTTTCCTTCAGCTAGGTCCTAGCAACAGCATTTGAAATGGGATGAAGTGTGAGTTGAAATAATCTTAACGAACATTTAAAACATCTTTTGGTTTGATTCATTAAAGCAACCAGGACTCAGTGGCTGCTCCCAGAGTGTTCAGACCCAGGGATTTGGTACATGCAAAATTAAATGAGCTCCTTCTAGTTTCTGCCATGAATTTCAGATGCTGGGCTTGTTTAGTATCTGCTTGTTCTCCAAAGGAAACAAAATGTAGCATAAATTATTAAAATCATGATGTCCCTCCTGAAATTTGTAATTTGTTAGAAGCAATTAGTACAGTGCGTGGCCCTCATCCAGATTTGTAACCCCTTAGGCCAGCTTGATGATGTCTGATGCATCTCGTTACTTTGTGACTGAAGGTTAACAGGGAACACAGATGAAGTCTGGAGACATAGAGGACTGTTGTTACTGTGGTAGGCACTGAATTCAAAGCTCATGAGAATCATCACAGAGCAAAAATCCGAGGCTAAATTTATTTCAAGTGGCAGAAGAGTGAAGTTTGTGAGTCTTAAGCAGTCACTATAGAAAACTGTATTGCTTTATGGCCTGTCTTCTTACATGGCAAACTGACTAGTTTCTGTCATTAACTAAATTCATTAGGGAGAAAACAAGAAATATTATGCTGGAAAAAAAAAGAAAAATATTATGTCTTTGTGTCATTTGTGCTTCATAAACAGTCTTAATTTTTAGAAAATTTATGTTAGCCATAATCTTTTACACAACTTGTACCTTTTTCTGAACATAAAGATAGGTTTGTCAAAATTCACAGACTAAGCTGGCGCTGCTTGTATGCTTTTCTTATGTGGGTAAGTTGCTTTGGCTCACGGTTTTATATCTTTGTTCTTCCTGTGAGCTAAGGGGCTGAGATAAATTCTGGGTGGCTGGCTGGCACCCGTTCACAATGAAGGCACAGGCCAGAACCTGAAGCGATCACAAAGGATGGGGCCAAGTCCTTCCCAGATCACTTAGCACAGATGCAGTATTCTGGTGCCCATTCTTCAATCCCTTCCTTTTAGGTAGAAGATCTATCACAATAGTTGTTTCTTGGGTAATAGAAGAGGGCAAAGATCTGCGCCATTATTTGTGTGTGTTGCTCCCGTTCATCCATGTGCTGTGATGTGATATAGCACCATCAGTGTGTTTTGTTTCAGGAATGGAAGCCCCACAACTGTCAGGGCTTCCTGAAGCACTGGGTAAAGAAAATTCAATCTTGTACAATGACATTTTGTTCTTTTTCATAGCCAGATCAAAAAAGAAAAGTGGAGCTTTTGTTTCAGAATCTTTTGTTTGTTTTTTTTTCTTTTCTTTTTTTAACTATTCTTATCCGTATCTTAGTCACAAAAGCACCTTGAGGTGACCACATCACTTAATATAGCATGGCCTTGGACAAACTTCCTGGCTCCATTTCAACTGATGTATCAGACCTAGTTACAGAGGTGGTATTTCCCATATATTTACTGCTGTAAGAAAGAGGTGGGATGCGTGTCTTTGCCGTTCTTTTTCTGGATGCTACCTTCCACTGCTTGGTGTATTTTCCTCACTCTCTCTATGCCTCTCTTCTGCCTCAGACTTGTATACTAGTATGATAATAGTAGATACAATTAAGAAAAAAAAAAGCTAATAAGTGAATCTCTGACTTGGTGACTGGGATGCATTAGATTGCTACCACCTCAAGTTCAACCGACTGCCACCAAAAGTTGGCAGACACTGCTGTAGTCTGCGTTTAATTCCTTACTGCTGGCAGCACTGAATACGTTTCATTTCACACAGCTGGCAGCTTCTAATTCAAAATGGCTGTGGCTCTGGCTGCAATAAATACCACATTACCTTTAGTGAGACTGAGGTGTTCAGTGGAGATTAAGCTTGACATCTGCTGTTCGCGAAAATGGGACATTTGTGCTACAGCTTGTCATCTGCCACTTGTACCTGGCATGTGAAAAAGAAAAGGTTGCACTGAGCCCTAATATCAGCCCCCAAATCACCATGAGTGGTTTAAGGCCTAATCCGATGCTGACTAAAGTCTGGGGGAATATTTCCACTGGCTTCATTCACTTCAACATGATGTTCCTATATTTGACAGTTCATTCTAACCTTCATGGAATGAATGTTAAACTGGCAGACACTTCTGGACTTGTTTTCATGATAGAAGGGTAAGCTTACCAATGTCTTTGAAACAGCATTTCTGGCTTGGAGATAGTATTATTGAGTACTGTCACACCAAAGATGGAGCAGTGTAAACATCATGGTACCAGTTGCGTCTAAGTAGTAACAGAAGACATTAAAAAGTAAATCTTTAAAGAGACTAGAACATAAAATATTACAGAATGTGGGAGACTTAGTACTCACTTTTAAATGTAAAGTAGAAAGCCAAGGAAGAGCAATGTGTTGTTCTGGTTACTTTATATAATGAGGCATATTTGTAGTTAAATTCCAAAGATTTTGGTAGGTCTGTGCTCTGAACTGAAACAACTTTTGAAGAAAAGATAATATTTCTATATGAGAAGATGTTAGGTTCCTGTGAAGCCAGTCATCTGGAAGGGCATTAGATTTTCTTTACTGGCTGTAGCCATATGTTCTGGGTTGGAGGTTAACAGCCAAGCCCCAAGGCAGACACTGACTCCAGTGTGCCCTCTTGTAATAAATAATTACTGCTTTGTTCTTCTCAAGCACTGAAAACCCTTGTTTGATCCCAGACAAGGAGACCAAGTGAACCAGCAGGGCTCCTGTGCAGTGCTTGATCCCTCCTTGGCACCTGGACAGGAGCTGCAGGACTATGTGTACAGGATGGATGGGTTTGTCAGATACTCACCATCCCCAGCTCTATGTGGTGGGCCAGCCTGCTGGGCAGAGCAGCTCTCTCCCTCTGGGGGAGCTGGATCATGTGCTGGTGGCCGTGGGTGCAAAGCTTGACCAGGAGGCAAGGAATCAATAAAGATACCTCCTTAAGGAGGTCTTTTGCAAGGAGCCTCCATGGGATGCGGGCTCACCTCTTGCCTAATTTACTCTTAAACAAAAATCCACTCCTGCATTTTCATCTGATTTCTTTTCTTGGTAGTACCTTGATGTCTCTTAATATCTCCTGAGAGCTTTGAAATATGCTCTTGCAGGGCAGCAGCTTAGCCTTTGTTCTTTTAGTTTCCACCACCAGGTTTTATTCCGACATGAGCAGAAGTCCAAGCAGTACACTAGCTTCATGGTATCTCTGTCTCTGAACAATGTGGTCCTTAGTTCTGTGGTTAGACCAAAATAAGGCTGAGAAGATTTGCGTCTTTTCTCAATTGCCATTTGTGTTGGGTTCCCTGTGATAGGGGATGTTGCCTGAGTTTTATGACTAGATTTTTTTCTTTTTTTTTGGAGTGGATGCTTAATAGTCTGAATTTAATGAAAAGTGAAAAATTCTCTAAAGATGGCCATGTGGTTCTCCTCCCCTCCATAATTTCTCCCTTTCCTCACCCCCTGGGATGCAACACTGCCTGATTTGGCGGGAACAGAGAGTTCCCAAAACCCTCCACCAGAGCTTTGGCATGGAGACAAGAACATGAGCAGCCTGAAGATTTCAACCACATCCTTTTCAGCCCATGGCTAGGACTGAAAACTCAAATGAATTATGTGTGTGAATGTGACCAGAAAAAAAAAAAAACAACAAAAAAAAAAAACCAGGAAATACTGCAGCAAACATATGGATTTGGAAAGGGATTCATTTTCCTGTGAGCTGCATGAGCCAAAAGGAAGTTGTTTTAAAGAGCTCTCATTGGTTTTAGCTGGTAATTATTCCTGAAACAAGATTTTTCAGTTTTTTTCAGCCCTCACCCAACCTGTGAACCGATGTTATCCCACACATCTTTTATACCTGGAGGAGACTGTCAGCAGGCCCTGAGCAATCTGCAGAGGCCCTGAGCAATTACTTTCCTTTAAATACCTTTAAAAGGACTTGTGGGATTTAATGACCACTCAGAAGAGAAGAGAAGGAAAAAAAAACAACAAAACCCCACCTAAGAAATTTGCTATGAACTTCTCAGCCCAGGGTGCGTTCAATCTGATGTGTTGTGCGCAGAGCAAGAAATCTGTGTGAACATGTCTGGCAAACCCTGCAGATGGTGCAGCCGTGCCCAGCCTGCCATGGGGCACTGGGAGGGATGAGGTCTGCTTCCTGAGAGGAGCACGGCCTGTGAGAGCAGCACCAGACGGGGAGGCAGGAGAGTGGGGCTCTGCAGAGCCAGCAGCCCAGAAACACTCGGTGCCCACACGGTGGACTTCCTTGCAGAGCTAAAGGTAGGCAGCACACTGCTCTTTTCCTTTCGGGAATGAGGAGAGTCGGTGTCAATTCAGCTTTCCCTTCCACTGCCTCGCGATTCCCGAGAAAGCAGAATTACTAAGCAGTCGCTCACGGGGATTTTTGGCATTAAAGCTCCCCCTGGTGACACGCAGGTGTATTTTCTTACCGCTAGAATTAGGAAGGAGAATTTTTTCTAAAGAAGCGTGTTGAAATTTGGGGGAAATAATTGGCAAGTAAGGCTAAAGAGAAAGAGTGGAATTATATCAAAGTCCAAGCATGACTTACATTTCTCATCTAAAATCTGTTAGGTTATTGCTGCATTTCACCTGTGTATCGCTAGTTTTCCCCAAATCCTGCAGTGTTCAGAGCCTCATTTTCCCTTCAAGCTCGCTCTTGATAAGATCAAAAGTAAGAACAGTGTTAAAACTCACTTTTACAGAATCTGTGAGTCTGAAATGAACGTGTCTAATCGTGTAGAGATGTGTCTGCCATTTTTGCATTTTGGCTATATTTTCCACAATGAAACTAAGAATACTGATATTCTTTCTTCTAGATTATGATTTTCACTTTCCAGAAGAATTGAGAGCAACACTTGTTTCCAGAATCTGACTATTAATTTAAGTGCCAGACTGTGTTCTTCCAGGATGTAATTACATTCTGGTTGTACTGGATGCTGGCTCTGGGGTATTTTGATGCCTTAGGCAAACCAGGAGATGTAGGTTTCTCACAAGCTCAAGTCACTCACACAATAAAGAGCCACTAAAGATTTTGCCCCTGATGTTTTGCTGCCTATGGCAACTGTAAAGTGAGACCAGCTGTATCTGTGGCAATGCAAATCATTTCTGGTGGCTGCATTCCATGTTGAATTCTTAGTATTCGTTAGTATTTCTGATTACTTAGTACTGATTTCTTAGTATTTGTTTTAAATTTGTCTTAAGAATAAGACTTTGGTAGACTTCCAGTTGTCAGAAGGCTGTGCTATCCCTGCTCCTACAGGGCAGCCTGGTGTGTCTCAGAAGATTTCAGCACACAAAAATATTCACATAGTCTCAGACTGGACTGGGATGTCAAATGGTTGGAAATGATAAGGTCACACTCTTTAGTGTGTTTTTAGCTGCAGCTTTTAAGAGAGCCAACTATTTATGACTTAGGAGCATGGATTCTTTAAAAAACCTACCTGAACACTGGGAACCATGGTGAAATTTAAGGGTATCTATCTACACTCCACCTCCTACTTCTGTTTAGTTACTTTCCAGACTACAGTTGCAATTCTATGTTAAGTATATCTATGCCTTATTAAATAGCAATGTTAAGCACAGTTCCCTTGGTGACACTCCCCTGTTTTAGAAAATGAGGAGCTTGTATGTGATGTGAGGACAAGAGTCAAAGGGCTCAAACTGAAATGGATGAAATTCAATTTAACATACTTTTTTTGTTTGCTTTTGCTGTGAGAGCAGTCAAACAGTGGAACAGTTTGCCTAGAAAGCTTGCAATTTCCTTCCCTGAAGGTATTCTAAACCTGACCGGACATGGTTGTAGACAACCTGGTTGGGTTAGGCAGTCTCTTGAGGAACCACTCCAGCCTCACCAATTCTGTGGCTCAACAGCGGTCTTATTTACCATTTCTGAAATGTAGATATTTCATAGTATGGTAATGGCAAGCATGATAAAAACTTCATCTTGCAGCTGCTCATACCAGAATTCACCTTTGATCTGATGGATGACATCTTTTGTGGTGTTATGTTTCCTACTTCTGCAAGAGCACTCTCTAAACATCAGTTTGCTTGGTCAGTAGTGTGAAAAACATCTCAGAATCAAAGGTTAGAATTAGTGCAGGCTGCAAGCCCCAAAGCTGGGAGCCTTGGGAAATGGAAAGCATGGGAAATACCTCTTTAGTAACCAGGGTGTCAAAAGAGAAAAGGGACTAGACTGGCTCTGATCTCCTGGAAGAGCTCTGGTGCTCTTAGACATTCAGACTGACTTTGTTGTATCTCTCTGTGTTGGATTTGCTTCAGTTAGCATGAAATGCCTGCTGCCTGGGGCTACAGCAAAGACTCAAGCCGTGTTCAGCTTCCACCTTCTGAAAGGGATCCCAGCTGTTTGAGGAGATCTGAGCAGCTCACAGAAAGTGATGTGGTGAAAATGGAGCAGGCTCATTCTTCCCAAAGGGTTCCTGTTTGGTTGGAACCACTGCAGCTACCGTAACTGTAACACAAAGAAAATGGGAATTGTCTGCTATCCATATGCCACCCATGAAGGAAATATGATGTGGATAATGTAAACACGGACCTATCCATCACTTGTTCAATCACTGCAATGTTTTTGTCATTTTGAAGGAGTCTGTAAGATACTTAAATGAACAGGAGAGCTCATTCCAGTGTTTACAATACTACTGATGTCAGGTTATGTGGATGCCAAAATTCTTTCCCCTTTGTCGTTGTAAGAAGGATCACAATGAAGACTGTAATTACAACTCAGTAGGGGATTCATCAGCAAATTAACAGAGAAGCTTATAGGCTTCTGACAGAAACCAAACAGACCGGATTAATTAAAAGCAAAAGCCACACAGAACACGGAATTATGACAGCGAAACACGGAGCTGCATTTTTTGCTGACCAGCAGAGTTGTTGGTCCTGTTGTTGGTTAAAAAGTACAACTCACTGGGAAGCTTTCTATCTGCACTCTAAAAATCTCAGGCTGCAAAGCGCTCAGCAAGAAATTCGGATCTGCCACTAGCAAACCTTGTGCTGCTTCTGAGCCAGGTCACGGGAAGAATTGATGTCCACAAAAAGAATGTCAAAATAGAAAATACGGATCCAGAAGACACAACACAGAACAGTTGGGGTCCTCTGCCAAGACTTGGGATGAAGCAGAGAAAGCTGTGAAGCAGCGGGAACTGCTCAGCCCTTACACGCAGAACTTTGTTCGTCCCACTGTGGGCTTAGCCTCCTGCTCTGGAGCTAGGCAGCTCCCAGCCTCTGCCAGGGATTCTCTCCCCTCAGGATGTGGCAGTCACTTTTTTTTCTCTGTTTAGGTTTCTTGACTTCAGAAAAATCCCCGTACTGGCAAAAAAATATGAAAAGGTAGAGCCACAGTACAATTGTTCAGGAAAAGGGGAGCAGCTGGATAATTCTGCCTGTTGACACTGAAGTCAGATAAGAACATCTAAAGAGAACTGAAATACAGCTGCTCAGAAATGTCTCATGGAGCTGTGGAGATCGAAATGCTTTGTAAAGCACTTTCAGTAAGGTCCTGAATGCACAAATCTCTGAGTGTTTAAGTTAATTTCCCTTGTGTTTTCATCTCAGATAAAAAGTTAATTACTTTTCCTATAGCGTAACTAGATCTTCATGTTAAAAAGACTAGGAGAACTGAGTGTTTTTACGCCACTAATATAAAATGTTTTGATGATATCTTTTTATTTTTCTCCTCATAAAGGAAATTCTTTAGTTTCAGGGTTTTATTCATAATCTCAGGCAAGCAACAATTGCAAAGCTCCAAGCGAGTGCAGATACTCAGCTGTTGAAGTCTGCTGCTGTCATTTTTATAAATGCTTTGGTCCAACTCCGTTCTGCTTAAGCTGTCAGTCATGTAGTTAGCCTGGGTGTGCTACAGGATGCCAAGTGGAGAATCAAACACTGGAAGACTCTCTATTGGCTGTGTGAGGGCTCGGAAGCAATGTTGTTCCTCTCAAAAGAGTGCAAAGGTCAGTGGGCATCTGTGCACTCTCCACCCAGAGTGCCACAGGACATCCCACAGAGACATTCTATGTGGTGCTGCAGCTGTGAGAAGGAACAAGAGAGTGACCTAGGAAATGGAGAGAGAGTGAGGATGTTGTTGATGAGGTTACCTTTTACAAAGTGTATTGTTATCATCAATGTGGAGAGCATCGCATATCTTTGCACTTAAAACAACCTCCAAAGATAATTCTGCATTGAGTAAAAATGTTTGCTGAGCAGCAAGACCAGTACTCGTGAAAGTGTGATGATGTTGGCCCTTGTATCTCAGGATAAGCATTCCTAATGATATGTTGTTGCAAAAGGAGCTAGAATTGAACTGTTGGGGTTTTTGCCTCTAATCTGTGACTGGAACTAATTTTAATCACCTGTCCTTGTAAGAGAAGCCAGCCACAGCTGGTGCACCAAATCTGGATGCGGTCTCAGGTCTCATATCTCCCTAAGCCTACAGTAGTACTCAGTTCTGCAAATGTGCATATGCCCCCTCATTCCTTGTATACAACTTTTTAAGTCTTCCTTGCTGCAGTCAACAGAAAGCTATGTGCATTTAGGACGTACAAACATTTCTTCTTACACAGGGCAGTTAAATTTTGCAGATAAGCTTACTGAGTAAACATTATCTGCCCAATGGGGTGGGCATTGGAGCTATACTACAGTAGCAGGGCAGTGCAAACAGAGCTGATCAGCCTATTTATGGTTCAAGTTTATATCTATAAACTTCCTCAGGATTAAAAGAACCTTCCTTACCTTACAGACAGACAACCAGGCATTGAGTTATTAGCTTTTATTTATGCAAATCAGCTTTGATGGCCTGCAGCACCTTGGCTGTGCTTCAGGACAGGCGGGCTGCTTCAGTTGTCTCGCCATGAGCATGTGGAGCTGGAGCAGACAGCTCTAAGCCTCTGTCTGAACTGTGAAAAACTGGGATGAAAAGATGTCAGCTGAAGAATTTCAGCTGTCCCTGCTGCAGGCCCCGGCAGCCCAGTGAGCCCATCATTATGCACGTGGGAACCATCTCGCCATGTTTTTCACCTCGAGCTGTCATCGAGGTATTTGACTCAGAGCCATCTTCCACAGAATCAGCTGAGAAACGTTTTCTGGCTTCCCAAAGAGTGAACTAAGGATGGGCTGAGGTTGTCACAGTCTGAAACATCCGCGCAGCTGACTGCAGTGGCTTCCGTTTTCCGTTGGAACGCTTAGGACTGACTGATCCCTATTAGCAAGGGAACCAGCAAAAGGAGATGTTTATATCCCAGCCTGGAGCAATGAAAGCCTCAGTTTACTCTGTTGGCTTATCCTAAGGGTCCCTTGATCACAGCTCATCTGACCCCTGTGTCCGGTCCATGTTCCGGCCAGCCTATGCGGGACTGACAAAGCATTGCTGTACTGAAGCAGCTCCCTCATGCTGGTGTGGCGGAGTCAGAGCTGCTTCAGGCAGCTTCTGGGAGAGGAAACTGGAGTAGAAAGTGCAGTGTGACAGAGTAAAATGGAAAACAGATGGAGTTTTGCAACATGAATTTTCTGCTCCCATACGGTCTTCATTGTGCCAGTGTAACACTGTGTCTTTTGACTGTAGAGAAAGCAGCACAAGCCCCCAAGTTTGTCATTTAAAAGGCTCACTAGGAGGACTAAATATTATGTATCTGGAGCTAAGAGTTAGTAACAGCTATCAGGCATTTAGAAAATTAGGCAATCCTGGTTGCTTGGTATCACAAAGGTCATTCACAAATATTTATGAGGCCGTGGTGACCTGCTGGATATGCTGATGATCTGATCTACTCCAGGTGTGACCTACATAAACCTGTTAGATTTGCCAGTACTTCAGATCATTTGTTTTCATTTGGTTATCTGTGTTTTTGAAAAAGATCCATGTTATTGAGAAAAAATTAAAAGTAAAAATAATTGGGGCTGGAATAGTATCTTGGTCTCCTAATCACATTGAATACATGATAACTTTTTCTTCTCCTTAGTCTGAGCTGAGATATAAAATAACATAGCACATGTTGTTTTTCTGATTTACAGCTTGCTAAAATGTCAGCTTAGTTTAAACTGCCACACTGGTCCTTCAAATTCTTGTCCTGAACTCTAAAGATCCACCGAGTGTGCTGGGCTTCAAGGACTCCTCCACGCTCAGACAGCAACAGCTGCAGCCTGGCTTTGCTTTTCTTTGCATAATCTAAACAGGAGTCTGAGAATACCTATTTGTGTGTCACTTCTTCTAATTTCTCTAGCTTTAAAATCAGACTAAACATGAATTTGTAGTATTGTACGTACATTCATTGTAAATAAGTTGTTGTTTCTTCTTTATAACTGGAGATAAGGTCAATCACAAAAGCTGATCCTTCTTTTCCTGAAAAAAAAAGGAAGAGAATGTCCCACTGAGATCTGGAGGAGCAAGACCAAGCCCTGCTATGCCGAAAGGCCTGGCTGTGTTCACCTGTGGGACCTGTCAAGGGCTGGGTCTCTCTGTTTTGTTGCTGTCATTTCACAGATTACTGTTGGATGTTCTTTGTACCATTGGTGGCTTAGAGACTACCTGTAGGAGAGTCTGCAGGGGAGAGTGAGATGGAGGTGAGGGTGCCAGAGCTGTGAAAGAGGCTGGGTTGCTGCTCCTGTGGAGACAGGTATTGGGTGCTTATATTTCTCTATATTCCTCAATTTTATCTCGTCTTCACTTTCACCAGTTGCGTACATCGTCTTTTTGGTAGTGGAGTTCACTCACAGAGTCCCTGCTTACCCAAGGCGGACTTCTGGTTCAGCTGCTTGTTTTCCTGTAGCAGTGCAGACCATGCCTGTGCTGGGAGGAGGCTGCTCCCAGAGGCCTGCCAGCTCTCCTGGGCTCTACACGGCTGCCTCCAACTGGAGCCTGTTTACCAGTGTTGTGAGTAAGCCCCAGATGTGTGGTGGAAGTTTTGTTCATGAAATATATTATTTTGTTGTTATTGTGCTGTCAGCTTTTTAAGTATTATTTTAAAAATTTGTTTCAATTGAAAACAAAAATATAACAAAAGAGTTTTAGAGAAGTCCAATTATTTTGGACTGACTGGTGAATTCAGAACGATATATTCCCCAAAAGGACTTTTTTTCTCCCAATCTAGTGGCTTGAATACATTGTTTTTGTTTTGCTGTTCCCATTTTTGCTGAAGGAACTAGAGCATATTTCATTTAGGTTTGGCAGAAAGTAGACATTTTTGGTTATCATCCTCTTTGCCCAGGTTTATTTGCTTGATAATTTTGAAGTGATCTAAGTGCTGAAAGTCTGAAAGTCAGCCTGCTTTGTCTGTGGCTCAGCTTCAGCTTCCACTCTTTTTTGAAAATTTGGATATCAGTTTTCAATAGGGAGGGGATAAGTTCTAAATCATAAAACTAAATAACCCTCCAAACTGCTGGGAATTCAGATTGCCAAGCTGACTTCAACCTGAAGTTTTGTAAATGTCAACAGTGTTCCTTGTGCAGTGAAGCAGAGTGAAGGCAGAAGCGTTAACTAGGAAGGGGAACTGTCTTAATTATGTGAGATGGGGAGCTACCTTAATTACCTCTTTTTTTTTTTTTTTTTTTTTTTTTTTAAGGAGAAATGTAATTCAGGAACACTTGGTTGTTTCGTATCTTAGCCTTTTAATCTGATGCTTTGGTCAGATGGATAGAAACAAAAAGCAAGCTGTTGATTAAACAGCATAGATGTTATTATGTGACTGCAAAAATGCCAGGAAGTTGTCCCATTTGCACTCATAATTTATAAGTAATCTAGAAATATGCTTTGAGGCAGTGACTTCATCTAAAAAGAATTAACAGTTCAAAGTGTATTAGTGCACGTCTGCTGAATATGGCTTGGCATTAAGGCTTTCTTCATCAGCATTAATTGGATTAAATTACCTACAGTGAAATATGAACCCTTTGAGGAAAAGCAATTCTTGTCATGCTGGCTTCAGAAACATTAAGGAGTGGGGGAGAAAAGGGAGAAACAAACAAATGTTAGTGTTTAGACAGGCTTTGTTTTAAGGCAGAATACAATGATTTTGAGCAACCGGTGGTTGTGAGGTTGTGGTGAGTGTGCAGTGAGAAGGTGAGGTCCAGAGGCAGTGAGCAGCAGCAGGGCTGGAAAGGCTTTGCCCTCAGAAGGGCAGAGTCTCAGATGGAGCAGGACTGGGGACCACCAGGGAGACCTCTTAGACCCCACAAGCCACCCCCACAGGACAGCAGGGACAAGCACCCAGGCTGGGGACTGGATAGTAAGAGACCTTATGGGCAATGTGCCCACAGGTTCAGGATTAACCACTGCTGGCAGTAAGGGGAATTGGTGAGATGGGGGACTCTCACTTGTGGGTATGCAAACAGGTTCTCCCTGTTTGCAGTCTTTAATACTGTAAAGTTTATGTGGTTTATGCAAAACGAGTGCCTTGATGTTCTGAACTTGGATCTTCTGGATGTACAAGCAGTATCTTCGAAAATATCCTGGCTTTGGGTTCCTGCGTTATGTTTTTCTTTTCTGTTTGTTGTTTATTTGTTTTAATGAGTAAAATTTTTGTCTACATTTCATTATTCATCCTTACTGCATTGCTTCATAAATGAATAGAAACAAACCCCAGATCACATTGTTCAGGTGCCTCTTGATTACTGTTTAGGAAAAGAGAGGTATGAACTATGTTTCACAGTGCAATGTGCAGGAAGAGTGAAAAGATGAAAAAGAAACATTTTCTTTTTTATTAAACCACCACCGTAGTAGCATAGTAAGAACAGTTGGAGTGACCTGAGTAATACATTTTTACTCAATCTCCAGCCAGACTATAACCCTTTAGCAAGCAGACATTGCTAGACAAAGATCTAAATTCTCAGTAGCTGGCTTAGAATGCAGTATTGACAGGAGTTGCATGGCCTGTATGTCAATTCATACCAGCTTCCTTCATTGCATAGCCATCTTATTTCATAACAATGCTTGCAAGATCAAATAATTCTGGCAACCTCCACCACAGCATTTTTGAGGTTTCTGAAGGACGGCTTTACGAGTCTTCTACATGCATTGGCCAGTGTAGCAATTGCTGCAAGTCTGTACATCCTAAAGATGTATGGTATTCAGTGACTGGCAAAGGGGAGGGCAGGATGTAGATAGGAGGTTATGAAAAACAACTAACTAACAGTGATAGTGGCCTGGTACGTGAGAATTTCATCTTCAAAACGCTCCCTGATTCCTAGAGATCCCTTCTGTTAAGCACTGGAATACGATCCCCAGGGAGGTGGTTGAGTCACCATTCCTGAATGTGTTTAAAAACCGTTTGGATGTGGTGCTCAGGGACATGATTTCATGGAGGGTTGTTAGAGTAAGGGTAGTTTGGTTAGGTTGTGGTTGGGCTTGATGATCTTTCAGGTCTTTTCCAATCTGTGCAATTCTGTGATTCTATGATCTGAAATACCGAATAATGCATGTTAGACCAGTCCAGAGATAGACAAAAGGAGATGAATTTGCCATATATACATAATATCATTTTGAAATGAATGTTCTTTTAACCTTTAGTTAAGTGAAATTATATTAAAAATACTTGTTTTACTAAAGGGCAGTGCTAAAGAGACCAGCATGGTGGTAGCTGAGCACTCGAAGTGTTTCATCACTTATCATCACAGTTACTTAATTGGATATGTGTTGATTATTGCAGGGCACGCTTAACACACACTGTGCTAGGAAGCATTAATTTATTTGCATGTTTTACATCCGAACAACTGTTTCCCAGGGAACTAAGTGCTGCTTGTATGCGTTTGAAAGAGAGGGAGCCCGGAGGCCAGCGCTGAGCTGGGCTCCTGCTGGATGTGTGGAGCAGGCTGCACTCCCCTTGTTAGAACTATGAGATTCTGCTTTCAGCTGCTTATAACTTCAGTGAACTCGAATAACTCGAAATTCTCCAAGCCATGAACTTGGAAAAATCTTCCCATATTTTGGAGTGAGCAAGGACCTTCAGCAGATCAATCTCAGGGAAAGACTCAGGCAGAATGATTCTTACACCTACTGTCTCAGCCTTTAAAACTCAAACTTTGCTTTATAGTGGCAATACAAATCTGATCTCTGAGAAAAGAAGCTGATCTGTTCCTACAAATTATGATAAATTTCCAAAGGGCCCATATTCAAGGAAGAGAATATTTCTATTGGAAATACATAGTAGTACTGTTTAAATGCAGAGGTTTTGGGGAGGGGGGGGGGCCAGTATGGGCACTGGAAATCTTTCCATTCATTTATTTATTTCTTCATTTCATCCTTCATGGAAAAAAGTATGTCTGATACGAACTAACACAACTTTTATATTTTCAGGGATAAAGCATCTGAAGAGTCAGAGTGATTCAGCATTCCCAGAGGAGGAAGAGGGAATTGGTGAAAGAGAAGAGGAATGGGACCACTAAGCCATGCAAGTCTGCCTGGGGGCCAGGTACCGCGATGTGACACTGCGCGTGCGTCCCACCATTCACCACCACTTGTGTTCCCACACAGCAGGGTGTGCTGGGGGCACACCTTGACTGGGCTTTATGGCCACCTGCAAATCCGTTCTGTGAGCCTTATACCCAGAGATAAAACAGTTGTTTTAACATCACTCTTCTTTCGTTTTCTATGACGTAGAAATGTCGTTGCAAACATGGTAGCGATCTGATGGCAGTACTGCCAAAGCTTAACTTCTGCGTGTGAGCTGTGTTCTAAGACCTGTTGTAAATAAATCCCATTTAAGAGCTACAAAATAAATAATATGTTCCTTTAGACAAGACTGTATGTTGTACCGTGGGTTTGTCTAGCCTGTGGAGGAGTGTTTGTGTAGAATGACCCCATCAGTTAAGGCTGCTTTTACCAGTAATGTTAGTGAGCCATGGTAATGCGGATGGGAACAAAATAAGCAGAGGTACCTCTTCAGTCCAATGGAGAAGTATGCAGAGATGTTCTTTGGTGCCTTCTGGATACACAACAGTTAAAGTACTTTTCTGGCTTTCAGATTAACTATACTTTTGTGTTAGCTAAGTTTGATACAAAGACTTAACTTTCCACTGCTTTCAGTCAATCTTACAGGGCTGAGATAGCAAAAAAAAAAAAAAAAAAAAAAAAAAAACCCAAACAAAAAACAAACGAAAAAAAACCCACCAGGCATATGAAAACACAGAACCTTCTGTCTATGCCTTGCATGATGATTTCATTCGCAGCCCTTGCTCTTCCATGAAGACCCGCTGAGAAAAGGATCAGTTAACAAGTGTTCCTTTATAGTTGGGAGCCATCTTGTTGCCCTCCATCTGCACTCCAGTATCTGTCCTCTTTGTCACCATTATTGCAATCAGTTTCTGTGACTCTAGCTCTGTTCAGCTGCACAGGAAGAACTAAAAGGACTCTTCAGTTGGGCAGGAACAGCTACAAGGCTGACGGCTTTTTGTGCTACAAAAAAGGAAAGGAGGGAAGTGACCCTTCATAAAAAATCTGAACAGGCCAAAGTCAAGACTGGAATGGTATCAAGAGGAGCTGGGCTCTGCTCCCAGCTTTGTCATGGCTTTGATTTTGCACAGTGCCGGGCTCTTCACTTAACCCTGGCTTTGGTAGTAAAATGGTGACCAATATAGAGACACCGTGTCACTGGCTGATAAACGCTTCTGGTATTAACTTTTGCTGGTTATTAGTACCCAGAGGCTTCACATAAGAATGGGCCAAAGGAATAAAACTTGCATAAATTGTAATAGACTATACAAACACAAGGCACTTTGGGACCTCAGCATTTCAGAGGCAGCACAAAACATCTGATAAGAGTATAGAGAATTCATCACAAGTATCTTGTTTCAGGATCACTGTTGGACTGAAGGATGATTACACTTTATGAATTAGATTTAGTTTGAACCAGATCTGAATGCATTGCAGAGCTGTTACTGCAGTGATGAGAGAACAAGAAGTCTGTTTAACAGCCTTTATCTGGATGAAGCACCATGGTCTGATAAGGGCCTCAGATAGCCATGCCTCAATTTGAATGCTTCTCTAAATCCAGGTCTTATCACCTCCTTCATCTCTAAATACTCCAGCTGTGGCATATCATTTTAAAAGCCTGTTGTTTTCTCTCTGTCCTGACCCAGGGTTATGCACGCAGCGTGTCTGAGTGTAGGAACAGACTGATCATTTTTGGCAAAGTGATAGGACATGTCCCTTGGAGGTTTTTGTGGATCCCCATCACCATTTGCTGGTGTTAACCTCACCTAAATGACATGGAGAGAATGCACATTTTTCTATACAACAACAATTTTTAAATCAGACAGTTCAGCAAACTCTATCTATCTGATCTTTCACTTGAGGGGTATACCATAAGGAAGGCTATGAGGTAAGAGGGAGTAAAACATCAGAGCCCAGAAAAAAAGAAAAATATCCAATTAAAAGTGCTTGCCATGGAGCAGAGCTGTAGCACTGCAGTGACTTATCAGTGAACCTAAGGACGGAAATGTCTGGGAAGACAGAAAGTGTGATCACATGGCATGTGTGGGACAAGTGGGGGATCAGGTACAGCCAGCATGGGTTCATGAAAGGAAAGTCTTGCTTGACCGTGAACCTAATGAGGTTCAACACAGCAAAGTGCAAGGTTTTGCACTTGGGCCGGAAGAACCCCAGGCACCTGTACAGGCTGGGAGAAGTGGTCCTTGAGAGCAGCTCAGCAGAGAAGGACCTGGGGGTCCTGATGGACAAGAGACTTAACATGAGCCAGCAGTGCGCTCTGGCAGCTCGGAAAGCAAATGGGATCCTGGGCTCCATCACGAGAGGGGTGGTTAGCAGGGATAGGGAGGTGATTGTCCCTCTCTACTCAGCTTTTGTGAGGCCCCATCTGGAGTACTGTGTCCAAGTGTGGAGCCCTCAGTACAAGAAGGACATGGAGATTTTGGAAAGGGTCCAGAGGAGGGCCATGAAGATGATCAGGGGGCTGGAGCACCTACCCTATGAGGACAGGCTGAGGGAGTTAGGCTTGTTCAGCCTGAAGAAGAGAAGGCTGCGGGGTGACCTCATTGCAGCCTTTCAATACCTGAAGGGAACCTACACCCAGGAGGGGAATAAACTCTTTGAAAGGGCTGACAATAGCAGGACTAGGGGAAATGGATCCAAGTTGAAGGAGGGAAGATTTAGGTTGGATGTTAGGGGGAAGTTCTTTACTAGGAGAGTGGTTAGGCCCTGGAACAGGCTGCCCAGGGAGGTTGTGGATGCCCCGTCCTTGGAGGTGTTCAAGGCCAGGTTGGACGGGGCCCTGGGCAACCTGATCTAGTAAATGTGTATGTTTGGTGGCCCTGCTAAGCAGGGGGGTTGGAACTACATGATCCTTGAGGTCCCTTCCAACCCGGGTCGTTCTGTGATTCTGTGGTCTTCTATGATTGAGTGATCCATGTGGTGGATGAGGGAAAGGCTGCTGACATAGGTCTGCGTAGAGTAGACCAAAGCCTTTCACGCTGTCTCCCACAGTATTCTCCTAGAGAAGCTGGCAGCCCATGGCTTGGACAGATACACTTTTTGCTGGGTAAGGAACCAGCTGTGGTGGTGAATAGAGATAAATTCAACTGGCAACCCATCATAAGTGGTGTTCCCTATGGGTCAATATTGGAGTCCATCCTGTTTAATATCTTTATTGATGACCTGGATGAGTGGATGGAGAGCACCCTCAGTAAATTTGCAGATGACACAAAACTGTCAATCTTCCTGAGGGTAGGAAGGCCCTACAGAGGGATCTGGACAGGCTGGATCACTAGGCTGAGAGCACAAAATGTATGAGTAGAGGCTGAGGGAGATGGGATTGTTTGGTCTGGAGAATAGGAGGCTCAGGGGAGACATTATCGCTTTCTACAACTACCTGGAAGGAGGTTGTGGTGAGCCGGGGGGTTGGTTTCTTCTCCCAGGCAACAGCGATAGTATGAAGGGGAATGACCTTCAGTTGTGCTAGGGTAGGTTCAGGTTGAAATAAAGAACACCTGGGCAATCCTTCAGCTATACTGTAGGGATTCATCTCTTTAGGGTAGCAAACTTTTTTATAGTTTACTTTTAAATACCATAGAAAATTTAATATTGTTTAAAATTTGCTTTTCAAAACAAAACAGGGCGTTGTTGGGCAACCTTCCCATGGAAATCTTTGTTCACTCTCCATAAATGTTGTTTCCATGTTATTATGACTCGGTTTGACCTGTCTGGGAAAAGTCAGCTGGTGGAACTGCTGGAGAGCTGAGAACTGGAGTCGATGGGTCAGGTAGAACACAGCAAGTTCCCTGAGCATCTTTCAAGATGCAGAACATTAACTATCACCATAAACTTTTCTACGCTTTCACTTGCTCAGAAACAGAGATGATTTCTACATGCTTGTGGTGTAAGAGTTAACAAAAGAAAATGCAAGCAAGACTTTTAGAGATGGATTGTATTAGTCCATACTCCGTGAATGAACTGATGGAGAAAAAAGAAGAGGTTAGAAAGAGGTTTAATGAGCAACTCTGATTTGTTGTTTTTCTTCTCATCTCTTATTGTCTTCTTATGCCTATGGCCTTTCTGCGCTGCTGTTCTTCCTTTCAAGATATTGCAGGAAATAATACTTGCAGAATGATGGCTACAGCAAGATTTGAAAGAAAACTGTCTCTTTGGACTGATTTCAGCTTTTTCCCAGAATCCCACAGCTCATTAATGTACAGCAATCTAAAGGTGCTTTGTTATTGCATTTTACAGTCTTATTTCTTTTCTTGTGTTATACTTGTTATTCCGTGACAGATTCTTCCCTTTGATTTACTGAGACATTGTGCTAATAAGTTGGTTGGAAAAATTCCACAACTTGACTTACAGGATGGTATGTGTTGTTTATTCTCCAGGTGCAAAAGCAGATAATACTTAAGTAGATACAAAGTAAGAGCCAAGATTTAAAAGTCATTTCTAAAGTGCAATTTCCACTGGAGTCAGAGGAATTCTGCTCAAAAATGACCACAGGTTTTGGCTGACAGTGTCCTTTCTTTTGGAAAAATATGGTATGCTGTGTACAGGAAACTTCCTTACATCCTACTGTCTGTTTAACTACTAAATCTCTTGTGCTACCCCGTCTTCTCAAAGTGTTGTTAGTTGTCCCAGAGATGTGAACTGGAAAAGGCTCTGATTAGTTCCTATGCTAGTCAAAAATCACCATTAGTTATTCTTCTGCTGATACTATTGAACCTACACCAACACATGTAGCACAATGGAGCAGGGCTGCTGTCTGGGGAAGGGGCATCTGTCTGCCTGGCCTGGGTAGGCCCCAGTGCTGCTGGTGGGTGGGAAGGAATGGACATGTGGCCCTGCAGGCTCTGGGGCATCCTCTGTGCAAATTTGGTACGTGGTACAACGCAAGTGAGTTCAGTGCAAGCCCAGCTCAGTCCATAGTTCTCTCCATCTCCCCTCGCTCCTCTCTCTCCCATCTCTCTCCTCTCCCCCTCCCCTTTCCCCTCTCTCCTCTCTTCCTTCTCCCTTCTCCCCTCTCCCCTCTCCTCTCCTCCCCTCTGCCCTCCCCTTCCTTTTCTCTCCTCTGTCCTCTCTCCCTTCTCTCCCCTTTCCCATCTCTCCCCTCCCTCCCATCTCCCTCTCCTCTCCCTTCTCTTCCCTCTCCTGTCTCTCCCCTCTCTGCTCTCTTTCCTCTCCCCTCTCCCCTAACTCTCTCTCCTCTTTCCCCTTTCCCATCTCCCCCATCTCTCCCCTATCTCCCTCCCCTCCCCTCCCTTCCCCTCCTCTCTTCTCCCTCTGCACAGCTTTCCTTTCCCCTTCCCCTTTCTTTCTCTTACATAGCTGAGACACAGGCTTTCTATGAGAAGACTCATTTCTGAGGAACATGAGATGACGGTGTACTTTCTGCTGGCAGGTTTGTAGAAGCCGAGCTGCAAGTGGCATGTGGAACTCTGCACTAAGATGGGTGCACTGGGTGGATAGCTGACACCTACTCTATGGTTTCATAGAGATTCCATCCTCTGTGTGTGTGTGTGTGTATCGCTGTTATCTTATTCCTTTTTCTCCTTCAGCTGCTCAGAGCAATGGTGAGTTGCAAAAGAAGTCTCAGCTGCTCTGTAGGTTCGTCACACATGCAATTACATTTGACCTTTCTGCAGCAAGTATGGCATTTGGCAATTGAGTTGACGTTCAGTGTCTCTTGTGCTGTGTTGTTCTCACTGCTCTCCCCAGCGAGACAGCAGGGCCATCCTTAGCAGCAGCACCTTGGGCAGATATCAGGCAAGGTGTCTGTGCCCCTTCACTGGGCTTCAGGCCGCTTGGTGACACACTGCTGATCTCCAGACACAGCAGAGCTGGCTGATGAAGTCTGTGTGAGTTCACTGCCAACAGCGGGGGCATTTCTGCCATAGGTTTGGGTGGTTCTGATAGCTTCTAAAGTAATCTGTGCTTTCTACAAACATATCCAGTGCTCTTGCTAGGAGAAACTGGCTCTGTTTTAATCCTGTAACAATGCATTTGCTTGGTATATACTGACCCTTAGTGGTAAGCTGAATTTACAATTGTGTTGTCACATTTCTAAATTTTTCTTTTCTCTTCGGCCCAACTGTTCAGAAAATGGCAGGAATATTTGCTGTGCATCAGGACTGTCTAACTAACTAACTATGTAAATAGCCCCCGTTGTCTTTGACAGACATAATGGGCATGCTAAAATAACGATGACAGGTGTTATTGGCTCTTTTGAAGGGAGGGCTGGGGAGTAGCGGTGTCGAAAGGTTATTCCAAAGTGCAAAACAAAAACCTTGGCATTGAGAAGCAATACTCTCCACATAATGAGAAACAAATAAGAACTCAGTATCTGGCACTAACGAACACCTCAAGCTAACAGTGGAGTGAGTATTAATTAGGTTTCCAAAATAGCATCTTTCTGAAAAGCAGCTGAGGTGTAATATTGCTCCTTATTAATCAAAGCAATGGGACAATGTGAACTCTGCAAAAAATAAATGGTTTGCAGATGGCTGTGTGCATCTTTAATAATCAGAAGAACACAAGTTAGAGCTTTAAATGCCAGAGAGCCTTTCTGCATCTTCTCCCTTTCAGAAAGCGATATTTGCAGTTTTCAAGGCAGTGAGGAAAGTGTGTTGGTTTCTTATTACATTTTCCCTGCAGCATAAATTCTATTGATGTGCTTCCCTAATCATGCTAATTATACTGCCATATGTTGCTCTCATCTTTCTTCTTCTCTCCTAATGGGACATAGATTCTCTCTTTTGAATATGTCATTTGTTTATTACATTTATCAAGGGTTTTAACATTATATGGGACTTTTAATTGCTTTTTTAAACACTCAGCAGATTGAATATTAAAAACAGACATGAAGGTCAATTATAAATAATATTTAAATTGCTCGTGTCATTTTTATTCTCCAATTTGCTAGGGATATCAACTTTGTAGCCCTGTTCTCATGGCCAGTATTTGCTTGTGAACACACACGTGTCCTTCAGAACTATTTATGGCTGCAGTCACAGCTCTGTCCAACCCCAAACCACCTTGCAACTAGCCAAATAGGGGTCTTCCTCAGACAGAAATGCTGAAAAAAAGATGCATCATCTACTAAGTCACAGTGCTCAACATCAATTCACTGCCATTCATTCCAGTTGAACGCTACTGGAGTACCTCAAGAAACAGAGGCAAATGTTCATTTCTGACTGGAAAGAATAACATAACTCTCTCTCAGAGGAGAGGGGTATCAAAGAAAAGGAAGTATAATTACAATAGAAGAAGTAAAAACAGCTAAACTTTCAGTGAAACAGCTGAAAAAAGAGAAAGAAACAATAGCTAATTACAAGTTCTCCAACAGTAATCAATCCATATGTAAGAAGTGTTGGTAACAGTCTTCCAGCTTTCTTTTTGAGGTTAGGCTTTGGGGTGTGATTTTTTTGATTGGTTGTTCTTTGGTTTGTTGGGTCTTTTTTGTTTGCTTTGTGTTTGTCGTTGGTGTTTTTTTGCAAAGTTTAATTTAACTTGCTTCAACAGCTTGATTACTTAAATAACTGACAGTTTACCAAACACCAAAGCCTGCTTCCTTTCCTTCTGATTGAAGAGCTGAGCTTTACATCCTCAGCATCTTATTGGAGTAGTGCCTTTACTGCCCTGTAAGAATGGGCTGTAGGAAAAGGACTTGCCTGAGCAGAAGGGAAGTGTATTTTGCAGCACAGTTCTTTTTTTTCCACTGTTATTACTCTGTGGTTATGAATTGCCTCTTTGTTCCCAGGGGACTACTTAGAAGCCCACAGTTCTGTAAAACTTCTGAATGTTTGTCCTGGTACATGGACAAGAGGTCTCTTGAGACCCACTAAATAATTAAATGACCAGGAATGCAAAATTATCCCAGGGAAGTTGCCTAAATGTTTCTCAGAGATGACACTTTCTTTTCTTTGCAGTATTAAATGTTGTTTCTACTCATTTTTGAGGATTTTTTAGGTTTCAAAGGATTTGATTTCTCAAAGAATGATTTACAATTCGATACACTCCCCTCTCAGACAAATCTTGTCCAAACTATCGTAATCTTACGTGCTTTTAATCTGCCGTTGAAGAATGTTAACATTATATTTTACTCTTTCTCATATATAGTCAATTGAAAACATATATTCTATACATTTACACTAGGGATCTTGATTAATTTGTTAATTTGATGTCTTAGTAGCAGCTTGCTTGACTTGTGGCTTACATACAACAGATGAAATTCATCCGAGCACGTGGCTGAAGAGAGACAGCATTTGGGAAAATGGAACTGCAAAGAACCATGATATGACGTAGTCTTGATTTATTGCCAGTGTGCACCTTGTTAGAGTGTAATACAAGTCAAAGTCAATGGAATTCTTTCTATTGATTTCCAGTTGTAGTAGGATGAGGCCCTGCTTCACTGCACTCTGCTGATAAAGCTTGCACCGTGCCACAGAGGTGCTTCTGAAAGCTGAACCCATTCTGAAGAATTGGTTCTGATCTGAACAGTCCTGGCAATTCCAACAGTGCCAGCCCACAGTAAAAAGATTTGGGAAACAATACTTTGTTATTGGTTACTATTTCCTTCACATGAGAGCTGAATTAGTATTAAAGGTTAAAAAGGTAAAGCACACTAAGAGAAACTGTTGTCAGGGGAGCCATGAGGATGCAAGTTGGTGCAGCAAAGTGGCATAGCCATGGATGAAGCATGGAGTGACAGGCAGGCAAAGGTCACGGGAACAGCCAGCTGCATTCTGCCACTTTTCAGAGACAACTGTATGCAAATAAGCAAATGCTTCAGTCAAGCAGATTTGTAACTAACACTCAGGAGCTTCACGATCCTTGCCCTCAAATCAAATTTATTTAGGAATATCATCATAGGAAATACGGACAAATACAGCAGAATAGAAACACACGGTTGTAGATTGCCTTGTTGAAAATTAAATAAAAAAATACTGGCTAGATCATAAACCATAACAATATTACATAATATATTTATCAGATATCTCAAAAATACAAAATAAAAATTTTGAGGGCTAATCTATAGCTACAGCTCCTCAGTGTGCTCGATGCAGGGGTACATGCCCATAATGCTGTGGGAGAGATGCAGATACAAACACCAGTTCTTATGGCCCCATGCAATGCTTTGGTACTGCAGCCTTTTACAGGGTTTGGAGAGAAAGTCCTGCCTGGGAGAGGCCCCCACTGGAAGCTGCTCTGCTATCTGAGTGTGAATTTCACACAAGGTCAAAGCCTTAACTGACACATGTTGGTTATTATGGTCTTCTCAGCCAAAGTAAATTTCTCCTCATCCAAACAACACACTAAGCTTTGGGTCATGTCTGGATAAAACCTTGCTAAGAATATAGGAAGAAAGAAAAAGAGTTACCTGTCTTTAAAGGAAAACTAAGGACTCTTCTATTTCAGTAACACCTACCACAGCGATTAAGACTGAATAAAAATGAAGTAGGATTATTTATACATGAATCATGTTTCCGCATTAAGGAAGAGTTAAGCAGGCACTGAGTGCCTCCTGTGAGCTCAGGAGCTCCTCCTGCCTTCTGGAGGACAACAGGACACCAATAGCCAGCGCTCTGCAGAATCCGCTATAAGTTCTGCTTGTATTTCCAGGAGAAGACTTTTGTATAGTATATCAATCACAGAAAGGAAAAGTCAAGTTCAACTATGGTAGAAGTCTGAAATTGAAAGTACAATACAAACATTAAATTTGGATTGCTCCAAAGTTTTGTTCTCAAGGGAATGATAAATCACAATGCTGATGAACGCACCATTACAGACAAAGACGTAGCTGGCTTAACTTTCAAATATATCTATCTATCTATCAATTTTTGCACTTCTAAAATTTGGTGGGAACTGCAGATGCTCAACATATCTGAAATAAGATCCAATGTTTTGCAAGAAAAGGCGTAAGACCAAAGATATCAGATCTTAAACAAGAAAGTTTTCTACTGACACAGCATATGGCAATCTGCAATTAAAAAAAAAAAAAAAAAGTCTGATATAAATGATGTTTCTTTTTTGGTGTGACAACAATAAGAAATATTTCATTGTAAAGAAAGTGTCCAACATTCCCCATAATGGATGCAGAGGTGCACAGAGTGATCCAGGCTACTAAGGATTTGCTCAAACACTGCCGGAATATATAAATTCTTAACTCTTAGCAAAAAATATCAATTGCATTATAACATATATGGAACAATTTGTTAACATTTCATTCTTCAGCTGCACTGTACAGAACTTTGTCCATGCCAAATACAAGCCCTGGACCAGATACACAAAACAATTTAAATGCACTTTTTACAACCTATATGCACAAACATTTCTTAAGTTAAAACTACGCACTCTTAACTGTGCATAGCGTGTATATGGCTTACATATTCAACGACAGAAATTCCACCTTTTGGCACGCCCTTATCCTAGGGCTCAGAGCTCATATTGTTCCCAGCTCAATTTCAATGACTCTGCTGTCAGAAAGGAGACAGTCAAAGGAAAAGAGACATACGTGCCCCTCAGTGTGGGGTGGCTGGTTTACCGTGCCTTCTTCAGCCAGGACAAAACGTGTCCTCTGGAGGCTGAGCCTGTGGTACATGGGAGCTCTAGTTAGGTTCCTGAAGCAGCAGATGAGCACCCAGGGCTCTGCATAGCAGGGAGCAATGCTGCCCCACAAGTCCGCCTCCAGGTGGCCCATGGCTGACTGCACTTGTTGATCAGTGAGGTAATACAGGGCCCAAAAAGGCAAATGCAGTGACCCAAGTTAACCAGGAGAGTACAACATGAAGGAAGAGAGAGGAAGGCTCCTGGTTGGCCGCAGCAGAGGGAAGTGAGGTTGGGTGCAGTCTGCACGAGGTCCCATGTGGCTTGGCAGGAGCAGAGATGAATGTGGAGTCTCCTCTGGGCACAGCTGGGCTGCAAGGCTCATTCCAAGACATCTGGCAGAGGTAAGTGTCTGTGTGCTCCACTTGTGCTGCCTCTCAGAGAAAGATGCTCTGGTGTTTGAATGAAGCAAAACTAGGGAAGAGTTTGTTGGTTCCACGCTGTCACCACTGCATTTGAGCAAACTCATAATATAAGGCCTCAATGTCACCTTCCAGTTCTGAGAGGCAACACAATGGTTTTCTGTAGGGCAGCTGTAGGGCTGAGTATGTTTTAATCATAATACTGGGTGATATTTAGTTGATTTTAAAGCGATATTTCCAATACTGATTTGTTAAACACCATTTCTCTCCATGTGGCAGACACCCCAATGGGAAAGAGTCATCAATCATGCAGGTTCAATAACACAACTCTAGGACTTCCTGCACAGTCCACATACTTTTATTTTCAGATATTTTAAGGAAGCTAACAAGTAGAACTTTCATGTTGCATGCAGCATGATTGCATGAACAAGCTTCTGTGACAGTATTTTGTTTTGGCTTTCCATTTCCATTAGATGCCAGTGGCAGTGACATGTAACAGCAACCCAGTCCAGATGATCTTTAACACGTTTTCACATGCCTCTTGGAAATGTCTGGTGTCAGTGATGCAATAAAGCAAGGTCCAACTTTGGCTGGAAAAAGTATTGTGGCTAGTTTAAGAAAGCAGAATATAAAAGGAAATAGCAACAACAAATATGACTGAAATCTTGAGAGTTGTTCGGTGCCTTGATTTCCCTGCTCAGGGTTTGATGTTTTACACTTCTGATCATTTTGCCCAATCACTCTCCACAGAAACAAGATGATCTGAGAATAAGTTGACAGACAACAGCCTCTGAGAGCATGGAGGTAGGAACAGACAGTGTTCTTTTCTTCTGCAACAGAGTTCAAGTAAAAATTCATAAACAATAGATCTTTACTGCTATTACCACATATTTCTTGTATTCAGTATACTTGACTTGAGGATATTTTACTGCATGATTATTTTGTCTCACATTAAGAATTCAGATACACAAAGTATTGTTCTCCCCTTCTGATATGGTGAATTGACTTCTAAAGGGACATAAAAGTGAGTTGCAAAATTCTCCAGTCTCAAAGTTTCGTAACAAACCCACAAATAGGATGGAACAAAGAGACTAATAAAAGCAATGAGCCAGTCTTTATGGTACAAAACTTTCACCATTATAAGAAAGAAATGACAAAAGTACCTGTCCTGCCAGAAACGTCAGAAGCTTTTAAGAAACAGTAAATCTAGTTGTGTACCAGTGCTTGATTCTGTTCTGCAGCTTTTACTATATCTTCTGTTTGCTTACAGTGTGTAGGCTCGCCTGGAAGAAAGAAAAAACGTTATTAAGAACTTGAGTGAGGAAGTGAAACAAATGCATAGCATCTGCAGAGCTCTAGACAGGTAGTAATGTCTTTCCCCTTTCTTCTGTTAAGGTTACAGTGAGGGTTCGTTCACAGTTTTCTTTAACTGTTTTCTCAGCACAGTAAGTACTGGATTTAATTGACTAATCATTGGTTTATACAAAGCGCAGAAGATAGAATGAAAGCAGTATAGACTACACCATGAAACAGAAATGCAACAACATGAGTGTTAATGAAGTGGGGGGTTTTTAACTTCTAATTTATTGAAAATCACCATTCGCCCTCTGCAGAGATGTGCAGTGTAAACCATCTTCAATGTAGGCAGCCAAAATAGGCACAAATTGCTCTCAGACAGTGGAAGATGCCAATGTTGAGTTCTGAAAATTCAGTTAATTCAGTCAGATCGGGAATGTGACACCAAGCAGCACAAGAAGATTTCAAACCAGGTAACACAGTACAACTGTCAAACCTCCAATCATTACACAGAGCTCCTGCTTAAGCTGTTCCTTGAATAAGTACGGCTGGGAAAACTGTAAACTGATTATGGATAGTAGACATAGGGGGGAATGAAGCAAGATTTCAGAGTTATTTACCAATTATATGGTAAATTCTTAGCTTTAAGTAAAGGATGGAGTGATGGATTGACTTAAAAATGTGAAAAAGAAAAGCCACAGAAGTATCAAAAGTAGAGAAAATGAGTTGAGAGAAGGGAAAAGTTATAGAAATAAAAACACAGATGGGAAAAACTTTTAAAAGACAAAAGCAAAGGTATAAGCAGCTAGAAATGAAAGCAGATGTGCAATTTGAAAGGGAATTTGAAAGACAGTGAGTTGAAGCTGAAGAAGAGGCCCCAGAGTTTAGAAAGGAAAAAGAGCTCATGACACTGAACGTGGGGAAAGAAAAAAAAACAAAAACAAAAAACCACAACATCTCTGAATTCACCACAGTATTACAGTAAACAAGCAAGAACTTCATTACTGGATTTTACCAATGGTTTCATTGTCGGGGCACTGCCCACTCTAATGCAGCATTGTGTGTTTAATCCTTGTAAAAACTGAACACTGAGTCCTGAGCCACACTTCACTTTCCTCATGGCAGTGCATCCACCTTGTAGTAACCTCCCAGTAGTTGCTGAGGGCTTCTGTCCCTATCCTTTTTATTAGCACATCACCTGCTCCTTCAACATCTCCTTCCCTCCATCCTCATCCCAGCGCAGATGCCTCCTTTGGGTTCCCACTGCCACCCACATGCAGGGTGCGCAATTAATGCTTAACAAAGCATGCGGCAACTCAGCACCAATGGGACTGGCACCCAGGGCCACCTGCACTGCCATGACATATGTACTACTTGATGCTGCCCACATCGCCATGAATTGAACTGGCGTGTTGCTGCTGCGGGCTTGTGCAGCTTTACCACAGTGTCTGCTGAAGGCTCACTGCAACACACTGTGCTTGACAGTCCTCTACTGTCACTGGGGATGATGTTACCCATATCCTGCTTTACTGCAGACTTATTGTCCCCTTTTACATTCTGATACTAAGGATTAATATGGCTATCATCATGAGTGAAAAGTTAAAAGTGTGCCAACTAGCCATTATAAATCATTGAAACGTGAAGCTGTTTAATTAAACATAAGCAGTTTTTAAAATTAATGCTCCAATTAATAAATCGCTCAGGAGAAAAGGAAAACCATCACTTAAATAAAATCACCTTATAACGGTTCCACTTAATCTTGTAACATGCAACTAAATTATAGTGAGACTGAGGAAGGGGAACAGTGCAAGAAGATGCACTCAGCCCGGGCCTGAGCTTCCTACCCTCCCCCCCCAGCAGTTCTCCCTCCTGGTCATCTCAAACACCACTTGTTTGTGAAGGTGAGGACAGGCACAAAAGTTATTTGCTTATATCTGACATTCATGCATTGACACTAAGAAATGCCAGAGCCAACCCATAGGTTTTAGGTTGTTAAATGGAAAAGTACTTGTTCCTCCATATGGAGGAACAACAGATGAGAGAAGTAAAATAACACTTAAGATTAATCATGGTTTCTGGGCAAGGCTGAATCTAGATTGAATACAGATATGCAGTCTCTTTTTTTCCTTTAATTCTTCAGTTCCTGGTGTCCACAGTGAAGTACCTACCTTCCCTCTTTCCCAACAGCTTGTTCTCATTTCTACAAGCATTTATTTTTGCACATAAGCATACACTGCTGTATTTCTTATTTTGCAGTTACACTCTTCCTGATCACTCTGTATTACTTCTCCCCAGCCTCTCTTTACTCCCAGGCAGAAAAATATTTTTATGGGAAAGCACAAACAGTTTACTATGATGACACAGTACATCCTATTTCACACTTCCTTTGAGACTTAAAAATTCATATAAAGGTTGGAGAGGACACACACACTATTGTTTTCCTTTGGTGAGTCCTATTCCACACACAAAGAATATCTTATCCTAACACTTCCACTGGATAATGCTGGACTCTAAGAATAAACAAGTTGCATTCCTATTGCTCACACTGACAAGCAGTCACTGCCCATCAGGCACCATGCACTCTGGCTATTGCAAAACATTATTTTAATCTTAAATCTTTTATATTCTGAGTTAGTAAAGAATGTTGCCTTAAAACTGCAACATCCATTTACGTTTTTTTTTTTTTAAATCTTATTTTTACTTAAAGAAGGCATTCTAAATATTTAAAAAAAAACCACTTATCATATGTCAATTCAAGGCATTTCTCACTTGATTACACAACTAGAAAAAACCTAAATGTTACAATTAATTCAGTATTTTCCATTGGAAAATGTAAGTTCAATGAAATCCTGTTTCTCACATAGTGAGAAGTGAAACCCAGGAAACACCAGCAGCAATTTGAGTTCTGATACACATTCGGTATATATAAAGGGCTCTCTCTTTGAGGTTTATTATTTGCACCTCATAAGGGATTTTAATATGCCATTGATTTTTGAAAAATACATGCTAAGGGGGAAGTACTGTATTCTGGATGCTCCTCATGAATGGCTGATTCTCCAGTCCAGCATAGTTGAACAACATCCTGCAACTGCAGTATTAGGCACCAACCTCTACACACACTGCAGCCAAGAAAAGCCATGCAAAACCACCAGTGTTATGCTCTCTTAGACAACAACAACGGCAGTTCAAGGAAAGTGCTTCCATTTGCAAAAATAAGAAATCATCTCACTAACGTAAAAGAAACATGAAACGTTTTAACCTGAGGATTTCCTTTGGTACTGAATATTGTCAGCTATTTCAATACTGAGCTCCTGCTTTGTCTATCTTTTCAATTAGCTGCAACGTGGTGGCACTAATGCTGCAGAGGTACCTAAAGTTGCTGCTGAAACTCATTCTTAATTCACTTTGTCTCAGAGAGCCAGGACCTACACCTTGTAGAAAGCATGCTGCCCCAGCCTCTGGCAGTACGCTGCTCTGATCATAGGTACAAGAAAAACTCACTTATATATTCATCAACGAAATAGCAACGTGCCTGCCCTTCTGTCCTTAGAAAAGAAAGTTGGAAGAATATGATGACAGTCTCTCTGTAAGTCACTTCAAAAGACCAGAAATTATTCAAAGTAGTTTCCTATGGCTGATTTAAAATTGGAGAAAATAGAGAAAAATGCAAGGATGAAATGTTATTAAAGTGTAAACCAAACAATTCAGTGAAATAAAAACAGAACGTAAGCAACATGGTGACTGACCAATAAAACCCTGCCGTGGAAGAAAACTCACTGGAGATGGATAAGGGCAATGTAACATCAAATATCTTCAAATAAGTAAATCTGATATCAAACATTACACCCTCGGTGTACAGAATATCTAAAAGAACGTGTTCAGAGAGCGTTTGGCTCTAACATTAACATGCAACAGAAACCAGTCAAAACATCAAGCTCCAATTCCCTGTGATTTCTCTCTGCTAGAATACGAACACAAAGGAGGAGATGGCTAAGAGTCAGCTCCACATACTGCAGTGAACAGAAGTTGCACAGAAGTATCTGTTGTAAAAAAATGACAGCAAAAGGCCTACAAATATCAGATGCCTTCTAAAAAAGAAAACCTAATCAACACCCTTTTTCTATGCATTGTAGTACTCAAATATCTGCAACAGTGTAAATGAGAAAACAGCTTTTCAGGAAAAGGAGAAACCCAGCCACATCCTGCAGTTTTCTGGCTGGTGGAACTAGGAATTACTTAAGGCAGAGTCCACAAAAGGTTCATGAAACTAAAAAAAAAAAAATAAAAAAAAAATCTTTCGGGCTAAAGCTGGCTGACCAAGGATGCACAAGGCCAGTAGAAAAAAAATAAATAAAAATAAGGGTTTCCACATCTAAATAGATGAGAAGTCACTATCCTAGAAGCAAGATGCATGGAACTGGGAACACAGACACTCTCCAAACGTATCATTCTCTATGACGACTATATTCATTAACAAACTACGGCAGATGAATAGTTTCCAAACAGTGTTGAAGAACTCTCTATAGCTGAGCTGGGCTATAGCTTCCTTGGTGAAGCTTTCCCCTGTGAACCTGGAATCTTTTGATACAGGTGAGCAATCTTCTTCACTTCCTTTATAGCACCTTTCTATTGCACTGGTCCTTCTGTCATCATACCTGTGGTGTAATGCCTTTCCCATCATATTGATCTGTCCAATTGCTACACTACACAACTTCAAATGCTGTGGAATCAATTTTTGTGTAAATGTTTTGATTTAGAACCCTAAATTAACCATCTGTTATTGCTGATGGGAAAAAAAAAAATATATCTGTCAACAAAAACATGGGAGCACTGAAATTATTCTGGAATCCAACATTCCACCAAATAAGTGGGAGTTCTCCATAAAAGGGAGTGTTTAGAGATATGCCAAGTCATATACTTGTGTCTTGTCTAAGTCTTACAAGCATCTAACATTGCTGCTCAGACATTGCCATACTTCCGGCACAGTACTGCAAGGCTCACTGTTATACCAGCATTAATGAGATTAGCATTATAATTGGAAGGTAGGGAAACAATACCATTATATGTCTTAATTATTCCTATTACCCTAATATCTCAAACACGTTCCAATAAACTATTCAGACCATATGAAGATAAAAATGCACGCCAATTTCTCTTATTTTGATAAAATCGATTCACATTGCTTGGGCATCTTGAACTGATTAAGTCATATAATGAACACATACCAAGTCATATCCAGCTTGTGATAAAATACACACATTCTAAAAAAAAAAAAAAAAAAAAAAAATTCTGACACTAGAGGAATGTTCTGGTTACTCTGCCTGTCCAGCAGACTACAACCAGGAGGCTGATCTTTCTTGAGAGGATAACCCAGTCCCGCGTCTACTACTGCTAGCAAATCCCATCTATGTAAATTGATCAAAGTTAACTCAAAATTCACATTATATTTAGTACAACAGAAATGGTTTACAATATCATAGTCATTAAGAGCCTCAGCTAAGGGTTTGCATTTTAATTGTACAACAGAAATTACCTATAATAAGAGCAAAAGTTAAATACTCCTGTTTTGGAAGTTTACCTCATTTTCTAGTAACAAAGTGCTATTTAACTGCAAATACGCATCTTTAAGCTTCTTTAAAAACCATTCTTCTGTTCAATTAAAAGTCTTGGTGTTTCACGTAAAGGACTTTCTACTAGACACCAAATAACTAATACATGAAGAAGATATTTGCCTATATCAAAAGTCTTTACTTGATGGGTTTAGGACACTTTTGCTTCTACACACGCCTGAAGAAACTCTCTTATGCAGGAGGTTTTACAATACTTTGTTTTAATATTTTACCACTATCGAAGTTAGACAGGGAGATACCAGAAACTGCTGCAGCTTCGCCCTGGACAGCTTCATTAGATTGACTGGTGCTTTGTCATGAAGTATTACCATTCAGTGGGTCTGTATTCTGTGTTTCTTGCTGGGCACCGGTGAGATCTTTCTGGTTCGGATCAGAGTTAGTGCATTTTTCTGAGTTGGATTCATCACTCAGAGAAGTGTTGGAAGTGACTACTTGTAGGACGATGGGTCTGGGAGGACAGGCTGTACCATCGCTTCCCTGACTACTCTCATTTTGTCTGCTTCTTGTCTCTTCCTGTAACTGTGCATCTGTGGAATTTCTGCTCTGGTCTTTTTCCTGTTCATCAACATTTTTCACAAGTTCTTCTACAAAGAGGGAACAAAACATGCGAATTAGATATGAAGGATATGCCACAGTTGTTTGATTTCAGAGTAGTGACTGAGTTGCATATGGGAACACTGTGAGCATCAACTTTCTACACAAGGACAGGTGCACTGATGAGTTAAATATAGGTCAGATCCCGGTCCTGATTATACTATTGCAACTAAGCCATAGCAGTCTGCTTTCTGGTCTAACCTCTAACTCGCACCTCTTTATCTGGAGGTAACATGAGCAGCAGCAGCAGCAAATACACTGTACGCTGAAGGGTGGGAATAGGAGAGCCTCACACTGAAGCACCAGTAGGGTGCTTACCATGATACAATTGGGAGAAGCAGAGCTCACCAGTCCTGTAATGGAGAAGGGACATGGAGAGAAGCATTCCTCCAGGAAGAGGGAGGCATCAGCACTGAAGGGAAGCCCTGAAGGGAGTTTGTCCCTCAGGCTAGAAAAGCCCAACTTGGTAACTAATAGCTTAAGCTGAAACACATTTCAGAGGTCTATATGCATGCAATCCATTTCCGCTGCCTTCACGGCTAGCATAACATACAGAATGGGAAAGAAGAAATATGGCAAAAAATTGTGTTTCAGAGGTTGTCGAGCAAAAAAAATATTCTTGCAGAAGGCTCTATTGCATGCTCCATTGCAGGGACTTGGAAAAAAGTACAAATGAAATGGCCCAGAGTGAAAGGAGACAGAATAGAGCAGCACAGGGAGGTCATACAAAGATAAACCAAAAAGATGAAGAAAACAGAGAATGGAAAAGTCACACGGGTTAAAAGTCTGATTAAAAATAACCTATATTATACTTTCTGGCATACTTATAAGAAAAAAGAAATTGAGAAATTGCAAATTTGAGAAATTTTGTGATGAAACTATTACTCTTGTTATTAGAATTCATTTCACAAATTCAGATTTCAGAATCTGCATGCTAATATAAAAGATACAAACTCATAGAATGGCTGGTATTGAAAGAGACAACAGTGATCATCTGTTTTCAACCCCCTGCTATGTGCAGGGTTGCCAACAACAAGACCAGGCTGCCCAGAGCCACATCTAGCCTGGCCTTGAATGCCTCCAGGAATGGGGCATCCACAACCTCCTTGGGCAACCTGTTCCAGTGTGTAACCACACTCTGGGTGAAAAACTTCCTCCCAATATCTAACCTAAACCTCCCTGTCTCAGTTTAAGACCATTCCCCCCTGTCCTATCACTATTCACACTCATAAACAGCCATTCCTCCTCCTGTATAAACGCTCCCTTCAAGTACTGAAGGCCACAATGAGGTCTCCCCAGAGCCTTCTCTTTTCCAAGCTAAACAAGCCCAGTTCCCTCAACCATTCCTCATAGGAGAGGTGCTCCAGCCCTCTGATCATCAAATTCCTCTAATTTAAAATGTGCAAGCATTGCAGGCTGAACAATACTTAAAAAGAAGCGTTTGGGATAAAGGCATTCAGAAATAAGAATGCATAGCTTAAAGCAAATCTGATGTTTAATCCACATATGTTAATTATGTCATCTGTCACTTGAGGTATAACCTGCCTATCTAAGGCTTTTGTCCCAAGAAGCTGATTTACAAGCCATATTTGCCCCCACATGGCAGAGCTACAATATTTTCTCCTTAGCAAGAAACCCAAGGAAATTCCATGATAAAATCATTTCAGATGCATCAGTAAGTTGAGGAAAGGAAAGCTAAAATATAATTATACACAAATACAAAAACAGGAAAGTCTGAAAATGTAAGGTAAAATAATACATAAAATACGTTAAAATTGTTTATATGTCAATTCATTTAGACTTTCTTGAAGATGTTTATTTTCTGTGCTCAGCATAAGCAAGAACTTGAGTTGGGTTTGCCTAAAGTTTCCTTTGAAGTGCCTTTGACTGTACATTGACCTATCTCTATTATTTTGATTTCTCTAACAATCTGTATTGATTCAGTATTTGGTGTTAGAACTGCAGTATTAACTTAGCTCACGCTACAAAAATTGGAACAGAAATAATCAGTACACTATACAAGAGGCTCAGACGGTGAGAGAATAAGATTCACAAGGCACTGCTGAGTTAATGTGTGAGACGAGCAGACTGGTAGGAGGGCCAGACAGGAGCAGCGTATCACAGGGCAGAGCCTCTGGCTCCATCTGATCATTTTGGGCAGGGGACTGCGAACCTTCAGCCTGCACTGCACTTCTAGGAAGAGCAACTTCCTGCTCCTCCATGGGCATACGTTACTGTGGCCAACCAGGGATGGAAATGAAGCACGGCAAGTGAAGGAGGTAACCTAGGATTTGCAAGTTTAATAAAGTTAGATAAAAACAGATCTGTCCAAAGCAGGTTAGAACATATCTGCTTATAATTTGTTATAAACATAATATTCATGTAATACTTGCTAGCCACAATGTTGATTTATTTGCTCTCATTCAGATAAAGGCAGGCAGTGAACTCAGAGGAGGCATTACTTGTTACTCTTCTTGCTCTCTCTGTTCCAATTTTGGAAAAGTGCTTGGAGCCAGCCTTATATACATATTCTCAATGATTTGGTTTTGTTTACAAGAACCCAAGTGCAATCATCAAAATGTCTTAACATTTGTCTGTAAAACATTGCCTCTCCTAAAAGATCTGTTAGCAGTCAGTTGTGTCCTTCTCTTTGGTATTTCTGTTCCAACTCCCGAAATCCTGCCATAAACCACTGTCCTTCATGAGAAGAAGCAATGTCATTTGATAAGTAAGCACCACGCAAGTGGTGTGTTTCATCTCAAGTGTTTAGGCCAGGATGCTGGCAAAGCAATTGCCATGCTTTGTTTGGAAAACTCTCAGGAGTTGTGATGTAACAGCCAGCCTCCAGAATAGCTGAAGCATTCTGGTATTCGGTAGTTCTAGATTTTGAGGGTTTTGTAGTTGTTTTTGTTTGCTTGTTGTGCTTACCACAGAAGATGACTTCTCTACCCTTTTCACCAAATAGTACTCTTCTTTCATTAAGTCACTCTCTATTTTTGGCTTAATAAGGATCGGTAAAAGCAGGTTCTTTAAGTAAAAACTGCATTTGTTGATTACAGGCCATCCTTGGATTGTTTCACAGTTCTAGGGGAAAAGCAATGTTGAAAACATACCAGCGTTTACAGTTGCTGCTAAGCACTGCTTTACAGAACCAGTTCTCAAAGAAGGACCCAAGGAACTGGGAGGGAACAGAATTAGGACAACTGACTCAAACTGTCTAAAGGGATATTCCATACCATATGACATCATGCAGAAGGAGTTCTGAAGGAGGTGGGAGTTCACCTCATTCTCTTCCGCTGCTCAGGGGGCTAGCTGGGCATCGGTCAGGGAGTGGCAAGCAATTCCTTGTGCATCACTTTTTACATACATACATATATATATATATATGTAAAGAGAGGAGGAAGAGAGCTCGAAAACCATGCAGAAAACAAGACTGATCCTGGTGTCTGTGGTGTTTATCAAAGAAATTTCCAGGAGTTCCCAGACAACTGTGACTGTTTCTTGTCCATTTCAAATCCAAGAATAGATTGCAGCAACCCACAGACTTATTTAGACACCAACTCCTTCAACATTCACCTTCTGAAATGCAGATTTCATCACAGCTATAGGAATATGAAAAATTAATGCAAACCATGTAACCTGGTGGTGCCGGATATCACAGAATTGTGTCATGCAGAGAACATAACAAAAGGATCCATCGGCCATCAAAACTTTTTACTTAAGGACTTGGCTCCACCTTTTAACTTCCCTTTCGCTGTTTACCTGTAAGTGTAAAGATTTTAATGCCAGAACTATGGGCTTGGGGGACAAGAGGGAAACTCCGCCCTCAACCTGCTAGAGGGGAAGGTTCCTTGATCCCTGTGCAGAGGCAGGATGACTCTGATACATGACATTGGGGATGCCCAGCAGGTTCTGCTTTGGGGCTCAGTTGCTATTGCTCAAATTGTGTTGGTATTGCCTCATAAATCAGACATTTCCTGACCCTCCTGGCCCAGCCCATTCACTGCACTTACTCAGACCTCAGAAAATCTCTTTTCCCACTATTCTTAACACTAAGTTAGCTCAAAGATTGCTTGTGACTAAAGCATTTTAGCACTGCAATTAAAATCACTGTCTCTGGTCTTAACTGGGACTCCGTTAGACCTCTGAATTTATTTTGTTCAACAGATTAAAACAGTCTATTAGAGTAGATTTCATGTAGCAAACTGTCAGTTGATTTCCATGACTGTCACACACATTCTCCCACCACCCCAGTGGCTGCTAAATCACATTAACATGCTATCAGATGTTTGCATTCCTGCAGCTTTTACTCTCTTCTTATTAGGGAGTCTGCAGAGATGATCTTTCAGACAAAATGGAGCTAAACCTTGTGGTTATCGCAGCTGGAAGGATGCAGGATTAAGAGTGCCTGAGGGAGGCCTGCAGGTATGATCCAGAGGTCTTTCAGAGGAGGTATTTGTTATTCAAAGTCGCAGCCCACGGAAAAAAAAAAAAAAAGGCAAAATAATAATAACAAAAGCTAATAAGATAACCCACACTGCAAAGATGCAAGCTGCTTTCTTTTTCCTTCAAAATGAAGCACTGGGAACAATGAATAACAGTGCTGGTTGTATTATCCTGCAGTGGAACATCTGTATGCTTTAGCGATGTGCCTATCCAACTGGCCTTTGGTCTGTATAGTATGTTCTCTTCTTCTATTATATGATCTGTGGTGAGTGCCCTAAGCTGTGTCTCTTTTTGCTCACCTGTAAAGTCAAGATAATTTCTTATGCTCTGAGTAGAACTGCATGACAATTAAGCATTTCCAAACAAGTTGTCTCTTACTGGCTTCTCGTAGGTCAGTAACTCTCAGAACTTAAAGTTGACTCAGCAAGCATCTCTGATGAAACAGCCTCTCAGACTCATCTTTACTGTTAATTTGCTGTAACTACCACACTTTCAAATAGCAGCAGCTAACATGACTATGTGTTAAAAAAAAAAAAACAAACAACAACAACAACAAAAAGAACCAGGAAATGGAATGGTCTCTTTATCATTGTGTTGTGTTGAACAAAGACAGATTATCCAGTGATTAGGGGTTTGGAAATTAATTAAACATCAAGGCTTTCAAATTAGAATCCCAGATGTTTGATCATTATGGTAATTCCCTGTTAACAAAATTCCCTGAAAGGCCTGAGACACATTCCTGTAATTCTCCAGTGGTGAAAGGTTGAGAACCCTTAGGCTATAGAACATGGAGCTCCTCTGCATCAATTATACAAGACAAGGTTGTTGGGGTTTTTGTTTGTTTGTTTGTTTCGTGTGTGGGGTGTTTTTTTGTTTTGTTTTTTTTTTTAAACAAAATAGAAGGCTCTCAAAATGAGACAGTTCCATTAAGGAAGCTCACAACAGCTGCCTAGGTAGATAAACGGCTTCCTTGCCAATACAGGCCCTCTCAAAATAAAGCTCTTGCATCAAGCTGCTTGCTCATAGTCAACAGTCTCACCAAGATCTTTTCAGGGAGGGGCAGTAGCAGCAGCTGGACCTGCTGGGCCTCCCATCAGACACCACATCAGTGTGTCTTGGTCTCCTACTCCAGGCATAGGAGTCAGATCATTTACCTCAGGTGCAGGCAGCCTCCACAGTACTGCCTCTCAGCCAGAGCTGCACCTACAGTCTTATCCTGCTAAGGTGAGAAGCCGTAGCAAATGCAATTCCTGCTCAGGAAATCATAAGGATTGTTGCTAGTTTTCATTTGTTTGTTTTTGTGCATCTGTACCACCAGACATTGTAGACACAACTCTTATCCTGAGTCTGTGAACTAATCTAGTGGTCTGGTAACAGCACCTAGTAACTGCAAACCTACTGGCAAGAATGCAGAAGGTTCTTGTTAAAGAATGAGCACTGTACATTAGTCACAGGCCACTCAAAGCATTTAGAGGCTTATGTTAACAGACAGCTAGCCTACCACCAAGGCATGCCGCCCTCAGGCATGTCACCCTCTCAGCAACCTCAGCTCAACGTGCTTCATAATAAATTACCTATTTAGGAACAACTGTAGCAACAGTAACACTCCTTTCAGCTGGCAGTGATGCACTGGTATTCCTTCACTTAGTAGGTGCTCCTACTGACATAGGAGTAAAATACAAATTCATATGTATGCCCAGAAAAACCTAATAACTTCCCAGCAAGCAACAAAGTCAGAGAAACTGGCAGAAGATCCAGACAAAATAGGATAAATAGCCCCAAGTTCAAGCCATCACATAGTTCACTTAGTTAAGCGCAATCTGAAAGAAATTCCAAGTAGAAAGAGTTCAAACTTATTTCATTAATTATTACGTGTTAATAAAGCATGCTCTGGTTAAGAATTCTCAGCCTTAACAGAATACAGCTTCAGAGAAGATACACTGTTAATCCCAACCAACAAGGGAAGATTCCTTCCCTGATTACGTGACAAGGAACATACGTGCCACCTCAGGTACTGCTCCGTAGAGGGTTACATTCTCTTAGTGAAAAATTCTTTCATTCTCTTCCAGCAATCCTCTGTACCCATATGTGGAGTAAAAGTAATATTATTAAATAGCAATATTAGTAACTTCCACAAACCTCCAAATCCTCCCATAGCTTTTATTTTTAAAACAACTTAGTGCCTGTGTACTGTAACACGATGGAAAGTACAGCAATGACAGCAGAGCAGCAAGGTCCCAGACTGCAGCAAGTGAAGATTTACTCAAATGCAACAGCCATGGGCACAGATATAAAGGAAAGAAGTTGCTTACCTTCAGAAGGCATTTTGTACACAGGGATCTCCAGTGAGATACCCTGACCTCCTCTGCCAACCCTTAAATGAGGTCTGGGAAGGGGTGGATCCTGCCTCCACCCCCTTCCAGTCACTCAGTGCATTGCATGCACCTGAGCTCCCCTGGATTGGCCCTGCCTTCCAACCAGGTACTCAATCACTGGTACTGACTTAGCATTTCTCCTACCACACTAACAAAATAGAACTCTGTACTCAAACGTGTTTTCTCTACTCACAAAGTCCCCTAGAATCTAAAAAAGAACCTGAAGATCTTCATGCTATTCTAGCCTCTACAAATTTTTTCATCAGTTTTCTTAATGAACTTTCTACTGTAATTTGGTAATTCTGTTCAGGAAATACCTGAACATACTTCCTTAGTTGATGGAGGAAAAGAAGAGGATCTTGAATGTTAACCGTTCTGTTTTTTTCCACAGTAGAAAACATGCTGACTTCTGGGATTTGGATCTTGCTAGGCCTTATAACAATACTGACTGTATGAAGAAACAATCGCTTACTCCAGAGAATTCTTAAATCTCTTGCTGTGAGAAGCTCTGTCTTTTCAATGGTCCAGGATTACATGACTGAATCTATCAGTAATTTATAGAGCACTACAAAACAATGGAAATCAGGGAGGAATTATCTTTTTAATAGCACTGTACACCTCCATAACAATGCACCAGAATGCTGATGTACCAAAATAAAAATGGCTTGTTAGTAGTAGATATGAAAGAAGCTTGTTCTTAGATTTCTCTTAACAAGAATATTTATTTGCAATCTAGCACTACATGAGACTTTAGCACTGCCTTCAAAAGAAAAAGGAGCTGCTGTGGATGATGGTATGAAAGACAAGGCTGGCACTGAGTACCAGTATACCATTCTCTGCAGTCAGTGTGAGATCACACACAGTGAGACAAGTCCCAGCAGTGAAATGCTGTACTGAAATGTTCCAGGTGCTTACTTGGAAACAGCACAGACTGTGTAGATAATGTGTTCCCAAATGACATCCAATTAACATGTATCAAGGTTATAAATCGTGTTCACACAATAATTATCACAAATCCTTTTACTTAGATGACTGCAACCCCAGACAATTTTCAGGTATGGCTCATAAATTAAGACCCGTGATGTAGGTTTGGCTATATTAACTATCAGCTGGCAAATCAAGAGTCATTTTCAACTTTGTTTAGGTCTAATACACTCTGTGATTGACCAAACCTTTCCATTCATTGGGTCATTTAAATAATTGCCTACATCATAATCCCAAGAAGCCTGCAATATTGAATTTTGTTCCATACACTCTGGAACAAATAGCATTTCTAATAGAAAGTATATCTTCCATGTTTTTTAAGAAACATGGTAGTACGTAATACTTTGAACTACTGATTTTGGCATTTAAGGTGGATGTCATTATCAGTTATAATTAAACGTGCAAAAATGCACATTTCTAAACCAGCCTTCTAAAGATTAGCTGAGCAACACAGGGCCTTATTGTACAGGCTGTATGATTTCCTTCCATCCCCTGACTACTTACATCTCCTTTTACCTCCTTACACCTCATATGCAGGGTCATCTAAATAGACATGAAATAAAATACATGAACACCAGGTTGAGGGAAATTCAAAAACAAAATTAGGGAAGGTCTTAAAAAGTAATCTATGAAAACTTCTTCTTAGTATAACATACCTTCTACTGCTAATTCCTTCCATCTTTCTTTGTTTGCTTGAATTATTTGCATCAGGTTGTCCCTAAAGCTTCTTAGGTCTACAGTTGCTAGGGAATTTTCGGTGTGAGCCGCTCCATCACTTGTTGTACTTCTAAAATTGTGTCGTCTTTGTGCATCAACATTGCTTACTGCTCCCAAACTATTCTGGCTGCAGAAAGAAAAAAATCCTAAATTATATACACAATAGAACATATTTAAAAATACATAAACTGTTAATTTAAACCAAATTATTTAGGACCTGCATGTAATCACTATGTAGAGATGAGTGCCTTCACCAAAAAATGCCTAAGATATGAGATATTTCCACAACTCATGAAGCTGTATCCTGAGAATTATTCTGGCCAACCTTTTTCCAGGAAATCTTTGAGGAAAAAAAAATCAAAGCGACAACTGAAAATACATTACTTGAAGGTTGGATCCGGAAAGAATGTTCATGGAGTTATTCTGGAGCAGCTTCTTAGCTATGTTTTTAAACAGTGAATAGTATCTGGGGACTCACAGGAAAGATATACGATTGCTAATTGCTGTGCCATTTTAAAAAAGCAAGACATGACAGGATACGGCACACAAATGCATTTAGTTCCAGCTGAAAATTCTCTTCATGTTACATGATTTTGCAGTCAAGGCAGGATGGAGTGGCAATAAAATGCAACTCTTCTAAACAGTATGAAAAAGTGAAATACTGAGGACCGTTACTACATTAGCATTAATAAGAAAAAAATTGGCTTTAGTCACTACTTAAATGCTACTGCAGCTATTTTTCAAGTAAGATAAGATACAAAAAAAAAACCCAACAAACCCAAGCATCTCATTTATAATGCATTTAAATCTCACAAATGGAATATAAGCAGAGTCAGCTTTCACTCAAGTGTGTATATAAAATAATACTAAAACGGGAAAGTGAAGACGGAAAGTGACATACAGCAACTTTATCAGGCAGCGTAGTGGTAGGAAAAGTGGTATTGGCTTAAAACTAAAAGAAAGAGGGTTTAAGTTAGATATGAGGAAGAAATTCTTTACTCAGAAGGTGGTGGGGCACTGAAACAAGTTGTCCAGAGAAGCCTCCATCCTTGAAGGCATTCAAGGCCAGTTTAGATGGGCCTTTGAGCAACCTGGTTGACTGCAAAATGTTTCTGCCCATGGCATAAAGGTTGGAGCTGGATGGTCCTTAAGTTCCCTTCCAAGTCAAACCATTCTATGATTCTATGAATATGTAACAAAAAAAGCCTCAGAAAAGAACTGAAGCTGTTTTCACCACCTCCACTTCCAGCTATGTGTCAGAAATCAAAGAACTGTCAAAATTTTACTGAAAAAGGCTTGAGGATAAGAGAACAAAGATAACAAAGATAATAATAAAAAAAAAATGCTGTTATTAGGTATGTAGAAAAAAAAAAAAGAACTTATATTTTATGTGTGCATTCTGTTCTTTATTGTGGTTTTGCCTTTTTACGTGCAAGTTCATTCACAGTCAATGGAGGAATGACATACTGCAAATACAAGATAGCACCACATGATGGCAACACTGTATAGCTGTTCATATTACTTGTCCAACTGATGAAAGTACTAAGATAATTCTGAGAAGGACATTATCTTAATTTTATCAGTTCAAAAAAGAAGCAGTGTATTCATACCCAGGTGTCCCAAATGCAGGGCTTTCAGATTTTGATGCTTCCTCTATAAGAGGCATAACAATTTTCTCCATTGAGTCCGTAAGGAGAGAAAATGTTGGTTCTACTATGAAATCAATGAAACCTGAAGGGAAATACAGAAGAGAAAAAGTCAGATTTTACATTTTCACAGCTCTCATTACTAAAAATAAATACTTGATATCAAGCTGATTTTATTACTGTAGTACTGATTATAGATCAACCTGATATATATTAGATATCATTCATTTAATCAAGGAAAAAATGCAACACTAAACAGGAAAAAAAAAAACCACAACAAAAAGCAACAACTAGTGAATCTGTGTAGATAAAACTAGACAATAATTATAGCTTTTCATTTCTTTTTCTTGTAAATTTTATGCACTGCAGAACACACCTAACATTTTGAAATGAGTATTAATTATTGAATAGAAGGGAAGTAAAGCTGAGCCAAGAGGCTAGAAGTCATGCTACCTCCTTTACCATACAGAGCTTCTTGCCAAGGAGTTAATACTTCAAAATGCTGTTTATTATTCTGTGGAGGTAAAGTGTTATTTCACAGTATGTAGGAGTGTTCTGTCAAATCAGTGAAGAGAACAAGTAATATCCCTAGGAGACAGCATTCATCCCACAGTTCTGAGATGTCAGCTCTGAACAATGTCTTTTACATTTTAAAGTGCTTGTCAAGGTATGGAATGACATAGTGAGAGAATGAAGCATTATTCTCTGCTGAGCACTTAAGAGAAAGAAAAAAAAAAAGTGGAAAAAAAAAAAGCTAAAATGTGAACTAGCAATGGGTTTCCAGGAGTCTTCATACAGCACAAAGGTGAGCAGTGGTGCTTCAGCCTAGGATCCAGCTTCCTTTCTGCGGTAGGTATGATGCTTCAAATCCCGCTCAAACAGAATAAAGGATGCTCTGAGTGACAAGATCAGACAGGATGACATGCTTCAATTCAAGGATAAGACACCTTCACCCGTAGAATCTCTGCAGGAGCTCTGCGCTCACTCACACAACAGGTACAGCTGTTAATACATGTGGCTTCATATAATATGCATCTAGGGTATGCCCTTCTGATTAGCCCCAGTGCTTTTTATCAATTTTTATTTAATTATTATTGCTGAAGGAAATGGGAGTAGAGATAGCTAAGACATGTATTTCTGAAAATGGGAAAGAAGTTTGGCTATTGCTGACCAAAATGCCATTGGAATTGATGAAAATAGAACGCAGTGGTCCTTGTCAGTCCAGGGAGGCTTGGCCATGCCATGCCAGATCTCTGCAGTCCAGGCATCTGAGGTATGAATTAGCCTTAGTTGAGATGCATCTACAAAATTGTACCAGAGTTTTAGATTGTAGCACAGACAGACTTTCAAGTTCCTGAACAAGAGCCAACCTGTTTGAGGGCATGGTCTACTAAATCATAAAATGTGTACAATATAAGATAGGCTCATGTCCAGTACTTTGGTAAAATCCCCTGCTACCTAAAACCTCCCTGGCATCTCACATGCTCAATAACTCCATATTCTTTTGAGATAAATGCATTGCTGCTTTATGGGCAGTTTGGTGAACAAATAGGTACAAAGAAATACTTTCTATATGATGGGAGTTTTAACATTTTAAAATTCATAATGGGTGTAGGAAAGGTCTGCATGATACTGCAAGCTCATACACGGGGAAGAAAAAGGAAAACGCAACTTGCCATTACCTATTTGGGACTGAGCTACCAAAGTAGACTTGCGGTCACAGAGTGGGGAAAACTGAAGACCTAAAGCAGCTTCCTTGTCTCCCTGCAAACAACAAGGTTTAATATTATAAGCACGTACTTAATAGATGGAAAGAGAGACAAACAAATCTAAATACTGTTAGCATTTATTCAACAGATTATTTTCCTCACTTATATTCCTAAAGCCTAAAAAGGCTTCTTTTGTCATAACAGACTTGACAGACAGGGTAGTACTATCTCCATTTTACAGCGTGGTAGGCCAAACAATTTGCAAAGCTCAGAAAGGCAACCTAGTGATGAAAAATTGAAGAGAGAGACCTTACAAAGGAGGATATAATTTGTGTTGCTGGATAAACCTGGCTGAGAAAAAGTTGGTCTTTCAAGTAAAATGGTTCTACATGTTATAAAATGGTTCTACAGTCATGCAGACTGCTGTTTTGTGATCATCCAGTGGGAAAAGTTGAGAACTATGAAACCACTTCAGACACATGAAACAATGTTCTTCAAAATTTAAAGGCTATAGAGATGTTTATCTCTATAGCCTTTAAATTTTACAACCGTCCATATTAACTTGACTTCAGAACATAGAAGAATGCAGGTTCACATGAGCAGTGCCAGTGGTATCTCCACGTAAATGCAGGAGCCAGACTGTGTTTCAACACAGAGTAGTTCTAAAAATTTCAGTCATTGCTGAATATTGAATTTCTAAAGCAATGCTAATTTTGCAATCTTCCCCTAATTAGGTATTGAAAAAGAAAAAATTCCACACTTGTAAGGAATACATTTGAATTTTTTTAGGTTTTCAAGTTGTTCTTTTTCCAAATTATGAACTGCCTCATAACTAAAGTAATACATAATTAATACTTAAATATAATATAAGCAATACTAAGTCTACCATAAATTGTAATAATGGACACAGCATTGATACCTAAGATTGATAACTAGAATTTCATGAGATTTAAAATCAAGGTACAGAGTGAAATAAAATCTTTTCTCCTGCTTTTGGATTTATGCAGGCTGAGGGCATAACGCTGTCAGAGCTGTAATGCTTCCTTGAGTGACTTGATCTACATATTCCTTAATTTTTAAGTTTTTGGGATGGGTGGGTGTATTTATTTTTTAAATAAGTAACTCAGATTTTCCTTGGGATTACAACACCCTTTCTGTAGTTGTCTTTAAAATCAAGAAGTTTGGCTTTTTCCCTGAAGTTGACACTGGAACATTTTAATTATTAGCTGCAGTTAACAAAGTTTTTTGTCTAGGCGAATGTTTGCTTTTTGCTAATGCTTGCTACTTTGAAAGCTGCCTATTAAAACATTGTTTTCTTGGTGGTAGTTTCAAGCTCTGCTGCGTTTTCCTGCAAAGCACTAGAAGTAGTTGAATCATTATTTTTAAAGAAAAGAAGAGGAGGACTTAATGTGTCATCTTGGCTGACACATATCTGGAAATCCCAGAAATTTCCAGCGCATGTACTTGGATCAGCTGTGCAGAGGAGGCACAACCAAGACAGAGCATCTAGGAAGCAGGAGGCCTCCTGTGTCTGCGTCTGCACTGCAGTTCTGTATCTAGTTACTTCATCACACTTCGTATGTGCTGGAACTACCCCATGCATGCTGTTGTTCTTAGTCATACCTACAAAGAAAGAGTCAACTCCTTACCTATTCCTCTACAGCCTAAGAGCTGCGCAGCCTTTTACATTTTATACTGTGTAGCTACAAAAATACACACATGGTGACTTGATTCGATTGCTAGATGCCCATTCATATCTTTGAGCTGTTTATTTGTGATTCTGTTACTTCTTCTAATGAAAGGATGGGGGAACAGCTAAAACATGAGCTGATCCTAAGCACTCAAAGACCAGTGAAATATTGTTTACTGATAATGCCGCATCCACTTGAGTGGACACATTGCCTCATTGTCCCATGGGCTCTGTCTACTCCATCTCTCTGCATCTAAACTGTTTTTACAGTCTGTCGTTTCTGACCTTTTCAAGTAATATATATCTGTGGTAGTCTGCTCCTCCTTTTTCCTCTCAACTTCAAAACCCTCATTATTTCCATTTACAGAAATGGACACAAACTCATTACACTACTCAGTATTTCCATAAAATGTAGCCCACTCATTACATGGATTAAGGAATCAACACTCCATTCTGTCTCCCCAGTGCAAACCCCAGACTCAAGGACGCCCTGATGCTCCCTGGTGAGAATTTGTATAAAGGAACACTGAACTCAGCAAGAACCTTCTAGGGCAGATCAGCTGAATAACCTCATAGCTTAACTTAGTGACTTGTTTATTCTCTGGTCTCTTCCTCCAGTGTGACCTATCTGATGTGAAAGCGTCAATATATAGCAAAATAATGACAGTCTAGGTGAGTGAGAATTACACTGTTTCATTATCTCAACCATTTTTCAGAATTGTGCGCAATATCTAAATTATATTTTGGTTCTCAATTGTATTTTGGCAACTGTTACTTTAAAAATGTGCACGATCGCAAATACTCCTTGCAGAGATAATATTTCCCCTTTTGAAGAAAAGTGTTTTCCACTTGCTGAGGTAAGTCAGAAAATGTCAGCAGTGACATCAACACCTGTTGGGCTTTCTCTTTGAATTCGGTATCTCACAGAAATGAAAAAACCTTTACAAGACTGCATCCTCAGTTTTGTTTAGGATATACGGCCAAGGCGTTTACAGGATGATTCTGTTTTTTAATTAGGTTGTTATAAAAAACAAACAAACAACACATCATAATGATGTGGTATATGTGTGGCAAGCATTGGCAAGGAAAAGAAATAGGAGGATGTTCTGAAATATGAAATGGAGATGGCATTTAGCATTCTTCACTGAACACGAATTCTTCCTAATTTCAAGTCCTTCTTTCTATCCTATCAGTGCTTCATTTTAACTCAAAGCATATATAATTCTCTGTCTACAGAATGAAAACAGCTTGACAAGTTATATTATTATCAAAAGAAAAAAGTGCTACAACACTTAGAATCCTGGTATCAGCTGAAATAGATATGAAGCTATAACAATTTCATCTTATTCACTCACATAAAAGTTGAGTTAATGTCAGTGGTATGCATTGAGAGTAAGAAATATATACTGCTGACTATGCTTGTCAATCACAACCAACAATATCCTCGATGGTAGGCTTAGGAAAATACGTAATTGTGTAGCATTTGCTTCTTGAAGTAGTATATTAAAAGATTTTTTAAATGGCACCTGTCGAAAAAATTCTTCCATGAGGGCCATGGTCCACCGGTAGTGCAGTTCCCAGGATTTTGCTGGATGGCTTATGTCTGCCGCATGTAGAATCAAAGACATGGCTTTGGCTTTGTCTACCCTGTTGATTCAAGGACATGCTCCAATTATCTCAGAACAAAAACAGCCATTTGAAGTCTTTTCTTGTACATGAGCTCATTTAAAGACTAGAGATAATGAACAAAATGGAAAATAACCTACCCCTCTGCCTGCTGTAGAGTATGTCGCATCGTTTTAATTTGTTGGAAATGACCCGACATATCTGTTGACAAGACCATCTCAATGACCAAGCTACGCAACTCCCTGGGAATAATTAAAAGCAAAATGACTGATTACAAACCATTTATTCTATGCATGGAACATTTCTTCAAGCAGTACTTGTTAATTTCAAACTTTCTTAAGAACATTGTTGTTCTCATTACATTTTAAAAATCATTTAAAGAAATAGTTAATAACTTGACTATTGAATCATAAAGGGATACTGTGGAAGCAATGTATTTTAAAAAATGCTCTCTTTAATTTTTATTTCAGAGTCACACTATTTTTTAATTCTTCTTTTCTACTGCATGAACTAAAACTGTCAACCACTTAAAAGTCTTTCCTTATTTTTCAGCAGTGAAGTATTTAAAAATGTCAGTATCTGGGCTCACCACCACACGGGACTATATTGTTGTCTTTTATTACTGCCCTCATATCAGTACATAGCAGGAACACTAAATACAGGAAGAAGATGGTGAAAATATTTAAAAGAGCAAGAAGCATTACATACGAAATGCTATTAACATTAAGCCAACATACAACATTACGTCAAACCATTCTTCAATTCAAAATTGCCTTAATATCTATTACAAGAGTTAAAGCAAGTTCAGAATTTATAGTTTATCTGTATCTTGGTGTTTCACACTGAGATATGAGCTTGGCCACACTAAATGGATATGAAAAAACTAAAATGTGAATCATGTGAGACAGTGTATAAATTCCCACTGTTCATCTTACTTTTCAAGTAGCAATAATTGCACCTTGGATAAACCTCACTGTCTACAGTACTACCACAGCATATGAAAGTTCATTTATTTTGTCAGCAATAATTACTGATTTGAAGAATTCTGTTTTCTTGATGTAGAGGGATTGTAGGAGTCTACTCGTTCTTTATTTACATGCTTTGAAAATGGCCTACTGGGTATTACATTTAAGAGTGCCACTTATACATGTACATGGGGGAGAATTCATTACATCAAATCTTTCTCAGTGTAGTATAACTCTTCATGAGCACGATCCTAATCTTAAGGGTCTTTAAGAATCAATTGCAACAGTAAAATTCTACTTAAGTAACACTCATTGATCTTTGATAGTGTATTCAACCTTTGATTTGATTAACAACGCAGGAACACATTTTAAAGAGATTTTTTGTTGTGTTTTTTTTTTTTTAGGGTTGTTAGAATAGTTTTTATAATGAATTGTCAACACTGCTAATTGCATATTCAAGCTAATACTCCTCATTGATTTTTGTGTATTTCTTCCTGACCTTCTTTGATGATAACTGGATAAAGACTCAGCCCTCTCACTTCTGCTCAAATAATATGCAGCCATAGCACTTGAGTTCAGAAAATGTCTTACCTTATCTGACCTCATAATGAGAGACTAATTTATTTGTATCCCAACTGTTTCTTCTCCACATTGCTTTGAAACTGCGTCTTTCAAACACAGCCAAACCCATTAAAAAAAAAGAAAAAAAAGAAAAAAAGCCTAACTGCATGAAAAGTGAAGACTCAGCACTGTTAAATGCTGTTTTTTTTGTAAAACTGAAATAATTATTATAACTTCTGTTCCTATAAAGATTGTCCCAGGAACTTTCTTCTGTCCTGTCTGAACTTTCTGCTAGTAGTAACTAAAAATAAGCCAGCCCCACCACAAAAGGTACACAACCAACATGTTGCTTCTGGTAGATGCACTCTGCCATGGCAGATGACAAACTCATATTCATACTTCTGACACCTGAAGAAGGATAAAACAGTCTAGTACTGTCCCTCTCACACACTCAACATTTCAGGCCACTAAAACACCACATAATAGCAAAGGAGAGGCTTTCCGCCTACAGTCTGCAATTGTTTCCTGCCTGCACTCCCATTCTTATCAACAGAGAGACAGAAAATACAGAACTGGCAGGGAAACATTAAATACAGTTTTACTAGAGCCAAGAGAGCTCTGTCTACTAGCACTGCACAAAAGATTACTCTTGGACTCAGACCATTCCCAAACTATCTCCCTGGAGACTCTCAACTTCCATATCAAAGGAGAGAAAACATTGCCCGCTCCCTTAAGCAGTCTGCAGCTGAAGGCATCATGATGATGCTATAGAATATAGCAAATGCCTGGAGCTCACAATTGGAAAAACACTGGTTTTGTGTATACAGTATCCATATTTCTTAAGCAATTGGTCATGTCCTTTGTCATCATCCTTTCTTAACCCTCCTATAACCATATGACCCAGGGATGTTTATGAACAAGTAGTGGATGAAATATGACATGAAAAAATGACGTGAATAATGCTGTGATAGACCAGAGAAGTGGTACATTCATTTCTCCAGAAAGTAGGCAACCAATAAATTGGAACACATGTAACCAGGATTTGTTTGTGACAATGACATTTAGTCAGTTGGACACAGTTGGATCATTGAACTAAAACCTTAGGACCTGGTTAGGAAGTAGGAAACTGAAGGCCTAAGGGTCATCTTGTAAGTTACAGCATTTCTGCTTTCCTCAGACAGAATACTGCCAGGGGAAGTTGTGAAAGAGAAGCTGTGCATTATGCACTGCACATAATGTACATTTTTTGTCTGTCTCTTTATATAATCAGGCAATATATCAATATATGCTTTATAACTGGAATGGTTTGAGACCTTAATATCACCTGTACACTTGTAATTGGTGACATATAATAAATGGGGTGCTAAAACACCGTGCACTGAATCAGAGGAGAAGGGGGGAGAAAAAGGGATCTCTCTTTAGTTTCTGGGGGTCTGAGCTTAAAAAAAAAAAAAAAAAAAGTGAATATGGAAAATGAACATATTTTCAGAATTGAGAAGAGTGAGAAATAACTACAAATGTCACACACATTACCCACAAAGGACTTCCTCATTAGGATACTGGCAGCATTTCCCTGCTCAGAACCAAATCCTGTGTTTTAAGCTTAATTGAAGATGACAGTTTATTAGTTCATCTATCTTCTTAAAGTTAACTTGTAGAAAATCAAGTGTAATATTATAAAGTCATTCCCAGTCATTTTGCTTCATCTTGCTGAAATAATGAGAGAATTACAGTTTAAATAGGCAGAGGTGTTAATATAAAATAAAAAATAAAATCACTGTAACTCAAAAAAAACCAGATCTGATGGTAGAATGAGCTACACACATTCAAGTGCGATCCTAGCGACTAAGAATCCAAGACTGGGGAAGCACAGAACTGTCTTCAAGCCATCTTTGGCCCAGTCCTGAACTGAAATTCAACTGCATCAGACGATCTAGCTGCTTTCTACATACTCCCTGGTAGGACAGTGTATGAAATGACACCAGCAGGGAGCACATATTCAAAGCAACTAGTTAAAAGAAGTAAAATTTATTACCTCTCCTACAAGTTATGATTTTAAAAGATGAACAACCCCAGCCCCTGCTGGCTGCCTACTGGCACAATCACATTCTCTATTCTCAATAGCTGTTAACAAGTATCATAGATATCTATCAGGCCCAAAACAGTTCCCAGCAGGGAAAGACCCTTGCTCGTGTTAGAATTATAGAATGTCTTGGGTTGGAAAGGACCTCAAAGATCATACAGTTTCAACCCTCCTGCTGTGGGCAGGATTGCCAACTGCTAGATCAAGCAACAGATCAGGCTGCCCAGAGCCCCATCCAGCCTAGTCTTGAACACCTCTAGGAAATGAGCATCAACAACTTCCCTGGGCAGTCTGTTCCAGCACCTCACCACTATCTCTGTGAAAAACTTCCCCCAACATCTAACCTAAATCTCCCTTCCTTCAGTTTTAAACCACTCTCCCTTGTCCTATCACTACCTACGGCTGCAATAAATTGATTTCCCTTCTGTTTATAATTTCCCTATAAATACTGGAAGGCGCAATGCCTCCCTGGAGCCTTTTCTGCAGACTGAACAAGCCCAGCTCCCTCAGCCTGCCTTCAAAGGAGAGGTGCTCCAGCCTTCTGATTATCCATTGTGTTGGTAATGAAGAACTGGGTTCATATGGGAATCACTGCTGAAGTTTATAATTTCCAGAGATCTTTCCCCAGAACTAAATTCGCAATACAAACTTTATGATAAATAAATTCAAATGAGTATCATCTGAGAATAAATCCTTTATGAGAATGAAAAAAATTATGTTTCTCTTCTCACTTTTTAATGAATTTTAAAAAAAAAAAAGAAAAATTAAATGCTTTAATATTAAGCATAGCGGAACATCTATTGAGAAATAATGAACTGAAAACCAAAAGGATTAGGACACTTGCGTTCAAAAAAATATTTATTTAGGAATGTTCTATTCATGTAGGTAAGTAAAATCATGTAAATCTACCATGTAAATCAATCCTCTGCCTGTAAACATATCCCAAACCAAAGTTTGGGATAAATAAAGCATAAGTGAAGCAAAGTACGACTCTATAATTTATGGTAGCATCCTTTACAGTGGAAGACCTTCCTGGAAGCAAAACATTTCTATCTGGATTCAAAGTCATCCACCTGTTTAGAGTTACTTTTAGGATATCTGAATGATAATAGCTCCATATTCGGAAACATACAAAAGACTCAAATTTAAAGACTAGATCTATGGATCTAGTAGAGATCTGAAGTATACAAAGATAACATGCTATTTTAATAACTGAGAAAATCATAGACCTAACACTTGCTGATCCTGTTCTTGATATTTGTGGCATAGCAGCTATGTTCCTGATTCTTTCAACCGGTCAAATTTTCTTCAGGAAGTACATTACTATTAAGAAGAAGAAAAAACCATGAGATTTCTGTAGTGCTTCTGAACATTTACCTTATTATTTTTGGACGCTGCAGACAACTCACTTTTTAATGCTTAACAAGATGTGATTGTGCAGAGCACAAATCTACACACAGCAGAAATCTCAGAGGCAGTAGCGGTCATGCTGTCAGCAGAGCGTGACTCTGCACTGTGGTTTTAAAATCCACCACTAGACAAAGGTAATCTATCTCAACAGGGGCAGTTCTATGGTCTTCCTGAATAGCTATCTCATCAGAGACATCATCCACACAGTCCAACAACATGCCTCATAAAAGCACAACCTCACTTGGAAAATTATTTGGCAACTTCCAAATGGTACTTCTTTACATGACAGCAGCTTTCCCAAAGCTCTAAATATCCATTACTCCTTCCAGAGTCAAAAACATCTTCCTGTAACTTGAACCCTTAAAATAGACGCTATAGAGAAAGCCTGGAGTTTTTCAGTATTTTTAAATACCAGAATTATGTTTGAATATCTAAACACTACTTACCTCCAGTCATCTTTGGTTAAATTTGCCAGGATGTTCATCTCTTCTTCTTGCATTAGTCTATAAGCAGCACTTACATGATGGTTTTCAAGAACAGACCGATCATTGTACAATATTGCAACATCTGACCTAGTGTTAAAAAAAGGCACAATTTTCAATAGCATCCCAATGATAGTGCTGGAGAAGGTAGAACATTGAGAACTACTGACTACATATATTTACATATCTCCAATTATATTTATTTTTTCTATCAAATACTGATAAAAATTCCATACTAAATGCATTAAAAATACAATCATTATCGCTGCATATACTGTCCATGTGAAAGTCATCTTTTTAAATAAATAACATTTTATTTTTTATAATAAAACTGCAACAAGAATTTGTGGAGCAAACCTAGAGCTTCTTGACAGTATTGGATCACAGAGCAATAGAAATGCTCTTTTAGGCTACTTAGAAGTACTCCTTGGCAACACAACCATTTAAAATGCAATTCATTCTCAAGAGAGGGGATCTACAAATAGGATGGGTATTAAAAAATTACCACCTCTATTCTGAGAGAGACGTGCTTTGGCTCATGTCACTCACAATCCGAAAGATCTCTAAACGTTAAAATGTTTTAAAACTTCAATTTCATAAGTTATAAATGGATCCCATGTTTTCGCAGAAAAGCAGCCACACTTTGAGCCTTGTAAGAAGGAAATGGAAGAAATACAAAGCTGAATCTTGATTGCATTGAAGTACTTTCTAAAGCCAGACCCTTATAGTTACCACACTCAACCACACCCTTTCCTTCCTAGTAAGAGCCTAACTTAAAATACCAAAGTTACACGTAGATTTTTCAGAAATCTGGATGCAATACAGATTTATCATATTCCAGAGTTCATTAATTCTTGGGGAACTTGTTTTCCCAAAACCCAACTTGACTTGCTAGGCAATCTGAGGTCTCCCCTCTCTGCTACACTTTTCTTCTGTTGTTCCTGAATGTCTCAGTCCAGTGAACTGATCAATATGTACTGCAGGGGAGGTGTAATGGCTTATTAGTGCAGCTTACTATGATCTTAATATGGTAAAATCAATTCCTTGTTCTGATGAACAATATTAAACATGCAGTGTAACCACCCACATGTATGGTATGGCACCAGGGAAAATGTAAAAATAGGATTGGAAAGTTTACTTAAAAGGAACAAACAATATCCAACCCAAACCATGAGTAAGCTTATGTTCACAACCTTCCTAAAATCATGGGAAAATTAATGATTTACCAATCACACAAAGTTATGAAGAACACTTTGGCCCACATGGCTAATCGTGCACAGTTTTAATCAGTGATGAAATTTGATATGATTATGTCAGCCTTTTCCTCAGCTTCTTGCAGGCAAAAGAAGCTGGAAAAATGCCCTGGGATGTCACATCAGGGCCAATTCCACTAAGAGTAAAGAATGAGCTCCACCACAGAACAAATACCTGTTTGTAAGTACGTCCAAGTAAGAGTCAAACAGTGTAATTCTTTTTTTTTTTTTTTTTTTAACTTTTGCAGTACTCCAGAGCAAAATATTAATGACAAAAATAGAAAAGTAGTATAAACTTGGAACTACAAACTAAAGTTTATTTTTAGAAGGACTACGCTGAGGAGGAAAAGAATTATGCCTTTATTTCAGCTTCAGATCTTGAATTTCTTCATTGTTTAAGGGCACAACTCAGGGCACAAGTATGTCCTGGATTTAACTAGACTTTACCCGGGCACTTTATCTGTGTAGGTGAGTGTAAGGACGCTTCTGCTCCAAGTAGTAACATTTCTCGTACTGCGTTGTTTCCTTAGAATATGCCAGTGTTTTGCTGGGTTGTTTTTTTGTTTGTTTTTGAAGAGCAGGTAAAGCTGACTCTGCATCTTTGGATACTGAAACAAAGTACAGTCCAGTGTGAGCGAACAGTCAGATGCTTTGTACTAGGGTATCAGGTGTACCACAACATCCAGTAAAGGACTGGTCAGTGTTTCCTCTTCAGTAAATTGAATATATTTTAAGGTATATGCTACTGTTCTGGACCAGAGGCTATGACATACTATGCCTGAATCAGAATGCAGCGAGCCTAACTTTCAAAATGGATTTCTTTGTCATAGCTACTGCGCATGTTATCGTGATACACCAGGAGAGGATTCTTGGTAGGGATTGCTAAAGCTGTGCTTGAAGGTTTCTCCCTGCTTACTCAATTCATAAAATCAGGGATGGTCTGGCTACTTCCTGGTGGCACCAGTATGAGGTATGAAACAGCTTGGATGAATCAACAGCAATCTCCGGACTTGATGCTTCAGGGACAACTTTGCTTACCTTGTCTGAATATGAAAATTGTTTGTGGTCCCCGTATGTTCATAATCATGGATGGCAGCTGCAAAAATCATTGCTAAAATTTCCAGTTCTGTGAGCCAGTGCTAGTAAATGAAAAACAGATCTTAGTTATGTTTTCTATAGCTGCCTAATTCAGATTAACTGCAGTACTGAAGTGTTCTGCACTACCTTCAGCTAACATAAACTGCATCACTTTTTGATTCCAGCTGACTATACAGCCATCATGCTTAAGTATTATATAATAAAATTACTCCTTGTGCTTATTTGGCTGTCTCTAAGACCAAGTTAAAGCCTTTATGGACACTAGCAAAGTAAATATTTTCAGCTATAATATATAAGCAGTTATTAAGAAAATTAAGTGGTGTACTTTGCTGTTACTTTGGGTGGGAGATGTCTAATCTGCTAACCAATATTTGACACTTGCTAAATTATCATAAATTCTTCTAAAAACTTTTTACAAAGCTAAGCCTGTAATTTTTTTTAGGGAAAAAATATGCAGTTCACAATACCTTTTTAGGTACAACTATAGTATTGAAATTAGGTCGTGGGAGATTTTTCTTTTCTAAATTCTAAACACTTTGTGCTATCATATGGCTTTCAGAAATGTACGAATGTGGTGCATAAAATTAGTATACAGTTATACAGAACAAAAGGCAAGACAGATAGTCTTCTGTATAAAACCATTCAAACCCAATTTTATGCACTTTTATGTCTCTTGCTAATTCAAGATTGCGCTGTTGTAATAATCAGCTTTGTCATTTTATCTTTCAAGATCTACTTTCTTTAATGGTAAATCCCTAAAGATTCAGGAGAAAATTTACTCCACCCAAAAATACGGGCAGAAGCATCAATTGATAGTTAAGCCCACAGACATAGAACTCATGAAGTCAAATGACAGTCAGGTATTTCCATACATATTTCAGATTTTTTCCTGTGTAGAAGTAAGCTTCTTTGCTAAAAGATCTACAGACGATTTTCACCCAAATATATACATACATGCACAAGGGCTGCTCCAAAGGCAATGCCTCCTATTTTGTTATGTTGGCCCATGATGTCAGAGGCAGATGTTGGTAGTATGGCTGTAGAGGACGAACCTTCCCACCAATATTCCCTTACATTTTGTTGCTATGAGACAGATGGCAGCAGAGGGGCAGTCTGACAAAATGGTGTCTGACATGGAAGTGTGCATGAAACAAAGGTGTGTTACTAAATTCCTCCATGTGGAAAAATTGCACCTATTGACCTATTCATCAATACTAGCTGAAAGTTTATGGGTACCAAATAGTGGATGCGAGCATAGTGAGGTGGTGGGTGGTGCATATCAGCAAGGGCAACAGTAATGTGAAAGACAAGCAACATTTCAGATGGCCATACACAGCTGTCACACCATGAAATAAAGAGCACCGCTATCAGCTCACCAGCAGATTGACCAGTGGTGGTGACTACATTGAAAAAAAGAAGTGTTTTGTAGTTGAGAATTTGCTCTATCAAATAGCACTATTTTGCTCTTTGTACCTGTTGTATTCTCCATGAAAATAAATAGGAGGCATTACTTTTGGAGCAAACGCCATGCACTACATGAGATGTATACAGAGCTAGAAGTGGTATCAATTTTTCAATAAGGAAAGGGAACAGTCAAAAATCATAAGCTGTGTGAGAACAATAAAATAGGTCATTCAGAGACCAGCTAAGGCAGCCAAGGAACAACAAGTACTAGCTGTATAGATTTTAAAAGGTCATAACGGAGGAATGAGAGTGTACTGTAAGCAGTTCTAAAAATGGAAACGTTGACCTTCATAGTATTGTCTGTCATTAGAAACTAGGCCATGACTCGTCCTGACTTCCACAATGTTTTCAACATACCAAATAGAGTACAAACTCAGAAATTATTAGCAACTAAAGCCAAATACAAACTTTTTCTTTCAATAGACAACGATGCTTTTTTAAGCCTCAGCTTTTTTAGCAACCAAAATAGTTGCTAGACAATTCATTAACAAGTTGAGAGAGTTTCTTTCAAACAATATCTATAGATTACACAGAATTTTCATACTGTGCTACATGAAAATAAGTATTCTAGACACTGTAGAAATATAGCCAAAATTCAAATCAGTGTTAAAATCAGAGAAATTGAGAACTATTCAGTTAAGGGATTTCTAAGGAAGCAGGAGGAAGCTTTCTCTCTAAAAGTCAAGTGAATTTATTTCAATAGCAGTGTGCCAAGCAGGTTCTGGTATCCAGAGGTCCGGCAGACAGCAAAGAGCTGAAACCAACTTCTCTGCTAGCTGATATTGTGCCATGCAAGTGTAACTACTGTTAGAAGAAATCTCCTTGAGAGAGCTCCCTACTGAGAGATGCTTTGCAGTACTATAAATTGATGCATTTCAACTTTTCATGAACTCTGGTTCTAACTTTTTTTTTAAAACAAGGCTGCATTAAAAAATTAGTAAAACTGTGAGTCTCACAACACACTGGTTGATAGCAAAGACATTTTTTCTTTTCATTTGAGCAATACAGGTACGTGGGAGGAGAAAAGAGATGGTGGGAAGATGATCGATGACTCAAAAGTTCTTTACAAGATGTATTCCTTGGGACTTGGATTCTTAAATCTTTGTAGAGATGAAGATCTCATAAATGCTAGCTTGAGATATATATTTCAGTTGTATCATCTGGGATTTAATCTCTCAGAGAAGTTAATAGATTGTCTGCCATCTGTGATATCTAACTTCCTAACACATCTGAAGTGATCTGAAGTGGATGATTCTCGTTTCTTAAGATAGACAGGCAATATCTTCCATAAAATATGATGATCATTCTATTTCTTTAAACAAGACACTGAAAATATATTATTCTTCACCATAATCTTTCTAAAAGCTTGTGGAGAATCAAAAGCTATGAACAGTCAAACTTTTGCCAAATGCTGAAATCTGACTGCCCATAACAGATACATGTATGACCTTCACAACAGGAATCACAAAAAAGATTTTCAAAACTCAGCTTCTTCTAACTTTTGCTTCAGTGTGTCTTTCAGAAGTGACTACGCAAAACAGCCATTCTTTGCTGTCAGAAGCAGCTCCTTAAGGTACAATAGAAGCACAAGAGTTTCAAACCACATGTCAGTCTGCAAAACTCCGAGGAATTTGATATACAACTGTATCAAATTTACTCCTGTCCAAGTATTTGATAGACTATATAGCAGAATTAAAATAGGTATTGCAAGGGACACACTCTGAAAATAGTTAGATCAAGAAGCCAACTTCTTGGTTCAGGAAAGCTATAATTAATCAGGCAACAGCAAGGAATGAAAGAAAAAAAAAGTTAAGCAGAACATTTGTGCATGATAGTGATGAATTCTCAGACTGCAAATGACATTTGGACAGAAATACACTGCAAGCTGCAGAATCACTAGGCCTCCTTTCAAACACTGATTTCTATAAATGTTTCTTCTGCCTGGCAAACTGCATCTGTTTGAAGGCACTCTTGACTAAGTGGTGTCCTAGTTAGATAACTTTCCAAGAACTTTCCAGTATCATAATTCAGCAATTCAAAAGCGAATATTTAAAAAGTGGCCTAATGTTACAGGAATATTTTGCACAGATATTGCAAGATTAATGAGCTTTTACAGCAAAGTAACAGCACTGAAGTTTATGCCTTTCTGAAAATAGTTGTCCAAATCACATCAAAGTGCAGTTATGAAGTTAAATGGCCTACACTGTACAACTTGAGTTGTCAAGGCCTTTCTCAATCTCCTGTGTATCTGATGGAATAGCAGATTCTTTCACCCAGTGTTCAGAGCCTCCTGAACTGTGTTGCAAAGTTGCTTCATTAATGGCTAATCCCAAATTAAGTAGTATAACGCACAAAGTTCAAACCTTGTTCTGGCATCATGAAGGAAATCTGGAATGCTATTGTCTTTTTTGAAGGGAGTAAGAACACAGCTGCAACAAGCCAAAAGAATGTTTATAATTTGAATGTCTGTAATCTGTAGTACAACAAAGGGATTTTTCTCCCTGTTGAACTGCTTACCCTGCACCAGAGACAGGCCTCACGCAACTTAATGCTTGCTATGAGCCATGATGCATTCAAGCTTTTTCTTTTATTAAAATGGGTTTTTTTATAAGTGAACATCTAATACAACAGCTTTGGGTCGGAGTCAGAGAGTTGTCTAACCCATTCTTCAGGCTTCTGCGTAAGTCCTTTCTCAAGAAAATATCTCAGTGTCAAAGGGAATATTGGCTGGTGAAGATTCCAGACATCACACCACAAGTAGTGTTTGCATTAAAATGTAGTTTGAAAATCTCAGTGTTTAGAAGTAAAAAGCTTCCTTCAAACTACAGAATTAATTATTGCAATGCCTAGAGACTTGTTCTCTCCTGAAGCCAAAGCTTTCAGGTAGAAAAGGCTTAGCATAGGTAAATAACTGTCATTTATTGTCTATATGTTGAAGAACAAACATTTCCAGTCAGCCTGAAAATTTTCCTTCCCCAAAGTCTCATGGACTTGTTTCAAAGCTCTACAAACAAAAATCAGACACTATCCCTTTCCACATGTCTGGCATTTTTTAAATTTAAAAAAAAAAAATAAAAATGATGTATTCATATTGAAGACAAATCATCAAAAGTCCACTGACAGAAATGTCCATTTACTTCCTGTCAGTATTTACTTTTGTCTCACAACCTGATAGTGAGGAGACTCTCACCGCTGGTATTAAATCAAACATGAGTAAACATGAGTAAAATTGCTTACACAGACTCACTTCAGATCCCAAAGTAAATAAAAAAGAATATTGGGATATTGCAAAAGCGCAAGGCAATGGCAATTTCCTGTCTAATAAAGGCATATGTGGCACATAATGGCAGTCCTAAAGACGGGTATATACCAAAAGAAAAAGCAGCTCAGAGTGTTCAAGTAAACCTGAACTGAATCAGTATTTCTTTCAATGGCCAAGATCTCAGCAGATACTAAAATTTCCTTGTCTGATCACACCTCCCAGACTCCAATGTGGAAGTGAAAAATTCTCACCTGCCCACGACTGCAAATATCTCTTTTACAATGCCCAAGTTCAGCCAGTGAAAAGCAAAAAGGGTTTAACAAGGATTTTTTTCCCCCTTTTTCTCCTCCACATCAAGCTGGAAGAATTGTTAAAATGACATGAAGTTCACAGCCTGAAAGGAAGTTTGGAATCTCTCTCTGAATAATTTTCAAGGGATCTTTTTCCTGAAGCCATGCATGCGCATCTATTCAAAACACCAGAGAAACTGCAAAAAGAAGTAAATTGAACTTTGTAGTATTTCTTACCATGATACCAGTATGAATCATTATGTAATGCACAGTTTGAGTAACATCAGCTGCATGGATCAAGTTGTGATACGGATTTTTGTATTTGCTGTAACCAACCTCAAGAGTTTCGGCAAATGTAATAAGATTGGGAACAGGGATCTGGGGAGGAAGCAAGAATTAAAATAAATGTTTTTTTCCTGCATCCATAGTAAAGTTAATCATGCAATAAATAAACCACAAATAAGTACATCACAGAATTTTGTTAGGAACAAAAGAAGAATTTAGAATGTAAAGGTCTAAAATCTAACACGAATCCAGAAGTCTTCACCCAATTTTTGTAGATGTTACATCCTGCAACATACACCATGCATAGCATGCAGTCAGTGTACAAGAAGCTGCAAAACTACTGACTAAATAGATGTGAAGAGGTTTCTCTCTGTATGCACAGATTGTTCTTATAAGAAAGGTACAACAAATAGGAGTCTAACAATAGGATGATTTCCTTTTCTTGATCAGCTTTACACTGCTGAGACAATATTTCTTGAATCTGACAGACTCCATTCCCTGTCTCCTACTTCCTGCGAGCAATGTATAAAATACAGGTACTATCTAGTCCCACTTTTTCCCTATGTAATGAAATGACATTTTCCTTAAAATTTCTTTTTCCTATATAAAAGTCCTGCAAGGTAAATAGTGAGATTGAGGATGGGCTTAAGCCCACTAAGCCAATAACAATGTATATTTTCAATCTGTGCTGTCAGCGGTGGCCCTGATGTGGTTCTGACTTTAATCATCCAGAGCACTCCTGGGAAAAGCTGAGTTTGAGTTATTGAATAAGTCAAATTACTCAAATCAACTTCAAAATGAGCCAGATTCTTTCAAACGGCTTGAAGTTTGGCAATGAAGAGATTTCGAGCTGTACTGAAGCTTCAGTATTGTAATGATAAATTTGGTACTTCAGTTTTTTATCTTGGCTCTTCGAAGTTGGTTAGAAATACTTCATATTGTATTGCAACACCCTGCAAACGCCGCTTAGAAGCAGTCTTCTCTTTTATATTACCAAAGTTGTTTAGGAGTGGAAGGTTCGGCTAAACCCCTCCAGTTTTGGCCAACACACAATGAACTAGACTGTGAACAGTACTCAGCACTAACCACAGATTCTGCCTTATCAGGAATCTTTCTTCCACCTGCCTATTTAATCCATTTATTGCTTACAGCATTTAACTACTCGAGAGCAATGCCCCATCCCAAATTGCCTTGACATGGGTCTACACAGCATTCAGTTCTTCATCTGCAGAAATATCTGCAGGCTCTAGGTAAAGTCTCACATAGTGGAACTCCTGGCATATTATTATGTTCAACTTGCCATATTCTATGAAGTTCTGCACTGCACAAAAATAAATAAATTAATAAAATTTCAAACCCATCCTGGCTTTCTTATATTTTAAATTTAACATACTTATTTTTGCATACATATTTTTATCTGCATAGTTTCTGACCTTGAAACGGTTCAAAAGGTCATATCGTGTGAAGAGCTCATACATCATAAATTTCAGACTGTGTTCTCCACTTGCTTCATTTAGGGCAAATACGTCAAAAGACCATTTATCAACATCCTGTACAGGTAGGGAAAAGAAAAAGAACATCATAAAGTTTCAGTTTGTTTAAGTAGCATTCCAGCTAAATGCTGGAAAAGATATTTGGGGTTTTCTAGGGCAGGAGAAGGGGAAGAAATCAATGTGTTATTTTTTTTGTCCAAGTCTTTCGAATTCTTCTTGTAGATAGCATCTTAATGACTATTTCAATATTAATAATGAAGATTACTGTGCCTGTTAAGAATAAAATACTTGTAACATGTCCCATGCAACTTTGTACACTTCAAATCAAAGGCCTTAATCCTTCAAATTTAACATTTGGTGTAAAAATTTTCTGTAAAACCCAATGAAGCCGATGTGAATAACTATCCTTTAAATAGGCCGCTATGCAATGTTATTAACACTATAGCTATACAGCGATTTGTAAATAATAGTGCCAGGCTCTCAGGAGAAAAGGTGAAGCACTACATTCTTTCTCAGGGTATATCATGCATATGTAGCCATAGTAACTTTACTATTATAAGAGACTGAGTTTTAGGTAAACTACAGTGTCGCCTTAACTTCACAGAATAAGCTGTAATTTCTTTCATTATCTCTCTCCCAGTATGACTTTCTTTTCTTTCCTAAAAAGAAAACAAATGCTGCTGCCTGAGATACTGATTACTATACTGGTGGGAGCCAATACTGTCACATTTTTATTAAAATTTCTATACCAGTTTTATACTCTTGCTCTAGTAACACCTAAATGGAATCACAACAAAACAGTAAAACCAAAACAGAATCATACGCTATTTTTGAATTTTGAAGTATTAAATTGCTCTGTTCTGTGTGTTCAGTTCTGCAGTACTAAATGTGTCTTGGGTATATTCAATCAAAAAATTTATTTTACCCTGAAGTTCACTAGAAATAAGTACTAATACATTCAAATTTCACAACAATTAAAGTTATTTCACCTTAAATGTTACAATCACTTCTGCTGGGTAAGCCAAACCAACCATGCTAGATGTTCTTCGGTACATCCTAAAAGAACAAATAAAATATTCAGTAAGAGTACATCATTAAAAAGTATTGTAACAATTTCTTGTTTTGTTTAGTCGTCTTTCATGATCCATGAAAATAATACTAGGCTACTTGAGGGTCCGGTCACATAAATAACATAAGCATTTTTATGAACTTATGAGAAAAGCCCATCTGATGGTGGATTACTGTTTTATGTTTCTGCAATATTTGGCACACATCTTCATGTAGAAGATTCCAAGCTTTAAAATCCATTCTCAGAATTTTCCAAAGTCCAGGAGATTTCATTAAAATGTAGAGGTTTTATCTGGGTTTCTGTACAGAAACATACAAAGATTACAGAAATTGAATCTCAAAACCTGTCTCAAATATTTGATTCAGGCTCATCCCACCATTCACAATAGGCTCTGTGCTTAAATGTAATACTTGCCACAGTAAGAAAACAGAGCTCTCACCTTTCTACAAAAATCCCAGCCTGTACAGCATGCACAATGCTTCGAAATTTGGGCTTTTCTTCTGGTCTCCTCTTCACTATTCCCATCTCCCTTGTGAACGTAGAAGCTAACCAGTCTCGCACTTCCAGCGGGACCGAATCTGACTGGATGTCCGAGAGTTCATCCTCAGTGTCCAGAAGCCTCCTATAAAAAATTAAAGTTAAATGAGGATATTGTAGACAGAAGCAAAGGAGTATGGACATATGAACAGCTAACAAAACTTCATTTATAGAAGCAAATGCTTTCTGTAGAATTGACTCAGTGCATTACCAAAGGTGCTCTCTGATAAACGTGGCAAGGCCTCAAGGAAGGCAGGCACAGCAAGTGCCTTCCCTCCTTCCCCTTTTCACATCCTGGAATGAATATAATGCTCAAATACAAAATATTCAAAGAAAGGTAAGTAAAAAGTTTTCCACAAAGATGTCACAGCTTTGGTGGACTGAAATGTAATAATGAGTTATAAAATCCTTAGGAGGGGTTTAAAAGAGTGACTCACATGAACACCTAGAAAAAGAGGTACAACAAATAACACCAGTGATCAATCCAAGATATCCTCCAAAATGAGAGAAAAATTTACATGAAAAAAAAATTATATTGGGTAACAACTCCACACTGAATGAGTTTCAGTGAACATCCAGTATACGTGTTCACTGGATTATTCCATTGCTATAAAAGCATTAACAAGAATGAATTTCTCCTGTTTTGAGATCAATACTCCTATTGAAGGGTTTGTAACAAAATCACAACAATTGGATTATAAGTCACTGGTCAAAGATCTTAAATCATTTAAAAAGTTAGAAAAGCTATGTATACCTAATGCAGAATAGAAAAAGGAACTTCATTTAAACAGAACCAGAGATCGAATTAGTTAGAAGAAACTACAGTATTCTCCTAAAACAGAGTCAACATTCAACAGTCAAACTGTACACTTCTACAAATCTACCAGAAGTAGGACCACTTTTTTCTTGCTATTACTCATCCACATCACTCGGTCTTCTGGGGTTTTTCAAGAAATAAATCACCTATTTATTCTCATAATAAGTTTTTCTGCATCAGTTGTGCAAGAAACTCCAGAGGCAGGATGATTTGAATATTTGTAAAGCATGTCAACCTTTTAAAACATTTTATTAAAACTAGTACCAATTGAATTGCAGACACGATCTGATTACATATATTTATTTCTCTGGAGATGTCTTTCTGAAACTGCTCGGGTCTCCATGAATTGGACACAAAGCAATAGTGGACAAAGTATTTTTGATTGTGAATTGCCTATATGTAACTCCTGATTCTTCCTCCTATTTGTGTACTCCCTCTTCATATATTTTCAGAAGCTCTTTCACACTTTTTGTTTTCTTCGTATCCCTTCATCACCGATTTGAAATCCTTGCCTAATCTAGGTCTTCTGCGGCATATAGAGCAACTGAACAAAAATACAGATGATGAGGAAAACCCCAAAAACAGAACACTTCAAAGGAAGCCACACATAAATCTAATATTACTTGAGAGATTAGAGGGTGGTGTTTAGTAGGAAAAATGATGCCAGACATGTTACATAAATTATTTGAGAACTCTGGAGTATCATATATTTGTGCTAATCTGCCCTATTCTCAATTTCAACAGCTCATCTGTTTGGCAGGACATTTTGTAGGACTACTCGACCAGCATTTTTAGAAAAAGAAATCGATAAAGTTCTCCCCACAACAACACTGCTTACTGAAAGAACAGTATCCCTTTTTTTTAGGGATACAGAATTGTTAGATTACAGACACAGAACACATGAGGAACAGAACAGAACAAGAATGATGCAGTTTTTCTGGCAGTGGGGAACTGGTCGGAAGTGAGCAATTTAATCTGGAAGAGAAGGATTTGTGAAGAAGAAGGGACTTGGGCAAATCATCTTGCAAACCTGAACCAGGGCTGAGACTGTCAACAGGTCAAAATCTATAGACTGATTTTATGCTCCAAATTAAAACCTGTTATAGTCCACTGAAACCTCTACTAGAATAGCAATGATCTTAAATATTCTGTATACTTAATAAATATGAAGTATATATTAAATATCCTGGACAGATCATTACAGCATACATATTCCATCTTGCAGATTCTGCAAAATGTATATTCAATAACTCATCTTTTGTTTACTGATTATGAAAACACTTTTTTGAGTGTTGACTGATGTGTATATAGTGTATGTATGCGTCACAGATGTCTACCTTGTGACATAAGAACTTCATATTGTTTTATCAGTACTTTTACTGACTTGCAAAATGCATACAAATTTTACTAGAAGTAAAACAAAGAACTTTCAGCAGAGGTATCAGAAATCATAGACATTAACAAGAAGTACTAACAAGAAGTATTTCACTACTTACTCTCTATAAGTAGCAAAAATTAGCTTTTTCATACAGCTGGGATGAGGTTTCGATTTTGATGCATTACTATTATTATTATTATTATTACTATTATTATTATTATTATTTTGACACAGATGTTGGTTTTGTGTTGAAGCATTTTGAAAGATGCTGGCCAAGATTCTAAACATGCAAATCACTGAAATGAACATACCAAGTAGATGACCAAGCCCATTTTCCTATACGTCTGTCTCTCTTATTGCCACTTCTGTTCCTCAAAACTTAACAGAAACAAAGGCTGGCTCTTCCAGAAGGATTATTACCACATTACTTCTGTGCAACCACTGAGCATTGTCATCATTGCTTAAAACAACTTTTACAATTCAACATTTTCTACAATTACTGGAAAAAAAAGTAATGGTCAGAAATGTATGTTGAGAATCAGTGACTCAGTAGGCAGTTACTGGTGTTTGGGTTTTGTATATTGAAAGTTATTGTTCTTCAGATAAAAGGAAAAATATATTTATAAATTCTCATTCTGCAATTCTATTTTTATTAGAATTCTTGCTCTAACCATCTGCTTCATGAATCACAGGTTAATAGGTAAATTATTTTTATAGGAAATTATTTGGGATGCCTTTACATTAAAAAAGAGATGAAAAACATTAAATAGTATCAGAAGAGGAGGTCAAGGTAGAGATAAACATTGTTAAACCATTGATCTTCTTGCCAAATAGCGCAGAGTTTTTTGTAAGCTTTTGCAATATAAAATTTTGAGTATGTTCAAAAATGCCATTGGATAAATTGGTGAAGAAAATAAGTGATCTAGCTGCTAAACAGAAGGATAGAACATCTAGTTTAGGAAATATTTGGAGTGGAGCGATTGCAAGATTCATAGTCTCATCCCCCAGAACAACATGACTGAAGTGCTGGGATGATGGGAATTTACTTTCTGTGTTAGAGCTACACAGTTGTACTATGAAGTCAGCCTCAAAGTAAAACTATACTAAGGCAAATGGCATTGAATTGCAAACCATGAACTCCAGCTCAAATTAAACTTCAGTTTAACAAAACACATATTAATTTGCTAAGGCACATAATTTAGCTTTTTCTTCCCTAAACTTAAAAAATGCTCACAAGCGAATATCGCAGACCAGCAAAAAACACTTTGTATGCCTGAGTTGTCTCAAACGCTTGCTAAATAAGACCATCACCCTGGCAACAAATTGAAGGCTGCAGATGTGGTTGAGTGGAAGGAGCCCTGCAGAGATAGGACAGCCTTGCTCTGTCCGAAACTCCCATCTGCTGCAGAAGTTTAGACTGCAAACTTGTTTATTGCAGACTTGTTTGTTGCAAACTTTCTGAAAAACTTGTGATGACAAACCCCACATGAAAGGAAGCCCAGGAGAAGTTCTGGTGGGCTCGGAGACTTTAGTACTTCGAAGCTTCCAGACGAGTGCTCTCATAGACTGAGGACCTCCACGTTAGCTGGACAAATGCTGGAACCCAGACTGGTCATCTCTTTCTCTGTCTCTGCCTCTCTCTTTCTCTCTCTTCACACTCCACCTTCCATCCCTCTCTTTTCTTTCTTTTTTCCTTGTAAAGTTGGTAAGTAACACAAGGTTTATTTGAATTTCTTATAAAGTCACATAGTTTAGCTGCACCGCTTAGACAGATATAATTGTAAGAGTGCCAATACTTTTAAGATAATTGTAGTACAGAGATTCTCATTAAAACTGATGACTGTGTTTGGACCTTGAGTATCGTTTAACCTAATGAGGGGAATTTGTGAATCTGGTCACCGCACGCTCTGTTCACAGGTGGGTCGTGACAATGAAAAAGAATGCTCTAACACAATGTGTGCCAAAGAAAGTACTTTTTCTTCAACATAAAGTCAGAATTTCAGGGTTACATACACTTATTTTGCCCATTTATCATTAGCCTATTAAGTAGATGCAATATGTGGAAGAGATACGTGTGGGAAGAAGAGGGGGAGGCTTAGGTTATTTAATTCTATTCATTCCATGAGTGGAGCTCCCATTGACAGTAGTGGGAATATGTAAGATACGGCCCATGGCATTTCAACTTAGCAATCAATTAGTATTGCAGCCATAGTAACTAATAACCTGATTTTCTTGTCATAGTACTGTGTTTTTCTATCAAAAGTAATTCTTCAAATTTTAAGCGGTGATCATTTCTGGCTCTTTTTTTATTTAATCAGAATTTTAAATATAGTAATGGACTAGTCAGAAGTACATTTCTTTTCCCTTAGGAATATGTCAAACGTACCATGGAGAAGAAGATGGAAAAGCAACTGAAAAAAAGAAAAATTAGATAATAGCTGAGGAGGAAAAAAACCACACCAGTGCCAATCAGTCATTCTGCTTAACCGAGATGGTGAAAGATTTCAAAGAACACAGACAAGCATTATGTGAGCCAGGGAAAGGATGAGAGAAGGAGGTGTTAGCTCTTTACTGCTTAGCTAATTAATCAAGCTAATGACCTAGACAGTTGACCAAACTACTCTTTTAGGTCTAGAAACAGCAGGTAAAGAATTTATAGCCCAAATAGACAATTCACATTTTTCCCAATTATTTGTGTCTCACTATCTTCATGAATGAGCGTGAATCAACATCTTTAATCAATATTTACATCCTCATAGGATGGTACAATTTCCACTTTCAGTAAAAGATTAACTTGGGTACCACTGAAGACTAAACAAACGGCAAAAGAGGCTGTGGTTCATCATAGATATATAAAAGTCCTAAATAAGTAATGAATTAATCAACAAGTTGCATGCCTAAAATACTTAGCACACTCTCCAAAAAACTTGTCCTCAGATTTAGGCAGGCCATTTATTAAGTGGCTGAACAGATCTGCAGAATTTTAGTCAAAGTTAACAGATTTTCAGTAACTTTAGGTTTTATACATATATGAGTATACATAATTTTGATGCTTTTTTAAGTTTCCCTTCCAGAAAAGCCTCTGGTTTAGTACAAAAGCCTTTGAAGGTTTATTTTAAATTTTACACAGCTGGAATACACTGAATTACTCTCTGCACAATAAGTTTTTTTCCTCAATGATTTCTAAATATCACTTATAGAATCACTTAATAGATGAACTGACTGATTTTCTCATATGACACATTTATTAATGACAAAGTAATGTCCATTTAATGATGCATTCGATATGAAGGACAGCAATATACACTCATAGCAAGCTTGTTGGATCATGAATACATAAGACTAAGTATAATTGTCATTTTCAATCTCCCCTCCACTAAGTAATCTCAGACAGGAGTCATAAAGTCCAGTTTCTTTCATCTGGCAAATATTACCAAACAGGGCATCCCATTCCACTTGTTTTATCCTTGCAACAGTAGACAGATTATGATTCACAAATTCAACTGGATTTGGTACACTACCTGTGAGTGGGACAGGAAGGCAAACAGCCCTGTAATGTCAAGCAACCAGCTCCTGCTGTGAGATAATAAGCAGCAGCTGCTCCATGCTGATTTAGTGGTAGCTTAGAGCCTTTTAATGCTAATGCAAAATATAACTCGTGAAAATGAAATAATAAAGAAATGCATACGATGGAGCCTTCACTGACTTTCATTATTGTTTAAAATAAAGAGAAGCTGCTAAATCCATATTAACAGCCATAACAATGTGAAAAATGACACGAGGGTTTCAAATAAGTATCCAAGTCATTTATTTTGGGAAATATTAATTACTAATCTCAGACAGAGCAGCTGCCATGGGCTCAGTCTGTTGCAGTACTGAGAACAAGCAACAGCCTCTTCCTGCTTGCAAACGTAACCAAAGCTGTGCGCTGAATTGGCTACACTGACTGTTCCTCACCTTGGAATCTCCAGGAAGCAGGGGAGAATGGCACTGAATTGCTGGGCTGCTGCTAAGTTCCATTCATGCTCTTGTCACACAGAGCTCTGCAAGCACCAGCAACTAGCCAAAATTGGGCTCCTCTCCTCTCCCTTAGATTCCACATGACAGATACACACGTGTGTGTGTTCCCATCACAAATACTTCTGTGGCGTGTTCTCAGGGGACACGTAGACGTTTGGTGATGTTAACTGTAACTCTTGCAAGTGGCACGGTCACTGTTTAGAGCTTTTCCCTGTTGTTCACAGTTTGAAGATTTATTTGACCCTGCTTTAAGGCTGGCAGCAGCAGAAACACTTGGTACATTACTGGAGCAGTGCACTGGAAATTTGGAATGGTCCTAGGTGTGTAGTACAACTGCAGACACAAAGACTGGATTTAATGACCTCCTGTTTCCCTAAGTTTACACGTATCAGAACGCAAACATTTTTAAGTAAGGGGTTTTTCCTCAAAAGGGCTGCTGTGTTTACTTTATAGTATCACTGAAATACCTCCAGTACTTCCAGATCTCTCATGCAAACAGATGACATGTATTCTTACAACACCACTTACCCTTAATGAGATTTCCTTTCTGCCTCAAGAATGTGGCAATGACTTGTATTCGTTATTTTTTCTTGATGAATCAAACAAAGATGCTCAAAGAAATTGCTAGGTATACAAAACACATCTCATTCACATATTACTGAAACATGAGCTCAACTAAGCCAAAAGTTTTCAAAAGGTTGAAGTCTTTTAGAAGGGTATTATACATTCTAAAACAAACTCGTATCTATGTATGGAATTGAAACAACAGAGATAAATATCTTCCTGAAATCAAGTCTATTTTCTAAAATATTAAAGCACAAACTGTAAAAATAAAACTTGTAATAGGAACAAAAAATTCTGACTTTATCCAGAACAACTTAAAAACATTTCCCATGATAGGTTTAAATTTTCAGGGTTTTTTGGCTTTCATGTGCTTTTTTTTTTTCTTAATTTTGTCATTTCCATCTACATTGTATTTGACTTATTTTCTTCTCACTTAGCACAAATGAAGAGCTGTGTTTACAAGGAACGGAACAGCTGTCCTCACTGGATTATCAGGCTGTATTTATTTCCTGTTTGACTCTAAAAATCCTTCTTCCACTACCTCAAGCCAAGTGTCAGGTACGAGTGGAGAAAATTCTGCAAGCCTTGTCAGAATTATTTATAACACCTATTGAGTAAGTCTGAACTTCTTCCACAGAGATCTGCCGAGGGGCTGGAACAGTGAGAGGTTCACTGATTATTTTCAGCTGACACTGAGCCTCCGCTCCAGTGACCAAAGCGCTCATTTTCTTTCAAGGAAGTGTCCCATGTGGCTTACAGTTATTCAGTACTGACAGATGCAGCAGTCCTAAAAAGTGTTTGATAAAGAAGCTTGTTAATTAACACGGGGCCGCAGATAATTAAGCTCAGAGGAAAGCAGCACTTACATATATCTGATTTCTCTGCATTTTCCAACTTCCCATCAGCTCGGAATCTTTCATATGGGATACTGAAAATCACTACCCCAAATCAATTTTCATAATTTGGGGATGCTATTCTTACTATCTCTCTAGTTTCAAGGGAATCTGTTCTCAGAACACTGTCATTAAAACCTGTTGTGTTACCTCTCTGCCTTTTCACCAATCCAACTGCACATATTTTTAGAAACAGCTTGTATGGATATAAGTATGTGTACCCAGTTTTTAAAAATGCTATATTATCCTCAGATCAGAGGCCACAGCCGTGAGCAACAGAGCAGCAGAGAGAAGCTAAGTAAGAGGACCTGAGGAAGGTGCTCCTTACTCAGCTAAAGGAATTCTATAGCCCATTTCCAGCTGATGGTTGTACGCTGAATGAAAATTTAAGGCCCTGCCAGCTTACACACACATATTTGCATGTTCACATTTATAGAATGAAACAGGCCTTTCAATCAAAATAAATCAAATCTCTCTCTGTTCACTATTATTCCTAACCTGACTATTGAGATATTTAAGAGAGCTCTTTCTCGACGGCTACTGAGCTCTGTCTCCCAGAAAATGGGGGAGGAAGAGATTACATACAGGATCCAGTTTTAGGTGCCTGGTTGAAGCTGAGGACTTCTTGGATATGTAAGCAATGGTTCAGTAAACTAATCAGGACAAAACTCAGCGCTCAAGCATGGGCTTAAAACACAAAACATGGCTCTTTTAATGTGAGTTGAGTACTCTGTACTGAACCTTTTGTCCTAAACCTGCAATACTTTGGACAACCAGACATCATTGCATTTTCCATTTGTAGGGCCGATCTCAGGATTGTTTTTTATTTTTTATTTTTAAGGGGAAAGTGTCAAAACTTAAAACAGCAGCACAGATAATATTTTACAATGAAAAAGTGGAGGCTCAGCCTGTACTCTTACCATAAATTTAATACAAGGTCCAAACAGTGCACCATTCTAAATCTGAATGTAATGGAGATTGCATTAATCCAGAGACTGAAAATAAACTCAAAAGCTATAAACTAAAATGGACAATAAGGAGTATAAAGTACAAAACACTAAAAATAAGAGAATAAAAGTTGAAGAATTGGTTTCATTAAAGTTATTTCATTTTTAACTGTTACTCATGCCATAAGTAGCATGGGCAAGGAAAATTGCTTTACATTTATAAGACTTCAGAAAAATCACTGTAGGTATGGAAGGAAATATATAAACCATATGCTTAATCTTAGTTATTATTAAAGTTAATATTCTATATAGAAAATGATAACAATGTTTGGTTGATCCATGAGCTCAGTTTGCAGTTGTGTTGGAGAAGTATTCAATAAGTTACAACAAAACCAGACATCTATTTCAGTTTTAATTAGTTTCCTTTATGACTAATTATAGTGAAAAATCATATTGTTCTGCAAAATATGGGATGCAATTAATGAATAAGATTTCAGGCTGGATATCAGGAAAAAATTCTTCTCAGAAAGAGCGATGAGGTATTGGAATGGGCTGTCCAAAGGTGGTGGAGTCACTATCCCTGGAGGTGTGTAAGAAAAGGATAGATGTGCCCTGAGGTGCATGGCTTAGTGGGCATGGGATGACCATTGGATATCCTGTGGTCTTTCCCAACTTTAATGATTTTTTTTTTAAACACCTAAATAATCACCATTATAAGATCATAATGCTCCTAAGGTTAAGAAAATAGCCTGAGAATGACAAAAATCTTCTAGACCGCTATAAAAGTAAGTATATTTATTTTCATTTGGGCAGTTTAATCATCCTGCCATTAAGCCCTGTGAGGGCAACAACTTATTTAAAGAGTTTCTTACAGTAAAAATAATGCACCTGCTGCTGCTGAAGTCTAAGCATTTTCACGTGTACCAGATTACTCTGTGTACGAAATTTCTGTTACTCTTCTTGATCCTCCCACACGGAGCTAGAAAGACCGGGTTCCTCATTATAATGATACTATTTGTTTGTTTCCATAAAGGCCTTATTTTAGAAACTAAAATTTTTCATAGTCCTGGTGCTACTACTCAGAAAGAGCTATGAGTACTGTACCCATTTAATCACAGTGCCTGAGAGGTGCATGGAAGGAGTAATTACATCCTTCCTCCCACCTGACTGTGCAGCCGTGACACAGCTCCATGGTTGTTCATGCAAAATACACAGTGAAATTCTGTTCACTGGTGCTTTTAGGGTACTGCATGATGCAGAGGTAAGGACCTAGAGTTTCCAAAGCTTCCTGAGAACTTGAGCTGTGTCAACAGAATTTACATTCAGTACTGTTACTGGATAATAAAATGTTATGGTGCTATTAAGGTAATATATGCTTGAAGAGAAGCATGTTGATCATTTCTTTATATATCCCCCTAAGAAATTTATCAATTTAACTACAAACTATTATAAATCCACAAACGAATCCTTGATTCAATACAAAGGAAGCTTGATTAACTTAAATCAATCATCAAAACTGAAATAATTATATTCACAATAGTATGTAAATGGAATTAACTACCACTTAGCTGCTCAGGATGTCTCCTCACTTACCACAGGTTTATCGTCTTTTACAGCACTGGATAGGCATTAACTCTAAGAACAGGACACCAGCAGAAGTGAGTTTGCTAGCCCAGTCTGTAGTACAATCTGGGAAAAACAGAGTATTGGTACCAACCTCATTTGCTATTGTTTTCATCCTTCTGTTTCCAAATGTTTATGCTTTCTATTGCCCAATAGTTGATGCTCCAAATTACAAACCAGCAAGGTTTGGTGTGTGAATCACACACATTAGAGGAAAGGAAACTGGAAAAAGTTAGAGCTGCAGTTTATGCATAGTGTCACATTCACAGACATCCAAGAAGCAAGAGAGGATGAGATAGCTAGGTCTGTGCAATAATTAGTATGATGGCAGACTTCCTAAATGTCAGATGGGACTGAGACTAGACATAGCACGTGTACTCCAGCAGAACAGAAGAAGGTTTGGCAGACTATTTTACAAGAGCATTGTGCTTAAAAAAAGAAAACCAAAACTAAGCATGCTGAAATAAAATTGTAAGTTAGCTAGCTAGCATCAGTTATAATACATATCGTAAAATATTTTCAAGAAAAATTCTACTTAGAACTTCCAATTTCACTTTAGTCAACCCACATTTAAGATGACTTCCATTAATGCTGCTAGTAACAATAAACATAAACAAAGAATTAAATATTATAAAATAAATCACAGCTTTTCATTAACTCATGTATTAGTGGCCAGTTTATAATACCCTGACTCATATCTGTGAGCATTTCATTCCCAAACAGCTCATTTTTTTTTGTGACACGGTCCTCTGTATGATTATCATTGTGTGATATTTGTGGGAAAGAAAAGCCATCATCCATCATTCAGAAATTTCTTATGACTTTATACTGTGAACATCTGGCAAGTGAAGATCACAAAAATTAAGCAAACTTGCCAGATGATGGTTACACCTGATCTCTGGAATCTTACATGCTTTAACCTTGTCACCAAAAAACCTAAAGCCACATATGATTCTTCTGATTTGCAGAGATCTTCAGTTCACATCATTTACAACCACATACAAAGATTAGATTTCTAAAAATGTAACTCCCAACTGCTCTTCCTTTCTTAAACTAGAAGAGGGGACGTTTAGGTTAGATATAAGGAAGAAATTCTTTACTCAGAGAGTCACCACTGAGAGACACTGGCACAGTTGCCCAGAGAATCTGTGGGTGCCCCAACCCTGAAGGCATTCAAGGCCAAATTGGATGGGGCCCTCGGCAGCTGAGCTGGTGGGGGGCAGCCCTGCCATGGCAGGGAGGCTGGAACAATGTAATCTTTAATTACATTGTCCTTTCCAACTCAAACCATTCTATGATTTTATTCTTGCCAGACTTACCTGGTTTCATCAATATAAACCGCCTCCAGCACAGATGCTGCATATTCAATGTTCTTTTTTAAATCCACCACATTGATGTCACCTTTCTCCAGTTGCTTCACCAAGCATCTTAATCTGTGGAAAAAAAAAAATATGTCAGCGCATTGCTTATCTCAAATTTTAGTTTCAGCTTCAACAGCTTCTTCTATCTGGAATATTGGAAGCAATGCAATAGGCACTGTGGAGAAAGAGACCTCCAATGCATGTTTTGTCTTTTTTTTTTTTAAATCCACTTTGAGAACGCACATAACATAATTGTTCATCCTTTACAGCTTGCCAAATATGTAAGGTCCATTAAGAGAAGACATTAAGTCAGGGAGGACTCGCTAACTATGAGCATAGGTATTTTATATTAATTTGTGACGCTGCTAGGATACCTAAGTCTCCAGTTTTGTTTAAACACTAAACACAGCTTTGCAAGATGTCATACATGGTTTTTCCTTGCTTAAAAGTTAGGTTATATTTTTAATATCCACTACACATGGACTTTCCTTCATTTTAATGACGTTATTTTTATTTTGGCCTCTGGTATATTTTTGCGGCAGAATATGAGCTAATATGGAGCTCCACTGCTCAGTGTTTACAGAGAATTCATCATTATACCAGAAGAAAGGTGGTGCCTATGGCATTAGAAAAATCCAAATATTTTCCCAAGTGTGCTTTAACTTTTAGTTTTGAGAACATTACAAACATGGAAACGCCCGAAAGAGATTTTGTAACGCATGGACTCATGCCTCTGTGGCAATAAACTTGCACAGACAAACTACTCAAACATCAGATTCCTCCTAAACTCTTTGATGAGAACACTCCTGACAGTGCTCAGTTTAACCATATGGAGAAGTCACAGCACTGCAGAGAAATAAAAATTTATCAGTAACTCTGTAGAGCTGTGACTAAAAGAATGTTCGGAGAAGTATGGATATTTTCTTCTTTCTGTGCATATCTCTGAGCTGAAATGATTTACAGTTTTGTAACATAGGAGGCAGATTTTTGTAAAGATATAATATTACTTTGAAAAAATCTATATCGTAACAGGTAATAAATATAAGCAACACAAAATTAATAGAAATAATTAACAAATGAATAGTAAAAAATAGGTAAATGAAATGATGGCACACTAATGTCCATTTATTTTTATTAGTATAATAAAATATTTGATTCAACCTAATTAAAATGTATGATTTATTTTTTAAAGTGAGGCAGTGTTCAGAACAAATCTTCCATAAGCTTGGAAAGTATTATTCCACCATAAAACCACCTTCATATTTTTCCCTTATATTTATTTGGACATAAGCATAATTTTAGCTTACGGTATTGTAAAAGATCAGCTTCCTCAGTTCTTCAAAGTCTTAACTGAAATTAGTACCGAGCATAATACAAACAGGGCTCTTAGCAACCATAACCACTTGGTATCCTACGCAGTGTATTACATATAAATGGAAAAGGAAAATTAGAGTTGATTTTTTTCTCAGAGGGTTGAGGTAGGTGGCTGAAATACTGTGAGAGTGCATCTCCTACACAGAAACAACCTTATGCACAGGGTGGCATTTCTAGGACATTGTTCCCTCTGTCTCAGAGCACCTAATGACTGCAGAAGCTAATTCACTAAACAGGCTGGCAGTACTCAGTGCGTGCACAGTAACTCTCCTGAGAGCTGCTCCTCAGCAATGCACGCACCCATGTACATGCTTTCTCCTGAGCACCAGCACCACTGCCACAACTTGCCAATAAGTTTATCATTTGCACTGTTCCCTTGGTGTCAGACCGAATGTCTCTTGGAATCGCACATTTCAAGGGTAAACTGATTTAAAAATGCATCACTTCACAGGGGGAGAACCAGGCTAGAATACAGCAATCGTGATTCAAAATTGCTTAAAACCCTACCATTTCCTGTAGCATATTTTGCTCTTAATTATATGGCTTTGTTTCCTCGTGGCATTGATCAAATGATAGATATGTGGATTATCTGTATGCTTGCAGGAGGAAAGGTGATCCAGAGGGAGCCAGTAAGCAACAATGCCCTTGCAATACCTTAATGCCCAGGTCACAGTAAACTGATGCAGCTTGCCCTGCAGCTATGATTCTTACACTAGGAGGAATGTAGAAGAGAAGAATAGATCAGGAAATTTGGAAAAGTCTTCTCAGGCAATGTTAAAGGGATTCTGAAGAGGTTACAGAGACATGAAAAGACAAAACTCATACAACTCAGTGCTGACCTGGTCACCTCACACACCTGCATTGTGTGGGTATGTCCTCTAGAGTGTCTGCAGCTGACCCAATGCAGCTCTCCATAAAGTCACAAGATAATACTGGTTGAAGGGGATGCCTACCTGGTCTGAGCCCTTGTTCAGAGCAGTGTCAACATCCAATGTAGATGAAACTTTAAAGTGAGATCAAATTGCAAGAGGCTTTTCCAACTGAGTTTGTAGTGGAATCTCCATGCTGGAGGATATTAACTCCAACCAATTCCAGCATTTAATCAGCCTCACTGTGGGTTAATTATTCCTCAACATCTGATCAGAATGCCCTTTGTGGCAACTTGTACCCAGTGGCCCTCAATATGTGCTGTGCACTGCCTAGAAATGCCTGGCTTCTTCTGTGGTATGAATTCCACGAGCAAGCCGGAGACAGCAAAAAAATCCCTCCATAGTGTTTTTGATCAGACATTTGGGAATTCTGTCTGGTGATAATCATGAGGTCTAGCCCAAGACTAGAATAATGGACTTCCTAAGCAGCTGCATTAATTAACTGTTATAGGAATATATGAATGGTCTATATCTCCTCAAAATGCTATGCTTTAAAGGAAAACAGTCAGAGATACAGAAAGAATATTTCAATAATGAGATTGAATATTCTTCACCAAAAATGTCATTTTGATAAAAAATAAATACATCAATTTATAAGACAAAACAGCAAGTGTTAAAATGCTTATGGCCCAGCATTCTGCAAGGCAAAGAAAGTTTTGTAAAAAGGAGGAGGAAGGAAAAGAACTACAAAATAGTGATTACTGCAGCTGGACAGGATTGGTTATTGGTTGGTTTTTTGGTTTTGTGGAACTACACGTAGTAAGTGGAAATGAAACATGAGAAATACAATTAGAAAACACGGTGCTACTTAAAACTGGAAGTAAAATTTGTACAATCCTGCCTGTGAAATGTAAGAAAGAAACAAAGAGAAAAATCTGAAGTAGCAAATAGCCATGAAATAGAAAAATGAACTGTTTTGAGGTACAAAGTAAACTGTATGCAGAGCTGACATGACACAACCAGAAATAAATAAATTTATGGAGAAAAAAAACCATCTTATTTCTCTCAGGACAAATGACAAGCACAGTTTAAAACTACCAGTCCCAGTTTGTAAGGGTGAGAGAGACATCTGCAAGTAATAAAAGCAGTGGGTGGAGAACCACCTTCTGTCCTATTGGGTAAACACCACTAACAGCTGCAGGAGTAAAAAATGTTGCTGGACAATGCTAGCACACTCTGCTCCCACCTTTGACAGCGAGCAGTGGCAGGGGCTGGGATTGCCCGGCCCTCACCCTTCTGCCTCTGACACCTCTGTTCAGTGAGAATACTCATCTGCTTTCCCAGCAACTGCCTTCATCTGCCAGCCGATCCTCCCCACTGCCAAGCACTGCAAAGAACCAGCTTTCTAACCTACACATCTGGACTTAACTTAAAACTGTTTTGGAAACTTTGTACAAAATAGTTGGCTTTTGCAACAGATAAAGGGGAAGTGAAGTAAACTGTAAAATAAACCATAAATAAACCTTGTTTCCTGTTATCTTTTGAAGTTAATGGAAGTCACTATTGAGGGATGGACAATGAGTACATTGATAATTATTTGAAAACAAAATATTAATAATAATATTCTAAAAATGCTTATGCTAATTTCAGGGGAAAAAAGTTATTTGTATTAATATTCAATAATCACAATGTAATTTTAAAAATTATCTATATTGTTTAAGTCAAGTACAATTACAGCTAATAAATTGTTACATTCCATGAACTGGTTGAGAAAATCCTTGCTGTGTGCCAAGTGAATTAATTCCTTGAAAAGATGATGAGTAAGTCCTGACAATGTGTAAAAAGGACGGAGGACAGAACAAATAATTACTTTCTGTAAACTGCAATTTCACGTTTTGTTTGGGCAATTTGATACTGACTAAGAAGATTAACTTGATGATTGTAATTATTGTTATATGAGTGATTTAACCCTCTAAATGAACACTACAAACTAAAAATGGGCTGGTATGTAATGTGAAATTAAAATAAGGAGGGAGATAGTAACCATTTTCTGACAATCCAGTTAGTTCACATAATCACAGGATCATAGGGATTGGAAAGGACCTCAAGAGATCACAGAATCGGGTTGAAAAGGGGTTGAAAGTGATCTCCAGAGATCACTGAGTCCAATCCTCTGCTAAAACACATACCCTGCAATAGGTCACACAGCTAGGCTTCCAAATGAGTCTTGAATATCTCCATAGAAGGTGACTCCACAGACTCTCTGGGCAGCCTGTTCCAGTGCTCCACCACCCTTACCATAACGAAGTTCTTACACATGTTAGTACAGAACTTCCTATATTCCAGTTTTAGGCCATTACTCCTTGTCCTTATCACTACACAACACTGAGAAGAGCCTGGCCTCATCCATTTGCATCCCACCTCTCTTTAGATATTCACAAACACTTATCAGATCCCCTCTCAATCTTCTCCTCCCCAGGCTGAACACGCCCAGGTTACTCAGCCTTTCCTCATGTGGGAGATACTCCGGGCCCTTAACCACCTTTGTGGCCCTCTGCTAGACTCCTTCTAGGTGATTGCTGTCTTTTTTGAACTGGGGATCCCAGAACTGGACAAAGTAGTCTAAACATAGCCTTGCCAGGGCAGAGTAGATGAGGAAGATCACCTCCCTCAACCTGCTGACCATGCTTTTTTTTAATGCACCCCAGGATACCACTGGCTTTCATGGCCACAAGGGTACACTGATGGCTCATGGCCAACCTGCTGTCCACCAGGACCTCCAGGTCCTTCTCCACAGAACTCATCTCCAGCAGGTCATCCCCTAACCTGTACTGATGCACGTGGTCATTTGTCCCCAGGTGCAAGACTCTACACTTGCTCTTGTTAAATCTCATCAGGTTCTTCCTTGCCCAACTATCCAGTCTGTCCAGATCTTGTTGAATGGTAGCACAGCCTTACAGCATGTCTGCCAATCTTCCCAGCCCTGTATCATCAGCAACTTTGCTGATGATGGAGTCTATCCCTTCATCCAGGCCATTGATGAAGGTGTTGAACAAGACCAAACCCAGCACCAACCCCTGGAGAGCATCACAAGTTACAGGACATCTATAGCTAAATAATCCACTTATTCTGACGAATACTTTATATAATCATATAGACCAGAAATAAAAAAGAAGTTGTAATAATAGGTATAAATCATGTACAAAGTCCACACTCTCGTTTCTTCAAGTCAAAAATCAAAATAACATAAGGGTTATTAGAAATCTTTTACTAGGATGGCAAGGCTATAAATTCCTTTCTGCATGTTTTCTGCAAGATGAAAGATAAATACCATCTATGAAACAACAAAATTGCAGATACAGTTGTAATATTTATAATACACGGTTACGAAAGAGTAGATCATATGAATACATGAGAGGAAATAGAAAAATATCCAAAATATGTTAATAAAGGTTCAGGAATGATCCCTTTGGTTAACAGAACTTGTTTCCCCACTCCCACCTGCAATTACAACATCACAGAATCACAGAATCACAAGAACTAGCCATTACTTCAAGACTTTTTACGCAAAGGAAAATATGCCAACACAAGGACACTTTGCTAGCCAAGGCAACATGGCAATAGTGAGCAAGGATTAGAATGGATAGCTTCTTATCTAGATCTTGATGTACATTTCATTCCTTTGAAAACAAAACAATGCAGTTATCTAATATTTCTTCTACTTAGAGGTGCTGTGCCTCTAAATTCTGATACAGAGAACTGCAAGGAAGATATATCACGTTTCTGGTGCTGCAAATGTGCTTCACGAAACAACTTCTCAGTCACTCCTGTGTCTGAGCATATGCACAGGAAGCCTTGTGGTTGCTAAGGATTTCACGAATCACAATTCATTTTGTGATTATTTTAAGCACTATGAGTGGTACGCACTGATCTGTAATTATGATTCAGTCATTGGAAAATAAATATTGAATCTGCTGGTAATTCAACCAACATTTTTATATAGTAAAACTCCATTCCCATATTGAAGAATTAAAATAGAAATTCTGCAGCAATATAGCACACACTTTCTTAATGGAAAAAACTACATTTTTATGGTAATAGAATTGTCTTCGCTGTTTAAATATTGATCGTATTTATGCAAGATGAAGTGGTTTCCTTCAGGCAGGCATTTTCAATCACGCTTCATTTTAACTTACTCACTCTATACATTTTCATAGTATTAACACTGTAATGCTGTGTAAATATTGCCATTTAGTATCATGGTCAAATGTATTTAAAGGATTAATCAAAATTTAGTCAAAATTCCCAAGTTTTCTTTAGCACCTAGCTGAAGTTTCTCAAAGCCAAAGAGTCTTACATGATTTCCACCTGAAATCATAAACCGATCCAAGCTCTGTAAAGTGTTTTTGAATTTTTGCCTAACTCTCAACAAACATGATCAAATGTCGCAAGCGCCTGGAATGTTTCAGTAATGCTAAATGTCTCCTGTTCACAGCTCTGTAACCTTTCACCATAATCTTCATCATCACCACCAGCTGCCCTGGAGAGAAGCCCCAGAGGAGGAGGCTTATCTGGGATCCTGTTGTGCTGTTCTTCCCTTCTGTGTTTGTGTGTGTGTGTGCGTGTCTGTCTGTCTCTCTCCCTGGCAGTGCCCATCATTCCCCAAAAGTAACTTTCACCATTAGAGTCTATGTAAATCTGCCCTGGCTGCATTTATACATTCCATAGATGAAGAATATAACCTATTTCAGGGAAGCTTTAGACATCTTTCAAACACTTCTCTCACTTCCACTAATGAATCATCATTAATGTTAATTTGGTTCCTCTGTTCAACTGCTTTCCAGATTGAAGCTTAATGAAAATATCTTAAAATAACTTAATATGTACACACGTTTAAGTGTTTTCTGTCTTCTGTTGCATCCAGCTAGTATCCAACAAGTCTCTTCCTAACCTAAACTCTGAGTATATTTATGGGCTCAGCTTCCATTTCCATTATCTCATATTTCCATTTCACATTCAATCCTGGTATGCATATTCTACAGGATTTGTAAACTGCAAATTATCCTTTGGATGGCTTTTGATAAATCTTTATATTCGACTGAAGATTGACATTTGATCTATAATGTTCCCCTGAATTGTATATACATTATATAGAGTGCTAGCTAAAGCTGCTTAATCTTGAAATTGCCAAACACATGAACAGTCTGCATGTCTGAATGTCTTCACCATAATCTAGCTAGATTCAATGAATCAAGAACAAGCTGGGAAATCAAATGTAAACTCATCACCTGCCAAAAATCATGCTTGAAAATGATGGAAGGCTTTCAGCAAGTAAGACTTGCTGAAGTTAATGTGATAATCTCACAGAAGAAGCACATATCCCTTATTCCCTGTAGACATTTTAAAAGCTTTATTTTTTGCTGCAAACAGCAGCTTTGAGCACAGTGACCAAAGAAGCTGCTAAAAGACAGAAGTTAAGCCTCTAAATCTTCCTAAGCACTCCCCTGCATTCTTTTTAATAATAATTCCATGGCAGGAGAAAGATATTTCCAAATAGATTATCTCACAGAGATGTCCCTCCCATGACATTTGTGTGTTGGCTCTACATTCCAACATAGAATTTGTATCCAAAACCTCTGGACCACTGGAAATTATCACAGTAGTGCAGACCTGGTAGAGCTCACTGACTACGCCTCAAAGGAACTCAGTTATCCCTACCTCACAGCAGCTCTTCACAGATGCCGCATCTTATATACTCGGAAGAAAGATCATGACCTATTTCTGACCCATGGATGGTCATAGGACAGAATGAATCTGCTGTTCTTATGGAGTCCTTGCTAGAAAGCATTTCTCCATACAACAGTATTCCCTCGTGTTCCTTATCTGCTACAAAGTACTGCTAGAACCTATATCTTGTTTTAGTCAATCTCAAAACTCATAGATGAAATAGACTAGATATAGATAGATTAGATGGGACATAAGGAAGAAGGCTTTGCAATAAGGGTGGTGAGGCACAGCACAGGGTGCCCAGAGAGGTGGTGGATGTCCAGTCCTTGGACACATTCAAGATCAGGCTGGACCAGACTCTGAGCACCTGACTGAGATATAGACGACCCTGTTCACTGTGGGGACTGTTGAAGCAGATGACCTTTACACATCCCTTCCAACTCAAATGATTCTATGATTCTGACATTCTATGAAATAGTATCTCCTCATGCACTGTTATCATCTTATCAAATGTCACAAAATGATTAAGGTTTGATCTCTCATTATTTTTATTCTGCCTGTCTTCTCATTCATCCTGAAGCCATCAGCACAGAGGGGATGGTGCACCCATGCTGAACCAACATGCTGAAAATTTCTTTCATTGCTGAGGATCAGAAAAACTAGGTCGAAGACTGTTGATGCTCATCCTCAAAAAAAGCATGAAAAGAGGTAGAAAGTCCTTTCAGAAACATTATGAGCACAAGTTATCATGTAAAAAGTCAATTAGCATTCTTCCATTTAAAACCACATTGACCAGAATTGGTAATCTTGTACTGAAAATATTTTCTAGATTAGTACTAAGAAAATACAGACCTGTGATTGTAAAGGCTTCTGAAAGCGTTTTTGGGTAGTTTCTCTGATTGTTAAAGGCAGAAGATTGTTGTTTCATTTAGGAGACCTGCATTACTATTTATAATGAAACTTAGGCACTTGAAGTACCAGAATACAAAGGTTATACTTTCAATACATAAAGTAATCGCATTTTCCAGACAGGATGACAGAGTCAATTTCTTTTTAAATCCATTTTTAAGGATTATCAGGAGGAACAAAGCACAGATCTCTACTTATTGGGAAATAAAATATTTGTATTTTTTACCCTTCAAAATTCATTTTAAACTTTAATGGACTACTGAATAAAGTTTAAAATCATGTAAGAGTCACACTAATCTGCCTAAAATGTTGTAGAAAAAATACCAGCACTTTAATACAAATGTCTTTTTACTGAATAATTAACAGCTTCAACACATCTACTTCCAATAAAAGATTTTTTTTTCATTCAAAAGACAAAGCAAGACATAAAATGCTTTAGCACAACAGCTATAGTAATTACAGTACAATCTTGCTGTAAAATCATTACCATCTCAGTAGTTCTGAAGAAAGGATAGAGTACACGTAATGCATATATAACAATGTAAAAAATATGAATAAGGGTTTTATTTAGAATTGCAATACTGTAATTAAAATGAAGAAAAGAAAAATTGTAGGAGATGGTAGAATCCAGCACTCTATGTAATGCATAAAACTGACTTCTGTAATTTGGAATTGTTAAAAATAAGTGTTCTGTTGAAGAATTGCCAAATCAAAGTACTTGAAAGTAGATCTTGGTAATGAGAAGTAGAACATTAGAAAAGCTTAAACACACTTGAGAACTGTATAAACGTTTAAAAGAGAAAAGAATCAAGCAGACAAATTTTCCTTTATATTCTTTGAGGGGGATGAAATGTAATATGAGCATTTTTACGCACGTGAGCTTCATCTAGGCTTTGCCTACTTGAGAAAATAAATTTGAATTAAGGTCAGGTGTGAAACTGAAATTTACTATCTATCCTTGAATAGCATCCTCTTGAACACTTCAGAATGAGTAGAACTAAACAGAAACAAGTCCCTGGAACTCGTCAAGAAGGATATTTCCCCAGAAATTATTTTTGAGCATTATCCAGCATATGGGCTATATGCATATGGTCTTTAGTCCAGCAAACAGTTGCAACAAGAACTGTAGCAAACCAAATAAAAATAGCTTGTAGTGAATTCCTTGTACAGAGCAGCCATTTTTTTTCTCAGCCGGGGAAGTGCCTGACACCTCCATATGCAGGGCCCAGGCTTTGTAGATCCAGGAAGTTAAAATGGATTAAAGTCGGTGCTGAGGCTTTAGATGCTGGTATTCCTTTGCCTTAATTCATGTTATAAGTAACAGCCTCCCCTATTCCTTCTGCTCTCACCTGGCCATATTTAATAAAAACAGACTAATACACTGTGAGACATTATGCAGACCGTAGTAAACTGCAGCCTAGCACTTTACGCACAGGACATCACAATGGCAGAGGCCAATATCCTTGTCATAGAATTGCCTAGATTTTTCTCTACTGCATCTAAGAAATTTTCAAAAGCAGTTCTTAATAACATAAAATTATGCTCTTAATTTCTGCGCACTTCTAGGATTCTGAAATTAAAATCTGATTTTTTTCAGAGTGACAGCAGTACAACATCCCTAAATGTACCTCTCCAAGGAAGTGAAATGTAGTCTTGAAGACTTCAGCTTCGTTACAGTCATGAGAACCACTAAGCGCTTCATTTTTCACAGTCATACTGAATGAATCACTATCCTTCAGTCTCTATGCAAAGCCATAACATTCCGTCCAAGAACCTGGTTATAATTAAATTTTGAAATTGAAAACCAGTTAAGTTCTTGAGTCTATGATATAAGTTTATCTACATACTTACTAAGGATTTAGAAAAAACAAACATGACTTGAAATCAAAAACAGCTTGCTAGAGAGATTTAGAAAATGCAAGTACATACTGTGATTTGTCTGACATTCCTAAACAATAAATTGTAGTGTTTTCCATTGTATTTCAGATTGTCCTATATTTATAATGGAATGCTTATTTTTTAAATTATTTGCTTTAATCTATTATTAGACTACTCAAAGAAGTAAACCACTGTTCTGCCCAAGAAAAGCAAGTCAGCTGTTATACTGTTGTAACCAGTCCCAGGCCTTGATCATGAGATAGTGCTCACCTGAGTGACAACCAGAAGTACCGTAGTAGAAGTAGTACAGCAAAGTATGGAGGAGTTACATTTTGTAAATTAATGGAAATGACAAAGTGCCTGGCTCTGCAGTCTGATATCACTATGTTACTTTCTCCTGCAGATCTCTACATAATGCTTGTTCAGGCTGGAGAAAAGCAAATCTCTGGGGCAAATCTCATTCTGGCCTTTCAGCGATGTGATTCTATTCCACACAGGACATTCTTGAATGGACAATGGTCGAAAGAAAAAAAAAACAAAAAAAAACAATACTAAAGAGCGATTCATTTTTGCTGAATGTGGTTCTACACACATGAACTGATCGAGAAAGCCATGAAAAGAACAGCTAAACTTTAATGAGACTAGTGCTTACGGCCTATTTGACTGTGATCATTGCGATGAAAAGTGCACATAACATTTTACTGCTAATTGTACAGGTTGAGATAATCAGGTTATAGTGTAAATTCACTACAGAAAGAACCTGAAAATCAGATGGGTATCATTGTTTGGGTAGGCAACTGTTTTCTTAGGTCAGCAAAGGACAGTAACTGCTGAAGGCTGCATATGTGCCTATATGGTTTGAATACACTGGTCAGTACCCTGGTTGTCCATCTGCTGTGCAATGTTCAGTAACACCTGATTTGACCGTACTCAGAAGTGTGCATTGTAAGTCCAAATTTTCTGTGGCTTTGGGATTTTCATAATGCTATATTTTATATTTATTTTGGACTATAAATTTTATTTTAAGAAACACTAAAATTGTGACTTTAAGTGATTTGTAAGTTGATCCAAGGATTCAAGGAAGGAAGTACGAGAAGTTTCTGCGTTAACACTGGCCACGGGTTTTCACTTTCTGCAATGATAATCACCAAAAGATAAAGAGATTAAAAAAAAATCACATCTGTTTCTGTGGTATACCTCGAAAAAATATGGAAAAGCAAAAAGATCTCAAAATACCCAACTGGAAGGTGGATATGTAGATATATGCTCCATTTTGTTAACAACTGTAATAACACCTGCAGTGACAACTGTATTCTCCTTAAGGCTGGGGGATAAAATCATGTAACAAAAAGACCTAAGCCTATCTTTTAAACATTTAAGGCAAAAGGGAAGATCTGCTTCCTTTTTAGGAAACCTGTGCTGAAATACCTGATAAATTAACTGAGAGCATGCAGAAAAGACAGGTTAAAGCTCTTCTCTGTAATAGACAGCCAAGGAATATGAATGAAATGTGAGCAAGCCAGAGTGTAGACAGTGACATTCAATATAGTAACTAAAGCAGCAAAAATACTTACGTATTTTTATGAAGAAACTTGCCCAAACCTCAATAATATGAATTAAAGTGAGAGTGCCGGAACAGATAACAGCTAAAAAAGAGGTCCATGATATAACTTTAGGAAAATAGTTCTCTATTCTTCCAATTAATCTTCAGTTTGTATTGTATTTTAAATTTGCTGTCTGACAAGTGTGCTTCTAACTTTGCATAGATCAGCATATATTTTAAAATACTGCCAGTATTCTGCAGTTGGATACATTGTAATGCATTTTACATGAAGAAGAAATGAAACTAAAATTAATATAATAATTTCCCTCCTGTAGATCCTGGATCAGGTATTAAAGAAAAGCACTTGTATTACTGCAAGTCGGATTGAATGTGAAGTTAATCCATAGAGTAATTTAAAGTATATTTTCCATAAAATATCAGATTTCTATTCTAGTTTTCAAAATGTACTAGTACATAAGTACTTGTTTAAGCTTTTCATTTACTATGATTACTATTTTGAGGCCATGCCAACTGCATTTTGTTCAAATTTTAATCCAGAATAGTTAATCTCAGACTCCACTATGGAATACCGAAGTTCAGACAGGAGCAACATTAAATGAACAAACACAAAACAACAGAATAAGATATTCCCATGGTATAAAGAAATCAACCTTTTCAAAACTTCTGACTAAATAACAACTCCAGAAAATGATTAATCAGAAGAAGATAATTATTTTCTGATAACAGAATTGGAGAGGCTTACTCAGCCAGAGCTATTTTGCTAGATTCTGATATATTAAAAAAAAGAAAGAAAGAGAGAGAAATATTGGCACCTCAACCACAAATATGATTACAGAAACGACAAAAATGTACTAAACTTTCACGACCTCTTTAGTGCTATCTAGCTGTCTGACACAGATCTCAATTATTTTTGCAAGAGGAGGAATTAATTCCTCTCAGAGGAAGAATATTTCTACATGCAAATATATATCTGAATATAAATCAAAGTGAGCCCCAAAATCTGACAACATATAACATAACTATGGGAATAATTTTCCTTTGAGGAGGATTTGAGAGTGCTACCCCTGTGGTTTACCATCTGTGGTTTCAACCATACTGTCACTTTTAGGATGGAAATGCAGGCTGCAGTTCTTCATCACACACTAACCTCACAAGTCTGGCTGCACTATGCACTTACAGACCTTTTTCTTTCAGAAGCCCATGAAAGCTGCTGAGTAAAGCAATTCAGATTCATTTGAAACATCAATACTCTGATGAATTTAGCCCCCAAATGCATAAAAACGAGCACAAAGATTACAGCAATAAGGCCTGTATATTTTCCCCTGCTTTTCCACTCGATTCATTTGCAGCATTCTCCAGAAAAATTTCAGTCCCACAAATGCAAAACGTTATACATAATATTGGATTGAATTAGAAAATTCTGCAGTATATCTTCTTTTCTTTCCAGACCTAGCTCGCAAAGAATTTGAGAAGAAAAGCCCTAGCAGAAGCAGAGCTGTGCTGATGCCCTGCAGAGCCACAGCAGCAGCCAGCTGAGTGAAGTAACTTTGGTGTCAGCAAGTGGGACTCTCTAGCTCGTCCACATAGGTCAGAAGGATTCACCATGCTAGTATTTCCCAAACAACGCAAGTACCAAACTGTCTTGTGCTATATCCACACCAACATATTTTTGGTGTATTGCAACTCACTGACAACAGTCATTCATTTAGTCTCAGCTGCTATTGCTGCATAGAAGGATCCAACTTGCTCAGGACAGTTTCTGATATAGCCTCTTTAGAGCTGCAATTTATAAGTTGTGCATATGGCAGAATGATTTTTAACTGGCTTGAAATATTCCAAGAGGAAAACACAATAATTACTTGATGTTCAAAACCATTTATGAACACCATTTAACTTCACCAGATTTCTACTAGGAGTGGATGTAGAAATTATGTCTGAAATGATGAAATTTTGCTGTCTTTTAAAGAATCCAAAATGTCCTTTCTTTGACGATGCTGGAATAAATTCTACCTTAAGCATCACAAAGTTTTTCAGTAGCATCCCTTATAACACTGTAAATTTAAGGCATCTAAGGCCCAGGTCTGCTTTGGAAATTATGTTGGTTTTTTTCCCTGCAGAATTGCTCCAATGTTTTCTTGTGATGAATAATGCAGTTTTTGAACTGCCTTTCTGAATCTTGTCAGCACTTCCCAATTCCGCATTTGTAAAACTGTGGCACTTTTCCAAACCATATTGTCTCATAAATCTTCTTTAAACAGAAAAATCTTGAAACAGTATTTTGAAGACCTACATCACTGAATGAACATGGAAACTTTTCTTTTACAAGTAGGATTATAGGAGCCCCATAAAACTCAGTTAAGAGGTTTTTCAGACCTTGCAGAGATTTTAAACAGAAACTAAGATAAATATATAATGAAAATCCTATTCACAATGTCTACAGAAACACTGTTTAGTGGACCAGTCATTGCATTCAACTATCTGCTCATAATTATTAAAAAGATAAACACTGTTGTAAGATGGATTCATTTTAATGCCTTTCGTCTACTAATGAAAATATATCCCTGCAGTTTCTCTGCTGTTGGATCAGACAGCATAACTGTGTGATCTACCAGACCATTTATCAGCGTCCTCCTACAGAAATTGGATGTTTTTACGTAGCTGCTAGATTCAGCAATCATTCTGAAAATTAAAAGGAGAATGCTTTAATTTGTGGTAAGTGCAGCATATCAGTGAGTTACAGTGGCTCTCCTAAGGTTCCATGTTCTATTCCAAATTCATATTGGACATAATCTCAATATTTAACTTTTATACTTAATGCCATAGGAATTCATAGCACTTCACATAGCATAGTAAACAAAAGCACAAGAACTTCCTCAGAACTTTCACGTGTTTCACAAAAAGTTAGTTATTTCTGAATAAGTTGTTTTTGTTGTTTATCAAGTAGGCCATAAGTATGGGCCTTTTTCTCAAGCAAAATGTTACTGAAAATGATACAGTACAAGAAGTGCTTTTGGTTTAGAATAATTAGCTTTTCCATATGAAAAGCACGTCTGTATTTTGTCAAAAACTTCTTATCAGTAAAATACAGAACGGTGAAAGCATTTTGCAGTCACTCTGCATTTTTCTGCATGTTCACACTGGTACAAGACAGAACAGCTTTATGTCCTCAGCAGTTCACTCTCATGCATCAGCCTCTGGGCCATCTGATAAGGACTGTTCTGCTCCTCTAAATCAGTACACACATTAGGACCTTTGCTTAGCTGACGTAAGTATTTATCGGCCAATTCCAGAACGTCTGTTTTATCAGAGGAACTCTCACCAGTCCAGCAACAAACAGTCTGGTCCCAGTTCCCAGTCTTCATGATTTTATGTTCCATTTTGCTCATGACCGCTCAGACTAGGACACCAGGATGGAGTAGGAACCGTGATTTCCAGCTATAAAAATGAGCATCTTGATTTACAATTCCATACTTTTTTTCATGTGCACACAGAAGGAAATTAACTGCATTTTTTTCAGAGAGGAGCAGGTGGCAAAGTAGAGGCTAAAAATTCACAAGGGAAATAAATGAACCTATTAAGTTCCCATCCGTGTTCATTTTAACTAAATTAAATTTTGTCCTATAACCAATAATAAATTATTAACAGCATGATTGTAAATGGCTGTGAAAGTGTTGTCAACTCCAGCAAAACGTGCCAAATTCTTCATTTTAGACTAAGACAATGTGAGCTATTCACACATGAATAAATACACTGCAACTATACTACCTAAGATAATTTCCAGTAGAACGAAGTAAAAATATCCATTTCTATCAATGGAATCAAGATTGAATCTCAGGATCCAGTTGAATCAGTGGAGCCAGGCAGATTGGACTGTAACTGTCACTCTTTAGGAGAGGAGGAAATGCATCTTGTGCCAAAGTATCTAATCAAATTTTTGTTCACCCCAACAGATTCGGGTTTCCACATACTAAACTTTTTGCCAGAACTGCAATACTTAGCAGTTTTTGATCACGCACTACACACGTATGTGTAGTTGACAAATTTTCATGACAAACATATGGGATGGATTAAAAAAGATAAAGATTCTGGAAAACTGAAGCGTACCTCATCTACTTCGCAGAAAACTTTTAAATTTCCTAAAGGCACAATGTGGGGTTTTTGTTCATGTTCTGTTCAGTCACTTTTGACAGAATGATAGGAAATTTTAGCTTCATCTCTTTGTCTCTAGAGAGACACACATCAACTGAGAATATCTACAGACGCCAAAAAGAAACATTCTATTAAACTGCTTGAAGAATCATAACTGGTGTAACGTCAAAAGATTCACCAAACTTTCACCTGCTTATCAATACATACAGCTGTCCATTAATGCCAGCTGGAGAGAGAGGTTGTGGAGCTGAAAATGTTCAGGAAAAAAAAAAAAAAAAAGAAGGAAAACAGTTGCCACGGTAAATGTATGTTTTTCTTCGCATCTCTTTTCTTAGAGATGTAAAGGAAACGTTTCCAAGGAACCGCATATACCTGATGTGCTGGAAGGACTGGCTTCCTCCCATGACCCAACAAACAGTGCCAAAAGCAGCTCTGCTGCCTGTAGCTTTTGCTAGCTACCAGGAAAGGAGCCAATCTTTGGAGTAAGTCATGCTGTCCTCAGGTTCAAGGTTTGGCACAAGTTTCAGCTCTAATATCATGTTAAAAATTCAATTATTAAGAACATAGTTTAATCAAAATTTTGAAAGTATTAATAAAATGTATAGTCAACATCAGATATGGTAAAGAAAAAATAGCAGCGTTCATAATAAAAGTACAACATAACACAAATGCCACTAATACCCATTAAAAAAAAAAAAAAAGATTCATAAGAGAAAAGTCCCTGCTGCACTGCTTTTGCTCTAAGACCTCAGCATTTAAAACTGTGCAGCTAGTTCAGTGTGCAACATTTACACATTTGAAAGGAATCCTGATGGGAATGCGTTATGCCTGTTGCTCTCTGAAACAGAAGGAAAAGGAATATAGGCAAATAACTATAGAGAGGATTAAAAACCAGCTACATGCTCACATAATACACAAGAAAAGACAACCTTTCCATTTCCATTGGCCAGAATACGTATCAACCTCTAAAAAGCCAGTGCATATAAATAATGTATCTGCTTAGGTCATCTGCAGAGCTTTCTATACAGCAAAGAATTGAATTATGGTTTCCTGTTCTGTTATTTGTTGTCTTTGGTCAGTACCCAGGTGCATGGAAAAGTTTTCAAAGTAATGTTTATCACTGAAAAAGAAAATTCTTGAGAGCTACAAACTAGCTAGCTTCTTTAGCAGGAAGAAGAGGATTTGCTTAATGTCATTCTGGCACACAAAACATAAATCTGGTCTCAGAAAGAGCTGCTTTATAGTTCAGGCTTTTGTTTCCTTCACAAATTTCACACTATCAGAACTGACAGAAGATTTTACAAGCCCTAAAGTGCAAAGCCTTCTGCATAAATATACACATTCATTTTTAGTTATTAGCTCTGCAAGTTGTGTGGCTTTGCTTATATGATATTATGAACAAGACAAATTTTGAATGCTCTATCATTTATCAAAGTTCCCTTCAAGAACAGCTGCTGCATAGCCAGACTGGAGAGCTGGAGAGCTCTGTCATGTACATTTTACCCACAACAGTTAGAAATTATGTGGATAAGCAGTTCCATTAAGCATCAAGAGGGAGATGATGTAATTAAAGGCTTGCACAAGTTGGCCTTAGAACAAAACAAAACACCCAGGATCCCAATTTCTGATCAGACATCTTATACATTAAATATACATTATGCCCAGAAACAGGAGGCTTAAACCCGTTCCCAAATGCAGGCATTTAGTGCCATTTGAGAAGCCCTGGAGTATCTCACCTGGTCCCCAGCTGCTGCTCCAGAAGAGCACAGGTGTCCTGCAGGTCCTGTGTCATATCTGCCAGCCCTGGGTGGTATCCCAGGCACCTGTGAGTGCTTCAGATAGCACTAGATGCCTGTGTCTGAGCGACTGATTCCCGCCTAGGCTGTCATTTCTTTACAGGTTAAGAAGATAGATGCTCCTTCAGACAGAAGATATTCAGTTCAGAAATTACTGAAATCTACTTGAAGACAAATGGAAGAGGGGTTACATTTCTTCAGAGACAGAGAGTGTGTGGGATGGTGCTACTGCAGTATGACATAAAAAGCTGATCTCGTACATGTGTTGTGAGCAGAACAGAAAAAAAAAAGCCAGAGAGACGGAGACAGGAAAAGCGCATATATACTGCAGCGTTCTGAGATGTTAGAAACACAATTATCCCGTTTTGCATGATTTTTCACCTCTTGCAATTGGTTATAACCTTGGTTAACCATGTAGGCCCTATTTGTTACCATGTCCAGGTTTTAACTCACTTCTCAGACAAGCAGGACTCCCTTCTGACACACAAAGGAAATTAATATATCTATTGTTACACCAAAATCTTTTTATACCACTAACACTGCATTAAAGGAGCACTGATTATAACTGCCTCCACTCTTGAGCAACTGCCATGTTGCAACAACTAATGTACTGGCCATAAGATAAATGGGAACCCAACCTATTTGATAAAATATTTGGCAAATCTTCTCTTCTGAGATGAGCTGTGATCTGCCATCCAAGCTTGTGCTCTGTGCTCACAATCCAGTTTATTAGTTACTAGGTCTGCCTACTCAGTTACCCAGGGAACACACAAGTGCTCCAGCGCAAGCAGCTCCCTCCTCCCCCCACTGTCTCCCAGCACTAAGCTCCCTGCACCCCTCCCCATCCCTCTAAGCTGAGGACACACACCACTCTTCCCTGGGAAGAGACTGGCTGAGATTTTTTTTTCCCCCTCAGTCAGTTCTGTGAGACCAAACCTGCCCCAAGGAACGCAGCTCACATGCTGCATGCGACACACTGCAATGCAGGCCTCCACCTGGGGGCTGCACATTTGACCTCCAAATCCCTTTCAGATAGTTTTGTGTGAGGATGAGGAAGGAACTAAAGGACGAAAGTGCTTAAAACCATTGTTTATCTTAGGTGCATTTCTGAAAATGACAGCCTCTTGGAGAATAACTCAACACTCTATTCCAGTTTTAATATATATACATAGTTTACCATATTCAGTCATTTTCTAGGCTTTATGACTGTATATGAGATAAACCTTAATTCACAAAACATGAATTTTTTTAGAGATTTTTAAAACGTGCGAGTAGCTTATATATGTTTATGTAAAAGTAATGGTCAAAGAGGAATCAGTAGCTGACAACAAGGAACTGAAGGCCCAAAAAAATGGATGCTTACTAGAATGTTCTGGCTGGATTTACTGAGTCTGCATCTTATGCATTCTCCCTCTCACTAAGACTGCAGAGTTTAATGAGTTTAGCTGACAAGAGTTAAATATCTTAGCTCTCACGGTCTTCAGTCTTTCATCTATACAAAATTATCAAATATAATTTATGCACAATACCATAAGCCAGTAAGGGGAATTCATTAAACCAATAAAGCATCTCTTTCCCGGGCTCTTTCTGTCTGTAGAATTTACAGATTTCTCAACAGTCTCATATTTGCCACGACCATAGGACACATATCATCCCTAAAAGGGTGATAAATACTACTTGTGATTCGTTTAGTTTTATGAGGTTCTGGAAATGATAAGTTTATGAATACAATCATACAAGAGTGAATGGATTCATTGTCACCGCACCCACTAATCTTTTATATAAACTATTAGTATCTTTTTCCTTTTAAAAGAAAGCATTTGTCAATACAATGCCATTTCATCCATTACAAACTAGAAAACGAATGTGTTTGGGCCATGTACAACGCAAGTCCTGTGCAATGCATGCAAGTAATTAATTCAGTATCTTTATGTGTTCAAATTTAGACATTATTTGTTTCTCCAGATTCGCATTAAAGAAGATGGCAGTTCTGTTCTTTTCCCACTATTCACTCAGTACTGCTCAATACAGGAGGCAACCATCTTACGCTGCTGCAGCAAGCTCCCAGCCGCTAGCAGTTCTTTGACTTTGGTTCTGGCCTACAGCACTACTGTTGCTGTATAGAAGCTTTCTGCTAAAAAGTCTTAAATTACTTTATATTACTTATAAAAGTAATATAAATAAACATATCCTTCTATCTCTCCACACAACCCATTCTGCAAAAATCAGACTTTTTACTTTTTATGGCCATCAAAGTGTATGGAGGAAAATACTGGCCTGGCAACAACTCAGACACTTGTAGCAGCTCTTGTAAGAGGCCACTGGCCCTCTCACACTGCTTTTCCACTTAAAGACACCAGGAAAGCACCAGCCTCAGGTGCGGCATTTGGAGCAGCTGCACAGTAGAGACCTTCACAGTGGTGTCCTAAAGTTGGGACAGAAGTAAGCTTAGTCCACGCTTCTGAGAAGACTTGAATTAGCACTACTGCAATTCCATAATTGTAATATTTACAGTTTTCCAAAGGAAAGAAGTACTATTTGTTGAATCAGAAGGCCTTGTTTGTGAACAATGGAAAATACTACTAAACTGTACTTTTCAAACAGTGCCAGTTATTTTGCTACAGAATTGCACAGCATACCATATCACGTCACTAGAGACCAAAATAAAACCTTCCCAGAAACCCAAGTGCCCTATAATACTAATTTTAAGAGATTCCAAAGTTATTCCAAGCAAATGGCTTTATCTAAATTTGGCTATTATTTCCTATAGTCAAACTGATTTTGAGCAAGGCTGTGTGTTTTGTATAAACATAGGAAATGACACAGAACAATGTTTTCTCTCTGTGCACCATATGAACCGTATCTCACAGAATGTCAGCTGAAATGAAGAGCAGAACTGAAGGTTACGAGGGAAACCTTCACTTGTGATTCTCCCTTAGCACCAATTACATAAAGTAATTACACAAAGTAATTACACAAAGGCTGCTTACCCCCTTAGAGACATCTGAAGAACATTCTCCACGGAAATGTCTGAATGCATTTCTAGAGTTATAAAGTCATTTGTCAGCTGTAAAACCAAACCTTCAGTTGTATGAAATACTTCAGAGGTCTCTCTGCTGAAAAAGACCCAGACAAGTTCAAATGGTTCCACTTCTTCTGTATCAGGGCCTATCCACGAGTCTTACACATTCATTTTGTTACAGTTTTGCTCATGCTTTTGTTGCTACTGGCATTACTGAAATTTAGTCATAATCATCAGGTATCAAAAGAGAAGAAGAAAAAAAGTACACTAGCAGTGAAGTATAACAGAGGTAAAACTGTATGGAAGTTTTCCGCTCCCTGGCCTTTCCTGACTATTTTATATGGAAAACTTGAAAAGATCACAGTCTCATCCAGCTATTGCCTGACACAGGAGTAACTGCCACTGTTTAATTAACAGTGCAGTGTAATAGTGAAGTGCACTGCCACTTCTTATATTATTTTTTGTAAGAGGTGCGTTTATTCATTTACTGTGATCAAATCTGTTGGGTTATCTAGAGAACAGCCAAACTCAGCATACATGAGCGCAGGTCAGTTGCAAAGGCTTGGAAGTGCTGATGTCTCAGAGTCCCAACAGAGGAATCCCCTTCAAGGTCAGGGACAATCATGCCCTGCACATTCACCAGCCAGAAGTGTTTCATCAGAAGGTAAAACGACAGTGAAAGCAAGAGGAAAAAAAAAAAAAAACAGAACTACTGCCCATATCTTGTACTAACCAAGAAAGCACATCCTGTGTGAGAAAAAACTTCTTCCTTCTCATATTCACATTGCGTAATATTTATCTAACTTGCTTTGTCTTAAGTCAGGAGATACATTACGTCCAGATGTCAATAGTTAAAATTCTGTCTCAGCCTGGGCTTAAAAGTAGAAATAAAACCTAACCCTGCAACTTTTGACATTTCCAGCATGGACAGCTTGTGCATAAAAACTGAATCTGACTCAACGATTTTCAAATAAAAAGACATAAGCAAGTTTTCAGCTTGGTTTTACCTTTCAAAAGTATTTATGGTAAAGTGAAACTCAGTGAATAAACAAACACATTTGTTTTGATAAAAATATAGTGATTTTAAGTTACTTAGCACTTGAAGAATAGTCTAAAATTTTATGGAGAATGTCAAATCTGATTTTCTAATTTTACAAAAGCAAAAATAGTTTCTGGTTTAAAAGATGACTTTCCGAAACAAACAAACAAAAGAAAGAAAGAAAGAAATACACCATCATCACATGCTCACACAGGAAACGTTATGTGGGGGGAAAAAAAAAAAACAAAAACATTTTGAAGAAATCTCTCATAAAAACAGAAATCTATAAATCATTAAATGGCTTGAAAGAAATACTTTCAGAAGAAATCTACAGTCAATTTGTCATGAGTTCTTTGATAAGTATGACCAAATAGAAGGCCATAAAGAATCAGCAATGAAATATCTGATCTTCATCTATAGCCTGCATATTATTCTGCTCTGCCATCACCCAAAATGACCTTAGCAAACAATATTGCCACGTTGTCAATAAAATCTGAATAGCTGCTTCCACAGTTGGACCCACTCCAATTAAAATTTTTACTAAAAATTTTGCAGAGTCCTACCAATTTTGGTTAATTCACACTTAGAGAAAGAGGTTTTGCTAACATCTCAAAATGTCATCTTCACATACTTACTTGTGTTCTATGTTCAGTCTTGAGCAGAAGAAAGTAATCCATATAAATGTAGTAATGAGTGGGTCTTCACATTCTGTAATAAATACATGTTTAAGAGTTTCTATGTTGCATAGCTACAGCCAGTAGGTAATCTAAGCTTTCCTAATCTATTTTCCTTTTCACAGTTGGAAATTTTCCAAAAACTATTATATTAAAAGAGCTTGAATCCCAAAGCATCTTGTTTGGAAATTAAACAAGCAAATAACTGTATGGATTTCTATCCATACATTTCTATCATTGTAACAAAGTACTTAATTGATGTATTAACTCGCTACTTCTGTTTATCAATGCTGTGTATTTGTATAATTTGTATTTTGGCTGTGCTAAAATGTTAAGACATAAAGTGGACAAGACTTATAGTAAGAGGTTTTATTTGGTGGAATAAATTTCCATAGCACTTTCTGTCCAAGGATATTGTGGCAGTCTATAAACAAGTTGAGAATTATACATCAAAATTTTATCTCTGTTCTACAAATAGGGGTACTGAGGAACATGAGAAGCTTGGTGCCAAGGGTCATGGGAAATAACACACAACTATCTTGGCTCACGGGCTTATTCTTTGCCACTTTGTGCCATGTGTTTCTCCTGTGTGGTATGCCACCCAAAACTGCATTCTGAAGACATTGCAGTGATTCATTACTGGAAACCACCTGCATATCCAGACCTAATTTTTACATAAAGATCAAAATGCTTTCTACAGATTCCAGTACTGGTGTTTGCATTCCAGTTTTTAAGTCACCTTTCTGCCATAATCAGAAGAGTTCTCTCTGTTCTCTGGACTAAATACTCCAGCTTAAAAATAAATAAATAAATAGTTTTAGAAGGGTTGACCGTGCCAGGCATATTTCATTTATTTGGATATGACTGGTTGCATTCAGAGTAGTTGCAGCCTTTCAGATACAGTTGCAAGATTATATAAGCCTAAAAAATTGTAGCTACCCTGTTGTAAATCTCTGAAATACACAGAAATATAGTGCAAAACCCAGTGAACTTTTACAACCTGTGCCTCAGATGACTGTCTTTTCTTTCTTTTTTTCCAACACAGCTGTTCCTTCTCACAGTCCTCTAAAAGATAGTTGGCTGATTTAAATCTTCACAGTCCTGACATTTTCATACACTGTAAGGTTGAGCAGAAATGGAAGGATAGATCTTCTATGGGAAAAACAGTTTGCCTACTTATTTTACCACAAGACATTAGCACTAAGCTAGTACGACACCAGTTTGCTGTCATTGTAGCTGGTGCACCCAAGTGACAGCACCATCAAGACTCAGATGAAGCTTAATAACAGAATGGTGGTAATAAAGGCCAATTCTTCTTGGTTTTATATTTGACTATTAGAGACCTGGACAGAGTTGCTGACATAATTGCAAGGTCACATCAATTGCATGCTATTCCTCTATACTGAAAAGCATGTTTTACAACAAACACTAAGAAGTTAATTTCCTGCTAACTCAGCAGTATGCAGAGGAGGGGGTTTTGTACCTTTTTGTATGCTACAGAGTCTTTGCCAGTGATTCTCTTTAAAGTGTATAGGATTGAGAATTACAGACTGGAAGAGACCCCATTATGTCCAATGTCCTTCTAAAAGCACATTTAGCCATAAGATCAAATTATTTTCTATTCATAGGCTAAAGGAAACTTATCAGAACATACTGTAACTGTTGCAATACAATGGATCCATAATAGCTGTAGGTAAGTAACTTACTTGCTGAAGAGATTACAAAAGTAATGATGAAAAAAAAAATGATTGCTCTGCGCAAAGTAATTTGAAAGCTATGAAATGCCATAATCCTATCAGAAAATCATTCAGTATTTTTACAGTACTGAAAAACAAAATAGGTAAGCCTGTCTGTTATAAATTCATGAAGTCAATCTTTAATTGCATGAAAATTACCCTTATATTCTTTCCTAATTTTTAAATTAAAGACAGACGATCCTAGAATTCCAGAAGCCATAACCAGTCTGACAAAAAATATCAATTTTCAGTTGCATCATATTCAAAATCCTTATGAGGTGATACTTCAGTTGTTAACAAATTTCTGGACCTAATGATAATTCTACAAAATTGTTAAATTCAAATCACACTCATAAAAGCTGTGGTTATTTGAATACATTCACACATACAGGTCTAGAATGGAAACTGTCTTTGTTTTGAAGTGATGTTTAGCTGTGTAACTCCGTGCTACTCTTTGATATCAAAGTGATTTTTTTTTTCACTAGAAAAATAAGCAAGGATAACAAGACTTTTTCATCTGTAAATCATTTTATAATTGGTATACTCAAAAAATTAATAATGCTTTATGTTTCATTTTTCTCCAAGGAACATAAGAATAATCATCTCATTTTGTTTAAAGGTAAATATTTCAATATCATTAAATGATAGATAACCTATTTTTCCTCAACTTCCTTTTCTAAAATTCCATTACATAATGATTGAATTCCCATCACCAGTTCTACTGCTGCTTAGTAAGTAGTAATAGTAGAGCACAGTTACTCCCTTTTATTCATCAAGTACTTAAGGAGGTTGACATATTTTGGGTTACTTTCTAGATGTTCTGACATTTATCAGTGCCAACATTTACCTTCATAATATAAGAGGTTATGCAGAAATAAAATAGCTTTGAAAGCCACTGGGACAGAAACCATGTGATATAGCAAAACTTCTAGGAAAGGAAGACCCTGTTTGCTGTTCAAGAGGACAAACAGTTCTACATCAGGAAATGAATGGATGGTGTTTCTCATGTACAATATTTACTACAAACCAACAGCACCCTCAAAACATACCTTTTAATATGTTCACTTTGATTTTAGTGCTTACATGCCAACAATAGGTATTCGAGTCAATGGTACTGATGAAGAAACTAATTATTTAGCTACACTTTCTTTTGAAATGTCTCTGCATTTTTTACAATCAAATCTTTTCCCCATCTATAAATAAAGTCCACAGAATTAAATTGAAATATGTATCAGATTTCACACAATCTTGAAAAGTTTTTGTACCTAAGATACAGTATTTCTCACATCATTTAAGAACTCCTACGATAACTGCTTGTCCAAAGTCCTCTTCTGCCATGCACATGGAGGAAACTCTACCCACTGGTAAAGGTCCATTAATGCCACTAGTGGAAGAAATAGTTTCTCAAAACTCAGAAGTCACCATGTGCCTTAGGAGGAACAGCTGAAACACATATAAGCAGATCTCTGTGGCCTTATTTCCTCTCATTCAGCATGCACAGATGTTAAACACATTTTATGGCCTACTATGTCAGAAGTCTGTATTGCTTCATAGAGAAGTTCTAACGTCTGATTGCCAAATGTACAACTTGAATTCATAAATGTTTTTTCCAATGTGTAAAATCAAATCAGTTATCAGCAAACAAAAGACAGAATTTGTCCTTCAATCAGCAGACTATTTAAGCACATGTGCAACTCTAAAGTCATGACCAGCCCTCTGAGGTCAACAGACTGCTTTCATCTGCTTCACAGATATGAGTGTCAGAGCAGATATCATCTCAGCTTGCCTATTTTGATTGCATGAATTTTTAGAGCTGCTATTGGTCAAGATCATCAACTCTTTTCCAATTCACTTTGACATTCATTGATACTAGCTGAAAGTTTATGGAGACAAAACAGTGGATGCAAGTACAGCGAGGTGGTGGGTGGTGCGTTTCGGCAGTAGCAGCAGCAGCGTGAAAGACAAGCTATGTTCTGAACAGCCATGCACAACTGCCACACCACAAAAGGAAGAGGGTCTCAATCAGTTTATCCATGTGAGTAGGCTGCCAGTGGTGACTATGTTGAAAGATAGTGCTTTGTAGTTAAGAAATGGCTCTGTCAAGTTATTGTGTTCTTTGTATTTGCTGCAGTTTCCATGGAAATAAATAGGAGGCATTGGTTCCGGAGTGATCTACATACATGTCTTCAAAAGGTTTTATTTACAGACTTGAGTATAGCATATTATATTTAAGAATTTTTTGTTTGTTTTTTTTGTTTGTTTGTTTTTGTTTTTTTTGTTGCAGTAGGCAACAATTTAACAGCCTTCTGGTGTGTCAGTCACTCCTCCCAGTTTTGTATCATCAGCAAACTTGCTGAGGGTGTACTCTATCCCTTCATCCAGGTCATCAATGAAGGTCTTAAGCCAGTACTGACCCCTGTGGTACACCACTAGCTACAGGGGCCCAGCTAGAATCTGTGCCACTGATCACAACACTGTGAGCTCTGCCAGTGAGCCAGTTCTCAATGTACTTCACTGTCCACTCATTCTTCCCACACTTCCTAAGCTTACCTACAAGGATATTATGGAAGACAGTGTTGAAAGCCTTACCAAAGTCAAAGTAGGCATGTCCCCTCATCTACCCAGCCAGCTGTGATATCACAGAAAGCTATCAGACTGTTCAAACATGATTTCCCCTTGGTGAATCCATACTGACTACTCCTATAAGTGAAAACATTCAAACAAAAGGAAGTGTAATTAATGGGAACAGGAGAGAACAGGAGACTAGACCAATCTTGATTATAGCAGAAGGTATAAACAGGATTTAACAGTTAAATGGAAATTGTCAACATTAGGACTTGACTGAGTGCTTCAGGAATGGAGGTTAAGTTTGAATATAAGGTAGGAATCCAAAGGGAATAAAAGTTAATAGAATTTAGTGCAAAGGCAAAAACAGGAAGAACGAACTGACTGGGGATTGAGATAAATGTGTGCATGTATAGTAAGAACTGTTCAAAGCCTTTAGACAGATTTGCACAAAATTCTTAGTTGATTCACTTAAGCTCAGTAGGCCCAAGAACTATGGAGATGATGAATCCTAAAGCAAAGCTGCCTTAATTTCTCCAGTGTTGGGATAATTAACTCTTCTGTGTGCTCTGAAGGGAAAACTTAACAAGTTTCTCCTAGGCATTGAGGTCTTTTAAAGGTAAAGTGCTAAATTAGTTAACTAATATGAATCTGCCAGGATACAAACATACAAATCCAAATCATCCCTTAAGTCCACCACTACCTTTAAAAGGCACTGATGAGCTCCTGGTGAGGTCTTTCAGATTTTCTTTTTTGTTAAACATAATAATCATGAACAGATTTACACAGGAAATAATTTCTTACATATCAATGTGTCCTCCTAGTATGTCTGTCTAGAAAGAATATATATATATATATATATATATATATATCAACACACCAAAAAAGCTGTGAAAAGTGTTAGAACAGAAGGAAAAATTGTGATTCTGTGATTCTATGATTCATCACAAGGTTGGAAAGGACCTACAAGACCATCTAGTCCAACCATCCTCCCTTTACCGTACCTACAAAAAACCACTAAACCGTATCTTGTAGCACCTCTTGAACACTGCCAGGGACAGCAACTCCGCAACCTCCCTGGGCAGCCATTCCAGTGCCTGATCACTCTCTGAGAGGAAAAAGTTCCCTCTTATGTCTAGTCTAAACCTCATCTGACACAACTTGCAGCCATTTCCTCGGGTCCTGTTTGTTGCCAGCTATTAACCAGTCATTTGAATTTGTAGCTTTCCAGTAATTCAGAACATACTTTAAGAGAACAGCCTACTGATTAACTACAGAAGTATTGAACTATGAACCATTAAGCTTTTTGTGTTATATAGAGACTGAACCAAGTAATCTTAATTGACTTGTTAATGAAGCAGTATGACTAGAACTTATATAACTGGATTTCCAGAAAGATCTGAATGCTAGAATACCTAGAAATATTTGTGTGTTTGTTCTTTTTTTAAACTATTACTTAACAATGGCAAAACATTACTGAAATTGTCACTTTAAGCTATGTGGGAACAAAGAAGGTTTAAAAGTTATTGCAAATGGACAGAAAGCAACATTATGAAAAAAACATAACATGGACGAACATTCTCATAACATTGGAAGATAAGAAAATATAAAATAACATATTTCATATCTATTTCGAAGAGAGATAAAAGAATGCAGTGCTGAGATACATTTAATGGGACCAAATAATCATGCTAGGATGTCACTGAAAAGCTCCTGTAATTCACAATTAACTACAACTTAAAAATGAAAGAGGGCATTACATCTAATGGCTTTGAGAAAAGAAAAACTGGAATTAAGTTCTACTATAGCCAAGTTTCTGCTATAGAAAGCAGAAACCATTCAAAGTATTTGTCAGGAGCTTGAAAGGGTCAATTAAAAGTTAAAATTTAAAAATAATTAAGTACAGATAGGTTCACATGTGACTAGACTGACAGCATCTACAAAGACTTTGATATCATTGAAAATAAAAAAATAAGAGTTATTCAGTATGAGACTGTCATATTAATAGCCTGAATTTAAACATGGAAAAACTGAGGCTGAATATCAGGAAAGCTTCCTGGCAATGGAACAAACTGGGCTCCCAAGGGAAAGAGTGGAATCCACATAGCTTTAAAGTTTTTTAAAACTAGACTAGACAACAACACTCAATGTAGTTTGGGGAATATTTTTGCGCTGGCAAATGATATGGCTGCATGACTTGATACTGGTAGGTCATTGCCATCTCTGGTTTCCATAATTCCACAAGGAAATGCATAACCCCTGCAATAGCACAGACAAATAAGTTATCTGTCTCTGTTTTCACAAACATTAGCAAAAATCAGAGGCAGTCACATTTCCTAAGAAAAGTCCTGACCTTAAAATATATTCCTTCAGCTATTCAAATGAATAATGATTCATGAAAAATGATTCAATCAATACATAAGGCAGAGTATGATTTTATTATTTGTTGTGTGCTGTGGTTTGCTCGTGTATTAAGACCAAACAAAAACATAAGATCCTAGGTAAAGCAGAATAGCCTATGTCCTGCTGATTTGGTGTAGTTGTTTATAAGCTAACAATGCTGTCAAAGAGTACTGTTATGTGTTTCGTGAGTTTAACTTGTTGTCATGGCGACTACAGCTGGCCGATAGGTGTCTTTTTCTCATTTACTGTCAAAAGAGATATTTTTAATAAAGGCAACGAGAAAATATTTTTAGTTTAAAGTTTAACTATCCTGTTAAATATTTCCTCTTAATAATATGCCAAAACTTTTTAAAGCTTCTTGAAACTCATTCCTTTCTGCACACATTGTTTTCTTTACAAACAGAACATTTTATGTTTAGTGCCAATTACTGCTCTTGTTTAACTTTCATATAAACCCAGCTGACGTCAGCAAGAATGCACAGGTGTAACTGTCACAGTAAAGCAGTAACTAGAAGTTGCTGTTATGAATAAGCAGTACACCATGTACTAATAGGCCAATAAACATAATGATTGCCCCAATTAAGAATGTTTTGACAAGTTGCATAGTTTATTGATATACCCTTGCAGACCACGCTGTCATGACTTACTCTGAGTTGCCTGCTAAGAAACAAATTTACCTATTGTGCCCAAAATGAAGGAAAAAACAATGCCTGGAGCAGAGTTGTTCTGGCTGTTATTTGTGTCACAAAGAAACAAAAGCGAACATTCATTTACTAGCAAACAGTTGTAACATGGAAACATTTCGCTTTCCAAAATTAGGTGGTTGAATTAGAATTAGTTATAAAAACTGCCTGCTTTTTTGAGAAACAAATCTGAATCAGTAAAATATTTGAAGCAATATTCAGTAACTAGCATGAAAGAGGACTTGAGAGAAAACAAATCATGTCGCAGGAATACTTAAATACTTCACTTTAAAAAAAATGTTTAATGAGAAAGAGCTTTACATTCTGAGGACAATGCCAAGGCAGTATTGTCGCAATACTGTAGAAGTTTTGTACCTTTTAAACTTTATTTCATTCTGAGATAGTATTGCTGATGGAAAAATTAACAGCAAGAAAATGCTAATAAATCCAAGGAAAACATGATACTTAATTGTGAAACAGAAGCTTTGAGGGCACTGTTGTTAAGGACGCCTTGTGGCTTTTACAGCTCTGTTTATATTTCCAATACACTATGCAAACTTTCTTCAGCTAAAAAAAAAAAAAAAAACAACCACCATGCTGTAATGGAACCAGAGGGGAATAGGCTATATTGTGAACAAGCAATCTGTAATACCACCATTACAGGGTCATGTCCTCTAAACAGCTAGGATATGTTCACTTCATTTAGCGGATTTCTTCAGCTGTACAAGGGACAAGCATCTCACTGCAAAAGGCAGCATGAACTGAGACTGTCATTTAGGGGTAAAAGAATAATTTAAACATTAACAGATCCACCACTGGCCCTAATTTCCTTGCCAACTGACATTATATTCCGTGATATCAACATAATTAAATATGTAATTAAATACACATTTCTGACACAGAAATGATAAAATATCTACAGGGAATAACCCTTCAGACCAGTATTTCATAGCCTTTACTATTAACAGTACTGTATGCCTATGTGAATTGTTGACCATTATAATGAATCAAACAGCACCATGGTTTGACACAGAACAACCTTCTATTAATCATGCCAGCCTTCAATGCTTACTACACTAAATGGGGATAAAAGTATTTGATAGCCATACTCTAGTCTCATCTGTCCACTCCTTCCACCTTCTCCAGAAGGCACCTGACACGGTGGTCACAAGGTAAGTCAGTGCAGAACACAAAAGCATTGCCTACAACCCTAGTAAACAGAGTCTGCCTTTCCCCAGCTCATCTGCCCAAACAGACTCAGCCCTTGATTACTGCTACATACTGCTGTGCTAGGTGGGAAAAGAAATGTGCAACCAGGAGGATCTCATTGTAGTTCAGGTGTAGTGGGAAAGTTCACTCTTAATAATACTGCAGAGCCAATCTCAGTGGTAAATAATATAAACTATTTCTTATCAAAGCTGTTCTACAAAAGCAGGGATCACATTTCTCTGAACACAGCACAGTCCTCAGTTGCAGTGCAGGTAGGAACTCACTTGGCATCTTAGGAGTTATTGTACGTATATAGAACAAAGTTCCCATGGCTATAGGGATCAAACCATGGTTTGTTCCCTTTTAAGTTTGTTTAGCACAAAATGTGTGACTAAGAAGCTGAGGGCTGTTTCTGTCTTTTGGGCTACCCAGTCTGATGCCAATCATCTTCACATTTGTCCATCACAGCCTTTTATGTACCAATGTAAGCCTGTTTACTTCCAGCAACAGGTCCAAATTACTGTGGTTTTTCCTTCAGTTCTTTTTTACACAAAGACTCAGCAAGATTATGTCAACAACTTCAGATGCAGTCAGAAGCTGTACCTTGAAAGGAAATGCACAGAGGCCTATTGCACAAGATCACACCTGGCATCAGAATGAGATGACACTACAATAGCTGTGCAATCTTTTAGATCTCAGTAGAGAAAAATATTATCAGTGGATGTTTTCAATACCAATCTTGACATATTTCTTCTCCTTACCTATAACTGTAGAAAGATGGTTTAACTAAACATTAAAGCATGATATATATTCACAAGCAAGACTGCCTCTGTGCATGTGATCAAAGTCACACTTCCTGCAAAGTTAACGTGAATTGTGGAAAAAAAAACTGAAAGAAGCTTACAGTACCAATTTCCCCATAAGAAGTCTATTTCACCACATGCAGTACTCCCAAACAAGTAGCAACAACACTCATAGAATGTCCTTTGGAGCATTCATAAATGTCAGTCTACTTTTTATTCATTTTGTATCTTTCTCCTCCATCCTGGGAAAATTTGAAAACTGCTGACAGGCCCAGCATGGAAAATCACCGCTTACTACAGTTTCCCATGAAACTGTTTCCTTACCTGTGCACGCACTAATGATCAAACAGAGCCATTGCCCATATTTCTTTGAAGAGGGCTGTGCAGCACGACGGGCAAGTTGGTAACCTTATATGAGTTGTTTGCAATCTTTCACCCTTCTGTGAGTAAATATTGGTTTAAATATAAAAACAAAGGTGGAAGAATGTCACTCCAGAAAATACTTCGGGTCAGAAAATATTTACTTTTTACATTATTTACTGTAACTTTGTTTACAAAGTAGTGAAAGGTTGCCCTTATATTATTTCTAAAAGCATCTTTGGACACACACTGCTTGCAAGGAAGACTTCAGTAACAAACTTCTCCTTGAACACTCCCTCTACTTTTAACACAGAATATGAACCAAAGAGTTTCAGGCACTTACTCAGGAGATTCTATTCGTAAGTAATAACCCGAAGAAACATATGATTTGGAGACAGTGGACATCTCACATTCCACAACTGTTCATTATTTTTCTCTAAGGATTCCTTGAAGCGTATCTCAACAATCTGCAGTGTTTAATGAAATGATAGCTCTGCCAAAGTGCAATTTTGAATCCACAAAAATCAATCTTTTCCCTTCCTTTTCGAGAATACATCAGAATGCTAAAATACTCTGGGAACACTAAAATCTGAATAATAATCACAATATAAAGATGGCAAGGAACACCCCAGGCTTCAAAAGCTCTGATTTCTCTTTAAAAAAAAAAAAAAAAAAAAGCAATTTCACAAAAATTTATACATCAACTTCTATTAAAAAAATGTGATAGACTGGTTTAAGACCACTTTATGGTGAGGTAGGAAGCTAAATAATTTCTTAAAAAATTAAAAAAGGAACACAGCCTAAACAAACATTAGGTTGACCAGTACTTCTGCCAAACAGAAGAGAATCCTCAGATCCCAGAGCTAAAATGTCTTTGATTCATATTCCCTTTCTATTATTAGATTTATTTATTTTTTTTTAAAAATACAAGTTTCAATTTTTCTTATTTTCCCCTTCATCAGCCAGAATCTGGAGTCATTTTATAAACAATTCTATTCTAATTCCGTATCAAGACAGCAAGTGAGTAAATAAGAGTCACACTATGGCAGACACATTTTGCACAGATGAAAATTGAGAGCTAATGGTCACGAAAAATAACAGAAAAGGTTACAAAAGGAATTTTCCCATGAGCTTTTTGCTCCCTACATGCTATAAACCTTCTCATCTGAGAAAACTCAGATGGTCACATCATACCAAAAATTGCCAAGTGAACTGGGGGTAGGACAGTAAGTGGCTTTGCCAGGCAATGACAGTTTTGCACTCTTGTTCCTTTGATGATGGTACTGCATTCTCATAGCAAAACAGATTTTAATGGTTTTCTACACAATTTCAAGAGAAAACTTTAATAACTAATACAAACAGAAGAACAGCTAAAACAAATACTAAAAGCAAGATCAAGTATTTCACTGTATTTTTCTGATTCATACGCTCCCTGAGAACGCAGAATAGTTTCTTTGGTTAGTAGGCAGCCATGGATAAATTTATTCCCCTTCTTTTCTTTCTCTTTAACAGCAAATTCTGTTTTACCCTTTTTGGCATGGTCAGAACAGATCGTGGAAATAATTAACGGCACTGGTTTATGTTTCACTTTGTTCTATTACCACAATGATTTTTAAAAAGAAGAAAACGGAGAAAAGTTTGCTTCTGCAACACAGGTAGCAACTGTTTTTCAAAAGCTGTGCATGGCAGGACTTCAATGGTAAAGTGTCCAATATATAGAGAGATACATTTCAACTTCTACCTTCCTGGATTAAGTGGACTGTATGGCATATGAATCAGTCAGAAAAGCACCAACATAAATACATGCTGAAATTGTGCTGGCATCAAAATAAAAATGTTTTTATTTTTTTTCCACAGTAAGGTAAACAAACCCCAGGAGGTGTAAGGACATTTGATTTCCTTCAACGAGCAGATTCTTACTCAGCTTTACATAGAAGTTCTAGTTTTAATCATTTTGACAACCTTGAATTTTTGCCCTAAGCTTCAGACCTGCAGGAGCCCGGAATCTCACAACAAAATTGCTTACGAAAGCAAATTTGTTAGAATAATGTGAGTGACATTGCAAGTCCCCTCACATACCAGCTCTCTAATTTCAAATCTATCCCAGTCAGCACAGTGAATCCATGAAAACAGAGTTCTTCACTGAACTGGACAGAATTCCCTGGAGCACAGGTTTCACGACCCTAGCAAACTAATGCTGAGTTAATTGAAACTCAAATTTGTTGGGAGATCATTACTGTAAGTTTGATAAAATTTCACAAAGTTATTAAAAGTCACAAAGAGATGGAAAAATGACCTCTGTCACTTCTCAAGTGCCAAGGAACCCCATATCTGCTCCAAAGAGAAATCAGCAATTTTCTTCACTTGAAAACAATTATTTGCCTAGTTTTAGGAATGGCTGTGCTGCTCTGGCTAAGACCTTCGAATGAGTTCAAAACAAAAATCAGCTTGCTAGAGCAACCTAGCACAAAAAATTTCAGTGTAGGTTTGAAAAGATTATAAATGAATGAAACAGATCTTTATAATTAAAGTTTGGGGAAACATTACCCCAATTGCATTTTGCAGTTTCCATTCCTCCTGTACTGCCTTTTTTTTTTTTTTTCCCCCACTTTCACGCTCTTTATTTCCCACTTGAATTGCGATATTGCTCAGAAGCCTACCTGCATGTGAAAGTTCATTCTTCTGAAATGCTCGCTCTCCTCCATCTCCAGCAGCTACTTACTACATGCTAAAAGTACTGCATTAGCACTAAACAGAGTACAGCCACAGTGCTTGGTTCCTATTAGGGCAGCAGCTGGAGCATCATTGGCTGTGACCATCTATTCAAGGAATGGCATTCACAGGTTATAAATTCAAGATACTTTTCCTTTCCCTTCAAGTATCATTTCCTCATGACTTCTTTTCTTGTGCTGTTCCAGCTCATACTCATATTAACAGTTTGTTTCTGGAAATGCTCTCCAGCCTGTTAAATTTTTATTGTGAGATGTTTTGACTAGAAGACAGAGCACTCATCTCTAAAGCAGAATAGAGACAGCAGCCTGTATATTCCTTGAATGAGCCAAGATTTTTCTGTCCACTTTAATCATAGTTTATCTCAGCCAGAAATCACTCTGGTTTGCATAATGCTTCATGAATAGTGAAAAGCTACTTAATTCTATCTATGGAGTACTTAAAAGCCATGGATGAGAAACCATCAAGGAAAAAAAAAAAAAGCAGACAATCCTTTAAACATAAAAAGTTACTGTTCATACATTTCTTTCTTATTCACTTACTTCATTAAGTAAAACTTTAACTGAGGTCAGACATGGCCAAAGACTTTCATATTGTGACTCCAACATAGGAGACAATTTTTTTTATCAATACGACCTTTCCCAAAAGGGCAATTAAAAGAGGAGTGTTTCTTTGTCTTGAGAGGTATTCAATAAAACAAAAAAAAAAATCTCAAAAGACCACACATTTTCCTAACCAACTTTAAGTAAATCCGAAGTGAGATCATTTGTTTGAAGTATGGCTCAAGGTGCTATTGTTTAAAATACAGTGATAGAAATAATCTATTATCTCCAGTAATACACATGCATAACTATAAAGGTCTCTATTATTTCTTAGTGAAGCTGCTTTACCATTGATACGTATTGCTAGGGACAGAAAGTTTCGTAAGAGTTGCTCAGAGCAGCCAGTAGAAGCAGATTTAGGAGGGAAAATGTGGGAATAATTTCAATGGTGAAAAGGTCCCAATAGGAGTGTTCTGTCAGCCTCCTCCGCTATTCTAAGTTTGGCTCTGAGGTAGTCCGAGAATGCTCCAAAACTAAACAAGGGCTAAGAAAGTAAGCCATTAATATTAACGTATTTACTGCTTCTTTTTCAAGAACCATAGAATTGTTTTTCTATTGCAATCTACATGTTTACTATAAAATATCTACAAATAATGCAATACCTGTGAACATTTATTTAACTGCCTGTAGGAGAGGTCAAAACCAAAAAGTTTTAAAACCTCCTTGTTTCTACGTTTTTCATTCAGAAATTCTGTTGGTTCCCCAGTATCTGCTTCCTGACATAACGTATCTGACACCAGGATCAGATTCTGAGACATTTTTTAGCATCTTGAAATTCACTGTTCTACAATTCATCTTAAGAAAATGTTTTCAAAGAACTTTAAAGAATACTTTTCCTTTGCACCTTTGAAAATCCTATATTAACATTCTTACTGGTTAGAAGAAACGTTCAGACCAAATGTCAGAAATAAGTCAGATACTCTCAAAGCACACAGAGCTAAAAATTAGTAAGTGCATTTTATGCAAAATGAAATGCACATTTCTAAGCCTGATTCACTGACTTCTAAGAAGAATTTTAAACTTTTTTTGTCTTGCTGATTTTCACCTTTTCTTTACTCTAAAAATTAATTTTACGTTCCTACAGCTATAACTCTGTAGATTTCTGCTCAAATTATGAACACATTTAGCTGGAAGCCTTAAATACCAAAACTTCATTGATGAATTTTAAATCACATAAAACAGACATCCCTTTTAGGCAACCTCTGCTATAAGATTACCGGGAGCTTGTAGCTGAAACTGCACAACAGTAGGCAAATTTAGTAACCATTTTATAGAAAAGAAAGACTATCACAATTCTTCCTAACCTTAATTTACATCAATAACATCGAAAAAATTAAAACAAGCAACCAAAAATCCCACTAAGTACTCATTCCAGATTTGACAGCACGCAGACAGATTTTGCCTAGCTAGAGGTACAGAAAACTCTATTTAGGTTTGTGAAGCTGCAACAATTTATTTTATACTGTGATAGGACAAAGGGGAATGGTTTTAAGGTCAAGGAGGGAAGGTTTAAATTAGATGTCAGGAAGAAGTTCTTTACAGAGAGAGTGGTGAGGTGCTGAACAGGCTGCCAAAGAGGCTGTGGATGCTCCATCCCTGGAGGTGCTCAAGACCAGGATGGACGGTGCCCTGGGCAGCCTGGTCTAGTACCAGATCTGGAGGTTGGTAACCCTGCTTGTAGCAGAGGGGTTGGAACTTGATGATCCTCAGGGTCCCTTCCAAACTAAGGCATTCTACGATTCTACACTGAGACAGAGGTTTGGAGCTAAAGAGAGAGATATCATCACAAAGTAATGTTTGTACTTTTGAAAAAAGATATTTTAAGCTAAGTATGTTCCTGTTTAAATTCAACGTTGCATATATGGTATTTCTTGATATAATGTCTGTTAAGATCCAGTTTTGGTAATATCTGAACACTCTGGATTTTCATAAAATTGTTATGTACACAGCAGCCCTTATAACAGCTGTTTATCACGTTGCCAGAATCATTTACTATGCATCCATAACATCAATATAGTTAATATGTGGTAACTAACATAACGGAGCAGTCTTATACCACTGGTGTGAAAGCATCAAGCTACCTGCATTTCACTGTACTTTAAGCCACAATATAGTTTTCCGTAGGAACTGGTACTTAAATAACTTAGGTTACTTCACAGAACACTGCATACGAAGTAGTGGTTTGGCTAGGTTACCTAGTAAGTCTGCCTCCTTCTAGAGATAGCCAGTTCCCAGGTTTCTGTGATTCAGAGAACCTGATCACCAAGAGATTAGTATTTAATGAAATTAAAAACAAAAACCATTTTATTTTCCTTGCTACGGAGATCCCTGCACTCAGAGATTGCAGGAATGAAGGACTTCTTTACAGAAATACCCAGACCAACATATTCAACATCTTTATTCATGACCTGGACAATGAGAGCATCTTCAGCAGGTTTGCAAACAGTACAAAACCAGTAGTAGCTGGTAAGCCAGATGGTTGTACTGCATTCAGTGGGAGTCTGACAATCTGGAAAAACAAGCAAACATGAATCTCGTGAAGTTTATACAGAAAATGCAAATATGAGTATCCTCACTCACCAGTACAGGCTGGTATAAACCAGTACAACAGGCCAGAAAGCAGCTTGACAGAAAAAAAAAATAAAAAAATCTGTAGTTCCTGCAGACAAGATGAACAATATACAGTGATGTTCCCTGGTGGTGAAGAAGGCCAACAGCCTTTGATACTGAGTCAGGAGAAGCACTGCCAGCAGGTTGGAGGGGATCCTTCTTCTCTACTCTGCTACAATGAGACATACCTGGAGAGGTCGGTCAGTTCCAAAGAAAGACTGAGAGCCTAACTGGGATATTTCTAATAACACAATACCAACTGCCTCTTGATGGTGGAAATCTGACTTCTGATATCATTATAAAGGAAACTTTAAGGTAAATTATAAAATGTTCTATTTTTTTCTCTCCACTAAAAACTGCAGTTCTCAAAGAACTCTCAGCACTGATGAATACCTGATACTTGTTGCAATGGATCTGAGAAAACATTGAAACAGCACAAAGTGGTTTCAGAGACATTATGTTCACACCTTCAGCATCATTAATAAAGGACCAAAAATTCCCTCCAGCCCTAATGAAATTGGTCTGCAAAGGGGGTCCAGGAATTCTGTGCTGAAGTGTGTAGAAAAATTACAGTTTAACTTTACATATGGAAGAGATTAAAGCTACTGCTGATCAGATGTTTTCTTTCTGCATCTATCACCAGGAAATCCAGCAAAGGAAAAGTAAAGAATTGCTCACGTGAAGGCCCAAACTTATGGCAATCTGCTCTCTTGGGGGCTGGTGATAAAGAATCTGTTGCCTGCCAAAAGAATTCGGCCATGTCCAAAATTCTTCACTGATGGGTAAAACCATCCATCTAGGCACAGCTGTGTGCAACACATTGAACACCGTAAGGATTTTCCTGGATTGGTTCCACATATATGTCAGGCAACTTTTCTCATAAGATCTTAGAAGGATTTGTAATCATTTAGGATAAAAGAGCATGATTAAAGGATGGCTGAGCTCAGCTGCTGACGACAAATATACTGGCATCTGCTGTTCCTACTCCTGAAAATTCTCTTTCAAGGGAACTAGATCAGTAACAGACTGAGCAATGGGAGGAATAAATATATCTTTCATGGTCTTTGTGGTGAATCCTTATAGAGTTTTGAGATATCCCATGGTGACAAAAAAAAGAAATATCACTTGAGAAGCTGAGTCCTAGGCAGAAAGATTCTGGTAAGGAGGAAATTAAAAATGTCTGGTGTGGGGAACCACAGAGAGATGGGATCCATGTGGTTTGGAGTAGAAAGCCTGTTGTCTTGAAAATCTGAGCATTTCTTTTGAACATGTTACACCATTGCAATAAAATCTAGATCCTTTGGAGGCTGCCAAGGTAGGCACTGAAATTACATAGGGAAGTCCAATAACACAGCATATAACAAGTCTTTGTTGGCTGGCACATGCCATTAAAAGGCTAGACAAGTTACATAAGATTAAATGGAATTATTCATTGATGAGTACATATTTGTTTTCAATAAATAATTTTAATTGTGACTTTAATTACTAGAAAAATAAAAAAAAAAAATCAAGGATTGCTATACTGAAAGGATGGAAGATATCATAGTATTGAAGACAGTGTAGTTTAATGCACATCATTTCATGATGACTTGCAACTGCTCAAGCTTACCCCCTGTATAATTTATGAAGGGGCCTCTGATACCTTTTGCAAATGCCCTAATCATCATGCCATAACAGAATCACAAAGTATATCTTCAGGTACTCCATTGCTGAGTACTCACATAGATGTTTGTAAACAGTTATGTCACTAAGTAATTGAGATACTAGCCTGAGAGCCATGAAATTGGATTTGTTTCTATCCTAGTGGATATTCAACATAAAGTGATATTTTACAAAAAGAATAGACTATGAAGCCAAGCCAAGAATACCTTCTGTTCCACTGATTATACGCCTTAGGTCAGATAGATTATTTTGAACTAAATGTTGGTTTCATTTTGTGTGAGAGACAAAAACCTCATAGACCTCACCTTTTTTACTGAGCTCCTAAATAAACAGATACATGCACATACATATCATAAGAGATAAGCAACTAAACATGAGTTGAGAATTGTAACACAATGGAAAGTGCAGCAATAACAACAGAACAGCAAGGTCCTAGGCTGCAACAAATGATGATTGCTCAAACACAATAGCTGTGGGCACAAAAATGAAGAGAAGAAGCTGCCTACCTTCAGAACCCTTCAAGCATGCAAGGATACCCAGCAAGATAACCTTGTCTCCACTGCCAACCCTTAAATGAGGCCTGAGAAGGGTGGATCCTGGCTCTACCCCTTCTGGTCACTCAGTGCATTGCATACACCTGAGCTCCCTTGGGTTGTTCTGCCTTCTCATCACAATTTACAACTATGAAAGGGACAAAAAATAAAAAAGAGAGGTACTTCAATCTATCTAGTTCACAGAATTGGGTCAAATGAAGTTTAGATTAGAGAAAATAACAGATATCCTACAGAAAATAAGATATCAATAATGAAGGCTTTAAAGGCATTAAGATAATTAACAAAAAACATTGATCATTTTACTCATGTTTTCCTAAGATATCTGATTCACTTAATAAAAGCTACTGGATTTGATGTAGAGATTTGAGTACACTATGTATGTACACTATTTAGCATGAAGGCAATAGAGGTAAACACAGTAATTACTTCTTGGTTTTAAATTCCATTAATGTATAAATTCAAACAAGACCAGTGCTTTCCTAGAAATAATAAAACAAAAACGAACATACCATCATTAAGTCATTCCTAGATGTCATTTGTCTGCTTTGTTCAGCTGCAAGTTACTATATTAAGAAGGTTCTGAAATAATGAATTCTTACACTTCATCCTCAAATTTTTGAAATACAATCCTTTACATATAAATGTGTTTTGACCATTACTCCACAAAAAGCAGAAGTCTTAATATTTTACTTTTAATTAGTAGACAAGCTGAATTAAAAGTAATGCTGCATTCAATCCAAATCAGTGTTGGGTAGACTGTTTGCCTTCTACGGGCTGATACCATGAAACCCTATTTGTCAAGTACAGTATTTTTGCATGTGCAGTCTCATTGACTTCATTAGACCTCTCACAATGACTACCCATGGGCACAATTATTTCCAGGATCACATCTTTACTTAGTAAAGAAACACCATCAAAGGATAGTCAAGAAAATATATGGATATAATGAAATCAATTCCTTTTACCAAAGCAGTCTGTGAGATTCTATAAATGCATCCTAGCAGCCTCAAAAGGGCGCTTTGCATGGAAGTTTCAAACATGTGTGCTGCAGCTTAAGAAGTACCACATTAGTGAATCTCTTGAGGATCCATACAACATTTGAGACAGCGATGAAAGCAATACAATTTATCCAGACACAATTTGTTTTGCGAATATTCATTGTACAAAATGAGGAGAGTTTATTGTACAAGAAAGAAAACTGATACTGTAAGTGAACACTTCTAGAATACTGGTCATTGATACCTTGAGCCACTTAAACATGAGGAATTTGTAAGGTATGTAATCTATGTTGTTTGCTTACTGTTATCAATTTGACTTAATTTCATAAAATAAACTAAGATGAACACTTCTCTAGAAAGACTTCAGCGTGGCAAATTCATTTTGCTTTATCCCTGAATTAGTTCATAGATTATTTACTAGCACAACAGATACACACTTGTATTTGGTGAGTTAGCCCATGCTAAGTTTATTTGGATTTATATTCCATCTTCAAATAAAAGGTGGTAACTTATGGCTTTTCAGCCCATGTAAGCAGTTCTTTCAGTGCCAAGTCACACAGACAAATTTCAGCCTCTCTTAGGAATTATTTGATTTCTTAGACTGTACGAAAACAAAAGAGAAGCTGATGCTAACATGTCACCTTCGCCACCACATGCCACCACCATGCTAACAGCTCAAAACAACCACATAGTCTTCCCAGTTTTTTTTTTACAGTCCTGGTTTTCCCTTTTTGCTTATACTCAGCACTGCAGTCCTGATCTAGCCTTTCCACCTGGTAGGCTAGAATTAGCACGTACTACTTTGTATTTTGCAATATAAGGTATGGTAAGGTGTTACTACAGTCTTGATGTCTGGATGCTAGGAGACAAACTGTGTTTACCTACTAAATTCACCTACTGTCCACAGTCACAGAAGTAAACCTCTCCCCTGCTATTTCAGATGCTACCAAGGGGAAAAATTAGAGCACGTGGAAAGCATCTGATAAGTCTTGGCCCACAAAACAATCTTAACACTGGAACATCTGCCCTGGTCCTAATAACCAAGGATACCTAGCAAGAAGAACTGGACAGAAGCCTTACTTGCTCTGGAAGGTATGCCAAAGAAGTGCCTCCACACTTCAAAAAAGCTTCTGGAGGGCATGATTTAAGTGTGCAATTTTCTTGAACAAAGGACTTCATCAACAAGATCAGCACAGTCACATCCAAGACTGAGGAAATTAAGTCAGGGTAGAGTGCAGTTAGATAAGAAGACAGGCCAAAGCCTACTCACTGAGCTATTTCTACCTTCAGTGCAAGTCCTCTGTCCATCAGGATCCTAAATCTGCTCTTAAGAGGAGTGATTTCCCACTGTTGAGATAATAATTTGTATCTCATTCTCCTGTTGGGAGAATTCACTGCAAGATAGTGTTCAAAAACTTGTCAAAAACTCATGTGACTGAGGCACATGATCAGTTCTCTGCTTGCTGCTGATCATCATCCATATTCACTGATGGCTCTGCCTGACACAATCCTCAGAGCAGCCAGGCAATCAGCGATGCAGCAAGAGCTCTAATTATTTCCAGCTGAATCTGAAGGCCCAAAAGAGACAAATATAAAAAATAAACATAGGGACTTTTCTAAAAAGTAGCTTTATTAAATGACTGCTGTATGGAACAAATAATGAAGAAAATTTACAGAAAATTTCCATGAAGAATAGAAATTGTGAAAAGCACGCAGAAATAATGAAACAAGAGCATTAGGGGCAACTAATAGTTTCCACAAGAAGAGAGAAGGGTGGGACATTATTTCATGGATTATTTATGCACAATAATACAAATTTGCTTTGATAGTAAAGTGCCAATAAATTTGTCTAAAAAAACGATGAAATCTTTGTGGTCCCCATTTCTGGAAGAAAGAGAGGGGAAGGAAAAGAAGCAATATTGTATGAATGGGATATGTCTTGTTGAAAAATAATTAGCAATTGTTCACTGCCACAGAAACAGCACATCTCAAGTGGGTATTATAGGACAGATTATAAGCTCAGATCTATTGCATATTCTCTTGGACAAAGAAATAAAGCTCAGTGATAAGAGCTTTTGAACATGACCAGAATGGGTGAAATTGCAAGTACCTAGGAGGTTAGATAAAAATTTCATTTGGAGAAATTCTCATTACACAAGATATCATTTAGTAGAGAAAATTGAAAAATGCTGTAGAAAGGAGATGGATACAACTGATGAGGCAGCAGTAATGCAGCAAATGGTATGGTAACTATCTTGGGAATGATAGCATGACTTAGAAGGGATGATAACATAAAAAAGCAAGTCTAGGTGATACAAGAGAGAGCTGATTCCATTTTGAGACATACTCATATTAAATAAATTGTTTCTGGAGGAATCAATCCATTTGGAGGATTTAAATTTGAAGAAAGCTATGGACACACCACAGACTGAAATGGGAAATATAAAACCCAGAAACATCACCTGAAGGGAAATATTGAAAAACAGGACTGGTATTCTCAAACAAAGAGATGACTGAAAGCCAAAGAGATAAACGTGGAAGAAAGTTCCTAGTAAGAAGTTGACAACAAAATATTCTTCCATACACAAAGGACTGAAAGAAGTAATCTATTCGATATCTTTGGCAGACTTCTGCTGCAGATCTCACTCTGGTGCACACACATTGAAAGAACATTCAAGAAAGCTACGCCTGGTTCTGAAAGCAGTTGGTAGAAGGAGATCAGCCTGGGCTAAGAAACACTATTCCGGATTCTTTGGAAAAGCTTTATGCAGTCTGCCTTTAAATTAGGTAATATATTCATTAAAGGTGTTTTTTACATTCCGTGAGGATGGAATGTAAATGGGGAGTCCTGGTAACATAACAGCACATTTTAACTGGGGCCCTGTAGGGGCAATCATTCTGGCTTGATCAATCTTGCTGAATGTTGTTTAAAAATTTATGTGCATTTTTCTGAGAACTCAATAATTTTTTTTTTTTTGCTGTTCAAAACAAACCAACCAACCAAACAAACAAAAAGGTCAATTATTTAGAAACTCCACTCCAGTTATTCAAGTATTGTGTTTATTTATTTTAATTTTTATGAACCATGTTATTACAGCATTGAAATCCTCTCTCCAGCACTAAGGAAGCTATTAATTCTGGTTCACAGAAGTGTTTAAACAATTCCTTGTAACCATTCATTATCAACAGAGAAGGTTACTACTATGCAGTAGTTTTACACCAATGCATTTTATTTGGTTTGCACAATACAAATGTTCCAGTTTGTGTATATCCAAAGCTGCAAGAAAACACATCATTAACTTTCAAATGAGAGGTTAACAAGACCTATTATTCTGATGCTGAAAAATGGATTTTCTAAAGTAAGGTAATTAATAATTTAAGATAGATCAGCTCAGCACAAAACTTTTCTCAGTTGGTGGTACCAGGAAACCAAAGTAATTTCCTGTAAAATTAGAAACGTTTACCCATGAAGTGTGTAATGACCACCTTGATGTGACTGGAGCAGCATGATTTAAGGTCTGAATATAGACTGAAGACCTAAGAGGTCTGACAACCAGAATGGTAGGACAGAAGTTGACTTAATTTCTCTATGTCAGGAAATGTTTCAAACACTAGTTGCAGGCCAGGAGGAAAGCAATGTGTCAACATTCCTAATCATCAGGAAATTTCTTAATTTTTGTAAAATTTTAAAAACAATAACAACAGTAACAAGATCTGCTTCTTGTGGGATTTTTCAGATCCCCATTTCCTTGAAGTACTTTAAAGAATCAGGCACTTAATGAGAAATATAAGAAAGCTCACTCATGCCAATTGGAAAATGACTCAATTACTTATCTTCTAATGTCTCCTGAATTCATCACTAACCTTGGAAAAAATTGTCTGGAAGTAGTACGAAACAGTACACCAGCAGTATCCCCAACAGATCATCAAGATGACATTAAACATTTAATATATCTCACCAGTGTCACTATGTGTAGTGTACTTACCGTTAACATGGAGTAATTAGCACAATTTATGTTTTAGTATACTAGGGATGAGTAAGCATATAAAGCTTCAAATGACCATGTTCTCATTAACTTCTTTGTCAGATCACCACCTGCTTTTCTTTACATTTCCACACTACTCATTATATTCTGTATTACTCATTCTTCATCTTTTAATTTTACCTTAACTTCTTCATTATCCAATATTTGTCCACTTTTTTTTGTTTGTTTGTTCAGTTCTGCAGGGTTCTTTTGCTTCACATCATTTCCACAGTTCCTCACCACCCTCCTATTCTCAATTCCACATACTTCTATTCAACTACTCCATGTGTTTCCACCACTAAAGCCACTGTCTTTTGAATTGTAAATGATCTCCAGTTTGGGATTTTTTTTAATCCCTTCTCCTTCATTCTTTATGCAGCTTTACCATTATCTGCATACTTACAGACTTTCTCTCTCCTCTTTTCCCCCCTCTTCATTCCATGTATTTTCTTCTCTGAATAATAACAGATTCACCCAATCAGTAGGTCTTTCCCCTTTCCCCTAATCTTGATCCTCTGCTTCCATATGTATTCACACCAGTGATCCTCAAGTTCAATTCTAGTGCTGATGCCCTATTTTTAAACTCTCAACCATTCCTCTCCATCTGTGGGGGTGTCTGCAGGGTCCGTTTTTGACAAAGAAGATACCAGATAACGATAGGAGTATGAGTGTAAGTAGAGTGTGTGGATGGGATTCAAAAACCTCTCTGTGTTTACAGAATGGTTTGTGTTAAGGAAGAAGATGACCAGCAGCCACGGTAACTCAGCATGGAATTATGGGGAGGTGTCAGGAACAACAAAGGAGTCAGTTTGAAAAAAAGCATAAAAGAAGCACTGAAAGATGGAACAGTGAGGACAGAACTTGGAGTGGCAAGAGCCACACTTAAATCCAGTTTGATGTTGACTGAAGTCACTGTGCAGTCACCAGGTGAGTCTGAGGGGCACACAGTACTGTGTAACTTATCTCCACTACCAGGAATGTGGAATCAGGAGAACAAGGCTCAGAGCCTCATTTGTTCACACCAGCCCTGAGTCTTGCACTTATCCTCTTTCCTATGCTCTTTCCAAGTTTAGTTAAGGTTCATGTACATGAGCTAAGGTATTGACTAAGGCTAACATCACCAAACCACTTGTATTAGCCAAATTAGTAACTCTAGATGGTACTGTACCATGTATGAAGCCTTTCCCCATTCCCTCCAGCCAAATTTCAGGCTTTCAAGCTCTGAGTAAAGTCCAATTTCCAGAAAGAGCATTTCAAATACAGTGTTGCAATGGCCTTCTCTTAACAAAGAACACAGCAGTAAGTCCATATTGTACACAATCAGCTTAGCTCAGAAAACCACCTTTTTATGACAGTGCAGTCTATGCAATTATCTATCATGGTCATCAAAACTCGCATTAGTAAAACAATTTTAAAATCATACTTGAGAGCAGAATTCCATTAACATTTTGGGATAACAGTTCCAAAGCTTTATGCAAACCATTTCCCAGTCTTCCTTTCGGCTTTGCTAATTTGACTTAGTCATTTTTGCCTCGTAGGCACCGTTGTCATTTTCAAAAAGTTTTAAATCCTTAAAATATAAACTCTTCTAAATGCCTTACCAAATTCTCTTTCCACCTTCACGTGCATTTAAAAAGTAAATCAACATAGTAATCACTCTTAGGTAGGTAGGCAGCTTGTGTCATTTTTTCTATTATCTGTATTTTTACGTACATAAAAGGAGAAATATCAAAGAACTAAAATGAATGTTTGCAATTGTGAGCTGATTTAATAGAGAATTAAATATTTCAGAAATCAAGACTCCCATAATGTTCAGTAACAAGCAGAGAACACGCTTGATCTTTACTATTCTATACTGTTTTAGAAATCAAATTCAACGTTATCTGAAAGATCCTTAAGGTCATGTCAGTGTATTCTAAACACAAAGTACATGGAGATATTAAGCCTAAAACAAGTAAAAAAAAATAAAGTATTTAAAATGTGGTATCTTCCAGACACAGACAGTTCTCATTGTGCTATTTAATTTAAGAATTTATATGCAGACTAATGAACAAATGCTAATAAACATCTAAAAACTGTGACCAGCATCATCGTATGCAGGTACTTTCTTACATAAATATGAAGCATGCTAGATTGAGACAAGACAGCTACTGTTTAGTTTGTGGCAAGTGTAGCCACCAGTGTCACAGGAAAGCAGGAATGAGTATTGTTAAAACATATCATGCAGTTCTCAGTCTATGACTTTCCAGAAAAGGATCATGCAAAGGAGGAGTAGAAGTAATGGACTACCACCACAGCAGAGGCGGCAAGTTCTGTGAAGAAGTGATTCTTACTTTGTGCTACAACTTCCTACTGATTTGAAAATGTAAATCTTTGCTAATCTGTGGTCAGTGCTATCACTGCCATTTACAGTTTCTTCTGCAGTCACAGGCCTTGTCACAAACACGTTAAGAACACAGTATAGCAGAGCCACTAGCTCTGATGAAATGTATTTCCAATACATTTTCACAATGTTAGGACACCAAATACTTACACCTATAGCTTAGTTCCTTAGACCTGCCTCCAGAACACACCGATTCCACCCCAGAAAGAAATATGTTTTCACTTCTGATCATTCAGACAAAAATAGAGAAAAATGTACCCACTAGAGGAAAAAAAAAAAGAATCCTACTTCATATCTCAACAGAACTCAAACTCTTTGCTGCTGCCTTTTGTTCTCTCTATTCTTTAGGATACGCAAAAAAAAAATAAAAAAAAATAAAAAAAAAAATTACTGTCTTCCTTAGAACTTTCTATTGCATACCCTTAATTACTTCATTTGCTTGAAAGATTACTGCCACAAAGCCAGGTGACATCTGTAAGGTCACTGCACATCACTTCCATTTCTTCAGGGATAACACAAGTTCCTCTCCTCCCTTCTTGACTCTTCCAAAAAGGAACTAACAATGCATGATCTGTAGCTTCTGTTCTGCTACTACCTGAAAAATTGACTCCTTTTGATCTCAGTGGAGGCATAGTCTGACTTTCCCGCAAATGTTCTCCCGAACCATGCACTAGATAATGACACTTTAATTCCAACCTAAAGATATCTTTAGAGATGAAGGTGTTATTTAATGAACGTACATCAGTTCTCACTTCACTTTTCCTCTTCAGAAGTCTACAATCAAACCTGTTAAATCAGTTCTTGATTGCGTATGAATAAAGTAAAGGGAAAGCTCTACTAAAAAGCTTGAAATATGTAGGCAAATCTGTTTTTCATATGGTATGTTCCTTAAAGTGAGAAACTCGGGACAGAACAAAACTGGATACACAATAACAGTGTTGTGTATTAGAAATAATTAATAATAGAACGTTGTTTCCTTAAACAAATGTGTTCTCGTTAATTGACTGTCAAGCTAGAAAGTTTAGTATACTAAAATTAAAAAAATGTAATTGTTCTAACCCATCAAAAGCTTCCTTTTTTTGGTCCTGCTGTCAGAAGTACCAGAATAAATAATGCACTTCACAACTCCATTTCTGAAACCAGCCAAGATTCCCTTCATCACTTCAACAACAGTCATTATTGGGATGGTGATAAAGTTGTTCTATCTCAATTTGGTGACAGCCAACCTGTCTATACCATATAGTATGTTTTGCTATTGCACGTTACCAACCCATTTCATTTAAATCATTTGTCTTTGCTTGCTGAAATTTCTAAAATGTATTTATTTACCTTCTTCTAGCATGATTAAGAGGTTGAATACAAACATTTGGACTGCTGTTCAAATGTATATGAGCAACATTAAGCTACAAAAGCAAATGTCAGGCATTTGCTCCATTTCTTTTGTTTTTTTTGTACTTGGTTCCTCCTCCATTCAATGTGCTTATTGAATAAATGTGTATCATCTGCTTGTAAATTGGATTCTCCACGCTTTCCCTCTACTTAATCTACTATTCTCTCGTCTGCTTTCTTAATTCTTCAATGACATCTACCATTCAAATTTCCTGATGTACTGCTTTACATTTTATCTTCCCGTCCACCATCTTGTAGAAGTGCCAGGCTCTCAAAAACAGTATAATTCATCATCCTGAATATCTAAGGACTTTTTACACCCTTCATAATGTCCTGGACACTCCTCTGAACAGTCTTCATTTACTGCTTCAATCAAATATTATTTTCACCGCTTCTTATCATGCTAAGAGCAGATGTTTCTATCCTCTCCATCCTCCTCTCAAAGCCCAGCTTTTCTGTGATTACTTTTTATATCAGTTTCTTTCTTATGTCAGTTTCAAAGTTAAGTTTTTTAAGGTACCACCATTTAAAAACAACTGTTGACAGTATAACACAGAACAATATAATCTGTTTGGGTATTTACCCATCAGTGAAGCCATTAGAGCCAGACAGAAAGAGGCACCAGCAAGCACGTAGGCAGAAAATACTTTTAGCAACATCAGCAACAAGAAGGCCATGGTTGTTCACTAGCCTTGTAGAAGTTGTACAAACTTTACCACTAGAGTAAGGAAAAATCAAGAAACAAACTTGGATGTCAGAGTTTTCTTGTGGAACTACGCTTTTACATTCCAGCCTTTCCGTAAAGCAAGAAGTAAAGGATGATGGCAGCTTCTCTTTTCCTGCCCACCTTTCCTCCTACACCATAGGAATAAATTATCACTCTTTAAATTAATATGCTACATTAATTTACAATTAAGTGATCACTAGCAATAATGATATGTAATGTACATTCATTGTAATTGTAGAGCTCAACTCAACACAAACTTGGCAAAGCTTCTCATACATCTGTTTATTCCCTACATACAAGTAGTAAGGATAATGGTCATTTGGACCCTTTGAAGATCGCTATAAACTAAGTAAGAAAACAGTCTTTTCAAAAAAAGCTTCTTAGCCACTATACAGCTTTAAAATCTACTGCTTTCTAAGCTGCCATCATACAGCAACTGTTATCTTTTTACAGAGATCTATCCTTTTCATACAATGTTCTGATTTTGTACCTATTCCATAGATATTAATCAAAAAAAGTGTTAAAACCATTTATACTCATGCAAAGCACAAATATATCTGTTCATTACATACTGTATTGAAGCCATGGGATAAAAAGAATAAACTAGAACACAAAGAAGATGAGGGTGTGCTTGTCTATACTTGGTAAAACTCCTAAATATTTTGAGCTTCCAAGAAAAAGAAAAAAATAAGAAAGAAAAAATGAAAAAGAAAGGGCGTTACACTGGTGGGTTTGTTTTTGCTAGAAAATACTTGTCAGTATATTTTTCTCCATAGGAGAAGTATCTGCCAAGAATTTATAATATCTAGGAGTCATAGAACATGTTGTTTCTGTATTTCGTTATTCTGCATGCAAATGAAATTATATGAATTACTCTTATTCCACAAGTAATGGCAGTAAAAACATTGTATAGAAGCTGGGTCTTTCTGGGTGTATGCAATATACTATCAGCTTTCACTTGGCCTTACCTATGTGCCCCATAGGGGTAAGAATCATGCTGGAATCAAGCTGCCAGAGAATTACAGTGAGGTTCAGTAGCCAGGTTTTGAAGCTGATTTTATCATAGAAAAAAACAATGAATCGGCCATGTGTATTTAAGGGTCTAGAAGCAAGACCCCAAAGGATTGGACTGGGTCACTCTCATAGTAAAGGAGAAGTTAGAATTACAGAGAGATCCAGTCTAGCTAATAGCAATTAATATGTTTGTATATATGAAAAACACAGATAACGGAACAAAAGCAATGATACAAAGAGCTTTTCTCAGATGCAGACACGGTAGAAAAGATGACAGCAGAGTTCACTGAAGACCTGGAAAACAAGTACTTTTCCACTCTTGTTCTCTCCTAAAAAGTAGGAGAAAGAATACAATGAGCCCTGTTTTTCTATCCCTACCACTATGAAGGAAAACACTTGATCCAGAACTACATGAGACCACAGAAAATGCATGGAACAGAAAAGAGAGGTATTTTGAAGCTAATACATTAATATCTTTAAATTTTTAAGAGCCTTAAATCAAAGCAACGACAAATTCATTATTATAGTCTTGCTACAGTTGGTCTGGAAATCTCAAAAGGCCATGGATTTCTGGATTTCTTGAAATAATTCCAGGCTTTCTTGGATTCCACTAAGACAGAGATACCAGAGGATGAACTTCTCTTGTGACACTCTAATCCTTTTATTTCCATTCACAGTGAAGACCAGGAAGACAGAAAAGAAAAGAAAAGAAAAGAAAAGAAAAGAAAAGAAAAGAAAAGAAAAGAAAAGAAAAGAAAAGAAAAGAAAAGAAAAGAAAAGAAAAGAAAAGAAAAGAAAAGAAAAGAAAAGAAAAGAAAAGAAAAGAAAAGAAAAGAAGAAGAAAATAAAACAACACACGGCACAGACACTGGTTACAGGCTGGAGTGCAGAAAAACATTAGCTTCATGTAAGCATTGACTAATGGTTGTAGAGATTCTTGTGTTAATAGAAATCACAAAAAATTGAGAACTAAAATGTTTATTATGTCATCTAATCTACATAGTTGGCAGGAAAGGATTTGTTCCCTAAAGCATATTTTATATGGTTTTATTCAGTCCAATTTTAAATGGCAGAGCAATGAAGCTTCCACTGTGTTATTTCAGAAAGCTGATTTGTTTATTGTTTGAATTAATTTGACCAGTTTTAGCAAACATGCTTAAGATGCTTTTCTTAACAAAAATATGGAATGTCCTCAGTAATTTATGTTAGCATTAAATAGCTAGTGAATATCCAATCTGTTGAAATATACCTTTACATATAACAAGCTGGTTTTTTTATATTAAGAAATGCTGGAATCTCTAAGCTTTTGGCAGTCGGTTTCTGATGTAATTACAAAATTTTATCCAAATTGATGTGCTTTAGTAATCAGTTCAATATGATTCATAACCCTAGCTTTCTTACAGATAAATTTCTGAATGATTTTTTTTACTTATTTCCAAGCTCAAGTAGGGTGAAAATACCAGAAGTAACACTTTTTTCACAATATTTTTATATTATTTCTTCTTCAAGAATTTGGGATTTACAAAACAAACACCCTGAAAATTAGTGATAAATATCCCTTTTAGTATTGATGTCATGTTTGAAAATATAATATTGCTCTTATGTAAAGGATTCATAACATGGAAGGAATATTTTACAATAGAACTCAACCTGATTTTTCAGGCAACTCAAGCAAAAATATACATCCACTGTAAATTTAGCATGCTAATGAAGATATTCATATATAAATTTAATAAGTTCTGACAAAGCTCCCAAGAAAGACTACATTTCTTAGAGTATATATAAAATTAGTGTTGGCCATATATATAGATTACACAGACACACACATATATGGATAATTTAACATGTTCTTCACTGTTTGTGGGAGATATACATCTAAGCTGCAGATTCAGTTACCTCAATGTAAGGTTTATGCCCAATAAAACCATCTGGTTTCTATGGGAAAAAAGTTACAGGATTAAAAGGACTGAAGCTAAATCCTCTGTTAAACACTTTTTCAGTGGAGAATATTTTCCAAAGTCATAAGGAACACACTTTAAAAAAATCAGCTGTTTAATGTACTTTGATGGAATCTGTATTTACTGTACATGATACCATCTTTATGACATACGGAGACTGTCTTTCTGTTTGAGCTGCCTAAAATATTATGCCGGCCTCAACCTTGGAAACATTTCTTTCTTAAGTATTTACTGTAGTATAACAGAGATCTTTTGCCAGAAGAGTCACTGCAGAGCCATGGGCTCTGAGGGGGCTTTCCATATTAGGGGTTTTCTTGCTCTGGATTAAGCATGCCAACAGTAGTTAGTTGTCGTTCTGTATTTAGAACTGGTTTGCAGGAATGGATTTGGGTAAGAAATGTTGAAACTTCTTGTATTTCATTGAGCTAAGCTTACTCCCACAAGACAACTTAAGGAGACATTCGTTAAGAAAACGCTCACAAACTATTCAGTGCTACATGAGTTACAGCAGATTTCTACAGCAGATTTCTGAACGCATCAAGAAATAGGCACTTCTCCACTGCAGTTCTAATGGCCCCAAAAGACTGTGTCGACTGTGCTTCTAAAATACTTTTTTTTAAGGTTACACTTTACTGGATAGTTACTGTAGAGCCTTAAAAATGACTACCAATAGAAGTTTTAATTTTTATTTTTAAATAGAAAAATAGTGAACTAAACTATCAGCTTATATAATAAGATAGGAAAATACCAAGCACTTCTTTAATCGTAAGACAACAGCCTTCTACAAAATAATGTCGTAACTCCACTTAATTCAAGCAAAGTGAAATACATTTCATTTAATTTATGATATAAATTGCATAGCAAATCCAAGCAGGACATTCAAATTAAAGGTTAGTACTTAGGTCACTTAATTCCTATAGTAACCTTTTACAGTCCAAATTCCCTTTCTGCACCATGCCCATATAGCACCAAAAGACTTCTCCCCAGGTAGCAGCAGCAGTACATAATCCTGGCATGGCCACCTGTCTGAGCTTACTGCATAATCCCATAATATATGACATCAGTAGTGGCTATCTATAATCTTGTATTTATTTGTCATATCAACACTGTAGTTTCAATGTCCTAATGATGTCACCCAGTAAGAGTTGGAGTTTTCTTGAAGATGTCACGAGCTATAAACAGAAGTGTGAACTATTGCAGGTTAACTTAATCCTACAGCAACTGAATCCTTATTTTCAGTAGTTTGAGAAATACTACTTCTCATGCAAGCTCACTAAGTTTGAAGCTAGGACAGGCCAAAGGAAAGAAAATAGGTGTTTTTTTGTGGTAAAATACAAGTAAACTAGATCTAATCCTGATCTGTAAAAATAAATTTATTACTGAAGTTAAAAAATAAAATAATCAGAATCGTATTCACAGATCAAAACAACATACATAAGAAGCAGTGAAGGACCACCTCACAAAACTTTCAACTTGTTGCTCTTTAGACTTGAACCTTTTCTATCAGAAGAGTCTTGTGGATTAGTTGTACTTTAATCACTCAGTTGCATGTTCCAGCCAGCCAGCCACTTTACTCCAAAAGGTGCATCATTTCAAGTACGAAAACTCTGCCATTCAGACATAATCAAGTAAAGCAACCAAGACCCATGTTCCACATATAAACAGTTTTATAATTCCAGAATACTCTGAGGGACTACAGAGCTGTAGGAAAACAAAACAAAACACGCACACACACAAAAAGTTTTCAGGGGCTTAAGCTGCCCCTCTTTCATAATAAAGGCAATTCCACACAAAACTTCAGAAAATGTAGATGACAAAAAGTAGGAAAAGAAAGTCTCAGTACAAACAGAAAAACTACATTCTGAGCATAAAAATGATCTAATATGTTAGCAGAATACGCAACATTCAATTCTTCCTCTTCTTTTTGTGTGTTTGCATAAAAACTTTAAGCTAACAAATAGGATATAAAGTTCTTAATGTCTTCAGTTGAAAGAAACAATAGCATCACTTACCGAAAGATTGGTCTTTGGAGATGCTTTTTCTTGATTGTAACACAATCATCCATTTAAAGAGGGAAAAAAGACTCCTTCCAGCAAATAACTCCAAAAAGACCAGGGAGTAATCAAGAAACTTGTTCTTTGCTACTGTGCTGCAGAGAGCACACAGAATGATATTTTGGTGCTGGGGGAAGCCTCCCTCCCTCTTTCTGACAGTTGAGCAGAAAAGGGCCATAGAGGCCACATAAGACAGGCACGGCCGTGCACCAGCAAACCCTGCAGGCTGAGCAGAACTGGAGGCAAGCTGATCAAAGCACAGAGTTGTACTGGATTCCTTTCAACTGTGCAGGGAAAAAAGGGGAGCTTTGCCAAGTGCTACCCAGGTAAAAATGTGTTAGATTATTCCAGCCATGCGAGCACTTCTTACACATGCTGGTCAAAGTCTTAAATGCAGAGTCACTCTCTCCCTCGCTCTTTAAAACACACTGTTCCGAGGCTCAACTTTTTTTCTTCAAAATAAAAGTTGTGCAGCTGTTTCAGCATTCCCATGCGAGTACCTTCAGAAAGTTTGTTCTGGTAAAAGAACTGTATACAAATTAATGAAGATGGATGGATCTGGTCTGTGAGGCTGGCTCCACTTCAAGAGATTGTAATTATTTTACAATCTGGCTTTTATTCACTCTGGATGATGTGTGGATATAACTATGTAAATTAAAGCACTGCTCATAATTTTTAGCATTCATAACCTAATAACCTAGAGTTGGCTGAAGCTGAATATGGTGTTTGCAGCTGGTAGAACCATAACTACATAAAACAAACCGACACTATGTGAATGAGGAAAATAAAGCTGACCAAGTTCAGATAGCAACAGTAGCAAACTGTTACTGTTTGCAAGATAAGATTTCAACAGATCCAAAGTCAAGAGCTTTCTCTGACATCATGCTGACATAAATCAGGAAGAATTCAACCGCAGCAAACAGAGGTTGTAATGAAAACTGTAAGGCGGGAGCAGGACCGTGGCTCTTCATGGACCGGTCACAAGTGGCTCTGCTGAGCTGCCATTTCCCGGGCACCTGCAGGGCTCTGTAACAAAGCACTGCTGGCACAGGGCCCGGCAGGAAGCATGAAGCCTGGCCAGAGAAGCAGAAAACAAGCAGCGAGCCCTCGTCTGCATGCAGCTGCGTAGCCAGGCTGCACGGCACTGCAGAGCCCTCCTACAGAACAGGAAGGGCCCTGCCACACAGACCTTCTCTGCAGCACAGCTCCCGCCTGCTCAGTTTTCAGAACACACTTAGCATGTGTGAGGTGACGTTTCTGATGTGTAACAAGTGGATCAGCAAGGCTGGGTGTCTTTGTAAGAGGGAGAGTAGAAGAGCAGTAAATTTACACAGCTGGGTGTACAGCACTGGCATTATCAAATTAAGCTTGAGATACACACTAAGTCTGAAAAAAAAGTAGGATAGGTAATGTTGAGATATGTCTTAGGCTGTATATAACTATATGACTAATTCATACATACATTATGGTAAAATTATCGTGAACTTTACAAAATTTTCATGAAATAATGATACGTAACAATGGAATGATAACCAATATCATAGTAATATGTATTCTCATATATGAAAACATAGGAGTTCAGCAGATTTTACTGAAACAGATAAAATCTCTTCCTAGATCTAAAACACACAGGTTAGAGATCAGTGTGGCAGCGCAAAGTTTGGTTCACCATCCACACACTATATGAAACAATTATCACGGCACAGTCACAGTGCAATTATCTAAAGGAAAAAATGATCACACGGTCATTACCAGTCAGTTATTTGTGGCTGATTCAGTTTTGTTCTGCCACACTCTTTGTTTCTACTACTTTGAGAAGAGAGCTACACCTTTATCAGGACATCAGCTATCTTGATCAGAATACAGGTTAGCTTTTGCCAGTATCTTAAAGGATCTGAGTATCTTTCTTCAACAATATACAGTGTTCAGAGTGTTGTCATATTTATGAGCATTTCATAAAGTCACGGTCTTACTTATTCTTGCCTGCCAAGATTTGCATTTTTCTTCATGCAGTCTTCCTGTTCTGGATTTCAGCTTTTCAAAATAATTTGCTGTTTTTTGAAGTGTATTCACTCATTGACTGTAGAGAAAGCTGCAAATCACAAAGAAATCTCCCTTTTCATTCTGTTTCATATTATGTGTGTAGGGCTGCCTGTACTTCTGTTATTCAGAGGGACTCAGGGTAATGATCTTGATATCTTCTGAGGCTTTCAGGGAAAAAATCTTCAAGTCCTCAGAGAGAGCTGTCCCAAATATGTTTTTCCATTGAACTCAATCTTTCATCTTGTACTTTTACCAGTCCTGAAACCCCTAACACATCTTAAAAGTAATTTTTTCTGGGCCTAGTCCAATGAACATTGTTGTTGCACGGCACTGAAAAAAGTACTATTTGGGTGCTGAAATTCCAGCAGTACAATTACTTCAGCTACAAGGAATTCAAGAGTTGTTAACAAAAATAAGAAAAATATGAATATAAAATGGCAACAAAACTTTGATTTAATTGTATTGTTTTTCATCTTCCAAACAGCCTTTTTTTTTTTTTTGTCAACTCAGAGTTTTTGTTCAACAGAAGAATCTATTGTTTTTTTCATTAAAGTATTCAGAAATATGTTCAACTTGTTGACTGAGTATGCACACAGATTCTTCAAAAGAAAGGATTTTAAGAAAGATATGATAAGTTAACTAGACTGAAGCCTGAGTCCTACTAAAATTACTCCTGCACTTGCTCCATGGAAAAAAACATACACATAAAATTCACCAGCATATAACTTTTGCAGATTATGGTATTGGACCATCCTATAGTGATACTATTCTATTGTAGAATATATCTGGATGAGGTACACCAAATGAAGGCATCTTTATTAGAATGAAGAAGTACTGTGCTTGAAAGTACTATGGCAATTTTAAAAAATCCTCTGCAGATAATATTCATTGTACTTCCTGCTTCATACTATTCCTTTCAATGGTAATGAGAATGGTAAAAATCTGTTCATCTCATATCCTAGAGATCTCTTATTTAATTTAGCAATACTGGATGAAAATCAATCAGCAAATTCCAGAATTGTTGGTTTTCCAATTTATTTTCCAATTATTGTTGCTGTTGTTTGTCCATCACAACTGATGAGTGGCCTTTATGCTAAGCAATGCAAGCTATTCTTATTTCACCTCTCAAGCATACGTTCATGTGGTAGCAGACTTTTACGACCAACAGCATATAATGCTTTATCACTCACAAAAATGGGGTTTCATCAACATGGAGATTTGTTGCAGTAGTTATGTGATATCTAGTACTATTTCTCAAGCCAAAAGACACCACGTGAGCCAAACTATTTTACTCTGCTTGTTTTAATGCTACATTTTTCTCATTGATCTGTAGCTCATTGCCAGAAGTCTAGAAATGTAATTATTTTTCCTACTGTAGTTTCAAATCTGTTGGCAATTAAGACGGTAACTAAGAGGTTTGACATTTAAAGCTTTAATTCATTATATGCTATAATCTCTGTTCTGCTTCCATAATAAAGCAAGGAGTCAGATACCCTCCCCTGTTGTTTAAGAAGAAGCAAGACAGCAAATGGAGAGCTAGGTTTCATGCGTCTGTTTATTTTCTGGACTAATTAGAATAGGGGAAAAAAAAACACAACATACTTCTATATACTTGTGTTTACATTTTTGATAGGAAGAAATCGGAAATATAAAAACCTAAAATAGGGCTTATGCCAAGAATGCTGTTTTACTTTTCGGTACAGTATCTTTTAGCAGTTTGTTGCTTAAGATGTTTGTAAAGTAAGTAAACTGCTAAGTAAAGCATGAACAGGAAACTTTACAGTAAGAAATAAATGTACCTAATGCATCTCCTAACAAGATTAATATTTGGGTACTTAAATTATTACTGAATTAAATCCGTTCCTTAAAGGCTGCACACAGGCCAAGCATCTAAACTCCATGCATGAGAAACAGTAGAGGCTGATGTGAAATTTGTGAAATCCAAGTATTCCACTACTGTCACACTGGCAAGGCCAATGGAAGGTCGCTCAAGGCATTCTAAAAGGCAAAATAGCTGTTTACAGGCTGTTTGTGATAATGTGGGGGTGAGCCTCTTAGCACCCCTTTTGCCTGCTTCCATTTCACAGACAGGCACTCCTGAACCAGTCAAATTGCCCAGCTGTGTGATGCCCTGTACTGCCAGACACAAGTTAAATGCTACAGGAGATGCTGTGATTGCCTGCCACATAAAGGCTGAACTTTAACACAAGCCTGTTATTCTTCGTTTAGAATTCTACCTACTCAAATAGCAGTCATATAATGGTTTAGGAGCTAAGTAATAGTTATACTCTGCATATAGCTACCCATATTACTCAGCACAGGTCACAGATCAGCCTGAATGCTTTTTTCACTCAAGAGCTCTATGAGGTTTGCATTAATCTTATTACATTCTGCATACATAAATGTGTAGGACAGTGTCAATTTATTTCTTTGCGTTGACGTCAGCAAAATCTACTCTGAAGTTAACCTAATGACTTCTTCATGCTTGAAAAACTAGAAAGAACAGGAGACAACTGTGACTCATTCAGAGTGCAGATAGAAAAGTTGGCAATCGTTACTGGATCTACTGTAGTGCATGTGGTAAAGTTCTGTACAAACAGTTGTGCAGGTCTTTAAGATCTGGCTTCCCTTTTCACTCATATAAGTAAGAATATTTATAAAATTGTGTTATTCTCTCTTGCTTTCCCTGTTTACATGCACACACAAACCAAGCAGAGACTTACGTCAATGCCGTCAGACAGGAGATTAATTTCCCTACTAAGACTTTCCTATTCAGAGTACAACACAGTAACTTGGTTTAAGAAGCTTCCCGGTTCTTCACTTTTGCTTTTATATTTTTCTACATCTTAAGAACCCCCCAAAAAATCAGGGGCACTGTTGCACAGAAAAACCTCATTCTTTGATATCTCTGCAATTGTTCTTCACAAAAACTATCTGGCATTTTGGGGGAGACGGGTCATCTGCAAGCCTCTGAGTCCCAGTGTGATACTTCCGCAGAGTATCTGACCAGTCACTTCCTTTTTCAGATTACTTTGGATGTAGTCAGTCATCACCTGCAATACTACAGAAGAGTTTCTCTGCTCCTGTAGAAGCAACTCCAGAAGGTGACTCATCCAGCATGTCTTACACACTAGAGGGTGCCCACCCATTGATGCTATTTTTCTTTCCCTCTCTTCATTTAGTAGACTCTTAAATAGCTAATCTAGAGGACAGATTCACTGAAAATTAAAATATACTGAACTTCTATTATCATTCTGCTGAGGGAGGAGTATTAATCAGATAATCTTTGAAGTAACAAAGGTGGCAAACTATCTTGCACAACAATGATGAAGGATGATGCCTAGAATCCCCCCTACATGACCACGAATGAAGAAGCACCTATCAGTTTTTTCTGACCAAAAGACAACAGAATAAGTGTCGGAACAAGAAGCAGACTAGTTGAAGTAGTTCTTGAAATACAGACTGCAGCTATGAAAAATATGGAACAGACGCCAAAATACAGACCGAGTGGCATACTCTGAAATACTTGACTATAGACAAATAGATATACGAGCAAATACATCCATGATATATAGACATATATCCATCTGTAAACAGATATCGGAATTTATCAATACCAGGAAATGAATATCAAAAATATGAATAGCAATGTCTCATAAGGACATTGATTCTCCAGATCAATGTAACTCTTCTGAAGACCATGAGCAGTATCACAGTTGAATTTTGTTCTATCCTATCTGTTAATACCAGGACTTTATACCCAGCATCTTTAGCGAACAAAGAGAATGAGAAGGAAAGAAGGGAAAATAAAATAGAATGCTAAATTAGCACTAAAATACACAAGTCAAAACATGGCATTCCTTGGTTTTGAGCCAGTGCAATATTATTATTGGCGACAGTGGGAGGAATTGGAGTTTCTATTGGAAAACACTGTAATTCATGTGCCACATATTTCCTAAATGTATTCATATGACGGCAATCATATACTGGACAACAGAGCAACTTCCAATTAACATAATGTAATTCTTTCAGGAGGTAAAAGGGTTTTTAAATGTACAGATGGATAACAAATACAAAGTTTTGTATTTTTTTTATACTGATTTCAAGGGGTTAGAATAAATTCGGTACAATCCATACAGATTGAAAAATAGCTCAGAACAATCTCCAAACTAATCCAGAGAGGAAAACATGAGTAACTGCATCATACATTAAGAATGACTGCTGAACAACAGCAAGATTGCAACCAAAAGAAACAATCTGCTAAACTTCAGTTCCCCACAGGAAATATATGGGCATGTAATAGGACAGAGCCTGTGCTAAAAAGAATCAGAAGAGACATGACAGGCAGCAGATGTTTACTCCTTGAAATCTTTTGGTGAAGAAAGTTCTTAAGAACTTACAACAGTTATGAATTAAATGTGTTGATTTTGTCTAGATATAGTAGAAGCTCTCACCTTAGAGTTTAGAATAAAGAGGCAAGAATCTACCGTAACTACTTTTCCACTACAAAGATTTTAACTTATGTTCAAATCCAGTTTTACATTTCTTTGTGGTGGCAGAGTATGAACTTCAAGCAAACATTAAACAACTACCAGTCACACATAACTGAGAAAACACTGCGGGACAACTGTAAGAATTGTAGGCCTGTTCTGACTAATAATATATGAAAAACAAATGATATTTTAAAAATATTTTTCTTCAGACAGTTCTACTTCAGACATATTGATAAGATTTTATTTCACTTTAGGTTTTGAAAGTATTTTGCACCGCCTTTGTCTCCAAGTCTACCTATTACTTAGCTTTCTGGAATTTCATTCATTTTTATTGGCTAAAATACTCTGGTCTATGTACAGTATCCTGGTTTTCCATCATGAAATTTGTAGCATCTGGTTTGAGACATGAAAAACACACACATTTCCCTCAAGGATTAGCAATATCTGGAAGCTGTTGCAGCGTCTTTTCTACCAGCTATTTGTTCTTTGGTAACATTGCCATTATCCATAGACTAGATACAAAAGAAGTTGCAACAGCAAAACCTCTACAGGGATAATATATCTTCTTACAAAACTGGTTCTTTGAAGTAGCATCACTAATAATTCCAGAGCTTTGCCTTCTGATTGAAAAAATTGCTTTTAAATAATGGTTTCCCTGTAGATGTCTTGAAATCTGACATTCATCATTTTAAAGTCTTACAAATAGTGATAAAAAAATTCTGAGTTCAGTTCTACCCTCAAATAGGTAACATGGTCGTAGACAAAAAAGCCTTGTGCATGACTCAGAAATCTATTATTCTAACATAATAACATTTTGATCATTCTTATCTTTCTATTTCAAAGATACTCATCAAACATAATGCTCACAGTAATGATCTGTTGTTTTTTTTTTTTTCTTTCTATCTTGATTCTACTATGGCCTTTGCAATACATGGTGTTGGCTTTCAAAGGTAAGAAGACTGCACAGATATATCCTTTATTTTACGTATAAATCACTTGTATTGTTTTCCTCCTTATCACCAGCTTCACCCCACACACTACATCCCAAGTCTCTATTTATTGTGGTGCCATCCATGTAGGTGTGCCAAGAATCTCTGTACTAGTGACAGAATACTACTGGGAAATTTCTGTTTTTGGCATTAGCATTTTCCAGAGGAAAATAACAAGTAAAGTTGAAATTCAAACTTCAGTATATCACATATTTCTCTCTAATGCCCAGTAAAGTGGATTCTTACTATGGCTGAACTATGTACAAGGTGGCTCTCCTGGTAATTGTAGTGTAGATGTGAGAGACATCTTTGAAATATATTTCAAATTCATTGGCTCATTTGACTTTAAAAGACTGTGTGCAACCTCTTGATGGAGAAACCGAATGCAATTCCACAAATATACAAATGGTGTCTTTCCCCCTGAAAACACTGCTAAAGATCCCAAAGAAGGGCTCACTCGTACAGCTGTGCTCAGGACCTGATAATCCTTTGGACACATTTTGACAGCCAATGAATCTACAGGGGATTAGTCAGAACATCACCTAGTCAACAATGTTTTAAAATTAAAGCAGTGCCCCTCTTTTTTATCAAGGGTCAGACGTTTGCAAGCAATGTAGAACAGAAAGGACCTGAACAGTGAATGTGAGACATAACAAAGCGTGTTGCGTTTTATAAACACTGAATGAGTCATAGTTTCCTGCAAGGTCTCTGCCTTGATTTTTTCTCTTCCACTTCTTCATGGCAGTAGATCTTTATTCATTCATACATGCAAAATCTCATTTCAAAAAAAATAACTACAAAGCTGTATGTGAACCACAAACAGACAAAAAAAAAAAAGAACCCAAAAAACAAAAAATATGCTTTCAATTTGCACACTAATCTGCCTGAACTCAAGGATGATTTTGCTAGTTAAATTCTCTGAGATGTTTAAATTTGGGTAGAACATAATCAGCGTTATTACTCATACAATTGCCTTACATATGAATTTAGAACACATGTAATGGGCTGCGCTGCCAGATTCAGAGAACAGTGTTTGTTTACCCACTGAAAAGACAAAGCACACACCAAGGCACTGTTAACTGCCCGGTCTGGGGGTGTACTGAGACATCCGAAAAAGTTGGGGTTTTTCTCACTGAAGTCTTAAAACTGAACTAGACGTAAAAAAAAAAGAGAACTTTTATTGAAATCTTTGGATTCTTTCAGTTCTTCCATGGAACTGACAGGTTTAAATGTTATTAAGCTTTTTTCCTGAATTACAAATAAACAAAAAATCCACAATATTCAGTAAGAAAAAGTCTTCCCTCAGCCAACACACTACAACATCATGCATTTTCATTTTCTCCATCTTACAAATTACTACGACAAAAGCAGAAGTTCCCATTGCATTCTCTGGCAAGTGCACTCTACATCAGAATTTGCTTCTGTGCTCCTATCTATTAAATGTTACACTAGTTTTTAATTTTTAATCTCATTTTTATGAGAATCAAAATCAAATCTCTGCTCACATTTAACATACATTTTTTACCTTTAATTCAAGATGTTTTCCACAGCTTTTATACACCACTTAAATACTACTTTCAAGAGCACATAAAGCCATCTTCATACAGACTATATTGTCAAGCCATAAATCACAATGTGACTGATTTGAAATTAATTATAGCCAACCAGCACATTTTTAGTTACCTTGTTGCAGAATTTCTAATTAAGCATGGGTATCTGTACATTTATTAACACTACTCTGTTACTATCCTGACAAGACAGCTAGAACTGGCATTAACAAATCCAAGATAACACCATTCAGTGCAGATGAACGTTTGAAATAAAATGGCATACAACATTCTGGTTTGGTGCTGTGAATGGCTTCACTCTACACATACGTAGTCAGGAAAAAAATACAACAAACTAAGCATTTACACAACATATAAAGTGAAATGAGCATGTTACGAATAATGACTGTATGACAGGTGCTAAAATGTAACTGTTCATTTAGCAGCCTTTCTTACAGAGCATTTCAGATGTTTATGAACCTGGTTTTCTCCCTGACTCTATATAAGCAAGCATCTGTGCCCACACAACTTCTGTCAGTAAAATGTCAATTACTTCTAAGAACTACTCTCACTTTGATGAGTGTTATCCACAATATTATACACAATTGTTACACACAACGCGGTGTTACTCAATTATCCCTTTATCCACATTAATTATATTACTTCCCTGATCCTTATGTAAAGTTCCTATAGTGAGATCATAGGGGCCGGCTCAAAAATTATGTTACATTTTACAAAGACATGCAGTCTAAGGAAAATTTATGGGCTAAGTAAGGTCAATTCTGCTGTTTCAGCAGGATCATTTTTCAGAAAAGAAAGGTGGGAAACATTATGGCAATTACAGATATCTGTATAAAAAGGAGTTGTTTTTTATTTCTGATAACTTCTACTTTTCATATTGCTGTGTGTACCACTGTTTATGTTAAGAGGAAGGGATTTCCCTGGTCTGAAGAACCATATCTTCTGGAGGGGGTTCAGAGTGAGTTCAAAGAGCGACTGTGCTGTGCAGGAGCTCATGTTACAAAGCCAGGATGAGGGAGAGCGATGAATTATAGTTCCAAGCGGCTCCACATATCAAAAGTGAGAAGAGCAAAGAAAGTAACCTGACTGAAAGAGGAAAGTCATCAAAAGTTCCAACATAGCTGAAGCTTGTTGGAAGCGCAAGGAATAATTGCAGATTTAAATTGGGCTCATCCCAATCGGGCTGCCATCAGTGAGAAAATAAGCTAGGAAATTACCTTAGTTCTTACAGTAACTGGTTCGGAGGCACCTTACATTATCAATATTTTCCTGCTGTATCATGGAAGAGGAACTTAAATACAATAGTATTGCCGATGTAAAAGGAAATTGTGCTCCATCTAAAGCTGAAAATTTAAAAATGGCAAACACACATCCCTAAAAAAAGGGAAAAGTAGGAGACGCGATCATTCATTACCACAAACGTGTAGTCTGAACCTCTGATTAAATTAAAAAAATTTAAAAAATCCAAAAATGATAGTAATGAAAGACTACTGATTCATGACCAGTTAGATGTGCAACATTTTGAACTTCAGATTGAAACCATGAGCATTATGATAGATACAAAAGATACAAAATCTCTTAAGACTAACAGTGAAGGGAATTCAGAGCTCAATACCAGATATGAGAGCCAAAAGCAATGCCTCCTATTTTATTATGTTAGCCCATGACCCCAGAACCAGATGTTAGTGGTATGGCAGTAAAGGTTGAACCTTCCCACCAATATTCCATTACATTTTGTTGCCTTGGGACAGATGGCAGCAGAGGGGCAGTGTGACAAAATGGCATCTGACATGAAAATGCATATGAAGTGTCACTAAATTGCACCTCATGGATAAAATGCTGCCCACTGACATTCACTGATGCTTGCTGAATGTTTATGGAGATCAAACAGTGGATGTGAGCATAGTGAGAAGTGGGTGGTGCTTTTCAGCAGTGGCAACAGAGACGTGAAAGGCAAGCCATTTTCTGGATGGCCATGCACAGCTATCACACCACAAAATAAGAACATCTCAATCAGTTCATCCATACATTTCAGCAGATCTTGACTGGAAGCAATGGTGGCAACATTGGAATACCACAGTTTGTACCAGGCAGGTTCCAGGAATGGTCACACAGGAATAGAAAGAACATTGTGTACGAGTTTTTCAGTATCTACTGAACCAGTATTAGACTGAAGGTGGCAGTTTCCTGGATCACATCGTTACCAGTGATGAGACGTGGTATCACCAGTACAAGACAAGAGTCAAAACCACAGTCCATCGAGGGGCAGCATGTGAATTTCCCATTGAAGAAAAAGATCAAGACACAGCCCTCAGTGAGTAAAGTGCCTTTTGGGATGGGAAAAGGGTGACTCTTCTGGATTTCCTCAAATCTGGATAAACCATCAACTCTGCCCAAAGCATCATGACACTGACTAAGCCAAAGACTGGCATTTCCAGAATCAGGCTGAAGAAGAAAACAACCTTTCTCTTGTAACTCAATAACGCCCTGCCTCATACTAATTTGAAGACCATGGAGTACATCTTTGGTGGACTGTCCTACCATACCCATTGTATAGTCCATTGTATATAGTCCATTGTATAGTCTGACGTCCGTTTATCTGGGCCAATGAAAGATGGACTGCATGGACAACAATTTCCTGACAACAACAACATCATAGCAGCTGTGAATCAGTGTGTCATCTCCACTGGTGCAGATTGTTTTTCCAGCACGGCATGTAGGCGCTTGTTCATCACTGGTGAAAATGCATAGCTAACAGTGGTGACTATGTTGCAAAACAGCATTTTCTATCTGAGAGTTTGTTCTATCAAACAGTGTTATCATGCTCTTTGTATGTGTTGTACGTTCCATGGAAATAAATAGGAAGCATTACTTTTGAAGGGACTTACATATACAAATAATATTTTGTAAGCAACAGAAACGCATGACAAGACCACAACCACTGTTTGTTAAAGAGAAGCATAGACTGTACAAGTCAGACCACTGGATTTTGTTCAGATTTGAGATTATCTCGTAGAATCTCTTCAGCAGTATTGAAACGTGGCAAATTGTTCCTTGTCCCATGTTTGTACAGCTGATTACTGCTGCCTAAATGTGGCATGCTTCTGGCAATAACCCATGGACCATAACTATCATTTTGAATTCTAATTTTACTCTCCACTGTATTCTCGCTCTTGCTGTATGTTAACAGTTGTTCAAACTAGTGAACAGAAATGGACTTGTGTCAGTGCACTTGAAAGCCAGTGGATACATCTTTCTGTTTGGACAATAAACCTCTGGTAACACTTTACCAAATACAGTTTCCAGCCAATGCATGATTCCTAGGAAGTTCCTCTGAACCCTGAAAGTAACTGTATGGATTTGCTTCTCAAGGAGCCATAGAACAAAAGAAAAGACAAAGCTACATTCCCTCACAGAGACAGTGGCTGAGGAAAAAACAAGTTTAAAAGACAGAGCCACCACACAGCAAACAGACCAAACTCATGCTCCAAATTCAGCAAACTAATAGCAAAAGCACACCTTAAAATTTTCAGAAAAATAGCTTTCTATTGACAGCTGTTGTGATCAATGATGTTTCAGTGCATTCTGTCTACAGAGATGTTGACTACAGGTAAAATATTAAAGACAGATTTCACCACTTCACCAAGTATACAAAACTACCTTGGAACTACATGCCTCACAAGGGACAAGTACATTGTTTTTCAGTTTTTCTTAGATTAATCTAAATGACATTGGAACGACATCTGAATACATGGGAGACCACTCTGATTGTTGTCTTACAGAGATTTAGTTTGTTATTGCTGACGCTGCAAAGCCTTGTACGCTTATGTTGTACTGATGGTGGTAGCTGATCACTCCACTGTCTGTTGTTAGGTGACGTGAGTGGCATTTGGAATGAATTAATGGTAAAACCAACCTGTTTTTAATTCCTTCTCGTAGAACCATACACATTGGAATCTGACAGACTGACTCTGGGCTGGGGCCTAAGTGCCCCGGGCTTTTACCTAGGCCATTGACTGAGCTTGGGCAGATCACTTCAGCTCAGACTATCCAAGTCTCAACACTGGGAGCTGATAAAATTCCTTCCCTTCAATAGACGTTTTGATTTTTATTGATTAAAAAGCTTTGCAAGAGCTAGATACCTTTTTTGTTTATTTGTTTCTTCCGCTGTATAACTGAGCTCATTTTCTTTTTTATTTCAGTGACTATTTAGTAATAGTTTCTTTTGAAAATCTATCTCTTTCCTATCCAAATAAACGTAACAATATTTTTTTCATCCCTCTTCTGTATTAGATGGCCTACGCTCACAGATCTTATAAACTTGTGGATATCCAACTTAGTATTTCTTAGTAACGGTTTCCACAGATTCAGCATATCCTTTGGTGTAGGGTTTAGAGAGCTGCTTTAAGGTGGCAAAAGGCAAATATCAACTTCTTCTTAAGTTTTCTGCTTTGTTCCAAAACCACACTATCTGGAATACTGCAGCATTTTCCTGCTGGTACTTAGATTCAAGAACATCATGAGCTATGCAGGTGGTTTCTGTCACACCATCATTCATATTTTTGACAGATTTTGAGTCTGCATAACATTTCCTGAACAATTTCTTAACGTGATCTGTGCCAGGAAAGGAAAGTTTATGTTCTGCCAACTTGCTGACACAAACCCTATCTATGATATCACCCTTTTGCTTAGTCAGTAATGCAAATAAACCTTCAAATCCCAATGAGAAATACTGAAGAACCTTGCCTAAGAATGTTGTAAGAAAGTTGCATCAGAAGAAGGTCACTAAACTTGACCAGGCTGACTCACTAAATCACAAGGTTGTGTGTGATGTTTTATAATCATCATCTTGCCTTTTTAAATCGGAAAAAAAAAAAAAAAAAAGTAAGTCTAGAGTTAAGCAAAATTAGCTCCCATTGGATCAGTGCAATCTTTCAAGTTAAGCAACAGTACAATGAAAAGTATCTGTCAATAACTCTCCTTCAGTTTTTGCCACAAAATGAAGGTAAGTTATCCTAATCCAGTTTCTTACAGGACTCTTCGCTAACTTCAACTCATTGTAGGTGTAAGGAGAAGTAGTACTGAAATTTCCCAAGTCAGCCTCATATAAGTGGCCTGAAGAAAAAGTCAGAGAGATGACTATTCTGGACTCTAAAAGTAATGTGCAGAACTTTTATCAGGAGGTGTTCAGAACTCCTCCCAGATATATAATTACTCTAACAGAGAATTGAAATGAAACCTACCTTATATCTAACATGTTTGATGCTATGACATTCGAAAAGACAGATCCATCTGAGACTCTAAACTGAACATTACAATGCATAAAACATCTATCCATACATTTTCCTGATAAAACAGAACTGAAATGTCAAAACTTTGATGCAGTACTGCCAGAAAGACTTTTACTCATTCTAAATCTGCAACCTATTCTGAAATACTGTTTTGTCCTGTTGTAAATAATCAGCAGCTGGACACAGTGACTATGGATTTTAGAGTATACTGTGTTGGGACTATTCCTACATCCATCACTTCTAGAATGTTCAAGGTCTCCTCTCTCCTTTATGGCTGCTGCAGAAGTCATTTCCTCCTCATTTCTTATTATTCACAAAACTTCTGTTGTTCCACATGATTTGATTCCTCCATTTTCAGTAGTTTTAGTAGCATCTCCAGCTTGAGATGTGTTTTCACAAGGCTTTGATTCAAGCATACAACAATCTAAGTTCAGGAAAGAGACTTTTAGCTAGAGCTGAACACCACAGGACATGAGAAGTACAGTCAACTCTCTTCACCTCCTCACCCTGAGTGTGAACAGAGCTCAGGTGACATGAAAAAAATAAATGCTGAGACACTAAAGTATAGCAGTTACTTGCTAGATAAAGATTTTTCACTAACTCATAGCTATTACTATGTGAGAAAGTAGCAGTTATTCATAACATCTGGGGAAAAAAATTCATTCACTGTAAGATTTTTAAACAATTTATTATCAACGTTTGTTTGTTGTGATAGTACCTAAAATTCCTAGTGGGGAAGATAAAGACATCATTCCACCAGTTGGTATACAAACAGAAGCTGACTCCTACCCCAAAGATTTCACAATGTAAGTTATCTGAGAAATTAACTGAGAAATGAGTACATTAATACGCTACTAAGTCTGAATCTTGTTTTAAACATTCACTTGTGACTGCATTCACAATAATTTGCTTATAGGCAGAATCAATTATGTTTTGAGCCATTTTTATGGGGTTCAGAATATCAAGAAATTACAGCTATACCTGGTTAAAACAGATTCCTTATTTGCTTCAAGATAATTGCCATGGAGCCTCTATATGAGTGAAAGCTACAGACAATTTGCTCGGAACAGGAAATAAGTATGCAAACTGAACACTAGACATAACTACTGGATCTCCTAAGTCCCAGTTCAGGCAGAGATAAATGACCTACCAAGGTGTGAAACCAGCTTCTCACTTCAGCAGTCATCTCCCAGTAATGACAAATATCACAGCTAAACAGGCTGAAACGCCTTCTTTGTACAGCATCTACCCTAGCCTCAGCACATACAGATTTTACACAGATGTGACACATTTCTTGCAGGACATTCTAAGGAAGGCATCTCTGGGAGTCCTGGAGATCCTGTTTAAAGCACACACATGTGCTATGTTATTTTTTTCAGTTGTTTCAGTTGAAAAAACGACTTTCCAAACGTACAGTAATGTTTAGCTCATAATTTAACGGTGCATACAGATAATAAGTGATGATTGCAGTGATAATTACACTTGAGAGGAAGTGATGAACCATTTCATACTTTCGTGCTGGTCTTATTTTAAAACTAAGAACTTGGCACTTATCCTTATGTTATTTTGGGATATGTCCAAAAAGCTACAGCACATTTCTTCAGACAAAGGGTTAACAGAGGCACACAGGAAAATGCAGCAATACTGCAACTGCTCAAAGAAGAGAAAAAGAAAGGAGGAAAATCCAAGGGCAACAGAAATCCAACAGTTTCTTGAGATGTGGTCTAAGGCTCTTCTTAAACTGGCGGAATTTTAAACTTTCCACAAGTGGCACAGAGAGCAAACAGGGAACAAAGAAAAATTGCTGAACAAGAGCTAGGAGGAGCTTTAAGCTACAAGATCTGAAAGAACTCCAGAAACAGTTAAGTGTAAATGGATCTATAAAGAGAATGCCTGAGATTATGAAGAGTTGAGTTTGTTTCTTATGATATATGGATACTTCAGTGAAATAACAATGGCAGTGTGCATTTATATCTAGGGAGAATCTTTTAATGGTGGAATTTATCAACATCATAGACTGAGGCAACACTATTAAAAGTGCTTTGAAGTCCTTTTCTTAGTTTCTCTCAGAAGTTAAAGCTGCACACAAAAACCCTAATTATTTCATCGAGATCTAGCCTTAATTTCTCCATTTTATTTTATATTTAATTAAAAAACATAAATCAGCCACCACTGAGCACAACTTCTTATATTCTTCACATAGGCAAGCTAAGAACATCATGTTAAAATCTCTGGTTTAGAGTAGTTAAACCAAAGCGTAGGACCATGTTCTGGTCTCTCCAAATATGGAAATAATGGCCAGGTAGAATCAGCTGGATCATACAAAGCAGAAAAATAAATTAGAAATATTTTCCTCTCCATCTTTTTCTCTGAAGGTGCTGGAACACTGAGGATCACATGAACACTGAGAGATACCCAGAAAATGTTTGGTCTGAGCATTTTCACATTCTTGTTCCCCAGCCACTGAGAAAGAAGGTCTCTGTGACACAAAAATAGCAAGCAACTCTGTTTGATTTCCATTTACTGATTTCACAAGAAGAGACTGGAAATTTCAAGTATCTGCTTCTGACCCTGACACAAAAGACACAAGGCTACAAGGAAGATCCTGGATGGGTGGGAGTCGCTATTTGCAATAAATGTTAAATAAAATGAGTACTGCTAGCCTACAATTCCACATATGAAGTGCCCCAAACTATTACAGCATTTAAATTCTTGGTTTGGGGTTCATTTTTCTGATTATCAATAGTCTGTGTTTCATGACAGTGGTCAGATTTTTACTCCCAGAATAAAGCATCACCCAGTAGTTGCAACAGTGGCCTGTAACCTAACTAGCAGAGAGTAACTTCTGGAGACTTATAAAATGTTATTAGCTGCTGTACTACAAGAAATAGTAAGTGCCTATAATCATAAAAGTTGTACAGGAGCTTAATAACATTTCTCTTTGCAAAGTTACATGGAGTTTTGGGGAGCATGAAAAATACCCATCTGAAAGGCGCAGACACAAGATTGCCCTGCCTAGCCGTTTTCACACTTCATCAGAATGAGCACTGCCTATTCACTTTATTTACCTGGAGCTGTTGAGGTGTCTGCTACATTTCAAGAAACAGGCTTCATATAAACAGGCTGAGAGAAATGCTTAATGTAAGCCAGTGTTTGTAAAAGTGTTCTTGGATACCTTCTGTGTTTTGTGCATGTGACTCCAATGTGAATTCCCAGGAATTACAAACCTCCCCATATGGAATTTTTCAGTTTCGGATCTGCTTTTTTAAGTGTCTTGAGAAAATGTACATCCTGGCCATTTCTGTTCAATAAGGAGCATAAGTGCAGTTAGAATAACGTCAATCCTTAAACTGAAGAAAGCTTCAAGTGTCCATGAAGTACTGTAATTTCACATATATATAATATAATCTATATCACAGGTAACCCAAGCGTCTTTATAAATATAAATACTTGCAAATGCATATTCTGACAAACCACATGAGCACAGCCTGGGGGAGCACTTGAGGTGAGAGAAGCACTGTTACATTCAACTTCATATTACACAAATGTATAAACCACGCTGCTGCCAAATCCCAGGAGTGGGTGGTGGGGTATTCTTTATTTTTCTTTTATATATAGCACATATACTCACAAAAATAGAAGCTATACTTATTTATACAAACACAACATAACATAACCTGGTGTGGTTTTTTTCCCACTGAAATGATTAGGATTACACAAGAAAATGAAGGATTGAAACTGAAAGGTTTATGTTACCAAAGACTTACCTTCATTTCTCTCACAGATAGATATTCACAAAGAGAAACACAGACACACAAGATGAACCTACACATAAAAATACGCCATGGAAAACGTTTTTGAGAATATTTGTGATACTACCTCTAGCTTTCTAAATTTTTGCATGTTCCAAAAACACCAAATATCCAACATCTCATTCCATATAGCTACATAGCAGAAATTGCATTAGGAAATATGTGAAAATAGCTGTATCAAAACCATCAGAAAAACTGAAATATCTACTAGGCTGTTCAGAAAACTACAGAGACAAATATGTGAAAGTTATCAAATACGAGAAGTTAAAACCAAGTATTAATAACTATGGACTATGCTGAACAAATGCTTTCAATCCCGAAATACTTTCATTACCTTTTCTATTTACTAAAAGCTGTGCCACATAAAGGCCCTGTCACTGACATCCAGGTATCGGCCCTAGTATCCAAATCCTCAATCAGTCATATAGTCCCCAGTCAGCAATTAGCACATACAACATTTTGAGATGTATCTGTGGCATATTTTGATGTCTCTTTACTTTCCAATTTTTTCTTAACTCTCATCTTCATGCTGTATTTTTCATTATTTCTGTGTTTGATGCTACTTATGTGGCTTAACATTATTGTGTTTTAGAAAACATAAAAAAAAAAAAATCCAAACTGACTAAAACCACAATGTTTTACAATAGGTTTTAACATTCAAAAAGAGCAGATGCATTTTTCTCTTTCTAACCACCCAGATAAAACTTTGGTAGACGACGTATGTAGTGCTGTTGCCTCTAAAGTTTATTCTTATCTTCTTACGTTTTGTTAAATAAAAGAAACCCATTTCATTTCTTTATCCACAGTTTTGGAAGGTCAGCTGGTGCTGGCGAATTCAGTGAATATTGGCATATTTGACTTTGGGTATCTAACTGCTCTAAAGCATTCAAAAGTTCACCTAAATAACAGCACGTGAAGAAGTATCACCCAGATTTGTCAGATTTTCAATTAAAAAATATCAGTATTGGTAAGAGGAATTTTCACCCCCATTAAAGCAGTTAGTTATGATAAAAAGTGATTATTTTACCAGCCAAAAGTATAGTTGCATAAGAATCAGCAAAAAGGAGATAATAACTTTCTGATACATGAAGACAGCATGCTTATCATGACATTTACGCCTACTTGAATGTTCATCTGGGAAAGTCATATTGACAGCTTAGAACTTGAAGCAATCATTGTTCACAGACACATACAATTAATAGCTAGACAGTAATGAGATGTGAGTCTACGTGAGTATGCAGAGGGTGGAAGGCTGTGGTGCACCCACTTACCCATTACAAAAATTCCCTATTGCAAAGACTGCCATTATTAGCAAATCAGGATAAATTACACTAAAAAATCATTTTCTGAATCCTATATACAGCTAGTTTTCAACTCTGGCTGCTGTCCAGAACCTTTCTTCTGTAGGCTGGGAAGAGAGAGAAATTGTTCCCCCTGTATGTCATCTTTAAAAAACACTTACATGTTTTTGCAAGGTGAACTTGGGCAAGTCTCACCTCAGTACGCCACCTGAAAAAGTCAATCATGTTTTGCTATTTTTGACATTGATAAAAAAAAGTTGGAATCCTACTCAAAACAAAGAGAAAACACAAATCAACTCTGACATGGCAGATACTAAGATCATCAAGAGTGTGTAGCCTTCAGCTACAGTCCTCATTAAACATCAGCTCTGATTCTACACATGTGGTTATGCAAGTCCCGAATCAACAGTAATCACAGAGAAATGTCCCATGGCAGTAAAATGAATGTGTGAAACTCTTCCCGTATTTCTTTCATATCAAAAGCAAAATGTTGGGCCTATAAAGAAATCCTGCTGATGTGATGTTAAAATATATATTTTACATTTCAAATATATAATTTATTTTGTCATTTTTTTGTTGTTTAGTTGTTCTTTTAAAATAATTTTTAATACCTTTGTTCTTGCATGGAAGTAGCAATTTACCCTATAAGCACAAATTTCCTGAAACCCCAATAACATATGCTTATCTGATGTGTATTGGCCTCACTTATCAGATTTTATTATTGAAGAATTACCTCAGCACAATTCAAATTACTTCAGTCTCTTTCTGAGAAGTTATGTGTTACAAGAAATTCTCTTGCTAGCAAAAACACAATGACATGACCAAGACTAAATCTACTAAAACTAAAAATTAAGCCTTTATTCTAGATCTCGTACTGGTTCTCTCTTTTGCTCTCAGAACAGGTATTTGCTTAATAGTCCCAGACTCATTAAAGTTTTCGTGTTACTGAAACTCCAAGAACTACTTGAAATGTTAAATGTTTGAGAAGTTGTTTGATTGCTGTATCTACAGACAGAATAAGCAATACGGTCATAATGAACTATTATGGATGGGAAACACTATGTTCACAAGAATAGAGAACAATGACCTAGTTTATAGCAAGTAACTACAACTAGATGTGAGTTGAGGACTTTTCAACCTAATCATTCTGTAACAAGCAAAGATACTGATCAACATTTTTAAGAGGTGATCTGTGCAGTACATTGTTTAAAATCTGGCTGATCAAAATGCACCTGCACCAAGGGAAGAAAAAGGAGGAAAAGCTAGACCTGTGGGTTTGGGCTGGGTAAGAAATATCTTACCTGTCAACAGCAGACTTGCCTGTCACAATACTTAACACTAATGAATGAATGCTAATAGAGATTTTATTGGTATCTTTTGGTCTGATTTGCTAGAATCAATCCATTAATGAGGAGTCAAGAGCACTTGCAATCATGTCAGGATTGAGGATTTCATGCTGTGTTGAAGTGACAAAACACAGAAGGAATGTAGCATGCATCCTGCAAGAAAAATGGAGGGGAGAACAACCTGCTAAAGAAATATTATTGCCATCTACCTTTAAGACTATTTTTACAAACATTAATAAGAAGAGAATCAAATAACACATTTAGAATTAAAAACAAGTGCATAACCTTGAAAGGAAGCAAGGGATTTTGTGAAAGGAAAAAAACACTCTTCTTCTCTGCTGCTTTCTCCTTGTGAGTCATACTCTGGGCGTGGTACCAGCATGTCTTGTTGTCCTATTTCTATGGAAAAAATCCTTGAGCAAGTTCATTCTTGATTAAGTTAGCATGGTGCCAAGCAAACATAAAACCCTGACTCTTTGATTCAGCATGCTCTATTGTTGCAGTTGCACAGAGGGAGGGAGGCAATGCATGTTATTAGCAGAGCTCCAGCACTGGCAGTGAAGTTAATGGCACTGGGGACAATATTTCCTTTCCTTTGTCAGCTTCAGTGAAGGAAAATATTTTCAACACAACTTAGGGGTTTGTTTCTCAAAATCCCAGCTTCAGCAGTGAGTTTGATACCTGCACCACAGCTCTGACAGTCCACTCTTGCTGCATGCTACAATCTGTTCTCTCTTTATCTGTGCCAATAAACCAGAACCTTGAAATTATCCGAATTCCTTCAAACAATCTGGGTTGAAGGTAATTCTTCTTTCCAAAACAGGCTGGGGAAGTAAGAGAGAAGAAACAACCCTGACCGCTGCCGTGAGCGTGTAACTGGATCCAAAGCTGTGGATAGAAGCTGAAAGAGCTAAGTGGTATTAATAATTCTTAATAATTCTTTAACAAATTCAGTTTACCAAACTCGTTAGGAAATATTTAATGTAAACAGAAAAAAAAAAAGAAAAAAAAAAAGGTGCCTCGCTTTGAAACACAAGGACACAAGTGAAAGTGTTATAAGTGAATAACCACATCTCTATAATTGACAATATACCACTGCTCAGATAATGCATTCATTTTCACTTGCACAATTCACTTATACAGAAAAGGCAATCTGGGTAGCTGTAATCACACGTGTAGGCATGGGTGCTTTCTGGATAATGAAATTAAAAATGAAAAACCATAGCCTACATTTGCTCATTAATAGTCTTTCGGTACAGAAACAGTTTACTGAGTAAAGCATCTCTTTAAATATGTGTAACCACTGAGTTTAATTCTTTACGCATGAAGGAATGGCAGCTCCTAGATTCACAACGTCAGGAATGGCTTTCAGTGTTAATTAGGAAGAGAAGCATAGGGAAACTGAAATATTTGTGATGGGAAGAGAGACATTTTGTGATGGGGTAATAACATGAAAGAAAAGAGCTCTTTTAATGGGAAGGCTGGATTTAATCATAAAGTGAAGCAACAAAGGCTTTTGTGCATCTGACACTTTCCTCTGAGGCAACTCAGCAGGGTAAAACGAAACTTCTAGCTTTTATTGGTTAGCCACTTTTTAGCAGTGCTGAGTGTGTACAGTGAGAAGCTTTCAGCTACCTATAAAAATGAAAGTACAATATTTAAGACTTCATCACTTAATATAGCATAGATTTTTATTATAACAGCACATACCGTACAACACTGTGAGAACCATGCTAGTTGCAAGCTGCAGTAGAAGGGAATGCAATGCATCTATTTGGTGTAAGTGAGGACAGCATTAGATAAGACTGTCCCTTCCCATCTGTCTCTCCCTTCCTGCCTGTTTCCATTCTCCAAGTTACTACAGAAGAAGTGCTAAAAGGAAATTTTTAAATGAAGCACCCTAACAGTACAACAGAATTGGGAAGCACAGCACGGAAGATGTCCAGGTGCACGTGTCTGGAGTTCTCACTTCTACTGTTATGTTATTAGCTGTCTGGATGACAGCAAGCAACTGAATTTTTTTTCTATGTCTAGCTCCTCTCATCCACGATGGGAAAGTTTCACAGATGCATTAAATGTGGTGATCATAATACATGGTGGTGATCACAACACAACTTATAATCTTCTGATTTTATTAGTAGAAATAAATGAAGTAACAAGCTGAGATACAACTGACAGCATGTGAACAGAGAGGCCCACCTTTACTTTGTCTGCAAAAAAAAAAGCTTATTCATTAGCAAGAGAGGCAAAAATCCAAAATTATGGCAACAAATAACAAATTGTTGAAATCTGCTTCTATGCTACTCCTTCTAGTTCCAGCCAAGCAAGAGACAAAGGGAGGTAAACATCTTTCTTCCCTCTGGAGGACAAAAAACAAAGGGGAGAAAAAACAAAGCAAAAACCAAAGCAGCATCACAAAATCCTTCTTTCACTATCAGGTGACTTTCTCACGTAGTAAAGCAATGAAAGAAGGATCAAATTCAGTAACAGCTAACTGAAAAAATTATAACATACCTGACATAGCCCAGTGTTCATAAAAAGGAGTGAGCAATAAACCTTAGCCAAATTCCACTGCATCTTTGAAATATTGTGCTCTTTTGTCACAATAAAGTAGATCTGTTTTAATCTTTCACTTCTTGGGATATAATTCAATAGTCTCCAATTAAACTGGAGTAAGCTAGACCAGAGCCAGGCTAGCTTTATTAAATTATGGACTTGGAGTAATAACAGGCTGAAATTCTTTGGTCTATGGGCATGACATCAACCGTATCACGACAATTATGCTTCAAAAACTACTATACATATTTTTTTCCTCATTCAAAAACCCCAGACCTCCTCCATTCTGTCCACATCATCAGAAGCTGTAGTTCAACACCATGTTTTTACTGAAGGAGTGAACTGACGGTTGGATCTTGACAACTTCTCACATCTTTGAACTGAAGTCTCACAAAGCTACAAGATTTTCTGATCCTTTGGGCAGAATCACAAATTCCCAGTACGGTCAGAAATCAGCAGATGCTTGCAGATGACCAGCCAGCAGATGACTGAGCTAGTAAGTAGAATCCATAGCTGGGCCATGAATTACTTTTTTTCTGAGATACAGAATTGCATTATGTAGCAGCCTTCTTCTGCGAATCATCAAATAATTTTCAGCAGTGAAGCATCATATGGAGATTTTTGCACTCATGCCCATGTATAAAGCTGGAAACAGTCCCATGCATGTGGTAGTCTGCCAATTTCAGCAAGACATGGGTGCCAGCTAAAGACAGATTTAATATAGCTTGTACAATGTAGAAAATTTTTAGTTGTATGCCAAGAGGATCATCATAATGTTAATCATTGTCAAATGATAAGAATGCACTTCACTGCGAGAAATCACATCTGTTGTCACTTGTGGATCTTTACGTTGTCATTCTTGAGCTTTAAACAGTATCCCGAGTCCATTTCAATGCAGAAAAAACAGTACGGAAAAATGCAATACTTTTCTTCATTACTTAGAATGAAAAAGATATAGTAAATCTCTAAAACTTCAAAGAATGCTCCCTTTTCCTTCAAATTCCTTCCCTTGAAACCTTCCTCTACCAAAGCTGATGTCTTATGGTTTCATTCCATTCCCTCACTCATCAAACTAAGAATGTACTTGAGATTGCATTTAAAAATCAAGTTCTATTAATAACCACGTGTCCCTAAATAGCAACATGATTCAAGGACTCTGCAACTTCTGAGTCCTCCTCTGCTAAAGCAATGAGATAATTTTTGTATTGAACTGATTACAAAAATCTTCTAAACTTTCAAACTAAAAGGCCTTAAGTAAAACTTACAGGAAATTATTCACTTCCATTAAGCCATTATCTACTCTTTACATTTTGCTTTCATCTTATATGTGAACACAAGGATATTTTTAAACTAAATGCAATGGCATTCTGGTTGCAACTTTTTTGTTGCAAAAGGAAAGATGACCAACAAAGAGCTCGAAGGCAGAATAGGATTTCATGCATAAGATGAAATCAACTGTCCCCCATATCCAGAAAGAAGCTGTCCAAAACTGAGTGCAATTCAGAGGAGAAACAGGTGACAGGGGTGACTCGGTATGGTGTGCGCTCACCTGAGCCACCTAATTTTTTCCATAAATAAATAAATAAATAAATGATGAATAAATCATGGCATTTTTGTTGGTTGGTTGAATTTAATTAGTCTGTAGCAAAGCTGGCATGTGATGTTAATAAATATGCAAGATTACAGTGAAAAAGCAGAAATACAATTAGAGGACCAAATCAAAGCCAACATATGCATTCTAATATCATGTTTATTTTAAACATCAGGACAAGCATTGTCATACTTCCATTAAATTTATACACAATTTAGACTTCTAACAGTCTCTACATTTTTTAATACAAACTTTGGTTTAGGCTGTAACAGTGATAGGAGCAACTCAGAAAGTTTGGATTCGGCTATAAACTCTCTTAATCTTCTGGGATGCTCATATCCTGTGTTTACCCCATAACAGACAAGCAGCTGCCGTATGTTCACTTTTAAACTCTCTTTTTCGCTGTCTCCTATGCAGACAAACCATTTTTCTCAGCTAAAATTCAGTTTCATGCATAATATGAACCACATATGATCCACAGCAGGGGTATATGGGCATGTTCTTGGAATACTGAAGAATAAAATACGTTAGTGGTAAAGGCAAGGGGAAAGTTTTGGTATATTAAACCAGAATTAGGAAACAGAAGGTTCAGGTCATAAGTCTTCTGTGATCTTCTGTTTGAACAGGACAGGAATATAAAACCAACTTCTAATTTCTTTCCAAAAAGAAGATCACATGACTTAACCTATTTAATAACAGCAAACTATTAAGTATGCATCATATATTTTTTAATTACAAAGCCAGGAAACCAACCATGTAGCTTTGGAAGTGTGTTGAACCAAGACATTTTAACACTTTTATTTCTGCTTACTTCTGTACATTATATCCTTAAATGTTTCTGGAAGGTAGGGATGTTCTAAGAATCAAGAGAAGAAATTCTTTTCTGATCTGCAGCTCAAGCAAGACGGTGCTTCACCAAACTATTCCAGAGAAAAACTAAAAATAGAAGTATGTAATTCTTTCTTGGAGACAAAGCTTCCTCACAGTTATCACTAAACTATTTAAATGTGTATGTTATTAACATTCTTCATTTTGACAAGTGCTTGACAAATATTTTTAAATATTTCCAGAGAAACAAGCAACATTAAATCAATCTGCTTAGAACTTCAAAGTCGAAAGGCCCAAATAAGCCAGTGTTTTTACCTCTGACATTTTTAGTAAAGAACATAACACTTCTGTCAACACTCATATAAACCAGAAAGTATCCAGTAGAAACAAACTTATTTCAGAGTATAAATCTTTTTGACTCTACTTGCATACACTCTTGCCACTTTAAGTAATACTTCCTATCATCTAACGATCACAATGTTACTCTCTAAGTGTACTCGTTCATTCAAGAAATAGAAACAGTTACATAATTTTGAGGCAGATTCAAGGTGGGAAGGAAGAAAGGTCTCAACGCTTACCAGTGAAATATCATGATGCGATGTTGTTACAAGCATCAAACATATGCACTACATAGGGAAGCTAAGACATACATTTATTCTCATTATTGAACTTGTAATAAAGCTCAGCTTTACAGGAAAAAAAATATATATATTTTAAACACTCTAAAAGAGCTACAGGTACACACACATACTAGTGCTAGTCACAAGTAAATTAATTTAAAGCCTAATTTTTGTCCCAATTACTTAAAAAGATGTATTCTTAAGAGAAATATAATACTAAAATGTCACCACACTGTAAGGCAGAGAAAAGGCTATTGTATCTCCACCTCACTGCCATCGGACTATGTCATAAACCTGGCTTCTCTCTGAACTAACTGATGCTATGCTTAGTAAAGGTGTTTCAATAGTCATTGAGACACATAGGCATAAAACCAGCTGCTGAAAATAACTACTCTGTGGAGGAGATAATAACAGAAAAGTATTTGAAACAAACAGAAAATAAAAACACAACACACATCACTGCAGGAAACCTGATGTTAGATGTTGATTCTTCAATATATTCTGCACAAAACAAGGCAGAAAATAGCCAATAGCATTTCATTACAGTTTACCCAGGCAGAACAATAGCTGAGTACTGTATATGAACAAAAGACAGTAAATACTACCTGGTAGTCTGCTCCTTAGCATCTTTCTGGCATAAATTAAACTAGCAGTGAACCATTCAAATACAAGTGCCTCCAAACACTATTTATCAGAGAAATTCATAACAATTAAATGTCAGCATAATATTTATGGAGACTACTTATTTTCCCAGGGGCGCCAAAAGTCTGGAGAAAGGTTGGGTCAAGCAAACTGCAGCCAGTGTCAAACAGCAGATAATGGAGCATAGTCACTCGCACAGGCAAACATCTTTCTTTAGATCTCTTCCTGTTAAATAACACCGCACCAAATAGTATCTGCATTCTGCCTGGAAGGCTGCATTGCTGTAATTCAACAGACTGTAAGACTGAAAAGCTCATTAAGTAAACAGTAACAAAACCAGCAAAAAATGTTGAATGACTATGATCACAAATATTTATGTATGCCATCATGTAGCAAGCATATGATCAGTGAGGAAGAGTTGAGCAAAAACACATTCCCTTCTCTTACTTCCTCAAAACAAACAAACAAAAGCCACCACTTCTTGGGGTGGATATTTGTAGAACTACAAGTTCTGGAAAAAGTAAAGCTTTAAAGTATGTCCTTCCTTCTTCTGTCCTCCAGCAGATGATACTTAAATGTATCCTGGCTTCTCTAGAAGGCATAAAAATCAGATGTATTTGCCTAAATTGCCTAATAAAGGCGCATGCTTACCCACCCCTCTGACATGTCTATGACTTCAACTTCTGTAGGTAGATGTAACTAAATTTTATAGAAGCTTTATTCCCATCCCTCATCTTCAGGAAACTTAAATATTCAGAAGACTTCAGGAATGGCATCACTATTCATGCATTTACATTTTGGAATACTTGTTTATTTCTGCTGGTTTATGGCTGACTCAGATGAACATTATTTCTCTTACTCATTCTAAAGAATTTATAATAAACAACACGAGTGTCCAGCTTTCCCATACAAGCTATGAACAGCAGAGTGTCAGCTATTGAGTATCCAACTCTAAGGGCATTTTGGTCAAGAAGAATCAAAATTTCATGTAGCACATTTCTGAAGGAGTACTTCTTGTGTTTGTTCTTTTATTTCCTTTTGGGAGGGTTTACAGACATCCAAAACATTGCCAGTGGTGGCAAGGTACAACCAAGGTAAATAACAGACATAAGGAGTTACAGTTCTGTGACTGCTGGTTATAGGTTACCTGGCAGTACTTAACTGGTTTAGTTGAGGTGCAAATACGTGATTACAATTCTCCGGCATTAGCCAAAATACACAACATGGATGTTTATTCTGGACTTCTTTCAGGCACAGTTTTTTGTTGGCTACAGGAATACAGATGTTATCTGATGCATCATAAAGCTGGATTGACTTGGGCAAAACTCGATTCTCATAAAAACTGCTACTACAAAGCTAACCTTGCAAAAATACTGGAACCCTCAGCACAAGTTCATATTGCATCAATACCTTCTAACATTACACTAGAGCAGGCTTTACTGTGTCACAGAGTCACAGACTTGAAACACAGGTGACCTGAGACTGTGGTTCTTTTGCTGGTGAGCTGCTCCAGATGAAACAGGGCTGTCTCCTTTCACTTCATTAGCTATTCCCACACCCAGACAGCTTCCTGCATTGCAAGGGTGCAGCTCGGTGCAGAAACACCCAAGGAATCCAACCTAGGAACTGATTCAAGTCAAAATTAATAAGAGTAAAAAGTATTACCAGGTTGTTTTTAACCCACAAGAATTCTCAGCACAGCATCAAAAACAGTTACACTAGCAGAGTTAAGAAAACTAGAATGGAGGCAAGAATGAATCACAGGAGATAATCTAACTTATCACGGCTGCTGAAAAAGGTCAAATTCGTTGGGACCACGTAGCTGACAAACTCACACAGCTCAAGGATCAGTTTGGCAACTGATTTTCTAGGAGAACCCACAGGAATTAATGAAACAAATCATGTAACAGCATTTGACTTACACATAGGTTCTGGCAAGCAGTCAGAATCACCCAGAGTTCTAGGACTAAGTCATGTACTCCTTTTAAAATACTTTGCATATATGTTCTTGGAGGGCAGGTGTCTAATTGGGGAGCTGAAGGGGCTGGACTTGTTCAGTCTGGAGAAAAGAAGGCTGCAGGGTGACCTAATCGCAGCCTTTCGGTACCTAAAGGGAGCCTATAAACAGGAGAGGAATCAACTCTTTGAAAGCATAGATAGCAGCAGAACAAGGGGAAATGGTTTTAAGTTGAAGGAGGGAAGACTTAGGTTGGATATCAGGGGGAAGTTCTTTACTATGAGAGTGGTGAGGTGCTAGAACAGGCTGCCCAGAGAGGTTGCAGATGCCTGGTCCCTGAAGGTGTTCAAGGCCGGTTGGATAGGGCCCTGAGCAGCCTCGTCTAGTATTAAATGGGGAGGTTGGTGGCCCTGCCCAGCAGGGGGGTTGGAGATTCATGATCCTTGAGGTCCTTTCCAACCCAGACCATTCTGTGATTCTGTAATTAGGGTCCCGGTACTGGGAAACCTGCTGCAGTCTTTAGCAGGTATTGAATGCTTTCAGCAGCTCCTTACAAGTAAGTCTAAGCAGTTTCCTAAAGATGATGAGAGGCGAAGGAGAAGGCTTGCTTGTTTAGTTTGCAGCACTGCGTGCCTAATTGTTCAGCTTTATGGACTGTGAAAGCTGAGTCACTTCACTGTCAGCTGTAACTTTCTAATCAATGTACTCAATTTCTGTTCAGCTTGCCTTTGCTACAGCAGAGTGTAATTCTCTCTTATTTTAGTTGCTACTGCTCAGTTTTTTATTTCCTTCGTAAAATTAAAGGAATTATTTTCTATTATGCTCTGACTGTCACTGTATCTCTTCTCTATGAGATCATACTTTAAAAATTCAATGGCTTGGTTCATGAAATGATGTGGCAGGGCAGTATAGGAGGAAAAAAGGAAGAGAAGCCTCCAAAACACCCGCTGCCACCAGAGCATGAGTAAAGTAGTCTGTTGCTCTGCAGTTTGGGAGTCAAGCTTAGCCCCTTTGGTCCTTGGTTGCCTCATTTTGCTCGTTTCAGGGGTCTTTGTTTGCCTGGCAAAAAAGGAAACCTGCTGGTTAGATATGATGGCAAAGCAGCTTAGGACTTGCTGCTAACCAGTACACCTCTAACTTTGCTTTGCAGCATTAGCTTTCTAATCGACCTGTTGTGGTTTAACCCGGCAAGCAGCTAAACAGCACACTTTGTTTGCTCACTTGCACCCCCCCCGGAGGGATGAGAGAGGGAAATGGAAACTAAATAGAACTCATGGGTTGAGATAAAAGAAGTTTACTGGAATAGAAGACGAAAATAGGAAATAAAATGCAATGATAACAATACATATAGCTGCAGTGCAATTACTTGCTGACCAAGGCACAGCAACAATACTAAGGTAGGTCCCACTCTCCACTGACCAATGCCCCAAACCCCTGAGCAGGAACTGTCCCCTGGCCAACTCCCCACAGCTTTATGACCTTCATCACAATATCACGTGGTATGGAATAACCCTTGGCCTAGCTCAGGCCACCTATGCCGGCTCCACTCCTATCCTGCCGTTGCACCACCAGAGCAGCAGCTCTTCCCCACCAAGCAGCCCAGCCTGGAGCAGGGTGCGCTCCCATCACTCAGCAACAATCAAGACATCAGTGTGCTATTAACACCAGGACAAATCCTGAGTAAACAGCAGCAGAAATGCCTGCAACTGTTTTGTTCTAACTCTACTCCAGAGATGATACCAGGAGCAAACCAGACTGGGAGGCAAACGCAAATAAATGGAACAGTGCTAATGCTCAGTTCACTAAATAATTATTTTGTCATCTTACAGGACAGACACTATTCCCATTAACTTGAAGTTATGTTTCTCTTTCAGAAAGAAATATGAAGTCAATGCCTAGTCTTATTATAACATCCACTGTTAATAATGTAATTTCAGTATTTAGTCATTTGTTGTACAGTCAACAAGACAGCTTGATTTTGCTTGCCCAGATGTTTTGACTGCACTCTGTAGGACCCTGCTGTGGAAGCAGAGCAAAAAGTAGCAGTTACATGTGAGAATGCAGTATGATGAACTGAGCTTTTGGCCAACAGCTTTGAGAGAGAGGTAAGTATTTTGTAGCAGGCTTCAAAGTGTACCAACTAAATTAGAGAATGATGTTGTTGAAAGAAAGATTCACAACAATTGATTGGCCCACGGGCCAAGCAAGTGCCTCCACACAAGTATCTGTAAGGGGCCCCAATTAGAAGGAATGTAACTATTTCGGTAGCAGATGATATGCAGCCCCTTTCTAGACAGAGATCTGATTTGAACATGCACGAGTTAAATCGAGAATGCATTTTTTGAAATCTTAGAAGCATAAGTAGAGGCAAAAGCCTAAGCTAAACAAAAATAAAGAGGATAGAAATTTGAGACTTCATTTAATTGCAGTTTGACAGTCAGCTTCATAAAATGTTATCTTTAATTTCCTTTGCAGTGTTCTCAGATAAATAACATGATTTTAATGAGAAGCGTATGTGATGGCTGTATGCACACGTCTATTTGAAGATCTGGATATAGGGAACTTCCCTTTTGGATCATACAGAGATTTCAAGGTCCATAAAGACAGAATTTTGCTGTTCATAGTTGTATCATAAGCAAATTACAGCTTGTGGACCACTCCTTCAATTTGCATTCATCTCTAGTAGAGCTTTCTTAAGTGCAGCAATTCACCTAGCCACAGTAAACTGGAGGACTAGCATTTTCTCTAATCCATCAAAACCAGTAAGTGCTAGCAATTGCAGCAAAATTAGTATGAACTGGGAAATAAACTGTGTCCTCTACAAGATACGATGAAAATCCCTTTCTAACAACATTATTGTACTGATATGTCTAGATAAGAGAGTTCTTCATATTGCTAATGCTAAGTAACGGAGTATGGATAAAATATCTATAGTTATTGAAAGTCCTATCATATATTATAAGCTTAATTGGATTTAATATTTTTAGGCTACAGAATTATTGTGAATTATTTACCTTGACTACCCAAATGCAGAAATACACTCTGGTTTTGTAATCAAAAGAAATGGTTCACAACACATAATGGAACATTTCATACTGTAATCAGAGAACTAATGGGAGCCATATCAATCACTGGGTAAATTGTTACACAATTTCTTCATTTTTCTGTTCAGAGCATTTCTGAAATCATACTTGACAAATAGTGGCTTTTATTTAACTTCAATTCCATTTAGACATAGCTCTCATTTGAATTTTTTCAAGAACGTATGATTTTCCTTTAAAGAAAAGTTTTCACATTGGGGAAAAAAATATGCAATATTACAAGTAAAAACTTCTTGAACTGTATATTCATTTGTTCCTAATGTAGTTATCACTATGTGACAATTTCTGGCTCATTTTTTCTCAGTTATCCACCTCCTAGTCTATTTCTTCTCCTCTGATTCTTCAGTACTCATAAGTTTACAAACCTTTATATCACAAAACATTAGGTTTTAATAATGATAATCTCTCCACTTAATTGTTTGTGAGCTTTCATAGCTTAGGCAAATTGCACATAAAGACATGGAAAATAAGCAAGCTTAAAAGCCAAATACAGTATAAAATAGAATATGAACGAGACATGAAAAAGCCAACCAAAAAAAAAAAATCAAGCAAGGTTTACAAAACTGTTCTGTAGCTTTCCCACCAGTATCTGAGGGTCTGGGTGAAGGCACAACTGAGGGAGGTTTCCTAGCTAAGGTTACCCATTCCAGTCCCTTTTAGACCTAGCAGGCTGCTAACCTGTGACTGCATTTGAAGCCTTTAAAAGCATCCTTGCTTTCAATTCAGCAGGTGTGGAAGAATGCATTTCTCTACTTTCCTTTCAAGTCAAATTTCCCCAACTCACTGACTACAGCCCTTTTTTCCTCTACAAAATTCGTACACATGCAGCGATAGGCATTTGTTACTGCAGCACCCCAGGTTCAAGAAACTGGCTCCAGGAAAGTCAGGCTTTACGTGCCTAAAAACTCTCCTTTCTGGAGTCTGTTTTTGGACGCAGAATAACAGAAAGGGAAGAAGATAAGGCAAGAAGGTTCTGCTTTTCCTCAACCCCTTTTGCCATCCAGCTTAGCACAAATTAGTTTGCTATTTGCAATAGCGAATATTCTCTGATTTAAATCAGTAACAATTACATGAAGTAGCTTATTTTAACTACATGTGAGCTCAAACCCCACAGACATTTCAGATGCTGCATTTTAACTTTTTCTATTCAGAGATTTCCCAAAGAATTCTGGCAAATTCGCCATGAAAAAAAGTTATTTTCTCATGAATTAATTTAAAGCTCAGAAATGGAACTCATTCCTAATACTAAGTTCAACAGTGGTGGAGACAAGAAACTACTTGCAAAGAAGATGCCTACTTGCAAAAAAGCTACATTGTGGGGGAGTCTGTCTGTTCTGTATGTGACACTGAGTGAAGTGGCAGACAGCCAAGGCATACTGTAAACAGACTGTGCACCATTCCTCAGCATAATGAGGAACACAGGGTTAAGTCAACTGCAGATTAAGGAGAATGTGAAACACCACACAGCCAGTGAGCATACAGAGCTCCGCTTCAAACCTGGTTCTCTGGGTGAACCCTTGTGAAGCAAAATGCTTAAAAGAAGTTGCATCTCTTTCAGAGCTCACTAATATCCTCCATCAGCATCGGAAGAGAAGCTCTCCTGGGCAGCATATACTCCAGTCCTGTTGATACCAGAATACAATTAAACTGGAGACTTAGTTACTGCCTAAAGTGAGGTCCTACCTCACAGAGTGAAAGGCTAAGGGAGAAGCGAACACAGTGGCATTAAATGCTCTGAGAAGGATGCACCTGGACAGGCCATGAGGAGATTCCTTCCAGAGAGGAACATACACAACATGGCCCTCAGGCAGGCAGCGCCAATCCCAGTGTGGTTTGAAGTGCTTTAGCTTTTATTCTTCTGAATAACAGAATTATTTAAATCACACTATTATACAACATATTTTGCTGACACTTGTTATTTGTTTCTGTTATTTGTTATTTGTTCCTGAAGTATGAAACAGTAGAAGCTTGCAGTCTGCATACTGAAAATGTCTTAATTCAAAGACCAGATGCTTGAGTCAAGACAGAAGTATACACAATTCCTTTTCATAAGTAAGTCCTGTTACAGCAACCTTGCGTTTTATACACTCAGACAACAATAAACTTAGTACCAATGCTAAGAATCTTCTACTTCAAATTACCCTCTCCGCTGCCAGCGAGGTTCTTCATTTGCAGCAGTGCTACAGTTTCTGCTGCAGTTTCAGTATGAAGATAAGAACCAGATTTTGACTTGCAGTGCAGTAGGCAGAAGTTGGCTTTAGGGCCACATAGGGCAGAAGCTGGGTATGGACTCTGCATTATTCTAAATATCCAAGTATTTACTACAGGACATAAGAAGAGCAGATTATTGGTCTGCATGGAACTTGCTGGAGTAGAAACTATGTAGAAAGGCTTTTCCACCCAAGGTCATGCACGCTGCCCAGTTTTCTCATTGATTACTCATATGCAGATTTCTCATCCTTAGAGAAACATATTCAGTTCAACTACCTTAAACTACAGACTGCATTTACAAAATTTAAAAAAAAAAAAAATAGAAATAAAGTATATTTTTTAAAAAAAGAGCTATAAGGTTAAATGTATGCGGAACTCTGCAGACAAATCTTTATTTAAATGTAGATTAGATAAAAAGCTGACATGTTAAATACCATTTTAAGCAAGGGCCTACTGTGTATCTTCTAAACACTAGCTGGACAGTTACCTAAATGAAATCCTATGATCTTTCACAAGTAATGACCTGCTTGCAAGAAGATGATTGGAACTCTCAACTAACAACGTATAGTAGACTGTACTTCGTACTCTAGTCCTCTGGACCAGAGCAAGAACAGATTCAGCCCCATAATTCACACTACATTTTGTCTAGATTGTAGAAATATTTCAATAAGGGTGTAATTTACTTCCACACATACTCCATTTCACTAACAGTTCTCCCTCCTAAAACAAAACAATACTGACAATTTATAAAAGAATTCTTTCCAAATGAGATTATTGGTGTTGGTCTTACTTATCTGTCCATCTTTCCTCCCACATACAAACATACATATCTCTGCACCAGCAAAATTAATCCTTTTCCTTAATGTCTCATGTTTAAACTATAAATTCAATATAGAGATGTGCCTCTATAAAATTCAACTCTTTGAACTTTTCCCATCAGAACATTGAGAGGTCAGTGATTTCCTTTTGACTAGGGAATGACTAAAATGAAATCACTGGGAAGTCTGAGAAATACTCAGCTGTGCATTTATGTAATAATGAAACCCATTTTTTTAAAAATACAAGTATTTTAGCACTGCCTTGCAGTTGTAACAATTGTGAGAAAGACAGTTTTCAAGTACTTGAAACCATTGTTATAATTACTCCTAAAGAAGTCTGAACCTTATTTTCTGGAGCTGCTTTACTGAGTATATCACTACTGTTTAGTTATTTACTTTTGTTTGTTTAATGGAACAATTCTGAAAGAAAACATTTCAGCCCAAGAAACACCACTCTTACTCTGGTGGTAGTACAGAATATACAAAATGAACAGCAGCAGCAGATTAGACCCTGCAGAAATAGAAGTCTGCACAAACTGATGGAGGTCTCTCCTGGAAAGGCTGAGAGGGGATCTCTCAGCCTTTTTCAGGTACTTACAAAGTAAGTAGGGAGTCGAGTTTGGGAGTCAAACTGATGGAAGCACTCTTTTTAGTGGTGAGCAACTGAGGAACAAGGGGCAACAGGCAGAAACTGCAACACAGGAAGCTCCATATTAATACAAGGAAGAAATTCTTTACTCTCAGAGTGACACTGAGCTGAAACAAGCTGCCCAGAGAGGTTGTGGAGTCCTCTTCTATGGAGGTATTTGAGACTCATCTGGACACCTACCTGTGCAACCTCTTGTAGGGTGCCTGCATTATCAGGGTAGTTGGACTCAGTGAACTCTGGAGGTCCCTTCCAAGCCAGGGGTTGGAATTTTGTGATTCTGTGCTTCTGTGTGTGAAACTCAGAGGCAAGATGTGTGGCACCAGGCAGAATATTTACTCTGATAGGTGCACTATGAGGTTTCTAGGGCTAACACGTTTGCCAAAACACATAATAATAAACAGTGATGATAGGATTCATAGCAAATATTCAGAAGCACATCACAAACAAGTTCTGATAAATTTCTGACCACAACTGAAAAGTTGCTTTCCTCAGAGGCAAACAAACTTTCTCATGAAAGAAAGCAGACAGCAGAAATTCCTTTTCCCACAGTCAGCTCAAATCACTACCCAATGCACGGGGGAAATAGGTAGAGCCATAGCCAGTACATTCAACACGTAGCACTCAAATTGATGCAGAGGTTTCAATCAAACTTTTTCCTTCAACATCTGAAGGACTGTATAGTAACTGTGGCATACCTTTAGAAACTCAGTATTACAAATCATTCCAGCTAAAATGAGTGTCCTATCATCAGTTCCAAAGCAAGACTTGTAACGTGTCTGTTCCTTTGTAACATCATGACATCAGCTTCCAGAGAATAGAACAGACAAGTACTTGAAAGAGATGCTGTAAGTTTAAGGTGTTTAGAACACACTAGTTGATTTTCTCTCTGACAAGTTGCAGATGTTTGTTTATTGATCCCTTACACCAAAAGCCTACACTGAAATTTTCACAAGCATACCTAATTACACATAGCAGGTGCATAGTGGTCCCTTCAAACAGTCCTTTAATCAGTTTTTGGCATTGTTAAGCACCAAAATAATTGACAAAAACAAAGATCAAAAACTGAGACATAGCATCCTCCCAGCATCCTCCTAATAACTAGGTATCTTTTAACACAGGCTTCTTTGCATTCTCAAAAGGCAAAGTATTGATACTTCCTATGGAACTGCAGTAATACACTTACCTACATATATTGGCAGGAATGATGGAACAGCTCCTGCAATGCTGATTCTGAAGATAACATTTACAAAACCATATCAGAGCTAAGGGAGTGTAAACATGAAAGGACTTACCTGCATTTCAATTTGTATAACTAGTCATCTGTCTTTTAAATGAGGTGATTGAACCTTACACAGCATCCAATATTAATCTAAGTACCCATGATACAAGAGAGTGATGTACTGTAAAATGAGAGCAAATACTATTCACGGCTTAGGGATAATTCTCCGATTTGCTAATTAGTCATTTTAATGAACAAAAACGGTCTTTCCCAAGAAACAGAACAAAAGCCAAGGAGGGAAGTACTCACATTCCTTTGAGCCGCTGCCACATTTTCTCTGCATGTCCTCCTATTTGATACTTTATAGAAGTGCTTTCCAGTTCCCGAGTTGTTTCCGTTGCTCGAGCCCCCATCGTTACTGTCCTACAGTGATACAGTTATAGTCAGGCTCAGCAGCAAGTAAAAGCATTCCTCAGTCCACTACAAATGTCAGAAGATCCACGCATGTTAGACAGTAGCAGCTTTCACATCAAAACACATCAGAATTACAAGAGCTGAGGAATGATTCTGCCTGAATCGCTACTCACTTGGGTAGAAAAATCCACTCTTCCCCCCCACACCAAGCACAGAGCAGCACACAGCTCCTCTGACCTCACGAGTCTAATCCATACGCATGAGCCAGCTACTACACTACCGACTGCCTGCACAGGCTCCTTCCTCATGCACTTTGCCTGCAGTAGGAATATGCATAGAAGCACAAAAGATTTCTTATAACAGACTATAATGCATTGCCATGCAGGATAAATGTGCATGGTTTTAACAATCCAGAAGGAAAGAAAGCCTGGCTTCTGCTCTGCAGGTTGAAGAAACAGGCTGCAGTGGGAAAGCAGATGGTAGGAGCCAGTATCAGCCACATCACCCTACAAAGAGTGCATGTTCAAATGCCAGCGCTTTCTTCTCTTTAGATGATCCCGAATTGATTCTTAAGGAGTAAATATCTACCAGCTTCTTGAGAAGAAAATGACCGGCTAATGTTAAGTCGGCAGTGAAGTATAAATCCCTGCAGAAGAGAAATTGAAGAGCTCTACAGGTTGTTACTGAAGGAGTATGCTGTAATGATGACTATTCACCTTCTCCTAGCAACTCCACACAGTAGGTTGCTGTCAGTTTAAGTGGTGGGAAATGCAGCAGCTGCAAGACAGCCCGCTCAGCGAATCCTGCGGGACAGCACCACGCTTGTGTCTGCCAGCAGAACTATTAAGGCAAACAGCACAGGGGTTGGGGACTAAAAGGTATGCCAGCCACACAGCACATTGCCAGGGCTACCTTTCAAGTGCAGAGCTAAGCACCTGGGTGTACAGCCAATGCTGGGTTTTGGAAAGGGCAAAGGAGAGGATTTCCTTGCTTGCCCAGCTGCAGACCTGACTTTGTAGAGTGCTTCCTGTACTGTGTAAACAGCACTGCAGTGAATCAGAAACAATCTTCATTTCTGAAGCAAAAGCCAAATAATCAAATATTTCACAGACTTCTGTCAGAGATTGTGTTTGTTTCAGTAAGAGCTGTGCGAGAAGCCAGGCAAGAGGAGGGTGCCAAGTGGCAGACAACGTGCCTGCTGTCACCAGCTGCTGGTGCCACCCAGCCAGGAAAGGGGTACTGAGTTGGGAAAGATCACTGTAAACCAGGGCCCTCAGATGCTGATTCGAAGGAGCCTAAGGTAGAAGATGCATATCCCAGTATGGCTTTAATTAGACATCTTTATACGTATTAAATGGTACAAAGATGCTAGCTGACGAGAAGTTCCCATCTGATGCAACTGGCAGAAAGGGGTAAAGCATTAAGTATCCAGGATCTTAGAGAAAAATAAAGAAGAGGCTCACTGCTTTGAAATAATCCTCACACTCCTCAGAAATTTCTTATCAATTTACTTTCTCCAGGATGCTTTTCTCCTGTACAAATCACAGATTTAAAACATCCCCTATTGGAGTTATAAAACAGTATGAGATGTATCCGTTATGCAATGATCTCAGGTGGATAACTAAACACTGCATTTCATTTACTTTTCTGGTTTAAACACATACGCAAGTTAAAAATGGTATTATTTTGGTGACTTTCACTGAATTATTCCTGACTCAAACACATAATCATCATTCCTATAAACTTTACTATCAATATCCAAAAAACACTAGAGGATGAGAAATACCTCTTATAATTTTCAAGCAGCATTGTGAAACAATGACGATGAAAACAACTGTTTTTTCAGAAACTGCAAAGCATTTGCTTGGTTAAAAAGGCAGCAGGACCTCTGAAACTTCTCTGAGACTTTCCAGATTTCCACTCCTGTTGTGCATGGAGTCCTACTAAGGTTGGGAAGATTATAAAGACCTCTCCAGGGAATAACTAATGAGAACTCTTACACTGATCCGGGCTCTTCCCTCTGGTAACTCCCAGACCTCTGAGGCAACGCAAAGAAAACAAGATATTTATAGAGACCGCATTAACCTCTAGGGACAGAGGGGAATTTTAAGAGCCTAATTTTTCTCATAAAGTATTCCCTGTTCTTATCCAAATCTACAATGAAAAAAAGTAGTGCGTGTAAATTATTCTCTCCCCAGTCCCCAAGAAAATAAGCACTTGAAAATATATTGCTTGGATTTACTGGAGAGAAGTATTATCAGCAGGTAACATCCCTCCTGAAGGAATAAACCTCCCAAATATTGCTGTGAGCGGAGATACACATGAACTTCACCAGAACCCCACAAAGGGAACCCAGGCGCATCTTTGCTCCCTGTGGGCCCACACTGCTAAAACAGCGGAAAGCCCTGCAACAGAATCACCTGGCCAGGCTCTGAAAATGAAAGAAACAGCAGGAAACACATAAAAAGAGATCAATAAGTTATTAGAAAATCAAGAAAACCAAGGAAGTAGCCCAAGTAAGTGTTGTGCGTGCTCCTAAGGAGAAAGAAACAAACCATATAAAAACAAAAAATAGGCATGCTATTATCCTGGAAATGTGAGCAAATCTGTCCTCATGGAGGCATGAGGAGAGGAAGAAAAGCTGCAGCAGCAGCTCCCCGCAGGCTCACAAGGCAGCAAGAGGCAGGAACTTGCTGCTGGAAGAGAGGACAACCAGAACTGCCCCTGTGCAACAAGGGAAGAGGGGAAGGAACTACAGCTGACCCGACTTGCTCAGAAATACACATCTGCTGAACAGACTGGTGTGAAGATGATCCAGAGTAGTAAACAAGAAGCAGAAATTTTAGAAAGTCAAGTCAACCAGAAAGATAACACCTGAGACGGTACATTATATTAATTTGTTTTTTCTCCAGCTACTTCCTGTTCTTACTCTGTTCTCCTGCTCCTGCCCTAGCTAACCTGATATTTGTGTTACTGTCCCAGCAGGTTGTTATTGCAGTCCTTCTTCCTCCTATAGAAATATTATCTTCTTTATTTATCAGTTTTTAAATTTTTATTTTTAATTTGCTGCTCAATATTTCTGGACTAAAATGAACAGCTTCAGCTACTCAGCATGAATACATAAAATAAGTATTGATTTTCACTCTCTCTGAGGGAAAATATAAGTCCCCATTCCACTTCGTCAGACAGGAACCTATGCTTAATGGTAACAAGTTCTATGCTCTTTTCATCCAAAAATGCTTCACATCAGCAGGAATAAACATCAGTGCAAAAATTAGTTCAAAATACACTCAAAAGTAAAAAAATAAAAATCTAGTTGGCTTTCCAATATGGAATACTAAGAGATCTTTACTGCTTTGCCAAAATCACAGTTAGTATGAAAATGACCTATGCTAAAACTGGGAAAATCCTGCAGCTAACCTAATGAGAGATTGGCTATGGAAACTAAAAAGGGCTGTGCAGGTTCTGATGAGGAGAACTACAGTTTTCTTTTAAATAAACCCCTTGCTTCTGGAGAGAAGTTAAATATACTGCTTTATTTGAAATTATCTTCACAACCCACAAGATGGAGAATAAGGAATAAGAAGCCTGCAGGTTACTTGCCAGGTTAATATGCATTCCTCCAGATCTGATAACACAATCGTCCCTGCGGAGGAGCTGCAGAAGGGCCATGAACCAATTAAGAAATAGAAAACATCAAAGGGAAATAGAGAAAAAAAGAAAAATTATTTTTAAGCAGACACAGAAGGTACTGGGTCTGACTGGATCTGTATGCCGTGGCATCTCAACTACCAAACACTGATACATAATTCACTGAGGCAAATAAAGCAGTGCACTTCTTCGCTGGGTGTGAGATAGGGATCAGTACCATTACAAGTCAGGAAGTTAATTACTGAGGAACCGAATGCCAGTGGGCTCGAGTGAGCCATGGTAACATGGTAGGACAGGGATCTCATTGCTCAATGCCTGCCCCTAGCACAAAGGATTGGATTGCCAGGGAGTGCTTGCAGCGTCTCCTTCCAGCCTCCCCAGTGTCTGCTGCACTCACATTTGCAGTGTGCAATCTCCTTCTTCACAAGCAGAGTCCAGCTTGCTTGTTATGCCCACACGCGTTAATTGTTAACCAGTAAGAAGCACAGTGGAGGAAAAGGGTGTATCTACTCTTATTAAAATAAAAAAACTTGATTTAATACATAGGTCTTCAACAATTTGGCAGAGGTAAAATATTGATATTACAGTAATACTGTCTCCATAGAATATACTAATAAAATTAGCAGTCTTACATAATTGATGGATAGCCATTTGCGAGATTCACACATGCAGCCTACATGGTGTATTGGCATCAATTCAATTAAGTAGGTAAAAGGTGGGATTAATACAGGTTGATAATCATCAACAATGATTAGACAACCTAAAAAGGTAAATTTTCCCTTTTTTTTTTTTTTCTTTAAATATGTTTTGCTACATGTGATTTGCTGTATTTGGGGCTCCAACACTGCTCGGCTGCCAGCTGCATGCTACATCCAGCTGCAGGCATACGGGAACTGGTCAGCAGAAATTCACTGGTTAACTTGAGCTGAAACACAACTTTGATACATGGGAAACAAACTGGAAACAAACTGAGTGAAAGTGGATGGAACGTACATAACAGTTACGAAGTCTTCCTTGCTATGATTCCATCATAATCTTTCAGTGGTTAGTTGTAAAACTTTAAGATGCAAGAGGCTGCACTTTACCTTGTACAAAACACATCGCTAGAGAACCACTGAAGACTAAAGTTTTTCAAAATAAGAACACACTGGTTTGTAATAGCATCAAGCTGAATTTTAGGTACGTTAATGTACATGAGAAACATTCATGAAAATAGAACTAACTTCTAAGAACCCCTCAAGAAGTGTTTTGGCTGAAAAACATGCTCATTTTTGGAAAAAAAGTTAAAAAAAAAAAGGAAACCATTCTAAAACTAGCAGCACTGCAGATATAAGATGCACAGACTGAAACAAACTGTCACAGAGAATCATAAAGATAATGGTTTGCTTCATGACAACATGAGATTGCTACTTTTCAATGGGAAAGAGGGCAAGGCTGCCTACATAGTGTAGAATCAACAATTGTGGAATAAATATTAATTTACTGGATTAGCTGCACTCCTAACAGATGACACTGTTTTATTAAATTTCACACATTTTTTATCTCTCATTTAGGAGCATTCATAAAGCCATTATAACTTTGATAATCATGTATCAAAAAGGTAACGGTAAGATAAAAGTCTTTTAACACAAAAGCTCTGTTTGACTGTGGAAAACTAACTGCCAAGTTTTTAGCATGGGTGTACAACTCGGGAAAGAGAGAGAACGGAATAAAAGGCAAAAGGAGAAAGGAAAACTGGATTTGATAGAGCATGTGTCAGTTCATCCCACAGAACTACATAGGAGGCTCATGGTGCAAGATGCATGTGGACAAAGCCAGCATGGAACACTGTTGTCCCAGCTAACTGCTGCCCAGATAAGTTATTTCTAGCATCCATTTTGAACTACTCGACAAAGAAAATTGTTCACTTCAGATATATGTTACTTCCACAAGGACCATAGCAACAAGAAAATGTCTCTTGATATTTATAAAAGACTATGACAGAACAGATGTCAACAGAGGGAAAAAAATCTCTATCACAAACTGAAAATGGAATTTGGTGAAGACTGAAAGCATAAGTTATTTCAAAAAGGACTAGGTAATACATTAAGTGCAAGTCCAGTGATGGCTGTTAAACAAAATGGTTCAGTACAATGATACAATGCCTACAAAGTGCAGAATGTCATTAGGTAAGAAAGCATATCAGAGAGGGATTGCCTTAAGTACCTACTCTTCATTATATTCCTTTTCTGAGTATCTTCTCCTGACCACCGCTAGAAACAGAATACTGAGTGAAGCATGGTATTTCTTATGTCTTTATTCAATACAGAAGTGCTTCTTACAACGTATAAAAATATTTTTCATTCATTTTAATGTTTTAAAAAAATTGTATCTGTAGATGCAGTGGTTTTCTCCCTTGATTTATGAAGAAAGAATCTTACATAACATCTCTGCAAAATGCCTTCTGTTGCAGTTGACAAGAAAATGAAGTCATTGGTACTGTACACACATGCTAGAAATGTAAATACAGACAGTGTTTAACAAAGAACCAAGAACATGTTCCCTACAATCCTTCAACCTGACTTGGATGATATACTATATAGTACAAAACGTACACGAGATACATAGGATGTCTGAGAAAAACCAACAAATTCAGCTTTTATTTTCAAAGCTTCACAAAAAAAAATTCCAGCTGTATAAAATTTGTACTCTATAGAAGTCAGAATGGAAGAGAACTGAATATTATTAAGCACATGACAGGGTTGGAGTACGCACGGAATTATCTGATTTAGAATTAGTCTGTCCCAAATATCTGCACTTCAGGGACTTGCTACATAACTTGAAAACTAAGCTCTGCTGAAATCAGATGGGTCTTTTGTTAGCATATTCTGCATTTTAACCTTAACTCCATCAAGATGGAATCCAGCTTTTGGCTTTAAAACATCTTAAAAGATGAGTGGAGTATTCAATTGATGGTAAAAACTGGCAGCACATTTAAACATTAGTTCAACAGTCTAGCATGCAACAAGATTAATGACAAGAGCAAAACTCGCTGACAGTCAGATGTTTAGTATCACTTAACTGTGTTTAATGTCACTGGAACAGGCAAGTTCAACCAAAGTGTAAAGGTAAAGTTTAGGGAAGTTTTAATGTTGCCCCAGCAAAACATCCCTCTGTCAGGTTTTTCATATCAACCCATGATAATTGGTATAAATATCCTCAAATATGGTTTCCAATCAAAAAATATGACAGAAATAAGTTAATTCAAATGAAAACTACAACTAACAAAACTAGCTTTCAAAAATAAACTGTTTCTTCCTTAAGTATTAGAATGACAGATTCTAAAAGCATAATTATCTACATTATTAATTATCTACATTATTAATTCATACTTTATTGAGACTTGGACAAATGGATGCTACACCTGTTGAAAGACTGCCCGCTGATGGAGGTCAGCACAGCTACTGCCACATGCAGGTTGAATCCCAGTGCCAGGCAGCAACTGAACCACACAGAACTCTAAAGGTGTCACTGGAGGAGCAGCGCAACAGCAACAAGTTGACATCTTCTGTAAGGAGCACATAACCAAAGGAGCTTTGTGTACCCTAGGAAGTGCTGTAGCTACTCCACCACAGTCTGTTCTCATTGCAATGTTTTTGTACCTGGCATTACCCTACAGCCACTTTAGTGGCATAGAAAGGGCAAGCCACCATTACTGCAGCTCTTACCACGCCCACAGCCATAGCACAGCTACTAACATTGATGGCTAGTGGAGTCACACTTGTGATAAGGACTTAGAAAAAAAGAATGTAAAAGAAGAATGAGACTCACTCAACTGAGCTTATGGGGTCCTTTTTGAGACTGTCTTACTCTACCTCTCATTGTTTACTTATTATTAGAATCTAAGTTGCCATTTCCTTAAATGTGCTTCCTGCCTGTATTCATCTCCATCAGTGTAATTTCTAAATTCTCTGAGCACGTGTAAACAGTCGTATGCCTCCTAATGATTAAAAAAGATTTAAAAAAAAAAAAAAAAAAGCCTGGAGGTTAATCCTGATGGAACCTATGTCAAACTCTGACAGACGGGGAGAAGTGAACTAATACTGCTGCTGTGTTCGAAAAGATAAAAATATTAAATAAAACAATGAGGCAGTTGCCCTTGAAACAGAGCACAGACTGAGCATAAACCAAGCATGTATTTATCAGCTTACAGATGTGAAAAAAGCTGAAAAGTTTCTGCTTGATTTGACATGCCCACCTGACCAGGTCAGGGCTCTCCCTGCTCTATGAGATCTCCCTGCTGCTGCAAAAAAGGGCACATTTCAGGATGTAAGCACACAACGCAGGAAATGTTTCAGAGATGTCAGGTGAACACATCTGCCCAATTTTAGTGTGTATGCAAATTAAAGTCCAGATGTGGACAAGGATAAAGAATTGAACAAGTATAGATAATTGTAAGTAAGGAACAGTACATTAAAAAAAAAAAGCATACAATAATTGTAGTTCAGTAAGCTACAGTGCTTTTTTATGCCTGTTGCATGCTAATACTAAAAAAAATCCAGCGACTCTCAATAGATAGGGTAGATAAAGCAGTAATAAGATGAATTTGTAACAAACACAGTCTAGGCTAGAAATGAAGGAACGTTCTCCAGCTACGAAAGTCAAACACTGGAGCTGGACATCCAGGCTGACAATGAAATGTTTTTCACTGAAGCTTGAGAAAAGGACAGACAAAAACCTGAGATCAGCAGCGTAGATGGTCCCTTGTAGATTATTCATTATTTTTTTTTAACTTTGAAAGCATGTGTTTTAATTAGCTTGAGCTGAGATATTCTAAAATATCCTTTAAAAAAAAAAAAAAAAAGAAGATAGCAGGAGATCCCACAGAGAAGCAATGGGACAGCACATTATAAGCACACAAACACCCAGCTACTCATAGGAGAATTCTCAGCATTAGTAAAATCAAATCTTCAATTCCACTAACGAAATGCAGTCATTTTCTTATAAAAAGAGAAAATGTCCTCAAAAACATCCAGGCTACCAAATCTAGAATCTCTTCGGCAACAAAAAAAAGTTTGTACTTCACTCAAAATGAAAATATTGCTGTTTCTGACTATCCAGAAGTGTCCCATAGATAGTACTTAACACATGTTTTGTTTTGTTTGTTTTTTTTTTTAATCTGAAAAGCATAATGTTTCACCCAGGCAGGTACATTGCAGCCCACTGAAAAGCACACTAATTTGACTTTCAAGAGCAATAGTATTGGTGAAGTAGACCTTCACAAAACACTGATTTTTTAAAATTATTTCAAACCTTAGAATAACATACAATAGCAAGAAAGAACTCAGCATGCTTCTACATTGTTTGTGTTTAATTATTCTTTTGCATAAAAAAACTTGGCCCCTCATTTCCAGGTGACTAAACTTCAATTCCCAATCTTAGCATCTTTATTCTGTTTTTTTTTTTTTAATACATCTTCTATACAGTACATTGCTGCTTCTTTTTCATACCTGCAGCTCATTTTCCATTTACGTTATCTTGTTCATAAAACAAACAAGCACAAAGTTCTTAAATCTCCAGCAGCAAGGCTTATTTGTCACTCTTACATGACCAAAACAATTGTCAGTGTTTGTTAAAATAACTCCATTGTGAAATCAGTGTCCCAGATAAGCTCTCCAGAAGTTCTATTTTCTGTGCTGCCACAGCTGCTTTCAGTGAAATATCTTGATCGGTCACCAGAAAGATGAAATGGGCTTTTTCTCTGCTTGCTTTTTTGTTTGTTTATAGTATTTCTTAACAAGAGTATCCTACATTTGATAGCTGACAATACTGATGAGCTCAATCAATCAGATTATCTGTGTATGTGTCTGCTAATAAAAGATGCACAAATGCTGAAGAAAAAGATTTTCTTATTTCAAATCAACAGCCTGGTGTACATATAAGAAAAATACAAACAAACAATAAAACAATCCAGGAGACTAGGGGTTTATTTTTAGTTTGGAATTAATTTAAGCGTCTTTAAACTGTTAAACACTTTCCAGTATTTGATGCTTAAATGGACATTACTTGAAATGACATAATTATCATCACAGTAATGGAGAATTTAGAAATGGAAATTAAACCTGACATATTGTTTTTCCCCTGATAAATGAATGATATTATGTATTCTGAAAATTCCAGAATGCTGAGTTTGGGGATTATTTCCATAATTACAAATATAGATTTAAAAAAAAAAAAAAAAAGTCAAGTGTTTCTACTCTAATAAAACAGACACTTTTCCCAGAACATCTCCTGGTGATATAGCCTTCTTCGTTGCTTTCTGTGGTTTTCTTTTAAGCAATGTTGGGTATTAGGATATGAAAACTATTTGCTATATTATGAGTATTTGCTATTTTGCGGTGGAAAAACGAATGGAGGAAAATATGACGCATTAAGTCTTATTTTAACATCAACGCTCAATATAGGTTCCAACAGGCATGAACAAAATGTTACCAATCCACAGGAAACATTGCTAGTCTGGCACAAGGTTTTAACTAAAGTAAGTTTTAATTTCAGGCTACTAAACCTTCCATTAAATGTAGTCTGTCTGAAGATTAACAGGACTTCCCCAGGATTATATGTGCTCCTCAAAGACTTGAAGGAAAGCCACTAATTATTAGTCAAAACAAATCTACTTCTCTGGTACCTTACAGATAATCAGAGTGTTTATAAAAGTGGTCCAAGTAATTTACAATGTTTAAATAATCTCAGTGAACTTTATGGAAGTAGCTTGTATTTACACATGCAGTAAGTACTTCATTTACCTTTCACAAATAGCAAAACCTTGGTGAGCCCATATCAGTTTTAATGGATCTATAAACCAAGGTGTTCTGCTTTGGGATTTTGCTTGAGAAAGAGATCACACAACTCAAACAGTTCCTCCACTTGGGTAAGGCCTGACTCAGCTCTCACTGAGGTCTTCCTGAGGCAGGAGTTTTACGCAACAGGAATATCTACTGTGAACCTATTTCGAAGGAAAAGATATTACATTTTGATAGGAAAAAATGAAAAAAACAGAAAAAAAAATGTGCTTCAGTCACTAATTTAACACTTTTAATAGAAGCATGATACTAGCTCTAAGTCTAAAATTCTTGCAGACATTTACACTAAGTGGTCAGGGTTCAAGCTGGAACTGAAGCATGAATAGTACTGTGACTACTCAAACACTGCGTACAGCCTGAAAAATATCTTCTTTTCACTCAATAAACTAGCACAGTTCCTGCAACACGTAGGCTGTAATGTCCTCTGCAAAAACAGCCAGCACTGCATAGCTAGAGAACAAACACAAAATTAAACAAGTGTAAAATGAGCCTCCTTCAGCATCTTCCCCAGCTAGGGACTTTCTGAGCCAGGGATTGCGTTTGATAGCATAACTTCTGGCCCCTGGTAGATTTATTCCATATGAATTTGCCTAAAACTCTCTTGAAAGCATTTATTCGTTATTCTCCACAACATCCTGAGGGAATCTGTTCTACACTTCAGTAACACGTTACAGAAAATTTACTGTCACATGCATGTTTTAGGTGTAACTCATGCTATAGGATCTCCCTACCTTCTTCCATTAGTGAAACATTAGATAATTATTTCCTGCACATGCTCTGTCCCATTCACACGTTAATAGTATTCATATAGAAATAAACGTGTGAGAATGACAGAGTAGCATAACATTTTGAGGCTGTTGTCCGTATTCCTCCTAAGAATTTCAAATGTTTCCTTTGCCTTCTAAAAGTTGCTGAGCCCTGAACTGATACTTTTCAGACAACAGCTGGAGAACTTGGTCTAGTCTTGGATTCCTTCATACAAGAAAGCCACTGACATTATGACATACGCCCAGCAAAGGGCCACCAAGGGGTCTGGAGCTCATGACATACAAGGAGAGGCAGAGGGACATAAACCTGTTCAGCCTGGAGAAGTCACAGGGGAGACTTTTTTGCTACTTACAGCTACCTAGGCAAACAAGACAGAGGGGGAGCTACGCTGCTCTGACAGGTGCAGGAAAGAGGCAATAGACAAGAAGAAACATGAGAAAAACATAGAATTCTCGGGGAAAAAATACCACAAAAAACCACTATTTTACGTGAAGATTTTTCACAATGTGTTGTTTGAAGACTGGAATTGGGGTTGGGAAAGCTCAGGGAAGCTCAAGGCTGGACTGGCCAAATCCCTGAGCACCTTGACCTAGGCCTGGACAACATGACCTGCAGAGGGCCCTGTCAACTGCAACTGAGGCTCTGGAATTCTACCAGGTGGCAATGCACTGCCATCATGGATACTGCTGCATTAGCAAAAGCTGTGCTCTGCTCTGAGTTGGCAATTCATATTTCCAATTACTTAGAAGTTACTTTAAAGAAGTACTTGGAATCTGCACATTTCACATTCTCTCCAATAGCAGGATGTATAGTACATAATTTACTTGCAAAATTCATTGCCGCAGGATGCCATTGATTCAATTATGTCATTAAGATATTTAGCAGATTAAATATAAATAATAATGACAGCTGTTATTAATATAACAATGAATAAAAATAAAAAGGCTAGCAATTTTCAGGCTTTAGATCATAAGCATATCACCAGATGGAAAAAAAAACAAAATTATCTTGTTACAACAATAGAAAATCTTGGCCAGGTAGATTTAATAAACAATACTATCAGAGAGAGAGAGAGAGAAAATGGAATTATGCAACTATTTTGCAATGTCTTTCTTATATACTGTTTTCACTATTGAATGTATAAGAACCATTTTGAATTATATATATATATATTTATCTGTGAACATAAGGAGTAGACAATGCCCCATCAGTAATTATTTCTCTGCCTTCCTTTTACTCATTCCTTCAAAAACATATACATATAAAAGAATTATAACAGTATACAAAAGACAAAAAATATTGGATGTCTTACTGCCCACAAATTATTGCTGAAATGCACACATCCATAAAATCCATGGTTCTGTATGCAAAGGTACGACAAGATAAATCTTAAAGGTAATATTCAATAGCTCAAAACGTAACAGTTCATTCAGCCTAAACAAAGGTTAAAAATATTAAAAAGCCAAAGTCTGGAAGAATTATCTGCTTTGTTTAAAAAACACATTTAAAATGAAGAGACCTTAGCAAATTTAATCTGCTACAGCTGACATCATTACTGGGCACTGATTCAAATTCCAAATTTAATTTCAGCAAAGCCTTAGTAAAAGTAATGTCTTCTGCAGATTCAGAGCCATCTGACTGACATTATCTGCTGATGGCAATAAAAAGTAACTTAAGCAAATCCTTAATTTCAAGAACTGTTCACAGAAACTGTATATACGAAATGTATGTTGAACTGGCTAGGTACGAGATTTTAAGCCATTGGGTGTCCCTTCCTGTTATCACAGTTTATGCACTTCAAAGTAAGTGTCAGCACAGATTTGAGTTCTTCTGAGTACATTTTTAGTTCTAGACATACATATGCTGTGTGCCACAATTCAATTACTTTGATATATTGAGATGGTGAAAATGTACTTTCTACTGCAGTGAAATATATGGCGCAGTGAGCAGAGCACAGAAGAGTGAATGGAAAAATCCACTGGCATGCCCTACCTTTATGACATTTAGCAAGGTTTCACATTTGTGACAATTGTAAAAGGATGATTACAAGTCATTTTATTTATTTGACTTCTTATGGTAGATATCAAAAATGTGCTTTCATCGTCCCTGTAATTGACTTTGCAAAACTGTCAGGAAACTGCATGAGTTGAACACTTCTCTGTAAATTTTTATATTCCAATTTTGCTCAGAAAATTTATCTAGAAGTACACTTGGCAGAGCACTATGTAATCTCACAAAAGACCACATTGGAATTTCTGCAGACTGACAGAGCTCCAAGCATATATATTTGCATATGCAAAAAATATTACTTGCATGAAAAAACAATTATATTTGTTCATACAGATTGGAATTTATTGAAATCAAATACAAACTTATATAATAGCTCAGTGATCCCTATTTGTGCATGTTTGTATAGCTCACAAGAGTCCTATTAATAAAACATATGAGTATAAATGCTTTTCATTTACAATGAAACATACACATCGCCTACATTTCTTAATTTTTCTTCTTCTTTTTTCTTTTTTTTTTTTAAAGCTATGAAAAGCAAACCCATAAAAGTGCCAGCAAGTATTAAAACCGTTCTCCATTTTGTTCTCAGTTCCCTAACTCCTTCCTTCAAAGAAAAAAAATCCACTTCCAGGAGCTATTCTCCTGGAAATGTTTTTCTATGCATTAGACTGGAAGACTATATGCAATGAAAAAACATTTTTGCTATTTTGCTCAGAAAATCAGGTTATTCAGCATCGTCCACGGCACTCAGGCCAATTACTGAAAAAGGACAATGCTCATCAGAGAAAAATTTTCTCATGTGTTTTCTTAATTTTGCACTCCTAGTTAATAAATATCTTCACATTAATCATTGAATCCACGTAGACAATAAGGATCATCAAGTCCAACCCCAGCATTTTCCTATTACCCTAGTTCAGTCTTCATCCATCACTTCCTAATAAATAAAAGCGGGGAAATTTTCTGCAGTTATGAACTTTGCCAATGGCAGTAATATGGAGAAGGAGACAGGAGATGGATGTTTTAGATTTCCTCAAGAGATCAGGAAGGCTAGGAAGCCCTCGATGTTAGCTCAGACTGAATTACAAAGGCAAGCCTCATCTACTTGTTCAGAATTATTTAAATTGGGCTATAGTCTTTGCTGAAGGCAAATAAACCCCAGAAAGTCTTCTTTCAAATTATCTTTCCAGATAACAAAGCCCAACCACATCAAACATGAAGCTGTTCTGCTTTAAAAGTTGTGGACTGAAAGCTGCAAGGATTTAAAAGACAACACCACCCACCTTGTACAAGTTTGCCAAATATGGTTTTCTTGGCAGATAGAAACATGCTAAGCAGTGTTTTGTTACTTAATGAAATCCAGGACGGAGCCAAAGGAACCCAATAGTAGGCCATAAATGGACAAGTTCACCAAGGCCATTATCACAGAAGCACAGAATCACAGAACCATAGAGGATGGAAAGGACCTCCAGAGATCATTGAGTCCAACCCCCTGCCAAAGCAGGCTCACTTGCGGTTCACTTTACCCCCATCTGAAATTCAGAGCTTGTTCATACCCTGTTCTTAATGATTGTGAGATACTCAGTATCCAATAATATAATATAGCCCAAGTTATCAAGGGCTACAACAGACAATGTTACATTTGGCACTGGTGTGCATATCAAATAAATGCGGCCTTAAGTTTAAAAATAATAAAGTTAAATCATTTTAATCCAGAATTTCTGATTATTCCTATTCTCCACAAGTTCTTAATAGCTAATATCTTCTGCACTAAGCAGAATGTTTTCACAGGAAATTTTAAAATTATACATCATCACAAGTTTCTTATAATCTAATGGTATTTCCCAAAGCTGCTTTTTTTTTCATCTGTGTAAGATTTCAGCCACGTAGATAAAAACAGCAGCTTAGAAAAGATATTTTGCAGTGCAACAAAAGCAACAGGAAGAAAACAGTGCACGGTTACATTCAATAGTTTTGCTTCTGATTCAGTGTAAGTACAAATAGACCTAATACAAAGCCTGTATAAATCCATGGCATCTCACAAAATATTTGTAGACATGCTGAGGAGCTTAAATTGAAAAGAAACAAAGGAGAAGTAAAATGTCAGTGACAAAGAAAACAAGCAATGGGAGATAGAACCAAAATACTCATCACTCTAATCACAGTAACACAGAGATAATTTTTACCCATAATCTGTTCACTGCCAGTCACTACATAAATTGCCTTCAAAATTCTAGAAATAACATGGAATTAAGTCAAAAAAGAGTTCTCCAATGAAGAATTTATGCTCTTTAAATAGCTTCTAACTAGACTTGGCATTTTCCTTAAAAGCTAAGAATATGCATCAAGAATAATAATGATGAACTTACAAGACCAACAGTCATCTAAAGAAACTAAATCTTTGCATTTTATCCTCCTTTTCATTACATTGTCCTTCTCATGTATGTACATTTAGGACTTAATCACACAGAAAACAGCTATTTGGTTCCAAGCCAAGAATCTATTTGCTGAATAGACAGTGTAAACAGGAAAATAAATTTGAAAAACAATATTTTGGACTTTTAATTAACTGATACAAGAAAACATCTTGGAAATTTGCATAAATTACACAATTTCAGAAAAGCAAATTATGAAAACTTTAACTATGATTGTACTTTGTCAAAGTATTTAAGTGAATAATTTGAAATCCATGAATATCTATTTGAAGATGTTCAAGCAGACAAACGTCTGTTTAAAGTTTGAATACGCAGTTCGAAGAGCAGATCGAGCAGGGCAGCTCTATCTACAGCAGCTGTTTGAAGGTAACTTCTAAGAGCACAACAAGCAGGCTGCGGTGGTACTGTTGTCTGGGAACACTACCAGGTAAATGAAATGCTGAATCTTCGTTAGTTTCTCTTAAAGAAAAAAAGTCCACAACATCAGAGGTGGCTGTTGGTGGTATGGCAGTAGAGGCTGAACCTTCCCACCAATATTCCATTACATTTTGTTGCCTTGGGACAAATGGCACCAGAGGGACAGCCTGACAAAATGGCATCTGACTTGAAAGTGCTTATGAAGCAAATGTGTGCCACTGAATTGCTCCTTGAGGAAAAAATGGCACTCACTGACATTCACTGATGCTTGCTGAATGTTTACGGTGAGCAAACAGTGGATGTGAACACAGTGAGGGGGGGTGGGTGGTGCGTTTCAGCAGTGGCAACAACAGTGGGAAAGGCATGCCATGGTCCAGACAGCCATGCAAAACTGTCACACCACCAAACGAAGAGTGCCTCTATCATGGGTCATCCTTCCTGGAACAGGGACAAACTGTAAACTGACTGCTACATTGTGACTATGACTACTAAACCAGAGTCAGACCAGAGAAGAGGGCCTTTCTCTTACAACACATAACGCCACGCCCCATGCCACTTTGAAGGCAGTGGAGCACATTGCCAATCTCAGCAGGACTGTTCCACTACAGCCACCATATAATCCAGATTTGATATTTTCTGACCTCCATCTGTCCTGGCTGATAAAAGATTGACTGCATAGGAAACATTTTCCTAACAACATCATAACAGCTGTGAAAGTGTGGGTCACATCCACTGGCGTGCAGACTCTTATCATCACTAGAGAAAATGCATAGCTAATAGCGGTGACTACGTTGAAAACCAGCATTATGTAGCTGAGTTGTTTTTTTTTTCTATTATAGCGTAATTGTGCTCTCTGTAGGTGTTGTACTTCCCATGGAATAAATAGGTGGCATTACTTACAAAGCAATCTACATACATTAGTTCAAGCCATTAGCGGTCTGGGTCTTTAGCCAAACCTTAGATCATGAGCAGTACTGATCATATAGATCCCACTGAAGATGCTTTATATTACCAAAGTCATTGTGTACTATATATCTTCTTGTTTTGTTTTTCTTCAAAAATATTTTTACAAAATCATCCTGTTTTTGTCACAACAAGCTTAAAACTGGGAAGAAAGAAATGAGAAAAATCATCAGAACTAAATATTACAGTAAAGTTTGGAAAATACTCAGCCTATCTTTACTCTACAGAAGACCTCTCAGATTCAAAGATACTAAGTGAAATGTGTTATAGACCAGCAATGGGACACTGATATCCATGCTTATTTTAACTGAAGTGTTGCCAGTCTTTCCTTCTTCCTTATCTACAGTCTTATTTATATGAATGAATCCAAATACTAATGCTGCACTAAAAAAGTGTAATAAACTGGCCTTCACAACAGCAAACTCATCATATTCAAAATGTTCTCAGATATAACAACTCCCTTATTTAGTCTTCAAGGAAGACCACAGATGGAGATACCATTTGCTCACACTATTCCAGAGCAGATTATTTAAATAGTCAACTTGATGGAACACTGTTCAATTTGCCTGAAGATAAGTAGATTTTAAAATTTCCAGTGGTTAAACCTAAGAGGTTCCTTTTTCCTTAAACTGCACCATGGAAGTTCAAAGAATATGCAGATCAAAATCATAAAAGATTCAGTTACAAATGAAGCACAATCATCTGTATGAGAACCCTGAAGTTATATATCTGCTTACAATCACATTGCAAATACACTGCTGAGGTTTAATGAGAATAAAAATTTACTATTTGCCTGAGTATGTGGATTCTATGATTAATGTGAAGATATTTATTGACTATGAGTGCAAAATTAAGTAGTAGTAAAAAGCGAGAAGAGAAAGGAAACCTATTTGCTTAGTGCACAATACACAAAAATGTAACTTGAACAGGCACTTATCCTGTCCCCACTTTAACAGTGAATCCTCAAGGCAAAGCTAAAATGAATCTTTCACCCAAATAAATCATTAGGTTTTTTTTCTACCGCTAAAAGTACATAGGCAACATTTAACTATTGTGCAAGAAGAGTAATCTGAAAAAATACTTCCTTGTACTGTAAACAGCTGCACACAGCAAAACTTAAACAGGTAAGCATAAAGAAAATATTATAAGTTATTCCCTTTTCCACCTACTTGCAGTCAACTACTTATCTGGAAAATAAAAACAGAAATAGCTAATGATGCATTTTAAAGGATGTTTATGTAACAGAGCACTGGCATTTTGAAGACTGATTATATATTGATTTTTCTATGAACATCATTTATCTGAATTGGTGCAAGATGTAGCTTTCTGTAAATACAAACTCAAAGCCAATCCTAAAATTTACTTACATTCCATCAGGTAATCCCAAGAAGTCTACCTGTAACCTGCAATGATTACAATTGTATTTTCTTGCTATATTGTTCACAAGGACGCGTTCTGCTCAAGTCCGTTATTTTTAAGTCCATTTTTCACTGTGATGCATAGCATAGAATTATAATATATATTGTTTTCAGTTGGTTTATTCTATCATTTAGCCATTCAAACCACTCCTACACATCTCAAAGCATTCACTGTGGTGCACACAAGTGTGAAGAAATCTGTGGCCATGAGGAAAGTTTAAAAGCAGTACATGGCATTCTTTCTGCATCAACTTACATTCAAAAGAATGTGGCAGACTATCCCTCTTTATTTTCAATTGCCTTTTTCAATATTACTAAAACAAATGACTTTGTAAATGGACTTTGATTTTTGACACAAACCACAGTAATGAAATCCCAAGTTTAACAATTATTTATTCTTACGTATTTGTTTTCTTGCATCTTTCTTCCTGCGATAAAAGGATAGGTTGGGGGAAAAATGTCTTTAAGGCTAGAATTATTAATGCCAGGAGGCTGCCTAAAACTGTTGTCTGTTGGCCAATACTTTTTCTTTCCCATATTATTTTCCTGGCTAAAAAAAGAGCATCACATACATGCTTCCTTCAGCTCTACAGCAGGAAGCCAGGCAGAAGACAAAGTTACACATATAGGATCTCCAAGAAAGTAAAAGTGACGAATTTGTTGCAATAGTGTCTATTATTGCCATGTAGTAATTTTAATTTCCCTTAAAGTGTATCTGATGATCATTAGTTAATGTATACGATTTAAATCTTGTATTGGGATGTCTCCTTAATTAGTATACAGCAACTCAGAAAAGCAGCAATGAAGGGGGAAAAAATTAAAAAAAAAAAAAAAAGCAACGAGTGAATATAATTTGCAAAAACAATTTGTGACTGGAATGCAGATAAAACCAACCTGTCTGCTCTCAGGCAATTTAAATGCCTCTCCTTATTACAAATTAAGAGCTATTTGATCTGTCATGGCAGCCTACAGTTTCTCACAAGGGGAGGGGCAGTGCTGATCTCTGCTCTCTGGCAACAACAGGACTTGAGGGGACAGCCTGGAGCTGTGCCAGGAGAGGGTCAGGTTGGGAATTAGGAAAAGGTTATTCACTAGAGTGTGGTCGGCACTGGCACAGGCTCCCCGGGGTAGTGGTCATGGCCCCAAGCAGAGTGCAAGAAGCATTTGGACAATGCTTCGGTTTGGGTTTTTGGTGGAGCCAGGAGTTGGGCTTGATGATCCTTGTGGGTCCTCCTTGTGGGTCCCTTCCAACTCCAGATATTCTGTGATTCTGTTATTCCAAATAATTTAAAAGAAGAGATTTTGCCTTTTTGCTTTACAGCATTAGTGTTCTACATGCCACTCATCACTACAGGGCAATGCCCCAAGTTTTGCTGTGATGACATCTGCTATGATTTTTAAAACTACCAAACCATTTTCCCTGAGAACTCCTCAGGCATAAAAGCTATTTTCCACAATTTGTTTCCATAGATACAGCTTTTTTTTTATTATTATTAATCAGAATGAAAGACTGAAAATTATTAAGCAAATATATAATCAGAAACTAGTTAATATTCCATGCTGTGTCTGTTTAAACAGAGTCCCATTCTGAACATATTTAATTTTGGACAGCTAAGGCAGAGTAGAGTAGCATGATGCAACCCCTTCTAAATGGAGATTTTGACATTCTGGTTCAAGACAGAAGCATAGCACAGTTATCACTTAAGACTGTGACTGCTGACCATACTGAAAAAAATAAACAAGTGCTGCTTAAAGGAGGAAAAAAAAGCTGTCAGAGACCAAATTAAAGCATCATTTCATCCAAGTATCTGACTAAATTCAATTTTAATCCCAGAAATCTAAACAGATAGACATGAAGGGGATAGGGATCTGTCATTCCATCAAGTTAAATGGAACAGCTCTGGAAATACACATCCAAAGTAAAGGCTGCCGCATCTTTTGTGGAGACAGTGATTTCAGTTTTTTTTTTTTTACTCTCTGAGTAGGATAGTGAAGCAAAACAGATGGGATAATAATTATTACTGGCCTAAAACTGCTGCACTGGCTTTCCAGGGCAAGCAAATTCAACCCAAAAACTTCAGAACATGCACTGAAGTGTTTGAAAAATGTTAAAGAGGTGAGAAGAGTCAGAAGTACTCAGAACTCACAGGCATTTTAAAATAAAAACCTTTTTTAAAGTGACTTCCACAAACCATCTGTCTCTCTCTCTCCCTTACCCTCCCTAAATAACTGAACTAGTAGTATTATCTCAAGAGTATTTGTAGCATGTTGGAGAAATAGAATATAGCACAGTTACATCCCAGAAAGAGGAAGAAAGGAAACAGACCTAAAACCAGTTTCTGGATGTCACTTTCTGACATTAAGGAGTAAGCATGTCTTTCCATAATTTGTATGTTAAGAACAAATTAGATGCCTTAAGCAACTCAGAACGGGTGAATGGTGAATTATGCACAGCTTAATGATACTACATAAATACCTGAAGCACCTTAACCTGGGCATAGAAATAGTACTTCTGTCTTTCAGTGCTCAAAGTGTTTGTTTGCACAGTTTTCAGACAACAGAATCCTCAAAAAAAAAAAAAAAAGAATAAAAATAGCCAGCAGTTGTTCCATGACTCTTAGAGAAGAGAGGCCTGGGAAATCTGTACTGTTTAAAGCTATTCCAACCATTCCTATGGGACTACAGGGTCAGTTATCTTGGTGTTGCATTCACGTGAGACTGGTGTACGATACTCATGCCAAGTGTCCAATTTTGAAATATTCAACAGTATGAAGTAGAACTTTAAGGTGCCACTCCAGACAGCGCTAGCCATGAGGAAACTGTGGTGTCAAAGGTAAAAACTAAGTCCACAAATTCTCTGTGTCCATCTCGTATCTTAGACAGTTATAGTTATTGAAAAAAGCAGTAGGCTGTTGGGCCCTACAAAAAAAAAAAAAAAAAAGACATACATCACAGGTAATCCTAAGCAAAATGATGCTTCATTTATGTTCATAACAGAAACAATTCTGAGCTTCTTGATGTTGCCGGGGCTGTAGTCTGGCTGTAACTGACGGTTGTGTTTGTTTTTTAATTTCTCAAGCAAGTTCACCAGCAGCGGACAGCTATTTCTACAGCAGCTCAGCACAATTGGAGAACTGTTAGGCAATACAATGCCATCAGCTGCTTGATGTTGCTTAAGCTTATTGTAGTTCATGCTGTCTGAAGTCATCTAATTAAACACTCCAAAAGAAAGCACTCAACCAGGAAGCTGATGTGGAAACAAGCTGTCTTTGTGGGGGGAAAAAAAGAATCCAATTCAGAGTGCAGAAGAAAATAAAATAGATGGCTCTTTTTGTTCTTTTGCAAACCTCAGTATAAAATAGAAGACGACTTTCACAGGTTTCTGAAATAGGAATACATAATACTTAACATAATTGATAAAACTAAGTGGAAAATCATATTAGAAAATTTCAACTGCATGCAAAAATAAAACACTGTTCATTTCAGAGAACCATTTCAGTTCACATCACTGCAATAATTTTAAGTTTGTCTGTACTGATCTATAAGAAACCGTCTTAGTAGCTTTCCTTAAGAAAATTCTTAACATCATTTAGGGATGCAAATAACTGGTAGAGTTACCCTTCATTTTGGCTATCTGGAAATTTGAAAATGAATTGGTACAGAGACAGCACATTATTTCACACGCGGGATGGCTCCTGAAGAAGCACACCAGCAGAGGAACAAGGGCAAGTGGACTGGCACTGCCTGGGATGTGATGGTTTTGTGGGGAGAAAAAAAACCAACAACACAAAACCAATCGCCTTCATCCTTCACTTTGGCATGATGGAGCAATAAATTCAAACACAATTTTTACAGCAAGGACTGATCAGTGAACTGAGAATTATTGTCCAATGATTCATTATTTCATCTGTTTTTTCCTATGCTGTGTTGAGTATGTACTTGTAGGTTTGGAAAGAGGACAGAGCCAGAAACAGTACCTTGCAGAAGAATTCCTCTATGTTCAAAAGGAAATTCCTACTGATAACTTCCAGTTTACTGCTAGCTCTTAAAGGAAATGGATAACAGCTAATCACAAAGTTGACTTGAAAAATTACAAGGGATGTGAAAGTGTAAAAAAATAATTAGGATTAGGATATTGGATTTCTGAGTTTGTTTCCCTGCTTGTTCATTTTTTAAAGTCTGTGGTTCCAGATATGAAAACAATTTTAGAATGCTGTAGAACATCAGGTCAAAGTGTTATAAAGAAATTCATTCTGACACTTCTAATCAAATGTGGAAGGATCTCTTCAGTCCTAATACAGCTTAAAAAAAAATCCTGAGTGGTTCATTGTCTGAAGTATTCCAGCACTAATCTTTCCCAGATTACACCAGATGCAGCAAAAATACAGACCTACCAACTTGAGGAGGTAGGGCAGAAGATTTAGCTGCCTTCCCCTTTCAGCAAACCTATTTTTAAATGCATCTCTGAGAGCTCTTTTGAGCTAGAAAGCAATCTAGAGTGTAAATATCAATTATCTTGTACGGTTAAGCTTTAGCAAACCATAAGGAATCACACGGGAGGTTTTTAATGCACTGGAGAAGATGAGGGTAAGTGTAAGTAGAATAAAATAAGTAATAAATCAGTGAAAGGAGAGCAAGGATGGGTTTTAACCCAGGTGGGACTGCCAGGCAGCAAAGATGGTCAGGATGTTAATATTTTAGTAATTACTTTTTAGTTCATATTTCATTAGCAATACTAGTTATGATCTGAAACAAATGAATTTATTCATGTTTCACTGACAACAAAATAATTTGGCTTTTATTCTGTTAACATGCAAAAATGATAAGGGTTTCTGTCTCATTTCTTTATTGGATCATTTCTTCCTGCAAAACAAACAGAAAAAACTGATGCAATAAATCTTTTCAGACTAAACCAGTGCTGAGTCTAAACATCCATTACATTTTTGTTTATAGAGTTCAAAGTGAATCCAGGAGGGTCCTCTGGCCTAGCAGCCTATTGCTTTGTTCAAGGTTACACGTCTCTTGTGCCTCACAGTCAGCTAACAATCTTGTTCTTTTCCACACCTTCAACTGCTGGGCCACCAGCTTCTAACAGAAACATTAACCCATAGAAACATAACCTTACCTTTTCAGTTATTAAATATCCTACTGCTATTACTTCATTCTACAGCATCATGCAGTTTCTTTTCTAATGTTTATGGTCATCCTGATTTTGTGTCACAAATGAATTGAAATCAGTACATGCCTGCTTTTGCACTATAGTTATTAATAAAAGCAATGCCAAAATCAGGCTGCAGGCTATTCTTCTCGAGTCAGACCTGGTAATCTCACTCCACCCACACTCATCTTCCTTTAGTCTTGGCCCACATTTGCCTCACATCTCCATACCTGTTGCATCCTAAAGATTACTACTTTTCTGTAAAAGAGAGTGGTGAACTTTCTTTTGTTGCTTTTTATTATTACCATTTTGATAACAAAGATGCCTGTAGTTTGTCTGTTTTACTCCTCTTCATCAAATTCAGTAATTATTGACACAAGTTTCCAGTCTTTTGGTGTCAACAAAATTAAATGAAAATCCTTGCTATCAGATTCCATGGCTATCAGTTGTCTGGAAAGGAAACAATTTGATCCCTTTCAGATAAGCATATTAAAATATTTCAGTTTTCCTTCCAGATTTAGTAATAATCATTTTCTAGCAATCATTTCTGTTAACCACCCTGGCTTTGCTTCCACATACCATATTATTAATGTTACTAAACACTGAAGGAAAGTGTTCATCTAGTATGAGGGCAATAATCACATTATCTTTCATTTCTGATTAGAAAATGCCTGCTAACACAGAATAAAGTCAAGCAGAAAATGACATTATTATGAGACATTTAATTTCAGATATAGATTGTGAAGCAAATGCTGTTTCTGGTGGTGAATCCTTAAACTATCAAGGAATCATCAGGACTGGATGCTATTTAGAAGTTACTTTAGCAATCAGTGAGAACACAGTACTAGATATTGCTTTAGGGGCAAAAGAATGAGCAGAGGAGAAACAGCTATTTGGTTTCAATTAAATTGAAAGATAAGTAACAGGAGACAAAGTCCAAAGATTTTCAATTTCAGATGTACAAACTTTCATTATTAACAGAAAGATTTTGAAATAAAAAACTTTGAGATTCAAATGTGGAAAAAACTTGATTTTTTTTTTTTTTCAACCAGTGGCTCTCAGACTCCTTTCCTGGTGAACCATCAAGCAGTAATTAAGAGTGGCGCAGGATCTCTCTTATAAGGGGCATATCTACAGGACTGGCCATATGGTTGGGAAAACTGAGAGACAAGAGCTGCTTTTTGCATTTCACGGTTGTACTATCTGCATCTTTCTCTATGGAAAGAATATATTTACATACATTTTTAGCAGCAGTAAGTCATGAAAGTACATACACACACAGGAAGGTAAGTTCACCAGGAGTTCTCTACCGCCCGTTTATCTCTTCTCTGTCACCTGTAAACCTAAGCAGCAACTTTAAGAATATTACCGAAGCACTCTGCACAAATGCAGACTATTGCTGTGTATTATCAGATCACTTTGCCTAATTTTTATTATTACAAACATGGCATTTCTAATCATTTCCCAGAGGTCTACCACTAATGAACAGCCTGCGTGTTATGGCCAAGAGCCTGCCAGCAGCTGAGCACCCGTCCTTCCCCACGGTCTCTTGGTTTGGAGAACAACCATCTGTGACAAAGACTAATTCTGAAGTTGCTCTCCAAACACACAGACAACATACAAAGAGCTGTCTAGAATCACAACAGACCTAGTCTACCAACATAGTAATGGAGCCCAGGCCAACTTGTTACTCACTGCGCACAGGAAGGGAAATAATCCTGTGACTATCTGACGGTCCTCCATCTGAAGATAAGCCTGTACCCATGCTGTGGGTGCACTGGATTAGACAGCAAAGAATATGAAGGTCTTTCGGCAGTGATGGACAAAGCCACCATAAAGGGCAGGTCTTGTCCCTGTATCATCATGTATGACAATACTAAAGGCAAAACTAAAAGTTATACTTACATCAAAAATGGCTCACTAAAGCAGCAATTTCACCAGTCTTGAATTTAGGATAGAAAGAAGTTAGACCACAGCCCACAGTATGGAAGAGTTGAGAAGATGGGAGCGGTAGAGGTGAAGTGCTCTCTAACAGCAGGAGTCCCTGAAAACATTCTGTCTGACTCATTTGGAATCATTCTTAAGCTGAGCAGAGAAAACTGAGTCATAGATGACTCATCCACTTACCAGATGGGAGGAAAGCATATATGAAATTTGGGACTGCCACTTGCTGCACAGCGTATCATGAGCTGCCACTGCTTGAGCCGTGAGTCAGCTTCTCTGCCACAAAACAGGGAAAACACAGAGCGCTGCATGCAGAAGCAGTGCACACTTCAACCTGCTGGCTGGTGCCCTCACTGAAATGTACCACAAAAGGTGTACAGAGGTGTTCAGAACATATTGCCGCCAAACAAGCACAAATATTTACTGGCCTTATCTAAATCACTGCTAACAACTTTTATACAGTCATAACAGGTAGTCAATAAGAATTATTTTGCCACACCTGCTACGTTGCAGATAGCTTCTTACCCATTAAATACACAGAAGCATTCTGCAACCAAAGCAAAAATGCTCATTAGAAGCTGGTGAGCAATGCCAGAAATCTGTAACCTCCCACTGTTGTTCTAACAGAAGTAGAAAATTAAGGCAGAGACGAGGCAATAGCTTCATTTTCAGTGGCATTAGTCAAGTTTTGGAATTATGTACTTCACCTTTTAGGTCAGAAATCTCAGATACTAGAAGGACTTCAGGCTGTAGATTTACATCAATCTCTTAATTTGACTGCACATTTTCTGCACTGAAAGCCTCTTTGAGCTGCCTGTGTACATACTGAAAAGATCATAACATCCAATTTAATCCCTGAATCACTAAGCAGTTTGCTCTTGAGACTGGAAAGCTATAAATCAGCTTCAAACTGACATTTAAAAATACCTCTTGATTCTGGTCTGACATCCAACAATTCAAGATTAGTCAAGGGCCCATCAGCCTTGTTCTATTTTATTACTCGCTGATGTCATAAGCTTCTCAGTCAGATGTGTCTGTAAAAACTTTTGTCTTGTTAGACTCAAGTCCAAGTATTCCATACTACCACATGAGTAACTGTACCAACATCCCCAGCAGTGGGTTATTTTGAGGCTTCAGCAGAACAATACATAAGTTTGACACATACCTGACCCAGGTGCTGAAGGTACAACTTGGGAATTAAAAGCATTTGGGAACCGGGGTGCGATAGGTGCTGGTTTAGGCCAGAATTTCAACTGCAGTTCATTGTGGGTGCAGCTCACTGTGGGTATGTTCTTCTAGTCATGGTATGGTTACCCTATTGTTAGTATTATATGGAGTTTTATCATTCCAGTCCAAACCTTCACATCATGACTTGTCACAGCCGCAGTAATCAGCTTAGCATGGGTTCGGGTATGACCTAACGTACTGTAAAGTTTGGGAGTTATTTACAAGAAAACTTTATGCAATTCCTGATACAAGCGTCATGGTCTGCATTAGCAGTCAAGTAAATCCAGCTACCCAATGTTTTCAGTTTGCAAGGAAAATTCAAATTACAATTTCTGCTAGTCAGTAATACCAAACAATGTTGTATACATTTTGTCAAGTTCAGACTACTTCCCAAGGAAGGTCAGCACTGTTACATACCATTTTTACCTTATTTCTGCGGAACACATGCAGAAAACTGGTATTTTATGTATTAGTTCCTCTGATGACACAACAACATAGCTATAAAGCAGTGGCTTTCCCTACGTGAAAGCAACATCCTCATGATACCAGCCTGCCATCAAACACTAGAATCAACATCTAACAGGCAATGTGCATATGATAATTTAAAGCAAGAGATTAAAGAGTGTGAAACAAAATTCTTCTACTTGAAAAAGATTCCATGTACCAACATTTGAAGTAGAAATATTGCTTCTATTTTACATTTAATAAATAATGTTTGATGCCCAGAAATACATTATCACTGGAGAGCCTTCCACATTCCTCAGCCTTCTCTTGCACTTCTTCCATGGGGACAAATCCACACTAGAGATTTCCATGCTAAATATTTTAAATATTTGAGTCAAACTTGATTCAAGTCAACTCTCAATGGTTTGCGTGTATTTGTTCATCATGAGCAGGAAAAAAAAGTTTTCCATTCAGAACAGCAATTATGTTAAGGAAAAAACAGAATTATTCACTTTCATTGTTGAAAGAGTACTTTGAACTAGCTGGAGTTCTCTCCATCTATTTCTTTGGAAGATGGATTTTTTTCTGTATCTACAACTGCAAATCTGAAGCCTGAATTTTAATTAAGTCATACCCCACTTTCTTGTGGTGGCTAATTTCAAAAATATAATATTCAGTATGGGAAGAAATATCTACAGCTGTTGTGCTTGAACACAGCAACCTTGATCAGAAACTTCCATGCAATTCCTCAAAAACCACCCAGCCAGGTTGGTTTCGGTCTTTCATTTTAAGTCTCTCTGGCCAGAGACCCACAAAGAGATAGAGAAATGTGATATTCATGCATCATTCTTGTCAAAAATACATAGCAGGCAAACAGACACAGGTGGCCCCAAGCCTTCATTCAGTGCTTCAACTCTTTTCTATACAGACACTGCTTTTTTTTTTTTTTTCTTCTTCTCTTTTTTGCACATAAGAACGAGAAGCAAACACAACACACACAGGAACAGCCTACCCTTATTGTCTAGTAGCTGGCTTGTGACTTGAGAAACACACCACTGAAGATGTTTATTCAGCCTTCATTTCAAGCAATGAAGTGTATTCAAATTAGAGAGACCTAACAGCTTACTTCTAAAGTATCCAGAAGTACAGGGTCTAACTGAAGCAGACTTGGAGAGCAAGAATTCTACAAGGTATTGGTTTTGTGCTCTCTCATTGATCCTGTCAACGATTTACGGGCTGGTTCAGCCCAGTTCCATGACTAGTGGGGCAGAGGGATTTTGCAAAATCCACACCTCCAGAAAAGGGGACCCCAAAATAATTAAAAACTGGCAACGATCTGAGAAGAAACAAACTAATTTACTAAATATGGTATTGGAATGTGAGATAACACACTATCATACAATATAATTAGAACTGAAGCTAATAAATCGAATATAATGAGAGAGAGCGAAAAGCTGAAGGCCTTACAGTGATACTGAAGTGATGCACGCAGCTGGGAGGGGCAGCAGCGAGGAGAGACAAAGGAGAAGAGTGCCAAGACGAAATGCCCCATCAGGTGACCTTGCCAGGAGTTCTATCTCCTCTCTGACCGCGAAGCCCCCTGTGGAATGTAGAGTTCTTCTCTTCTGGACAGGTACCCAGAACTGGAGCATTAATACTGTAATTCCCAGTGCACTACATGATGTTATGATGAGGAATACCAGTAACCAAAAGTCATAAAACCATGACAGATCCCTACATGCAAATAAATTACACTGTTTGGTGCCTTATCTTTATCTATGAAAGACTTGCATTCAAGAATTTCAAAATCCATGTGTAACTCTTGGGAATGGAGTATGAGAAGAAATGTATTATTTCTGAAGTGTAAGTTTTACAAATAGAAACTATTGCAGTTACCATTAATTTCTCTGACTGCTAAAAATGGTAGATTAGTAAAAATCTTTAAGATCCACTGACAGACGACACTTATTAGACAAAAGTGACACCTCTGGAAGAACACGGAACATCAGAAACTCCTGAAAGAATTGAAGCCTGATTTTCTGACTGTTCTCTTCTTCCCCAGAAAACAAGCCAATAATTACTAAATTTTCCTCACTTTTAAATCAAGGTACAAGGAACCGAGTGGCTGCAAACTTCTTTAAAGTTCCTCTTTAAGTTTCCTTGAAGAGTGGAGTAGGTTTCACCATAGAATAGGTACCATAAAGCCTGACAGCGGGAGCCAGATTGTCTACTGTAGCTATCTGGAATGAGCATGTGCTGCTCAGATTAAATGCAGTCCTTGATACAGCCACAGAAGATATGTAAAGTTACAGAGGATCTAAGGTCTCCTACTGTTGATAATGACTCATATCCTGTATTTTTCACATAAGACAGCAAGTTCCAGCTATTTTTGGTACAACCCATTAAAAATTTCTTTTCATGAAGAAAAAATGCTGTCAGCTGCCATTCAGAAGTTGAAGTAGGAGGCCAACTAGCATGCCATAGAAATTATCAGAGAAAAATACTATAATCACAAAAGAGCCAAATGTTTCCTCTTCAGCCCTTTGAGATAGCAGATGCCTAGTCATAAGCGGGTTTTTTTTTTCTTTAGATTTTGCTCATACACAGATCACCATAGGAGAAAAAAAAGGATAGAAAAATGCAGTACAACCGATTTCCATCTATACCATTCTGTGCTGTGTATCTCATGGATATATCAACTCCTCCCCACATACTGCCCCCAAAACACAGGATGGGAGTGAATGTGCCTTCACCGCTGTTGTACTGGATGGGGAAGGAGCAGTGTGTGTACATGCACGTGCCTGCTGCTGATTCATGCTCTACTCAACATCTTCCACACAAAAGGGAGAGTATTCTTTAAAGGCAAAGCTACAGTTTAGGCTAGTTTTATTAAAGCTTTACCAGCCTGATCAAAGAATTATTATCTGTCTCATCAAAATGTGATACTAACATTAATAGTTCAAATCCTACTAAGAGCAGGTATATACAAGCTCTCTGCTGTTTGCTTTTTTTCTGGTGTTATGATTGGCCTTACATTGCTCCTTTGGGTCAAATCAGCATAGGGGGAAGTTATGGTGAGATTTCAGTGTTCCAAATCATCACAGAGAGGAACAATGGTGGAGAGGTGATATGGTTTACAGTCAGGCAATGTGGATGGCAAAGGAGTCTCCTTTTTGCGAGCTGGTTTCTTCTTCCTCAATCTACAGGCCACTTGGGACTATTTCTGTATTTTCTAATAAGTGTTTACACCTTTTTCATTATTAGTCTAAAAGTCCACCTTATATCCAAATTCACCAAATACTTGTTCTTTTTTACACTTAAAACCAGTCCTGTCTGCTTTCAAGTACCAGTAGCAGAGTTTTGGCTCAGTCTCCAGTACCATATTGTACTGCTACTTTTAAGGTTTCTGTTAACATTCCATGCCTGGTCTGAAAGGGCTCCTTGCACCCCGCATAGAACAGATGTCATGTGTTTCACTGTGCTATTTTGCAGACAAAAACACAGCACATCAGCTGGTCATTAGGAATGAACTGAAGACCCATCTGAGCATTCCACTGGTATCACTGTTTTAAAAATCAGGGCATAGCAGATATCCCACCAAAAGCACTGGCAGATGAGAAAATACTGAAGTTCAAAATTATGCAGATTATCACATGCACCTGCTGGGTTTGACAGTGAGGTTTATGTATTTACTTCAGTAATCAGTAACACAGGAAGACACAAATACAAACATTTCTGTTGGAGCAAAGATAAGAGCAGAGTGCAAGGCTTGCACAGACAACTAAAAGAATAATCACTACTCATCCTATAGTCACACAACATAGTTCACAGTATTACATATGAAGAGCCTCAAGAATTTGGCACAGCCAGCTTCCAGAAGGAAATATTCATTTGTGGTATGGCAGAAACCCTGAAATAACCATGCTACTTGTCAGACTGGCACCAGACCTTGACAGAGGGCTAGAACATTGGTCTCTCCCGCCTGAAAAATCAGATGCCCATTTCTGACTGCCACCACATGCAAAGGATTTGTGACATTGCTAAAACCTTAAGTGATCGCTCCTTCACAACGATCAAGGCTTACACAGCCTGTCACCACTGTCAGGAACCCTTAATAATAATTTGGCTATACTTCAAGCATATCCTACAGCAGTCCACCCAAGCATGCATCTAACCCTAGCCAAAGCGAACAAAGAAGCTAGCTGCTGTCCCCATCACACACAGCTTCAGCAGAGCTTTCAGTTCCCTTTCTCAGAGTCTGAAATCAAAGTAACTGTGTCACACTTTGATTTGCACTGAAAACAAGTAGTACGCTGGGTGGGTTTGTGGACTGTGAACCACATAAACAACAGCTAACTAGGGCTTATACACTGTCCCAAGTACTTTCTGTGCCAAATATCCAAACCAGGCATTCCAAGGAACACTCCCAAAAAAGCCTTTTTTTCTTTTCCCAGTTTCTAGTAAGTCACAAAATATACATTGAAATTGTCTGAAACCTTATAAAAATCTAATCTTGAAGCTTTCTTAGCAAATCCATAAAGAAGTTGGAAAGGAATGGAAGTCTTTTTTTTTTATCAAACTGTACACAAAATCAGCAGTTAGGTCAAGAGTCAGAAATCACATTCATTACCTCTACTGTATACATTTTTATGTGTTTTTAAACTCTTCATCACATATTTGATGATCTTTAAGGTCTCTTCCAACCAGGCAGTTCTATGATTCAATATACCATTAGGTCCAGACTAGAGAAACTCTTAATGGGTCTTCATGGTAATCAAGAAGTTGACTCTTGGAATGACAGCTAATTTTCTGAGGGATATGGCAAACACTCTTTCAGAAACAATACCAAGCTTCACTCTTCACAGACATAACAACTTACATTCCAGAAGTCAAGCTACTGCACAGTGCTGCTACTTGACTCTGACTTGCACCTCAAACATTTTAAAACTAGTTAAGACAGAACATGTTCTGCACCATAAAAGAAACTGCTCACAAAACTAAGGACGAACTGAAATTCAGATCAAACTTGCTTTTAACACATTGTTAAGTGAAATTGCATGAACCAGTACCCCTCTTGCATTTTTACAAAGGAGGCATATGCAGATTACAGATAGTCTAACTTTCCCAACAATTTTATGCAGGTGTTTCTACCTGGTGGGTATTTCCTATAAATATTCCACAAAATAGGGGGAAAAAAAATCAACTACATAAGAACTAAGCTGTAGCAACTTAAAAGCAGTTATTGCTGTTTAATTTCAGCTGTGAACCAACAATTCAGTGGTTTATTAAAAAGATTAAAAGAAATTTCTAGGTAAAAGTGCTGGCTCTTTCCTGTGCAAGTAGAATATTAAATTTTAATTGATTCCTTGTTTTTTTCAGTTATAATTTGACAGATTTATTGTATCCAGATGCTATACACTGTTCATATTTCACTACAGATACAACACAGCTCCCAGCTGTACTATTCTGTAGACTTCAAAGTAGTCCCTGATTGCTGAGGGATGGTTTATGAAATCAAAATAGTCCTTTAAAAATATCACCAGACAGTAAATTTTACAAGCTCTGAGCTTCAGTTGTGTAGGAAATCAGGTGCTAGGAGACTTGAGAATAACACTGATCTCTCCAGAGTAATGTTCTGCCACCATCATTCCCATTGGAGTCAACAGGAACTGAGTGAAAATCAATAGCAGGGCATTATCCTGTGATTAAATTCCTTGGAGATGATGTATATAGTAAAAAAAAAAAAAAAACAAAACAAAACAAAACAAAACAACACAACAACCACATCCTTTAAGATCAGTATAAATACAGTCCAGCATAAGAATTACCATTTTCTTGCTGCAGAAATACTTGCACAGAGTCACAGAGTGGTTGAGGCTGGAAGGGAGTCCTGAGACCACCCACCAGCCCCCCAGAAGGTGGACAGGAGATGTCACCACTTTGTTATGGGGCCCAAAGAACGGCTACTTCATGAGCATAAAGCATATGCATTGCTTTTATCTATAAAGATACGCAGATCAAAACTGCAAATGACAGGACAAAGTAGAAAATGAGAACAGGTAGGAAAGAGTTCACTTTTCCAGCTCAGAACTAAGATTATCCATGTCAAAAGCAGCAATGAAAGAGTAAAGGGAAAGGCAACTGCACTACTGAGTAGAAAAAATATTTCTCTTGTCAGAGGGGGTGGAAGTCAATTCTCAGGTCCACTTATGCAAGCATTCCTGTTTTTGCTACTACATGAGATTCTCAACTGTGCAATAGCCACAAATGGAAAGTTCTCCTAAACCTGGATTCCTGCAGTCCCATTGTGGAGAAGAATTGATCAATAAGAGAGCCAAATAAAAATGAAGTTGGAATACATACACCTTCCAATTAGAATAATTCAGGTCAAAAAGAGGTCTTTGGTCCCACTTCCCGCTCAAAGCGGGGTCAGCTATGAGGTCAGATTGCTCAGGGCTGTCACCAGCTTAATTTTGTAAAAGTTAAATCTGCACGTGGCTCCTCTGAGGTGCACATATATCAGCACAGAGACTGGAAAACTGCCAGAGTGTTCCTGATTTACAGTCTACTGCTGAACTGGAAAAATATGTTGAAACTGCCAGCACTGAGGTCAACAGAACACTTGAGATTCAAGATGCTTCTGAATTACTATGAAACTTCCTGGATCGTGGTTACAGAAGATGAATATGAGACAATGAATCCCAATCAATTTGTGCACAGTGCTGGAACCCATATCACTGTGAGATGGATTCGAAATACCAGTTCTGTGCTTTAAAGAACTCCAGCCTGTGTCATAACAAAAAACTTTATTACAGCAACAAAGCAATTTAAATAGCTTAGACTTAAAGGCAGTTTCTGGCTCCAAACAGCTGTGCCGTTTAGCCCACAGGGGCTCTTTAACCTATTGCTCTCCTGCCCCACCAGCATCAATCAGAGTAACGCCACAGAAGTAAACCTTCTCTTAGTTGTGTGTTTGACCAAAGCATATTAAGCACGAAAGGAACATAAGGTGAAAAGTAGGAATGGGACAGGGATGTTCCACCCAAGGCCAGAAGTGCTTCTGCTTCTGGCCAGATCATTCTGGAAATGTAAAACAAAATGGTTGCACAACATCTGTGAATCCTACCACACCCCCATATCCTACCAAAGGGTAATTGCAACAGCTTCACATTTGGAAAAAATTTTGTCAGCAGAAACAGTAACTAGTCAAGAAGCGCTAAATCAAAATCTTCCAGAAACTTACAAGGATTACAATGGCCCCAGCATGAAAAATCAGATAGCATCTCAGTGTTTGTAGAATCACTAAGGAAGAAAAATAAGTGATAAAACTGTTTCAACAATAACAAAAGTAATTTATAACAAAAAGCACGCCCCAGAAATCACTGCATTTTTTCCAGATGATGGGTCTTCTAACTCAATTTACCCAAGGTATTAATAGTGGCGAGTGCATATCTTGCTTAAACTTCTGTATTTCTTTGTTCTTCATTCAGTGCACCGAATGAATGCCAGAGTTTGCAGCCCAGAGTTGCCAGTCCCCAACTGACACAGCCAGGAGACAAGGCCTTCAGTTGGTTGCAGGACACACGTCACACCCAACAGAGCCAAGATCAAGGAATTCAAGCATGGTTCATAGGAAGGAAGCAACACTGCCTCATCACCCCGAAGTGCTCTGAGTGGACACGGGAGGGCAGTACCTGTTTTATCAGATTCAGGTCCCCGAAGAGTTGCTGTGCCAGCACAAAGGTGCTGCTGATCACACAGAGCTGCAGCTAATAAACGGTTCCTGTGCAGAGATTCATCATCCCTGCCTAAATCCTCATAAAGAAAACCATATGTCTCAGTAATCAGATAATTAAAACAGTAAGTTTTTATTGTGCCTAATATGTTAGCAAGAAATTTCTTTCACTCTCAACAGTGCTCTGTGTTAGAACATTTCTAACAACACATTTTGAAATTCAAGGGTTTTTGTTGCTGTGCTATGCTGGAACAAAACTAAAACTATTTCAGTGCTATCTGAAATGACTGTTTGAACCAAGGCCCCGGCATTTGGAAGAAGCATCTTCAGGGTAAAATTACCTATCCAACAGAGTAAGGAGAGTCGTAAAAGCAGTCTGAATCAGAGGGAGCAGAATTTGAACTCAAGCCTGATGCATCACAGTCATCTACTACAGCTTTGTTTCAGCTGAACAGTTGCTATCTGCATTTACCCAAACATTTTCTTGCATGTCTGTCATCTGGTACTAATTTGCTGATCTCTGGAGTTAATCACAGAATGGCCCAGGTTAGAAGGGACCTCAAGGATCATGAATCTCCAACCTCCCCTACCACAGGCAGGGCCACCAACCTCCACGTTTAATAATAGGCCAGGCTGCCCAGGGCCCCATTCAGCCTGGCCTTGAGCACCTCCAGAGATGGGGCATCCAATATTAACGTTCTGAACACAACCTTACCATATGATGTCAGGTCTCTGTTGATACTGATGTAGTTTAGAAACATTATCAATTTTACTACAATCTTCCTATACTTGATGCCTTTAGGGTGATCTCTGTTCTTAAATATACTGCAACTTAGTTCTGAATTGAATTCTTACATAAAAACTTCATCTTTCCATCTCACGTGTAGTGAGATTGGAAAAAAAAATTATAATGACCAACTCTAAAATTAGGAATGTATTTATTGCTTCTTTCCTACAAACAGTGCTGACAATGCCATACACAGCTTTTTGGCTCATTTGGTAACTGCAGCCGACTATTCACCTCCTACTGCAGGTCCCAAGGATGTATCTGCACTACATGAAGGTTTTAGAGAGTAAACTTTCTGCTACTGCCACATGCTGGGAGAGTGTAAGGCTGCTCAGACGCAGGGCTCTTAGGCACACTTGCCAGCTGTAGCTTAGCTGTTACGATGCAAAATTTCTACAAAAAAGCTGTACCTCTGATCTCACAAGAAAACATGCAAGTACAAATCTGACTGCTCAGAGCTTACAACCAACATTAATAGGGCAGCAAGAAAAGGTATACGTGTCTTAGGCTAAGTACTTCTGCTAACTCTGTTCCAACTAACTTCTCAAGCCCTTGAGATATCTTGAAGAATGAGTTAGTACTGGTAACTTTCATAATCGCTCTCATTAGAGATCATGCAAGTAGGCAAAGGAAGGAGAATAACCCATGAGTGCACTGCAGCTCTTTTGATATCAAAATACCCTCACATCAAAACACTTTCTTTTGTATCACCACCCAGATACACACGAAAATTTTTAAAAGAAGTTTAAAAAAAAAATCACCAAATATTTTTTGCAAAACATACCATAAGCTTTTCTCTTCAAAGGCATGAAGCAGGAAGGGCACATTTTTAGTAGCACCATGAAATTCATGACTAACAGAGAGAGTAAAAGCAAATGTTTTGTGAAGTCTGAGAATATGCCATGCAAATAACCTTTTCTGTTTTCCAAGTAGTTCAGTTGTAAAAACACTTGAACTGTATAAGCTTTGGCAGTGACTGCCTCTAAAGTTCCTGCATTTAATCACCAACAAGATGCTTCTCATATTTTCTTTTGTTGTACTGGTGTTTCGTTGTTTGTTTTTCCTGGTACAAAAATTCTCCAATTCTAATGAAAATATTCAGAACTTAAGTCTTCTAAAATGTCTTTCTTCCCTCTCCTTCCCCTTAAAAATATACAAAGCTCACATTAATCCCAAAACTAGAAAACTGATAATATCTAATAGAGAGAGTATATAGCAAGAAGATAGGAGAAATACATCCTGAAACAAAACAATCTAAAATTCATTTCCAAGCAGGTTCCAAGCATTTGGATTTTATCCCACATCTTTTCATTTGATTGTGTCTGTTTATATACCCAAAAACGAGAACAGAAACAGCATCTAGCAATAGCTGTTATCAATGAATTATGCGTATTTTACATAGGCTGGTGATGAATCATGCAGTGCATAAAAATGTTGTTACATATATGGGATTAAGGATTTCTTGCTTAAAAGGATTATCATAAACTACACAAAGTACTGCATTACAAATACTACCTGAAAACAAGTGTATCTAAGGCTCCTACGGTTAAATTGAGGCCCTATTATTCTGCTTACCAAAACATAAGAAAGTCTCTCACTCTCTAAAAAAGGAAATATAACACGAGCTTGCTCAGGGGTATATATAAGAATAGATACATAAATCGAATGAATTATAGATTTGGCAAGGAATCAGGAAGCCTTAAGAGGATTTCCAGGCAACAATAAATTGCTAGTTGAAAAAGAAAGCAAGTCACATACTTGTATCACATTTTGATAGAACAAAGATAGTAAATACTTCCATTATTGTAGCATTTGCTTCTTTTTCAGCCTTTTTTTTTTTTTTTTTTTAAACTTGGGATTCAGTTCTGCCTACATTCCGTCACTTAAGGATGAAGGCTTCCCTAAAACATTCCAACCTTTTCACTTCCAAAAAAAAAATTAAGCTCTAAAAACAAATATTAACTCGGTAACTCCTTCTCGAGCATATACTGAGAAAACACCCTTGACTTTAGCGACAAAAATAAACCTTTCAGCTTCTGCTTCCCCTATGAAAGCAGCAGCCCAGGCAAGGAGTAAGCATCTCTGCCTGGCATTGCACCTACCGCAAGTGAGCGCCTGCAAGTAGACACCACAGAGCAGCAGGCACTTGCTCTATCACACATCTGGCCACACGTTTGTGCAATTAGATGCAGCACTTCTCTGAAGATATGTTCAGGAGGTTGGCAGGTAACACTCTGCGCGCTGGTATTGACTAATCAACCAGTCTGCTCTAAAACATACCTCTTGCTTGGACCTATCTGTCACCTTAAAAGGTTACTGCTACGTTGACACAAAATTGCCAAGGAAATCAGGAAGCTGGGGTAAAATGCTGAATGAAGGGGCAGCTGCAACAAGAATCTCTACTGGCATATGGGCTGAGGGCCCTGACTTGAATATGTAGGTGAGTTTAATGCTGTGGAAGGTAATTTGCATGCCTACAACACAGCTATTAAATTATTTCCCCTAAGAGTTGGCTACTTTCAGAAGAGAAGCTTACTGAGGATGGCAAGGAGCCATCTATTAAAGGGACACTTTGGAAAAAAAAAAAACAAAAAACCACCACCTAAGATATAATGCAGGAAATCTGTCTAGGTCACAGCAAGCAATGATTTAACTACTGATGTAAACAAAAAATAGTGTATACAACAAAACAAAACTCCAAACGCTATTATTAATAGCAGTGCTTACCTCTCTTGGAAACCAGATTTCTCTTTTTCTCTCAGTTAAAGCTTCATCGCCATCACCATATTAGTGTCTAATTGCTGTTGTAGACATAGGGAAAACATGCCTGTACACACAAAACCCCTCTTACCCTCACACAGCAACAACAGCAGACCTTTACTTTTAGGAAAGGAAGGAGCTTTCAAGCTGCTGTGCTTCCCCATGCATCAGCTGTATAGTCATATATAATGCACCCCTCAGGGAAAGCAGAGCAATGAAAGCAGAAAAGGTGAGAGGCACTTACAATGCTTTGAAGGACCCTAGAGATAAGTGGTTACAGTCACAGAAGTGCAACTGCTTTATCTGGTTTACTTTTTAATGCCAGTCAGCTAAGAATGTCCTTCAATGGACCACGTGAATCTGACCTAATATCACATTGCTATCTAGAAGGGCAAATTCCTTCCCAGTACTCCTAAGTAGAGTATTATTGCTGTTTCCCTTGTAATAGTGCAAGCACTGTTGTGGCTAAATCATAAGCTTCTCAGAAAATTGATTTGTCTGGAACTAGACCAGCAAAAGCCATAAAACTGATTCATTTTCAATCAGAATGGTTCTTTGTTCCAGCAGACTGCATGCTCCATTGGCAGCAACCCAAAGGATGGGGCAAAACACACTGCAGAGCATGGGGGGGAAAGCAGGATTCCTCCTTTCAGTAGAAGCCCAGTTTAAAAGCAACACAGCCAGAGATGTGTTATTAGTTAAGCTATCTGAATGGAAATTCTACCCATGTGTGGTACATCTTTTAATCTTCCATTTAGATGTACTGAAAAATGCCAGCATTAACTAGAATTACACAAACTTGGTTCCATAATGCTTCTTTGGCAGTGGTGGAGTGCTTATGATCTTCTTTCAGCACGTACATTTCCTTGAGTGAAAAGTAACACTGTTCTTTTCATTCTAAAGATGAAACTTGGGATAAGTGGTGCACACTCATAAAACCAAGAGCCTGCCTTGGAGACCAAAACAGCAGCTCAGCAATCGGCACTCCCAGATGTGAAAGCAATGGCTGGATGTGCTACTGAATGAATCAGAGGTGGGGTGTGAATTAATCAGTGTAAAAACCTCAGCGTGTAAAGTAAAGAAACCAAGGGATCTGCAGTTTGAACTGTTAATTTCGTTGTCTTTCCAACATATGTTCATGCCAATCTTTAGCATCACTTTCAGGCTTTACAATTGCTGAGGGCTCTTGAGGGAAAATAACCATATCTGAGCTTCTTTAACATCACAGGATGTGAAATGAAAGCATAACCAAAGCTTTCAAATGTCATTATTAACCAAAAAAAGTACAATTCGATTTACTTAATTCTACTTCTTCTGTAGTCATATCTTGATGGTTACCCAAAATGTTACCATGATGATTTATCATGCAGAAGTGGTTATGCTAATCTGTATCTATTTCTGCCATAAGAGGGTGGGGGTGAGGGAACTTATGCCTTTCAACAAGAAACTTTAATGTGGAAAAATACAATTTATTTTAAAATGTCATTCCTATGACATTTTTGCCTTTTTTGGAAAGCGTGGCTTGTTTAAAGACACGAACACTTCGGAGCCCACAGTTCCCCAAGGAAATTGAAATGTGAGCCTGATTACTCAAAGTTGCAAAAAGCACAAAAACCTCAAGCATTAAACCCTAACCCTTCTGTTTAATTATTGCTGACTAAAAACTTTAGGATCTTTATTCCTCAAACAATTTCCCTTCCTAAAACACCCTACCAACTGGACTTTCCATGAAATAAAACCCATTTTTTCATTACTTTGCAAAAGCCTCGATGAAGAAGTTTTCTCTAATCTCATGGCTGACGTAGATTCTCACTTGTTCTAATAAAAGTATTTCATCAAATCCCACAAAGCCTGTGATTACAATAACTCCACTTGCTTCATAATAATTGAACGCAATTTCAGGAGGTATTCAACTGTGCATAATGACTTAATTAAATCATTCTAACACTTGACATAATAGATATTCATACCGTTGAATTTTGATCCCAGAAGTTCCTATATTTCAACTCTGTGCTTTGAATTGAAATTCAATCACATGCTCAGTATTAGACAAAAGCAAACAGGAAGAGTTACTTGTATAAACACACGACTATGTCTAAAACAACACAAAACTATGCCTAAAATGACACAAAAGTCATATACAGACATGACTGAGCTCAACAACATTCATGTCATAGTGCTGCAATGCAACTACTTGTACATGAACCGGTATCTTTAAAGAAATGCATGCATTTGAAACCACTGGATACTCTACACCCTTATTTTCCACTCATGGTGTAACTATCAACGGCTTTTGCTTCCAGCTGGAAGCAACACCAAGGCATCCCCCCAGCACTCAGTTGTGCCAAGGAACTGACAGGTAGCAACATTCCTCTGACCTACATATTCCTCCCTGATGATGAAATTCTATTTGCATTCTGTTCTTTAGCATGAACAGTTACAATTTTCTGCCTTCTCCCATCTGTATCTACATGGATTTTTTCCTTATTTTTCCTCATTACAATCCAAGAGAGTAACAACTCACAAATACAAGTTTATAACTGTCTCACTACACACCACACTGGAGATATCATACTACGGACATTTTATCCAGATTATTGATGAGGAAAAAAAACAACTTTGGAAACCTGTATATAACCTATGCAATAACCAAAATTGAATGTTTTTATGATACTATTGCTTTTTGTGTTTTGAGATACAATACCATGTGTGGTACACAAAACAAAAGAGACAAACAGACTGATCTTGCCCTGTTAAGAATGAAATAGCAAAACATTAATGCCTATAAATCCATAACTGCATTAAACAGATTAGAAAAAAATATTTTAAAATCCTAATAAAATGATAAAGCAGCCATTAACACTGCACCACATAATTAAAAAAAGAGTAAATGATTCCTGTCACCTGAAATAGTTAATGGACCACTTCTCCCTCCTGAAATAACCACTTTCTACTGTTCTCTGCTGTATTACTCTGCTAACATTATCTTCCGTGGGATTTCTGTGTGCACAGAAACGTGTAATCACACTTTACTGTGGTCACTCTTGTTAAAAAACAGGAAGTGTGCACACCACTAAGTCATACTTCTGTAACAGGTACTGCAGTACCTATTATCATCAAATAATAAGCAGGAAAAGTGAAACTGTACTTATTTTTAATAGGATCTCCATAAAAAAAAATATCAATAATTCTACATAAAGCTGAGAACACGGAAAATTTTATTATCCTCCATACACACATACATGTAAGAATATATACATCATATATATTCCGTATTTCTAAAGCCAGTTGCCTTTCACAGTTTATTTGGGCTTCTCTCATCTATTACAAAGGTGAATAAGAAGGATTAGGATTCCTTGCATTCATCATTTTTAGAATGGTAAAACGAAGGCAAATATCAAGACAAGAATAAGTTATCCGCATTATTATACTCACTAGATAACACTGTATGGTCTATAGAAAGCACTTTGTCCATTTCTGTACGTGCATTAGTTTAACCTGTGACATATTTGAAAGACCAGCCTCTATCAATATGCAATGGTTCCTTTATGAAAAATAAAATGTCACAGCAAGGGAAAGCTCATTCTGACATGTTCTGTCTTTTCTAAACAAATGCATAATGCATTTAATCAAGTAACCCTAGATCACACAGTTAATCAGTGTGGAATATGATTTATCAGTACCCATTCACAGTTTCATTTGCAAAAATAATTAATTAGCTTGTTGAATTGCAATTATATGAAGAAAAACATGTTATTATCAGTCAGAAGTGAAGCTAGACATAGCTCTCGCTCATCTTCGGATAAGCAAGATTCCGAAAAATTTCCTCCAATCATACCCACACGTAACATGAAACTTTCTGAAGTGAAAAATGTATGTTCAAATCAGGCAAAATATCCAATCAGGAGAATTCATTTAGGTTTACAATTAATCTGAGTTTTTGCTGTGTTCCAGAGGCATGTGCTAGAAAATAAACGGCTACATAAAACGCACACAGCAAACAAAGATTTAGGAAAGAAAAAGGTCCAATAAATTTTGATTGCATGAGTAGAGAGGGATTATTTCCTACAGTTGACAAAGGAGTATTTATCTGGGACTTGAGACATAAGACAAGCAAAATAAAATAAGGCACGCTACAGAAATTTAAGATTTAGTTCATCAGCATTAAAAAAAATGCCAACATTCTGGAAGCTTTTGACGAAATCCTGTAAATAAGAGATTTACTTTTTTAGGGTTAAGATTCCACTCTGAGGGGGAAAAACACCTCCTAAGGGACATTAACAATACGCAAATAAACAAAGTATACACCTGCTTGATTACAGATAGACAGTAAAAATATTTGTGTTTGCAGCAGCCTTCGAAATGCAGCCCTGGACAATTTGTTTTAGAAATATTTGTCCCCATCAATTAGATTAAACAAAATCCTTTAGCAAATTCTGTATCTAGGCTGTGAATCAGTTAGAAGACAGGCACTGGGAAGAAGGTTCGTCTGTTTACCAGATCTTTCATGTACACTGTCCAGCACATTTCTCACATTTAAACAGAGTCCAGTCTCAAGAAGTTGCTGTTTACTGCCAGCAGTAAAATATCCCTGAGGGCCCAGCCAAATAAGTTCTAGCCCACATAAACTTTCTGGTGACTACAAGGGGCAACAGGTTCCTGTAACTGCTCAAAGACAAATCTAATTCAATTCCTGTTTCTCTTGCCACACACTTAGGCCAAAATAGCTAACAGTCATACTAAGTTCTACCAAGAGACCTATTATTGAGGTAACCGCTTCACCATTCTGCATGTTTTATACATCAGGGGGAGGGAACATAAACAAAATATTCTTCAGAATAATAGTAAATATGTAAAAAATGCTGAGTTATGAGTTTTCCTCTTCTTATAAGGGTAAACTAAAAAGTACATAGAGCAAAATAACAAATATCGTAAACAACTACAGAAAGCTATAACTATGAAGGTCACTCCAAAAGTGATGCTTCCTATTTATTTCCATGGAAACTACAGCAGATATAATGAGCACAACAACAACACTATTGGATAGATCAAATTTTCAACTGCAAACCACCATTTTTCAATATAATCACTGCCATTAGCTGCGCATTTTCACCAGTGATGAACAAGAGCCTGCATGCTGCTTTTAAAAAAATGTGCACCAGAAGAGCTGATCAACTGCTTCACAACTTCTATGACCACATCATTGTTTGGAAAATGTTGTCAATGCAGTCCACCTTTCATCAGCCAGGACAGACAGAAGTCAGAAGGTGCCAAATCTGGATTATATGGCGGCTGTAGTAGGACAGACTAGATGAGATGGGCAATGCATGCCATGGTCTTCAAACTGGTAATACAATAACACCAGGCCCTATACAAGAGAAAGGTTGTCTTCTTCTCTAGCTTTACTCTGATTTAAGCCTTCAGCTTTGTCAGCATTGTGATGCGGCAGTCAGTTGATGGCTAGTCCAGGTTCAAGGAAATTCAGAAGGATCACCCTTTCCTATTCCAAAACACAATGCACATCACTTTACCCAGTGTGGACTGCATCTTGAACTTTTTCCTTTGATGGAGAATTCACTTCTTGTCACTCCAGGGACTGTTGTTTTGACTCCAGCTCACAGCTATGACAACACATCTCACCACAATACAGGAAACTATCACCTTCAGCCTCATGTTGGTTCAATATATCCTGACAAACCTGCACAGTGTTTCTTCTGTTCCTGCATGAGCACTTGTGGGACCCACCTGGCACAAACTATGCGATATTCCAACATTGCCATCATTGTTTCCCATGCACTGAAGATGACATTCAGCTCTATACAGTTTCCTGCTCATAATTCTTCCATTCATGCAGATGAGCTGATGGAGACACTCTTCATTTTGTGGTGTGACAGTTGTACACAAGTGTCTGGAATGCCACTTGTCTTTCACATTGTTGCCACTGTTGAAACACACCACTCAGCGCCTTGCTGTGCTCACATCTACCGTTTGCTCTCCACAGACACTCTGAATTGACAGTGAATGTCAATGGGTGCCATTTTTTCCACAAGGAGGAATTCAGTAACACACCTTTGTTTCATCCACACTTCCATGTCAGACATCATTTTGTCAGACTGCCCCCTCTGTTGCCATCAGTCATGTGGCAACAAGACATGATGGAATATTGGCGGGAAGGTTCAGCATCTACTGCCATACCACCAACATCTGCCTTTGATGTTGAGGGCCAGCATAATGAAATAAGACGTTACTTTCAGAGCAGCCCTCATAATTGCTAAAAGCAGCAGGACTGGAATGTATTTGTATTTGCTTTCTCTAGTGGAAAGAGCAGTTAGGCTGTGTGAACTGCTAATGATAGAATTATCAGAAGCAAATATTTTTTCTATGAAATTCTGCTTTTAAAAGGTTTTCATAGCCTCTTAACCTCAGCCCCTTGCTACTTGTGAGCCTTGATTTCTATTAGAGGTTCTTTCTCTCACTCACAAGCAGAAATCTTTACTTCCAGCTCCTGAGAAAGTTTTGAGATCGACTGGCCTATCTCTGACGCTGAGCTTCAGAATTTAATGAAATAGTTCAAGAATAGTCTTCTACCAGTGCCTAAGTACTGCTGCATATATCAGCTCCAGTCAAGTCTACTGACACCTGAGGAACAGCTAGCATTCAGAGCACTCCTTTCTCCACATAGCAAGATCCTGCCTCCAAAACTACTCCTTTGTAAAGGTGTTCTCTGTTTAGACTTGCTATACTCCACACATAACGGGAAAAGCTATCTGAACAATACAGTCCTGAAACATCTACAACCAAATCCCCAAATGCAACAGGTAAATGGAGGCTGAGATTGAACAGGGAACTGACAAACAGAAACTAGGCTTCATCAGCCTTTGTGAGGCAAGCTAGCACATTACCCTTCAATTAGCAATGGCTGTAAGTGGCAAGTAGTCACAAAAAATTGTTGACATGTGACAGATTGTTAGGCTTCAAGAAGCCTGCCAACTTGGGACTAAATTCTCAGCATCACCATAGCAGCTGAAGAATTTAAGAAGCCATCCAGCTGCTTATGGCTGTCCTTGAGACAGGATGTCACACCTTCTCAGTCTGCTGATCAAGTGCTTGTATGCTGATATCCTCAGCCCAGTTTAGTATGATAGAAAAGTTGCTTCAAGGAAGAGCTATATAACTGCTGTTCAAGTTGAATCAACTTTAATGGCTAAGAAATTATTTCGGGAAAAGAGAAAGGCTGATGAACTCCGTAAGGGAGGGTGAAACAAGAGCAGGACATGCATCCAGTCTTGAGTTTGGGTTTTGGTTCTAGCTTTTTCCTTAAATGTGTACATAAAATTAAGTTTTACTTCAGTATTAATCTTCAAAGTATCAGATAACATTGCCAGTTTTAAAATGGGAATAGAGATATCCTCATGCTTCAGAGGAATGTTGTGAAAAATCAGTTGCTTGATATTTACAAGCTTGTTACACATCCATGCCGGGCACCATAAAGGTTTATAAAGTTAACGGCTTGTCATTCTGTGATAAAAACAGAGCAGGAAACAAAGCACTGGCTATCCTTCATTCAAACCATGACAAAAGAAACACAAAGAATAGCTTTGTGCTGAATGTAAATACTCTTAATTCATCTATTTCAACATGGAATAACACATGCCCACAAGGAAACGTAACAACTGCCAATTGAAAAAAAAAAAGCACAAGCAGCTGTGATTTCTTACTATTTTAAGTACTTCCTATTAATCTTAGCAAAGCCATTTCAGTCCAGTTCTCTGTGACTAAGAAGGCACCTTGGTAATAATCTGTACTAAACCGCATCCATAGTTCATAGTGACGTATGTTATATACACTGAGGTAAGATGTTTGGGTTACTATTTTCTGAATATTCTTCTAAGTTTGCAGAGCATTCTAAGAGCAGAGTGAGTAACAGATGGATGGAGAGAGTGTGTCCTGACAAATTACATATATTTCTGTTCCTATTTAAATTGTAAATACCATGCTGGTACAAGTTACCCTGTGAATAACTCGCAGTACACACTTACATAATCTGCTAATGTGAAGCATTGAAAAAAAAAAAAGCTCACTGCTAGTTAGGAGCCTAGCAGAATGATTTGAATGCAAGTAAAAAGCAGCTAATACTGACTTTCTAAACAGATTTTTAATGGATTTTGTTTTTATCCTGTAAACCAAGAAACTAACATAAAATGCAATCAGGAGATCAAATGTCTTCAGTACTGAAGCCCTTGCAAACTACTACATGAAATATGAATCAGTCACTCGGAGTTAATTCTCCATCCTAGTATTTTATCAGAATAGTTTTTCCCCACTGTTCTCTATTACTATAAATTTTGGAAACATTGCATGTCCAAATGCAGGTATCCAGGGCAGCGCACACAAGGCCAGGCAGCTGAAACTAATGCGTGCTTCTAACTGATCCAGACTTTCACTCTCACTTTGGGTGAGTTCCAACCAAAACTGGGAATGCTTCCTGTCTTCTGGATGTGAGCTCACACCATGACAGCTCAACAGGAGGCAGCTGGGTGGGCACCACCACCTGCACATCCTCTCTGCTCACTTAAGAAGCATCTTGTGACAGAAACCCAGTCACATAGGGCAGTAAGGACGTCATGCAGTGTAGGTACAACCTTAAACAACCTGTCTTAGAAAACACGCACCTCACTGATTTCTAAATCCTGTTTATCTAGTGAGGAAGAAATGAAATCAGTGGGCCAAAATTTAATTATCACTATAGCCATGAACTCTAAGCCACCACAACACTATGTATTGTCTGTTGCCAGTTGACAATGGATGCACAGGTAGTTGCATCTGTAAAAAACATGGCTTAAAAAAAAAAACAACTACCACTGCATCACCCATATTTTACATGCCTACTGATATGCAGTGGGAAGTTACACGCAAGGTATAAGCTTTCACACACAAAGATAGAATACTCTTTCTGCCCATCTCAAAAATGTCATTTCCACACTGATGGCGCAAGTAGAATACCTCAAACACACAAACAAACCCTTTCTACTGCACTCTCAGGAGCTGAGGCCCATCTTCTCCCTTTGAAAGAGAAGGGCCATAAATTGTCTCATTATGTAAGGATAAGATTGCGCATAAGATCATACATCCTCCCCAGTGTTCAAAAACACAGGCAATATTGAGACAAAAAAAGTTTATGAATTGAGAAATTTCTCAAGTTGCTTGTAAATAAATGTCCTACAGTACCATGATATTTTCTTCCACATCTAAGAGACAGAGGAGATTTTACACCAAGTCTCATTGTCTTTGTAAAAGATAATGTTTCATTATCTTTCTAAAGCGATTTCTCCCCTTAAAAAAAACTGTAAGGTGGGCTCCCTCTAGCGTACATCTCTGACACCAACTCGGAAAAGATGGCATAGATCAGTTAACCGGCCCAACATCTGAGAGTGCCTCCCTCAAAAAAAAAAAAAAGTTGAGAGCACAATTGAGAAAATTTTATATTACTAGTTAAATGGGTTTACGTGTCTGCACAGAACAATTACACTCTTAATGCAGCACAGCAAAATACGCGCTCCCATGTATCTACCAGATGATCCAAATAAATGTTGAGATATTTCCAAATCCTGAAGCTAAGTATAGAACTGGAATCCTCCATCTGTATAAAAACTTCATTTAACTTCAAATAAGTATATTTGTATAAAAACATCCCTTCACTCTTGAACATGGTTGAAGGGTTGTTTTCAGTAATTCCAGCACACCTTACAGCAACCTTGACTTGGATCTTATTTCATTCACATAACTGGATACTTTTCAATCAATATGAACATAAGAATGTGCTTTTAGATTATTAGCTCACCAGTAATTAAAGAAGGGCATACCTAGTGTAGGTGGACAACTTTTGCCATCATCTATTGAAAGCTGCATTTTAACTCCGGTTATCTACACTTGTCCTCCACTCAGAAGAGGGTGAGTGGAGGGGTGATGGTGAGCAACAGAGGCTGGGCTGTGTATTCCCCCAGCAGATGCACCAGGGCAGTAGGGCTGAACCAGCACAGATGGGGCAGTGAGCTGAGCCAGGAAAAGGACTGCAGTCGTTCTTTTTTCTTCTAAAACAAAAGGGAAGCAGATCTGAATCTCAATATACACTCCATGACATAATTCTGTGAGGTGCACATATGTACTATGACTTTTTCTACCTACTACAACCTGCAGTGGTGAATCATATGGAAAAGAAATACATCAATTTTACACCAAGATGCTGATTCATTTAATTTACTATAAACCAGTAAAACAAAAAAAAACAACCAGAGGGGAAAAAAAAAAAAAAGAATCTAATTTATAAAATATAAGTGTAAATCCGACAACTTCCCAGCCTTGTGTTTTATGTTGCTTTATTTCCCACTCATGGGGAAGGAAGACATAGCACTTCACCTTCAGACAAATACATTATATTGAAGGCGTGGTATCCTCTTTTAGACTAACAAAGTTATTACTACCTCATAAACTTGAGGATTAGAATTACACAGTTACCATGCTACACAAATAAATTACAACTCAAAATAAACATGTGGATTAACATCTGTCATTAACAGAGATAGAAACATTTTCTTCGTTTCTTAATGCTAGGGATCATGGTTTTGCTCAACACCTCCAGATTCAAACCCCATGCCTTATTTATAAAGCACATTACTAGATTAAGACATCGATTAGTTTCCCTCAGAACAGTTTTTACAGATTTTTGCTGCAGATTATCAGTTGCTCACATCTCATTTGCCTTTGCCACAAACCAGATGCATCACTAGGCCAGATACTGCAGCCATCCTGCAGCCTGGCACTGAAGTGAAGAGCCTTGGCTACCTCAGTCTTTCTTAAACTCTTAGAGTGAGTACCAAGTTATTTGCACCATCTCTTGCAAATAAAAGTGACACTGCTTGGAAGAACATGTGGGATGGAATCAGACAGTCCCTGGGGCTTTTGATAGGTGTTATGTATGTCAGAGTTCAGTTCATAGGACTTCAAGCTGAAAGCAATAGTATTCTAGCAAAGTTATTCCTTCTTGAAAAAGTACTTTAAGTTTCTTTGTAAGCATCACAGAAAAAAAAAAATTGAAATACATGGTAAGACATACATTTTCTTTATGCTTTAGTGCAGAATAGTTACAGCACATGGCTTTTCATTACTAAAACAGCTAAGCCTTACAGATTCATTTATTAATAAAACATGCTAGCATCTGTTATATTAGGAAGGACTGTCAGATAGCACACACAACATTCCATAAGTTTTAGACAGTTAATCCAGGGCTTCTTCTAGAGCTCACTGTGCTATCATTCATATCAGCATCCCTTCTCTACCCCCCCCCCCCCCCAACCCCCCGGTTCTACAGCTCCCAATAAGCTGATAAGCTGGGTGAAAGATGTACTGTTTTAGCATGCTTGGAAGGTAAGTTTTTGAAAAACAGTCAAAGGAGTGAATCACTACCAAAGTACATTTCTTCGGGGAGAACCTCTTTTTCTATCTCCATATTTTATTTAGAAGGTTTTCAGTCAATGCGCCTCACAAAACCTCAGTGTACTGCATCCCACAACACACCATGAGAAAGCAGAGTTTAACACTTAGTCTGTGATTAATTTTATGACAGTGTCCTACAAGCAGTATGTTCAAACAGGAATAAATTAGCTCCTCTAAAGCACTGGTCTATAGATGCCCTCAGGAAAGCAGCTGCCTGCCAGCTCCTGCCTGCCTGCCAACTCTGCTGCTCCATGCCCTGCCTGCAGCGAGTCAGGCAGCACCATAGGCCTGTGGCTGAGCAGAACCAAAGCATTTTGTTCTAACCCAGAAACAAGGGAGCACGCTAGGAGGTGCTCTGATGCATCAAACTGGCAGGGCAGAGGCAAAGTAGAGAGGTGTGAGTGCCTCAAACAAGTGCCTGCAGTCAGACACCCCAACAAACCAGCGGCAGCCCAGGCCTCAGTGTCATAAAAAAGAGCAGCAATATTAAAGAGGTTTAACTGCAACAACAAAGCTCTCAGTAAATACTGCATGTCTGAACATGTACCAGCCAGCTAAAAATTGCTTCCATGTTTACAATAAACATCAAAGGCAGTCAGGGTAGAAGCATCTTGATTTGCAATCTATATATGAATGCGTGTTTACATAACAAAAATGAATCACAGTAACTTCAGCTTTAGCCATATTTCAAGACGTTCTTGGATCACATTAATACATTATGGCATTTCTACAACTGTTAAGTTTATTACCTTGATTTCACAGACTTAAATCCTGCAAAATGCACACAGAACACAGTTTTTTTTAAAAAATATACAGCACTTGAGTCCTGCCATTGTTTTTAACATGCACAGAAATGCAGAGCACCTGCAGAATGCAATCACGTGTGCTAAGCAGTTTTCTCCTACTTTGAAAACAGTCCTAACAGCCCTACTAATATCCTGATTGTCTGCTTACCAGAAACCACGATTATTACTTCTCACCTCAAACACCATTGGAGCACACAGTTACAATCAAACATGAGCACTCTTGGTTCAGTCAAACACCAAATAGCAGAGAAGCCGCAGTGAGCTGAGGCTCCTAAAGTAGAGATGAGGACACAGTGAGTTCAGTATATCCACATCAGTTCACAGGACAGGGCCAGGAGAGCTCTCTCTTTAGAATCCTGCCTGGCATCCAGACTGAACCACCAAAACACCAGTAATGAGACTTTAGCACATGCATTTATTGCAAGTGTCTGAAGTGGAAACTTGCTGAACTGATAGATACTTTAAAAAGGTTGTGTTTATTAGAAATCTTCATATTATTGCAATTTCATTACAGAAGTTAGAGGTATACGATGATTCAGTTCACTAATTCAGCATTTATTTATGGATCATGAATTTTAACAGGAGCCCAGGGAACAATTTTAAAGGAATACAGATAAAAATAGTACCATTACCATCCATTCCAAACTAATGAGCCAAATTTAGATGGCTATTGTTTTTCAGGCTCATTAATGATAACTGAATGTGAATCACAAGAAGCATAAAACACGCTGATTTTTATCTGGTCTTTTTAAACATTTTCTTTTCATCAAAACTACACATACAAACTAAGGAGGTGGGCAACGCAGAGTTGAATTCTCTACTAACTCAAAGGTTTAAACTGCAGCAGATTACAATTAGAATTGTAGACAAAGATGAATGCCATACCAGTAAAAATGAATGTTCTTTTTCTTTTCCTTTTAATGTTACCTTCACTGTCCACCTTTCAGTGTTAAAACACTAAATATACTAAAGGAATGATCTTTGTATCCAGAGGGAGGATGACTTTAAACCTCAGTGACATCAGAAAGTTGTGGTTTTTAGCCTGCAAAACAGCTGCCAGATAGTTTGCTCCAGCAGTGCACAATATATAGAGGTTGGTCCAAAACATACAGTTTCCACTACACTCTGAGTGATGGCTCAAGTTAGAAGAAGTGTAACAGCCATGAAGGAACACTGAGGCATGAAGACCAGCAGAGTACAGTTGTGACAGAGCTGCATGTCAACAAGGAGTCACCCTTCATAAATAGCACCATATATCCCCAGTCACAAAACCCTTGCATTGAAGAACATTTACAAGGATAATGATTGTGACACCAAAGGAACTATCTTGTGAATACCTGCAGTAAAGGAGCACAACTTAAGCTGTCAATATGAAAAAAAACTAATCTTTAAATAACCAACTCAATACGACCCCATCAGTCACTTTCACTCCCTTTGACAATCATGACTGTATACCCTCCAGCCTGAAAACCTCCAGCTCTGCCTACTCCAACTCCATATGCCTGATCACTGACTCTTCTTCCTTCTTGCTAGCTTCTCTCTGTTTCCTGTAAGCAGAGTCATTCCTAGTCAAAGTTACAGGCTAAGTTTGGTCTACAGGGAGCAACTGCACTCCCCAAAGAGCACAACCTAATTATAAACAAGCCCATGAATGGAGAGTTGGACATCAGGGCTTCAGCAGGAGCAAGTCATACAGCCAGGCACACCCATGCAGACCAGCAGAGCCTGTACTGAAGAACGAGAAAGCTGGGCAACAGAGGAAGGCAGGCAAACAGGCCTGCCTCATTTCATCTCAGTTTCTCTCATGGGTTTAAAGTCCCACAATTTGACTGACCATGGGACCATAGCAGTTTGTAGAGATGGGAATCTTAGGAAAACAAGCACTATGTTTTGTTATGTTGTGTTTTCTTATGTTTTGTTTCCAAAACATGCCAGACAGCTAAGAGCCACTGAGAAATGTTTGTGCAGCATGAAAAATGGCACCAAGTCAGTAGAATTTAAATAGGATGCTAAAAATGTGAAACCCCCGAAGTGAAAACTTAAGTCCTGACTACAGGAAGAGGAAATACAGGAGTTAGTGAATTAAATCTGGCCCATTTTTTAATCTTAAAGTAGGCTGCAACAAAGTAATCTCTGAACACCTCTGTACAAAACCTTATGGAACACTATAACTCAAAACCTAAATTGTACCCTACTAAGACACTTCATGCTATCATAACATTTGTATCCATGAAACCACACATTAAAACACCTCTAAGTGTTTCTTTGAGGCAGTCTGAAAACAAAATAAGGCCACATGAGGAAAAAACACTGTAAACTGAACTAATCAGGAATTCAAAAGATCAACCAGTGGCAGACCAAGTCAGACGGAAGGTACAGCCTTGTGCTCAAGAACCATGAAGAAACCCTTAAAGTGAAATATATATTACAGGAAACTTCTGCCACCACAGCTGTATCTCATTTTTATCTCCTCATCTTCTCTAAACTGCCAGAAGCTGTCCCCCTGACAAGCAGCTTGCAAACACCTTTTCAGTTGCACCAGGGAAGCTTCAAATAAACTAAAAATCCAACAAAACGAAGTCCTGCCTTTTTATAACACCGAATGCCACACATCTCACATTTTCAAAATCTGATAAGAAAGCTGTGCAGCCCCTGGTGGGCTCCTCTGGGTTTTAGGGTTATTTTGGATTTAGCAGGGGGTTCATTTGGACAAAGGTTCCCCAGGGATCCTACCGCCAGGAATGACTGAAGAGAAGTATCTGTGCTGCTCACCCTCCTCCTGCCAGCTCTACAAAACACGAGCTCTTGCCATCCACTCCTCAGCAACCTGAAGCAGGAACTAGTTTGCAGACACCGGGGCCTGGAAGAGCTGTATCCTATGACACTTTCAGCCAACGAGAACCAATGAAACAGTTCACAGGAAACGGCCCAGCCAATGAATGGAAAAAAAAAATAAAGCCCAGATCCTCCTAAATCACCCACCACACATCGTGCAGAAACCTTCCAACTCCCACAGTCTTCTGTAGCTTCCAGCTTCTTTAAACTGCTAATAAGAATTAAAGAACGTAGATGCCAAAGTTGAAAATTCCGAATGTAGTGTAATTAACAGATTTTCTGCACAAAACCCTCTTTGCTAACAATTATTGCATATTTCACTGCAGAAAGAAAAAGTCCTCAGGAAAACTGAATGCTAATTTTAAAGCAATCAAAAAATGCATAGATGTTTTAAATTACAAGAAATGGCTCTGTAGCATCTTGACTATCTAAACAGAAACAGATGGTTTACATGGCTTTACTGCTTAATTAAACATTTTATATACTCCACAAAATTATATCTGATGGCATTCTTTCCGATGGTTTTCTCAATTTAAATTACAAAGTAACCTTAAGTATGCATCATATTAAGCTGAAAATTAATAAAGATGTTCAACACCGACCTACCACCGTAGTTTTTTCTAACACCCATGAAAAATGCAATCAATGGTCCATCTTATTTCTTCCTTGTGATAATGCTAGCATTTTTTTCCATACTTCTACCTGATTCCTTTATTTTAAATAGTCCTAATTCAAAATTAAAAATCTTAGATTTTCCCTTCCCTTCACCTTTAAAAAACAAAAAACCAACAGTGAAACAGGAAAAAAATAAGATGGAATTTATTTTACGAAGAATTTAAACCCACCTCCAAACCAGATAAAGGTATGGATGTTGCTATCCTAGTAAGATACAACTACCCATGGGTAGGAAAGGTCTGAGAGAGATGATAATGAAGAAAGCTTAAAAAAAGCTACTTGAAAATATCACGACTGAAAGACAGCAGGGAAGAGGTGTGCTGACACAGGAGTAAAGTCAGTTTACCCGGCTCCACAGAGCCACAGTCACCACATTGGAAGGAAGAGAGGAACACAAAGGAAAGACTGAGCGTAACAATCAAAGTTTTAATTACATAAATTATTAAGTTCAAACTTGCTGTAGTAAGTCAAGTGAAAGAGAGGCTTTCACAAGTATTATTTATACTTAGCAGCATTACTTTTTAAAGCTGATGCAAAGCTGGTGAAGTAAAAGGTAAAAATAGATAAATAAAATTATTCAGCCAGGTGCTCATTCAAGTGTGACTGCTAATGACATGCTAAGGTTAGAATGAACTTCACTCTCTTCTCATTGATTATAGTTCAAACTGGATAAATTGGCACAAAAAGGTAGCACCAACTGTATTCATAGATGGCCTTGCTCAGCTATGCTGAGCAATCTTTATTTTTATGTACTAATCAGTACAATCTTTACACAAGATTAGGAACAAAAGTACAGAACGGAAGGATAAAGTTGGCTTGTGTGTCACACAAAGTCATGAGAGTTGCAGATCGTTATGACCTCCACCGACCAGAAGCTCTGTCGTTAGCACATATTTAAACCTACAGCAGCCTTTCTGCTTCTTCTCAGGCATTTGTTCAGCACTAAGCTCCATGAAACTTTGGAGGACATTTTTGGTCCCCTTAGCCCACCAAAAACCCACATTAAGCAGCAGCAGAGCAAACCATTAAGAGGTATTCCTTAACTAACCATAAGCAGCTACATCACAGCTCAGTCCATCATATATTGCTAGTACAGTGTAGAAAGATACAGAAGAAATAATCCAATTTTGCCATCCAGTTGTACAAACACCTATTTGGTTAAAAATGCAATTACCAAAAAATGTGAGGCTTTTTTTTTTTTTTTAAACTAAATCAAAACATTGACCATAGAACACTGAAGCGATGTGATACAAGTAGGGCAGTTAGCTGCTAAAGCAATCCAGACCCTCAGAGCTTTGTAGAAGTCTACTCCCTATGTGCATTAACACTCAAATTCAGCATTCAAAGCCACAAAGAACAGCAGAATGATTAACTCACGGGACTCACTGCCACTAGAAATTAAAGAAAATAATTTAGAGAATATTTTTAGATGTGCTTTTTCTTTTTTAACCAATAGCAGGTATACCCACTGTACCTTCATTACTTTAATATAAGCTAAGGCTATGATTACATTTTAATCATGACTGCCTGTTCTTGTATTCCTCAAGCTAAACGAAAGCTTTCACCCTCTGCCATGATAACGTTGCTTTCTATCTGCATATCTGTTCATAGCAATAACTGATTTCGCTTACCTAGCTGTTGCTTATAATCCTCAAGTGTCACTTGAGCTGAAAAAAAAAACAGAAGAAACACATGACAGTTACTTACATATACTAATTTAGCATTAACACGTTTATGTTTCGCCAGGAATTCTTTCCTTAATACCCCCTAGGGACTGTATGCATCATCCTGCGCTAATGGAGCTTTAATTGCCCAAGGTCCCCACCCAGCTGAGAGATTCCATGGCAGTGAATACCACCTCCCCCCCCAAAAAAGAAACCCTAGAAAAAAGTTACATTGAAAAATGTAACTTAAAGTACAATTTAAATTCTGAAAACTGAAAAACAAAAACAAGGGAACGCTGCTCTTCAACCGTCGTGACAAATCATTTAGGGAGGAAATATAAATGTTCCAGGTTTTTTTTGTTTGGGTTTTATTGGTGGTTTTTTTTTTTTTTTTTTTTTGCACATTTTGATTTCTGTGAGTTTGTAATTACACGAACATTAGAAACTAATTTCTCAGGTAGTCTCTACTGTAGCATTGCATTTTTTTAACCCCGTCTTTTCACAGCGGAAAAGCTTGGTTAGATAAGCCATGCCGATAAGCAAACAGGATGAGCCAATCCACTTCCAACAACGCCCCTTCGGCGTTCCTGCAGGTGGGCGCGAGCTGCGGAGCTGCCCCGTGTGGGCACCGCCCGCTCCAGAGCGGCGCTGGGAGGGCGGCGCTGTGTGGGAGGAGCGGTGCAGCCGAAGCGCGACGGACCCGCAGCGCTGCTCCCCTGCGCTACTCGGGAGGAGCGGGAGAGCTTGGGTACAAAACGTGGGTACGAGGAAGATGTTTCGGGTCTGACTTTAGCTCTCATTGCTCTACGGTTATTAATGACAAATAAATTACATCAAGTTGCCCTAACCGAGCCTGCTGCGCCCGTGACGGTGGTGAGCGACTATCCCTTCCTTCCCGCCGCCCGCCAGCTCATTTCCCGCTCTCGTTGAGGCGGGAAGTCACAGACCACCGCACACACAGCCACGCGCACAGCGGGCCCAACGGCCGAACCGGGAGCGCCCGGCGGGGCGGAACCGAGCACGGCCCGAGGCGGCCGCAGCGCCACGTCAGTCCCGGAGCCGCCCCGCCCGCCGCCGGCCCACAGCCGGATCCCCGCGCGGGCCGCCCTTCCGCCCGGCGCCGGGTGGTAGGTGCCGCCGTCCCATGCTGCCTCGCGCCCGGCTCGGCCCGCTCCCTCCTCCGGCTCTCTTCGCTCTGAGCCGCCGAGCTCCTGCCGCCGGTAAGAGCCGCGCCGGTCCCGGGGCCTCCCAGCAACCCGTCCCCGGCCGCGCTCCACCGCCCCCGTTACCTGCGGCCTTGCCGGCCGGGCGGCCTTCCCGCGGCTGCGGCGCGGCCCGTGCGGCTCTGCGCTGAGGGAGAGGCGGCCCCGCAGGTGGGCACGAGGGGAAGGCGGCTGCTGGCAGCACGCGCTTAAGTACGGCGCGTGCTGCCCGCCCGGGTACAGCTGTGCCCGATCACCTCGGTGATACACGGGGAAGGGATGGTCTGCTGGCTGTGTGGTCAGCCAGCAGGCGGTGAGCCATCAACAAACTCCGTGCTCGTGAGCAGAGTTAGCAGTGCAGCTCAGTACTTGTGTGTATTTACTGAACGAGTTAGAAAGTGTGGCTTTTTTCTCCCAGTTTTTCATAGACCATAATTCTTGCAGGACACATGCCGTGAAGTAGGGCAGCCAGAGCACTGACGAGGGCCCTCGGGAGTGCTGCTCTGTCCCTCACCTCCATCGGATCACTGGAGGCTCTTCTCAGCGCCTGCCCACATCAGAACTTGTAAACTTCCCAGAGGCTCCACAATGGAGTTCCTGTTGTCCAAAGGAGATTATCCTACATCTTTCAGAAGGTCTTTACTAGTGGTTTTAGTGTGTGTAATGGTTCTTGTGTGCACTGATCAGGACTACTATGGTTTACTCGGGGTATCCAAAGAAGCAAGTAGCAGAGAAATAAGACAGGCATTCAAAAAGCTGGCACTGAAGTTACACCCTGATAAAAATCAGGTAAGTTATGTCCTTAGCAGGTCGGCGTTGTTGAGTTAATGGATTTTAATGTTTGAACAGTGACTTATTTTATCTAAAATGTTTATCTGTTCTTGTGATGTACCACCTGGTAACGTGGTTTAGCTCAGATTTTCTGCAGAAAAGGTTTGTGCATAGGGGTAGACTAGCAATGTGTGGTTGTGTTGTCATTTGGATCACATTAAAGTGCTGTAGGAAAAAAGACAAGATCATTTAATTCTCAGTTCTGTTTTTGTAAAGCACAAGAAAAACTACATTTGCACTGTATTACCTTGTTGGTAAACTGATGAGTTTCCGTTTAGCTTAAGGAAACTTACTGTTACTCTGCTGGTAAGTCTCATCCAGATAGCATCCAACAGCAGCCTATGTTGAGGCAGCAGTCTCCCAGGTGTCAAGTAAGACAAAGCAGAAGTTGTAGGACCACCTGAGTGTAACAAGGAAGATTAACAAGAAGCCTGGAATGACTAGAGAAAGATGACTGGGTGCTCAGTGCTCTTGTATTTTCCAAAGTAGAAAAAAAAAAAACTTTTAAAAACTTAATTACTGTTCATTTGTTTGGTGTTTCTTTTCCTGAAATAATCAAAAATTCATGGGAAATAGGAGGGTTTGGCTTTTTAAACATAGGTGCAACAGCACAGAGCCGCAGAAGACACCAGAGTGCCTTGTAGACCCAGAGATAGCACAGATTTCCAAACTGAATGGGTAGGGATTATGGGGAAGTAGAAAAGGTTATCAGGGAAATAGGAAGTCGTCTTTCTGTTTGCTTCATTGTGAAACAAGGTGCATTCTGTTTCTCTCCTGCTACTTTGAGTACTTTGGATAATGCATTTCTGTAAGTCCTCATACCAGAACAACTCAGCGAATCTGTTGAGTTCAGAAATACAAAAGAACTTCCTTTGGGAGACGCACTGCTGGCACATTACGTGTTGGAAGAGGCCTTCTGCTGAATGTGCACATATGCTCCTGCTTCTCCCCCCAATGCATTGTGTGTCTTTTCAAGAGAATAAAACTCACACAGGATCAAACCAAAGTTGGGAAAGCTAAAAGAAGAGGCATCGCTGTGGAGAAGGTTACAGGTCCCTACCAGGTAGCTTTGTATTTCAGTTGATGCCTTAGTGATGAGGATGGGCAAACGAGTAGAAGATGCATTGGGCTTTAGGAAAGGAAAACTTGATTGTAGTATTCATAGAGACTTCTGTGTAGTGTCAGGTTCTGCTGCACCGGGCAGCTGTAGTAGGGATACTAAAATATTACTACAGGTTATTTTCTCAGCATTATATGTACAGTGTGGCTTATTATTTGCTTGCTAATTATAGCTTTTCCTTAAATAGAATGATCCAAATGCCCATGAAAATTTTTTGAAAATAAATAGAGCCTATGAAGTACTTAAAGATGAAGATCTACGGAAGAAGTATGATAAATACGGAGAGAAAGGTCTGGAAGATCAGCAGCAAGGAGGCCGTTATGAAAGCTGGCACTATTACCGCTATGATTTTGGTAAGTTCTGAGGCATGTTTTGGATTTCTTTGAAGTAGTCACAAGTAAATGCAATGTTCAGTTGTGTAGCAATCATTTTACATCAGAACTATCTGATGCATCCCCTCCACACTTCTGCTTGCTCTGTTGTTCTCCTATAGCTGTCATTTCCACTGTGTTGAGCCAATTTTTTACCCACCAAATGCCAGCAGTGTTACGTTCTACCTGCCTGGGCTTCTGCTCCTGCTGCCTATCCTTTTAAAGTGCCTTTTCCTATTCATTTACATTCCAATGTTGCTATTTCATCTTTTCAAATCGTAGGGTTTTTAAAAAAAATTCAGTGCAGGAATTGCATTCTCAAATGGATTTTGAGAGGACATTTCTGCATTGTCAAGCATGTTTTATATGCGGAAGTACAATGAGAGATCAGTAAAGAGATGGTAGAAAATGAAGAAAATAATAGAATAATAACTAAAAGGATCTTGAAACAAGTTATTTAATGTTTACCTCAACAGAGTTTTATAGTTGTTGGGAAAGGCAGAGGTGAACTTTTCCTTTTTTTCTGGTGTGGATTGCTATAATGTGTTAAACCAGAGACAGTCAGCACAGGAAAAATGAAAACTGCTCTAAAATTTCTTCAGATAAACAGATTTAAGTAATCGTTTGTGTATGAAGTTGCACTACTTGACTGAAAAACAGTATCCTTGCATGCCTATTAACCAGTTGTTTCTAATGGCTTATTTATATACGTATTGGTATAAATACAGATGCTTCTGTGTATGTGTGGTGAGTGTGTGCAATACATCTATGATATATGCATAGATAGTAATGCAAAAAACAGCTTGTGAACTCTGGAGGTTAATTTCTCTTGTCACTGATGTATACATTATCCTTGTGTACCTCAGGCGCAGTGGGGTCTCAGCATGCCAGGCTCTGTGTCCATACCAGCATAACATAACAGTGTCTTGATAGCACTGCTGCTGTCTTTTCTGGCATTCTCGAGTATTTCAAGTAGGAGGCCAGTTGTAATGTTGTTCTAGGTAGGAGTGTTTGGCTCTCAAGAAAGCTGTTCTAACTTTCTGTACCTTATTCCACTGCATTCACCCGTTCCATTAGTCCTACAGAGCTGAGATAACCAGAGGCTGAGAGAGGGGGTTAAAGCTTCCAGATAGTACATGTAGGGCTCTCAACTGTGAGCTAAAGCTTTGTGAATTGCAGTCTAACAACCAGTTGATGCAGTTTCTCATACACCTGCTGTACGTAACACCTGAGCTGTCACCTAAAAGCCCACTGCTGATAGGAAGCAGCAGTTCAACTTTTCTTTGCTCAGTGACTGATTTACTAAAACGCCAAAATACATTTTCTGTTCCCATAGTGGCTTCAGTAGCATGAGGGCACAGCAGTTTGTGCGAGAGTAAACGGAGGTGATGCATTGCTAAATAAATAACAGCTTAGTCACAAAAACTCTGCCAACTTACTGTTTCAGTTTACATGTACTGTTTTTGGTTTCCTGCCTTGTGGATTTGTCTCTTCATTTAAAAAAAAAAAAAAAAAAAGGAAAAATTAAAAAAAAAAATTGTTGTTCTTTTAATAGGTATTTATGATGATGATCCTGAAATTATAACATTGGATCGAGGAGAATTTGGTAAGTTTCAAATCGATATCTTAGCTTGACAATCTGACAACCCAAAGTAACAGGTTTTACATTCAGTCAAGTATATCTATAGACTTATATCACGTGTCTTCAAGTTGTTTTTTTAACTGCCAGAAAATCATCTTTGTATGGGAGGAAAAAAATCCCTTAACAATCCCTGGCAAACTGTAGTTAATTGGTAGGTACAGTTACCAGTTTAATTTTTAATTTTGTGAGATCTGTAAGAGGAAATTCCTTAATTTTCGTATTTGTGAGGATATTTTAATATAGAAAAGCGTACCTTAAAAAACTCGCTGTGAAAACAGTGTTGACAGATGCAGACTGGAAGGCATGTAATTCAAGTGCGTGTGCGCATGTATTTTGTTGCTGTTGTTTTATTAGTGAGAGTAGTCATTACCTTTCCTATTATTTTCCTTGTTACCATCAGCTGATTATGCATTCTGAGCTATTAGACAGGATTTCTACCTAAAGCCATCGCCTTGCGGAACCCTAAAAAGAAGCATAGCCTTCATGAGGAAGCGGGAAGTTTGATTGTGTAAAGTTGTTTTAGCGATTGTGCTTTGTTGTTAAGGTAACCAATCTCACAGTAAGGTAAACAATCTCATTTCATCTAGGTTAATCTGTAAAGAGTACATTTATTCTCAGTAGAACTCATGTTGAAATTCAGGGTGGTGATATCCTCCGCAGAACAATTTTCATTCGCTTGCCTATGGTAGTAGCTGTGCAAGTGAGATGGAATCTAAATCCAATTGAGTTACTGCTCCTGGCTTGTGTCTGACATCAGGAAACACTTCATTCAGCTTTCGGGAAAACAATATGCATAGTGTACATTTGAGGTATGCATACCAGCAGCGTAGATATTACTTAGATACAATTTTCTTCTCTCCGTCTAGATGCTGCTGTTAACTCTGGAGAGCTGTGGTTTGTCAACTTCTATTCTCCTCGGTGCTCCCACTGCCATGACTTGGCACCTACGGTGTGTATGGCTAGCACTAAGCTCGCAAAGTGCAGCTCCTCAAATTTGTCGTTACTCGGCATAAGACTTAATGAGGTGGATTTTTATGCTGAAATGGAGAAAACAATTCCAGGATCCAGAAAAAAACCAAGATGCTGATCTTTTTCATTATTTCTTCATAGGGAAATGGCCCTATTTTTCTTCTTGTTTTTTCTAGTGGAGGGAGTTTGCAAAAGAGATGGATGGAGTAATACGCATTGGAGCCGTCAACTGTGGAGATAACAGAATGCTGTGTCGGATTAAAGGGATTAACAGTTACCCCAGTCTGTATGTTTTCAAAACTGGAATGGTAAGTGATAAAACTTCAGGCATTTTTTTAGAAGGATTGAAATCTGGACGGGTATTTCTTGTTCATATATTTCTATATAGCTTTCCATTTATCTAATTTTCTTGTAAGAAATTAATTTTTCTCTTCCTTCATCATGGTTAAAATTTAGATAGCTAACTTCTGCACACACTTCATACTGTGAGTTCTTTGGTTGTTTTTTTTTGTGAGCCTTGTTTTCTTGGTTTGTTTTTGTTTGTCTTGAATTGTTTTGCTCTTCAACAGTAAACTTCCAATCTCTTCTTTAAAAAAAAAAAAATTGACTCGCTGTGCAGAAGGAAACTTCTGATTTGGGAAGGTACTCTCATCTCAAAGCAATGAGTCTGAACCCTCAGACAGGTTCTGTTTGCATTTTAGCAGTCCCTTAGGATAGTAAAAGAACAGTCTGTATCTATGACCGCATACCTAAAGAAACCTGGAAATTGCTTCCACGAATCTTCCTGCACACCAGGAGGAGCTGTGCATGCTGGGCTTTGTAACTGCCTGTTAAGCAGTGGTGCCAAGAGTTGCAAATTGCACTTGCATCGTTGGGTATGTTTTGACAGTGTTAGGATTTGAGAGGTTGAGTGCAAAGATTGCTTGTGTCAGTCCATTTAGCATATGCACAGATTTAATTTTTATTTAAATAAAAATATAATCGTTGGGAGCTGACATTTCTAAGATGTAGTTATCCCTTGTGTTGCTTGACTTGAGAAGAAATCACATTATGAAATTTAAGTAAAGGTTAAATTCCAAACATTTTAATATGAGAGAAGAATGCAGCTAAAATCTTCCAGAGGGGGGAGGGAGGGAAAATGAGTCTGACGGTTGCGTACGTACTGTTAACAAAGGCACTGGTAGATGTGTATATATAAACTGTATATAAAGTCAGCAAATGCAGTTTATAAAATACATTGTTCTTTATCTTCTGTAGCAACCTGTGAAATACTATGGCGACAGGTCAAAAGAGAGCCTAAAGAACTTTGCCATGCAGTATGTTACAAGCACAGTCACTGAGCTGTGGGCAGGTAATATTCATGTATTTTGCTTGGGGTGCTGCTCTTGAAATTGCCTTTACACTATAAAGGATGGCAGAAGATTTTGTAAAACAAAATCCGTCAACGTTGCTGTTACTTTTGAGATTAAAAATAGTGTTTACTGTACTTAATATAAAAGCTTGTTTCAGTTTAAACCGAAACCAGTCACAAACTGATGCAAAGTGTTTTGTTCTTAGGAAATTTTGTAAATGCCATTGAGACCTCATTTGCTTCTGGCCTCGGTTGGTTGATCACCTTCTGTGCTGAACGTGGGGGTAGGTGTATTGCACTCGTCAAAAAGGCAAACGGGAAAAACTGTTCTTGTTGACAATGGCATGATCCCGTCTGCTTCTAATGAAGAATAAATTTGTTCAACATCTTAAGACAACCACAGGATTTGGACTGTGGGTCATTTAAGCTCCATTCTACAGGCATTTTCACAAAAGGAACGCGAATAGAGAGGTTACGGTACTGTGCTTCTGTAATGTCATGTGAGTCATTAAAACAGCACACAAGCACCACCCCTCAGGAAGGAAACAGGCAGAAAAGGTCTCTGGCTTGAGTTTCCAGCTCAAGCTCAAATGACTGATACTGCATGCTGGCTTGTCATGGTACCTGATTGGAAGAAAGGATGCATCTTCCACCTTAAACTGCCAATATCTAAAAACGAGCTGAATGTCATGGACTCTTGGGATTAGTATTAGATACAGCAAGAGAAAGCTGCCTGGGTTTACTGATAGAGCTAAGAAAACTTGCTACACCTTTGACAAATAAAGATTTCTCAGTCCTATGAAGAGACCTTTGTTCTAAAAAATAAATAATCAGAGTTGCAGTGTGACTTACATTTGTAAGTCAACGGTTTGATTTCAAGTTGTAATCCTTCTGTCATTAAGTATTCAGCTTTGGTCCGCTGAAAGTGAGGATGAAAGGTCATCTTAGCAAAGGAAAATTAAACTATTGAAACTAAGCCTAGATGGATTATTTGAGCGTGTAATAAATATATTACAGTAAGTTGTTATCATTTTAATCATAGGGATTTTATATTTTCATTTATATTTCATTCCAAGGCAGTATATGGATATGTTTTTCGTTACTTTTATTAAAATTTCTTCTGATATCATTATTTAAGTGTCTTAGTACAGCAAATAAACATTTTAGTATAACTTTAAAAATTGGGATTTCTTTGATGAAACAAGAGAATGTTATTCATGCTACTTGTAACTTACAGTAGACAACCATCGGTTGTCAATTACTGGACGCTACAACTTGGTCACTGAAATACTTCACAGCTAGCCAGGAAGCATGCCTTTTGAAGCACCTTTGTAAGGAAGAAAGGGGTAGTTCTAAACAAGAGTAGTTATAGTGAGTTAATAATCTGAGGTCTTACGTTTCCAAATAAATGACTTTTATTTTGCAGATTGCTTGAGTTACCAAACACGTCTTAAGCTTGCTGGCATGTTGGTAAGCAGTGTTTCATTTTGAAAGCATTACCTGCTGTTTGAAAACAGAATTGAAAGCCTGAAGTTATAGCCCAAACTTTGTGTTTAGTGTTGATTTTCAGTTAAATATTTTGACTTAGTAACTTCTGGAAGTATTTTCACATTTTATGTGGCCCTTTAAAAACGTATTGAGTGATATGTGACAATGTGATCTTCTTCCATCTTCTAAATGTTGTATGTAACAAATTTTGGTGGGATTTCCAGTAGTATTTCTGAGCCTGAAATTTAAAGATGATATTCTTGGGGGTTTTTTTGTGTGATATCTTCTTGGTTTTTTTCTTTTTTTTAATTACAGGAAGGTCTTGCTAATGTAGGCTGGATGGACTGTGGCACTCAGGGTGAGCTTTGTGATAATTTAGATATCTCATCTAGTACTACAGCATACTTTCCACCTGGAGCCACCATAAATAACAAAGAGAAAGGAGGTGTTTTGGTACGAGTTGTTTCTAAAAAAATTCTGTATTTAGATAAGATAAGGCAATGGGAATGACAAAGGAACGCATAAATGATGTCCAGATTGCTTATATACAACTGAAAGGATACTGTGGGGGTTTGTTGTTTTTCTGTTTCTTTGTTTAATTTTTGTCTTCTAAGCTTGTGTATCCTATGAGTTTGTATCCCACTTGGTTTCTAAGGCAGTGATCCCTGGAGTAGCTCTGCAGCTTGCTGGTGTGCAGGGGGAGTGGAGCAGAGCACGGTGCAAGTCGCACCAGCACCAGCCTGTAGCCCTGCTGAACCACCTCTTCTGTGGGAATGAGGGGGTGGGATGTGCTTTGTGGCAGGCCCAAGAGCTAAACCTGAAGCTGCTCTCCAGCTGTCCTGGGCAAGGTTAGGAAGTTTCCTACATGCCCGTAGTTTTTCCTCTAGGAAGAATATGCCCCAAGTATCACAATTGTGAGAAATGCTTTTCTGAACAGTGCTGACATGTGATGAAAGTACTCCTCCGCTGTCTGTCAGCAGGGATTATGCTGTTCAGCTCTATTTTAATACTGCAACCTCCTCCCACCGTTGTAAGGCAGCTTTAACTCCTTTAAGTGATGGGAGACATTCCTCAGTATAAAGTATGGCTTGTTACTTTATTGCTGCTACTGTTGTCTGTATGCTTAAAAGGAGGAAATTAAATTCACAACCTACCTATTTCCAACCTTGTAACTTACACCCAACTTACTGACTCCTGTGAACTCCTACGTGGTACGACTTACTGAAACTTAGAAACACATACCATGCACTTAGGGAAGGTGGTAAAACTAAATTCGAAGCTTTTTAAATGTGATGTTAAAATTTAGTTTGAAATTTGAATTTGAGGACTTCTGGCCACCCATTCTGACAAAATTCAGTATCTTGAGATAAATGTTGTGGGAAAACAAGCTAAAAAGCAGTTGTCTGAGAATGTTGTTATGAAATTATATATATGAAAAGAAATTGATCAAATCCGGTTATTGAGTGCACTCTTCGGTTGATGGAAAAGAACAAATCAGAATAATTTTGCTGACGCTTTAGTGCTTATCACTGATAAAGGAGGTTGATGTTAATAGTTCTTTATAATCAGCAGTTTGCTTTCCTTCCCAGTTTCTCAACTCCTTGGATGCCAGAGAAATATATCAGGAAGTCATGAAGCATCTGCCTGACTTTGAAATCATCTCTGCAACATCGTTAGAGGTAAATCTAAACAAAACACCCACGCGTACAATATCTCTAAGTAACGTCATCACCCGTGACTTCCAAATTTGAGATTGTCACGGTTGGTGTGATAATCTAGTACTGAGGTAGACAAAAATTGTATCTTTTTTCCCCTCCAACCAAATTATTTAACATTTTTTGTCAGCAATTTACTTCTGAAATTTAGCTCAACAGAAGTAGCGGGGCACACGTGTGGATATTTTTAGTGAAATATAGATAGACATTAAGAAAATAGAAAACCATGGAAATTGCCATTGGAACTCACAACAGTAACTTTCTGGTTAAAATCTACTTCAAAATCAACTACAGTTTGGTCCTGTGCGGCAGGAGGGAGGGGAGGACAGCCAGGCTGTGTTGACACTTGTAGTAGTAGCAGATTGATCCACGATAGAAAATGTAATGGAAACAAGAAGTATGGAGAGTAACGTGTAGCTATCCTGTTTTCAGATTTCTTTGCCTCTTTTCACTTATGATTTAGCAGAAGGAAGTTCAGTGGAGGGACTAATTGAAAGAATTTGAGTGTGGGAAGAGGTCACGTAGAGATCGAGTGAATAATTGGCCATCTGTCTCCCTAAAACAAAGAATTTGTAAATTGCTATAAGTTAGGAATAATGTTTTTTTTCCCCCCATTTAAGGACCATCTAGCTCACCACAGATGGCTGCTTTTCTTCCAGTTTGGGGAAAACGACAAATCAAGTGTACAGGAATTTAAGAAACTTAAATTTTTACTTAAAGACGAACATATTCAGGTAAGGCTGCTCACTCACCTCATACTGGCCTCTGTTCGCATTCAGAGAACAAGTTGGTCAGTATGCTTTGTTACTGCTACCTCTGGTACCACAGAGAGATGCTGTTAGTATGGTAGATGAGTAGCGATGTTTTTAAATTAAAGCAAGCGGTGAAGTTTTCCATCCTATCTAAATAATTTGAAAGTAGTTAGAAAGATTCTATTTTAAATCTTTCCGTTCACAGCAAATGTTGCTGCAGATCTCATTCAGTTAACAATCAAAAGTTAAAGCTTCAACATGAAATAGATGTATGCAGAACTGTATTATTCAAAAACCACCATCGTTATCTTGAAAGTCATCTTAACAAAGAGAAACCAAATTCAGCCGTTGTACTAAAGACATATGGATTGTGTTACTCTATAAGCTGTGGACTAAAAATATCATGGCACTGACTGGAAGAATTCTAGTGTAATTTATTTCCGGTGTCTTCTTGCTTCCATGGAGAAATTAAGAGATTCTTTTAGGTGTCATTATGTTTTAACCTTCAAATTTGAAATTGGCAGAACAACGTAACGTAGCTGTGATAGTTTTGATCAAACATCATAGGTGTAAGATTGTCTTAAGAGCTGTTATTTTTCAAAAATAACTACTTGTCCATGTTTATACCTTTTTTATTATGAATTTATCCGAGCTTTTACTGCCTTCCACAATATGTTAGTCTGTATAAATTTGGATGCCTTAATTAAAACGGCACTCTGTTAAACAGGTTGGCAAGTTTGACTGTCTTTCCTCTCCAACCATCTGCAACAAACTGTATGTGTATCAGCCATGTCTAGCAGTGTTCAAAGGAAAAGGAATTGAAGATTATGAAATTCATCACGGTAAGGGAAACTTTGGCAAGACTGAAGTCATTACGTAATCACTTTAAGAGGACGCCATCTTTGGCAAACGGCTCTTCGTCATTAAGGGAACAGTTCTGTAGTCTTAATATTTGCTATTTCTCCCTGACCTTACTGTAAACTTGCATAGACCTTTTTTTTTATCCCCCCTTTCCCACAAGGAGGCATCAGATACTAAGAGATGTACTTTGCCTTTTCTATCTTGTCTGTGTCAAAGACAGAAATATGCGTACATAGAAATGAAATCTCTGAAGCTGATCAAGACGGCTTACGTTTTGGGTAGGACAGCCAAAGAGTGCTGCAAGCCTTGTAACGTTAAAGAAGAGAGAATAAAATTGTTTGACCACCTGGAAAAGATGAACCACATCTGATAGGGAAGGATGGTCCCATGCATCTCATGCGTGCTCTCAGGAAAAAACTTTATGTACTATCTGCAATTTCTGCTCCTGCAGAAGAGCAGAGAAGACGTCGTGTACATGCAGCATTTCTGCATCTTTTCATAATGGCACAAATTATAAATAGCATCAGAGAAATATATTGGACTGCAATACAGATATTTTTCTGAATTTTGTTTTGCAATTTACAAGGCTGATGGCACATAAACCTTTTGCCAGAAGTCACCTCCATCCAGTATTTCTAACAACATAATATCAAGAGACCTTTCATGGGGAAAAATGATTTCCTTTCTATGTTGTTCTCTGAAGGAAAGAAGATCTTGTATGACATTGTTGCATTTGCCAAAGAAAGTGTCAACTCTCATGTTATCACACTGGGACCTCAGAATTTTCCTGGTAAAGAAAAGGAACCGTGGCTTGTGGATTTCTTTGCACCGGTAAATATTTAATACCTACATCAGCCTTTTTAAAAAGTGCTATGTAATTATGTAACAAAATGCTATCAGTATCTCCAAGGTGTCCTTCAGCATTATGAGTACTGTAATTTCTCATTCCTTGGCAGCACTATTTCCTAGATGGCGTGGGTAGATATTTTTAGTGGAGCTTGTTGCCAAAGCAGCATATTATTCTTTTCAAACAGCTGACATTCTCTTGAGAGCCAGCTGTAGGGCAAAGCAATTGTGTCCGTTTGCTTTTTGTTTTCCAGTGGTGCCCTCCTTGTCGAGCTTTGTTACCAGAGCTGAGAAAAGCATCAAAACATCTTTATGGTCAGCTTAAATTTGGAACACTAGACTGTACAGTCCATGAGGGGCTTTGTAACATGGTAAGCTGTAGGAATTTATATTTGATAGGTTTTTATTTTCTTTTTATCTATATGTGACATTATACTGTTTTATGCATTCTTAAAATCTTGCCCCTTTCTCCATGTTTGAATTTGCTTAGTTTTACTTCAATTAATTTATCTGGGTAAAAAATGGAATTACTCTCCGTGAATTCCAGCAAGTGCTACATTCTAGGAGACAGACTGCCTGCATCAGCACACCTTATTCCTTATAAGAGCTTCTTCTGTTAGAAGCTTTCTATCTATATTAGAAATGTGGACGTCTGAAAACACTTCGAACTGTTCAAAAAGAGGAAACTTTCAAGTCATGTTTAGGTGCATTTACACACTGAAGAATTCTGATTTTGGAGCATCTGCAATGTTAGACAGTATAGTTCCTCACACGGCACAAGCCTCTCCACCTGAGGCTAAGGCAGCCTTTAAGTTAAGGCTTAGAAAGCCTGTGGGTTAATTTCTTTTTTGTGGAGGATGGCAGTAGAACTACTGGCTGGCTTTCAAGTTCAGAACAAACCGTGCCGTCTGAACACAATTTTTTCCATACAGGTTTCAAACTCCACTCCACTTGTAAGTTTAAACGGTTGTATAGCACAAAAAGTTATAGCACAAAGATTAGTGCTGGGAGATATCAATACTAATGGCAGTTAAAGGAAAGTACAGGACACCTAATAATTCCTTGCGATTTCTTACTGTGTTTTGTTAGCATAATATTCGAGCTTATCCAACGACAGTTGTGTTCAATCAGTCTGATGTTCATGAATATGAAGGCCATCACTCTGCTGAGCAGATCTTGGAGTTTATAGAGGTACGTAAGTTATAATCCTGGCTGGGATCATGCTACATTTGCAGCTTATCTTATCCACAAACGTTTTGTTGGGGGACGAAGATTTATTTTGGTTTTAATTAGACTAGTAAGACTAGGAATGAAAAAAACCCTCGGGCAAGAAGTGATACAGCAGGTACCAGTCTGGGACTTGAAACTTAACTTAATAGATTCATTTCCCTACTCTGTCAAGCTATTTCTTTCAAATCAGTAGCAAATAACTTAAGGTACTTTCCAATCTGCAGAACAGTGGTACTGGCTTCTACCTCATAGAATGGATAATCTTGAGTAGAAGAGAACATTCTCAGAACTTTAATACAGTCAGTGTGTGATGACAGCTGGTACAGGACAACTTCTAATTGCAAAGCACGTATCCATAAACTGCCTTTGCCATAGGATCTTAGGAATCCATCGGTGATCTCCCTAACACCAGAGACATTTGTTGAATTAATCGAGAGAAGAAAACGAGAGGAAATCTGGATGGTTGATTTCTACGCTCCATGGTGTGGACCTTGTCAGGCTTTAATGCCAGAATGGAAAAAAATGGCCAGGGTAAGTGACAGCCAGATGTTGTTCTGCTTTTATGTTCCATTCTGTGGAGTTAATCACTGCTGTCTTAAATTTGTGAGCTGAAAAAGCCTGGTGATTAACATCATGAACAAAACAGGAATTCATACCTAGCAATTTTACACTGCTCCAGATACAAAGGTTTTTGTTTGTTTTTCAGCACATTAACTCTGTAATCCAGTGCTTCCTGTTAATACAGCTGTGTTTTCAAAGTTGTGAGGAACTTTAAACTAACTTTACTTGATACGATACTTAACACCTGGCAGAGATAACAGCTCTGCATTTGTTTAAAATAACATCTGAAAAATTGAAGATTTATCTATAAATCGGGTAAGAATTAGTTGCAATAATTTACCACTTTATCCACAGTTGTTCTCTATGACCATTATGATGATTCTTAAGATGAATCTTAAGAATTCTATGATCATTCTTAAGATGGCCTTCATGAGAGCTCTGGTTTTGACTTAAGATCAGCAGAACTTAGTCTTACATATCTTAATTAATTCTTGTCCAGATATATTTTTCCAGAGATCTTGTTTCTTCACTGAAAGTAAATAAATGTTAAATTCAGTACTCTTTAAGGGTGATGGTCAGTTAACTGAATTTTACATCCTTCCCATTCACACTAATTGGGTATGGAAGGATGTTTTTTCTCCTGCAATGTTATTACGGTGTTCTCTTACTTGCAAAGGTAGTACCACAATCACTGACTGACATCCGAGTTTTCTTGGACACGTTTCAGGAACCTAAAGTAGAAATTTTGAGCAAAACATGAGGGATTTGAAAGCTTGTCTGTGACTTTCAGACACTTTAAACTAGCCTGGCCTAGGAGTTCTATCCAGAGTTCTATGTTCTTGTCAAACATCTATGAAGTATTACAAGCCCTACAGAATACACTCCAACTATAGGTTTTCTTGCCCTTTCTAGGTGGTTTGGGCCTTTGTGACAAAGTCAGCATGTCTGAGACACACGCAAGCTGTGAAACTGATAGCACAGCTACAGTGTACTGGCATCTGTCTTAACTGCTAAGCCTGAGATATGAAACATGGTAGCCATACCCAATAGCCACACTTGCTTGTTCCTTTTAAGCCAAGACAGGTGCCTTGTAAGCCACCTACATGCAACTTACGTTGCAACATGATGTGGCTGCTGGCAGCACAGCTGGATGGCTGGCTCCCATTAGATACCAGCGAGCCATTTATAGGAAAGAAAAAAGCCTTGGATCATCTTGGTTTGTTTTTTTCCTCCCGCTCAGTTAATGCAAGCGATTAAGCCATCAATTCTGAGTCTGTAGTATTATCAATTACCATGTTTGATTGTTTCTTTTCTTTTATTAGATGTTAAATGGATTAATCAGTGTAGGCAGCGTGGACTGTCAAAAATTTTACTCTTTCTGTCACCAAGAAAATGTTCGGGGATATCCTGAAATAAGACTGTTTCCTCAAAAATCAAGCACAGCTCATCAGTATTAGTAAGTACCTCCGTTCAGAAAGCAAATGATCGCACACATTTCTGATGCATGGAAAGAATGTTCATTAAAAGCTATTAAAACAGGCTTCTATAATACTTTCTTCCCAGTCATTGTTGACTTTAAACACGTGCCATTTTAATTTGCTGTTGCATTTCAGTAAGTTGAACTGAAACTCAGGAACATGGCTTTTTCTTTCTTCCTGTTTAGCAGTGGCCAGTTTTCTAAGGTCAGTAGCCTGTTAAAGTAGACGATGTAAATCACAGAATCTAAAAATATTAATAGGCTTAATTATTTGCAGCTTCAGAGAACAGTATGGTATAAATTTGTTCTGACCATCCTTAGCATCATTGCGAAAATTGTCTTTGTACATCATCTCATTCATTGCATCATTAGTATGGAAACATAACTCACTGAAACCACTAAAAACTCTAAGGGAAATGAAATGTAGCCAAAGAGCCCGTCCCCTTTGTTTCACAGCACTGTGCGAAGAGCTGGGGATTTCAGGAGGTGAATGCCACAGGTCTGGAATATCAGAGGGCTAACTTATCCTTTTACAAACTGGAAAGCTGATAAAATGCTGGCAGATAATACACTAATGCTTCTTCACTGTAACGCTTAATAGCAGGCTTGGCTGTGTTAGCTTTCATCATGGGATTGCTTACTTTTATTTGCTTCTTCTGGACAAAGTTTCTTCTAAAAGCAGGCTTTTATTTCCAATTTGAAAAAAATAAAATTTGGAAGATATTACCTGCCAAATTCGTAATGATGAGTTACTTTTTCACTGCAAAAATATGGCTATGTGTCTTTAAACCAAATTAATCTCAAAAAAGGTCAGACTTTCACCAGATGCTTCTATACTGATAAATACTTTATGAAGCTGTAAACGGATACTAAACTTTTTCTGGAATTTTAAACCAAACAGTACCTTGGCAGTCCATATAATACATCTTTGTCAAAGTTCCTAGTTTGCCTTGCTCTTCTACTGTTAAAATGAGGGAAACGTATATAAGTAACAATAGTTTCATTATAATAAAGGAATATCAGAATATGTACATAAAGATATTTCAATTTAATTCTTATGTTTCTTAGTGTCCACAGTTCTAGAGCTGTTACTAAAGATCATTCAGACTTTCAGCTAGCAAAGCTCAAGCGCTCCCCAACACGTTTCTCACTCTTGATATAGAATCGTCTTCTTTCCTTTCTTTGTTTTACTGCTCCTTAATTCTCTATCTTTGAATAACAAGGCCTTTATTTATTCAGAATTGAAAGCAAGGCAAAAATATATTCTGAAATGTATGCATGCTTTAAGATTCATTATTTCATCATCCACTTAACAGACTTGTTTTTTTCAAAACAGAAAGCCAAGGTGTAACCAGCTTTTTGCTTTCTTCTCACAGTAGCTATAACGGATGGCACAGAGATTCATATTCACTGAGAGGCTGGGCGTTAGGGTAAGTGACAGCGTTAAACTTTGCAACCAAGTTGCATAAGGTTGTTTTTTTCCTAGAATTTTATATCCAAACTGTATGTAAATCAAGAACTGGAAAACACTGACGTGTACGTAATACTTAATTTAAGATTTTAATGCTCCCATACCTTTTAAATCAAGCTTTTAAAAGCATGGAGAAATATCGCTACTCTGTTCACCCATTTCCTGAAAAGCTGATCTTTCGTCTACAACTTCTTAGAAGTGATTCCTTAATAGTACAACACGTGAAGTAGGGATTTCCAAACCACTCTTCTTGCACTTCAGTGGAACCTGCATACGATAAGTGTTTGAGGCACCAAAAAGATGACGATGACTGATATTCTTCCTTTCCTCAGATATTTACCACAAGCGTCCGTGGACCTGACTCCTCAGAGTTTTACAGAAAAAGTTCTGAATGGGAAAGATCACTGGGTCATTGATTTTTATGCTCCCTGGTGTGGACCTTGCCAAAATTTTGCTCCCGAATTTGAGATCCTTGCAAGGGTAGGCTTTAACTGTATTAGCAGGATGCTTTTTTTTTTTTTTTCCTACTAGTAGTGGTTATAATACTCCAGATCACTCACCAACACACTATTCCTAGGCAATCATCCAAAAATCACATATTCCTTTCTAGCAATAGGAGAGAAAGCCTTTAATATTTCAGTTTTTAAATAGCTAACTGTTGCTGTCTTGGTTCATTATTCGCTGTAGATTTTTTATTATGTTACAGGTAGGCAGATATTGCCTTATACAGAGAAAAAATGAATACAGCATTTCACCTTCGTGATAGTGAGAGAAGATTTATTTCCACTTTTAAGTCAGGTGTTCCCTGTTTTCATACTAGTCTGCTGTAATTTCAAATCAAAACCTCACTAACCATATTTTCATAACAACTGAGATATGAGATACGCTGTCATTAGAAGTCTACCCTTTTAGGTTCCCTTTGTCAGTGGGTACTGGCCCTTACACAAACACATGCACACAGGCCCTCCTTTAGACAAACTTCAGTTCATGATTGGGGGCCCTTTGGAACTGTGGTGTGCTGTGCTCTGAATTCAAGTACGTGTGCTCTGCAGAATGTAGGGCAACTTCTGATACAAGGCTGTGGGACACTGAGAATGAAGTGAGTGACTACGAGTTATTTAAAAGATCTGAGCAACCTCTTCTGCTTATTTTTAGCTGTACTGCTGGCTTATTCAAATTATCTGCTTATAGACATGGAAACTTGGAGCTTGTTTCTAATAAAAGTATTTCTTTTTTTAGGCCGTTAAAGGAAAAGTAAAAGCTGGAAAAGTAGACTGTCAGGCATATGGTCAGACCTGCCAAAGTGCTGATATCAGAGCCTACCCTACTGTTAAGTTTTACCCCTACCAAGGAACAAAGGTAAGGCGTCTCCCTTTGTGTACGCTGCTGGGCAGGTACTGGTAGTAGATTTAGTTCATTTCACATTAAACTTCTATACTTTTCACTATTCATTTCACTATAAACTTTCTATAACATATCGAAGCACAGAATTTAGATATTTTAATTGTAATTGATTTTAGTAATTTAGCAATTGACTGCTGTTACATTTCAAGAAAATCGCAGTCATCTTTAGGTGTATTAATTAATCTGAAAGAGAAGTATTCAGTGTATACTAATAGTTAAGAGCCAACTCAACTATACATACACACACACACTCTCCATCTCTTACAACAGAATGCTAGAAATCCTTACTCGCACAATTCCATCAAACTCAATAAGACAATTCTGGGTTAAGAGCAATGGCTTTTCAGGTCTCCAAATAACGACCTACATCATAATCAATATTCAAGAAATCTATCAGCAGTTGCAGACTTGTTCATGTCGTCAACATTAAACACCTAGCTGAATGAATGAGAGAAAACGGCAAACAACTCTTTCAGATTTCTTTAACCTAAATGACCAAGTTTGTATAGTTCTAAAAACTGCACCTAGGAGTGGTTCTTACTGCAGAAAAGAATTAGCATAAAGATTAAAACGTATCACTGAATCGTAGATCAACCTACCAGAGCCATTGTCTGCCTCCCTCCACTCCTCTGGAATGTTACCTAGAAGTAAGGAAATTTCCTATTCAGTGTCGTGCATGGGTCATGTAACAATATTTTCTTTAATTTTCTCTTATCTCCTTTTTGAAGAAAAGCGTTCTTGGGGAATATATAGACAGCAGGGACGCAAAAGGGATTGCTGACATCTTGAACGAAAAATTAGAAGCAATTCAAAATAAAGGAAAAAGAAAAAAATCTAGAAATAAGGTAAGAATTCTTATTCTGGTGCCTTTTGCAAGATACCTTGTTTTAAAGAGTAGACTTTGTTAATATTTGCTCTTTGTCCATGAAGCGTTAAATGCCCTATCTTCAGGTAGCACCAGGCACATTTTACTTCCCGTCTTGTTTTGGTTACAATTACCTATTCAGTTTTTCACACCCACAGACAGTGCAACAGCAGTATTCTGTGATATCAGCTTTGTCAAGGCATAGAATTTACGGTATCCATGGGACAGCAGCACTGAAGAAAGACTGAGACGTACTGTATTCTTAACTGTAATTCCTAGACTAGATTTAGGAAGCAGGCACCAAAATTTAGAGGCTGAGTTTAAGACTGGGGTTGACACTTTAACTCAGAAGGTACTTCTTAACAGTTGTGTATTACGCTGAAATCTCAGTTGGACAAGTGTTTCTTAAATAGGTAAGTTCTTCGTACCGCTATATCATTATCATTCTCTGAGACAGTAAGTTCTTATCTCAAAATAAGAGAGAGGAAAACTTAAAATCAAGTAATGCAAGTAAAAACAGAATCTGGAAGATTTTTGTGCTTCTAACACAACTTGTTTACTTTCTTGTGACTAGGATGAGCTCTAACTGGTACTGGAGGTGGATAGAACTCAAGATACTCCAAAGCTGTGAATATAGAAGATGCACCATAAGGAAATACAAAGCCAGTTACATTCATGACAGGAGAAATGAAATGAAAACTAGTTTGAGTTCATGGGCACACATGACTGTCTATATGAATTCTGTCGAACTGCGGGAAGATGAAAGCATTTCAGTCTGGGGGGAGGCATTCACTGTTTCTGCAGCTGAGCTGTGCACGTTCCTCTTCTGATGAACCAGCTACCTTCTTCCTACTCAGCCAGTGGAGATGGCCAGAAATGTGGACTCTATTGCTTTTGCCTACCCATTCACTATTTTTCTGTCTTCTTTATGAACACTCGAATGTGGCACTCAGCCTATGGCTGAAAATGCTCTCAAACCACTCTGCAATGCAGAAACACAATGAGGGATCGTCTAATTGAAAGACAGAATTACTCTGCTTTAAGTCTGTGTTACTGCCTGGTACATTGCTAAGAAAAACTGAAATCAGGAAGGGGTAGCAGGACAGGTTCACTGATACACAGCACGCCTGCCCTTAGGCACATTATGATACTGTGGCAGGGGTGGTGCCAGGACGAACGTAACTTTGAAGAGCTCTTGTTTGGCATTGAGGTTTGGGGGTTGTTTTTGTTTTAAATAAAATTAAAAAAAAAAATAAACCAAGGACTCAACTGTGTTTCCAAAAACATCAACGTTCAGAATTTGAATTATGCTAGAGAAGCATCTGTTTAAGTTATTAGGTCATAACGTTACTGTTGTCTTTTTAAATATGAATGTATTCTGTGGATGTATTTAACTTCTTTGGTATTGCCACTTCTCCTTTCTCTGCAAACATGTTTGGGGTTGGTTTTTTTTGTTTCGAATCTTTTGGCAAACAGGAAAGCAAGTGCCTTTTTTTAATTTAATAACGAACACTGCACATCAGAATGTCTCCTCATACATCTTAGTGTAAATTCTGTTCTTTAGAAGAGTGCTATTTTTCATAGCTTCTGAACTGACAAAAAATAATGAAGACATTAGGAGTTACACATGGAAATCCTTTGTTTTTCTCAATAAAATGCTGCTCAGAATGTCAGACTTGTCTCTCTGCTGTGTGTTTAGGTTTTGCTTCATAATATTCACAGGACAGTACTCGGTAAATTTGTAAATACATTCAGCCACAAGCAATTTATTTTATACAGAAGGCAGCAAGAGAGAGATACAAGGAAAATACTCTAGTCGTCCTGAGAAATTCAAATGCTCCTTATTCAGGGCTACCTGTAGGCCCTGGGGCTGCTGTAGTTTATTAGCCAGAAAGAGAAGACTGCATTTGGTTTTGTTCAAGTTGGCCTTCCCACATCTAAATCAAATCATTAAAATCAAAACTCAGGTCACGGTCAAAAAAGGGAAAAATTTGTGACTGTAATACAAACTAATCCTGATCATGGTTACACTAAAAACCAAAACCCACCAGAAGTATGCAAGCACACACCTTCAGGACTAACTCTGGAAGGCAAACTAGCTATACCTCAGCAGTGTTTGCATTACCAGGAAATTGCTGATGACCTTCATAACATCCTAGATAATGATGCCGACATGGTAAGTTTTCAGGAAAAGGCAAGTTCCCGATGAGTTAACTAAGGAACATGTTAGACTCCCACACAACAACAAGCCTCTGTTCCACCACAGCCGGTTTGTCCTGGGAGAGAAGCTGTGGAACACGGCATAGTAAATAGATGGCATCTCACCAAACACAGACCGCATCGGTTTCACAGATCTACCTAGATAAGATATAAGCCAGTTATCTTCTAGCCAAATCTGTGCCGACGGACATCCCCCTGCTGGGACAGCTTCTGATAGATTCATACGGTAGCAGATAAAACTGAGACTCATCTGGCAAAAGCAGAGATGGCACATAACGCAGGTTCATTCCCTTACATTTTAGTTTTCAGTACAGTCTAGGAACCAACAAGTCCCCTAGATCTAACTGCACATCGCTTTTAGATTTAAGAGAGGAAGTTACTAGGTACTAGAGATATGAAGCATTTATGACAAGCCATTTAAAATAGTAATCCCAAAGTTTAACCTTATCCTCTTCTGAGAAAACGACATAAATACCTGGAGATCTTTTCTGAAGGAAGAGCTGCCTCTTGGAAGAATTGGGCCATTGAAACACCGCCACCTGCTGGATAAAATGCCCTGTGTCACGCAGCACTGTTGAAAAGCAGCTGCAAAGAGGAAAGGTGGGAGAAGTGCCCGACAGGTTATTCGCACATCTTATAAACGCTGACCTGGAGAGCTGCCCACAGATCCTGCTTCATCAGAACAGTTTAACTACAAGGCAGAGATTTCAGGCACGCTTATGCTGCACACAAAGCTAGAAACCTCCAGCAGAGCAACTGACGCAGAGCAAGCACGGGCCTTGGCCTGTGACCAGAAAAGAAGCATGCTGTAAGAAACATGACCACTACATCACAGGGAATGGACCCACATATATTTTAGTCACTTTATTTGTATTTTTGTCTATATACATTACATTTTGATTCTTCAAGTAATCAAGGTAGTTACTCTCAAATAGTTTAGTACATCAATTTTATAAAATACAGTTGAACCAACGTAGATTAGAAATACATACATTATGATACATTAAGTGCTTTGAATAACAAGTAGTCCAGCCTCCTACCAGTGAGTGATTAATTTGGTTTTGGTCATTCTCACAGGGGACAGACCACTCACTCCACAGGTAACTCCACTTGAGCCCAGTGGAGCTCCTTAACCAGCAAGAGTCCCTCATGGGTGCATCTGGGGACAGAATGCAGCCCTGGGTCACCACAAGACATTCTGCTGCTTGGAATCATCATGTAGACAAGTCATCACTTCTGACTGGGACAAGATTTAGACGTCTGTCACAAGGCCTCAGATCAAAACAGAAGAGCCAGCCTAACTCTGAAAAGATGCAGTCTTTGCACTTACAAGTGGATTTTGTTTACACACACACACTAAACCTGTGTTAACAAGAAAAAAAAACACTCTAATCAAAAGGCTCGTTTAACACCCAGACTGTTCCCTTAGGACATGCTTGCATATGCTGCAAGTACACAGGTCTAACAAAGAGGTCTCTCAAAGATACCTTCTGCAAAAACCGTTGTTTTTCTTAGAAATCCAGCTTTGTAACAAGTGAAATGCAAGGACAATTCATATTCTGAAAAGGGAACACCTTGGGAGATCTGTCCACCTTCTGGGACTTGAACTAGAAATGCTTACCACTTCAGGTTATGTGGCACCCAAAGATGCCCCAATTCCAGTTAACACTACTGTTTTACCTATGACTAGGTCCAACGTCTAGCCACTGATTCCAGACCAAGACCACTCTTATAAGCCTCTCCAACTGCTATGACTTTAGCCCAAAAAGGCTGCAATTCCCACACCCAGGCTCTGCATTTACAGGCTACAAAACAGCTGGCCAGAACATAAGGTTATCTCATTTTGTACGCTGCCAAAGGCCTCATACGATCATGTACAGGGGAACAGTAGCTACAATCAGATGACCAGGTTGTTTTTACAGCCAGCTGCTAGAGATTCTGGAAGACAAGCAGCACAGAACAGCTACATGTCACTCTGGAGCAAGGGTTACTGGTGACAAAACACAGCTAGCACATCCCAGCTGTACACCAGCTTAGTGCAGATGTCATGACACTGCCCAAACTCATGGTCCACCAGCCACTGCACATACTGACTAAGGTTGAGTCACCTTATATTTCAGGCAAGACAAATTTTTCTCTGTAAACTTAAGAAGGGGAAGAAAAAAGAACACATGTAAACCGCAATGGAGACCAGAAAAGATTCAGGCTACATACCACACTCTTCCTTCCACATCAGTAGACAGACACTCAAAGCCACAGAAATGATCAGCATTGAGCTGATGGGTAGGTTGGTTCTTCATTAAACACAAGGTGTACAACACAACCAGCTCAGGAGCGCATATCAACATAGGAGACACGATGTCTTCCAGAGTTAATCTTCACCTAAAGCACTGTACTGAACTAGAGAGAGACTGTGCCAGAGAAATCAAGCACTACTGTGTCACCTTCCCACAGCACAACATCACCGCAGCTTTCTGCACTACATGCCCAGAAACTGATTATATTGGACAGAGGAAGTGAGAATACTTTCATTTCTGCTGCTTCAAGGTCAGCACCTTCATTCATCATTCAGAAATGCTTTGCAGTGTGGCTCAGAGGAGAGAAGACTCTATATAAATGGCTGTTGCCTCCTAGCAGCTTAGATCTGAACTGCACTGGTTGCTTTCAGATCCAACAGCTCAGTTCTCAGTCATTTTCTTTTCAGTGCCGCCCAGATGTCACTCCTGAACAGAACCACCATCATCTGCTGCAGAAGAAAACACGTGGGAGGAAGAGTAAACAAAATGCATGTTTTGACTCAGTTACAGTGAAGACGGCATTACCAGGCAACTAACTGGTCAGAATGAATAATTCATAAAGAACTACGCTGTCCCAGACTCCATGTTTGAAATCAGTCCTTCCAGAAAGTGGAAGTCCAAGGACACTGTTCTTGCCTCTCAAACTCACATAAAAAAATAAATTCTTATTTACTGGCCTATTTTATTCTGAAGCTAAAAAGTAAACTTGCCACCTACAAAAACAGGTAAAAAAAAAATTAATAAAAACGGAAAGAACTGCTTACTGTCATAATGCAGAGATTCTCAGGTCTCTGCATATCTGAGCCACCATACAAAATACTTGTTAGTTCGGGTTTTTCACTTTACAGAAGACTACATTCATCATCTCGGTGCAAAAAAAAAAAAAAACCCAAACATCTAATACTGCTGAAGAGAGGTTTTACATAGGAATGGCACAGTTAAATGAGATCAGGATGCTTGTTCTCATCAACATGTCACAAATACAAGAAAAGCATTCTCCTGGCAAAAATCCACCACGAGGTAATGCATTGTTTCATTCTTGAAAGGCTTTGGAAACTGAAAGGGACTTGAAGCTATCTGCCAGGAACAATGGTTTCATTAAGGAGAAAGGTGTCAATTTAAGGTAGCATGCATTTCATCTAGCAATTTGATGCCTTCCGCTAAGGGAACAGTTAACCAGTTTCATAACTATAATTGAGCTTTCTTGCATAAAGGGGTGTAGTTTTAGTTACCTGTTTCCAAGGAGTTGGGCAACATTTAAATCGAATTCTTGTTTAGGATTGAAGGGATACATATTGAGGTTTGCAATATGCTGACCACTGACAACCCATTCATATGGGATTCTGCTAAAAATCAAACAGACAGATGTGTACTGCAGTACTGTAACTTACAAATTGTAGTGATTTAGAGAGTTATGGCATCAGAGCTGTGGAGCTACCTTCAAAAAACAACAAAAAAGCATGCGCGTAAGTTATTCTTGTGTCCTAAACAGGTCAACTACATATCACTGCACCCACGGCATAACTTCGGAATTAACTTGATCCTTCCTTCACCCACCCACAAGGGGCAGGAGTCCTTATTTCTTATTTGCAATACCACACATCCACTACAGAAACATGAGCCACCCATACTCAACACCAATTCAGGAGTGCGAGACTTACAGAGATCACGTACTTCTATACCACCATGAAAGAGATAGTGTTGGTTTCAGTGCTCATACACAGAGATATCACCACCTTCCCCACTGACAGAGGGAAAGTCTCTTATCAATGCTCTTCAGTGGTACCTTGCGGCTTAAATCCTTGATGAGACTGGCCCGCTCTTCACCCTTCAGGAAAGGATTAAAGTGCAACAAGCAAATTTCACACCTTGTAACATGACGCATGTGGTCAGCGCAGATGTGGAATCCTCTTGCTTACTGCTGGGCAGACCACAGAAAGAGGGTGACCTGCAACACCACTGTCATCTTGTGCTTTGCCAACATGGGCTTTAGTTTAGCAATTCAGGCCGAGCCCCGTCCAATGGTCTGGCACCATCAGAAAATACTTGTCCATAGCTTCACAAAACCTGGTCCGGTACAGTTCCGGAGAGACCACAGTTGGCATCTTACCTAATGTGCAAAAGTCAAAGGCAGTTAGAAATGGGCTAAAACATACACTGCAGTACAAACAGCTTTCACATGAAGTTACACCACCACATGGCACACGGATGAATGCACACTGTGCATGGAATCAACAAGTATGGTTAGATTTTTTTCTTTTTTAAACATTTGGGAAACAAATGAGATTAAGATCTGGATTAACTGATGCTGAATTGAGAGACATGGAGCTGGAGGAGCTATCTACGCTTTTTACACTAGCCCCAACTGTTTTTCCGTCTCTCCAGTTTACATGTCTTTACAGGTTTTTTCCAGCACCAATGCAAATTTCTCCCAGGAAGAATGTCACTGTATGGACATGCTCTTATCTTCTCCAGACATCCAAGCAGTGGCATCGTGAATGTTTCCCTCCCCTTCTTGAACAACTTTCCTATTAACATGTGACCAATACTTGGAAATTCTGCATGAAAGATACTTCTCTCATTTCCACACAGGAAACTCATCAGCTCCTCAAATTCTGGGTAGCAGCAGTCAATCACTTGGTAAAGACTCCTCCAAACTAAAATCCTTGAGTATATTTGCTTTTCTGGACTCAGACAATCTCTTCTGAAACCAGGCAGAAAGGGCTTTTGCTAGTATTTCTCTCTGTTTTTGTGAGCAGTGGATAACTATGAAACTAAATACAACAGCCTGGTAAGTAGATGACTACACCTCATTTTCAGGTATTAGAGTACCTCAAGAGTCTCTCATGAAACAGATAAATACATTATTTTTTTCTGAAAGTTTTTATTCCTTCCCCTGCTCCACTTAATTAAAAGTGCAATTTTGCACGGAGAAAGTTGCATCTTTACTAGCACAGTTATTGGAAGCTTCCAGATAAATAAAAAGTAGACAGAAAAAAAATAAAGCTTTTGATTATAGCCTTACCTTGTCCTCCCAAGATGCCAGTTGACTTCACCACCATTTCAAGCTTTTTGTCCCAGGTAAAAGTGCGAATATAGTCTGTTGCAAAAATAAATAAATAAATAAGAAATCCATACACAGACATGCCATATCTGCTGTAACACAAGTAGCATTGTTCTAAAACGCATGATTTCTCTTCCAACAGGGAAGAAAATACAGTCGGCTTCCATAGCCAGAAGGACTTGGGTGTTCCCAGTAACAGCAGCTTCACTTTCCAGATTATTCATTCGATTTGGCTGGGGTAAATATGATAGCTTAAAAGCCCATCAAGATCACAACCAACTCTTCCTACCTCTACAAAAAAAAAAAAAAAAAAAAAAAAAGTGACTTAGCTTACCTCCATCCTAGAAACATATCAGAAGCCCCACTTTGCTGTAACAGCTTCCATTACTTTTCTGCAGCTGCTAACAGCATCAAAACTTGAACGCCTAACCATTTAGGCTGATAGCATTCCCCATCAGTGCAGCCACCTGCAGCTCTAACAAACAGTTGACACATCATGAAATGGAAAACTGGAAACACCACAGGTGACCCTGAAAAAGTAGGCTGCAAAGAAAGTACCCCCCAGGGGTCGGTACTAGGGCCCATCTTGTTTAATATCTTCACTCAATCCCCTCATCTAGGTCATCAATGTACCCTCAGTAAGTTTGCAGATGACACCAAGTTGGGAAGAAGTGTCAATCTGCCTGAATGTGGGGAGGCCCCTGAGAGGGATCTGGATAGGCTGGATCGCTGGGCTGAGGTGAATGGGATGAGGTTCAACAAGGCCAAGTGCCAGGTCCTGCACTGCAGTCAAGTGGCTGGATGACTGTGAAGAGGAAAGGGACCTGGGGGTGTCAGTCGATGCTCAGATGAACATGAGCCAACAGTATGCCCAGGTGGCCAAGAAGGCCAACAGCATCCTGGCCTGTATTAGAAATAGCGTGACCAGCAGGAGCAGAGAGGTAATTATCCCCCTGTACTCAGCACTGGTGAGGCCGCATCTCGAGTATTGTATTCAGTTTTGGGCTCCTCACTACAAGAAGGACATTGAGGCCCTGGAACGTGTCCAGAGAAGGGCAACGAAACTGGTGAGGGGTCTGGAGCACAAGCCTTATGAGGAGCGGCTCAGGGAGCTGGGATTGTTTAGCCTGGAGAAGAGGAGGCTCAGGGGAGACCTCATTGCACTCTACAACTTCCTGAAGGGAGGCTGTGATGAGGAGGGGCTTGGCCTCTTCTCCCAGGCAACAAACAGGACCTGAGGAAATGGCAGCAAGTTGTACCAGAAGGTTTGGACTAGACTTTTTCTCTCAGAGAGTGGTCAGGCACTGGAATGGCCTGCCCAGGGAGGTGGTGGAGTCACCATCCCTGGCAGTGTTCAAGAGACGTCTGGATGAGAAGTTACGAGATATGGTTTAGTGGCTTGTGGTAGTAATGGTAATGGGAGGATAGTTGGACTAGATGATCTTGTAGGTCATTTCCAACCTTGTGATTCTATGATTCTAGGAAAGAGTTCAGAACTGTTTCCAAACCAGCTTTAGGAAAAACGTGCTCAATGATGGATGACAAGCATACAAACACTCTGGGTCTGCAAAAGTGAAGATGAAGTTAATCACTTCCGAGATTTTTGCACACAACTAGCTTACCTGTCTAAAGATGGCACTCAGCTTTCCAGTCACTAGTCAGAGGATGTGGCAAGGGAATTACTTGGTTGACACTCATTATCCAGGTCAGACTACATGATCGCAAGTGATCTCAGAATATTTGATCTCCCTCTTCCACCCCTACTTCTTTCCTCACTGTTTGTTTCTACTTAAATCTATTCCACAGAACTTACTATTTAAGTTTGATAAAATATACATATCTGTTTAACTTTAAAGATTAAACATATATGAAGACATAAAAGTAAAACTATTTCAATTGGAGTCAAAGTGCAGGTTAAACATCAACTCGATTGTTTTCTCACTATGTGTAAGGCCCCAAGCATATATTCTTCCTAATGTTTCCCAGATATATTCCTACTAATGTAATAGATACAAGAGCCGGAGGAAAAAAACAAAAAACTTCCTGCCTCCACTATGATCATTCATGACAGATGAGGGCAGTATTCCAGCAGCTGGGAGACAAGCTTTCTTGACACACATCTCTGGGGGGTGGTGATACAGTTCTAAGAGTACTGAAATCAGAGGAAAGCAGTTTCATGAAAGTGAAAAAAAAAAAAAAGCAACATTCAACTTACCAATGATCCCAACAACCAGCTCATTGCTTGTATCATCTCGACCCACCAGCAGGGAATAGTCTATGATGAGGTGGCTGGAGAGGAACTGGGAATCACTGTGTATTGAAGCTCTCAGCACAGCCTTGCAATGGGAACGGATGTACAAAGGGTTGTCACGGACCATCTTCAGAAGGTTCTCATCCAATAGGACTACATCACAGCTTTCTTTCCCTGTGTCTGTTTTAACATTTCTATTCCGGAGGGAGCCCTTCAGGTCAAAAACCTGTAAATGGAGAACAGCACTACATTTTCCACTTTCTTCTGTAAGATTAAAGACTTCAGCATGCCTGACTGCAGTGTTCGAGCAGGGATTGCAGCAGGGCAGCTCTTTCCTTCTCACTACAGAGAAGACAGCAAACAAAATTTAATACAGCAAAAAGTAACAGCTCCCTAAGTGGAGAGCAGCAGCATGTAAACCTACACAAAAGCTCTGCAACTTTAAATCCCAAATTTTAGGCAAGTAATTTCACTAATATTTAGTCTAACCTAAGGAAAAATGCGTGCCTCTATTTTTAAACTGTATGAGCAAATTCAGTTTCCCAGCCAGCTTATAGACTCAAATGCTGGCAACAGCAAAAGGCAGTCAAGGAGCTGGATCCTTGCTTGATGAACCATTTAACATGGTTTGACAAGACAAGAGACAGACCACAGAATACTTTCTTTGACTGGAAAAGACCTTTAGAGGTCTCAAGCCCAGTGCTCTGCTTAAAGCATGCCTAGTGCTCTGCTTAAAGCATGCCCAGTAAGAGTAGGTTGTTCAAGTCAAGACTTGATTAACTCTGAGAAAAAGTCCATAATCTTTATAACTACCCACTATTTGATGTCAGACACTATGAGGGAAGGTAACATTTGCTTCAGTTTCCTTTTCAACACCAACTTAGTATTTGAAGAGGACTTTCCCTGTCACTTGAAGACCTCTATGCTACTGCCTCATAAAAGCCATTCTCCCTTAGCTAAAAAGCAAGGTTGAATTCAGGACCTTGTCACACACGAAATGGTTCAGAGACAGAACAGTTTAAAGCATTATTATGTAATTTCCTTCACAATCTCCATAGGCTCCCCTTTAAAATACATTAGGACATAACACTAGTTTATTTAGTAAATGCTTTACAAAAAACGGTACCATTTTGTTAGCTAAATTGTCAAGGTTCTCTCAGATATCAGAAGTGCATGGACAAATACGACTTGCTGTAGTACACACTTCAGTTGTTATCTGAATGAGCCAATCTAGTCATCAAGTTACTGAGGATCACATAACAAAAAACAGGCACTAACTGCCAACTTAGAGCATGTGTAAAAGATAATTACTATTAACCCTGTCATTGCTCTCAGCCCTGGAGGAGTATGCACTGCAGTGAAACAGAAACTTTGTCACACGTGGTCAGAACTTTTTGCTCTTACCTGAGCCATTTTCCTTCCATAGAAAAGGTTTTCCATGACAAGCAGATCCAGTTTTTTCTCAGTGTTGTTCTGAGAGTTCTTGTACCCAATTCGATACACCCCAAGAATTTTAGCCAGTGCTGTGGGCTTCTGATTAAGGAAAGACATTGGGTAAGATCTCTCAATCTCAAAAGTATCACTGTGCATTGCAGCTTAGAATCTCCTGTGAAATTCCCATGTTTCAGCTTGAACATATCCTTAGTGCAACTCATACCCCCCCGCAACAGATATTCTTTTTGCTTAAATGAAAATGGTTAATGGGAACACCTACTAGTCCATAAAATACAGAACACTGCCTAACATAAAAGCACTTTCTCAAAATACCTTCTGCTGAACTGCATTAGTGATGTAAGTGAAGTAGTGCGGAGCAAAGTCAAGGAACGACTGGACTTCAAGGCGAGGCATCTGCTTCAAGATGAATCTATCATCTGTTTTAATATCAGACAGATGACATACTGTGAGTGACATTTTTTGCAAGTTCTTTAGAACCACCACGCAATCGAAATAGATTGAAAGACCGCCATCCTCTTAAACTCCTAGCTACAGCAGCTATTCTATTTATATTCTATTTATAATTCTTTTCTGGCTGTATTCTGAATTTGAATCTGCTGGTAAGTCAGAAAGAGAGATTGCTTACATTTGATTTAACTCAGCTTTACGGGCTCCTTATGCATACAATAAAAGCAACCTATAGACCCTTCCATTCAAGACTTGCTTTAAGAGACTAGAATCAGACACTGTTGAAAAAAAAGAAATCTTATTATATACCGTGTGAGATAATAAGAAATAGTATCTTCAGTAATCTGATTTATCCTTGAAATATATTGAATTTGTTTACTGAAATCCACCTAGCAGAATACCGCCTTTCTGCTCAACTGGACTCCCAACTGCCACTACTGAAAACAGAACTCCATTTTTCCCTCCTGCCCATTAATTTTATTATTTATTTTTTATTTAAGTGAAAGAAGCAAGAAAAAAAAAAAATATCTGATTTTGAATACTCCAAACAACCCACTTAACTTTCCATTCTGATTGGCCGCTTAACAGTCAGCAACCCTCTGTAATCAGGATTGCACAACATACTAATCATCTCCAGCTCTAAACAATACCCTCTAGTTCTGAAAGATGAAGCAGCAGTTTTTACCTTCAGTCACATAGAATGCAGCCCCAGATTTGCCACCTCGTGCCTGCCAGGGCAATGAGTGAGAGAGGGAGCGGATGAAGTCCTCTTCACTGCTCCCCAGTATCACTTCACGCATCTTGTGAAACTCGCCAGCATAATAAATCCTGCAGTAGAACTTGGCATTCGCATCTGAGAACTCTGCAAGAAAACTTCTTTCTCAATAACGGTATGCAATACTCACTAACTACCTGAGATGACACTTAAGAGATTTTAATGATGTCTCAAAAAAATATTACTTTAACATCCTGCTCCAATACCTATTGCACCTTGGGCACTTAAATCAATACAATTTAAAGGCTAGCAGAAAAAAAAAATAAATAAATAAAAATCAACCTCCTTGAGGTTAGCTTACCAGTATACAGCAAAAGGACAACAATCCAAATGGAGGAGGAAGGCAGATCACGCAGTATATTTGCGTCAGACATGGATTAGAGCAAGTAAAAATGGTATTGCCTTGTTATGAATTTTTTGTCCCTCCTGTCTCATACAGATATGTAAGTAAATATAAAAACATGTGAAGTGCTATAAGCAGAACAATCCACCTGAAGACTCATTACATGCACGAGGAAAAAGGATTTTGTCAGCTAAGACTTCAAGTTATTACGCAAAACTCACGGAGTTCCACATGGGGATTCACCAGCTGTTTCTTCTGTCCATCTCCCCCATCCACTTCATCTGAAAACATACAAGACTTCTTCATTAACATCATCATCATCTAAAGAGCTACGCAAGATAATACAGATTTACAGGCATTATGAGAAAATTATTTTCTTCGGGAATACATTGGCAACTACAGAATTAGAGGCACGGCTGTACTTACACATATGCTAGAAGGATACTGATATTCCTAGTACACAAGAAGAGAGCACGGGCTGATAAACTGAAGTCAATTTATATTCAGTTATTCAATTATATTTATATATTACTCAATGTCCCTTAAGGTACAGGGATTTAAAAACCCCCATTTCTCTCTCTCTTTTTTTTTTTTTTTTTAAGAAAAGAAATAAAGAACAGAGTCCTTAGGACAAATCTGCATTTTGTGCTTCAGTCATATGTATTCAATGCACGGTGGGGTTGAAAAATGCTAAAACCACTGAAAAAGTATGAGCTGGAATGTATTCTGGACCTCTTTAGTATGAATGAGGTTTGGAAGAATCAGCACTTCAAAACAGAAGATGGATTCAACAACAGCAGTCTTGTACCTTGTGGCTCTGCTCCTTGGTTCTCTGCTCCCTCTTTACCCATTTGTCCAACCTGGTAATAGGCACTGTCAGCACCACGTAAGGTCTCCTTCTTCTGGGAAGAAAGGTCTGGGCTCTTCCCTCCCGTGCCACGGAAGAAAGACAAAACGCTAGATGGTTTCTTTGCTACAGCAAAAAGAATAAAGAAGACGGTATTGGCATTGCCAGAAACAGTTTAATTAAAGCTTGAGTCAGACAAGCATTCTCTGTTCATTGCTCTGACTGGAGGGGTGACACCACCCAGCAAACCTGCAATTCTTCAGGCAACCAATGTCCATCAGTCAGCAGATTTAATGTCCCGAGTGACACTATGGACTGCTGGAGTCATTCAAGAGAGCACACTTCACAAGAAAATAAATACAAGCTCCAGTCACTGTTTCTGCTTGCTTGGGTGAAATGTCAACATTCCAAATGCAACAAATACAATTCAAAATAGGAGTTGTGGCACAAGCCACAACTTCAAGAAACTTCACACTTCAAGAAAATGGTGGAGGAGGACTACAACACAGAAGCCTACCCCACTGGCATCCCAGAATGACACAAAGTGTGAGGACCTCCCCTCTCCATTTGAAAATGTTTGTTGTCATTTTAGACTAGCCAGTGCTGAAGAAGTCAGAACACTGTGGGCATCATGCCCCACTGAATATGTTAGGCCCAAGAATAAATTATGTTCCACTGTGTAATAATAACATATTGAAGCATAGGATGGTAACATTCTCTCTTAATCAGAGAAAGCCATTACGGACAGAGACTTATAAAAAATACGTGTCTTGTAGTCAACTTGATGTAGAACAAGTCACAATTTAAACATGACAAAGCTCAGCAAGCCCAGTTGGAAAAGATGATGGTACTCAGACGGCATTTTCTTTGTCATAACAACTTTCGAAGAGCTTAAACAGATTGAATGGACTTAAGTCTGAAATTAATATCATATACATGACTTTGAAAATGCTCTTACGTTGTTCCATTTCAGCAGCTCGATTTGAAGGACCAATGTTAGCCTCAGGCAGGCGCACAGGACTACCGCTCTTTGGTTTGCCGTCTGACATACTGAAAGGAAAAATAGCTGTTTGTTGTCCTTACTATGATATCCGAGACACTACTGCTTTACTCCTGTAGTAAAGTTTACTCCTGTAGTAAAGGGAAGGGGGTTGTGGCATGGTGGAGGTCAGCCTCTTCTCCCACGCAACTAGTGATAGGACATGAGGGGACAGCCTCAGGTTGTGCAGGGGAGATTCAGGTTGCACATTAGAAAATACTTTTCCAAAAGAGAGTCTGGTGCTGGAACAGGCTGCCCAGGGAGGTGGTAGAGTCATCAACCCCAGAGATGTTCAAGAAACATTTAGATGCCGTACTGAGAGACATGGTCTAGTGAAAAATACTGATGATAGGTGGACAGTTGGACTGGATGATCTTGGAGATCTTTTTCAATCTTGGTGATTCTATGATTCTAGTTGTTTTTCCTCCATGCCTAACAGCACATGCTGCTAAGGGAAAAGGATATAGTGTGAAGTGGTGATGGTACAGAATTCCCCAGAGTTATTCATCTTCCCCTCTCTGACCACCACAGCAACAGTTGCTTCCATCATCACAGGCATATTAAACAAGGCCAGTGCTTCCTACTACACATCTGGTCAAGGGACAGGTGAGGGAGCCAGCAGAGCCAGATTCCATCAGAAAGAAGAGATCCTAAGGCATATTCTCAGGGTGCTCCCCCATCCCAGTTTTGGCTGCTTTACAACAACCACTTTGCTACTATGGTTTCCTCTATATAGTGTAGTTCCTGCATCTAACCTGCTTGGCTGTAGTCCCTCTTCAGTACCATTTCTTGGAGATGCTTTGGACAACTCATCCAGGGCATTTCTGTATTCCTTGCAACTGAAGGAGAAAAAGATAAAGAGATGAAAATAAATAGGTAAATAAAAGTTTTTCTCTGGGAAACCCTGCTACACCAACTCAAAGATTCAGTTCAGAGACAGCAAACAAACCTACAGTAGGAAATGCTTTATTACTTCTCCTTACAGCTAGGATAATTTCCTTTATGACAGCTGCTGCTTTAGATCGAATTGTGGGAAAAATTCCCCCCTTGTTGCTTCTGTAATTTAAGAATGAGCTACTCAAGGTCTACTGCCTGGTGCCAAGAAAGCTCCAAGGTTTACTGAAGTAGCTGGTTTGCAGAGCTGAGTAGTAGCAAGAGCTGGTATAACTGAAGGCAGGCAAGGGAGAGATTGTATTACAAATAGTCAGTGTTCCTTAGTTCAGTTGCACTGTCTCCAGGCTAGACAACTGAGCAAGCTTTATTCACACTTCTTCCTCTATCAGTATTAGCTTCAACAGAACACCATAATTAAATCATTTTTGCATGGGTAGAAAAAGCCCAAAATCCGTCTGGAAGCTGGAAAACCTACATTCCTGTATTTTAGTAGTACACGTAGACAACCTCAGCTCTGTCAGAAACTCTCAAAGCAGCTGAGTGATGAAACTGTCATGCTTGTTCCCTCCCATAAGGATTTAAATATTCCCTGCATGGAAAAGCTGCCAGAATATAATATGTCAGATAAAGAGCAAGTAACACCAGTACCTGAGAGCAAAAGCTATGATGGAGCTTGGTTCTTTCTCACAGACTGCAATGGGTACGCGTTCATGCTCATACATTAGGTAGTGCTTATCTGGGTCACTGAATGAAAGTGGAATAGAGTGACTATTAGCAGATCACAGAAGTTTATAAAAAGGTTAATTTTTGGCCAAAACCCAATCTCTTCACTGCACTCTAGGCACAAGCTGCAAGTCTTAGCACAGAGCCAAAGCGTTCCAGTTCAGCCTCTCCCAACAGACCCACTCATAGCTAGCTATGTGGTTAAATCCAACTGGTCATGTGTTAGAGCAATCTATCACATCAAGCAAGCTTCTAGTATCAGAGGACCAGCTCTAAGTTAAAAATCTATCTCTGTTTAGCAGCCACTGTTTCTAATGGCACTAAAACCTGCCAGTTTGCTTTAACTGTCCTGCAGAATAGTCTGCAGAGTGAAGTTAGGAAGCAAAAAAAAAAAAAAAAAAAAAAAAAAAATTCAAGTCTTCTGAACAAGAATTTTAGCACAGAAACCTCCCAAAAGTCTCCTGAGTTTCCATCAGATTTTCTTTAACTTACCTATAAGATTCTGTCATTTAACTTTTACCCCACTAGCCCGTGGCCTCCACTATTACCTCAGGGTAGAAGTCAAATTTTAAACTCAGGCTGCCAAACATTAGGTTCAAGTCAAACAAGAAACACTACAACACATACAGCTTGAGTAGCTGAATAAACATTCCAGCCTGCTCATTTTCACGTGAGAGAGACTTGAAGGCACATGCAGCAGCCACTGAACCTGACCTACACCCAGACAATGCCCATTTGAGTCCAACCCTTGGGAGTGGTCTGGAAGCAAAAACAAGAAGCAGGCATGTAGCTTTAGTAAGTCTTTATTACAGATAGACATTTCTGTTCCCTCCCCGAAGCAAGTTAGAAAGTACCTCTCTTTCCCCTCTTAAAAGACTTGTGGAGTGGCATGCCTACTAGGAAAAAGAGAATCTGATAAAAGGGTCAGGGTCATAGGTTTGAGCTTCGCGTTGGGCAGTGGGATGTGACCCAGCCAGGTGAGCAGTGGACAGAGCCCACAATTCTACAAGGGTATAATAGCAGAAGGATTGGGTCATTAATAAGAAAAGGGGGCAACCTACAAACACCTAGGAAAGGACAGAAAGTTTCTTGTCTTCAGGAAGATCATTGGCTTATTTGGATACAAACCCAGATAATGACTTAAATTATATACAAAGCAAAAAAAAGCATGCATAGTTCTGTTTGCTACTTGTTTGTACATCATATGTATCAAGCAGTACTTACAAGGGAAATGGAATGGGGTTATAATTGTTCCCAGGCAATAAGTTAGCCAAAATAGCTTTCATAGTAGACTTCTCTTTCACTTGGCTGTCAGTAGATCCCAGCGAGTGTCCATCAAACACATCTGAAACAGAAATAAGTTCAGTCTGCCCCACAAACTTTATATTTGGGAGCAAGGTGGTAGACCCCAAAGTTACCATATTTGCCATTTCCTAAACAGATCTCATACATTACCCACAGAGAGGGAAGACAGTGAATACAAGACCAAAACTGAACTATACCTTCTGAGCTACTGGTTGTATCCTGTTCAGAAAGTGCGGTGGCACCAGTTAGTTGTTCAGATACAACCTCTGGAGGAGTGGGCAACTGAAGATGAGTGGAGCCTGTGGAGCTCTGACTTGATAGAGTAGTCAGGAAACGATCCTCTGAAAGATCAAGGACAGAGGAAAGCATTTTATACGGCTGTCAGAAGCGATATTGCTTGTCTTCAGACCAAGCCATTGCCACTGTCTACTTTCAAGAAGTTTTTACTTAAAAAGCAAGTGGGAATGCCCAGAGCAGAAGAACTAGCAGCTGATCAGTGTACACATAACCTCCAGAAGATGCATACACTTAGGCACCCAGTGTCTTCAGTTCCCAGACTCAGTATGCCTCACAAGTAAGGAAGGGGGTCTCAGCACACACAACCACAAGGAAAAGACGCACTTCTGAAATTTCATGCAGATATTCAGTTACTTAGAAAGCTTCTGAGAACTTTTAAACAATACTCAATTTCAAAGAAAAACCCTTGATAGTCAAATTAGGATTATTCAATCCCACATTCAAGTCTGTTTGTATTTTACAACAGTAGGCTTATAGTTGGCTTAATTCCATCTCGTACAATGTCAAGTCTGATACCTCAGAAAAACAAAGGCTCCCACATTGCCAGAGAAACGGTTACAACAAACACCTTTTCGTGTCTTAAGAAAAATAGATAATGTACCTTTTTCTCCATTTTGCAGTGCTGGAGAAACATTGCGTGGGGAAGCATCCATGCTGCTGATCTAGGAAGAACATCAGGTGATCATTGTTGACGCTAGGCTCTTTAAAGCTATATCCTTCCCTCTTTGTGGAACACTTGCAAAAGCTGATGTACCACAGCAGAACACTCCTACCCACTATTCTCAGATTCAGCACATCACTGCCTCTGCCAGTATATGAAAGAGATAAAGCAACAGCAATCTAGTTTCACAAGATTGCTCATGCCTGCTATCATCTCTATACGCTGCTTTAAAGACAACACTCTTCCCCTATATAAGCTTACTTAAGGCTAGCTGAAGGCTAAGCATGTTTTAGTATTAATAAATGTTTTCAGTGGAAAGGACACAAACACATGCAGCTGAGCAAATCAGAGTGCCACCAGGTCTCTTTGCACATTTTGCTAGCTTGCTACCTGGGAGGTCAGCCTCCCTGTACAATGCTTCTATTGTGCTGCCTTGCAGTCTGGACATTTCCTCAGAGTACCAGCTCCACAAAGACAGTTGTCCAGCATGCTGGCAACTGTATTCTTACACACAGCTAGAGGGGCAACAGTTCAAGATCATGTACACATCCTCCCAGCCCATTCCCACAGATATCTCTGAATAGAGACAAACTTACAAATTTACCATCGTTCTCCCTGCATTCTTTACTCTGCCTCTCCTGATATTTTACCTTTTCTCTTCCATAAGGAACAACATTAATAGATAATAGTCCCTGTGCCACGTTCCCTCACTCTGTTTTCATCCAGCCCAGCCCTGAACAAGATGACTTCCCTGCTATCTAGACATAACCTTGACAATGAGCACAGCTCTCTGTTGTTAGCATTCATTCTGACTGTCCAGGAGCATCAAAGAAAAACACAATAATATCATATCCTCAGTCCTCTTCTTCTGTAGAATATAGATCTTGGTTTATGTCTTTACTGTTTATGTCTTTACAAGAAGATACGTATGACAACATGCCATTCAAATGTTTACAGATGAAAATTACACAGCGCAGTAAGACAAGTTAACTAATTATTAAAGTGAACTGAAGTTGAACTTTAGACAATTGTGCTCCCCCAGAACAAATGTTTAAGTAATGTCCAGCCTGCTGCTTGTACCTTGCTTTCTTCACCTTGCCTCAGTCTTCCAGGGCTGGGTGGTACTGAAGGGCGCTTTCTCCCTTTCTCTTGCTGGAAAAGATCCTGCAATCTTTAAAAAAATAAACAAACTCAAAACGTAGGTTACTAACTCTAAAAGGCAAAAATTATGTTTCTCCATATTAGTATACAGCCCAGCATGCATGCCTTCACAAGCCTTTAACACAAACTAAGATGACTGCTAATATGTGCTGAAGCTGTGTTCTATGGCCAAAGACAAAATGTTTTCCTCATGCCTTGACCAGCACTACAGCAACACGAGATGATATGAACACCACATCACAGATGCTCTATAGTATGAGAGACCAAAAGAACAAGAAAAAAAACCAGAAAAATCAGTCATCTTAAGCATTTTATTTGGCATGTGCACACCTGAGACCATTTCACTCAACTGCTTTTACATGCTTCTGTCTTCCACCTTTGTTCAAATGATGCTTTCTCAGATGAAAGTTGAGCTCTACAACATCACACAGCCTTTAATAATTTTGTGTTCCAGTCAACCAGCCATTAAAGGGTATTCAGCACAAGCTGCCATAACACCCTCTGTATGGCAATTGCACTAGATGGAGAAAAAGCATAGAATATCTTCCCTTACAGAAGCAGCAGAGTACTGATATTACTATTTCAGCATCTGTCTTCTTACCTGCTATTCCAGGCTTGTAGCATTTCACAGAGTCCTTGCTTTTTAGCAATCAGAGACTCAAAAACAGATTGTAGCTGTTGAGGTGTGTCCAACGATGATGAAAGCAGCCTTGCCTGAATCTTCTCAGTCCAGTTTCGAAATTCCCCCTCTTCCATCTGCCAAAACAAAAACCATCAGTGTTCTGTCATATGACATAATGCTCGATCCAAGTGGCTTCTCCACACACTTCGGAGCCCATACTCTGTAAATGCAGAAGTAGTCCATTACCTCCTTTTGTGCAAACAGATCTTCCATTTTCTCTTCCCTTGTTTTGCTGAAAGTATCAGTTTTCAGAGAAGCAAGGCGATCATCAACAGCAAGGTACACTTGCGACACCCTGAGGATAGGAATACAAAGAGTTAAGCTGTGATTACCTGAAACAACTTCAACATTCTTTAATAAAAACCTGAACGTGCTTACAGTTACTACTCTACTACTAGTATGTTGGGAGACTGTCAGACTGCAAGCTAAAGCAATACCAACAGCAGGGATGAGAGAGAATACATTATTTCAATTCTCAACAAAACTTGACAGTTTCTGACATCAGGCAGCCATGGAGAAGTCAGCCAAATAGGAATGCTGCCACCAAGTCAAAAAGCAGTCAGATTAGAATTAAGATAGCTTCTTCCACCATGTCTGTGTTCCACCTTTTTGCTCTTACATTTAGAAGGTGTCTATGCCTGCAGCAGTTCGCTTCAGACTACAAAAACATACCAGACTTATAGAAACATGCTAGATCACTCGTAACAACGCAGCATCTAGAGATTACAATAAACATAGCCAGTAGAAGATTCTTAAGCTAACTTGCAACAGACAAAAAGGTAAGAATTGGTATTGATGGAACAAGGTACAGGTAGGAAAGAACACTCCAATGCTACTCTCCCTTAGAAATACATCCAACTAGAAAAGTAATGATTTTAAACACACTTATATTTAATTATGAATATTTAGCAAACATCATCTACATCAGAAAAACGTTTTCCTGTTTCGCTAGTAAGTCCAAAATACAAGTAAGTCAAAATCAAACCTTACTTTTGAGAGAAGTCCTTAAGATCCTGCAAAATTGTAACTTTTAACGGAGCCTGCCGTTTGATATAGATCTTGGGTAGTGGGACACAAACTTCAAGTAGACGGATTGGAGAGTAGCTGAGAAGAGAATGTGACAACTTTTAATAATTTTCCTCATATAGAGGTATACGTGAAACTTCTTTCAGCTTCAGAATAAAATTCTGAAAGTATTCTAGATTATCCTAAGCAGAAGTGTTTCCCTTCAGCATCATGTACTGGAACAATTCACAGTCCCATCACATGCTTATTTCTAAATAGGAAAGATATGGATTTGAAGGCTAGACTACTAGGTGGATAAATAATTGGTTGGATGGTCATAACCATATTATGTTATGTTGTCAGTGGCTCTATGTCCAGGTGGAAGCCAGTCATAAGCAGTGTCCAGCAGGAGTCTGTCTCATGGCAAGTGCTCTTCAATATCTTTATCAACAACATAAACAGTGGGATCAAGTGTACCCTCAGCAAGTTTGCTGAGGGCAGCAAGCTGAGTGGTGCAGCTGACAGAAGAGAAGGGAGGGACATCATTCAGAGGGACCTAAACAGGCTTGAAAAGCAGGCATATGAGAACTTAATGAAATTCAACAAGGCCAAGTACAAGATGTAGCACTTGGTTTGGGACAATCTCAGAGATGTATATAGATCAGCAGAAGAACCCACTGACAGCAGCTCTGCACTTGGAAATTCCGGTGGATAAAAATCTGGACATGAGCCAGCACTGTGTGCTTGCAGCCTCAAAGGCCAACAGCATCCTGGACTGCACCAGAAGAGGGGCAGCCAGCAGGGATAGGGAAGGGATTGTTCCCCTCTACTCTGCCCTGCTAAGACCCCATCTGGAGTACTGCATCCATCACTGAGACCCCCAGCACGTGAAGGATGCAGAGCTATTGGAGAGGGTCCATAGCAGGGCCATGAAGATGCTCAGAGTGCTGGAGCACCTCTCCTATGAAGAAAGGTTGAGGAAATTGGGCTTGTTTAGCTTGGAGAAGAGAAGGCTCCAGGAAGACCTTATTGAAGTCTTCCAATGCTTGAGGGGAGCTTACAAGCAGAAGGGGAACCAACTTTTTACATGGCCTGATACTAACAGGACAAGGGGGAATGGCTTTAAACTAAAAGAGGGGAGATCTTAAGAAATTTTTTTTAAACTCAGAGGGTGATGAGTTGCTGGAACAGGTTGCCCAGAGAGGTTACGGATGCCCCAACCCTAGATGCATCCAAGTCCAGGTAGGATGGGAGCCTGGGCATCCTGATCTTGTGGTCAGCAAATCTGCCTATGGCAGGGGGGCTGAAATTACATGATTTATGAAGTCCCCTCCAATCAAAGCCATTCTATTATTCTACGGCTAGTCTTAGGAATACTGTCTACCTCATCCACCATAATGATGGCAGCTACAATGCACTCTGCATGCCAGCACACAATCTTGCAATTGCAGTTTCAGTGCAGTCATGCTATCCCGTGCTTCACAGAGTGAGGGACAGACTCAAGGAATTTTTGTCAGAGCCACGTGCTTCACACAGTACTAGAGAGTGAATTCATTTATTAAAAATCAGAGGACCTCACCTGAAAGATGCCACCATCTGATTGTAAGAAAAATATTGGTGATAGTCATGGTGAATGGAATGACCACAAGGCTCTGCATTGGCCCTTCGCGTGTACTGGTACCCATAGAATCTCAGCTCAAGGTATTTTGCAAAAGACATGGACCAAGAATCACTAGAAAGGGGAACAACTGGTGTCACCTGAAATTGAAAGGAAAGCATCTTAATTTCACCCTTCAACCAGGATCAAAGACAAGCTAATCTAGACTCTAATCTAGTAATTTTTAGTACCAGAAGCACTCATAACTCCAAAAGATACCAAAACAACTAAAAAATCGTTTATACAGAGCTAAAGCCAACACACAGATGAATGCAATAAACTGGATAAGCAATAAATGCTGATTGATATTAACAGGCACTAAGTTGAGGGAGCACAAATATTCTATCTGGCATGCTATTCCTGTATACAGAGAATTTCGAGCAGACCAGTCAGCAGCCATGTTTTCATCATATACTTTTTCCCTAGTGATTCTTCACCTACAAATACTCTGCGGTGTATTTCAGCCTCAGCAGTGCTTGTAAGTTTGAAGTAGCCACTTACACTTAATAGCTACAAACTTGGTGTTTACATGAGTACACAGTAATAAAAGGTTACAGAACATACATAAGCAGTGTAGGGCAGTGAATACATAAGGAGTGTAGGGCTTGCCTTCAGCAACTACATTAACTTCCTTCAGATATCTTTAAATCCAACACCCATGTTTAAGCCAGCATTAAGTAGGTGAACTGAGTCATTAGCACAGATAATTAAGATGTTTTGAGTTTGAGGCACTGCATGAATATTAAGTTTTATTCTCATCTCTCTTAGAAGGCTCTTAAGATTTACAAAAAGGTTGGCTAGAGAAAAATATCCAGCTGGTTGGGTTTTTCTTAGTTTAATTAAAGAACAAGTTTCAGATAATACACAGTCTTATTATGTTGTGGTTTTTCATCTTTCTAATGAAGATTTTCATTTATTTTCTAATGCCTGCAAAAGGAAGTCTAGACATCACACTGACTCAGTGCAGACTGTCCAGTTTAAAGCAGATCAAAGAATACCACGTGGGTTCAGCCAATTACTAAGTTGGTAGGTCTCAACATCTACCCTTTCCCACACACGCATTCTGCTGATGCTTGAATAGGTTCACACGGAAGGGACAATGCACTTCACCTCTGAAAGAACAGCCCCAGTTTTTCCCCAGGTCAGAAATTTGTTACCAACAATGTATCAATTTCATTTTAGCCTACCCTTTCAGGACTGATACTTTCCAACACAACTCCATCATACTAGGTTTTATCCTCAACGTTTCCAATCCTAAAATAGGAATTTATAGACACACAGGACCACTTGGCACAAGTAACAGCTTTTGCACAATCGAATCGTTCCATACACACCCAACTGGAATAACAATGATTCTTAAGTCCTCATCCTTACCTGTTTGCACAGCCTACACCAGGAATAAGTGAGAATTGTGTGCTGGTACCCAGGGACTGGGGAGTCCAGCTCCTTTAACACAATTTGCACGCATCCTTGCCCATGTACAAAGCGACGAATGTGGTGTACCATTGGAGTCTCACAGAACATGCTGGGGCACTGGTATGAAGGCCTTACAGAGAAAAATGGAAACACCTATGAACGATCATATGCAAAGCACTGCTGAAGAGTTGGTTCAACTCATCTAGCATGCCTTTTAATCTCACAGTACTATTAATCTTTACTATAAAAAGTTTCCTAAGCCTTTAATGGAAGCTGTTGCTTGCTGTTCTCGTTTAGGAACAGCATGTAGGGAGTCTCCCCCGCCAGCAATTGCTGTATTGGTCACAAGAGTAATGACTGGATACTGGTGGCTATCACAGTCTTTTTTTTTTACTGTTTCTATTACTGAATCTACCAACATATTACACATGGAACACAAAGTATGAATTAAGCACCTGGAAGTGCTTGGCACCAAGTTAGAAGAGCATTTTGGCAACGTACTAGAGCAAAGGCTACAGGGGACAAAGATATGCCAAGGAGCCCTCAAAATCTTGAAGCTTCAGATCATGGAGGCAGAGGTATGCAAAATAGTGCCTATAACCTCTTTGAACAGAAAAATCCATGACCTTTCTTTGCATGGTTGTCTCTCGAGTCACTGCAGAGACCGGTATCAGAAAAATAAACGCGGAATTCTTCAGGTACCAGAATCAAATAGGCAATTTCTCAAAAGCAGTAAGAGTTGAAATGAAAGAAACAACTTCCCTGCTCGTATAAAAAAAAAAAACTGGAACTATGAAGACAGAGTGATTCACTTAACATGGGACAGATCTTGTTTGGTTTGGAGTGAGAGATACAATTAATTCACCTAAAACAGTAGCGCTCCAGAAAAATCCCCAGAGTCAGGTCATTTTTTCCGTAGAATTCCATGGTCACAATCCTAAAGCAGGGAGAGAAGAAAAGCTTTAGAGGAGGAATTCTGCCACTGCTAACTGTGCAATGGCCTTTAGGTGCACAGATCTGCACCTTTTGCTTGGCTATTTTCAGCCTTGTGTACACTCAAAGGCTCCCCCGTGCCAAGCCTTGACTATTCCCAAAATTCTTACTGTCAAATTCACTACTGAGATCAACTCCAGGAGGAACAACTCCAAACTTCATATTTAAAAGTGGAATACAATTCAACCGCACTTTTAAAGAATATGTTCAAGAACACCTACACACACAGAACGTTAACATCTGCACTGTTACAAAAAGAGCATGTCTAGAAGGTGAAAAAAGCCTGAAAGTACTTGAAAAAAATTTAATAGCAGCTTCTTATTTCTCAGAATCTGAAGTGACCAAGACACTTAACAGATAAATATCAACTGAAGCGTCAATTCAGATATTTGTGTCTAATATAAATACGTCATTTTATTGCTGCTTATAAGCGAGCTTATCACATTCCTTGGTTCATTCCTCAGCTTTTATAGGAACTCAAGACCTTCTTTTTCAGGAAAGGCATCTATACAATTTCACTTGATTTAGATGCTGAAACATCAAGACTTGTCCAAGGAGTAGCAATGAAAGCACATCACAAGTTCCGCATAATCAACAAGTCACAGCCCTCTTAGTTAAAAATGTAGATGAAACTCTTAACAGAGCTGAATTTAATATGAGAAATACAGCAGTATTTTCAAATTCCACTCTCAGGTAATACAACCTATAAGTATTCTGAGATTACTATTTTTAAGCTTGCACATTATTTACATACACTAACTCTTCCTCACAGAACTGCCTAATGAAGTGCCCTCCCTACACGTACAGATGCCTGCAGTCAAAGGTCTAACTAAAGCATTCAGTTTCATGTTGGGTCTTCCCCTTCATGCCTGAGATTAGAAAGACTGTGGGAAACAGCTCTGGATCTACCCAATCGGGCAAGAGGAAATTTTGGCAACAGTTCCCATTAGAGAATGATTAAAACCTACACAGGAATCCTCAGTGAAATACTTCAAGATGCAAGGACTGACCCTGTCTTTGGAAAGAAGTAAGCAACTACACAAGCTACAGAAGAGTAGTTTTCCTACCAGGGGCTGACACAGGCACTTGGAGCATTGCTGGACTGCGCAGAAGAGCTACTGAAGAGAACACAGAGCCTCTGATGGTTTACTGGACTCAAACAATCCACCTGTTTGAGAGAAAACAACTCACTCACTGGTTACAGACATCTTTATCCACACACAACCGATGACAGAATTATATTCTAATAGATTTAAGGACAAATTCTTGCTTATTCCTTTTCTACAGATTCACTTAACGTTATCTTTGCACTTCAGACAAAAGTGCTAACTGGCCATTTTTAGAGGAGCATAACTAGTACGTATAATAAAAACAGTGCGTGCATATATGTTACTGTGGAAAGGAAGCTAAAGGGCCAAAACAGGAAACAATCAAAGCCCTGAGACAAATGTACAGCATCTTCAAGACACTGCACACTTCAGCACAGCCTGAAGTCAAATCTTCACCATTATATATTAATTACTTATCACAGCTACAAAAAGACTTCCAGATTTCTGTTCTTCTCTTTGAAGGAATTTACCACTTTGCTGCCAGAATGAAACCATCTTCCTTTCCACACCTGTCAGAGCTATGAAGTCACCAAATACTTTCTTTGATCACTGAGTAAATTTAAAACTGCATAGACAAGTAGAGTAATGGCTACTCTTACAGCTTGTAAGACTACTGCCTGTGAAGCTACACAGATGTGTATTTATACACCCATTAAAATATGACTTCTGCTAATGAACTTGGGGGCTAGTAGCGGCTCAGGAGCCAAAATGTATGACTATTACAAGAAACCAGTTCTGCTACTTTTGTCATAGACATCTTTTGTGTATAGTTTCCTGTGCACAAAAGTCCCGAGATCTAAGATATAAATCAGCAGCTGTCATAACAGTTTCCCCTGCCTTTAAATATTTTTGGTTCCAAGTACACTGCCTTACTTGGAAATTTCTGACAAGATACCGCCCCCTCCATTAAGACATTTTCATATTTCTCCAAATCTCCCAACACTTTACAAACAAATTCAATGTAATTGCAGTCTATTATTGTTTCCATGGCATTAAGCCCTCTTACACCTTTAGAAAGCAGTACAAGCAGCAGAAAAGCTGTTTCAGAAACAGAGAAGTTTCTGCCCCCTCTGCATTTTCAGGAATCAGTCATATGCAGCTGAGCTGAACAGTCAATCTACTAAACCGATTCTGGAGTCTCACAAGCTTTTCCCTTCTTGGAGAAATTTTGCAGTCAGTTTCCTGTTCAGTGTTTCTCATATTCACCTAGTTCTTAGTTATATTAGCTTGTTTAAGTGCCCACAGGACTGCAATATAAAATGGTTTTGACTTAGTTTAAAAAAAAAAAAAATTAAAAAAAAAAAAAAAAAAAGCTTCTGGTTACCAGGGGAAATAGATATAACTGTATTTTGAGTAGCGTAGCTTAGATCTTACCTTATGAGACCAGGATGATTCACTTTGAGCCAGTCCTTTCTCATCCTCTTCAATTTTGCATCCAGTTCTTCCAGCAGGGACACTGGATACATCCTTACTTTGGGCAAAGGGATCTGTGCTTCTCTGTAGTATCCTCCCTCCCCTGGCTCGATAGTCAGCCAGCATTCTGGCTAAACTCTGGCTATCACCTAAATGCTCTGCTATTCTAGTACTGACCAGCTCATGGGAAGGTAAAATTTGAATAGCCTTAGCTTGGACACTCCCATTCATCCCTTGTAGTCCAGAGAGATCCCGCAATAATTGTCTCTTCCGTCTACTCTCCAACTCCTTGTATTCCTTATTAAGGAGAGGAGACCAATAAACTTGCTCAGGGAAGTATTCTCGAGCAGGGCATCTCATGCCTTTTTCAGTCAATAGAAATGGTTCACGGAACACCATTACAGGAGAAATACAGAGAATAACATCTTTCAGCTCCTGCTTAAACGCTGCAGAGTACGTCTTGAGACGATCCTCAGAAGAAGTTACCTCTTCTGTAACATATAAACCAGTATCATCCTGAAGAGGGTCTCTGAAGACTCTCATCTGATTCTTGGATTCCTGCAGATCATCTGCCTGTTGAAGAGGCTCTAGTGGCTGGCTGTCCAGAGTCACCAAGTGTTGGTCCATGCCATGGAGGGGGAGCAGGGATGTTTCAGGTACTGCAGGAGGTACAGAGTGAAACAGTGGAAATGATGACTCCATTTTGTGGCGCTCCTGCTGTTTTGAGGGCACTGTTTCCAGCTGACTGTTTTCTTGGTCACCTCTCTCAAATAAACCTCTTTGTTCAAGCAAAGTGACCTCATCAGATGACACTGACTCGGAGATCCCAGGAAGTTTTTCAGCTGAGGGTTCAATGTCTCTGATCGCCGTGCTGAAATCCTTACCATTGAATAGGTCCTGTTGTTCATTTTCATCTCCTGGCTCCTCAATAAGGGAGTGAAAGGAAGTGTTTTTGGTGAGAGTAGGGGGCATGGCAAACTCATCCATAAGGAAAGAGATTTCCAGCTGGGAATGATAAGCCACACAGATCATAAAGATCAAGATCTCCTTCACACGGGCCAGCTCATACTCTGCAGCACCACACAACTTGACAGTGCAACCCAGGTGCTGGGGACACCCTTCAAAGAACATTAGAGTTTTTGTTTGATCTAAACAAAACAAAAAACAGAAAAGCAAAATACAAGCATTAGGATGACAACTACAGTCAATCTTGTTTTGTGGAAATATTGTTTACCGTGAGGATGGTTAAGCTGCCAAACAGGTGCACAGACTCTATTCTACACTATTTTCAACACTGCTGACAAGCCCCTAGGAAATATTATCTAGCACTAACGTTAACCCTTCCTGTTTTGAATAGTAAGTTGGACAGTGGAAGGAGAAAAACATGAATTTAGAAAAAACAATCCAACCTAATTAAAAACTAGCATCTCTCATCTTAGTAAGATAAGGAGATCTTGCACTACTTGATCAAGTTTTTCGTCCACAGTCTTATAACGCTTTCATTCCCAGTTGTAGCAAAGTTAAGAAAAATTAATAGGAAGGATAATAATCACACAAGGCACGTGACTGTTCAGATCTCATTAAGAAAAACAAAACATTTAGTGTCTCATGCACACAAAACAGGACCCAACAAGCTTTACTCACCACAGGGCAACTGAAACACTTGCATGTAAAATTTATGACAGGTTCCCAAACGTGGCTTAGTCAACAGTTGATCCATTGACATCACCAAGTCTCCCTGGGTCATTCGACTTACTCGGTCTAACACTTGCTGTGAAAATGAGAACAGTAAGAATCTACAGTTACCTCTTTCTTTTTAAGTTTTGAATTAAATCCAGTCATCCAACCACCTTCCACCCCCAAATAAAATTTTAAGAAGAGCAGTTTTGGCAAATATTACTGATGAGAGAGAAGTTTGAGCCCTTTCATGAAGATAACTGAACCCATTCAAGTGAAGGAAGTTCCAAGAGATACAGTGCAGTCAGCATAGGGCTGTCTGTCAGGACAGCCAACTCTGCTTGGCTCACCCTGCCTCACAGCAACAGAGGGCCTTGTTGAGGATCACAGGGCATTTGCAACAAATAGAGTGAACTAGAATCAATTCAGTGTAAAGACCTGCCAAGCAAGGGCACAGCAGAGAGTAGGAGGAAAAGTTACATTCTAGGTTTGCCTGTTCTGTCTTCTTGGAAATGAATTACTATTAAAAAAAAGCCCTGGTTTGTTTAGGAGAGAAAATAAATATGATTTTTCCTTGCTTTCTCCAAGGAGCCTGCTACAAGAAGAAATTAAGAGTTCTACTGTAAGGTAGAGTCTGACACGAAACACTCACCGGCTTGACATTGATGACTAGGGTGATACCATGCTCTAGCAGCATGTCCTGGGCAATTCGAGACACAGTCTTTTCAACAAGGACCAAATTAGGCCTGACATCAACTATCCGCTGCACATAGTTCTTCAGGAACTCCCTCTCCTGCAGACATAAACACCACATAGTAGTTAACTAGAGCAAAATTGTCTGGAGAAATAAAAAAAAAAAAGAAAAACAACATCTAAATACTTAACACCACTTTCTCATTTATATACTGACCACTCCTGTGAAACAGGGAAACCAGATATTTATTTCTTCCATTGTGAACATTTTCTCACCTAAGCACACCATTCAGCATATTATTACGTGCCCTAATCATACATGACTATCTGAAATAAGAGACCTGCAGAATCCAAACATTTTTACATATGAATAGATACATCACACAGCAGAAACCACTCTGTAAATACAGCCCAGAGTCAGCAGCTCCACTCTTGATAAACTAGGTCACTTCCTCTCTACAAAACAGTACTTCCTTCTGCCATATGAACCTCAAATAACTTAAATAAATGAAACTGAGGGAAAAGAGTGACAGCGTTCCTGCTTCCACTGCCTGTACATGTGACATGGGAGGAATACAGGGATGCCATCTGGATTCATAGAGATGGAATCAGGAAGACCAAGGTGTGTAGAACTGAATTTGACAAGGGACATGAAAAATAACCATAAAGAACTGTATAGGTACATCGGTCAGAAGAGACAAGAAAAGGAGAGAGTACCCCCCTCTGATAAATGAGAAAGAACACCCTTCAGTAGATATGGACTGACTTCTTCCATCGTCTGATAGTGGGAATGTGTCAGAACAGCTTTAAACTAAAACAGAGAAGTTTTAGGTTAGATGTTAGGCAGAAATTCTTTACTGAGAGTGTGGTGAGGCACTTGCTGCCCAGATTAATTTGTGGATGCCCCATTCCTGAAGGTGTTCAAAGTCAGGTTGGCTAGGGCTATGGACAACCTGACTTAATGTCTAATTTAGTAGTTGGCAACCCTATCCAGAACAGTGGGATTGGAACTAGACAACCTTCAAGGTTCCTTCAAACCCAAGCCATTCTATGGTTCTACAAAAAAACAAAATCTATATGTACCTTACAATCCCACCATGGAAAATGTCTTATGTTCAAAAGGTGCTAGAAATAAAGCATTTTAAACAAAACTCATTTGCAATATTATGTTCTCCTTCAGACACATGCTAATATTGAGCAGTGTCACACAGGGATGCTTCCATTCACTCACAATATACAAATGCTACATCTCTTCAGCACCCTGAGAGCCTGAGTCCCTAAATCTGCAAAACTGCTGTTGTTGCCATGTTGAAAAAGCTTCATTTCACTATCTCTCCGCTTCCACTTCCATGCACAAAAAGAAAAGAGGGCTACAGAGCCATTAGAACTAATCAGTTACACTGCTGAAGGGAAGATACAGCTTCTGAAACCAAGTATCTTCCAATGTGTTATTGTGGCTCACATCAATAAAGTTTTAGAGGTTGTGGGCATAAGAAAGGCACCACAAGAACAGTTTGCCAACTGATAGAAACTGATTTCTTCACCTGAACTAGTATTTCTGTAGTACTCTCAGCCCTAGAGAGCTTTAACACAGATATACAAATACTTATGATTATTTTCTGAAGCAAGCACTGAAACAATCAAAGCAACCAGCAGTCATAAAGAATAGCAGATGCTTCTGCATTCAAAGGACAAGTCTCAGCTTAAATTTATACTGGAAAACAGCTCACAGGCTGAAAGAAGAAGGCAGAGAAATTTTACTGTTAAAGCTTTCATACCTGTAAACCTACCATTAAACACTAAATGGAAGTGGTATTGCATGCAATTGAAGGGAAATAGTTAACTACCAACATTATGGCCCAAGCCTAGTAAAGCACAATATGCCTGCGTTACAAATATCCTGGCAAAGATCTGAAAACTGATCCTCAGGTAGACACGCAGTATATTAAACAAAAAGTCCACCTATTTCTGCGTTTTCATATCTAAGGCACCTCCCTGTTCACAAGGGCTAAGCACAAGTTCCAAAGTGACATTCTGTAGTTCATCACTTCATTGGGTTGGGTGTTGTCCCATTTGTTCAAGCCTGACAAAAAAAAAGTTATGCGAGTTCAACCTAAATCTTGCCTATATTCACTTCTTTAATACTTCTCTACACACTTAAACAATGTCCAGCTCTGACCCGCTGAATTGTATGGTTCTTACACAGTGCATCATTAAAACCGAGAGATGTTTTCTGAACTACTACGTTTAATTGTAAGGATCATAAAATTGCTCTCAATATGTGCAACTCCAGATACTTTCTCATAAATCTCTTGCAGTCTTCTCAGCAGAAGACTGTAAATTCATACTCTATTCAGCACAACTTTTCCTTGCCAGCTATTACAAAAGGAAATTTCTTTATTTCCTGTACAACTCCACTAACTCAGGTGCACCTTAGACACTGAAGAGCTAGGTGTGCGCTCTGGGTATCATGTCACCCTCTTTCGTTCGAATCACTGGACCTTGAGCAATTCTAACCAATAAAAGCATACTCTTACCTGAAGTACTATAGGGTCTATGCAGGTAAATTTTGTTTCTTCTCTATAAAGGTACTCTATTGAGCACTTCAGCAGAAGAATTTTGGGATTTTTTATGCAGGAGTTCATCTAAAAAAAAAAAAAAAAGCCACAAAATGATCTTTTTAAAAAGAGACAGGCAGAAGGGAAATGCAAATAGAGGGGAAAAAAACTACAGACCACCCATAACTGTAAGCAAAGTTTCTTTGTTATTTCCCACACCATCTCTTTCTTATGCTACACTCAGATTTTCAAATTTCACAGCCACTGTCCAGCAAGACTGCAACACTGAAGGTTTCTGCACTCACCTCCAAGAGCATTAAGGCACATTAAGTCTTAATATACTTTAGAGCCTCCAGGTGGATCGTTTCAGTCTTGACCTCTAGCCTTGTTTAAAGGCTCACTTAACTGTACTGTTATATAAATCAAGACCATAAAGGTCTTTTTTTTCTGTCCAGAACTTGAGGCAGTCATAGAATCACCATAGAAAGGAAAAGAACTCCAAGATCATCCAGTCCAACTGCCCACCTAACAACAATATTTCCCCATTAATTCCTGTCCCTTAGTACAACACCTAAACGTTTCCTGAATACCTCTCCAGGGACAGCAACTCCTGTTCCAGTGCCTCTCCTCTTCTGGAGCAATTTTTCCTAATATCCAACCCTAACCTTCCCTGGCACACATTGAGGCCATTCCCTCTAGTCCTACTACTAGTTATGCAGGAGCAGAGGCTGACCCCCACCTCACCACAAGCTACTTTCAGGGAGTCGTAGAGAGATGTAAGGTCTCCCCCTGAGCCTCCTCTTCTCCAGACTATCGCTAGATGCCTCTGGAGTGAAAGGGATGGAAAGGATATTTTGCTAGGAATGCATGAGGGAAGATTTTTCTTCCCCTCTCACTAATTTCTCATCTGAAAGAAAATAGCTTTGAAAAGAATGCATCCTTGCTCCTGAGCTCAACAAACTGGAGAAAGTGGTGAGAGAAGCATCTAACACAAGAAGTCGTCACAGCACACTTCTTCCCCTCAGCATATTCTACAGCCAGCACTCTATCAATCAACTTACCTTCTTATGCGCAACATTCTTAGTGCATACAAATCCATTCACTACCATGGAGTCAAACTTCTTTCCACCAGGGATCTAAGAGTAAAGGAAGTTGAACACTTTAATGTTGTTAAACATTTCAATAACTTTTAGACATCATAAACCTAACAGAACAGCCATTGTGGCTACTGTACAAGCTTTGTCTACACCTTTAGTTATCAGATTAAAGACCATATGCTGTCATGCTGGGCACAAAACTCTTTGTCAAAATCATGGAAACTAAGGACAAAAGCACAAAAACAGGTATCAAGTTACAGGACATCCAGGCACCTCCTAAACAACATGTATTTATGAAATAAACATACTCCGGAAGGTAATAAGGAAACTCAAGTTCTACAGCCCACGGGGAGCATATTCCTCCATATGCACCATTTTCACTACTCACAAACAAGACTTGTAACGATAAAAGAGAATGAACAAACAAACAAACCTCTACCTAATGCTCAAACACAAACGTTTGAGTATTGTGCCTACAGTCACAACCAACCACAGGAGCAATAAACAACATGAAACAAGTTCCCGAATAACACGTTCCTTTTACTGGCATGTGAAAACACCTATGAGAGTTTTCATCTCTGAACATCTGATTTTTGAAACTGGGTTTCAAGAGAGTCAGCATCAGTTGTTGCCACTTCAAGAGATGCTACAGAACTGCCATGAGTAACATAAGGCTCCCCTCATATTTTCCAAACAGAAAAGGCCTCCCAAGGCAAATTTCTACCACGCAAAAATAAGCCTGAGCCTGTGAGCTTCAGTTACACTACTTCCCTGGAGGTTAGTTTCACATCAGCTTCTCAGAAAATGCTCTGCCTGCCATACCTCCAGCCCTACAGTTCAACAATTACATCACTGAGACACCTGGTAAAACTGGATGCACCCTCCCTACCAATCAAGTTTTCCCCTGGGAAGAAAGTCATTGTACTTCACATCCAGCAAGTTAAATCCTCCATAAGGGGAAGTTGCACAGCAATGGATTGCTACACAGAGTCTTGCAAGCTACTTATACAGCATTCAGTACCTCCATAACCTAAGTACAAACCAAGTAGAAGCCAGGAAAGGAAGCAAGTCATTACAGAGGTGGTGTTCTTTGCTAAGTTCTGCAGCCTAAAGCCTGAAAGAACAGGTCAGCCCCAGGGCACTAAAACACCTTTTGCAGAAAGCATAACTCTTTTTGTACAAATTTTCCTAGAACCTCACACTATTCAAAGGCCAGAATAACCAGTTATACCACTGGACAAGCTGAGCATGGGGGTGACAACTCTTCCCTTCAAACAACAGGTGCTGCCAGAAGCTTCATCTTTTGTCTTCCCCTACACCCAGTGCTGAAAACTTACTTTTTTGATGTGGACAAACTGGCGGATATCCATGTCATCATCTCTATTCTTGACATCAGGCCTTACAGTTTGAACTACCTGACAGACCACAGGTACAATGATATCCCTCCATGACAGTGACAAGGACTCATTGTACAGAAGTTGCTGAAGCAGTGCCATCATGTGGTTGTGGTTAGCAGAGCTGTAAATAAGAGATTTTGTGGTGAGGAAAATACGGAGCTGAGTTTAAAATAAGTCATGTTTCAAAAGTTAATTACTTAATATTTACAGAACAAAAGTCATCTGAAGATATGGATCCTTAGAAAGTTTTACAGTCAACTCTCTTCTCTTCCACTTGAGCAGACATATGCTGCTCCAAAAGTAATGCCTCTTATTTTTATTATGCCCACCCATGACATCAGACACAAATGTTGGTCATAGAGCAGTAGAGACTGAACCTTCCCACCAATATTCCATGACATTTTGTTGCCGTGAGACAGACAGCAGCAGACAGAACAGCATCTGACACTGAAATGCATATGAAGCAAAGACCAGTCATTGAACTCCTCCATGGGGAAAAAATGGCATTCACTGACGCTTGCTGAATGTTTGTGGAGACTAAACAGTGGACGTGAGCACAAAGAGGTGGCGGGTGTTGCATTTCAACAGTGGCAACAATGATGTTAAAGACAAGCCACATTCCAGATGGCCATGCACAGTTGTCACACCACAAAATAAAGAGCATCTCGATCTACATTAATTGGCCAGTGATGGTGACTATGTTAGAAAATGGTGTTTCGTAGCTGAGAATTAGCTTTATCAGGTAACATTTTTGTTCTCCTTGTAGCCGTTGTAGTTTCCACATAAATAAATAGGAGGCATTACTTTAGGAACAACCTACATAAAACCACAGAAAAGAGAAAAAAATGCCCACAGAAGATGGAGCCCCACTAAAAATTGGTGGAACAAGAGGGCTTCCAGAATTGTTACTCAAGATAAGAAAATTCTTTGTTTCGGTTTTTCTTACAGCAGCCTTTCCATAGCTTGTTTCTCCCCATTCTCTTCTCTCAGCAGATCCAGATTGCTGTGGTGCCAGCCTAGCGGTGTGAAAAAGAGTTCTTTGGACTTCTCCTCCACCCTCCTGTTGAATAATGATTCTGCAAGAGACAAGCCAACCTTGTTAATATACGGTCACAGCTGAAAGACTACTTTGAAAAGGAAAGAATTTGCTAAGCTTCTTGAAAGCCTGAGTTTGAGCTAGAAGTCATAGTAACATGATGCTATAAACAATATTAAGCATAATAGTAATAAGTGTGCAAAGTGAATTACTGAAATTCTCATACTGCCAGTACAGAGAAGGTAGTTTGCTCTCCTAGAATTAAAATTATGGCAAGAGGAAAAAAAAACAAGGTCAGATCACAGTTTTGCCTACAAATAAGCAGTAAATTCTAAATACCTTACATATTCATAGGCCTTTTCAATTCAGAATATTGATTAAAGGCACAATAATTCGACATGCAGCTAGCTGCTGCTTTGCAGACATATACAAGTTATCTGTGCTAGAAAGATCAAGTTACACCACCCAGGCTGCAGCACAAGTTACAAAAATATCTTGGTACAGGCCTTGTTCAGCATGTCTCCCAAACATTTTAAAACACTATGCTACCAATAAACTCTGATGCGACTCGTAGTCACATCTCAAACAGGTGCAGAGTGAGCTGCTAGCAAGCTGGTTCGTCTAGCCTACGTCATAGTATTTAACACTACAGAACTATTTTCTCGCACATGCTTAAGGTTTTCCCATAAAGAAAGTGGCACAAGATTTTCAAAAGTCTCAGCACATCTTCTCACCCCTTTTCACCTAACCATCACACACAGGTATCTCTCCACTATGTTAAACAGGATCATAGGTAAAGCTGTATCCACTGGACACAGTTTTAAAAACTCTAGGTGTCAGTAAAAACAATAGTCACTACTGGTTTTGGAAACAGTAAAAAAGTTTCAGCTGTGCAGAATAGCTCCTGCTTGAAGGGAGCAACTGCCACTTTCAATCACTGCTTTGTGCAGCATATCTGTAAAATTGCTCTCTATTTGTTTTGTTTACAGGCCATTTCTTTACATTTTTCTGGGCTTTGAAAGAGTTATGAAGCTACTTTCCACACAGGTATTACAACATTCCAAGTTAGAACTTCCTCAATTTTATACAAAGGCTAACTATATTGTAAATCATTTATGCTAGTAGTGTACAACCTCCCATCGGCAAGCATGTAATCCTTTACAGTTCAAGCTAAAAACAACTGCATTATCTGAATGCAAAATCCTTTTACATCAATGTGAAGAGGACAGCTGAAAAAGACACTCTAAAAATAGCAATTTACTTCTTCCGGACACAGCGCTGAAAATTATCTGCATAGAATAGCAGAAGTTAAGCAGGGTTTTTCCCTTCCCCCCTCTCCTGCAGAAGTTCAGTTAGAAACTAAGCATGATTTCAGCCAAACAATTTTTCTGGATGCACAGACATTGGGATTTCCCTAACTATTTCCTCTTCTCCTCTGAGCTCACTGCAATCAACAGCATCAAATGGAAAAAAATCCCACAAGTACAGCTGATTACAAAATGGGAAGACACGGTTTTAAAACTCAGAACTGTGGCTGATGGTCTTTCATTTCAGAAGTAGTAGTGCTGGTGACAGGGAACCCAGAAAGTTTTAAGAGATGAAGCTCTGAACTACTCTGTAGGAGTGTAATTCATTATATTACATCTCCATTTGCTTGCAAAAAAAGTTAGAACTGGCATCTGTTATACAAGTTTGTGGGTGGGTAAATCATGAACAAAAAGTGAGAAAACCTGCCACTGAGACCTACTTTTAAAAAAATTAAAAGAGTTACTTTGAGTGAGATTTTGAATTGAGTAGGAATTTGAGCTTGAAAAAGCTTAAAAACAACAGAATACAGTCTATATGCCAGTTCTGCCCAAAGTAACTTCAGTTTGTAAAGTGTCAGTGCTCTATTAAAGGAGTATTAAAGGCTTTTCATCATTATATTGTAGTACACAACAGCAACATTTGAAATATTTCCTCTTACCTTTAATAAAAGCATCACTTATAGAGAACATCTGCTGCCCTCCGTTGTCAGGATTCAAGTACTCTGAAAGAAGAGAGAAGAGGGAGATAGGCGGAGACAAATGACAGGTTACACTGGTGTGCCCATATAATTATGATGTACACGCCCACACCAGAAGCAGCAGCATTACTCATCTAAGCATTTAGTCACTAATTTAGCAACAGCTTGATGAATGGTCAAGACAAGAATATCCTCTCGTTCTTGTTCTATCAGAAAGTTCTAAGAAGACAAGAAAACACTACTTATTATTGTATTACCATGGAAACAAAGTAAAAATGAGCACACATTTAAGAGTCTGCTCTTCCTATCGACACTTTAAGAAAATAAAAATAATAATTATCTGAACATATTTGTGGCAAGCTGCAAAAACACCAGGGGAATGACCTCCACATTCTCATCTGAAAATACAGCTTCAGGAGGCATTCTGATCACACATTCCACTGAAACATTTTGGTGTTATCAGACTCAGTGAGAGATCAGCCATAAGATTTATCTTACACGGTGAAGGGAACAAAAAAAGCAGCCTGCCTTTTGAGAGAGAGAAGCCTGAAACCTAAAATAGTTTGAAGTGTTTTGAAGAATCCAGGCACGAAAAGGTAGACTTCCAGTATCTGAGGAAAGTGAGAGTTACACATCATCATTTACATTTGGGAAACAGGACAAAACTCCATCTGCTACACCTCTTTATCTTACTGGATCAACAAAAAAATATCAATGATATCTCAAGCAGGCTCTGTAGCTACACAAACCTTGTTTTCTTCAGAGGCCTACTGTGCATTAACTTAGTTAACCTGTTTTTACAAAAAAGGGATTTTAACGGGAAAGCAAGCAGTAGCCAAAGTTCTTGCACACTGTGATGATCCCAAGTCCAAAAGCAACCCTTTATCATCTTTCCTGAGAATGGTCCAGACTTGCCACCACAAACAATGCAAAGCAAGACTTCGGACACCTACAGAAAGCAACAGGAAGTAGACAGGACACAAGCAATCACAAGCCTCTGAACAGCAGCACTCAAGAGACCCCTTACACACCAGTATTTCAAACATCTAAGCTTGTCTGCAGTTACCCATTTTGAAATCAGATACTCAACAGATGATCAGTGTACCAAACATACATGACAGAACAAGAAGGGACAAGTATCCCTTGCAGCTCAATAGTTATTTACAGACTCCTTTCACCTCTTGCTTAGATGAAGCATTTAGCGTTACAAACAACCTAGTGCTTGACCTAAGTTAGCTCACCTTCAGCATTCACCCATAGCCCCACTAGCTAACACTTCTCATCAATAGAGTTTCACCTCCTGCAACTTTGCTTTCTTCCATTTCTGTCCCAAGGGAAGTTTTTGACAAGGTAAGAAAACCACACCTCTTCCTAGGCCAGAGACATGACACACTCACAAATGCAAGTTTGAGCCCCTGAGAGTGGCTAACGGACACTTCTTACAGAGATGGAATGAGAAAAGAAAACCCAGAGAAGCCTGTTGCATATTTTGTAGCCCTATCTGCAAGCAGTTGCTGTCAATAAACTATCCTACATTCTCCCCTCACCAAACAAAAAACAACAACAACAACAAAACAACCACCACCACACACAATATATAGATTCAGAAGTGTAATACTCAAGAGAAGGAAATACCACAATGTACACAAATTCACAGGTCTCCACTGGAAACCAGCAGGTAGATATTTTAGCAGATAAATCAATAGAATGTTTAAAAGTCTAAACAGACCAGCCATAACTCACGGTTTTTCTTCTAGATACACAAAGCATGCATACATCCAGAGACAGCCACTAAAAACTGTGGTATATATCCAAAAGGGCTCTGACAGCAGGACTCCAAGCCTTGGCAAACAATAGCAATAAAGAACTGTGTCATTACACAAGATTCTCTTCTCTTCCCCCCTCCTAACTAGATGCTGGCATCTAAAGCTACCCAAAATACCTGCCCTCCCAGGATGTTTGGCTTTGAGGGAACTTAGAAAAGTTTTTTATACTGACGATTGTGTCTTTTTAAGCACAGCAACTAAAAGCCACATTTAAAATAAATGAATTGAATCACTTAATCTCTTCATCCAATCTAAATACAGAAAGCGATATTGCTTTGTTTCCCATCTTGATACATGCCAAAAAGTACCATTACCCACAAGTAGATGATACTACAAGTCACTTAGACTCATTTTTAAGATATTACATGCCAGCTAGCTCAGAGTCACTCAAATTTCATGGGAGCATACTGGACATTAGTCAGCCTTTCACATCATAAAAAGTTCTGCCACGAGGCCCAGATTATATACAAACTGCTGTAATACAACACAGCTAGCACACCACAGGCCATTGTTTCAAAGCAGCTGACCTCCACAACCAGTGGAAATTGCAACTCTCTTAATCATCTGAAAAAAGCTGCTCATCACTTAGATCAAAGTTGAACCTGCACTTCTAGCACTGACGCTTTGTCTCCCCCAGTCTGACCCCAACAACTCTAATTCATACAGCTGTGAGGAAATCAAGTGAATAACTCAAGATGTGGGTATCATCTTCAGCTGTTTCCTCTTTTTCTTTCTAAAGAAAATTAAGTCACCTGGTCTAAGCACAGGACAATTCAAATGAAATCAAGCCCAACACATTCGTCTGGCACAGGGAAGTTACTTATCTCTAACACCTACAAACCCAATGTCACCAAATAGCTACAGTGCCCTGCTACATAGGTCACTCCGAAAGTAATGTTCCCTATTTATTTCCATGGAAACTACAACAGCTACAAAGAGCACAATAAAACTATTTGATAGGGCAACTTCTCAGCTACAAAACACTTTTTTTTTCCCCCAACATACTCACCACCAGTAGCTATGCATTCTCACCAGTGATGAACAAAATCCTGCATACCACACTCAAAAAACTGCACAGCCATCTGGAATATGACTTGTCCTTCAAATCACAGTCACCATTACTGAAACACACCACCCACCACCTCTTTGTGCTCACGTCCACTGTTTGATCTCCACAAATGTTCAACAAGCTTTGATAGATCTCAGCGTGTGTCATTTTTTTTTCCATTCAATGACAGATCTTTGCTTCATACACACTTCCATGTCAGATGCCATTTTGTCAGACTGCCCCTCTGCTGCCATCATGTTGCCACATGGCAACAAAAGGTCATGGAATATTAGAAGAAAGATTCAACCTCTACTGTCATACCACCAACATCCATCTATGACGTAGTGGACCAACATAAAAAATAGAAGGAATTGCTTTCAGAGCAGCCCTCTATTAAAATAAGCTTCTACATAAAATGAAAATGGTTAACTATCTAGTTCTGTCTGATCAGCGTCACTCTGATAATCAGTAACACCCTGGAAGGCATCTTCCACAGAAAATGGCCAGGATAAATCAGAACACAGGGTGAAAGTCTTTGCTTGCACTCATACTTTAATACATTCTGGAACAAAGTTTCAGAAGTCATACATTGCACAGCCCTGGGCACTGCACAGTTTTGACGTCTACTTTGTGAAGTCCTGTAACAAAACAGTTAAGTACCCAGGAAATCCCAGTTTCCCTATAGCCAGGAAATTAATCTTAGAACTCAGGACGTCAGTGGACATTTTAACTTGTTGCACCCTGGTTAGATCTTTCCTATAAAGATTCTAATGATGCAGATATTATTAGAAGACAATAAAAGATGTGAAATAAGTCTTCTGTATCTGCAGAGGAAACAGATTTTTTTCAGAAAATGCGAGAAAATATTTACTTTCCCACCATGCGTTTTAACGACTCATACCTCCACCTTATCTCACTTCTGGACATTTTACTGATATTACTGAGGTACATTTCCCTCTAAAAAGAGATTGTTCCAAGTATTCTGCTTTGAACTATACTCCTAGGAGAATAATCTGGTTAAGAGACCACACATTTCAGGAACAACTAACAAATACCACTCAGCAGAGATCCCAAAATATCAGCATACTGCCATTATACATAATTTAAAAGCAGAATTCTCTCTCTTTTCACTTCCCTCACTACTTGCCTTCTCTGATGATCTTCCTTGAGCACTCACAAGAGCTTCGCTTCTGGTTATTAAAAATCTTGACTTGGCTGACAGTATCTGGGAGAAGTAGGCTCTCTCACATTCCCCCTTCATCATACAAAGCTTTTTACATATAAGAACTGAGATGCACGAGAAACCAGGATTATCACTCCACAAGTCTTCTAACACTGTCCCATGCCTAAGCTGACTACAGCCTGTTTTAATACCAACACACACTAATAAAGATAAACTTGTTACAGCTGTAAACTCATAGGATGCTGCAACACACCTGGGCCTGGTTCAAGCTCTCTTTAATAAAACCTCCCTCCAATAAAGAATTCTTCAATATATTTCTCCCTCTCTACAGCTCTCCTCCCCTTGCAGATGTACAAACTTTTCATTTGATTAAGGCATGAGCTGGAAACAAGACAAAAGGAATCATTAACAAATCAGTGTCAGTAGTGTTGACAACCTCCCCTGCTATAAACCACAGACAAGGTTGAATTTCAAACCTGCTCTACTCCTCTTTGAGGTAAGGGGAAGAAAGCATACAAATTTGTTTCCGTAGACATTTTTATCAAATAATAGTTACAGTAGGTAATGACAAATGCTCCCTCTAATTTGCCCCACTCTCCCTCCATTATCTAACGCACTTCAGAAGTCAGAGGTGGCCAGTCCTCCTCCCCCCCTCTCCTTAGTTATTACTTCAGTTTCAGAGTATGCAATTCACATGTAAGAATAGATGTGAATCTTGTATACTGAGCCACACCAACAGAAGGGCTCTGTTAAAACTTCAAGAAAGGATGAATTCACTACAAGTCCCAATTATCTGTAGCATACATAGATTAAATTCAGCCATACCGCACATCAGTATGATTATTTTTCTGTCAAACATAAGGTAGGATTAGAAACCAGCAGAAAGCTCATTAAGTTAATTTTGTTCATTGTTCTTCTGCTTGCTTTTTTTCAGTTTCACCTCAACCGGGAAAGATGAGTATTAAACCAGTTTATTCATGGACTACTTTTTCACCCCAGTTAGGCAGAAACTGTACGTGTAGGTGTGCCCTATTATGTGCAAACAGCAGGACACCTCGTTTCAACTGAAAAGAGAAAGTCACAGAGGAAGTTACACACGCTGCAGAGAAGTTGGTTCAGTGGGACTACTGAGCCTCTTCAGAGGCATGCATATCGAAACTGCAAGCGAGTGCCAGCTAGATATCGCACGTCCCCCTCTGTAAGACAGCTACTCAAGTAGCGTCCAAACAGGTCAGTGCTATTAGGACCCAGCTCTCCATCATGTGCAACTCCAGCTGGTGACTACCTCATACCTTTTTGGTCGGCAGGGTGAGGGGGCACATGTGGGTACTTGGAGTGCTTCTTGATATGGAAGTTCACGTTGTCCATCTCCACGTTCAGGCTGATGGAGGCGGCTGAATCACTGTCCATTGTGGACTGGAAGCTGCTGACTGAAGTGCGCTTGCTAGGGCTGGCGGAGTCTTTTAGTGTCGGTAAGGGGGAAGATACAGGGAGGAGAAGGGTTCAAATGGGTATCATGAGGGTATTGGAGAGGAGAAAAATTGTCTTTAATACATAAAGACCAGTGTGAAATACTACAGGAAAACAGTATTTTCACAGTTCTTATCTTGATCTGTGCTTGCTGACATACTGAGTCAGCATTCTTTAGTGCATTACTATAGGACCAAAGTCGTCAAGCAGAAGTCTGTCTGAGAAAGAGAAGGCAATTTACATGCTTTTCGTCCACTACAAGTATGAAGCTTTATCAGTTCCAGTGAAAACAAAATACTGTACCATTAGAAGACACAGGAAGACTAGCTAGGTACTGTTTGCTTATATTCTTACAGCCCCATGCACACATACACACAGGTAAAGCAAGACATGGTTAAACTACTACATCTTGAAGGACTAGAGATAACAGGGAAGAAGACAGATTGAGAACAAGACCTGCTGAAACTCACTGGCCAAGTTATCTTCTCCTTCATCAGCAATCTGCTCTGTGTCACTGTCATCAAATTTGATGTCTTTGAACCAGGATGGCTCTGAGTGCCCCTCTACAGAGTTCACAGAGTCACTGTCTGGAGAGGGGGTTTCCGAAAACTCTGTGCTCTAGTAGGCAAGAAAAAAGGGTGTTAAAATGCAGCTCTGCTTATTTCAGCATATTTATTAAGCAGCCTTAGAAAGCAGCCTGTCACAAACACAAATCAGACATTTTAAAATTCGGAGGATACTCTCAGTGGCCTGAGATGAATTAGTCATAAAAACCACTCCCCCAGCACAAAATAGGAACTGTCTGGAACAAGAAACAAGCATTTTTTTTCATTTCTCATAGTGCTTAGTTTCTGCCTCCTCCACACTTCCATAAAAGTTGTGGCTAAGTGACACTAAAGGACAAGTTCCATTCTGCTGCACATTTTCTGTAACCATACTGAGGGAAGCAATTTTAAACACTTGTTATCTCCAGGAGAAGTAGATGATGGCCGTATCCTGTGCTCAAATTCAGGCAGCTTTTGATGCAGACTAAGTCTAAACCACTGGAGCAATTCTGTGGCTGACCAAACAGAGCAACTCCAAGCTTCACGCACAAGCCAGGCTCTGTCTGGAGCTACTGAGTCAAAACAAAGCCTGGCGATAGGGCCACATAACCCAGAGAGAATCTAAGCAATTATGATTAGCCATTCTGATGTCTACATTCACCCCAAGTGTAAATTCTCACTATCACTCCTCTGGTTACAACAAGTGCAACAAGCAACTGAGTTACCAACGGTTTCTCCTGAACCCTTAAGCTAGGAGAACAGCGATCATATAGAGCTTTCGGCTGATGAGAATTGGCTTTAAACCTGGAATAACATGACCTCCTTGAAAATAGTTACAAACACAGATCCACAAGTGTTTGCTAGTTAACAGTACGCTTTACTAGCAAACTGAAATACTGCAGCCAAGAGCTGAAACACACAATGAAAACATGAAGCTAATGGCTGTAAGCTTTCTAGCTGACGTTCATGGGACAGCTGAGCCATTCTCCCTTGTGAGAAGCTGAAGAACATGGAAGACTCATAACTAAGTGCAAGTTTAATTGCAATGAAATATGGTAGGATAGCATCTCTGGTCAGTGGTTCCCTGACTTTCTCCCTACTAGCCAGCCCTATCTGGAAAGCCAGACAGAGACTCCCTCCCAGTCTTGCATCACATGGTTATGGTACTAAATTCCTTACTGCTGCCATCACTAGAGATCAGAAGGTTATCTTATGTTCAAACATAGTATATCCAAAATACTCGTTCTTTGGAAATGTTTAAAACTCAGTACCGGTAATTGCAAAACAGACTCTAGACTACACACATTATATACAGCATAGTTGCCAAAAGCACTGACTGTGGCATTATAAGGCCTCAGGAAGATGCCCACCATGAAAGGTATTGGCATAAACTGGAGATCCTTTCCTTTTCTGCAGCAATTCATCCTCCACAAGGCAAAGCTCCAAAGCTTTCTGGGCAAATGCAGCTTCCTCAGGCTTTTGGCCACTAAGGAAAAAGGTGTAGACTCCAGTTCTTTATACAGGAGAGCTTATTTAGAAAACACAGGATGGCTGCAGAGATAATAATATTAAAATATTCTAGTGAGCAGCCAAAAGCAGTAAGAATCATAACAGTCCTATTCCCCTTCTCGCTCGAGTCAGATTCACCCTTTTACCTGTAATGGTCTGTACAGGGCATACTCGTCTCTGAAGAGCTGATCATGATGACTGACGCAATCTAGCCAGCGTCCATCAACTAGTGCTTGTCCTATTGCAATGGCTTGAACCCTGGAAGCATGAGCGCAGAGACAGTTTTCTGTTTTTAAACACATGGTTTATGGTACAAACATGGGATAAGAGGAAAACGTTATTTGCTGTGATATTTCATTCCTCTATGTTCCACTCCGATACTTAACTAGACACTTCTTAAAATATTGTGAAGGGACAGAGTGTAATGATTCAAGTATGGAGTTAAGATGAAGAGACCGCCAAGAGCTCTAAAACTGACATGTCCAATGGACAAGGCATACTGTTTGTACTCCTCCAATATCTTTAGCTTCAATTGCACAAGTTGAACATCTCTGCTAAGTAAGGACACTGGCTCTGTAAATATGAAGGCAACCCTAGTTTTATCTCCCTCTTGCATAGTGAAATACATCTGATTCTTTATACTTATTTCAGTGGTAAGAGTCAACCAGTTCCATCAAAAATTTAGCTGTCAAACACTAATAGTGATCTCTGACCCTAAGGGCAGACTCATCCTTTGGGATATCAGTGAACTCAGCAGTCTGCTTTCTTCCAGGCTTGTAAGGATTGAAATGAATTTTTTTACCCCCTCTTATCAACAAGAAAATGCTTTGTGTGGCCAAAAACTCCTTTGCGAAGCTGTGAGAACACACTTCTATATTACAAAGCAGGAACCTTTGCAAACAGTTACCCAAAGCACACGTAGCTTGGTGACCCTGCAAATTGCATTCTGTTTACCAAAACGGAGCACACAGCTCTGAAAAAAAAATTTTTAGGAGTGCCTTTGCAATACAATCACTGTTCTCTGCCCAATTGAGTGATAACTGTCCCATACAGTTGTCCCATACAACTGCCTCCCACACCAGCTCCCGAACCAGCCCACCCCCATGTCCTTCTCTGGGGGACCATGGGGAATCAGAATCATACTCGCAGGCAGCAAAGAATCAAAATTCTGATACCCTTCTTTATTGCTTTCTTGCAAAGGGTTCTCTCTCTGGAATCAAAGTTACCCTACGTTAGCTAAAACTCACAACCTTCTGCCAGAGAGTTAGAAGACCTGTCTTCCTAAAGCATCAGTGTTACCTTACCTTGTGGTTATGTGCCCATTTCTGATGAGCCAGTTCACCAGCTCTTTTCCCACAATGCAGTTGGGATGTGTCCGCAGCCAGTAGCGATGGTCTTGGAACTCCATCCCACTATTGTGATGGCAGATTTTTTTCCATAGATCTTTCAGCTGGACTGAGTCCTGGAAAGGGAGATGCACAAGTTACTTAGTAGTCTGACCTCAGCACTGCGGTCATCATCCTGGGGGCATCAGCCTGGGTCCTCAAATCAGACTCTCAATCAAGTACCCTCTACAAACAGGCAGAAAAATCGCCATTCTGCTTAACTTTCAGGAAGGTGCAAAACAAACAGCAGACAAACATGGGTTCAGCTCCTTACAACCTTCCTTTATATAAGGTTGGGAACAAAGAAGAAACGAGGCAGTTACATTCAGAGTTAAGGGGCTCAGGGTTTTAATGGAGCAAGATTTTCTACCACCCACAAGATACTTATGCCCTCACTACTGCTCTCTCACACCTTAGTCTCAAACTCAGGTGCTGTGTATAAGGTCAAGGAAAATTCATCCTTTGGAATAGGGTTTTTTTCCAACACATTCTTTGCTCATCTCAGGTTTTATGAAACACCCCAGTTCATTTGCCAGCCCAAATAAAGCAAGTACTTGACACTGCAATACACACTGCCATGTTCAAGTTCTGACAACCCTTTCTTACTGAAGATTCTCTTTTGTAGTGTCTAGTACAGAATATATATTATACGTATATATAATATATGGAGACTGTAATATATAGAGACATTGCTAGCTTCAGCCAGTAAACAAAAAAAGTAGTGTCCCTTGCCCAACTTAGTTAACCCTCTTGGAAGCTCCAGGTATTTTCTTCCCACCACTTGGAACACTTCAGCCCATGCCCGATCTTGTTTCAAGGCCTGCTAAACACACACGTCAAATCTTGCTTTGGTTATGCCCCATGCAAACTCAACTGTCAGTTTGCCACCTAGGCCCTTCTGCTCTCCCACGTGCACCTAGGTTTGGCACAGCACAATCTATCGTTGCTGAGTTGGAACAACCTGGAAAATAACCTGGGATTATTGAGAGCAACAGAACACAGCAAGGAATGGGGAAGAGCCACTGCAGCTCACTTTTTCAAACACTTCACTCATTCCACCTTTTGTGCAACAACAACAGAAGAGCTTTAGTGCAACTTTTAACCAATTTCAGCTTTCCAGTTGAACTACTAGATCCACTTCATTCTACCTACGCAAGGATGCTCTGAGATCTAAGAGTTTTATTCTGCTTCTGTTACTGGGCTGCCTTTCTGCTGTTACCTTCAGCATTGTCTGTCCTGGGCACCATCTTAGCACCAATGTCAGCAGCTCCACTGACACACCAGGTATAATGTCAAATAGGTCAGCTACTGAACACACCATAGGAACACAAGATTTGATGCAAGTGGCAATTTAGCAGTTTATCTGCCTTATATTTTTGCTTTAACTTACATGGCAAGTTCAGGAAACTGAACAAACTGGCAAAACACAGTATACTTTTTCAATTCAAGGATTTTTACCTCTAATTCAGAGAAGTACGTGTTTACTCCACGTATGCTCATCTTCCCCTACTCCGTTTCCTAAGCAAAGCTCATGAGTCTTCTGAATGCAATACATCAACTTTTCAATTACATTCTGATACAGTCAAATCCACATACTAAAAGCAAGAAACAAACAGTGGAAATTCCCAGCAAAACCTACAGTAACACTGCATCTTCTGTATTTACACGAACAAAAGTTATACTAAGAAGCCCCTTCTTTCTCAAAGAAGAAAACAGACCAAAAAATTAAATGTGAAGCTGAAGTGCATGGGGACTTGATCATCCTTCTCCAACTTCATAGTGTCATAGATTGTCATAGTGTCATTCATAGATTTTAGTGTTTCTGCGCTACCGTGAAAGGGGTAGGGAGGTGTAAAAACATGCCTTAAAAACACTTCTCTCTCACATGATTGTCCATTTACAGAGCTGTACAACCAATTAGAAACTAGAGACTAGATTTACTTGCATCCTGCTGACATCAGGCAAACACCTGACAATATAAAAAGTAACATTCCTGATTTTAAATATGACAATGAAAAGTAATTTTCAGTCTTTGAATGTGAAAAGCACTCCCCTTTTCTCCAATTGGTTTTGCCCCAGCTGTTGGAAACCTGTTTCTCCACCACAAAAGGAAACACCATTTTCTACTTAACATTGCACAGTAACTGCTACTACAACACTACAGTCAGCAAGAAGAGGATACCAGGACTACTGAGAACATTCAGTTACACATTGATTTTTCCTTGAAAAAGTGCGTCACAATCTTTCAAAACATATTAACATTTATTCTGCAAACAAGAGGAGGGATCAAGTTACATTTTCGTCCAATAAGCTGCAGCAGCTTTAACTCATTCATCAGAGAAACATTCTGAAATAGCCATTCAGAGTTCCCCTTTAAGTAGCCTAAGAAGGGGAAAATCTGAACTTGGAAAAAGACAGAATCAGATCACTTGGTTACAACTGCAACTGTGGCAAGTATAATACACACAGATCTACCATACACTAACTCCACAGAGTAACAAATTTCTTGAGACTAAAAATCAAATATATTTATGCAAATACCACACATGATTTCAGGAAGACAGAAGAGCCCAAAGCAGTGTCAATATTCTCCATCCCTGCACCACCTGGAGGAGCAGTCTAGGCAAGAATACTCAAATAAGAGCCTTAGGGGCAGCAGGATACTCCCACTGCATGACACAAGGAAGCCAAAATTCACTGTTTCACAGAGCAATACAAATAGAAGCCTGAAAAGTACCAGAAGGATTTTACGCTCATCCTCGCTGGTCTCTGCCTTCATATGTGTGCGACTGGCCTGGGGGCTGACGGATGTCTCATAGGAAGGCACCATCGGTGAACCCGACCGATCCAGCGACAGGTTTGTGATGCTGGCTGATCTGGAGTGCAGGAGAAAAGGATGGAATTGTAAGTGTTCATCACATGGTGCTTCAGCAGAGCAGACAGTGATCTTGTGCCATGCTAAGGAAGAACGTAAGTCTTTGATGCTGTTCATATTCCTCAATACAGACTTTAGTCAGTAAGTCCCCCATTTTCCCTCCCAGTCAAGGGAGAAGAAAGGATGCCCAGGAAGTAAGTGTACTGGGGTAGAACATCTAAGTGAAAAGAAAACTTTTCTAAAGCTCTTTGTAGAAAGCAGTTAGAGCTAAGTTCACAAAGCAATTCCAATATGCCTGCATTTGAATAGAGTAGGAAAGGCAGGAGATGCTGGATAATTAGGAGGTCCAGCACTACAGGCAAGGGAGATGCCAGCAAGGGCAGTTAATACCAGGATCCTCGTTACAAGACACTGAGATTCTCCCTACCCTTGAACCATTCAAAATTTCTCCTCATCACATCCCTGAAATATATATACTTCCACTGGTGTTGTCCAGTTTGCAATGGAAAGAATTTTAAAAGTTAATCTGTCTGCTGGACTTGAAGGTCTCTCCAGTTGGCCATTTTCCCTTGTATTATGATATAGAGCATTCATCTGATCTCAGCCCAACTGTTAGGAAATCCAGGCTAGTTACTCCAATACAAACATACTATTTTGCAATAATCATTGCAAAGCTACAGATGCAAATACATTTCCCAAATAATTCTGCTCCAATACCCCATAGCTAGATTAAGCTTCTGAATTAACAGAGTACAAACTCTTTTCATAGCAGCTGCATATATGCAGTATAAGCTAGTAATGCCAACAGTGCTGAAAGGAGTGCACACAATGTTTCTGCACACAACAACAGAGAAGATCAGAATTTCAATGCTGCACTAATCCAAGAGGCTTGCAGCAGCCTCAGCGGTGAGAACTGTTGCCAGCTCTTACTCTTTGGAATGAAACTCAGATAGCCAATTAGCAAGCTCTATTAACAGTCACACTGACTTTTCCCAAGAGTTCTCAAAGGATGACGTGGCTAATCCCAAGAGCAAAAAGAAAAAAAAAAAAAAAAAAAGCTGAATTACTGCAAGGAAGTAGGAATTGAAGGTACTATAGGCACAAAATCACTACTTTTTCCTGCTCTTTTTCTTGAGCAGAAGTCCATTCTAGTCATTTATGCAGAATCAAAAGGAAAGTACCTTGGCATTGTATCTGTATACACTAAGGCATGATAGCAAACAATTTCTGTCCTAGACATTAAAAGCAAGTTAGAACTCTGCCAGTCTTCTACTGTTCAGATGCTGTAAGTTGAAAAGAACTAGAATTGATAAATCAGCCAGGCAGAATAATGCAGTTTTACAGAAAGCATTCTTATATGGAATACAAGATTGACTTTAAAGCCCACAATTAATTTGTTTCTCAAGAGCTTCTTTAACTGTGCTACCTATCTGTAAGCAGCAGGGATTTTTAATTTATGTAAAAGGATATTAAGCAAGAGCTAGAATAGTCACACTACGTTTCACATCTATGTCCTTATCAACACCAATGATATCCAGAACTCAAACGTATTTGGCTAGTCTAAAAACAGAGGGAGATGTTGAAATGAAACCCCTTATCCTTTAAAAGTACCTGCAGAAAAGTTTTAATCCTCTGCAACATTTAACTGATGTACTTCCTCCCCCCATTAATTTGGGAAGCAGTATCATACATCTCTCATCCACAGAGAAGACCAATAACAGAAGCTAACTTCTGTTAATTGCATCTAGATGCACCCAGCCTGCACCGTCTTCGGTATCTGTCATCTAAAAAGAAGTACAGTCAATCTTGCCTCAAACAAATACCAAAAGCTGCTCTCAGAAGATCTAAAAGCTAGTATTGCTTAGCCCTGAGATTACATTCTGCAAATACAGTTACAAACAACAGAAACACTCTTTAAATAAAAAGCTCACGACTTTGTTTCTACATGCTCAGAGTTTCGGCAGAGGTGAGTTATATCTGACCATTACTCCTCAAATGCGAGCCCAGAGGGCTAAATACCACAGTGAGTTAAACAGGCAGAGAGAGTTAACTTGAACTAGCAGATTGGGCCTGTCAGAACCAGCTTAGAATCCTCTTCCCACTGCATGTGTGAAGAAACACCGAAAGTTTTTTAAGTAGGCAATGTCAACTCACACGGGAAGCAGAACAACATCCTCAAGGTCTCTTGACATCACTGCAGATATTTACCACTGACCTTTTAACTCTGGACTCCTTGTCACGTTTGCCCAGAACTGACATCTTGTCCTAGCTTATTCACCAAATTTTATTCCCCCTAAGTGAGATCTTCACCTCTCAGCAATACAATCAGTGTTCGCTTCCTCTTAACTGTCCCCATCACACAGAAGATAAAGACATGAAGTAGTCCATTCCCTGAAAGGCACACCCAGCATCCCTCCCAGCTGAGTTCTCAAGTCTTTGCTGTCCCTGCTAGAACCCTCCAAACCATTTCACATTCTGTATTCAAGGAGCACCAATGCAAACAAGTTGATGAACATCCCCTGGCTCCAACACTGAAATTTGGATCATCTTTGCTCTGTTCCTCATATCTTTGCCTCATCTTTATTTCCTCAATTTAACCACAATGAAAACATTTAATGAGAAACACAGCAGAAGCACTGTGAAGTAGAAACTACTTGTTCTTCTCATATCAGGCTATTTAATGGGATTAAGCTCAAGCATTCACAAGTTATACTAAAGCTCTCATAAACATTTCAAATTCATTCCAGCATTGTGCTGCATAAAGATCTACAATGAGACTCTGGCCTAAGAAAGCCAGGTAACTTTAACAAGATTATATCCAATGGATCAGTGGAGGAACTGAGGGGTGGGAAAAAATACAAAACAAAAACAACAGGAAGAAAAAAAACACATCTCTACTCCTTCTTGTCCTCAGACTTTGACTCCCAGTACAACGTCTCTTTGCTACTCCCTTTTGTTCAGCCGCCTTGAAACTCCCCCTTTCTTAGCCATTCCCTTTCTTCTACTTCCTCTTTACCACCACCTCCATTTGAATTACTCAGTAGCAAACTACAGGTTCTTCAAAGTAGCACATTTATTAACAGGAACACATACGTAAGTGGTCTTTTAGTCTCATTTTATACATGAAATAGCATGCTCAGTAGAAACAAAATGCAAAATATAGGCTTTACAGTGAAGAGCATGCAATGAGTGCATCCAGAATAGGAAATATGCAGATATGATTAGTTTACCTGTTCCTAGCTGGAGACTTCCCTGCATCCTCCTGGACAGACCCAAGGCGTGCAGACAGCGTTGTAGTTGAAGAGTCTGGGTGAATCAAACTGTAGGAAACAGGAGTGTGTTACAAACATTTGAGAGACCTGGCAGTAACATCAATACAGTTCCAATTAAAGTACAGCTCATCATAATGTTACCTTCACATCCACTATAGTTAAATCAATGAGGTAATAGGGAAATCCTTCCCCATCTATAGGCCAATGAAATCAGGGGGACAGCACTTAAGACGTCTACTCTCTAGCTCGTGTTCTGCTCATCCCCTACCTCTTACATCAATCTTTTTCCCTATAACCCTTTCATACAGGTTTCTCCCCCTTTTATTACTTGCTATTCATGGGCAGTGCTTTGCGGGTGGAGGCATTATCTCCAACACATCATCTTTGCAATACAAAGATGATATCTATATCTACAATACAATGATACAATGAAATAAATACAATGATATCTATATCTACTACTAAATAGCTCATATCAGGATGCAGACAAGCTTCTGTAACACCATCACCTTTGCCCTGTTTCCCTTCAGTCCAGAAGGAAGGAGAGCAGATACACAAACACCTAAAACATTAATTCCTACTTGCAAAACTATGAGATACAAGTCACTAAACTCCCACCTACAACTACTGTACTGGTTGTGCTCTGGGATGTAGATACGTTACCAACATGATAAATGGTCTTAATGAGAAAATGTACACAATACAACTTTGCCTGAGTTGCTGTACTTGCCCAGAATACTCTACTCCTTGACTTTTAAAGGACATGACACTTCAAGTTAGTTGAAGTAGGAAGGCATGCTTCTGTGTTCCAGCTGTTCAAAGATTAGCATAGCATCAGACAAGCAAATACAGCAGCACCCTCCTAAATATCTTTCTCACTTCTTTGTCACACATGACATAAGGAGACAGCCTTATTCTATATACAGAATTTGGGGAAGAGATTGAATTCCCAAGTTTTCTTCTGACAAAAACCACTTCACATACAGAAATCACATAATATCAAATAATGTAAAACTTCACTAGAAAAGTTTTCTTATTTCAATTCGATGAGAAGAATGTGAAAAGCAAGCACAGAATTAGAATCTTGTTCTAATTCTACATGCTCCTAAACCAGCAGCTTTTGTCTTAGCACGTGGCAGCCTGAAAACACAGTTAAGACTCTAGAGCTCAACAAAAAGCCCTCCGCCTTACCTTTGCCAGGTTAGATCCTCCTCCAGAAAGATGTTGCGGCTAGCTTTACGGCTCCCAACTGGAGTGCGAGGCTCACCAGGATCCAACACTGACACTGAACATGCAGAATCTGACAGAGCATTTAAATCTTCTCCAATGGAATTGCTATCTGTGGAGTGTGCATAGCTTAAGGCTATTTTGCGGCAGTAAGTACAGGCTCGAAGATCCCCTACAAATACAGGAACCAGACAGTATAAGTGAACAGGAACAAAGAGTACGCTGTTCCTTTAGGATCAGGTGTGCAGTGGTGAGAAAAAGAAGCATTTCCTGTTTCAAAACATCTTTGCATGTTAAAGTCTAGTTCTCTTATTCCCTTAAAGAGCAAAACCCCAGATAATTATACACCAAGGGAACTTCTCCAAGTCAAATGATGCCCAACACATGATCAGTTGGAGAGAGATTGGTTAGGAGAGTAAGAGAAAGAGGTACAACAATAGCTAGTAAGACGTGACATACAAGTCAATATCTGGAAGTAGGAATTTTCATTAGGAGACATCTAGAGTTCGGTGATTAGCATTTGAAAGAGCTTCCCTTGCCCTCCATTTAGAACACACGGCCCACTTTCTGAAGTGAATATCCTTACTACATAGTGGCCATATTTGTTTTGTCATCACAGTTGTAGCAGTGGTGCTACAAGTTCTCCATGCTCTGCTTTGCGTAATTTATCAATAACTGCACACAAACCAATATGGTTAGCAGTTTAATTGTAAATGAGAGAGAGTTAGAGAGAAGAGAGAGGAAAAGATAGCAAAAATGAGAATGAGAGAGAGCAAGAGGCCTCTGCCTCGTGGTATTAGTGTATATATACATTCTACTTCATCTACGCCCCCCTTTACTATGCATAATATTATCCTATCATAGGACAGGGGAGGTCCTGTCGCATCACAACTCGTTTCCCCAGAAACGCCACTACAACACACAGTGTTGGTACAAGAAAGTAGATGTGACATAACCAACAACACACATGAGAAAAGGTAGAACTGAGTCCCGTCATCCCTTAAGATTACTTCTGAGCCTGTTAAAGACCTGCACAGCATATCTAGGAGATGGCAGAATCTGAAAGGCAATAGTACAGAGTTGAGCACACAGAGAATGGTCTACTTCTCAGTGAATAAATCCTACCTGTGTAGCCCATGAATTTTCCAGGGATCTCTTGATTGCAGCATCTACTACAGAAGATCTGCCCACAAAGTCGACAGTGGTGCCTCCGACGGAAGGTAGTGAATTTCTCACTACAGTCATAGCACTCTTTGCACTGGCTGTCAGGCATCCAGTACTGCTTCAAGTCACTGTCCTACAAAGCAAGGCAACACAGAAAACGTTTTTGTAAATAAAAAAAGCATGTTTAGATTAATGATTGCTTTGCAGGCTGTGCACATTAAAGAATAGCATCACTTTTTCACATTTGTGCATGCGCATACTTGGGTATAAACACACATGTGCACAGAAGTTATTTTTCACACAGTTTTATAGCAAGCCAGAAGACTAAGACAGTTCTTAACTGTGAGATTAAATCTAACAAGCCTTTGCCTTCTTGATTCAACATGGATGGAAACCAGAAGATGAAAAACAAAACAAAAACCATGAGCTGTACATAACAGTCAAGAAGCAACAAAGCATTGATTGCCTCTCCCTTTTCATTTGCTCCTTGCACAGCAGGTCCTCAACCAACACAGCTTATTATCAGCTGAGGTTCAGTTTTTCAGAGGTAAATTAAGCTATCAGGAATTTGCAATGCGAGATCATTTCAATAGCTAGGATGTCTTCTGAAATGATAAAGGACAAAACTATAAAGTTTTATTACATTGCCAAACTCCTCATTGTTCACTAAACAGTTGTAAAACCTGACTCCAAGACTGATGTAGCTTCAAAACTCCAGGTTAATTGCTATGTGAAGACAACTGCAGAATACACATTCAGCAGATAATGTCCCATACTGACTACACAGCAGGGGTGCAGCCATAGTTTGGTCTCAGTTTTTAAGGCTTGAAAACAAAGAGGTGAAACCTCCATGTGCTGATGTAGCTACAAACAAAGTAAGACAAATCTATCAATTATAATTCTGAGCACAACAGCTACAGTCACCATGGATGGAGGCAACTGCAAATGGTCACATGACAGCTCTGACTGTGAATCATTCTTCGCTAGAGTTCAATTCTGGCAATGAGCCCTTTTAGAGGAACTGAATACATGGGATTTTTCTTAGGAAGAAAAAGAAAGGCGTGAATTTTCTTAAAACAAGCCAAGAATAAGCACAGGAAAAAAAAAAGCTGATCTGACCAAGATGACAATTTCATAACATATTTATCCAAGAGATCTTGTACAGAAAGAGGTCAAAACTATTCAAGATAGTCTAGATAACTTTAACACAAATAATAAGCCTCAGGCAGTTTTTGCTGTGGTTCTGCAGGATGAGCAAAGTCTCCCGTTCTACCACGTGGACAGAATGGCTATTCTAGCCATAGAACATTCTATCCATATGCATAACCTCCAGCACCCCTACCCACTACCTTGACCACATTGCTTCTGTCACTTTTACTTAAGGCTGGGTGTTGAGAAATTCAGCCACTACTAATTTCTCTGTATTTTGGGAGCAGTATGGAGGAAGGAAAGTAAAAACATCTTCTAAGCTCTTTGCTTTGCTCAGCTTGAAGCCAACGTTCATAGCAAGAGCAGCCTACAAGGCAGGATTCAGAACAGAAACCTGTTACTCTGAGCAGTACCTTTCAGGATGTAACATGTGCCTTCTACAATAGTAATGTGGTCTCCTCTAGAACTAAGCCAACTCCATAGAGGGAAGAAACTTGCCTGAAGTGACTCAAGCACACGTGTTTGCAGGCAGGGGCAGCAAGGCATCAGCATTTGTACACATGCGAGTATGCTGACAACTGAAAGACCACTTCCAGAGAAAGATCTAGACTTATTAGTTTACTGCTGCATCCTACCTGTTTGAACACTAATTTCCCAATCACCTCAAAGATAAAATTTCCAAGGCCTTCAGAATCTGTCAAAAGTTGAAAAATAAGTAAGGGCCGTAATCAATGTCCTGCTAACTGTAATGAAAGGCTTCAGTTTCACACCCAAAAATATCACTCTGTCAAAGCAAAGTTTCTTTTACAAGCAGAATGGCACTTCAGTGAGTTTACTCAAAGTCCACCAGCAAAAGCTATCGAGACAAAATATTAATTTAATTAAATATACTTTTGCCTGCTCATGCCTTGTGTTCTCAGACACAGCTATTTATATCATGACTTATAAATAGGCTTGGTTTCCCCTCCTGACTAGATCCTCCCATTGAAGGCCTCATCCAAAACAGCAAAGGGAAGCAAAAGCAGCACATTAATAGCAACCACCAGACCACTGTCAGTTGAACCAAAATTGCTAACAGAACAAGACTTTCAAGTGAATATTGCTGAACGTTCATTACCACAGTAAACAGATTTAATTCATCCCCAGAACCCTCTTTACTCTTTCGGATAGGCAATGTGTTTCTCCTCCCCAGGGAGTGCCTTCAAGGAAGAAAATAGTCAGGTAATACTAGATAAGGTAATACAGAAATGGGAAGTAGTGTTAAATATCTACTCTAGGTTCAAAAAAATGAACAATTACAGACCTCTGACACGTCAAAAGCTGTCATCAATTTAAATTATTTCCCATGCACTCACACAACGAGTTCTGAGTTCATTCACTCATCCTTCAAACACGTGAAAAAAATCTTCACAATACATAAAAAAAAAAAAGAAGATCAAGGAGCTCAGCGCACAGCTCAGTTTCTAGATGCTTCGGCATACAAACCCCTCAAAAGTACCTGGCTCTTCCCTTCCATGATTTCTTTGAGGCGCTTTAAGACAGTGCTGAGGCTTCTTAACTGAACTGCTGTTCGAGGATCATGACCTCCAAGAGGAGGTTCCACTTTCCTTCGATTGTCTGCAAAGGAAGGGAGAGTAATAACGCTTATTCCATGGCACATCCACATTTACACCACAACATGAAACCCTATTGGAGAGAGAAATGTTTGCATAAATAGGCACTTTACAGTTACAGTGTGTAACTAAAGTTACAGTGTGCATCATTTTTTGCCCTTACTCTCCTCTCCTCCAAAATGAGCTTTTGAGGTCCGATAGCTTACTTCAGCATTTTAAATACTATTCTCTAGGTGTTTACAAAAACCCATTTAAATTCTGAGAGTTAAAACACCTTTTACAGAAGTGATTTGCAGTTTACCATATTAACCTTGCAATATCCTTTTAGGAAGCAGTGAAGTCTTGCTTTAGAATGCCCTCTAGGATATTAATACTCACAAAATAACTGTAACAATTGTTACCTTCCTTCTAGGACCGGTATGAGTCAATGGCTTAAGTTTAGCTTACTTACAAATGACCGCAACAAGTCTAAGAACCCCATAGCTCAGCTTCTATTACATTCAACAACTCAGAATAAAATTACCCATAAGTTAGATACTTTAAAAAAAAAAAAAAAAAAAAAAAAAAGAAGTCAAGCTGCTGAGAACTTGTACAGGCATTCTTATTTAACTACAGTAAAGAGACTACTGAATAAGAACGTAATAGTTAATCTCTTCCCTGTAAATGCTAGATTGCTTTGAATCATTGCTGTACTAGTTACAAACTGGGTCCTTCTCTCCAAGAAGGATCTGCAGACAGTCACCTTTCTACATAAACAATTTTTCTGAAGAGTTTAAAGTTTCTTACCAGCTTTGCTGCTCTCCATCTGACTAGCATTTTAATCTGATTCCCTCAGTACAGGAAAAACAGACATGGCTGCATTTTGTTTACAGCATTAGAGACCACTTATGTCAGCAGGAATGCTGACAGCACCAGCAGAAGGCTGTTAACTGTTGCACTGCAGTGAGAACTCAGCTGTGCCTCTGTGTGCCAGAGATCAAAACCTTAGAGTAATGTGATTAAAGATTCCATGCCTTCTCTTCAGGTTCTCAGTAGATATTTTAAGCTAATCAAGTTAATCGTATGTGCATGCAATGAAATCTGTACAACACAGAATACACAACAGATCATTTTAAAGAGACCTGAATACTTACATCCAGTGACTAGCCACTTGGAATTTATTTAAAAGCCAAATAAGCACACTTTCTAACAGAAACAAGTTTTTCTAGGGTGATTTAAGTGACTTTTTCAGGAAATTATTATCGGGTCTCCTGCCCAATTAACCACAAACCTTATAAGGCAAGTGATTACCAAATTATGAACATACACAGTGCTGAGGAAATGTCACATCTTAACCCTCACCGGGCCTCTTGTTAGTTAAAGACTGCTTGCTGTATTACACAAAACAATGTCAAAAGGTTATCATCTACATTAGAAAAGACATGCCATCAGCAGTAGATCATGATCAGATCACCTTCACTTCCACAAACATTAAAGTCTTTTTACAAGTACAAGCTTACACAGCAGCAACTGTTTTCTTTCCATTTCTTTCTCGTCCACACTGTCCCTGAACACAGACTCTGTATGCCAAATGAACCCCATACTGATTTCCAATGACTTATTTCTAACCTATTTGTCCTCCACAAGCTAAAAATTAACTCTTAGAGCCAAAAAAAAAAATCCTTATATTTCAACAGTAACCCTCATCCTTCCTACGTGTATTCATAGCAGCAAAATCTACACATCCTTTGAAATACATTTTCTGCCCCTTCTTACTGATCTGTGATCTGAATCTGGACCGTGATCACTACAAACACAGAATACTATTCCAGCTATAACCACCTACTAAGGTTACATGCTCTTCTGAGTTCAATTCACAGAGATTTGCTGAGCTGACCAAACACTAACATCGGATGTAGAACTTCACACAGTTTCAACAATGAACAAAGTACCCTACCAGGGATACCACAGTTTTGATAATGCAACATGAACTGCTTTCTAGTTTCCATGGCCAAAGCACACAGTTTCACATTCAAGCTCACTGTAACAGCTTGAACACTGTACTACAGTGACTTGAGGAAGATGCAAAGTATGTCGTTTTCCAAGTCATTTTTCAATGAAAAAGATGCTCTGGTAATAGATGATGCTCTTCATGCTTCCCGATAGCCAGCACAATTTCCTTAGGCCTTCTTCTTCAATTATCGCTGTCCTTTTTTAATGTCTATTAAGCCCCTTTGCCTTCCTTGTTACTGTCAGTCTGCTACAATTTTATAGCACCAACAGCTTTATTGTGCTGTTCAGGTAACAAGTTAGAATCATTTTTACTACCAATGCTTCCTCTCCAATTTGCCACTGTATCTAATTCTCCTCAAACTGGATTGGATAGCTGCGAAATCATCCCAGTACCAGACTATTTAGGTTCAATCAAGCACTTTGAAAGCACTCAGCTGGCAGCACACACAGGTGATACACACACACTCCAGTATAGCCAGCTGGGCATTTTGTTTCTGCAATAGCAGTTCAAGTTCTTCAGATTCCAGTAAAGGATGCAGCACATTAGTCTAGAGCAGGTATGTCCAATCAGATATTCAACTCAAAAATCTGAACATGACTCTTTACCAAACTTTGATAATTCCTGTCTTAGCAGAGAAAAATATCCCTCGCTTCACAATCACACCTTATTCAAGCCATTGCTTTTTGGAAGCACACACATTTTGAACAATTATTGTCAGTGATGAAGTACAGGAAGAGTAAAATTTCATCAAAGATCTCTGATGAGCACCTTGAGACCTCACTAGGAATTGCAACCACTGCTACTGAACCCAACTGGTGTGTTAGTTTCACAAAAACAAGGTCAAATATCCCACTAGTTTTTATGGTTTTGTTTCCCTCTTCTTTGCTTAATGTTTTAAGAAAATCATTTTAAATTGAAATGTTTTGTTATTTATACACTGACAATATTGTATATTTTGCAAAGGCTGCTCTGAAAGTAGTGCCTCCTATTTTATTATATTGGCCCAAAAAATCAGAGGTGGATGCTGGTGGTATGGCAGAAGAGGTTGAACCTTCTCACCAATACTCCATTTCATTTTGTTGCTGCGTGACAGACACCAGCAGAAGGGCAGTCTGACAAAATAGTGCTTCTCACAGAAGTGCATATGAAGAAAAGGGTGTCAATGAATTCTTCCATGCAAAAAAAATTTCACCCACTGACATTCACTGATGCTTGTAAATATTTATGGACACCAAACACTGAATATGAGCATAATGAGGCAGTGGTGACAGTGGGTCGCCTTTGCTGCTGCAGACTTACAAGCATGGCATGCAGACTTTCGTTCATCACTAGTGTAAATGCATGATTAATGGTGGTGACTATGTTGAAAAAATAGTGTTTGGTAGCTGGAAATTTGCTCTATCAAATACTGCGCTCTTTATATACGTTCTTGTTTCCATGAAAATAAAAAGGAGGCATTGCTTTTGGAGCAAACCAGGCATATGCAGCACAAGACAATTAATGTTCACTAAATGCAACCCAGACAAGCCAAAAGGTTGGACATCTATGCCCCAGAGGAAAGCCACAGGTCAGTGCAGACTCTCAGTAGTGGTTTTTCTACCATACAACCCACAAAGTATCTTTGACCTAAACCTGGTATCCAGCAGTTCCTCCTATTTTTCACAAATGCCATTACATGCCAATATACTGTTTTGATGTAAGCAGTCCTGAAGGAAACAGACAACTGCAATCCCACACATTTGATACTAGACGCTTTCCTACAAAAGCCACCATTCCTTTTTGTCTTGCACTTGCCAGGCAGCACGGTCCCTGAAGAACAAAAATATCTCCTATGCAGACAATGCAAGCTAATGGACATATGAAGGGTAGGAGTCAGCATCTTCAGAAGCAATTCCATTCCATCACTGCTTAGAGGCACCAGCAGCCTTGCTCCAAATCTTTTATTTATTTATTCATTTCAGTTTGCTTAAACTTGGCATAATATTTAATTTCAAGTAGACTAAGGAGACCTTGGCGAAGGACTTGACCATCTTCCTGCTTACACTTGTCCCTGTTGTTTAGAAGAATCTCTTGAGAATGAAGGCCAAAAAAACACTCAGAACTTGCAGATACAACGTTACAAGAAAACTCAGCTAGATCAGACAGGTCCTTGACAGTGAACAAACTGGGCGAACTGAACCACAAATCACGGTATTTGCATAAATTACATCACTTACTTTCATACTTGGGTGTCTGAGCAAGTAAAAATACCTGCAGTAAGAGGTACAAATAAGTTCACGATTCTTTTTAGCCAGGACAACAAATTATAAGATTTTTTTCTGCAATCCAGCATTAACAGCAATGGCAGAAGTTAAATTCTCTTCCACTCCATATTCGGCAATCCTCAAAGATCTGTTCATTCAGTACCTCTTAAGACAATAAAGCATGAGAACTGATTTTCTAAAGCTTGTTTCTGGAAAGAAGCAAAGCCCAATTTGAGAGAAGGGCAGAGGCAAAGACTTTTCCCTCCTCAAATACAGCAAGATGGACCTGAAAAAGCCCTGCAAAGCCTCTCCACCCAACCTGTAGGCTTTTACTTGAATTACACAGCTGGTGTTTGTTACAGCACCAAGGTTAGCAGCAGATGCAGAAGATGATCTATCCTGAGTCAGGCCGCTCAACACCAAGTATGCAGAAATTTCTTCAGGAAGTCAGCAAGTTCAGTTTGGTCTTGTTTTATTTCCTTCTAGATGGAACTCCAGCGTCTAAGCATACTTTCATCTGAACCCAAGAATACGTATTAATTTTCTGAAAAGCACTTGGAATAGCCCAGCAACAGTTTTTGACTAAGTCTTACTTTTCTGGCTGCACACTCCCAGCAGATGTCAAAGATGAAGATTATTTCTGCCTTCTATTGTACCAAATCACCTACCTTACCTAGAGGTTTCTAACCTGCAATCCAGAGATAACACCTAAGTGATTTACAACAGATAATTAAGAGTGAAATAAAGTAAGTTGACAAACCAGCTAAGAGCACACAACTGTACTTGGGGTGCTTGAGAAAAACCCTGGGGAAGAAAAAAAAAAAAAATAATAATAACCCACATCATACCAAACAAACAACCCAACTTCTTTGGTTTGTTGAGACTGAATAGCACAAACAGCGCCAGAGTGCAATGAGGAAGACAATGGACATGGTTTCTGGACTAAGCACTTTTCTGAAAAAAGCATACACATTTTCTGTGTTTAAGATCTGATGTGTTTGCAACAGGTACCATACTCTTGGAAATAGTGCCTGGCACAGGATCTTTACCCAGCCTTGCAGCTTGTTCAAGACTATCAAACAGATCTCAGCAGGGACTTCTGCAATCTCTACTAACCAGCTCTTCCATGTCTTCAGAAATGCAGCTGTACAATGGCTTTATGAAATCACATTCAACTCTCCCTCCACCTACAAGAAATTTAGTATAGCATGTGGTAACTGACCCTAAGTTACAAACAAAAAGGTTCAGACAAGTACCTCTTCGATTCCCTTCTACACAGCTAAAAGAAAAAACTCCTTTGACACCAACTGCAATCTCATTCAGACTGAGCTTTTGCAGTTTGCACATTGCAATTAAGAAACTGAAGTCTCTCAGAACAACCTGCCCTTTTTCGCTATCAAGATTCAAGTTGCTTTAATGCATTGGATATATTTTGGCAGCCTCTTCCATTCCAGTGTTTTGCCATTGAAACAGTAGAACCACCACCAACAGGTATTTTGCTGGGACCCTGGAAAAGCTGGAGGTATGCTTCTGAGGTTGAAGTGCAATCTCACTGAGGCAGTGTAGCCTGATACCAAATTCCACTGCTGACCTACACAATGAACCCTCTGTTCACCTCCTTTCACCTCATTCCAAAGCAACCCAGACTAGTTGGTACAATATTCCCTTGTAGCACAAGGAGATGAAATTACCTAGGGTTGAGGAAGATCTTCTTTGTAGCTCACCAGTTAGTTGTTTTTTGTACGGAACTGGTGACCTCAGAGACTGAGCCCTGGGGGGATGCTGAGGACTGGACCAGCTGCTGCTCAGTGCCTGTGAATCAGTCTGTGCTGCTTCTGCTCTCTCCGCTGGGGATGAAAGCCTGCCATCATCTGCAGTTGACAAAAAGCAAAAAAACAACCATTCAGATACGACAGAGAAAATCAGTAGAATATGCAAAACCCTCATTTGGATCATTATTATACATAACAAAACATATGAATTTTTAGTGTGAAAAGTGCCATAAAAACATGGAAAGAGGTCAGTATGCAGAACTAGTCTGTTAAGGCTCAGGCTAGTCCAGAAACAACCCTAATGTGAAAAGCGTTTTTAAAAAAATAGCAAGCAGGAACTATTTCTGACATGGAATAGTTACCCTTTATTATCAGCTTCTGCCTTCAGAGGAGATTTTTCAGTTATGTTAGCAGCCAGTACTGTGGTCACTTTAAAGTTACCACAGTCTTTAACAAACCACCCTTCTCTGTCAGAGGATCAAGCACAGACAGGTTCTCAGTGATTCCAGAAACATGCCCATCTTGCGTGCTGTTTCGCAGACGTCTTTCAGAACAGCACTTTGCTGACTCCAGCTACATTTGCCAGAGACAAACAAACTAAACCAATATTGACCAAACGTATGTTCCTTTCAATAAATTAATTAGGACAGGTGATATTCTACTGTACAAACTAACAGCACTCGTATCAAGCAATTATTTTTCATCCTGCCTAGGAATAATCCGAACAGATCAGCTTACTTATGCAAAAACCTATCTTGGCTCCTTTTCCTCAGAAAGTATGTATGCTTCACAGAGCTGGAAAATGAACAGATTAAACAAAAGTAGCTGACTGGGCTGCCATCTCCAGCAAAGACAAAGGTAGTTTTTGCATGATGCACTCAGGTGCATTCTTTCACCATTTTATGCAAGATTCTTCAAGAAACAAAACAAAGAACTCACATAGTTCTATAAGAGCTTGTCTAACAATAACATAAGTGTTTCCTAATAGACACAGCACAAAGGCCAGCATCAACTACAACACTTTAATATACAAAGCCTTCATAACACTTGATGGAGAACACTTAAGCCATACAAATTAAGGATGGACTTGCTTTAAATACACTGATTTTTTGCAGCTCCACTGCCTGCCACCCAAACAAAGGTACAGAGGTAGATGAGGAGTGGAAGAAGTCTGGAATAAGAACTTGCTTCAGAAAGGCAGGCAGATATTTCACTTATATAAGCTGGCAAAGGGTTACTGCCGTTTTTGACCCTGAAAACTTAATACAGGCAAGGGACACTCAGACAGCCAGATAAGAAGCACCGTGCATTTTGTGCTGTCTGCTGACTGGCTTGTCTTTGACCTTCACAGGCAACCACAGAGCTCAGGTGCAAGACGTTGGCTATCTTCTCCCACAGCAAAGCCACCCAAGAGCGAGACATAACATCTCGCACAAAAGATTGACTCACCATCCACTTGGCCAGTGGTCTTACATTATACTCTTATGTTCAGAGGTCTTTCCACAGGCTTATGTGGCAGCAGAGGCCCTTAATAAAACAGACAGCACAAAACTCATGTAAACATATTCTCCCAAGCACTCACCCTTGCTGAAACGGAAGAGATTTACAAAAGAGCTGTAGGCTGATTTAAAAGGAGGCTCATCCTGGTCAGGAGTTAGGGGTTTGAAGTGAGTGAGATGAGACGGACTGCTAGGAGAACGAGGTAGATCACTGGTAGAATCCAGTGTTGGAGATCGCTTGTCATCTGCTGCCATTTCACGTGCCCTGAAAAGAGTTCAGCAACATGCATTATACACAAGGTGGTGAAACAGATCTCTGCAGTCAACCAAAAAAGAGGCATCTCAAATGCTGAGGGAAACCCACCTACCATATACATCTGCTATTAGCACAGGTCAGAGAGCCAGAATTAGGGGTCCAAGTCCCCTCTCTGGTCAGTAACAAGACAGCAGCACCACAAGAGGTAGCAATTCAAAGCTGCTAGCTAAAGATCCAGAGCAACCAGATTAAGAAAGCAAACATCCACAGAGCCTGACAACATGTTTTGGTTGTTGCTTTATGGGATTTGACTCATCTGAATTTTTCAAATGCAGACTCCACATGCATACTGAGAAGTTTCAACTTCAGGTTTTAAAAAAAAAAAAAGCATTCATGCTGTGACATCTGCAGCCATCGTAACAACTAAACTTGTATACCTCAGCAAGCATAAGACACGCTTCTTTTTCTGGCCAGGTTAACTTCAGAAGGGGAAATACAATGAAATGCACATTAAAGCAAGACTGAAAGACTAAACTTGTTTGGTGGCACACAGCTTCATTCCCTTTGCAGTACAATGCAGAACCTTGTGCAAGTCACCAGCACAGCAACCCAAGCTGTGCTCTATTTGCTGCTGTATCTAACACCTGCAAACTTCCTTGTTTTCAAGAGTAGCTACATTAAACGAAGGAAAGGGGGGGTAGCTGTGTTAGAAAAGTCATACCTGTTGACCCCATTCGCTGTGTACCAAAGCCTTCATCCATATGACCCAGAGTCATACTTTCCCACGCTATATTCTTAAGCCTCAACTGACCCCGATAACTTCCACTCTGGCAATGCTATTCGTACAAGTTAAGGTAGGTACTTCCTTCATCTTTGCTTAAGCAAGACTGGGTAAAACATCTGAAAAAGTCACAACACAGGGAGCTGATGTGACCAGCTGACCCCGTTTATCTCTGCCCAGGATCAAAACCGTTTAACAGCCTACTTCCTGCTTGGCAGCTGATGCATGCTCCGTCATGAAGTCACAGTTCCCACAGCTGTTTCCTACAGCATATACCCATTTTGCTGTCTGGAACATTTTCTTCTAAGTTTTCAGAACTCCCTCTAACAACCCCCACAGTTTCTGCATGACACTGGGAATGCTAACAGGCTGCACTGCATGCAGCTCAGGCACTGAGATCTGACTGCTCCCACAACAAACACACAACACAAAGTATCCCTAAATTACCCATATCACTCTTCAGCATACTGCCCTGAACGGCAAGCACCCTGGGCTCACGTTTTCCTGTAATATTCCCATAAAGCGTATAGAAAATGCCTTCTTCAGGTAAATTAGGGTTTGCTTTTTCAATACTTAAGATAATTGCTAACTTCCATTCTAAACAGTGCTCACAGGAGGTGCCTGTGCTCCTCCCCACAGCACCAAATCAAAACACCATTACAGATCCAAACAGCAGTCCCACAACAGCTAAATTCACCTCACAGTAGCTGGCTACAGCCCAGCAGGGCAGGAGAACAAGCGAGTTCTGGTACATGCACACAACACACACACAGGCCTGGAAAATAAACTTCACCTTCGAAAAAAACAAAACAACCTGCTTGCTTCTATGGTGGCAGTAGCAGCACCACTAAAGCTGCCGGGAGGAGTGCAATCCTTAGCAATGACCCCGCACACACCGGGCTCCGCGCGGCGGGAGGCGGGTACCGGGCAGCAGCACAAACCAGACGCGTACCCCGACTTCTCACCAAGCGGCGGCAGGGGACGCGTTTAAGGCCATTGCAGCTGCGACGCCGCCAGCGATCATGCGCTGCCCGTCAGCAAAGCGCCAGCAGGGGCGCGTGCCAGGGAGGGAACCTGGCCGGCAGAAGGCCGCCACACCCGCTGCCCACAGCGCCCGCGGAGGGCCCCGGGGCCATGCACGGCTCGGCACCGCCCGGCCCGCGGCTCCCACGGCCGGGCGTTTGGATGCAGCGCACGGGACCGAAGCGCGGCTGCAGTCCAGGGGCAGTGGGCCTGCAGTGTTTCGTGAGGCCGTGGGTGAAGCGGGGTCTCGCCAAAGGGCCTCGCGCGCCCTGCGAGAGGCCCACAGCGGCCCAGATGCCACCCAGAACCGCACAGCTCTCACCTGCCGCCCGCGGTTACCGGGCCGGGTGCAGGCCGCAGGAGCGGGCACCGCCTCCCCCCACCCCGCCCCCAGCCACGCACAATCGCCCGCCGATGGCGGCGCCGGACCGAGACGTCGCTAATCGAGGCCCCGCACTCATCCACCCGCCACTCGGGGCCGTTGGGCGGAGCAGCCTCCTACCAGGACCCGCCCCGCGGGCACACTTGGGACCGCCGCCTCCAGCGCGGCACTGCGGGCGCGTCCCCGCGGCGCTCCTCCCCGCTCTCCGCTGTGCCCGCTGCTTCCCTCAGCGCGGGGCACCCCCCGGGCTGAGTGACGCGCGTTTGCGCGTTTCCCGCCCCCACCCCCAGAGCGCCCAGGCCTCGGCGCACCCGCCTCCTCTGGTGGGGCGGCGCGGCCCCACTTACTGCGGCTGCGGCGAGAGGGCGGGGAAGGCAGCGAGCAGCCCCCGCCGCACCCCGGCCCGCCCCCGGCGGCGAGGAGGAGGGCTCGGGAGGGGCCGGCGGGGGGTGGGGGCGAGGTCCCATAAAGGGCTCCGCGCCAGACCCAGCCTTGCAGTGTCGTGAGCAGCGGAGTGCGGTGCGGTGCGGGCAGGTAATGCTGCGTAGCTCAGAGTGCGGCGGGCGGGGCCGTGCCTGTGCCTTTGTCTGTGCCTTTGTCCTTCTTCTCTCTAGTGTAGTATTTTCTGCGGGGTGGATTTCTGACTGGGTTGGGGTTAGTTTTTTTTTTTTTTTTGTTCTCTTAGCGTGTCGGTAAGAGAAAACTACGGCCACTCGGCTGTACCGGTCCCTTTCTATTGGGGGTGCCTCTGAGCGCTTCCAGTCGCCGCGGGGTGCCCGCACCTCGGACCCTCTCTGAGGCGTGGGGCTCCTTACTTGGCGATCCACGCAGTGCCCCTGCCGTGACGCCCGCCTGGGGCCCTGCAGCCCTCGATGCTAGGCTGGTGGCGGTCCGTGTTGCGGCCTGGGGCCGAGTTCGGGTGCGGTTGCGGCGGGCTGTCATAGGCGGTGTGGGAGTAGGGGCGGTGGGCTGGGAGACGCTGCAACGCGCACTGGGCAGGCCCGAGCCGGAGAGCTCCTGTAAGGCTGTGCTGGGAGGTGTTGCAATAGTTAACTAGCGACTGCTGGCTCTCAGTCCTTACTGCAAACCAAGGAGCGTTTAAAATTCGCTCAGGCTTTAAACTGCATCGGGTTAAGTGTAGAAGGTTCTTGTAAGCCCTTTGCTGACCTTTGTCAGCTCTGTAGAGTACAAAACTGAAGTGAAAAGGTGGCAGGAGAAGGAAGTCCAGAGGGAGTCTTCAGGGCAGTGCACCTGTTGGCAAGCTGGCCCTGACACTGAGAGAAGGGTACTGGGGCTGTGACCAGGGAGACCTGCAGGGTGCTGTCAACTCCTGAAGAAGCGGCTGTGCCAGTGTTCCAGGAGGATATATCTCAGCGGAGGCACATCTTGTGTATCTTTGTTTTCCTGCATGGCAACACTGCTGTAGGGTTCTTAAGCTAGTTTTGCAAAACCTATTGCTATGAGAAGACTGATATTGTCTGATCTTGTTTAATTAAGGATCAAACCACAAAAAGAGTAACGGTGGGTGGGGCTGTGGCTTAAATGATGACCAAAATTCCTCAGGCTGTGCAAGTACTAAAAGCCAAACTAGAGTCTCCTGGCTAATGACCTGCGCCTAGGCCATGGGGCTGTAAGACAGTCCTTATTTACATTGCTGTTCCTGGAAAGTGGGCACAAAATACTTGTATAAATAAACTGAGCATAAGCGCAGTGTGAGCACGTGATGTTAAACTTTCTCTCGAGAGCTGGAAAAACCTAATATGAGACAAGATTTTATCCTTCTGTAGGATAGAAGTGTCTAACTGGTTCATTTTTCAACTTTATGTGCTCATATTAAATTGGGTAAAACAAGGTTGTGAGTTACTGAACACTGAGCCTGTTCATCTAGGTTAAGCCATTCATGGAGCTCAGTGTCTGTGAGACTGTAAGTTGAGGCACAAGGCTTGGTGTCTCACTGTACTATCCCAGCAGCTACGTACAAGAACTGGACTGTCTTGGGGGGAAGAAAATGCCAAGTCATAGCTCTTGCATAATTGGAGTTGAGAACCAAGGAACCGGATAATAAAAAAAGCAAAGCATTGTGTTAGAAAAGTTGAGTGGATTGCAGGGTGGTTGTTTGGTTGGTTTTTTTGTTTTTTTTTTTGTCAAGGAACAAAGTACAACTGGAGGGGTAGAGTTCAGATTTTTTTTTTTTTTCTAAGGCTGAACAAATATCTTGGGAAACTTCTGTTGCATATAGAAAACAAACGTGTCCAGTATTTATTTGACCAGCAGAAGTAGAGCTTGCCAGGAGAAAATACTGTCAATGTATTCCTGCTTCCTCATTCCCTGGAGAAAGAAGCTTTTAAAGAATCTGATGTACTCATCTTAGTGCCAGCAGTCTGAGCTGCCATTAAAATAAATGTCAACCTGCTTTTTTTTTTTTTTTTTTTAAAGGAAAAAAATAGGAGGAAACAGGCAACTGGACTAGACATGATAAAGTCTCTAAAGTGCCCATCTCCTGGTGTGAAATTTGGGTGGAAAGAGTTTGCTTTCAAATTCCCTTGTAAAACCATAATTCAAGCTCTGAATTAAGCCCATGCCCTTAAATCTTAACTGTTAACCTTTTATTTTATCCCCAGATCTCTGAGAGCTGGGATTCCAAGAACAATATGGTTTTTACAGGACTTTAGAAGTGGTTACGTATGCAACATTAGTACCTCTAATTGTGTTGTAAAAATGCAGGATATGTGTTCATAGTTTTTAACTTAGGTTCTTTTTTTTCTTTTTTTTAACTGCAGATCAAGATGTCTAAAAAAATCCATGGAGGGTCTGTTGTGGAGATGCAAGGAGATGAAATGACACGGGTCATCTGGGAATTAATTAAAGAAAAGCTGATTTTTCCTTATGTAGATCTGGATTTGCACAGGTAATTGCTCTTTATTACATTCAGCCAATTGGTACCGCAATTTGCATGTGTCATTAAGCATTGCTCAAGTTTCACTTACTGTCTTATCGCTCCTCCAGCACTTACATGGAGAGGCTAACTAGACCTTTTATACTGGTAACATTCAAAGCTGACTCCCTGGCTGTTACCCCAAGGGCCAATCTCAATAAGGACTGTGAAAAATGTGGGCTCATGATGAAGGTACTTTGCTTAATTCTCCCCTGGTATTCTCTCTGGGGATTCTTCACAGCACTACGCAGTGAATGCTTAATAAAAAGTTCCCTCACAGTCATGGTTTGCATTGTCTTCTATCTTCATTTTGCAGTACCTGGGCAGTCTGGGTGTGGTTTCCTGCAGCCTAAAGAATTAGGAGCGTGGGATATTTCTGCCATTCCCTGGCTTGAAGCCTAGCATCTGTGAACTCTAAGAAGGTTTAGAGCTTCTTGCCATTTCTGAAGACCTGCCTAGAGGGTGAAAGTGTAGTTGTAGGGCACAAACTCTGACATAGGCTGTGCTCCACACTCACTTCTGGGAAAAACAAATATTAGTAGCTGGTATGGTGAAGGGGACATGCTGTGTATAGCATCTGGTCAAGCAGAACAAACAGTTCCTTTCCTTTCAAGCCACTAAGCTTTAATTATTAGATAAATATACAGCAGTGTTGCTCTTCTCTGTGTGGAAAGAGGACTTCCATGGTAGCTGCCATTATTAAACCCACAAGTCTGACCTTGTACCCTGCTCTTGAAGTCACTTGTATGCCACCTACATCATGCTTTCTCCTTGCTAGTGTTGAGACCCAGACAAACAGGAACTCAGCAGCACAATGTATATGCACAGTCTGGAGAACATCTATTTTCAAAGAACGGTGGGAGGAGACAATGCAGACCCCTAGCTGAGCCAGCACAATGGCTAGATTCATGCAGAGCTGGCTGTGCTTCAGGGCTGTCCCACGCTGGGCGCTCTCAGAAAGCTGTTAAAACAGTGAGTGTAGGAAACGTGCTTCCTCTGAGTGTTTGAGGGAGACTATTGGCAGTTGTGTTGCCAGAGCAGGGTTGTGAGTCCATTGCCAAAGCAGTTTTCAATTTGAAGCCTGGTGTGTTGCTTTGTGTGCTTCCTTAAATTAAGGAAGCAAAAACCTTCAGTACAAGAGATGTGAAATAAAGGCCCATATTCACTTGGGGATTGTGCTGTTCCATACCATGAGAAAACCAGGCAGAAAGTTCCATTGCTAAGAAACTCAAAAGAGAAAGCAAAGATGCAGACTGTGTCTTGTGCTGGAAGATAGGCTCAGCCATAAACTAAAGTTGTGTTTTGTATACCTTCCCACCGGCAGCTGAAATATGAGCCTGTGTGTTTATTAGTGTGGATGCTGCTGGAGTGGAAGGAATAACTTCAGTTATGGCAGAGTGCTGGAATTACGGGGTCTGGTTTCTTTTCTATTGGGTGTGAACCAGTGCCCTGGGCAATTCTGACTGTTTGTGGGTTTGTTACAGCTATGACTTGGGCATTGAGCACCGTGATGCTACAAATGATAAAGTGACTGTGGAAGCTGCTGAAGCCATAAAGAAATATCACGTTGGCATCAAGTGTGCCACCATCACTCCTGATGAGAAGAGAGTAGAAGAGTTCAAGTTGAAGCAGATGTGGAAGTCTCCTAATGGGACCATTAGGAACATCCTAGGTGGAACGGTCTTCAGGGAGGCTATTATCTGCAAGAACATCCCCCGATTGGTGTCTGGATGGGTGAAACCCATTGTCATTGGCCGTCATGCTTACGGGGATCAAGTGAGTCACTTCAGTGCTTATGTGTCTTATGTATCTAAACAGTCTTTGTCGTGAACTAGGACTCCCACCTGGAAGTAGGCACTCACTAGTAATTTTTGCAGCACCTGGCAAGGAGCACGAGAGCCTCTTTCATGCCTTTGTTCCTTAAACACTGCAGTTGTATAAGCAGTTTCATGAGCTGTGCTTAGATTAGATAGGGCTTTACCTAAACACGGGGTGAACCCATTCCTCTAAGTTGTTTTCCTCAATTCTGCAGAATCCTCCTCAAATGTTGTTCATAGCAAAAGCAGACATGAGCAATTTGTAGAAGTGAGGAATGTTGCCTTGGTGTGTGGGTGGTGTTTTTTCTTACTTTTTTGAACTTGGATCTGTCTTCTAAACTTGATATCAACAGCTGAGGTTTAGACAGCACTCCTGCATGGTGTTCATAATGGACACATCAGGCTGTGGAATGAAGCAGGGAAACTGCCATTGGTGGAGGCAGTACAAGGCCACGGGAAATGATCATGTAGCACTCAGTGTAGTTGTCTTCGGGCAGTCTAGAGAACAAATACCAGCTATGCTGCTCCCTGGGTGATGATGCCCTGCAAAGCAACCAAACATGACAGAAGGAGAGTCTCTCAAGAAGAGTGACTGCTTAAATGAATGAGTAAATCCAAAACTGAGGAAAAGTTGTAAGATTAGCTGGGATGGGATGGTAAAATAATAAAGATCGACGCTGGGGCGGGGGGAAAAATGTGGTCCAGCATCTTTAATAGTATTTAGTAACTGAGAAGGTCAAATGATAATTAACAGTGGATTAATGGGGAAGGATTAAAACCCTGACAAAGCACAAGATTAAAACAAAGGGAATAAAGTACAGGACATATTAGCAAGACACTTTTATAACTTCAGAACACCTTCAGGAACAGATTATCTCAGTAGGAAAGAAACTACTTGGAGAAAGGATGACAGGCTACAAGGAAATGTAACAGTAAATAGTACTGTTTAGGACAATTGGGAAAATGTGTAACAATTTATAGAACACCAAATTCTTATGACATCTGGAAGGCCAATCTGCACTACAATGGGTATAAGTAGTGGCTTTTGTTAAGATCCTCTAGGATTTAGCCTTGTTCATGAGATCAGTGGTTGTGATATGAACAGCTTGGAGGGAGGGAGGGAGAAAACTTTCTATTCAGAAGCCACAAAGCACTCTGAATACTTGGCACTTTAAAACTTTTGTGCATCTGCAAAAACATATGCTCATCCACTTGGAGTCCAAGAATCTACATGCATTTTCCTGTGACAGGGGATAATCATTTCTGACACTGGCGGACCCTTGAGTACTTACCTCTTGCCACTCTGGTAAGATAATCCAGGGACCACATGGCCAGTGTAAACACAGCCTATTTAATAGATCTATTTATTGTAAATGCATCTCTGCACCTTATCCTACCCTGGATTATCTTCATGGTTCTGTCCTCCTGATAGATAAAGCTGTCATAAAATTATCATGACAATTTTTTTTGACAGTACAGAGCAACCGATTTTGTGGTACCTGGGCCTGGAAAAGTAGAGATGACATACACTCCAGGAGATGGAGGCAAACCAGTCACCTATCTGGTCCATAACTTTGAAAGTAGGTACTATTTCTAAGTTTTGCTTGGAACTGATATTTCTTGGTTTAATTCAACTCTGAATTATTAGTCAGATCTGTCTGCTGGTACAGTATCACTTTGGGAGGTAAAGGATGGAGAAGGCCTGGGTCTTTTTCAGCTGACCGGGAAGTACTGAAAGTTACTTGAAACTTTCTTGGGATCAAAGCAGCACATCAAGTATGTAATCATACTAGGCTAGTCACGTGTCATGTTCCTTTTATAATGACTCTGGTAGTGACATGCATGCTCTTCCCTCTGTTCAGAGGGGAACTTGCTATCTAAATAGTGCTTGACCTGAGGGGAACTGTATTTAAGAGCAATCCAGATACAGTTTTTCCTGGCTGTAGTTTGTCTTACTGTGCTCTATATATATTAAGCAGATTTCCTCAATAAAAATGAGAAATGATACTAATTCCCCCAAGGTAGGTAGGAAATTTGACAAGAGTACTCCTGTCTGCGTAGGCTATAACTGTTTTTATATATGCATTCACAAAGGTATTTGTGTCCTGGCAATACTACTTTCCTGATGCAGGTATTGCTAGGCTCGGAAAGAGGAGTTCTAATAGTGCTGGGCTGTGTTGCATAAAACAATTAAGCAATTACCTACACCCTTCTAGAAACCAGGATATTTATGTAGGGTCAGGACCAAGGAAAACTTTACACTGGTTATCTGTCTTAAATGTTAATGGTCAAAAGGTTCAGGATTTAAAGCTTGACGGTAACCTGTGTACATGAGCAGGCAATGCTATATAATTTCTAGCTACGGTGACCTAATACATCTATATTAACCACACAGATTAGCAGTTTGTATGTATTTAGTTTGGGAAACAGGTACCAAAACTGCTCTGTTACTTAATGCAGTTGATTTCTCTGGCATTCTTGCTCAAAGGAAACCAAATCTCTAGCATTTTGTGCTGTGCAGCCTTCTACACAAAATTCACCTGCTTCACTGCCAGTTCTAATATGTTTTCATTTGATAGGTGACTGGTGAACTTGTATAGATATCTGACAGTCCTAGCTGTCAGTCTGATTCACTGTCCTGATGCATTGCATCAGCAAGCAGAAAGCAAGGTAGTATCAGAGATAGCAGATCGCTGTGTGCCCGTTTGCCAGTACCGCTCCACGGTCCATAAGGGAAGCTTTTCCTGTTGCTGAAGATGCCTTCAACCTTGATGCTGATTCAAGAAATTTGAGTTCACAGTAGGATTGAAAGAAGCTTTTTCTTTACATGTAAACAAGTATTTGAATAAAACTAAATAGCTGTTGCTGTAGCAAGTGTGAAACCATTTCTCCTGAGAACAGTCTTTCTAGATGATCAGACCTTGTTCTGCCCTTGACTCACTAAGGGAAGCAGGGGAACAACATGTATTTTCATTAGTAACAAGAGTTCCATTCCATGCCAATGCCAACTTCAGTGACCTTGCTATCACTGAAAGCAGGTATATCTCTGGCTTTTCCCTTCTTTCTCTTGCATGCCTATTCATATAGTAGTTATCCAGAGGTAAGGACAAATGGCTATTGGAAAGGTTGTTTTTTTTTTCCAAAATAAAACAAATGTGGAATGTTTCCAGAGTAAAGATCACTGATGGAGGCACAACAGATGACAGCAGTGGTGGTAGTAAGATGGTTGAAATGAAGAGTCTATCTACTTTTCACTCCAAAAGCTGTTCTCTGTCAATGACAAGGCTTTATGACTATGAAGTCCTACATCCTATTTTTATCCACCTCTAGCCTTTCAAATGATCTGAATGCTGATTTTCCCCCAAATAAGCTGGTCAGTAAGTTTATGCATGCTTCTAACACATCTGCATGATACTATATGAGTTATGTGAATATTGAAAGTTCTTCAGAGCCTTCACAAGACTTTACCTTGCACTTAGATGAGTAGTAAGTTCTTACTACAACTTGCTGGAAGTGAGCCTGAGCAAGTGGAAACAAAGCCACAGGGTATGCCAGACACATACAATGAAGAGATGCAGGAACGCTTGGACAAAGCAGGCTGTCATTGCTGGAGCTAGTTCTGCAGTGTAATGGAAGTCTGAAGGCACAAGGAACATAACATGAACAAACCCATTTTTAGCTTTGACTGAACCTCCTCTTCCAAACTGCTGCCTGCTGCTTCAGTGAAAAATACTTATTATTTATCCCATTAGTAGGAATTCAAACACATTCACTCCTGTCGGTTTTGCTTTTTAAATGTGGATTAGGTAGAAACTTCTTAGGGGTATTAGGTGTGAAGATGTACTTAGCTGTAAAACAAAAACATCTTACATGCATTACAGGATTGTTCCAGCTTTGAGCTGCTGGTAGTGCAAAGTGAATCTTTCCCTGAAAGAATCAGTTTGGAAATGTAAAGTATGTCAAGACACCTGGGAGTAATGCCAGTCTACCTGCTGGAATATGCTATGAAGAGACTGGCAAATCCTTAACCAAAACTAAACCTAGTTGAATTCTGTCTGTTCTGCTACTAACAGGCTGTGGAGGTGTAGCCATGGGAATGTACAATCTTGACCAGTCTATCAAGGATTTTGCCCATAGTTCCTTCCAAATGGCGCTGTCTAAAGGCTGGCCCCTCTACATGAGCACCAAGAATACCATCCTGAAGAGATATGATGGCCGCTTTAAAGACATCTTCCAAGAGATCTATGACAGGTAATTGTGATGGTTGTGTACTCCCTACCACAGTGCATCAGTCTGCAGCAGAAATGTGTCGAGTCTTGTTAACTTTTGCAGTTAATTCAGTATATTCAGACACTTGGCAGTAATGGCAAACACCCTTCAGGAGAGCTGTACAACTTTTCTGTCATAGTTTGTCCCACAGGACACAGTACTTAAGGCTTTGCTACATCTGGCTATGCTGTCTCTGCTAACAGAGCCACAGATTCTTTATGGGTTCTCCCACAATTCTGAACAGACTTGCATTGGCTGTAACAATTGAGGAAGAAGAAAAGAGCAAAGATGATGAAAATTCTTCTGGATTTTGTTCTGTGTTTTTTAAATTTCATCTCCATACACCTCACTATGCACGCTTACTTGCACAAACTGTGCATCCTGTTTTAATCTATATATCAGGGTGTTCCCATTTTTGTTTTCCAGAGAATACAAGTCCCAGTTTGAAGCCAAGAAGATCTGGTATGAACATAGGCTCATTGATGATATGGTTGCTCAGGCCCTGAAGTCTGAAGGAGGCTTTGTCTGGGCCTGCAAGAACTATGATGGGGATGTGCAGTCTGACTCTGTTGCACAAGGTATGAGATGTTTCCTGTGCTATGCTTAAGTAAACTCAATAGCGATTTCTTGCAGTGTCCTGTCATATCTTATGTAATGGCCCAAGAGATGGTGATGGGTCTCAGAAGTTATATTTCATACCCGTGGCCAGTCATGGAGCTGTCAAGCAGACAAAAAATTTGGTTTTACTTTGGCAAGAAGATCCGTTGAATGTAGACCACATATTTAATTGTAGTCCTTTACCAGATAGCAATATAATAACCAACAGCCTTTCTGTTGTAATGGTTGATCAGTGGTGAGAATACTGGTGCAATACAGATAAGCAAGAAAATTTGAAGACCTAAAGCTAGCTGTCATGTGTTAAACTTTATAGATTTGTAGCGCTTGACCAAAATCCTGTGTAATCAAAATGCCCAATGCCAAAACAAATGTAGATGAAGAAACCCACAGGGCAAGATGTGGTTTTATGTGAAATGTTCTTTCTTAAGTTAAGGCCAGCAAATTGCCTCCCACAGAACAAAGATGTGTTGGATTGCCGCACAAAGAAGCTTTCAAACACACAGATCCCTGAAACCTGCAGGGTTGGAGGTGGCACGAATGTCCAGTTCTGCCAGCTGACTGTTCCTTTCACTGAAGCAGATACTGACATGGAATTGGTTTGTTTCTTATCCCCTCTTGGTGAGGTAGCAACTGGCAGCCCAACACTACTTGCTTAGGATTCTCTGTTCTCAAAAAAAAATTTAAAAAAATCCAGCAAGTTAGGTGGAAATATTAATGTTCTTGAAATGGGGCGGAATATCTACATATCTATACCTTGTGGTTCAGCAGCACTACTCATGTGAGCTGTTACTTTGAAGTTTCAGAATTAGCTAGTTAGTTGCAGCAGCTCTGGTGTTCAAGAATGCTTGCAGCAGAGTTCACAAAACTCTCATGGCAGAAAAAAGGGGAATTTAGATAAGTGCTCTGTTTTGAAGACTGAACTATGTATTCTGTAGGTTATGGCTCTCTGGGCATGATGACCAGCGTACTGATCTGCCCTGATGGCAAGACTGTTGAAGCAGAAGCCGCACATGGCACAGTTACTCGTCACTACCGCATGCACCAGAAAGGCCAAGAAACCTCCACTAACCCTATCGGTGAGCTTCTTTTCACTGCCTTTCATTGATCTCTACACATGAAAGTACAGGTTTGGAGTAAGAATCCACATCCTTTCTGGAGAACCTAGCACCACAGAGTAGTTCACACCGGTAGTTCATAATGCATTTGTCTTTCACGGAGACACCCAGTACAAAATCAGGTTGGCATGGAGTGCAAGCAATAATTTTCATACAATCTAGCCTATGGGACATGCTGTCATTCTTCTGCAAGTGATGGATTTATAGCCACACTGCCCTTATGGTTTGGGTTGTTTGCTTTTTATTTTACTCCCCTCCCTGATGGTCCAAAAATACCAGCCACCTATCAGTCTATGTACGTTAAGTGTAAATGCACCTAGAATGGCATGTGAGAAAAACATATAATGTAACGTATTACAAGAAAGAAGAGGCACCCTTCTGTTGTAAGGACAGCTTACTGTGTAATCAGGGTCCCACTGCAGGTCTTTCTGACTTAGGGAGGAACAAAATAAAGCGGCAGGCACAAAGAGAAAATTTCAGGAGTCAGGGAGTAGTTTGAGTTTTGCTTTTCTTTAGAGCTGCACAGACACAGACAGGAAGTCTGCTGTGGGAAAGAAAACACCTTTCTTCTGTTATTGTTAAAATGTACATATATACTTACTGTACTACTTAAGTTTAGTACAACATCCTAGGAGAATCCTAGAAGGAACAGAGTAATCTAGTGTTCTTTCTCAGCTTCCATCTTTGCGTGGACAAGAGGATTAGCTCACAGAGCTAAATTGGACAACAACGCTAGCCTCAAGACCTTTGCAACTGCCCTGGAAGAAGTGTGCATTGAGACCATTGAATCAGGTTTCATGACAAAGGACCTTGCTGCTTGTATCAAAGGCCTACCTAAGTAAGTGCATGACGTGTAAATCAGTTATGCTTGGCAGGGATTTGCTTACTTGGTTTTTCTGGAAAAACGTTTGTTGGAAAGTTATTTTAGTGTACATGGTGCTGGAGTTTGGTCACAAAACAGTGCTCTTCTGTAGCCAGAGCACTACAAAGGGTTATGAAATGTTCCCTGAACCAAGTACTTCAGTGTATGCTCTTCTGCCAAGCATTTAGATAGAGGGGAAATAAAAGTATAAAGGAGATCTTTGCAGGCTGGGTATATTGGTCAGAACTTTTCCTGCCTGTTCATATATGGAGACCTACACCACTGCCAGATATACCTGGCTCCCTCTTTTCTGCATCCTTAAACAGCATCACAACTAATCTGTCATGTTTTTTCCTCCCTCAGTGTCACACGTTCTGACTACCTGAACACCTTTGAATTCATGGACAAGCTTGCTGCAAACCTGAAGGGGAAGCTGGCCTCTCTGCCCAAACTTTAAGGCTTAGGTTCTACATGAAATCTGCTGAGAAATTTCCACTTAAACTGCAGTCTACGTCACACTACATCACTACTGTGTAACATTTCAAATACTAGACAAAAATGAGCATAAAAACTTTTGAAATGTTTAAAATATACTTTTTTCTTAAACCTCTTGAGCTGCCCAGCTAAGTCTTGCTTTGCTAAGCAGCTGAATGTAATACTATTCAAGGAATCTAGGCCCACAATGAGCTTATGTCATTTTGAGCAAACGAGGTTCCTCTCTTGTGACTATTATGATTTCCTTCTTCTCAAACTGAAAGCCAGTCTATGTCGCACCTCTGGTCAAACCAGCAGTGACTTACTGGTATCAGACCTGAGAAATCAGAAACATCCTTATTGCTCCAATACTGTCCACTGAGTATAAATGAGCTCACAGGATTGTGACAGCTCTACTGCAGCCCCTTTCTTAAGGTCCTTTTTAGCGCCAGCTACAGCACAGTATCTTGATAACAAATTCCTTGCTAAGTCAAAATTGGCATCTGAGAAGAAGCACTTAGTAAATGCTGGAAACAAACCCTATAGGCTAAAAAGCCTAATGAAACTGCAGCAGTAAACTAAATGCAGGCTGTGCATTTAGATGTATTCCTCCTGACTGGATGTGAATCAGGAACTGTTCTGTCTTCCCCGTCCCATGCAATTCATTAAGGTGCAGAATGTTTCTCCAGTTGTCTGAGGTATCACATACACTCACTGTGATACAGCAAGTCAGCTTATGACTGTGAAGAACTATTCCATCCTTTTTGTTGTGTTTTTTTTTTTTTTTAAAGAATAGTTCGGTTCAGACTAAAATAAAAGCCAACTAACATTCTTTGTCTGTTTCCTTTATGTGATTAGGAGCAATGATGAAATTCTGCCTCAGAAACAGAACCAGGTACCTTTCAGTACAGTCCACTGCATGCTGGGCCAGAGAGCTGGAACATGATGTAAATGTGAAATAATTTCTCTCCCTTCTCAGAGCAAAGTTTTAATTTGTTGTGACTTGTGGTAATGTGTCAGCTCCCCTGTGATGGTAAGCATCAGGTAGCACACAAGAATTTGAAGCTATCGCTTCCCTTGATACTTTTTGTGAATGATGGGAACACTTTAGCAAGTACAGATTAGCAGCTCCATGCAGGTGTAGGTATGACACTGGGCTGGCTGCTCACTTCCCTGAAGGACCCCATCTGGAAGGCAAGCCCTTGAAAACAGAAAGGCCCCACAACATCAGTAGGCAGCCCCCAACTGACTTGGGAGAGCCCTTTATAAAAATGAAGCTTGTACATTAAATACTCTGCCTAAAGAGGTCAGAGGATGTCACAAATGTCACAGAGTTTTTATATTATCTATGTAGGAGACTTTATTTACACTTTAAAAAAAAAAAGCTACACAGAACATTAGAGACATCCTAGTAAAGACACAGAAGCAGGAACTTACAGGCTACATGTTCAACTACTCCATCACTTCTTGCTTCTTGTCTCCCATTGATGTTAGTTGGCTTGCCTTGGCACTGAGAAGTCCTACAGGAATAAGTTCTTCTTTGATATTCTTGGTCAGTTCCTTGGTTTTGGGCCTTCTCTTCTTTTTGGTTTTGCAAACAGAGGAGTGGAGGAACTCTGTGTTTGTAAACGGGTCGCCCTGCCTCAGTTTGCTGCAGAACCAGAAGCATTAGATTAAATCACCAAGAGATTTCTTGAATATACATGATTTCAGTCTCTAAAGTTTCTCAATTTTCTGAAATGCTTCCACCATAAGATGACTCAGTAGTAAAAGTTTATTCCCTATACAGTACAGCAGCTGTACCAATACAAAGAGTACTTTCTGACTCATTATATAAACAATTTCTCACTAGTTCAAACAGTGATACTGAAAAACTCAGCATCACCGCTAGCCAGCACAGACGTTTTAATAAAATCAATGTAACAGAAGACATCATTTAGGAGCTAAATGTACAGTACAGAATTAACTGTAAAGTACAGTAGCCACTGTCTGTACCAAACCAGCAGTTGCTTTGTGAAAAATTGCTTTGTTATTCAAATCCACTAGAAAAAAAAAAATATATAGGTCCAACCTGCTCATAGGGTTTGCTGGTTTCACACCAGTGGCTAGCTAAGCTCCACCACACTGCCCTCTCACTGCCACCCCAACAGCACAGGGGGAGAAAACGTGATGAGAAAAAGCTCAAGAGTTAAGGACAGGAGAGATCATTCACCAACTATGTTTACGGGCAAAACAGACTCAGCATAAAGGAGATTAAGGCAATTTAGTGCTATTAACAGATTAAAGCAGCAAGAACTTACATGCACAAAAAAAAAAAAAAGACATCTTTCCTGTCACTCTGCCCCCCATATCTATTTCTTTACTCTGAGCAGTGCAGGGGAATGGGGCCATGGTTAGCCCAACGCTTCATCTCCACCACTCCTTCACAGTCACTCCCCCTACTCCAGCATGGAGTCTCTCCTATGGGATGCTGTCCTTCCCAAACTGATCCTATATGGACTTCCCACAGGCTGCAGCTCTTCAAGAACTGCTCCAACACAGATTGATACCACAGAGTGTAATTTTTCAGGAACAAACTGCTCCAGCACAGGCACAACAGGCAGCTACTCCTCTATAAGCTCCTCACAGGCTGCAGTTCTGGCCAAGAGTTTGCTCCTGTGTGGGCTGCAACCTCCCTCAAGCCATGTCTGCCTGCTCTGCCAAGGGCTGCTGAATAGCTATCTGCTCCAGTATGGTACCCCATGGGCTGCAGGAGACTCCACCATGGGCTTTTTCTCCACCAGCTGCAGGGAAACCTCCCCCTCCTTCTTCACTGACCTTGGTGCCTGCAAGGCCTCTACATTTTCTCACTCATCTCTCCCATCTCCCGTGTCCTGTATTTTATCCTCACACTAATCCCTTATTAGCACAAGGGTACCACATATGTAGACTTGCTAAGAGATCTATTTGTTCAGTGAAGGAATAACATATTTGATAGCTTGCTAACAGAAGCCTACACACACGTATGCTAATGCATAATTAATACTTAACTGCACTGTGGTAAAGAGGGACTCACAGAAACACCAAGAGTAGGAGGGACTGAAAGACCAATAAAACATCAGAGAATTTAGCCCTGGACAGCAAGTGCGTGAGAGAAGAGCAGGAGCTGGAGCATAGGAAAAGTGTGAGTGAATAGTTTAAATCCCCACCACTTGAGACTTGGCTCTCTGTAGCAGGCTGGGTCCGGTCTCCGCCTGGATGCGCGTTCTGGTACTTCTTCCAAGCTGCGGATGAGAGATGGAGTCTTGGCATTGGTCAAGTCCTGTAGTGGCCTGATCTCTAAAGAGACACATTCACAGATGAGCTGAACAAAATGTTCCCAAACAATTTCCAAATATCCTTAGAAATACAGCTTCCAGAAGGCTTCATCACCAGGTTTCTCTGAACACTGCCTAAGCCTGAATCTAATCACATCACCTCTAAACTCAGGAGACCATTTTTGTTCCAAAATCCCACACTTGTTCCTCACAAGTAAGCTCATTAATTAAATTAGGCTTCTCACTGAAGAAAAATACAGATCTTTAATATTACAAGTATCATTGGGCTCAAATGTAGTAGCCTCTTTCTGCAAAAAAAGGGAGTTGAAAGTTCTAGTGTCCAGTTGACAGCCTGCAGAAAGCAAGCTTAAGGCACCCAGACAATCCAGGAGACTTCCAGCAAGGCTTCCTATAATGCAGGACCCTGCCAGTGTTTACTGCGGGTTTGAAAGTGAGGTCAGCCAAGGCCCTACAAAGTACAGCTCTCTTGTAGGTAGAACAGGCCTGTCTGTGAACACCTACAGAAGAAAAAAAAAAACAAAAAAAACCCCCACTCAACTCCACCCCTAAAAAGTCAGCTTAACTGCTGAACTACTGCTATGAGCCACAGGACACACCTCCAAACCCCTTGCAAAACAAAAAGAACAAATAGAAAAAAAAAAAAAAAAAAAAAAAAGAAAAAGAAAAAACCCACCTAAAAAAGTTGAAGTGGTATCTTCAATGAAGAACTCTCCTAAAGTTAAGAAGCCTGAACCCTTGCAGCAATAACCATTCATCACGAACAGCTTGCTATTGATACTCTATGCCCCAGTAACGCTGACCAATGGGCAGAGCTAGCATCAGGTTACACCTTTCAACTGTTTGAGATCAGTTTTCTAAATACAAGCATGTCCCATGGACAACAAAGTGGGAAAAGAAGGCACTGACAGGAGACACTTTCAGTGTCTCCCCAAAGTTCATGCATGGAAGAGCAATCTGAAGTTCTTAAAGGAATGCTAGCATACTACATACAAATGCAGTCACAGGAATGACTGGTCAGCTTAAGTGGAAGAGTAAATGCACGCTGATCTTTATCTCTAAAATACAGAAGACAAGCAGAAATATATGCATTGTCTGCACAGTCTTTAGTATTTATCCCCCAATACAGGTCCCCTCCCCATTCTGCCACCTACCAGGTTCCTGCAAAGGTGAACTCTGGGAACAATGTTTAAAACTTGACACAACCTGGTTTCTTTCCCCAGATGCTTCTTCTGCCCCCTTTTCTTTAAATAGCAGAGACCCTTCTGGACAAAGAGAGGATTTTTCTGGAGTTCCGGTGCCTTCAGTCTCTGAGTTTTTGGAAACCGGCAGATCTGTAAGCCCACAGCTGACAGGCATATCTGTAGAACAGATCACAGAGGAGGACTCAAAGCTCTGTGAAAGGTCCATAAGTTTATTTCTAAGTGATATGTCAGCTATCTGCTCTTCCAGGGAAGCATCCAGCTCAGACAGCAGATTGGTAGGGCAGGAATATTTCTCAATTAGTACAGTTTGCGTAGATGCAAGTTCCAAAGGACTTTCATGGAAGACATTGGTACCACTGCTCCGCTTGGCTACAGAATTGGTCTCTGGAAAAGCGGAGATTTTTCTCTTCCTCCTAGGCCTTGGTTTGCAATTGCCTTCTTTTTCCAAAGAAGCAGTGTTGACAATTTTAGTTTGCTCCTTTTCTTGAGGATCCCCTGTTTGTTTTTTATTGTTCTGAGCAGCTACCATCCTCTTAACTCTGGGAATTTTGCTAGCTTTGCTCCCAGGAATACATCTGGATGGTACCATTTCATCCAGTTCAAAATCTGTCTGGACACAATCCAAGTTCCCTGTAAGATCCAAAGGACAGACAAAATAAGTCCTCTTTCTATGTTTATCTAGTGAATCCCTTGTGCCATCTTCAGCTATTCCTTGAACACCTATAAAAGACCCAAAATTACCTTCATTTTTCTGACCACTACAACTACTTTTCGTGACAGTTTTCCTCCTCCTAATCTGATTGTTTTTACATTGCTCTTCAGCTTTGGCCTCAGGTATTTTTTCCATGCTGCTTGGCAAATTCTCCACAAAGTCATTTATTTGACTAATTACTCTAGTTTTCCTATTGGTTTTCTGTCTGATACTCTTTGTGGTCACATTGGATGAATGTTCCTGTAAAGCACGTGCATTTGAAGTCCCATCCGTCAACAAAAATAAATTTTGCAGACTGCAACCATCTGAGGGAACTTCATGACTTGAGATAGTATGAACTGGGATTTTTAACAAGCTGCTCTCCATGCTTTGGAACTCAACAATTCCATCTTTCTTAACTTGCACTAAGCCATCACTTTCAAGATTACTCAGCTGTGGTGGGTTCACCATGTATGTTCTTCTGATTCTGGCATTATTGGGAGAATGCGAACACTGCACCGCACCAGAGCCTCTGTTCTTCAAGTCCAAAGCTCCAACACAAGCCTGCTGCTCCACATCAGAAGCCTCCGACCCACTAGGCCATGCTGCAACTTCTGACAAAGTAGGCTTCTTTGCATTTTGGGTATTCTCTTCGCTTTGGGGTATATCAGGACCGTTTTTTGCACTGGTTTTAATCATATTTGTTTTCCTTCTTCCTGCACTTGTTTTTTTAACAGTCTTTTTCTCATCAGTTTTACAGTTAACTTTACCTCTAATCTTTACAGGAACAAACTCCATGACCTCACTGGAGCTGGAATCTACTTCAACACTACACCCAGTTTCTTCAGCCTGTGGCTGATCGCAAAAAGCTTCTTTAACTGGAAGTCTTCTCCTGGGACTAACAGTGGCTTCAGTAGGTGAAGCCAGTGAGCTGGGAGATTTCAGCTGTGGCTCTGTGTTGCTCTCACTGAAGCTGCTGCTATCCTTTGTAATACCGCACCAGGTTGCCCGAGTTGAAGTGACATGTGGCATGATATCCACGCTTGAAGACTGAGTGCTTGCTGCAAACCAAGTGGAACGTTTTCTCCTCTGTGTAACGTGCCCTTGTGAGAGACGATTACAGAAGCGCTTCACCATTTCATCTTCATACGGAAGTAGACAACTTTCCCAGGCAGGTGCTGACAAACTGTTGAGATTTTGTTGGGTGGCACACAAGGACTCTGTTAGTAAGACAAAAGGACTCTGTTAGTAAGACAAAATTCATTCTTAGGACTCAGAAACATAGCAGGCAAAAGTCAGCTTTCTCAGTACCACTACAAAATATGTCCTGCAATCCTACCACAAAACCAGAAGACAGAAGAAGCATGATTTTTGTTCCACAGACTCCACAAACTCACTATAGTAACTGAATTGCTCAACTTCAGTCAGAACAAAGGCATCCCAAAGCAAGATCCCCTAACCAGCCCTAATATCTAGGGATGCTCACAATCAACGTCAGAAATTACACATATGAAAAAAATCCACATGAACAAGAACTGCATATCCAATTGCACTCCAGGGAATTGCACTTTTAGACACTTCTGAAAACCTTATGTAAGCACAGTGCCTATTACTCAGAATACCTGATGAGTAGTCTTGAGATACTGTAAACATAGTGTAAACATAGTGTAAACATATGGATACCCATAGTTCTTGCAATATCAGTGTCACTGAAATATACAGGTCCTAACAGTAATTTAGAACAACAGGAGCTGTAGCTACAAGCCAAGGGGAGCTATGGCACTACATACATGCCAAATCATACCAGAACAACCAGTGAAGATGCACTTACCTCTAAAAGGGCATGAGTCAAGAAAAGCCTCTTGCACTCCCATTCCTTCACTCTGGTTCTTCCCATTTTCCTTCTGGTGGGACTGAGGCTTCCCAGCAAACTGTGGTGGCAAAGCATCTTCAGAAACAACAGACAAAGTTTCCAGGGACTTATCAGGAGCACAAGTCTGAAGATCTAATGAAGACTTCTGCATTGCTATGGAACTGCCACTTTGCTGTCTCAAATCTCTTGGCTTTGAAATGGGCACCCTCAGTGGCATTGCTGCAGTGCTGGTGAGAAAGAATAACAGCAATGGAGCATATTCCACACCTACAACATGCTAAAGAATCTAACAGAACACAGCCTTCACCTCCCAAAAGCCACTATGCTGCAACATATTTCTAAAGGCTTCAGATCCTGAAGAATACACACTGCCTGCCCAGGATAGATTTTTCACTTTACGAGCAAGTACAATTCATAAGGAAAGCACGCCTCTACACATGCAGAAGCAGGAAAAAAATACACCAAGGCAACAAGGAGGTACAGCCTTCTTCTACGTAGCTACATGCATGCTTAACTGTTCTTGTAGAAGATCATAGGAATACATCATTAGCAGAAATAAGATCTAGCTGTTTACAGTAGCTACAGTTAAACCATCACAGCAGTAAATTCAAAGGACAGGGCCTTTCCTCCAAAGGATCTACCATCTGTGTGAGACAACAAGGGCTGGGAAGGAAATCTCTTACAGCACCCTCCAGCCATAAAGAAAAAAACTTACCTGAAAGTGATGTGTTTTCAAAGGAGAGTAAAGGGCAAGCTCATGTAAAAACAAACTTGGCACTAGGACAAATAAGATGAGCAATGGCAGCAGAAAGACAGGTTAAAGGTAAATAGTGAGCAGGAATGTTTTAGAGAAAACAAGTAATGAGAAACAAACAACTGGACACATTTAAAACCTCAAGAGCTATTTCAGCATCTGACTTTAAGGCCAACCTCAGAAGATGATCGTCTGCAATATCATCAGCCCAGCTATCTTCAGTCATGCTGTTCTTCTGGCCATTAGACAGGTACAGAGGACTTGTTGGGTACTGGGGAGCAAATAAATAGAAAGGAAGTTTAAATTTCTTGCCATCACCTGTGCAAATGCCTGCCCACAGACAGTAACAGCTCAATTTCACCTAGGAGAGCGTCAAATACTTCCAGTGACCCACTCCCATTTAAAACTGTACAACCAGAGGTTCTGTCCTCCCACTCCAAGGTTTCAACAGAACTGTATCCCCTGAAGAAGACAGTTTATTCATCCCTCGAGAGCATCAGCTACACTGGCCAAGGCCTATGCCTGCAACTTCCTGGTTTACTAGAAGTTATTTACTGTGCCAATTATACACAATGAGTCGCAGCAGAATCACATTCTGCCTCCACAGGCAGAAGGATGAACTTAAACTAGTTCAGATAATCTGAGACCAGGAAGTGGGAAGATTCCACATACACTTCAAGAGGCATTAGCACCAGGCTAAAAACAAGAATGCAGCCAGAACATTTCAAGCAAGCTAAAAAAAAAAATGTCAAAAGTGTTCAACACCGAATTTAGCAGGAGACAAACACAGCCTCCTTTCCAGTACAACCAGCAGCATGCTCACATTTCCCACTGCTTACCTCAGAAAGCTGAGCCATCTTAACTGATTCCACAAGGTTTTCAAGTTCTTTCAAGATGTTATTCTATGTTGAGGAAACACAGAGAAACAATAACTGTATTAAATCAAAACATCTGTTCTAACAAGGATACTTGCAGCCATAAAAAAGTATAGCACCTCTGGGGAGAACATAGCTCAAAGGAAAGAATGTACATGTAAGTGGAGACTTGTTTCAGATGCAAAAGAAGGGGACAACAGTGACAGCTCATGCAACTCTCCAAGGCAGAGGAGAAGCCCACCCTCTGACAACTCCGTTAGTTGTTGTTAGTTCATACCAGGAAGCAGAGCTTGTTTCGCAGAAAAGCATTCTGGAAGTGGCACTGCTCCAACTCCATCTGCAAGATGACCTTCTCCTTGGCAAGCTGCTGTGCATTAGCTTTCTCCGCATTGAGGGCCAGTGCCAGTGCTTTATTGTTGTGCTTTAGGGAAACTTTAATAATGGAGGAGTTGTCTGTAAGCAAGAGAAACACCACACTGAATCAGCATTCAAGGTTTCATCCATGCCTTTCTCCTCCCTTGTCATACTTGCTTGTCTTCCCAGATTAGCCTTCCTTCAAGCTCAGATATCTACAACTCAACAGTCCTCTACACAAAGGCAGCAGTACAATTCATTCCCCTATGGTGGTAGGTACGGAATTCTCCAGAAAGCAGCAAGGAAGACTTTCCATAATAACCTGAAACACTTTAGATGCAGACATCTCCATTTTCAAAGGGTCATGCTCAGCCAGTAACCTATCTTTCAATTCTTAATGAATGACAGAATGGCTTGGGAGATGAGTACAGACAGGAATGCTTCTGATTGAGAAAATCAACTATAGCTCTCAGTCCCCATCTCCATCCAAAAAGGAGAGACATCCTTCTCATCCATCCTACTTCCCTCTGTAGCACACCCTGAGCAGATTTCAAATCATCTTTCCCAATTTTATAACAAATAAGCAGGAGTAACAGTAATATTTAATTTTATGTGCTATTTCTCCAATATTTCCCCTATAAATCCAGTTAGACTAGCTTCTACAATGGCAAGTATAAACATTAAAACACCTCCTCCATTTAATGCTGTTGATTGGATGCTAATACAGACCCTGAGGACTCACTTGCCCAGAGAGTTGTCCAGAGCCACCAGAGACACTCTCCAGCAGCCTGCAAGTGCCCCAGCTGCTGCTCTGAAGGTGCCAGCTGCTCCTCCATGGGTTCTGTGTTACACTTGCTAGTCACATATCCCTCAGACATCTTCGGACACTGCAGCGGGCACCTGACTCTTATTTGTAAGGGGACCAAATTCTCTAGAAGCCCAAAGGCTGGTAAGGAGTTGTTAACTATAAAAGCTCTCACTAAGAGACTGCCCCATCCCCGGGCCAAAGACGCTGTTCAAACAGCCCTACAAACACATTGCAAGACAAAACACACTCACTGATGATTTTAGTTTTGATTTTTGACGCAAGTGAGGCGTTCAACTTAGCGGCCCTCAGGACACCGTTTTTCTTCTCCCGCATCCGTTCTCGTACATCGCTCAGGCCGAAGGAAGCTTCGGAGGCCTTCCGACATGCCATCGCTGGAGGAAGGGCGGGACACCAGGCAGGGTTAGCGCGGCGCCCGCCGACTGTTTTTACTCGACCAGAGGCGAGATGCCGCCCCGCCCCGCCCCACTCCAGGCCCCGGCACACCACGCTGCACCTCCGCGGGCCGTTACAGCCCCCTGAGCCCTCCGCCGACCCTCCTCCCCTCAGGCCGGCGGCCTTCCCTCACCTCCCCTCCCAGCGGGACGGCAGCCCCTCGTCGCGCCTGAGGAAGGATGGAGGAACGATGGAGGAACGGCAGCCCTACCCAGCACAGACGTTAGAATTCAAACACGGCTGCACACCGCCCACCTCTCGCCTCGCTCCGCCCCGGCGGCGGGTAGGGCGGGCCGCACGGCAGGCGCGGCTCCGCAGAGGAAAGGGCGGAGTTCCCGGCGGGCGGTCCCGAATGGCTGGGATACGGGTTTGAAATCTTCCTTCCAGCGCAGCTCCTCCAGAAGGACTTTTCTTCCTCCCCCCTCAGTAATTCACATTTCAGTCCAAATTAATGCAGCCCTATCCAAACACCTTTGAGTTTATCTTCAAGAAGCTGACAGTGCATGTGCAGATGTTAAATATTTTGAGGAAGCAACGTGAAGGAAGAAAATAAAGCAAATACTTCAAAGAACAGCTTGCAGTGGAGATGCAGGGCCAACAAGCAGTACCAACGAGACTGGTAAAAAAAACGCACCTCCCTGCTGCCACGTCTGGCTGGGAAGGCCAAATGTGAGGGGCAGCGTTTCTAAGATCCTACTCCTATTGCTACTTTAGGTGGTACTCATTAATACATTAAGTTGCGGGGATTAACTAAATGATTTGATTCCTTCTATCTAGTAATGAGTTGAAAACAGTTTCCATACTGGCCCAGAAAAATCAGTCCTGCAATGGTGCCCATATGCAGACTTGCATATTTCTTTATTTCTTGCTCAGGGAATCATTGGCCTTGCATATGCTAGAGTGTAGAGAGAATACTCCGATATCCTTCTCTAATATTTATGTTCCATGCATGATAAATTCCACGGTTGGAGAGCCTAAACATGATTTTATGAAGTTTATAAAGCACACAGTTTGGTAAATTACATTAACAGTGCACAGATCAGAAACAGAGACCCTTTTATACACAGCCTTAGCAAAGAACTCCACTGTTTAAATGCGTGACACCGCAGATGGCAATTATTTAGGTTTCAAGATGTGATTAGACATGTTCCTGGTAGTAGCAGTAAAGCAAGTGCCAGTAACTGCCAAGACAGCAACACCTTTTGCTCAAGGACCCATGCTGCAAAACAATGGAGAAGGGGGAATTAACTAAGAAAATTCAATGTTTGCTGCTGCAACTATTTTAACTTTTGCCCAAGCATGCACTAGTAGCTCCTATGGCTTTTTGTTGTTGTTGTTTGCTTTTCTGCAAGAGCGCAGTAGCATTACCCTCCCTGCCCTACAATGATACAAAGGCATTTCTTGCTTCTGGGGGAACACCAGAGGTTAGCTCACCTCACCTCACGGCTAGGGAATAGCCTCATTTCAGAAACGTTACTTTTCTTCATCACTTTTACCCTCGCCATGTAATAGGAAAGGAGTTTGCCCAGCAGAACCCAGGGTCAGTCCTGGCATGGCTATGTTCACTTTGTAAAGGTCATTTTGCACACTACTTTGGGCATACCAACAGACAAGCCTTGGATAGGTGTAGCAGAAGGAAAGACGGGTAAGTAGGACTGCATTTCTCAAAGAAGAGCAAATAGCAGGAGCTCTGCTGGGAATGGGATTAACAATGCCAGCCCAGCAGCACACCCTCAGAAACCAAATCTAACTTGATTATCAGCCCCACAGCTGGACTAAAAGATGGAGAAGCATGAAGCTTGGTGCCTCTTTTGCCACAGAGGGAGATAGAAATTACAAAAATGGCTAGGAAAATCTAATTCTATTTAGAGAGTCTATATTCAAACCTCTAGCCATCCTTCAGTGGCTGCCTGGCTTTCAACAACTCTGGCAAAGACACAGTAGGTAAAAGAATCAAGTCCACAAGAAATACATTCCCAAGAAGGGATTGCATATTCAATTTGTGCATTCAAAACTGCAACCTGCAAACCTTTCTGATCAAGAAAATCCAAAAGGCTCTTGCTGCCTTGTTAGTCATGGTGATGCACAGGCTACTGTCATTCATCCTGTGCAAGATACGCACTGCATCCATTGCAAAGGCAACGGTGAAAAAACAGTAGGTTGTATTGCGATTTCCTGGCTGTTAGAATTCTTCCTAATACTGTATGTGAAAACACAATATTGATGAAATAGCAAGTGATAGGATCCTTGTTCACTATAAAGCTCTATGCCATACATACCACAGATGAAACCCCAGACAGGCTCTAGGGAGGTAACAGGTCTAGTTTTTCCACTGCTCTATAACCCTACGTCTACTGAATACTGATAGCACATTTTACAAGCAACTGGATCTGTCAGAAAAAACAATGAACACCCTCAGCCTCCCTTGTCAACAAGTCATCTATGTTTACAACTAGCCACTCAAAAGTGAAACTTAACACCTTAAAGAGTAAAAGGATAATTTAGCTTGAGGTTGATAGCTCAACCTTAGGGTGCAGCATTAACCTTTTCCCTGTGACATTTATTTTCCTTTTAATTTCTCTCAGCAAAAAGTGAAAGCTACAGTCCTGTGTGAAGCTATAGCCTAATTTCCTACTCACTGGCAGAGGCAAGAAAAGAACAGCAGTGTCAAGAGAGAAAAGCTGCTCATAGGTAAGCAAAGTCAGAGAAGCTCCAAACCCAGATCCTGACAGCTATTACAAGACTTGCTGCAGGTAGCGCATAATTTCTTGAGTGCATGTATGAGAGAAAATATGGGAACAATACCCAGTAGCACAGAGAGCTTACTAGGCAAGTCATTAGTCTATTTTTCAGAGCAGGGAAGTGAAGCATGTACTTTGATTTTACAGTAAATTTGTGGGCCTAGTGCCAGCTGCTGTCTTACTGTGTCCTGTCAGGCCAGCCCTTACCTCATCTCTTCCAGCATGTCCTCTTTTCAGTCTGTTCAGTGATCTACAGCTAACTGCCTTCATACCCCATAGATCAGATTAATATTCACACAGTGCGGGCAAGCTGTGTGCCAAGGAACTCAGAACCAGCAGTAGTTTAATAGATCACATTATGTGAAAGAATATACATCACCATGATGGGAATGCAAGCAACCTGCTAGCTGACACTCAGGATTGATGCTCACCTTAAAGTGGGCTCATTTCCCATCACCAAACTCCTTACCATCACTTTCAGTACTGTGCACTTTGTCTTCTCTTTCTTTACTAGGTTATCTCTCAGTTTCTACTGCAATCCTAACTGGAAATTGGGTTTGATCAGATTTTTGTAGTGGGTCTCTAAGAGTCCCATACTCTTTATCCCTGATTCAAGTTTGGCTGCTGATAGAGATACTTGGTAGGATGCAATTGGATCCTAGATCTCATTGAGACACTTGCATTACAGTGACAGCTAGAGTATCTCCAGCCATGGAAAGAAACCACCTAAAGAAAGGGATTGAAACACTCTTGTATGATGTTTCTACCCACAACTTCATTCACTGCACTTGAGTTAGACTTATTTTCATATTACTATTATTTCACTTTCGTCTGTGCGTAACATTTTCCAGATAAACCAAGAAAGTCTTCCTATTGATGTTTATTTTCCTATTGATGTATATTTATGTGGAAGTCTTTCTCTCAGTTAAATATAGCACAAAGCACATGAGGTACTTCTGTCTTTCCACGTCCACTACAACTTGCCTTCAACATAGCTTTGCTGTCATTAAGTGACTCAGATGTTCAGACTGTGCTGGCAAGAGAGATAATGTAAGTCTTGCAACGCTAAGATTCTGGTGTTGCAGTGGCTTATACCAGTGAGAAAATAAGAGTATAAGCAGCAGTAAATCAGATCCAGGAATTTTTTTTGCTTTTGTAACACTAACCTAAGAATCTTCTTGTTCAAAACATCATGTAGAAACTTCGCAGTTCACAGGCAATACATGTATCCCAATAAAATTGAGAGAGAAGCTATGATATCTTCAATATGCTAGAACACTCATGGTAAGAAAACAAGGAAAAAAAAAAAAAAAAAAAGACTTTGCTAAGCACGGCACTTGTATAGAAGCACTTTCTGAATCCCGAATGTCTTTGTTCATAAACAGCACAGTATACAGGCAGTGAAGATGCTACAAATCTGATTTATCTTTTCTAGGTAGCCATTAAGTCTCACCTAGAATACTAAATAGACAATTCTAGTAGGTGGCCCTACGCATTTGTGTAGGTTATGTATCCTGTTTCACACAAATGCAAAATGGTAAGCAAACGGGAGGACTGGATCTCAATAGATTTGCACTAGCAAAAGGAAACAGCACTAGCAGTTCAGATGAAACTTAAGAAATCAAAGGAAAGTGATATTAAATGGATTTCATGCATGCATTTCAAAGACTGCTTCTGAGAGCTAAGCCCCTCTTTCTGTGCACAGAGCAAGTCTCTCTAATTACAAATCTTTAGTCATATGTATTTGCCCTGTAAAGACTGTAATACCTACAATATTTTTTTAAATTCATGACTCAAGTCACAAAGCATTCTGCATGGCCCTATTGTTTAAGAAAAGAGCATTTCTGCTGGGATACATAAGCTCCCTTTTTAGTGGCATGGAGTTCATCAATGTTTTGCAAGTAACAATTAAAAACTGCTGTGGTATTACCAGACTACAGCACATGATCCACATGTAATTCACAGCATTTCTGGTGCACTTAAAATACTTGACATGCTTGGCTTTGATGTTAACAATGGACTGCCTCCTAACATCCAGAAAGGACTCCAGCTCACAATTTCATGCATCCAAACAGCCTTGGTCATAACCTTTGTTTAATTTCCCCATTGCAAGAACTAGAAGCACCACTAGATGCCACTCAGGGACATTTTCATAGCCTTCCTTCCCCTCAACTCCTGGCATAAGCTGATGAATCAGCTTTTTTCCATCCTTCCTATGTGCATATTTTTGTTATCATACACACTGAGGACAGGAATCCTTTTCTCTAGGAATTTCCAATCCAGGGTACTTTCAGAAGACACCCTCCTGAGTACACACCAAATACTGCAGAGCATATTTTCTTGCATGTTCTCCAGCTACACATGCTGTTTTCCTCATGGTGTTCCCTTGTCCTCCCCTCCCCCTATCAATTTATATTCTTCTGCTCTACAAGCAGAGACCAAGAATAGTTTCTGTTCATCTCGTGGTGCTGTGCAGTTGCCCAAATCCTGTCTTTGGTGGACTAAAGGGCACTTCCACAATGGTTAGGAAGTATCAAAGTCAAAAAGTCTTCTGAAGGTGAAAATAAGGCATTGTTACTGGGACCTGCAAATCTGCTCATAGTTCATCAAAAAAAAAATGCTGCTTAATTTTAAGCATGGGCTTAGGCTCATATCCCCCTCTGTGAAAGGAAGTGAAATGCTTTGCTGAATTTGGAGACTAAGAGTAGTTCATCTCTTAAAGCTGTAATCAGTTTAAATTACTAAATCTATTATTTTCATAAGCGGTAATTATTGGAAGACAACTTACACATCTTTAAGAGTCCAAGAGTCAAAGAACTGGAATCCAGCCAATCTCAAAATTCTACTTCTGTGCATCTTAGATCATTTCCTCCCCACACACCCCCACCTTTCCCACCAAAACAAAGTAATGGAGACTCCTATTACTCCCCATAATTTCCAAAGCCTTGATTCAGACCGCCTTGAAGATAAGAAATAGCTTTACTGAGATAAATAGATAATTTGGGAGCTTAAGTCATGTCTTAGCAGGGTTTAGGATCCAGAAGACTAATTCATGAGCACAGACATCCTAGCCTAAGAGGTAATAACTCTAACAACTGCCTGATACTCGAGTTGCTTATCACCCATCCAGACATTTCATCAGCTGCCATGTGAACAGCTAACAGCTGCACAATGCTGCCTTGCCAGGATGATATAGTAGACCACAGTCTCCACACTCTCACAGCACATACCAGGCTATGAACTGCAGCAGTTGGGCTACTGCTTGTGCAAGCAAGCTGTCTGTACAAGAAGCTGGGTAGGCCAACCAGCCAGAGCAGAAACTACCAGCAAAGCAGTTCTCATTTGTCCATCAGGTCTCTGAAACAGTTATCTTTTTAGCTGATCACACAAAAAAAGTGCACCTATTTGGGCTGACACAGAAATTCTGCAGACGTACTAATCTATGAATTGTTGACCTTCCAAGACCACTGGATTCAACCTTTCAGGCTCTCCCTGCATTCATTTCCCATGCTGACTGCCCCCAAGGCTGCAGAGCACACTTGGAAGCAGAGTGAGCATATTTCACCCTGAGTCTCACAGGGCCAGGCAGGGGGGCCATGGGGCAGCAATACCACCAACTTATAGCCTGCTGAGCTCCAGCAGCTTTGCACAGAAAGAGAAGAGTAAACTCAATCTGTGCCTAATACTTTGGGAGTGGAGGAGGGTACAGGTATTTTCCCATTGCATCCTAGAAATAGTATTTAGCTCAGACTCCTGAAGTCTATGACAACTGCAAGAAGTACTTCCTTTAAGCTGAGATAAACAAAAAGACTGTAGGACAAGCCTTCATGTCTGACAATCTCTTGTTTGTTATTAAGCTTGGACTAATGTTAGTACTTTTGTAAAGGTCAGTTATGCTACTGGCCAATGAAAGAGCCACCCCCTCCTTGGTGCTTCTCCTGATGCAACAGAAGCGGGAGAAACCCTTGCAGCATTAGGGAATTTGGAGACGAGGGGTTCCCCTTCAACCATGTATCACAACTGGTTGCAAAGAATAGGTCTGTAAACCACCCTTTAAGCCCACGATAAAGGAAATCTTTTTCCCAGGGCCAAAAGTACCAAAGAGCAGTGACAAATCAAAGAATCTTCATTCTGCATTGAGAGCTCAAAAGGACAGCAAGCAACTGAACTCAATAACCCAAGGAAGCAACAGACTGATACAGTACGTCAGAAGGACCTACACAAGCCAAGCCATTTTTACAACACTACCACCCAGCCACAACTAGGCTTTGTTGACCTGAGGTGCTGCTTTTTCTCAGCACTCTCCAGCTGAAGTTTCACTGTAGTGCCATTTTATATATAATGTCAACCCTGAATGGGACTTAACAGCAGCTTATAACTTAGCATGAGATATCACTCACAAGCTGCAGTGTCAATGCCAGGAATGTTCTCAACACATATATGAACAGCACTCTTCCAGCTAAGATCCCTATAAAACACATTCTCTACCATCACTTTTAGGTTAAAAAAATTGTAAATTATGAAAGTTTTCCATAATGAATCCAACGATGTTAGATTAGCCTATAAGTACATGAATTGGGCTTTAATGTTTTATTAGTAAATCACTGACAACAGCCTATTATCTGTTCCAGCCCCATTGAGTGAGAGAGCTAAGAAAACATTTGTTCAAGCAACAGTAGTACTGGACCTAACAGAGTAGAATATGAGGGCTCTCCCATAGCTCTGAGTTCAAGGTGCATCACACAGCAGGAGGGAAGTTGATGGAGGGAACGGTTTCAAGCTGTGGCAGGGAAGATTCAGGCTGGACATTAGGAAATATTACTTCTCAGAAAGGGTGGTCAGGCACTGGAATGGACTGCCCAGAGATGTGGTGAAGTCACCGACCCTGGGGATGTTCAAGGAACGATTGGATGTTGTGTTGAGGGACATGGTTTAGAGGGAGCTATTGGTGATAGGTGAACGTTTGGACTGGATGATCTTGTAGGTCTTTTCCAATCTTGGTGATCCTATGATCTGCCAGGCAGTCCTCATTTCTCATAATGCATTCAGCCCCGCATGCCATGGTTTCACTTAATAGCATTTGTATTCTGCAGGGAGCTACAAAAGTAAAACAAGGAGTCCCCCCAGAGAAGCCTGGACCAGATTCAAAAGCGAAGAATGCAAAGGAAGCAACTGCATAACAGACCCTTATTTCATGTACCTCACTTAGTTGTAGGTGAACTAGTTAATGTCTTCTAGTTTGGCTTTGGTAACACATTCATTACTTGAAGAGGGCATTGCTTGTTTTTATTTACTTTTTTTTTTTAGATCTTGGTAGTCATTCCTGCCATCCCACCCCTCTTGTACTTATCGCTCACATTCCCTTCTCTTCGCTTTGCTTCCTCTCTTCTGTTTTTTTGACAATGTTTTGGGAGCTTACATTTTCTCAGTGTATCCCTACTGCTTCTCAATCCACTGTACTATTGTTTAAGAACCAAAAAGAATACGCAGCAGTCCAGAGGCAGGTATTATACAATTTAACTTGCCTGCAGTGCCCACCCAAGATCCAGAGTGGAACAGGAATGAACATCCCCGCATGTGACATGCCTGTAAGGATAACTATTTTCTTCAGGTGTCCCATTTAACGGTTCTTTTCTTATTCTCCTTAAAGAATTCAGCTTTAAAAAAAAAAAAAAAAAGACAGAAGCATAATTGTCTTCTATTCTCCATTTGCAGGTCTGCAGTGGTTCAGCTTAGTTTCATCCTTGCTATACAAACCAAGAAACCAAGAATATTTCTTTCCCTAGATAGATTGTCGCAACCCTCAACTTTGCATGAATTCCACCTTGGGATAAAAGTTGGGTCACATCATTCACCTTTACATCCCTCTCTTCCTCTGGCTAGAAGTCTGGGCACACAAATTTCAGGGCTCCATGGAGAAGTAGAAGCATCCACTGCTGAGAGATGTATTTAATATTCACTGCAGGGTAGAGAGACTCCATAGGAAGTTTTTACATACAAAAATGACAGAATTAAAGATTCCCAGCTGCTTCTAGCCAGGAAACAGCCATCCATCCATCCAAAGGAAGGTCACAAAGTATAGCTGCATTAACCTAGGGCTTGGAGATGGTCCTGCACCCTAATGCAGAAGTCATCATCATAGAATGGCTTGGAATGTCAAAGGAAAAAAAAAAAAAAACAACTTGTAATTCAAAATAATTTTTTGTTGTTATGCCTGCTGATCCTCAGGCACTGAGTCTCTTTATGGAGATGCCAGAAGACAGTACTGCACAAGAAAATCTAGCAATTGTCAAGCTTAATCAAAGATTACAAGGGTCTTTTAGAAGTTCTGACTTGAAGCTTACTTTCAACTCAGATACACAGTTTTTCTATAATTTCTTTAAAAAAAAAAAAAAACGATCAAAACCAGCATATCACAAATTTCCTTATAGGATCAGTCTAAAGTAAAAAGCAGTTGCTGTATACACCATTCCTCTCTATTCTGAACCGTTCATGGAGAAAGACCTAAACTTAACTTGGCACATGCAGAAATTACAAGTTAACAAGTTGTGCTGACACTGATTAGGCTTCTTAACCGTACCACACCTCTCTCCACTTCCCCTTCAAACCACGTGAACCAAAATTCAAGGCCAAAGAGATTTCAGCGTGGAGGCTAGAAGGGACTCCATTTCATCAGCAATATAATCTTCCCCAACACAAGAAGCCAGCAAGTCTTTAGCCAAGAATTTCTGCACCATCAGCTGTTTTGACTGGTTAGTTCATCCTGTAGGACATGGGATTGCTGGAACACACTGTCCAACCCCATTTAACAGCTCCTATCTCTCCACAGCCTGCATTCACTGCTGGGACAGGCCTGCCCTGGCAGACTCAGCATAAGCTCATCTCTGGTGCTCCAGCCATCCATCAGCTTCTGAACAGATACTTCTTGCAAACAAGTTCAGCAGAGCAATAGGCAGCAACCAGTGCCAGGACTTGTGCAAAATTCATACCAACTCAAACAGCGTTAGTCTGATCCCATGAAAGCCAAACCAGAAACTACTTTGAAATGAGGTCATTACAAGATGGAAGGGGGAAATTGCTGGGGGGATACTGCTGCTGAGCATGTGAATAGCAGAACAAAGGCAGGGGAGTGGTTAAGATTAAACAGCTAGAAAGAGATTAATATCTCATGACTGATTTCTGTTCACTGACCTGGAATAAAAGAAACAGTAAGATTTTCACACACAAATAGGTCATTAACTGTGTTATTATAGAGCTGTACTATTACAGTACTGACATGGTCCCCCAGTTTCCACTGGCTAACATTTCCTGCTCACTGTGGATTAGGCAGTTGGAGTCAACAGGAGTGAGGAACAGAATATAACATTAAATAACATGGGTCTATGCACCTTCAAGAGACAGCCAGCAATAAAAGCAAATACTGGAGTCAAAGCAATGAGAAAGTCAGTTTTAGTCAACCTTTTTACAACTACATTGCAATAATGAACGCTGGCTCCAAAGGAGGTGTTACAGATGGAAGACACAACATCTCTACTGCATTTTCCATAGCTAAGAATGACTAGGGGGGTTCAAAACAAAAATTAGTGCACACCAACTCCAAGCTATTTGTTTACAACAAAGCAGAGTCAGAGGGCACTAACTGCCATGGAAACAATCTGCAAGCAACTCACACACTGCCAGTACTAAACATATGAGTTTATGTGAAACAAATATGTGACACAGCTGCCAAAAATCAGCTGTGGCTAGACTTAATGGAGATTCACACGAACAACCATTGTTCAAAGAGCTCTAAGTGCAATCCGTGCAGCAGTAAATGATGAATGATGCAAGGGTACAGTTAAGATCTACCCACTAGTTGGATGTAAGGGATGCAAGGGATTACACTTAGAAACAATCAGGTGCAACTGAACTTGTGACAACTTTGCATGAAATTCCTATATTGAGTACTTCTTTGCACGTTCACACTGCCCATTATCAGTTCAGCTGACTCCAAGTCAGCAACCCATCCAGTCAAAGAAAGTTAAAATACCTTAAAAAGACCTATTATTTACAATAACAGTAACTGTCTATCAGTATCATTGCAGTCAAGCAAACATCAAAGCTGTGAGCAAAGGAAAACCAACAAGATGAAGATGGAGTGTCTGAGGCAACTCAGAAAGCTCAAAAGAATAGTGCTGAATATACTGCAGAGGCCAGGAGACTATCTAGCCTATTTGGAAGTTCTGAGTGCACATTAGCCAGTCATTTAATAAGGATACAATTAAAAACAAAAGCAATTAAGTGGTTTGCAATGGAAGGATGTGAGGTTTCACTCAGAGCTGGTCAGATGCTTAGACTCCCACACCTGGTGTCATTGGTGAACTCCAGAGATTCAGGTTCAAACTGTGGTATTCCAGGGTTCAAAAGTGGATCCTTAACAAGAAGGGAGGGAAGACAATCAGAGTATAAGACTAAACAGACAGTAACAGCACTCTTCCAGCTCCTTTCCCCAAAAGACATTTGTCTTTTTCCTTTCTTGCAACAACACTGAAAGCACTTTTTCAGCCTGAAATCTTGTAAACAAAGCTCCCAGGACCTCCACTGCTCTATCCCTACATATGCAAATATTTACTTGTTTTACTGGAGGTGGAGAGTACACATATAGTTGCAAACAGAGTGCTTTTCAATAAATTGGATTTACATGCCATGTTAACTGATAGATCAAGTTGACAAGGTCTCCACATGCTTGGATGAGTTTCCCCAAACATGGAAGATAACAGCTCATTTTTTGGAGTACAGTAGTTTCTTTTGATCTGAAGTCTCATCTACCAGTGCTATATAATATTTGTATAACCAGCTTAACATATTCTGTGACATAGCCTGTTTTTAAGAGTCTAAGGTGATAATCAGAATAAAACAAGTCAAGGTTCGATCTAGCCTTGTTTCAAACAAAAAGAAAAACATGACAGAGTAAAAATTCTGAATGGAAGGAATAAAGTTTCCCCATAGCATATTAGCTATGCTTCAGCATTTAACAACTTCCCAGTCCCAGAGAGCAACTTGAGTTTAACACAGCTTGCTTCTCTTGAATTTTTGAAGCAAACTGTCACAGAGGAAAAAAACTGTGATTTAACTGACCCAAGCTGATGTACAGTTTCAGCAAATAATGCAGAGACTGACAAATACCTACTAGAACCATTTGAATTGCTCCCATATTTAACACGCAGTCTTTTTAGTCTTCAAGGATGCAGCAGTTAATTACACACCAGGAAGAGACTGAAGCATTTTTTCACCATTATTTCCTCCTAACACATGGCAGTGTTAAAATCTGTACACAGTAAAAGATCAGAAGGCAAAAGCTAACGCCTTCATGTGAGATGGAGAGGTGATAACATACTGAAATGGAGGCAAAGTTCATCTCCTGCTCTCACAGAAGAAAAAGGCCTGAATCATAATCGAACAGACTTAAGCAGGATGTAGTCACAGAGTAGTGAAAGAGGAACAACAGACCTACACCAGCAACCGTTCAGGTCCTCTGAGTTAATGGCTTTTAGGAAAAGGAGGTACTATTGAGGAGAACAAATGCAAAAGCAAACAATCTGCTGTGCTACCACCAGTACAGCAATGCTTACCACTCCAATTCCATCTGTACTCAGATTCTTCTAGGAATTGTTTTTCCAGCTACTTAAATCATACCATCTTCACACAGCATCCTTCTGCAAACTTGACTTCAGGAGCTACGTAGATGTTTAGCTGATGTCAATCACTCTGCCTCTACCAACTTCTGAGCTGCACTGATCTGCTCCAGCAGGAGGTTCTGCCAAACCCGCCAGGCTATTCATCACGCAGAAGGAATTAAATAAGCATACCAAAGTGGATTAGGAACAGGACAACATCCTGTTGTGCTGGGAAAAGTCTATCGCAACACTAATTATCAATCAGGTAATTATGTATATGCCTACTAGTCATCACTGAATTCCGCGCCAGCAGGTGCTCTGTGAAATAATGAGTGAGAACCATAATAAAACAAAACACAGGGGATCTCACATGTTAATAACATACCAGCTCAGGTTTGGGTAGCAGTGTCTAAGTATTTTTTTTTCCCCTTAGCAACTTCCGGGCATAGTTACAAAAATGCTTTGAATCAAAGTGCTTGAGACTTGGAAAGAGAAAGTGGTACAGAGAGCACTGAACTATTAGGACAATACAACTTCATCTGCTACACCTTTAATTTTAAATCATTTAATCTGGGCTTTAAGTTTTGGGCTTTTACTTGTATTGCCTAAATGTTCAGTTAGTGGAGCCTTTGAAAAAAGTATAACAACTCCAAAAGCTGTGAGAGATGGACTGCTTATAATTCATGTTTCAATTTGCTATGTTAGAGACCCCACTTACCCATTTTTTACGCTCACATATATGACCCATTAGTAGTTGTCTGTTAGTGGGCCTTACCAACTTTTCCCAGGCATCACTGAGGAAGAAAATATCTTCCTTTTGTACACAGGACACTATCCCTGTCCTCTTGCCTACCTTCCTTTACTACACAAAGCAGGCTGATCAGCTGCTGCAATTACCTGGTGTACAGAACACTGTTCTTCCAATAGAGAGAAATGAAGCATGAACAATTCAGTTCCGAAAGCAGAGATGCAAAAAAGCACATTTCCTCCTGATCACAAATGCTGAACATTGTGCATTTATAGGAATTAAAAATGTAAGTGATAGGCATGCTAGCATACTTGGGTTAATATACTAAACTAGGTTTGCCAAATAACAGCTCAAACACAGTATCTACTTGACTGCTTAGAGCACAGAACTAAAATATTTTCTTTGCTTTCACCACAACTAAAATAAACAAAAAATAGACTGGCTCCCCAGATAGCAATTAACACAAGTCTATAGGCTCCAACGAAGTATCTAATTCCATCAGTGCAACCAAGAAATATGGCTAAGCAGTGATGTGTAGGTTACACACTGGTATTCCTTTTGGTGAAGACAAGAATTAACAGAGATGCATTATTGAGTGATCACTGGGATAGCATATACAGATTCTTGACTGCTCTATCCTACTGTTTGTGGGTGAATAAAACTCCTCAATCCTCCACCTATTGCAGAACAGGTAGAAAACTAGGGATTACTAAGAAACCTTACTTGCTTCTGCTTGCAAATGCTCAGAGAACCTCAAAGCAGACATTAACTAAAGAATAAGGGTGCTAGAGTAGCATAGGGAATTCACAGAAACTACCCAAGTTTTTGCTAGCAAGTCTTTCAGGTTCATGTAAGCTCATTTTACAGTTGGTAGAAAACACTACAGTTGCTCAACTTCAGAGTGTTTCCTCTACATGAAGACTCCCTGCTCTTTGCAAACCATTCCTACATACATGTTTTTCTGCACTGCAAAAGCAATTGATCTCAAAAAACCAGCTGTTATGCTAGTTGTGGTAGCTGCAAGCAGTTATACCACACTCCTCAGATCATGGGCAGTGTTCGACTAAGAAGATGTTTCAGCTCCAGAGTTTGAGGTGAACCCAAAACCCCCTCCTACAACACACAGCTCTTCTGCAGCACAGGGCCCTGGGAGGAGGAAGTCTACAGCAAGTCAGGAACAACTTGGATGAGCACTTTAAAGTCCACACAGTACTGTCTAAAAACTAAACCACAATGTACATATTGTGGAGAACCTTACTGCTCCAATCAAACTAGGCCTTGGAGGAACATAATTCTGAGCGTTCTGGGGATCAGTCAGATCAGACTGGAAACTTACACAATGTTTGTCCTAATTTTTTTCTCTTAGTTCAACTGCAGCTAAGTCTCTTCAAGTGAGGAGATCGCATTGTGCCTCAGTGACTTTCAGTTGAGCTCTAAAATCCGTGCACCTCCCAAGTGAAATGCATATTTCTACACAGATTGTAGAAGGCCCACCTCCACTATAACCGAAGGAAATCCATCCTTGAACTAACAGGCTTTTTGGTCTGTGAATTCTTAAGTACATTTGATACAGAATCTCAGCAGTGAGATGTGGATGGAGGTAAGCATCCATTACCACACGTTTTTTGATTACATCATTTTCCATCTTTTACAAACACTCATGTTATTAAAGAAAACTGACAGCAATGCTTAGTTTGAAGGCTGTTGAAAACCAGTGCAGTTTTTATTTGCATACTGTGAAAAGACTTTTACAGCATTAACACTGGGAATCCATATGCATACAATCAGGAAACAGGAAGATGTTAAAATAAAGTGACATGAAGCAATTCAGCCTCAGCAGTTCGAGCATTTTCTCTTGCACGTATTCCCATTATTAAAGAAGAAATATTGCTTGACCTATTCTTTAATTTGATCCTCTGCTTACTGAAAGTAACAAATTTAAGTTTCTCTAACTCAGTTTTACCATTGCTAAAATACAGCAGCCCATCAGGACCTAGAACATTCAATTATTAACTCTGGTTACAAAGCTCTTTTTTTCCTTTATGATTAAAAAAAAAAAGTGAAAGCTTCAGCACAGTTCAGGTGTAGAACTGTGCCTCCCTTCTCTGTATTCTACATAGTAGAAGATTTATAGGATTCCAGAACTGAGTGCAGGAGACAGGCACAGAGTTGTATGACTATGTGGTGCACAGAAGTCATCCATGGAGCTTCAGACCAGTCAGACCTGCACGCCCACCTCAGCTGCAGCAACACAGTCAAGGTGAAAAGTGGCTGCTGGATGACATATGAATGTCCCAATTGCATTGGCCATCACTACTTCCTGAGGAGGGGAAATCATTCTGACTACCAGCACTGGATAACAGTCCTCCTATGAACAGTGGCAAATCCATAGCTACAGTTTCATCATGGAGGTACTGCAAACCAGCCTCACAGCTATAATATTAGGAGATGACTTAAGACAGAGTGAAACATTTACAGTACTTGCCACATTTACTAATCAGTTATTTTTGTCAATGACTGTTCAGATCTCTACTAATATCAAAATAAATCTTTCAGCTGCTTAATCACTTCTCCTTGGTTAAAAAAAAACCAAAAAACTGTCCCAGCGCCCAACAGTTCTTGTTGCCACTTGGCATCATGTCAGGCTGTTCTGCACAGGACTGCATAGCTCCTGTTTCCCCAGTCAGCACTTACACTGTGCTCTTGTTCAGCAACGACCTCACACAGTTTCTAGACATGAACTCACGCCGACCCCTGCATAGCAGGCAGAAGTAACAGCTTTCCCTAAGGTCTTGGGTCAGAAACTAGAAGAGAGACCCATTATGCTACCCAGTCTACAACCCATTCAGTGTGCAAGTGGGACCCCACACATTTCACACATACTTTAACAGCACACTGTTTACACAACACTGTAGGATTTTAAAACTCTTCTTCCAAGTTTTACAACACTGGCCATCATTCAGGTCTCTATGCCCCTTCTGTTTCTGAAGTCTGGCTAGCAGAACCCTTGGAGGATTCACGAAGGCCCAGGGCAGGGGACAGCCTTGGTTTCACACCCCACCCACAAGGAGGTCCTGTGCTGCAAGCAACATCCCTGCTTCTGGTAGGCCACAACACTAACGTTTTGCAAGAATCCCATCTCTAGCAGCAATTGGTGTTTTGCCTCCATTTGGGTTCTTCCCCAAACCAAGATGAGTTAACCTGCGAGATCTGATAGTGTGCCCACAGGCCATAACTTTATGCTTCCCCCCCGCTTCCTAGCTCTGACTTCTATTTTATGGGATGTGAGATGGAAAGAAATCTGGTTGGATGGCTGTGTGCAGAGGGTGGTGATCAGTGGCACAGTGGCAACATGCTTCAGCTGGTGCTCTCTGAACAGACTTACCCTGCCAGCTGAGAGGGAACAGAGCTCAAATCTTCATAAATTGCAGGTGCCTGCACATTCTTACATGGTGACATTTTCCTGAAACTCAACGTTTTCAGAAGTTACAATGAAGACCGAAATCCACTAAGTTCTGCAACATAATGAAATCATTTGTTAAATGACATATTCACTAAAGTAGAATGACCTGACTTAAAGTGTGGTAGCTTTACTGAGCACTGGCAATAATACAGTAGACACTAAGATGGTTTACTTCAAGTGATAAGTCAGTTTTGGTGGAAGATAAGCCCCTATAATCACATACTAAATATTTAGCCTTAAAGAGTCTTTAAGGTGTACCTGACATAACTCCCAGTACAGCTTCAATTTTAAGGCCTCTGGTAAAGGAGCTTATGCTACAGAAAAAGAACAGAAAAGAGCAAGCTACTGCCCAGGCCTTCTGCAGCAGGGGATTCATTATACTGCAGTTCCCCTGTGGTAATGAGATCAAAGTACAGAGGACAAAAACACTTGCCATAGTCCCAGGCTACCCTGGGGTTAATTCCTTCCTGAATTTAAGTGTGATGAACGTTGTAACCCTGAATACGTGAAAGCAGAACAGTTAGGGTCTAGAGGAACTTAATACTATTAGCCCAATCATCACTCCCCAGCTTTAGCTGTGGTCAGTCTCCAGCACTTAAACAACTAAAAACCTTAAATACCAGCTTATTCATCAAGGGTCAAACAAATTCCTTCCCATTTCCAAATCTTGCAAACAATGAACAAGCCCTGACCTACCTGGGTTACAACATGAATATGGTGACAGAAGGAAGATTAAACACTTATTAGGTTTGCTAGCTTATCCAATACAACAGCTGCACTCAGTTTGCATTAACTCAGGCAGAGAAACTCAAGGAAAGCCAATACTGTGCTACCCTCCGCAAAACACCATCTCAGAGGCCTAACAGTTTTGACAGGGGCTGTTGGTTAATTCTTAACAGCCACCCCTAACGCAGTCCCAGGCTAATTGGGCTTGAGTGCCTAGGAACCAGCATCCACAAAACTTACTTTACAGTATTTTGGTAGTAGACTGAGCTTCCAAGGCTGTTGAATTACAATGTAAAGATTACTCCTTGCTTCTTTTGCTTGGTGCTGGTAAAGGACCATGGAAAATCTAAGAGGTCCATTTCTAAGCATATTTCACATCTTCATTGTTATCATTCTGTTAGTAAACAAAACACCAGCCTTAAGACAATAAGCTACAACTCAGATAAAAGCTCTGCTAAAGATCTGCGCACATTTGTTGACCTGTGGCACAACCTTAACAGAAGCCTTAAAAAAAGAAAACAAGCAACCAGTTTCAGATCATCTGGAAGTCAGTATACACATATCCATTTTCACATAGAGGAAAAAAGTATAGCTTAAAATTAACATTAATATAAGATGGGTGATCTCTTTTGGTTTGTTTCTTCCACTTCAGAGATTATTAGGCTCAAACCTGCTGTCAGACACAGGCAGGTCAATTACTGAGCCTTTCCTTTCTCAGATTGTCTTCTCCAGATCCACACCCTTCTCTCCACCCACTCTTATCTAACTTGCTGACTAAACAAGTTCAGTAAGACACTAACATACCTCATATCTCTTCAGTAGCTATACAAAACCACAAGTGATGAGCAAAGTATGGGAAAAACCACTGTTGTAAACAGATTTACCACAAGACAGCTGCTAAAGGACAATGAAAAACAAATAACACCACCTACCCGACTAATTAATGTCCATGAAACAATTGTAACATAATTTCAAAAAAGAAAGCAATAAAAAGTCAATAAAACTAGTAATTACCTTTCACAAATAAACCAGTCCACAAATACTCACATTTTAAAGCACACATACAAGGATAACTCTTGTTCCAAATCTTTCTCCGTTCTCTGGCTTTCACATCCCTAGGCAGGTCTCCATGTCTCCAGGAATTACACTAGACCTACAGTAATGAAACTGTAGCCCACCTTTTTCCACAGACCTCTCTCACTTTGCTTCTATCTGCACCATGCTAAAGAACTCACTAGAAAGTTAGAGAACAGTGAACGCCTGCCAGCTGTTTATACCAACAGGAGAGGCTAAACTTGACTCAAATCCAAACGTACAGACCTCCAGAAAACCACACTAATTACTTCACAGTATGCTACTTGCTGTAGGACACCCTCTGGAAATCAGACCAGAAAACTGCTTACTATGCCACAGGAACAGATCAACCAGCTATAAAACACTAATGCTTTACTCTCTCTTCAGAGTACCCATATATAACACAAGAACTATCTACACAATCAACAACAGTAATTACCTAGACCTCCCCAAGGTAAACCATACTACTGCAAACCTAGCAGAGGGGGAAATGCCTGTTTAGTTGCCCACAAGTACCCCAGTTAAGTGGGCAGCAGTACTTCACAAGGCATGAGTGTTCCATTTTAATTGGGATGAGCCTTTTGTTTTACTAAGGTCTGCCCCAACATCTCTCCTGGATGTGGGAGCAGTTGCTATTGCTCACAAACATCAATTTTAAAAAGGGAGAAATATCTCAAAAAGCTTGGGTTTGTATTTGGCTTTGCTTATGCCTGAATTCCTCAGAGAAAGAGTTTTAAATTTATTCTGAAAAAAGACTCTAAAAAGATGAGAAGCTATAAATGTCAAAGCAAACCGCAAAAAGCTTCCCCACTGCTTACTGTGGAAGGGGCAAATGAGAACACCTTGTATTTGCTCCAGAAGTCCTGCAAGATGGCAGTCAGAGAGGAACTGCCAGCAGCGACACTCAAAGAGAAGGTAGGATGCCCCCTGGGAGGGATTTGGGGGTGAAGCACAGCAGATCCTGCCCTGAGGGCAGGGCTGGACTCTAAACTCTTAAGAGCTTCTCTTGATGAAAAGGATACATAATAACCTCAAGGCACAATTGGTTAGTAACAAGTACCCAAATACGTGCATCATACTACTAAAAATAATCTTCCAGGTTTTTTTTTTTTTTTAATTAGTGTCCTTCCACTCATGCTAGTAACCATGTTTAGGCACTGCAGGAAAAGATCTATACTCCCACTCTCCCTCTACTGATTGAGATGAGGTAACACCAAGCATAGATCAGTCCTTAACTGTTTCACTGGAAGACCTTAGCGATCTTCTGAAACAAGAAAAAAATGCAGATATAAGCGCAGGAACTGATCTTAAACTGTGCTCTTGATGACGCATCCAACTTCAAAAATTTTTCATACAGCAGATACTACTATGATATTGCATGGACGATTCCTTTTCAGCGGGCTTCCATATAAATATTAAGGACGTGAAAGACCACTAAGATCACAATCTAGTGCTTGATCAAGTAGCTAGCAACCCTACCCAAAGCTGATGGTTTTGAATCAGATGATCTTTGAGGTCTCTCCCAACCTAAGCCATCCTATGATGCTACCTAGTGCAACCCCAACTCACCCCACCATGTCATGCCCACTAACCACATCTCTCACTATCACACCTACACATTTTTTAACACCTCCAGGAATAGAGACTTTACCACGTTCTTCCTGAGAAGAAACTTTATCAACCAAAACATTGCAGAAATGCCCTGTATAGGAATTCCCTATGTAGTGAACAACAATTTAAGTTCCAAAGGAAACTGTGCAGGATTTACTAGGGAGAGGAGGCATGCCAGCAGCCAAAGGCACAGAAGTACTACTAAGAATTCATGGTCAGCTGTATGGCAAAACAAAACAACGTTTGTGCCACCAAATGGGAAACAAGCACTAGAGTACAATAACAAGTAACAATAATAAAAAAGAAAAGCTGCTCACCCCTTCCAACAATCAACAACAGCTAAAGAACAATCTCTATCCAAAGAAAAGTTACTTCCTCAGCTACTAGCCCTTAAATAAGGATAAGGAGGAGTGGCTCCATACTCCACCTCTTGTAGTCACTCAAAAATATCGTCTACATCTGAGCTCCCCAAATTAGCCACACCTTCATACCTAGTGCTCAACCATTTGCTCAGGCTGTGACCAAGCAATTTCACTACACCAATGTCCTCCCTGTAGACCAAGTGCTCTATTCGTGACGTAAAATTGCTTCTGACAGGTTCTCAGAAATACCCAACAAAGCATTCACAGAGGAACCAATAATCCCATAAAGAGAGGGAAACAGAACTCACCTAACTGGTGAATGGGGCTCTATGGCTATGTATTATTTTTCCTCAAAAACAGCTCAGATCCAAGAGATGCTCTCCCTTCAGTGGCTGGCCCTAATAGGAGCCCAGGGTGCTTCACTCCGTGCCCACCCCTTCTGGTCAGCTGGAGAGCACAGATTCAAATAATTTGCCTGTGCTCCCTGGGCCAGACACACCCCTTCACCAGGTGCACCAGTTCAAGCCCTGACCTAACAGTTCCCCTACACTGAGGAAAAAGCTCAGATCTTCTTAAAGCTCGCTCTGCCTCCTTCGGAGCTGGATACAGTTTTATTTCTGGTCTTGTTTTCTGAGAGAGCAAATAGACGTAGTGAGGTTCCTTCCAGTCTTGCAGAGACTGTGGAGGTGTTGTTCAGAAGGCCCTCAGCTCATCTGTTCTGCCTTGGGCAGCTGCTAGTACTGCTGATGCTTATGAAAAGCCACACCATCAAGCTGTAGTAAGTTTTTTTTTTTTTTTTTTTTTCCAGGTATCTAACGAATTTCAAGAGTATTTCTTTAATTTTATGCGAGCTCCATGTACAAGTCGCAGGCTGCTTTACAACAGCAGCAGATTTTTCTTTCATTTGTATACGGCCCTCAGGCTGTGTAGGCCTCTCTCAAGCTGGTGAAACGCTACGACCCCAGGACACGCCAATCTCTTCAAGGGCAAAAACGCTTCTCGCGCAGCCTGATAGAGTGTCTCCTTAGGTGAGAGCCCAAAGCGCAACCGGCGCTACTGTGCCCCTAGGGCTCAGCGACCGCCCGCTCCACAGCCGCAGGGCCTCCGGCGCTACACATCCACGGTCACTCCGCCCGCAGGGTAGGTCCCGCCCGCGGCCGTGCCCGCAGCCAAAATGGCGCCCGCGGCTTCCCCACCCGGCGGCGGCCGGGGCGTGTGCCGGAATGCGGGCGGGGCGGGCGATGTGGCGAGGCCCGGCCCACTCGGTCGGCAGGCGCTGCCCAGTCACCTCCCGCCTGGCACAGGTGGGCTGCGGGGAGAGGCCGCGGAGGCGCGGGGGGAGCCGGGTGAGGCCGGGGGCGCGGTGGGTGGTGGCCCGGGGTAGTGGTGCTCTCTCGGGTGGCGGAGCGGGCGGGGCTTCTCCTGCAGGGAATGGGGAAGGCCGCTGCCGGCGTCTCTGCCTGGGCAGTCGCTGCCTCGGCTCGCCGGGTTCCAGGGCGGCTGTGGTCCCCAAGGTAGGGGTATCAGGGCGGCGGCTGTTACTGCCCGCCCGGGCCCCCTCAGCGGGGTGAGCCCTCCGGGCTCGGCGTTCACCGTCAGCCGCTCGGTCCTTCCGACACCGAGAAGGCGGCGCGGAGACTGGCAGCCGGGCTTCTCCATGCTGCGGTAAAGCTGGGGTGAAAGCGGTGCCACTGGCCTCGCGTAATTCCTGAGGCCGGCCATGAGCTTCAAGTCTGGGTTTGTTTTGCTCTCCTCCCCCAGAGGCCTGAAGGGCGTGTTTTCACTTTCAGAGATTAAACTCGGAGTGCCACTGGTGAGAAACGGACATGCTCGGCTGCTGCCTTCAGTCTCTGGTGTCGTGCTATGTTTACCCAAAAAGGAGAGGCTGAGACCCTGTTATTTTAATCTTTGACTTCTTATTGGATTATAATATAAGTGTCACGATAAACTAAAAGCTGCGGAAAGAGCACTGGGGAACTGAGCATGGTTGGATCCTGAACGGAAGGAGCTGGCACTGAGGAAAGGAGGAAGGGGAGGAATGGCATCTCGGGAGAGGCTGTACGAGCTGTGGATGCTTTACTGCAGCAAGGTGAGTGAGCATCTGGGGGGTGTCGGTGTGTCTTTCCTCTTTTATTTTCAAGTCAGTTATTTAAAGTAGTTCTGTAATATGTTTTAATGCTCTGTTTTGCTTAGACCTGCATGGCTTCTCTAAGTATGACTGAACTTAAACCATTTACAAGCCAACCTCTTGATTTACTCTGTAGATTGGGTTCTTTTTTGTTTGTTTGTTTGTTTTTTTTTGTTTTTTTTTTTGTGAGTTAGGTATGAACTGTACAGGGTTATGGCACTTATGTAGCTACACCTTTTGATTATGTGAATGCATACATTCACACTTTAGGTATGTTTTTTTTATGTAGGACGGTGGCGTTAGGATGAATTGCATTCATTTGATTCATTACTGTCTAGTATTTAATTTTAACTTTATTGTTTTCTGTACAGTTTCTGTTTTATTTAATAAACACTAGCTGAAGCCTTCCTGAAGAGCAGACTTATTTAAGTAGTCCTGAGTCTTCCTTTGTTGGTTGTCACAACTATCTGTTGATAGCGATGGACTTCTTTTCCCCTGGCAGGATTACTGTTACAGTTCTGTTGTTTCTCCATTTGTATCTCACAGTGTAAAGCAATTAATATGTTTAAAGCAGAGATCCTAACTGCTGCTGGAGTGCTGAGTGTGTATGCAGAATGGATTCCAGCTTATCTGAATAGGTACTCGTAAAATGAGGAGAGTGTTTAAAAAAACAAAACAAACAAACCAACTGTAAAGGCTGAGGTAGGAGCCAGCCTGCTGTCATACAGGAGCACTGTGGCAGTGGCAGGGGTTGCTTTTGGTGGCCCTATTTCCTAGTTTTCTTTTGTTTTTTTACTTTGAAATCTCACCCTTTTTATGTATCACAGGTTCTTTCACTTTTCAAACTAGTCAGGTAGTAAGGGTAAACATTCTCTTGTTCTTCTGGGTTCATTTCTACAGAAGGTCTACTTCGAGGCCGTAGTATGAGATCTTAAATACATACTGTCTTAATGCTTGCACACAAGCAGTGGGTGAGGGTTGCACAAGGCAGCCTGAGTTGTGGCTTAATTTTTGTGTGTGTTAGCAATCCTAATGCTCTATTATGTAGTTAAAAATAAAACCCTTGCAAGCATCACAGCATGTTATGACTTCTTACAGATACCCACATGGCTTATCTGTTGGACTGAGATGTATTTGCATAGGCCTTTGCCATTTAAACTGAAGTAGGAATGCCAATTGCAGTGGGAAATAGACCAGCACTGGAGGAGATGGATGTTTTTCCAGTGAGTTCATCGATGTGAGAAGAACAAAGACACTTGGAACAGACCCCAAGAATCCAGGCTTTCTTCAGCTTTAGGAGATGCAGGGCTGGGGAGATGAGCCAAACTCTGAGTTTTTGTGTTGTTTTGTTTTTTTTTTTTCTCAGCCAGTCTTTGTCTCTTTTCTCTCCAGAAATTTATACTTTATAAAATTCTTTTATCTCTCTTGTGCCTTTTCCTCCTTTGCTTGAACCTTTTATTCTCATTGTGTGCTTTCCATCTCCATTTTGTCTGCATGCCAACAGGAATAAATAAAGCAGTGCTAGTTACAATGTGTGCTTTGGAGGATGCTCAGTTTCTTTATGTGAATGCAAGTGCCATATGGACAGCTCTTGTGTTGGGAATTAAGAGACTATCTAGACTCATTAAAAATATGTATGTATTTTGATGTACTCAGCCCTTGTGAGCTGTCAGTCACTTGACTTTCGGTTTTAGTTTGGTATGTTTTCTTCCAGAACCATATATTATGGACATGTTAAATGTATTCATATACTGACAAGGAATTTTTCTTATGTAGAAATATTTATGCTTTAGTAAAATAGGTTGTCTGAAATTTGAGGGCAGCTAGAATGAGTAAAAAACAAACAAACAAAAACCCTCATATTTTCAACAAACACTGGGCACAAAGCTTTTTGTTCTTTTTTTTTTTTTTTTTTTTAATCTCTAACTTATTTTTAGGTTAAAATCTTTTCCTTTTTGTGTAAGAAAGGCATCTAGAATGCAGTATTCCCTCTTGGATTAAGTTTGATGGAGTTGCTCTCAACTGAAGAAGCTTATTGTATGAAGTATTGTGAGGGTTAAATATAAATTATTCAGTTGTGTATGTCTAGGTTGTGCTGTTCTTGGCTCTCCTTAAAGCATCTAGCACAATGGGAAGATGTAGCAATAATCACCAGTAACACGATATTGTGGCTTAGGGAAAAGTCTCTTTATGCTTGGGACTGCCCAATGAAGCATAGCATCATATCCCGTGTGTTGCCTTTTCATGACTTTGTTGTGGCTGGCATCCTCCTGGGAAAGAAAGGTGGGGGATGTCTCCGAACTACCAAAGCTACTGGGTGTTTACAGTTGAGTAAATGAGGATTTGTTGCTTTACAGATCTTGAATGCATGGCTTTGTATTTTGCAGCCTTGTTTGGATTTCACTGTTTCTTTATCTAACTTGTTTTTGGTGTGATGCTCAGCATTACTGATAACAACTTGTGTTGCCTATCTTTGCCTTTTTCAGGTGGTTGGGCTCTGGGTGATAATATGCTAAATATATCACTGTGTGCTAAAGCAGCAATGCTTGTCACAATTTTGAAGTGATGGGTGATGGTGTAACCATCTTACTTCTGTGGGGTCATGCCTCTTGCTCTGCATGTTCTCTTGATGTCCCTGTGCAGTGTTAAGTGTCAGTTGCAACAATTACTTTTCTGTGAAGTAGCATTGAGAAACTTTTCTGCAGCTTCTGTGCAACGTAGCAATTGAAGACCTGAACAGACTAGAGCATCTAAGCAGCCCCTCTGCAAAAGCAGTATTCAGATGATATTATGTGTGATGTATTGCTTTATTTTATTTTTTTCTTCTGTGTATTGATGGATGCAGAAGTTTATTTTAAGTTGATATTCCGTCGTTTTTCGTCTGGCAAACCTAAAATGCATTTGTTGTTGTTACTTTTTGCTTCTATTCCTCTAAAAGCTGTGCTCCGTAGGACCAACAGCTGCAAAGTTGCAAATTAGTCTGCTTTTAAGATGTGTAACGAAAGTTAACAGCCACATGTGACTGGTGATACTTTTGGTGCTGCCTGGTGGCAGTGTGGAAACTCATTTAATGCAGTGAAGTTTAGATTTGAGTCACTGGAAATTATATGAAAGCATTGCATTGTTAATTGTCTCAGCTATTCTGCCTTGTGTTGTTCTTTGTTTTGTTTTGTTTTTAAATGATGTCAAACTTTCTACAGAGAAAACATTGTTTAAAAACTCAGATTGCTGCCATGATCATTTGAGGTGATTTTTAGTTTGAAATGGGGATTTTTTTTTTCTCTAATGCTTGATTATCTGTATGTATATTGCTGTTATTCACTTGAACGTCAATATGAATGTAAGCTGCCATCTTCTGATCTAAATGTAGGAACACATTATAATTTGAGGTAATTGAAATACATATAGAATGGATAACACAAGTTTTTCCTATAGAATTCACTAGGGAAAATTTTCTGCAGTGGGTGAAGTAGACGAAGGTGATGCCAAGCATTAGTCTATCGTTTGTCAGTGTGAAGCCTTAACTATAATCTTCAGAGTAACATGATTCACTTAAGTGAATATGCAGCAGATATCTGAAAATGTTTCAGTAATGTAAGTTTACAGCAGGGGAAAAGCTCTACCAGATGAATTGAGGTAGTCTGAGAAAGGGTATGCCTTCATCCGAGTATTTCTGTGACCTTTTCATGTTCGTGTGACTGAAGTAATCTCTTTCATTAGATCTGCTCTACCAGTCTTGCCTTGTGTTCAGAAACCAGCATAGCTGTAGCTCTATTACAATTGTAGTTGATTAACCTTTTCTTAGTTGTTAATTATGTACCAGTATGCAAAACTAATTCATGCCTTATTACACTCTGAAGTAACTTTTACTGCAGATCCAAATTATCTTGTATCTGTATCTTGTCTGTAAGACTTCAACTACGTGTACATCATGTTATCCAGTTCTTCTGGTAGATATTTCAGAAATCATTTGAGTTTATGTCAAAGAATCTGAGTTTCTGATTTACACAGAAAGTGATCAAATAGTCTTCTATATGACAATACTTTTTTTCACTTCTAACGAAACAAAATCTTCATTTGCCTTCAGGAAGGATTTCAAAGGCATAAATGCAAGCACTTATCTCTTTATATGCACCTCAGGAAATATTCCATTTGCTGTTCTTTCCTATTGTTTTTTGTATTTGAAATAGATGCAGAACATGTGACATATGGAATATTGGTGAACTGAAAAATGCTAATTACTGTGTATGTACGTAGCTGTTATAGAATTCTGACTAAATGGCAATTGGTTCATTTTTATCCTGGATGGGAACTCTGCCCGAGTGGTGCTTGAGTGACTGATCATTATTTTTAAAGAACTGTCATCTAACTTGAATCCTAGTTCTCTGCATTCTTAAACCTAGAGGAAAACAGGGAGGAGGTGGGGGTATGGGCTGGCTCTTAAATAGTATGAACAGTGACTGGTAAACAATGCTGAAACAAAGAACTGTGGTTAAATGAGAGCAAAATGCGATCATAATGGTTGGGTCCGCTTACCCTCTACCATATCTTTTCCTTGAAATTACTCATTTCAAGAGAAGCTTGAAGTCTTATCTTGAAAGGGGAAAGAAAAAAAATTATGGTACAACTGGTACTCTCAGTTTTACCTGAATATTTACAAATACCATTAAGAAAACCGGAATGTTTTACAAAGGCAAAGGGAAATCTGAATTTCACAGGATGTGAGTAGAGTTAAAGCAAGGTAAACATTTTTTTTTTCTTAATCTAAGGGGGGAAAAAAAAGAGGGAGATAAAAGCCAAATGAAAAACTTTCAGAAGAATATGCTGAAAGTCACCTATAAAACAAGTTTGTCAGTCCAAAAGAGTCTTTAAACAGAACTTAGGCTTTCAAGTAGCACACATAAAAACAGCTTGCTGCTGGTAACTGATGGCCCAGAATAGCTTTATTTGTAAACTTGAAATGTAATTTAACATCTTTTCAGGCTTAGGCTTGTGAAGGGCATTCTTCTGTCAAAGTTTTTTAAACGTGATAGAAACATTGCAGAGGGCTTTTAAAAGGACTTAGCTGCGTTATAAATGATCCTGCTTTGTTAGACAGCTTGTGGAAGGCATAGCAGATAGTGTATTTGAGAACTAGCTACTCAGTGGATGGGGATGCTGTGACAGCTAAGTCTTGTCAAGATGACTTTCTATCCTGTAAGAATTTTAATTGTTCCAGGCAGAGTTTCACCCAGTAATTGGTCCTGGGCTTTTTTTATGCTGTCCATCTTCAGTAAAACCATGCTTTCATTTACGCGCTTCCTTATCTGGTAGAATAGCTTGAGGCAAAGTGGTGTTCCTCGGCCAGCTTCTATTTAACTTGTGCTTCCTGAGAGCGTTCAGTCTTAGCATCGTTAGTTGGTAGGAGCTCTGTGTAGTAGCAGTTGTAAAGCTAATCGTAATATGCTGGTCTTTACTGACACAGATAACTGAGACAGTCACATCCCTTGCTATGTTAAGACCTGATTTCTTAAGAAATATACTTGCTTGTGTTGCACTGTTCTGCTGGTTTGTTTTTACCAGATCTGATTGTATTGAGATAAATGTATTGTAGTTCTCTCTGTTTTGGTGAGGGATACCTACTTATAAATACATTTCCCTTTAAAACTAATACTATAGCATGGAAAGAATACTTATATGTGTACATATATATACTTATAGGAGAGCATTTTGGTCCTAGACTAAAAAGCTATACAGGAAAAAAAACCCTGTGAACTATGACTATATGCATTATCCTAGAAGTGTCTTAGAGTATTTCAAATCCTGTCATTTGAATTAGTTTTTTTTCTTCATTTGGGAAGAATCATATGTGAGGTTCTTGTTCCTTATAAGCTGCTTAATAGAATTGGAAGACTTGAATGATAAAATATGTGGTCCTGGGGGAAACCACAATTTCTGTGTTAGTCAGGAACTGACTGCTACATTCAAATGCTACAAACTGTGGTGTGCTGATAGTGTGAGCTGTTCTGTAACTGCATAGCTGTCTCAGAGACCTTACGACCATTGCAGTGTGAATACTCGAAGCTGAAAGTTAAACACAGTTGCTTAATTTGCTTGAGCTAAACTTGTTGGCATTATGCATTCATTTGAACGTTAAACAGTTAATTTAAATTAACGTGTGCTCTGTGCCATGGGAAGAGTGTGAGAGTTGTTTGTTATTTCTGTTTCATGTGTGTTGTCTGGCAGCCTCTCACTGCTGTTTTACAAAGTACTGCATCTCAGACAGTGTGTCATAGTTCAACCAAATCCCTTCGCCACCTGCATTGTAAGGCTGGGATTTCATGTGATTATCAGCAAACAAGAGTAAACGCATACCTTCCAGTGGAGCGTTATGAAATTATTTATCAGTTTGTTGAATATTGTGAAATCTCACATTGTAAGAGGTGTTTTAATCTTCTTACTTCAAAAAATGGGGTTTTTTTGCACAACTATGATTACTTGTGTTGAGAAGCATGTAGTTAACTACAATGTAATCTTTGATGTTAAACTGTAAGCCCTGTGAAACAGTGACCTTTGCATCCTAAACATGATCTCATCCTGACTTTAGCTTGCACTCTTTCTTCATGTGCAATGTCTGATTTGTCAGTAATTCGTATTGAGTTGCTTATGCTACCTTTGTTGGATAAAGAAATATTCGGATTATGGTCAGGTTAATGCTCGATCAAACTAAGTGTGCAGTAAAAGCAGCTCTTCATAAGTTGCTGTTGTGAAAACTCATTCCTTTGCCAAAACTGGTGAATGAGCATCTTTTACACAGTTGTAAAATGTATTTAAAACAATCTGTAGGAGATATATCTCTGCCATTCTGAAAATATGTATGGGCAAAAAACTGGCAAAAGAACTTGTCACAAGTCATTTGGTGACACTGTCCTTGTTGTGCCTTTGGGATGCTGAGGTAAGAATGGATATAGATAAGGAACAGTTGGTCTTCAATTCTGATTTTGCTGTCTGCTATTTAAAGAAATTTCTCATAGTCTGAGAACTGACACATTTAAGATATTTTGAAGGACGGGACTTTTCATATAAATAACTGACTTGTGTGTATGTGGTATGTATACAGGACATTAGTTTCTTCATTTATTTATAATAGCTGTTATCATCCTTAATTATGGACCAGGGTAACCTTGTACTGACAGCTGTTCAAACCGGACTCTGCCATTGATAGCGTAGGCCTCCGACTGAGGTGAGATGACAGGTAAGACAAAGCAGAACAGATGTAAGACAACCAAACATTTTGCAAGCTGCAGGGAAATTATTTTTGTTCTATGTTCTATATTTATAGCTAAATATATTATAGAATAATATACGTAGCTTCCTCGCAGCTTTAATGAGTACTGTTCAGTTCTCATTATCAGCAAATGTAGAAAATATTTCAGAGCAAGCTTTTAATGTAATGAAAGCATCAAGTGTTTCTTACAGGGAATGATTTATCAGAATGCAAGAAACATAGGCTTCTGGTTCTATGGCATGCGCTGTAACAGCAAATATAGCAAACACTGGGCTGTTGTGTGGTGTCTGACTTATGGCACACTTAACACGTTCATCTGGTTCAGATCTGGGGTTCCACGTGTCCTGATTAAAGAATATTGCGGAATCAACTCAAATGTGCTCTGTTTGTGCTCTAATACACCAGTGGAGTGGGCAGGAAGGCTTGCCAGCTGTCTGTTCAATGGCACTGTGGCTTAATGCCAGAATCCAAATGTTCTCATAAGATACTGTTAAAATATTTACAGACTTTAGAAGGGGTAAACAGATGCCATAAAAGAGAATAAGCTTCTTTAATTACTGAGCTTTTCTTGGTAGAAGAGTCATATGTAAGAAGGAGAGGGGGAAAGCAAGCAAACATCAAAGCATGGCCACCTCAACAGTAAAGATTAAAAACCTTTTTTTGCTGTTGTTTTATAATAAAAACAGTCGTTTGATCATATAACATTTACTGTTCATCTTGTAATAAAAGAGAGGATGCAATAGAGGAAGATTGGGACACGGAGTAGGAAACACCGATAAGTGAATACCAATCGTGGTTATTCTTGTAATAAAGGATGTTTTAAGTTAGGTGTCTCGTTACGAGACAACTCCTCCATGCACCCTCAGCTCTTAACTTTAGCAGTTAGATTTCTGTGCTGATGAAACAGTTGTGCATAGATACTTTCTCTGATACTTAAAACATTTATGATAATCTGATTGAAAACATTCCTGAATTTTGAATGGAAACAATGAATGAATTTGCTTTTACTATTAATGTAAGGAAAATGAGGTACTCATTTTATTGTCAAGTAATGAGGATCTGCATAAGAACTCTCCAGGAGTGTGCCATTGATGTATTTACAAACAAATACAGAAGCTAAGGTAGAGGTTGAAAAGGTAGTGCTCACTAGAAATAAGAATTTAGCAGTAGTACCAGAGAAACAAAATGAAGGTGAAACAGTTTAACTCCTTCAAAAACATTACACGATTATTCTTTTAGTAATCGTTTTAGGAAAGTGTTGTACCTTCATATGGTTTTCTAGGAATTTTCTCTTGAAATGTGCAAGGAGAGTTTAGGAACTGAGGAAAAAATATTTTGGAAGTTATGGAAAATTCTTATTCTTAAAGCACCATGTAAAGTAAATACTGTAACTATAAACTGACAGTACATATGGGACATCATCCCAGAATTTCCAGTGATACAATGCCCATAGGCTTTGTAGAAAGTGGGTTTGGTAGATGCAGGCTGCTTGTAAGTTGCTTTACCAGCTCTATTGGTATGTGCTTGGCTAATGCTTTTAATTACACAAAACTGTGGTTTTTTTACCTGTGATTTTGCTGAACTACTACAAAGAACCATTTTCTTGGTGACTGATGCCATATGGGAAATGCAAGTTAAATGGATGAGCAAATTCTGAGAAGCAAGCAGGGGAACAATTTTATTTATGGCGTTCCTTAGTATATATGTGCTTTTAAACTGTTGTTCTAATTAAATCTGGTGTCCACGTGCTTTCAGAGCCATACTTGGAATTTAAGAGGAAAAGTACCGAGATGAAAAGGATGCGTATCTTTGGTATAACCTGAAATTCAAACGTGGTTCCCAGAGTGGCAATGAATATGCAGGCTCAGGTATGACTGCATAGTGGTCTTTTCTCCCTAAGACTCTGCAGCATTCACGATACTGGATAAGCAAAGCTCTTAAGAAAAAGCAGGGTATGGAGAAGGAGCATGTTACTTGCAGAAATCTGACTTTGTTATTTACCTGTGGAAATCATTTAAAAATGGTGCCACCTGAAGTGCAATTGATGCCAAATATTTGCAGGGTGCTTTTGAAGAGCTAATTTGAGGGAGGTTGTACCTTCAGTGTGTAGCTAGTCTTAGTGCTGAGAAGACCAAAGCCATAAAATCCATGGCTAAAGAAATAAGAGCTTGCCTTAGGTGACACACAGACACACACAAAAGAAGTCTTTATTTGTATCGAAGTTCTACACAGGTTCTCCTCAGCATTTTTCTTTATCTACTGGAGTACTTGACAGTATCTAGCTATTGATACAGTGAAACAGTGGGTTGATATTTTGGCTGTCTTGGCACCATCCTGCTTCCCTTTGGTCTGTCTGCATTCTGTCTTTATCTCTTACATCACACCAAAAATTAGAAACTTGAGGGGGCAGAAACTGGCTTTGTGCTCTTTCTACAGCTCAGTCCTGTTCTTATTTAAATCAATGACGGACCTTTGGAATTTCAAAGCTACCGAGCATTAAGCCCTACATCTTTATCAAGTTGAATTTGTGTGAAATCGGGGCTTATCCTGACATGGCTGAATTTTGACATGGTGAGGTTCAGTTACCTTTGAATTATTCAGAACGCTCCTTATTCCCTGATCTTTAAAATACAGCTTCCAGCTGTTACTGCTTGTTGACACAACACTGTTTGTTGTGTCAGTTTTGATGGGGAAGGGAAAGTGAATAGCCGGTGCCATGTCATGGTGCGGAGCTGCGGCCTGTGGGCAGTCCATGCTGCATGGCAGGCGGGAGTGGGGCTCTCTCTGGTGCTGCCTCTGAGCTACAGCTCAAACACAGCTTTAATTGGTAACTATGTAAATAAAGCTTTATTTCCGTTCTACTTAGGAATCTCGGTTTGCTTTTTTATTTTTTGAGCCCTGAAGTGGAAAGGAAATGGAATACTAGCTCTCAGCTGTAATTTTTTTTTTTCCTTATAAGATTTTAGTGTTAATTTCTAATTGTTTTTATCCCTTTGAAAGGAGAGCATTCAACAATCACTTCCAGTTTTTGTGAATTAATTCTATCATAAGTGATGTTTGTAGGTGTATTTTTGTAAAAATCTCCATGTAAAACAGAAGTTTTGAACTTGTCCCAAACTTATTTGTATCACGGATCACTTCAGCTCCTGGTTAGAAAGCATCTGCCCTCTCTTCTTTTCAGCTCCAGAAATCGAATCAGTATCTGCATGTTTGTGTGTTTTGAGGAAAGAGATTTTTAGTGGCTAGCAAGAGCCTTCCTTTAGCTTTCAGTTCAACAGCTGACTCAAAAATAAATATTATTATTAAAATAAGTTGTGCCCCAAAATGATTTATTTTTATAATCAAAACGGATTTCACTTTTCAAGGCAGTTTAGCCAGTGTAGAACAGTTTATCATGATGTCTCTGGTTAATTCTAACTGTACTGTTGATTCTTTCATGTTTTGCTTTGGCTTTGTACTGCTTCGAAAGGTTCACAAAAAGCATCACTGCTCTGACACATATGGTATGGGCTGCTGGAAGATCTTGTGCTGAAATTCTTTGTGTTATGTTTGGAAATACAAAGAGGAAAAGGTACCCTTAAACCTGCTAATGCCCTAGTGAATAGTTTATCATTCACAAGGCTGCTCAACTGCTGCCCCTGGCCTGGCTGTGCTGTGCTGAGGGGCTCTGATGGGGCTGTGCCCATGGGGTGCGGCCCTGCTGGCAGCTCTGGTGCACCTGGTGCAGTTCAGCAGCTTCAGCTTCCCAATGGAGCCCTGTGATCTTTGCCCTTCTCCTTCCCTTGCTTTGTTTGAAGCCCTGGTAGAGCATAGTACTGCACAGGTCTGGAGATTTCTAGGGGGAGGGCTTCAATGCCAGTTCTGCATAAAATGTATTCATTGAACTTAGAGTCAGCTATAAGAATTAAAGGCAGTATTAGGAGTCTAAAGATGTTTTCACTGAAGTAAAAAATTCCATTTCCTGTTGACCTTTTTGCCCAGACAAACTCATTACTGAAGAAACGACTGAATTAGAAGCTTTCTTTGTTGTTCACTTAGTAAGGCTTCATAAAGAGCAGACAGTGCTGTTGCTCTTTGTAGGCAATTTAGTTTATTAAAGAAAAGAGCCTGTCCCAAGTCAGTGCTAATTGTGCTTAGTTTCATTTAGTTTTATTGTCTCAGCATGCTGTATGCGCCATTGGATAGATAAGTCTCTACATTAAGTGGTGCTGTTGGTGAGCGCTGATGTTGGCTTTAGCATTAGAAGCGCATTTCTGGGTTATACCGAGGTAAAGGATGGCTTGCTGGAGTTTCAGTACGTTGAAACTGTTGAAATGTTGGACTGCGTGGGAAACTTGCTGATTGGCGCAGTTTAGCTGCAGTGCTGTTTTACACAGTGTAATCCAGTGTGAAGATCAACTGCTGTTATTTAGTAACCTTTTTCTTTCAAGTGTTGTGCTACATGTGCTGTTCAAATGAAAAACCACAGAAACACTGCTAGGTGTTTGGGTTGTTTTTATTTTTGTACCTGTTGGTACACAGCATAGTAGAGCTTGCACCCGGCAGTGTTTCATTTAAAAGAGCTGGAATTACTATTATTGTGCTCTGAGAGCTACAATGACTATTACTGTGCTCTGATGACTATTATTGTGCTCTGAGAATTGTGTAAAAATGGAAGCCTAAGGGGTGTTTTTTGTTTTTTTTTTTTTAAAAAAAAGGAATGAGAAAATGTTTTCACTTTGCAGCGCTCTGAGCTGCAGCTGATTTAATAGGCTTAAAGCAGTATTTTTTCATTAGTGCAGATGAATCATTGTTCCTTGAGCAGTTTCACGGGTTTTCCTTGCAATACGCTGAGCTCAGAAGCTTGTGTTTAGGTCCTATGTATTTGTGATTTGCTTCACAATTCTCAGATAAAGGGTTTTGCAATTTTTTTTCCTTCCAGCTTTGCATGTATCCTCACAGTGCCACATCATTAGACTGCCTTGTTAAAGCTGGGGTTGTGTCAGCGTGTTGCCCTGAGGGCCGATGGCTAACTTAAGTTGGAGTTTTGCTTCTGGGGATTTTGAACCTCGATGAAACGTCTTCCAGAATTTTCAAATATGCATTTTCTATATATGAATTATTATTCAAATAAGATGCACAGATCTGTCTCGCACAAAAGGTAGACAAGCTTCTGGAAGTAAAAGGAGTGCTTAGGGTTATGACTTAATAAGCTGTACAATTTCTAGAATCAACATTTTCTTTTATTTCTAGTGACTGTAGAGTTCTAGCTAATAGAAGATGCTTTATTACCACCTGTGTCTTTTCTTCTACATTTACTTCTGCTACTCAAATGAAAAACTTCCTTCTGTCTTCCTTGCTGATCTCCCAGGGCATGTCTGCAGGTGTGTGTGAAGAGAGGAGGCTGGGAAAGGATACCAAACTCACATTGTTGATCACAGTGTGTCCTTGTGGTGTATTATCAGAATGTTGATTTGTAAGCTGTGCCTTAAAAGCATGGTACATCCTCAATAGCACCACTAAAAATAATTTGGAGCTGCTTCTGACATAAAGCCCACAGCTACTGATAATCCGAGAGCAGTGAATAAGAGAGTATATTCCACAGGCTTTGTTGCTTTTGCTGATAATAAGGCTTTTGAGTATTTCCTATGCTTTGTTATAGCCTGACAAAATTCCACTTCTTTCACTGCAAAGAAAATGAGATAAACAACTCCCTATAAATTGTTGACTGAGGTTGCTGTTCAGTGATTGGTTGCTCTCGGATCTGAAGTATTCCCAGCTTGTGCTGTGTGGTAATGCGTATTTTTGAGACTGCAGTATGTACTGTCTCAGAAAGTTGGTCTGGCATTAAACCATTGGCTCAGTTTGTATTCTACTGTTAATTTGGTTTACCACATCTATAATGAGGAAAGACTAAGTAGTTGAAAAAGGAAATGGGAAGAAATCCACCAAACTCAAATGTCAGGTTAAAGGACAGAAGCTGACCTTGAAACAAAGCTCGGTTCTTCATCTTCAGATGCTGGCTTGGTGCACAGGAAGTAGCTGATGCCCTTAATAGTATCTGTTTTTCTTGTAAGATTAAAATACCAAAGCAATGTAAAAAACTTTTCCTAATCTGTTATGCTTCGATGTGGAAAAATATAAGATGGCTTTGAATCAAGCAGGCTGGTCTTCAGAAATGTATTTATTTAGCTGTGTAGGAGAAAGGCATGCTTTTGTCTGCCTTGTCACAGGTAATATTTACTTACATTCGAAGTTTGCTTTCTTAAAAGCACTGCAGTAAAGCTGAGATTTCTTGTGGCTTTCAGTGTGTGACTGCTGCATGCTATGGCAACTGGTTACTGCTAATGTAGGAAAGGAAACCTGGGCCAGATTCAAGGTCTGAAAGGTGTTTTTAACTTTTGTTTCTAATGTATCTGTAAAAGGTTCTGTATCTTTGCTTGGAGCAAGACAATTAAATATTGTGTCACCTTTTTCCTGGGATGATCACTTACTCCTGGCTCTTAAGTCTTTATTTTTGTTCATTTCTGAAATGGTGATATGCTTATATGGTTTATAATAGAGGTGTACTTCTTAGTGCTTCTTATGTAGACTCAGTTGCTAAATGACCTTGTTTGCTCTTTTGTCTTTTTCCTCCAAGTGGTGTTGAGTTAGTGCTATTGCTTGTGTGGAAATCTCTAGATTTTGAACTCAAATGCGTCTACTGTAGTGTCAACTGTTTTCTACTAGTACATACCAATAGTGTTACCTTGTATTTTATCAAAGCTGATTCTTCTAATAACTCTCGATAACATATAGCCAATTGGCAGGATGGGGTTTGAGGTGGAAGGGAGCGGAGTTAGAGTCTGCTTCAGGTAATGGTCAAACAGTACTTCAGCTCTTGCTTTTTGTCAGTTGTGGCTGTATGTTTAGAAAGCAAGGGCTAACTGCAATGTTGACCTCACATGGAAGAGTTACAGCGGCAATGCGAATTGAGCTTTATGCGTACTACAACTCAGTAAAAACTTTTGACTCTTTTTAACATCCGAGTCCTGTTTTTTTTCCATCTATGTATTTACTTTATTTCTTTCATATTTTGCTTGCCAGTTTTCTCTTCTGCTGCTTGCCTTCACTGATGGCTTTGCAAAGGCATTATTGTTTAAAGATAAGGAGATTAAATTAAATCTTAAGCTTGAAGTAGATTTAGGCTCTAGCTATCATTAAAAAGGAGCAAGCAGGCATTTAATATTTTCTTCTGTCTTTCCTCTTTCTTTCTTTCATCCAGAACACCTTCTAAAGCAATTCTCAGTCAGCTTTCTTAGTGGTACATGATCAAGAAAAACTGAGTTTCTTACAACAGTTTACTATCAACAGCTAAAGATGAGTCTCAGCTGTGTCAACACTATTTTAATTTTGGTATACTAATTGAATCCTTTTAGTGATTCATGTTCTATTTCAAGGAGAACTTGCTCATGCCAGGAATATCAAAGCAGTTCCTTCAACAGGAAAAAAAGTCAAATAGATCAATTTTTTTCTCATGTGTGGGTATTACCATGGCTGTTAACTAAGCAAAGTGCACGTATGTGATTATGACCATGTTTCTGTTTGTTACTCTGCCATGGATGCTATTGCCTTGTCCTCTCTAGCCTGAGCTATGTCGTAGTTACCAAAATAGCATCTTATTTTAAATTGTCTTTACAAGCCTGTGAAATAGCAAGCGTGTGGCTAAAATAACCTGTGTGAATTGCAGGAAAGTTACAGCTATAAATACACGAACATTCTTAAAAAGCCATAGTCTTGTTCAGCACACTGAACAGTAGGAATATAAGTAGTTCCTAATTGTTGGCAAAGCCAACAATGTCTGAGGACAGCATATTCTGGTACTTCTACCCCATTCAGTTTGTGTATTAGTGAGCAGTAGTTCTTGCCCATCTTTTGGTTCGATTTTTTTTCAGTTCGTTTGATCTCTGAACCTGAGAAATGTGTATTCTGTACCCACCTACTTGAGATGATCTGTTGACCTCTGTAGCTTAAGCCAGAAGTTTAGAAACCTTGAAATTATCCTTTATCTCAACAGCTTTCTTAATTCTGTATGTTGCAATTTCATCTCGATTGCTGTTAATGGGTATATATGTAAGATAAGTAGTTCGGTGCATAGTAAACCTGAGGATGGGTGTACTATAGGCTTGTAGACTGCAATGACTTTTTTTGGGAAATTTTAAAGAGAGAAAGAAGGGGGATGATGACTTACGGAGGAAAAATCATGAAAGGGAAATAGAAGCAGGAACAGGGAGAAGAAAGATTATGAAAAAAGAGGACATAAGGAACGAAATAAAAATGAGGAGGAAGAAATCTGGGAAAATGTGTGAGAAAATAGAATGAAGATAATAAAAGCAAATAATCAGATGGAAGATATACACCAAATGAAATCCTTCAGCTTTATCTGTGTTGTCACAGTATCCAAATGCAGTTTATATGTAATTAATAATGATAGCGAAGTAAATTCTGTGTTTCTGATACTTGCTTGAGTTGAAGGGGTCTTGGGAGCAAGGAAAACGGTCTAAAATGAGAAGGGGATTTCCATGCTTAATAATTCTGTAAAGCCATAAAGAACGATATGTGCTAAATTCTGTACTGTCAAGAATAAAATATGCTAGCAAGTTTGTAGAGTTACATACTTACTCTGGAGAGTAAATAATGGTTATTGGAGGGGTGGGAGGGGAGATTTGTAAGCTAGAACGTTTCAATTGGCATTGGTACTGGTAAATGGAAACACATCAACTAACGAAGAGGTACACAGAGTAAGATTATCACGTCAACACAATATGTCTGAGAAATTCAAACAATAGAGCTTCATAAAATCTTCGTTCTAAAAATTTGTCTATTCATTCCTTTCTCTCAGCTGAAATGTGTTAAGGAAAAATCTTTCTGTTCAAGTTAGTGCTTCAGACTTGCTGGCTATTGACCTCAGGCGCTATATTTCTTAACATTCTCTTACCCTTCTCTTTTTCTTTTTTCCAGAAAGATCCGGACTACCTGAAGCTCTGGTTGGATAGTTTTGTTTCTAGCTATGAACAGTTTTTGGATGTGGACTTTGAGAAGCTGCCAACTAGGTATGTAGAATTACAGACCTGATCACCTTTGATATTTGAACCGGACCTGGAGGAGAGCCCAGTTTCTTTCAATATCAATACTGCTTTTAAACAAAAGAAAGCTTTTTAGTGTTGAGTGGCACTCCTGTTCTTCTGAAGGTCAAAATGGGTTGGGAATGATGAAACTTAGGCAAATACTGGTGTTTGCATTATATCAGTGATGGAATCAATATTCCCTTGTTTTCCTTATGGAAGTGTAATCATTTCTTGTGGATTTTTGGAACAAATATTTATTAAATATTGCAGGTGAAATAATAGTATTAGTGCTTGGTTTCTGTAGCAGTAGTAACTGAACAGAAGGAAGATCTAGGTCAAGTTTTGTAATTTTATTCTGTGGGTTGCTGTAAGAGAAAGAAAGAGATGAAATGCTCAAAGTTTTAAATACTTTACCTGGAAACTTTTTAGTTAAAAAGCACAAATGGTAAACTTCAAAGTTCAGGAAGAAGAGTGTTAATGACTAATGTTGCTGACTGCAAATGTGGAAATATAATCATGAGATGGGTATTAAAGTCTAATTTCACATTTCTGTATTTAGCGTTTTGAATTTGCTTTCTGTGCACTAAGGCTAACTTGGCAAATGAGGAACAGAAACTTAGCTCTGTATCTTTTCTCTTTTGTTTAATACATCCTTGTATGATCTAAGGGCTTTAAGAAAAAACAAATATTAAAGATTCAGAAGTCATAAGAACCAGTGTCAGAGTTATAGCTGCTTCCACTACCAGTGAGCGAATAGAAAGAATGGCTCTCTGCATAATGGCTCCTGTCCAAGCTTTGTTGAAATCAATGGGAATTCTCTAATGGGCTTTGGATCAGATCCTGTTTGAAGTGTAAGTGATAGCCTCCACTGTTACAAGGAAACAAAGAAAGCTGCAACTGGATCTCAGTGGATAAAAACAGGGCATCTCATCTATTTGTATTAAGATTTCCTTCTTAGCGGTTGTATTAATTCAGTGTTTATAGTGCAATTACTAACGTGAAATATCTACAAATATCTGCCAGTTAATTCTTCTTTCAGAAGATGCTTGCTTTGTAGTAAGACATCAAAATGCATCTTATGGTGTTTAATTCAGGAAAGCAATAGCAGTGGAGAAGTTTGTTACCCTTTGTTTTGTTTTGTTGTTTTATGTGCCCATGGGTTGTTTTCGTTGTCATTTTTTCTTTTTATTTTGTTTTTACAGCAACATGGTAAAAGATTAAACATTAACATGAAGCTTAGCTGTGCTGAACAATAGCAGCATCTTCATTACATTAAATAATGGATTTGTGAGCATAAAAATCCTGTATTTTTGTGAGGTTAATGACAGGATTAGTGGCTTGGTCTGGAAGAGTAGGCCTGCGCAGATTTGGACTCATTTGTGTAACAGATGTAGAGAAAATACATCAAAATAACATAGAAACATTGTTTCTGCCCTTGTTGGCATTTGAGAGATAATCAGACATGTCAAAAGTGGCATCCTTCTGGTATTTGTCAATTTCTATTGCAAGCATTTACACTATGGAGCAGATATTACTGAGCCTGCAAAAGAGAAATATGTAGGTCAGAGTGGAGCCACCTGTTTCCCAGTGCCTCATCTCTCGAGGCCAAAGGAACCCCTTGGACTCAGATGTCTAGAAAGAAATTAGGTTTACCCACTGATATCTGTGCCAATGGTCTCAAGTTGCTTTCCTTTGCTACAGTAGCTCTGTTCCTATTTTGTTGTTGTTGGGGAAAAAGAAAACTCAAGCTGGCTTATTGCCAGCAGGCATTTCCTTGTAGCTCACTAGGAAGTGCTTGTGAGAAATCAGTTGCTGCATTTCAGTAACCTTTCTTAAGCAGGTATGTTGGAACACTACTAGAGCACACTGAAATAGGTTAATAACTTGTCACTTGCATGGTTGAGTTGTGTGTGGTCTTTTGCTTTAGGGTGGATGACATCCCTCCAGGAATATCACTGCTTCCTGACAATATTCTTCAGGTTCTGAGGCTCCAGCTGCTGCAATGTGTCCAGAAAATGTCAGATGGATTAGAAGAGCAGCAGCAGGCTTTGTCACTTTTGCTTGTGAAATTCTTTATCATCCTTTGCAGGTATTTGTTCTGCTCACTACTTCAACAAGGCTGTTGTTATGTTTAATTAATGCAGGCTTTAGATTCTAATCATTTATGCAACGTTATTAGATGTTTTCCAGTAGAATCAGAAAAGCCACTTTTCATGATCTTCCAAGTAAAGGAAAAGAGAATGAAGAGAGCCATACAATCATCTTTTCCATGAAAAATGGAACAGAAGGAGAAAAGACACTTTTTTTTTTGTAATTATACCAGAAATATCTATTTGAATTCAAGGCATAGTGTATAAGTTATAAGAATCAGTGTATGAGAAACTTTTAAATGTATGTTTACATTTAAATGTATGTAAAGAATCAGTGTATGAGACTTTTAAAAGAGAAGTCGCACTCTAGAAAGCACTGGATTATAAGGAACTTGAATTATAATTATACAGGAAGAACTGTTTCACATTCTTAACATGCTTATAATTCCATAAACAGCTTAGGGATCTGACTTATTCTATTAATGCAGCTGATCTCTGAAGCTTGCTCTTAATTTTGTAATACTGTCCAAGCAGGTAAATAAACTGTTTTTAGGGATCTATTCCTCCCTATTTCTTCATTCTTTTATTATAAACGGCATTGAACGAATAAGGGGATAAAGTATATGGTAGGGGTTCTCCTTTGGAGAAGCATTTAACAAGTTTTTTTTTTTGTTGTTGTTTTTTTTTTTTTTTTTTTTTTTGAGTCCTTTTGTTTTCCTTATCCCTACAACAGTACAAAGCTGTAGTGCGGTGTTTAAGTATTCCAGAACATTAAATAAAGCTGAATAGATTATGGTAGTTGTATGATGAATTACCAACTGTTATATTACTCAGTTGCTAAACAGTTCTCTTTGTGATCATATTAGTATCTGATCTTTGTGATGTCCTCAAACTGAGAAATAGCATGCGAGCTTCTTTGTTAGTGTTCTAAAATTTTTGATGTTTCTTCTTTGGAGAATTATTTGGAGAATTTAAAGTACATATCTGCTTCTGGGTAATATATTTATTAAAGCATTGGAAAGTGTGTGCAGCTACAGTATCAGCATCCTTGTAATGCTCTAGTAATGTGGGAGAAAATTAAGTTATTGCCACTGTTATCACATGCCATTTCTGACTTCTCTATTTAGAGTGCCCTGGGAATCTATTCTTTGAAACCCCAAATTCCAGATAGAGTTGACCTACAGCAGGATGACTCAGGCCTTTCTTCTCCTTCCTGTTAAAAGAAAACTTGTGTACTATGTTACTGTGGCAGAAATAAACATTTGAGTACACACAGTCCTTTGGGGAGTGTTTCTGAAATGCTTATATGCTTTTCTGTGATTATAGACTGAATACTAAAACAAACATTGTTTGAACTAGCCTCAGATAGTACACTCTGTACATTTGTTTTTTTTTCTGTTGTTTTCATAGGAATTTGGCTAATGTGGAAGAGATTGGGATGTGTTCATACATTAATCATGTCATCACCATGACTACATTATACATTCAACAGGTACGCGTTTTAATCTTTGTAATCTGTTGTTTTTCCCATAGAGGACCTCTAGCTCTTGCTTATTGTGATCCCTGTCAAAGTAAAAAAGTGTTTGTGGGGGAACACTTATGGAGGGGGATCAAGACAAAGTTTTAACTTCTAGAAATCTTCTGATCACTGTTATGCCTTTTTTTTTTTTTTTTTCCCCCAGTTAAAAAGCAAAACAAAAGAGAAAGAAATGGCAGATCAGACACCAATAGAAGAATTTGTGAGACATGCACTGGCTTTTTGTGAAAGCCTCTATGACCCATATCGCAACTGGAGGCAGAGAATTGCAGGGTAAGTGTGGACCAGGACAGGATCTCAAGCTGTCTGAGTTTTGATAACTGTAGATAAATTATATGTAAGGTTACTGACAGAACTACTGGTGTCAAACTAAAATAAAATGTAACTATGTGGATATGCTGCTGATGCATTTTACAGGTGTTAGAGTTGGTTGTTATAGGCACTGGATGTGATACAGTATGGTAGTTGTTTTTCAAAGATGCTCTATTCTAAAGAGTTAATGAAATATGCTAATTTTGGTAGGGAAAAAAACCTCATGAAGTGGATACTCAACACTGAAATCCAGTGCAACTGGAGTTGTCAGTACTAGTGTGAGCTAAGAAACTGGATTTTGAGAAGCTTAATTTCTGTCATTCTAGGCACAGGCTCTTCTCTTTAAAGCTGCTAATGATACACTTTGTTATAACTCGCTCTTCAGAGACCTCTTAAAAATTCCTGTGAGATCTTTCATGTACAATTCTCCCTTATTAGCCCTAAATTCCAATAGCCACAGTAATGTTAAATATTCATAGTCTTGCACAGTCTAGTTAAGTTTTTCTGCTGTGCATACGAGGGCTGAAGTTGTTTGCTCCTTGCCACTATCATTCAGAAGTGCTCTTTAAGTTTCTTACTTTTACTTTCATCAAGACTGTTTTGATGTGCACCAAATATTGGATCTATGCATGCAGATAATTAGTCTTGTAAAACTTAGAGTCCGTTCTACAGCTAACATCCTGTAGAACTGTGCTGCATTTGTGCATCCAGTTGCTCTTCTGACTCCACACATACAGAGTGGAAATCATAGAAGATGTGGTGGTACCTTGTTTGCTGGAGTTTCTTTGTAGCTGGCAATCTGTAATATGCCGTAGTACTGCATGGATTGCAGGTTTTATGGAGCTGTCATTGATAGTACTAACTTTTGTTTCCATAGCAGCTGTGCTGTGCACAAAGCTTTAAGGAGCATGTAAGGATCACAACTTACAGTGTTTTTGTGCAGTAGGTTCTAGAACATAGTACAGATTGATACTAGTTATCGCGTATGGCCTGACAAAGTACTACTAAGTTGTTTTTAGATGTAGCATTCATAATGCCAGCACGTCTCATTGCATCTTAGGTGGAACATAAATACTCAAAAACACAGAATCTGCAATCAGTGGAGGTACAAAGTTTCTTAATGAATCAATATAATTACATTGTAGGAGGCTGTTATATTTTCTGAAACAGGATGTGATTTAAATATGTTTAAAAACCTTAAAGATACCTTCTGACAGTCGGAAGGTTGGGGGGGGAAAAAAAAAAAGAATGTATCAGGAAGTGTTTGGTTGTAACTGACCAACATGAAGCTTTTTCCATTGCTTGCTTTCTTTTGAAAACTTCCCCAGTTTTCTAAATTGGTAGAACAAGGAAGCCAGAGGAAACGAGGCAGATAAGTATGGTTGATTTTGTTGAAAAGATATTTTTGAAGATCATAGTGTAAATATAACATATCTTCGAAAAGAAGAAGAAGTCTTTAAGTCTATCAGCAGAATTACTTCTGTTTGATTTGTTCCCCCTACCTCCCATAATGAACTCATAATAATGTTTTGGGTCATTTCAAATTGCATGGTTAAGAACTTTAATAGACGGCTTACTTGCAATGGGGAAGGACTAAATACCGTGTAGCTGGTGGTGTTTTGGTTTGTTTTATTTTGACCAAACCATGTTCTAAACTATTAAGGTGTTTCTAGGAGTGGAACAATAAAGTCATGATTATCTGTAATTCATTTAAGGTGAAAGACTTTTTTTTGCTATTTTTTAATCTTATAGGCATAACTTACATTTTTTGGCAGGGTTCTCTATTATGAAATCATAAGTAGTAAGTCAGAAACAAAGGTGTCATATTTTTTTTTAATGTAATTTCAGACGAATCCTTAGTACAGTTGAAAAGAGCAGACAGAAGTATAAACCGGCTTCTCTCACTGTTGAATTTGTCCCTTTCTTTTATCGTAAGTATTATCAGCAGCATGTTTGAAAATGGTCATCTTTGGAGGATTGAAGTTGGCAATTCTAAATTCCATTCCCCAAGGAATGTGTGATAAATGTAAAAGCATCTTACTGTTTTGAGGCTGCATGTATTGAGTTGATTTGCTTCCTTGCTTTCTGCTCTGAGTTGTCACCATCTTGCCAACCTTACTTGTCTGTGAAAGCCTGGCTGCTTTTTCTTCTTCCAGATTTTCTTTCAGTGTTTACTGTTATTTAATAAGATTGAATCTGTGAATTTTCAACTTCTTCATTTATGTTGATACATACATATGGATTGCATGGAAGATCCGTGTAGCAACTCTAGTGATAACTTGCATGAGAAAATTGTGAGGGAATTATGCTTTTATTTTTGTATCCTTGTATGGTTTAATAGCTGCAGACAGGGAAACTTGCTGCCATCCAAATAGCAAGTCACCTTGGACTGCAGTTTGGGAAACTACTCTCTTTTGTCTCTGGTTAAATTAAGTGCCATGACTGCTACTTTGGAATTCATGTGTTCTAACCATTATGTATTGGCAAAGAGGTCAGTCAAATGCCTTTGTCTTCGTGCTAGAGCACTGGAAGCCAACTTTGGGATTGTCATCTTCAGAATCTCTCCTCTCTATTTAGTTCACTGTACTCTGCTTTCTCCTGAATCCCTTATTTTGTACTGAAACCTGCAAGTGCTAATTAGCTGGCAGGTACTCATCTGCTGATTGGCCATCTGGCAGTATGCTAAATTCCATACTGTCAGAATAAAATATGCTAGCAATTTTGTAGAGTTACGTACTTACTCTGGAGAGTAAATAAAGGTTATTGGAGGTGTGGGAGGGGAGATTTGTAAGCTAGAACATTTCAATTGGCATTTTCAAAAGAAAATATTCCTTTGTGGTTTCAGTTGCAGCTGCTTTGATTCTAGTGATAATGCTATATAGCAACAATATCCAGGCTGTATCTGTTCCTAAGAAGGGTTCCACGTATCAGATACGCTATGAGATATCTTTGAAGATATCTTTTATTGTTAGAAAGATTACAGACCTGTACAGGCTTCCCTGGGAAGTTTGGTTCATAGGGAGCAAGCTCTGCTTTTCTAAGGTACCTGCACTGTGTGTGGCATTGCCTCTGTGCCAAAAGTCTTCTAACATTTCTCATACCTGCTAACTGCTTATGTGTTAGCGTGTTCTGAACAGTCTAATGAAAGTTAATCCCATTTATTCCACAGTGCATTTGCTGTACTTCTTTAGGTCTGTCAGTCTTCCTGATAAATGCGGTGTTGTCATGTTGCTTTGATAACTCTGAAATGGATGCATTAATGTGTGTGACTTACATAAAAGAAAGTGGAGATTATACAGTTGAAATTTTGTGTTAAGCTTGCATGATAAGCAGCAAGGAAGCTTTTTTTTTTTTTATTTACCATTCCTGCTTTTTTATTGTTGTTTGAGGGAAGGAAAAAAAGCTGGCATAATTTATATTATAAAATAAGGAATCCTGCTACTTTTTATTTACTCCAATCAGAATGTTTCCAAGAAAGTGAACATCTCAAGGAGAGCCTGAAATGTTGCCTGTTGCATCTCTTTGGAGCTATTGTGGCTGGTGGTCAGGTAAGGATGTTCTAAACTCCTCACAGCTGCTGAAGTCTCCGACAACGTCTTCATTATTCAAGGCTTATAATTAACCCCGTAATTAAGGAGAATTTACTTACTATGTATTAGTTATTTGTCTTGTGAAGTTTGGAGCTGTTCTGTGCAATAGTATCTAATTACTACAAGCTAGGTTCTGTTTTCAAAGGGCAGTTGAAGGCTGCTATTTATAATAACTACCCATTCTTATGTACTTAGTATAATGTCTTCACATACATAGAAAAATGTGAATAACTAGACTGTTCCCACCTGCAAAGTTGTAGATTTTATATAAGTACGTGACATGCATCTAGCTTACTTCCCAGTGTGTTTCAGTAGGATACACAAGGGCTTCAAAGTTTGGAAGGCCCTTAAAACCTTTGAAATAACCTGAAGAAAAGAGAATATCTGAAAAAAATACTGTTGGTCATCAGCAAAGCCAGCATGTGCTCTCATGGGCTGACTTCTTAGTAAATGTTACTTCTGGTGCCTGCCAGACCTATCTGTAGTGATGAAGCAGGACTACAGTCAAGTCAGGAAGTTGAACAGTGGGTCAGGAGCAAGAGGGTACATGGCCTGGCACGGACATGGCTGCTACACTGTATAGGCAGATAAAAGGTTGGGAGCCATGGCTTGAATGCACGATCCATAGACAAGGTGGGGAGACCCTGACAAGGCTTCTTGCTGTGCTTTATAAGGCTGTACCCCTGCTCCAGATGTAGTGCGGTCCTGAGGCCTATCCAGTCAGATTCCAGGAAGAGAGTTGAGGGGTAGGCATTCAGGACCCAGACAAATATTTGTTAATTACTAAGTTCTCTAAATTTGTTTTAAAGTATTGAGTCTATGAAAGTGGGTACCTAAAATGAAATTTCAAATTAAGGTTTATTTAGAATAATAGGTTATCAAAGATATTTGATATGAATATTATGATGTTATGATGACCTTTCCTTTACCCTATAAATATTCTCTTTGAAAAAGAAAGCCTAATGAAGTGGGCAAAGTGGGCTGCATTTCATCTGTAGCCAATAATATAATCCAAGTAGGATGTTTAACAATTACTGTATATAAATTCAAATGGAAGCAATGGTGAATGTTGTGTGATTCAGGTATCTTCAAATCAGCAGTTCTGTCAGAGTTATGCTTTTATTCCTGCTTTTATTCCCCTTAATTCTTTTCACCCATGTGTTTCAGAGGAATGCTCTTCAAGCAGTATCTCCTGCTACCATGGAAGTCTTGATGCGTGTTTTAGCGGACTGTGATAACTGGGATGATGGGAGCCCTGAGGAAGTGAGCAGAAAGGCAGAGCTTACTCTGAAGTGCCTGACAGAAGTTGTCCATATCCTCCTTAACAGCAGTTCTGACCAGCGTCAGGTGGAGACCAGTACAATACTGGAGAACTATTTCAAGTTGCTTAATTCAGACCATTCAGCTTTACCTAAACCAAGGCGATGTAGGCAGTGGGAGAGCAGGTTCATAGCACTACAGATCCAGATGCTGAGTGAGTACTCAATTGTGCAGTTTCTTTAAATGTCTCTTGATAATAGCTGTTAATAATATAACTGAAAGTTGTACAAATAAATGTTCACTTCTTTATATAATGGAAAAACTTCAAATATTTCTTACCACTGACATTTCTCTAGATATGTTCTATTTTATATCCATATTTAACAAGAGTGGTATTCATATTTAACCAGATTATCAAGGTTCATGGACTACTAGTCTCCATTAAGAGAAAAAGAAAATTGTTAGGCAACAGTGACAGCAATTAGCACCTTAATAACTGCAGAGTAAGGAGGATTTCTGATAAAATATCCTTGTGATGGCTGTTTTGTGGTAGTTTGCTTTTCAGATGACAAAGATAGTGGTCCTTAAAGCATTGGTACTGAGTCATTAGATAAGCATTTAGGAGTTGTGAATTTTATTGACTTCGTTCAAAATAGCAAATATAAATGTTGATATTTCCTTCCCCTGGACTTCCAAGGAAATGGGAGTAGCATTGAGGTGATGATCTCTTACAGTGAAAGGCATCTGTATAATGCAGAGAAATTTTTGTATAAGGAAACCAGTGTTTGTGTGCTTCAAATATAAGGCATGCTGTTTAGATACTCAATAATGACAAAGACTTCAAGCAGGATCTCAAAGCTATCAAAGGTATTGTGTAGCTGAGTTTTTTCACTGTGTAGTAGGTTAGCTGACAATTTTTACAGTGATAAAACTGAGTTTTGGGCCTAGTACTGTGTTTAAAACACCTCAGAATTCTCATGATGTATCGTATGTTTTAAAGTAAATATGTATTTTTATAATTCCTGTGTTTATTATGTTCCTTTTCTAATCCTCTTCCAGGTGTAATATGGGAAATATAAAAAGCGTAATGGATTTGGCAAGTGTTTTGGTTTTAATGTCAGTTCCATTTTAATTTTCTAGATACAATCACGGCCATGTTAGACTGCACGGACAGGCCTGTTCTACAGGCAATTTTCCTTAACAGTAACTGCTTTGAGCATCTCATTCGACTGTTGCAGAACTGCAAGGTAAATGTTCCCTTATCTTCACTTCAATAACAATTTTTTTTTCTCTTTTCCCATAGGATCTAGCAATTACACAAATCTTTTTCGTCTCAATCCCAGATAGAACTTCATAATTTGCTAGCCAGTGTCTTTCACCGATTCCTTCATAGATTTTTGTTTTTCACTCTCTGCAAAAGAACACAGATACTATGCAACTCTCGAGTATTTTCTTTCTATTTTTGTGATATGCTAGTGGCATTGCTATTTTGAGTTCTTCTAATACTAGATAATTTAATGCAAGCTACAGTATACAGTTTGATTCATATCCATTTTTATTTTGGATTAGAACATATTTCATTGCAGCAATATATGAAAAATGTGCTTGGATTAGGATTTAGCTGTTATAATCAGTGGCAGAATGCCAATTTCCTTGCAATGCTTTGAATAGTGTTGGTGGTTTGAGTGTTTTTATTTGTTCTCTTCAATCTTTTCCTGAAAATGCTTTATTTCATGTTTCCATTATTCTCTGTTTAGGTATCTGTGCCTGTTTTTGTACTGACCTTGTACTCTGTAAGAAACCTATTTCCTAATTTCTTCTTCGGTTATTAAGCATTGAGATATTTACTTACTCTTGTAGAATCTGGCCTTGTTCCTGTTCTCATTTAAACAAGTGGGAATTACATCTCAGGAAAGCAGGAACAGCTACTCTATTAGGTTTTGCCTGCTTTGATTTTTGCTGCTTGTTCTCCTCATTTTTAGTCTGCCTGTTTCTGTCATAAGATGTACTCTAGAGAGATTTTTTCCTCTGGTAGCTTTGCATACTACTGTGGTCAATTGAGTCTCAGTGCTTCCAGATTGCTACATGAAATTTTTTAGCCTTTGTAGTGGAAATAGCCCCAAGAATGATAAAGGAAGGAGAGGGGGGTGAAGTTACATTTCTCCAGTGTATCTTTGTACTTTCTGAAATAGCAAAGATGAATTTAGCAGTGGAATTAGGATTTCCTCTTGTTAGTGTGGGAAGAAGATCCTGTTTCTAGTTGTGTATTTTTTCTTACCTATGAAAATCTTGCTGCTGGATTCACTGGCAGGCTATGTGAAGCACAGTTCTGCAGCTCTGTATCAGGTGCAGAGGAGAGTACAGACACAGATATGAAATGCAGGAATATCTTGGATCTTCAGTAAATTTGGAGAGCAATTTTCATGGAAAGGAGGGGTTAAAGAAAATCCCTACCTCAAATTCTGCTATAGGTATCGTTAGATATGCAAACCCATACTTCTAGTCATACTTGAAAATCATCTGCTGCCCAGCAATCTTCTAAAATGTAGATTTTTTTTTTTTGGCAGTTGTTGGTTTTAAGCCTATGGACAAATTGTCTTCCCTTAATTATGCTCTAGGGTTGTAGATCCGCTCTAGAGCTTTCTAAAACTGTTTAGTTAAGTTTTGTTGATCTAAAATGTTGCCTTTTGTCTTGTGATATTCAAGAAGAGGGACTATACTTTAGAGATATCACAAGGGGCTCTGTCTGTCCTAAGTCATTTCAGTAGGTTCTTGTAGGTACTGTTAAACACCTAGGTATCAGACTTTGAGCAAAGCACAATCATCTCTAGCAGTGTGCCTGGTTAAAAACACATGATTACTGTCTGAATGGCTTTAGATAGAAGACTTTTCACTTGTTTTGACAGGGCTAAAGTAACCCATCTGAAAAATTTGCTTTTTTTCTGCATGTCTGCCTTTGCTTTCATTTGATGTTCTTATTTTCACTTGTTAATGCTATAACCCTCTTAGATATGTTGTCATAATTCTGTGATATTATGTGCTCTTGAGTGTGGTGTACTTCAGACTGATTTGTGTTTATATGTAGGCTCACGCTTGTGTAAGTCCAAGTCATATTTTGAGTATTTTCTTTGTTTGTCCTATTTTGTGAAAGCTGATTTTGTAGGGTTACTCATCTTCAGAGAGAATACCTAAGTAAGGTAGTAGGAGAAAATGCATGAGGAAGAAATAGTGAATGTTTCTTTCTTACCCACTGATAGAAAGTGTTGGGTTTTTTGTTTTGTTTTTGGTTGGTTTTGTTCTTTTTAGGTACCTTTAGAACATTTTGATTGGTGATTTTTTTTTTTTTTTAACAACTCTTCAGTGTATATAAACAGAAGAAAAGCTGTAGTCTTGATTAGGTTTTGGCTGACCCATACTCAAAGTGACTGCAGTGAATTGTGAAGGTACTTGAGTGAACTCTGATGTTATGAATTCAGGTACTGACTAGGGAGAAGTTTCTTAGCTGAAAATGCAGTATAGACATATGTTTTATTTACAGCCTGACAGATCTTTAGAATGTTACCAGATGTAGTTTTCCTTTTCTTCTGTTCTGAAGGCTTGTTTTCAAGGTATTCTGCTCATATTGCTTCTTGATTTAAGCATTTTGCCTAGATATCTTCAAGCCATCATATAGGATGAGACATAAATGGACAGCCATGAGGCATCTGTATCCATTTGTTTGCTATTGCTCCACTGTTGTTTTTACTTCTTTAAAGCGAATTTTTGTCATATTGCACGTGTTAAATAAAATCATTGTTGCTAATCTGGTAAGCAGTATAATATCCAGATAGGCCTTTTTTGTCTCAGCAATGACATTTTCATCTAATTCTGGACAAAAAATGCAATTAATATTTAGCAAAAAATGCAATCTTCAATATTTGAAGGATTACCAGAGAACTAATGTTAATGGGGAAATGTCTCACCAATGAGAGAACTTGCTTCTTGTATGTCAGACACAAATCCTGAGGCAGCCTCCACAGGTTTGACTGGAGGGTGACTATGTAATGCGATTATTTCCATTATTCTTGTCTCTGTTTCTAACAGCTGTTTTTAAATGCTAACAATAAAGTGGCAGACAAGAGTGAAAAAGACCTTGCCAACAAATTACTGACAGAAATGAATGAGGACCAGGTACCTACCTAATCTGTATTTTGCTTCAGTTGAGGTCAAAACACAATGACAGGAAAACTGATTCCTGTGCTTCACCTTAATGATCCTTTTTAAATCTTCTGTGGCAAGATGATATTGTGTTGCTGCAGACATTATTTCCCATCCTTGGAAAGGAGTTTTCCGGATTAACAGACTAAATTCAACTTCACTTTTATTCATCTACTTCAAGTTGCAAATATTTCAATAGATTGAGCCTCAGTTTTGCATCTTTTAAGGAAAAGGTGAAGTACATGAATGGAATCCAAATAATTCTATCAACCTGGTGGTGATTTTTTTCTTCCCTTCCTTCCCTCTTTTTTTGCTTCTTTGTCTCAGCACTGTGGTGTTTTGGATTCTGGGGCCTTGTTTGTGAATCTCAATGGTTGTATTTGATGTCCTGATTCTTTGCTTGTCATCAAGAGCAGATGTTCACAAATCAATGGACAGGCTGAATCAGGGAGGTAGGAATAGCCTGTTGCTTTAATTTTCCCATAATGTTGTGGAAAATATCAAATGCAAATTGTTGTATTGATTTTTGTGATAGAGTGATTTGTTCTGATAAAAAATGTAAAGATGCTAAGTACAAGGTATGGTAATCTACAGATTGTGATTCTAACAAAAAGTTTCGGCTTTTTAAGAAACTCAGTGCCGCATTAACTGCATGTAAACATTTCTTCACATCTAACAGTCTTCTGATTCTTGACACTTCATTTTCAAAATATATCTGATATACAGAATATTATTTATGGGGTGATGCGTGAAACTGTGCAGTCTTGATCATTAGGTTTACTGATGGACCTGAAATACTGCTTGTTTTTGTCCTTAAGACCATGATAGAAATATTACTATAAACAAATAATCGGAGAAAAAAAAACAAAAACCAACCAAAAAACAACCCAAAAGATGACATGAAATTGGAAAAAGTTGTTGATCATTGAGATGAGACTGTGGGTGAGAAAGCCACTTCTACTTTGCTGGTGTGTGTAATCTCTTATAATTAGTGTGTGTTGCATTGGCGTATAGGGACCTATATGAAAGAGGAAACATTCTATATGTGCCGCAGATGCCTGATTGTTTAGCTGCACACACACGATAGAAGAGATTTCTTAATTTGTTTCCCTTCCTCCCTCTTGAGGTTGTCCATTAGCAGCATGAGGAAAACGTTTGTCCATCAGAGCCTTTGAAGTGAAATAAGTTTTGTGAATGCTTCTCTCCTCCTCTTGAAATGTTGTCTATTATTAATGTAATCTTTCTTGTAGGCTATGGGGTATTATGAAATCATTATTGGTGGAGAGATGATTTTTGAAGCATGCTAGTAAACTTCATTTTCATCCTGGCAGGAGGGCACAGAACAGTTTTGGAGTAGAACCGTCTTTGTGCATTTGTATATAACCTCTGTACTTGCTGCTTTCAGGTATTTCAGGGACGTCTAGACTGCTTGGCAGTATCAACCATTCAGGCTCTCACAGCAGTAATGCACAAGTCTCCAGCTGCTAAGGTAACTACACACGCAGAGATGTTTTGATAGGCCTCTTAATTTTGTCTGGCTTTTTTTTTTTTTCTTTTTTGCAAAATCCTTGGGGAATTTTACTAATTAAGTTGATCACTAACTCTTGTCAGGTAGGAACAGTGGACTGGGTATCCTCTGTCTCACTATGTAGCCATTAGAAACAAATAGATATCTTTGTATCAGAACTGGAAAACCGGAGTGGAAATGGTTAACTGAAACCTTTTTAAGGAGAGTACATAACTACTTACCATGAATATTTGGAGTAGAATTAACAAGTTTTGCAAAATACAGCTTCAGGAAGGAGTTACATGCTTTACCATGTCTGTAGTCCAGGATCATATTCCTGTCTAAATGGTGATCTTGCCTTTCCCCCTAATTTTCCTTTGTGATTATTCCTGTGGCTTGATAAATTAACAGGTAATGGCTAGTATGTGAATCTGACAAAAATATAAAGTCACAGAAAAGTAATGGATTTGTTTTTAGATTGCTGAGTTCATTAAATTAATCCCATGTTTGAATGACTCTTGGCACAGTGCAGGTCACAGAAAAGGGGAAATCACCTGGTTTAGCTGCTGCTTGTAGTACATTCTCAGTTAGAAACGACAAGGTAGTAAATTAGGCTCCTCCAGAGTGTAACTCGGAGTACTTGCATCTCCACTAACTCTGGGAAGTCTGGGGAAATGTTGTGTGACAGAATGGAGGATTGCCGATAATCCACGAAGTGCAGGTAGAATTTTCAGCTGTACTTCCTTTACAATGTGTATTTTTTTCTTTCCATATTCACTTAAGTAATTCTCACTTCTACTCCCAGATTCATCCATCTGTTCTAATTTCAGTGCGGAATGCAGCAGGGAGGGTAGTATTTGTTTTGTGTGATGTGCTGGATATTTAGTAACCAAACAGTAAATAGATACTATCTAATTTTTTAGTTGTTTAGGTGAATGATTTCTAATTAAGCCGGTCTAGAAAACCTTTCATTCAGAAGTCAATATCTAGATACTTGCAATTCTCAAAATAATTACTTCATTTCAAGCTTCAGTTTGCATTAAAAGTTAAGCTATTAATAACTTGTGATAGATTTAATGTTTGAATATATCAAAGCAATATTTAAGTAATTACTTCTTTGATCTTACACTTGTTTATCTGCATGCTGCAGTTAGATTTTTCTTATTTACAGCATGCTAGAGATAGCACAATGGACATATTATCGAAGGATTTCTAAACCCAAAAAATACAATTCTTACATTCTAATTTTTTAAACTCTAATATTGTTTTAAAGTAAACTTTGTTGTAGTAGATGAGCTATTTGTGTCTATTTCATTTGTTAGTGAGACTGGATTTTTATCCTCAGGAAGTCTTCAAGGAGAGAATTGGTTATGCACATATCTATGAGGTACTTAAGTCACTGGGTCAGCCCTCACGGGAGCTGCTGGAAGAACTCATGAATATGGTGAGATATACTCGCTTTGAGTGCTGTCTGAAATGCTATGTCTCTTCAACAATATTTCTTGACTGTATTTCATGTCTGATTTCTTTGTTTTTCAGGCTGTTGAAGGTGACCACATGGCTGTTGGGATACTAGGCATTAGTAATGTCCAGCCATTATTGCTGCTTATCCAGTGGCTTCCAGAGCTTGAGTCACATGACCTGCAGATTTTCATCTCAAATTGGTTGAGGCGGATCTGCTGTATTAACAGGCAGAGTCGTGCCACGTGTGTCAATGCAGACATGGTCATCCGTATCACTGAGACACTAAATCACCACTCTGCACTCCATTGTACTTGTGCAGAGAACCTGATTGCCCTGCTGGGCTCTTTGGGGAGCCAGTCAATGGGGTCAGAAGAACTGCTTCAACTAATACGGCTCCTCAGAACCGAGGAGCCAAAACAGGCTCACCCTTATGTTATTCCAGTGGTGCGAGCCATTCTGGCGATGGCTCGGAAACAAGGCATGGCTAGTGCCTTGCAGTATTTCAACTTGAGTCACAGTATGGCGGGAATTGCTGTTCCATCAATTCAGAAGTGGCCAGGATCTGCATTTTCTTTCAATGCTTGGCTCTGCCTTGATCAAGACCAGGTGGACCCTAGCACAGCCAGTAAAACTGTCAAGCGGAAGCAACTGTATAGGTATGGTTACCATAATGACTTCAACAGCACAAATCTAGGTTGTCTGTTCCCTGTGGCATATGGTACCCTAGTCTGTGTGGTACCTGTTTCTTCTTTCATAGAATGCAATATAAAGCACTTGATTTGTTTAGTTTGTGAAAGGGAGAAGCTTAATCTGTCACCACAGGCGGGCTATGTTACAGGAATAAGCATGTAGCTTCTCAATTACACTCCTTCCTCTACAGTTTCTTGTTTGCAGTTTCATTATTCACAACTCTGAATCGTGTTAAGGTATATAGCTTAAAAACATGGAAAATAAACAAACTAACCAAAAACCAAAGAAGTAAAACACCTCAAAACAGAACAGTCTGTGGTGGAATTAGACTACGAACTTTAAAAAGCCAATAGAGCAAATTCTCAGCTACAAAACACTATTTTTCCGCATGGTCGCCACAGTTAGCTACGCATTTTCACCAGCAAAGCCGTTCTTGTAAAAATCTGCACTGTTTCAAACCTGTGGTGATGATGATAGGAAAATGTTGCCCACCCAATCCATCTTTCGCTGGCCTGAAAATATGGAAGACAGGAGGTGCCAAATCTGGACTATGTGGGGTTGTGGTGGGACAGTCCAGTCAAGACTGGCAGTGTGATCAATGTTTCTCCAACTGGTATGGGACTGTTGTTATTGTGTTGCAAGAGAAAAATTGTCGTCTTCTCTGGTTTGACTAGAGGTTCCAGCATTCAGCTTTGTCGTTGTGGCAATGTGGCAGTTAGTGTGGATGGTGTGTCTAGGTTCCAAGAAATCCAGAATGATCACCCCTTTCCTATTCCAAAAGGCATCACTTTCCTCCACTATAACATTCACGCCACGTTTGTGTTTTAGACCAATATGTATTTGGTAATACAGTAGTTAATGGCTCCACTTAGAGTAACAGTACCCAAGGGATTATAGCAGGCTTTGATAACACTTAACAGTTTATATATAATTATTTGTAGTCAAGTACTTAAAAAATGCAGTGTTTTTCAAGGCAAGCCTGTTCTTGCAGGGCTTATTTATAGGCAGCTGCTTACAGCTGATCTTCATGATACCGAGTGAAATAAGCTATTTAACTATGACTATGCTTATAGTTTGCACTAAGATTCTTGCAAATAGATAATCACAGATTTAAAAATATTCTTTAACCTACACTTACTGTCTCATCAGCTTTAAACCAGATTTGGCTGTAATATTATAAATGCAAGCATTCTGAATTTCTGAATTGTTCCATTTAGTGTCTTGATCTTTAAAATAAACAAAACTTCATATGCAATGATATGATGTAAAACAAGAAGAGAACACATCTACTAGCTATGACAGCAGTCTCACCTAACTGCATGAATTATTAGCAGCTTTAATGGGGATGACGAACACAATTAACAGCAAACAGCGCTGTTTGCAGGCCAGTATCTTCTTTATTAGAATACTGTGGCTTTCAGAGACTGAAACAGTCAGTAGTTGGATAACTACAAGCTGCTTTGAGAGATTTTGGGGAATGTCTTTGTCTTGACTGTCCTTGGGGTTCTTTTCTTGTGAGATTTGTCTTGTTCTTTGGAACAAAAGTAATAGCTAGGCAGATAGTATGACATGACCAGCAACAAAAAGCTCAAGTTGTTTCTCTCCTCAGTGAAAATACTGCTAGGTGACTTCCAATATGTATGGTGAAGTTAGTCCTTAGCTGTGTGTTTTATTGTCTTTCTGTAGCTTTTTTACAGGAAGCGGTATGGGTTTTGAAGCCTTTATCACATGCTCTGGAGTATTGGTGGTTGCAGTTTGCACAAAGAGGGAATATGCAACAGTGATGCTGCCGGACCACTGTTTTTTTGACTCACTCTGGGTAAGATGTGATGCTGAAAAACACTGCTTAGGATAGGCACTGTTGAGTTCTGTGCTCAGAAGTCACAAGTTAATTTTGTTGCTTTTTCTAAGTAATCTATTTTATTATACTTAATTGTGTAAGAACAAATCTAAACTCAGATAATACAAGTGCTTTTTGCATAAATTAGTATTTAAGATAAATTGTGCCTATGTTGTTTTAGCTGTTCTTATTCATAAGCTGGTTATAATGTTAAAGTATGTGTGTTTTATTTGGAGGTTTTTTAATATGTGGATTTTTTTCATATTAAAACAAACATAAACAGCTGTAGTGTGTGCGTTCTACTGTGTTTCTGCCTTAACTTCTTCTATTCTAAGGACTGATGTGCATTGTCATGTGAGACCTTATACCTCTTTTCTTCCAAAAAAAAAATTTAGAAGTAAAATACTTGTAAGTAGAGATGATATCGACAAGGTCAGACCTGCTACTTTGGATTTATTTTCCAAAGCAGTTTCTTTAATGATTTCCTCACCGGATTAATGGAGGTGAAGTTAAATGGTTGTGTATTATCATTCACTGCTTGTTTATAGTGGTTTAATTATTTTATTAATCAGCACAACATAACTATTGTTCACATGCCTGGAAAGAGACCCTTTGGTCAGAGCCTTGTGTACATCTACGTCAATGGACAGCAGAAGATCTCTGCCCCACTTCGATTTCCTGCCATGAATGAAGTAAGTTCGCCTTCTGTGTCATACATCTGTTCTGATGAACTTGAAGAATGAGAACGTAGTTGACTTTTTTTCTTAAATTTGGAACTCATTAAGAGTTAAAGATAGCTACTAAGTTTGTTCAACTCTAGATAGTGCCCATGGTATCATATTGGAGAAGAGGTAGAACGAACGACTAATTAATGCTTGTTTAGTCATCTCAGTTTTAAAAACAAATTGGAGAAAAAAAAAAACTACCGTGGGTAAATAGTGGGGTTTTCCCAAACCTGAGCATTATGATATAATTTATGATTAACAGTCAGCTCTCCAAGTAGGATTGGTGTGACAGCTCCAGTGAGAAATATTCCATCTTGTTTTCAGTGGCCACTCGTTTTGCTAACATTTTCTGTACATTCCCATAATGCATGCTGATCTCATACATACTTGTTACCTGGATAAGCATGAACAGTAGACAAAAATATGAGTATGTGGCATCTTAAGTTCTTTGTATGGAATGAATCCTTTCTAACCTGGGCTATAATACTTACTATTCTTTCCCTGTTTTATGTTCTAATTTGATATTTAAGTATTTTGAGTAGTTTTGGTAAACATTTAAATACTGTAATAGTGAAATCAGTATAACACTTAAAGAAATATGTTGCAAAATAAAACTCTGGATTTTGGCCCACTTGTAAAATAAGCACAATAGAGAAGATATGTAAGTGTGGGGTAGGTAATCTTCCTTTGAGGGCTTCTGTTCAAGTGGTATAACTGGTAAATAATCGATACATATAGCAGGTACAATGGGCTAGCATTTTCAAATATAATCCGGAAGAGGAATGTGTACCAGGGTATCTTACCAGGGCACTGTCCTAGGCTCTGTTTCTGCCAGCCTTCTTTGTCACACAGCAGTAGAGGTGACCAAATTGCTTTCAGTTGTGTTAGGGGCGCTCTCTGTTGTTGTGAGAAGTACATGTTCTTTTCTTTCAGATTATTGCTTCTCCAGAGTATGCCAGAACTTGCTGTTCTTGGTTTAATTTATTTAATTCAGGTTTTGCAGAGATAGTCTTCAGATTTGCTTTTTAAAATAGGTGAGGCAGAGGTGGAAAAGAAACATAGGCTTAGACCCAGTGTGTTTTGTTTTTTCTTCCATTTTTCTACAGCCTTTTATTTCTTGCTGCATTGGTTCAGCTGGGCAAAGAACAACAACTCCTCCTCCATCTCAGATACCAGATCCACCTTTTTCTTCCCCTATCGTGCCCCATCGTACATCACTTGGGGGCATTCTCTCTCCAGGAAGCTGGGGTGGAATGCTAGCAAAACCAGAATTCATCACCAAGATGATCTCAGCAGGGACTCAAGATAGTGAATGGGGATGTCCAACATCTTTGGAGGGCCACCTTGGTTCAGTTATTATCTTTCATGAAGCACTGCAACCCCCTCAGGTGAAAGCATTGTATTTAGCAGGTAAGTGGTGGTTACACTGATTTTTAGTGACTCAAAATGGTTGAGTTAGGGACAGTATCCCTCTGAGCTTTGCTGTATACAGACTTATAATGACAAAGTTACAGTCCAAAAAATGAATAATAAGGATTTTTATTTAAGTTTTAATTAAAGTATGAGGTTTTCGTAAGCTCATCTATTTATGTACAGACTTGCCAAAATCTGGATGTCAAGTAGTATTTTCACTTTTTTTCTTACTTTTTCCCACTGTTTGCCTACAATAGACCTTATAATGGGGGATCTTTAAAGTGTTGCTTTTGTTGACAACCCGCTGAGGTGATTTACACTTAAGGATTTTTTCCACAAAAAAAAAATCAATTAACCGTGTTTTTTAAAATAAAAAATAAAATAAATATATTAATCAATGTTTTACTAAGGTATTAAGTTCAATAATCTGAGATTGTTAGAGATTAGCAAGTACTTCAGCCATTTAAAGGAAATATTTTTATGTTGCTAAATAAGGCTGTCTTGAAGATTACTTACTGTCTGGCTGTTTGGGCTTGATGATAGGTTGGTGGCAAGTGTAGGTAGGTATTTGTAAAGAAATACGGCTGTTTGAATGTACAAATTAAAATCTTGTGTAGTTTGGCTTTTTATCAGGAATATGTTTTTCTTTTTAAGTAGACCCCTATGGAATGAGTGACTTAATTCATAATATTACTTCAAAGCGTGTCCCAGATAGCTGTGGTTCAGAGTATCCTGCCATAACAAAGAATAGTTGTATAAAGTTTGTGCAAGTTAATATTAATATCCAGTGGAGTCTTAAAAATTAAAAGCAATGTCTTTATAGGTCCAAACTGTTTAACTCCGTGGAAGTCTCAAGAACCTGAAGTAGCAGATCTCCCCAGTAAGGTGTTGCTGCATTACACACCAAAGGTATGAAACAATACTTTTTTTCCCTTTGTTTACACAGTATTCAGTAATCTCAGAACTTATTTAGGATGGTTTTTTTTGTATTGCTGTTTCATTAGAACAAGTTAAATGTACCTTTTTTTTTTTTTTTTATGCAGTGGTAGTGGGAAGATGCAGGGCAGCAAGAGCTTTCTTAGACTGTAGTTTGGGGATGGGTGATAGATGTTAATCTTGTTTAACAGAAGGACAAAGTTATTTTGTGAAAGTCAAATTTAAGATAACGTAAATTTTCCAGGGTTCCCAAGTTGTTTAAATAACATACTATCAACACAGCAGCACTAGCTATTACGCATTACTTCGAAGCTTTCTGCATTTTCAAGGATCTGTTGTTCCCTACATGATATTGTAGTGTCTTCACTTCTCAGGCCTGCAGAAATCCAATTTGTCTTGACCTGTCTGCAAATCTATTACATGGAAGACTAACTGGAAACAAAGTAGTGAACTGGGACATCAAGGTAAGCGCTTACTGGACAAGCAGAAGCTGTTGCTTATGTGACGGTTTTCGTATGTTTGCCTAACTTTCTGAATGCCAGAAGTTATTGTCATAATGCCAATGACATTTAACAGGTAAAAAGTCAGTCTTAACACTGTGCCTGAGAAAAGCAACTTATTTACAGCCAGACAGCTTGATCTAGAAACATTGATGTGATTAGCAATTTTTCTGTTCAGATAAAAAGGATCCAATTTTATAGGTGACCTTTGCTTGCAGGGCTCTTTAAGCAAAAGAAAAGTACAAAGATTGAGTATAGAAAATATATCCTATGAGCAATCTTTTGGTGTTTTTTTTTTTTTTTGAAGACAAATGTGTGAGCAAATAAATGCATTTTTTAATTTTTATTGTTTTAAATTATTTTCAAATTTCTGTAAGAATAGTATGCATTCAACTCAACGAGCAAACTAATTAGTAAGGAAATGTTATTGGGGCTCCTCTGTGCTTGTGTTCTGACTTGTGGAGATTAACTAGCAAATATCTTTGAATTTTCTTAACATTAATTTTGCTGTGATGTGAATAGTTTGAAAATACTATAATTTGTTCTCCTTATCCAGTAGATAAGGAGAGGAGGGGTGGGTATAGATATCCAGAAGAGGGGTGGGTGTGGATGGTTTATGTCTCTAGCTTTATGGGAATGTATATTGAAAGTGCAAATCTCAGGAGAATAATTAGTTCACTAACACACATGATGGGGGTTGGCACTCTCTTGAGGACTAGAATGAGGGATAAAACACAAAGCTGATCAACTCATTAGGAGATAAGTATAGCTTGAAAGAAGCTGCTGTTCCTGCTGTCTTGTGGTTTGTAGAAATTCTATTTTTTTCAGTTTAAAAAGTGGAACATGATGGAGGCAAGAGGGATGATTTCCTCTACTTCTCCCCAGTGTTTGTGGGAAGGAAAATTGATGTCCCATGTTTGGCTTATAGGATAATGTCTTTCTTTGGGTTCTAAAAATTTTAGTACACAGTAGTTTTCCTTGGGCTAAGTTGGGCAGGTGAACAAGCATCCCTGACTAGTTTGCTGTTTATTGTTATCTGTGAGGAGTGGAAATTAAATGGATTTTTAGTAGACTTGAATTTCAAAAAGGGTGGAGGTTAAAATTGAAGTATACATAAAATTATTTGAAAAAATTATGTTCTATTATCATTTTCTAACTGCTTGAAGTTGAGATTTTGCAGGAACAGGATTAAAACATGTATACAGTTTTTCATTACTGCAGGTACCTTAGATATCATAAATATGTTTTTAGTCTGTTTTTGCAGAATGCTTAATAGACAATTCTTTCTGATATTTATAGCCTTCAGGTTCCCATGTTTATCCGGGGGGAGGGTTGGAAGCAAGTGTAAAAACACAGCTGACAGGAAGTCATGTTGTTGCAGTGCCTAAAATGTAGGTAATTCTCTTGTTAAACTCAGTGTTTTAAACCAATTTTAGACAGGAGTGAGACAATCTAATTGATGTGTAAGTGAATAAGGTTCCTTGTATTTAGTGTGAATTTCTGTGGCATAATTTAGAGGATTTCATTTAAAGTTGCTTTCCTTCTGTTTCTCTTAATTTTAGGATATGATCAACTGCATTGGTGGAATAAATGTGCTGTTTCCGTTGCTGGAGCAGATCAGTTTTTTTGGTAGACAGATGCCTGAGAAGTCTGTAGGGGAAACTCTACCTCCTGAAGTAGTTACTCCTGTAGAGGGAGATTGGGTGGTATTGTCATCCACAAAGGCATCAGGTAGGAAAGTACAGTTGAGATGAACTTCTTAAGTTTGATTTTAGTTAACAGTCTTCCTGTGAATGATAGTGATTCTTGTACTTGAGTGCTGCTTTGGAAAAGCCAGCAAGCTTTACAGACTGTTACTTTTTCTAGACATTTGATGGGATGCTGCATACCAACGTTTCTGCACAATCTAAAACTAACCTGATAATGTATTTCAAATATAAATGTATTTAATAGCACTGCTTTTCTCTTAATGATTTCCTATTATATTAGTGTCAAAATATGCAGCTATTTTTACCTCTTTTCTGAAAAGCTTGTTCTGATTATTTTGAGAAATTGCTTTTTTTATTCAAAACCTGCCAATATCAGTAGGAAGAGCTTTTCAACAGCACAGATACTGGGTCAGGCAGCCGAATGGAGATCATGGAGTATCAGAACAATGCTGTTTTGACTCTTAGTCAAACTTACATTTTCTTAGAAAAATGTTCAGACTCCTTCCACACAGACAAGTCAATAAAATTAAAAGGAAGCTTTAAGAACAACTGGGGAGGAAAAAAAAAGCCCTCAAAACCAAAACAAAAAAACCATCTACCACCAAACTGTACTAGTGTAAGTTGGGAATTTTTGTCTATCTTAGTTGGGAAGGAGAACATCTGATGCAACGTATGCAAGAAACTGTGACTGAATGGGGGAAAAGTCTGTCTGTGTAACAGCCATATAGATAAAGAAAGGATCAGGTCATCACTTTTTCCTGGAGAAATGTGAAAAGACTATGATTCTGCATGGGGGGGGGGGGGAGGAAGCCACTAAAGAAAGCTTACAGCTAGGGAACAAATGCAGAAAGTTAAGGAAGTTCAGGAAGTAGCTTTTAATGCAAACACTTGATTTTATTTTTTGCCTCTACGATAAATAGTTATCAAATGATAAACCGTGAGTCTTAGTGATTCTCTGATTTTGGTACTGCTCTGTTTTGCAGAAGCACGTCTGGAGAAGAACATTGTTGCAACTTTCATCTTGGTGATTAAACACTTTATTCAGAGACACCATGTTAATCAAGAAAATCTCATTCACTCCCATGGAGTTGCCACCCTAGGAGCCTTGTTACAGAAGGTGAATAAATTTGAGAAACAGCCCTTAGAAATGGTCATTACGGATGAGGTCCTAATTACTTTGATATCTTCTTAGTTTGTTTAGGATATAAGGTTTGCCTTAAAGGTTTGCTTAATATATGCTTTTTTTCCTCATGCTTTTGAAAGCAAGGACGTGCAAGGAGTTGGCCTTGGTCTAAAGTGAAATGTGGTGTTTTGAATACTTCATGTTCTCGTTTTGTGTTTGTTGTATTACTTAAATAAAAGCAGACTAGCTGTAAAAGAGAAAATCTGAATTAAAAAAAAAAGTATTGATTTAAAAAAATATATATCCTAATAAACTTCATATTTTGTGTGTTAACACCTGTTATTTTGATAGGTGCCAAGCGTCTTAATGGATGTGAATGTACTGATGGCTGTACAGTTGTTGATAGAGCAAGTCTCAGTTGAAAAGAACTTGCAACTTCTGCAACAGATGTATCAACACTTACTTTTTGACTTTAGCATCTGGAACAGTGGGGACTTCCCTTTCAGAATTGGTAAGTTCTTGGACATGGGGCAACTGCACAAAGACACAGTACTTCTCCTTATCTTATATATCTCACATATATATATGAAACTTTATATTGTAGGGCATATACAATATCTTTCTACGATCATCAAAGACAGCAGAAGGCTCTTCAGAAAGAAGTATGGTGTACAGTTTCTTCTAGACACGCTCAGAGTTTATTATGGGTATAAGTTTTACCTTTTCTGGCTTCTCCTTTGTTGTATGTAGTTCTGTCATGTTGTAGTGGAAATGCTACGTCATGGCTTGAAACAGTGAGTACCTGGTGGGAAGGCAGGGCCAACCTGGGGGAACTCAGGTGCATGCAATGCAATGCAGTGCACCTGAGTGACCAGAAAGGGTGAGCCAGGAATCCCACCCCTTCCCAGACCTCATTTAAGGGTTGGCAATGGAGGAAAGGGTATCTTGTTGGAGATCGCTCATACCTGAGGCCTTCTGAAGGTAAACAGCTTCTTTCCTTTATTTCTATGCCCACGGCTGTTGCAATTTGAGTGAATCTTCACTTGCTGCAGCCCGGGACCTTGCTGCTCTGCTGTCATTGCTGCATTTTCCATCATGTTACACATGTCCACCTCTTTACCCCCATGTCCCTGCTTGTTCTAGTAAGAAAGGAAATAAAACTGGCTGGCTTTTATTGGTTAATTTCACTTTAAAAAAAATGCATGAACTTTTTTTCCACTTTACTTGCTACTGCTCCTTGACTTTGATTTTTATAATGGGTTTACATACAATTTATGCAAAGAATACCAGGAATGCTTAAAGAGTAAAACTGCTAAATTTAAGAACTTATTATCAACAATACCAGTGAAGTTCTAGATGATCACAACTGTGAAAAGAGTATCCATCATTTTAAGACATTTAGTTCATTTATATCCTTGTAGTATTTGAAGTGCAATGTTTTATAAACTTGAAATTCTAGCTTTCAATCTTGATCAGTTACAGCAATTTCTATCTGCATGTGAATATAGTTAAGCAATTGGAGAAGATTAACTAGAGGTCTTCCTCTTTCCTTTAGAGAAAGCTGCCTTAATTCAGCAAAAACAAGTAGCTAGTGCCATAATACTGGGGTAGATGAAAAATTGCAAAACTAACACAACCAATTAGTTATTACTGAATTATGGAGCACTTGCTTAGATTACCTTTCTTGTCTGTTGGTGTTTAGCAGTGGCTGCAAAGACAGTGATTTGGCTCCTGATGACCTGAGAACAATACGGACGTCCCTTTATGGACTCATCAAATATTTTCTAAGCAAAGGTGGAACACATGAAGAAATACAGAGTATTGTAGGATACATAGCTGCTACCAGTGAAGAAGAACAGGTATCCAGTGTGGTGTAAATTAGTCTAAACTGTATGTGATTTGGTTTTGATTTTACATTCAGGAGTTAGACTTGATCTTTAAAGGTCCTTTCCACCTTTGGATATTCTGTACTGTTCTGTTTAGAAATCTTATTTCTATGAAGGGGGGTGTGAGAAAACAAGCAAAGAGTTAATTGATTTATGGATCTGGATCTAATTGTATGTGCTTCTATATATATCCTTTCTCAGCTATGTGGGAATCCTTACAGAAGTGCTCTGCTGGTGGCTGTACTTTTACTCATTGTTTTCTCTTGTGTTACGAAAGAAAATGAATTGACTTTGATCAGTTTTTGTAGTGATGTGAACTCCTATTTCATAGACATTAGTAGTGCTTGAACTTGTTTTGTGGTTCCCATTACAGCTTGATAAAGTGTTCTGCATATAGCAAAAATGTCCACGTAAATGTGGTAACAGTGAACAGACAAAATGTACATTGTATAGCAAGAGAGAATAGAAATTTGAAAGCAAGGGTTTTTTTTGTTTTTTTTTTTTTTGTTGTTTGTTTGGTTTTTTTTTTTTGGATGGAGGATGATGTCTGCATGAATTACAGATTAACTCAGTTGCCTTAATTTTCAGCTCTGTGGAATCCTGGATGTTCTGTTCAGCCTTCTTCATTCCAGCTCAGCCCCAGATCAGCTTTTTTTATTGCTTTTTGAACCAGGAAATGCTGATGTTCTTTATGCTTTATTATTGCATCAGAGATACTCCGACAGGCTTAGAGAACTTGTGTTCAAGGTAATAGATTGAATGATATATTCATAAATTAATCAAAAGAGCATGAATTTGTATTTTTCAGTAGTCTGACTGCAGAAGTGTAAATGCTTACAAAGATGCTTGTCATCCACGTTTAATTTTTTCTAATATGAAAGCAACAACATGTAGCTAACCATTGTAGTTGCAATGGGGTTAGCGCTCTCCTAATGCCAAGCAATAGAAGTATTGGGATCTTTAAAATTGAGCCTGTGTGAGTTTGTTATGTACGGTTTTTTTGTAAACAATGGACTAGTATGCTACGTCATAAACAATTAAGTTTAAGAAACCTAGATGCTTCCTCGTTATTATTTTGCTTTTGTTTGACTTTTTCATGCAGATTATGGAAGAGATGCTGAAATGTACTAAAGTTTATGAACGTAGTAAGCACCGTATGAGACTCAGGGAAGTGGGGTACTCCGGGCTTGGACTCCTTCTGGATGAATCGTCAGTTACTATTTCTCTCATAAAAAACCTTCTTAACCAAGTTCTCCATGCAGGTAATTGGGAAGTGTTAAGTCTACTAATAGTTAATGCCTGTTTGCTCAGAGGCAAACACATTTGTTGTTTTGCTCAGGAAAGAGAGATGTTACTTTATGAATCTGTTCTATTTGCAGTCCGTGTTAATGTCAGCCGTTTTCTTAATTCCCTGAAGTATGTTCCCTTTGCCATTCCTCCAAAGGTGTTTTTAACATTTAACTGTTACATTCATGTGCATGGTATAGCTTGATTTGTTTTTTTTCTCCTCCACAGATCCTGCTGTGAATTATAAGGACCTTTTAGCTGTAGTGCATCTGGCTCACAGATCAGATATAAACATGAGAGTGGTTATCTGTAGAAAGGTTAGTTATCTTTAAAAATAGAATACTGTTAAATCCATAAACTGTACAGTGTAGCGTCTTACTTCTCTGAGATGTATTAGCTGTACTGGCTGCTGCTGTTGCTACTTATCTTTAGTAATGATTTCGGATGTTGGGAATAAAGCTAATTTGTAACTTGATGTTGAACTTGATATATTCAAATCCTTTAAAAAAAAAAACCTGAAGTCTCTGTGTTGATTCTTAACTAGCATATTTTTTATGGTCTAGGAGTATTGACTTCCTTGAATTTGAGCTTCAGCATCCTTTGAAAAAACTCTAAGTTTTATTTTGTCCCTAAGGTTATTTTTAATAGATCGTGTAATGGTTCAGAGGAGTATTTAAGGATGCAGAGAATAGATGATGGAAAAAGTAGCAACTCTTTCCTTAAATGAGCTGTCTGGCTTGTATCACTGGAATTGGCAGTACTGAATGCAGTTGTGAGGAACTACATTCTATACCAAAGTTTCTCAAAATAAGCCAAGTGTATGCTATCAATAAGCTAGTAATATTGTAGCTTATTTTAGCTCTCTTAATTTTTCTGTTTAATAGTTACTAATCAAGCATTTCTTGTGCTAGAATTCTTTTTTTTTAATGGGATTGTTTGCTCTGATAATTACCTTTTCTAGGAATTGCTATAGAAGAGTGATTGAAAAATGAAGGCTTAACTGATGTGCCTTGGTAGTTCTTTGTTTTTTTTTTTCCTGTCCATTGTATTCCTGGGAATTTCATTCTCTCATATGCATTTCTAATTTTAAGAGTGATTTTTGTGGCGTATATGCTATCTGTTGATTCAGTATGACTCTTACAAGTTTCTAAAAAGGCAAAGGAAGCTGCAAGGTTGTAAATATGATAATTTAAAAGAAAGAATGGATAAAGTTTTGAACTAACATTAATGTGTAGGTATGGAATATCTTCTATCCTTAAAAGGATATCTTATCCTTCTATCCTTAGGTTTTGCATCTTTTGCATTCCCAACCGGATGCAGCACAACAGATTTCTCAGCAGCTGGGCTGGCAGGACACTTTGGTTAGACTCTTCCTGAAAGAAAACTCGGAGGTCCGGATAGGCTTTAGAGAGAACAGGGTTGACTCCTCAAGGGAAGAGGAAAAAAAGCCTCCTTCTGAAGAACTTCAGAAATATCATGCTGATAAGATGGAAGGAGATAAAGCTGATACCTTTGCATCTGTGAATGGTTTGTTTGATCAGTGGAGTTTAGAAGACAATAAATCCTTGGATGTCCCAACTCATTTCTCTGCTGTGCCACTGGAAGATGCATCCACAGCAGAGATGTCTTTTAAGTCAGAAGACCGAGAAGAATTGTGGCACAGCAATCCTTCACATTTGAGCCTAGATCTGTCCAGCGTTGACTCTTACGAACTGGCTGATGTGAATCAAACAACAGATAGCCTGCCTAGCACACCATCACCTATAGAGAACAGGAAACCATTTTCTGGGCAGCCTGAAAAAGAGCTGGATGTCATAAGCGATGTAGGTTTCAGTGCAGCTGATCTGTCTTTATTTGAAAACCAAGGAGTAAGTAATTTTCTACCTATGTAGCTAATTTATCCTAATGACTGCATTTTTTTTTTTTTCTTTCTAATTGTATCCCTAATGGGGACATAATGATTGTGCTTATTGTCCTTTTAATCTCTCTTACCTGCTGAAGGAAAATAACCGATTGCTTTCTTACGGTCAGTGGGGATGTCTCTTTTGGTTATGTCTTTTTTTTTTTTTTTTTTTTGTTGGAATTGCTTGGGCAGAAGTGGAATGGGGGGAACGAAAGGGCAGCTAAAGGTTAGGTTTAAATGATGATGTAGAAGTCAATATGAATTACAGCTTCTGGAAAGCCACTTTCTCCCATATTTTATGTGTTTAGCTATTGTGCTTGAGACTGTGGAGTTTTCAAAAAAAGCCAAAACATGAAAGCATAGAGGGACCATGATGAAGGACAAACTGTGTTTGAAAGGCTGTAAATATTAACTTTTCTTTTGTAGGGGGGTGATAATGAGCTGATACAGTTACTTACAGACATCCTACTGTGTATAATGTGGAAAGGCATTGAAAGATCTGATGATGAGGCTTGGATAGAGAGAGGACAAGTGTTTTCTGCACTGACCAAACTGGGAATATCTAATGAGCTGCTGCAACCTACTGATGAAATAAAACTCAAGTGAGTGTACTGCTCAAGGGCAGGTTCTTTAATTTTTTTGATAAAAAAATAAAGGGGCTTTGGTAAAGCTAAGAAGGGATGGATGTTTCCCATCAAGATACAACTTTCTTAGCTCTATCTTCATGTACTATCGGTATATTTTACTACCTATTCAGTAGCGTAATTGATTTTAAGATTTTGAATATCTGTGTTCCAAGTTTCATGTGTTTTTAAATTTTATTTTTACATCACTGGCTTATTGAGAATGTAACAGTTATTGTTGTGGACTGAGAGATTCAATTAAATACTTAATTGGATTTTTTTAAAGCCACTTACGGCTCGAACATGTAGTAATTACTTTGGGATTTTGTTTTACATGCAGCTTGTTGGAGAAGATGTTAGAATGGTCAGTCACTGATAACAGAGATTCTAAAGCTCTCCCTACACACACTGAAAACGCTTTCCGGCTCTTGCTAATTGTACAAGATTTCCTGCAGGCAGAAGGACTTGTTAATTCAAATTTATGGACAGAAAAGGTACAGTAACTGCATAATGGAAATTTTGTAGGCAGAAATAGTGTTAAAAGGGTTTTCAACTTGGATAATGTCATCTCTTCTAGGTGTTGTTTTTAAACTAGGTATTAGAGAGTAGGGGTTCATAGTGAAATGTATTAGATTGTCCCTTAATGAGAAAATCCTAAAAGCTTACTACAGGGAATATTGGGCATATGTTTGTAAATAGCTCAGTTTTACATACACAGGCAGTCAGAAACATGAGCCCTGAGGGCGGAAATGTGTCTAGTGATCACAGTAATTAGTAAGAGAAACTATCTGTTTTCTGCTTTCTTCACATAAGGCGCAGAGGTCTTCATTTATGTAACTTCAACATTAGTCTTATGTCTTGTGCTAAGTTGTCCTTGCTTTTCCATTTTTTTGGGAATAAGAGTTATTTGTTTAAAAAAAATGTAATGTTAAGTCTTAAACAGAATAATTGCTAAGCTGCTCTCCATACCACAGGCTTGTGAACAAACACAGAGCAATTGTAAAGCTTTCCTTTGTTGGTTTGTTCTTTAAAAAAAAAAAAGTCTGCTCTAAGTAAAGGTTTTGCTTCTTATGATCTAGCTTTGTGGAATCTAATTAGAAATGGGATATGAACTTTGGAGCAATGGGGGCTGTGCTTGTTGCTGCCTCTGAATTGACAATAACTACTTTTGTAAATTATCTTCCACTGTGCCTAGGAAGAACTTAAAGTGCTGTAATATTTTAAGAAGGCAAGCTTTCAGCTGGATATAGGGTCTTTCATGTCAGTCTGGGGCCTCAACAGAGTAGTGATTTTGAGAAATTTTTTAGGGAATGTACCAAGGCATATTTATTTTTGAGTAAGTATGTCTTGATGGTAAAATGGGCCATTACCTTATGAGTAGCTTCATTTCGTAGTGAGGTTTTATCAGTACTTTTGTTTGGAGACATCCAGAAAGGATTACCTCCTAATCCAAGGTATTGATAGTTATGAAGCTTCAAACTTCTCATCAAATTCAGTATTCATTGAAGAAGCCTTGCTTTCCTTCTCAAGGCACCGCGCATATTACTGTTGCTGGTGAATTATATTGGTGTTACTCTCACATCACATAAATCACAAAGTAAAACAATGAAATGAAAGCCTTTAGATACTGAACTAGAAATTGCTTTTTGGGTGTAGTGCCTGTACAATTGGTAAGAATGTCTTTTCAATTGTAGTAATCCTGCTGCAGGAATCTATAGCTTTTTTTTTTTTTTTAAGGGGTTGACATTTCCTGGAGTAAGTTACAGAAAGAAGATAGACATATATAGTATGTGCTGGTTTTGGCTTTATTTGGGAGGTACTTGAGTTAACATACTAGGCTAGTTGTGTTTTATAGTTAATTTTTTCAGATTACTAGTTTAACTGCAGTCTTTTGGGATGATTTTATGGCTTTGGGTAAATTAGAAGTGTGAATTCTTCAGCACTTCGAAATGATTGTGTCTCTAACTGGAGTAGTTGCTGATTATTTCTGGTATGTTCTACACGAATCTTCTGCTTTTTATGACAGTTATTGGAGGAATTAGTGACTCTTATGGATAGCCTGTCAGTCTGGTACTCTGCTGGCCCAGAAGCAACCTGGTTTTCACAGGTGCAAGTCCAGTTGCTCCTTGGATTCATTGCACAAGACAACTTACAGGTTTGTTGCAAATTCTTATATATTTTAAGTACATATTTTATGTAACTGTTTTGGTTCTGGAGGAGCTGCCCTTAACAGTGAGAAGAGTAATGGCAGTCTTTTATCCTTCTATATGAAAATGGTAAGCCCCAGTAAAAAAAATTTGCAAACTTACTCTGCAGTCCTGTCAATGTGCATATCTTGAATATGTGAATGAGGTAGAGAGCAAGCTGTTTGAACGTGGAGGTTATGTTGGTTCTAGTAGGAATAAGATAGCAGTCCTGATTGCAACTTTTCATTTCTACCATAAAATATATTTATTAGTGGTTCCAGGTTCGCACAGGTTAAGTGCACACAAATCTGGACTGTTAGGCTGAAAGTACAATTGGTATGAAGTCAGCAGAGCTGTGTATATGAACCCTTCAGAATACCCAGGCTAGTTTATGTGGGCACGTAATTACCTTAATGCAGTTCTGTTACAGGGGTTGCAATTGACTCAGGTTGAGTAAGTGATCGGTACCTGTACAGGATGCCTGTGCGCCCTCAGGCTACCTGAGATACAAACAGAATATGTAAATACTTCTGTGCTGAAAGGTGAGTGCTCCAAATTACAGTTTTGAGTTGCGCTCACTTTGTCATTTCTGTATAGGTCTGTGCTATGGCAGCAGCGAAACTGAACACCCTTCTTCAGACCAAAGTAATAGAGAGTCAACCTGAAGCATGCTACCTCTTGGGGAAGCTGGAAGGCATCTTAAGTAGATCAATTGAAGAAAAGACAGAAACATACTCATTTTTGATTCCGCTTGTTCGGACTCTGGTATCCAAAGTTTATGAACTTCTCTTCATGAATCTGCATCTCCCTTCGTTGCCTTCTACCAATGGCAGCCCCTCTTTCTTTGAGGACTTTCAAGAATACTGCCGATCTGATGAATGGAAAGTTTATATTGACAAATATGTAAGTAGTAGACTCTTTTGGTGGCATTCACACTTGTTTTTGTCATAAGAGCAGAGGAACTCATATTCAGAAGTCATATGTACTTTGTTTTGATGGGAACAGATTATTCCAAATATGAAGCAGTATGAAGAAAATTCATTCAGACATGGTCATGAGCAGATGGCACTTTATTGGACAGATTGTTATGAAGCTTTTATGGTGAATATGCACAAGCGAGATCGGGAGAGAGGAGAAAGCAAGCTGAAATTTCAGGTAAGGTTTTTTCAGTAGCTTACATCTCAGGATTCACGTTCCATCAGATGGAGAAACTGAATTCCAAGATAACCCAATTCAAGTTACTGCAGGCATGTTGGTTGTTGGAGATTTTTCTGAGCAGTCTGACTATATACACGTAGAAGATTTAATTGTTATTGTTATTTAAGAGTCTTATCTGTGAGCAGAGTTATTTCAGGACAGATCTTCTTCCATAGTACAGCAACCTGGAATTATCCTTAGCTGTAAGCTGCTTTTTTTCTGCTTTGATGTACGTTTTGAATTATTAAAACCTGAATTATTTAAAACCTCCATTATGAAATTGAGTTGGTGTTGCAAGTTCTTTCAACCCTAGATAACGTTTTAGAACAGTTTGCAGGTCCCATTTATTGTGTGGAAAAACCGGTTTCTGAATTGACCTTCCTGTGTAAGGTTCAGACTCCATTCAAGCATTAGAATTAACTGTTAAACTACAGCCATATTAAGTCTTTAAAAATCTCCCTTGTAAGCAATGCCTTAAATTTTCAGAAATGTCTACTGCTAACTCACTTTCGTACATTCATCATATGTAAGAATTCTTGCAAGTTACTGAACTGTTCTTTCACTGCTAGATTTATTTCTAATGGTCTTTCAGGAACATTTTGTGGAACCATTCAGCAGAAAGGCTCGACAGGAAAATCTGCGGTACAACAGTATGCTAAAGCAACTTAACAGTCAACACACAGCTACTTTGAGACAGTGGAGAGCAGCCCAGCTTTACTTGCTCTCTGAACGTGGTCCTTGGTCTGAAATGTAAGAGTAAATTTCTTGAATCAAACAGGACATGATGCTTAAAAGGAATTTGTTCGTGTGATTAACTTACTATTTCATATGGTCAGAACCTTGTCAAATCTACTTGGATAGCCATTCTTCAGATGTGAAGTTAATATCGAATGTATCCTTAATGATTTCTGCATCTTAATTATAAACATACAAAGTTTGAAGTGTTGCACTGAGCTGGTTACCTGAATACCATGTTGTCTTGCCAAGTGACAAATGAAACTTAATTATCAACATTACACTTAAAAACACAACAGAAAGAATAACCAAAACAACCTTTTTGGGAGATTCTGCTCATCAATGGTTCTTTAGGATGGAGAAAATAGTCTTTAAACATAATAAGTCTGAGGTTTTTATGCATGAAGCTGATGTCAGTCTCAAGTGCTACATTTTGCCTGCCCTGACTTCTGGGTGAATTCTGACTAAAGATTTTTTTGTAACTTCTAGTGTAAACAATTTGCTGTATTTCAGTTGAAAATGACTGCTGCATGCAAAATGCTTTAGGATGATCAGTGCTGCAGTATAACATATACTATTGAAATGCGATTTATAGCTTTTATGCTTTGCAGTCTACCGATGTGTAGGTGACTTGAGTATTTTTTTTAAAATATGTATTCTTTTGTGATCATTTTGCTCATAGGTTTTTACCTTTTAACTGTTTTTATGAATATTCTTGTTTTCTCAGGAAACAGCATCCTGTTCACTGGAAACTTTCAAATGTTGAAAATTTTTCACGTATGAGACTAAAACTAGTGCAGAACTACAACTTCAACTCTCATCAGGATGCTAGTGACCTGAGAGATAATTTAGGTAATGTTGTGTTATACTTAATAGTTCACTTGGATTCTGTGGTTTTCACAGATATGTCTGTTTTTAAGGATCAGTGTTCTATAGATACTTAAGTAATAAGTTTTGTTATTCCCTTTATAGTTATAATGTGTAACATAGGAGTGACGCTTTGACCTGAAGCAGCAGCTTTTCCAGATGGAAAGAAGAATTAATTTCCTCTTGTTTATTGAAATGTATATCTTTGGAGGAAAAATAGTTCAAGAGCTCCTTTGTTTTAAAATAAGCAGTTGAATACATTTCTTGTATCCTGTAAACCCAGGTTAACCGAAAACAACAAAAACAAAAAAAAACCAAAACCCACCAAAATGCATTTGTATAAAACTTGCATGCTGTAAGAGTGTCTGGCAGAACGCTACAGAATATCTTATTGGAGATGTATGCGTTAGAAAAACCTTAAAAATTGCATTCTGTCTTCCTTATATAGTTATGTAAACTTTATTTCTCTCTCTCTCTCTATATATATATTTAGGTAATTTATATACATAGATAGATAGGATCATAGAATCCTTAAAGTTGGAAGGGACCTTTTGAAGTTATTCTAGTCCAACTCCCCTACAATGAGCAGGGACATCCGCAGTTAAATCAGGTTGCCCAGCCTTGCCTTGTAAGTCTCCAGGGATGGGACATCCACCACTTATCTGGGCAGCCCATTCCGGTGCCTCACCACCCTCTCGTTGTAGAGGACTTTTTCCCTAATCATTTTGATGTATTGTGAATGCCAGTCAAATTTTATTATTCTCTGAACTGTACTTTTACCAATGGACTTGTGTATGGAAACTGTTAATCACAGCCTGAACCTCTGATTAACCCTCTGAGGCAGGTGATGGCTCAGCTGCGGGAGCACAGGTGAAGGTAATTCAACTGTGCTCCTGGAAGGGGTGGAGCTTGACTCCACCTCTCCTAGATCCCATTTAAGGGCTGACTACCACCAAGGCAGCATCTCTTTTGAGATTGCTCCTGTGTGGAGTTTCCTGTGGCGAGCATCCATCCTTGCCGTGAAGCCTCAGAGTGGGTGAGTTGTTCCCTATAACCTCTGGATATTCATTTGTTACCACCTTGTATAATAACAACCATACAACTTGACTCATACTTGAATGTAATTCATGGAGCATTTTAAAAATGTTCTGCTTGCCCTCAAGAGTACTGAAGGAGTTTGAAGAAGCTGCTTCTTAATTAAAGCTAGTATTCAACAGTAGAAGATGCACTTGGTAATTTAACTTTCTGAAAATGGGTTAGCAAAAAATTTGAGTTGTTATACCTATTACAATAGGTGTGTACCAGACACAACCCTCTAGTGAGTCTCTGCTTCTGGAAGTGGTGAAGCAGGTGAAGGTGAGTGACTTGGAAGATGATGTGCTTGAACTGCCGGAAGAAGACACAGCAGCCAGTTCCAATATGTAAGTGCAGCAGCAACAAACTGCTGAAATTCATTTGTGATTTGGAAGTGGGAAGGAGTAAGGAATCAACTTCAAGAGTTCATTAATACGCGGAACTTCCCTCTTTGTTTGCCTGTCCTTAACAGTCCAATCTAGGGCTTTTGTAGTAATTAGCGCAGCAGAAAAGCTGCTGTTAGATTTCTAATTATAAACAATAACAGATAAAGAGCAACAGGGAAAAGGAAGTCTGAGTGTGTTAAGTACACTGTTTGTGAGGATACATGAGTGATTTGCTGCTCTCAGTTGGTCTGAAGCTGCAGGGTTGTTGAGGCTTCCTGCTGTATGTGTTGGTTGTAGTTCTCAGAAGATGGTCTAACTCGTGAGTGTGTGGACCAGACTGGATACAATTCTTGTCCAGGGATGCCAGAGCTGGTACCTGTGCCATCAGCTGCATAGCGTGGATATCTGCCGAACTAGCGGAATCTAATAGAGATTCCCCTGAGTCTCATTCAGGGGAGAAGACCTGCTGCACATTCTTCATGGACTTTGGGAGACTATTTTTCCTTTCATTTTTTTTTTCTTACTATAGAGGTGTGGATCAAGAAGGAAGAGGTGCTGAACACTTCTTCCCATTAACTCTGGGTACTGTGCATGTGCCTATGTGTCTATGCTGTTGAAGCCCAGAATAGATGCAGGATTCTTTTATTTTGTGATAGTGATGAATTCTCTTGTACCTCACAAGCAAACATTCAATAACTTTTGAAAGAATCTCTGTAGACTTAAGATCAACCACTGCTTCAAATCTGTCTGAAGTTCACTTTAGTAACAGGAACCAGGGCTCAGCTCCAGGCCAGATCATTCCAGCACCTTCAGTATGAAAGGGAAATGCAACCTGTTGCTTTTGTACTTCAAAGGAAGTTGAGTTCATTGTGCCTGAGATTCAAATCACAAGCCTGAAAAGCAATGTTAAGATACAATGTCTAGTGTTCTGGTCTGAAATATTTTAATGCTAATGGAAGTGGTTTCATATGATCTTGCATGGTGTGCTTATGTTCAAATTTGATTCTTTTCTAAACAGTACTTTTACCAGATAGGTAAGCAACTCTGTAATCTACCCAACCCCTAACACCTAGTGCTTTTTTTTTTTTGTAGGGATGAGAAGGATGAACAGAGTCAGAAAGAAAAGCTAATATTGTCTGAAAACTGTGAACTCATTACAGTAATTGATGTGATACCTGGCAGACTGGAGGTCACTACCCAGCACCTATATTTCTTTGATGGTAGCATTGAAAAAGAGGAGGGTGAGCATGACCAATGGCTTTTTACTTTCAGTGCAATTCAGCATTCTGCTTTTAGTAGAGTTTTAGCACCAAACTAATTGTAAAAAGACAGGGTGTGGATCAGTACTTGATATTGTTCCTGGAGGTCAGCCTCTGATCAAACCAATTAGAAAAAAAAAATCTGAAACTACACAAACTGAGCTCTTCTGTTGATTTATTTCTATAAAAATAATAGCTTATTTGCTGATGATGTTGTTAATGAACAAAGTGCTACTTCCTCTAATTTGTTTCTTAAATGGCACTTCTGTTCTACCTGACGTGTTTTGCTTATATGCTGATTAAGAGTAGTAAGTAGTAGTTTTAAGTAGTAGGAAGTAATGATTAAGAAGTAACAGTATATAGAAATTCATGGCTGTTTTTTTTTACTTAAGGAACTTTTATGAAATGTGCATGGCTAAGTATGCAAACAGTAAATTGAAATGTTTGACTGATGCTAAGTAAAATTTTTGAGAAACTATAGATCAAGATGCTAATGTTTCGAGAATTCTACACAAAGAAGCTTCTATTTGAGCCCGATTAAGAAAGCAAAGGTGTTTCAGTTCATATTTTTTGTCAACGAAATACATTTATAATGTGTTTTTGATCAGAAAGCAAAACCAAATTCTCCATCCTGTCAGTTATTTCCTGCCATTTCTCTCTTTTAGCAGAGCAGATGAGGCTAGTAATGCTTCTAAGCAAAATGTTTCACCGAGTCATGTATAAAAAATGCTTTTTACGGTTGATTCTAGGGTATTTGATACTGCATTATTTGAATAATGGAAGATTTTGAAAAGGTTTTGATTCCAGTTCAGTAATCGAAGTGTTCTTCCTAGGGGTTGGTTTTGATTTCAAATGGCACCTTTCTCAAATTCGAGAGATACATCTGCGTCGGTACAATCTGAGGAGGTCGGCTCTGGAGATCTTCCTTACAGATCAAACCAACTACTTCCTCAACTTCAATAAGGAGGTACATGTTTGCCAAATTTTCTTGTTTGCTATTATTGGTACAAGTGTCAAGTTTTAGTTCACTGGTCTTATCCAAATCCAAAAAGTTACGTACCAGTGAGTCAGTTCAAGAATGACAGCTGAAAAACATCTTTTAACTAAATCAATCTTTGCGTTAGTTTTGTAGGGAAAATAGTAGTGAAAGTTAATTTGAACAGCAGCCTTCCTAGACGAGTATTTTGTGGATTCTTTTTTTTTTTTTTTTTACTCTAGCATCAAAGCAAGTCACTTCACAATGTATATTTTGAAACTGAAGGATATCATATCTATATGTGTCCAAAGGCTTACACAGCAAGAGACAGAAATGTTTAAAGTGTAACCATGGTCCATTTGCTTTGCATTTTAACTAGCAGTGAAATTGTGAACTTGTGAGCTTCAATATCTAACAGAAATATTTTTATGATGCTTTTGAACAGGTAAGAAACAAAGTATACAGTCGAATATTGTCACTGCGTTCTCCAAATATTTCTGGGACCCGATCTCCTCAGGAACTCTTTAAAGCTTCAGGTTTGATGCAGGTATGAAACTTCAGCATAAAAGATATTATCCTCCTTCTTGAAGGAGTTCTGTACAGCCCTGGGTACTGATTTTTATTTATCAATTTCAGGTGGCAGCTGCCAACTTCTGTACCATCAGTCTGTCTTAACTTCCACATGCATTTTTTTATTACAATTGCAATCTTTTGTGTTCTCAGTCACTCAGTTTATGCCACGTAAATAGTCTGACACTGGTGTGATTATTACAAGTGGTCCAACAAGAGCAGAGAACATGTAGAAGACTTGCTTTTGGTCTGTGGTCTTCTATATACATTCTCAGACTTCTTTCAGTACATGAGCAAATAATGTTCCCTGCTGTCTCTTCTTGGTAGGGCTTTCAATGAAACATGTATGGAGTTGGAGCAGGAAGTATGGTTTTAAGGGAATCGGTAACACTTGTAAAATAGGGACATTTTGATATTTCCCTAAACATGGATGACTTCTCTAAATACAGTTAATTTATTTTTATTTTCTTTCTTGTTATCCTACAATCATCGTCCTCTCTGAGGGAAGGATGGAGGGGAAGGCAGTTCTTACATAAGAATTTAAAAAATATTGGGAGTACTTAATTTTTAATTTATTTTCCCAAGGACAGAAGGTATCATTTTGTATATTTACGTAGTATATCTGTATATTCTGTAATTAAATGTTTCCATCTTGCTACATAAAGCTATTTAGTCCTTCTAATCACAGCTCTGTTGGTTGATTGGTTTAAAATAGAATAATGGACAACATACGTTTAAATGGTAGAACGTGAACCAATGGGAGGATAATTTATAGGTGAGTTCTGACCTTTGAACTGTAATGGATTTCAAAGTTCAGTTCCCAGTTTTTTCAATCTGTTCACCTGTTTTCTTTTTGTTTCTTTTCTATTTTGCTTCCCTTTCTTGTTCAAGCCTTTCTTGTAAGGCTACTAGCTGTCTGCTGTGTTGCATTAAGAAACAGTACTGGTATCAACCAGGGACATGATTTCAATGAAATACAGCACAATCAATGCATTTTGGTGAAATATAGCAACTCTGTAAAATGTAGTATAATCCTCAAATCCAATGGGAAATAACAGTGACTGTGAGAAATTAAATTTGAACATTCATACCTTGCTCATAGTCTAGTGCCTTTTATTTGCTGATAGTACTCTCCAGCAGGGAAGAAATACTGATGTGTAACTTGCTTCCGTGTTCTGTATTTATTTTATCCTTCAGAAATGGGTGAATAGAGAAATATCCAACTTTGACTACCTTATTCAGCTGAACACAATGGCAGGACGAACTTATAATGATCTTGCTCAGTATCCCGTGGTAATTATTTTTAAGTTTTTGCTGAAGTTATGTATTTTTCCTGTTTTTGAAAGATGGATTTAATCTGTTTGACTTTATTACTTTTCTTTCCAGTTTCCCTGGATTTTACGAGATTATACATCTGAAGAACTGGATCTGAATAATCCAGCAGTCTTTAGGGATCTATCCAAACCTATTGGAGTGGTAAATGAAAAGAATGCTAAGGCTGTGAAAGAGAAGTATGTATTTGAACACTTAGTTATTTCTCTGTTATTTGAGCCTGTATGATAATAATGTGTTAAAAAATACACTGAAATCTTCAAAATCTAACAATTTAACATCCCAGATGCTTTTGCAAAGGTTGACAGTTCTTTATTTCTACTGTATTCAGATTGGTTAGCTCATGCAGCACTGAAAGGACAAAATTTACTGTTGTATACTGAGATTTTTCTCTGGGGAGATGAAGAGGTCTGTAATCCTAGTAGTTGGAAGAGAGTTGCTGTGTCTTGTATCTGTTTCAAGAATGTGAAATCATACTGATGAGGAGCTAGATCTGTGCTTCCTGCTTTTTTTGTTTTTGCATGTAGGTTATCATCTTTGAAATAAAATGCAACTCAGTCACTTCCAGCAGCTACTTTCTATGTAGGAGTGACAATTATTTACACCTACACATGAGTGTATCTATCCATCCTTTTTGCTAGTGTGAGGAGTGCTATCGTACCAGATGGCTTCCTGCAAAACCAGCTTTCTTCATAAAACTTGGAACATGGAGCATTTGCTTTGATTGGGGTCTATAATGAAACTGATTCTCCAGTAGTACTCAACTGTAATTTTGCTTACTGGCTTTGTGATGCTGAGGAATATATCAACTGGATGGTGGCATGGTACTGTGGAGTAAGTTTGCCAGTAGGAGAGGAAAATGGGCGTAAGTGTTAAATAAATCTCTGCATCTTGCAATGGTCACACACAGACTGATTTTTAGTCTTGCAGGAAACAAATCCTTTTAGTAATAAATATCCAGCTTGTTCATGCATTTATTTTTTTCTCTCCTGTGTAAAGTCATGTTAAACGGGGCCAGTCTTGTCCTTTATCCAGTTTCTGATAGCTGATAACAAATGCATAGGGAAGGGTGTAAGAACCGGTATGCAAAGGGTGATTCATCATATCGAGTCCCTTTTGCTTAGGGACTTTCTGAGCCAGAATTTGCATTTTCATGTTTAATAGAACTGGATGTGCATTTTCTTTCACAAATTAATGTGACAACTTCTTTTGAATCCTTCTCTCCAATAAGTGTAATCTGTGTGTTTATCAGCTGCAGTGCTTGGTTATGTTTATAGATATTTTTTGTTGCTGTTGTTTGTTTTTGAAGATATGATAATTTTGAGGATCCCCTTGGAGTGATTGACAAATTTCACTATGGGACACACTACTCAAATGCTGCTGGTGTCATGCATTACCTCATTCGGGTAGAACCTTTCACAACTCTTCATATCCAACTTCAAAGTGGCAGGTATATTGTGAACAAAGAAGCACCGACTTTATTTTCTTCCATGTCGTTTTACCAAGGAAGTGATCAGTCTGATGCGAGTTTTCTGTCCCTCAGGTTTGATTGTGCTGATCGACAGTTCCACTCTATTCCTGCTACTTGGCAAGCGCTCATGGATAATCCCAATGATGTCAAGGAACTTATTCCAGAGTTTTTCTACTTCCCAGAATTCCTGGAGAACCAAAACGGTAAATAGACTGCTCAGAATATTCTGCATAGAACACTCCTCTTATGTTCTGAGAAGAATCGTTCCAACCATTTATGAATACTGTGGTATATTTCATCTTGAAGCTTAATAATATATTTGTAGAAATTCCTTCATCATGCTGACTTCAAGACTGTTCAGTGAGACCAGTTACACTGAGCGATAGTCTAAATGTTGTTTAAAACTCAGAGTGGAGATTAAGGATGGCTAAAAATATTGTTGTTTACTTAACAGAAGAGTGAAGATGCTCATTTGAGTAAAACAAAAAAGTTAACAGAATAGAAAATAGAAATCAAATAGCAAAAGTTAATTGAGATTAATTAGTATTTGTTTTACTAGATTTGAGTGATAGCTTGGACATCCTAAAACTTCACATCTGTTATTTGTTCCAGGCAACATGTGTGTGTTTTCTTGTTATTACTGTTATCTAACAATACCATGTGAGGTCAGTTGATTTTAGAGCCGTGTGAAATTTCAAAATGTATGAGAAGAGAAGGGGGGGGGGAAACAAACTACTTCAGTCACATATAAAGTTGATTAGAAGGAGAATGTCCTGCACTCTGACATGTGAGACTCGTAGGTGTTTCTTCTTCGAATTTCTTACACAGGAGTTTTTTCTCTACTATTAGGCAGTTTAAAGGTAGATTTGCATGTTTGTGCTGCTGATAATTTGGTCTGGTAGCTACAGTTATTGGAGTTCTAAGTTACTAAAAATTACAATGCTCAAGTCATGTTTTCAAAAGTCATTTAAATATTTAGGGCTGTTGTTATGAAGGCTGGTAGAATTTAGGACTTGAAAGCCGTGATTCTAGAAGAACTTAAACCTATTTGTAACTTCACGCTTATGAATAATCTTATTGGAATGTTTTGAACTCTTAATGCTGATAAAATAAAGAGAATGCAGGTATGTTTATTGATACATGTGTAAATGACTAATGCTTCTTCTAAGATTGAGACTGCAGCTTCTAACTCATTTAAATGCTTTGGATGACTATTATCCCATATCACTTAACATTTGAAAGATTCAGAGCAGAACTTAACCTTCTATGTCAGTGGTAGAGTTATTGTAGATTTATGTTAACAATTTTTCAACAATTTTCCCTTGCATTTTTTTGAGCCTTTGTACCTTTATTGAGAAAACAAGATTTTGGAAGTATTTTGTAGTAACTCTTAAAATTCTCCAAATTTCTCACTAGGTTTTAACTTGGGTCAGCTTCAGATATCCAAAGAAGCAGTAGATGATGTTGTTCTCCCAAGATGGGCCCATTCACCAGAAGACTTCATTTATAAACATAGAAAGGCTCTGGTAAGATGATAGTTATGCATGAAATAATTATAAGGAAAGAATTTTCACTTGATAGCCTCATGCATGTAAATAAAGTGCTTAAATGAAAAAAGGAAAGAGCCTAAGGGTGATGATTTGGATATTGCCTCCTTAGGAGGTAAAATGCAGAATTAGATGACTTCGGGTGATGAGCTTCCCCTTGAATTTTAATAATTATAGAGAACTAGCAACTTACCTTCCCTTTCACATCTGCATTTCAACAGTCTAGATGTGTTGCTTTGCTGTATTAAATTTCCCTCTTAACTGGCAGTTGGTGCTTACTCCATATTCTATGCTTCTGCCCTATACATTAGTGTACACTTTGTGCATATGCTTATTTTAGGAATTAAATTTCTTTCACAGAAATCAGTAAATACTTGAAGAAGGAACAATGTATTTCTTATTATTACAAGAGTGTTTTTTTCTTCTAGGAATCAGAGTATGTTTCTGCCCATCTTCATGAATGGATCGATTTGATTTTTGGCTACAAGCAGAGAGGACCAGCTGCAGTGGAGGCACTCAATGTGTTCTATTATTGTACTTACGAAGGTACAAAGCAGTATACTTACTATCCTGTTGTTGTTATCAGAATTGTGGGTTTTCAGTATTAGCTAGAAAGCGCTTGGTGTGTGATCATGCCATGTAGTAGCAAATAGTAAAGCAAGAGAATTATGGTTGAAATGTGGAAGCATAACTTGCACATTTGTTTGTTGCTTACTTGCCTAAAAGCCTTCATAGGAAAGGTTTTCTCATGGCTTAGGAGTTGAGGCAAATTGAGTAAAAAATATTGTGAATTAAGATTAGTCTATTAATACCAAAGGTGAATTTTGGATGGCTTTTGTGTGCAACTATTGTATATATGAAGTAAATTAAATCCATTTGACAAGAGAAAAGATCTGCATTTCTCACTGACGGAACTCCACAGAGTGGAGTTTTCAGGTTTTATTTTATATGAATGCATAGTTTGGAGGCTTTTCTGTGGGAAAGGGTGATAATGCTGCAATGTTTTTTTGTTACATTTCTTTGCTAATCTTTTCTGTATAAATTGTTTAATTTCTATTCTTTTTCTTCTGCCCTTTTTTCTGGCTGTGATCCAGGGGCTGTGGATTTGGATGCTTTAACAGATGAGAAGGAAAGGAAAGCTTTAGAAGGGATGATAAACAATTTTGGACAAACTCCCTGTCAGCTGTTGAAGGTAATACTCTTTTCCTTCTCAGTCAAGCCTTTGGTTAAATTCAACTGAGTTAGAACTTGTGAAAAATAAGTCTTTTTCACATAACCGTTTCTAAGGGTCACAGTGAAGGAAATTTAACATAGCATTTTCACAAGTTGTTCATTTTCTTTCTGAAAGAAGTTGAGTGCCTTATATGACTTGAACAATTTGATAAATATGTCTAATTTGACTGCCTAACTTGATGCTTCTTCAAATGTTGTCTCCCAGGAGCCCCATCCTCAGAGGTTGTCAGCAGAAGAGGTAGTGCAAAGACTAACTAGAAGTGATACCTCTACTCTGAATCTCTTCCAACACCTCACTGAACTGAAGTCATTCTTCATAGAGGTAAATGCATTATTTGAAATTGTTTAAAGTTTGATCTGAAACTTGTGATCTACTTGAAACAAAAAGCCATGAGCCATATGAAAGTAGACTTGCTTCCTATTTGAAGAAAATCTTTTAAAGTGCAGTTTGTATAAAACAAGCAGTGTCTCTTCAGTCAGTTTCATGGAAGTTGAATCCCATAAATTTGTATCTGCTGGACATGAATTTGGGTCTTATTTGGGTATTAAGTTAACAATTAAACTATGAAAGCTAAGAACAGCACTGGTGGTACCTGAGGATTCAGTAGGTTTGGTGGTTAAACTCACTGTTTCAGGACAGAGCTAGGGCTTATGCCCTGGTGCTTGTGATGCTGCATACCTCTAAGAACTGAGTATGCGTGTCAATGCCCAACTGTACTTTACAGGTCTGGTTTGATTACTGATTGATGTTTTGGGTCTTAACTCTTCACACATTCTACGCTTGACCTTTAGCTCTTGTGTATAATCAAATCAAAACTATGTCCTTTCTCTTAGGGAATCAGTGATGGTGTCCCCATTGTCAAAGCTGTTGTCCCCAGGAATCAGTCACGTTCCTTTATGTCTCAGGGAAGTCCAGAGATATTGGTAAGTTTCATGAGCTGGTATTAATCTTGGAGAGTTCCAGCAGTCAAAATAAATAGGTGCAAATAGATGAATGTCAGCTATAAGTGAAGTTTGTCTTTCAAAGAGAACTTGGGCTGATTTGTTGAATGACATTTAAGTGCTTATGAGATGTAAGTTGTGGAGCGTATTATAAATCGCCCACTTGATCCACTTACATAATGGTAATCAATTTCCTAATATAAGGCAGTCCAGCTTTAAAATTACAGGACTGAATTACTAATGACACCTTTACCTTTATAATTACCTTCCAATCCATACTTTAAGCTGTGCCCTTGTCTGGCATGTATACTCTCCAAAAGCTTATACTGTCTCTAATACTAGATTTGGACTAATATAGGCAAATATCTACATGCAGAAAAGAGGAGACTGTTTTTGGGTTTATGTCTTTGTGATGGTCCCTGTGCAATACCATCTGTAATTTGCAGGAAATAATACTATTTTTTGACATTTGTATTTTGTGGATCATATTCATTGTTCAGGCTAAACACAGAATGTACTTCTGTCATTTGGAATTTGAAAACATCTAATTCTCATTTGGTTTTTTTTTTTGTAAATGTCTGAAAATAACTTTGGGTATTTAATTTTTTTCCTGGCTTTCTCAGGAATAGAGCTGTAGTACAAGTTTTTTCAAACTACCTGAATTAATATGTTAACTATGACTGACTATTTCAAAGAAGATGAATTATATGTCTAAATTGGAATTAAATGTTTTTGTTATTTTTTATCAGTGGGGGGATGTTGGTTGGTTGGTTTTGGATTTCTTTTGGTTGGTTGATTTGTCTTTTTTTTTTTTTTCCTGCTAGTCAACTTTTTTTTACCTATCTGTAACATACAGTAGTTTAACTTGGTAGTGCGTACCATATGTGGATTAAAATCCTTGAAAAGTGAGTTAGATCTGCTTATTTTGACCCTTCTTTGTTGAAATGAGTGCATCTGAATTGGATTATTTATTATTTGCAAGAGGGCAGGGTGTTGCTTTTTCCTTTGTTGTAAAGTCTCTAAGTAGCCTGTGCTGCTTTGCCTTTTTTTTTTTTTTTTTTTTTTTACTTTTATGCAAGTTCCAATACCAGAAAACAAGTCTCTGGGTTTCATCAATTTTTCTAACTTTCTCAGGTAACAGCAAGTCTGAATTGCATTATTGGAACCCATGGTTGGCTGCCTTATGATAAAAACATCTCCAACTATTTTACATTCATCAAAGATACCACAGTGACAAATCCCAAGTAAGCAAATGATGAATGCATCTATAGTAATAAAATAGAGTAATTGTTTGATAATACATGGGCTGCATTGTTTTCTTTAGCTGAATTTTTAGCCAGGTATGTGTCTTCTAGTACTTAATAATATTACCTTTCTAGTAAAGGGTCCTGTAAGTGCCATTTCATGGCTCTTCATTTTTAGAGCTACTTCTCATTCTATTTTTCTAGTGATTTATTGTAAAACATCATCTTGGAATTTGAGATGAATGCTCTTCATACATTCTTAAACTACAGTGAAGGTGTAAGTGGTCATTTTTTCCCCAATTTTTGAGAAGATTCCTCTTTTACTTTAAAATTACATTATTTACTAGGGGAATTAGTTACTTGTACAGAATTAAATTACATGTTTTAATCTGATTTCCACTCATGGCATTGACTGCTTTGCTGTGGATATTGAGGAGGCAGAATTTCATCATTTATTTATAGCCTCTTCTACAGGTTTCGTCTATAGAATTTCTTCCTTTTTTTAAGGATACAAGAAGTAAAAAAAAAAAATAAAAAATTGAATCAAGTTCACTCTTAATTGTTCATCATTTGCTTACAGAACACAGCGCAACATGAGTGGTCCTTTTGCACCAGGACTGGAGATCACTTCTAAGTTGTTTGCAGTATCTCATGATGCAAAACTCCTCTTTAGTGGAGGGCACTGGGACAATAGCATCAGAGTGACATCTCTTACAAAAGGCAAGCTGATTGGACAGCACATCAGGCACATGGGTTAGTAAATCCTTACACAGTGAAATGAAAGGCTTTATATATTATACCTTGATGTTTATATTTTTGCAAGAATTAAAGCTACTGCCCCTGAACTAGCAGGCATAGCAGTCATAATGGAATGGCAGTGTAAGAACAGAGGATTACCTGAATTGTGATTATATGTAAATACTTGAGCATGACTTTTTAGTCACTGTAGTAATTTAATGTAGTTTCAAAATAAAGCTTGACTACTATTTTTTAGGTAACAAAGGTGATTAAATCTCATTGATACACCTCGCTTCATTGGTTCATACAGCCTCATCAGTCATAATTGCAGTGGAATACTTCATGCTGGCTGTAAATGAGGCTACACTGTGGATATACTGCATGCTTACCATCACACTGTGCTGAAATTACAATTAAAGTACATCAAATTCTTGTTGTTCTTCCTTTGTCTAGATATTGTGACCTGCTTGGCAATAGATTACTGTGGAATCCATTTAATTTCTGGATCCAGAGATACTACCTGTATGATTTGGCAAATAGTTCAGCAGGTATGTTATTTAGGCTTACTCTGGAATGCAGTTTCTGAATCCTTTTTTGTTTCATAGTCTTGCTGTGATGGCTTGTTATTTCCCTTCTTTAAGGTTTAACAGTTTAACAGCTTTAACAGTTGCATTTTAGTATTGCATTTCCTCTGTGGAAAGTACTGGTGACTTAAACCAGGAGTTAGCTAAGATATCACTAGTCTTGTTTACCTAGTTTTACATTACACTGGCATTTCAGAATTCTTTAATGCTTTCACACTGAAAAAGTTTACTTAAGTGTGATGTTAGTTCCATTTTTATGTATTTTAAGTACTAATCTGGGCTGCATCACAGATATACAAACAGCGTTAGTTACAGAGTGGGCTTGATAGGGGTTATGGACAGTATATATGGTCATGTCACCTTGTTCTTAACACCGAAGTCAGCACGTTAAATCAGTACAGTGGTGCTTAACCACATGTTATGCAGATGCATGCTATGAAAAAAAATGAGCTGTCTTCATGACAAGATTATCTGTAGCTCTTTCAAGAGCTATGTTGTAGTTTGTACCAATGATGCATCACCAAAAAGGTGAGACCCTTGTGTTCACAGCAGTACTTGTTGTCTCAAGCAGGGGGTTAGTGTTAAAAGCTCTTTAGTTTTATCTTTTCAGTGTGAGTTGAATGAATCCTCCTCTGAAGACTTTCTGTTTAGAACTGCTTTTCTGTAATATTTTTAATCTACTTTTTATTGAATGGATATATAAATGATGTTTCATGTATTGTGAATTCTCCTTCAGAGTTTTATTTTGGCCTTTACGAAGTGGCAGTGATGTTCTGCATGCTGCCACTTCTCTTCTGGTCTGCATCGTTGCCATCTTTCCCAGCTCTTTATTCTGACACTTATTCTGCAATTCATGTGTAATTGAGGATTTCAGGACTTGATGTTGGCAGTCAGATTTCTCTCACACTAGCTATAATGGAGACTCTGCAGAACTATACCTTCTTTACTATATCTTTGTCATAAGCACAGATTTTGCTTGAGAACTGGTCTGACCAAGTCTTTATATGCTGACAGTACACTTGCTGGACCAAAAGTATTAAATCATCTTGATGCCCTGCAATCATGTGGGCAAATAATATGCTATTTTTAACGATCGTTGTGAAATTTCCACTGTATATCATACTAGTGGCAGTGACTTAGAAGTATTATTTCTTTATTTTTCCCTAGGAAATCAGAGTTACTTAAGTTTTTTAAGAAAATAGGTATCATTTTCCTTGACCTTGTCTATGAAGGCAGGGCTTCATTCCAGGTTAAAATGTTAAGAATTGAGTAAGCTCAGATAACAAAGTAGTGAGTGGATGAACAAATGAATCCTGTTAGGTGTGCTCACTGTGGTCCTTGCACACCTGGTTATCTGAAGGAATAGAAAGAAATTCTCTTTCACCTCCACTTAGTACTTGTATGTTCATTTCTTGATTTCACTAAATAGAGCTGTTGGCGTAAAAGGTGATAAATTGAAATGGGTGAGTTGGTCCTTTGGTTTTGGCCTATGTCAAATATACACCCCTCACAACTAACAGTGAAGGTACCAGAAACTTATTTTTGTTTATCCTTCAGCTGCAAGAGAATCTGTCATTGCACTTTTTGTTACTCTCAGGGAGGAGTGCCTGTAGGCCTGACACCTAAGCCATTACAGATCCTTTACGGGCATACTGATGAAGTTACAAGTGTTGGCATCAGCACTGAGCTGGACATGGCAGTTTCAGGATCCAGGGTAAGCATCTTCATACTTTTCCCTTCTTTGCCACCTCTTCAGTCAAAACCTACAGTGTGTTTGAAGTTAAGAACAGTACAAAAATGTTATTTCACAATCTTTTTTTCAACCTTGCATGTCAAAAGGTTTGTGCCATCTCCCTTGCTAGGTCAGCTGTCTCAAAAGAGACTCTATGCAGCATAGACCTCAACTACTATGTCAAGCAAGTTTGCGCTGATGAACTTCAAAGTGTGTGAACTTATTTGGAGTACTTAAACCTCTCACAGAAACAATTCTGCAACAGCTTGTTCCTTGTTTGCCTAACCCCAAAGGCTCTTTGCAGCTTCCTTATACTCTGCCTTTCTGTACTGTACTGGCAGACTGCTGAGCTCTGACCACCTAATGCGAATAATTCCTACTCAAAAATGTGTCTTGTAAAATGGCTGATTTGTTGCCTATCCTTCTCCTCTTGCTCTGTTTGAATTTGTTTTTTTCATATGCCTATACTATGTGGCCTCAAGGGGAAGGATTCTTCATGCAGAGCCGTTAATGCTCTGAAGTCCTAATCTGCAGTTGATTTTAAGTACTTTCAGAATACTTCATTTTTATATAAATACTCATTCTATGTGTTGCTGTAATTTACCTCAGAGCTTGCTGCTGAGTAACAGCTTACTTAAATTTGGTCTCTGCAGGATGGGACTGTTATTATCCGCACCATTCGGAAAGGTCAGTACATGAGAACTTTGCGACCACCTTGTGAGAGTTCCCTCCTGCTGACTGTTCCCAATCTGGCTGTGTCCTGGGAAGGCCATATTGTTGTCCACACCAGCATAGAAGGAAAGACCACTCTTAAGGTACTTAAGAGGTACTTAGGTTCATGGAATATCTGTTTCTTTTGCTGGAGACATCTAGTCATAAATGTGTCTGATTTTATTCTCGTTTCCTTAAAAACTGTGGCTTTTTATCCATACCATGTCTCTTTCCTTTTCTTTTTATTTTGCTAGTGGATTTTAGTTAAATATGATGAAAGGATAAATCACAGACACACCATGCTGCTGTAAGCTTCATGAACATCTCCAAACGCCTGCAGGGAAGATGTCTTAAGAATGCACTAGCAAATCTTGGGAGAGCCACTTTGAAATGCAAAACTAGGGGAAACATGTTCTACTACTCACAGAAGTAGAGATTTATAAGGGCAGCAATGTGTTTTAGATGTGAGATGCTCAGGGAATACGTGGATGTGACTTAATTTTGTGTCAGAGAGGCAGCTATGGTGTTCACAGTGTGACTTGTTCTGTCTGTCTGAGTAGGTGTGTAGTTGCTCTAACTGTATAAATTATAGTTTCTATGAGGATGGGAACTTTCCTGGAAGACAGATGTACTACAAACATAGGCGTGCTAGCTTCACTGGAATGATGGGGAAAGATGAAACCAAGGTATTGCAAAACTGGAAGAACTTAAGATGGTCATGTTACTTGTGTCTTTAATACTACAAAAATTCATTGTCTTGTCCAGAAAGTGCTCTGTCTATAAAATAGATATGTTTCGTTCTGCTTCCCAATTTGGGGTGGGGTGTGGGTGCTGAAGATAAGAGGGGTCTGTTCTTCCCTAAGAAAAACCATCAAAAGACAGGGACCTATCCATTAAGCCTGTGGATGTTTTGAGAAAATTTGGGATTGATTAGATGGATAGGTATGATGTTATCATGTTAAGTCAAGAGTTAATGAAGAGTCAAGATCTTCTGTATAGGAGCAGGAATACATGTGTGTCCTCTGTGATATTTATTTCTTTTAATTAGGATAAGAATGCGTTACACCTCTATTCTGTCAATGGAAAGCATCTGGGTTCTGAGACTCTGAAGGAAGAAGTGTCAGATATGTGCGTGACTGGCGAGTATATTGTGATGGGCAGCTTACAGGGATTTCTTTCCATACGGGATCTCTACAGGTAATGTACTTCTGATGAGTTTATTATTGAGAAGCAAGTACAGAAGGGCTCTCCTTGTGCAAAGGGTATTAAAAATTGTGAGTTTTTATGTGTATTCCAGGAGAAAAAAAAAGTTTAAGGCGAACTAAGATAGGAGGATATGAAAAATTAGGAGTTGTACCAGGCCCCTTTCCCTGCAGGCATTTATCACAACCTGAATTCTGTTAGTTCCAGGCTGATGGAAGAGCTGTGTCTAATACAGGCAAGCTGTGATGGTTCCCTATCTGGTTAGTCACTGGGAGCTCATCAGTTACAGGATCAAGCTTCGTGTTGTTCTTCTGCACTGCTCTTACAGAGCTCCATTGCAGAGTGAACTTTGTCAAGCAGATGTGGGACTAATACTCCTGTTCTTCCAATAATATCTTAATTTTCTGAATGATCCTCCTGTGCCCCTTGTCACTGGAGCTGTATTCTGATGTATGAATTGATCTTTCTGTAGAATTTCATAATGGTCAAAACTGCAAACTGAATCTTTGAGAAACTGTTTTGTAGGGCATCCCATGGACCGTGGTCTCAACTGCAGTGTGATGCTTTTCAATATGTGAAAATACACATGTAATTTAATGTTCTGTGGTTTCTGTTCATTTCAGCTTGAATCTGAGCATCTCTCCATTAGCCATGCGACTGCCAATTCACTGCATTTCTGTCACCAAAGAGTATAGCCACATCCTTGTTGGCTTGGAGGATGGCAAGTTGATTATCGTTGGTGTTGGCAAGCCAGCAGAGGTAAAGCCCACCATCAAGAACTTTTTCTACCGAACAGTGGGAAGTTCACTTATTTCTGCTTTCCAGTTGAGCAAGAGGTCTCCTCTATGGCAGGGTAAATTTAAGAGCAAGTTTCAGTTTTCGGTGGGAAAGAAATAACTTTTGAGACTGCTCTACTGAATTTTCTCATTAAGAATCAAAGATGTGTAGGGATCACAGATGGGAAGCTCAGCTGGACTAACTTTCAGACTTTATCACTGGCATCTGAATAAGAGAAGTCATAGTAGCTATTCTCTTCTGTATGTGTTAGTGTTGTCAGCCACTTTGACGAAATAATTTTCCAGAAGAATCAAGAGCAAGCTCCTTTATTTTTTATGGTTTCCATCAGATGTCCTTTAGTATGCACAGACTGACATTGGGGAACAGATTACTTTTTGTTAAGATTCTCTAATTGTAATGCACAAAGAATCACTTGTATAGATTCCCCATATGCTCTCGCTCCATATGATGAATATAAACTTGTTGGTACTGCATATGCAATATCAAAGGCAGAGCATCCGTCAAGTAGGTATGCCCAGTTTTTCTTGTGCGAAGCACAGTTTTTGCTCCAAGTGCTTCTTGTCATGATTTTCAAAGCACTTGAGTTAACTCAAACCTGCCTCTCTTTCTTACTCAATCTCCATTGTGCTGTAGTGTATCTACTTGAAATTGTGATAATTGCTCTTGCATGACCCTCGGTACATGTCAGAAGAGTTTGTCTTAATTTTTATATTTTATTTGTAAATACAGAGCAGCTTCATTTGTTAGTATTTAAAAATGTTTTAGCTAGGAGATGCACAGTCTAATATTTTTTTAAAAGGCTTCACAGAATTGATTTAGTTTCAGGAAATAGGGAAGCTTCCACTGCCAGCTGGACAGCTTTCTCCTACTGTAGAATTGATGAAAAACTGCTTACGGTGTTGTCAAATGTATGTTGTAACAGTAGTTTTAAAGTCACTGCGAATTCTGTTTTCTATTTCATAGAAAAGATCTTTTGTAGGCTGAAATGTATGCATCTCATTAGACAGAAGGCTTTCAGTTCTTAATAACATTTTTTAGTATCTCTGGAGAAGGTATGGTTTCAAAATCTGGATTCCTTTTGTGAATGTAGAGGCTTTCCAACAGGTTTTTTTTTTTTTCCCCAGGATTTTCTGTTTATAACTCAAATGATCTTCAAGCTCATTATCCATGTAAATAGATGTTATATATATATTTATACATATGTGTATATATGAAGAACAAAATTATGTCCTAGATTTTCTAGTTTTCTACAGTGGCAACAACCAGTATATTTGAAAGAGTGTGTGTGGCGGGGGATATTTATTTATTTGTAGTTAGGAAGGAATGTATGAATTAGTAGAACTTTTTTCGGAAGATCCTCTGTAGTTCCAGCTTTTGATGGTGATAGGTATGTGCAGGGTAAAGGGAAATGTGTTCTTTATTGTGGATCAAGTTAAATGGCCTTTAGTCTTTCAGCATTGGTAGCATCCACTATGAAGTGAATTATAATGTGTATTCTTAACAATTATGTGGCTGGTGGGATGTTGTAGAAATCTGGAATTATCACCTGCTAGCAGTATTGTGCCTTTTATAAAACCCTTCTGCTGTGATGATACAGTTCTTAAGCAAGCTTAATTCGTAGTACTGATGGTCAAGAACTGTTCTCAAGCTTGTGCTGTTAGGGCATGCATCTTATTACATTACAAGGGATTTCAGCTGATTGATCACTACTGGCCAGTCATAGGACCTATATTTAAGAAACGTGAAGTTTCTTACAAATTGTTGTCAGATTGCAGACTCTCTGGATGCTGCATTTAAATGGGCCCTGGTTGTTATCTTTACTCATGGAATATTCAGTATGAATTGTGTCTGGTTTAAATTTTACTCTGAGCATACTCTGAGGGATCTTCTGGAAGAGTGTAAATTTGAGATCAGATATCCTTTCTTTCCTTCTTTCACTCTGTTATTGCTGCTCTGCATTATTCCATCACTTAGAGGTGATAATCAAGAATCCATCTTAGTTATCTTTACCTTTTTCAATTCTATCACTTTTCTCTTTGAACTCTATAAAATAGAGTCCTTCCTGCTAATTCGGTTCGTTTCTGTGAGACATCAACCTCTCTTTCTTCCCATCAAAACACCTAAACTCAACGCTAAGCTGTTTAAAGTAGGTTCAGAATGGAATGGGCATTACTTGGCGATATCCCTTTATCTGTTCAAAATCAAAGACAACAGGAATTAGTGTTTTGTCTGTTATTTGTTTTTTGTCAGTCCCAAGAATCATTCCTAAGTGTAATTTTTGGTTTGTTTTTAATAACTTTTGTTAATATAATTTTGTTTATTGGTATATTGTAGTGTCTGCATTTCACCAGAATCAGTGTCTGAAGTTCCTTTTTAATTTATTCGCCTTATCCCTTCCCCCTCCTTTTGTTTCTCTGAATTACTTTTAAACAGATGCGCTCAGGTCAGCTTTCCCGAAAGCTCTGGGGATCAAGCAAACGGCTCAGCCAGATTTCATCAGGAGAGACTGAATATAACACTCAAGATTCCAAGTGATTGCTGCTTCTACCTTCTGTCATGGATTCCAGAAACATATTTTATATTTTGGTCACTTTAAATGTACGTCTCTGTTTTCAGGGGCTTCACTCTCAACAGTCTTTTGAAGATAGACCTATGGTAGAGGTATAGTAAAAAGTGTATGTACTCATGCAAGTTAGCTTGCTTGCATATTTTTCCTTAACCACACCGATTGGATTACAGTAGAACCCCTCTCTCTAAGTAGCTGCTAAAACAGGGTTTCGGGGGGGGAAAAAAAGCAGCCAAACAAAGAAAAAAATGGACATAAAAAACAAAAACACCAGACCTCCAAATCCAAGCCTTGCTAATTGAACCTAAAATAAGTAGCATTTGATTTGAAGCTGGCTCCATTAGCCAGATGCTCCTTGACCATAAGAAAGATACTTGGCATTGCTTTGAGAGCATTGTAATTCCCCAACAGTAAATTAAAACTGTTACAGTGGTCCCATTCAAAACTGGTATAGTTGACAATTATTACCTTTTCATTATATCTCTAGACCAATGAATAACTTACTGTGATTTGTTTCTGTAAATGGCCATGGCTATCATCTTTCGTGTAGTTCCAGTTTTAGGCTGCCTGCAAGGAGCATCTGTGTTGCACTACTTGATTATCAGAAATTCTTAAAAGTACAGACACGAGTAACTTCAAAGGATTTGAAGGTGGTGGATGAGCTGAAGGAGGTAGGAAAACTTGCTGCTAAAAATTATTTATATTTTTAAATAGACTAAGAAACACTAAAAATCCCACAATATAGTTAATATCTTGAAGAAATACGGAGAAGGAATCACATATCCATGTCAGTCAAAGATCAGTCTTTATTAGTAAGGCAACTCCTGCAAAGAAAGAACAAATTCCCATTGCAAAGTCATTTTAACGACATTACAGCACAAATTAGTTAAATAGTACCTGTTTGTTTCTTGGCTTAGTATTCACCAAACCAGTTGCTAGCTGTACTTTTTTTCTGTTAAACAAGCAGGAAAATAGTGTATCTGTTTTCAAGATATTTAATAATGGTGAGAAGAAAGTATCAGATCTGTACATGCTCATTACACAACAAAACAGTTTTTAATTAGATGCTATATTTTCAAAAAGCCATTACTGAATGTTTTCTTTCTTAAGCAATATATGATAATAGGTGAGTGTGATTTCCTATCATTCTGGCCATTTTTTATAATGTTAATGATTTAAATTATAAACCCCATCCTGTTAAAAGCCTGGTGCTGAGGGAAAAATAAGATTTTTTTTGACTGGCGTGAAAAGGTATGTGTGTATACGTGTCCATGTGTGTATATATGTATATACATGTATGTATGTCTTTTAAAAAGAGAATATCATTCCTCTTGCATCTTTTTGATGTAGGTGGAGTACAGGTAAAAGGCAGAGCTAGAAGTGGTTGTTAGATAAGATATTCCCTTTTGGCTACCCTTCTCTTCCCTCTGCCATCACTTTTTTGTTATTTCTATTTATTTATGGAAATGAATGTGCGTTGTACCTCCTATAAAGATTGTCAGATATTCCCTGTGACAGGGGACCTGATGAACTACCTGAGGAACTCCATTATGTATAATCACATTTCATTAACTTTTGGCACAATATTTATTATCTTTATTTGTATATGCTTAATCCCTGCTCCTGGAAGAAGATAATTCTTAGAAGTCCCGTTTAGTTTCACTAAAACTGTATTCTCTTCCTCAATGTCTTTACTTAAAAATCCCTCTTGTGGGGATTCCCCATGTTCTAAGGAAAAATGTTATTTTTTCTTAACTTCAGGAGAAGTGAATCAGACTAGTGAAAATAATGGGTCTATCCATAGTTGCAATATTCTAATTAATCACTGTTACAGACTGGATTGTCTGAAAAGTTAGGAAAAAATAATTTACCTGAGTCACTTGCCAAGAGAGCGTTAATTTCTGAAAGTGAAGTGGTTTGTCTTTTCAGGCTCCATACTTTCAAAGTGAGAAGAGTTTTAGTCAGTTGCCTATTCGGGAAGAATAAAGATATTCTGGAAGTATGAAGTGTGCACATGAGAATGTGAAGTATGCTTGTCCATTATGATTTCATGAAGAGGGGATTTCACAGGAGATCTTCCTAGAGTAGTTTGTTTTGGGAAGTTGAAAAAGAACTCACTTGGGGCATTACATCGGTTTTTATAAGTATGCACATATGTTCTGTTTAAATGCATATATGAGGTTAAGGGTATGCTTGCAGAGGAAGGGAGAGGCAATAACATTTCAAGTTAGCAGAATTGAGAAAAAGGAGATGGTTCTTTTAGTGTTTGTGGAGAAAATCTTTGTCACTTGCTCAGAGGTTCACATAAAGGTTTGAAAAATGTCCTGTTGTGTTTAGGTTATGTTTATACAAGAGATGAAATAATTTTAATAATATTCAAGAATTCTGAATACAGTGTGTTGGCTTAAGTAACGTGTTATGTAGTTGCAATAGGTGGGGATAAGAGGACTTATGGTGAGGAGCTTTGACATCTGGATACCGTCATTTCAGGTCAATTTGACCATTAGGTGATCTTCATTAATACCTGAGGCAGATTGATTTGTGGACAGTTTTGGAGCAGATTTGATAACAGCTTGTGCTGTGCACAAAACAGCAGAATGAGAAAAGGTGAGCTCTGATCTACTTCATGTTCTATGCAGAATAGCAGTGTATGTTGCCTTTTAATCTTTTACACGATCCTTCAGGATGAGGGGTGTATACCACCACACAGTCAACATTCTTGCCAGACCATCTGGAAAGTCTCTAGGGGTTCCAAGGTCTCCACTTTGCCTTTATCTAAAACCAGCTTTAAATAAAAGATATAGGTGGTAAGTTTGAGCAGTAGGTGGCATTTTGCTTAATTTCTTTGTATGTCTTTCAAGTAGAAAATCTTTTTCTGTCAGCTGTTCAAGCTAATCAAGTTGCAGTCTATTATGCAGTACAGCGTGAATGACTGAATTATTTACCTTCCTTTTATTTCCTCAGGCGAAGTAGAGCACCTTGTTTCTCATGCTGAATGAAACATATTCATGAGATTAGATTCAAGTGTAAAAAAAAGTAAAGCTGTGAGACAAAAACTATTTTGATTAGGAGTTGAAAATAAACAGTGCAGTTATTTTGTAACACTACATCTGTCTAGACCTTCTTGGTGGTACCTTCTTTTATTTCATTTTTGGAACATCCTTAATCATTATCTAAGCTAAAGATATGCTTACCTCTGAAGCTGAGTAAGGAAGTGTGTAAATATATATAAAAAAAAACCCTGAAAACCTGCTTTTGATATTTGTATATAAACTAGATCAAGCAGTTAGCGGTATTGAATAAATTCTCCCTAGCATTTGAAATTGTATACCAAAAGATGACATTTAGAAGACATCTCTCCTTTACTTCAAGTAAAACGTTTGTTAGATTTGTTTGTCGTTCTTGATACTATTTCTACTATTTTATCTATAGTAAAGAATCTCATCTAGCCTTTGCAGTTTTTATATTATACCAGCATTCAGAAAGTGAAACGTTTGCAGTTCAAGTTAGCATCAGACTTACATGAATCATACCATATTAATATACTTATCTACTACTCTGTCATAGAATATCTAGAAGCTCTATCTTCTATCATCTATATACCTTACCAGCACAAAATGATAATATCAGTCTTAAATTAACTGCATTTTTCTTGCATATAAATGTATATCCTGATACCCTAAGGCCTGATCTAATAAATACTGCTAGATAAAAACACTGTGTAGGGTTACATTTAATTTGGTGGGAATTTAAGCATGTACTTCTATGCTTTTGCAAATGGGCTTTTCATGCCTTTTAAAACCTACGTAGTATTCAGTGACAAATGTGACACTTCGTTAGTGATCAGTTGCTTATGAAGTTTCTGCTAAGGAGCAACTTAAGCTGTGCAACTCTGATCTAGTTACCAGCATATATTAGCAAAATCTCCAGAAAGTACTACAGATGGTTGAAGACAGTGGTTCTTAAATGAGATATACCATAAAGTGCTACACTTCTGCGAACTTTTCGTTTTCGTTCTCCTTTCTGAACTTGAACATTGCTTTTGTGAATGGTCAGTCAAATTTGGTGCTGTAATCGGTAACAACACAGCAACTATAATGAACCTAATGAAAAGACTTAATACACCAGATTCTATTGCTTTGCTTTAAAATTGTGCATGTTTGTTTGGCTAAGACTAAGCAGATGCAGGCAGTGACACAAGAGGTACGTCCTCCTTTTGGGGAGAGAAAATTTTTTGTGCAATCTCATGTACGTGAGTTCGTTGTATACCAATGCCAGACTCAACCAAAGTGTTTGGAAGATGCCTTTCTTTCCATCCCAGGGAACAAATTTCTTGTTATTAATAATAGCTCTTGTTAACACATACTTTTAGAACATTGTCTTCTCCTTCAATGCTACAGTCATCAGAATACAGAAAGCTCTGAGTGGCAGCATAGCATCACCTGCAGTTTACGTTTCAGTCAACATTATTCATTTTACTGAAGTCTTGAACACTCTACAGGTGTTTGTACTGTTTAATCAGACAGTCTTTATTCAGTTCACCTTTTTGTTGTGTATCTCTGGAAGAATACTGATGGTTTTTCTTTTAGTTACTGTTGACCCAAATGACTCAAATAGAAGAGAGTTCCTCCAGTTGTGTGTGCTTTCTGTTTTCATTTGCTAGAATTGAGAAACTTGGTAAGTAATTCCAGAGCTTAGGTCTGTAACTAGGCTCTCTGCAGAGACTATGTTATGTTGTAACTAATTTCTTGTCCCCAGAGTCAGTGCAGATTATGGTTTAATGCTGCCAGGGTGTCTTGAGATTGAAAGATAAAACATCTAGCTGTACGTATCATAGATCTAAATGAAGTTAGAAACCATTTGTTGATTTTTATTTCCTATCTAGTCAGCATTTTCTCTTGAGGGAGACATATTTTTTGCCTTGTAGTAACTGTTTATTTTAAACTTAATTGTGTACCTGGTGATACTGCTTTAGTTGTATGCAGCTGTGACCTATTGAAGAAAGCCATGAGGAAAAAGAAAAAAAACAAGAAAAATTTGTTGCACGCGTCCTGATCCAACATCTAGCTATGCAGGAGTATCTTAATGTAAGATCAGACTAACGCTGCTTTTAGACTTACCTCTCATTGGTCAGTCTTCTGTTGGAAGTTTTGCTGCTACTCAAAGTTTGCTGGATGAAATTCATTAAGAAATCATTTGATATGCTTCAGCATTTGTTTAAATTAATAAAGCTAACATGGCAGTGCAAACAAAGGCCTTATTTAGAGCAACAGTTAATCATATCTTCTGACTCTTACACGTTGTGCAATTGTGATTACAAATGGATTTTGAAATGCCAAAAAATGCCTTTTTTTTTTTTTTAAAGAGTTAAATGTTAGGTCTGAGGAGTACTAAGTATGTACTTTTAAAAATGAGCCTCCAGGCACTGTAACAAACTTGCTGTTAGTCTTCTGTGCAATATCTCTTTCCCTTCTGGGTGCTTTAAGTGTATACTGTATGTCTTATTTGGGTTTGATCAGTATGTTTTGAGAGTGTGTATATTAGCTAACGATGGAATTTTTTTCATGTACAGCATGGTGGAAGATGTTTTAAAATTTTGCACTTTTCTAGGATTTGCGAGTTTGTAACCTAACAATTTTTAACATGCACAATTTTGTACATAATTAGCACTGTATATATTTAAAATGAGTATGAAGCCAATAAAAATAACTGAATGCAAAAGTTCTCACTTTATTAATTCTGCAAAAATGAAACTAATGCTGTAGGAGTACACTAAATGAACAATTATTTTATTACACAGGGTAAAACAAGGCAACAGGAACAGCTGACTCTTGACTTAATTGTGTTAAGGTAACTTTCTTTGGTGAGGGAGGAATCAAAGTGGAGACGTGAACATACAGAACCTTTCAGAATAAGAGTACTCTTCTATTCTTATTCAAGCATTTCAATAAAGCATGTCTTTTTGCTGGGAAGGAGAGACTGTCTGAAGTGAGCGGGGTGGCGAAGAAGAGCCCAGTAATGCATAGTTTTATTTATAAAGTTAAGGCTTTCTACCCACCCATGTACTGCAAGCATTTCTTCCCTTCTTCTTCACATGCTGACTTTGCTGTGGAATATGCAAGGCTATTGGAAATTGCTGTCAATCAACAAGAAACTGAAATCTGTTCCAGGCTCATGTTCAGTTGGTTTCTTACCCCTATAAATAAGATAAACCATGGTGTAAACTTGAACAGCAGTGAGGTCTACTGATCCATTTGTTATTAGTGACAGAACAAGGATCTTCCACTCGTTATTAGGGATAGAACATTTCCTTGTTTTCATAATGAGATATACATATTAGATTTCTTAGTAATGTTCCTACAACTAAAGGTCTGAATTCTCTTGTTATAGAGTACAGTATGCTAGGACCAAAGTGGCATTCCCCCAGCCTTGAGTACAGAGCAGAGCTCAGAAACACAGATGTTGTCATACTAACTTTTTGCTCTTTTGGATCACTAATCAATATTCATGTTTTCCCTGAACAGAAATGAAAGCAAAGTGTTAAGTAACTTCTGACATGAGGAAGAGGCAGTATGTACCAGGAGTTTAACGAAGCCTCCCTTTCTTTCACTCAAATTCAGAGGATGCATTTACCTCAAAAAAAGCCTTGCTCCTGTCACTCCTTGCAAGGTGGCTTTGTCTCCTTCCACGAGCAGCATTGCACCTTCCCGCAAGCCCTAACATAGGTGAAAAAGTACTTTATTTACAAGCTATTTGAGAGGCTAGAACACTTTTCCCAAGCAGGTCGGTTGTAAGTGTAGTGTTTCATGACTATCACTTGCTTATTTTTAACAAAGATACAAAGACAAAGGTAAGTTATCTTGTTTTAGAAGCTAGTTTTCCTGTGTATTTGATACTGCCTTTTGAAGGAGGCTATACAAACCATTAGGGAGAAAAACAAAACCAAACTTAAATATATATTCCACAATTATTTCTGCTACCACTATTCTTAGATCCAGTTTTGTTGAAGCAACAGTAACCCAGGTTTATCTTCCCTGTCCCCTCACCAGCTTTGAGTTTGAAACTCAGTTCCTGGTTTCCCAAACATACTGCTACTACAAATGTACTGAATGATATTATTTACTGAATGGGCAAATGAAGATACCTCCAGAGATTAAAACAACATTTAAAGTAAGAACATCTGTCAGAAAAATAAAGGGGAGGTTTCTTACCATCTGCATGCTTACTACCAGGAACACACAATATATGCCTGACAACCAGTGACTGGACAGATCAGAGCTGTCTAAAATCCTAGGATTTGGCAACGGAACTTCAAGCATCTAACAGCCAGAGAGCATTTTATTTGCTACAATCTGTTTCCTAAAAGTGAGAAAATCAAAGGCTGTAGCTGTTAGCAAGAGTATAACTAGCTTTCCCTGTTGCAGTTCTGGAGAGCTTGTTAGGAACAGGGACTCACACTGAAAGCTAGCAAGGACAAACTTTAAAACGCGTACCGTGCTACAGACATACCCTTCCTTACTAGAAACTACAACTCACCAGAACTGGAGGGGTGTTTGGTTCTTCATGATATTGGCGAATTCTTTCCTCTCTTGTTTCCTGCAATAACAAGTGTAGATTTAGGTGCCCAGACAGTAAAGCAGAACTTGGAGCCATTCAAGTAGTATAATACTGAGCAACATCTTAACATTAAACAAAGCAGGCACTTCCCATATGAAAGAATGCTTTGATTAGACTCATGTATTGACAAAAGTGGCAGGAGTGGCTTTAGTAAACAGATTTACCCTTGATCCCTAGCAGCAATTGCTGTAGGTTGATCAAGTAGAATCTGCAGTCCCAACCCTGAAAACATTTCTAGTCAATTCCTCCTGCTTTTTTATTTTTCTAAACATTCTCTATGTGCTCACTCTCAGAAAGAATACTGAGGAAGGTGGTGAAAGCGTGAGCTGCCTTGTTCATGAAAGATGATAGCCACAGATTTCTACTAATTAATTATCTGTTTGTTTCATCTTGAGTAGGAATTATGCTGAGGAATTTCCTTCCGTGAACAGCTCTGCCATGTTTCCTGACTGCTACTGCTTTTGAACCGAGCAATGGTAATTAACGAAATCAAACCAGGAGGATTTGTCGGGAAGGAAACATAGGAATACAGCAGGCACTTGGTGCAGCACAGAGCTTCTACACTCCTCAGTAAAACAGCAAGAGTTGTTTACAGGGAAAGACTGATGGCTTATCTAAAGACAAGCAAGTAGGTTCTACCTTAGTATCGCTGTTGCCAGCTCCTCTTCTACTCTAAAGCTTTAGGAGGGACTAAAGTCTTATTGCCTCCTTGGCATTACAGCTGTTAGTCATTCTCTAGCTTTGTAAGCCCTTGCACATGCATGCTATTGTTAAACCCCGGCACCCTGTGTTAACTCTGGTGTGTTTTACTTACACCCATGTGAGTGCTTTTAACATCTGGATCCAGGTAGTGAGGGTTAATGTTAAAAGGAACTAAACCTAGGGCTTGCAGGGAAGGTGGATAAACAATTGGCATGTCATTGGTAGTGTTGATGCTGACAGTAGCAACGTTAGTTCCTGCACTGGATCCCATGTAAGGAATCCCATCCTGGAAGATAAAAGCAATGATTAGTATGCAGTATCACAATTGGGAACTGCATGTTATAGCATGTTCTATCAAAACTGGAGACTCAACAGTAAGATCGGACTTCTAGCTCATTTTGCTGCTAATTTTATAGGTGAAAAGCAGAAAAACAAGAGCTCAGGGTTTGAGGTGGGCAGTAGTTTATACATATTGTGGTTGACAGAGAACTAACTATTGAATGTCCTGTACTCACAACCATGTGATCCCATCAAAGCTTGTACAGTTGTCACTGTAGACATTAAGCTTTGCTATTAAGAGAGGAGACTTGTCTACATTACAGTTATAGAAAATATCTGAAATAGTTGAACTATCTGCTCCTTAAGAAAAGCAGATCTGAGGCCAAGAACCATGCTGCTACACCAGGAATTTGTGTATATTAAGATGGCCTACCTGACCTTTCTTTTTGTTAGCTGGCCTTTTTAAACGTAATATGGTTTGCATAAATTTGTCTTAAGTTATTCACAGTTCCTCATTACTGGGAGAAAACCTTGCTTTGGTCTTTCTCCGTAGATGGTCTATATTTGCTGTGCTTTATGAGATCCACCAAGCCAGAATGGCTGCTGGTAGGAGGGGCTCAATGATGCTCATACCTTGCAATTTTAGATTAAGGAGATACCCAAGGTGAATACACCACTTTCTTCTTTACTCTATAGAAGGCACGTGTAGATCCAATTCTACTGTTGGTTTATTATTAGACAATGTGAAGCTTGAACACATTTGTATCTGTTAAGCCACAAAGTAGACATGCTGAGAAAGAGGGTTTCTGACCAATGGTTGAGTCCCACACTGCTCTTCATTGGTATACGTTGAGGGGCTTGCTTCTACATTATGGCACAACATTGTACGTCCTTGCAGTTCATCTGGGAGACTGCTTTAGAAGGAAAGTTTACTGACCCTAGGCTTTTCAGGCTTCCATGACTAACAAAAACTTAATTTGGGCACAGATTTCAGTTCACCAGCTTGCATGAGATGCCTTCTGTTTAAGTATATTAGAAACAAAGATGTAGAATCTACTTGGATTTGTCTGAACAAATGCTTATGCATTTGTCATTTAGTCTCAGCCAAAGTCATCTAGTTGTTACCTCAAGAACTCGTTTCCTGATCTCTTGTATCAGTCTGTTGTCATAAAGAGCTTTCAGGAGACGGAATGTGTTGCCACCTCCTGCAGAAAAAGTACCCAGCTTATTTAACATGCTTTAATGTAAATTTTACATAAGTGCCATTACAGACTTGCCAGACTCAGTGATCTGATCAGGACAGTATTCTGCTTTCAGCAGCAGTAACACCAGAAGCTTTAGAGAAATGCTCATTTGGCAGGCCAATCGCTCATGCCCTAACTCCTCTTCCTAATGCTGATGCTGGCAGTTTGACAGCAGTTACAACTCTAACACCCTGGAGTGTATATTAGGACTGCTCAGTCCAACCACAGTAGGCCTAGCTCCTTTTAGTCCTGAAAAATTGATAATTCATCTAAAATCACATTTTTAATGTTGAAGAGCTGTTCAAGCGAGTAATTTAAAACTTACCAGAGAAGCAGTTCCATTGATAAATCTCACCTGCTTCCATTCCCACCATTAAATTCAGAGTCTTACTGATCACGGTTCAAGTACTGTTTTCTGCAGCTTCTAATCATGAGGCAGGACTTTTCCATTCTTTTCTCTGTGCTGCCAGCTCTACAACGGACTAATGCAGTGTCTTATGTAAACCCTCTTTATGGAGCAAGAAATAAGACTTACCAATGAATATCGCTTCAGATTTTCTTACAGCTTCCACTGGATCACAAGATTCATGAATGCTGTCCAGCTCGTAACCTTAAATTAGAAGTTATTTACCTTTGCCACTTCACTTGGGAGAAGAAATGTACATTCAGTGCTTCCCTCCTGCTATTCCCCACCCAATTCAGGCCAAATATCTCACAGTAAAACCATGGAAATCTTAGGGACCTCTATGAGGTATAACGTGTACACAGTGCAGGGCTTCTGTATCCCAGCCACACTAAAACCAATATTAGCTTTATAGATACATTGTTCAGTGTCACCAAAAGCAGAACACTTTGCTCAGCAGGGGTTAGCTCAGTGCAAGCTCCTGCTAACTCAAAGAGGGGAATGCTGCTGCTGTTCAGCTTGGACGTGGGACTTATTGGGGTGCGACATCACTGTTCTATTTTGAACCTATTTTTTTGTAATGGTTAAAATGTTTGGCTTTAACAGGTTTGCACTGCTTGGTTCACTGCATGTATTAAGGGCCAGGAGAACCAAATGGGCATTTGACAGACAGCAGCAATCTTCCTGCAAGATAAGGAGCAGTCTGACACCTAAGGAAGTGAGTACTGGTTGTTACTGCGGTAACAGGTCCAAGGTTATCCTGAGCGGTGACAGACAGGAGGTAGTTATCGCAGTAGACCAGTCTGGAAAGATCTTTACTAAAGGCTCAGTGCAAAAACTTCCTCTCTGAAGAGGTGAGCAACACGATTTTTGCAGAGGCCTCTTCGGTATCTCCTCCGAGGACGCAGTCTGACAAGAGCTGCCACTTCCCCCCCCCCCCCCACCCGCCGCTCCCGCAGACAGAGCCGAGGCGAGGTGCCCCAGGGCGGCTCAGGTCCGCCGGGAACCGCTCCCGGGCCCGCCTTACCCAGACTCGCAAACTTCTCCCTGGCGGTGCGAGCGTAGGCGTCCCGGTCGTGCAGCGCGTAGGGCACGAACAGCACCCGCTTCACCTTCCTGGGGAGAGGAAAGGGAGAGTGCGCTGGAGCCCGGCAGGGCGCGGCGCGGGGCCCCGCCGCGCGGCACTTACTCCCCCAGGAAGCTCTGGATGTGCTGCTGGCAGTGGCCCAGATATCCCCCTCCGTGCAGGGTAGAATTGGAGACCAGCAGCAGGCGCCGTGGGCAGCCCATGCCTGCCCGTGCTCGCGGCTCGGCTCGGCCCGGCCCGCCCCTTCCTGCCCCGCCGCGAGGCCGCGGGGTGGGGCCGAGCTGCCGCTGTCGCTCCCGCCGCCCGGCCTGGCCCTGCCATGCTGGACTTCGCGATCTTTGCCGTCACCTTCCTGCTCATCCTCGTGGGCGCCGTGCTCTACCTCTACCCGGTAATGGCGGCGGGGCCGAGCGGCCCGACCCCCGGTGCAGGGAGCGAGCGGCCGCGTGTTCTCACCGCCCGGCCTCGTCCCACGGCCCCGGGCTTGTCCGGACTTCTGTGCCCGCCCCGCGGCGGCCCGCGCTGCTGCTGGGGCCGGGTCCTGCTGGGGACGTGGCTGCGGCCTGCGGCGGTGCCGCGCAGGGGAGCGCTGGCTGGGCCGGGCCGGCGGGGCTGCATTCCGGGCTGGGGCAGCCGTGCTTCGCCTGTTCCGTGCCCCAGTGAGCCCGCTTAAAAAGGCTTCACGAGCTCGGCTTGCGGTTTGCGTGTGCACCGATCTGCGGGCAAAACCTGGGTGTCGGATCTACACTGGAGTCCTCCATTTAGGCAGATGGCTGGAGCCTGGATTGGCCCGTGGTAACAGGCACACGCTGATCAGTTCTGTAAAATTCGGTAGATCTGAGGCCTGAGGATACGCTTTTTACAGCTTCTCTTTAGGTTTTGTAAATAGTGCAGCAGTATTGGTTTGGGAAATTCGGCTCTCCTGCTGGAAAGCTGTGAAGCTTGCCTAAAGTCTACATTCAGGAAGGCTGATAACGTTTCCTTTTGCTATCCAGGCATCCAGACAGGCATCGGGTATCCCTGGGCTGGCTCCAACTGATGACAAGTGAGTGCTTTCCATCTTGATGTTGATTGGGTTCAGCCTTGGTGGTGGTTGCTGCAAATGAGCAGGTGAATTCTTTGTGTTCCTCAGGGATGGCAACCTACCAGACATCATTGCCAGCAGAAGTTTGCACGAGTTCCTAGTGAACCTTCATGAGAAATATGGCCCGCTTGTCTCCTTCTGGTTTGGAAGGCGCCTTGTTGTCAGCCTTGGCTCCATTGATCTCCTGAAACAACATGTGAACCCCAACCGGTCGTGTAAGCATCATCTGCTTTGTCTTTGAGTCTGTTTGTCCCGTACGGCCTTGCTGGCTGTCATATATCAAAGGAAACAGAAAAAAAAATGAAGCTTAGTTTGCAGTTGTCACAGTGATTCAGACGTGCCTTTGGCCCTGCTTATTGGAATTCAGTATCGGTAACCAAGAGCTGCTGCTGCCCAGCAGCTATTGAGAAATTACTGTGCTTCTGCCTTTCATCTGCTGCTTACAGGTAAATGTTTATGGAAAGTTCATGTTCATTAATCACTTGAAGCAGCCAGGTGAAAATCCTATAGCAAATTGAGATACAATTTAAAAGCAATGTAGAGTACAATTTAAGATGGGGAATTTTACTAAATTAAGTCTGAAAAGAGGTGTGATTGTGATAACTCCCTTGTGTGGCTCCATGTGGAGTTTTTTAAAGCTGTATTTCAAGAAGTTCTTTAATTCTCTTTTTTGAGTTATAGAATCTTGTGCTGAAAACTTCTAATGATCTTCTAGGCTTCAAAGCGGTCAGTAGAGCTGATAGCTGAACTGATCTTAGTCCTGTGAGGATGTTTTAATTTCTAGTGAAGCCTCTCAGGTATATGTTCTACTTGCTAAGGTAATCACAAGCAATAAGGTAACTAGGTTGCTGTTTGGGTTTCACCTGTGGTTTTTGCAGTTTTCTTCCTTTTGTGTAGATTTACGTGCTAGTTGCATACCACTGATCTGGTAGTGCAGGCTCTTTTCAAGCATAGGAAGATATCTCAGCTATCAGTAAATGCTGGGGTCATGATGAATGAACTTCTTGTACATTTGCATAATGAACTTAAAAGACTGCTGATGATCTGGGAAAGGAGTAGGAGTTAAAGATCAGCAAGAATTGTTGGATAGTGGTTGCAGTCCAGAAGGTAGAAACTCACCCTAGAAGATCTGAATGCACTCAAGTGTAAGTGCGAGTGTGTTTGGAGAAGGTTGAGTAGACATTCACTTTCTGAAAGCTCAGAGAAGTTGTGACAGGCCCTTGAGCAAACAAGTTTTCATAAATGTACTGAAGTTGGGAGCATATGCGAATACTGGTTAAAAACAAATGCCTGCACTTAGATGTAGGAAGCAACCAAGGCAGCTACAGACCAGTCTGGCCTCCTGCAGATGCCAGCAGTTAAACACATTCATTTTAAAATGTTGAGTGGGGAATGCAATGAAATGTGGTTATACTTCTTAGATAATCAGACTTCCAGACAAGAGAAACGTAGAACTGTGTTTCTAGACTATCAAACAGTTGAAAGTGTGATGTGTTTCACTAAGGGGAGTGCAAATGTAATCCTAGAGTTGTTTTCAAGTCTAGTACAAAGTATGTAGTCTGTAGAAGAGCTTGGCAGGATGGAGTTCTGTCTCTGTGAGGGGTTAGTTCCTTGTGGGATCACTTGTATGGTTGTTATTATACAAGGTGGTAACAAATGAATATCCAGAGGTTATAGGGAACAACTCACCCACTCTGAGGCTTCACGGCAAGGATGGATGCTCGCCACAGGGAACTCCACACAGGAGCAATCTCAAAAGAGATGCTGCCTTAGTGGTAGTCAGCCCTTAAATGGGATCTAGGAGAGGTGGAGTCAAGCTCCACCCCTTCCGGGAGCACAGTTGAATTACCTTCACCTGTGCTCCCGCAGCTGAGCCATCACCTGCCTCAGAGGGTTAATCAGAGGTTCAGGCTGTGATTAACAGTTTCCATACACTCCACCCCTTCACAGCATGAACCAATGATTAGGTGAGTTTTTCCTTATTACAGGGATCCAACACGACGCTTATACAATTTCCCGTCGCAATATATATTGACATAATTCGAGCGATGATTGATGCAAGTTCACGGTCTTCCATGGGCCAGTGCTCGATTGATGTTGTTGGAGGCAAGCAATCATGAGGTGCACGTCCATCTGTTTCATCAGTCCCATTCCTTCCGATGATTCTGGAAGCTCAAAGACTCAGGGGGAGTAATACAGATGTTTCAAAGGTACCAGGAGGGGAAGATCTGCCCTCCAGGGTAGGATACAGGCCGTATTTCTATCCTGGGTCAATACTTCAGCTTGTACCGGAGCATGCCCCGGTCGCCTATACCACACCCTTTGGCCAGTTATTTGTGGTTGTATAACTATATCTGGCACCAAAGGGGGTGTCTTGATCTGCCACAGGGACATGATGGGCGTCCCTTTAGCAATAAAGATTGGAGTATTGACCACAATATCCGTAGGCCATGTACCTATCACCGAGGGGGCTACTGAGCCTCCTACCTCCAATAATCTCCCCCAAGGTGCCAGTAAACCACACCACTTGGGTTCTACTTGCACCTTCCAGGGCCACTTTACCTTATGGATTCCTGGTTCTAAATTCTCAGGGGCAGGGAGCAGAAGATTATTTTCATTACCAATCTGGGGTCTTACCTGATTATCAGTGCCCGTAACTTGGATCCTAAGCGGGGAGGCCCATATTGTTTGTAGCATTTTTAGGGCACTAGGCCTGCCATCCCGAGGTCTTTCATTCAAGTCCCGCAGAGTTTCATAGAGTCTCTTTGTCCACCCCTGCAGGGACTGAGAGTCTGTCTTCAGGGCAGCCTTGAGAATACCATTATAACGTTCAATGAGGCCTGCCCCAGTTGGATTATATGGCAGGTGGAATCGCCATTCAATGTTGTTCTCTTCTGCCCAATGCTGTATTGTTGCACCAGTAAAATGAGTCCCCTGGTCGCTCTCGATCACTTGAGGCGTCCCATAGGCAGACATCAGTTTCATGAGTGCCTTAATTGTATATGCCTGATTTGCCTTTGGTACTGGATAGGCCTGCAGTAGCCCACTTACTGTATCGACGCAGGTCAGGGCATACCTCGCCCCCTCAGACCGAGGGAGGGGCCCGATGTAATCAACCTGCCATCGCTGCAGAGGACTGTATCCTCTAGCAATATGGGCTGTTGTTTCGGGCAACGATCTCGGTCTCATCCTCGAGCAAGCGTCGCAATCTCGACATGCCTGGGTGATGTCAGATAGTTGTACGGGCAGTCCCCATGCTTTAGCAGCTGCCCACATTATCTTCTGTCCAGCATGTCGCAGTTTCTGGTGTAACCAACGGGCAATGTTCTCGGACTGCGAACTCTCAATCCATCGAATTCGGGCCAGTGTGTCGGCTTCATCATTTCCCGGTGACTGTAGGGGTTGGTGACCAGAGACATGGTAGACACATACAGTCCTATGTTTAACTGCATTCCATATGTCTAACCACATGTCTTTACCCCAGATTGGTCGGGCGTGAATAGTCCATTCCTGGGTAGCCCACTGTGCAATCCAAAGAGTAAGCCCCCGATATACAGCCCAACTATCTGTACAGATGTTCAGAGTACCATCACCGGGTTCCTTGGTTATAACCATCCACACGGCTCGCAATTCTGCCCATTGGCTGCTCTGACCGTCCCCCTCATCAAACCAGATTGTCTCAGTAGAGGGATGATATGCTATTGCTCTCCACTTGCTTGGGTTGCCCTTGCTGGATCCATCCGTGTACCACGCATCTTCAGGAATAGGATATTTTCCTTCCTGAACGGGACTCTTCTCTGGTGGAGCGACCAATGTTTCTCTTGGTGCATCACTATGATATGTCACTGGGCCTAGGATTTTCTGTAGTTCTTCTTTCAGCGGTGACGAAGACAGACTACTTCTTTGGCTGAGATAGGCGACCCATCGTGCTACCGTTTGTGCTTGGGCCACCCCCGTCTTAGGAAGGTGGGTCAGATCTCTTACCCACCCCTGGATTGGCAGAGTGGTTTTGACTAAGATCTCTGCTGTTTGAGTTATTGGTTCTACTGCCTGTAATGCTGAATAGGCAGCCAATAACTGTTTTTCGATCATACTATATCTTTCTTCTGCTCCGTGCCAAACCTGAGACCAGAATCCAATGGGGGTCCGAATAGAACTCTGGCGTTGCCACAGGCCCCAGCCAAAACCATCCTGAGTAACATGAACATCTAATTCAGCTGGGAGGGTAGGATCAAATATACCCAATGCCTGGGCTTGTTTAACTGCCAGTTTTGCCTGTTGGAAAGCGTCTTGTTCTATTTTCCCCCAATCCCATAATTGCCCCTTTTTCGTGAGTCTATACAATGGTCTTAGCAGCTGCGCTAAATGAGGTATAAAGGAGCGCCAGTACCCCAATATACCCAAAAATTCCTGCAGCTGCTTTGGTGTCGTAGGGACTGGAAACGCCTGAACCTTATCTATTACAGCACTGGGTAGTACTTTGGTTTTCCCAGACCAAACTACCCCCAGGAATTTCACAGAGAGGCCCGGGCCTTGCACCTTCTGAGGATTTATAGCCCATCCTCTTCCCTGCAGATAGGTGGTTAACAAATCTGCTGCTTGCCCCACTGTTTCTAATGAGTCGGATGTTAACAGGAGATCGTCAATATAATGATATAAATTGACATTATCTGGTTTTTCCCATTTAGCCAGGTCACGCGCCACTAGGTTATGACAGTATGTTGGCGAATGCACGTACCCTTGAGGCAGGACCTGAAAGGTCCACTGCCTGCCTTCCCACGTGAATGCAAACTGATCTTGCGATTCTTCAGCAATCGGAATACTGAAGAATGCATTTGCCAAATCCAAGACACAATGATATGTTTTGATTTCTCTACTCAGTGTGTCCATTAGGGAGGCAATATTGGGTACGGCTGCATGAATAGGCGGCGTGACCTTGTTCAGTTCTCTGTAATCAACTGTCATTCTCCATGTTCCATCCGACTTCCGCACTGGCCATATGGGGGAATTATATGGGCTATGTGCAGGTCTTATGATACCCACTTTCTCCAATTCCTGCACTGTTCTCGATATTTCCTCTTGCCCACCCGGGAGTCTGTACTGTTTTACATTAGTAATCCGGCGCGGTTTTGGCAGACAAATAGGCTCATGCTTTGCATGGCCTCTTAGTATTGCCTGTACCGCCCGGACACTAATACACCTTTGTCGGAGCCTGAACTCTCCCACAGTCGTGTGGAGAGCCAGACCCCATAGGATATCTATGCCCAGAATATATTCCTGGACTGGGGCAATAGATACCTTGTATTCCCGAGGTGGGAGACGCCCAACCCCCAATTTTAACCAGGTTTGGGTGACTGGAATAGTCTGTCCCCCAAAACCTCCAATCATCGCTCTATTGCCATGAAATTTGGCTGGATCCCCATAAATTATTGATGTTTCTGCCCCTGTATCGACTAGGGCCATAACTCTTTGAATATTTTTTCGGGACCAGAATATCGTTAATTCTACATAGGGCCTCCGGTCCCGTCTGGAGGCCCTAGGGGGACTGACGTCCCTCGTCATGCTATATACTGAGCCAGGTTCAAGTCTTTTACCTCTGGTGGTTCGGGCATTGTGGCTCGAGACACCTGAGGTGGCTTCTTTCTCTTACTAGGAACAATAAAGTCTGCTAAATTCCATGTTATTGATGGTTTTCTTTCTATAATTCTTACCCTTGATTTGCTAGGGTAATTGTGAAATTTTTGATCATCCTTCAACTGTTTCCACAATTGAAGGAGGATGTGGTTGGGCTGCCGATCAATTTTCGCAAATTGAACGCCAGCCCTAATAAGATCATTGAACATTTGCTTTCGGGATACCCTTATGGGTCCCGACTGAGAAGCTCGTGGAGCCGGCCTCTTAGTTTTAACCACCGGCATAACTTCAGCTTCTTCTAACACTCGAATATTGCGTTTAGTTCGCAGGCGCTCTGTTTCTCCTAGATCTGCTACTAGCTGAGCCGCCTGTTGAACTGCAGCCTCCGATGCTACTAAAGGGTTCAGTATAGACACTAAAGTGCCATACATATGAGAAGGGGCCTGTTGTAAGATTAGATCCCTCATTCCTCCTGAGAATCTAACCATATCAGGGCTATCAAAAGTATCTTCATAAATGGCCTCTCTCATTCCTAGCTCCCTGATATAATTCTGAAGGTCCGCCATAGAGGACCATAATCCTGCATTTAACGGTATATCTGACTTATTTGGCCAGACCATACGGCATGCAGCCATCAACCAATCCAGAATAGAATGGTTTTCTTCTGGGAACTGGGTTCCGCCATATAATCTTTGCCTAAGGGCAGGGTGGACAGTTACAGTGGCCAATTTTGATAATTCAGGCCCACTGACCGTAACGCTCTCCGCCCCTGAATCCCATAGGCGTAGCAACCAAGTTGGCACACTTTCTCTGGGTTTTTGTCGAAACCGCTGCACCAAGTCCATTAATTCCGTGGCCGTGTATGGTCGGGCCGTGACATGAAAATGAGTTTCAGCAGGGGGCCATTGATCAGGAGGCACCCCTGCTGGTCTATCTTGGACCTTTTTTGTTTTTTGTGTTATAATAGGACGGAGTTGTAATGCGTCCGTCATAACAGGTTCTTCCAAGTCAGTTTTAGTATTTTCATCCCCTTGTTTAGCCTGGTCCATTGTTTCGGATACAGAATCATCATTTATCAAAATATTACGGACCTGAGAGACTGGGGAGTGTAATAGGGGTCTTTTTCCCGTCAGTATACTAAGCTCTTGCTCCAATTTTCCAATGCGGTCCTTTAATAATTGATTTTCACTTTCCAATACATTTGATCTAATTTCTGCTTGATTTAAAGCAGTTAATAGTGGCCATGCCACTGTAGAAGCAGCTAATCGCCGTTCTTTCGTAATCAGGATGTCGTTACTTAGCCCTTCAAAGTATTCCGTCATGCGGAATGGAGAAAAATTCCCCATAACCCTCAAGGGACCCCATTTTTCAATTATAGTAGCCATTTGATAATAGGGAGAACCCATAAACCCTGGGATCTGCCCCGGAATCATCTTGTCTAAGGGGGTGACGTTCTCCCCCTTGACCCATTTATACATTCTCCACAGAAAAGACATTCTCTCTCCTGCCTGGCTCGCCAAATGTATGGTTGTTATTATACAAGGTGGTAACAAATGAATATCCAGAGGTTATAGGGAACAACTCACCCACTCTGAGGCTTCACGGCAAGGATGGATGCTCGCCACAGGGAACTCCACACAGGAGCAATCTCAAAAGAGATGCTGCCTTAGTGGTAGTCAGCCCTTAAATGGGATCTAGGAGAGGTGGAGTCAAGCTCCACCCCTTCCGGGAGCACAGTTGAATTACCTTCACCTGTGCTCCCGCAGCTGAGCCATCACCTGCCTCAGAGGGTTAATCAGAGGTTCAGGCTGTGATTAACAGTTTCCATACATCACTAGTCTGCTGTAGCTGTGGAGAAATAGATGCTTCCCAAACACTATAAGACAAGGGCAGCCCTATGCAGAGGGCAGCTGAGGCTCTGCAGTGCTGAGTTTGCAACAGTAAATGTAGCAGTGGTATAGGACTGTCAGTTTGCTAGGGACTGGGTGAGAAAAATATGGAGCTTGCTGCTGAGCTAGCAGTTTCTTTCATCCCCACCATGAGAACATTGCAGTTTCTGCAGATGATGGTGTTAACCATCCTCTGGCCTCCCCAGATGGCTCTGCTTGCCCAATTTGCTTTGTGGGCTTTACCGTCAGCAGGGCATTGTGGTATTAATAGCAGAACCGCTCTGTGGCAAAGTACTATGGAGGGGAAATTGCCAGCAGCAGCCAAAGTCACATAACAGCTTGCTCCACATGCAGAGCTGCAGGTACCATTTGCAGTGCCGCAAGGCTCATGCATGTGCTTCTTGTCATTTGAAGTGGGAAATGGGGTGAGCTGCAGAGCTCAAAAACATTAGAAGGAAAATGGTGTGAGAGAAGAACATTTAGTTTGCTGTATTTATGCCTCTGGTTTCACTAGCTGTCACGTGATAAGGTGACCTTTCAAGGTAGGAATTGTCTCATTGGGAGTTTGTTCAGGAGCATAATAAGGTTCTGATCTCTGCTAGGTGTCCTAGTCACATCAACAGTAGGTAGAGTCATGTATGTCTAGCCCAGCTCTGATGTTTTGTGATGCCTTGGAGGTTTTGTTCCATCTGGGAAAAATAACAGACTGTGATAAACATTGAAAATCTCTTGAACCTCTCTGTGTGCTGCTTTCAGATAGCTGCTTAGAGATTCTGCTAGTTCTGTGAGACTCACAGAAAGGTTTACAGGAACAGAAATGCATGTTGTAGGCCACGCTTAGTTGCGCAGTTTTGCATTGACTCCTAATGTACTTCACTACATTAATTATGTAGAGGTTCAGTGATGAAATTTGGAGTGAAAGATCTAAATGAAGCAAACCATGGATACTGAAAATGGAGGGTAGACCAAGTTGATGGCAGAGCCATCTAGAACTGGGAAGCTGGGAACAAGCTTACAAAGCATTTTTATGAAAAATATTGAGAAAAGCAACTTGGTGTAGCCAGGAGGCAACCTGTGCAGGAGGAGCTGAGCACAGGATGGTACCCCGCCACAGGGCAGAATCTTTATGACATCCTAATCCACGTGGAGCAAGAGAAACTTAACACCCCAGAGAGACTCTTCCTGGTGAAGGAGCTATGCCTTGCTTACCTCCCAGGAGTAGCAGCACTCTGTCAAAGAGGTGGCTGTTTTCATTGTGTCTGTGCAGAAGAGAATTTCAGATGATGTTTTCTTTGTTTATTTTCAGCGGATCCCTTTGAGATGATGTTGAAATCTTTCTTGAGGTACCAGTCCAGCCTGAATGGGGACACAGGGGAAAGCCACCTGAGAAGAAAGCTGTATGAAAGTGGTGTGACAAAGTCCCTGCAAAGTAACTTAGCTCTCATCCAGAAGGTAACTTGCTCTTCTACATTGGAGAACCCCTATGTAGCTCACAGAGGAGAGTTTAATGAGAATGATTACTAGGGTAAAGAACCTGCATTCAAATTTATACTGGAATTTTAAGCTTCTGAGACAGAGAACAGCTGTTCATACACAGTGTGAGCATTTGGTTCCTGTTAGCTCCACTGGGCTGAGAGAAAGACTTAGGTTTGGTGACGTTTTATGCCAAGATATCAGATGCAGTTAAAGATCCTGGAGCATATGGTTTCTAGATTTATTTTACAAGGCAGGAGGGAGGAGTGACAAACCAGCTGTTGGGACCACAGACAAGTGGAGAACTGTTCTGTTGACTCAGTCCAGCAGCCAGTCTTATTTTCTCAATATGGAGCTACTCATATTAAAGGGTTTGAGGTATTTTCTCAGATGGAGGGAACAGGAGATGGACAGGGCTGCCTTACTCTGGGCAAACCATGGGCTTAGGCAGGATATATGGGGGCAGAATGTTACTGTTCAAGTTGACAATGAAAGGAGACCCTCAAAAGTGTAAACGCACACCATGGCCTTGGAAGTGTGGTCTATCTGGGGAACTTAGGGTGGGAACGCCTTCAATTTGGGGTCTGTTTGGTAAATAGGCTGTTGATATTACTGTCAACTAATGGTTCCTTTCCTCTTAAGTTGTCAGAAGAATTGCTAGCCAAATGGCTCTCCCTCCCTGAGGCTCAACACGTACCTCTCTGCCAGCACATGCTGGGCTTTGCCATGAAGTCTGTTACGCAGACAGCTATGGGCAGCAGCTTTGAAGATGACCAGGAAGTCATTCGATTCCGCAGGCACCATGATGCAGTAAGTGTCACAAAGAGCCAGGAAGTTTCCTGTACCTATTTGCCAAGCCGACTGCTTGTGTCTGCATGTACAGTTTAGTAAGGGACAGCACAAGCTATTGCTGGGACTTCAACATTAAGCTAACATTAAGCTTAAAAGCTTGAGGACTGTTGGCTCAACTATTTGAAGCTAAAACTATCAGAAAGATCCTACTGGTCTTACTGTTGTTAGTCTTAGGCCAGGTGTTTCTAAAGAATCTGCAGGAATTGCGATCCAGTGACAATTGAGATGTGTTTGATATCTAAGTCAGTCAAAATCTCCAGGGAAGACCAGTGGAACTTCGCATTTTCAGAGGTCCTCTGAAGGCTCTGTGGCATTGTGGAGAGGGAAAACCTGGGGAAATCTGAAGCTGTGTTCTTGTTGGGGATGTTAAGTCTGTTGGTGGTATGGTGGGAAAGAAATGGTTTAATCTCCTGCTCAGGATGGCCATGTCTTTTCCCATACAGTTGTAATTACAGGTTTTTCATTTCAACTCAGTTTCAGTTGTTATACATGTAAGAACTAGAGTAGGGCATGGTGTTCTGAAGAGGACACTAGTTTCATATTCAGAGGAAGACTTCATTTTATTTAATGTTTTCATTTTACTGAGTAGGGCAGAATGGAGGAGTCCCTGCCTGTGGTGAGTGACAATGCTCTTCTCTCTGTCCTTCTTTCAGATCTGGTCAGAGATTGGGAAAGGTTTCTTGGATGGGTCCCTTGACAAAAGCACAACTAGGAAGAAGATGTATGAAGATGGTAGGTTCTTCCCAAATCCAGTCTCCCTTCCACTTCACTCCTCCACTCCAATTAATGTCTAAGAATTGTCTAGCATATGGAAGCCCTTGATTTGCCCAGCTGTCTTGACTTTTCTGCAGTTTGTTGTTGTGCCGTAAGCTACCGGATGCATCCTCTTTATTCTGGCAGAAGATTAAAAGATATCATTGTTTTGTGGTTCAGAGACAAGCCCACCTTTGTTGGTGTAGTTCTAGTGTCTTTGTGTGCTTGCTACCTGTTTTGTGTCTACTTAACTTTTGACCTCTCTTGTAGGTAGGCAGCTGTGCTTAGTGAAGACCGATGTGTCATTTGGTCATAGTTAACAGTTAAAGCTTTTCAGTATTGACTAATAAAATTTTAAACCAGAGTACCCTCTATCTAAAACTAATAAATTAGTTCTAGATCCTGAATTTGTCTGAACTGGGCCACTTAAACCAGACAGCCAGCAGCATTTGGGTCCCTAACTCCCCCTAGTTCCCACAACAGCCATCAGTAGTTAGGCATCCGGATACCTTGAGATGAGTGGCACCTTTGTGCCTAAATCCTCCCACACTTGCCCCACTTTCCTCTCTGTCTGTGCAGACTCTTTAGCACCATCTTTCTCTGAAATCATTTCTGTACAGCTCCTGGCAAAAGGGAAACCATCAGTCAACGAAGGTGCCATGACTCTTGAGTAACTGTAACTCCACAGGCAATTCAAGTAATGTTATCTGGCTCAAACATTTTAATTGTGGGAGCTGGTTAAACACATTACGTGGTGGTTCAACACTGATTATTGTTTGACCTTCCTTTACGTGATTTCAGCTCATAGAGTACACATCTTGGTTATACCTGTAAAGTTGGCTTTTTATAGGCAATGGGTGATATTTCCTTCCTACGTTTTCATCTAAATAAGCGAAATCACCTTCCAAATTTAACACTAACACGTAACGGGCTGCTTTTGTAAGTGAGTCCACCGAGGACGATTGTCTGAAAATCTGTTTGGGGAGGTGGATTCACTTCTCTGCAGCTCTCGAAGTGACCAGGATAAAAATAATCATTTCTTTTTCTCCAAAGCTCTAAAAGAGATGGAGTCTACCTTAAGGAAAATCATAAAGGAACGCCGAGGCAGATCATTCAACAGGCATGTCTTTATAGATACCTTGCTACAGGGGAACCTTAGTGACCAGCAGGTTTGTACAGATGTTATGTCATTGCACACTAATGGAGTTCTTATAGATTGGCATCTTACTATGTTGTAGTCTTTGGTTAATCTAAGCTTCTTCATTTGGGTTAGATAACTAATGCAGTGTTCTTTCTGGTTCTTTTTCCAGTCCTGCCATGCTTAACTGAATTAGACTTTGGTAGCTTTCCTTGCCACTGTTTCATTGCTATTTTTATAAACCAGAAGTGTGTTAGTATTAAGCTTGTCTGAAGTGCTATTCCAGTGGAAGTTCTGTAAGAGAGTTCAGTCTTATAGTTGAATTTCCTGCTCTCTGAACTAAAGAGATTTCATGTGCTTGAGTGGAGAATGTGCTGCTTCTTTTTAATCTTTGCATCTCATGGACTTCATTCTCTGAATTAGATATTGTTTCCTAGATTTTGGAAGATGCAATGATTTTCTCCTTGGCAGGATGCATTATTACTGCTAACTGTAAGTACAGGTCATAAATAACTTTCTGTCCTCAGATTCAGCTGTCTAAAACTGAGTGTGATGATGTGAGACTTAATCTAGGCTAATAAAAAGTAATATCCATCATTCCGTCTCTCCTGAGCTACAAAGGTATAGAAGCAGGTAGTTTTACAGCACACTCGATACAGCATCACAGCCAGTGAGTTGAAGCTGTGTTTGACAGCCTTCTTAACCTTTTGGTGAACCTGTTGCTTTTTGCTTGGACCCTTAACCCCAGTCAAGTTTGATGAAAGTGCACCAAAAATTGCAAGTCTCAAAGATAGTGATGTAAAATGGCTTCTGTTATGTGGGAGGGAAGTTAGAGCAGAGCGCTCAGGTGTGACTGGCTGCTTTGAATTTCTGGGAGATAGGTATGTTCCATATGTGGAAAAGAGTTCCTATAGGAGCTACTTTGGGATTTTTTAAGGATTTTGGAAAAGAAGAAAGTAAATGGAAATATGACCTGAAGCTGTATAAAATCCCTTATAATATGAGAATGGTTTGAACTTAACCCCCTGATTATCAGGTCTTGTATTTCAGCGAATGGGACTAGGACTTCAAACAAAACCTCTCTGGTGCTACTGGATATTGAAAGATGCGGAAAGTAAATTTGGCATCTGCGTTAACACTATCCCTGAAGATTATCCTCTCTGAATAATCCAGGAAGACAGTCTTTTGAAGGGGCTTGGCTCCTCAGGGGTTGCCAGATAGCGCTCATAAATAGACAGAAGTGGTAGAAACAATCTTGTAGCTTTAGAGAAACTGCATCCTACACGCTTATTTCTTAGGCAGGGTTTATTTCTCGATGTGCTGTTGAGAATATCTTCTGAGTACCTCACAGGATGGATGTAGAGGAGACAAGTGCTGGCCAACATGCTGCAGAAAGCCGTACTGTTCTTCTCACTACCTGTCCGGAGCCCAGACAGGAAATTTTCTGGTGCTGTGAACAAACCAACCTTTCATCTGATTGATCTAATAACCCTGGTTCTCCAGAAGGGGTGATTGCTAGAGCATTACAGCTGTTTCATGGACCACAGGGCTGGGAAAGAGACACGCTTTGATTGCTGTTTTGCTGGATTGTGAGGTCTTTTCCCCACAGCAGTGAGGCTGAATGACTCAGTCTCATACACAGTTTCCTAAGCTCTTCATAGCACTAGAAAGAGAATTTAAGCTTTCAGAGTCTCTTGTTACACTGGAGTTCAACCTCTGCTTCTGACACTGAATAGAGAATCAGTACGATACACTATAAACAGAGGTCACCCTTGTCCGAGTCAGAAAAATCATGTTGCAAATACAGGAAGCAAAAAGGCTGAATACAGTTAGTAAAGGTTTGAATTTGCTGAATCCAGTATTGTTTTGATTCCTTCCCCAGTGTGTACCTGGGCAGTCTATTTCCTGACAACGTCAGAAGATGTACAGCAGAATCTCTGCAAGGAGGTGGACCATGTTCTGGGGAAGGGACCAATTACACACGAGAAAATCGAGCAACTCAGGTGGGTGCCTTGTAAGGAAATGCAGAGGAAGTTTTTCTTGTGAAGTGGGAAGAGGGGCTTCATGTGCCAAAGGCTGAAGACCAGCCTGTGCTGGATCAGGGGAGAGCATCCAAAAGCTACTACATTTTTTGGAAGTGATCATCATCACGGATGACTAGCAGCAGAAATAGGATCCGCTGTAGGGCTCCAGATAATGGGGGATGAGATGCTTTCTTCAGGGTGTCTGTAGGAGGCCCTTGAGGTTCATTGATGGGGAAGAGAGCATAGAATCTTCTCCCTCAGCTGCTTGAAAAACGCCCTGTGCTAAGATGAGCCCCGGAAAGTGTCTCTAATCCTGCCTGTATCCATGGGACTGACGTCCTTTAAGGAGGAGGGGTAGTTCAGAATATAAGACTGAGCATACCTTCTTCATCCTATTTTATGTCTTAAGGGATCAGATTGGTGAAATTGAATGTATATTCAGTTTTGGGGTTCACAACAATCATGGTGTGAGCCTCGCATGGGATAGGGCTGCAAAAATGATGAATGGGAGCAGAGATTTACTCCTGATCTTGATTAAGCCACGTAGATGGAATGGGACAGAGAGTAGTGGCTTCTCTCCCACATATAAAGAAACAAAGAGGAAAAAAAAATTGGTGAGTGAGTATGCTAGCTATTTATTAACTCCAGGCTTAGGGTTTCAGGAATAAAGTCATTAGGACCTGATGTTCCGTTTGATCTTTTTTCAGGCTGTGGAGGAAGGATGAGGGTTAGCATTTTTATGAATGAACGGATAACATTTGTTTTTCTTACAAGTGAAGTCTGCTCTAAGATGGTGTGTTTATCCTTTCTAGCTGGGTTAGTTTGATTTAAGGTCTAAAATAGGTGGGATGAGAGAGATTTTTGATGAACTGATAATGGGATTTAATGCTGGGACTCTTTGTCAGATTAAAAAAAAAAAAAAAAAGCTCCTCAGTATGTCTGAAGACAGCTCCAGGAGCAGACTGGGGCCCTGGAGGGCAGCAGATGACCAAGCTCTCCTTTCCTACCACAAGGACACGAACAAGCTTCTTTCTAGAAGGGTTAAATTGACCAAGCCTTATTGATTGCAGATACTGTCGACAAGTCTTGTGCGAGACAGTGCGGACAGCAAAGCTTACTCCCATTGCTGCACAGCTGCAGGAGCTGGAGGGCAGAGTCGACCAACATACTGTCCCCAAAGAGGTAGGACAGTACCAGGAGCACTAGGCCACCCTGCTTTCCTGAAGGGAAATTTCCTGTTTGCTCTTCATCATACTTCTTTCTCCAGAGGGTTGAGGGAGGAAGATGATTTCTTGACACATGTTTAACCTGAGCAGCTGGTCTGTCATCTGAAAGTACTCTTTAGTCACAGAATCACAGAATTGTAGGGGTTGGAAGGGACCTCCAGAGATCATCGAGTCCAACCCCCCTGCCAAAGCAGGTTCCCTACACCAGGTCGCACAGGTAGGCGTCCAGGCGGGTCTTGAATATCTCCAGAGAAGGAGACTCCACAACCCCCCTGGGCAGCCTGTTCCAGTGCTCCGTCACCCTCACCGTAAAGAAGTTCTTGCGCACATTCGTGCGGAACTTCCTATGCCCTAGCTTCATCCCATTTCCCCTTGTCCTGTCCCCACGCACTACTGAAAAGAGTCCAGCTTCACCACTATGGCCACCACACCTCAGGTATTTATAAACCTGGATCAAATCCTCTCTCAGCCTTCTTTTCTCAAGGCTAAACAGACCCAGTTCACTTAGTCGTTCCTCACAGGGGAGATGTTCCAGGCCCTTCACCATCTTTGTGGCCCCCCGCTGGACTCTTTCCAAGAGATCCCTGTCTTTTTTATACTGGGGAGCCCAGAACTGGACACAGTACTCCAGATGAGGCCTTACCAGGGCAGAGTAGAGGGGGAGGATCACCTCCCTTGACCTGCTGGCAACGCTCTTTTTTATACACCCCAGTATGCCATTGGCCCTTTTGGCCACGAGGGCACACTGCTGGCTCATGGCCAACCTGTCATCCACCAGGACGCCCAGGTCCCTCTCAGCAGAGCTCCTCTCCAGCAGGTTATCCCCCAGCCTGTACTGGTGCATGCAATTATTCCTCCCTAGGTGCAAGACTCTACACTTGCTTTTGTTAAACATCATCCTGTTCCTTACTGCCCAGCTCTCCAGCCTGTCCAGGTCTTGCTGAATGGCAGCACAGCCTTCAGTCAAAGTTTGCCATGCAGTTCCTCTATGGGATAGGCTCTGGGAACTCATGCTCTCTTCCTGAGCAGATCGGCTTCTGGTTCTGAGTCCACTGGGAATAAATCATCTTTTTAAGGGGTTTGTGGTTTCAACTGTGCAAACAATAGCATAGTTTCAGGCCTAATCATATCACCTATATTTTCCACATGAGAGTGGTACCTTCCATTGCAGAGAGTAAAGAAGCATACACATACATACTAATAAGAGTAGAGGAATGGGATCTGGCTCTCTCTAACCACCAAGATTTGCAGCATGGGTCTTAAGAAGTTAAAATCCTCATGTGAGCATTTCATTATGGAAATTTGTAGGTGAATGTAACATACCGTGTTTTTAAATGACCTATTAAAATGAGTGGTCCACAGAATAATTGTTGTCCTGCAGAGCTGTCCAGATATAGCTTAAATTGTGCATTTTCTGGTCTGACATATATATCCTTGTTTTCTTTGCAGACACTTGTACTTTATGCTCTTGGTGTGATGTTGCAGGATAGTTCATCTTGGCCATCACCATACAAGTATGTAGAATCGATACCCTTATTCTTTTCCAAATGAATTCCTTTCCTTTTTTCTAATTAGTATTCTTCAGATCTTACTTCCATGCACAGCCTTCTTTGCTGCAGAGCCTGTGTTAAGCAGATTTTGGATATGAGATGGAGTCCGTAAGAAACTGGAGTTGTGAAGATCCTTGTCTCCTTGGACAGGAGTTTGGGGCAGTTCAAGTCCTGATCCTCCTAGACTTTTTGTGTGTGTGTATGTTAGAGATTTACAGGTTTGTTTGTTTCCACACACACTGCTTTGGCAAATACTGGTAAATTTGTCTTCATGTTTTTTGTGAATGAGAGAGATTTAGGTTTGAATGGTTTTGGAATCACTGTCAGCATGAAACTGTGATGCAAGGGAGGAAATGGCTGACAGAAGTTTTGTGTTTTCAGAGGGAAGGAAATGTTATCTCATTACTTTGTGGAAACAAAACTGGATCCAGACTAGTATATTGGAAGTTAAAAAAAAAAAAAAAAAAAAAAGTAGCTTACTGTGGCCTCTGGGTGGCAAGTGCTAACGTTAGTTTCATTTACTGTACTTAGGCTGGAAAAAACTGTGGGTCAGTTATTCTGGAGAGAGATAAAAGAGGCAGCTGAAATCTAGGAGAAGGAAGAAAGTCCTTAGAACAGAGCTTGTTCTCTCCCGCATGCTCTTTCAAAAGAGTCGGGCATTGATGATCTGACCTATGAGCATCTTGGCAGGGATTGCCCAGTAGGATGGGGCATGCGCTGTGCTTAGACGGGCTTTACTGGGGCAGCATTTAAAGAAAAGTGAGGACTGTTATGAACACAGTGTGTTTATTCCAAGGAGGAGAGTTGAGGTTGTGATTGTATTTATGTGACAGATGGGAGATCTGCACTTTGCAGTTCTTTCACCTATCTACCTTCTATAAAACCTCTGTGTTTGTTTGCCTTTCCTTTTTTTTTGTTTGGCTGAACAGCTATGATTTCTTCCTTATTTCAGTATATGTGATTTGTCACTTCAAGGGGAATCTAAGTGTGGTGTTGCTATAACTGAGGGTCAGCACCCACATGCCTTTTCAGCTTGGAAGAAGCAGAGCTTGGATGTTTATACAAGAAGCCAAAGGCTTGAAGTACAAGCAGAAATATTTAGCAGAAAATGAGAGAGGACTGACTACCTTCAATCCATTATATTTCTTGTTTCTTTTTTATTATTATCACTTTTCTGTGATAACTTGTATTTAAATTGAATGGTATTTTATTAGCCTCCTTTTTGTTAGTTGATTATGGGACCCTTGTTTTAACTTGTGCAAACCCTGGATAATAGTTTTATTACAGCCTCCACCATACTCATGCTGGAAGCCACTTTTTTCACTTGAATGAGTCACCAGCTTCCCTCCCCCAGCATATACGCATACACACACCAGCTGCTTCAAGAGAAGGGTGAGGGGCAAGGAAAAAAATGGGAAATATTTTTGGAGGTGTGAGAGGGGGAGGGATGCAGGGAGACTGGTGGGATAGAGAAAGGAGACAGATCAGATTGTGTGTGCCCTGGAGGGAAATGGAGGGCGTGTAGCAGCATCAGCTCAGCCTTGTACTCAAGCTAAATACCCACTGCTAAGAGGTAAAGCATACTAGTTCCAGCCCTGTGTCACACTTGGTTATTAAGCATTTTGACCAAAGTGGGACACAGCTGACCAGCGGAGAACACAGTGGATGCACAGTCACCTTCCTATACCTGTATGGAATTACCCAGCATAATTTGGAGAGAGGATTGATGCTTTTTGCTGTTGAGTCATTGCCAGTTTCTTGTTCTGGTGTGTGTGTGACCATGCATCCAGAGGAAGGATTCTGTGTGCACTCAATGTATTTTGTCTTTCATAGATTTGACCCAGAGAGATTCAATGAGGATTCAGCCATGACAAACCTCTCCTTGTTGGGTTTTTCAGGAAGCCAGGAGTGCCCGGAGTTGAGGTGAGCATTAGAAAGCAGGTTTTTGTGTGTTTCTGTGATAGAGAGAAAAGGAGGTTGTTTCAGCCTATTCCAGTCCAAACTGGCTGTTGTTTTTTGGCAGATTTACTTCATAGCAAGGTTTTTATTCTCTTTTCCTGCCTCCTTTCTCAGGTTTGCTTATATGGTGGCTACAGTTCTGTTGAGTGTCCTGGTAAGAAAACTGCACCTTCACCCAGTTAAAGGACAAGTCATGGAGACCAAATATGAGCTGGTAACCTCACCAAAGGAGGAAGCCTGGATAACGGTGTCTAAGAGAAGCTAAGAACAAGCAAAACAAGGGTCTGAAAGTGCCAGCAGTGAAGTTCTGGGCAAGTGTCTTAGAGGGAATCATGCTGGCAACACAATGACTCAGCCAAGGAATTTTACATGCAGATTTTGCTACCTTCCACATTATTAACTGCATACCCTCCTTGGGTAATTTTTTTCTAATTCAACCAATAGTTGTATTAAAGTAGATGTAATCTGTATGCTTTTTTACACTTTTTGCCCAAAGGATTGCAAAGGAAGCAACAAAACCAAGCAGTGGTGTATCTGTGAACTGTTCAGTGCCAGCTAGTCGAAGACTGGGCCTCTGTTTAGTCCAGCCCCTTCCTATCAGCAGGCAGATCTGGGTAAGAGACTGTGCCACATGGCATGCTTCTTCATGGATCCCAAGTAGATAAGACCTTGGAGGAACAAGGACAAAATCTTTCTCTCTATATAGGTATTTTTATTCAGAGTGTCTTTCCTTCCCTTGAGCTATAGCTATAACTGTCAAGAAGAGCAGATACATCTTGTGGGAAGTGTGCGTGAGTGTGTGTGAGAGAAAAAGAAAGTGGGGTGGGAATTGCACCATCGGGTCTCATGCTGCAAGTGTAATCATCCTGTGCTGTAGGATTGCAAGAGGATAGATGGCTGAAAAGTGCTTGTAAATGAGGAGGAATAAAACTGGTTTGGCCCCTGAGAAAGCAGAAGCATTAGTAATAACATAATGAAATGAAATAAAACCACAGAACAAAGCCTCGAGAAAGGGATTCTCCATCCTGACAGTTTGGAGAGCAGTGTCTAATCTAATCAGCATCAGAAATTGATGACAGGTGCTTGCAATTCATTCATCACTCGGTCAGCAATGAGATTGGTCATGCAAGTACTGGAAAGGGAGAGTGCTGATTTTATAGGGCTCTGAATTAATGTTGTGCTTAATAAGTTAAAAGCCTTTCAAAGAACCTTCCTCCTCCAGAACAAGTGTCAGCCAAAGCAGCATCACATGCCTGCCACTCATTCACGTGCTTTTCCCTGCTTCTTTCTTTCTCTGCTGGCTATAATATAGGCCAGCCCTTGCCAGATTTTTGACCACCCTGCTGAATGGCTTGCAAGGCAGGGACCTCTTATGCGATTATCTCAGTACTAGTAATGCTATCTGACCTATTCAGGTTATGTTTCTTCTACTTCCCATTTTATATAGGATCACCCTTTATCTGATCTTGATCTTCTCCCTGTAAATGTAACTTTTATGTTAGCGCCCTCCCCACCCAAATTTGGTGTTGTGTAGGTGAATTGTTACTCAGCCTGCAGCTGCGTATGCCTGAGCTGTTTTGCACACAGCTACTGATGCAGGCCACAGGGAGGTTCAGGGATGTGCAGCTTCCATTAGAGCTGCTTTCTACTGCCTAAACAAACAGGGGACACTTCTCACAGGGACATGTATGTTTTATTTATCTGGGTAGTTGCAATTCCCAGTGCAATTCCCAACTGCAGACACTGTTCCTTTCTCTGGCTCTTCTGGGTCAGGAAATTTGCTGCTCTTACAAAAATGTTTTGGCTGTTGGATTGCTGCCAGGTGCCCTTCTGAATGCAGTTCTGTTAGCTCTTGAAGGGTTAACATCTGATGCCAGCCTCTGTGGGCACCAGACAAAGAAAATTCTGCTTTTGGGTTTAATATGTCAGCTCTGCTTTTGGTGGAGCCATGGAGATTCAGATTCTCCCCCTGCAGTGCAGCGTGTGGTGGGTGAACGGTAGGACAGAGATACTGTTCTGCTGTTTTTTGTCTGCTGGGCAGAAAAAGGAGGGTTGTGCAGTTCATCTTGCTGCCTGTCTTGCATTGATTTTTATAATGAACTGCAAGAAAGCTCTTGCTAATCTGACCTCCATTTAACTGAAGGTTGGTCATGTCCCCAGATGGCAATTCGTGTTAGCCTTTGCTTCGCTGCTTATGCAAAAATGCCTACTTTTCTTGAAGGTTGCAGATGTTTTCTAAGCCTTGTGGAAAAATCTGCGTGATAAAGGATTTTACTTTAAAGCATCCCCTGTGTACAGAGGAAGCAAAATGGAGGGGAAAATAATGGTAGAATAGCACTGCCCTACTAAGAACCAGACTAGAAATAGCTGACTTGGTCATATAATTGAGTGGCCAAGATCTGCTTTCGTAAAGCCATCTGGTAGGAGTGAAGCTTTCAGACACCAGAAAAGCTTCCCAGGAGTAATTGTTCATACTTCTCTTTAAGGTATTTCTCTGCCTTTCTGGAGCTATAGCTGGAGCTATGTGGGCCAACTGCCTTGCAGCAGTTACAGGAATAAAAGGGAATAATTCCATATAATTTGTTAAGAATTTTCAGTCTGTACAGGTGTTGCAGTACTCTTCTGAGAGTAACTGGGCCATGTTACCAAACATGCTACAGGAGTCAGTGACTGATAGAAGAACATGGCCCAAAGTACTGGACAAGGCCAACGATCAGTTTGTGTTTGCTCAAAACTGCTGCAGTCAAGAAAAGGCCGTGACTCATCATTTCAGGTTATGTTTTGGGCTTTGGGGGGAAGGAGAGAAGTGAGGATCTCTCAGACATTCCTTATTCATTGCTCAGAGTGACACCAAGGACATGGCCACATTGTTTGCTGCAGTCTGTAAGTTTCCATTCCACTCTTTGTGGCAATCATTTCCAACAGCCTAACTCTCAAGATAAAATGCACTGCTGATCAGCCAAACTGTAGCTCCTCCTACTGTGCAACAAAGCCCCTTCTTCGTTTGGGAATGTTCATGGATCAGAGCTTTCTCATGGAGTTTTAGTATGTACCAGCTGGCAACTTGAAATACCGGTTTTGTTCCATTTCTCGCCTCACCCCTTGTCTCATGTACACTGTCAAGTGGTACTTTTTTGCCTTGTTTTCTAAGGAAGATGTCCCCCACTTAAGTCTAACCATTTTCTCCCTTTCTCCTCCTCTTACAAGAAGTAACTTCTGAGCCCTTGGATCAAATTAGCTGCATTTGTCAGGAATCGGGGTTTGAAATCTCAACAGAAGTGTATAATGTGTGTACATATATAATACAGGGAACTATTGCTTTTTATGCTTCATATCCCTACACCAGAAAGCTACTTCACAACTTCCGCTGGGTGGTTTTGAAGAGCACACAGCAAAGCTGTTATTTCATTCCTTGGACTATTACTGCAGAACAAGCTTTAACAGAAGGCTGCGAATTAATGGAAGGCAAGAGGCTAAATATATCTCGGTGCCTGTGCAACCTGCTGCTATCAGAAGCAGGCAGCCAGCACAGGTGCTGGGAGCAGTCAGGCTATTGCAAATTGACTCTCTTGGTGGCTAACCAAGGTGTATACTTCTGCCCCTCATCTTGGTGGCAACTGGTTAAACAGTTAACTTTGTGGAGTAGACAGCTTGTTGAGCTAGCCTCCCACTGCCTCCAAAATAACCATGAGTGGCATTACGTCTAGGTTTTAATTAACCTGGGCTGCATGTACAGCTGTTATTGGAAAGTAGTAATATCTGTCTCCTTTTCCCAGCAATGTAAGGACTTGCTGGTAATTGCAGTGGCATGCAGTGCAGGGCTGAGGGTTGTACGTTTTATTTGCTGCCATTAAGTGGAAAGGGTGGTCTTTGCAACTTCTGTCCTGTTTGCTGCAAATGTAAGTGTTGTTTGTTGGACAGAGTTGACATTTGCTGATTTAAAGTAGCTTGGAGCTGCTCTTTCGCCAGCTCCCCCATTAGCCAATTACATGAACCAGGGGACGCTGGCAATGCAAAAATGGGGAAACTGCGTATTTATCTCACTGCATAGTTAATTCATCAACATTTTGGTACTGCTTGACCCACAGTTACCTAGTGTTGCCATCCTACTATCTCAGGTGCTGTGTGCATTCTCACTGAAAACGGGAGGTCTCACCTCTCACTAGGGCCATGGCTGACCTTCCCGAAGTTTCTGCTACTACAGGAAGGGCTTCCTGGCAGGCACCCTTGGATATGGATGTATCCTGGTCAGCAGAGTGAAGTCTGCAGATCTCTGGCTTACTTTATGTGCTTGGATCCTTTTGTAGGGCAAATGGGAGTGAGTAGAGCAGTACTTCCATGAAAGTACTTGGAGCATACAGGATGTCACCCATTTCTGCTCCCATTTTATCAAGGGTGAGAGGAAAGGAGAAAAAAGATCTGTGAAGAGAACACAAATGTTCATCGCTAGTGGGTCATGCCACCAAGAAGTGGAACTGCTGTAACGGTGGCAGCTCGTTGCTACTTTCCACTTGTCCAAAGCAGAAATTGCTGGAAAATATTACCGCCATCTTTTTCTGTAGCATGAGAACATGTACCCACTTCAGCATCTCTCTCTAGTTGAGCTCAGGTTTGTTTTTTAGCAATCAGTCTTTAACTGAACAAAGGGCCTATTTGACATCTCTTAAGATTCAGTGCCAGGTTTTTGGCAGTAGCAGACGGAGAAGAGGAACTACCACACACAGGGAAAAAAAAAAAATGATGAAAGTGTTCCTCACATATGGAGGGTGGGGAAGGAGAGAAGATAAGGGTTTCCATGGCAACATTCCTTGAAGATAAGTATTTTTAAATCTGTGTGAATTTTAGCATTCAAAACACAGTTGAGTTTCCCACAAAAAGATTTGGAGGAGGGTGGAGCATAAAGAATCTTTTCCCATACTTTTCAGGTCATTCTTTCTTTTGCAGAGGAGCCTGATCCCAAGATAAATGAAGCATATGCAATTGCTCTGGTGTTAATGCTCCTGTTAAAGAAAAGTCTTTCCAAGACGTGAGAAGTATTGGTCAAAGTTCTGTATTTGCACTGACAACTCTGGCCCAAGCATTCGATCATCTCTTTAATAGGAATAGTAATTTAATTAGATCAGTGGTAGGCCAGTAAGAAGCCACAAGGACAAATTCCAGGTTAAATCCAGTGTAATTCAGAGCAAGATCTATATAAATGACACTCAGCTCAGTGATAGCGATGATAAGGTGATAGAGATCTTGGCCAAAGATGAAGGGATTAAGTAGAACTGAATGCAGAGGAGCCAGACGCAGTGTGTCCCCGGTGAGTGCCTTGTCTGCATCAGTGACAGTGAAACATCACTGCAGGTAAGCAGCGGATGTTCCTGTGACATTAGTAGGCAATACGTGTTTGCGTTGTTTATTGAGTATCAGTGCTGGGGCCGCTCCTTGAAGCTTTTCCCATCTTCGCGTAGCTGAGCTCCTTGTGGGCACTGGCATGCTGTGCTCCCACCTCCCTGCTGGCACCCAGGCAGGTCAGCTCTGTCACAAGCCTGGCAGTGAGACAGCCAGTGCTGTGCCTGCTTGGCTGCCAACTTTCTCATCTCACCGAAAAGGGTGCCTTTTTTTTTTTTTTTTTTTTTAACAGTCACTTCCAACTCAGTAATGACTCAGACACTGCAGCAAGGGTAAAATGATCATCTTCCCTTTCAGACTTTTATGGCAAAAGGCCCTGGGTGGCCTCTCTGAAAAGCCAGAGCTTGCAGGGCATAGCTGTTGGCTGGATTCAGTTCTTTAATTTAACAGATTGAACTGATGCTCCTACAGTGCCATATATCTGCTGGCTCAGGGTCTGTGCTTCAGCAATAGACTAAATGATTCCTACAAGCTATTAGCGTTTAGCAGTCTTGGGGGAGGGGTGGCTGGGTGGGAAAGAATAGTTGTATATAAAGAGAGGGTGCTATTAGGTTTTCAGGCTCTGTCCCAATATCCCTGGGCCATGAATTGAGGAAACAACACTAAAGAGAAAAGCAATAAATCATATTTGAGCGCTGATCTTTTGAGGTGAGCAAGGGGAAGCAAATAAGGGTGTCTGAAAAAGCGAAGTCCACATTGTCAGACTGTGGAAATCAGCACCTCATAGTATTGTTTTATTTTGGCTGAGACCTTGATGCAGAATAAACTCAGATCTAGGTAAGGTAACTTACCAACATCCCTACATCTTCATTGATAAAGCCTGGAAAAATCTGAATTTTATCACTCTTGGATTCTCTGTTGGAGTTCAGTGTTATCATTTGTTTTCAATTTGGGAAATAACATTCATGCCCTGATGTCAGCACTAACGTGACAATGCATTTGAAGTTTCTTGGACTGAAAAGCAACTGACTTGCTGATGCAGGGCTTATTAGCTGCGAGTTATTGATGAAATATATCATGTTTATTCCTTCACTTTAGTTAAGACCACTGTGCCTTTTGCACTACACGCTGATGCTCTTGTTCCACGCGTTTGCCTTACAGCTGAACCCTGGAAGATTCAGGAAATCTGGAATATCTAAATAACAGAAGTGCAGCAACTTCAGTCCCTGCTTGGCAACCGTCAGCATCCAATGTGTCACAAGCTGACTCTTACTCGATCCTCGGGTGCTTGTAAGTTAGCCTATTACAGAAATGGGTTTGAGGACACCATGGGCAGTAGATGGCTGTAAATGGATTGCTGCTGTGCCACAGAGCTGTTCCCTTGTTGCACCAGTTATGAGCATCCCCACATAGCTCTAAGCCCTGCAAATAGAGTTTCCAGGCCAAAAAGCCCTTCCTTCAGGCAGTCTGTCTGCTTGTGCTTGGGGAGAAAGGTGGTAGGTTGCCCACTGTGTGGCAAATTAGCTTCTGACCACATCCTGGCTCTGTGATGTGGTTGTCCTGCTTTTGCAAGCTCTTCCAGGAGTCTGAGTGGATGAAAGGTGCCTTGAGAGAAGAATGAAGTGTGTGAGTTAATGGGAGCTGACAGGGATGCCTGCAAGAATGCACCATTGCATATTGTGAAAAAGCAGCTGAACCAATGGCTGCAGTCCCATGTTCACTGGTGAGCAGGGTATTTGCTAACACAAAGTGTTTGGAGGACATAGCGTTTCCACCATGCAGAATTCATATTAAATTTGTAGGAGTCTGCACCTTGATTTTGTGGTATTCTTGTAAAAGGAAGGAGCAAACTCACTGCTTGCTAGTGATCTGCTCTAGATTAACCTCAGGCGTGGGCCTGTGCCTGCAAACCTTTGTATGACTGTGACTGTTATTTATGCTGTGTGATTGCACTGAGTGCCACTGACTATTCATATGTTAGCCTAGCAAGTAGCTGTGGCTTTTACAAACCAAGTTTTTGAAATTGCTTAGGCATTTGAATTTTGAATACCCCACTAAGCACCTACCTGACTAAGTGCATAGAAGTCTCTGCAAATCCGGTATAGCAGCACAATGCAAAGAAAAAGGAAATGATATGTAGGTGTTGCTGGATCAGGCCTCTCGTTTTGTATCCCAGTAGCTGCATAGCAGCAATAGCTAGGTAGGGCTTATTGCTGTGTATGCTGTAGTTTGTAGTGAACCTTTTTTGTGCTTAAGGAAGCTTGATGGTGACTTTTGCACAGTAAAGGTAAAAATACTGCAAACCTACATCCTGCATTAGCCTTTATATATTTTATAGCTGTACCGTTCTGGTGTGATAAACTGAGCCGAGCAATCACATTTTCTCAATTACCCTCAAGAACTGGAAATCCTTATCACCTCTCTGTTTCTTTCTCCCACTACTGCGATGGTCTCGAAATTGTCATCACAGCTAAAAATCCTCATTCTGTAAATTAAACCGTGACTTAAAAAAAAAAAAAAAGAAGGTAACAGTGCAGCTTCCTCATAAAACTCCAGCAAGTCTTTTGCTGATGTGACTCACTCAATTACTCATGTGGGCAGACGTTCCGATAATAAAGGTAGTTAGTGGAAAGGAGTGAGAAATACTGCTGGTACCTGAGGAGGCAGGGGAGGGGGAGGGCTACTGCGGGCATTTTACGCTAAGAGCTGCTGAATTCACCAAGCTCCCAGACATTTTTTTTAAGAGAAAATGATAGCCAGTCTGCGCCCTGAATCCATCTCTTTATCCTAGCGATGTATGTACTTAAACAACACTCAGTACTCACTAATGAGCTCTGGATTCCTGAATCAAGGAGCACAGCTACCAAGTGGCTAAATGAGCCCGTTGACTGGAGATGTTACTGAGGACCAGATTTTTCTAGAATAAATAGTAGGCCCCTGAGGTTTGGTTGTGTAATGCTGCTACAAGGCAGACATTTTGGTGGATGTACGCTGGTGGAATGTGGCACCTTTTGAAGCTGTTGAATTCTGTTATTAAAGAATGGTGAGATGCCGCGTGAACGTTAGAGCAACCTTATGCAGTGAAGTCATACATGTGTGATGGTTTCAAGGAGACATAGAATTAAGCCAAAAATAGTACTAGTGGAAGTAGACAAACTGATTAGAGCTGGGGACTGGCTGGCATTTGCAAAACAACCAGAAGAATTAATTTTTGGTTGTGTAGCTCTGAGGCAGTTAGATAATTGAGGGGGATGCCACCATGTGACCCCCTTCGGACAAGGGAGATGTGTTTGAAAATGGAGAGGACATGAGGATATGCTCATTTCTCATACAGGATGAGGTGGGAGGGTGACTACAGCTTGACTTGTAAGATAGAGCTTCTGGCACAGAGAAGCATTGCATGGGTGTTGAGGCTGTGGACCTGAGTAAGTAAGCTGTCAGATTATATTTAGCATATATACACTGCAGAAAAGTGCAGAGAGAAGGAGGGGAACTAAAGCATAGCTGGGCTCTGTGGGTAGCGAGCACACAGAGCAAGGAATGAGGCTATTTAGAGAAAGAATTGCCTTGGTGCTCCTGATTCAAATAAATCTCTGTGGGGCCAGGGTTGTGCACAGACCTGTATGATGTCCCCGAACAGCAAAGCTCAGCTTTATTTATCCTACAGTAATAGCTCAGCTATGGACGCTTAGGTGAAGGGTGACCAACCTGTGGCCTTTGAGCTGTTCACCTCTGGCCCCACAGGAAGGTTGTCTCTTGCAGCAATACCATTCCCCAGGTGTGGAAGCAGTAGGGGCTCTTGAAACCAATGTTGCGGCTGCTGTACGCACCAGCTGCACACAGTGCTAAAGAGACAAAGATGGAAAAAATAAATATCCTTTTTACTTGTATGAGACAGATCAAACCCTGTGTGCTGGTTGATGTGTGGTAGTTGGTAGTTTGGGTCCTGTTTTGTTGTATTCTAGGGCTACATTTTGTCCTGAATCTCTGCCTGCCCACGAGGTGATAGCCCCAGTGCAGTAAGCTGGCCTGATATGAGCTTGAGCTGCTGGAGGAAGGGAAGGTGTGTTTTCCTTGGGTATGTCTGTCATAAAATCATAAAATAACGGAGCTTTCTCATGATGAGACTCCAGCTTTCATCGTGGTCCCAAAATGTAGGATTGCACGCCCGTGATTTCAGAGGTCTGCTCATACACAGGGAGGGAACGGAGCTGTAAAGAGACAACTTGTCTCATATGAGAAATCTGTGCCAGATCTGTGCAGTGACCCTATGCTACCTGAGAATCAGGTCACTGCTTTAACTATGAAGAGCGACCTTATGCTGTTCTGCAAGTCGTTTGCAAATCACACCAATGCAGGATGGTGCTTTTAAGCACTCTGGTGAAAGAGCTGGAGAAACATTTTTTCATAGCTAGACAGGTAAGCTGATTTTGGTGAGGTGACCAGGTATCCACCAGTAAGGCAACGTGCCCACAGAAACATTTCTGTTATATTCTTTTCAAAGAGAAGAGTTAAATCTGAGCTTCAGTGCAAGACAAGGTGGTGGAAAGAGGGAATGTCTTCTCGGGACCTCAAGTAAAATGTTTTTAAGCCAACATATAGATTGTGTAGTGTCCTGATCATGGGTGGGAAGGGAAACGTGTGGCAGTCTGCAGCCAGAGAGATAAGGATGAGGTGGAGGAGCTGTGTTTTGATCAGTGCACTGTGATTTGAGAAACAATGAGTCCAACTCAGGAAACTTGAGAAGAAGCAAAAGTTAACATGTCTTCAAGTATGATATTAAAAAAAAATATAGATCCCTTAAGCCAGCAAATAGCAAACTAAGTAGAGCTGTGAGAGTTATGTGGTCAAACTTGGAGTTCCTGGGTAATAAGTAAAAATGGTTAGGTGGGGGGAAAAAGTTTATAACTTATGGTTGTGGGAGTGGGTTTTTTTTGTGTTTGTTTTTGTTGTTGAAGAGTGCAGGTTGGAATAACCTGAGTATTTCACTTCTGAGTGATGTTTGCAATGTGTCTGTCACACGGTATGCCTTGTTTTGTACTGCTACCAGCCAAAGCAGGCTGGTTGGGGCATAGAGAGTATCTTATTCTCCTGCATTTGGTATTTTCCCCGCATACCCCATTAGGAGCCTGGGTCCCACTGAATCAATGCCTGAATACTCCGAGACATTAGCAAGGACAGGATTTCATGCTCATCGTATTTAATGGGAGATTCAAATGCATAAAGCAGAAATGGGTCATGCTCTACCTTTGGCTCTGCCAGCTTACATGGGGGAAGAATTTGGCCTCTTGTGTTCAGAATGATTTAGATGTGAAATACTTGCTTTTCTACTACAGCTCAGCCCTGTTGGGATGCATGCACTCTGCATGACTTGCCACATGAAGGCACAGAGTGTAGGGTACAAAAAAAATCCCAGAAATCTAAAATGTAGATTCTTCCAAAGAGCATAAGAAGTTGCACCCCTGATAAAATTAATGAGTCTTCATGAAGGAAGGAGTCAGATAGATATTAGAAGCAAAAAACAGAGATGAGAACGAATTCTTCTTGCAAGTCACATAGCAAGCCACATAGCTCTGGATCCATTTCCAAGAGCCTTGAGAGTGGTGACTAAGTGTTTTCTGGTATAATGGAGCAGGGTTGGGCAGTGGTGGTCACCTGTGTTGCCTGCCTCTCAGGTTTTCCAGACATAATCATGTGTTAAAGCCCTTACTGGACTATTCTTCTCAACTATGTTCGTAGATAACTGTAATATTCAGTCCTTTCTTGTGCACGCATTCAGAAATGTCACTTGCAATAAGCATCATCCACAACCCGTCCCTTAGAGAGAGAGATGGAGAGAGAGTGTGCATATGTGACATGATATAGAATGAGCTGGTTAAAATGAGCTGGCAGCTATACCACTGCATTTGCCTTACACCAAATCGGCATCAAACCTGCCTTAGTTCTAAGTCCTGACCCTTTGGTGTCTGCACCTTCAAACCAGACAAAAAGAGCCACTTGACAATACCAGCCTCTTGCTTGGTGCCATCCATTGTATCACAGCCATGTTCTTCATTGCCCAGGAACTGTTATTCTTACGTCTGTTCAGCAGAGCAAATCAGGGTGCTGACCTTGTGACTCTGACTAGTTTGTAACAGGAGGGGGACAGCTTAGACTGTAGCTCTTTACTGCTGAAAGCTCACTCATGATTCAGAGATGTCATTGATTTTGAGATAAATGAATTATTTACACTTCCCCTCAGAGAAGACAACATGGGAAGGCCTGGCTGCCTTCTGCATGTAAATGCTCTGTCAAACCAATTCCAGGCTGAGGTGGGGGAAGCTGATGGGGAGCCATTGTTCTCCATCTCCTATTAGTACTGCATCCCTGAGATGTATGCTGTTACCATACAGTCAAAGGCAGCTGTGGGTTCAGCAAGGGCTGGAATGCTCCCAGCTGCTGTCTGGGGGTGAGGGCAGAAATGAGAAAGGTGGAGGTGCAGACTGATGACAAACAGAAGCTGTGCAAAGAGGAGCTGCCTTTGCAGCTAGTGAGAGTGCTTGACCAGATGTGTGATGGAAACAGGAAGGATGGCTTCACAGATGTGATTTATTATCCTTCCCATGCGAAGCAGTTACGCTAATTTCAGAAACAACGCATGGTTGGTTGCTGGCTCGTAGGAATATAAAAAGCCCAACAAACTTTTTAAAGTGGTTTATGTGGTTAAAACGTGATTACAAACAGGACAGGATCAAAAAAGCTCCAGGGGTCAAGTTCCCAGAGTTATGTGAGTACCTAAGAATCCGAACTTTAATTAAAACCAGGAAGAAACTGAAACCTCAGAGAATGTTTCTAACCATTGTAGCTGCAAAGGAAACTTGCAAATATGAGGAGAGCATAAGTAGGCCAGTAACATGTCTGTAGCAGGCCTGAAACAATAGCTGAGAAAGGGTGATTTTCCAGTGCACTGCAGTGGAGCATGAACTCCGTCATCAGCCCTTTAGGGTCTGTCTTCTCAGTAGTCATGTCAGATGGACCTGGGAGATGCTACAGGGGTCAGGACAGGATGGAAAGGGACTGAAAATTGGGTTGGTATCTTTGAGAAGGGATACCGGCAGGAAAGAAAAACAAATTGGTACATTTTTTTTTAACTTCCCCCTCCTTCTCTGAGTGCTTTGTTCTTTGAACCTTGGAAGGGAACCTGATGATCAGCTGTGCTTTGTGCTGGCTTGTCTTTGAGACCATTTGTTACCTGTGTTCTTTTAAAGCTGAAATGTTAGGAAGAGATCATTATTTTTCCTCTTTAGCTTGACCTCTCCCTCCCTTGGAGAGTTTCTCCCCATGTACTGGCTCCATCCTTCTCACACAATGCTATGTTGAAATAACATTCAAGAGAGAACTTAAATTCCTAGAGAAAAAAAAGCTTGATATTTAGAATGAGACACGGCCTAGAACAGAAAGACGGAATGTCTGCAACATGTCCTGTGCCTCTCCGGAGGTGCTGTGAGGTGGTGAATGTCAGTCACGCACTGCCTCTGTCTGGTTCTGAAATAGTGATGTTAGTGCAAGCACTTCCACAAGATGTGAACTACCCCATGGGTAACTTGTGTCCTGTGTACAGTAGGCACTTCACCCAGCAGCAGTTTATCATGAGCAGAAGGGTTATCTGTGGTTACGATCTTGATTGCCCAGCAAATTGCTGAATGCCTGCGGAAGCAGGAGGAGAATGTGCAGCTGCAGGGTGTGTGGGTTCTTCACTGTTTCACAGCAAGGACTGGCGGCTGAGTGCCTAAGATGCCACAGGATCCTGACAGCATTTGTTATTGCAGGCAGTGGATGTGTATGAGCCTCGTTCTGTACCAGGCCACCACGAGGTTGTGGCATAGCCTGGAGAGTTAAATGTGCCGCTGTTCCCTTTGGGTGCTTTGCATTATGAGGCTAGCAAAGATCTGCATCCAGCCAGAGGCAGATCAACGCTATCTAAACTGGCCAGGATGGCACAACTATGTCTTTGTTGGGGGAAGAAAGGTGTATGTATTTCAGCTACAGATTATTTTTTCATTCCCCCAGTTTCTTCTCTTTCTCCCATCCCTGCAGTAAATGCTACCTGCCAGCTAAAGGGCATGGGCCTATTTATATGGTCAGTACACATGACCATGTTTGGTGCCGAAGTGCTTCGCCCATTGTGCAGACACAGATCTGCTTGGCTCCATGTGATACAGTGGCATGGGGATTTGAGGCTTTTGTTTCTGCTGTTTACAAAACATGGAATTTGTTTTTTTGTGAAGGAAAAAATGTTCATAAGTGAGAACGTCATAAAGCTAGAACAGAGCTCCTTACACAAATTAAGTGAAAACCTGCAGCATGATGTGTCAGAGATCCAACCAGGTCATCTGTCCAAATGGGATTAGGGATTGTGCCGTTCTGTCTTCCATGTAGCAAAGAAAATAGAAGAGGCTTTTGATTGCAATGCCTTCCCATGGTACCAAAAATAGTGGCCTCCAAGCTACCCCGTTATTACTTTTCTCTAATTAAGAATTGGTAATTCAGACTGTGGTATGTAGGACACACAGAGTGCCCAGCTGCGAGATTGCACATGACCAAATGATTTGCTTGTCTGGGCAAGTTTTTGTGTGCAGGGACTCCCTTGGGTAATGGGCAGAGGCGAAAATCTGATGTGTGTGAGGGAACTTGGAGTAAGCTACATGCTTACCTTTCTTTTTGCTAGGGACTGTTTTCCCAGTGTGTTTAGGTGGAAAGTACATTTGCTTCCCAGTCTTGAAGCTATTGTACCAAGGGAAGATATTGCAGAAAAGAATTTGTAAAAGTTGGAGAAGTTAACGTGTGGAATACTGTAATTGGGGCTCAGAGAGGATAAAAACTTAAAATTAGTTTAGCACATCACTTGGCAGATGGAAAGTCGATTATGTAAATCTAGGAAAGTGGTAGTTGGATTCAGTTGGTCTAATTTAAATGCTGCTTCTAATCATTTTCGGTATGTGTACAGAGAATTATAGGATAACCATTATTCCGCCAGGAGGGCTCTTCATATTTAAATTTAAATCCACGAAAGAGTACCCTATTAAAATGTAAACATGCTGCGATAACAAGCAGCTAATTATGAAGGCAGGTTAGTCCAGCTGCTCTGCTGGTCAGCTGTGCACACGTACTTCAGATGAGGCCTTTTCTCATACCCTAAAAGTCACTGGCAGGGTCACTGCGGGGTCAGAGGGTGCCTGGGCTGCGGGTCCCTGTGAGTTCTGCTGATGCTGATTTATGAGCAGATGGGCCCTCACACATTTCCAGTGAAGCCAGGCACCAGGAGCACAGCGATGGCTGCTCCCCTCCCTTCAGCCTGGTGCCTCCAACTGAGGTGTAAACTCTGAGCAGCATCTTTGGAGAACCTTCCTCTTTGCATCTTGACAGCTTTCTCATTTTGCCAAGAGGTTCACTGGGGAGCTGCCAAATGACAGCTTGGTTTGACACCTGAGAAGAAGGGAGAAGGGAAGCTTCAGCCTGCCTCCAGCCTGGCCCTAGTGCTCGGGAGTGTGGGTTTGAGCAGCCACGGGCTGCAGCAGCTGCTGTGATGCTGGGGAGGAGGGAGATGGGGCCGACGGTGGGGGTGGCATAGAGCGGCGGGAGGTTTGGCCGTGGCCGATTTTTGCAGATGTGAGCCCCCTGCTACCTAGCATCACTTTGCAGGTTGTCATCGTTTGGCTTTCCTTCCTTTGCAGCAAAGGATCAGACCGTATCTCTCAAAAGATGCGTTAATAATGAGCAGAAGGGGACCGACGCCTATGCTTTATTCCTTAACTACGGCAAAACCCGTGCGTTTGGATGCGGAACTCCTGCTTTACAGACGCTGGGGTCAGCAGGCATCGGCTGCTGGAAGCACGAGAGCGGCACGCGGCGCGCGCTGCTCCCGCGCGAACGCAGCTCCGACCCCGGGCCCGCCCTGCAGCCGCGGCCCCGCTCCTCCGGGCCGGAAGCGGGCGCGCGGGGACGGGAGGAGGGCTGCTGCGGGAGCGCGCGCATGCGCAGGGGGAGCCGCCGGCCGCGCCCCGCCCCCGGCGCGGTGGGGGTCTGGCGCGCTCCCTGCCCGCGGCGCGAGGCCGGGCCTGGCGGCGGGGAGCGGTGCGGCGGGAAGGTGTGAGGGCAGGCAGGCGTGCGGCGGACGGGCGGACGAGCGGACGGTTGAGGTGAGAGGATGTGAAGATGGCGGAGCTGCAAATGCTGCTGGAGGAGGAGATCCCGGGGGGGCGCCGGGCCCTGTTCGACAGCTACACGAACCTGGAGCGGGTGGCCGAGTACTGCGAGACCAACTACATCCAGGTGCGGCGGGGCGGGGCGGGGCGCCAACGGACGCGCCTAACGGTCGCCGTCCGCGCGGCGCGGTGCTGAGGCGGCGGGCGGGCACCGGTGCTTCCTCCCCCACTCGGCGCTGCAGCGGGCCCGGGGCGCCTGAGGGTGGGGGAGCGGGCCGGGCCGTCTCGTGCCCCTCGGCCGCGCGCGGCTGCTAACGGCGGTGAGGCCACGAGCCGAGCAGATACCTCTCCTGTACGCTCATTTGCGCTCATTAGTGCGCGGCACGGCGACACGCGCTCGGGTAGCGATTGTGTGGCCAAATGGAAGGGCGTCCCCCCAAACAAAACAGAACGGCAGTATCAGTAACGGCCGTGGGTCCTTCCGTTGTGGATTTGCGGTGTCGGTGCTGAGTGAAGTGCGAGGGATCCCGGCGTTTGTGCCTTCCGTCCCCGAGAGCGCTTGTGTGGTGGCAGGGGGCGGGGGGGGGAGCGGGGCCGTGCCTGGGTGGGCGAGACGAGGGGGAAGAGTTGTGTGGTGTGGGGAGCATTGGCGGTGCGCTGGGCGGGCTGCTGAGGGACCAACTGACCTCTAGTGAGAAATCTGCGGATCTGGGGTCGTTTACCAAACATAGGGATGCAATTAATAAGGTTTCGTATGTTGAATTAGCGTGACTTATGTTCTTTAAGAGAAACGCAGTGAAGTATTTTCGTATAGTCATAAACTGACATACATGCATTTATATTTGTGCAGTTTTAAAAAGAAGGAAACAGATCTTTTTCTGGAAGAGGAGCCGTGGAAGGCAGAACTGGATAGGAAGAGGTGGATTTAGCTTGTTGTTTTGCTCTTCCCATGACCTTTTACTGTTCTCTTCTTGTAAACCAAGGATTATAAAATCTGTATTGAACAGCTCCGCTTTTATTGTTTCAGTAAAAATTGCAGAGCAAGATTCTGTGGTGTTTCATGCAGAGAATGAAAAGAGGGGGTTCTTCTCACAGCTGGCATACAGCCTATAAAGGCAGCCTGAGCTGAGGGCAGCCAGCTGGTGAGGGAAAGCAGGGAGTGAGGCTCGGTTGGTCAGCCTGCTGGGTTCTGGCCACTGTGCAGCACACCGCGGTTGTTGGCAATTTGTCCAAGCATCGCAGCAACACAGGGCTGTAAGAGGGAGGTGAGAATGGATGGCAGAAATTGTGTTGTGGTGATGACTGTGAGGTGCAGAATGGGATCACAAATTGGAAAAATAAAGATTTTAAACAAGTGGGGAGTGGAGGACCATAGCTAGGTGATGGTGATGGGCTTTGGCTGTTGGAGTTGGCAGAGAGACTGCAAGGTGACATTGTTGCAGAGGAGTCCAACTTGAGGAGATTCTGGATTTAGTGACATGAGCGTCCTTGTAGCAAATCTGACAGAGAATTCGCCCCACATTCTCTGTGCTTGAACTGCATAAACTCTTCATTGGGATACATACCTAAAGCTATGTTGTTTGTTTTGCTTCTGCGAGGAAGGTGAATGGATACAACTAACATCACTAGGGATTTTGTTTCTAATAATAGTAATTCCAAAAATCGATATACCCAATTAAGTCTAAAATATATATTTTTAAAAAGCTTGGATTTGGTGAAGATGTACATGTAATTGCTTGGAAATGCGTGGGAGAGTCATCTTCCAGAAAGTCAGAAAATCTTCCAGAAGATCGACTAGTTCTACTGTAATCTTTTAATGTTCTGTTGTTGACAGAAGGGTTTATCATGGATATTCTTGAGGTCTCCTGGCAGGGAGTCAGCGTATGACTGAGATCTGAGTTTGATCTGCTGGATGATAGGCAGCACAGCAATCAGGGCTTGCAGGAATTACGTTGGCATGCGTTTGTCAGTAGACAAGCTCAGTTGGTGTTTTGAGGTTGTTTTATTGTCAGGTACATAAATTGTTGCAAAAAGGAGAGGCGTTGGTCAGTTTTTTAGTGAATTTGAAGTTCAGTGCTAAGATGAATATGTTTTATCTCTGCCTCCATTAACAATGACGTAGCAGCTTGAGAATAATGGAACAGGTAATCTCTTACTTGTTGGGACTGACAGGTCATGGTCAGAGAGCTGTGGTGGTTGCAACTCATTTGATTTCTGCTTATGAGGTGAAAAATATTCCTTAAATATTGGTGGTTCATTATACAAATCATGATTGATTTGTAGAGAGCTCAGTTACTTTAGTAACAGAGAGTGTTAAATGAATTATTAAGGTTCTGTAAAGTCTGTGATATAGCAGCATATCAGAGCGCATCAGCTTAAAATTTTGTGATAAGCCACTAGGAAATATAGCAAATATGTAGTAAAATAGAACTGCAGCAATGAAAAGATGGAAAGCTACTACATGGATTAAAAAAAAAAAAAAAAAAAAGCTTTTTCATTCAATATTTTTCAACAAAGATTGTATGATTGTTCCTTTTAAGTTTTCTCACAGGGTAATTCTGTCTGCCAGCCAGCCAGCTGCCTTGTGGGGTGATGTATTTATCAACAGGCACTAGTCAGAAACAGGAAAACAAATTGCAAGAAGAAACACTTAAAGAACAGTTCTCACCTGTGTAGTACGACAGTTAGTTCAGCACCTTGTCTGTGATAATTTTACTTTAAATAAGAACATTAGTATGTTTTTTTGGAAAGTTTTAAGTGTAAGTGCACAAATCAGACAGTTTGATCTGCTTCTGTTACTGCCAATATCAAATAACTTTGCTTTCCAGGTAGCTCCTTCTCATTGCTGTAGAAATCATAGTTACTCCTCTGTTGTACTTCCTGAAGAGGGGGCTAATATGCGTTTTTACTTAGGGGGAGGTTTTTGTGGGATCTGATACAATATTAATCAGAGGTTAAATTGTATAGTGCTTCTGCCGGCCTTTGTGTACTAGTGCTGCATTCTGATACCAAGTTCTCAGTCTAAACTGCAACAAAGTAGTTCTATAAAATCTGATTATTTCATGTACTTGTTACTATATAAAAACAAGTTTTTGTTCTGCATTGATTTATGTGTCTTCCATGAAAAGCAGGAATGACTTAATTGGACAGTGCACTGTGTTTACTAGATTTTCATATTCCTGCATTATTTTTGATCAGGAATGTCATAAAGAAAGTTTCTGGTTACGATGATATAAATGACAAATACCCTTTTAAGCACTGATGTGACTTGCTTGTTTTATTACTGGTATACCAGTGTAAGTTCCAGCACCACATTGGCCTTTCCTCTTTCTTTGAGCTTGTTCTGAGCAAGTCTACTTGGGGCTCATCTCTAACTTGTTTCTAACGATCATAACTCTTAAAAATGAAATCGGTTTTTCACTTAATGCATTGCATGTAGAACTTCCTAGAGTAACTGAATGCTTGTGTCTGAACTCACTGCTTTGAAAGAGTCAGAAAGAATTCTCAGATGGATGTTTCTCGGCCACTGAATATCTAGCAGGACCAGACTCAGGGTGGGGGGAAGGCCAGAGAGCAATGCAGCATGCAGAGCTGGGTGAAAAGCCATGCCTCTGTGCCCTGTCCAGCTTCCAGAGGGTGCGTGTGCTGTGTTCACCAGATTGTTCAAGCAGGATCTGGATTTCTTAGTCTTCCAAGACTATTATACTTAGTCTTCTGGAGAGGAAGAGTGAACTTCCCATTTCCATCACTTCATAGCCTTCAGGTTGCTATGGGTATTGAGTCTTAAACACAGAAATACCCTTCTCATATTTGTAAGGGAGGGGCAGGGAAGAGTATTTTTATTCCTGTTCTGAAGTATTCCATCCTTCCAGGTACCTGCTTTCAGACCCTGCAGATAGTTTTATTTAAATAAGCATAATGGTGAGAATTACTTGTTTCTCAGTAATTTTATTATAGTCTATGGGTTGATCCGTTTCTTAGTTGCTTTCCACATGCCTGTTAATTTTACCTTGTTCTGTTAAGCAAAACCAAGTCATTGTACTTTTGACAGCATCTTCCAATGGGGTGAAGAAGAGAATGGAACATCCATTGGCAGAGAAGTTGCAATTTCCATAATTATGACAGCTTGAGTCCTATAACAGGAAACTTCTGCTTCTGTGAACTGTCAATTCCTTATATACTTATTAAAATTCCAGAATGTTCTTTGTTCTCTTTCTTGAGATGCATATCAACTTAACAAAACATAACTACGCTGAAAGTATTAAAAAGTAATAGAAGAGCACTGTTCATGTGTCTCAGATTTGAGTTTTCTTAAATAGAATTGTGAGGCAGTAGTTATGCACATACTGTACCTTCCTGGGTTGCAACTATACAAAGTTGTTGCAGAAACTTCTACAGCACCTCTCTCTGCTCAAGGCTAATGGAGCACTTGCTGGTAGGTTGGTGAGTTTTGTGGGGTAATCAAAGCATGGGACCAGTCCTCTGAGTTTTCTTCTGAGAGCCTTCTGTTACCAGAGAGTAGCTGGTAAGGATGGTGAAGGATTTCTCTCTCTCTACTTCCATCTGCTTTAACTAACTGTACTGTGTTTTACCAGGAAAGCAAATTTAATTCACTTAATAGTGTCACAAGTTCTAACAGGCTCAGAAAGAGTGGAATTGATTTTTTTATTGAGTGGTTGTGGTAACAGCTTGAGCCATTTTATCAGTGGTAGCAGGAGTTAAACAGTAACACTGCACGTAGACAAAGTAAAACTTATGAATACACAAGTTGCTATTAAAAAGTCTTGTAACACCATTAGTTACAAGTTGTGTTTTTGTAGTTCCCTCCTATAGCTTATTTTCTGATTATAGTTACTGAATACCGTTTAATAAGATTGAAAAAGAGTTAGAATTCAGAGTAACGGTCTCCTGCATCTTGTTGTTAATAAGTTTGCTGACACTTGTTTTCTATTACTTGTGTTGGATTGGTGTTTGCAGCTATTAATCTTTATGGCTTAGTGCTGTAGTTTTTAAGGCAGGAAGTGGTATACCACCGTACCACACAACAAGACCTCCAGTCAGTACTTGAACAAATGAAATCTTACCCAGTTACATTCAGCAAATTATTTCATTGCAGAAGGAAACAGATGAGTTTTACCTGCCATGCTTTGTAACAAATGTTCAGTAGAAAGTACATGCCAAACTCTCCTGGCCTGTTTTACTGAACTTCTTTTTTTTTCCCCCACTAATGCTGTTTTCACCTTTAACTGTTGTATAGTTGTTATTATACAAGGTTGTAATAGATGGATAGCTAGAGGTTATAGAGGAACAACTCACCCACATTGAGGCTCACAGCTAGGATAGATGCTCACCACAAGGAACTCCACACAGGAGCGATCTCCAAAAGAGATGCTGCCTTAGTGGTGGTGGTCAGCCCTTAAATGGGAGTCAAGCTCCACCCCTTCTGGGAGCACAGCTGAATTACCTTCACCTGTGCTCCCACAGCTGACCCATCACTTGCCTCAGATGGTTAATCAGAGGTTCAGGCTGTGATTAACAGTTTCCCATACAACTGTGTACCTGAAATTAACATAATGGTTGGTAAACAAAGTTCTGTAACTTTTGTTGAGTATCTGATCTGCTCCCCCCCCCCCCAAAAAAAAAAAAAAAACAACAAAAAACCAACCAAACAAACAACAGAACTGCTTCCAACAGGTTTATTGGTGATACCAAGGAAAGTATTTATAGGTAGACCACTAGTCCTGTACAGAAAGAAGAACAGTACTCACCCAGCTGGTGAAGGGGCTCCCTGGCTGTGCAGCATTCATCCTTAGTGGTAATCCAAGTCCAAGAGATGCTCTCCCTTCAGTGGCTGTCTCTTATATGAGCCTGGGGGCTCCACCTGCATCCACCCCTCCTGGTCAGCTGGGGAACACAGATGCAAACAATCTGCCTCTGCTCCCTGGGCCAGCCACACCCCTTCACCAGGTGCTCAATCACCACTTCAAGCCCTGCCCTAACCGGTCCCCTGCAGCTCTTATCTGGAATTTTTTGTTCTTGGATTACTTATGCTTTGTAAAGTGAAGCTATGCACTGGGTAACGGAACATGCAATGACAGAATACTGAATTTAGGTGCATTTTCTCCCCTGAGGGCTTTCAGGTTAGTCTGACAATTTTTTTTCTTGAAGCGACTAAACTAATGTGTTCTTGCAAATGAATTTTGCCTGTTCTGATAAGAAATTTTAGTTTTCTGGTTTCTAAGTACAACTGACAAGTTCTATGAAATTTGTCGTGATGCACTCTAAATGTAATTCTATGTATGTTCTTCACTTTTCTTGGATCTTATTTCCTAGTAGGTGTCACTGTAATATCTACTCTTAATGATTGTTCAGTTTGAAATGCATATGCTTGGTTTTATTGTGTTATTGGCTTACCATTGTGAAGGTGTTTTATTTTCAGTGAATGACAGGATGAGGAGTAGAAGTTATTAGCTTTGGAGCTTTGTTAGCCTGTGTGTCTTGGTTATACGCATAGTCAAAGCTGGTTTTGTGTCAAACTCATAAATAAAGCATATGTTTTTGCCTTAAAGTTAAGAAGCATTATAAGTAGTTGTGAAGATTGTTATTAGGATTCTCTGTAGTTTAGTTATGAATTTATTGCTTGAATTTTTGTGAACTCTGGGGGAATTCTTGGGAATAACTTTTGGGCTTTCTGTCTTTATTTGAGCTGGCTGCTGGTTTACTGAAGCTGATTTATGCTGTAGATCATACCGGGTGTTTAAAACTGCACATTTAGAAGATCAAGCCGTGGCTATTAAATTTAACAGATTTTAGGGAAGCCCAAGATGGTTTTGTGTGAAGATGTTAATTTCAACCTACATGCCATGATATCAAAACACTTAGAGTTTGTTCCTTTCAGTTTTCCAACTGATGTTTACATAAATACAGAAACATCAGAAGTACTATTTCCTGTATTGTGAGTTACTGTTCTTTTGTATCTGTATACCATCTGTCGTATTATGAGTTACGTTGGAAAAAAGCAATAAGCAAGCTGATGGGTTTTGTTTGTTTGTTTTGATGTGTTTTTGGAAGAAAATTGTTAGGCAACTTACCGGGAAGTTGATACAATTCATTACATCCACCCCTCAATATAATTACTAGATTATATTGCATTTACTATTGCTATATTACTATTATATTGTATTTCCGAGTTGAAGAAACCTTTCAGTCCGAACTACCAAGAATTCAGTAAATTTTGCTTTGGAGTGACTTAGGAGAGGCAAGTTTGGAAAATGTATTTACTTACATGTCAGTGTTGGATTCCAAGTTTCCTGATGGGATTGAGGGTTTGAGGCCGACTGCCCTGGTCTGTCCAGCAGTGGAGGGTGGTTAGCAGTTCTCTCATGGATCAGTGGGCTGCCAGCTGGTGTTGGCTCTGTGTGGGGGGCAGGAGTACTAAGAGGCATTCAGACTGAGGCTTATGAAGGCCTGCCTAAGGCTTGTCCAATTCTGAAGTGTTGGGATTGAATAGGCTGCCTGTTGGACCACCCTCTGAAAACCGAGTAGTTGGGGCTGAACCTCTCAAATGTGAAACGATCATGACAGATAGCCTTTAGGTAATGTGGGAATTTTGAAAGCAGAATGAGGGCTTGTCCTTCTGTACCAGCTGTATGATAAAGCAGTCTCAGTCTTCTTGAGATACTGAATTTGTATTCTCGAGTCAGTTTCCAAAGAGAAAATCTTAGTCTCTTTCCCAAACAGAGTACGCAGAGCCATTTATTAGCGAGCGGCCTACTATGAATTCAAGGCACACTAGTTTGTTTTGATTTGACTGAAGAACTTGTAAATATTGTGTGCTTACTGAATGTACAGTGCCAATTCTCAAAATGACTTTGGAGTGTGTCCTTTCAATGCTGTAACTCTGACAGATAGTGGATATTGCCAACTTTGCCATTTGTGCTGATTTTTTTTGACTAGGCTGTAAGTTGTATGTTAGTATGAGACGTGGAGCTTGTTTATAGAGAGACACATGTAAGTGCTGCAGGTTGCAAAGGTTTGTCCTTTGCCTAAGCAGTAAAGCCATAGGCCTGCTGCATCTTGTGGGAAAAGCGAGATTGTTAGATATCCTTAACTGAATAACTCTCTTCAATCAGTTCATGTACGTCTATCTGTCTGGAGGATGGGTTGAGGGAGGACACAACTGCAAAGTACTTACCCCCAAAAAACCTGTTATATAATGTATTACTAAAGATACTGTGCCATTATGGAAATTGTACAGTCATTGTTAGTAGTTGTATATATCTAAATACGTATATATATATCTAAAAGGAGATTAGATGTATATATCTAAAAGGAGAAGTGGTTTAAACAAAAAACAACTTCTTATCCCCCACGCTGGTAGCAGCAAAAAAGGAGGCTGAGGTGGGTGACAGACATCACACAGATATTTCCCAACATCTCTGAATAGCACCTGGAAAACAGGGTGGTTATTTTTGACATATAATAAATTAAAGACTCTAATTATAATAATATGCAAATGAGCTTGTGAGGAGTATGAATAACGTACACTGGTTTTCCACTTTTCTTGAGTAAAGTCCAGGCATGTGGTTTGGTTTGATAGGTAGTGCAGCTCAGTGTAACCTGTGGAATTACTGCAATGGCTAAGGCTTGGTGTTTAATGGGATTCTAAAAAATAGAATTAGACATTTTGAATAATAAGTAGTAGATGAGAATAAAAGCAGTTTTATCTTTTGTTTTTGTATGTATTTGCTTCCTGTTTGTTCTGACTTTGTCTACAGTGGAGCTTTATGCCCATTATATGAAGTGTTTTGCACTGTACACTGTAATCTCTTTGTTTCTGATGAGCATCTGTAAACAAACAAGTCTGGGTAGCAGAAGGTAGAAAGTTATCAGTGGACTGTGCATCTCTGTTACGTTTGTCTGGTGGTGGTGTTACTTTAAACCATCTCCATCTTGGGGGCATTTCTCAAACCACTAAGAAACTTCATGGAGTGAGTTAATAGAACTGTTGTGATCTGCTTAAAATTTTAGTATTACATATTTTTTATAGATATTATTTACATTGATTTTAGTAAAGCATTTTAGAGAGACCTTGAGAGGTTTGAGAGGTGCATCTGTGTGAACCTCATGAAGCCCATCTGTGGCATATTTTGAAATGGTACTCTGTGTTACTGTGGCATTTATTGAGCGGATTTGACATCAGCTTTGGGCCTTCTTGGCACTGCCCCATGATAAATGCTGTGTTAAATGAAACTCACATGGCTAAAATTCTGTAAATGACACCTGTCGTATAAGTTCTGTTGGAGATGGAAAGGAAAGATAGATGTAGGGTATTAAGCTGCGGAGACTGAAATGTGAGAAGTTGGTTTTTATTTCTGATAAATGCTTAGAGTTTTCTGTGATGCCGTTCTATTCCTTACATGCCTCCTCATGCCAAATCACAACATGCACAGCCATAACTTGAGCAGTCCATTTTTTTTTAAATTTTTATTTATTTTCAAATCCAGTTCTTTCAGCTCTAAGCAGTACAGCTCTTTCATATCTCGATCTCATACTCTGCTAATCTGGGCGAGTGCTGCATTTGTTTACAAACAAGGTGGAAAGGAGGTGTTTCTTTGTTTGTTTGGTTTTTTTCCCCCGCTAGCTTTTTGGACTGGATCTCATATGGACTTGAGTCTGTGTTTGAACATAGTCCTTTAAGGATTGTTTTCGTATGCTTCTTCTAGGAAATGTAGGGGGCGGAAAAAACGATATTTCCTGTGTTTTAGGGACAAGCTGTTGAGTGAGATGGTTGGAAAACAGTGAGTGTTACAGAAAATCAATTGTCAGTGTCAGGGAGGGGAAGAATTAGACCTTGCGCAGTTGGCTGGGCATCCTTTAACATGAATAAGAATTGCCTGCCTAAAAGCAGCTTGGAAATTCCTTCTCCTGTGCTTCTTTCTGTCTGAGTCTCCCTGTCATTTATAACACGAAACTCTTTTTTCAAGGATAGTTTCATTTATTGGTACAACTAGGTAGGTGTGGAGATGATTTTATTTAAACATATCTTGTCAAATTAAAAGGTCATTTGTGCAGCTCTTCAATTCAGCAGGATGTAGAGACGAGCTCTGTTTTTTTGATGGTAGTAGAACTTGGTGATTATACTGTTGTAACAAGCTATTTGGATAACTTGAAAGCAAGTGAATTAACATCCAGAGAATGACAGAATGTGAAGCAAGAGAACTTTTTGTGAAATAAGGAAGTCACTCAGCTTTTGGAATGTTATCTCCTGTGTGGTTGCATCTCCCTGCTGTTTCTGTTTTTGTACTAAGTGAAAGCTCAGAACTACCCAAACAGTACTGTTGGAATTGGATGAGTAAGCAAGTTTGAGACTTTAATTCTGTCAGAACTATGGTGAACATAAAATCAAAGCTTGGGATTCTTCCTAACTGTAGCAAAACTGCTGAGAGAAATCTTGTGTTCTTTTGCTAATTGGCAGTGTCGCTTTCTGTTTGAAGTTATAGAAATGAAAGATTTTGGGGGTACCATGTAGTGCTGCAATATGATGTTAACTGGTAACTGCATTAAAATACAGTGAAAAGAGCCTCATGATTTTATATCTTCTTGTACACCAAAGCATTGCTGAAAAACCGGTCTCGGTGATGAACAAACTAGCAGTGATGCAGTGGACTCCTGTGGCTTGTATTTGAGTGTGGCTTCTTACTTTTGTGGGTTGGCTTTGGCCCAATGCTGTGTGCAGCTGGGCTGTGCTCCTGGCTGCCACGTGGTCCTTCACTTTGGCATGCAGGGCATCTGTTTTGCTGGCTCAGAAGCAATAGGTCATTCTGCAGAGGTTTCTGCTGGACTGCCTTTGCAGTGCTGTGTGTCACAGAATAAAAGGTGTTGAGGGTGAAGACTGTGTTTTCCTTAAGCCTGGATTCATTCAAGCATGGAGATAGCAGTCCTGCAGGAGAAAGATTTTGGTGGCTCGATAAATGCCTGCTTTGTGTTATTGTGCTTTTGTGTTAGACTTTGGACAGGTTGTTTCTTTACCTCTCCAGAGGTGTCAGAGCACTCTAGCTTTTGCTGTTTGCCCCCTTCCTTTTGTTGACTGTTGTTTCCTTAGCTCTACCAAAGATATGGAACCATTTGCGTGGGTTTAATCCAAATATATAAATCTAAGTTGGCAGCGCTTCTGAATGTAGTCCTCATACTGGTTTACCACACTTAGTTTATTTGGCTAGTTCACGAGTCAGGGGCACCTCTCCTTAGACTTAAAGCTGCGTGGGAGAAAAGCAGGCACATGGGCTTGTAAGTTTCAGGTGTGCTGGGGTACAGTTCAAGCAGGCTGACTTCAAGACTGCACATAATCCTTAACAGTGTGTTTTATGGCTGAGATCTCGCTGTTGTGAGTTTCCTGAATGCATAAAAATATCTGATATTGCTACTGTGATGGAGTATGGTGAAACTTGGCCTGTATGGGCAAAAAGATAATAGTTCTTATCTGTAGGATCAATGCTGTTCTTTTATTGAGGTATTTGTGACCTGATTTAGAGTGTATAGCAGGAAGGAGTTGTTTCCCTTTATTTGAGGCAACCATAATCTGTATTTGACTCTTTGAAAATTGTATGTAAAAGTATTGATTTTTTTGGGAATATTGCATCTGGAAGAATTCATTGGTAGGAACCTTGTTAGGTGAAGATAATAATAGATTCATTTATTTCATGGAAATTCTGAGCTGAACTTTTATTGGACTAAGGATGTGGCTGTCGTGGGGGAAAAATAGCTGTACTTTTTTAGCTTCTGCTGAGATGCATGTGACAGATGGTATCTCATCTGTCCAATATGAATTCTTTCTGCTGTATAAATATTGATTGGAGGAGGAAAAAAAGAGGTGCTCCATAGCTTTGAAAAATGTATCTTTGTTGATACGAGGGTGACTAGGGGATATTTGTACAGGACTTGGGTAGAACAGCACTGGTACTTGCAGAAATCACTATCTGAAGAAGACTAAAAGGCCTTGTAAAAGTCTGTCTCTTTAGTAGACAAAGAAAAGAAAAAGAAATGTTTTGAGGAAATAAAGTAAACATGGTCCCTGCAATAGCATTCGTGGTTTAAAGAAACGATTCTTTAGTGGAAGTGTGGTCTAGAATGTGCTTAGTTTACAGAGAGGTGGTCAGCTGCCCATCTTTGGGCAGTGCAGGCGCTTTATGCTGCATTCAGAGATGTTTGGTGATAACCAGCTTCTTTTGTGACAGACATGGTAGAAGTTCAGAGCCTTGTGCCGATCCTAGATAGCTTAATTGCTTGATTCTTTGTAAGGTATGTTGATAGAACCATGTTCTGTGGCTGCTCTCTCTGCAAGGTCCTGTGGAGAGATTTTTCTTCTGGAAGTTGTGCAGTGTTCTTGGAATTGTGCTTTTTCAACTCCATGCATATTAATTTTTTTAGCCTCCCGTGCTCTTGGTATTTGGTCTATAATCCACACACTTTGGGTCCATGAGTGAGACCAGCCATGTAGAAATCATAGGAGTTCCACCAAAGTGTCGGTTTTTGTTATTTTGACTGTCACTTAATGTCAGTGCTGTGGTTTTCTTGAGCACCTTTTTGTTGTTGCTGTTGTGTTACGTTTTCCTTTGAATACAGGGTTGAATTTGTACCTTGGGTCTTTCTTGTGCATCATACAACATAGAATTGCTATCAATTATTATCACTTAGGTACAAATAACAGCTTTTGGAGATCTGCTCTAGATAGGTTTTCTTCTGTAAGCAATGGAGTAGCAAACCTGTGCCAATAAAAGCACTCAGTTCCAAAGCATCTCCTTATGAAAAGCACTTGTGTGAAGTCAGTTGTTGTTTCTTTGGTCTAAGTCTGTCCTTTTTTCCTTCCATAGGGATCAGTGAAATCCTTTTGATGAAAGAGAGATCGTGTATTGACCTGATTTTTATTTTCTTTTATAGAGATTCTGAGATTTTGGTAACAGTAAATTTGGCTGATGCATTTTATCTTCAAAGGGGTTTGAATTGTTTTGTGCGTTCGAACATAGAAAAATAGGTGTGTGGGGATCAGGCATTACTGAATGTCATAAACACTGGATAACTACTAGTAGTAAATTGGCAGCAGTCTTATTAAAAATTCATTATCTGAAATCCTTGGTATTATTCTGAATGAGCTTTCAGAAAAGTATAATCCCTTCAGGCTCATCCTATTCGATGTTCTGAACCATGGTCCTTTGTAGCTGAGCAAGAAGCCTTGCTGCTGTTAGATTTACATCTCTCAAGGTCTGGCTTTTCTTTAGCAGAGAAAAAATTCTTTATGTTGCTGGAGAGAAATTCTGAAATGACTCCATGACCTGCAAGAGAATCTTTGTGTTTTCCAGTCTGGGAAATGTAAAAATTACTGCATGCGGAGAACAGTTGCCCAGTTACATTTGTTCATCAAGTGTATTGGTTTTTTTTATACTGCAGTGTGACACTTGTTAGTTCCTGAAAGAAGTAATGGTGTCTAATTTGCGGATGGAGCTAGTATTTAAATTGTGTGGAGATGACTGCAATACAGGTGTGCTATAATTAATACGGGAGTTTAAATGCTCATTCTTTGATGCATGTAAAAGGTCCATACACAGGGTTGAAAAATGGAGTTACTGCTGGCATAAAACAATCTCTGGGCAAGAAACACTGTAATTAGTATGAAAGTAGGTCATGCTTAGGAAAATTTGTGTAAAATACAGATCTCAGTGGAAATAATTACAGAAAACGTGATGCTGCGGTGTGAAGTTTTATGCTGCAGGTTGAATATAGTGTCTCTGCTTGCTGTTCTGGGGCTATGTAGTAACTGGCAGAAGACTTCTAATTATGGAGCACATGGACCAAAGCTGTTGGTTAAATTCAGGGGAAAAAAGAATAGCAGCTAGTTATAGTGCCTGCAAAAATGAGGGTTGGTTTGTTTGTTTCCTGCTTATTTTCCGAGATTCTGAAATTGTAGAAGCAAAGCAAAACGTGAATCTGGTTAAAATGGAAACTCTCCTGTGATTTTCTGTGTCAGTGGTGTTTTTTTTTTTGTTTGTTTGTGTCTGTGTGTGTGTGTTGGTAACTCTTAGAAACGCAAATAAAATGGCAGGAATTTTGAAAAATGCTTATTTCTAGGAATCTACTCTTGAGTATTAAGCTGGGGCTCCTCTCCTGCAGACATGAGTTAGTTTATCAGTTGCTTGTTCAAGGGCTGTGGAACAGAGATGCAGAGCTTGACCTCTCTGCAAAAGGGACTTGAATCCCACTCTCAATCTGCCAATATTGTGTTTTTTCCAGTGCTATGGTAACAGGAGCAAAAGGTTGTAAAAACATTCTCAGCCAGAAAAGTGAGCAGATACAGCTCCAGGGGCATGCGGGGAACAAAGCTGTTGAATAGGAAGGAGCTGCTTTTGTTCAGCACTTTTTAGAGTGAACTTTTACTGACTTTGTGCCACTTCTTTTTGTCAAGGCTGGCAGTTAGTTTAGTTAGATGTGATGCTTGGCTCCTTGATGCTGGCTGTCACTGGGTGTCACTGCCACCTGCGGCAGAGCAGTAGTGCAACAGAGGTTGGCTCTAAGCAGGTGGCTGTGAGCATCGTGGACAAGTTGTTCGGCCTGTGTGCTGTTTCTGCTCCCAGTCTGGTAAACCCTTCCAGTGGAGGCAAGGGAAAAGGCCTGCCAGTTATGTGAACTGCTGTGATTTTTCAGTTCGACAACAGCGTATTTGTGTCTGGTCGTGTAATGAAGTACAGGTGTGCATTTTCTGTCATAAGGCTCTGGCACACATGACAGCGTAGCATTGGAGGAGATGGGGACTTCAGCCTTTGGATAGTTCTGCAGTAAGCAGTAGAGGCTTTCCATCATTTTAAAGACAGAGGGGATTGGGGAACTTTTTGTAGCTAGATGTAGGATAGCCTCTTGATTTCTCAGTTCTCTTGTTTGTGTTCAGCTGCAGCTCTCCGAGGCTCTGGTAGTCCAAGCATACATCTTTGGGTGCCACCAGTGCCTCTGCTGCCTTAGAGAGGAATGTTGGATGTTGTTAGTGTTGTATTATTTTGTATTTCTACTTTATTTTGCGAAGGTTGTTGTTGTTCTATCAGCTTATGTATCTGATAAATTTGTTCTTTTCTGTATGTCCAGATTGGTAGCAGCTTTTAAAAGTACCAAATAATCATTTCAAATTATTTTCAAGTTTAGAGTTCGTTGTAGAAACCTTTCCACGATGATCAGTTGTGTAATTCAAGCACAGTTACTTACTAGAAATGGAAGAGCACCCACGCAGATTCTGGCCCATGGTTAGTTTAAGCCTTGTCTTTCCAAAATGGCAAACTCCTGTCACTGCTTTATTTCTCTTATGGCACCTTTTAGCCACAGATGCAAAGGTGGTTAATTTAAAATATGATAACTTCTACACTGAAAACATTATGGGACATGTTAATGTGAGGAGGAAGTAGGTAGGGACTGTGGAAGCCAGCTGGGGGGACCTGTGTTCCTGGCTTGGCTGTGTGAGTAGTTGTGAGCTCATTTGTTGTGACCAGGTGGCAGTGGCTTCCAGTAGCCTGCTCCTGGGGCTGCTTACATCTCTTACTGTGTCCAAACACGTGGCACTCTGCAGCACAGCTTGATGGCAGCTGGGTGTAAGCTGTGGTAACCAATGCTGTCATCTCCACCTGCCTCTTTTTTGGGATCTGCTGGTTGAATCGTGTGTATGTCCTACCCTTACATGCTGCAATTACACTCTGGCAATTACAAGCTGTCCTGCCATCTGACTAATTACATAGGCTGTAAAGTATGATGGTGGATGACGTGGCTGTGTCCTACTTAGCTTTTCTTGCTGTGAGATTGTAATGTCTGGCAGTGGACACTTGGAAGCAGAACCTGCTTCTACCGCCACGGCTCTCTGCTTGTGATTAAAAATTAAAGCTGTTAGTTGACCTCAGTCATCGGTATGTACTGAACTGATGTCAGAATTTAATGTTGAGTGGAGAAACTGGCAAAGTTGGGAAATAGCTGAGATGTTACATAAACCCTTACGTACTGGATAAGGTTTTGGGAATCTGAAATAGACATCCTATCTTAGAAATGGTTGATTTTTGTCAGATTTCTTGAGAGAGGGAAGGAAAAACCTGCTTCGCTGATAGTACTGAGAAGGAAATGGTATGAATAATGTTTTCTGCGTAGTGGAGTGGGATTGTGGTCTGACTCTCATTCCAAATTCTGAAGGCCACTTTGATTCTGAAAAGTGATCTTTGCAAATGTTCCAGTGTCTTTATCAAGTAGCAGTAAAATCAAGTTTGAGGTGAATTGAATTAATCAGTGGTTCTTACCTGTACACTCATTGAAAATTAAAGCTTTCTCAGTGAGTGAACAGCTGTAGGACAGCAGGTGCATGAAACAGAGGGAAACCTACAGAGCTTTGCTCTTTTTTTTGAGGATCTTCACTCAACACATCTGTGTTGGAGTACCCTCTGATGGCAGCAAATATGATGAGCTTGTACTGAAATTAAAGCTGAAATTGGCCTTGTATTTGGAACTCTGATAAGTGTGTTGCTGTATGAAATAGAAAATTATCCACTTCTCTCAGCCATGTTATTGCTGAAGAGCTAACAGAGAAAGAGGAAGGATCCACTGATGAACAAAAAAGAGCAGTTGCAGCTTTAAATACGCATGGAGAATAGGTTTCTGTTGTTGCTGTTGCTTCTCAAGCAAGAGCTACATTTTATGCTGTAAGGCAGTTAGGAGTTACTATTAATATAACTTAATATTAACTGTATTTCAGATGCAAATGCGTTTGGATGCTAGCATGCTGTTCAATTTCTACCAGTAAGTCATTTTAAACTATATTGTTTATGTGTTGAACAGCCTTTGTGTTATAACCTTGTCCCCTAGATTTATATGAATGCAGCATACTGAGGTTGTTTGTTGGTTTGTTTGGCACAAACAGGACTTTGGCTCTACTTTCAAAGAATAGGAAGTTGCGAGTTTTGATGGGAGCAGGGCATTTGCATGTGAAAAGCTTGCTTGTGACTGTGGGAAAATAAATTCTAAATTTGATCCTGGTGTCATTTAAGGGAAGCAGAGGACATTTATTGCAAAGGTGCTGGAGGCATAGAAACGGTGGTGTAAGTGATTAGATGTCAGGGAAGCTGTGCTTGTTTGTGGCTGTCATTCGTTACCTCTTTCTTCTGGATGCAGCAGACCGATGGTCTTGTCAGAAATTTCAAACTAGTGGCTTAGTTTTGTCCTTCCTGGCAGCACTGAATGCAGTACGTATTTTAAAATTGTTTTCTCATTTCAGGGGCTAGTTAGGATTGGTGTATCGTTTCTTCCTAGCTACTAATCAAACCTACGTTTTGGGGCTTAGCACAGAAGTAAAAATGCCGAATGATTCAACTGCAATAGAACCAGAAGATTTTATCATAATGGGAATGACCTGATACTGACTACAAGAGCTTTCTGATCCTGAGTTTCAACTAGCTTAGAAGTTAGAAAGTCACATTTTTGATCAAGGAAGTCTAATAGCATTTAGTGTATTATTAAACATTTCAGTAATCTGAACAACAGAGCAGCTCGATGTCAGAGACTTTATGAATGCATAAATAGTAAATTTCTCAGTTGGCATGCTTTTTATTAGTGTTCAGATAGGTTAAACTAAATTATCATTTAACTATAAGAATGGAAATAACCTTGTTTATATTTATAATCATATCAGTGGAATGACTTTGGAAATGGGGTGTACGGTAAGTGTAAATGGGCAAGGTGGCTACCACCTTGTTTTTAAAATAAACATGTAAGTGTTTGAGTACTCTTTTCCTTGCTAAGATAACGGTAACAGCACTATTTAATGTAAATGAGTAAATATGTAGAGAAAAATGTGTGCATGTAGAGACGAATAATTCAGAGATCATAGGATTACAATTGACAGAAAGAAGTCCCCCCATCTCCAAGTACTTTGGCATTCTGTGTATACTGAAAAATAGGTGGACTGGATTTCCTTTGGTGTTCAATGTACTAATAGAATGTGAGGTTCCTCCAGCACGTCTGAAAGGGAGATATTTAAGTTTTCTACTTGTTCTACATTATTAATTTTTTCAAGATTTTTCAGAAGATGTTATTTCTTTCTGTCTATTGTGCCTCTTCTGCTTTTTCATCCCGGTTTCACCTAACAGACCAACTACTTACAATTTGCAAGGTACAAGCATTTCCTATAGGAAATAGGCAGATCTAGTAATGAAGGGGTAAGGGATATGCTTTATCAAGTGTGTGTTTATTGAGGTAGTTTGTTTAAAACAAAGCTATTGTATTTTTCGCTGGCAGTTACGTAACTTTTTGGCATGATTCTGGTGTTATTATTGGATTAATGATGCTCAGTTTTCTCCATCGTTTTTTCTCTCTTATTGAAGGTCCTTGGAAAGCACTTAGACTGAGCAAATACCTTCTGGGCAGTTGAATAAATGTGTGTGAAATATTTAATTACGTGTAGGGCACATTTTGTTCTGAATAACAAAAGCTTGTTGAATGAACTCTGTGTCCTGCAGCTTTTGTTTTTGGGGCTTCTTGAAGCTGATGCAACCTAGAGAGAAACCTGAGGGGTTTTGCGTGCTGGTCATAGACAAGTGCCCCTTTTGGGTTTTAATCAAAGGAAACCACAGCTGTCAATGATTAAATGAAACGTCTTCTCATTCTTAACATGTCACTGTTATGTTTTTATCCTGTATATGAAGTATGAATTTTCTTTCACTAGCCAGTCTTATTTTGAATGATATCAAGGGATGCTGTGTATATTGGAGAAGTGATTATTAGATTGTGAGTGCACTTCAGTGTAGTTAGTCCCATGTTACAATACAGAACCTCAGCTTCCATTTTGACTCTGAAATGTTACTGTGTGAGGTGTTATACCATGAAGAGCTGATTTAAATATGAATAAAGGTCTTTTTTTTTTTTTTTTTTTTTTTTTTTTTCCCCCCCAGAATGAAATGCTGTCAGAACTCTTTTGTATGTTTCTTATATTTAGGCTGGTTGAAGATGACGGCAAGCTTAGGGAAGAAGAAAGATGGAGAGAATCTCCCCACCCTTAATTTAAAAATAAAAAGTATTACGCTCAGAAGAAAAAGTTGAAAAAAATTGTCACATTGGTATTAAAGGCAACAACTTGCGTTCTAAGAATTGAGCACAGTTTATCAACTCACAGGTCTAAATTTTTGGTCTCTAATAACACAGAATTTGTTATGCAAGTCTTGTTAGGCCAGCTGAAAATTTTGTACTCCCAAGCTGATGATGGCTTGTGGTTGGGTAACCACAAATGTTCAGAACTAAAGGAGAAAATATAGCTGCAATGGCTAGTTAAGCTACCCGTGTCTTTTAGTACTTCTTGTGATACACTGCTTCCAGGCCTCTCTTAATTAGCTCTTTCCAACTCATAGGAACTGTAATTAAAAATAAATTTTTTAATATGTTGCTGTCTTTCTAAATTTTCTCACAGTAGCATTTCTTGTTTTATCTAACTAGGTTGATAATGAGTAAATCTTATTATAGTGCTCGTGTTGCTTCCATTGTTAGTTTCCTTCTAGTATTTCTTTCTGCAAAAGAGGCTGCCTTTATGCACAGAACATTCAGGTTCTTGCAGTGGCCTAGTGGGTTTCATCACTGCTCTGGCTGATCCCACTTTGGGCTGGGAGGATGCAGTAAATTCTCAGGTGTTTTTGAGTTTTCCTTTTTTGAGGTCTGTATTCATTTAGACTTTCCTTTTGCTTTCATGTAGCTTAATTATATTGACTTTTTTTTTTAATACCATATGGTGTATTTTTTTTCTCTCACCTGCCTCACACTTTCTGGTCAATATTATTTTTTTCTTGTTTGCAATTGTTATCATATTGCTTCTGTAGCACTAATGTTTGTATTTACATAGGCAGGAAGAAAGCCATGGAGGAGTTTAGTTCCTGAGGGAAAAGGATGTCTTGTATAGTCAGCAGTCCAGGCCATTTCATGTTCAAGTCTGCTAATGTGACTGTGCTATGTAAATGGAAACATCAGAGTGGCTCAAAAAAGTGATGCATAGGCACTGCATCCTGCGGTGGAAAATGGTCAGCTTTGCACTTGCTGCTGGTTGATTTCACATCCTTTCTACTGCTAGCAGTTTAAGTTGTACACTCTGGTTTTTTTAAAAAAAAAAAAAAAAGGCAGAAGTATTTTCAGGTGAAGATTTGTATTGTCATTCCTGAAGTGTGTTAGGCTTAGTTTGGGCTTGCATATTGAAGTGGTAACTATTAATAACTTTTTCCAAGCATGTACTGTTGCACCTTTGCTGACTGAATTTGTAGTCCAGGTTGTAGCTCTAAGGCAATCCATCTAATGTAATATATCAAGCTTGTAATTTTATTTTGTTTTTGAAGGAAGCTGAGCAGTTTATTAGTAGTGGGTGCTGCCTACAAATTGGAGACTTTTTCCAGGGATTACTGGGCAGTGTTATGGCTGGGGCCTTGGTGCTGGGTCCTGCTCCTGCTGCATTGGGGGCAGGTTGCTCTTGCCGGCAGCTAGCACATCCTTGGAGAGCTCTGTGCTGAGGGAAAGAGAAGCTTTCAGGGCTGAGAGTTGGAGGGAGGCACGCTGTGCTGTGGCTCTGTGGGGACCGCCTGGTGTGGGCTTTGTGAAGGGGAAGAATGCCACCAGGATGGATGCTGAGCAGCTGCACGCAGATTGGTGATGGCACAGAAAACATCGATGACCCAGAGGTGGTAACTCCGGAAGGTTGTATCTCCTGATGGTCCAGCTGTGATACTCGGATATCTTCTTAGCATTGCTTGAGAGGTGAAGCTGGAAGTTTGAAGAAAGTTCAAACTTTGCGTTGGTGAATTGGGGGCTCTGTATTATGGCATGCAGAGCCAATCATATTTGTTCAAGTTATCAGCCAAACACCCAAACTTGGCCTCTCATTCGGAAGGGGTTTTGTGCACATAATGGATCCAAATGTATTTGTAGGTTTTCTTCTAATAAACCAATTTCTAGTTGAAAGAGTGTAAATGGAAGTGACTTGAATTTGGGTATTAGGTGTATGTCAGTGGAAGAACTAGCTTGGAACTTGAATTTATATTTGTATCTCTTGAAGCGGTGAAACTGTAGCAGAGGCTCATAATTTCTGAAATGATAGATTGCTTTCCTTTTGTTCTCAAACACTATGACTATTAATGAAGCAAACTGCGCTTGCTGGCTTCTACTCAGCTATTCTGGATGTAGAGTACTAAAGTAAATCATCAGTTTCTGCTTCTATAAATAGGCTTTGGTAGCAGCTGCAGAGCAAAACTGACAAGCTTCTGGTCATTTTTATTATTGCCATCCAGTTGTTTGAATAGCTGTGAAAATGTCCTGTGGTGTGTGTGCTTGCTCTTGTGGTATTTACAGGCCAAGCTGAGGTTACGAGTGGGAAGGGAGCAAGTTTAGATGCTAACAGTGTGAGAATCGATGCGGAGAATTCCGTATTCCTCTGTTTGGGAGTCCCTAAGCTAAGTTTGGAGCTCTTTTACATAAAATATATGTTACCCAGATAGCTGAAAGTCAGCAATTCTTAATTGGGTTTGGAGACTGTACTTTTCTCAGGACTTTGTGGCTGGATGTGAGCCATTACATGCATCCTTGCTTGGTATCATGGTATTGTGCCCTGAGAAGTTGTCCCTCCCCTTCCGCAGCCCATAGGAGCTCCACCGCTGCTGTCCTCATTTTGGAAGCAGAATGGAAGGTGGTACTAGTGGGTCCAGCAAGGAGAAGGAATGTTAGCAGACTGACCACTGCCGTGACTGGATGGACACAGGAGAGTTTGTGAAGAATATTGAGTATCTTTGGGCATTTAATTGAAGTCCTATGTTTGTGTATGTGTTGTGGTGGTGGTTTTTGTTTGTTTCTTTTTCCTTGAAATCTTGCTTTTGAGGATCTTAGCACAAGGTCTGATGAAATACTTTGTGCTGCAAGAATGACTTTTCTGTAATAAAGGTACGCTTGCTTTCTGTGAAACCCTAAAGTACATGTTGTGAAATGGGTTGTAGATTCAGCTTGTGCTGAAGCATACAGAATTACTTTAATTTCACTCTCTAATAAAAGCATGTTTCTTGAATCTTGGTACTCAACCTGTATGAAGAATATATAAAGGAAAGGAAATTGTGAAAGAGTATTACAACAGCAGGTGGGTGTAGAGAGCACTTGTCACCTGCTACTGCTACAAAGTCCCCAGCATCATTGGCCTGTAAGGAGGCTAAAGATGACTGAAGTGAAATTCACTGTATCCCTAACCCTAACAAACCAGGAGCTGAATTTTATTAGCATCTTATTTGTGTGTTTTACCATTGGATTAAGCTGTGTTCTTTATGCTGAGTTAGGGTCTACTGATGTTAACTAATTCGAGGAGAAACGCTTTGAGGACTAGGCTTTTAGCTCATTAGTTCTAATGGTATTTGAAATGAAATATGTTCTTATATACAGATATCCACTGGTTTGACAGCCTAAATATTTTAAGTGCTCTTCTACTAGAATCGTAGGTCATACTGATTCTTTGCAGAAGAAAATACAAAGTGAAAATGATCAAAGCATTCAGGAAAACAAGAACACACAGCATAGACAGATAGAGCAGTAATAGTAGTCACTGTGACACTGACAGATAGACTGAGTGCTTCCATTTTTAATGATCATTTGTGGCAATAGAGGGGTCAGTATAATTGAGAGAGATGAGGAATATGTATGAAGCTTAAAAGGGAGCCTGAATTCTGTAATAGGAACATTTTCCTATCTCATTGGATAAACAAACCAAATCACAACTATAAAGACCATTAAGTATTTTGAAGTGCTTAAAAAATTGTTTACGAAAGTGTGATGTAAGAAGTTGCACTTCAAAATATTAAAATGTTCCTGGAAAAGATCAGCATGTTATATACTATCCTAATTCCTTTTATAAAATACTGAAACTGTCTTCTGTGAAGTGGGAAAAAAAATGTAAAGGAGGAAAAATGTTATACTCTTATGTAAAAAAAAAAAAAAAAAATATATATATATATATATATATATGTATAATAATATAATACATATAATAATAATATGTAAAAATGTTGTACTCTTATGTACAGTTAGTTTGAATTTTGTAATTCAGTGTCCTTTAAAAACAGGCAAAATGAGTTAATTCCATGAATCTTTGTGTGAGAGACTTACTGAATAAACCTTTTATTTCTGCTTTCAGTCAGCAGATAAGCAGCGAGCCCTAGAAGAAACCAAAGCCTACACAACCCAGTCATTAGCAAGCGTAGCCTATCTGATCAACACTTTGGCCAACAATGTTCTCCAAATGCTGGATATCCAGGCATCCCAACTTCGACGCATGGAATCTTCTATCAACCATATTTCACAAGTGAGACTTTCTGATTTTTTTGTTGCTGTTCTGTGTTCTTGAAATTGTACAGCAAGTAAAACTCTCAGCATGCAACTTACCTGACATTTTGTGAATAAGAAAAATGGTTAGATTTAAAATGGAGGGATGTACTTCTGCTAATACTAAATCTGGGAATGGGTGTCTGTGTGATTTTTATGTTTGTGGTATTGTGAATATTTTACATAGGATAAGAGAGTAAATGTAGCCGAGGCCAGTTTATTGTTTGGAGATAGGCTTGTTCTGTGTATGAAGTGAAAAACACAGGGAAACAGCTAATGGAAAATTCAGAAAGTTATGTTAAGGGATGTATTAACCTTTCGAACTCTCATTCATGACTTCCTGTATGTGGTATTGAATAGCAATAGGTTCTTTTTAAAAAATAAATAAATAAAAGGTGGAAAACAGTACTTGTCATCTTCTCCCTTTACCTGTTGCTGTCATACTAGTGGCATCTGATGGCAAAAGCACATGTGGCTTTTCTTGATTTGTAATGAAGTAAACAGATGGCAAAGTTAACATCCCAGTTTTGTGTATGGCTACAAAACACCTGTCATTGTAGTTTTACTGAGCAGCAATAAAATGACTTACTGTTATCAAGAAGCCATGTATGACCACCACACTGATGAGGGAGTTTTGATGACAAGAATAAGCTGAGAAGGAATTATAGGTTTGTTGGAAGTTTACATGCCCATGATGGATTAAAAAGCGAAAGCAAGAGTAATGATACAGAACTTTCTGTTATTCTACTACTGTAGAGTTACTTGGTTTCCTTATTGAACTGTAAAAAATACCCAATAGATGAGTAAAGTGTATTTTTATCAGTAGGTCAATGAGAGTGGATGGATGCAATCTATTTATTATTAAGAAAATGTTGTAGCTGGCTGTCATGTTCCTTTATGGTTACTTTTCCTTCACCTGAGATTCATCTTCTCTCTTGTGGATGATCACTCTTATAACTCTCCAAAAGTTGAAGCTGTGTCCATAAGAAGTGAATTGAGGTCTGTTAACTTGCTTGTGCTGAAGGGGTTGCTAAACTGATGGAGAGCTAGACCAGTAACTTTTTGTGCTATCTTAATGAGCTGAATTGATTTACTGAGGAGTCAGATGAATTCCAAGCAGGTGCAAAGAGAGGGGCAGCCTGAATTTTCCCTTCTGGTGGTGGTACACTACTTGATGGCCTCAGCCATCTCATATGGCTGCATCATTGGAAAAAAGCTGAGAAGTTTGATTTCTTCTACTGCATGCTTCTTGCTAATCCATAGACAGCTCCTTTTTTTTTTTTTTTTTTTTTTTTTTTTTTTAAACCCCAGAAAATGTCACAAGTTACTCTGCATGCATGTATGTATCTGGGCTATGTATATGCTGTGTCTGTCTATGCTGTGTATTTCTATTTGAGTGTCAGGAAGAAGTTCTGGTCTAGTCGCAGATCTTGAGGTTGATGGCCCTGCCTATGGTGGTGGGTTTGAAATTTGGTGATCCTTGGAGTCCCTTCCAACCCAAGCCATTCTGTGATTTGGATGTGTGTATATACTTCTCTATGTGTATATGTGTGTGCATGTGGTGGGTGTGCCTGTGTGTATGTACACAGTTCTTAAGAGGCTAGTGCCAGCTGACAGGTATTTTGGTTGTTTGAGAGCATAGCATGGAATACAGAATGCTTGAACTCAGGCCTCACTGGATTTTCTATTTTATAGATATGTGAAGTACATTTGTCATAGTTTCTGTAAAGCAATTCTGGGGAAAAGTTCATGGCATTTTTAACTTTTTTCTTCTGAGAACCTGGGTTTTATGCAGGTTGAGATGCTAGATCACATTGTTTTCGTCTCTTGCACAAAATAGATGGTTACTAAAAATGGAATGCTAAGTTATCAGTACCTGATACCTGGTACTTGTAATTTTTTAACAGCTGAGCCTCACAGGCTGCGTTTGTACAACCAAGCAAAATTAAAATTTTCTGATTTTTTTTTTTTAAATACCTCTGTAGAATTGAAAACAGAAGGATGTTCTTGTTGCCCTTTTTGTTTGTTTACTGTATTATCCATAAATAGGATGCTCTCCAGATCTTCATTGAGGAAGTGATATCAGAAGAACAGACACTTATATGAAGTGTGCTGGTCCTAGAAACTTGAGACTAAATTGTACTTAATGCCCTCAGAAATCGGCCCATCTGATGATACTGATGTTGTGTAATATTCTCTCTTAATTTCAGTAGTTACTTTTCTTTAGAAAGTTGATTTTTGTCACAGTTGCTGTGTAATAAATAATTTCAGTTCAGTAACTTTGACTATACTTCTCCTGGAACAAGTCAAACCTGTGGAAGATTTCTTCCATCTTTTTTTTTTTTTGTTTGTTTGTCAAGTGACATTAAACACTTCATGGTATAATAATACCTCATGGCCGAATTATCATTTCTCTCTGACTTGAAATGATGTCAGTAACGTAGAACAGATTGGTAACTACCATCTGCTCACATTTGGCAGTGTGTTACTGCACTAATACTTTGGTCAGCACAAAGTGATATTTAAATTTAGAAGACACTAGTTCAAGTTATGATATCTAATTGTGTAGCCCTGCTTTTGATTCTCATTCAAAATCCCGCATGTGCTCCAAAGAGAGGAGCAAAACTGTTTGGGTTTTAATAAAAAAAAAACTTTTGAAAAAGTGCTTGTTTTGCTTAAATGTAGCTCAAACTCAGAGTCATGATAACTTCAGCGGATAAAGTATTCTAGATCTCCTTTCATACATAGAATACAAATTTATGTCACTTTCTGTATTTCCTTCTAAATGTCAACTTAATCAAAGAACTGAGACGGAAACTGATGACCATTTGTGGATGTTCAAATTGCATATAGGTCCTCAATAAGGAAATCGTTTTAGTGAAAGAGATTAAATCACGTTAGTCTAAAATTTAGATTACTTTGTTTTGGTAGGCTTTGTTTTTGAAGGCTGGTGATTCTGTCTGTTCTTACTTGCTTTCTTGATCTGTGTCCAGTAATAGATAATATGCATTGTTTTATATTTGAATAATTTCAATCCTAAATGCAGATCGTCTGTATAAATATTTATACTTGTTAGAAAAATTCTGTTAAATTTTTTTTTCAAGTTAGCAGATACTGTGAAACATCTGTCATCTCCAAATTCTTTAATTTTGCAGATTTTCAGATTTCACTATTTATATGATAAATATTTGGTCAGATTTGGTTATGAAATGTTCTCAGTGAGAAAGTTTAGCTTTAAAACTATTCTCTGCTGGTAATTATATAAACAAGTGTTCTGTCACAAGGAGTTCAAATATAGTAAGAGTAATGAGTTGTCTCCAGTGGTGCTGTAGGATGGAGAAACTTTCTTCATCCTCTTGTTCTAGACTTTGTCTCCCATGGTGCTGCAAATCATGAGCAGTGAATGGATTGCAGGCTGAGCTCTTCTGTAGTCAGCACGCGATGCTTGGTTGAACTGCAGCAGTGTGCATGAGCCGGGTGGTCTTTGCATGGGAGTTCCCTTGGACCTTCCACTGAGCTGTCGGTGAAGGCTGGTAACTGTTTTCAGTTGTCTTTTTCTTGTGAATTATGTAAATAGCCGGACTTTTCTGAAAATGGCAATGCAGGTCTAATTTCGCACAGTAGATATTACCAGTTAATTGGGTAGGTAGCTCTTCAGCATCTTAGTATCATTGTGACCTCTTACTGTACAGAATACGTTTAACTTACGTTGTAGCAACAAAGATGTCACATTTCTGATGTCAGTGTTTCATTTTAAAGTAGTAGTCCAGTTTTCAATCTAATTTGAAATAAGATAGTTTTAAATAAGATATATTTAAAAAAATAAAAAAAGACTCCACCAGACAACTTAGCACCATTGTGTTTAAGCAGCCTTTTCTCATAAGATGCTTTAAAAGTAATTTTTAAAAGCCCAAACAGACTGACAATAAATTGATAATTGAAAAGAAGAATGTTTTGAGTAGTGGAACAATTGAAGGCTGTGGAGATGTTTGTTTCTGAGGTTTGACAGCAGATTGGGCTTTCAAAGTGCCAGCTTAATATTCTGGGAAATTTCATTTGCAGGTAAAATATATTTCAAAACTCTGAGTTCAGTGACTGTGTTAATTAACTAATGTTAATTTTGTTTTTCTCTTTAAGCCAGTGATTGCCTTTTACAGATGTTATGGAAGGTATCTGGAAAAAATGGTAATGATGAGTCTAACCTCTAATGAACTTTCTATTATGTAAATGCTTTTGCCTACTGGAGTGATGGGGGAAAAATGCAGAACACAGTCAGGAGTTAGAAATTTTTTATCAGACAATAATATATTTTTAAGTTATGGAAGAACAGAGTATATCCCAGAGTATATCTTGCCACATTTCACAGGTTTGGTGTTCTGCTAATCCAGCTATAACCTCCAACAATGAAATGCATTTTGTCATTCTTGGAGATTTTTCTGAAGAGAGTCATTTGAAATTGATGCTTCTCGGTAGAAGTTTCTATATCAATGAATAAGCATTCTTTTGACATTCTTTTGCCTTGCTTAAGGGATTTATGCTAGTACTGGAGACAGTAATTACCTATGCTGAAGATAAGTATTTTGATTTTCTTTAGTAGCAGGTTAATGTTTTTTCCTTTTTCTACTAATCAAATAGCTTAATGTTCTTTTCTGCTATTACACAAATGTCTTAAGATCTTATAACTCCAGTAGTCAACTAATCAAGAAAACAAAATTTTTGAAAAACCTTCCAACACAATACAATTTGGGGCATGTTTACCTGAGGTGGATGCTGTTTTAATAAGCTTAGTCATCCCACTGCTGCTAAAGATAAAGGAGATGTTCTGAATCGTGATGCAAGAGAACCCCCGTTAGGTGAGCTTCAGGTTGTAATCAGATTTTATGCTTTTCGTTGTTTGTTACTGAAGTCATGCCTCACTTATCACAGTAGTCCTGAAGGAAACTGAATGTACTTACAATTCCTACTTAATTATTAATAAAATCCTCTCATAATTCATGGAAACAAGTTTCCACAGTGCCAAGATGCCGTCTCTACAGTAACACGTACATTAAATATCTTCATTCACGTATGTTTGTAGATAATTGTGTAATAGAATACTAAAAGTGCATGATTGAGTTTGCAGAAGTGATGCACTTGAAATGCAGACAAAATAAGAAAAACTTAACCAATGCTGCGCTAAATTGCTTTCTCTGATTCGTCGACTGAAGCCGAAGCTCTAAGGACATAGTGTCCAAGGTAGAAATAAAGCTTGGATTCAGAGCTACAGGACTGTGATGTTGTAGTACATTTGAAACGTTATATAGCAATCGAGATGCAGTTGCTCTGGCAGCTGGGGTTAACATTTCAGCAAATGGGATTAGAGGCCTATGAGACAAAGAACATAAAATGTTTCTGCACTTCTCTAGTTTCATGTCTAGATCACAGGTAAAGTCTGAGATAGCAGCAGAGAATTGAATTCTGTGATATTAAATGTGAAGCTGTCTTCCAGGTTGTCACAGATGCATGCAGATAGATTATAAAAACCGAGACAAACAAAACAGACAAAGCAGTTTGTGCCAAGTCCCCAACAGCTGAGGCGAGCTTTTTGTAGACCATCTCCTGGGTATAATGGTGATGAGAACCACTCCTGCTAACCTATAAAAGCGAAAGTTTGGCCGGGGTAGGGACTAAAATACGTTGGAAGGTGAAATACTGGAATGTACTCTGATGCAGAATGGTACTTTTTTGGTGTGTTGGATTGGAACATGTATATGTGCTCTGTTTGCTCTGGTGCTTGAACAACCATAAGTACTGTATGAGATGTGAAGATTCTGACTCGCACTGTTGCCTTGGGGGGGTAGTATCTAGACCTGGTCATCCCAGGAAACTTCAGAAAGGACTTAGGCAAATTTAATTGTGGAGCAGCTTGATTCTTAAATTAAGCTTGCACAAACTGTGAATTTCTGCAAAGGTTCATGTGTTGACCTGATTTGAGTGGGTTTTTGTAAGGGTGTTGGAGGATGTATCCCACATAGTTTAACTACCCTAATAGATTTCCAATCGTTACCCAATGAACTTGAGCTTTCCAAAGAGAGGATTGCCAACATATTCCAACACTGACTAATCTATCTTATTTGGTAGCTTTGTTTGAAGAAATAGCTGTGCAGCTTTGATAGAAGTTTTATTGCTCTAGGCAGGTGATACTAGAAGTGGCAGAAACAGACATGACAAAGATGTATTAATTGCTTCAGTTTAGCTAAGGTGCGAGATGTTGAAATTACGTTGCTGGGATATAATGAGTAATCTTGATAGATTGTAATTTAAACTTGCACACTATGCCCTGAACATTTGGGGAAATTCTTCTCTGGAAAGAATTTGAAGAAACAGCTTTTAGGAGGTGTTGTTTGTTTGTTTTGGTGGGAGTTTTGTATGTTTGTTTTGTTTGCTTGCTTTTGTTTGTGTTTTTTTGTCGTTCATTTGTTTTATGTTTTAGAATTATTTTCATAGATAATGCAGATATTCAAGATCTTTTTTGCTGCTTCTGGTATCCTTGGCTCAAGCTGAAGTGTAGAACATTGTAGCCAACCCTGCTGTTCCAGTGCCTGCCCACAGAAAAATAAAATTCAGAAAACTTTTGTTATGAAAATAGTTTCTCATTTGTACCTGTTCCTTCATAATTGCTACAGAGTGCTTGTGTTGGCTACAGAAAGTCTCTCTGGTGCCACTTATGATCACAAGAAATTTTATGAATGATTAACAATCTTAATGATGGTAATTTTGAGTGTTTTCTCACTTTAACCTGTAGCTGAAATGTTCATGTCACTGTGAAGTTTTTTGTAAGCAAAGTTGTTTCGTCAACAAATGATGATGATTTTTTTTTTTTCCTAATGCTGCATGCAACTCTGTGCACCTTGATTTAAGAGGGTCGTTTTTCTCCCTGCAAGAGATGGGTTGTTTTTTTTGATAGTGTTCTCTCTTTCCTTCTCTAATAGGAGATAATAAATAAAATTGCAGTACATGTTTTCAAAGAATGATTTTTCAGTAGGACCTTCTTTCTGAGATAGATATTCTGTGGTTCTCATGGTGTGATGTTTGTGTTCTGGGAGGGATGGCTTTTCTGTGCTAGTCTTACCCATTCTAATTGAAGGCACTGGGCTTAACGACCTAAAATTTCACCATTGCTTTTTGATGACGAGTTTGTATTGACTGAAGTACCCTGCCTAATTTGTCTGAGAGAAGCTGTATTATGTTGTATAGCCACCAGTGCTAGCTTAGCAAACTCTCTTAGTGTGAGAAAAGCAGCTTACAGTTTGTTTTCAGGCTGTAGAAGTTCAGGTTTGGGAAGATATCCTTATGCTTCATCTCTCTGGAGGGTATTCCAAAGACCAGCTGAGGAAGCAGTTGTAAAATTAAAAAAGATAATTAATAGAATTGTATAAATCAGTGTCAGTAAATTCATAGGAAATAAAAATGGGAAAAAAGATATTTTGCTCAATTGTTAAGAATAAGAGTAATAGAAAACTCAAAGAACTTATAGCTGTTAGTGTGTAGGTTTGGCGGTGACAAGTTCAACAGTAAATCAGAGATGATGTAAGCAAGTATATGTAGTGATATGTTTAGCACAGTATCAAAACATTGGAACTGATTTAGTTAGTGTTTTTTTTTTGTCTACTGACTCTGTATTCAAATGCATACCACTGTTAGTAAATACACTGCGTCTTTTGTAGACGGTGGACATTCACAAAGAGAAAGTTGCTAGAAGAGAAATTGGTATCTTGACTACAAACAAAAACACCTCAAGAACTCACAAAATCATTGCACCAGCTAACTTGGAGCGACCAGTTCGCTACATCAGGAAACCTATTGATTATACAATTCTAGATGATATTGGACATGGAGTGAAGGTAGGTGATATTGTTAAAACAGCCAAACTGCAAATACGTTGTCTATGTATATTTACAAAATAACTTGATGCTTTTCATAGTAATATACCAGTTTCTCCTTGCCTGGCCAGTGTGTCTATAGGTGTAAGAGGAGTTCTGCAAGGCTGCAGTTACTCTTTCCCCTTCCCTTTCTCCTTGAACCTCGCAACTCACTGAATCTTGTTTCTGAGGATATTTGGGACTGTAGATCTCAGCTTTTACAATGCTTCTCAATGTGTTCTTGTGTGATGCTGCTCTCACTGTTTGGGTCAGTTGTCAGGATATACCTGAGTAATGAAAGGCTAATGACCATCTCTCACTTTTCTCTCTGAATTAGCAACACAAAGTATGATCCAGCTTTAATTGCCCCGGGTTTACTTGGAAGCTCATGAAGAAAGCGTTTGCATAAGAAGTATTAGTTGCTCTCTTCTCTAACTTCTGCCAGTCTGTTGTACCCAGATCTTGTAATGTGCTTTGTTACAGTGAGCTCTCTACTACTTTTTTGCTACACAGGGTTTCAGGATATGAATAGGGCTGCCAGGCTCAAAGCCAGCTGATCCTAGACTTTTAAGACTAGCATAAGTGAATTTCAGGGTAAAGATCAGAAGTCACAATTGGTGGCTGTTCTGTGCAAGTGTTAGAGCAGTGCACACAACGGCAGTCATACCAAGTGTGGGGTTAGATGTATGTGGATTTTTTCAAAGCATTTCCTGAATGCAAGCAGTCTTAGCAGGCATGTCATTGTCTCATTGTTAAACTGTGCTGCCAGGAAAACAAATATGGAAATGGGAACACTGACAAAGTTCTAGGAGAAGAAAGGTAAATAACAAAAAGCTGTGTCATTTTTACATGACAAACTTACAAATCTATAAGCCTCTAAGTTAGCAGAACAGTAAGGTGCTTCTTCCAATCAAATACACCAGAATTTCTTTTTGTTTGATAACCTATCTGCATTGGGTTGTCTGTGATGTTCAGTTTGAACTGTCAGCTTGGATTTTGGTGACAGCAAGTTGCTTAGCCGGACTTTTAAAATTCAAATTCTTAACAGTCCTGTTTAAGTATTTCTTCAGAGCAATTTTACTTGAATTTTCTTCACATCCTGTTAGTCAGCAGAAAGGATTTTTCACCATTTCTTACCAAATTATTCAACTTCAATTTGTGACCTTAATCAGATTTTCAGCAGACAAGTAACTCTTTAATTTAGAGGAAAAATATGAACAAACAAAGAAAGAAAACCAAAGCAACCCCTGCAATATTAATAATAGCTACCATTTTGTCCAGGAAGTCATTATAATTCTTGTGTTTAAAGTCTACTACCAATTCAAATTTTGAATATTTGCAGGTCAACAGAACTCTTTCTGGATATCATTCTTGATAATATGTTTAAGATCACTTTAATTAAATTAGTTTAGAACTCATTAAAAAAAAGTTTTAATTGCTCTACAACACAATGTTACTTCCCACTGGCTTTAAACCCTTATAATTCTTATTCTACTTACCTCAATGTAGCAGAATCATACCCACTGTGATGCAGTGGCTGATGAGTCGAATGTGTATTTGCATCCATTTGTTCTTCTTGTGGTATGCTTGAAACAGCATTCAAATGTACTGTTTGCAATATACTATATTCATCTAGAAAAAAAATGTGAAAAGCCTTAGAAAAGCATTGTGTGCTTAGTGAAACATTAAGCAAACATTAACATTAAGATCCACAGATCAGTTCCAATTGATCCAATCCCATGTTCAATGCTGAAGAAAGAACCACTCTCTTGCTGATAGGGAGAAAGTGGCCAGTTGTGTTTATCAGCCTGTTGGTTTTGTTATGCTTGAGTAAGAAAAGTTTACTAGATCTCCTGCTGGACAACAAAGAGAAAAAAGATGAGAGTTGGGAACTTTGAATTTGCTTTTTTATAGCTGTTTCTTCATTGAGCTGTGGCATTTTTCCCTTAAAATGAGTACTTGACAAGTTACTGAATAAATAGTGTTGAAGTTCTAGTTATTATTAGTCCTCTGTCTACTTTTCTGCTGTAGGGCTTTCCCTTTAGCATTGGGGCACAAAGTTATTTATTATCAAAACAATGAAAAAAGTAATGTAGCATGCATTCCTTGCAGTCCCTGAAAATGATTGTGAACTGGGCTGAGAATAATAAAGGAGAAAGAGGGGAGCATCCTTGGCCAAGAAATCCAGCATGCCATGTTGAAATAAATAGTTTATTATTTTTTATTAGCCAGCTATATCACTTTTGGAAATTCAAAACATTGGTGGGTACCTTCTTTGGGAAAAGGTGCTTTACAGTCTGGTGGGAGAGAATTTAAATGCCACTATATCATTTTAAGTGGTCCCTCCTCATCTTGCTTCCCTGACTCCACAATGCTGCAAAAATACAAAGAACTTCTTATCTGAAAGGGACTTGCTGTATTCTTTTTGAATGTTTCCTGGGTTACAGAGTTCTCTGCTTTTCCTTCCATGAGGTTTTCTAGTCAGGAGGATGGAAAAGAAAAATGTTTGATCCATTTGAAGTGGCGTGTAGTTGTATTAAGGTACTGTAATTACCAAGCAGTACTGCTGAGGAAAAGGCCAGCCTTCCTGGACCCTTTTGTGTAATTGACGATCTTTTTGGCCACTACCGGGAAGCCAGGCTTTTCTGTGAAGCAGTGACTTTTTTGCTTGATATCACCATGGAACTTTGAACTTGAAGGCTGCTTGTTAGTAAGTCAGATTATGCTTTCTTTGCTACATTAGATTCTTATTATGAGCTAAGTTAATGAAGGAGAGTAGTCCCAGCTGTTGAGATTCTGCCATATTTTACATTTGGTGTTATAAGAAATTTAAGAAATGTGATGTGTAGCATGTTTAGATCAGCTGAACTGAAAACAGATCAAAAGATATTCAAATGGGAGGACTACTTTCACTGATATTTTTATTATGGGGAAAGAAAATATATGGTATTATGCCAGTGAGATATTGTGACTTCACGCCAAAAACCTAGCACTTGAGCTTTGAAATGTTTCACTGTTGACTAATGTCCTAATGTTAAATTTAGAAAAAGGTACAAGGCATGATGATTTACTCTTGGTCTTTGTTCAAGAGATTTCTTATTGGACCAGATTAAGAGTTAACTAGTAGCATTGTATAGGAAAGGGCATGTATTAGCTTAATATTTAGAGGCTTTTGTTTCAGCTGGTTGTGAATATGCTAATGCGGGTAACTGAGTTCAGTTGAGCTCAGGGTATTGATAAGTCCATTCTTTGACAGCTCCAAAAAATTAATCTCTGAAGTTAATCCATCAAGGTCTTATTTTCCATTTGGAGGTGTGGTGACTTACAGTTAGTACTCTAAGAACTTGAGTAAACAGTGTACTGACAATTGGGATTTAATTCTGAAGTGTTAATCTAAGGGCTTTGTGATCAACATATATTGAAAGTTTCAGCTTGAAAATCTTTTATTCATGACACATTCTGCTTTAGCCACTCTTTCTATGATCTACTGATGCATTATTTTGTTAATGCTGAATGCTTAACTTTTTTCTTTCTTTTTCCTTTCTCTTCATATCCTGAAGTTCCAACTAACCTTTCAATGCTTTTTTTCCTTACCTCTTTTATTTGCTCCATTTATGCATTAAGTGGTTGCTTAGATTTAAGGTAAGAAATCCCAGGGCTGGATTCCCATTCTTATTCTTCTGAGATTATTACACACGGGGAGATGGTTATGTGAATGTTACTGACTGTTTAAAACAACGTTGCTCTTCTTCTTGTGTATCAGACAATCTGTCGAATGATTTCATTGCAGATAAATGTTTTGCGATGGAAATTGATGTATTTGTGTAAGGAAGATAACAGTTCATTTTAAAAGTTTTGTGGCAAAATATTGACTATCTTAAATGTATCTACCAGATCATTTATAGAGGAGGAATATTGTCCTAACTATGCATTTAAAAAAAAAAAAAAATAAATACAGTGACTACCTAGCAGCTGGACATGAGCCTCCCCCTGTGTAATATTCTTTTTATCCTATATACGGTATGAAATATTATTTGATTGGGATTATTGCTTCAGCATAAGATTGCTCTGATAAGGGGGCTCTGAAGGTGTGTAAAATAAAATAATAATTGAAATCTGTACATATTTTTTAAAGTTGCAGTATCCTTAATTTTTTCAGAAACTGGTAGCAGTATTTAAATATAAAGAGCCACTCAGTGACTGAGCGATTTATGTGGTAGGCTATTAATTGACTAATGGGTCAGAAATTGAGACTGGAGTATGGCAAGTTCTTGAGGATCTCAGAGATACTCAAACGTTAGTAGTGTTAGTGGCTGCAGAACTAACAGCAAAAAGCATCAAAATTTGACAAGAAGTTGGTGAAGTTGCATGATCCAGCATTGGGATACGTTAAGTAGTAAATAGGCTATAGCCTTTATTGAGCATTTTGGTATTCTTGTCTTCCTGAAGTGCATCTGGTTTGAGGATTTGGGTTAGAGAGAGTGAAATTTCTAGAATACTAGGGCATCACATGAAAAATATTAATTAAATGAAGTTCCAAGTTGATGTGAAATGTTTTTCATTACTAAGTATTTTCTGTGACTAGAAAGCTAAAAGAAAACCTTGCACGTTCCTGTTAAATAGCTGCTAGTGTAGATATCCTAATGATGCCCCTGTGGAGTTGGCCAGCTGGTACTTGCGGTAAGGTATTGCTGAGTATGTAGCACGTCTGATCGCAACGAACATTTTTTAATAAATGAGATTTCTCACATGAGCGTAAGGTATAGTATTGTATTTCAAGTCGCAGAGTGTTTAAATGCTTTTTGAGTTATAAAATAGATCTCCTCCGTGTGTTACTGTCTATACGTATGAAATGGATACTTCTGGTGCTGAACATGCCTTATTCTGCACACAGCCCATGCTAGATGATGCTTTTAGAAAAGGCATGGGCCAACTGTCGGTTTCCTTTGTTGCTTTCTGCAGTTGCAGTTATGAACCAGTAATGACGATCCTAAAAAAGTAATTACAGATTATGCATGAACTGCCATATCTGTGCATTGTTTGCAGTGGTGGAAAATCTCTTCTGCTTTTCAGATTTTTTTAAATTCTTTTTATGGTTTTAGAATGAAAATAACGTTATTTGTTATAACACCAGCTGAGGTATTTATCCATTTTATTGGAGCGAACCTGATCATAAATTCCATTTGGCAGTTAAAATACATCAGTCATCTCCTCATTGCCAAAACCGTGAGGGTTTAAAAAGAACCTCATGAGTGGACGTGTGTTACTCTTCAGGAGTCCCCATAGTCGCAGTGCATCAGCCTGAAAGGAGAAAATTGAAAGAAAGCCACTAACTGTAGTTCCATGTGGGTATGAATTTTACTTCACTTGAGAGATTTCATATTAAATGTTTGGTGTGCGTTTATTTTTCATGGCTGCAAAGAAACCTTAGTCTTGGCTGGGAGTTCCAGCATTAAACTGACGGATGAGGCGAACCGCACTTCTGTCTGCATAGCTTACTTTTAAATTTAAGAGGCAGTTTTAAGAAAACTGCAGCTACAGGTCAGAGGAGTATCTGTACCATCTCCTGTCAGCAGATCAATTTAGAACAACATTGTTGAAGCCTTTTGTACTTACTGGACTCGGTTCTTCAATTACTTTATGTAAGTGAACACAGTATAAGCAAGTGAACTCGCTTGCTGAAGCTTTTACTAGTGGTTGTTAGCTAAGACAAGGTTGAGAGAGTCCAACTTTAGGTTTAGTTCTTCCTGAGGTTTGGAATATATGCTCTTCAGTCTTTTTGAGGGAAATCACTTGATCTTGGTAATGAATCTAACAACGAGATGCTTGGCTGAAAAGTGGATGCATTCTGAATTTGAATCTTTGTTGCAGTGAAGTTTTTTAAAGGTGTGCAGATAAACAGTTAAGTGCCTTAAAGCTCTGTAAATAAATGATGTGTTGGTGCAAATACTTGGAACAGGTTTGTTCAGCCATATATCTCTGTACTTCTTGTTCAGGCAGTAGTGCCTTTTTTTTTGAGCAGAATGGTCTGTATCAGTCACTTCGGACCTTTTTTTCGTTAAAGTTTGTTTTACTGCTGTTACTGTGGAGCTGAGTCTCAGGGCATCCTCCAGGATGTGTTATTAGTAAGGATCTGCTTGTTTTAGGTTGTTTATGCAGTTCCTTCCTCAGCAAAGCATCACATTCTAGCTCCAGCACTGCCAGAGTTACAGCTCTGGTCCTTAGATCTTCTTGGCCTGTTGCATGCTATTGCATGGTTTGTTTTTTTTTTTTTGTTTTTGTTTTTTGTTTTTTGTTGTTGTTGTTTGGGTTGTTTTGTTTTGTTTTAAAAACTTCTGTAAGGTACCCAGTCAAAGAAATGCTTATCTGAGAGTACTTGTGTCCTCCCTAGAATTACTTTTTTATTCTCCCTAGAGTCCTTCCATGTAATTTCAAAGGGTGATGTTTTCCACATTTTTGCCTCTCTGGGAAGAGGCAAAACGTTGGAAAAATCTCCCCATCCATTCTGTGTAGACCATGTGCAGTGCTGCTCTGGGTTCACAGGGTTGTCTTTCATCTTCTACCACAATCAGCTTTCTCCCCTACACTTTGTGCCGAGGTCATTATTGCCTCTCTTAATCTTTTCTTGGTTTTAGCACAACATTGAGCTGCTCTGTGAGTTTGGTTGCAGGCTCTGTTTTGCCACGCAGTTTCCTAAAAGAATTTGCAAGCTCTTAGATGTAAACCAACCGCAGATCTGTGGAGACCTGCACTTACACAAACCGCCGACAGGCAGATGGGTTCCTTTGCTTTTCCCCTGCAGTTAAACCAGTTGCAGCTGGATTCGTAAATCTGTGTGGAACCATTGGAAATGTCATCAGAAACAGTGCAACTTCTGTCTAGAAAGCTCCAGCTTACTTGGGAATTCCAACTGACTTTGACTGGAAAACTGACTTTTGAAAATTGGCAGCAACTGTGAATGTGACCATGAGTTCTCGTGCTTGCTTTCAATTGTAGAATCATATATGAGGGATGTTTGTGGATGAGGATTTATCTCAAACTATATTTGCAACCATATACGCAAAACGGGAGAGGCAGTAACAACAGTAAAGACTTGTAAGGGTCAGGGGGGTATTAATAGCTTTATTAATTATTATTCTTTTTGCCTCTTAGAAGGGGAAAAATTGGAAATGTTACAGTGTTTGTATCTCAACAGAGGTTACCCCCAGTATGGTTCTAAATTTGGTTCTTTATTTTCTCAAGTTAGCCTTTTAGTGTCTTGCATAATAGCATTTCCAGAGATCTGTCCGTTTTGATTGTTGAAATAATTTATTTGGCTATAAGTGAAAGGGGATTTTAATCAGATGGAGTTGTCTAACTTTCAGTAGCTAGTGTTCAAGTAATCAGTCCTGGCAGATTTGAAGACAGTCCTGTAAACTTTGTTTTCTCAGCGTTTCAGTTTCAATGGTGAAAAGTCATTTCAAAGAGCCTGAAACAGAGCTCGCTGTCAGTGCATTTCCCCATCTTTCAGCATAGTCTTTCTGAAGAACGGCGTCTTTGTGACTGAAATTCCTTGTCTAACAAAGAGTTGCTTTTTCTTCAGCCATGTTTTCTGAAGCTTTCTTCCTTTCCTGTGTCAGGGATATCTTTGTTAGCAGTAATAACAAAAGCAACTGTCAGTAACTGGAATTGTACATCCATCAGACAAGTATTGCTGCTACTGACTGTTGGCTGTGCAATGTCGCTTTAGTCTCTAAGTGCACTTTCCCATTTCAGTGTAGTGCAGTGGAAGACTAAGATTTCACTTTTCTTCTTGTATACAAGTAGTATTACTCTTGAAAGTAGGGTTACGTACGTGGGATGTTCTGTTAACTGTAAAGTGGTAGCTGGTGCTGGCATCATGTAGGGAGAAGCCGGAGAGTGACCAGCTGAAACACCTGCAGGGACTGCTGGGACGCACGTGGGTTGGGCTGCTGGCTGTCATCTAAAGACACCCACAAGCCCCATCCTGCTGGGCATAACGAGCTCTTTGAAAAAGCTGCAGTGAGTGATGGTGACTGGTTTTTTTTGGTTTGTTTTGTTCTTGGACAGCTCAAATAGGTGGGTGAAGCAGATGTCTGTAGTGAAAGAGGAAATACAAGGGCTGCTGCAACTTTAAAAACAAAAAAAAACAAGAAACAAAACAAAAAAAAAGGATTTTGTGCTATCTATTAATATTCCGTGTATAGAATAAAATATTCTTCATTTTACACTTTCCATCTTCCCTTCAAGTAATTGTAGTTCAGTGCTTACCTCATCCCTCACTTGAATTAACTTTAGAATTCTTGTTGCTTAGAGTTGGCTTAAAGGACTTCATAATGTTGTTTAAAATACTTTTTTCTTAAATTGACATTGGAAAGCACTTCTGCACAACTAAGTCCAAATGTTTGGTTTTGAATCTGACACACAAAACAAAAAAGGTCACCAAGCTTACAGTGCTTGGTTTTCTTTTCCTCCCTGGAAATTTAAATTGTGATAGCAGCAGGGTTCTCTAGAGTTAGGAAATCAAATTTGAGTGTTAGAATGCTGAATGTGTTGCTCTTTATGCTGTCTCAGTATTTCTAAGTTTAAACAAGTGAGCATTGCTAGTGGTTTAAGTGCATTGTTATGGACAAATTATGAAGGAATATTTGCCTTTTTAATAATATTTGCAAATATTCCTAGTGTGTCAATCACTGTGCTTTTTCTTTAAAGGGGCATTAGACAAGATTTACATTTTGGAAATTAGAAAAACTATGAAATCGAACACAGTGGGAGCAAAAGAAAAAGACATGAGCGTACTTACTTTAGTTTGTCGAAAGTCTCTATATCCAAGCAATAGTCTGAGCATTTGTAGATCAAAAGCAGTTTAACAGAGACTTTTAGGAAGACTGCATACAGATTCCTGTAAGGGTGAATGCATTGAGAGAATTATGTTTGGCTGACAGCATGCAGGTAAACAGAATGCCTGTTGGTGGTATTTGTTTATGGTACCTGGATTGAGCAGTCAGCCAGGAATGCAGATGATTTCTTTTTCTAGAGGTTATAGTAAATTATTCTATATAGAAGTTTCTTTGTTAGTAATTAAACCTGAAAGAATGGGAGGGGGTGACCACAGTCACATCACACCACCCCAAGTAATTTTTCTCCCCATACAATTATTTATCAATTCTTAGAGATTAAGTTGCTACAGATCTGATGGGGGAAAAATGCATGTCTGTATCTTTCTTTATATAGCTTTCTTTATACTTTTAAATGTGTATTAATAATATTTATAATAAATAGTATATTTAATAAGATAGTACTGTGAAAATGTTAAAACATTAATGAAACATATTTGGAGATTATGTTGTCTTCTGTGCATTTTGTATTAAGTATATCAAATTGTGGCCTAATGGATAAACTTTAGTAGTTTTAAAATAGTTTTAAAAATATTTTTGGAAATCCACTACTGAATAGGGCAACATGAACTAACTGCCTTTCTTCTTAAAGGTTGTCTGGGAGGTTTAAGCAAGTCAGATACAGTGCCTGTATTGTCACTGATTTAATGTTTGTGATAGTCTAAAGGCAAATTCACTCTTGGTATATATCGTTTTTGAAAACCCTGTGTAATAAAGAGTCCTTTGAGCACAACTCTTGACTTTTAGCAGAGTGGAAATTACATATAGAATGCATGGCCTCTCAGTTGATCTTTTGTTTGTTTAAACCTTCCCTTACTTGGAGTTAATTGCTGAAGGCATCTCTCCCCCTGGATGCTGAGCTTAGAGAAGGCCATTTCTCTCCTCGTTCTCATGCAGGTCAGCACACAGAATATGAAGATGGGTGGGTTGCCACGTACAACACCACCCACTCAGAAGCCACCAAGTCCACCAATGTCAGGAAAAGGAACTATTGGGTAAGTGCAGTTACCAAGCATGTGAATGGCTTAGGTGAACAGGAACAAAAGATGATTGTGGTGTGGTGTGTTTTGTCTGCCTGGTTTTGCTTTAATCATCCACGAAGGTCAACAGATGATACATCAGCATCTTCTTATACTGATCACGTCACTGGTTACATACTGTTGAACACATTTCTACCAGAAGATAATGGGCATCATCAGCCTTTCCCAACAGCAACCTTTTTGTATCATTGCAAAACACATCTACATGTTTTAGAGGAGAATCATCAGCTGTGTGGCTTTGACAGGTGGTGCTAAACAGACGGAAAATTAGTACATGACACTGCTGATTTGTGCTGTGTAAGAAATGTAATTCCTTTTAAGACTGTGAACTTGAATTGGACTCAACTTTTACAGGCAAAGTCCTTAGGAAACTTGCTGTAAGTAGGAGCAGTACGGCTTGCTAATAAGTGATTATGTGTGTATGTACAGACTATAGTGCTTTACCTTTAAAACAAGATACAGATTACTTTTAAAACAGGAATGGAATGTGCAGCTGAGTTTGAGTAGGAAAACATCTGGAAATAGAGGTACATGAAGAATGTCCTCAAATGTTTTTGTCATCCTCCAAAGTAGATATTGAAAACTTACAGAGTAACATTTCTAACTCTTGATACCGATTAGTATGCAGCTAACTTTTTAAAGAACAAAAAGTGGCTCTGTCTGTATAATCTAATTTGCTTCTTTACTATGCTTGTTCTTGCGTAGGCGTCACTCTCCTTACCGTACGTTGGAGCCAGTACGTCCTCCGGTGGTCCCAAATGACTATGTGCCCAGCCCAACGCGCAACATGGCTCCCTCACAGCAGAGCCCTGTTAGAACGGCTTCTGTGAACCAGAGGAATCGCACATACAGGTACTCAGCATAGTCCTGAACAGAGCGTGGCTAGTGTTACGTAAGCGTATGGATAAAAACGCTACAATTTGAAATCCATTTGCACCTTGACAGCGAAGCTTTTACTAATTCATGATATGGACTGGCAGTGCCATTTGGCAAGGCAAAAATGCGCTCTGATAAAACTGGAGTAGTGAGTTGTGTTACCATTATTCACTTAATCCTGTGGTTACCTTGATTTTTAATATTAAAACATAGTGATAGCACTTAATATTTTATTAAAATTATGCACTGTTTCAAGTAGGTAGTTTGCAGTATTCTACTAAATGTATACAAAACTGGGAAAGAGTGGATCAAAAGAGACTTGGCCAGCAGGTTGAGGGAGGAGGTGATCCCCACCCCTCTGCTCTGCACTGGTGAGGCTGCACTTGGAGTATTGTGTCTAGATGGGGAGTCCTCAGTACAGGAGAGACATAGACCTGTTGGAGAGTGTCCAGAAGAGGGCCACAAAAATGATCCCACAAGTGGAACACCTCACTGTCAGGACAGGCTGAGAGAACTGGGACTGTTTAGTCTGGAGAAGAAAAGGCTCCAGAGAGATCTGAGAGTGGCCTTTCAGTATCTTAAGGGAGTCTGTAAGAAAGAAAGGGACAGGGTCTGTTGTGATAGGACAAGGGGGTATGGTTTCAAACTAAAGGAGGAGAGACTTAGATTGGATATAAGGAAGAAGTTTTTTTTACAAGAACGGCGGTGAGGCACTGGCACAGGTTGCCCAAGGATGTGCTGGATGCCCCATCCCCGGGGACGTTCAAGGTCAGGCTGGATGAGGCTCTGAACAGCCTGATCTACTTGCAGGTGTCTCTGTTCACTGCAGAGGAGTTGGACTAGGTGACCTTTAAGAAGTCCCTATCAACACAAACAGTTCTGTGATTCTGTGAAAACTTGAGTCCTTCATGTTGAAGGACCTCATGATGAACTTATAGTTCACATCTTTGTTTGAACAGTCCTTGATATTTTTAGATTGAGCAGCTGCAAAAGACGATTGCATTTGGAGGATTCTGGTAGTGGCAAACAGAATGAAGCTGAGCTGTGTTACCAAAGGTTCTGGAGAAGGTTAGCCTTCTTTCTGGGATAACAAGAAAAGCTTCTTGATATGCTAGTTCTTTTGAAATCTTTACTTTTTGAACATTTTAAACACTTGATGCTAGTGAAATAGATCAGCTTAAAATATAAGAAAATCTGGCTTTTACTTTACCATTTTAGAATTTTTATATTTGCATGAGTGTTTTACTTCTGGGCAAGTTCTCTAGGACTAGGTGAAAAATGTTCTGCTGTAGTCAAAATGAAGAGGACTTTTTGGAAAAGTTAGATTTATATAGCTTTATATCATTGCTTTTTTTCTTTCTTGTTTCCTGTTAATACTCTGAATTAGTCAATTGCTTTCTGAGGCATTTGTGTTTCAGCATGCAGAGCAGCACATTCATTTCTTGGGTTACTTTGATTTCTTACAGCAGCAGTGGGAGTAGTGGAGGAAGCCACCCAAGTAGTCGGAGCAGTAGTCGCGAGAACAGTGGAAGTGGCAGTGTGGGTGTTCCTATTGCTGTTCCCACGCCATCTCCTCCCAGTGTCTATCCAGGTAAATGGAAACTTGCTGTTCCTCCTGTTTCAGCATTAACTTTAGCATTTGCAGATGTGAGGAGGAAGCCCCATGAGGAACCTCAGAATTAATTTTCCAGAAGCATGCAGTCATTGAAAATTGCTTGCTATTGGTAGCATGAATTTGAATAAAGTAATATATTTTCTGAGAGTGTCTGAGGTACTTTAGTGTTTATTTTATATGTTACTTGATTTATGAGCATTTTTTGCCTGGCTGCCTGCATGAAACCAGATAGGACACAATATCTTTTTTGGCAGACAGGGAGAAACTTGTACCTTTTAAGCAAATTGATACTTTTTCATTGGCTGTTCATGCAGATCAGATCTGTAGGAGCTTGCCTTTAGACAACTGGATTAAAAGAGAGGCAGGCAGAGAGTAAATCCTTAGTACACAGTGCAAGCCTAGCTGAGTTGTCATGAAAAGGTGTTTGTTTACTGTAACTACACCTGTCTTCCCAGAAATAGGAGGTGATGTTAATGCTCCTTGTTCAACACTTTCGGTGAAAAAAAGCATATAGTTTTGGCTTGCAGCGTGATCTGAAATACGTGATGTTTCTGAACCAAAGAAGCACTTTTGGCTTTCTTCTTCTGTATATTTTCTAATTTGTACAAAACCTCAATGCAGCTATGCTACAGACTGCAGCCTAAATAATAAAGATTAAAGACATCTTTCAAAAGTAATGGCTCCCACTGGAAAGTTCTAGGTTGTTACCTTCAGACCTGGAAAGAAGCAGCAGGTTTGCTTGACCCTCATGAAACTGTCTAAGTAAGAATGAGTCTTTCTTTATTAGTTTCATTTTTCCCTCATCTCCTCGTGCATTCTAAAATACTATGCATCTATAAGTAGCTAACACTGAATAGTCAAAGGCTTTCTCTTGTCCTTGCTAACATATCTCCTTATTAACGCCGCCTCTTCCTCCTCTCTTCACTTAGCCCCTGCTGGCTCGGCTGGCACTTCTCCCCTTCCTTCTACCTCTGCTCCTGCCCCCACCACTCCTGCTCCAGCCCCTTCCTCCTCTACCCCAGATGCTGCTGCTGCTGCAGGAGCCCAGCCCCTTGCTGATGGCTTCACCTCTCCAACTCCCCCTGCTGTTTCTTCCACGGCCTCTACAGGTGAGTGTCTGCTCCTTTGTGCGGGCAGATGAGCCCAGATGTGATCACGGTCTGAGGCTTTTCAGAGCAAGTTTTCAAGGAGTTGCTTCAACTGGTAACTCCTGAAAAACAGCTCTTTGAGCATGATTTCCTTTATTCCATCAATTCAAGCGGTTTCTAGCATTCTCTTCTCCCCAGATGATTCTCTGTGTATTTCAGGAGCAGCAACAAGATATTTAGCATTGTGTTTTTCTTTGAATAAGAGCAAACAGTTTGTACATGTTGTGTTGCTTGACAGCTGGAGTTCAAAGTGATATTTTTTGCAGGTTTATAAATAAGAACTCCTTATAAATTCAGTTATTATAATACGTTTTATAAAATGGGTAAATGAAAATGATTTTCTTTCCCTTTGTGGCACACGTACCTTTGAGTTTTCTTTTTTTGTGTGTGTGTGATTAGTGATGATTACAGGCATCATCAGTTGGAGGAGTTTGGGTTTTTTGTATTTCCGTTGAGATACCCAGTGTTCTGGCAGTCCAGCAGCTGAGCTGACTGCTTGCAGGATGTGGATTGTCTCTAAAAGAACAGAAACGTTTCCTAGCCTTTGAATTCTGAGTGGAGCTTTAAAAAAAAAAAAAAAAAAAAAAAAAAGCAGGCATATTCTTCCCTTGGTAACACATTTCTCTTTCTAACCCAGGCCACCCAGTTCAGTTCTACAGCATGAACAGGCCTGCATCTCGACATACACCGCCAACAATAGGGGGATCCTTGCCATATCGGCGTCCTCCTTCTATAACGTCACAGACGAGCCTTCAGAACCAGATAAACGGAGGACCTTTTTATAACCAGAACCCAGGTAAGAAAGGTTGTCTGCTGTGATGAATGCAACTCAGGGTTGAACTGACTGGCTTTCGGATCTCTGAAATCCTATGTTCTGGCTCCAGTGCAGCTCTTGCAGCCAGTCTGAGGTAACTTCCAGTATGTTGCTGATAGCTGTGCTGAAGTGGAGGTGTGAGTGTAGAGCATGCAGCTGTCATTATGGCATGCAGCTCAGGACAATATGGCTCTTGTCAGATAGATAAATTACTTTTGGTCTCCCAGGATTTGCAGGATCTGTTGGACAAACTTCAGTCCTTTACTATACTATGTGTATAAGGTAGCTGCTTTGGTGTGGAATAGGTATTCGGTTTTGCAGCAAAACACTGAGTCTTCATTAATCAGTCTGTGTGCTTGTGTGCTTTTTCCTTGTGATTAACCACCAGTTCAGTAAATTGCTCTTCCTATATAGGGGTGTTAGAGATCTTAAACATCAGTGGTGTTTGGTACAGAGTGCAGGGGATCTATGTCCCTTGTGAAGTTCCGTATGTGATGTTATTCTAATGGATGACCTGTGTTCAAAAGCAGGATGAGATTTTAACAAGCAGTGTTGTCCTGTATGTTGGGGAATTCAGCAGCTGTTCATCTCTGGTGTCCTCCCTGAGCTTCTGAGGAGAGGTGAAGGTATTGATGTGACACTAAGGGATGCCTTTTCTTACAAAGCTACAGAAAGATGCAAGGGACACAATGAAAGTTCCTTGTTAGCAAAGGCCCTATTAAAATCAAGTCTGAAAGTTGATTTGAAACACTGTAGTGCTATTGTGTGGGTGTTTTTGTTGGTGATAATTTGTTTGGCTTTGTTGTTTTACATGAAGCGTTGAATTAGGAATTAGGTTAGCTGCTGCAGTTTGTGTTTAAGGGATCTGGTCAGGTCCAAATATTACTGCCTGTGAGTCAGTCTGCAAAGAGATGTGTGTGATTAACTTGAAGGAAGCAGATGGTACTGCTGGGGACAAAAAGGGTAGAGGAGCTTGTATGAGTAAATTGCAGCTCTGTTGCATGAAATACATGGTATTTGTTAGACACATTATATGGATATTGAAATTTGCAGGGCAGTAAATGGGAAGGAAGGGAAAATAGCGATAAAGGAAACATTTCAACATTGCTTTTTGCAATAAAGAGAATTTTCACTGTACCCAGACGTATATGCCTTTTTAGACAGGATGTGTAACACCACTGCAGGTAATAATAAAGTTACCAAATAGACTTTATATAAGTTTTGTAACTGCAGTTCAGTCTGGGGACTCAAAAGTAAGGTAATGGTTATGGTTAAGATAAACAAAGAACGATGTCAGCTAGTGTTAGCATCACCGTTTTGATTAAACTATATGATCCAAACAAAACAAAGGGATTTTTGTTGTGTTTGCCTAGAGTGCTTGTCTAGAGTGATTTGTCTTTCTACCTGGAAAGCCTTGTTATCTCCTTCAAAGACTCATATGCAGAACACAACACACACAGAAGGGACCCAGGAGACCAAAGGTAGTCTCATATGGTAGATAGGAAGTGTATGATTTCATGTGACTTTGAATAAAGGAAACATTTTGAAACTGAGTGTTTTTATAGTATATGCAATTAAAAAGGTGGCGACTTCATAGATGGACAGGAACACTGCATTCCTGAACGCTGTTCAGTGCTTCAAATTCAAGTTCCCTTTTCCTCTTTGAGAAATGCAAGACCAGATCTTTTCCCAGCAGTTGTGGTTACACTTGAAGAAATATATTCTCTCCGAGGTCACCTCACTCAAATCAAAGAAGCTGTAATTTAAAATGTACATTAATTTTTCTCAAGAAATACCAGTTGGGTGGTGAGGTAATGGAGCCTGCTTTCTATGGAGGTACATGGATACTCTTGCAACAAAAACTATGGTTGCTCCATTTTGGTTTTTGTGTTTGTTTTGCTTGTGATGTGTGGTAGAAAAAAAGAAGGTGAACGTGACTGGCAGAAGAAATTCAAAGTGCTTGTGAAAATAATGGCATAAATGAGCAAACAGTATATTTTGAGATGTGAATTTGAAATAACTTGGGCATTTTTTTTCCCCATTTGCTGTGATGAGGTGTATTAATTCCGAAAAATGCTCAGTCACGCATTGCAGCTCTGGGATTAGACTGAAATTTAATTAGCTCGGCTCGGTAAGGTAAATAAACGTACTGGTACATGAAGTGTAGATTTTTTTTTTTTTTTTTCCCCTGGTATTCTCTTGGACATGATTAAATGTCTGCGTATGCCGCGCTAACAAGAAATGACATGGTTGTGCTTTTCCTGCGGTGTGCTTTCTGGAAAATATTCTAAGAACTTTTCCTTAAAAAAAGAATTGTCTTGCATTATCCTTACAAGGTGAGACTACAGTTTTGTGAACTAGAATTAAGTAGTTTTTTGTACTTAGAGAATACACTCACTTATCTAATCAAGTGTGAATTTGCACAGCTTGCACAAAGACAGCTCTTCCATTAGCAGTAAGCCTGCTTGTTAGAGTTCAGTGGTTTACAGAATAAGGCAGAAAGGTAAGGCAGTGCATTGGACTAGGCTCTGCTGCTCTGCAACAGCGAAGTGTGCTTTGTTCTACCAACGAGGCTCCTGGCTGGAAGTCCAAGGTTTCTCCAAGGCATCTTTCTGTTCCACCTAAAATTGCCTCATTTAATTAATTTTTTGTTTTATTTATTTATTTTTTTTGCCTGTGTTTTGGAGCAAATTAGCTATATCTATGTTCAGGAATAAGGGTTTGTGGGTGTTTTAGCAGAAAAGACATTCAATTTATAAATACTGAATTGATTGATGGAGGATTAGAGGGGGAGAAACTTCTTGATATATTTGTTAGGTAGGCCCGTTTGTGAAGTCCTGTGCTGCTGTAAAGAACTTCAGGGAATCTTTTAGTGAGATCAAGCTTCTGCTTCAGCATAGATTCTTGATCTTAGGAAGATGGGTTCGAAATGTTAAAAATGTAGGAATCTCCTATGAAGTATATGAAGGAATATGCTTAAACACCCTGAGCCATTTTTCTGTGAATGTCATCCTTTTTATCTCAGCTTCTTGGCAGTGTGCTACATTGTCTGAGTGGCGATTATGTCTACTTTCCTGTTTGCTGCTTTGTGTTTCTAACTGAATGCCTCTTTTTTAATTTCTGTGGCAGCATCCCTTGCTCCTCCTCCCCCCTCCATCCTACAGGTAACTCCGCAGTTACCGCTAATGGGATTTGTGGCCAGAGTTCAAGAAAACAGTAAGTGTGTCGCTTCCTTGTGCCATGATTCAGTACTGCATGTGACTTTTGTTTTGAGTGGATGAGAGATGTGTCTGTGTGCAGCCAGAATTCTTCGCTGTCTGCGGATTTGTCAGAAGTTCCAAAGAAGCTGGGGGGGGGAGGAAATAATTTCATTGGTTTCACTGGAGGAACTTCCTTCATTGAACTTCATTGTCTCTAGTGTATTTTCACCGCTCCTTACGTGGGTGCTGCAGCCACTAGCCTGGATGTGACGCATTTCTTTAACCTGCAGCCGTAGTGGTAGGGGCCATTTCCTGGCTACAGAGCTGCTCCATTGCAGTTTCAGATACTCCTCCCCCGCCCCCACCCGTGGATGAGCCGGTGTTCGACGAGTCCCCGCCTCCACCCCCACCTCCAGAGGACTATGAGGAGGAAGAGGCAGCAGTGGTGGAGTACAGCGACCCATACGCAGAGGAGGACCCTCCTTGGGCACCACGCACCTACTTGGAAAAGGGTGGGTTTAAAGTTGCAAGGAACAGCGTGATTCTTTTTCTAATGGCCATTTGTATGCATGGCTGTTCAAACTGCCTCTGACAGATGCAAAAAAATGGTGCCCCTCTTCCTAAGGGGCAGGCATGTGACTCTTGAAGCTAAGACAACGGGTGTGCTCTTTGCACACTTACAGGGGGAGTGAGTGTGACTCAGGCACTTGTCTCTTAGAATCCAGCCCGTGCCTTAGAGGCATGCATGGACCCCTGGTATAGGGCCTGGAAAGTTCACCCAGAATCTTAGAAATGCGTGGATGTGCAGCCCCTTATAATGGCCTCATTACAAGGGGCTCAGTAAGCACAACATCTTTAAGGCATGAGTCCTTCCTTTTAGTGATGTACATACACAATACACAAAAATCTTGGCTATATTGTGTATCTTTTTTCTTTTTTTTTTGTGGGATTATGTGTATATAAAGTTTCTTAACAACTGCACAGGTATGACTGGAAAGTTTGCTGCAAGTTTGCTGTATGTGATGTACAAATGTTATCTGTGCAACGGTACTGATCTTCCACATTTGGTATTTGCCAGTGTTTTATTGCATTTCTTTGACTTTCTGAAGCAGCTTTTATCTGCTCCTGTATGAAAAAGATGTTGATACAGTAGGCATGCATTTTATTTTAGAGAGGCGCTACACTGTTTTCTATTTCATAAGTTGTTTTCACTTACGTTGCTATTATGTACCATGGGAATGACATCTAAGTAAGGGAACTGCACTTGAGCATTGTATAGAAATGTGGAGGTGACTGAGGTGCGTGCTTGTACTTCTTGTAACAGCCCATCCTCTGTTCTTTTCTAGTGGTTGCCATCTATGACTACACGAAGGACAAAGAAGATGAGCTCTCATTTCAGGAAGGTGCCATCATTTATGTCATCAAGAAGAATGATGACGGTTGGTACGAAGGGGTCATGAATGGAGTGACAGGGCTCTTCCCAGGGAACTATGTGGAGTCCATCATGCATTACTCAGAGTGAAGACTAGAGGACAGAGCGCTGCATCTCCTGCTGCAGGAGCTGTCAGGGCTTCATCTCCACCAGCCTCTGGGGCTCCATCCAAAATAGCAGAATGAAGGATAATTGTAACAACCACTCCTTTTTTTTTCTTTTTTCTTTTTTTTTTCCCCTCCCTCCTCATTATAGAACAGTAGTGTTTTGAGTTGTTTGAACAAATGGCTCTTCCAGCTGCCAGCAGAGGCTATCGTGAGCAATCTGATGCTGATGTAAGCTGACCCATTCAGATCTAACAAACTCATTGAGTAGCTGATATTTCCTTCACTCCCATTCTGACTTCTTGACAGGCTCTGGGATCTCTCTCAGGAATCCTGCGCACCGTGGTGGCACTATGTTTGGCAGCAGTGCCTGGCACTGGGGATGTCCTGGATGCTTGTGGTGAAGGGTTGCTGGCTGGTGGATGTCCCTCCTGTTTCTATACTACACTCCTGTGCAGCTGGAAGAATGCTTGTGTGTTAGCAAACACAGGGATTTGTATGCAAAGCTGTTCATGTACCTGACTTCCTTACAGTTGGTTGCATCTTTAGCAAAAATACTTCTGCAGCTGCTCTGCTTGTGTAGGCTGACACAGGCACGCAGAGCTGGCTTTGGTTCACTCACCCTTTAGGTTAGACAATTACGATGGCTGCAGCCCAGAGGACCCTTGCCCCCATTTCCTCATCTTTTGAATGCAACAGGTTTGGTTTTGGTTGTGCACTGATGTAAATGTGCTGCTCCGCACCGAGCTACCTGCTGTGGGTGCTGCTGGGTTGACTGGAACTCACAGATGCCATTGACAGTGAAGGTGAAGTTTACAGGTCCTTCTGGGGTCTGATGATAAACTCTAGGGGCTGTGATCTAAGGTTCAGATCTACTCACGCCTGCTTGCACTAGAGAAACATACCCCCAACTTTAGTCTTATGCACAATATAATCTTAAAAATCCAATCAGGTATTGTAAATTGGCTTTTTTGTACTTGATGACTAGATTTGCATATGTACTGTGAGAGCCCTGTGCGGAGGCAGGACAAACGGCAATTGTCGTCTTCATGTCTGTTGCCAAAATCTCTTCAGTGGAAGTAAAAAGGGCTGTTGTTGTGTACTGGTTTCCCATGGAAATCCAAGCAGTAGCTAGAAGTAGTCCTGGCTCTTCTCCCGGTCCTCTCCATTGCTTATTATGAAGAAATAGGTATTTTAACTGTGCTTGTGGATCCAGGGTGGAGTAATAACAAGTGGCTCTGGGTTGATAGTTTGCTTTTTAAGTCTCAGTTAAAAATGCTGCTCGGTGATTCTGTCAGTGTAAAATGATAGCTATGCTAGTCTGCCCTCAGGAAGGACTAAATACTGCCTTTGGTTGAATGTAATGCATTAGCAGGACAAACTGATTAAACCTCCTGTTGTAGTCCTGCTGCTCCACAAATGGAGCTGACCTCTGCACTGCCAGAGCCTCCTGGGCCAGGGACACAGTCCTAGACAATGTCTGACTTCCATCTGACCAGGTTCCAGCCAATACTAACTGTCAAAGGCAAGGTAATATTGCTGCCTTCTTCTGAAGCCTATGTGTGAAACAGCAGTACAGAGAGCACTGCCAGCACTGAGTTTGTGATGATACTGGCAGCGGGGCTGGGTACTTCACACAAGCCCCCTGCCCCTCCTTGGCAAGCAGTGCAGTGCCAGGTTGGAGGCACATGCTTGGTACAGACTTGCTCAGGGAGAAGCCATAGCTCCTCAGGGGGGAAGAAAGAAGAAACAGTGAGGTGTGCTTGTAGGAGGTAGGTGAATTTGATCGTCTGCTGTGAGCTCACAGAAGAGTGAGTTAATTCCTGTGACAGTGAGTGAAGAACTATGTTGGTGGAAACCTACAAGAAGTACAGCTTTGAAGGAACCTGTGTAAAGACAGAAGTTACTTTCTCCCCTGCTCAGTCCACAGCTGTGTAGCCAAAACACTATTCTTTTCTTTCTGGAAGCTGTTGGCATTACTATTTGGAATAAATGCTAGCCAGAAGAGATACTTTTCTACTTTCCTTTGCAAAAGCTTCTGTCTTGCAGCAAGACCAGCAGAAGCAGCCACGTTCAGTTCCTTCAGCCCATCATTTCTCTAGGAGCACACCTACAAACCCTGGTTGTGCTGTAGCCGGAATGTCTGTTTCCAGTGTCACAGGACATGCCTACACTTTTTGCACAGGTCAGTGGTTTCTGGAGCCTGGCTAGAGATCGGGGTGATTGCACCGCAGCAGTACTACACAGCCACCCCCTGAGCACCAAAGAATTGTGTTTTCCAGGACTGTCAAAGCTTCCCTGGCTTCTTCTGTCCTGAGTGTGTTTTTGGTGATAGCACACAGTGCTCAAATGTACTGAGTTATGGCAGCTTAATGAGTTACTAAATGACAGCTAATACTCTCTCCTTGTGCACCCACATTCCAGCTGGGAGGTGATGAAATGCTGAAATATGTCTTTAACTCAGTCTGTCAAGAGCATGCGCTTGAACACTTCTGACTGACAGGTGGTGACTGTGTGTACTTAGTGTGTGATGTGCTCAGCTGGTTGTGTACCTTGTGAGTTTTGTGTGTTGGGAGCTGTCAGAGCAGAGCGGTGTGAACTCTGGAAAGTGCTGCATGCTTGTTGGAGCTCAGGACAGAAGGTGAGGCTGCAAAACCTTGAAGGTGAAATGTGGGAAGCTCCCTGGAAGGCTGGCTTTGAGAGGTTAGTTTGGTCTCCGTTGATAGCATTTAGTTTTTTGTCCTCTAAGAGCTGCTGTGGATGGAATTTCTGGGTCACCTCCTGCTGGTTTTATGCTTTATTATGCAGTACTAATGCAAAGAAGAGTTTTATGCGTACTTTTAATTTAGTACAGATCTTAATTCTGTGGTTTGTTTGGGGGTGATGTGATGTTATGTTCATAGACCAGGCCAAGGTAAACAAGCTTTTTGTATTAATGTTGCATAGACTGCATGCTAGCGAAGTCAGTGAGGGTTGTGTTTTTAATTTTGTCCCTCGTGCATCTCCTTCTTAGAAACCTTCCTTCCCCACTTTATTTACATCTCCTTCTAAAAGGGGGTTTAGGGAAGTGGAGAGAAAAAACAATGCCCTCATAGATGCAAACTTCTCTTCACTGAGTTCTACCACAACTGGAGATGTTCAGCATCAGCCGTCAGTCAAAGCAGTGGGTATGCATGTGAGAGAACTGGGGGAAGGAGACACTCCAGAATAGCCCAAAGAGTGCTACGTGGCCAAAAGAAGCTTTTCTCCCTTTTTGAGAGCTACACTGCCCACAGCCAGCTGCTTTCATTGTGCACAGACAGGCAGGAATCTAGCTGCAGATTTTGCTTTCATTTGCTGTAGCAGAGATTTTCTTCCTTACTCTCAGCCCTCCTGGGACAAATCTGCTGCCCCTCTGACATGTGCCTGCATTAAAGGATGCCCACAGACTGTCCCCAGATAGTGCTGAAGCAGGCTATTTTGATGTCTGTGTTCAGCATCAAGGTGGCTAAGGTTACACATATCTGACCCATCGATTTTTATTTTTTTCTTCTTGTCCTTGATTTGATCATCTTTGTTTCTTCTTTCTTTCTTCTTTGTTGCCACAGAGGGGTGAGAGGGGCAGGAAAAGCAAGCAGCCTATTTTATGCTTGAGCGTCCCAATGATGCTTCCATGCCCACTAGCTGGAGCAGGCACTGGAGAACATAGACACTGAGGAGCCATTGCTCTCAGTGGAGGACAAAAGGTGGAGCATGGCCCTGGGACTCAGCCTGTCTTTGTGCTATGTGCTAACAAGGAAGCAGCTGAGCTGTGGGGGTTCCCTGAAATGGCTGGAGATTGCTGCTGGTTTGCACCATGGCTCCTGCACTGTCCCGAAGGGCTCTGGCAGGATGGTGATGAATAGCTGGAGAACAAGTGAGCTCTTGCCACAGAGGTTTGTTCACTTTTCACACCTCCTGAGAATTTTCTTTGCTGCCAAGGGCTCTCCCAGTACAGTGCTTCTGTGACTAAGAGGATGTGCCTGTCTTCTGCTTGTGCCAGCACACTGGTCTTGTGAGACAGGGCTACCTTGACTGTTTGCAAGTAGGCAGAATGCTTGGCCCCCTGCCTAGTGTGGTTTTTCAGCACTTTTGTGACAGCCGAGAACCAAAGTTGACATTGGCAACAATGCAGCTTCTGCAAAGTGGCACTTTTATTTAGGGTGCTTTAGCTGAGCTTGAGAAGAGAAGCGGTAGCAGGACTGGTGGTTCTTTTCTGGCAGAGGGTGTGCTGCCTGCCTGCCTGCTGTTCACCTGTGCTGGAGAAGGGTTGTGCTGGTGCAGCTTGCTGTGCTTCTGCGGTGTCTTGCACCTATGCCGGAAGGCAGGTTATTGCTGTGCTCTTCCCAGCAGCTTCCACCAGTTCCTAGCAGATGCTGCAGATGCACCTCTTCCCCTAGAAATGAGCTGCAGATGTAAATCAAATGCAAAACTTTTACCTTTTCCTTCTGGAAAGGACAAGACTTTTTGTTGCTTGGTACCTAGCAGCATCATCAGCACAACTTTTTTGGAAGCTGCTAGAGGATGCTGTTGTAAAGAGTGTAGAGCTCTGGCTTCAACTGGGTTTGTTGAGTGTGGAGTCATCAACTGAGGACTGTAGCATTTAATGAAATGTTGCAAAACCCATGCAGAGGCTTTAGTTCTTACGTTGACAACAGCGGCAGAGGGAAACGTGCAGAACTATTGCATTCACAAAGGCAAATCCTTAATGTTGAGAAAAGGCAGTGTTGTAAAACAAACAGCATGAGCAGGAAGGTGATGGAATGTAGTTTACAGGGAGCCACATTACAGAATTTATCGTGCTTACAATGTACTTTCCACTTACCCCACACCCTTTGGCATCACTCAGTATTTAGGCACAGCCACATTTTGTGGCTACAGTGGTATTATACAGAGGTCAGAATAGTGCAAGAGGGAACTTTTTTTCAATAGCTGGTTGGTGCATAGCAATGGTCCTTTTGATTTTTACAGTTGCAAGAGTAGTGGGACCCTCGTCTCCTGCCTGTGGGAAGGTTGCCGAACACTTGACGCAGCCAAGTTTTGCCAACTGCTGTTGCAAATAATTCAGACCATGACGTTCTGCATTAATGCAAACAAGCAATGTGTTTTGTGCAACTTTCTGCAAATGCAAGAGCTGTGTTTGTTTGTTTGTTTTATTTGGTGCTCTGAACATACTCATTAAGACCTTCGCTTATTCCAACATGGGTTACAGGAAGGTAAAAAGTCAGCAGCAGCCTATTGGCCAGAGGTAAGCCTACACCCAGCATCCTGCTGGACAGGTATGTGGTGACTCCGCTGAAATACGGGCAGTACGTTTCCTGTTTCTCTTAAAACCTCACAAAAATCCTTCTATTTACGAATGAGGAAGAGCTGTGTACAAATCCATTTCCATTACAGCGCCTTGCTGAAGTGCTGACATCTGAGATTTTTTTTTTTTTGTAAAGCCCAAGTGCTTCTTTTCACATTTGAAAAAGTGTCTTTTGCAACTTGCATGGACAAGTAGTTTCTATGAATTCTCTGGAAATGTTAGTGTCTAACATGGATTTTTTTTGTCCATGTACTTTTTTCTGAAAGCAGAACCCCCCCCCCCCCCACACACACATCTGGGTTGCAGTCGGAAGGGAAGCACTCTGTGCTTTTATTTTGGCACTGCTGATGCAGTGGAGGAGTGCAGAGCCCACTGTAAATGACTGAGCCTGCGAGACTCTGGGGAGCTGTGTGCTGCCGGTAACATTTTATTGTGTGTGCCATTTGAACCATCTTCCAAGTGATTGCAAGACCCAATTTTTAAATTTTTTTAATTGTACTTGGAATTAACTGTTGCTGTGTACTAAACCCTCTTGTTACGAGCCCTGAATAAAAAGAACAAAGCACACACTATGGTGTTCTGTGAGTGTGCCACCAGTGCGTCACGTTCGTTGTCTTTTGCTACAGGCTTTTCAACATGTTGAGGAATGGGGAGACGTGGCTTGTGTATGCAGGAGCACTGTTCAGAGCAGGTGAGCTCAGCACTTCCCACAGTCCAGGTTTGAATACTGGCATCCAGCTGGCAGCCTTCAGCAGCTCACACCTCCACTTCTGTATGACTGTACTTCCTGTCATTTGCCACTGCTAGGACACCAGTTCCTTTTTCCAGCACAGGTGCCCATGTTGCTTTCACAGCTCTGAGCTGCTGTCCTCTAGTACCAGCTTTACTTTTAGGCTAGGATTCTTCTGAGCTGGGTGGAACACTGTTCTTCCTCTTCACCTTTCCCAAGCACCATTCTGTATCACCAGCATTTAGGCAGAGCTCACTACCTTGAGGTCTGCAGGAGCAAAGCAGCTTCTCTTCTTTCAGTGGTGACATGAGTGCCCTGGGGCCATGGACACACCAACTAATTTCCTTGCAGTGCAGGCAGCTGTGCTTGTGGTACCAGTTCTGCTCAGGGAGCGGAGTTCCCTTTTTGGTACATGTGCAGCTGCTGCTGATTTTGGCTCAAGGCAGAGGTCACCTCAGTTTCACATGTAAGCCCAAGTACCTCAGCGTCTCTAAGAATTAGTGCCCTACGTGAGCAGGAATTCAGTCTGACTTCTTTCATCTTAAATTTCAAATCCCTGCAGTAGCATCTCACGAGTGCTGCACAACCAGCCTCGGTGCATCCCCCATGGAAGGGTACAGCAGAATGAATTCCCTACAGTGGACCCCAGCGAGGGGCTTCCCCAGCACTTACCAGCCATCAGCTGTTCGTGCAGAGCAGAGCTGAACCAAGTAGTGCCAGGACCTTGTGCATCTGAGGAAGAAGGCAGATGGAAAAGGTAAGCCTTCGCTCTGGGTCTTCTTTAGACCTGTGGCTGGTATGCACAGTGCTACTGGTACAGCCAGCTCTGATCCACTAGAAAGAGCTGTGCAAACGAACAATAAATAGCACTTGGATCAAGAATGAGCAACCTGTAGCGAAGCAGGGACCCTGTAGAAGGGAACCGCTGCTGCCCTGAGAACAGAAAGTGCGTTCTGAAAAAGGAAAAGGGCAAGACAGAGGATTAAAACGAATTATTAAATTTAACTACATCTTTATTGAATTGTGCATATTCCATTGTATAATGATCTATATTGGGTACTCTATAATGTATTTCTTTTGTCCTCTCTCATGCTTAAAAAAGTATATTTATACATATATTTATATATATTTATAATATGGCAAAGCTCCCCCCAACCTGAAGCTAGCAGTCCAGAAGAGCTTTGATTTTTCTTTTTTGGAAAAGGAAGAAGAGGGGAGGCAATCCCATTGAAAGACAGAATGTGCAATTTTCTTTTTTAAAGCAGTAAACATGAATGTATTTACAGCACTCATCACAAGTTTGCTGTACAGACAAATCATCATTGCAGTGACACTTTCTTCTTACATTTCCATCCCCAGTATCGTACAGGATATCACTAGTGGCTGCTAACAGTAATTAGTGTAAGCCATAAAACAAACCGCTGCTCCAGTTAATTTCTGGTCCATGGCAGTCCACGAGGAGGAAACCTAAGATTTCAATTGTAACTTGTGAAAGTATTGATTTTCCTTTTTAAAGTATAAGTGCTGCACCAAATTAGCAACAAGGGAGTCTCTGAGCACAGGTTCTCTAGCTAACCTGTCCTTTGCCCATGCCCCTTGCAGGTCTGTGGTCAGTTACCTACACCGGTGAGTCAAGGCAAGGGCTGCAGGGCAGCTGACAGCAGCAGCCCTGTTCTCCTGCCACACAGCAGCTGCAGCCCCTGGCCACTAAGCCTCAGAAGCAGCTGCTGCAAGCACATCTGCGTACCTGAAATTTAGCTCTGAATGCATCTTTGGCATCTTAGGAATTCCTGAGTGAGAGAGAACCATTTTCCACTATAAGGAACAGTTGGTTCAATTCCCAAGTGTGGTAACAGACAGGTTGCCTTTAAGTGTTAACACTTAAGGGGGTTTCCAAAATCTGTTATTCAAGTTTCTTCTCACTCATTCCCCTCACTAAATCCCTGCTGCAGGGGACCGGGCATAGATACAGCACCAGTTCCTGCCTCCCAATTCTTCTCTAGCTCACCTCATCAAGGACATACATACAATTCTCATGAACAGAGCTCTCTGAATCCTTTTTCCCGCAGTAGTGGCAGTTACTTTAATTTACATGTGATGGCCAATCATGTGTTGTCACCTCATTTGCAACTTAGTGGCTTAACCTTTTCAAAACTAGACAAAGCCTGTGTCTCACTGGATCACAGTATTAGTGAGCGCTGACCCCCGCTCTGTAATGCTGGTTTTGTCACTTTTTTTTTTAACCGAAGGAGAAAAGGAACTCAGAACAGAAAATTATTCAATTTTAGAAAAATGTAATTACGTCTCTAAATTAAAAAGTTTAAAAACCACCAGCATCTTATAGAAACGTGTAAGGGAAAGCTGTAGTGTTCAATGCTCTCTGGACTGCGGTCTACTCCAAGTGAAAAAAGGAACGCAAAGCTGAGCACCAGGAGCCGCAATAAGGAAGCTCCTACCACCAAAGAAATAAAACTGCCCTTGCCCCCATGTTAGGAGCTCTGTTTGAGCAAGAATAGAATTCTACATCTTTGCAATGAGGAAAAAAAATAAGAAAGAAAAAACACCACCAAGAAAACGAAAATGCTCCTATGTTCTGATTGCATCTTCACTATCTTCTGGCAGGAGCTTACATTGCTCTTGTGCTTAGACAGACAAAACTCCAAGAAAGAACGTATGCTGACAAGGTGGAAGTTGCGCACATTTAAACCGAACAGAAAATACTTTCATAAACTACTGCTGCTACTTTGAAGTAAACACTAAAAGCCAGGAAGAGCATCAAGTGTTGAAAATTCTGCAGGTAACTAACTGAATCAGAATACCACTACAGCTCTACGAATTTGGCTCTGTGCTAACAATATTTTCAAATGGTAAATCTTATTCTCTACCACAGCAGATGTTCTCCAGCTATAGTTAAAGCCACTGAGCCATACAGTGCCCCAATTAATCAAGGAGATGCAACTGATTTTAATGCGATTCAGTACAGGCAGTAATGCTCAAAGTAAGACTCACTTATTACCTTACTCAAAATAAGAGAATTTTACCTGTAATGGCACCACCGAAGTACAACAATTTAAGTCTATGCAGTTTTCTATAATAAGTAGGGGGGAAAAAAAATCTCTTTTTTGCCTTTCTGCAGTTGAAATGGCACTTTTGGTTCCTTAACTGTGGAAAGAAATAATTTTAACCCAGAACAAGACTGGCCACTCTGATTTGTGCTGCCTGGTCGCCTAAGAGCACAGAACAAAAAAACTGAAAAAACAACACCACCATCACTCCACGCATGCAACTCCACAACAGCAAATCTTAAAATGCACTTGTTAAAATATTGCTCCCTCTCCCATTAGTCCTGAAACCAAAGCGATTCAGATACCTTGATGTCTCCCTGATGTGTCAGTTGTTCCCTGGTGCTCTGCAGGAAATTGCACAGTAAGTTCAGGAGGGGAGCTCTTTGGCTTTGAGGCTGCGCACCAAGTTAGAGCAAGTATTCTTTTGTTGCGTGAGGAAGCTACTGCACAGAGGAAAGCAGGTAATTTCCATGTTAAAGAACTGAAATAACTAGATTACTTCTTTCTTTTCTGTGGGACCTGGGCCTCCTTCCTGTTTTGAAAGACAAAACAGAAGATTGGCACGTCCACCTCAAACACGTCATCAATTATTTGTTTAGAACCACTTGCTAAAAAGCTTTCTTATTCTCTCTTTTATCCCCTCTGGTTACTGGTGTTATGAGAGCCTAGTTTTCCCTTCCAAAGCAATTCCCCAAGAGCAGAATTAAAATGGAAGGCTGTGAGCCCCTACTTTCTACACCCATACCGCATGCAGAGAACTCCTCTCTCTGCTGGCTGAACAGAACCCTGCTACCTGCCTGCCTGGCAGAGAGGAAAGTGGAAAGAACGGGCACTGGAACAGAGTACAGAATACCACTATCTGCTCTCATCAGCTCCTGCAGAAGCAAGGCTTTCCTTGATATTACGAGTCAAAGGGTACATATACATGTAATTACAGCTATCCATTTTCAGCATTCTAGGATGAAAGCATCTGCTATCTTTGTGTACAGAGTATGCTAGCTCAGCTCTCACCTATTCATTTTAGTAGTGCCAAAAAGATTACAGCCTGGTGTTTGCAGCAAGAAGCATCTGGCTGTACGTCTGAAATTTGGCTCCTTTACTTTCTGATGATTTTAGCAGAGAAAATGGTAGAATTCAGAGACCGGTGCACAAGGTCAAAAATAGCTCACTTGTAAATAAGGCATACATATTTGCTGTCATAAAAACAGTAAACACACTGGAAAAGCAAGTTATGTCAACAGGTCTCACAAGGTGAAAAGGCAGCCAGGTTTTCCAAACCACTCCATATCCAAATTTCACTGCTCACCTGAAACACTTGCTATGTTTCTATATGACTACTTACTAATGAAAGAAGTTGTACTAAGAAAGGTGCCACCTTTGCTGACGCTCATTCTTTGCGCTGTAAAGTTGGTGTTCAATTTCTGTCTCCCAGCAAGCTCTTTTAGCGGCCTGCAAAATTAAGCATGGATTTACTGTCTCATGGGAGATACTGGGTTAGTGAACTCGGGCACAGGAAAATAAAAAGAACAAAGCGCAAACACCTCTGAAAAGCCTGCACTCAAAACACTGCTCTGCCAAACGCAAATCCCAGAGGCACCTGCGCTGAATGAACAGAAGAAAAAAACGGACCTGTCACCCACCAGTGGAACTGTTTTGCAGGGAAAGAAAAAAAGGAGATAAGCGGAATTCCCTGATTGCTCTCGTCTGGGAGCACGCACTGTCAGCTCACGCATGCACCCTACCAGGAAGCAGAGAACGCGCCCACCTGCCTATCGCCAGTAACGGCTGGGGAGTTACGACTGCCTGCACACACTTTGCACCTCTGGTGGGTATGAGCCCCACGAGCTGCGTACAGTACCAAGCAGCAGGAGGACCGATGTAGAAAATTACAGCACCCATGAATTCCAGTATAGCTTAACAATTTTTTTATGAACTTATTAGCCAGCTATACTGAGCATGCTCAAAATCAACAACACAAATGCTTTTAAGGACACTTCATAAGCACAAAAATAGTAGAAACAAAAATCTGTGAACAATCTGAAAGATAGAAAAAAAGTGCCTTTCCACAGCAGTGCTTTAAAAATGCACACAACGGTGTACCCTTATTGCTCAAAAAAACTAGTCTGAAATACTAAAATAATTTCCAGAGGTGCTGACAGAGATTTCAATAAGGGATATGAAACGGGAAAGCAGAGACAGCACCATTGGTTTTTCTCTTTTCATGATGCACTTACTTATTTAAAATTATATGGTTACAGATGTGTCATTTTCCTTCCAATTGGCAAACTAATAAATTGGCCTACTGATAAATTATTCACAAATTTTATTTTCTTATTTAGATTTTTAAAAAACTATACAAAAAGGAACAGCAGACCCTCTCACAATGTTTCTATCAGCCTGGATTTCTCTAACAAGAGCGTAGTCTGTCTCTTATTTTACACACTTGAAGACACCGTCGGGTTAAACTACTGCCTTAGTTTCACTGTTTGGGGGAAGGAAAGCATGTAATAATATTTGCTTTTGGAGAAAAGGTAAACAACAATAAAATCCTTCTGACATCTGAGCCTCGACGGCATCCCTGTCGTGACCAAGGAAGTTATAACAACCAAGGATGGCCTAGGTACAGGCCAATATTCTGCCTAACTTACTTACATAGATTGTGTACCACTACCCTGTAAGGAGCATGCATAACACACAAGAGCACTTACGCTAACTACACTAACTTACAGGCCATGGCTAAAGCAGCATAATGAAACTTCTGAAGTGCAAACAAAGGACTCTGGTACCTGATGCCATGATTGTGACTCTGTGGCAAACAAAAAAAAAACAAAGCAAATATTTCCTACTCATGCAGCCCCTTAAAACTGCCTGCAAATGTTACTTCCTCTCAAAGATTTGTTTTTCCCAGTCCTCCCCTTGACTGTTAGAAGTGCAACTTCATAATTAACAGCTTTATGCGTTGGTCAGTTTCTGGCAGGTCAAAGAAAAGAGAACTGCAGCTATGCTTGCCTCAAGTTACCAATCCCTCCTCTCTTTCTCGAAAGCAGTGTTTCCTGACAGCTACTAATGAATCACAAACAGTGCTTTTAACTGCTTCTAGACGCTTGTTTCTGTAAACGCAACACATGTTGTTGGGCATAGACAGTGTGAGACTGCAGTACGTATGTTCATTTGAGAACGTAACGCTCTCTGCCGAGGCCTACCTGTTCGCTCAGGGAAAGAGTTACACGTACAAGTGGTGCATCCACAGGGGTCAGCCTTGTGGGTCGGCACTGGTAGCAGGAGTCCTGGCAGCTTTCAGAAGGGGTTAACACAAATAGTCACCTTGCGTCATAAAAACAAATGGTCAAGCCTACTATAAAGTTAAGATGCATAATGGATTGGAATAATATACACTTATCCTAGTTACTTCATGGACAAATAGCTTTGAAATAATTTGTAGCAGTGTATATTTTTAAACTATTTGGAAGGGAGGGGGAGGTTCTTTATAGTATAAATATATTTCACTCCAGCCCACTATATATAAAATCTATTTTCTTCCTCAGAACATACTCATTTTCAGTAGTATTATGACCAGAATGTTTTGGTATGTTGCGTTTGTATTTTTCCATCAGTGACCAACATACAGTTACTAGCAGAACATCTCAACTCTGCACCATTTACCCATCACAAACTGCCAAACTGTTTGTGTTTGGCTTTTTTTTTTTTTTTTTCTCCCCTGCTTCTTTTTCTTTCTTTCTCCTTCTTTCTTTAAAGTGCCCCCTACGGTTTCATCTTTACAATCAGATTTGACTGGTTACAGAGTCCGATTCCCAATAATATAGCAACTGAAACAATAAATACGGATCTACAAAAACATTCTGGTTATCTTCTATAATTGCAATGAAATATATCACAATATATTATATACCTACACTTATAATACATGCACAAACATGTCTCACATAGACAGACACTACAAAAAATTATCTTCCCCCTTGAATGCAGAAAAAGTAAGAAAAAGGGATTTTGGTCCAATCCAGATGAAGGGTAAAAGAAATCAAAAATGTTAAGTCAACGCCCCTCTACCCGCCTCCCCCGATAAAATACTGAGAACCCCCAGCCCCCAGCTGTTTTGGCCTAGCCATGAGAGGGTAATGCCTCTATCTTGTAACTGCAGCCTTGGCTACAGTTTGAGATCACCTCTTTTGACAGGGCTATTGTCCACGTCCCCACATTCTCTCCAAGTGCACAACATCACGGGTTGGCTGAGCACAGAGCAGACCACAAGTCATGGAGAGCACCAGCTCCAGGTGACCGACTACCAGTCCCGTGACAGCTTAGTGTTCTGATCCCTTTTGGGAGGTGCAGGGGGTGGCCCCCTCCGTAATGTTGCATAGCCGGATATATGACTGCCCCCAAAACTGCTCGTCTTCTGCTGGTCAGCCAGGAGCTCCGGTGGGGGTGGCGGCAAGGCCATATCGTCCATGGTGGCAGTGGGCTCTGCTCTGGACATCCGTGCAGAGGAGAGTGAGCCGTGCCGGGTGATGGATTTCCGCTGCAGCGTCCGGTTGAGGTCTGCCAGGAATCCTGGCTGAACGCTAAGGCTAGACTTGGGTGAGGTGGGCACTTGGGGGCCAGGTGTTGCAGGTGACTCTGCGACATCTGCCTGCGTCAGCCGAGTGCTGTCGTTCCGCTTAGGACGTGTGGGTGGTGGAGCTTTTTTAACTGATGGTTTCGACCATGCCTGAGGTTGGGGGTTGACCACAGCAACTTTTGGAGAAGTGCTGCCTGAGAAAACAGATGGTATCTCAACAGGTGGGAGAGGAAGATCTATTTCAGGTGGTGGTGGTGGAAAGTCTGAATCCGATGGCGGAGAAGGAAATTCAACCATGGGTTCCTTCCCAGATACACCTGGAGCAGGAACCTTGGCTGGGATCCCTCCCTGAGGAAGGACAATGGGCAAGCTCACACCAGAGAGATTGAGCTTTCCAGGCTTTGGAGGGGCCACAGGAGGCGATGACTCCTTTGATGGAGACCCTGATGGCTCTGGTGGGTGTGCAAATTTGCTGACAAGGCGGTCCACTGAAGGTCTCTTGGACTCATTGTACTCAGTGGAGCTGGTGGACTTGATGCTGGAGTTCCGCTGAGGTGTTGGAGGCGGTTTCTTTGCTCCAGGGCTTGATGTCTTGCTGGTCTTTTTGACTGGAGACCCTGATTTGTCAGGGGGGGGAGAACCTGCAGAGGTAGCTGGGGAAGGAGGTGGAGGAGGAAACACTAAGCTGCTCTCTGGTGGAGGAGGTGGGAAATCCGGTGAGGGAGCAGAGGCAGGCTGCCATTTGGGTTTTGCCTTCACCGCTGGAGGTGACTGGGGTGCCACACTCAACGGAAGGGGTTTCAGAGGCTGGGGCTCAGTGGCAGGTGGGGTGGGAGGAGGTGGGAACTGGCTGACTATCTGCTTCACTACTGACGGCACTGGGGATTGAGGGGATGGGGGAGGCTTCGTAGAAAAACTCTGTTGCTTCGGAAATGTTGGGGGAGGAGCGGGGCCTGGAGGGGCCGGGGGCAGAGGAGGCACCTGGGGAGATGTGACACTTGGCTGTTTCTTAATTGCAAGAGGCAAGGGAACTGGCACAGGGGAGGTGATGTGTGAGACCCCCGGTGACGCTGCCTTCCTGCTAGGCTGTGGGGGGAGAGCTGTCATGAGAGGCTTTGGGGGTGCTTGGGGTGGTGGTGGGGCAGGCACAGGGGGAGGAGGTGGTGGCAATGGTGAGGCAGCAGCAGCAGCTGCCTGACTTATATTTGGTTGAACCTGATGGATTTTGGGAGGGGGCGGCGGAGGCGTGAACTGTGGTACAGAGGGGGCAACAGGTGCTGGCTTCAGCTGTGCCATGGCTGAGCCCGGTGTGGGGGGAGGAGGAGGAGGGGGTGGAGGTGGCATGACTCCATTGGGCGGCACCAGTATCTGAGGCTTGCCTGAGGACGGAGGGGGCAAGGGGGGCTGCTGTGCAGCAGCAGGGGCCTTGGAAAAAGGCCCACCGTGCTGGGCAGCATTCTGCAGCCTGGTGATGGTGCTGTACTTAACAAACATGGCAGCAGGCGAGGCAGCAGATGGGGTGGCCTGGCTGGGGAGCGGAGGTGGGGGAGGAGGAGGAGGGGGTGGCGGGGGAGGAGGTGGAGGGGGTGGGGGAGGGAGTGGGGGGGATGGCTGCGATGCTGTATAGGGGGTCATGACTTTTGTCTGTGGGGACACAGGAGGTGCAACAGAGATGAAGGGGCGACCTGCAGGCTCCATTCGGGCCTATTGGGAAGGGATTTTTAGTGAAAGTAGAGAGGGAGAAAAAGATAGAGAGAGAGAGGGAGGGAGGGAGACAAAGAGATTATGAAGTCAAGATCTAAATGTGCCTATCATTAAAAATTAAGTGGCAGGATTACAGCATGCAAGAACATTAGGAAAACAATGCAGCAAGAGATAGTCCTTTATGCTGACAAGCCTGAACTGTGCAGTATGGCCAGCCAGGCCAGTAGGGGGGGCTGACAAGAATCACCAGGGCCAGGTCTACTCCAAGCTATGCTGAATGGCAGGGAGAAAATACGTTTTCCTGAGGGACAGGCAGCTGTACCAAGTGAGAATCACTGATCCTCCAAGCAAGCGTAATGAATCAAACCGAACACTGCCCGGCGCGCCCCTGGCCACAACAAATGACACCATGCAGAGCAAGAGCCTGCAGGCATCTCTTCACTCAGTAAGACTGGCCTCCCTGAGCGTCTGGCAAGCCTTCATATTGTTAGCTAAGGCCTTAACACTGCTTAGCATTACAGAGCGCAGAAATCCTGAACTGCTCTAAAACACATAAAGAGCAAGCTCTGTCGAGTACTTCTGAGATCCTTCCATTCCACGTGCTCTGACATCAAATACTGTCAAGGAAAAAAAAACTGAGGAAAAAGAGGGAGTAATGAAGCTTCCTAAGAAAATTTCCCCAGAAGGAAACGCTTAGAGACAGTTAGCTTGGAAAAGAAAAGCTAAGCATGCAGCTATTATGTTATTCAGAAAAAAGACGGACTGGGGAGATCTGTATAAGGGAAACAGCAATGGAAAAGCGGCAGGCGATAATGCTTTAGTCTACTTGTTGGGTTTTGTTCTTGTTAAATTGTTCCTCTAGAACTGTAAGCCTACATTCTTATTAAAAATGAAAAAGATAATATTCAGGTTTATCAGAACTATAACTACCTTGTACAAAGGGGTTTGCTACAAGCCAAGTTGTCATCTTCACAGTGCACAGCTTAAAATCATGCATTAGAAATGCAATACCAACATGGCAACTAATCGCACTCAGTACCTATACTTCACTGGTAGATATTTTGTCACAAGTTTGCCCAATTACTCTCATTTGTGCTGCATACGTTTGTTTACAATTGGTTTAAACACAGGTGCACAGTTTCTATATGCACAGGGATGACACAAAAATGTTAGAGTAAGAAACAATAAATACTAATTTACAACAAACACGAGGTGTGCCTCTACCCGTCACATTAAGCCCACAGGGCAAGAGCGTACGTAGTGCTGGAGCTACATCAGTGTGTTCACGCAAGCAAGGGGAGATCTTGATCTCTTGCATATTGTTAGTCTGTAATTACCATTCTCCCAATCACTCAAGTTAATGTATTTTCAAGTAGCAGCCCCTGACCTTAATTCTGCACTGTATAAGGCACCACGGGTGTGCTGACCTCAGCTGTGCTGAGCTTCGCTTTTGATACCTGAGACAGCAAAAGGCAACAGGAAAAATAAAAGCAGCATAAAACAGATAGGGAGACTGAGGCATAAAAGAACAGCTATCTCTGAACAGCAAGATTGTAGAGAATCTGAAGCAGGGAACTGTCCCTCGTGCCTTGTCACGTAAAGCACACAGAGCACTCATTTTGACACCATTTGTAGCATCGCATTTGAAATAACGTTTTCAAAATCTAACAAGAAAAACAAGACAATGAGACTTTCGCTGCCCAGCTGTGATGAACGTGTGCAGGTGAACACAGCATGTTTTAGGCAGAGCGGTCTTTCAAAGCACGGACTGGACAGACTACTGGCATTTTGGGAAAGGTGGCTTTTTAAATCTTAGGTTTAAATCCTCTCACCCATCGAAGACTGTCATTTTCACAGTGAGCACATTTAACACTCGATGAGAAAGATTACTGGATCTCAGGATGGCAATCTATTCCCACTCCCACATAAGCAAGTTACATTTCCACAATCAGAAAAAATATACTTTGCTTATAGAAAAAACATACTTCGCTTATAGAAAAACCTTGAAACAAATCATTGTACCTGTTTATCCTTATTGCTAGGTGATGTCCTACGTATCTTAAAAATGACTTACTGCATTGCACACGATCTCAATTCATATTTCTATCGTATATCATCATGGCTAGCTGGAAATCCAGAAATCCCATAAAAATAATAGTAACTACTGTTTGAAATAATACCTGAGGTTTCTTTAGCTGTTTTTCCTAAGCAAACAAGCTTTTGCATTTGGACTGTTTGTAATCTCTTCCTGTGACAGTTGCATTTGGACTGGTTGGCCGATTTCAGTCAAACATGACAGATTTGTCAATCTCAGTATATTTTCAACTTCAAGAAATGGACGAAAAAACCAAAATTATTGGCACCTGTAAAAGGGGGAAAAGCAGGCAGAACCACTGCCAACCAGTGCAACATCCTGACCGGCCTCAACGCCATCAACCCGCTGAGCCAAGGGATGCTCTGTTCTGCCCTGCTTATTGTAGAGGGTAAGAGAAGAGTGACATGGGAAAGAGACTGTTGCATGGAAAGGACACACTGAACAAGCCTCCATTCATTTTGTCACTTGCAGCAACCTGCATTTATATAATTCTTAAGCAAGCTCCATTACCAAACACTAAAGCGCTGGGGAATTACTAACGCTGAAGATATTGTCTGGAGACTAACCTCCTTAAACCAGCACATCTCTGTATCCACAATTGCAAAGACCTTTTCATGTAAATTACAGTTGTATCAATACTGTTTCCTTTCTTGTCATAGAGTTAAATATTTTCTATTGCTAACCTGATTTACTGAGCCCTTCCTCGGGCCAGACCTGCACAGGTTAAAAAAGAAAGTACTGTTGTTTTACATAAGTTCAATTTGTGACCAATTTACTCAGAATTTCTTTAGCATGGTTTCAAATTATAATTTCAGAAGGTTAATTTCATTTGGATTCTTTGGGTGTTTTAGGGCGATCCATTCACCTGTCCTATGTGTGAGGAAGAGAAATACACCTTTCAGTGAATTTGTACATAGAAAGGAATTACAGTTGATGAAAGCTTGAAACATGGATGGCTCTTAATAGGGAGTAGACTGAATATTTTATTTGTAAAAATGCTTTAATCAGATAACAAAAGTTATTGGGGTTTATTTAAATGAGCAGTTGCCAGTGGCACTATGGACTGGATAAGAACAGCAGTGGTCCACAGTGCCGAAATTCAGTTTTTCTCCAGAATTTCATAGAGTGCAGAAACAAGATCTCGTATGAAAACCAAAACTTCAGAAAACATTACAGTCTCACAGCAGTACTCTTCCACCTCTGTAGGATAACATGCTTGACAGACTCATGTGTCCTGTCTTTTTGATCCACCCAGCCCCTGCACAAATTATGCATCCTGTACACATACACAAGCCATCTGCTGATGAACATGCAGCAGGCTTTGCACACATGCAGCAGAAAAAATCTGGGTCACAATTTAACAAGCTATGTTCCTGGGCTGAGTACTACTTTGCTATTACATTCAGATAATTTCCAAGCCTGCAGACACTGCAGAAAATTTACAAGTCTCAAAGAATACGGCCAAGTCAGTTTTCACATTGTGCCACCTGTTCTTTTTCATTTGTACATGTGATGATGTTGTGTCTTATCCCTAGTTATGTATCTGATGCACCAATGTCAGGTGTAGTGACCCACGGTTTTCTTTTAGAAAGCGTGCTTCTCTGGCTTGAGCCTACGGTCTGGGAAAGACTCTAAATTGCATGAGAGAAGATTCCTTCCCACAACATTTTGCCAGTGTACTTCCATACATAACTGCTGCAGTTCGTACCAATATTGTGGCTGTTCAGGAAATTCCTCTGAGCCTGACAAGCAACTAGATAGAACGACAGTTCTGCTGCGTGCGAAGGCATTCACTACACCAGTCAACTACTAGACATAAAAGTAACCAAATCACCACAGACCCCAGGATTAAATGGATTACTGTCTTTTGTTACTTTCTATCAGCAACAGGAAATATCAAATCTGATTTAACCACAACTGAAGTCAATTTTAATACTACTGCTTAACAGTACTTGCATTTACTGCCCTCATTTCCACAGAATATAATATCAAATGTTGGAATAGAAACTACTAGAGCGTGCCTTAAACAGGTGCACCTGCCTTCATGTCTCAGTTGTTTGCACCTTTACAGTGGAAAGATGTGGCTAGTTAACAGAAGAAAATCTTTGTGAATTAATTTTATTAGTTAGCTTTTAACAGCTGATCTTTTTATTTGTTCTTTATACAACTCTAATTAGTGGGATTATTGTGAAGGGCTGTCACACGCCTTCAAAGACCAAAAGGCTTCCGTGCACACTAATAAAAACAGGAACAGAAGATTCTGTGAGTGAATTCCCTGAAAGAGTGATTCCTGGAAAAACAACCCAAACCAATCACATGGTGGTGTATGTAAATAACAGAGTAAAAAAGACAAAAAAAAAAACCATCCCCACTCCAGACAGAGGTGGAAGAGGAAATGCTCAGTTTTGTGTATTTTGTTGTGTGTTGATTCTCAAACTAAAGTCTTCTTGTTACCTTGCTGGATTCCTCCAGTTGTGTGCCTCGCTTCCAGGCCTCAGAGAACATGGAGCTGACAATACTTTGGGAACGGACATGTCCAGTTGGCTGGGTGTCAGAAACTCCACTGTCAGATTGATTAGAATGATTTGATTGAGATTCTGTTTAAAAGAAAGGGAAGAAACAGCATTATGTTTCTCAATATAAGAGTAAAGACACCATGCTTATAATGGAACTCTATGTGACATTTACTCGTCACACTTGTTAAACATTTAATTCCAACTAATGACACCATTCCCTCAAACTACTCCATATGTCCCCGCTCACAGCCAGCCCGCTGAAGACTGCTGTCTGGACAACAGAACAGAACAACAGAACATATTCCTGCAGGCACACAAAATTTGCCCCAGAAGCAGAATCACCATTTCGAACCTCTGAAGCAACTGTCTGGATCTTTCTCTTTGGGCAGTGACTATTTCCCAACTGCCAATTTAAAATATGTCAGTCAACAAAACCATGTGCATCATTAAAGCACAGAGCTGGATTTTTCTTTATTTCAAACACGTGAAGATAGAGACATCACAAATTTGAAAGAAAGCTTCCTCTTCTCCGTATCAGAAAAACACACTCTTTTGGAATTGAATGACAAAGTACTACACGTTCTGAAAACACACCACTGCAAGCAATGTAAAACACATTTTTAGATTAATAGTCCATTTCCCCCTCAAACAGATTCTCTTGCAGTCTCCAACTATTTGGTAATGAAAAAAAGTAATTAAATCTTTCTATTGAGAGACAAGTCACATAATTACCTGGCAAACTAGATGAGCTGGAGCCTGACTTGATACTGGAGCTGGACAAGGAAGTCCAATCATATGCCGATTCTGTTCTTTTTAGTGCATCTTGATAGTTCATATACAGTTGCTTCCCATACTAAGCAAAATGACAAACAAATTTAACTACTATATAGGCTGTGTACCCTTTTCAGTCTGCTGATCTTCACCTTTGGCTTCTCTGTTCCACTTCCCCCCCCCCCCCCCCAGAAAAAGGAGAAACACCCAGGGACAAAAAAGCACGCTCTCTGTGAAGGATTTCACAGAATTAGTTCATTACAAATTTCATTTTGATTTACTTGACAGCAGTCGCAGCCTTCTGCATTTTTATTAATGAATTGCTAAAAGAAATAAAAGAAATGTTTCTGCTAGAACAGACAGCATCAAACCAGCTAGATGAATGCAAGAAACGGGCCAATGAATAAACTAACGCAACCTGGAGATCTTAGAAAACAATTATGTCAAACCCAAAGTCTCTTCTTTTCCCCACAAGCCTTCTTTTTAAAGTCTGTTAAGGGAGTTGGCTAAAACTAAGCCAAAATATCAGTTTTGTCATTTGACAAATAAGTGTATCAGAAATAAAAGGGTTCATTTTTTTCTAGAGAATTAAGCATGTAAGAAGATCGTATAGTTGACATTTGGAACAGGTAAGTATAGGCAAGTTAGATTTAGCACATGTTTTGCCAAATAACTGTAAATAGTTTCATACAGACCATGACAACTAAGGAAGACTGGCTAGAGGATGTTACCTTAGCAATGCGGATGCCATTGATCCATTGATGTAGGGTTCTTACATCATCACAGCAAAGATACTTGATATACTGGGATTTCTTCTGGATCTGAGGATGCTGCATGAAAACATTAACCATTACCACTATTTTAATAGGTAGGAAAGTAAGGAGAGCTGTTTAACTACTATGGTTTATAAAGACACATTTACTGCTGGAAGCTCTTGAATGGTAGCGCATGTTTTCAGTTCACTTACAAATATTTGAAAGCATTCCAGGAGGCAGGGGGAGCTGTTTTACACAGCGACTGGCAGCATGTCTAGTGAGCATTGACTTCAGGTTTGAGACACTGCGAAAGGGTGAGTCTTTCAGTATTTTAGTTCTGCACCTTCTACCTACCTACAGAGCCTTCTCTACCCTAAGGCTCTTTATACGCATTTCTGCTCTCAAGCCAAGTGGTCAGAATTGTCTCAGCTTGTAAAAAACTGCAAGCAAGAGACAGCTGAAGTGTAAAGAGTTGTCTCCTTTACTGCTCTGGACTAACCACTACTGGAGGGAGACAAATAGTATTTCAGTCTCCCCTCACACCAACATACAGTAGTGGAAAACAAGGACATTCTTCTCTGCTTTTACATGGCACGAGTGAGGCACTCCACAAATGACATGCAGTTGAGCATAATTCTGTTCACAGCTTGTAGAACCCTTAGGGTCCCTGTCCTTCTGATACAGGGTGGTTGTTTAAAATACTTGTGCTCCCAAATGCGTGTAAAAAAAGAAAAAAATACTGTATTTACCACTACAGGAGTAAAGAAATCTAGTTTTTTCAAAATCAAACACTGGAATTCACTCCGGATGGCTCACCACTGTTTGCTGTGCTGTGGAAGTTCTATGTCTCAAAGATGTCAGGGCAACTGACGCTAAAAATTTAACTTTTTCATGTCTTCCCTTACGCTCGCAACAGTAATAAATTATTATTATTGTTAAAAACCTATTGGGATAAAACTTTGGTTTATTCTGGGTGATCAATAAACTTGAAAAAACAATTCACTCAATCTGTAAAAACGATACAGATAGAAAGTGACATAAGAAATCAATTTTATACAAGTAACTTAGAAATACCTACAAACAGTGGCATTTTTACCTTTAATTGCATTCAATTAACTATTCCAACAACTTATAAGAACACAGAGAATATTTCCAATCTTAATTTTATGCCTTCTTCCTTAATCTCATGTCCCGTACTCGACACTCAATATCTACCCGTCCATGGGCCCAAACACTTGTTGCCCTCTCTGTTAGGAGAGTGTGTGGCAGCCACACACTCCAGACACAACAACCATTTTAATGTACTGACATACCAGGCACCACATGAGAAAAGATGATAAAAGTTAGAAGGAAATTTTAAGTTTAACTGTAACTATCTTGTTCCCTGCATCATTTTCAAAACCATGAGAATACTTCACTTGCTATGAACATACTGTGAAAATATTTTGCATAGCTTTGTAGCTAGCTATCTTGCAGGAACTAACGCTATTTCGCACAATGTGTGAGAGTTAAGGGAGGTTCTGGGGATTTTTTGTAGGGGCAGGTAGTGACAGGAGGAGGGGAAATGGTTTTAATCTGGAAGAGGGCAGATTTAGACTAGATATCAGGAATAAATTCTTTACTGTGAGGGTGGCGAGACACTGGAACAGACTGCCCAGAGATGTTGTGGGTGCCCCCTCCTCCCTGGAAGCATTCAAGGCCAGAATGGATGGGGCCGTGAGCAACCTGGTCTAGAGGGAGGTGTCCCTGGCTATAGCAGGGAGGGCTGGAACCAGATGATCTTAAAGGTCCCTTCCAACCCAAGCCACACTGATTCTGTGAAATTGATGCAATCTAAAATAACCAAAAGCTTTAATTAATTAATAACCCTACTGTTTGAGATTAGGTCATTGATTTCATAACATTTTTTCTACTTGTACTTCTGTTTGTCTTTACACTAAGAAGTTTCTTTCTTTATAGCATCCCTCCCTCCCCAGGCTAGGCAATATGAGTAGGCTTGACACTAATACCAATTTCTGCACAACTCCGAACTGGTGCCCTGAGAAGACAGGAAAACCCTGACTAAAAAAAATCAGTGTTTCAAAGAGCATTAATCCACTAAATTTGCACTGCTGTAAGGCAGCTGCCAAAGATTGTGGTGTCATACTTGAGAACAAAAAGAACAATTAAATAGACCAGGAGTCATCGGTCTGGCAATTCAGAGCAATATGAAAATATTTACGAAGTCATGAGGAGCACACAGAACAGGCAACAACTATTCCCTTACCTTCAGCACTAGGCAGTAGTCTGTGGGGGCTTTGTATTTGTTCCGGTAGTCCTGTCCATAGTAAACATTGACATGATCTAGCTGTAGAAAGCACACGAGATCCCGCGAGACCTATTAAGTACAAAAATACTAATTTACAAAACGTCTACATAAGAGAATCACAAACACGGAAAAAGAAACCACTCTAGGGTTAAGACTCAATACTAATATAAGGTCTATCATTAGTTTCAGTCTGATTCCAGCACTACCAATAAAGCAAGGGAATACAGCCATGCATAAACCCTTCCACCAGACCTTAATTTTTTATTTTTTTAACCAGGATGTTCTTTTTCAAATTCCGTCTGCTCTGTGTGTGTGTTGGTTTGTATTTTGCCTCTTGACAACCAATTGCAGCAGACTGCTAATAATTACACAGAGTTGGAATCAGAATGGATTAAACAGGACTGATTTGACTGGGAACTTTAACATCTGCTGTTAACTAATCTTGGTAATAATCAATGTGCCCAAATTCTAATGTGACCACAAGTATAATTTTAATGCTTGGCAGTGATGGCAGGGCACAGAATTTCCACGGGATATCTTGTATAGCGATTGCTTTAATGAAGTCAAAGGCTTTGAAAAGAACATGAGTTCAGCTCTAAAAGGAGCTAATGCACTGACAGCGCACAGGGACAGCTTCCTCATCACTGACATCTGCGTGGTAAGTGGATTCCCTGCTCCGGGGACTACTTGATGCTATCAAGACCTATGGATTTACAGACAACTTGAACTTGCAGTAATTCACCCTTGATGCCATAATGCATTTGTAGCCATTATTTCTTTTCACTATTGAAACATGCAGAGTATTAGTAAATGACATAAAGAAATGAAATATTTACCAGTTTCAAAATATACCACAGATTGGTCTGCAAAAAATCCCTTTTGAATGAACTAATGAAACTAAATCCAATAAAATTATGCTCACTGATTATGGAGTTGGCCGGGTGTTCTACAATTGGAACGTGCAGTGCAACTTGGTCCTTCGCCTGAATTCTAGGTGAGAAAAGACAGCCCCGAAAAATCTTTTTTCTTGGGTATTTCTGACCACCTAAGCCTGAACTCACTCAAAAAAAACCAGACCCCTGTTGCCTTGCATATGGGGTTAGACCGTTCGTATCAAGTGTCACCACAGTGATTTATAGTAAATCTATAATTCACTTGCACAATAAAGCTGCACTTTTAATTAAAGGATGTAGCTCTGGGCAGGGCACAGCTAATAAGGCTGACTCTTGTGCACAAACGATTTATCAGCAATAAACAAGACAGGTAAATTGCTTTAAAACAGCATACCTTTGCCTTCCCCTTAGGAACATAGTAGATTCCTGAAGCTCGAAGAAGAAAGTAACGTTTCTTCCAAGACTTCTTACCATCCTCTTTCAGCCACAGAACTCCTTCAATTTCTGGCACAGTTACAGAACTTCCACAGAAACACTCCTGTAGATAAAAAACTGTGGTTTGGAAAGTGACAGAAAGAGAACGTACAGCATGCAGTGTTTTGTTTTGCTTTTTACTAAGACTGAAATTCTGTATCTAAGGAATGCACACATAATAAGGAGAGTTCTTTCTCTGTGCGATATGATCAAGTGGAAGCTATCACACTCCAGCATAGGTACGTCTCTACAAAAATGCCACAAAATCATTCTGTTTTCAGCTTATAGATGCTACAATTTATTGTTTGATCTATCTGCTCCACACTTCCTTTTTTGTTGTCCTCAGTTCTGTAAATTATTTGATGTGTTCAATATTAAATAACTTCCCTTTCTTCACTCATGTTTCAAATCCAATTTCTAGTGGTTTATTTTTAAATGTAATTTAAATTGTTTTTCACTACTTTGCTTATTAATAAAACTTAAGATACTAACACAGACAAGTCACTGAACCAAGGCTACACAATTTCATACAAAGTAACAATTTGGGGGGTGCTAAAAAAAACAAAAACCAAACTCTCATCTCAGGTCAACAGATAAGCAGTAGTTCTCCAGATTTCTGCTGTACTTAACCACCATTACAGGTAACCCCATTTTGGTTGTCAAACAAAATAAAGACACATTTCAGGTAACTTATTTGATATGAAATACAGTGACATTAAAACAGTTCTTTCAAATGTAACATACTCCATTTTCCCAGATCTATATTCAGGTCCACCCATTACATTCAATAACCACAAAGTTTTAGAGTTTAGTTTCAAATGCTGATGTTGTTTTTGTTTTGGCAGTCTCACCTCGAGCAGCACCTCTTTATTTCTGTCTGCCATCTCAGAGGTTTCTTTTTTCCCCAGGAGATAGTTCTGTAACAAGAGAAAGGTCAGTACTTCTATAGCCATTCTGAAATGAAGCCCAAAACATGGCTCATTTGCCTTTGTGTAGGAGTAAGAAGAAAGGTGCTAGGAATTGTACTCTAATTAAGCAAAACTTTATAATCCAGCTGAAACTATCAGACTGCTAAATCATACGTGGAACTTAATGAACAACCACCTCTTCCTGAAGTACCAATCAGTCCCAACTCTTATCCTACAGTAATAGTCTCACAACAACATTTTCTTGGCTTTCCACACAACAATAAGCTGACTGGTGCAACATATCCAGAAATAAAAGTAGCGTGAACTTGAAAATGCCACAGAATCTTAAAATGTGTTAAATCCTGACATTATTTATGTGTTGACAGAAGCACGTGCAGAAGAAATGCACATCTTTCCTCCTTGTGCTGATAGTTTCTCTGAATAAACATATTTCACAAAGAACTACTAAATACTCCTTGCCTTATTAAAAAGAGCCATTAAGCATAGGTACTCCATCTTATTTAAGAACTACTCCTATGCTTTTCCTCAGCTTAGAAAGGACTGAGACAATGAAAATCTTCTTCCTAACCTCCAGCTCTTAATGGGAAAAAACCAGACCAAAACAAAAACCCCAATATTTATAAGTTCCAGATCAAGCCTTCAAATAAAGGAGAAATACATGTATTAAAAAATTGGTTTCATGCTGGTGTCTTGTACTTGTTGGCAGTGCATACTATAGATAATGAAAGTAAATATTTACCAACCACATAGTCTTAAAACAATTTTTTTTTTTTTGCAGAGTTTTGCAGCTTTGTAACAAAGCACTGGAGTAAGACCCAGTTTTCAATTATTGCTCGGAAGTACAGGTACAGTGTCCAAAAAAGATGCCCGTGCAAAACTGCTACTCGGTTTGCTAAGTAAATAGGGAGTCCAGATCCAAGAAGTTACCACATAAAAGCCATACCAATATAAAAATAATCCAAATGACCTCAAATGGCAATTCATTACTAAGAGTTAGAGGAGATCAAGTTATAGTATATGCAATACTTTTCAGCTCCAAATTCTTCAAAGAGCTGCCTCCGTGGTAATGAGCTACTGCTGGATATCAAATGTGTAGCTAACATTTCAAAATCTCCATTATCATCCCTCAATAATCAGTTCCCAAGAGAGAAAAGGACACTTTTGTTTCCTAAACGGGGAACACAGATGAACAGAGGCAAGTCCCAACTTTCACAGCAAAGTGTACATCCTCCTCTTGTGTCGCTTGACCATAGTGTGGCTATCCTCTTCAAAATGTTCACCTTGTCAGTAAAGAAAAAACACACAGTGGAGCGGCGATACTCTCAGCAATATCTGCCAATACCTTGCTTGCATGTTTATTTTTGTGAACAGCACTAAATACAATTGCCATGAAACTGTCTGCCTTTATCACCATTAAAATTGTTCACAAATACACTAGGAAACAGCTTCAGCCTGGGTTCTTCTGTTAGGCATCTAATTTATATCAATCACAGCATGGATGTACGTGGCACTGAGACCATTTTTATATACACACAAGTATCAAAATAGAAATATTGAAATGAATGCTAACAGAAGTATTATGAAGCTGCAATGAGACATACACATACACTCAACATAAACCTCAGGCTTACCTGGGGATTCTTGAAAAGTGCGTATTTCTCTATACGTTCCACAAACATTAGTTTGTTTTGACTGTCTCTTGTCCAATTGAGAAGATTTTCAACTAAATTTTCATGATCTTCAAAGATCCTTTCTGCAGCAATAATAAAAGAGCGAACGTTTTCATCTGTCACTTTCTGTGAAATAAGCTACACTGTAATTTCATCTGGGAGACAAGGCATGTATGGGAAGAAAATACACTTCCAAGGCCTACTAAAACAGGGAAGAAATTTACAACACAAACTAAAAAGAACTCAGAGAACATTCAGAAGTGCCTAGCTTAATTTTACACACACACGCTCAGTACTCTCACTTCTCTCGGTCCAGGCTTATGTTCCCATCAGTATAATAAGCTGAATAACCCATTTTTTGAACTTGACAAAGCTAACTATCCCACATGAATACAACAGACTCAAATAGCAATATCTGAAAGGTTACAAGAACAAATAAAAAAAAGCAATCACATTTACATGCACTTTGGTTAACAAAGCACTTGGAGGAGTTTATTAAGCAGCTTTTTCAGCATTAATTTTCTATCTAAACGCCCAGTTGCTATCAATCACTTACAAAGTGTCAAAAGAAGTAATAAGCAATGATTAGAGGGAAAACAAAATGTTTCCGAATGGTAGAATAACCGTAGTTAGTAGGGGTATGGTAGAAGAATTTGTAACTCTGTTGGGATGGTTATCACCAGTACGGGACACTGACAAACAGCAAAAGGGAAAAGAGCAATTTAAAAAAAAGAGGAAAATTTTCTGAAATGGTAGAGAAACACCTGAAAATTCTTATCCTAAGAACGTATCTTTGGGAAACCACTGACCAGTACTCTTCTTTAAGAGACACTCAAGTAACATCTTGCTCTCAGCAATTATCTCCCTTTTCACAAAGGCCACGGTGTCACTTAAGCAAAACAATTTTCAGAATTCTTTGGGACTTAATTAACATTCAATTAGCCTGTTAAAACAGAACACATTCCTCTCCAAATCAATTACAACACATTTTTACAGACAGCGTATGGCATTGACCGTATCCAGATCAAGGAGCTCTTATTAAAAGGAGACTGAGATGACAGAGGACAACTCAAAATCCTCAGTAATTAAGAATACTAAGAAGACTGAATGCAACTAAACGTCATCTGTAGGGAATGAACTAAGATTTAAGATAACAAAGGAACAACACAGGAAGTTAACAAGGTCTGGGTGAGACCTTTAAGATTCGTAGGGTAACGAGTTATCCTCTAACAGACTTTTTTGTATGGTGAGATTTTTTTAATTCCTTGTCTCACTCCTACATGAAGAACACATCAAAACCAAGACATTACTAAAATTCTTCTACCAACCCTTCACATTTAGACATCGTTTTAATACCAAGGAAGAAAACATCCCCATGTCCATTTGAAACAATGCGTAGTAAAGTTCAAGAAGAACTGAAGTCTGACAAACAAATTCACAGTGATGAAACAAAATTCCTAGCACTGGATAATAAATATTAAGAAGTTAAGAATTTAAATGATTCTGAAGACACAGATATGCATAAGTATCACATCAATAGATAAGAATTATAAACGTTTATAAATAAGTTACTTACCCATCTGCAATTCAGAGATGGTTTCCACCAATGACCAGTCTAAACTATAACCACAATGTGATTTGTCCATCAGATTGTCTAATACTTGTCTCACTGTCTGCCTCTCATCCACCATCATTGTTTTTGAGCTGTCATCAGACATGTGGACTCTGATCACCAACTATTGAGCAGAAAATCAGAAGAACACGAGGAGGTTCAACTTAAACATTTTCTTCATTTCAAACGAAAATGTACTTTTTAAGACATTGTTCCTTTATCTAAAATTTTGTTAAGTAACATAAAATATTAAGATCATTCAACATTCTCCTCAAAACGTAAAAATCCATAAATGATGGTTTGTCTCAGAGAAACTTAAGGTACCGTTTACTAAGGTACGCACAAACTTACACAGAACATGTTTTTTCAGATTTGCAGGTCAAGCTTTCTGCCTGCTTCTTCCCTATTTTCTAAAAACGTTGATCATACATGCAGCATACCTATACTAAATCTTCTTTTCCTGAAGACATTAAGCATTAGTGCAAAACAAATCTACTTTTAAAACGCAGGGGCTTTTCAGAGTCCACTTCAAAAAGGTCACTGCCCAGAAAGAAAAATGCAGTTATTTTTTCAATTAGTAAAAAAAAAAAAAAAAAATCCAAAGTCAATCGGTTTTTCTTGCCAATCATTATGCTGCTTGCTTCCTTTTTACTCCTTGCTCAGCTGCAAAAGTTAAAACACAGTAGTTGTAATACATTGGTACTACTGATTTTTAATTCCCATCTTCCAACTCAGGACATTTTTTCAGGTTTTGATTTATAAACACCAAACGTAGCGGACAAAATTACTGAAACGCTTCAAAATTAAAATAAGAAGGCTAAAGTTGGAGGGAACACATTCAAATCTTTGATATTATATCAGATTTTCTTCACTTTGTAACCTCCCTCTGTAATCTGAAATGCTCGCATTCTGTTTGTCACTGGAAAATACAACTATATGCGTGTAAAGAAGGAATTTGTGAAAAAACATTTTAAGGTGAGAGTGCTTAATACACAAAGACAGTCTCAGGAGGCTAAATCTTTGTTTCAGCTGCAGGCAGAAAACTATTCTAACAGTGCACGGGCTGCAAAATTTAGACCTCACTGCACTCTACAACTTCCTGAAGGGAGGTTGTGATGAGGAGGGGTCTGGCCTCTTCTCCCAGGCAACAAACAGGATCTGAGGAAATGGACACAAGTTGTACAAGAGGAGGTTTAGATTAGACATAAGGAAAAACTTTTTCTCTCAGAGAGTGGTCAGGCACTGGAATGGCTGCCCAGGGAGGTGGTGGAGTCACCATCCCTGGCAGTGTTCAAGAGGCATCTGGATGAGGAGCTACAAGATATGGTTTAGCGGCTTGTGGTAGCAACAGTAATGGGAGGATGGTTGGACTAGACGATCTTGTAGGTCATTTCCAACCTTGTGATTCTATGATTGTATGAAATTCCTTAATCAAAACATGATTCTATTTGATAGGCTAGGATTTTCTGACCGGCGTCTAGATGAAAAAGTACATTATCACTCTAGATCAGAACACTATAGTGTTCCTCTTTTCTTTAAGGTATCTTAACGGTAATAGATACAAATGAGAAGCATTATGCCTGCATTTTCCCAGTGAAAAAGTATTAAAAAAAAAATCTCAAAACAGCATAAATAATTTACCTTTTTCACTTGCGCCTCTTTAATCTTCTCTAATGCCACTCTAATCTTCTCAGCTTTCAGTTTAGCAGCCTGTTCCTCCTGAGGGGGCAAGACACACCAAATTACAGTTAAACACACTCCAGGTGAGCTTTAGTGGCTTTAATTTTGAAACTACCGCACTTGAACGCATCTGAAATTTACCCACCTATAATTCCACAGCTATTTGTTAGCAATGATGAAGACTATTATTTTTTTAAAAAGTGTTACATCTCATGTCTAACACTTAGAAATTCTAATGCCATTACCTCCAAAATAACATATTGGAGGTATATATTTTATATATACAGACTTAGCCTATCTCTATTCTCTCTATTCTAAGTAGCCTAGCGCATTATTACCAAGGATTTTACCATATGTATTTAAAGTCATAGTCTTGGACAAGACACATTCAACAAGAGATCACAACTGAGTGAAACCAACAGACTTACGGCCAACAGACACACAACAAATACAGCATAAAGAAAGTACTGAAAACAAATCCTTCAAATGGGGTTTCACACTATGCCCACGGGTTTAGAAGAATGAGTCTGCAATAAGTAGCCTGGACACTTAATCTTTACTAAATCTATATTCTAGTCCTCTTTGCTTTAATTATTTTAAGATCCATAAAGCAAACAGTCATTCTTTTCTTCAGTGTTCTTCTAAGACAGTAATCTGGTTTTGTTTAAACCAGGAACGCATTAAAAATTCAAGTAAAGTCAGTCTGTTCTATCTGCTGTTACTAAAGAAAACCTGCATATCGTGGTACTATTGTTACTAACCGGTTATAATTTCTGCAGATTATTAGTTCTATTCAAAACGGAATTGAAATGACCAGCTAAACAAGCAACCACTCCTGTTATGATCACATGTGAGTTTCAGATCTTATAAGTCCTAAAATGTGGGTTTTTATTGAGGTTAATATGTAATAGTATCATAGCAATAATAAAACCACTAGATCAATAAACAAACATTAAATGAAAAAAAAACTTCCCTTCATGTTATCTTTCTTTTCCAAGAAGATTTTTCTCCAGTAGTACAGTCCATCTCAAAATAGCCCACATACCGCATTACTTTGTTGCTTTCTTGAATTAACGTAATTCATGGTTTATTATGTGATTAGATGGTTGCTCTTCTTGTAAAAATCATGGTTCAGCTACACTCAAAACCATAGGATTATTTTTTCCACTCCTCAGTGACCTACTAACATTCCTATCAACTGCAAAAGGATATTTCCTCTGCCACCTGTATTCTTAACAGCTTTTACTCCTTCACATCTGTGCTCATACTATGCACTGGAAAGAGACATCAACTAGGTAAGACAATCAGCTGCCTTCACAGAAATATAACCTTTGACAGTAAAAGGAACCACTAAATTCACATGAGCAGAAATAATATTGCCTTGAAACTCTATTTGGGAACTCAACTACCTTAAAACAGATTTTTAATTAGTCTACAGGGAACCAAAATTCTTATTTATCATAAAAATGGTGTCACAGAACACAGGTTAAATCAGAGTAGTATTCTGTTAAAAGAAAGCAAAGTGCCACCTAACACTGTTCCAATGCAAAACACACCTAGAATTCTACAACGCTCTTTTTTAACTGTTTCCATTTACAGAAATAATTTATTACCAAAACCTGAGGCTTAAGATATTTCTAACAGTGATGGTACACATCCATGCATTTTTAAATCAGCAGAAGATTTTCTAAAGTTTAACACACATTTGGAGAAACTTGGTTTGCAGTTTAAAAAGGTGCTCATTAACTCAACCATAAACTTTTATTGCTGCACAAAGGTTGACAGCACATTTGGCTTTGCTCTTCGCTAAAATCACGCAGCACAATTTTCCACCCCATTTCACAGCACACCTGTGCAATGCAGCTACTGAGAGCTCATCCCAGCAACAGCACTTTATAGCTACAGAACACAGGTACAGCAGTAACAACTGAGAGAAAGCAGCAGTCAATCAGCTGGGGACCTCTCATACACCTGCGCCAACACAACTAATCTCTCTGTTTATCTCAAAGTTCATAATCCATTATCATTCCCTAAAATGCTTTAAAAACTGCTTGAATATAAACGATTCCAAGCATTTACCATCTACCAATTACTTTTCAATTCCCACTACACCTACATACGGATTCAGAGATCAAGATTTCTTATGTGTTGCATTTTAACAAAGTCAGTTCAAATTTAAACAAAAAGCAGACTGAAGATGCTAACATAAAGAATTATTTTTAGCCAGCTACAAGAGAGGTCTGAATGGAAGAAAGAATTTCTGAAAGCACAGAATAGTCAAGCATTTTAAATTATTTCACTTTGACCTTATAGTTAGTTTTAAGACCAATGCTACAGCATTGCTGATACGGCACATGTTTCAGGAGAGCAGGAGAAACCACTATCTATTTTGATCACTCAAATGACAGAGTAACTACTGGATTCTTCAAAACTCACAGTGACTCATTCTATTCTTAACTGCCCAAGTAGAACCACTCATCTGTATTTCCCACGAGAGCCACTCCCAAAACCTCCCCTTCACTTTTAGTACCAGCAATATGAGTTATGTTGCCAAATGGTCAATAAACACACATATAAATGGCAAGCAGAACTGCTGCCTAAGTCACGATTTCACAAGTGACATGTGCACGTGTAAATCCCTGGAATGGCTGATACATCTGCCTCACAGTGCTGCTGGGACCACAAAAACAATGGGGGAGGTGACCTGGTTGAAAATTAACGCAGCATAAACACTGCTTTTCAGCAGAATTCCCACTTAGACAGGACTGCCTTTACAGTCACAGGTGACTTAAAAACATAAAGGAGATACAGAGGTCTAAGATCACAAAACCTGGTGTTTTCTCCACCTCTACTGGGAAAAGGGCATTGTTCTAGTAGCAATACACATCACTACAATTACTGCATAAATTCTTTAAAAGACAACTTCAGGTGTACTGTTATACTTGCATTCAGGCCATGAGCCTTCATTGGCTCTGAACCTTGATGAGATTACAAGGAGTTATGGACAAAAGTGAACCTGTTTTAAATAATGCTTGGCAATACATTTATGGTAATAACTTGTTTATTTTAACATACTGCAAACTAAAGTTAAGAGTACAACTCCACAATACACTGGTCTTAAATTTTGAGACTTCTAAAATTATTTTTTAAACTAGAACTCAGCTTTTAGTTATTTTACCCCATACTTTAACACTGAAAAAAATAACTCCAAAAATCTCAAGTTTAGCTCTCTTTAGTGTAATGACAGTTAATCTCCTGCCCTAGTTCCAAGTTCAACATGCAGTAAAAGATATTCTGTTTGCGTTTCAGTGTTAAGCATGCAACATACGTGCTCTGGCAGGGCTGACTTTGCACAACTTTAATCTCACTGTTTCTATCTTGGGGGTATATTTTTTGTTTCATCGTATGCTTTTAAGAGGTCTTTAACTGATTCTTCTTTCTATTCTGCCTGGCAAATAAAAAGGAGGAAAATATCACTGAAAGTTTACAGTGCTTAGAAAGCTAGCAATTAAACAATAAGAGGTAAACAGCTAAGTCCACACCTCACCGAAATCAGCATGGAGAATACAGAGATCACAAGATGCATACAAGAAGAAATGTGTTTTATGTCTAATATTCAAATTCTTTCTGTAAAGTCTTATTTGCATAATTAGATGTATATGAGCAACAGCGAAGAACCAGAAGCACGTATCCAGTGTTTGTTTTTCAGCTACATATCTAGCCTCAGGTAGAAAGGAAACTGTTTGTTTAGCGAGCGATTCTCTTTACTCCAGGGTTTTAACTAAAACAGAAGTTCCTTTTGCCTCTAAACATCACATTAACATCTCAAATTCTACACGTTCCCCGAACCTCAAGACATCTTTATTAGTCCTATATTTAGCCTGCATCAATCAGAATATCACTGAAGAGCTTTCTGTTTACTTTTTACTAGAACAAGTGTATACGTAATCAGCACTTGAAGGAAAAAGCTAGAGTGCATAAGTTAACAGAACCTTCCCCTGCACCAACTCAAAGTCAATTTTAACTATATCTTTGTATCTCCTGACAAACTCATTAGGATTCATAAAACACTCTCACCCTAAAAAACATTGTGCAGCAACGTTCTACTTATGAACACTGAACTTGTGTTTGCAGAATTAGCTCTCTGCCATTCTCAAACTTCTTTTAAATTGTATTTTCACATCCAAATAACCAAGAATAACCTACATTCAAGGGAAGCAAGAGGGAATAAAAGACACCCCTCTCTTCTAAAGCTCACTTAGCGTTAGAGGGTGCAGCACCCACTTCCACAGTGAGAAGCCCACCCTCGCTAAGGTGGTAGGCCCTCTCTCCACATACCGCCCTTTCTCCCTTCCCAACTCAGTACAGCATGTTCTCTAACTCCAGCACAATTATGGCTCCCTGTCACAGCATTTCTATCGCATTAATAGGTATGGAAAAGCACCTGAAGCAGCAGGGTGGTTTTGGGGATTGTGCCTGAAACAGTTCACCTGAAATGTTTAAATTATGAAGATGATACAACATACGAGAAAACAAGGACACATGAAGTTGCAACTTTTACTTTCTCTTAACTGAAAGGGGAGGAGAAAAACTTAGTAAGACCACTCAGTGTCCACCAATTACTTGAAAAGCAGACAGACCTGTATTCTCAGTCTCAATAGCTCCCATGAATGCAGGTTTGTTTTGTTTTTTCCCTAAAATCTATACACTATTCACAAGCTTTTTGCTATTAGAAGACCAAGTTCAACACAGATGATGGCTTCTGAAGGAAAAGTGGAAAGCAGAGTCACATTTTAAATGGATCTCAAAGTCACGCTGTCCCTTACCCAGAGCTCTTACAGAAGAGATCTTTCCCCTGCAGTCTATTAAGGATAAGAAGGAAGGGAAAGAGATAGACAGCTGTTGCTCATGAACTTCAGTGCATTAGTGTGTCTACAAACCTCTCCAGAGCCTCTTGCGTTTGATCAAAATTTACAAGTATTAGTTTATTAGTGTTGTGGGCTTATCACTGGTACGCAGCTAAGCCCCACACAGCTGCTTGTTCACTTCCCCTGAACGGGATGAGGAAGAGAAGAATAAGAGCATAAAAATTCATGGTCAAAGACAACAAGAGCTTAACAGGTAAAGCAAAACTTGTGTGTGAAAGCAAAGCAAAATAAGTTCATTTACTCGTTACTTCCCATCTGCAGGAATATGTTTAGTCCTTCCCAGGAAAACTGCACTTCATTATGTATAACAGTTAACTGGGAAGGTAATTCCAAATGTCCCTCTTCTTCCTTTGCCTATTCCCCCAGCTCTTACTGCTACGCAGGACATCATATGGCATGAAACAATTAGTTTTGTCCACATCTAAAAATGCGTTTATCTCTGGGAAACCTGCTTTCCCACTTTTCAGAGAATCACAGAATGGCTGAGGTCAGTTTGTTCAACCTGCTACTCAAACAGGGTCACCTACAGCTGATTCCCCAGGACCACAACCAAAAGGCTACTGAATACCTCCAAGGACTGAGACTCCATAACCTATCTGGGCAACCTGTGCCAGTGCTGAGTAAACCTCACAGTGTTCTCCTGACGTTCAGCAGGAACCTCCTGCATTTCAACATATATCCATGGTTTCTTGTCCTGTCCCAGGGAACCACTGAAAAAAGCCCACCTCCATCCAATACTTATACACTTCCTTCAAGTATTTGTACACATTGATTTGATTGACCCCGAACCTTCTCAGCTTTTCCCCTTAGAATAAAAGCCTCAGTCACTTCTTCAGCTTCATGGTCTTCTGCTGGACTCTATTCACTGTCTCCATAACTACAATGTATTGGAGAGCCCAGAACTGGACACAGTATTCCAGGTGCGGCCACCCCAGTGCTGGTCAAATGGGAAGGATCATCTTCCTTAATGCTCTGGCAACATTCCTAATCTAACCTAGGATACTATTAGCTTTCTTTGTGGCAAGGGCACACTGCTGGCTCACTGTCAAGATGGTGCCCACCAGAACCCCCCAGGTTCTATTCTGCCATGCTGTTTTCCAGCTGGGCGGTACCCAGCATGTACTGGTACCTGAGATGGCTCCTCCCCAGATGCAGGACTTCACGCTTCTCCTTATTGAACTTCACAAGGTTCCTGTCAGCCCATTTCTCCAACCTGTTTAGATTCCTTTGAAAGGCAGCATGACCATCTGATATAGCCTCCCTTCCTCCTAGTTTTGATAAGGGTACGCTCTACCCCATCAACCAGGTCACTAACAAAGATGTTAAACAGTACCGGACCAGTACTGAATCCTGTGGTACACTACTGTGGTTACTGGCCTCCAACTAGACCTCATACTATTTTGAAGGCATACTTCAATGTAAGGCAGAGGAGAATCTTATGCAACAGGGACATACATTATGCTGTCTCCCTAAAAAACTGCCTATACTAGGCTTGACAAAATCAGTGATTTAAGAGGGGGGAAAAAAAAATAAAAAACTGCATTCACTTACACAGATTCAGTAACAAACACATCTGAACCAGACTGACCTGGGATGCCTGAAGACCACTTCGCAGCTGAGGGATTACACAGTGTAGTAACCAAAACCTACAAAACCAGTGCAATCCACACTCATAACAAGCTTTCAGGTCAACAAGAGGAGAAAGATGTTACTAGACATTTTCTGAAGATGCTGGCATTCATATCGGAAGCTTTACATCACTAAATCACCACCACCTGTCTTCCTGAATGTAGTCTAAGATTCGCATGCATCAGAACAGTTGAATAACTGGTAACTCAGAAATGTGACATGGAATTTTATTTCCTGTTTGTATGTTTGCATGTCCTAGGCTAGAATATATTCAAGCTCTGAATACTCTCTCAAAAATTGTGTCTGTGTTGCTCCATATTTTACAGCCATAAAAAATTACAGATTTCAAATTCTAACGCTCAGTTAGATGGCTTACTTCCAAACAAGCCTTAAACTTAGACATTAAAGATTAACTGCATTGTTTTCAATATTCTGTAATTTACCTCACTGATATATATTCACTTCTGTTTCAAGGAAAAAAAAAAAAAAAGAGGGTGGAGCATAGTAAATGCTATGAACAATAAAGCACAGAACTACATTTGAAAATGAAGAGATCAGCACCATGAAAAGATTTTACTCTTTTTTTCCTGAGCTGTGATCTTCCCTGTGCTGCAAAAGGAATTGTGTCTTGTCATGGTTGTAATGCAACAAGAATCCGGTTCATTTCTAGAATTTTTACAAGGAGTCACATTATCAGAGGACAAGATTTATATTTGTCTTTCTCCCGATCTCCTTATTCTGAATATAAGGGGTAGATAAAGGAAGGGGAAGAATACAAGAAACAGTAAGACATAAAACAACTAATTGACAGGCTAGAGACACCAGCATAGAGCTGTAATGTGATCATACATTTAACAGATCTAACGCCTAACTGCAATTGCAAAGAAAAGCCCCATTTCTTAGGATGGCATCTCTCATAATGGGGCTTTTCTACTGTCAGAACAATGTCCCTTATCCACCATATTTGAAAAGCTGTGGCGGTCCAATGAAGCTCCCAGAGACTAGAAAAAGAGAAAGATAATCCCCATTTTTAAAAGGGAAAAAATGAATACCTGAGGAACTACAGGCCAGCCAGTCTCACCTCTGTACCCAGCAAGATCATAGTGCAGATGATCCATAATGCACAGGGAAAACAGAGAGGCAAATTGTGATTGACAAACTCAGTCGCCTTTACATCAGGATTACAGCATTAGCGGAAAAGAACAAACGATGCGACATACCTGGACTGCAAAGCATTTAATGCTTTGCATCACACAACATCCTTCTCTCTAAAATGGACAGATGTGGATTTGATGGACAGGCCGCCTGGTGGATAAGGAATTGACTGGATGGTCGAATTCCAGGTGTAGTGGTCAAAAGCTCGATGTCCAGGTTGGGATCATTGATGAGCAGTGTTCCTCAGAGGTCTGTACTGACTGGCATCATTTAACATCTTTGTCAGTGACAGAGACAGTGGGACTGAGTGCACCCTGGACAACACTAAGCTGAGTGGTGCAACTGACATGCCTGATATATGAGAAGCCATTGTGAGGGATCTCACTCGAGAGGTGGGTCTGTACGAACAATATACTGCTCAACAAGACCAAGTGCAAAGCCCTGCACCTGGGTCAGTACAGTCCCAAGCACGAATACGGGCTGGGAAGTGAGGAGGAGTTGGAGGTTTTTGAGATGACAAACAGCATTGTTTTCTGGAGAACCTGTGGATGCCTCATCCCTGGAAGTGTTCAAGGCCAGGTGGGATGCAGCTTTTTGGCAGTCTGATCTAGTGGAATGCATCACTGCTCATAGCAAGATGGTCGGAATTAGATGACCTTTAAGGTCCCTTCCAACAGGTCTCTTCCATGATTCTATGAATTATATCATTTCACTAAAGAAACTTCTCTCTACAGCAGGTCAGGTGGGAAACACTAAAGGTATCCATACCAGAACTGTATGCTTGATAGCCAGTAGAGGGCTCAGCTGTACTAAGACAATCCTATACTGACTTAACAAGAAATATTACCCTTAGAATGTCAGGAAACTCATCATAAGCACAAGCACCTGTCTCAAAGGGCTTTGGAGCCCAACAAGACAAGTCAAAGATTTAAAAATCAAAAAAATTAACTTCATGAGTATCGTTAGAACCACTGACATGAAGTAGTTTGCGGTCATAAAATCTGACGGACTTGATATTTTGCCTCTTTTTTTTTTTTTTTTTTTAATAAACCTGAAGTTCCATGTGGTAACCAATACACATTCAGTATTTAAATAACCAAAAGGGAAGATAAGAAAACATATGGAGGTAGAAGAAAAATTATGATTTCTGTTTCTGTTGCAACAAAGCAAGATTTGCTGGTTTGATGGCTGTTTGCTTTGCTACCGATGCGGGGGCATGGAAGTGTGTGTGTGTTGATGGAGTAGGGGAAGCTGACAGGCTAAAGGGAAAGTAGCACAGACTTGAGGTTTAGGAGAAACAGTCGCAAAAGAAGAAAACTATGTGGTTTTGTCTGCTGTCTAAATTCCTCTAGAAGAGAGCCAAAAACCGTTGTCAAGATGCATGCTGAGCATTCCAAGAAGAACTTTTAGATATCTAAGGAAGTAGTAATTCCGAATTTTTATTGGAAAATACAGACTATTTAAGCTAATCAAACATCCTCTCTATTGTTTTGAAGTCATAAAATCTACCTTGGCAAATTCAGGTTTGCTCAATATTTTTTTTTTCTCCATGTCATCTTTTAGAAAAATAACACAAGGAACGTTAGATAAGTAGGCAAATAGCATCAGACATATCTGACACCTCAGATATCAAACAAAGTTTTCTCACCAACGTGAAGGTGCACACACTTCATCTCAGCATGTTTTTTGTGTATTTTTCATCTGGGAGATTTTTGGCTTGCTCTGTCTCTCTCCTACTCTAGTTTCAAAGGGAAACACATACAAAAATTACAGTTTTTAAATTGAACCAGAGGAAATGATTGGCAATTTGTGGCCTTTTAGTACACCACTGACTCGTAAGGAAAATATATTTATGATTAGGCTTTGTCCACACCGAGCTCATTATACTATTGTGTTATTATAACATTCTCACCCTACATTATATCTAAATAGCTTTTATTTTTTTAATACATTAATTCTATTACTTGCCACAGTTTACCTTCATAAAGTGAGAGAGCTTTCTTATAGGATACTAGTGCATTTTAACAGCACAGAATACTCTTACCTATTTTCCTCCACTGCAGCTCTTTTTTATTTTCTTAAAGTATTGAGTGGGAATAGGAACAAATTTGATAAATGTGCAGAAACAATAAAACGCTCTTCAAAAACACCTTGGGCAAACGGGAAAATAATCTAAGTAAATGCAAAAGTTCCTGGAAAGGGCAGGGGTGGCAGGAGTATAGCATACCGCAAAAGCTACTTTCTACATAGAAGCAGTCACATGCAGGTGGAAAGAAGAAGCATCACCTTGGTCAGCAAGTGAGAAGGCTTTCCTGCAATGTTTCTCAGAAGGAGGGAGGTTTCCCTGTCCAAATAGGAGTGCTTGTTCAGAAAGAAAGAGAAAGAACATAGGTCAAAAGTAGTCAGTAATTTTATAGTGTATTGATCACAGAAGATAAGCAGAGTTTAAGGGGAAAAAAAAAAACACCACCACACCTACATCTTCTGTTCATTTCCCTCCCATAAAAATGTAAACATTCCCAAATAACACAAAGCTAACACTAATATAAAAGCAGTCATGCTAATAGAGGACATAGGTTTAATTAACCTTCTCTGAACAAAAGGTCACAGAACAGAATTAAGAAGAGCTTTGCTTACCTGCTACTGGTTTCTTTTCTGCAAGAAACAACTTATTTTTAAAGAACATTTAGAACAAAAACATCCACTTTTCAAAAATCCTGCACAGTCCTGTAAAACTGAACGTTCTGCTTCTGCTGTACAAAGTTACTAAAAGCTGGTCACATGGAAGCAAGGAACCAGTTTCCTGCCTTCTACACTGATTATTACTTTTACATTTATGGAAAAAGACATCACCATAAATAATCTAAACTTTACCTACAACTAAGCCTTCCCCCCTCCACCCCCCCTCCTTTTTTTTTTGTGAAAGATTATGCAAGTTTCACAGAAAATACACTTTAACCTGTACAAAAGGAGGAAACAAAACAAGCAGCAACCTGTAAGGAAGGTTTCTTAAAACCTAAAAATTAAAGAATCATCTGCAGCATCTATTATAGAAGAACAGCGAAATCATCAGCTTGGTCTACAGAACTTCAGCCACAAGCCTGCTGAGGAAATCAGATTAATACCATGGTATTAAACAAGAGTATTGAATGTATCTCATATACCATCACTATACTGCAAATTTCATCCCTTGTGGCTGCATCCATCTCAGCTGTTACTACCATGTTGATTGATTTTACCAAGTACAGAGAGACAAGTTCTCTCTGTATTCTTTCAAAGAGTTTCTAGATAGACTTCTAATGACAAATCACAACATCTGACAAGTTGCATCACTTTTTCTTAGTGAATTGTGCGGTAGGGTAAAAAGAACATTACAACGCACATTCACAACCTCTTTCGTAGGATTTAGTATAAGAAATCTCTACTTAAAGCAATTACCATTTCCTGGAAATATGTCTCTGATAGAGAAGCTTAAGAGAGATAATTTAACCTTTGTCCTATTGCTGCTCCTTTTGGCTGTTCTCATATTTAAGTACAGTACCATATTTATCCAGTCATAAGTTTTTATTCTATTCTAACACTGCTTGCCAGACTTACAACAAAATATGAAAACAGATAACCACAGTAAAATTACTTGGAAGTTAAGAAAAATAGTACTTCATAAGAACAAGTATTGCCAATAAAATGTGTAGTAACTGTGTGATGACAAACTACCGGTGTGAACCTGAGCTGGAGAGACATGTCTAGAAAGAGTTATGCAGAGGCAACTTTTGACCATAGTTCCTTACTGCTATGTAACACATTTCTACAGTACTCCAGGTAATCAAAAGTTAGAATGATGAAATGGAGTAAAGCAACAGGAACGGCTGAGTTCTGAGGTACTACATAGCTTAGCTAAACAACGATGTGCGTGTAACTTCAAGCGTTTGATCTACATAAACGCAAAGAAAAAAAAAAAATCAGTTCATCCAGTAAGTGGACAGGGGTTATAAACAACATTTCCTTTAAAAATAAATAAATAAACAAACAAACAAAGGGCGTTTTATTTTGGAGCAAGGTGCTACTCTGTTACAACTGCAATTGTAAAGAATTTTGTCTACTTTAGAGGATAAATCAGATCAAACACCAAGCTTTGAGAGGAACCGATGCTGCCTTTTAATACAGGCTTCCCAGGATTACTCCATTGTTCAGAGGTAGATAAATAGTATCTTAAGGCAGTATAACAGACTATGACTACACTGAGAACCACAATGAGGACCTAAATGGCTTATTCCTCCTCCCTAATTCTAGAGTTCAAATGTAAATCAAAAGTTCTGACAAAATAAATGCCTAATTTCTATAAATAATCTATTTTTCTATCCAAAGTACTTCCCCTGGCAAACAAATAACACCAATAAAACGTAGGAAAACCAAACCAAAACTTGAATTAATACTTGGCAGGCACTCTTGGTCATCCACTGTGAAACCCATCTGCTGTCCTTCCACCCACTCCCATCACAACACTGAGATCTCATGCCCTGGCGACAAAGTTGTCTCTCTCCCAGTGCAATTTAACAATAACTCATATCTAGTTAAACCAGCTGGTGGCACTCTTGTGCCACTAATTTGGATTTAATTAATGACAGCTAAGAAACACAAGAAAACTTTATTAAAAAGCCTACCTCTGCTGCCAAGAACCAAACTTAAATAAGGAAAATGCAGAATGCAGTGAGCAGTGTCTGATAAAAAGCTCTACGCCTACAAAGCTTTCTTAAAAAGGTAACTACTACAGTTACTGACTACATCAGTATATTGAATTCTTTAGACAATCTGCAGAAATAGCTAGAATACACTATTTTCAAATGAGAACTCAAGAATTGTGTGTATATATATATATACACACACACACACACAGATACATATATGTATGTGTATATACACACACACACACACACACACACTTAACTTCATCCCAAAAGGAGTACAAAGAGGGGAAGGGAGAACCAAAATTTTTCTTTGCAAATACTTTGAGATTGCGTTTTCATGGGGAACATGTAAGAACACACATTACAAAATTATTAACATGTAATTTAAAAGATTTCATTTGCTGCCTTCTTTGCAATGGACTGCCAGGAGCAATTACGCTTCAAAAGAAAACAAAAAGACTTTTAAGCGTATTAAGCATATTTCAATCCAGCTTCCCTAATTAACAGCTAGAAAACAGGTTATGATCAACTTCAGATTGAGAAAGTCTGACTGTAACAATGTACAGTGTGCTATCATGCTACCAGCGGATTCAATTGAAGTTATTCATGTGATTTTTTATATTACAGGCAAATTGATACAATTGCTGACAAACAGAAACTACACGTAGATGTGATAGTAACTTACAGAAGTCATTTCAGCTTCCTCTTCTGAAGAGTTAATGGCATGCTTGGACTGAGTAATGGAGTGTCCCATAGAAACAGAGTAAAAAAAAGCAGGAAAATGAGGAGGAAAAAATGCAAAAGGGAAAGAGGGGAAAAAGAAGGGGAAGAAAAGAAAGCCTTTATTCTCAGTCAGAAGAGGGAATAAAAAAGTGATGGCAATTAATGAAAGCAAAGGAAACCAAACTACGTTTAGAAATTGCACTGTCTCTTATCCCAATTTCTTATAAATGATCAATGACTTAAATCAATGACTGAAAGATGAGATCCAGGTTTTCTCCTCCTATCAGAAGGGAAAAGAGATTGGATGCAAGTATGTTCTTGAACCATAGCAAGAGTGGAAACTATCATTAACTTCAGATAAAACACCGCAGTAAAACATTTGTAGACACACACAAACAAACCCAGGTAGTCAGTGTGCAAGGAGAAAGCTGAGTAACAGTTGTGAGTTAAATTCTCCAAATAAAACACCAAAAAACCAGCCTGACACTTCATATAACTTTTATAGACTTCCTGTATCAATTTCTTCATACTAGGAAGTAATATAAACATGCTTTAGTGACAATTAGTAAACAACAAGAAAAAAGTAGATACATATTTACCTCTTCTTCAGCTGGACGTACTACTCTAGATCCACCCCAGCACCCTCATGCTGTAATTTATTTTTAAAAGAAATGAAGAGAAAGTATTTTTCTATTTCCCTAAACTTTTTTTCCTAAGAGTAGAAGGTTGAAGAGGAAGACATTTGTGTCTTAGGATAAAAATGTTCAATTATGACAGCAATACGTGAAGTTACTAATGGATTGAAAATTGAACATTACACTCCTAAAATAACCACAGTGCCTAAAGATTTCCAGCGTGGTATCCAATGCTTGCCCCTTTCCATCAAAGGCACAGAGATATTTATTTCAGGCATATTAATTTTACTAACTTAGTTACAGTTAGGGTTTGATAGATGAAGAAATGAAAAGGGAGTTACATTTTACTCTTATCATAACGCCAGAAAAAGAATACAGATGCTTAGAATCGTAGAATCACTAAGGCTGGAAAAGATCACTAAAATCATCTAGTCTTGGCATCACTTAGAAACTAATGCTGCACCAATAGAGAGCAGAACTGTCTGACATTTCCATATATAAGATGTATTTTCAGACATTTGTACACATTTTGTCAAGCTAGAACCAAGACAGAAATTTTCCATGACTGTTTACTATTAGAGGATGGTTACTATTAATTCCTTCAAAACAGAATTATTTATTGTATGTCTGACCATGAAATGGATTATTGTCAGTGACATCCTCAAAGACTGTGACTCTGCTGGCCCATGGGAACTTAACTAAATTTTTCTGAGCAGGAGCCTTCAGAATTAAAATTGTAGTCTACAAAGCGTCACCGAAGCCTAGCCCATCACAACTGAAAACCTCAAGGCTACATTATTTCATATGGTACTGCCCAGTCTTTCAATTGCGCTGCAAACAACTATCCATGAACAAAAGATTGGCCAAGCTTGAGAATGCCTGGGCCATGGTTGGGAGAGTACGAAAAACTGCAGTCTTCTTACAATTGCAATGCCTGGCTGCTGCAGAGCATATTGAAGCCAGACACTGGAAGTGACAATCCAGAGCTATTACTCTGCACTCCCAAGTGGCCAACCCTCCTGGAACTTGTGCAACTCCATCTCACAACAGGCAATTAGAATTTCCTAACTCCAAGTGTTCAGTTCAGCAGTTTTTTTGTTTGTTTGTTTGTTTTGTTTTCCCCTCTGAACTGTATCGGGAGTCAAAAATAAATAAATAAATAAATAAATAATCTAATTTACAGCAAGTATTGCTTAACTGTTATGAATCCTTATAACCTTATCTCAGTTCTGGCTATTATAGCCTAATCCTACTGAAATTTGCTGCAATTGAAGAAATAAATCTGTGGACATTTCATATTAAGAAACTGCTGAACTATGTGCAGGAAAAGCACTATTTGTTCATCCATGTGCCTCTCAAGAGAGAGAGCAGGCATTGTAAAGGTTTCTTGTTGAACACAAGCTCCTTAGGAAACAGGAGGACAGATGGAAAGGATTGTAAATGCTGGTAAACAGTTTAATTTTAGTTTCACTATCAGTAAAGAACTTTAAGGCAGAACTGCTTCAAGTGTCAATTCTAACCTTCCTCAACCATAGCATGCACCTCTCATTGGGTCAACAGTGATTCTGACCACATCATCCAAGAGATCAGAGAACAACTTACGCAGAAGGGTCATTTTTCAGAGAGACCAGGAGCTGATACAAATCTCTAGGCAGCTGCACAAACACTAGTGCCAACACAAGGTGGGGCAAGACTATCTAACTCAGCAACAGCACAAGCCTAAATGAGTACAAACCAAACACGAAATTCCTAATAAAGTTTGTCTGCAGGAAAGACGTTTTAAGCAGTGGAATTTTCCCAAAAGAAAAAACATAGGAGGAAAAAAAAATAAGGTGAAATGCAGCTTCATGGAAAACAGTTGTCTGTCCTGTCCAAAAAGAGATGTCTACTTAAACGGAAGACAGAAAGGAAGGATAAAAACCCACCAACTTTACTACAGTTGACTGACGAAGGACTGCTTTAATTACAGAAAGAATTATGAAGACATCATCCCATAGATGATTCTACTTACAACAAAGAAAACAAGACAAAGCAGCTAAGAAACCCAAGGAATGTGTAGCTGTTTTGTCCAAACCTGGTGTTTTTTTTTTTTTAGGTTATGCAGTAACCGTTTCAAGTAACATTTGCTTATCTTCCATGTTTGTTGACTACTAAGCTGTAACTCAGTTCTAAAAATACTTACTATAGACATCAAGTCATCAAAAATTCCATCACTAGAAGACAGTAGGTACGCATAGCTGGGGAGCTAAGTCACAGTTCGCCCTTTCATTTAGGAGGGCATAGGCTGTATGAAAAAAAAAAATATCTAAAAACAATTAAATGATTAAAAAACCACTAATATGGATGGTCTAAAACCTAGAAGAACTTTTAAGAACACAAGATTAAGTAAAACGTTCAACATAGAGAAACGTAATCAGGGCTGTAAGTCTGGTTAACTAGAAATAAAACTTGTGTATTTCTATTCACAGGCAGTCATCATTACACCAGTACAGACTAAACACCAATCAGCGTGCATAGTACTGACCCAACATGATGGTCAGTTCTCTGCTGTTTCCATCAGAACACAAAATCTTTTTGCTGGTTCAAACGCCCTTGCTAATATGACATACCCTACCTTTTGTCCTATATTATAGCAGTATATGGAACAGAAGTAAACTGCATAAATTCCTTTCTCCTCTTAGATTTTAATGCCCCACAGTTGGCTGCTGTGTTCTCAATTTTTGTCATCTGTTCCAAATTTGATTTTTGGCAATCTGAATTAAGGACAAACAAGTCATCTGTTGCTTATTTCCTACAGATGTGATATTTCTGTTCCCTAGTCTAATTATAAGTTTAAAAAAAAAAAAAAAAAAAGAATTTATCTTTGTTTCAAGTAGGCTGGTGTATCTACAAAAAAAAACCTGTATAGTTTTAAAAGCTCCACTAAATCACAGCTTGTAGTTTCCAGTGAAGGTATTGCTCTACAACAGAAAGAGTGCAACTCCCACCAGTACTTTTGACAAAATTTGGTAATATCATAGTGCAAACATTAGCATTTCCAAACCCAGGTCTATAGGCTTCTTCTGAGAAGTATGCTAACTATGTATACTTTGTCACTGATCTACGGGGTTTTTTTTTCCTCTTGTAGATTAATCTATTAAGAGTTCTAGCCTCTAATCAAGTATTTTCTCAGCTTGTCTGTACTAACATTCTAATTTTGTCTTAGTAAACTCTACCACAAAAACAAGGATCTCTCTAAAATGCTGTGGAATCTAAATGAAGTCAATAAGATTTATTAAAAAAGAAGTGTTTTTTTAGGCAGTACCTGATCTAAACTGTCTTCTACAACCGATGGAAGTCGGTGATTTCTCTAAGCAATACGTGTGAAGATTAAAAAGGAGAAGCTTGAAGGATAAAAAAGATCACTGGACTGCAGATAAGAAGAGCATCTACTTTTAGTATTATTAATCAAAACAGCACACGTACACCCTCCTCCCCAGAATTGTAAGCATTCTGAAGAGGGTAGCTGCTCAGCTGGTAACTGGAAAGTGGAGGCTGATGAAGCTTGAACTACGAGCCTTCATCTTAAAAAGTCACAAGAGCTGCACATGAGAAACTATCAAGTATCTGATATCTTCAGAAAAACATGACGGAAGAAAGAATAAAAATATTAAAAGCAAATTTTTACTGATAAAGCACTACTTTTCTGGAGACAAACAAGGGGCTACCATGAAAGCTTCTGTGCAAATCAACAGGCAGCAGAGGCAGCAGATTTGGTAGTCCACAGAAGACTCAAACACCACAGAACAATACAGAGAACAGCATTTAGGCATAAACAACACCTTCTGTTTTCAATGTCATGGTTTTAGCTGGGACCAAGTTAATTTTCTTCACAAAGGCTCATATGGTGTTGTGTTTTGGATTGCTAATGGTGTCGATAACATGTTGTTTTTGCTGAGCAGAGCTTACACAGCACTAAGGTCTTTACAGCTTCTCATGCTGCACCAACAGCAAGGAACCAGAAGTGCACAAAAAGCTGGGAGGGGACAGAACTAGAACAGCTGACGTACACTAGCCAAAGGGACATCCCATACCACTTGGCATCATGCTCAGCAATACAAGCTGGGGTAAAGGAGAAGGAAGAGAAGGACCTTTGAAGTGACAGCATTTTCCTTCCCAATAAATAACTGTGCACAATGAGCTCTGTGACTGAATATCCACCAACCAATGAGAAGCAGTGAATGAATTCTTTGTTTTGCTTTCACACACTGTTTTTGCTTTTACCTAGCAAACAGTCTTTATCTCAGTCCACAAGTTCTTACATTTTTACCTTTCCAATTTTCACGCCCCCCCTTTCCACCTAGTGAGAACGGGCAGCAGCTGAGCGGTCAAGAGCTGTGTGCCAGGGTTAAACCATGGTGGTAACAAAATACCCCAAAACTGAAATTTTTGCCAGCCAGCTGCATCAAAGAAGACAAGTATTATACGGTCCCTTTTCGTGTTCCTCCTAGGAAGGAAATTTTTAAGCTTAATCATCAGTGTCTGGCAAATTTGACTAGAAATTCCAGAAGATAAATATACTCTTCCTTTTACACTAACCAGCTTCCTGCTACAATTTCATGAGCCTCCTCCTATGTGGAAAAAGTTGCACGGCAAGTTCTAAATTTGCATCCATGAAATCAGCCTGATACACTGATCACAGAAGCAATACCTATCAATACAAGGACAATGCTTACGTCCTTATTTTCTCTTTCACTTATTTTAAATTTGAGATACCCCGTTCTTTACAACATACAATTTCATATGTGTCTAATAATTTAAACTTGGAGAATGTCTCTTGAAGATTCTAAAAGTTCTTACCCATAAATAAATCAGTATTCTATTCCATAATTTTCTTTGCAGATTCCATAAGCATAATGTGGAAAAAAATAGGCGCTAGCTTTGGAGACGTGGGGAAGAATATATTAGTAACCTTTGGGTTCTAGCTCATTTTCTAGGAAGAATATCATTTTAACTATCATGCATAAACTTCAAAATGAATAGTTAAGCGTATTTGATTACCAGAACACAAACACTGCTTACATTTCATAAACTGGTATGTTTAACTCAGAAGATATTTTGAAAGCCTCCTCTGAAATCTGGCAAGTAAAGAGTTATTTTACCTTTATTTCAAGAACATCTGAAAAGTAGAGTGCGCATGCTTCTTAGGACAACAAAATTGAAAGGCAAATGCTTCAGGATGACAAATACACAATTTTCCTCTACTGTCAACTTCACATTTTGTGACTAGTAATTTTGAAAAGAAAAAAAGGAAGAGAAAGACCGTCTACTTCTGTTTCAGATTATGCCTTTCCATTAACTATTTTCAACACAACTAGAAATTCTCCTCAACACACTTTCTGTGTTTTCACACTTCAAATGTTTAAAAACAAACAAAAAAACCCACTCAATTTTAACCACTTTTTTTTTTTTGCAATAGAACACTTCGTAGTCACACAGAAAACATGACCTACAATACTCTGTTAAGGTTAGAAAAGCTTCTGTACTCCTTTGTGTGGAAACTAAAATAATCCATATGAGAATCAAGGCAAAATGGCTGCGGAACACAAATTTTGTTTTTCCTTACAGCCATTTCAAATTTTCTACTTTATCCCACAGGAGTTCCTGGCCAAGATAGAGTGCTGCCCTCTCTAACCTTGGTGATTCTGTGATTCCATGCGGGAAATATTGGTGATAGGTGGATGATTGGACTGGATGATCTTGGAGGTCTCTTCCAGCCTTGATGATTCTATGGTATATATAAATGTACAGTCAGCTAAATTATTATAACATCAAATTAGCAGTTATCTTCATATGCAAGTCAGGATCTCTCAGTTATGCAAATTAGGTTACAGACATAAATAACTCCACCTTGTTGGGAAGGAGGTGGTGAGGGATGCTGTACTATGCCAGACCAGATGGCAGACTTCAAACTTATCTGTGATGTCTTCATTGAGCATACGCAGGACAATAACAATGACTGATCATGAACAGGCCTTTTTATCATCAGACGTCTTGCTAACTGTGCAAGCACGATCAACACAGCTCTCTATTCTCTCCCCACTACTTCTTTCTCCTTTTGCTCTAGCACACATCACTGCAAAAAGAGAATTTCTGGTAGCAAGGGTACAGAAGGAATGGAGAAACAATTAGTATCAGAAGGTGAAGGGGACAAGCTACTCATGTAGTCATCGCTTCTTCCCTTATTCTTGCTGTTACATCACTCATTCAGCTCTACATTCAAGTAAGCTATCTGATAAGCAGAAATTAACATTTAAAGTGGATGCCACTCATCACAGATTCACAAACATGGAAGATGAAAAGCAACCTATTGATTTAAAGAAGAATACAGTTGGAGCATGGATTTGGGAAATAATTTGCTTTTCACAAAATTTCAACTGAGTAAAAACTATAGGGGACAGAACACTGAGGAGGTGGAAGCAACTTTTCTCACTCAGCAATGTTTAGAGTAGAGTGAAGATAAGAACACAAGTGCAGACAGACAACACTTAGTACCACCAAGGAAAGATCTTGAGACCAATGACTTCAAAGATTTCTCCTGTAATGTTCACAGTGTCCAGATAGATAGTGTTAAGAATCATTAAGAAAGAGAGAAAACAGATAATTATGGCAACAAATAAAACTGTGATTTTAAACAATCCAGGGAATTTCAGTCAACTCCCCTGAAGGTGGCACATACAAATTCAGAACATTGAGAAGAACAAGGATGGTCCTGGCGAACAGGATCATTGAGAATCGCTATTTGTCATGATGCTCATGCATTTTCCACACCATGAAGTCCACACAGGGCAGGCTGCTAGGACAAGGAAGAACACAAGTGCCTTTCCTACTGCTCAGGCAAGAAGATTTGAAGAATCCCATTACCACTAAGGGACATATTCTCTATAGCTCTCGGCTACGCACTCTCCCCTCCTACATACCAGCACACATCAGCAATCTTCCCTCACTCCCTATCATTTTTGGTGGCTATGGAACTGCAGATCTTTACATAATACCTATCACTAGCATTGGTCAGAAAGGGTACCAGACCATACATAACTTCAGTGTGCCACTGCATGGCCATTCTTTTACAGCATTTCCCTACATTTCCAGGTCAAGAGGCAAAAACACATTGCAGAATTATTTTCTAAGATAGAATGCTCAAGATAGTAGCCGCAAAGCTTAATTTTCTTTTTCAGGCAAGCATTTCTTCTATCATACTTCATGTTATTCCCTTCCTCTAGTGATTCCTATAAAAATAAGTTGTGGAAGAAACGTCAACTTTTTTTTCTTTTTTTCTTTTTTTCTTTTTTTTTTAAAAAAGAAGTCCTTACACTGCCCAGAGAGGGCAGAGTGGATCAGTCAAAAGGGCAGAGCTGCCAAGTCACAAGAACTATGGCAGCAAAGAAAAATCGTAAAGGTCAGCTCAAGTACAGAAAGGCCACAGGGAAGACAGGCCAAAAGAAAAGAGCAAACTTAAAGCATTAGTTGGGAATAACAAATTAAAAATGCATCTGCTAAAGCCATGAAGTAATAGCTTCTCCCAGTTTCTCCATAACAACAATAATAAAAAGACACGTGGTTTTGGTGTTTTGCTGGTTTTCTTTGCCCCCACATTGGCACCAGGTCTTCTCCCAAAGCTACTCCCTCAGGTTGAGTGATGTCCTCCATTAGAAACAGTACAACCAAGTCAACCATGTGGGTGAGAGGACAGAATTCAGTCCTTCAAGGGAAGGATGTTTTGATTCACAACTTAGACATGAAGATGAATAGTGCCCTAAGCAATACTTTTCAGCCGTTAAATGAACAAAAGAAAAAAAAACTCCCTTGTTGATGGCCAGTAATTCTACCAACAAATCCTTGGGTTTCTGGCCCACCTATAACATTACTTTGATTGAAAAATCACCACTAATGAGTTTGCCAAAACTCTGAACTAATCTCATTTAGCTGTATCACCATCAGTGAGACAAGAAAAACAGCATCATATTAAAAGTCCCATCAAGTAAGAGATTTAATATTGAATCGTTAAATATAAATTCTGTAAACTTGGTAGAAAATATCTCAGGGATGAATACTTTCCTCACGCTACTGAAATTAAGATGACTAGACAGCTCAGACAGTGTGGAACAAAGCAACACTGTTGATCACTGGAAAGGTTCACGCTCTCAAGGAGAGAGCAGAATTTGGCTCTCAAATTAACACCACTTTCTGAAGGAGTCATTCTTAGCAAACTTATCTGGGCAAAGAAACAATAGCCACATTCTTCTGAGAAGCAATCACTGAGTTTACAAAGACAGCTCTCAAATGTCTCAACAGCTTTGGGGGGGGGAGGCGGAGGTGTTGAGCCTCGAAGTCAATGACTAAGAGCTCAGAAAGCAACTGAGAAAGTAACTGCAACACTTGCAGCAATACGGACTACCTTCCTGTGAAGACAAAGCAACTTTGGGAACTGTGCCTATTGATTCAACAATATCCAGTCACATAAGTGGAGCAGGTGGTTTGTTGATCATTCATACCATGCAAAGAATTGAAAAATGGGAGACTGGAAGGGTAATCTTATTGATGCCTCAGCATATCACTTCTTCAATAAAGGAGGCTGATATCTAATCTACATAGATTAGAGATTATCCGAGACTGATACCTGCGAAATCAACTACCAAGAACAGCTTAAACTTTTAATAAGTGAATAAAATCAAGATATCTTATACCAGGCAACTTACAGAAGAGAGGAACTCAAGGAATAAAAAAAATCATTTTAGCTCGAGGAGAGATAACAGTGTATTATTGTACAAAGTTAATCATTAAAAGAGATATCTGCATGACAGGGATAAAAAAAAAAAAAGTAAGTCTCACCATATCACAGAAACAAAATGACTGACAAATGAAAACCAACAAAATCAGACCGTTACAGGCTGGGCTCTAACTCTTAAATGTACAACAATATTGAACAGGTTTGCATTTCAGCTTTCAAAAGAGAAAAGGACACAATTCTACCTACCTCTGTTTTGTTACACTCAATACAAATCCACAAATAATAGAAAAGACTGATAATCAGCCTTTTCTGTAAGAAGCTGTAACACGTTTCTCACCATTTCAAATAAAAATTTCAAGTATGACCTTGACGTGTTATCATGAAGCTGATAAGTCTACATCACTCACTCTTTGCTTCAGATGAACTTTTTTTGTAGATGTATAAAGACACGGTTTAAGCACAATTCATTCAAATTAGTGTTCATTATTGATTTGAACAAACTTAGCTTGTTCCTCTTTTTTTTTGGTAGAGAGAAAACTGAAAGTGAACGTTTGTTTTAGTACAGCTGTCTTTTGACTAATAACTCGGGTTTTTGTTCCTCCTTAAACTCTTAAATTCACTGGAGCATTTTCCACATTTCCTTACGTAACATAGCAGCACTTTCAACATTTCTCAAACTCACTGTGTTTTTACTGAAAATAAAAAAATTACTGTCTGATTATTATTAACCAATGCAGAGGAACAAAAATCTCAAATTTGGTATTGCTCTACCAGGAGCCAACTGGTTTTTTGTGTTGGGCGTTTTTTGGAAGAGTTCTCCTTGCCATACATTTAAAAGGAATATTAAGAAGTGGTGAACTGCTGTCATAGCTCCAGACAGACATTCACAGTACGCGACACGCATGCGGTAATCTGAGCATACAGTAACATGAATGTAGTAATGTCATTCAACTTTTCATTCCCTTTTTCAATGCTGTACACTTCTTAGATTTAAATTAAAAGCAGCATATGAGATTTACTTAGAAGAAAAACATTAAATATAAAACATTAAAACACATGAGTGGATATGGAAGAGGAAAAGATGGGGAAAGTTCTTAAAAAACAAGAACAACAACAACACCTTTTACATTAAGATCCCTTGCAGATAGACAAAGCAAAAAAAAAAAAAGAAAAAAAAAAGCCATAGTGCATAGCCCATGCAAAAGCAATCCTGATCTGTAATCAGTTTCGTTATATGGAACAGGTTTAGCAAGGAGTATCAGCCTAAGAGAAAAGGGGGGGGGGGGGGGGGGGGGGAGGGGAAGGAAAAAAAAAAAGCCTGAAGAAAAGAAACACCAAAAGAATTATTAAATTAATGACATTACCTCAGTGATTGGTTGCCCTTGTGATGTCAACTCCAGTTCCTGAGGTCTTGTCACCTTATCGATATCCAAAGAATCCATGCTCGAAGCTGCAGAAGTTATGCTGGAACGGGAGGAGTTACTGATTGATCGCACCTCAGCATCACTCACTGTGCCAGCAGATGCTGTCCTTCTGTGCTGGGCATTAACTACTGGTTTGGCATCTTCTGCTACAGACTGCTGGGCTGCCTCATCCATGCTCAAGGAAGCTTTCTCTAACTGTGCAGTGATGTCATCCAAAGAAACGTTGGCATGTGATGGTTTAGTAACCTTACTAGATGAAGGGGATAATCCTTTCATACTGCCATGCTTAGTAGAAGGACGGCTAGTAGGTGGTTTCTGAACTTTGGATTCCGTGGCAAGGCGTTTCACTGAAGTATTATTTGCTGAATGAGACCCAATGCTGCTAAGCTCCTGCTCTATGGAGCAGAGATCGGCCATAAGGGCATCTAGATCCACAGTTTCTCCCTGATTCAGAGCTTCTGCAAAGAAGAAGAGTTTTTAGTATGAGCAGGTTTGCTATATTTCTCTATGCAACTCTTCATTTTATGTTACTGAATTTAATAGCTGAAATACAGGGGCCAAAGAAGCTGTATTTTCCCTTCCCATCTATATTGCAAAACCTGTCCTCACTGATAAGCATTAAGTTTACTTGCACTAGTACTCTTGACTGGTCTAAGAGGAAAAATACATATATATATATATACACACAAAATATATATATATATATATATACACACAAAATATATATATATATATATATATATATATATATATATATATATATATATACAAAAAAAAAAATATATATATATATAGGTTAAATACACCTTCTAATAAAAGAAACCTGTGAATTTTTAGTTACATTTGAAAGGTTGAAACTGGTCTCCTGTGAACAGAAATGACTAAAAATGTACTTGTATATATCATGCTTCAGCTTTTCAATGAAATGTGTTTTGCTAGGCAAATGTGACATCACTTTAAAAACAGACAAAAAAAAACCCAGCCCACAACACTAAAAAAATACCATACACACACTCAAACCTTTAAATTAAAGGCTTCCTGTATTACAACTAAGGAAAGTTATTTTAAGACAAAGAAAAGTATGATTTTTGTTTGACATGAAAGCATTGTGTAGCTATCCTCATGCATTCTGTCCCATGAAGCAAGATGCTTTTTCTTCCTTCTTAATAAATACATATTAATTCCTTTTTTCACAAGACCAGATCCCAGAACAAGTTTTCTTTATAAATACTAGACTAGGTGCTATAAAAGACAAGGTTAGACAGTATTCAAAATTCTCTGCCATCAGAAAGCGAGGCTGTTTTCAAACACATTTTCACTTCTAGCTACAGTGTATTTTAACATTCTTTGAAATAATGTTCTCAATTACGGTTGAAACAGAGTTTTTTATTTTTCTTTTCCTAACATAACACTTTAGAAGGTAAATAATTCAACAAACCATTCAAATTGTACATGGAGAAACGATATGAGAAGTTGGCAAGGTTGGTTTCTTGATGGAGAGGTGATCTCTTCACTGGTGCCACAGGCTTGTCTGAATCCAAACTCTGAAAAAGACAAGGAGGAGAATGTAATTTGACAAAGAAATCCTCAAGATTGATGAAAATAAGCTTTCTCTACCAATTTTTCAAAAGCTCCTGGCATATAAAAAATGTTTTCTAGTTAAAATCCTGAAAAAAAAAAAAAAAAAAAAAAAGACAACACATCACTATATCACAAAGACTTTGTTGCAGAAAATATATTAATCTCTTTCTTGTTACAGAATTAAAAGGAAGGAAGCAAATTCCAAGTACACCTTTCATTGGTGTTACATACTAGCTCATTTTGAAACACATCTGATTTATCTAGAAGAACTCTGCAGAGAATTGCACAGGTGTTAAAACATGCAAACTATGACACCCTAAGAAATGCACCCTCAGATTATGAGCATACCCATGGTATAAGCACAGAAAAGCACTCACTGGAGAATTCCTTTTTTTATAAAGGGGATTTTTAATTACTAAATTTGGATATTTTTCTCATAAGTACATTCTGTGAAAAATACTGAGTTGTGAAAGTGACCCCCGCCCAACTATAATAGTGTTCTGGGGAAAAAATGCAAGAACAACAAGAAAAAACCAAAAAACCAAACCAACAAAACATCTAGTAAGGGATAAAAAAACCCAACGCAAAACAAAACAGCAAATCAAAAGACAATTACTCTTCCTACACAAAACATCCAATTGTTACATTAACAGACATAAAACTTTAGTTAACCACTAGCAGTAGGGCACTATGATCCAACTGGTAATCCAAAAGTTGCATGACACCCCCAGAGTGAGAAGAATCTAGCTACTGGTGTTGCTTGACAGGCCTGCAGAGAGTGTGAATAAAAGCAACACGTCTAATAATAAAGCTTTCCCAAATACACGTTTGTCTAAATGAAGAGCATCTTCTAGCACCAAAAGATTTAAGTTTCTCACCACATTTTTTTTTTTCCTGTATCCTTACTCAAGGAAGGCAGTCATCACTTAATGATCAGAAGACAGTGATGCAGAACTATTTTCTATTATGTGGGAAAAACAGTTCTAGTGGAGCTTATATACAGTTCCATACAGAACGGTTGAAAAATATCAGATTAGAACCCTACAGGCAGCAAAGAAAACTTGAAACAAAGCAGGCACATTAGGGATCATTCCTTCCAATTAAACCAAGAGACTGCCTGCAAAGTAGAGCAAATATATTCTGGTTAAAAACATCCAAAGTATGTTTTCTTAAATTTAATAATAATAATGTTAGTACACAGGGTTGTGAATGGCCCCTCCATGGAAGCATTCAAGGCTAGGCTAGATGGGGCTGTGAGCAGCCTGGTCTAGAGGGAGGTATCCCTGCTTACAGCAGGGCATTGGAACCAGATGATCTTAAAGGTTCCTTCCAAACCAAACCATTCTATGATTCTATCCCTTGAAATAACTGGGATATACTCTTACTATGTAGGTCACTCCAAATATAATGCCTCCCATTTATTTCCATGGAAATAAAGAGCACGATAACACTATTTGATCAGGAAAATTCTTAAATTTAACACTAAACACTATTTTTCAACACAGTCACCACTATTAGCTGTGTATTTTTACCAGCAACCAACAAAAACCTGCATGCTGTGTTTGTAAGTCTTCTTGGCTGTCTGGAACATCGCTTCTTTTCTGTGTTGTTGACATCACTGCTGAAATGCACCACCCACTGCCTCACTGTGCACGCATCTACTGCTTGGTCTCCATAAGCACTCAGCAAGAATGGACAAATGTCAGCGGGTGCCATTTTTTTCTGCATGGAGGAGTTCAACAACACACCTTTGCTTCATATGCACTTCAATGACAGACACCATTTTGTCAGGCTGCCATCTGCTATACAGCAACAAAATGTAACTCAATACTGGTGGGAAGGTTCAACCCCCACCTCCATACCACCAACATCCACCTCTGACACTATGGACAAACATAATGAAATAAGAGGCATTAATTTCAGAGCAGCCCTTGTATTATTGGAGAACAATCTCCATACGTAATAATGCAAAATTTCAGTTTTGGAAGCTGCTGAGAACTGAAACAGCACTAAAACGCTAGTTCTGGAAAACGAAAAGCAAGGAAAAGTCTTATTTCATAGAGCAGGGTAACCAGACACCAACTGCTAATGCATAGTCTGCTCACACATGTTGAAAATTTCATGGCTGCATTTTATAATGCTTTTACTAAGCAAAGGGTTAAAGAGGGCAAAGTGAATTCAAATTATCTCAAAGGCATCTTAGCAATTTCATATCTTTTAAAAAAGCATTCCTGTCTGGAAAGGAATCTAGGTCTTACTTTCAATCTTCCCAAAACAAGCACATAGGAATAGAAAATCTGAAAAGGAAGTTAAAAGTTCAAAGAACTTGGGGACAAAATTCTTCTTCTCCCACTGCTTTCAGAGTGCAGCTGATAAATAGCAACAAATGCTAAAACTACACCAGAACGCCCTTTGGAGCTCATTAAATTTAATCACGCCCCTTTACTGGGAGCTCAGTTGAATCAAGACATAACTATTTACCAAACAAGCAATCTGAGACACAACACACTGCATTAACTTGTTTATACAAAATATTACGAGGTTATTCAAAGTTCTGGGGGAAATGTCACTTCTCAGTAGTTACAAAAGACAGAAGCGCAACTGTATGGCTATACTGCAGACTGTGTTGCACGGCAATACATAAGCAAGAAACAAACAGCTTGTGTCCTGCCCTTCACTACTTGTTTTGTGTATTTTAAGCATTTCGCATGGATTAGGACAAATTCAGATATCAGCAGAAAGTCTGTATACTAAACATACAGCTGTGAGCTCTAGTAGAAGTACACATATTTGGAAGTTACTCATATTTGCTAAAGTGAAACCACAAACAAAAGTCTAAAACCAATTACCCATTGTGCTTCCATGTGAAGATTCTCATTAGAGGCAACTTGAAGGCATGGGCTCTGTGAAAGGACTCTCACCATTAAAAAACCTTTCACAGGGAGTTAAAGACAATAAGAATTATGATACGCAGAGTTATTTCACACTATCATCTATTCATTTGAAAAGGTAGGATTCTTTATTGCCCCATTTTACTCTATTTTAAAAGGCCATCTGCATTTAGAACTTGCAGGTAGGTCCTTTAAACCAAAGATAACATGCACGAGACTGAAACTGAAATGTTCTGTTGTATGATTGACTCCATTTTCTGTCAGTCTTTTCATACGATGAAGACTCTTCCTTTTCCCCCAAGCTTACAGTAAAGAAGTGATAAGAGAACCTTTTCCCATCTAGCTTATTGAAACTTGAAGCACCACATCATGGCCTAAAATCTATGTCACAAAGAATGAGAAGATGAAATACACTGTTCAGGAGGGCAAGCATGTATGGCTGGAAAAAACAAAGCAGGAGGTCACAAAGATATGGACTTTTACCTTGGAACCCTGGCATATCATGCAAAATGTAAGATTTGCTTGTGAAAGAAAGAAAAAGCACTAGAAAAACGCCAAGAGGTGACCTGTTAGCTGCCACTCCGATGCTGGAAAAACACTCTGGAATAATGGTCCTCTAGGGTGAATCAGGTGACCTTAGCACATCATCGTTGACACCATTCACACTTTCTTATTCCTTATTGCTGTTCAGGTGCAACAAATAGATTCAATTACATTGCCACTAGACAATGCCCAACTGTGTGTTTGGAGATACAGCCTAGCACTATATACATGAGGACAAAAGATCAATTCCACAGTTTTCCAAAAGGATTGTACCCTTTGAGAAAGGTATAACTATCAGATTGTGAAAAATGAATTTAACAACTTGGAAATGGGGAAAATTAAATGAGTTCTTAATTCAGAACTCTTTTAAGAACACTGAGTTGGTCATACGCAACAGCCAGTCTTGCTCCAAGTGGTAGTGCTAATTAACTGAGAGGCATCTTGTATGCTCACATAATGAAACAGCCGAGGATACATACCTGACCCTGACAAAGCATCACAGATAAAAGACTTAATTCATACTCATCTGAAGTGTTCAAAAAAGATCCTTGTTAAGGTTAAAGTAGTTAGCATTCAACTGAAAATAAACATGTAATAATTATTTATAATTATTCTATGAGATGACTGAAACCCCCAAACCTGTGTGAGTTTGTCCAGTTCTCCTAGCCAGGCCCCAAACATCTTGTCCAGATCCTGATCTTCCTTATCACTGTCTTCTTCTGCACCATGGTCAAGCTCTTCATCCGATAATTGCTCCATCTGGAAAAAAAAAAAAAAAAGAAGAAAAAAGTAACACTGAGATTGTATCAGTGTTCAAGAAAGCTAGTGTCAGCTGCTATACTCCTGAAAAAACACTCTGAAGTCAAGGCATTTTTGTCCACATGCTCACAAAAATTGCACATTCATACTAAGTTGATGATAGTGCTCACTTTGAAAGAGTAAGCATGAAAGCTGCAATGGATAATTCGCCACTCTTACGTGCCACTTTATGTCAGAATCAAGCAGAAAAAGATGAAGAACAAAGTCCAGAATGCTTAATACAACAGCAGAAATTATTTCACGCTAACCTTATAGAACGCCTCCAGGGATAGGGCATCCACAACCCCTCTGGGAAGCCTGTTCCAGTGCATCATAACCCTCTGAGTGATAAACTTCCTCCTTATATCTAACCTAAACCTCTCCTGTCTTAGTTTAAAACCATTCCCCCTTGTCCTATCACTATCAACCCACGTAAACAATCGCTCTCTCTCCAGTTTATACACTCCCTTTAAGTACTGGAAAGCCACAGCGAGGTCTCCCCAGAGCGTCTCTCCTCCAAGAATTCTCTCCAACCTTGCACATGTATTCATTGCCAGCTATTATCGGCAAAGTCTACAGACTTTACATTAAAAAAAATTCGACTCTTGTCCAAAGAATTCAGCTGACTACAGCTAAGGAACCCAAAGGAAGCGCAGTCTCACAATGCAACAAATAGCTGACTTCATACATCTGTAAACAGAAATGCTTAAGTAAGCTACAGAGAATACAAGCAATCAAGTTGTTTAAATTTTGGACGCTCTCCAGATCACTTCAGTGATACTGCACAATTTCCATCTGACCAAGAAACCCCTCACCTATAAACAAAGGGTCACCATTACAGCTAGCTGACTCTCCTTTATTTAACAAGACTGAGTGACCAAAGTAGACTTAACATTCTCCAAAGGTAACCTATTATGAACTGAAAGGAAATTAATTTGTTGTTAAAAAGCCTTTCTTCCCCAAACGCACCCTCCAAGCCCCTTCCATGGGGCTAAGACGCACACACCTTGCTTGGTAGATCCACACTTTTAAACTCAGGATTTGTTCAGAAGGAAAATTTAGAGATTTTAACTTACTTCGAGAGAATATGATATAGGTAGCAATTTAGGAGTGATTAGGCACAAAATAAAATAAAAAAATAACACTTGCAACATGATATAGAACATTCAAAGAGAGATGTGAACAGATCATCCAAAGTAGCACAAACCCCCCCCCCCCCCCCCCCCCCCAAACCATAGATTGCAGTGTCCCATGGACAGCATAGGAATTTGCTACACCGGCTTTCAAACGTGCCACTTAAAACATTGCTTCTAAGTATGCAAAATTTAAATTGCTAATCTTCGGGAAGATAAATCTTGATCTGAAAGACATCACTGTACTGCAGAGTTGAACTGATGACAGAGATTACCAAAGACTACAAAAGTGTTCTCTGTTCAATCAGTTTTAGACTATTTATGGCAGTAGTTCATGCAAAAAAAAGATCTCCATGATTTAAAACAACCCTTACTTCTATCCCTGTATTATTTACATTTCACTTCACCTTAATAATCAGGCAACAGGAGGCCAGAGGCAACCTACTACTCTGAGGTCAGCTGAAGACAGAGCTTCCCACAGATACAAGATACTGCCATCCAGGTGCTGTAGGCAAAGCAGCTTCAAACTCCTGCTGAAATTTTACTTTTGTGGGAGAAAAGAATGCAGCTGCTTATCTTAAAGGGGCAACAGACAGGCTTGAGCAGTGGACCCAGGAGAATCACAGAGTTGTATGGGTTAGAAGGGACCTCTAAAGATCATCAAAAGCCCCTAATTCATGTAACAATTGTGTTTCACAAGGAAGTAAAAATATGCTGTCTTCAGCAGCATGACATTTTTATTTTCTTTTCAGTGTTAGGGGGTGTTGCAGTTCAAAGCAAAGTAGAACTGTCAGTAGATCAGACTTCCCTTGCTTAATTCCTCTTCTTCACTCCATGAAGCCAGATCAGACACCAGATCAGTCTGCAATTTCACAATACAGAGAAGGCTCTTTCATGCTCTCAACAAAAACCAAAGCACATCTTCAGACTTTTCCCAATGCCCATTCACATGCTGTCCTCAGCTTAATTTTAAAAGTGCCAAGCAACCAGGTTTCTGTAACTTTGTTGGAGAGACTCACTCCATTCACCACAAGCCTTCCACGTCAGGAAGCATCTTCCAATCATGCTTTTCATTTGCGTTTAATCCTCTAACTTTTCCCAAGTCTTTCACACCAGAACATTCTCTTTTCCTCTCAGAATCTTCTAATAAAGGCAGACAAATACCCCTCTCCTAGACATAACTAAGCTACCCACATTGCAACCTTAAATCTTCTCTTGTAAATCAAGTCCTTTACCCTAATCTGAAAATAAAATTCAATTTTCTTCAGGTAAGATGCTCAGAAGCAAACCTGACAAGCCTGGCTGGAAACTACCACACCCTGTTCTAGAATTATTGTTGATGCAGCAAGAGAATGCTCCACTGCTCCCTAGTATCACATCAACCACAGGCAGCAACAGGCTTAGTGAATGAAGCTGCTCTGCGTGTCACTTGAGACAACTCTCTTCAACTCACAATTAAACAATTCTGCCAAGTACAAGATTTTGCACCTGGCGTGTGGCAATCCCTATTATCAATAAAAGCTGGGGGATGAACAGATTGCATACAGTCCTGCCAAAAAGAACCTTGAGGGACTGTAGATTGCAAGATGGACATGAGCCAGCAATGTGCCCTCACAACCCAGAAAGCCAACCATATCCTGGGCTGCATCAAAAGTGTGGCCAAGGGAGGTGATCCTGTCCCTCTGCTCTGCACCTGGAGTACTGCATCCAGATGTGGTGTCTTCAGTACAGGAGAGACACAGACCTGTTGGAGCGCATCCAGAGGAGGGCCACAAAAATCATGTCAGGGATGGAACACCTCCCCTGCAAGAACAGTCTGAGAGAGCTCTTCAGAGGACGGTTTGAAGGGGCTCTTCAGACTGGAGAAGAAAAGCCTCTAGGGAGACCTGACAGCAGCCTTTCACTATCTTAAGTGGGAGATGTAAGAAAGAAAGGGACAGACTCTTCAGCAGGGTCTGTGGTGATAGGACAAGGAGAAATGGTTTCAAACTTAAAGAGGGGAGATTTAGATTGGATATATGGAAAAAAGCTTTTCTTTTTTTTCCTCTCATGATAGGGGAAGTGAAGCACTGGAACAGGTTGGACAGAGATATGGTGGGTACCCCATACATGGAAGCGCTCAAGCTCAGGCTGGACAGGACTCTGAACAACCTGATCTAACTGCAAACCTCCCTGTTCACTGCAGAGGGGTTGGACTAGATGACCTTTAAAGGTCTCTTCAAACCTTAAACAATTCCTTGATTCTATGAATATTTAAGCTAACATGGCGTGGCATACTGCAGCAAAGCTGCAAAACAGATTAAATTCAGCTTCTGACTCTTATTTCTCCTCACGCTTATTCTGAAGCCATTCAGTATTTCTGGCACTCCAGGAAAGGGAAGAAAGCTCTTCTAAAAATCTGCAATGATGCTGAAAACCGAAAAATACTGATATGCCCATGTAATCAGGCAGCACCCTTCCACCAAGATCACACCAGTTTCTATGCCTTTTAAGTCAGGCATGTCTACTTCCACCACCACCACCTGATCCCTCAAAGGCTCTTCTCCATAATGTTACCCCAAAACCCTCTCCATAGAGGAATCTGGAGACAGCAGGGTATACTTACTTTCTACCTTCTGCAAAACAAACAGAAGCTGGATTTTCACATCCCTTGAAAGTTTACTTTATTAGTCCTTATGTTTTTATGAGGACCAGAAGTATTGTAGATTCAAGCCAAAACACTTTATACTTAAGGTGATGTGGTAAACAAACTACAGCAACTGTTCTCATTTGAGAATATAGCATTTCTCAATGTCTAACTATACTTGATGTTAGGAATTTTTATGTGAAGGTTAAGGGAAGCTATTAAAAACATGCTTTAGGAAACATGACTATAAACTGGTGAATCAAACAGATACTGTGATATAAAACAGACAGAGCTCAATATTTACAGACGTTTTTACACAGCACAGCTAGCTTTTCCTTCTTCAAGCTGTTTTTGACACTCTGCAGTTAGATGGAATTTGTTCTGCAGTGCATTCACTCTGTGACATGGTTCATAATTCATCCTTTCAGTATGAGAGGAGTTTGCTGGTTTCTTTCCACAACTCAAATCTTCAGAAATATTTAGTAATAAGAACATTCTCAATTTCCTATAAGTTGTTGCTTTTGCTATATTAACTTGGCATGAGAGACACTGCTTCATTTCCAGTTACTCTGAAGACAGAATTAGCAGCCTGAAGAAAACTTTTACAAGTAAAGTACTGTTGTGTCAGCAAGCCTGGCACTAAATCCTGTAGTATTTGCCAGCTCCTTGTAGTCCCCACCCATGCTTTCTAACGTCAGCTGCATATCCTCTAAGCCTGTCAATGTTTGCTTGCAAAAGGCACACAGAGGACAGTGTCTCACTTAAGAAATAGCACATACTAACCTGATAGTCCTCTAAAATGGATCTCATTCACACAAGCTCCACTAGTGGATTAAACTGACGAATTAAGGCAGAGGAGATAAAACTTTCAGCTAAGACTATCTGAACATCAGATAATATCAGCTAAGAGTATCCAGTGACAGAACTAGGAACAGTAACAACACAAAAATAGCTCACATCCCAATTAAAATTAAGAAGTTCAAACTTTTCCTTTTTACAAAAATCTTCACCCTGCTGTTGAACCCAGCACACATAGGTCATACTTGAGCAAACTAGGACCTTTCTATAGCTGTGATATTTTTATCTATAACAAGAAAGGACAACAGCAGATGTTTAAACATTTCTTTTTTCTTTCTTTGTTTTTTCAAGAAATCATTTGGAACCAAGTTAATCTAAGAAATAGAAGAAGGAAGCCAGTAACAATTCTAAAGCAACTGCAGGTTAGTAGAATTTAAGTAGCTCACAATTCTGTTTAGCTCATGCTGGGAGAAGTGACAAAGTAATTTTAAGATTCAAGCCATTTTTCAACACTTTTGTCCTATTAATTTCAAGCACCTGTCAAAACAGAATTTAATGGAAACGAGCAGCTTTCAGGTTTTATTTGAGTGATCTGTAACACAGAACAATATTTTGAATGTGCCCACTGAAATTTCAGTCAGACGCTCATCTGTGCTTGACTTGTCCATGGCAGCTCAGCAGTAAAACGAACTGAACAGACTCAGTAGGACAAAGCAGTCAAGCCAGAGAAAGTACAATGAAGTCTCACTGCCCATTTGTCATTTGTACAACAAGGTTCTAACCTGTTCTCTCACATAATACACTGTTATTATTCAAGTTGCATCCCAAGTAAGGCACAACAAGGTTCTCTAAAGAGGCACTGTTGTTCAAAATTGTTGGCTATTCCCTCCTCTAAACATACTCAGTGACTAAATTTGGTGCTCAAACGTTTACACAGCAACAACCATGGGAAACTTCCAAAACTCTCAGTCCTTGAACTCGGACACTTGATGGCAGTGACAACTTCAATTTGACTCTACTTTTAGAGTGAAACAGCACTGATGGCTTACCAGATAAGACTCTTGCTTTTCCAAGAACCCTTGCCAAGCAATGATTCAAGAAAGACTTTTTCTAAAGGTGTATACAAATCCTCATAGTAAGCATTTTTCTATTTCTACCTTAGTAAGATTCATCTAAACCAGTTACAATAAACATGATTCCTGGATGTCTGCTTCTCTTCAGTGTTAATGCTCTGTCAACCCTCATTGGTTTTGTTTTGCTGTCATAACAAATTGGATAGGGCTAACCTGAATGAGAATAACCAATGCACTAATGAGATTACGTTAAGCTGCAAATATCAGGTGCCCTTTCAAGGAACATTTTTCATAGCAGCACTCCAACTCTCATTTTTCCAGAAAATTAACAGTAACATATGAAGACATCACAGACTGTAAAAGTACTTAGCTTTCAGCCTTTAGTCCCTCGTGTAAGGGCTTCTTAGCATCTGTCATTTCAGGACACCTATAAAAATAAGGTCTCAACATAATGTTGTCTTCCACACACAAGTAAGGCTTCCTGCACTTAAGTGTGATCTATGTATTATCTTATTATCCAGTCTGGAGTGCATCAGCCAACTTGATCCATTTGAAACGTTATTTAAATAGGCAGACTCCTAATCTGCTGTAAATCTGCTAGTTTCCAAAACAATTCATTAGGTTGGTTCACATTTGAATGCAAGAGGCCCAGTATTCTAGTGTTATTTATGAAAAGGTAACGAGACTTTCAGTAGAAGCCAGCAGTTGCAGCATTTAAACATAACACTATGATAATAGCAGAGTAAAATAAGAAATTATCAATCATTTAGAAAAAAAAGAAACACTTCTTCAAATTTTTTCTTATGCGATCTGTCACAGTTTTGTATGCTGGGATGAACATGAGATGATGCGATATCAAATAACGAACGAAAAACAAAACCAAACCAAACAAAAAAAACCACAAACCCACATGTAAGGAAACATGAAAAGCCCACAAACAATGCTTCAGATGTACCCTTCTGACATTTTCACAGCCAGACACCACTGCAGAATTCTGAAGCTAACAAAGTGCTGCTATCAGAAAGCAACAGCTGATCTCTCGGACACCAAGCAGTTCTGAAAGTATTTCCAGTGTCCTTCACTGAGTCCCTGTGCTGCAGACTTGCACTTCGATACTGCAGTTCTTACCTTTAACCTACCCAGCCCAAGATAATAGTTAAGTTTCATTACATTAACAGTATCTCCTTTAATAAAAGCACTCCGCATTTAAATAAGTCATTGGGGGAGGGGAAGGATCAGAGAATTTGTCTATGCCACACTTAATGATGGAAACATTAAAAACAAACAAACAAACACCATAGAACTCCAAATTCAACTGGAAATGCCGACGTGTTTAAGGCCTCAAGATTGTGTCTATTCACTGTACTTCTAGAAGCAGCGTAACACACATTTTGTGCTAACGCTAAGTATATTCAAGGAAAACTGATAGCATAAAACCCCAACATTTAAACCAACTCTCCTTCAGGTAACTGATGTTTTCACCCCCACCCTTTCTTATTACTCAACAACAACTTTGCACAAGCTTATGCTTGTTACCGAATTAAGGATTTGCTTCTTCAAAACAACTATGGAATTTGTTAAAAAAAAAAAAAAATCTACTCAAGGGATAAACAATATACAAATGGTCAAAACAGCATCTGAACAACCAACTGAACTTCAGCCTATTGAAAATCTAGTCTCCTGAACATAAGGGAGCTACACAGCACACACTAGGATATTTTAAGAAATTAGAGCTCCATGTCCACTTGTGACCATGCCAGCATCCATTACCGTTTAAGAAGTTACACGTGACAGAAGACCACTGCATTACACCATACAAGTAAGATTCTACCACATTTTTTTTTACCTGTAACATTCATTCATCTGACTGCTTAAAGAAATCTAAAAGCTGTGTAGTTAATACAATTCGGGCTTGAGGGGTTACTTTTAGAGGAGTAAATGAATTTCATACACATTTGCAAAACTAATAACCAAAACACATATTCACATTTCCCCACATTTCCTTGAAGTTACGGTAAACAATGAAAGGCAGTTTGAGCAAACAATTTATTTCTTTCATACTGATCCTCTGCTCACGTGACAAAGATCAAAAAATCTTCCATACCCTTCAGTTAAAAAAAAAAAAGTATATATAAATATATATATATATAGAGAGAGAGAGAGAGAGAATTCTTATACCATAATCGACATTAACATTTCTCCTTTGATTTTAAATACTGAATCAACAAGCAAGTGATAAACTGTAGATCAAGTGTTGTAGTATTTCCATGTTTCCTCTCAATATTCTTAATTTCCTCTTAACACTTGGTCTTAAAGCATTCTGAAATCTATTACTCCCAGGGGAAAAAAATAAAAATGAGGAAAAACAAGAAAGATCCAGAACAAGATTAGAAATCATGGATTATACACGGAGAACTTCCCAGTGTCCTATAAATCAGCTTACATCAAGAGTAATCTAGATGAAAACCTGAACAATAGTTCTTAGCTTCAAACATCACAGGTACAGGCTGGATATATCCAGCTCTGGATATATCCAATGCTCTTACATCAGAGATATTCCAACATCTCTCAAAATCAAACACTGAAGTAGAAAATCTGTCAGCTAAAAAAATCAAATTCAAAACACCCCAAATGAAAGTCTTGTACCATGTAAAGGCCTCTTTCTACATACTATTTTGAGCTGATGTTTTTCCTTTTTATTTTTTTCAAACCATGCTTCAGGCAGTAGTTTTCTAGGCTTGTACTCAACACAATATGCTGAAAACATGTGGAATGTCTGATGAAAGAAAAACTAGCCATTTCAGTAAAAACAGAAAGACCTTAACAGTCAGTAAGTGTGTATGCTTCTGAAATCTGTATTTGTTTAAGGCATCAACTGTAGCATACATTGCTACAGTTTAAAAATTATTTCCATGCACTCTTTTGTACCAGTTAAACAACAAATTACTTATGCAAAGTAATTTCATATATTTCATTCCTTACTTATTTATTAAAATAATTAGTAGCAATTTGAAAAACATAAATGTTTATGCCGAGTTTTCAATGCTGCACAGGGTTCACCTTTAAGCTGTTCTTCAAAACTAAAATATGGCATTGCACTTCAGCAAAAAACCATGATCTTCAAACAAAGGAAGTCAAGATCAAAACACAAGATGTGCAAGACTTCACCATTCAAGGAAATTGGGAACTTTTTGAACTTACGGCATTTTCAAGTATTTTACTTGACCAGGCAGCAAGCCTGAAAAATGGAACTCCACTAAATATGAAAACCAGGCATCCTCACTGCAAGGCCTTATTCTCAGCTTTAACTGGGAGGTATAAAACAGACAGCTTCCAACTGTCCCTCCCTTGCCCACACTTTGTGCAACAAGCAAGAAAGTCTCTGAAAAGAAATGCTCACATCTGGAAGTGTATGTTTTGCATTGCAGATGGGTTGAAGTTTCAGTAAAAGATCAATTAAAAGCTGCTGAAAGTAACAGTCAATCAAGCACACACAGCATTTCTAGCACTACTTCTAAAACTAAGCACGTCTGTACAAGAACTTGCCTTTGCCTCCAGCTGTTTGTGTTTAAGCCTGGTCAAATAATAACTTTTTCAGTAAGCCTTAAAAATTTTTTCTTTACATTAACTATCAGTTTGGAATACAAATATTTGTAGCAACACAACACAACTTTAATTAAGAGTTTCTAAAATTCATTTAACAACTGTCTGAATAAGCAATTGGAACAAGAGAAGTCTTAATCAGATATCAGACATCAAAGCAACTGTCTCATGGTTCTTGGAATCCCCCCAAATATACCAGTGCTGTATACAGTAAATAGAAATGTTCTAAACAGCACAAGGTGTTCATGCTAGAGTTGTTGCACCTTTCAGATTATAACAGGCTGTTCAACTATCCCAGAGATTTTAATCACAAAAATATCAAACACACCATAGTTGCTCTCTAGTTTTCCTCAGATTCAGAACCAAAACTTTCAATTGAAGCAGTCAGTCTGTTAAGCAGGAGTAAGAAATCACAGCAATGTTCACAGACAAAACAAAATGACAGAAAATAAGTTCTTTCTGGTTAGTGGTATCAAGGAATAAAAACAATTTCCCACATTCACATCCACTACAACTACTGATTCCTTCTGTATTTAATCAAAGCTTGTACACTCTCTCTCTAACTTTAGTTTACTCAATCAGCCACCAATTTCCTGAAATAAACAAAGATACTAGCATGTTTACTTCACCATCTTGATTTCCAACAAAATTCCCCTGATGTGCCACAGCAAGAACACCTACAAAATATCCACCCCACCCTTTCTTTGCTTGATAGCTATAAAAGAGAGGTAAAATACAAAGTGGATCAGGCAGAAGTCTACCCTATATTCCACGTGACTGGTTTCTTATTAAGACTTAAGTACTTTTATTTTTACGTATTATATATATATTGATCATATAACATGAAATTTTAAATTAGCCTCCATAAGGTGACCTCCTATACACCAAAATACACTTGAAAGATGTTTCTTGAAAGGGGACAAGCCAAAATTGCTGAAAAGTCTACTGAAGAATTTATCTAATTGCATCTGAAATTTGCTCTGCAGAGAAGGCACACAATAAGACCTTTATTTCCTCCAATACATTTCAGTGCCTGTCTCACATTTAGCCAAACAGATGCTGCTTTAAAAAGATGGGGCTTTATCCATCTTTGTGCCCAATTTCCAGAACCAAGATTTCAGCCAGAGACCCCAAATGGTATTAAGTTCTATGTAAAGAGCATCCTAGACATCATATCTCACAGAAAATTCTTTTCAAAGACAGACCTAAAAAGCTGCATAGATAAAAATCTTACATACAAAAGTCGTGTCTGCTAAAAATACTGTTCCAAATATCACAAAATAACATAGGTGTTCTCCAAAAGAATGAAATTCATTGTCAGCTGCAGGAGCCAACATCTTAGTATTGCCAGTTTTTGAAAATGAGGTTTTGCAAGCCAGGAAAATGTATAGCTTTAAATCTGTATTAGAAGTATAGCCTGCCTTCATTAGGCAGAGATATGCACTTAAAAACATACATTAGCTCCCACTTTCCAAAATCTTCATTATGCAGTTATTGTAACACAAACACTGTTATAGCTTCTCTTCCAATTCAGTTTTAACTTTGAAACCTGACACTCAAAAAGAAACAAAAAATATTAACAAGTTGATGTAGAAACACAGAAGCAATACTAAGCCTACCACAATAATGTCAACAGGAGTATGAGGCTGCAACCTCATAGTTGAGGTTGTTAGTAAATGATCATTAAAAAGCGTCTTTCTTCCCCAGTGAAATTCCATAAGCAACTCAACCTATGCTATTCCACCCCTGAGTTCTTCTTTCAGAAGCTTCCTCAAAATCCTCTACAGCACACTTCCTAGACATTGCAGACCCTTAATCTTCTCGCAGGTACACTGACTGCAACAATGTTTTCATTTCAAAAATACTTCAGGTGCCTCTATGAAGTGATTCTTGGTCTATGTTGACTAGAAATAAGAAAAACCCTGTGACATTTCTTGATAATTTGATCTGAGGGACAGAGATGGAACAGACTACGGCTAAGTGATTGGTGACAGCAACCATCACTTCACCGAGGGCAAATCATTCCTGACAAATCTGGTGGCCATCTACGACAAACTTAGGTGTCTGAACTTCTATGGAAGCTTCCCAGGCACCTAATGATTCAAGTGAAAACACAAGCCTTTAACATCTCTTGTAGACAATTATCAGCAAGCCTACAGCAGGCATGTTGGAAGAATGAAGGAGGAAAGGCAAGTTTCCAATTTTCAATTTACAGATAAGAGCCGTGGCAAAGCACACAAAGCAAACCTGACATTGCTTGGGAAAAAACAGAACAAGAACTGCTTACATCCATAACTGCATCTTCAGAAACATTCTGCATGTAACAACAGAACACAAAATGCGAAATGCATGGTATTTGGCATAAACAGTTTAAGAATTCTGTCTTGCTATAAAGGCAATATTTCCACACATACTATTTGTAACAGTCCAAACAATTCTTCAAGAAGTCTAACAGCTGGTAGTTCTGCTGTGTGCTATTTGGCCATCTCTTTCTTCAAGAGCTGCTGAAGTTAGATGAATCAGAAGGAAAAAAAAATGTATCAAAACCAGCCAAAAGCAAACAACAAAAGCAAAGCTCTCTTACTCTATAGATGCACCATACAATGTCATTCAAAAGCAAAGTTCAACTGAAATATGGGCAAAACATTTTTGTGATGCATAAAACAGCACAAAGGGATGCGTACTTGGGTGGGGGGATGTTTAATTATGTTTAATAAGCTACAATACAGGTGAGCATACTTCCTCCTTAGACTCTCAGCTAACCTATTACAATCATATGTAGACAGTAATGCAATACTTGGATTCAGTACAGTTTTGCCAACTTTTGCCTGAGGGACCCACACAAAGGTTAAAAATAGTAATTATGCCAATGCTCATTTAAGATACCACACCAAACACCAACAATTTGTAAGATGTAGGTACTATCTAGTAGGACTCAGAACAAGTTGCCAAATTCCTTTCCATAAGGACAATATAACAGCCACAGTTCAAAAAATTACTGAGCAGTGCTTTAACTGTGATAAAAGAAACAACACTGTTCACAAGTTGCTTTATATAAAATTTCATATCATGTTATATACTGTTTAACCTCAGCTGCAACAGGCTGGAAGTGATTTCGGAATTCCGCTAAGAATTAAGACTACATTATCACAAAGGTTGGAAAAAGATCCTCAAGGTCACCTACAACCAATGTTTCCCCACTAAACTATGTTCCTTAGTATAACATCTAAACATTTCTTGAACATCTCCAGGGATAGTGACACAACCACCTCCCTGGGCAGTCTGTTCTAGCACCTGACCACTCTGAAAGAGATAATTTTTTTTCCTAATATCCAAACTGAATCTTCCCTCGTGCAACTTGAGGCCATTTCCTCTAGTCCTATCACTAGTTATGCAGAAGAGGCTGATGCCCACCTGACCAGAATCTCCTTCCCCTCATCCAACAGGGAGGTAATGTGATTGTGGAGGGAGATCAGGTTGGTCAAGCAGGACCTTCCTTTCATGAACTCATGCTGGCTGGGCCTGATCCCCCAGCTGTCCCGCACACACTGTGTAATCTCACTCAAGATGATCTGCTCCATAACCTTCCCTGGCACCAAGGTCAGGCCAACAGGCCTGTACTTCCCTGGATCCTCCTTAATACCTTTCTTATAGATAGGAGTCACGCTGGCAAGCCTACAGTCCTCCAGGACCTCTTTGCTTGACCAGGATCACTGCTAGATGGTGGAAAGCGGCTCGGCAATCACTCCAGCCAGCTCCCTGAGCACCCTTGGGTGGATCCCATCTGGCCCCACAGACTTGTGACAGAGACCTATTATTCCATCTGGACTGTTTCCACCTGAATTGTGGGGGGGGTTTAATTCTGCTCCCCATCCCAGACTTACAGGTCAGAAGGTATAGTACCCCAAGGATAACTGGTCTGACTTTTAAAGATAGATTTAAAGAAGGCATTATGAAGAGCTGATTTCAGTAGCTGGAAATACCATCTCCATAGAACATCCTCCATATTTTTCAGAAAACTCACAAATTAATTTTTGAAACGCCTAATGCAATACTCTAGTATTTCATTATTAGCATTTATGAGTCAGCACATTTTGAGCATAGTTTTATCATCAGTCATCAAACATTTGAAAAAAATGTTTTGAGGATGAATAGGGAGATAATCTTTTGGCTGAGACAGCATCAAAGAAGGGGGAAAAAAACAACTTAACTTACAAGACATCTGCTTTACTTTAAATCCATTCCTAACAAGTTGAGCAAAAGAACAATAATAGTGAAACAAAAGCCATGCTTATCTAAACAAGCTATACCAGAGCAATTAATTTTGCATTTTAAGCCACTAGCAAGACAAACGTACTGGGAATTCAAATCAGCAGTCAACTTCTACCCCCTGATTTCAATGCAAACTGCAAGCAGACACGTAAATCCCCTTCTACCCCCATTATTCTTTCAACACCTACTTCAGTGCAGAAGAATGTGTAATTTCTTTAGGTACATGGCAGAGAAGAATAACTAACCTGGCAAGGGAAATCCACAAGGACATAACCAGAACATACAGATACAGTATTTAAGGAGTTTTCCATGGAGAATCTGCATCCTGAGGGAGATGTGGAAGGACTGCACTGAGAGTCTAGGGGAAACACCAAAATGGGACATGGCAGAGAAAACTTGTGGGAGCCAAGACTGGACAGAAAGGCTGGATTCTAGTAGGAATGGGACAGTGTTCTATTATATGAAAGACCAAGAGACCATTTGGTACTAAACAGGATTAGGCAAAATTTCACTATCACTGTAAACCTCATATGCAATAGAAAACAGAAGATCAAATTCCTGTTGCATTAATTACAGCTCACTTCTTCCCTTGTTGATGCTGGTTTTTTTTCTTCTTATAGGGTTATCAATAAAAGTCCTATACTTATACAAAAACTCTTCTCAGCACTTGTTCTCATTCTCCTCAAAAAGAGAGGAGCCATTCCAGAAGCGACCTCAAACCCCAAAGCAAGTTCTGCAAGACATCTGGACCAGCAAGGCACCAAAGCCTGTGGTAATACCACAATTATTCTCCAAGTAAGCCTGTATGAATTTCTGAAAATGAGAAAGCCTGAGCTCATACAGAATGTCAGTCATCACTGATGAAGACTGAAAATACAACTTAACTGCCATTTGAGCAGGATGTCACCGCAAAGTTCTTCCCACAGTTTTCCAAAGTGGAAAAAGTTGGCAAAATATTTCTTCCTGAGTAATCAAAACAAATAAACAAAAAAAACCCAAAACACCAAACACTTTCTTCACATGGGGTTTTGTTTCTATCGTGAACTATATGTCATTTCTCTGCATGGTTTAATATTTTAGTTGAAGAAGTCCACACGGTAACTCAAAGCAGCACCAGCAATTTGAAGTATAAAGCTACGAAATTTGATGCAGCCAATTAATAGGCATGAAAGTGCTGTCCACTGAACACTGTTCTTAGTTTTCAATTTATAATGAATTTGGAGTTTCACAAGACTTAAAACATTTTAAGAAATTAATTTTGTACACTTAAGATGCGCTCTATAGATGTATGTTCATGCTGAAAAGCTGCATTACTTCAGCTTCTAAATAAATCTTGGCAGCAGAGGCTGAGGAAGAGAAGAAGGAAGAACCCTAGTAGTAGACTCTACTTCCTGGAAAGAAAAGCACTTAGACAAGAAAGCACTCAACAGAAAAAGGTTTTTGTCATTTCAAAAGTTTGAGAGGTCTAAAAGCCAGTTAAGCACCAAATGGTGCACATCAAAATGACTTGACTTAGAATTTAATTGTAGAGATTAAGGCAGAATGTAAATATTTAACACAGAACCAATGTTTTAAAGCACTTGTTCCTGACAACATAAGAAAATCAGCTTCCACTGCAAAAAGCAAAAAAAAAAAAAAAAAAAAAAAAGTGTGCAAATCTTATCACCAAGGACGTGAACGTGACATTTCTATACAGTAGGACAACTGTGGAGGACAGAGCTGACAGCTGAATCTTGTTAAAGAAGGGCTTCGAACAGAAAGATATAAATTCACAGGATCAGGCCAGCACTCCTAAGGAAACACTGTTCAGATTCTACACTGCAGAGATCTTGTCTAAACAGTTCAGCACCCAAGTCAAATTGACAACTACTATCTGGAAAGTCTGCTACCAACATGCTCCACAGCTTTGTGAATGGAGTTTTTCTTGCATACAGAAACTAAGGCAGTAGACTGCTTTGGTGCTGCACATCAAGGGGAGGTGGGGGACAAAGGAGAGGGGAATAGGCAGAACAACAACAAAAAAACAAACATGAGCTGATGGACTCTGTATTGCCATTCACAAACAGAAAAAAAAAGTTCTGGATTTTTTTATTATTATTATTATTTTAAGTTTCTTGATTAAAACTAATTACCCCAATTTTATCCGGTGAAGGAATATAATCCAAAGCAAGATATATGAGTGCAGCTTTATACTCAGGCATATGTACACTGCACATTGTGTTTCACGTCAAAAGCATTCTTTCAAGTAAACTCTAAGTTCTGTCACTGTATTTCATTATGCTTGTTTGTCATCTAAGTCTAATGCTGTGGGAAAGCAATAAACCAAAGTCAGACAGATTTAGATGACAAAGGGAAAACTAATGCCAAGAGTTGACTAAACTAAGTTTAAAGGTAAACCAAACTTTTAAAGACTTTTTTCAACACATATATCATTTGTGGCTATTCTTAAAGCCACCATCTGAAAGTAGCATGGCTAACAAAGTTTTTTCCATTCAAGCTCTTGGTTGTTTTGTTGGTTTTTTTTTGGTCTTTTAAATACTGAAGGTACACGACCAGTTCCAAACATCAAGGTAAGACCAACTGAATAGCGCTGCACAACAGCCTAATTTCCACACAAAACACAAATTTGTGGGGACAAGGAGACAATCCCTGGCATTCATCAATGCGGGGCATTAATACCCTCCTACAATAACTGAATTGTGAACATGAAAAGTCTGAAGCTCTGAAGCTCTCGAAGTTAAGAATGCCACCATACAGTATGGCTCAATGGCTTCACCACGCAACACTCTCCCAAAGAGCTCTCAGCAGCAAAATACAGGCACATCGATAGATGTGTGTTATTTTACTGTCAATACATGCTACCTCAGATCTTTTTTCTATACCACAGACTATAAAGAGCCATGTCCTCATATAGACATAACTACATGTAATTTCTAAATATTAAATGTGAGTTAGAAAATCAGTGCTAAATAGACTGTAAGACATTCAGATTTTGCATCAATGCCCAAAGAACCATGCCCTTCTTAAGTCAAAACTACCTCAGCTTACAGTATCACTGTAGTCAATCAGTTCCTTTCCAAAATACTTAAGCCTGCACCCATAAGGTTGACCACCAGTATTGTCATTTCCTCCATTACAATATGGAAAACAGCAGGAAACATGGCTTCAAAACAAACACGAATACCAGATACACACAAAAGAAACAGAATCTACTATCCACTCTGAGCCTATTTTTAAAGTCTAAGTAGGTCCTATTGCAATTTCACCACAGCAAACATCTCCTAGGATTAAGGGTATTCCATTCAAGAACTGTCACAAATGACTATTTTTCTGCCATGTAAAACCAGGACAAACACTTATTCTAGACATACATTCTTTTGGTGGGACTCGGGGAAGAGGTTACATCTAGTTCACAGAAAATTAGGTCATCCATTTCATAACCAAATATAAACTGTGTACATAAATATGTAAACATTGTATAGATACTCTCCCTCAATAAAAATTCTGAAAAAATTTATCTCTGCATGCAACTATATTAATTATAAATGCAACGGAAGGAAGTTCATATTTACACACTTAGTCAAACAAAAAAGCCATTATATCATCTTAACAGCTGTGTAACAATTTGGCAAGCTTTGCAGTAAAGAGTTTTTCCTCAGTGTCCCAAAAGAACAATTATTTTTGTTTCCTCCAAAATATCTTCTTTGGTATAAAGACCTCCCTAAGAATTGAGCCAGATGAATAAACTACAGAATAGAACTCTACGAGCTGAATATGTGCCACAATGAGTATTTTTACTGCTGAAAGCAGCTGAACTGAGTTGACCACACTGCATAAGGAATGTCATTTGTGACACAAGAAATGGTAATTAGTTGGAACACATTCACATCTTGTTAAGGACAAGGGTTGGCAAGACAGAACTGATTTGCATTGATTTGCTGTAGCTGAATAAACCACAGAACAGTGAAACCTACTATTCAAAAAGTAGATGATGGGCCAGTTTAAAAGCCACATTAGAATACACATTTCAATTCATTAGCACCTTAGTATTTAAAAGCAAAACAATTTCTGAATTGTGTTTACCTACTGCATTTTGTCCAAATTCAATGAAAAAGTGTACCCAAATGTTTGTGGAACACTACATTGACATATAGTCTTGCTGCAACCGATTGTTAACAGAGAGGTGTGAATTGTCTGGAAGACTGTCATTGGCTGAAGTTTCATTCAGGTTATTTGACAAACAAAAAATAACCCCACAAGTATTTAATTGCTTTAACTGTTTTTATATTTGTCTTAACACCTTTGAATATCCACATAGATCTAAGAGTTGCTGGCAACTTATTCCTGTTATCTTTCCAAAGTATTGATAAAGTTCTGCTGACAGGAGCTATAACCTAGCTTATCTTTAAGGGCCAGTTTGTGACAAATCAAAACAGGCTTTACTATCCAGGAAAATAAATGTTTTTCGGTCGTGTTAAAGATTTCATTCAGTCTACCTGGGAGCTTTTTGCATGTTCTCCCTGCATCCTAAGACAACCCAGCAGTAATAGCAGCACTAATAAAACATGTAATGCAATTCTTTATATACATGCTTATTCATGAGTAACTTCTGCCACGGATCACATTCAGACTGTAAAGGAATGATGCATTTTCTTATGCCACACATCTGTTTCCATCAGCAGGAGGCCAACACTGCAATGCAATGAGGACTTGCAATCCAACACAGGTGACATACTCTGTCTGTCATACTCCACATTCAGAATTAGAGACATCATCCCATGTCAAGAATGATGCACTACCACTCTTGCCCTTTTCATCCAGGTTGGGGCATCTCACCTTAACCACATACATCACAGCACATAGTTCACTTGACTAATGCCAGGCTATGCAGAGGGATGGCTAGAGAACATAGCTGTGCAGTTAAAAAATGCAGCTCCTTCATTAAGGTATCCGTTTGAAATTAATCTCCCCTCTCCTACTGTGCAATAGTAGAAATAAACCTAAAATTGTTTGACTCCCAATCTTCAACAATAAACAAGGAACTTCCCTAAAAGAAGGAACATTAGAACAAAGAAGAACTTCATCATTTCAATTAAAGTGACACATCAGTAAAACCAACAAACATGAGAAAATCTGATTTTAAAATGAATATTCTAACTTCTATAAAGTATTTTCAGAACACGATTAGCACTTTTTACTTTTAAGCCTAACATCCAAGAACATTTTCATTGCTTTTCAGGATGATAGTGTGGCACAAGCACTGTTATATAGCAACATTCTGGATGAAATATCTCACGAGGAGAATGGGTTTTCACACAGCAACCTGATGAAACAGAACTTGATTGGCTTTGAGCATAAATGAGGGAAGTTAACTCTGCAACCCAAAAATAAAATAATAAAGGAAATAACAGAGTCTACTCCATAACACACAAGGCATCTGAATTTTCATAGCACATAGCCATATCAAGAGAGGACTGAGAGATTAAATTACAGTATATGTCACTCAGTGGCTGAAAGGATTTGACATAGTTCAAAGCAACAGTTTTAAACAGGTCAAATGATAACAAACCGTTATGCACAGAAATTATCCACCATCATCTGAGCCATATATAGAATCACCAAGGTTGGAAAAGACCTCCAAGATCATCCAGTCCAACTATCACCAATATTTCCCACTAAATCATGTCCCTTGATGCAACATCTAAACTTAATGTAGACCTAATGGTTTCTAAGGAGTTCTGATATATCTTCTCTATGCATACTTTTGTATAAATTGGAACTTAATGCCAAATCAATTTTGTATGTTGGGGCAGGAAAAAAAAAAGAAAGAAAAAGAATAATCAGACTGTGAAATCAGGTCAAAGACAACAGAAACATTGATATCACTAAGTGAAGTATTTCAGATGCAACCTCAGGATATAATTTTTTTAAAAATATTCCAGTTGACAGTGTCATGCCTGAACACAAAAGATCATCCACAAATTCAGTTTGTAGCTTATGTGATGTAAGAATTAGACGAAAGATGAGAACAAGGCATTTAGCATGATTTCTAACTTGTACTACTAACTAGTACAAGTTAACTACTAACCACAAACTAGGCTTTTCCCACTGCAAAAACCTTCAAAAAACTGCTGAAATGACTAATCCCAACCACTTCATTTTGGCATGGGAGATTTCTCATGCAAAGCTCCCATGTAAGTATAAACACATCAAACCCTGCTCATAATCAACTATTGAAAGGAACCAGAAGATTTCTGCTTCCCATCATAATAAAAAGGTGAAGACTAAACTATCTGCAGGATGCAGGAGACAATCCACGGATTTGTACATGTGTAACCAGAAAAATCCAGCTTTCCCTATGTAAATCTGATTGATCTAAAGCAACTTAGGTCTTCTTTTTCCAAGAGGAAGTGATAACAAAAGGAAGAAAAGCGGTATTAAAAAGTCAAGAAACATTCAACTTACAGTAGTTAATTCTGGACTGAATGATACATACAAGGGGAAGTATTCAACTTAAAATTTGATTTTACAGGTCAAGGACTGGGAAAAAACCCTCCAAAATATATATTGAAGAAACAAACAAAACAAACAAAAAACTTCCATTTTCAAGTAAAGAAAAACAACTGAGAAAAGCCTATGTTCCGTAGTTAGAAGAAAAAGAAGCTCAGATATTAGTAGAGGAAAGTTTGGAAAGACTTCCACACACCAGTATTATTGCAGTGCTAAACACAGCTGGTCACACAGACCAAGGGTAAATTCTTAGTATTCACAGCCACCACTTTTTAGCAGCATCTGTATTAGAGAAGGCAGAAAATTATATCAGGAGAAAGCAGTTCTCTTCACTACATATCACAGTGGGATACATTTCCTCTAGTGTCTTTTTGCACATCTGATAATAAAACACACTACACACAGAGGCATACAGTAGTATATACCGAACATACGTAGAATATACAGCAGCATAGCAAAAGCTTGACAAAACCATTATCAGCGCGATGTCAGTATAACAGACATTCCTTAAAGTAATGATCATCAAGATGAACACAGAAGTTTTAGTCAAGAAGCTATCCAAAATTCATCACTAACTTCCTGGAAAGTGTCTAGTACTATCAGCAGTGGGTGACTCCACACCTAGGTGTTAGTAAGCAGACAGAACAGCTGTAACTGATGTTTCAGAACTGCCAGTGGATCTTCTCGGGTATTAAAGGAATTGACTGGCTTGTCCCACAACAGCAACGCTGAGAATAACCACCAGGAGTTCACACCTCGCAGCACTACTTGTATATCACTTGTATATCTAAAATTAAGATCTCTGGCTCACGCATATAACAAAACATCAATATCATTCTGTAGACTAAGTCTGCAAGATCCAAACTGTGAGAAGAAAATCCTTTTATCAAGATGCCACCATGTCCAAATCAGGACTCTTCAGAATACCAACTCTTTCTGCATCAGAAAGGCATGGTAGAAGATCAGACAAAATACTCCTCAACACATTTACGACTTAATGTTACAGGTAGAAAACGCTCATCACACTATCCAAAACTTAGTACAGAAGACACTTATTCTTTTCTAGGTTAGGTTTCCATAAGAAAAACTAGAGATTTGCTTAAAAATCTGGATTCATATTTCTAACTTGGTATGTCATTATTAAATAACAACATCGATCTTACAATCAAACCAACTCAAGCAGCTCCTGAAGAGTAAACATGTGTAAAACAACAAAACATAGTCCACTAATTATTAACTGCATGGACGTCACAAAAAGTACTCTAATTTCAGATTATATAGTCTCCGTTGACAGAAAGTTTTCAACCTACATACTGTATAACAATCTTTAGAGTTAGAATGTCTCACATCATTCACAGCTCTAAGCTAACTAGTAAGGTTAATTCCAAGCTTTGTTTATTTCTGAAAATTGCTAATAAAAAAATATATATATATGTATGCAAGCAAGTCATGGGTAACAAGTTGCTGACTCATTCTTCAGTTCTAGTGCATCAGAAGAATTTCTCCCAGTGGGAGAAGATATGCATGTAACACAACACAGGAACATAGCTAATCATACTATCCAACCTCCCTTACGTACACTCTGTGATGGGGAAAATGAAGAACAATATTCTGATCAATTCTCAGTGTTTACAGTCTCTCCTATTGGACAGTTCTAGCCAAAACTTAACAGCACATATGCAAATATAAGGTTAAATACAGGAAGCAATGGTGAACAGAAAGAAGAGTACTTTTCTACCTATCCAGTTGCAAATCGAAATTGCAGTAGCAAACATTCCAAGATACCTGATAATACCTGAGAAGAGAACGAGAGAACTACACACGGAATGTTCCAAACTGCTACAGCTGTCTGCAACTCAGATGTACCACTGGAAACTGTATAAAGAAAATAAAAGCATACGTGTAACAAGAGAGAGAGCAGAAAAAAAAGACAAAGACAGCATTTAATCCATAATACAATGCTTCCTCTGTGGCAGACCTAACTTCCTCTTTTTAAGTAATGTCATATTCCTCAAGTCACTAAAAAAAGATGAGCAATACACTGAAGGTACAAATCAATTATTTAGAGAATGGAGAGTCATGGGCACAATTTCAGTACATATCTTGTTCATCTTTGGAAAGAGAAAGACCAGAGTTAGTTACAAACTGATTTTCTAAACATGATCTATAAAACGTATTAAGTACAGCGGCAAAACAGTATGAGAACTACACAGCTCTTGATCTGTATCCATTAAATACCGGGCTGCTGCATGACAGCAGTGTCAGGAAGATCTTCACTATTTACTACTCTTAATAAAGAGGCCTCCAACAAAACATTCAAACCAGTTGCACGTATATAGACAATTCTCAGTGCATGTGGGATCAGACAGCTGCTACCCTGCTAGCTCCAATGAAAGGATGGTAGTAATATTGCGGAGACAAGCTGAACTTCAGAAGTGACAAAAAACAGTGAGTAAACGCAGGGCTTCTTTTACCTTCAATTCCCACATGAAGTGGTCATCCTTAGTTTAATAATCACGGCACTAACAACCATAAAGACCAGTGTCAAGCAAAATTTAAAAAATTTCTTACCAAAAAGTATACAAATCAAGCATTTTAATTGGTTAACCACCTACATTTTCCAAATTCTATATTACTAGAAAATAATAAAAAAGCTTCACACCCCAAGTACTAGTTTTGAACAACAGCTATCACTCTACAGTGATTTAGTTTGAGTGACCGTATTGCTGCTAATCACTGCCTGAACCTTGCTTAAATACCAACAATTTAAGGAAAGTTAATCAGCAAAAGTCATTTTAGGAATGAAGAAGCAGCTGCCAAATTTGCTGGCAGGCTATGCCTTCTCAACTGCTATGGCACGTCCTAACACAGAGAAAGCACGCTCAGTTGTAAAATCAAGTATTTAAAACCATACTGGAAGGCAAAAAGAATGCAGACAACATAAGGTCAGCTGTCACTTTTAACATTTTCATGAGAGCACAACTGGCCATTTATCTCACTTTCCAACTCAGCCAAAACAGCTAAAGAAAAATTTAGGTGGCATTACATAGAACAGGGGTCTATGCAAAATCTTGCAACATTTTGTTATCTTTCATCAGATCAGGTATATAGAAATGTTACTCTCAAAACACTCACAGCATGGAAACAGATACATCAAAGGGAAGACTAACTTCATCTCAGACAGTTAATAATGATCACAGATACAAAATAAATAAATAAATAAAAAGGGGGGGAAGGGGATTCTGACCTTGTAGTCTCAAGTGAGATACTTTCTAAACAAAAGGAAGATTGTGTACCTTCATGAATGAAAAATAAATAAATAAATGGATGGGGATCGACTTCAGAATGTATGGAGGATTTTATGCTTTGCAAGTTTGAGAAACTAAAAGAAAGTCCTGCTAAAACACTGCTTAAGTCCCAATATGAGCACATTCCCCATTGTTCTACAAACACTTCTGATCATATTACTTCATATATTTCATACCATATTACTGGTACGGGGCTCATTTCTTGTTTCACAAATGCTAATACAATGTTACAAAGACATAGCTGGACCACTGTCACAGTACATAGCGATGCAACAATTCACCAAGGCATCTTCAAAATAGAAAGTATGTGGCTCACAAGAATGAGTTTAGACCTCCATCATCAGAAGGTGCTACAGATATGAGGAATAACTTCAAATGTTACAAATAACACAGTAATGTTCCTTGGGTAGTGCACTTAGGTTAGCCTTCACACTAGAAAGCAAACAATAACAGTTAAATATAAACTCTTTTCATGACAATCATGATAGCAAACTGCCTGTACATTAAATGAAAATAATCTGTTAAGTGAAAACATTCTTCCTATATTATGTGTATTTTAAATTTGAAGGCCATGCTAACTAGTACACTTTTGAAAGATCTAGGTCCAGAAATAAAGACAGAAACTCACATCCAGAAGTTTGGGGTGTAACAGTCTACCCAAACAAAGTTCTTACATGCCAGCTGTAAACATTACCTGGTACTTCAGGAGAATATGAAGATTAAGTGGCCCGTCTTTTCCAAGAGACGCTTAAGGCATTGCATTTCAGAAACGAAACACCACTGAAGTTGAAAGTGCACAGTCTGAAAATACTTTGTTTGCTTTACACTGAACTTTCAACCCTTCAATGCGCGTTAGTCATTCCAGGAATATTCCATTTCACATGGTAAAAGATAATTTAGGGTTTGTCATTACAAAGCAGTAGTAAGTCACTCCAAGTGCTTTTTTTTTCTGTTTATTTGGTTTTGAGCAGCTTTTTGAAGTTCTTGCACAAATTGAAACTAAATAGGAATAATCAATACAACATTAGAAAGTTTCATTCAACCTAACCACAAACTTTTGAGTGGTTGTTTTTTTGTTGTTGCTGCTGCTTTTTAAACAGGAAACTGATTTATCACTAACTAGGATAGTAAGCACAAAAGCTTAAGCTGTATGCTGCACTATCAGCAAGAATTTAGTTAAGACAGAGCAGTCTTCACGAAGACACTGCATGCTTCACTTTAAGAAATGTGACAAGAATATGTGGTTCTTCTTAAGAATTTCATTCATTTCCCTATTGCTTCGATTTTCCGCTCTGCCAGCTGCTAGAAAGGAAGACAACAGTCACGCTTTTCTATGAGGCCCTCCTTTCATGTAATTACTGCAAATAAGACTTCACTTCTGCTACGCACTTTATAGAGGATATCTGAGCTCTCTAACCCAGAACAACCAAATATTTCATTAAAGAAAGTAACTCCTTTCCTTCCCACCCGGGCAGGAATTTATTGTTGGTACTCGCATCAGTCTGACAAACAGCCTTTCAGTTTCACAGAACTGATCACAAGAGATCACTAAGTTACTTATTGATAGATATACCTGAGTCGAGGTGAAAATAAGAGTGATCATCTGTTATCCAGCTTTAAACAGAATTGTTTTCCTGATCTGTGAAATGCTCAGAGATGGCCAAAGGAAGCGACAAGTTCCAGTCACTACAGTACTACTCTGCAAAGCTACCGGTGAGTGAAAACTACCAGTGTGTTTTATTTTCCTGTTGCTTAATTAAAATACCACAATTTAGTAGCTACAAATATTTTTCTAAAGCCATCAGACAACTACAATTCAAACGACTAGAAATTTTTAAATGCTCTATTAAACACATTTATACCAAATGTCTTTAGTCAGCTGGTTACAGGCACCTGGGAAGCCCAAGCCTTTATTACTGTATCAAGAGAAAACAGATTCTGACAATAGTTAACTCAAGTTTAGAAGATGCAACAAGATTACAGTGATCCTTCTGCTAGTAAGAAAGACAGCAAGAAACAAAATGGCTAAACAATAAATTAAAAAGAGTTTGGAATGTTTGGCTTCTGGCACAGAATCAAAAATCCCATGCAAGATGCTTCATCACTATATAGGCATGAACTAAGCGAGTCAGTATGAAATGAAAACCAATTGTACATGAACAGGAAACTGCCTAGGAATAGTCTACAACATATTACCAAAGAGTGAAGTGTTATTTTAAGTGGAGATGCAATCCAGCAGCAATGTGCCTTACATAGAGCAACTGGTAGGAACCTCCCTGAGCTGTGAACCCTGAAGAAAGCTGGAATAGATGCGACCGTTTTTTCCCCACAGAGTGCCTTGTTCTTTAATGCATCAGCAGAAGAGTCTGTATCCTTTATGCAATTACTCAGCACGTGCTTTTAAAGAGGCTGTAATAGACTCAGGAAAGTCATCTTCTCTCAACAGAGGAAATTCAAGACTTCTTTTGACCACCAGGCCGGTCTAGAACAAGAGACTCACTCCTGCTGTAGGAATTTGGCCACTTCAGTAGAAGATCTGGTGTTTTTGACTGAAGAAGAAATGAATTACAAATTGGACAAAGAAAAAACAAGAAAAAAAAAAATATCATTATCAGCGTCAAATACCCTGAGGCAGATTTGTTAAAGCACTGCCACCTTCATTTATTTCAAAAGGGCAGGAACAAAAGCTAACAGTTACGCATGACAAGTGGATGAATTTACACAGACATCAATGCTGCACAGAAGAACTACACCAGAGGTATTTGCAGCTACAGTTCAGAACAACCCAGTACCCAGCATCACTGTATATAACAGTGGTAAAAGCCACGCCAGGTAAATTTTCCGGTGCACATTCCTGAGCCTTTGCTGGAGGCCATTTCCAATTACAGAAACTACACGGAGACAGAACTGCACTGGACTCCCTGCTTACAGTATTTAGCAGTAACAGTTCTCTGTTAAGAGCTGATGAGAAGATTTCACAGAAACACATATACCACTCGCTACTCTTCAGTATCCAGACACAAACTATTACCTTAAACACACAGTTAAGGATAAGCATATACTAACTTCACAAATACCCAGATAATATGACTTCATGACTTGTTTTGTTTTTCTTTCCCTCCAGGCTCTTTGAGAGTCCACATTCTTCCAGCAATGTTCGAGGCAACTCAAATTAAAGAACTTCTGATCCTTGTACCATACTTCCAGACAATAATATGAGAAAACCAGAGTGAATGTTTTCATGGTCACAGTAACATGCTTTCACCTTTGTGTTGGGAATACAAATATTCTGTAATTCACTACTTCTTGCTCTAAGCCATAAAGGAGAGGAGTACCAAGCAGTGAGTTAAGAGACCAAGCAGAAAAGCATGGGATTAAAATTAAGGCAATTAGTATGCAAGTTCTGCAATACTAATAAGCTTCCCGTGATATTTTCACCTTTGGACAACTATAGCTAAGCTGCAGAAAGTAGCTTTACTCGTGAGATGTTTGAAAACATCTTGAAAACTTGTTTTCAATATCCAGTTGGAGTAAACCTCAGTTCTGTACACCAGCTTTCACAAAAAATAAGCATAGATAATATTTGTCATCTGGATGTGCAAACAAATGCATTTATAAAATCGAGGCGTTTTATTATTCACTAAGACTCTGAAACTCTGGATAAATGCTTTTTAATGACCTAAAAATGCAAACAGTAGCCTGAAAAAGGAGTTTGTCTTTCTTTAAACAACGTTTTTCCATCCTAGGCGAATGAGAATCACTCATTTTACTGAAGTATATAATCACTGTCTAAAAAGACATATACGAGGGTATAACCTCTCTACCTCTCTCAACAGCTTCCCAGTTAACTTCCATCCTTCACCACAACTCATCACCCCTCCAATTTTCACCAGCCTAGCACATCATGGATCCTGTCGTAAAGTGAATTACAGAATTTACAAGGATTAAATCTCCCCAGTCTCTTCGTTTTAGGAGGGCACTCCTAACGCACAACAGTTTAGCGCTCCCTAAAGCTAAGTAAGACCTCAAGATATTTCAGCCAAGAAAGGAAGAAAAAAAGTCATCTCTAATCTCATTTGTTTCCTTTTTGCTCTTATTAACACCACTTCATTAAGGACCTGGAAGGAAGATACTGAAGGGAAGGCAAAATCCTCAAGACTAAGTCAGCACCACCAAGAATACAAGCAAACCTGTGTCTATACCAGGCCTAAATGCAATGCACTTGTACAAAGATTAATGAATAGAAGTTTTTAAATGATACATGAAGCATTTTACTTCCTCCAAAAAATACGCAGATATGTTTTTCTAACACTATCTTCTCTAGTGCCTGTAATGAAATCTAACCAGGGACACCTCATCACAAAGAGATGGACTGATGGAAAGCCAACAAGTGAGACCCGTTTCCTTCTGAACATTTGTCTTTTCAGCACAAGTATATCGGTAAGGATCGATTCAGCTACCTCACAGAGTCAAATGTAATATAACACTGCAAGTCTACCAGCCCTTTAACAGAGAGGAAAATCTGGCAGTTTCAGCATATTTTCTCCACAGTTAAACTAATCACACAGGCATTCTGAACAAAATGGTATTTTATCATAATAGAAAGACTGAAAAGAAATCCAGAAACATGACAAAAAAACTCAACTTTTTTCATTACTTATTAAAACAACCTCATTTGGGAAAAACTGTCTCAGCACCATCTGAATGTTCCAAAAGACCAAAACCCCACAACAAAACACAACACTTCTATGAATTCTATTTTGTAAACGGTAAAACTTTTCACAGCATACAGTAACTCATTCAACTTCTAATATTGCACTTACCCTCAGCAGGCAGCTTCACAACACGCATTGAAGAGATTTAACTGCAACAACAATATCAAACAACTGTTTCAGACAAAATTATTTTATCAACACTTCACTTACATCCTCTGCACTTCTAACACTTCAACAACTGCAGGGGACCGGTTAGGGCAGGGCTTGAAGTGGTGATTGAGCACCTGGTGAAGGGGTGTGGCTGGCCCAGGGAGCACAGGCAGATTGTTTGCACCTGTGCTCCCCAGCTGACCAGAAGGGGTGGACACAGGTGGAGACCCCTGGGCTCATATAAGAGGCAGCCACTGAAAAGAGAGCATCTTCTTGACCTGGGCTGCTGCTAGAGAGGAATACTGCACAGCCAGATGAGCCCCTTCACCAGCTGGGTGAGTACTATTCTTCTTTCTGAGCAGGATTATTGGACTACTTGCAAATGCTTTGGTGTCACCAAGAGCCTGACAAAAAAGATTATTTTTTATGAGCAGAATAACAGCTTAGCCTTCATAATTAAGTTTTATGTGCAGATAAATGCAAATTTACCAGTTACCATTGCATTAAAATAGTAAGCAAGTCTTTAGGATGCTTTGGAAAAGGTTTTTGTGATGAAAAATGATCTTGGAAAATAAAGAAAAAAATTTGCAGTGTAACTATCAAAAGACTTACAGGACTTCCTGGAAGAAAGTAGTTGCAATCCTGTCTAATCCAGCTAGCAAGGGCAAAAAAAGATAGAATACTACAGGTCCTAGAACACAACAAAGGGATAAGTCTCTGGGGAGTGGGAAAGACCAGAGAAAGCAACCCTAGCATTGGCAGCAGGAAAGAATCCCCTGCTGCCATCGCTGTCCTCTCACATGCTCATGAACATTCATTTCTGTCAGTCCCTGTGCAACAGTTCCTAAGGCTTCATAATGGGGAACGTATCAGAGAGGATAAAGGATACAGGAGGATGGAAGGAAATACATGGTACCTGTTTTATTTAGCATATTTTTCCACTATCATACATACATTTGAGCAAAATTATAAGGTTCTCTAACTTTAATGACCTTTTCTAAATGAAAAGTCGTTTAGATGAATGTTAGATGAATTACTTAATGAAAGTACAACACTGACACAATAAACTGATCAGAACTGAACAATGTTGTCACCCTTTTCGCTTTGTTACTTTCCAGTCCTTTTCTGCTAGAAATTGGCTACTATACTGTAATAAGCTATAGGAAACAGTATGGGGATTTGGATCTGCACTGACACAACTTAAGCAAAACAGCTCTAAGATGTCTTCCTATCTACAACCATGACAGAACACTGACACCTTGCAACAGTATCAGAACATATCAGCAGAGGTCAGATACAATAGTTAGAACAGTATATTATTGTCTTAATCATCCGTTATTGGAATGTAATTGTCATCGGACAGGAAAAAACCTTATTCAATTTACCATTTGCCCTACTCAAAATGAGTGCAATTTTAGCAGCCATGACTTCAGTTCTTCAACACTTGAAAACATTTACTTAAGAAACATAAATATAACAGTTTCCCTACTGCGTATAATAATCCCCCTGCCAGACTCACAATAATATTTTCATATTAAAACTTTCAACTTACACTCTGCTCTCTACAAGACCAGAATCAATGAAGGTTCAATCATCTTTTTGACTACAGGTACTCTCTAACCTTGTAGACATTCCTAAAGATGGAAAGCATTCTAAGTGTGTACTCATTAACTGTGACAGCCAACTATGATACAGAAATATTTTGAGTCCTTAGGAGGATTTATTTAATAACACAACACTACTTTCTAAGTTATGTTTCCTGAAAATTAACACAAGTTAGTTATACTCCATGTAGAAATACAGAAAATTTAACTACTTACCAGTCTGCTGTTTTTTCTATACAGTCTTAAATCTTTGTTGGTAATAAAGACAAATCGATCACCTTTTTCATAAAACTGACTTGATATTACCTGATTCAGCTGTAAACCAGCAAATGTCATCTTCCAGCAATTGCACAGGATGGAGTAAAGCCCCATAATGCCAGCATCTTTAAGCCTTTATTCTTAGGGCTAAAATACAAGTGGAACATTTCCCACTCTGTGTCTGTAACAAGTTCTAGATATTACCAGCAGGATTCTCAGTGTGAACAGATCTTAAAAAGAAGCTGTGATGAATATTGTTTTGATTCTCATCTAGTTAAAAGTTCAGTAATAAAACTATTGGTGAACATACCAGAACAGACTGCTTGATTATTTCTGCAATCTTTTGCATCATTGATTGAGTGAAATATTTGCATTTTTCTACTACTTAGATGGTGATGTAGTTTATTTTATGCCTGGGATCTTCAGCACTATACCTTATACTATTTGCATGAGTTAGATTTAACTCTGTTCCAGTTTGACAGATTTTTTTCTTCCCCTCTAGTGACTGAGAGACATTTTAAGAAGGAACAGAAATTCTAGTGGCCACAGAGCTAAGACTAATAGAGCATGAAGATGTTCAATAAAGGAGCACAAAGAAATCACATTTTCTGGGGGGGTGGGGGGGGGGGGAGGAGGAGGGGGATGCTGAAGGAGAGGCAAAGGAGCATATGTTCCTAATTCCACAGAAAAATTAAAATGAATGAAGAAGCAACAGACTGGCTTTACAGCTGAAATAATTTCAGTGGCTTGAGGAACTGGAAAAATAAGACGTTCACGGATACTGATAATCAAGATATCATGAGATACTCTTGAAAAAACAAAGCCTCTTAAAATCAACTGTATGAACCATTACCTACAAAAGTTAGCTGAGCTGTCTCACGCATTCCTGTAAATCAACAGGTGTTCTCTGTACCATGGTTTACCTTACTAAAAAAAACAGCAGGATGTTGTAATACACAGGAAGTTCAAAACAATTTACATCAACTCATTACTGCACTGGAAAATAATATTCTGAATTAAGAACTGAGAGCAATGGCTTCAAGATATGCAAGGAGAGCAGACTTGAAATTACAGAAATCTGTTTTCCTTTTTGCATTGTTTTTAATAATCATTTGAGAGATTAACATCTAGTAAGCCACGCTATTTCTTTTTTTTTTTTTTGAATCACTGTTCCTGCCTTTGTCTGATGCGAGTCAGAGAAACACTGGCAGAAGGACCCTTCATTGCAAGTCATATGAATTTCTTAAAATGGATTGGCTTTTGACTGTCTGAAAATGAAATTTCTAGAAAAGCATCAAGTAAATTCCTTAGTACCACCTACCTCTTTGTTCTATTAGAGCAAAAATCCTCCCTAAAGTATGTTAATTTGAGTATCACCCACTGAGATGAAAATCATATGTCAACTTTGGTGCAATAAACCAGCTCTGTATTCTGCTATCCACCACGCCCACCCAAGGGTATAAGCATACTAAATATGGATATATCTACAGATATATCCAACAGTGAGGTCTTTAAATCTCACTGTTTAACATGTTCCCAGAACTTTTATTCATTTCTGAGGTTGATTTAGCAAGTGATTTTTCTGTTCCTCTGTTTTTGTAAGAAATTTCTTTGCAGAGGGAAGCTGATTAAACAGATAGTAAAATATAAAGGTTTGCTGGTTCAGATGTATTATGTGTTATCAATAAACATCAAAATTCATTTTTCAGCTCAATGGAATTTTATAAGTTATTGCATCCCTGACCAGAGGACAGGGGAGTGAGGGGGAACAGATAAGAAGAGGCCTTTTATGGTTAGCATGGAGCTACCTCTGGGTACGATTCTTCAGTCCCACAGACAGTAGTTCCATTCCTCTACCATGTAAATGGCAACCCAGATGCTGGGTGTTGGTAGAGTGCACCTCTACCCCTCCAGCAGAAGGGACACTACACATACTGACAGGTTTCTTCCCTTCTCTATACATGTAGTTAGGTTTAAAAAAAAAAAAAAAAAAAAGCCACAATACCAGTAAAATTGATGAAATAAAATGGTATGACAGCACCCAAACACTTATGTGGCTATTTTCTGCCACACCAGACAACATATCCAAAACAAATGGTCCAACACTGACAGCTAAGTCACCGGCTTCTTATGACAATTAAGATGAATGCAGGAGAAAAGAAGTATACCTGTGTCATATACCTGTGTCAGTCTCACGCGGGTCACGTGACACGTACGCAGACACTCCTTCCCCTCCCACCACCAATGATCGCCCAGATACAATTAAGTGTGCAGATACATGTCTATACGAACACATATAAATACGTACATACACACCTCCCACTCTCCTTATCTTCACGAGGACCAAGGCAGACAACGGCCTCGCCTTCCACACGCCAGCCCGCCTTCACCAAGCCTTACAGCTAGAAGGACTAAGAGACCCAGGATTTGAACCGAGCAATCAAACGAACAAAAAGCCCCGCTGCGCCGCTGCGAATCCCGACCGCTCGCTCTCTCCTGCGCTGGGAGAAAGGACCCGAGAGCGCCGGGCTCGGCAGGGCCGCGCGGGGATAGCCGTCCGCCCGCGGCTCCGCAGGGTGTGGACTCACTCTCCCACTCACCCAAGCTGACATTGTCTGGATGCTGCACACCGCAGCCCTCGCGCACTCCCGGCGCGCCGCCCAGCCCGCCCCGAGGCACGCCTTACGCGGGGAACGCACCAGAAAGCCCCCACTGGCCATCGACGGGCAATCGCTGGGTTTGAAAAAAACACCCCCGGCGCCGCGCGGGGCGGGTGCCGCCACCTCGCCGATCCCCCGGCGCTCCTCCGCCCCGCTCCCCCCGCCCGGCGCGGTCTCTCCTCAGCGGCGAGCTGAGGGAGGCGGCATGAAGAGGCGCTGCCCGCCCGCCCGCTCGCCCGCTCCCCCTCAGCCGCCGGCCCCCAGGGGCGATGCGGCGCACCCCCCGGCGGAGGGCGGCTCCCCTACTCACCTCGTCCCGGCTCGGGGAGCCCCCGGCGGGCGGGCGGCGGCGATCCCCCGCAGAGCAGAGGGCAGAGGCGGCGGGCACGCTCCCGCTGGCGGCGGCACCGGAGCTCCGCTCGCGCTCCGCCTCGCAGCCCCCCGCGGCTGCCGCTGCTACCCGCCTCTCCTCCTCCCCTCGCTAATGGTGGCCGCCACCGCCGACTGCCGCTGACGCTCCCTTCCTTTCCCGTTTCTTGTTTCCGCCGAGCGCGGAACCGCCCGGCACCCGGAGCACGTCCCTGCCCGGCAGCGGAGACGGCGCTCCCGCCCCAATCCCCGCCGCCGCTCCGGGCTCTCCCCCCGCCGCTCACTTCCGGCGAGGCTGCGCCTCGCCCCGCCCAGCGGGCCCGCCGCCAGAGCCCGAGGGGCGGTGGGAGCCCCGCGGTGCCGGGTGGCCGGCGGCCGTTGGGCGGGCGACGGTTGGGCCGGCGCGCGAGCGGCGGTTGGGCGATTGGCGCGCGGGAGCCGTTGGAGCGCGGGGGGCGGTTGGGCGGCGGGCGCGTGCGGGCCCCGCAGGGCGCCGCCGAGCTCCGCGGAACGAGAACGGAGCGGGGCGGAGGGCGGCACGCGCGGCGCGAGGCGCGGTTGCGGCAGCCGGGAGCGCGGCGCCCTCCTCGTGCCGACAGGCGGGCAGCCCCGCGCGGGGTCGCGTTCCAGATCGTGGGAATGCACGCGAGCCCGCGGTCGTGTCTCCCTCGGAGCCGGCGGCGGCTGCCCAGGGCCAACCCGAGCCGCGCCCCGCGGGCATGGTGTCCCCGAGCGGGAGCTCCGGTGCAAACCCTCGTTCCGCGGACCGCGCTGCTTTCCGTGATTGATAACAACCGTGCAGGATGGTGCCTGGTTTACCCGTGTAAATTCTAATTTACCGATAAGGTTATAAAGGTGGGCCAAAAGCAGCGAGAAGAGGCAGCTTTAAAACACAAGCTAGCACACAGGGAAGGTGTATTCATGGATACGTACTAGTAAGTGGTTTGAAAGACAGTCCACGCATAATTGCAATGCAATGAAAAAGAACAAATCTGCACCGTGTGAACCTGCTGCAGCACGTGACCGCTGCCCAGTTCTGGACAGCACACAGAATGTCAGCTGCAAACATCCCAGGCAAGCAGAGATCAATGCTATGGGTGCAGAACTACCTTGCCTCAATTGAACCTCTGAACTGTAAAATATCAGTGTGAAATAACAATATGAGCTCATCCCTGAGAAACTGCAGCGGCCTCCTGCAGTTGTCAGCAATGAACCCAACGTCACAGGCAGGTTGGGGCCGTCACCACATGCATTAATCCCACCAGGCTATGAATGATCTTCCATGGTCCCGCTGGGATCAGGCAGCTGCCACCCTCCCCAGAGGCAGAATGGACTCACGGTGTCAGCACGGACAGTGCAAGGCCACTGCATGGAGCTGCCGGTGTGTGCACACCAAACCCGGCACGGCCACGCTGCCAGCTCACGTTCAGCTGTATTGCTGCATGGCCATGGGGTGTGCAAAGCTTCACACGCTTAGGTGTGAAAATGTAGCAAAAGGAAAAAGAGGTCGTGGCTGATGAATGCAAACTTTTTGGCATGTGGAAATGTTATTCTTGTATATCAACCTTGTTCAAGTGCCTTGAGTCTAAGCAGACAACACAATTAATTTAGTGTAGGGTAGAAAGCAGAGCTGGACCATTTTAAGTGTGACAATCAGAATGGATCTCTATGCATCCTGCAGAGCTACTATCCAATTACAGCAGTTACTAACATAAGGTCATCCCCCAGGCTGGAGGAATGGCAGTACATGGTGGGTAAGGTCTTCAGAGCGGCACAAGGGATTTATTTAGTCACACATCTCCCAGTAAAATGAACATGAAATAATGAAAGTAGTCCAGTCTTTTGAATAAGTTAAAAAGTATACGCATTTCCAGATCAGAAAAGGCAGATTGTTGCTTTTAATGGGCTACAGACCTGTTCTCCTGCCTAAATGTTATCTATCAGTCTTGGTGTTAAGAGTGGCTGAGCAGCATTGGAGCTGAGCTTAACTTCAAATCCTTCAGAAATTTTACTTTCTGTGTTTATATAATTCTGAACTAGAAAACAAAGGTGAGGTAGGCTTTTGGATCATTAGACAGTTGCAGGAATTTCCACAAAGGAAACGTCAGGCAGATCAGGTGAAGTCTGAAAATCAACATCATGTAACTGACACCTTGGTTGGTTTTTTGGGCCCAAGAAAGCCCAAAGACTCCTGCAGCAGAAATTCCATATTTTTGGTGACTGTGTCCAGTTTTGCCCCTCACCTCCCCGCCCCCCCCCCCCCCCCCCCCCCACTCAGCGCAAGAGAAACTTGGACATACTGGTATGAGTCCAACATACGGCCACCAAGAGGCTGAGGGATCTGGGACTGTTCATCCCGGAGGAGGCTCAGGGGGTGTCTTATTAATGTCTATAAACACCTGAAAGGATGGAGCCAGGCCCTTTTCAGTGGTGCCAGAGACAGGACAAGGGGCAATGGCCACAATCTAGAACAAGAGTTCCAGTTCCATCCAGCAAAAGTTCCATCATTAAAAACCTTTCTTGTGCATCAATGACTTGCTCAACCTGTACTATATCTCCTTCTACTCAGCTAGCTATAATGTATTTCCAAATGGGAGTTATGATGAAGTATTATAGCATTTCTTATCAACAGGTATAGCACCCATAGCCATTAACATAAATAATTCAGCTCATTCAGCCTATACTTAAAAAATGTCTTTTCTCAGAATTTATCTACTGTTCAAAGTAAACAAGAATATCTGAAATGTTTCTGACCGTGAAACAAGAAGGTGTAATGATAACAGAGTCTAGAACAGGGACAAAGACTTGGAAAAGAGCTTGTGGGGCTTCAAGCCAGCCAGTGTGATGTACAATCCATTGCAGAAACTTCTGTTCAGGGTTAAGACTGCTGGACTTCCTCAGGGCTACTGCTCTTTCTTAGGATAGGCTGCTGCTATTTGCATGTGGGAACAAGTCCAAACAGAGGAGCAACACAAGCACAGGAGCGAAAACACCATTTTCTGAACTCATTTCGTAAATGTAAATTAGGAAAATCTTGAGTAATTCCAGCTAAAGATTTACAGTAGGATGGCAGGTCTGACTCCAATGCACACAGTGTGAATGAAAATGTGACCACTCTCTTCTTACGTACTTTGTTTCTGTTGTGCCTCTAATAAGTAGAGAAGTACACCTTATTATGTCACAGGTAATGATTTAAAGCACAGAGAGTAACCTACCTACAGTTAGTGAGGAAGTCTCTTTCTGAGTCAAGGTCAGATTCCTGCTCTCACTGGTCCCAAGCCAATCTCTTGCTTGGGAAATCACTCTTCATCAAGACTTATTGACTGAGATTCTTTTTATAGAAGTGCCAAGGTTGCCATGATACCAATGAGCAAATAATCTACCTATAGCATTCATCATCATCAACACTTCTGTTAGTGAAAAGTCAAACCATCCCATCACACAGCTCAATAAACCAGCAGGGCTAACACATGGCAAGAAAACATTCCTTCTTGACTCTCAAAGCAATCAGCTTATGCCGCTGAAGCAGGAAGCTTGTTTGTCCCCTGCACTGTTTTAATCTAGTGCATGCAGCTGCAAATGTTGTCTTTGCTCACAAAGCTTCCTAAATCCTTTTTTAAAATTCTACTAAACTCTTTGCCTTGATGACTGCCAATGGCGACTGGGCTCCATAGATAGACAACGTACTGCATAAAATAGTACTGAAAATGTGTTCTGGAAGGTTTTGCTCTGTGATTTGGGACACAGAGGCTGCAGTTATCTGACTTCACTGGGCACTTGACGAAGTTTCATCTTACTTGAAGTTCCCTTTCCTCCATGATTTATACTACCCTCCATGATTTATGCTACCTTCCTTTATTCTTTATTCCACACAGCTGACTGACTGGCCCTTTTTTAGCTCCTCTGAGGAAAACGATGGTTTTCACAAATGTATGAGTATATCTGTGCAGCCATGCACGTAAATATAGGGAAGCAGCAGTGCACACAAAGGTTAAGATCTTCCAACCTACAGAGCACCACAGGGACTCTCTGGAGTCCCCTCCTGTGCTGATGTCGGTGAATGATTTTAATGGGAGCAGGTCTGAGCTAATGCTGGCACTTTGGAAAATCTCACCCAAGGGATTCAGTGATGTTGAAAGTGCTTGAGGCAGGTTAACTGTAGGGCATTTCCACTAATGAGGAATGGCACAGTTGTCTTTATTAATTTTCCTTCTCTAAAGTGCAATTAGACTGTATATATTATATATCTAGAGGAAAAAAAAAAGTTTAAAATGCTTTTGTTTTTAGAGTTTCTTTCTGAGAAGCAGACCAATGAGTACCTTTCTACAGCACAGCTACAGGACTTAAGATCTACTATTGCCCCCAAGCTCTATTGATACTGCCTAGCTGCCTCTCTTCTTCCATCGTCTGACTTAATATGATTACAAGGGAAAATGATGTGACTGTGGTTCCAACCACAGCAGTTTTTCTGGCCTTTCATAAAACTTCCTCATCTCCTTGGAGGTGGGAGGAGGCAATACTTTTCTACAGGGCAGTACCTTGAAAACCAAGACAAAAAAAATCTCAGTAGAGAAGACTAATTGGAAAAGGCACAGCAGCACATGCCAAAAAGAAACAGTGACAAACTGGAATGAGGTGCCAACAACAGCAAGGAAGATGTTGTAAACAAATGCTAATGTAGGAGACATTGACTCTGGCCTAGTACTTTTCTGGGAAGTCCCTGCATGGTAAGAGTGATCAGCCTGGAAAAAAAATGGAAGGCCAAAGCTATAGCAGCAACTTTGCAAACAAGTCTGCTAGTAAATACACCCTGGAGTATCTTTGTTTTCCTTGAGCTATGACTCTAATTCATAAGAATTACGAAGATCTGGCCTGTAATTCACTTAAAATACAGATATCGATCCTTTCCCACACTTTCATTCAAACAGCACTAGGCCTTTCCAGATAGGAGCAAACATCGCATGCAACCTCATAAGCATTCAGTCATCCCATTTGCTATTATGTAATGTTTGGTCATTAACATCATGGTGAAAAGACAGAAGTATGCCAGAAGTTCTGTATTCACAAAAAAATCATTACATTAATTAAAAAAAAACTAGCCCATAGCATGTTTAAAAGACTAAGTGAGGCAAATGGCAGAGTGGGATAGGAAAACATTCAACTTGCCATCAACCAGAGCCCCCAGATCCCTTCCCACAGGGCTGCTCCCCAGACTTGCATCCTCCAGTCTGTACATATACCCAGTGTTGCCCTGTCCCATGTGTACAGTCCGGCCCTGCTCTTGTCAAACTACATGTGGTTGGTGATTGCTCAGCCCTGTGATTTGTCAAGATCTCTCTACAAGACCTCTCCGCCTTCGAGGGAGACAACCACTCCTCCCGGTTTAGTGCTGTCCACAAACCTACTTAGTATACATTTGAGTCTTGCATCCAGGTCCTTTATGAAAACATTGAAAAGAATTGGGAACACTAAAGAGATTTAATCCTCATTACAGAATGATTACTTCCTATATCTGATTTGATAGTTATTAAAGTATAAGTGATTTTATCAACATGCAATAAAGGAGACACTGAAACTTTGTCAAGTCTGAGATAGAACAGTATTTTGGAGCTTCTCCTGCCACAATGTGAAAATCCAATATACTACAGCTAAGTTTTACCTTTCTTTTTAAAGCGATAGACATGAAATTCAAACTCATTTTTGCACTGAATATAGTTGCAGAGGGAATCTTTGTGTGTATGCACTGCAGCTTTGTAGTACAGTTTCTGGACCCGAGGGGATAAATATGCACAACTCTGGAAAAGTGTTGGCACTACTGTTTGATTCTTTAGTTACCATCAGCTGTTATTTCCCAGCTACCTTCAGCCATGCTTTGTGTGCCCAGATCCCATTCTGAACACTGCCAGGCTGAAGTGGTCCTTTTTCCTTTCAGGATCCAGCTGGCACCAATCAAGTTGTAAGACTGGGTGGAAAGTACAACTTTCTCCAGAAGTTCTGTTATTTAACCTCATCTATGTTTATATAGCAGCACTATTTTTTTTCCATGTCATTTTTGTGCATATGTGAATTATTTGACATATGCCTTGTAAGTCATAAATTAGGATTTACTGGAATTTCTCTCTTGACCACTTGAAGTGACGCTGGCTGGACTTGTCACATTTTTTTAGAAGTTTAGAGCAGTGCTGTTGTTCTTTAACCAGCAAGTGGCTGACATCAGTTTTGGGACATTCCAGATTCTGTTTTGAACAGCTGTACATGACTGGACAACAGGTTTTTGAACTGCAAAATTCTGCTTTTTTACTGATGCCATTTTGAAACTTTCACAGTTTATTTCAAAACTGAAGTTTTGAAGTAAAAAATGGAAAATAAACATTTCACCATGTTTAACGTGGCCTGTGGAATGTTTCTGGACTTATAAAAAGAGGGCATCATGATTTCTGGAATAAATTCAGAGGTGAGATAGGAAGTACTAAATGGCACTTCAGAGTAACTTTCAGGATTTGATGGGCAAAAATGCAAGCAAATCTCGTTAGTAATTCAGAGAAATTTTCCTTGTTGAATCTTAATGTGTGCTTCTGAAGTAGACTACTTGTGAGCGTTTGTTTCATGAAAACTCAGCTTCTTAAATACAAACGTGATCTCTCTTTTAGTCTGATACTGCACACATCTGTAATGTTACGTATGGGTAAACATGCGATATATGAACGCATATAATTTGTACCGAAGCACTCAGGGATTACCTCTAACTAAATGGAGAGTGGGATTAAGTGAACATATGGTGTTAAGAAAACTGGAAATAAAATCCCCCTCCATCTTACTCTGCCGCACTTATATTGCTTGTTAGAGGATTACTTTTGAGTCAGAGCGGACAACTTGCTGAAGAAGAATTGACAGGCAGAACATTTGACAGACTGGTACAGGTTCTGAGGGAAATCCAGCATAATGATACTGTCTAGGTGAAAGGTACTTTGTTTTCTATTAGCATCTTAAAACTATGTACATACAGAAGAAGAGAGGACCTAGTGGTTGTATTTTTTTTTGACTCAGCAGCTTACTGTGACAGGTAGCTTTACTGTAAGTCACTCTAGAGGCATAACTGAATGCTGCCTGCTTGTTAAATGTCCTTTTACATGCATATTAAATAGTTATAGGAAAGCTTATAAGCCCAAACTAAAATTGACAGGTTTTCAGCTGTAAGATCTTGAAGTCATAGAGTAATAGAATAGCTTGGGTCAGAAGAGACCTTAAAAACCATCCAGCTCCAACCTCCTACCATGGCAGGGCTGCCCCCCAACCAGCTCAAGCTGCCCAGGTCCCCATCCAACCTGGCCTTGAGTGTGTCCAGGCATGGGTGTCCATAGCTTCTCTGGGCAGTTGTGCCAGTAATTTCAATGTACTTAAGGCGTTATTTATGACATTAGATATAAACCCAACGATTTTTCTGATTGCTTAGCTGACAACTAGTCCTGAAAGAGGTACAAAAATCTGGCAACATTTATTGTATATACAAACTAGCAGAAAACTAATGATCACAGAGTGAAAATAGCTTCAAAGGACAGATCCTGTTGTTTCCTAGTAACTGTAAATTTGTGCACTGAATAGTGTTAGCCAGTTCGTATATAGCAACTTCAGTGAGTTCCTCCAGACCATAATTTGGAAAGCATTTTAATGGTGCTTCTCTTTTTAGGGCTGTATGCTAGGCAATTCTGTAGTCTTGCTTCTTCCTCCAGATCCTCCCAAAGGTCTATTCATGTTAACTAATTGGCTCAATAGACCTCTTCCCATCAGTTTCACATACTTGTAAAACCCATCAGAGTCTAACCATTCCTTCCTCCTCCACTGAACAGTTGCCTTCTCCTAAAATCTGTCTTCTCTTCTGTATCCTAAAATAAACTCCCCGGACAAAAACATGAAACCACTGCATGGTCCCTGAGAAACCTATTCGATATACACTTCATTTTGACATCTGTAACCACCACCACTGTAACCAGTAAGAATCCAAATGTCTCAAAATAGCAATCTGGCAATGCTTACAGTGCACAAAATCAATGCATGTCACTGCCTGTTCTTATCTTTGCTATTCTTGCCCTTCCTTTCCCATTTCCTTTACTGAATGTTCTTCCACTTTTTCTATTGTGTCGAAGCTCACTGTCAGCTCTTTACTAAGATGTAGGCCCCCTTTTACATATGTGTGAATATCTGGCATAGAAAAGTACTGAAAGTAGAGGCTGGATCTGGGCTACCACAAACCTACTGCTCCTGGAGCAGCAATACTGACTCACAGCAGGCAGCAAATCCCATGAATCCAGGATGCTTCAGCTGTACTACAGTCCTGCTGCCCCAGCAGCCAGCCTGCAAGCAGTACACACTCTGCCCTTGGGCACAGGGGGCAGCTGGTCTGGCTGGAGTGCCCAAGCTGGAGACATCTGGCCAGCAGCTCCAGACAAACATCCGCCTTCCACTATGATGACATTTCTGCACCACAGCTTGTGTCCCGTGACAAAACAAACAAGAAATGGTACAAAAGAAGCCTGGTTTTCCCATGGACATACCCCCGCTGATTCACAAAACACTGGAGAAAATGCATGCTGCCTGGCTGTGCTCCCCCCACACCAGGCAAGGGGCCAGGCTGCAGCTGCAGGCCTGCCCCAGGGCAGCCAGTTGTGTTGGCACACAGGCTGTGGCTCTATGCCAGGCTGCATGTGCTACAGCAGGTAGGTGTCCTCCTGCTCTGCCAGGGCCGGGGAGCAGCACTGGCAGTGCCAGGCCCTGGGGGCTGCAGTAGGACTGGCAAGAGTGGCAAGGCTCTTCATGCAGCTGCTCCTTCCTGAGCAGCTCTCCTCTGTCACAGCCAAAAAATGGCATTGGGCAGGGTCTGTGCTGCTGGGCTGGGCCGGGGAGCGGTGAGACATGCAGCTGTGTCTCCTGTACATAGCCTGTGATCTGTGCTCATTGTTTTGGTTGTTTTACCACTAGTTAGAAACTGGCCTCAGAAGAATTCCATATGTTCTGAGTGTTTTGCTTGCTTGGAGATGTCTATTACATGGGTTTATTTAGGATCTAATTAAGACTCTGTCATGGGTTTTCTGTGAATGCTGTCAGAGTTGTGAAACTGAGCCCACCACCCATGTTTAAAACATTATAATTGTGTCTGGAAAGCCAGAAAAGTGGGAGTATGATTTGTTCTGAGCTATTCTTATGCCATTGTAAACACATCCAACTAGCTAAATAGAAATCCTGCCACTAAATACCAGTGTCAAGTTGCAACCAGATCCCCAATGTGCCAAGGCCACATCCCCATAGTTCCAGATTTCCCTTTCAATGAGTAACCTGGTAGCACCTGGCATTGCGCAGCTGACAGCACAGGACTGGGTTAGCTACGTCCTTCTCAGCTGCCTTGGGGGAACCTGGAGCAGAGGGAAGATACACAACCTCTTTTCCCCAAAAGAGCATAACTAGAGTGTGAATTACTGCTGGTCAGAAGGTTGTATGCAAGATGGTGTAAGATGCATTGAAGTTTAGTCCCACGCCCTGGTAAAAGGTGTTCTTCTATAAAACCTGCATATTTTTCAGAGCCAAATTCACCCTCTGCTACATGCTTAGGTCTCCAGAATCTTCCCTAATCCCACCCACTGCCTCACCATCTTACCTTGTTCACTGAAAGGCATTTCCATATCATTTTCTGTTGCTGTTAAGCCTGTGTTGAGACCCCTCAGTCTGCAATATACAGTACCATGTGAGGGTTCAGACTATCTGCAACCTCTTGTAAATGCTTCCTGCTTTAAGATTTCAGGATCCAAATAGCTCCCTAGGTGCTTGTGTATTTGTTGCTTCCTTTGAACCTAAAGACTCTACAGATAACAAGGAGATGTATACTAACAACACAGGCTGCTAATTCTCTCTGGAAGTCTAAGACTAAAGCTAATACTGCTAAAAGCCTGTGCCACTGTCCCACAGAAAGAAATTTTGGCAGCATTTATAACTCTTACATACATTACAGTGTTCTAAGAGAAAAGCGTTTTGGTCATTTTAACTAACGCTGGACTAGTGTAAACTATAAGGGTTAAATCTTATTTGTTTTCCAACAGTACTTGTTGCCCCTCCAGTAGGAAGACTTGTTTGAACAGTTGGCAAACTCAGTCTAGCATTGACCTGTCACGCTTTTCAGGCTACATGCATTACTATTCCTTTCTTATCAAGTATCACGTGGGATGAGCACCATAAATCTAGATGGGAGTTGAGAGGCAGTGCTCATTTTTAATTTGCTAGTGTTCTTTAGTTCATGATACAGTCCAAATATGGCTGGAACTCGGTGTGTGTATTTAACTTACTATGTATTTAACTTTGCCTTTCCCACTGAAAGTGGGATGAATGTGTCATCTACACTAAAGAGAAGAGTTCTGCAGTACAAATTCCCTTCTGTCTAAGTAGTTATTGCTGTGCAAAAATGAGGTCATGCTTTGTGAGGAACATATTTTTAAATGTTTATGAAATGATTTATCCTGTATTAAGAAAATAAAAAGGAATATTTTAAATTTATGTGGTTCTGTTGTTTGCTGCTGCAAAATCAGTCTTGGATACTTACAACAGCATGCAAAATAGGGCTGGGAGGGAGTAGGCCAAGGATATTTCTTTACTGAAGGGATTTTTTGCTGAGGCAGAGCTGCATGAAGCAAGAGAAGGTCTCAAACCTGGCTGCTTAAATTTAGGCGTCTGTGTGTTGATGACTAAATAAAATGGCCTGGTTCTCCAAAATGCCTGGCAGGCACCCACACTGATTGAAATCAACAGGCACTGCATATGCTTAACACCCTGGAAAATCAAGCCACTTATATTTAGGAGTTTAAATACGACATTTGGAGCTTAAAGTTCATCAATAAAGTTAAAATGTTAAGCTAGAGTATCTAAAGCCTATTTGGAAGTAGCACGGTTGTTGTAATGGTTGAGGTTATAGTTGACAAAGATTAACAATTCTCATGCTGACTTCCACACCCTGACATGAAAACATTACCTATACAGTTCTTGGAGACCCTTCTGTCAGCAACACTCTTCGTGGACGTGAGCACTAGCAGTTAGTATTTTCTTAAGCAAAATCATGTTTGAATGCAACTTATCAAAATAAGGACTTTGCTACTTGGCCCATTTGGTTGTAAATATAGCTGAAATAGTAGCTATGCAGATTTCATCTGGGGCAGAAGTACTACTACTCTCTGAGAAAAGCTGGGACCTTAGTGGTCTGCTGCCCTGTTGTCTGGACTTACAGACTGGGGAAGACCGAGGTTTTTGAGGAAAGCACTTCTTGCAAGTGATACTGAACTGGCATGGACATTCAATCATACTGCCCCAGTCCTTCCCCAGCAAACACTCAGTCAAAAGTAAGCACAGGTGAAAGAGTTTCCTTGCTCCTAATTCATTAAACAGAAGTTTAATTTGTTTCTCACTGCTTGGCCTGGGATGTTAACTGGTGAACCAATTTGCTTTTGTGAGAAACCACTACTATAACAACACTCCTCTTGAGGGAACAGAGAAAGTGGTGAGGGTTTGTGGTTTCCTCTTTGCTCTGAATAAGGATTAAGTACCCCTTCCTTTCAGTCCTTGAGATCCCCGTCCCTGCCCTGGTAACAGAAGAAGTCATTATAACAGAATCCAGGTGGAATCTGGCTTAATGTATTGAGAGTGCTGGAAACCATGGCACCACTTTGCCAGCTGCCATGGATGCTAAAGTCCATCCTTTCATCATTATGAAAAAATAGTTTATTACTTCACAAAAATAATCTGAGCATCACACATAGGTCTGCCCATTGTTACATCATGGATGCAGAATCCTGGACTTTGCTCAGCACTTTGCCTGGGTTAAGGTACTGTGAGGACCAGCACAGCTCTGGGCAGGGATTTGCAGTGCTACGCAGCTAGTTTGGGGCCTAGCAGCAGCAGCAGCAGCACAGCCGTGGGGTGGTGGAGTTTGTCCTCGGTAGTTACTTAAAGCTAGAATTGCAGTTGCAGTGTTTTGCAGTGATTCTCCTGTGTCTGCATAGCTATCTTTAGTATGCACTTCCAACATGTAGCCCATTTTTTTTAATGTTAGAAAGGAAAAAATCCCTTAGATAAATGCAAGCTCTTTCAAAGAATTTGTTATGTCACCATAACTCCCTGTTTCTAAATGCCCTAGCAAGCATAGGATTCCTAAAAACAGCATTTTCCATTTCCATTTACCTTCCCCCAGCCACAAGCAGTGGTTGCAGCCCCCTCTCCCTGGTTTGTCTGGCAGACGGGAATTGAAGAAAATCACTCCTCTGTGTGATTTGAAAAAAGATTTAAAGGGCAAATGCTACAGAGAGATTGCAGGAGTCTGAATGTTATTTTTTAAATATCGTTTGGACAGTGCCCATGGTGGAAAGTCCTTTATCTTCTAGAGGCCAAGACTTCCCCAGTAGTGTAAACATGCTCTCAGAAGACAGCTGCGTGTTAGATCACCACTGTGCTCTCCACAAGAGGGGAAGGCTGGGGTTCTTCTGTTCTCCAGAGCTCTGATTCCTACGTGCTTTAATTAGGAAAGACTCTTGGTGACTTTAATGGACTTTGAACCAGATCTTATCCATCAGCAGTAGTGAATGTATGTGTGACCCAGATTCAAGAATGAGATCTGGTAGTTGTATTTTCCAGATAAAGACTGAGTCCTGATGGGGGATGTGGTGACAGTGCAGCTCCCCGGAGCCAGATCTGAGCACTGTGTGTGATTACAGTCTGCCTCAGGCCATGACCTGCATCTTCAGAAATCTTTCTGCCATTGTTTATGCTTTCAGTTCTTCTGTAGGGAAAATTCTAAAGCTAGCTTATCGCAAAAGAAGGGAACAGAGAAGCAGGGTTGCATTTTCAGCTGTTGAATATGAGCAACACCTGAGGATTATGAAAAAAAGCTAAGATACCTTTTCTGGGGAAAACTCAGGATTCTGCTTACTTATCCACAGAAGGCTTTTGTCTGAAGGCCAGAATTAAAACTCAAAAGTTCCTGGCTTAGGCCAAAAACGCTTTGTGGGATAGTGTTTCATTATAGAAGTTATTTATCTCCCGAAACTATTTAAAGACAGGAAGTGTTATCTGTGGCTTGGATTAATCATCTCTGTCACATAGCCTGTCTCCTGAATGAGAGATTAATGCAGAGCATAGCTTCCTGACAGGCAAATAGCAATGGTATGGATTTTGTTAATTTCTGTGGTAAGAAACAAAGCCAAGTAAATTGCACAATGCATGGCATGTTGAGACATGGTCAGCCAAAAATATCTCAGTTGAGACTGCTCATTGTGCTAGACTTCACAGCTGGAAAAGGGCAACGAAACCTCTGTCACTCTCCAACATCCAAGCCTACTGTGACAAAAAGGGAGAATGACCATTGGACATCTGCAAAGAGGAGGCGGCTTCCATCTTTCCTGACAAACTTCTGCACTCCCCAAAGAAAAATGGGAATCTAAGAAAAGTAGGAGACCACAGAGAGATGGAGCTAACGTATGGAATGACAATAGTAAAGACACTGGCATAGGAATGGAGACAGAATGGCAGAAAACGTGGTAGCCTGAATTTATATTTGCTGCCCTGTGCACTCAGCCAGTCCAGGCACACTGACCACACACAACATGCACACAGGGTACAGCGAAACCTGTCTGCAGAACATCCTTCCTGAGCAATTGTCATGCTGTCAAGCTGCAGATGTAACGCTTTACCCTTTGTGCGCTTTCACACAGGATGGGAACTTGCACCAGTGAGCTGGGATAACGTCTTGTTTAACTTGATGGAAGGAGGTCACCACACATACTTTTTGTCTCCCTAGATGAAGCTGCCTCATCTGCTCTTCTATTTGTGTAGCTGTCTACACAACTGAAATGTTTGCATTTCTTTTCCTGGCTCCTGCAGCCAGTGCACCACTATTTGAGCTGGTAAGAAGCCAGACTCTTACTCAGTTTGAAGAGCGAGCTAGTGATCTAGTTGGCTTTGTTGTGTCACTGTCAGCCACAGCAAGATAGCAGACACCACCAACACCACCATCATCAAAGAGAACACTCACTTGCAGAGAAAAAAAAGGAATGTTGGTTCATAAATTTCACCGTAAATCTACTTCTAGCCAAAAATAATATCTGTCATTATCAAAACACATACTCTAGAAAATGGTCAGTGCTTGACCTGCACTTGTTGGATGACATGGTGGGCTGCTGTTAATATGGTATGACTGAAGCCATATGGGATCTCCAGAAAATTATGTGCTAATTACACGTTAATGTGATCAGCTCATACATGCTTAATGACCGGGTCTCCGGTGCTGCTGTACCGTGTATTCCCCAGAAGACCTGTTACGTGTGAGAACTTCAGTGGTGAATGCACAAATTTGCTATTTGAAGACAAAGGATTCTGAGCCTGACTCTCTTTTTTTCACCTTAAATTGATGCTGGGATTGTTCATTTCCAATGAGAATTGTTCCCTTTTTTGAAGGGTTTTTTGAAGTATAAGACAATAGAGCAGTGCCTTGCACATTACAACCTGAGAGTAACAAGATCAAACCAGCGCAAACATCCCCTGTTTATCTTAGAAGGACATTTGAAGATTATTTTTAGTCCTTTGAGTGCTTTATACTGTTAAGATGTTTTTTTCTAAAACCAAGAAGTACTCTGTAACTTTACGTATTGATTACTTACAACACAGCTTGCACTCAGAGTGTTTTTGTGGTATACTACTGAATTAATGCAGACTGTATTTTCACCCCACTCTTCCTTAAAGATCTCAAGTTTCAATGAACTGAGAGGCAGCTTGGAGCTATGACATACTTCTCCTCAGTCATCCTTATACACTGTTTGGAAAGGCTGGGCAGTAGCTAACATCCTGTCTGGTCCCTGGTGACATATGCTCAGACATTACAGCCTCATCGGAACTGGCAACAAAATGACAGGGCACTTGCCCTGCATGCTTTGAAGGGCTGCACCCTTGGAGTAGAGCTGCTTAATATGTTTGAGACATGTTACATTGGGAGAGCACACTCAGAATCTAAAGACACTGTCTCGCTGCTCAGCTTCACTTCATCCTCAGCATAATTAAAGGAAATTGGGTGTATCTTCCATACTACAGCAGACATGGCAACTAACACTGTGCATCAAGACACAGTTGGCCTTCTCTGTGTTATTTCTCCCCCTCCCCCCGTGCTGCTTCAGTCTTTTCATCCAGATCCTTGTGGGCAGCAGGCTGTGTGTATGCATTTCTCTGCAGATATCATAGTTTCTTGCCTTTGCAATGCCTGTAAGTTTGCTCTTTTCTTTACTCCTCCCCATGTAACTAGAGGGGCGGATGTTTTCTAGATAAGGGCTGGAAAATGGCTGAATGTATATCTCTATGAATCACAATCAACCAAAATGAAAGCTGGGACTGACCCTTGTTCACTGCAAACATTCTCACACATGCAAGTGGCTGAGCAGACTTCAGAGTGGCTGCAAGTGTTCGTAAGGGACATCTGTGCAAATGAGGCAGCAAGATGGACACTTGGTTTGTAATTATGATAGCATAACTAGCTTAAGGCTTCTTTGAGATAATGATAAGGATGGCTCAGAAAGACAGCAAGTTCATAAAATGTTTATTTTTAAGGCAAGCAGAGAATTATTAGCAGAGCAGCTGTAGCTTTTTAAATCATTTCGTAGTGTGTGCGATGTGGCATTTTGAAATTAAAACCTTCTTTGTGGCTGACATTTTGTTGCATACGTTGTGACTACCAGTCCACCTTTTCCAGAGCATTCTCAGACTGAGTCTGCACAAAGGCCCAGCCAGGCTCCTCTGGGGGGTAAAGACTTTCAAAGTACAGAACTGTTTTTCAAGAAGAAAGCTAGGTGTTTGCCAGACAGAACTAACCTGCTCTGTGGAAGAAACAGTCTGTGTTTCTGCGTCTCTGCAGCGGAAGAGCTGAGACATTCCCAGGCGTGGCCCTGGCAAAGTCCAGTGCCCATGTATTTCTGGAATGAATGCCAGCTGCCTCCGCGCCTTACTCGCACGTTGAAATGCTGTGCAGCCAGAGCCACCAGGACTCATAGAGAGTTCCACAAATGATCTCAGGGGAAAGTAATCTAGGACCCTTTGCTCCTAAAAAAAAGCTACCCCTGAAACTGGAGTGCTGTTACTGGAGGAGAAAAGAACCTTTTGTCTGAAGAACAGAACCTGTACATCCTCCATTCTTTCTCTCTTCCAGGAACAACCATCCTTTTCACCTCAACCTTTAATTCCTCCAAACACCATCACTGTAGATTTAGAACTCATCCTGAACTCTTTAAACAAAGAAGTGGGCACATGGAAGCGTATAACTGTAACATGACTGCTTCTAGGTCAGGGGAAGGGTAAAGACTCAGACCTGAGTTCTCCTGCGCTAGTTTCAGCCACAGAAGCTGCATTCTTCCATCGGAGACACAACATTGGTTCCAAATCATTGCATGAATTTCGGAAAAACACTGAATCATTTCTTCTTTTAGCTTTCTCATTTCTGAATAAGGAAACCTTTTTGCAGGGAGGGATTAGCCTAGAGATTCACAGAAAGCTCTCTCCACCCTGATGGAAAATGTGACAAGCATATCACTGTGTTGTCATATACGTGAAGAAAGCAGCACTAAGCCCAGCTCACCAGTAGGAAGCTTGTAAATATAGCAACTCAGTGAAGATGCTAACATCAGTGATATCTTAACACATACAGGAAGGCGCCTTTGATGCTCACCAAATATGACCTTGCAAAAAACATACATACCTATGAAAAACAAGTCTGGACACTGATAAGCACTGCTGGAAAATTACATGTGATCAGGCAGACTGAGAAATGTTTGACTGTTAAACTGTTGGTCGCTTATCCTTTCAGAGGTCTTTCACTTGGAAATAAAATTCCGTTGTCCCAAAGGCAGGGAATCCACCTTTCCAGTGGATTAATCCACCTTTCCAGTGGATTAACTGTTGGCTAGCTAATATCTTTGTTCACATGCCAAAGCCTGTATGGCCAGGATAGCGTCCTCTCTTCTCCTTTCCCAAATCCTGCTGAAGATAAAGCAAGTGACTGCTTTCTGAGTGCTTCTCCTGCCTGCAGGCCATCTGCTGCTGGAGCCACCTGTGAAACCAGTCATTTTGCCTTTTCTTGTACTTCCTGCAGCAGAAGGCGTGCTGATACAGGCACCCCCAGTCTGCCCCTGTATATCACTCTCCCCTCTCTGACTGTAGCAATACCTGAGTCTGCTATTTCTGTTTGGGTGGATAGAAACCATTGTGCACGCAGCCCAGGGCTGGGTCTGAGCACCACAGCCGTGTCACTCCCTATTCTGGTGCTTCCCTGTTTAGCACAAGGACACTGGTGGTCCCTTCCCTCACCTTTCCTAGGCTCATTCTAATCTCCACCCACACCTTGATCTGAAATCTGCCAGTTAGATGTGACTGCCTTTCGAAGTAAATGGGTCAGGTTAGTTAGCACAGGCTGCGATCGCAGCTCTTTGTGTGCTGAGTCACCCTGGCAGCAGATGTCATCTGCTTCTTGTTTGAGGGAGAGGCGCGCAGGGAATTAAAAATGCAGTATGCACTGCTGCAGCCTTACACAGCTGTATTAAGCAGGGATGAGGAGGAGTAGCACAGCAGTCAAATTATGGGGGTTCAACTATGAGGGCAGAAAGTCAGGGGGAAGGCTTTGTGTGAGCCCTCAGTTCAGTCCTCCTTGTGTACTGCAGTGAACCGGCCAAATATAGAACACCCAAACCACTGGAGAAGGAGAGGAAATGGAGACCTCGGAAAAATAAGCCACTGATGGTGATGCAGGAAATACTTCTGAATTAAACCCTTTCCACTGTAGCCATTGAAACGTTCTCAGAAGACCGCAGTTGTAAAAAATGAGTCATTCCTGGCCATGAGTGTAACATTACTGACTTTACATTGTTGACAAGGGATAGTGACGGGTCTGTGTGGCAGTCGGGTAAACCGTGTTTGTTTTTGCAGTCATGTATAAAAATACACATCACTAGAAAATCAAAGCAACAGTCACAACAGACCAAAGACTTCCATAGGAGACAGAGAGCCTGGTTCTCTGAAAGCCAGTGACCCCAGCTGCTCCCAGAGCTGCGAACGTCACTCTCTCTCAAGGTTTGACCCAGGAGAAAGAAAATCAGGGCTGCAATTCATAACTCTTGCACAGTGTATTTCAACAACTGCAACTGGGGTTAACGGACTGCAAGTCAACTTGCAAAGAAACAAATTGCATCAACCTTCCCTCCAAATCAGGCACATTTGTTTCCTGGAAAACCCAGCAGAACCACTGCAAAAAACAGGGGCTCTGTCTGTGGTTCAGGCTGCTGAAGTGGAAGAGCCACCCTCAGTAAGCACAAGTCAAATGAGGTTAAGCTATTTGTCTTCAAAGAGCTATCTGGAAAGGATTATGAATCCAGCAGCAGCATTCGGCCATCGAATGTGCTCAGACATCTCAGCTGAACTCATGGTATCTTCCAGCAAAAGGCTTGTTTTTTGTTCCTCTAGATGTATTTGTTCTTCTAGGTGTTTATGTCACTTACTGGCAGTTGACATTGGAAAAAAAACACACTTCTAGATTTGTACTTGTTGAAAAGAGGGACGTTTTTACTGAAATATTTGCTTCTGTTTTTCAGCAGTTTTCTACTGGACTAAAAACCTGTGCAAGAGCACCCAGCGGGCTGCATTCATGGCTACGTCCCTATGCCACTTTTCCTACATGGCTCTGCATGTTCTGACAGCAAGGGGTTTTAACCTTAGGACGGTCTTGGCTGTAACTATAGAAATTCCACCTAATTTCCTGCCCCTTTAAATCACCTTCAGCAGGGCACTTCACTCAGATTTACGTCAATAGGATTTCAGCTGAGGGCGGCTGAGTACCATTTTCTCTTTTATGACCTTTAAGATGAAGATTTTGAATGTTTTCATAAGATTAAAGATTTGTGGAGCTAACTAGGGGATTTGGAATACCCAGATCCAACGACCTTCCAGTTGGATATGAGGCAGCACTTTCCCAGGAGGCGGTTTGGCAGTGCCCCCTGTGCCAGGTGGGAGTGTTGATGGGGAGGGAGGAAGGAGGCTGTGAGATGCAGCCTGGGGTCCCCATAGCGGACCTTGGCACCACATGTTCCCCGTGCAGCCTGGCTCTCCGGGCTTCCTGCACACTGCTGGGAGGCATGCTTCTCAAAGTAGAACTGGAAAACACTTAAAATCATACCATGATCTTGGGATTATTCTAATTTTGTCTTTTTTTTTTTTTCTTTTTCCCACTGAGATTTATTAATTAGACTATTAGACTAGAGTGGGGAAAAAAGTCAGGAAAATAGACTCCAGGGAGCTATCTCATCTCAGCTGGGCAAAAGAGCAGATTACCTCATGGGTGACTTTTTTCTCCTTTCACAATGATATTTGCTCTTACAAGGCTTGGGAATTCATTTTGTGTTTAAGAAAATAAAAGTTACACTATTACCAAAATCAAAGTCCTTATAAATCATTTAAGAAGGTGTGCTGCAGTTTTTTTTTTCTTAAAATAGTCATGGATTATATGGTCCTGCCTGTTACATTTCTCTAGAGAGAATGGCGTGTCCTGCAAACTTGCCCAAAATTTCCAGCATTTGATTCTGCTAAGGGTAGGGCACGAATCTGACCACTGCCCCCCTCCAACCAGAGGGCTGCCATCATTCTTGGTCCTTTGGCAAAGCAGAAGCACTTGCTCTAGGCTGACCATAACCACAACCTGATGCTGCCAGGAGATGTCCAACTCCAGCACTTCTCTGGGGCCTCTTCTGAACAGAAAGACTTTTAAAAAAGTGTGTTGCTCGCATTTAGCAATGAGCAGCAGTTGTTAAAAATGACTAGGTCAGTTTCCACTGCACTCCCCCACGGTGAGATGTACTGTATGTAGTGGTGTTAAATAGCTTGATTACTGTTGCACAAATGAGTCCTATGACATTATCTATTATTAGGAAAGGCCCAGGAAACAAAAGCCTGAGCCATATTCAGTCCTGGTGTAAGTGCCTTCATTTTCATTTTCTTTCATTATTTATTCTGCAGCCCAGGGTAGGAGCTTTCATCAGAACTCTCTATCCTTGTTCCTTATATAACAACTTTCTCCACTCCTCCTCTCCATCTGTAGGCTGGAGGATGCAAGTTGCTTGTGCCTTCATACCTATTTAGGGGATATGGGCAGTGTGGGACTGCATTCTGAGCAATCGTAGCAAGTATAGAGAATCTAAAGACATCTGGGTTCTTTTTGATGGCACTGATTTTGACTTCAGGCATAGTTAAAGCAACAATGTGTTTCTCACATTTTTGTTGTCATTTTCTCTTTCTTGCCATTTGATTCTATGCATCTGATTGTTTTGAAACAGCCAGTGGGTGATTTTCCACATTCTTTCAGTTCTCAAAGTTAGATGACTGAAGCTATTTTCTTGGATGGTTTTCATCCTTATGGACTTTTGACTACCTTCTTGATCTGGTTTCCTGCCAGCACAAACACTTTTGTCAAGGGAGCTCCCTCCTGCTGTGGTGTAAGTGTTGTAGGTGGGTGCTGAGTGGTGTCTAATTAGGCATCTTCTATGAAGTAATCAGAGGTGTCAAGAAAAGAAATTCAGGCTACTCTGAAACCAGCCTGCACTGTCAGCAGCAAATCTGAGACAAGCTGCAAGCTTAAAAGTCTGTTTTCTTGTAAGAGGGCTTAGGAGGAACATGAAGAGTTAGCCAGGCAGGAGATGAGAACACCCCTGGTGCCAGGAAACTGGGATAGCTTATACAGTGGGGCTCAATCACACTCACTAACTTGCATTACACATACTGAGCTTACAGTTTTGCAGATGTTCGAGGAGATTACGCTGTTCTCAAGAAATAAAAGCATTCAGTAAATCAACCCTAACTACTACTTTCAGAAAATTTTTCCCTCTCCTCCCTTTTCTCTCCTTCTTACAAAGCCAACATGGTCAAATTTATGATTAGTAGTGAGAGGCCTTAGGTTAAATTTAGAGCCATAGAAAGACATCTAAACCTTCAGCACAAAAAAAAACCAAACACCAAAAACCGCCCCAAACAACTGGCTGACGCAGTCATCATGGGTTTATAGGGCAGCACCAAAGCTAGCACACCAAGTATCCAGCGTTTCAAATAGCTCATTCACAAAATCTGTGTACTACATTCTGCAGAGAGTTGAATCCTGTTTGCCTTTTGGGAGTTGTCACATTGAAGCCAATTGGATTACTCATTTGTTTGAAGCAAGCAGGATTTAACCCTCCAAGAAACAAAATGGATTTGCTAAATGAAAGGGATTAGCATTTTCTTTATAATGCTTTGCTAGGGGAAAAAAAAGAAAAAAAAAAGACAAAAGGCAACTCTTTTCCCTCTCTTTCTTTGGTGCAATATGAGTGGGAAGCTGAACAGGACTCTTGTGCACCCTTTGATTTTTCATTTTAGTTGCCATCTTCCTTGCCTTGGCATGTTTAAGTCAGCATGCTGATGCTAATGGCTGTTTTTCATCATGCTGGTCATACGGCACTGAATTGGTTCTGGAGGACAGAGTTGCTCTCTTGATTTGGTGTTTGAGACAGTGGATAGAGCATGGTCTCAGATCTAATTTGTGATGGATGTAAACTGGGCATGGTTTCTGATTTGGCAATGCAAGAAGTTGGTGAGCCAGCTGCAGGTTTTTGCTATTCCTGTTATGTGCTGATGCTGGAAAATAGGTTGCCTATTTTGATGGCTTACAAGATCAGGCGCTTGGCCCCTTCTTGAAACCAAGCTTGCTTTCAAGGTCTTAGTCTGAGTGAGTACTGTGTTTAGATTCATTCAGCACAGAATGAACTCCTCTGGCAAAGTAGATAGTTAGGCAACAGGTTCTGTTGAACTAAAAGAAGTTTTTATCTCCTGAATCACGAGGGAAGGATGGTACCTTTCTATGAATGAACAACTTCTGCATGACTGGAGTCAAAGGAATTGAAGCCACATTGCAGTGCATCTCCCACTTTTTGTCATCCTCCCTGAGCACCCAGAACAAGAGTCAGTGAACAGTCCTAGATTTCTATGATCTTCATCTGGAGATACATCCTCTTTCATGGCCAGCATATACTGGGCTTCTGCTTCTGAACTCTGAAGCAGGAGCAGCTGCCCCTGAGAAGTTGGGCTCTGCACGGCCTACAGGAGACAGACACAGGCTTCCGCTCTCATTCTTACAGGTGCCAGAAGGAGCCCTTTGGGAACAGTCCTGGTGGTCAGGGTGAAACCAGCCAGGCTGAAGGTCACCACTTCAACTTTGCCAGTGAAGATGAAGACAGATTGCCTGGTAGTGCCTGCATTTGTACCCCTGTGTGGCTCAGTGTTATTCACATTTCTTGCCTGGTCTGTGTTCCATCATGAACATGCTCCTCTTACAATCTGTTCTGAAACCTGAGACCCTCAGCATATGCTAGGAGCATCATCTGTATCACATGTAAGGAACATTTTTTGTGGGGTAAAGATAAGTTCTTACAGCAACTTCAGACTTATACTTCTTAAGATGTGATGATATTCAAGAGTATGTGATGGGAATCTGGCAGAATTACAAGGATCCTTGTTTGGAAAATTCCCCCACGCATACAGAAGTGCTTCTCTTCTGTCACTGTATCTAACAGGAATTTCACAGAGAGAAGAACAGTCTGCAGGCTTTCAGTATGAATGTTTCTGAATCTGATCAGTGTGAATCTATTGCTGATTGTAATGCTATCTCTGATTTGATTTTATTTCATTCCTTCCCCAATTCAGAGACCCAGTGGAGGAGTGGTTTCACAGCAGATAGTCTCTTCAATCAGTGCTAAGAAGCTCTGAATATTATGACAGTTCTTACTAAGGCCAAGATTCAACACAGGAGGTGGTGGAATCTATAGGGAAAAGATTTACATGCACATTAGTTCTTAGCATAAATCTGTCTGCCTCATGAAAAATAGCTGTGAGCTCCACAGGCCCGGGATGGCCGTAAGATACAAAGGATGGAAGATTTATTATTTCTTTTAATAATTCAGCAATGATGCTATTTATCTGCCAAGTGACAGACCTCTCGGTGGGAAAGATATTGTGTCCCACCAGACTGCCACAGGAGGTAGCCTAAAAGGTTTGCAGTCAGCTATGCAAACAAGAGAAGGAGGGAAAAGGCTGCTCAGGAGCAGCTATAACCTATGAGGAGTAAAACAAAACAAAACCCACTCTGGAAAGAACCTGCCTCTGAGTCCAGATACTTCAGTCCACACAGCAGGCTGGTAACCTGTTTCCCCCTCCAGAGGGGCTCTGTTTCATGCATGCTGGTGCTGAGGAGCAGGAGGCACTAAATGAGAAGCAAGTGAGGTCAAGGGCCAGTGTTATGAATGAACTATCAAACTGTTCTGCAGACTAAATTCAGGTTAGTGTAATAGCTCCCTTGGACGACACCACGCCTTCATATTGCCGCTCAGGCAGCCAAAGTCCAAGGCTTTTGTTGCTGAGGAGCAGACACTGCAGAATTGCTCAAACCTCTTTTGCACTAATTATTCTTGCCCAGCTGCTGCAGAAAAACATCTGCCTTGTGATGACAGTCCAGGTTGTCACATCATCAGACTGGGCATCCAAAAAAGGCAGCCTTCCTCTCATGAACTTCTAAATACCCCAGGTGCAGAGGCAAAGAGGTTTGGTTAGGAGAAACTCTCCCACTTGTCATGACGTGTAGCAGTGTTGGTGAGTGGATTTTCCACCATTAGGTGGGGAGCCCTTGACTTGGAGGCAGAAGGACAGCACTGTGTGTGAGGGGATGCAGCAGCTGCTGAGAGCAAGAGGCTCTGCTGAAGGTGGAGATGCTCTGCCTGGCTGGGTTCTGCCCCCAGCCTGCAGCGGGTGCTCTGGGAGAGCCGTGGCCATACCCAGCAGTACAGATGGGCTCCTGCCAACCGAGCAGTAATCTACCTGCAGCAATACTGGGCTCAGCACTCTGCTCCCACATGATTTCCCCACTCAGCTGCCCAAGGCACAGGGCACTAGCCACTGCACAGTGAAGCTGACTGCAAGAATGGCCTCATCTGGCATTCAAAGCCAAGTGTGGGTGATGCGTCTGGTGTTGGCCTTACACTGTTTACTTTCTCCTCTAATCAGAAGACTTTGCCAAGGTATCTTCGAGTGCAGCAGAAATATCTGTTATTCTTGGACATTAGCAGTGTCTTTAGCTCATGTAAATTGCAGGAAGGGTGAGTTACACAGTGTACATTATCTTCTAAAGAGGCTTTCTATTATTGTAGTGCCAAGCGAGGAGAGAGCATGAAAAGCACAAAACAGGCAGTGAAAATTATTTGAGTCTTGTGCTGTTCAAGACTGGAAAAATGTTGCTTCGAGCAATGCTCAAATGACCCCTGCTGTCAGCGGGGCTGGATGGGTATTCCCTAGCTCAGTGCAGCTGGGCTGAATCCTGCCCTAAATCTTTTGGAATGGGGCTGCTGTGAAAAGTGGCACATGGCTTTGTTCTGTCTGGGAGTATTGAGACAGGAGCAGCTTAAAAAATAGGTCAGAGTATTTCTATTTTAAGTTCCTGTCAAGCAATAGAGGGGCCCAGCATGGTGCAGAGCAGGCACTATAGCTCTGCTCCTGGGCAGCCCCTGGGTGGCAGCTGGGAGCTCAGTGGCTGGCACAGCAGCACAGCACACCCAGGAGCCCCTGGCAAGGAGTAAGACATGCTCCTACAGACTTTGTCGATGCTGAACATCTGCTGGCCTGCTCTGGAATAAAGTTCAGTATTGGACCAAATCTACTAATAACAAAATCCTATTAACTCTGCATTTTCTCAACACGAAGGCTAGTCATGGGACCTGGGAACAGTAGCGTCATTCTGCAGAGCAGATCTAGTTGTGCAGTCCTGGACTAAATAAGCATACCTCTGAACTGCAGAATCCTGATTTATACTGGTTATGACGCTGACTTGCTGTTAACTGTAGATGTTACAACTCTTTGTACTTCTCTTGCCACAGATTTCAATAAAAAAGCATTTTCTGGTGGTGAAATGTCAGCAAACAAAATTGAGACGTGAAAATCTCTTTGTGATTGTGGTTATGCTTTAAGAATGATTTTGTCTTTCTGCAAACATAACATGTGTGGTCTGCATGGGACTTTTGAGCAAAAATGGTCATGCACAATGACTGCATATATAAAATAATAAAGACAACTGTTTCCACTTTCAAGCACAATTGTTACTTATGGCTTTAAATCTATCTTACTATAGGCAAGTCATCCTCCTAGGAGCTGATGATGATTACTTGCCTATTTCCTTCACTCATGGCTCATAAAACCCTCCCCAGGGCAACACCCATTAATTTCTAATTTAGCCTGGTTCCACTAGCCCAGTTGTGCAGCAACTCTAAGTCAGACAGAACTAGATTTCTGGACCTGTTTTCCCTCAAGTCGGCTGCAATCAGGCGGAAGGTGACAAAAGCACAGTCACTGAAATGTAATATCAATTTTCCTGCCCATGCTTGCACTCTCCCAGCAGCTGGATGTCTTGGCAGTGGGAGATGTGTCCCCAGTGGCAGGGCAGGGGCAAGCAGCTGCTTCAGCTTGCACAGAACACTCCATCCTCCTTGCATGAACCGCTCTAGTTTTCCACAATCCAGAGTCCTTGTTCCAGCCTCATTTTCTGTTTGTGCACAGACCCTGCAAATGCCAGATACTGTCCCATTCAGAGCTGTCCATGCCCCACCAAGCACATGGTTATGGTGCAATCAATATCCTGTGTTCCTTCTGCCCTGCATGTCCCTGCACAAACACCAATACCTTTTAATAGAGATCAGAGCCTGTTGCAGACCTGCAGAAGCCATGCATGCAAGTGCCAGTCAGGCTGCTTGCTCAGGCTTTGGACCAGGGGCTGCTGTTTTGTCCATCTGTTTCCCAGATGCTGACCTTACCAGCAGCATTTCCAGTGACTACCAACTATCTCTTGTAACTTGCCCCCTCTTGCTGAGGGAGCAGCAGAAGCAGAAGCAGACCCCTTGTGAGGAACACACACACACATTCTTTAGCTTTCAAAAAGAAATGAGACCTGAAATCAGCAGCAGACATTAGTATTCAAAATTTCCTCCCTGGATATCTAATTTGATAGCACACAATAAAAAAAGGCTTTGTGGACAAGAGGAAAATAGATGCCTTAAATTACTGGATCTAAACTGATAAAGAGGCTATCAACAACTATGTCTCAAAACTCCACAGGTATCAGCAATTTCAGAGCCACTTCAGACCTGAGAAATCACAGAGTTTGTTCTGGATTTTCATCAGAAGCATCAGCATTGATTTCTTACTAACCCTCCATCCGGTTGTGTAAGGGATGCGTAACATTCATATTCTCTCTCCCTCTTTTGGTTTTTAGCCCTTCTGCCATGCTATGTGGTGGTAAAATTTATGTGCTGTTATAAGAACTTGGAGTTAATGTCCAGACTGATCACATCATGTTTAACGTGGCAACTTGTCTTTGAAGCTAGGGCATATGACACAGCTGAGACTGTACATACTTTAGATATATGTTATATGGGAGGAACTTAAGGGAGATACTTGGAAGCAGAAATCAGATTAGTAGAATTATTGCTTTTTGCTTGACTAAATATGAATACAAAAAGGCTGTACGTAGGTGTTCTGCATTAGCCGAGGAAAAGGATTATGTATACTTCTACTAAGGGATGGCGTTATTAAATGTTCACTTGACAAGTGAAAAGCTTTGTTCTCTGATTTAAAAGAAATGGCATAGTTATTTATACCATAAATGTTTGCCACGTACTCAAAAATTAATTAGAATACAATTTAATACAGAGCGTGCAATTTAAATATGAAGGGTTTGGGATTCATTATTTGGGTTAAAGTTTAAAAAACTACTGGAGTCTGTAATCAGAGTAACAGAAGAACAAACCCATCAATACAGCGGAGATGGTACTGGTTCAGGTACTGCAAACACACTTGAATATGGAAATGCCTTTCAGCCTCGGGCTTCTAAGAAATGCTGACATAAGATGGGAAGAAAATGACTGTAAAGTGTCAGCTACCTAGACAGTCTTTTTATGAAGTAAGGAAGTAAGCGGCATCTGTTTTGCCTGCAGAGCTGGATTTACCTCTGTCATAAGAAATGACGGAAAACCTTGGCTGGGAATTTTTCCAAAAATACACAGGGGCTGAATTCAGTGCTTTTCCTGTCCAACACTTGCTGAGACTTTATTAGCCAGCATTGTTCACATCTGCTTATAGGTAGCTCACCAGAGGAGCATGTGATCCAGCTGTTGCTATGGTATCTAGTGGGATTTTCAGAAAACAACAGCAGAAACTGTGGCAAGAACCCCTCCAGCTGACACCTGAGTTAAAGGGACATTGCCAAAAATGATGGGTTGAACATACTTCACCTTTATTTGACATACTTTTTTTTCTGAAGGAATTGAGCATTTAGAACTCCAGTGAGAATTATGAGCACCTGGAGCCTCGAGGAGCCTTGGGGAGAAAGAATAACAGCACCAATAATAACACCATCCTGTGATATCTTTTTTAATGCCTACTTAATTTAGCAGAATGACATCTGCTTTCAACTGAGCTCTGAAAGTATTCAGTATGCCTAGTGCATCAGCAGTGCAAGAGGACAGATATCTCAGTCATTACAGGAAACAACTCAGTAGGCAACAGGACAACAGCAGCACTCGAACCAGCCTTCTCTCATCTTCCCCTCATGCATGCCAGGCTATAGATGATGGAGATGCATCAAAACCTTGTTCCCAGATCCTTCCCAAACAATGCTGGTCACCCTAATGCCATCCTGCAGCAATACACATACAGCGCATCAGAAAAACATAGAGGTCCTCTGAGACCTGACAACTAACAAGCACAGAAATCCCAACAAGTGTTTGGCTGAGCTCAATACTCAGCCTTTTATGAGCCAGCCAGCAATTTAGAGACTGCAGAGCCTCAGGAGACTGGGCTTTCCCTTGCTTCTGCTGGTACCTCCCTTCAGTGGATTGCTCAGAAATACTGAGATTACTGTTCTGGCTTGCAGACAGCCAGGCGCAGATTGTGAATCTGCTTTGTGACAGCAAGAACAATATGCAATGCAGTGAGTACCCGTTGCTCTGGGCTCTGGGATAAGAGTACCCGTTTGAGATTATATTTAGTCATGAAGTGGCTGTGAAACAACTGGCCTTGCAGCTGGGGAAGGTTTCTTCTTTCACCATTGCACACTTGAAGACTCTGAGGCAAAAGCCCAACAGAGGCCAGAGTGATGAGCAACCAGGGAGGCCATCCTGCTGTGTTTCTCTGCCTTCCAGCCAGGAGAGGCCACTCATCTCCCCTCTGAGTGCTGTCCTTGCCCGCAGCCATGGTGCAGCCACGGGTAACTGCAATAGGCCAGGACAGCCTGCAGAACATACCCCTGTGCAGTGCCCTGACTGCTTCCTGGGAATTGGTGTCCAGTATCCTCCGGCTGGGGAGAGCTGCAGTCTCTCTTGTGGATGATGCTTTGAGTATGGCTGATCTTGTCCCAATGGTTCTTCCATTTCTATTATTAGGCTTGAAGCTGATAACATCTGAGAGCCAGCGCCATGTCCACTTGCAGCTACAGAACTGTTGTATGCTACTGGCGGGCAGGCAGGCATGATGCTAATGCAAGGACAATGGGCTTTGTGTTGGAGGAAAACTGTCAAGAAATCTGCTGTCCTGACTTCAGCTCAGATAGTCTGCTCTGACAAAGCTAGTAGGGGGCTTAACGTGTTTCTTCTCCCGGGTTCCTCTTGAATATTACAGACTTCATGAATTAATCAGAAGAATACTTGGTGCAGTAGGTGGAGATATGAGAGGCTGTTTATGTTCAGCAGGAACACAACATCCTTTGTAAAACTAATCTATAAAACAAGGATTTGCAAGTACTGTAGGCAGTTTAATAGCTTACTTATAGAACCTGATGATAAAATATGCATAATCTGATACTATATAGCTTTGTTTTTCCTGACAGAATATGAATAATTCAAGATATTTTTTTTCAACTGCAAACCTCTAACCATGACCCAGTCAAATCTTTTCATCCTGAAATGCATTATCCTGCAAACCAAACCTGAAGACATCGTGCTCTGTTCATGCAGTTCCACTGCACACATGAGACAGGCTTAAGAACCTGGACGAGAAGAGGCTCCGAGGTATTTCTTATAGAAGACCTGTGAAAGCTCATCTACTAAACCCACAGTAGAGAAAGGCTTCAACATTTAGTAGGCAGAAAGAGGCACTTCATCATGACAGCCCTCAGCCCAGGAGTGCCAACAAGCTGGCTTATCAAAACGCTGATAGGGAAGCAACAAATGAGAAGTTTGGGAACTCCTGCTGAGAGGCTGGTCAGAGTGCTGGTGACAGCAGTGAGCACAAGGCAGGAAACTGCTCCTGTGTCACATCTGCCCCTTGCTCAGCCCTGAAACTTTTAACCTCTCTTCTACTGTGTCTGGCAATAGACCTTTATCTGTTTGCAAGCCTCTTCTTGTTGATTCCCACAGAATATTACCGTCTGTCTTTTTCCCTGTTCTTATTCTTTTTGGTCAGTCAGGATCGAGGCCTTCCTTCAAGAAGAGAGGTATTTGCCAGGGACAATACTGGATGCAGAATTTCATCCCCCATCCCCAGTTCTAATCTTCTTTTCTTTATACAAAAGCTACTTAGTTGCACTGTCTATGGGCACAAGTTTTTTTTGTCTTTGACTCTGTACCTGCGCATCTTTGCCTCAGTTTTCTTTGCCCAAAACTTCCAATAAGCAGATGAGTTTTTCACTATAGCAGCTATTTAAGCTGCAAGTATTTGCTTTGCCTGCTGCTTCAGTACATCCCATTAACTTCTCTACCCACATCCTCTACACCTTTGTATTTGCCTTTCTGTGTTTCTACAACTCTGCCTGCATACAAGTGTGATCTCACCTCTGCTACAGCTCTTAGTCATTTCCTCTTGCCCCTTGCAATCCTGTTTTCCTTCATTCCCCAGCTGCCAGCTCCCCGTAGCCGTGAATTTGCAGGGGGCTTCTATTGCCATTTCCACATATACAGGTGGAGGTTACAAAATGTATTTATTGATCTGATCAGCTCTTTTGTGGCTGTTAAGCTGCAGAGATCTCAAGCTCTCTTTGTTCCAATGGGCAGAGGGAACATATACCCATGGACTTGGGAGAATATGAAGTTTAATTAGTTTGCATGGGCAAACTAAAGGTGATTCTGTTCGTGCCCTGTATGCCGCAGATGAACTCTCATGCCGATGTTTAATTTCTGCTTCGTTTAGAGAACAAGAATATTTCTATTAGTAAACACCTTGCTTGGAAAATATCCTTTGTAGGGTTGGTGGTTTCATGATCATCTCTCAGTTACCCTCAATTAATTCCTTAATTTTTATTAAGATGCCCTGAGTGTCTTGAGTATGGGGTAGATTCCCAGTAATTAAAGATTGACATCACCAGAGTTTCCCTGGAGACTTCAGAACACGAAAGGGCAAATTACTGATGTACAGAATGCAAACTCCTGTTCTGGCAGCGTTCACAGCTGTTATGAAAGGAGGCACAGCCTTGCAAAGTGAGGTCAATAAACCAGGCAATAAATCAAGTTTATGAAAGTCATGACTGGTGGGACTACATTAAAACATTATCTGTGAAATGTATGACAGCCATGGATGAAATAACTTTTGTCTCTGGAAGGCGGGTGGAAGCAGATTGATTTTATCTGTCAAGAAGCAAAGAAGAAACACCAAATATTGATACTTTGTGAACTGCCCGTGAAGTGACAGTGAGAGTCAGAGGCATAGCAATGTGTGGTAGGAACACACACCACACTGTTTAAAAGTTCGTGGAAATGGAAATGAATCTATACAAAGAGGACAGGTCTTCTGAAGAATCTCACACTTTTTTTCTGCATGTTATCATCACTAGAGCTCATGGAGCGCTTTGTTTGCTGAGTTGCCTAGCTATTTATTGTCCATTGAGAAGAAATTTTTTTCTGAGTGCAGACAGCAGGCAATATTAAGAAAGGATTCTGGTCATGCTGGTAAGGTTAGATTTGTTGAGTCTCTTTGTACCATCTTTCACATATGGCTTTCAAATTAGCTCCAGTGAACACATATTTCTGTTTGGAACCTGAATTTCAGTTGGTTCAACTTATAAGAACTAAGAACTACAGGGAGAAATAAGAAGTTAAGCTTCATTATTCTTTTATGACTATTCTAAACAGGCCTGAAATTTGGAAACTGAGGGTGGTGGTGAACTTGAAAATTAAATGGCAGCTGGCTGAGTTTATCAGAAACAAATGATCCTTTTTCCAGCACTTGCTAACTGCCTCCGAAAGCTCTGTAACTATTGCTGTTTTGCAGCCAGATACCTTGAATACAAAGAATAAAATGTTCAAATGTCTGTGCTCCAAATGGTAGAGGCTTTGTTACGACCTAACTACCCCATGTGCAAGGCAGTGTTTTTAAGAAGCAGTAATCACTTTTATTAGCCCAAAATAATCAGAATACCAAGTATGTTTCCTTCAAGTCTCAAATAAAAGCAGTTATCCACCTAAATATAGGCTGAGAACAATTGCTGTGAATTCAGCTTTCAAACGTCTATGAGATTCTTTGTTTGAAGTTGCCTAAAGATTTGCAACTCCTTAGTAGATAATTAATGCTCCAAAGGTGGCTGTCCCCCTGATTTTTCCACAAGCAATAGCTCTGCCACCAAGCAGCTGTTTTAATCTGCATGTACTAATAGCATATGTGATGTGCTGTGTTACAAAGGCTGGTTATTGCACAGCACTTAGGTTATACTATGTACTTAGTGAAGATTAGAGTACCCCCAGGGAACTACATCTATCTTCAAATCTTATTCATTACAGCTGTGGCTAGGAATACACTATCTTTGTTGGCTGAGTTTGAGTTCACGCTTGTTCTCAGGCTTGTTGTTTCTCTTGCTTGCTATGGAAATCTATGGAAATCTATGGAAACATGACAAACTGGAAGAAGGACAAATTAGAAGAGGAAAATTAGGGATATGCCAGTGTACTCTAACCTGCTTCTTTCCTGGAGGGTATCTGAACTGTACTACTATGGAGAGTTCACTGCTCTGGAAGCACAGAAATTTCAGAGATGTTAAGTGTTGCCCTCAGTTACCGGAAACTTCTTCTAAAGCAGGGGAATCATCCATTTAAAAAGCATTAACACCATCAGACCTAGTCCAAGTCCTTTGATCAAACAGTGCTAGTGCATAATATTACTCAGAGCAGTGCCAGTTTTACCCTGTGCTTCAGTAGAACAGCAAAGCACCATTATTTGAATTACATGTGTGGTCCCCAGGCTACATTAAGCCCTTGAAAAGGGCTCTCAAACTTCACATCCACAGAAATAGGAGATGAAATAAAGAGAAACATGAAGGAAAAAGGAAAGGAAAGAGCTCTACCAAATGAGAAAATACATTAGATTTCACTTCTCCAGAGAATGCTGTCTACTCTGTTGGTATAAAATGCTGATGTTCACAGATTTGCCCATTTAGAGCTCAGGCTGCACAACAGTCCTTAGCTAACAGATGTTTCCAAATGTGAAAGGACACTATTGTCTGTTGAACGTGCATGCTCCAATGATATCTAGCCATTAAAATCAAATTATGGAATCAGGAAGAACCGAATCTCATGTATCAACATCTGTAGGATCCTGAAGTGAGGCAAGAGCCATTTATAATCATCCTGCTTGTCCTAAAAGCTGTATTATATTACACCAAGGTTTTCAGACAGGCTCCAGACACAACAAGGAAACAATAAAAGCAAAGGAGAAAGGAGGCAGCAGAACTTTAAAAACTGTGTACGGGAACATCTGCTCTTTACAGCAGTCACTCATCTTTGTCTCTCCTGCGTCAGAGTCTAAATCAGAATCAGCCAGAAGGTGGCCTAATTAGATTGCTTTTATATTCAAGGTAATACCACCTGGAGTCACTAACACTATAAATTACAGGAGCTCTCTCATGACAGAGCACTACAGTGTTGATGAATAGGAGCAGGCAGAGCTGAGTGGTTTTAGAAATCAAGACAGAACGAATCAGAAGAGCATGGCAGACTTCTGGGGCTGCATCTCAGTGGATTTTATGCAACATCATCATGTATTAAGAATAAGAGGGTGGATTAGACAATAGAAAGTCTCAGCTGACATGGATTCTTTATGGATTCAGTGCAATTTTTTAGGCTCTAAATACTCATTCATTTTCAAAACAGAGAGGAAGGAACTGGAAAGGTTTCCACGATACATGATATAGTTAATACCAAACAACAGTGCTCTACAGATATCTTATCAAAATGCCTGGGTCACATGTTGTTCCTGGTTCCTTGTTTCTTTGGGAAAGTTCCAGTATGACACAGGAGCAGAGAAGAGAGAGCTTGACTGCTATTGCTGCTCTTCAGTACATTCAGAAGCACGAAGTTATTACACAGCAACTCCCTCAGTAAGGACTGACTGGTGATACAGCACAACCAACTTTAAACACTTTGCATGTATAATTTAAACAGACCCTAGCATTTAACATTCTGTGAAAATAAGGCCCGGTTTTGATGCATCTACTTGGGCTAAATCAAGACGCTATTCAAACCATCCTCACCAGGAGCTTTATCCACAAAGGGCTCATGCATCTGATGTCTGGAAGAGCGCAATGGCAGCAAACAGATGTGCAGTCTAGCCCCCAATATATGAAGAACATAGAAAGTAGAGAATTGAGGCAGACACAGAACAGTGTCTGGAAGAAAGGGAAAGGCAAAAATGCAGGAGTGTGTCTGAGGATGGAGTAGAAAAAACCTAGCCAGATTATTTTAAGTGGTATATTTTGATTAAAAAGCAAACAGTTATAGAGCAGAGAACTGAAATTCCATTTACCTGAATTGTTTGCATAACTGAAGCTTCTGAGTGACAGAAGTAAGGGACCTTTTTTAAGATTTATAGTATTGTATGACTCTGACACACTTTCTGTCATGTGGCAGATGAACATTCAGCAGCCTGGGCAAGAACTTCTGTTCTTGAGTTCTGTTGATTTGGAAATCAGAAATCAGTTGATCTAGATGCCTGAGGGAATAAACACACACAAATATATATATATACTATATATATATATAGAATTCCAGTAAACATGTGTGTATATATATAAGTACATATACATAATCCCACACCCCCCCGTCCCCCTCTCCCCCCCCCCCCCCCCCCCCAAAAAAAAAAAAATATATATATATAATGGTCGGGAAAGCAATTTTAGTGTGAAATTACCTTTCTTTCATGGAACAGGAATGGTCATGGAGTCATCACTGAAGGCTAAACTCTGTAGCCTGTCTGATTAAGGCACAGTGTTGGGGGAAAGAATGTGGATTTTGAGAAAAATGAGGCATTTTCAAGATGAACAAGTTTCTCACATAGTGAAGGACGTGGTCATTTTGAAAATTATCTGTCAAGAATATGGTACAAATAAACTCCTTTGGTATTTTTTTTTCTTTTGATTCCATTTTCATTTGCATCTCCATTGCTAAGTGTTATATAGTTTGAAATAAATAACAGTCAGTTCTACCATGTTCACCAAAGGTATTACAAAGCACAGGAGGGTTGTCATGGAGACAGATATTCGCAAGGGAAGCAATCGAATCCCTAAAATATTTAAGCTACACTCACTCTGCAGGACAAACAGTAAGTAGGATATTTGTGACGGGAAGCTAAGATGGAACTGTTGAAATTGAATGATGAATATATTGAAATTGAGAAAGAAACCAAAATTCACTTTGGGAAATAAAACCAAGTTGCTGCTAGATGTGTTTAAATAAGAAAAATTGTGCACAGCCACTTGAATGTCTACATGAGGACAAATCAACTCCTCACAGAATAAGAAATAAGCATAGCTACATCTGTGACTATCACATGCTTCCTGAGTCTGAAATGGTATGATGCTTTTTTATGATGAGGAAGGTGGATTTCTCTGGGCAGTTCAAACCATCAAGAGGAAAGACTTTGACTTCCATTTTGTCTGCCATTTCTTTTCGTGTGACTACTTACTGAGCTGATGCAGTCAGCAGGTGATGCGCAAAGGCAGGTGTGTCTCCTGAGGACAAAATAGAGGTAGCTCAGACCTACAAATATCTAATTCCTAACAAGTGCTGTTTTAATATCAACCCTTCTCAGACCTGGAATAGTACAAGAGGCAGCTGCCAAAGGCAATCTGAAGATTACCGTTTCCATTTGGATTTAACAAAGTTAGCTTTGAACTGGTAATTACATCTTCAAGCAAAAGGGATGTGCTTCGTGAGACAAAAATTGGACAGCTGAACTCAAGTTATAGCACAGCCACAACTGTGTCCAGCATTGCTGGGAGGCATTGGGAAACAAATTTTGATCAGATTTCCAGTTTTTCCCATTACTCCTGGCCCCTGCTGTTCCTTTTTGTTTGGTTTCTTTTCCTTCTCTTCCCTTTGGTATCATCTATTCATTTCCCCTCCTCACTTTGCACTAAGCAGCAAAGGAAGAATGACATGGAGAAAAACATTGCTTGAAAATAAGCAAATAGAAATGGAAATCAAAACAGATATCTCAAGCAAAACTCCCATGGACCTTCACTGGGATATCTGCCCAAGTCAGGGAACATAGGGAAGGCAGGAAATGGCCTAAAGAGATCTTTAAAATATTGCAGAACTTGTAGTTAATTCAGATCAAATGTTCCTGGAGCCAGTTTATGGTAATGAAGAGAATGCTCTGATGATGTAGGAGGGGTACATAGTTCTTGCAGTATTGCTGCTTTCCCAGGCTCTCCTGAGTCTGTCATTTTGTGAGCTTCACGTTTTAACCCTCAGGAGAGTACCGACTGGGAACAGAAAAGATTTTGTGTGAGACAATTTATGGCAGGCGAAATACCATGAATTTATCCATTTGTCCTTACAATAAACCCCCACTGGTTAATGCAGCTTCCTGAAGGGCCTGATAAAGGAGCCCTTGAGTTGGGGGTGGCAGCTTTGACAACCAATTCCAACGCAGGCATCACACAAGTGCCTCACCCCTCTGGTTGTTAATTAACAGAGACAAGGAGGAGATAGCATTCAGTAACGGTTCCTCTCTTGGTTACTAGCTTACCCCATGAAAACCACAGATCCTTATGCAGGGGATCATGGGATCCTGACCTTGTCACAGCTTGGCATCCCCCAGCGAGCTTGTGTCCTCTCTTAATCTTGGCTCCCTCTCCCTCCTGCATCCAGCTCCAGCCTCCTCTCCTTGTGTTCAGTGCTCTGAACCATGCTTTCTAACCTTGCTTTCCCTTTCTCATTCCTGGTAAGAACTCTCCAGGTCATTCAAACAGTGACCTCTGTTCAGCCAGGCACCAGGAGGTATTTACAGCTCCTGGTAGCAACTTGCTTCTCCTCTCCTCTCATGGCAAACTTCTGCCTCTTGTTTCTGCACACTCTGCCTGACAACCTCTCTTTCACAAAGCATTTACAGAAATACTACTCTCCCAAAATACACTCTGTGCTTCAGCATGCACTCTGTTGTTTTGCAGAAGGCTGCTGCAAATCTGAAAAGTCAGCTCAGGGAGCTGTCTGGCTTCTTAAAGCACTGACCTCTGTGAGCATGCAGATTAAACTCAGGATCTGAGCCACGTATCAGTGCTTGAGGGGAACAAGCAGTGATGAAACTGACTACTCCAGCATATTCTCAGCTGTTATGTGTGCTGTGGGCTGCACAGGTAATTAGCATGCATGGTGCTCTGGTACAAAGGACTCCCTCACACATAGTCCATGCTACCCTTGCCCTGGGGGCTGAGCAGAGCCCGGAGGGATCATCCACTTCACCACCAGCCCTGACCTCAATGAGATTAACCTAGGCAGCTCTGTGAGGATGCCGTCCTTGGGATGCACAGCCCACGCAGGCTACTGCACTCAGGGTCAGCTCTGAATTTCACAGCTCACATGAGTCTCTGCAGTCTTTGCCTAGCCTTAAAACTGAAGGAGTTTCTGGGCAGGGTCACACTTTGCCTGAGCTGGCTTAGCACAAAGATGGCACTCATTAAACATTTATGTAAAAAATAACTACTTTAGGTTAGTTAATCAGCCTAGATAACATATCTAGCTCCCACACAGCACTCTCTTCTCATCCACACAGCAAACACTGCAATTTTAGTACAGTGCTGATGCAGTGTTGGAACACCTGGTAATCATTCATTAGCTGAAACACTAGCATCTAACAGCAAGCAGCATAGCATCTCAGCTCTGCATCCCCAGAAACCCTCAAGAGATTATTAAAAATCCCCAGGTCCTCAGAAATGTCAGTCTGGGAATCCCTTTGTTTTAAATGAAATGAAGGACTGGTCCTCTCCTTGAAATGCCCAACTTTTAAATCAAATACAGATATGCTCTATTCTTTCTGCAGATCCATCTGGCTGCTTAAAGGCAAAGAAAAGAATACTGCCACATAAACTGCATACGCATCTCTGGATAAATTAAACCCCACAGCCAGGCCAGCGACCAGCCGGGTATCCCAGGGATGGCAAGGTTATTTTAACAGTGTGGCAGCTTGCTGGAGGAGAAGGAAGGAGAGGAAGTGGGGAAGGCAAAGGGAACCAAAAAAGAGAACAGATTTCATATTAGAAAGATGACATTTACAAATACCATTCCCTTTGGGTGAAGTTACATTTAAGCTACATGGCTCAGACAATATTAAAACTGAGATGAAGCTTTATTTCTGAAGTTCTTTTCTTCCAAGGAACCTGAGACACTTTCAGAGAAGCATGAATTAAGCCTCACAGCAGTGGTGTGCATGAAGCAGTGATTATTCTTCATTTAGTAGAAGGGGTATACAAATGCAAAGAGGTCACGTGAGTTGTTCGAGGGCGTACAGGAAGTCTGTGGCACAGCACAGAAATAGAATCCAGACCTCTTGACTCCTAGACTTGTACTTCAACCACAACTCATCCTTCTTCCCTTAAACAATCAAGAAGTTGAAAGCCAAGCAGCATCAAGTCAAACATCTGAGCGATGCTTGTCTTAGATTTGTAAGTATATACCTAAAATAGCATACGCATACACAGGAAGAGATAATTACTTGGGGCATTACATAGTTATAGCAAAGTATAAATAGCAAATCTGTTTTTCTCCTCGCTGCTGCTGGAATGGGGCTCTGAGTTCATTCTTGTTCCCAGCTGGGAAAGGATTTCAGAACATGGAGTAGGGGGAGGACGCTGTTAGTGCATGTTTGCTGACCAGGATCTTTCTTACTTCAATCAATAAGATCTTTACAAGAAAAATAAATAAACATGCACGAGTGCTTTGCTGTCTGATAAAGATGAGGCTACAAGGAATGCAGTAGCTAAGGATGATTTTTTTATCTGTAGTAAAAGCTTTCACAGGGTTTAAAAAAATGTTAAATTATTACAGAAAGAAACACCAAGCAAGACTGGAATGACTACTGTTTATTACTGTCTTTGAGTGGAGCACAAGTCACTATTTTTGGAGTGTCATCATTCAGTGTTAAACAGGAAAAGCCACTCTCAAGAGACTTTTTGAAAATGAAAAATTCCTTGTCTTTTCACTTAATGCCTAAAATCTGTTTTCAAATCTGCGTTCCATTTCCCAACTGATAGCATCACAGGAAGAAGGCAATCTTAGGCAAGTTCACTTTCTTTCATAACTAAGTTTTGAAAAATCCAGCCATGTTTTCCAGTGTTCAATCACTGGGCAGGTTTGTGTGACACTGCCTATTTCCTTTTGGCCTGAAGTGAAGCCCTCCACAGATGCGTGTGTCCTCTTTCATGAGGTATCTTTGAGTCCCAATACCCAGACACATCTTCAGTAATGTTAGCATGGTCAGAAGGCCTTAGTATCAAAACCAGAGAGAGAACAAACATCGAGGGATTATAATAGCAAATTAAAAGGAGATGAAAAAGAGAGACCTCTTGTTTTATTTTTGTTTCTTACCATTTTTTTCTATTCTAGCTCTTGTGTTTAAGGCCTGTTTGTCTGAATGTGTGTGTTCTGAGTCCTGATTTCTAGCATCGCTGCTTTATAGTGGTACTTTAAAAAACACATAATAGATTCCTTTTAATTGCCTGGCTCCCGTGGTGAGCAGCCTATTGCACTCACTAATTGAAATACTGAATTAAACAAGACAACAACACTTAATAGGCAGTGCTCCAGCTATGAGATATACAGAAAGAAGGTAATTTTTGCACAGGTCCTTGGACCTGGAAGAACTGCTCCTCAGACAGGACTAAAAGCAGACGTGGGTTTTGCCTCATTCCAAATTAAAGGAGAGCTTTGTGTGCTGGCGTGAGACTGCAGTCTGAGCAGAAGAGCTGGATGCCAGCTTTCTTCCCAGACCACAGCAGTTCCTGCTTTTGTCTGGACATATTTGTGACAATATACGGACCAAAAATCATGAAGAGAAGACAATCAGTATGAGAGCAAGCTACCAGAATGGCTACATCCATTAGTCTTCTCCCCAGAGCAGAATTGCTACCTTTCATTAAGCCATGACCATTACTTGTTATAATTACTGAGTTTATGTTACTCCATTGGGGTTTTCCAGTTGGACAGGAACACAGTGCCTGAGGATTTGCTGGTGGCTGGGTTAGGCTCATTTTCAAATCAAGATTTATCTATGCTGAGCAAACTGGCTACTGTGTATAATTTATATTGAAGGAAAAAATGCATAGTCTCATACATCCAGGTAGCACCCAAAAAAATGAGACTCAGGCACCACTGACGTATGAAATTTAGGACTTTTCCCAAAGCCTCTGTAGCTTGAATCTGCGTTGCAAGTGATGTAAGATGTGAGCTGGGCTTATTCTATGAGCTATGGGATAGCAAATGGTGCCCTTTTGCTGCTCAGCATCATTTGTATCTTCAAGCTTGATGCATACTATAGTTCTACAAGCAGGTGAACCTGTAAGCTAGCGTCTAAAAACTGAAAGAGGCAATTTGTAATTTGCACAAAAAAATAATCTGCTTAGATAAAATAAACATGGAGTTTGATCTTTGTACAAAACTCATTGCAAACCTGAAACAAGCCTCTTGTCCTGTGTTATCTGTTTTGAATCAGAGAAAATACAGGATAGGCAAGTTTTTCTAAACAGCATGCATTTGTATCTGTCTTATAGATTAAGTACCGTGGTTCCAAAACAGACTAGAATTTCACAAACATGAACTGAAAATAAGGAGACTAAAAACATTCAGAGAATGGTCTGTGTTCACATCATGAGAGGAAATGTTCTTTGCTGTTGTGAGGCTGTGACTCAAATCACTAGGGTGCTGAAAACCTGGCAGGACTCTTTTTTTGCATGGGTCTGCACTTGCACCAAAAGAATGATGGTACTGGAGTGTGACACATCAGTGTACTCAGAGGCAACATCAAGTAGTGAGAAAAGGTCACCTTGTATCTGATTCAAAACTGGTAAAAATAGCACCTTGAAGATCCCCACTGAACCCAGCAGAGGAGAGCTGAGTTCATGGAACACAATAGAGCTCTGACAAGAATTAATTCCCCAGCTAAAGTTATTTCTGTTGTTTGATGCTGTACCAAAAAGAGAGTTACAGCAGGGATTGTTTCATGTGGGATTTTTATTTTGACCTTTAGTTACACAATCACATTCATTTTAAAGACATCTGATTGATTAATTTTTTAGGTAAAAGCCAGTGAACGATGTTTAATTTATGCTCTGCAGATTTACCAACTATTTTCATTGTGTTAGTCATTCAGAAAAAAAACTCCATTGGTATTGCCAGTAGACAGTATTATTTACTTATTGCTTCCAGAAGTTGCAGAACAGCTAAAATTTATCCGATTCGTATGATTACCTGTTGTGTGCTATTTGTTGTGTTGCAATCATGCCTAGGTGATGTGGCAGACTGTGTTTCTCCGGGCTGGCTAGAACTTGACACAGGAACATCACTGCCTGAAGGGTCATGAGAAATGGAAGAAGACAGAGGGGAGAAGATGACTGAGACTTTCAAGCCCATCTTCTCAGCCTTCTCCTTACCATAAAATGGCACAGCAGTTTTTTCTTCTGTTACCATGGTGTTCTGCAAACGACTTCAGCTTGCTAACTAGAAATTAAATGGGCAAACCTCTGAAAGTTTGGCAGTTTGAATAAACATCTGTGGGGATCTGGCTGGACTCGGGGACAGGCTGTCTTTTGCAAAAGAAACCACAGAAATTGCTTGAGATGCACCACTCTTCTAAGGGCTTGTGCTGAGTCTAAAGGAAAGAGTGTGAAGCATGTAATGTCTACACCCAGAAAAAGAGAGAGGTGAGAGAGTGGCTGAGAGAAGTTTCTCATGTGGAGAATCTATACAGGGCAGAAAGCTAGAAGTGATCAGTAAACAGGGAGCTGCAATTTGAAAATAGAAACAACATGCAGTCCAGGCAAAATCTAGGAGTTCATTTAGAAGACCACTGGGGGCAGAAAGAAGCTGCACAAACTCTGCTAAAATATTACATCACAAATGGCTGGAGTTATCTGACTTTCCCAAGGCTATTCTTACCTCTGTTACTAAAGCTTCCTGACGTGGGTTATGTGAGAATTTAAGTAAGCCTCTTCAGTTGGAATGGGCATTTTTTTTTCTTCTGACTAAGCACCCATATAAGAAGACATAAATTGCTCCACAGAATGCCTCCCTTTCCAAGGGGAAGAGCTACTTGGAAGGGACACCTGGTGACTGCAGTGGCCATGGGGCCACCAGCCAGACTGCTCTCCTGGGTGATGTAGGCGACTGCAGCAGAACAACATGAATGTGCTGTCAGATGCCTTGCATCTGTGTGCTCTCATTCCTGCTCTATTGTGCAACCATTCCACTCCAGCCTCAGCTGAGGCTTCAAGTAGGAATAACCCAAGACACCACAACAACAGCTGTTTTGTTGGATCTTATGGAGCTGAAACCCAGGAGTCCTGGAAATCTTCAAATAAAGCTTTTTCCCATAAAAGAAACTTCTAGATGCATGAGCCTGAGTGTTTGTGAACAGCTCACATCTGTGTAGTAAGCTTGCATTTTTTTATGTCTTTCTCCGTCATTTCATTCATAATAAATCTGTAATATCTTGTTAAATACTGCTGTAACTCCTGAGGACATTGATGCATTATTTGGTGGTGAAATTTCATTGGAGGGCCACCATCAACTGACTTCACATATTTTAACAGGCTTTCCTTTACTGAAGAGATTGTCTTTAATAAAAAATTCCATAATTGAGAGCAGTCCTTAGTAAAAATTTTCATGGGTTTGACAAGCCAGTGGGCAAGGGTTACAATGCTCAAAGCTGCCTGTGATATGTAACATGTCATTTTTACCAGGTGGTGAAGGATCACATTTCGACACGAGGCATTTCAAAGAAAACCAGATCATTTTTTCCACAGGCAGCAGGATGCTGTGCGCAAATATTCACCCCACACTTGTCATCTTACAGTAAGGCGCTGAGACTTCACCTACAGAAGCTTCACAAAGCTTTACAATGCACCGTCTGCTTACTGTGATGTTTTACACACTTTCCAATGGCTGTAGAAAAGGGTGAAAAGGCAACTTAATCCTAACAGAATTTGTGTAACACCTAAACAGCTCTAGGTGGATGTCTAATGAGCTTTTTAAAGCCTCCAGCAATGGAGCTGGGAGCCTGTGGTCAGTTTGCTGCTCTGCTTTTGTACTCTTGCTATTAGAAAGCTTCTCCTAGTGCCAAAGTCTCACTTGCTGTCATGCAGTCGCACCACCACTTGCCTTGCTTAGCACTGACGGGGAGGACATGTGATTTCCTTCCCCTCTGCAGCGGTATACCGTGTTCCACAACCTCTGCTCTCTACTTGATCACCCCTTCTTTCTAAGGGAGAAGCTCCTTCTAAACTCTCTAAGGAGCTGCTGATGCTGAACCAAGCATAAGGATGATGTTATAAAACTTCCAGCCAAGTCACCCAGCCTGCACAATTGTGTTGCAGACTGTCCCTTCACCATTTCCTTCATGGTTTTTTGTCTAAGATCAGCTCTACAGTTGTTCATAATTTTTACAATCCTAGCCCTATCTTTCAACATGCCTGCAGTCCCTCCCACCCGGGGCTATGTGGAGATTTAAAAAGCAGGCTCTGTTCATTACTATTCACATAAGTAATGAAGAGAGCCAGGCTACATCAGGCTCCTGGGAGCTCAGCTTATCTTTCTGTTTTGACAGCAAACTGCCTGTAACTACTGAGCATGGTTTCCAATCAGTTTGATAACCACATTTCAGTAGTTTCATCTGGCTGTTTTTCTCTTCCTTGCTTACATAAAACTCTGCCAAAAGCCCTATGAAAATCAAGATATCCAGCATTTACTACTTCTTCCTGTCAGCATGGTAAGGATTACCTCATCAAATGATGAAATAAGGTGGTTTGACATGATCTGTTCTTCAAAAAGCCATGTTGTTTTTCTCTAGGTATGAATAATGCCTTGGGTAGTTTTTCCAGTATTTTTGCAGGAACTGAAATTCAGCTGACCTCTCTGACTCTTCTTTCTCCCTTTTAAAAAGAAAAGTGTATTTGCCCTCTTCCCTTCTTTGGCATCTCACTCTTCTCCTTGAGGCAAACACAAATGGTTCTGCTATCATGTCAGGTAATTCTTCTGGGCTATCATTCATCAAGCCCAGCTCATTAAGAAACAAATGCCCTTTCCATCCCATTCTCTCCCCTTATCCAGCTCATCTCCAAGAAGTAGTCATTCTCTCATTTTTTCCTTATCCTAAAACCAAGAGACCAGCCCTTCACTCTGTGGTCAGAAGAAGAGAGAAAAGCAGGAAATAGGAGATATTCACACACAATGCTGCTGAGCGTTATATTTCCAGAGGAAGTCTGTGGAAGCTGGAAGCAGTTCCTCTGAAAATTGGACTTCTACTGGGTTTTTATGGTGTTAATCACAAGACCAGCACTCTCACTGCACAGCAAGAAGAGCCACAGGCCTCCTGTTTCTTCAGCATTACTGTAGAGACATTTTCCGCTGCACTGCATTAGAGTGTGAGTGCCTGTCTTATCTGTGCATGGTATCTGATGCAAGGTGCACTGACTGCTTTGTGAAATATTTCAAAAATTGGCAACATCTGCTCAAGTCTCTTGCATTTCTAGTCCCCATTAGAAGAATATTGTCTCGTGTTATCACAAATGCTTCAGAGAGAACTGATTATGTCAGATCCAGACATGTTCAGACTTTCTGGGAAAGATACAACTGTCTCCATGGGTTTTTAGCTACACCCATTAAAGTGCATTTACCCAAGTATAAATCACAAATGCCAACTGCCCACTGTGTAACACAACTACATCTTTCTGAAATTGTATTCCATTTGAATATCTTCTACATGATAGCACAGATGGCTTTGAAAATGAAGATGACAAACTAGAGAAGACTTGTTCATCTGCTTCTGTGGTGAGAGAACACACTTAGAAGGCTCTAGGCCTCACTGGCTTTAGGAACCAAACCTAACATATTTTTCAGTTTCTGAAATGTTTGGATTTGAAACTGATATCAGGCCTTTCAGCTAGTTACTACATCGATGACATGCAAGACAGTATGCCTGGAAGTCATCAAAATTCAGCCTCCGTCTTACTTGAAAAATAGTGATGCTGATGGAACAACCACAAATGAAATAACAAATCAACAATCTAATCTACATCCTTCAAGCATCACTTCCTAAAATGTGATGTAACCACATAAGCATACCACAGCCTGTAGCTTACATGTTTCATACTAAACCTAAGCACCTGAGAAGTTCAGGGAGTGTAGACCAAAGGGTAGATGTTGCAGCTCTATAATAACTGAAGAACACGTACATCTATTCTCTTGTTTTCTGTGTAGGACTAGAAGCAGCATTAGTTAGATACAGAATTAGCTAGAGAGTTTTAAAAGAAAAAAAAAAAAAAAGCAAAATAAAAAAAGACAAAGAAAAAATCCCAAATGAGCCAATTAAAAAACAACAGAAAATCTTCTTAACGTTTCTGACCAGCATAGCATGTAGCAGAAGTCAAAATACCAGCAGACAGTCCTCTCACATGGCCCTCTCAGTCCAGGCTTGCTAGCTTAATGCAGTTCAACAGGCAAAATAACAAACTGGCATGAAATCCTAGCCCAGTGTGCTTCATGGCAAAACACCCATCGATTTTGCTGAGGTCAGGATTTCAGCCTGACCAAACTCTGTCCAAATGGTGACCCTTTTAAAAACTGGCAAGTGTCATGCAATATTTTGTACAGGAATGTATTCACATCCAGACAAACAGGAAATATGTATGAGGTGAACTTCATGGGGTGACAGGTTGAAATGGATTTTGGAAGATACTGTCCCCACTGTAGCTAAAAGGGTGGACAAAAGAATACTCTGCAGCCCTGACTAAGGTGCAGTGAGGTCATACGCTGGTCAGTGATGGAAGAGGTTCCCTTGCTGTTCGCAGTAAACAGAGGCTGGCTCTGCTGGGAGGGGATGAGTGAGAGCTGGTTTTTCTGAAACTCACAGATACCTGGCTGCAGCACCAAAGCCCTGCATGGTTTGCTCTTTCCCAGCTGCTTAGCCCACAGTTGCTACTCCTTCTGCTTTGAAACCTATCCTAATGTCTTAAACCAACACTTTATCTCTTCAGCTGATGACAGCCTTAGGCTGCCCACTCATGCCAGACTTGCATTTAATGTATGCTCTTTGCACTTCCTGATGCTGTTTACAGCCAGGTTGCAGCAAGAACTGAAGTACTCCTGCACTGTCTCTTGCTCCTGATACCACTGGAGGCTTCTGCCTGTCCAGAAGTGGTGTTGGTTCCAAAACCTCTGCTGTTAGTTTAAGTAGAACACTTTTCAAAACTAATGAAAGAAAGTAGTATAACTTATCCACATCAATGAAAGGAAGAGTCAAGAGCAGATGTCAAAATGTTAAAGTGATGTCAGTTTAAACTTTTTATAAAGCTACCAAGTGGAAAGACTGGAAAGGAGGCTTGCCTTGTTCCTCTGACAGAGGTCAACTGAAGAGCTAAACATTCATCCCCATCACTGCAAAGGTTTATTTCAAACAGTTTCCCTGATATAAGCAAAGATACTTAGTTTCCTTATACATTTACTTCCTCCGCACTGTTAATCCTCTCTAGGCATTCATGAAAAGAGGAGTCTATTTCTACTAGCTTCATTGGTGCCCTGCATTTTCCCACACCCAGAGTTGGATTGTTTACAACAATAAGTAATCTGTTAAATTCAGCCCCTTCTCCCTATTTGTGACTTGATCTGACCATAAGCTTGACTTAAATGTTTGTAGAACTAATTGCAAACAGTCACCAAACAGATTATCCACATACATTTCAATTGATGAGTTGTTTGCAGATGAATGTCTTTGAAAATACCCAATTTATTTTTTCCACTCAAGGATATGTGGCTGCTTGCCCAATTCACATGTCATCATTTCTGGCAGCGAAACGGAACTTTCAAAACAGAGGAATAATGATGAAAGCATATCAGTTACTGAACAGATAGCAATGCCCCTATACAAAGAGCTTCCAGACTAATCCTACTCTCTGTTTAATGTTGTTTACAAAATGTTTAGGACTCACAAATATACTGATAAACTAACAGCTTAAATAAACATGACCCCTGGAACCCACGAGAGAGATCTATTCATGAGAATAGTCACGAATCACTTCCTTCTAATTCCACCATCTCTACTGCTTACTGATTTGTCTCTTATCTTACAGAGCTGCTCTGTGAAGACCTCCCATGTTTGGACATCATATATAACAAAACTCATGAGCAATTTATTGTGGAAATTTGACTAAACAGGCAAAATATTGTATAGAATACTTTGTTTTCTAAAAACATTTACAAAATTATTTCCAATTATTAGAGGAGACTGTAATTCGTGATTGTCTTTTGATACATCACATAGATGTTTGGGAGACCCGTGAGGACATTTCTTAATAAAAAGTATATTCAGTACTATCTTAAGAGAGAGAAATAGGGCTGATGGAGTCACCAACAATAATCTGCTGAAACTGAGAAAAAATTAACACTTCATGTATCTGAAAACTTTATCTGGGAAAACATTTTGTATCTGAGGCATAAAAGCTCAGAAATTTAATCACAACTTCCAATTTTGCCATAGCTGAAAAATTTAATCATGAATTCCAGTTTTATCATAAAATCTTAATAGATTTTGCCTACATAAATGTATTTCAGTCTTTATAAACTGTGAAATCAGCAATACCGGAGTTCTGATATTGCTTTTAATAACCTTCAAACTTAGTGAGATATTAGAAATTCAGTTTATTTTAATATCATCTGAAAAGTTATTCAGACAGCTGCAATAAGCAATATGTAGCAGGACCCCTTGAAGGTCACAACTGTGTCCATAGGAAAAGAAGGGATTATTGTGGTTTTGTCACAAAGGAGCCCACCCATAGATGAGATAGCAACAGTGTGAAGTGGAAGCCTGGATACATGCCTTTCTGAACCTAATAATTGCTCAATAGCTCACAGAAATGTTTCCTAGGTAATTCTAGCACAGAGTTTAGTTTTAGGATAATCTCTGATTTATGGCCAGATTTAGCATGTCAAAACTATATACTCAATCTGTGGTCTGCTTTCTCTTCCCCAGGAGTCTTTTAGCGGTGGTTCTGCAGTCCTACCACATTAATGTGCAGTGCAATGTGCCCATCTGTTCATGTAATGAGGGATAAGGTTATGCCTTTGTGTGCCACACCTGGAGTACCAACACTTGTAGCTCCATGGCCTTACATACTGCAGGGCAGACACCTAAACATCCAGCACAGGTGGCTCTCTATAGATGTATCACTTGTACCAGTAGACAGGTTAGCTGTTTCTGAAATAAAGCATGGAAGTTTGTACTTGTGTGGATGTGATTTTTAAACCATCATGTGAATTTTTTCTCCTCTTTAAACCCCTTTAAACTTTTGAACTTCTAGATCTCTGTAAAGGGCAAAATGGTTATTTTTAAATTCCTATTCAAAGGAATAGTTAAAAGCAAAGCTGAAATGTTGAACAGAAGCAGGATTTCTGTTCTAAGAGAAATCCATTATAAAATATAAGTACTTGTTATGATTCGCATGTGTACCCAAATGAGTAAGCAGATGCTTTCTCCTACTTTAAGTTCTTTTCACAGTTAAAAATCAGTAATTTTCATTCCTAGCTTCTCTGTGGAAATATTTAATACTCCTTCTAACATATTTAGAGTACTTTTGCATGCAGCCCAGAACAAATATTTCCAATGTGCTATGACGCAGAACTTCTTTTGATGCTGCAGAAACACAATGAAAAGCCTGTTTCTCATAGTGTTTTGGCAGAAAACAGCTCTGTGGGCTGGTGTTGGCAACACCACAGTCTAAGAATAGGGCAGTTTTCAGGCAGAAAGTTGTTGAATTTGGACATAAGCTAGGTTTGTCTAGGTGTAGAGAAGTCACTGTCTTCAGGAAAAGGAGTAATTTGGAAATGCCTGCCCTGCAAGTTAGAATGCGTTAGCGTCTACCAAAATGATTATTTCCTGTGAGGGCAATACAGAATGAAGTAGCCCCAAAGAATATTTTCCACTGTACTAGCGAGGTTGCCGGGCAGACCCGGCAATGCTTCCGTAAAGGGGCTCTCATTGTATGGAGTGCTCTATTCCGGTTTCAATTGTTCATAAACATGACTAATGCTTCCTTCCACACTTGTGGAAGGTGTGGAAGAAATGGGAAGAACTGTAAATGGGTGGTGCTTCACCATACATGTAATATGCTGATAGCACTACTTCTGTCTTTATAAAATGTCGCATTTTGGTGAAAAATGCAATACAGCGAACAGGAAGTGAAAGAGTCAAAGCTTTTAGAAATTTATCTTGTTATGGGAGACTTAAAACATGATATTCTGAGCAGAGTCTGCACTGTCCTGATTCTTCTGAATACAGTGGAGTGTTTTCGCTTGCTGAGGTTTTACCCATAAATATAAGCTATGTAGATTGTTCTCTGCAAACAAATGCAGTGCAGACAATTCCCTTGAAGTGCTAGCTACAGTATTCCCTTATTACACGTAATATTTGCCAAGTGACTCAAGTGTCTACACAACCAGTTGGATTTCCTTCTTATTTCACCCCTCAACTCCGGTTTCCTGATCATTCATTCTGCTTTTGGTGCAATAATTTTGGTAATTTAGTTCTCACAAAATGAAGTGCTGGCACAGTTGGCAAGTCAGCCAACTTCATACAAATCATATTAGATACGTACCCCTAGGTATGGCTTTCTTACTGTGACAGCCTCTCAGCAAAACCCCAGAAAGTCCAAAAACAAGAACCAGGCAGTGCAGTTAACGTAAATGTTCTGTCACTTAGTAGAACAGAAATGATTTTACTACTTAATCTGAAAACCTTTTATCTGGGAACATTATGCACGTGTACTCACCTCTGTGCCTTATTTCAGGTGTTCCAAACTAAACATATGACCCCTAATGGAGCAGCAGACACATCATCTTACAGGCAGGTAATAGATGCAGTTAATCATGTAGCTTTGAGCCATTCCCTTTCTACCCATTAATCCACCTCCTTTGAGACTTGTTCAAACAGTCCAAGCCAGTAATAGGTAAAATCAGAAGAAAAAGTCATGACTTTGAAACTTGGATGAGATTTTTAACTTAAAAAGAATCAGGAATGTACATGTGTGAACTCCTGCCCCTTTCCATTTTTTCCCCCAACAAACACTAATGAACAGCTTCCAGCTATTGACATTAAAAAATAATCATCCTGCCAAGGAAATGTTTCATTCCCCAAACAGGGAAGGATTCCCTCAAGCTGCATCTCGAAATGATACATGTTTGATGGTAGCTCTTTGTCCTAAATTAGTGACACATTTACGGTCTGCTGTCTCTAGGGTAGGAAACAAAAATTTCACATCTTTCTGAAAAAGAAAGCTCCCTTCTTTCATGACATGCAATAGTATGGTCTGGCCCTGAAAGGCTATGTATCAGACATCAGTTGTAACATTTTAAAGTACAGAAAACCAACTTTAAATTCCTCTTAAGGAGTGTATCAATTTGTGCTCATGGTACATGAACACATCTGGAATCATGAGGAAAGTGGAAATGACTCACAACATGATGAAAATTTGTGAGTGAAAAAGAGAAAAAACAATACAGAATGATGGTCATCAGAAAACTGATTCAGCCTTGGAAGCTAAAGAGCACTGGGCTCCTCACTGAGATGCACAGTTCTGGCACTAACCTGAGGTATGTCCTTGGGCATGTCTCTTCAACTTTTTGTGATTCCATTTCCCATCTGTAAAGTGAAAATAACAATAGGTAACTATGAAGAACTTCAGATGACAAATGCTGCATGATTCCTAGGATTGCTTTCTCACTAAGTTTAGCTAACAGGTCACAGTAGGGGGTGAATAATGTAGATCATACATTGTCTCTGTAGTTAGGTGTAATGACTATTTATTAAGTGCTTTCTGTCAACTCACTTCTGCAAATGTACGGCAGCTGGATAAGAGCACATTCTCCCTGTAATAAAGATTTAAGGTATCAACCTTCCATCTTCACCAAGCTTCTCACAACAAATCATTACTTGAAGCAGCAGTGGAAGAATAAATATGTTTTAAGACTCACAATTGTGCAAATGAAAGCATTTATTCTAGTAGCTGACAACATTCACACATGCAGAATAAGCCTACCTAGACTGCTTGCTCAAGATCTGTGTTAATGATTATTCATAGTGGGGAAGAGAGGTAGCTTTTAAATATTGCCTCCTTATCTTATAGGAATAGCCCAGTGACATAGAAGTTTATTGTCTACAGTAATTAAATAGGAATTTTGGGTACCTACTGTTCTTCTTTTAGACTGGAGTCCTCAGGAATAAGTAAATAATAGTATGCTGTTGCAATTACTCTTCTAGCATGCATATACATTTTTATTTGCCCAAGGATAGGAACACATACTGGGAACAACTGTGATACTTCCAGTGACAGAAGGGAGATTCAATATCTCTTAAAATCAGCTTCTCTGCAGAGAAGGACCTAGGGGTCCTGGTGGACAACAGGTTGCCCATGAGCTAGCAATGTGTTCTGATGGCCAAGAAGGTCAATGTTTTCCTGTGGTACATTAAAAAGAGCGCGGCCAGCAGGTCAAGGGAGGTGATCCTCCCCCTCTACTCAGTCCTGGTGAGGCCACATTTAGACTACTGTGTCCAGTTCTGGCCTCCTCAATTCAGTAAAGACAGGGAGAGTCCAGAAGAAGGCTACAAAGATTATTAGGGGCCTAGAGCAAACCCCTTATGAGAAAAAGCTGAGAGATCTGGGGCTCTTTAGCCTGGAGAAGGCTGAGAGGGGATCTTATCAACGCTTATAAATATCTTAAGGGCAGGTGATAAATGGATGGGACCAGGTGCTTCTCAGTGGTGCCCAGCAACCAAATAAGGGCAAACAAACATGAGAAAAAAAATTTCTTTACTTTGAGGGTGACAAGGCACTGGAACAAGCTGCTCGGAAAAGCTGTGGAGTCTCCTCTGGAGGCGTTAAAAATCCACCTGGATACTTTCCTTTGTAACCTACTCTATGGAACCTGCTTCAGCAGAGGGTTAGACCAGATAATCTCCAGAGGTCACATCCAACCCCTACAAGTTCATGATTCAAAACTATCTACTTGTTTAATCATGACAATTTTGTAAACTTAGCTCAGGTCAGTACTTCCCAAATCTTTAGAATCATAGAAATATCCAGGTTGGAAAAGACCTTCAAGATCATAGAGTCCAAACCATCAACCTGGCTTACTGAGTTCTCTCACTGAATCACATCCCTTAGTGGCATGTCCACATGTCTCTTAAACATCTTGAGGGTAGGGAACACCATGACTTTCCTGAGCAGCCCAATCCAATGCTTGATCACCCTTTTTGTGAACTAATTCTTTCTTATGTTGAATTTAAACATCCTCTGGCACAACTTGAGACAGTTTTCTTGTGTCCTGTCAAGTGTCATCTGAGAAAAGAGGCCAATATTCTCCTTGTTGCGATCTCCTTTTAGGCAATTGTAGAGAGTGATGAAGCCTCCCCTCAGCCACCTCTTCTCGACCCATGGATCTACCGTATCCAGATCCCTCTGCAGAGCTTCCTGCCCTCAAGCAGATCAAACACTCCCATCCGATTTGGTGTTGACTGCGAAATTACTGAGGGTAATAAAGAATAAAGGCAAACTGACTGCCTGCTTGGGATTTCTTGGGTCTGTTTTAAATATAGTCGGATAATATTCTGAAACTCACCCGCATTTCTCTAAAATTCAGATCATAGCTCCTAGCTGCGCTTGGTTTTCTAACAATAGAAAGAAAAGCTACAATCAAATATCTGGTCTGTTATTTTATCTACATTTTGTGATGGGTTGTTGTGGTTTAACCTGACAGGTGGCTCACCACCACACCATCATTTGTTCATTCTCCTCCTTCCCAGTGGGATGGGGGAGAGAATTGAGAAAACAAACAAACAAACAAACAAACAAACAACTTGTCAGTTGAGATAAAACTATTTACTAACACAAAAGGAAAAGAATAATAGTTATGCCTATATATCTATGTGTGAGTGTATATAACAAGCAATTGCTCACTACTCCCTGATTGATGCCCAGCTAGCTGCCTGAACAGTAGGAGAGAACCTGATAAACTCCCACCTCCTTCAGAACTACTTCTGCATATGGTATGAGACATCCCTTCAGCCAGTTTGAGTCAGTTGTCCTAATTCTGTTCCCTCCCAGCTCCTTGAGCCCTTTTTTAGAAACTGGCTCTGTATAGCAGTGCTTAGCAGCAACTATAATCATTAGTATGTAATTAACACTATTTTTCTCACAGAACTAAAAACATAGCAGCATACTGAACACTTTGAAGAAAACAACTCCATCCCAGTTGAAACTAAGACATGGGTAAAAACCCCAAGCCCACAGTTTAGACTCCCTTTTACAAATATCTTACTCACTTACTTTGGATTGCAGTGTCAGCTGTTTTTGTGGCAAGATGGAAAACTGTTTCCCAGTCACAGCTCAATTGCATTTTTAGCTCCTTCAGTACTCTCAGAGTTCTATATCTCCACTGAAATTATAATAGTTTGGATTTCCATTGCTGTGACAGCATGCAGATCCTGTCTGCTAAAGCACAGGCAGACTCAAGAGCTCAAAGTTTGATTGAAATATGGGATAAGGATAGGGCTGAATGGTATCTGAATTAATATTGCAGCAGAACACCCTCAGGTAATGCTTAGAGTCTAGAAGGACAGGCTTAGAGTGCTTGTGAGGATAATGAAAAATTAAGTATGAGGGTATACTGGGGGGCATTTTCAGTTTCTTTTCCTAGATAAACTTTGTTGTGGTTTCAACTGAGTGCAAGATTGCTTGCTGAAAGTATAATATTTTTTTCCCCTCATGATAACTTTAGTAATAGGAAATGATCATACTTGTGAAGTGACAGAGTCAAGTATCTAAGTGATCGGAAATGAACTGTTTAGAGCAAGAGTTGCCATTTGGAGAGGGAAAGGAGCCATACCCTTGGGAACATGATGATTTATGCCCTTTTAAAATCCTAGAAAACCAAGAACTGCAGATAAGACAAGAGCTATTCGACAAAAAAAAGGGAGGGAGGGAGGGAGAGGCAGGAAGGCGGGAAGGAAGGCGGGAAGGCGGGAAGGGAGGAAGGAAGGAATTTTCAATCTGTATCCCAAATACAGAAAGGATCTGACTGCCAGCGTGTATAAGTATGCACTGGGCACTATACTGAGTGAACACTGTACAGGTTCAGTTACTTGAGCCAGAAGACATGAAAATAGCATTTTTCATCTCCAAAAGGGGGCAGCTCAGCAAAAAGATAATGAATTTTGTAACTGTGTGTGAGGATTCTCACTTGAAGTTAAGCTGGGATGTTTTCATTGATAACTGCAGGTATACTCATAGAATTCAAGTAAGATTTCAGGATATTTATCCAGAAAATATAAAAGTGGGCTTGGTAAGAGAGGATGTGAGATTTTTTTTTTCTCTCTCTAAATCACAAAGGAATTCCAAAACTTTCAATATTGCAGAAAATTTACATTGATTGCAAACATTAAGAGTCTTATTAACATTCCTAGACTGCAAATGGGTATACCAGCTACAGCTGCTCTTAGATTATCCAGATGATTTCCAATAAAACACAGCTTAAAGACCTCAGAGGCTACGAAGAGCAGCTTCCAGGGCAAAAAAGAGTAAATATCAATGAGGCCAAGAGATATACTTGAAATAATAGGACTCTAGTGAAAGCACTGATTGAGAAGTGTGCCTGCTGCATGCTGCCTTTCTTGAGATGCCAACTGGATTACAGAAACACTCATTTATAACTCAGGATTTTTTTCAAAAAGGAAAGGTATGATAGATCAGCTACTTCTTGCACTGGTAGGTCTGCATTTAGGTGACAAGCTGACACAGAAAACTGAAAATGCACAAGCCAAAGTAACTTCTCTCATGATACACTGGTATTCCTGGGCCTAGGAGCAGGTAGGAGCAAAACAGCAAGCCAAGAAAGGAAGAGTTCTGCTCCTAAGAGTGAGGAGAGATGGAGCTCACTGAGCGTAGTTTCCTTGGGGGCCAAGCTTGGACAGCAGGAACTCAAAAACTGCTGTGTGCGCTTTCCATGGTGATGGGAACAGTGTATTCCTATACGTGCTCTTGGTAAAGGAGCATTTCACTTCTAGGGAAGTCCATTTCTCCCTCTGATGGGAGCAGCCCTGCAAAGTCCCAAGCCTACCTACATATCTTGCAATACAGAGAGAAGAATCCACATTTCAGAGGGTGGGCTTCCACTGCCTCATAGTTGTTACTGAATGCTGCAGAGGCACAGAGGCTTCCCAAGGTTGAAGCCATCAAACAACCGAGCTTCCTGTTTGAACATTGCCGTTGTGGTGGTTTCAGTCGGCTGTACATCACGTGCTGTGCAGGGAGGAGGAGAGAAGCTGTGTGAGCTGGTGATGGTGCAGCTTGCCCTGTAGGGACGCCTGTGGCGCAAAGCCCTGGGGGGCTCGGTAGTGCCTGGAGGGTGGGGACAAGGCCGTGCGCCCACCATCATCACCATGCTGGGGATCCTCGTGGTGCTCTGCCTCATCCCTACTGCAGATGTAACAGGTAACAGAAAAAAATGTGATTGTTTCCACGATTTTTCAACATTTGCATCATAGGAGAGGGGAGACAATCTTGTATAGATCTGGATTAGTTATGCAGAAATTATGTTGTATTTGAACACGAGAGAAGAGACAAAGCATGCTACTGAAACTGCTAATGGATCAATTCAGTATAACCAGGAGGTTGATTTTTTTTCTTCCATGAGTATCCCTCCTAGACAAGACTCAAGAGGTATCCATCTAATCTGCCATCTCTTCAGATGCATTTGGGAACTGCTTATTTAGAGGGAGTTTATTTCACCTTCCCCTAGCCTGCACAGATTGTGCTTTGTGGCTTTCCACATCTGCTGGGGGGATCTGAGCAGAGCTGGTGCCTGTGCCCTCTGGGGCCACCTCCAAGCCTGCTGGGCTCAGTCCTATGCCAGCTCAGTGTGACGGGCTGCAGAGCTGAGCCCACCTGAACTCTCATAGCATCAACAAGTGAAAGGAACATCAGTAGAGCTGCTTACTGAGCTCAAAGTTGGGAGGATTGGAAATGCCGACGATCTGATTTTTGCATTGTTTAGTAGTTTATTGATATTAAATAGATATGTTGCTTCTTTATGAAAATATTTTTGACAACACAAATGTCTACTCATGATTTAGAAATCCAGAGTCTTAGTAAATCTGAATCTTCAGTTGTCTGGCTGCTGTCTGTCACTGATGCAGTGTTAATGCTTTCAGAGCCACCATGTCTTTCGAAGGAGTACATCAAAATGCAAAGCAAGGCAAAGGGTGATGGGTTTTGCGAGGACAATCTTGACAATTTTTCAAATCACTAGCTTGTGAACTGTTGTTATTTGGTCTCCTCCAAATACCAGCGTCTTGTATTTTATGAGGAATTCACAGATAGGAACAAAAATATGTTTTCCAGTGCAAATCTTTCACATATAGAATATTTTAAAGAGTTACTTTTCCTAATACAAGAGATAAAACTCATAATATTTTTCCTAAATTGCACGTTGCTTTTCTGTAGTTCTAGTCCTTGTGAAAGGCATTGTGATTTGCATGAAGCCTTGATCTATGTTTCTTTAAGAGATGACAGGCTCTTTCTTCCTTGTCCTTTTCGCATTTTCCTAATTCTCTGCTTGCAATATCATAATTACTTCCACAGCAGTCCACTGGGTTGTCTGGGAAGACAATAATTCCAGGAGGGGATAGGTATCAGGGATAAGTTAATAGTTTTAAAACCATTTCCACGAGGAATGAACATCTTTTAAACGACTCTTTTGAATTGCAAGAAAATACGGTGTGTGTTTATCAGACACCAGGGTTATGCCATGATTCTCTAGACATCCATACACTTGCTTTGGGTTAAGAACTTGAATTTCTCCAGCAGCTTCATTGAAACTGTTCAATTGCTTAAATAGAACCATGAGTTAGCTTACTTTTCAGGACTGTCACCAATTTCCATGCCTCTTATTTTCATTTTGATCCTGAGACGAATGATCCTTGCTGCACAGACAACACTAGGGCAAGTCAAAGCCCTGCAGAACTTCCTCAGACCACAAAATGTACTTCGTTCTGGTGAAGACAACTGAATCTATCCTGCTGTGCTTTTGTTAGGCTGCACCATTGAGTGGGGCAAGTTGAGTTTGAATTGTGGAACTGTAAAGCTGGGAAGAGACTTACAAGATTGGATTGCTTCTTCCCTCTTTTCAGTAGTATTGATGTTTACAAAGCCTGTCCCTCTCCACCCTCATCATCCGCTTTCTATCAGCTAAATAACTACATAGTTACACTCTGCCAGAGAGCCTGCTAAATACTTGGCTATCTGTTTATTTTGTGAAATAAAGTAATGTAAGAATGTTCTCCCTGCAGAGGACCCCAAATGACCTCATCTTTTCAGTGCTTGCATAACATCCTGGCTGGTGCTAAAATCAATCTCTGGGTGCTAAAATCAGCCTCAAACCCACTAAGGTTACCAGAATGCAGAATGCAAGGTTAGCTGAGATTAGGATGACATCAACAAATTCTGGCTCAAAAATATCACAAACAGAAAAGAGAAACCCCTGCGCTCAAACTGAGTTTAATTTCAGCAGGAATACTTTGCTTGGTGCAGCATTTGCATGAATTGAGGAAAGGTTAATACAAAGCCAGTCTGTCACATCAGAAAGGGTAGATCCCTCCGGCTCTACACATAGACATAGAGCTGGCTCACCTAGAACTGAAATAACAGAGGAAGACTTGCACTTGCGAAAGAGTAAAAGCAACTGAACAACAGACAAGCAACTGAAGAAACAAACAGCTTTGTTTATAACATAGCTGTGTGTCTTTCCACTTGTGAATTAAATAAGCTCCTTCCAGGTTTTCCTCTCCACCCCCTCAGCAGGACTTAAGTAGGCCGTTTCTTTACTGTGATTAGAGAAATCCCAACTTATCCCAGATTCCTTGCTCTGGCAAATAGCTCCCTGAAGCCAACAGGCACGAAAAAGAAAGAGTGCAAAATATTTTTAACAGAATATTTTTTTCCAATAACTGATAATGATTCATGGAAAGTTCTGGAAAAAAACCTTCAAAATAGTTAGTTTCCATACTCTGTCATCTTTGTTTCACTTTCTTGACCAAAAAAAAAAAAGAAAAGAAAAGAAAAGAAAAGAAAAGAAAAGAAAAGAAAAGAAAGGAAAAGAAAAGAAAAGAAAAGAAAAGAAAAGAAAAAAGAAAAAAGAAAAAAGAAAAAAGAAAAAAAGAAAAAACCTTCAATGGAGCTTTGCTTGCATCAAGGGTCTGTGATTGGGGACGCACTGTTTTTCAGATAATATACATGGATTGGACCTCTTTCATCATGCAAAAAAAACCCCACTTGTGATTATAAGATATGATGAGCATGACAACATACAGAAAAGCTTAACAGAGATCTTGCACACTGTTGCTTACAAAACCTACAACCCTGAGAAAGTTTGCAGCATGTGCACACTTACTGAAACGTTCTTACATTTCTAGACATTACAAACTTTTGAAACTGGACAATGATTTTCGTAACTGCTATTTTCTGCCTGAGGCCAAGACATAGATATTTATTACTATATAGCATGACTGAAGACAGCTCTGGAAACAGCAGTCATAACCCTATTTAGGGGAAAATGTACACTACTGGAAACACATACTGGATGTTTCAGAGTTTCACTTATTTCATAAGCCCAAAGAGACACAAGAAAAGCTGTCTTTGCGAAGGCAAAAGTAGCTTCAGCTCAAGTTTGCTCCGAATGGTCCAAATCCCACTAAGAATACACTCAAATCCTATTCAGATCAGAAATCAAGTAAGAGTTGTTTGGCCTTACTTTGTTTTCCCCACAAAACTAGTATATATTTTGGCATGACTGACTTTCTTCAATTTGAGAAAACTGCAAGCTTGGGGAAGCAGGATAACAGCAGGGCCTGACATGCCTGTGGGGTGAGCTTGCCTTGCCTCAGCCCTGCCCTGTTCACATGGTGCTAATTAGTTCCTATAAATGGAAAACAAAACACCTTCAATCAATTCAGATTTTACATGGTAGAGCCACTTTGCAAAAGAAGATTTGGTTTAAGTTTGGCTTAAACAAATCACTTAGGAACAGCCCTTATTTAACGATCCACAAATAAATTTTTCCCAACATTTAGCTATCTCAGCACCAACAGTGTGGGGCTGGGTCATCAACACTCAGCTGGCATGATGAGGCAGTCTGGGCCAGGAAGCCAAGACGTAAGCTGAAGGAAACTATTTTTTTGGTGGATGCATAAAAAAAGTTTGTTTGCCAATAAGCAAAATATCACAGCAGGGACGTAAGTAGTCCAGAGCTGTAATTAAATAGAGGAGCTCATGATGTGAAGGTATGTAGTACTATACACCAGGAATCCAGACTAGCAAAACTTCAAGGTAAGTCTCTGAGTTCTGCAGAAGAGTCTAAACAACATCTGAAGGTGGTCCCTCAGTGACACTATTTTCAGTGTTGTCTTTCCTCTGCCTGTAGTGATCTGATCGGGCTATGTGGTAAACATCCATCTGTTTTTCTGTAAGTACTTGCAGTGACAAACAGGTAATTATTTGTAAGTACCTACAGTGAAAAACAAGCAAGTATTTTTTTCTGAGCCGTAGATCTTTTGCAACTATCTCTTCAAGGATGCCTGTTTTAAACTATGAAACAGAAAAATCCCTTCTGAATGTGTATTCAGCTCCTGCAATAACCAGGGCTGTAGTGGTGGCACTGGTGGAGTAAAAATCAGAACAATTCTGTCTCAAGTGAGATGCTTTGAATTCTGCTTTTCTAACTAAAGAACAATTCCACTGCACACTTGTACTTTCCCACTTAGGCCAAAGATTGATTTTCTAGGAAAAAAAAAAAAAAATCAAATCAAATAGCAGGTCTAAAGAGGCAGAATGCAAACCTCACCCTTTACAAGAATGCCTTATAGGCCTATGTGAGAGCTTTTGTTGGAAAATGCTGATTCAATGAAACTGAAATATTTTGCTGAAATGTCTTCATTTTGATGAAAATCCACCATAGGCAGCACCTTCAGTAGGAACCAGCTTTGTCTACTGTTACTGCTAGCCTGCTCTGGGATTCCAATATCTTGGGGTCTTTGTTCCAGAAAATGGAAATGATCACTCTTCACCCAAATAAAAGGTTTCACAGTGTTTGGGTTCCCTGCAAACATGAGATTTCTGAGCTGCGATAAGCTCTGCTGCAACCCTCAAGTTAGCTATACTGAACAGAGAGACACAAGGAGGTTGGGCTGCAAACTCCTTCTTTGCTAAAGATTCCCTGTCTCATATCTTCCTGCTCTCATGAGAAGAAAGGGCTGGTAAACACGACTTTTGGTGAGAAAATTAGCAACTTCAGCAGTTTCGTGGGTTGGGTTGGTTCTTGGAGAACCTGTTGGGCATGGTTTGTTTTTACTGTCCACACCCTGCAACTAGTCCTGACCAACTCACACATCTCTGTGTGCTCACTCCCTGTTCTAGTCTTGCGCATTTCATGTCTCACAATGTGCCAGGGTATACCTTAGCAGAGGGCTTCTGGCCCAACTTCCCAATAGGCCAACAAGTGGCTTATGAGGGAAACCTGGCATGTACTTCTCTTTGGGAGCCTTTGGGAAGCAGAGGAACAACATGTCTACAGACTTTTACCAGCTTACAAATAAGTAGAGTTGCTGGGAATTTTTCACCTTCAGAGTGGTGAGAGAATCGGAGGTATCTGGGGAATGGCAGTTCATTAGGAAAATTTCTAACTACCACAAATACATTTCAGAAGAATGAGGGAAAGAGTCTAGGATAACCAGATGGAGCCAAGGGTTTCACTCTGAATTTGTTAGAGCCACACTCAAGTCCATCTTCTGTTTTGATTCAGAGCAAGGATTACACCCGAATCTCCCATGTCCCTGTGAATGCTGTGACCACCATGTAAGTTCACCATGTTCACTCACAGCTCTCATAATGAAAGCTATGCGAAAAGAATTAGCTTCAAAATGGAAAACATGGCTTCACAACACCGGTGGATATACCTGGTAGTATCTGGTGTAGATGCTTTCTGGATCTATGTAAATAACACATCAGTTGTACGAATGCATTTATTTTATATGCCTTTTGGTTTGTATCTGTCTCTGAAACCAGAGGATATGACTACACCACATGACTTAACTGGCCTCTTTCAGGCTAATGTTCCTGCAGCCCTCTAGAAGCCCAGGCCCCCAACAGCCTTAAGGGAGGCATGCTTAAGTTCTTGACCTGAAACTGAGCATGGAAATAAATCTGTGTACCCTTCACCCCAAAGGAGTGTCTTCACAAGAGGCCAGAGTGGTCCCTATTCCTGTGCATCTAGGAGCACACTAAATGCAGCCATGTAGTCCTAAACATTAAATATATTGAAGCATTTGTTTCCTGGGCACTGTGAGTCTGGCCTTCTTCCCGCTCTATTTTCCTTACTGTCCTCTTAAAGTGTCCTTATATGGATTAAGTAGAATGAATGCAGGTTTTACAGCAGATTTTGGAGAGACCTACAGTTGTCCTTGTGTCAATCACAGCAATTCCCTGTGATCCCTCAGAGGCTGCTAAGAACTCCTGCAAGTTGAACTTCCATGGAGACATGTACAATGACATACATACACAAAAGCACTGTCCTTGCTTCTGGCAAGTTCTTAGCTTAAGAATAAAACTCTCTTCCTCTTATTTACGGGCCACCATTTCAAAAGCCTCGTTTGTACAGGGTGGATTTTCTGGAAGCAGTTGTCTTTCTGTAGTTTGTGCAGTGGTTTATTGATTGGCAGTTAGTAGCACAGAGTTCTACATGTCAGAAAATACTTTCTGTTTATGTATCAGTTTGGATTGACCAAACTGAATTGTATCTTCATATGACATGCTTTTTTTGCAGGCCATTCAAGTGCTAAGTGCCAAAACGGTGTCAGATTAGTCAGCCTAAGTCCTTTGAGTGATTAAGAATCTGCTACAGCTGTTAGCTAGAGAAATGAATTTTTTTTAAATTAAAATTATACCAGTTATTGCTTTTAGTGCTTCTTGTCCAAGGGCCAAATACTTGACAAATTTCAGCAGATTCCACCTGCAAACCTTTCAAGTCTGTCCTTGAATTAAAACGCAAAGGTATGAATAATATTATCTTATCTGATTACTTACTGATTACTTACCTGAGCATTTAACTCATGGCATTCTCACTCCGTAGTGCTCCCTGGCAATTTGCTTGCTCAGGAAGGGATAGACTAAGGTGGCCTTACACATGCATACACACTAACAAACAAAATAGCCTTGTGACCCTTGACTTCAAATCTTAATCACATGGGCCACTTTCTCTCATAGTACTCTGACTCTGAGGAAAACACCCTCAACCTCACAGTCTCGCCTGGTAACAATGAAATTTCTTATATACAGAGAGAGGATAGCTGCAGTCAGAGCTTCTGTGAGAAACTGCTTCTGCAGCATGGTATTACATACTGCCTAACAGGGAGCACCAGCAGAGAAGAGACATGGAGACAAGTTGCACAGGAGGCCGCATGGTTCTCAAGTCTCTTAATATATCTTGCAAACAAGTGTTTTTCTTCCCTCCCTTCCAGAAAACAAGATTCTAGTGGCTCAGCGTCCTTTGCTCATTGTAGCCAACAGAACAGCAACTCTAGTCTGCAACTACACGTACAATGGAACAGGGAAAGAATTTCGAGCCTCGCTGCACAAAGGAACAGACAGTGCAGTTGAAGTCTGCTTTATTTCATGGAACATGACCAAAATTAACAGTAATTCAAACAAAGAATTCAACTGTCGGGGGATCCATTATAAGGACAAAGTAATCTTCAATCTTTGGAATATGAGTGCCAGCCAAACTGACATCTACTTCTGCAAAATCGAGGCCATGTATCCACCTCCATATGTCTATAATGAGAAGAGCAATGGGACTGTCATTCATGTGAGAGGTAAGCTGAAAACCTGTACACCAGTATCCTCTCTGTACACACTCCCTACATTTTGGATTGAGGCAGAAAAAATAGCTGGGTTGCCTCTTAAAATGAAATTCCTGCTCCTCGTTTCTTAGAAAGACTTCTTAAGCAGGTGTATGATAAGATTAATACAGATGGTATTGGAATAAAGAGTAAACCAGCTTTGAAGTTCCTAAAGTTTTCTTTGTTCTTTTAAAGAGACACCCATCCAAACACAAGAACCTGAGTCTGCAACTTCTTACTGGGTCATGGTGGCAGTGACAGGACTTCTTGGTTTCTACAGTGTGCTTATAACTGCAGTCTTTATAATCTACCGGGTAAGAAAACATTATCCTTTGCTTTATGTGCTTTTTGTCCCTATGTGCTCTTCATCTCTCATGCTACTCTTCCCACAGTTACCACAAATCTACTTATATCCCTCACATTAGGATCACAGTGCTTCTTCAGCCTAGCTATGTACGCACACCTATGCTATGCCCCAAGAAAGCTGAAACACCAGATGCTCTCCAGATAGGCAGCCAGCCTCTTCAGTAGAGCCTTAAGGCAATGTCCAACACCTCAGCAAAACTGGGATGCAATTTCCAGTTCCAACCAGTTCCCCCTGTCAAGGAAATATCTCTCTACAGGCACTCTTGTCACACCTCTTTGAGACTATTCTGATGGGATGAGCTCGCCTGCAGTAAAACAATCTTCAGGGAATCCTCAATTGGCCCAGAACCATCCACACTGGTGTCCTGTGCCCATTCAGCAATTCCCTCTTGTACTCACTATTTCTGACAGCTTGATTTCAAGAGAACAGGGGCACCAGTGCCTCAGTAGTATATTTACCCTAAGAAAGCAGAGAGAGTCTTGCAGTTCTTTGGGGTTTTTTTGCTTTCTAATACCTCTGGAGATTCGCCTGGCCCAGGTCATATCCAGTCCAGCCTGGTTCAGTACACAGCCCTGCTGGAGTAGGGAAAGCACAAAGTGTGATGCAGAGGCAGCAGAATGCCGCCTTCCAGCACAAGTCTTAGGGTCACCATTTTCTGCTCAACATTGGAAAGACTTGAAATATGAACACAGAGAGTTCTGTTCCTTGCACTCTGTTTCTCCTTGTATCTTTGCCATTAAATAATGTCTTTCAACACATTATGAGGTAGTCTGTATAAAGGGTGTATAAAGGGTGCAGTCTCCCTGGCAGGCTACATGCTGCACATACACAGAAAACCACTCACACTGCTAGCTGAAGCTTGAGCTTTGTTAACTGTTTCACAAAAATACACCTGTTCAATATATACATATTTCTAATGGTAAACAATCAAACTGCACATTGTCATAGGAAAATATAAAGGCAGGTTAAGTGGTTCCTCTTAGTGCCTTGCTATAGAAACTGACAGGCAAGCTGTGAGAGGATTACAGTGAACAGCTGCTGGTGTTACCGTGCTGTGCTACAGTAGCTGTGCCTGGATGAGATATTACAGCTTCCAATCCATCCTTTAAGATCTGAAGCCATTTTCCCTCTGCTATTTTTGCTTGGTACCCAATGGCTATGTACTGCACTGATAAAATATTTGCTCCCAGCAAGACTGACAAGGTTGCACTATTATGCATGCTGCTTGCTGCATCAATTTTACCTGCTGTTATTACTGCTGGTGCTATTCTCCTGATAACATGTGCTCTGAGTGTGGATGTACTTGGAGTGCTGTTGAATGTAAACAAAGCTACCTAGAAGACATTGTAGATGCTAAAATGAGGTCCTAAAAATGGTACTTGACAGCCAAGGCAAGTCTGTTTCACTTGAGTTCCTGAAAGGAACTCAATGTGCTACTTCTTACGGTTTTGTCTTCCCTGGAGGAAAACTGTTTTCTTCTCCAGAAGCAGCTGTATTTCATCCTGGAACAATCCAGAACTCACTCATGCTAGCAAAATGTATTTCTCTCATGTGAAATTACCTCTTAGATTTTAATGGATGAATAAAAAAATTGATTATGGAGGTAAACACAGAGAAAACTTTTCTATCTAATGATGAAATGCACCAACTACACTGCATAGCTTAAGTAGCACATAATTTCCATTCAACCCCTTCCATATATATAACATCAACATCAAAAAGCTTTAAGTGTCAGAAACTAACTGCCTCCCTCTGCATGTACAGCTGTTAGATCTCTGGTGCAAGCCTTCTCCAATTGCACAGCATCACATGCATATAGCATATATATATGCAGTATATTGCATATAGTATGTATGTATGTGTATGTAGGAAGTTTCAGTTAAAACATTGTAAGAAAAGGTATAATCAGCATTAAGGAAAAAGAATGAAAGCACTTTACCTAGTTCCTGTAAGAAGGCCTTCATCTACACAAGAACAATAACTTCATGCACAGCCTGCAGGAACCACAGGTTCACACACTGCTGTAGCCACAGACTTCCTCTATGATTATAGGCAAATGATTTCACCTGCCTTCTGCCACTCTTGTTCCTGAAGGGGATGCTCCCCATGTCTCACAGGGGCACTGTGAGGTGGGGATTCAACACTGGAAATGAGATTTTTAAGGCTCGGTTAATGAGACAGATGAAAGATTAACAGCAGCTCTGGTTCTTTCGCCTCTCAAAGGAATGCCCAGAACAGCATATATATATGTATATGCATTTCTACTCCAAATGGTAGGCAAGCCATGATACACAGGGGCTACTCCACAAGTAATGCCTCCTATTTTATTATGTTGGCCCACGACATCAGAGGCGGATATTGGTGGTATGGCGGTAGAAGCTGAACCTTCCCACCAGTATTCCATTCTACTTTGTTGCCGTGTGACAGATAGCAGCAGAGGGGCAGTCTGGCAAATTGGTGTCTGGTATGAAGTGTGTATGAAGCAAAGGTGTGTCGCTGAACTCCTCCATGGGGAAAAAATGGCACCCATTGACATTCACTGATATTTGCTGAATGTTTCTGGAGACCAAAGAGTGGATGTGAGCTCTGGGAGGTGGTGAGTTTCAGCAGTGGAAACAGTGACATGAAACACAAACCATGTTCCAGACAGAAATAAACACTGTTACACCACAAAATGAAGAGCATCTTGATCAGCTCATCAACACAAATTTGGTGGATTACAATCAGGGAACTGTGTATGGAGCTGAATATCAGCTTCAATGCATTGGAAACAATGGTGGCTATGTTGGAATACTGCAAAGTTTGCATCAGGTGGATCCCACAAATGCTCACACAGGAATAGAAATAACATCGTGTGCAAGTTTGTCAGGATCTATTGAAGTAGTGTGAGGCTGAAGTGGCAGCTTCCTGGATCACTTCACTACTGGTGATGAAACATGATGACACTGCTATGAGCTGAAGTCAAAATAGTAGTACAATGAGGGGAGATGTGAATTTTCCATAGAATAAAACATTCAAGATACAGCTCTCTGCAGGTAAAGTGATGTGCACTGTCTTTTGGGGTAGGAAAGAGGTGATCCCCTGGATTTCCTGGAACCCAGACCAACCATCAATTCTGATCACTTCATCACAACACTGACTATGCTGTAGACTGGAACTTCCAGAGTCAGGAGAACAGAGAAGAAGACAACCTTTCTCTTGCAACACAATAACACCAGGCCCCTTACCAGTTTGAAGACTGTAGAGCACATTTCCCATCTTAGCTGGACTGTCCTACCACACCCACTTGTATAGTCCAGTTTTGATGGCTTCTGACTTCCATTTGTGCACGCCAATAAAAGATTAACTACATGGGCAACATTTTCCTGACAACAATGCCATTGTAGTAGCTGTGAAACAGTGTATCACCTCCACTAGTACTAGCAGTGGTGACTGTGCTGAAAAACAGTGTTTTGCATCTGAGAATTTGCTCTGTCAAATAGTGTTGTTGTGCTATTTGTATGTGCTGTAATTTCCATGGAAATAAACAGAAAGCATTACCTTCAGAGCGAGCTACATATGTAGTCCAGGCTGATTTTTCCTGCTCTTGTTCTCTTCCAGCTAAGCCAATTTCTTTTCCTTCCTAATAAATTAGGGCAATCTTCACTGCTCAAGGCTGTAATGCTTCTGCCGAGTCATTCCCTAGCTGAGAACTTGTGGTGAGAGAGATCAGTTTGTATCCTTGATCTGCAGCATTTCTTCTCCTGGAAAACTGACACTACATCTCTCAGCAGATTAGCTGGAGATTTACATTCAGGTTGGGCTTATTCTATGGATTATTTTATGAGAATGTGTGTTCTCTAGTTTTCAAACTGGAGGCTTTCTTACAAATATGTCTGTTTCCCTGAACCAACCCAGGACCAGGACTGCTAGTAGCTGATGTGTCTGAGGGTTGGGTAAGATGATTTATTAACTCGAAGAAAACATCAAATTCATTATTAACATTGCTCACATCTTATTAACACTCAAAAGGTCTCTGCTCTCTTCCCTGTCTTTTCTCCCCATTTTAGGATGTTCACCACAGGTAGGACAGACTAATTGCAGAAATGGTTTCATGCTTCTCTCACCCCTTCTCCCACAGCAAAAATCCAAGAGGAACAGGTACCGTCAGAGTGACTACATGAACATGACCCCCCGGCATCCACCTCACCAAAAGAACAAGGGCTACCCATCCTATGCACCAACAAGAGACTACACTGCGTATCGCTCCTGGCAGCCATGATACCCACCAGCTGAACTCCATTATCCTCATGTGCTTCCAGGCAGTCATCTGCTCTTGGAATGGAAGGACAGCCTGTCATTTCCTCATTGTGTTTGTTACTATTGACCATGGATATCTACACCACAGCAAGTATTGGCTAAACTTCAATATTATTCAAAGTTAAAAGATAAACATAAAAAAGGGGGAAAAAGACAAAAAAAGGATTGTTTTCCGTGATGGCTGAAAATGTGGTGTAACTTGTATTGAGGGTTGTCAATGAGTAAGAGAGAAGGATGGCACTGGACCTCAGAGCTGGTCTTCTCCTAATGTGTGTGGGGTTTTTTGAGCTGCTGGGAGAACCTGAACCAGAACCAGAACTTCTGACCTTTCCCATCGACCACTGCCTTAGTCTTAGCCTGTAATTTCTTTTCCTGTATGTCTAATCCTAAGAAACCATTGTTGATGTGAAAAATGAAAAAATGAAAAAAAACCAAAATGCTTCCAGAGCACAGTTTGAAGTTTGAGACAAATGTTTGAAAGAGTTGGAAAAGTCAGCCAGAACGTAGCCAAGCAATTAGGCTATGGCACAAGTGGGCTGTCAGGGCAAACCAAGATTGAAAGAAAGCTACTTAAGCATTCAGCATGTGAGTCCTTAGATTGTTCACTTTGGGTTTGTAAAGAGCATTTGAAGTCATAACTGAGCTACTCTACAGAGCGAGAAACCAATCCACCTGAAGAAAAAAATAAGACATGTAGGATTGAGAGAAAGATTTGCTGTGATCATGAAAAGCCCCAGTTCGTTTGCCTACAGCAAGACAACATGAAGTCATATGGTGAGCATTAGAAGACACCAATGTCAAATTTGGAGCAGAGCTTTACCTCATTTGTGAATTTTAGTTTCTAACAATAGGGCACTTTGCTGAGTCCTCCTGAATATTCATCCACTTCTTCTGGCACCTATGTTGTACCAGAGCTCCTTTGAGAATCAGGGTCCAGTTATGAGCAACTAAAGACCACTTTAACTTTTATTTCCCATAAGCATGCAATGTTTTGGGTGTGAGAGCGTCCTCAGGTCCTACCACTGTGACCAGCGTTCGCATCTGCTCAGCTGCCTGCAGGGACTACTCTAGGCACTTTGAACTTCATGCTGACTGAAGGCTATTTTTTATCTAAACATGTTCTTCAGGGATGCTCTGTACTGGAGTAGGGTAAAGTCTTCAACAAAAGCCTGTTTCATTCCATTAATTAAGCATGTTTACATTAACAAGGCATCCTAAATTGTAATTGTGGTTGTTTTAACATAAGATCCCTTTTCATACAGAGAAGACGAGATGGATTTTATAGGGATTACTGAATAAATAATTAAATGAAAAATAAATCCACGCTTCCACTTTGAAATAAAATTGGGATTGTTCAACATTTACATTCCTCCAAATTGAGATGAGAAGATTCTTTCTCTCTTTGAGGGGAGATGACAAAAATAGAGATGTGGAAGCATGACAACAACCTGCTTTGATGTCTTAACCCAAGTAAAGCTTTAGGCATTTCCAATTTGGAATTTTTATTTGAGTTTGCTGACCAGGCCCCAGGCCATTCATGCAAAGTCACATTACCACAAACTGTGCTTGTAGCAGGTGCTGTGGTCAGGTTCTTGCTGTACCCAGCTGGGTGTAACTCTGCCAAGGAGGCCCTGGGTGACACCACAGGCTGCACGGCTGGCCTTGGAATCACCCGAGGCCTTCCCAGAAGAGCTGCGCTTGGCCAGCCATGCAGCCCGTGGTGGCAATGGCAAGAGAAGCCTGCCCCTCCCTGTGCCTTTGCTCTGCAGCCGTGTCAGTTAGAGGCATGTACAGGGGGGGAGAGGAAGCAGGCAAGCAGGACCCACACAAGACCCTGCACACCTGGATTGTCCCTCCTCGCTAGCCCTGGCAGCAGGATGCCAGCACCTCACCACCTCCCGTCATGCTCTTTGCAGGGAGCTGCAGGCGGGCACAGCCCTCTGCGAGGGCACAGCTTTATCTTGCCTGGCTCAACACTATCCACAGTAACCTTGTCATGTAATGCAACATTAACAAGTGCTCAGATTGTGATGCAGTGTGAAAAATCACATCTTCCAGTGCAAATGTAAGGTGAGATTGCACATATACACTGAAAACAGAAATGAGGGTCAATGATCTTCATTTAATCTGGGTATGTATATTTTTACATGCAGATGTGTCTGTTTCAGATCTACATTCCTTAGATTTTTGTTATATATTTTGCAGCCTCCCTTTAAAATTATTAAGTGGATATGGTAAATTAAATCTTGAATAAATGCAGTGTGCCTAAGGCTTGTCAGTGGAAATTATTAATTTCTAAAGCGAATGTGGTATAATTTGTTTTCCTTCCCCTAACACTTTTGTAATCTCCATATTTAAAGTGTATCAATAGCTCCCAAGACACGATACTGGAAAGTAAGATCTGGAATATGTGGGACAAATATCAGTTCTATTGATTGACCAAAAAGAAAGGGAGATACAGGGAAACATCCTAAATAAATACTGAAAAAAGTGAGGTGAACCAGGACAGGAAAAGCCTAAGCCCTGCGTCAAAGTAAACACTATCACTATTTTAAAGCACTGTAGTGATTTGATTGCATCTTGTTGGAGATGAGATACCAGTAAATACCTTTTATCCACCACTGTGAGGGACTGAGAGAAACAGTTTGCAGAGAAGCAAGACAGTTAAGCCTTACGTCTGGCTCTGCATATGTGGATTAGCATATATGACAAACAGAGCAATCCTAATTTATTCCATCTGGTCTCAGGCACTGAATAACGTGCCGGGACAGTCCTGGCTCTCCCTGACCCTGTCTTTGGGGTCTATATGCTGTTTAAAGGATGATGTAAAGAGAATCCTCCCTCTGCTCCTGCTCTGAACTTGGAAACTGGCCCTCATGGAGGGCAGTGAGAGATCTATAAGGTTTTCTTCCTTGCAGACAGGGCTTAATACAAATGCAAATATCATCCCACTGAGCAGCGATTTAATTTTTCATCCCCCTATCCTTCATGTTTGGATCTCAGCGTCAAATGAGCATCTGAATTGCAGTCATTGTAACTGAACAGCAATCAACATATGCTGCAAGGGGTCAAGCAAGGGTTGTGCAGCTCCAGCCCCTGCACGCTGATTCCTGTTCTGCACGTCTCCAGTGCGGCACAAACCAATGGCCTGACTGTGCTTCACTTCCAGCAGCCAAGCCCCTAGGAGCCCCAGGAGGAAGCCTTTGCTATCGTTACAAGTATCTTGAACCTACACTGCAGGGCTTGTCAGGTTTACTGAAGCCAAAAGTCTTGGGCATCCCCCCTGATTTGAACCCCCCAAATTCCACTATTCTCTTCTTGTACCAGATGTTTCAAAATGCATCTTCTTTCTTCTATGGCTGTAAACATGACCCCTGTATATCGGTCAAAAAATATCACACCTTCCTGCTTTGCATATCATCTCTTCTTCCAGTTCTATGCCAGACATAGCATTTCAGAAACTCATCCAGTTTGTTAACCTCTGACATTGTTGTGCAACCTTACACACGCAGCTGTGGCTACTTACTGGCTTCACAGGCTGCCTTGTATGCCATGTTCCTCCTCACTGTTGGGGAAGGAGTTGCCACAGGAGACTGCAGCCATGCAGGGATTTGATACACTCTCATCTTCTGTTTTCAGGATTTGGAGTCTTTCATCTCTTTGATTTTCCCATCATCTTCAGTTTTTCAGTTGTGCCAAACAGCCACATGGGAATCCCACACACCACGTGCTTCCCAAAGGGCATTTAATTTCTGTAAGTTTCATTTCCTGTGCATAGCAGGCCTTTGCCTTTTGCCAAGTTCATTGTGCTTGTATATCTGCCCTGGCAGCAGAAGCAACTTTTACTATTGGTGATATGTTTGATACTGGGTACAAAATGTTTGAGTTTTAGGAGCACAGAAGCAAATCTGCAGAGCTAAAGATCAAATCTTTCCACTTTCAGCAAGGCTTTTTCTGTGTGACTGGAAAATAGTTTATTCAAGATGAATCACAGACCAAGACAGTTTTGTTAGTCACTCGCACTAACCAGAAAACAGGTTAGGTTAATGAGTATAACGGCAGCTTTGTTACAGTCCAACAAAGAGTGGGGAAGCACTAAAAACAGTATTAGGCAGTAAACTGTAGCCAAAGTCAGAGTCTGTAAGGGTCTATGAGAGGGAAACATTGCTAGCTGCTTATCTTGATGCAAATGGATTGTTCAAAATTAGGCACTTTTGTTAGACCATAGCATTGCAGCATGTTACTATTCCAGCCTCAGGGGCATGCAGATAGACTGGTGTGGCCAGTTTGACCGACAAATTTATACAAATTTGTCAAAGGCTGCCAATTTTATACAAACCCATTTGCAAAGAGACATAAAGTTGAATGGTCTCAAATTCCTTCTTATTTACTGTATCTCCAGGAGCAGAGCAATGGATCTTTGTTCCCCTGTTTGTTAGTAATAACAAATCACAGCTCTCTTTTCAGGTCTCATAAACTCCCCAGGGTAACCTCAGGTTTTGGGTGTTGGCTCTGCCTGATTTATTTGACCAATTAAATGACCAGGAGTTTCCAAATGTCACCATTTTCCTAGCCATTATAACATTTTGTAGCCACACCATTCCTTCTTCTCACTGTTCTTTTGTTCCTTCAAGGAAACTATTCTGGATCAGGTTGAAATGCTCTAATGGGCTGGAACAACTCTACTTTTTCAGTCAGGAAGGATCACTGCATAACTAGCAGAAACAAAGGGGAAAACAAGCAAATTGTAACAGTACGTCTGTATGGAAATTAACATCACAGTTGGTTTCAACCTGGTAGGAGGATCAAGTGTCCTTTTTATAAAATTCACAAAGAAAGACGATTAAGAAATGACGTACGGAGGCACCTGACAGAAAAGAGATTAGGTTGCCAAATGAAATATCCCAAGGCCAGAAGGAAGCTCCCATCCAGCCTCCTCTGCTCCTGCTATGAAGGAGCTGGCTTGCTCAGCACAAAGGTGAGCACAGCGGGGCCCCCCCACCTGGGCACACAACCTTGTGCCCAGCACGAGGCTGCAGCAAGAGGCCATGGTGCTGCCACAGCACATGCTCAGCAGCGATGCTGCAGACTGAGTGCAAGTGGCAGCAACTGGCAGCCTAACTGCACCACAGCCCAGCGGCATGGTGCACCCACGCTGAGCAGTACACGCATCTGTAGAGGATGAAGGAATGCAGGAAGTGGCTGCACACTGCATCTGTACACAGCCATGGAAGGAAGGGGGCAAAGGCTGAGGCAACATACATGGGCCAGGCGGGGGTGGATAGTAGCTCGGTTAATGCCTGACAGCCTGGTCAGTGCCCCATTAAATTAGATCACTCTTCTGTGAGTCAGAATGAACTCATTTTCCTGCTGTGCTTGCTGCCTGTGATAGCCCCCAGGCTATTTTAATATTCGAACACCAGTGGTCAAGATGAGAGCTGTTGTTCTTTCCTTCGCTAGTGAAAATGATGAAGTAGGCTGCTTGCGTTTCTTTCTGGTCTTCTTGACCCAGCCAACTCAAAACTGGCTGGAGAATGGAAATTTTTCCTCTCTGATGCAAAGCTCCTGATGCAAAGGGGCAGAATGTCGACTTTGGGAGCAATATCCCCAGCTAGCTCTTTTTCTCATTAGCAGCATGCTGAAGTAATGCCAGGGTTTTCTCTTAACAACAATAGCACATAAAACTATGAAGATACAGAACTGGGCAGCAAGGGAATAGCCACCCTCCTTGCTGCAAGCACACAGCGTTGATGCTAATTTCAAGTCCAGTCCTGTGATGGAGCAACCTAGCAATAAAGATGGCAGAAGCAAAAAGGGGTTAATGGAGAAACCACTCTAAAACCACTTTAGTGGAACTCTGGAACGGTCCCTCAGGGAAATGGCAATGAAGAAACCAGCTGCAGTATGTGCTGCACAAAACAGACTTCTGCTTCTCTGTGGCCATATACTGGAAATAACAACATTAAAAATACCTAGATCTTTCTTGCCTTAATAAGCACTTTCTACAGCACAGGCTGCTCTGCACCAATGAGGAACTAGCAGCACTGATGGGGAAAGCTATGCTGGGTCCTATGAACTATCTTGAGGCACAATGCTGAGACCCAGGAAACTTTTGAGACAAAAGCAGCAAATGATATTCAAAGGGCAATGGCCAAATAAACAGCAGCAGGCTGGAAAGGCAGGACAGCTCTGTGGCAGACTGCAGGAAAAGTGGAGCTAAGTGACTCCAGGGCTTGTCTCCAGCAGCTAGAGAAATGCATTAGTTTGGACTGCAGCTCTAGTGAATTTCCAATAAAAGCAGTCCTTGGAAGGATGGAGGTTCTCTGGTTATTTCCTGAGATTATTTAAATTAAACTAACAATGCATATATGCTTGATCAAAAAAAGGTTTTTAAAACATCCCTATTTCTGCCTTTTCTCCTTTCTTAACTAAACAATCTGTTGCTTACAAACCATACATTTCACCTGCAGTAGAAGGTTTTAACATCAGTGTTCCTATTAGGTGTTTTGATTTTGTTTTGTTTTGTTTTGTTTTTGTTTTTTTTTTAATTAATGCATTTCTGTTGAAGTTCTGCAATCTGATTTCAAACCACTGAGGCAAAATGAGAACCAGGATATGAGCAGAGGATATCTGTACTGCAGCTCAGAGCTGCATGACAGCATTGACACACTGTGAAACGCAGCAGGCACAAAATGAAGTTCAAAGAGTCCACAGGTTACATGAGCAACCTGATCTGTGAGGAAATGTCAGTTAGAAACGAGCAGCACAAAACAGCTCTGTTTTCCTATTGCTGTGGCTTTGCTTGGTGATGATGACATACAAAGATTAAGTCTAACTGCATGAGCTCCAGTTGTTTATCTCCTTTATTATCATCACCAGTAAGTGAAGGAGATGTGTGGGTGTCACCTGCAAAAAAAGAAGTTGCATTTCTGAGAGAATAACATCTGCAGATCAGAGAAGGCAAATGGTCTTGTCTAATTCATGCATATTCAGTTTCTTTCCTGTCACTAATCTGCAGCACTGAATTTAGTCTCCTTGATTTCCCTATGCTGGGAGAGAGTTCGTGAGAGTTGCAGAGTGACTTGAGCAACACTGAGAGTCCGCAGTGGCTGCAGATTGTTGAGGTCATTTACAAAGCACTGAGATAGCCTGGCTCCCACACATGGAATTTCATTTTTGCCCCCCTTGCTTCCTTTCTGCTGATTTATGGGGATTTGCAATAAGAAAAGCTATCTGCTATGCAATCAATTTACAGAGGAACATTTTGTTCAGGATTGCTAGCAGAAACTGGAAGCCCTGGGTCATCACCCATGACATGAATGTGAGCATCTGTGTAGAACATGTAGAATATATGGCTATTCTGCTCTTGCATGTTTGTGTCTGTGACAGAGAGAACCTCTACACACAGTTAAACACTGCTTGCTACATACATGGCATGAGACATTACTATTTAAGCAAGATTTAAAGAAAAGACATCTCCTGCATTGGAACTACAGAGAAATACTTTATGTATGAGCACGCAAACAACTATACTAACACAGAATCATAGAAACCTAGAATGGCCTGGGTTGAAAAGGACCACAGGGATCACCTAGTTTCAACCCCCCTACTATGTGCAGGGTTGCCAACCACCAGACCAGGCTGCCCAGAGCCACATCCAGCCAGGTCTTGAATGCCTTCAGGGATGAGGGCATCGACAACCCCCTTGGACAATCAAGCTTCTGTCTTTTCTCTCCTTCAATATGTACGTACATTTAAAAAATAATAGTTGCCTACAGTAAGTGAAAGTGACATCAAGCACTGTATGCTCATTGGGCATAAAATATCTTTAGATTAATGACGTTTGACTTGGCTGTGTGCTGACTTGCTGGGATCAACTCTGAGATATAAGAAGTACCAGAAAACTGAACCAAAACAAATTTAGAGAAGCTGTATTTGAAAGAAAAAGTTTTGGTTGGTATTTGTTGTTGTTGTTGTTGTTGTTTTTTCCCGGACTCCATATTTGCTATTATTTGTTCTATCTCAACTGCAGATCGGATTGATCTGCAGATCCACAGAGTGGATTCCCTTTGGCTCTGCTATAGCTTTTTATCAAGCAAAAAGGCATTTTACATTCTCACTGTGCACCAGCTACAGCCCAATCAAACCAAGGACCTGATGAATTCTTCTCAACCAAGAGCAAAGTATGACATTCACTGACCCCACTAAACAGACTTCTTTACAAAAATTAAACTCACTTTTTCTTGATAGCTGCCATAAAGAATGCTTGGTCGATAATTATTAATTCCTTGTTCTTGCAAACAAGTTCTTGTGTCCGTTTACTGTGGAGAGGAATCCAACCGGTGGTAATATGATTAGTTGGGTGAGAAAGTTGCACAACTGTGCAGCCTGCTGTGGGAGTGTCTTCTTTCCTCGTGTAAATGCTGGTTTGCAATCTGGGTCAACAAACTGATGGTTAACATGTTTAACTAGATAACAGCACAAGAAAAGTATTGTAACCAAAGACTCATGAAATCTGAAGCACTGATTTGCCCAATGCTCCCTCTGGATGAAAGGCATGAGCACTAGCATTTGAGTATCATTTTTGGATTGTTTAGGAGTGAGCTCATGCTATAATCCCTCCGGGTTTTGGATCTCAGATGCATAGACTGCTAAAACACAGAAGACTACTGAAGAATCCAAGGCAGGCGGAAGGGAATACTACAGGGGAGCAAATGGTTTAACTTGCTAAAGGCAAACAGTGTTTACACCGGGAACAGAAAACTGAGAAATCGTGGAACGGATGTTGCAGGTGTTGGAAGGGCTGCCAATGTTGTTATTGCACATCTATGGGGACTCAACCTCATTGTGAATGCCAGCTTGCACTCAGGTGTCCCTCCTCTCCCTGTTGGAGCCAGTGGGGCCCACCCTCTGTGGCTCCTCCATGCTTCATCTCTGCTAGGTCATTGTCTGCAAAGCACTCGTGCTGGTGCTATGTCAGGTTACAAGCTGTCTATGTGATGTTCACAAATCATCTTTGTGACAACATAGGAGAGATGTGCCAAAATCTGACTGAGGATATTTAATGTGATTTTTTATTTTTTTTTTTAAAGGGAAATTTAGGTGAAAACACAAACAGGGAGGTCTTTATCCTGTGTGTGAAGCCCAGCAACTGTGAGGGCAGGAAGGAGACTTGGGCCTCTTCACAGTGTTTGTGAACTCTGCCTACTGAACCACACCAAGCTGGAACTCGCAATGCTTGCATGCGTCTTGTGGGGCCCTGGCCCCACAAAAACAGAAGAAACTACTGTTTTGAGCCAGGAAACGTCCAGCCTGGTCACAGCTGCTGTTTCACTTCTACACTTCATCCACAGCTCAGATTTCACAGCTGGGTTTCCCAGGCATCAACTGCAGAGCACAACAATGCTTTTAATAGCCCATGATCTCCTATCCTCCACAACCTTGCACCACCATGAATGGCCAGTGGCTAGAGTGTATCTGTGTGTCCTGCATGGATCTGCCTGCTTCTCAGGAACAGAAGGTCCTGATCCATCTGATCAACAGTAAGGTTGTTTCGTCTCTTTTCTTTCATAGTGAGCTTTTCTGTGGTCACAGAGTTGTCCATCTCCCACAGACTTTCCATAAACCAAGCTGTCTCCTACATTTTTGGGCAGAGGATCACAACATTTGATTACCAGGAAATGAGGTTGGGAATGAGATGGTTTATCTGCTGCTCTGGAAGTGAAGAAGTAAAGGTACACAGCAGTATACTGCTGTAAAGGAGCAGGCCAAAATTCATATGGCTATGTATATATTGTAGTAAAAATGACTGTTAAGTTTAGAAGGTGCTACATCCTTGATCTGTTCCTCAGCAAACTTCAGCACTGAAAGCCATGGAAGAGAAAGTATTAACAAAATAAATGTGAAGTTGTAAGGGCTGGGACCAAAAGGTTCTTGTTTTCTTCCTTCCACACATTTCACTTCCTTTCTGATGGGCCTTGTATTTACTACTTGGAACATGTCTGGCTATCACAGATTTGGTCTTATCAGAGTTTATTTTTCATTTTATCACTTACTTATATGGCCACTCAGGTCACCATCAAAGAGAAGGCAAGAAAGCAGTATCAAGAGTGCTTTATTAGTGATATCTCTTATTTCACAACACAGAAAACATGGGTAAATGCCTCACATTGCATTCAAGCACTGTGCTGCTCTGAAGCAGTTGCACATAGTGAGAGGATTGCTGATGTTTGATTCAACATCTGCAATGTCACAGTATTGAGGGTGATAAAAGGAGGAAGAATAGAGTGAGTTTCAGGCACATGAACACAAGCCAGAAGACAAATTAATGTGTCTCAAAGACAAGAAGATCTTTTATGGTTCTCTAAAAGCCACCCCTGTTCTCTGGTTGACAAAGTGTGGCCCTTTCTAATGGGGAAAACTTGCATGAGAAAACTTGTTATTTGAATGCATCAGTCTGCCTTCTTACAAACTGCATCCCACTAACTCCCTAGTCTCATCCTGGGGGACCCAGTACTCTTGAGGCTTTCTACATGCATTTTGCATCAGAGCGTAAGTGAGTAGACTTACGCTCCATCTGGCAATGATATCTTGTTTCCAACAAACCTAGCTACTCCAAATGAATATATAAAGCCTTCACGATACACTAACGTGCCCTGAAATAAATGTGTTTCTCTCATTAGCTAGCAATCATCTTACAGCCTTTAACAGGAGCTTTGAGAAACTATCTTTATGATTTCCATTCTTCTGTAACTACAGCCATTGTGATCACAAATATACACTTATATTACAGTAATATTCAAATATGTATTTTTTCACACTGCACAAGCTGAAAACTGATATTCTGTGTCCTGACGAGTTTAAAGGGCAAAAATAAAACAGATGAGTTCTGATTAACCAGGAAATAGAATATAAGAAAACACAAGAAATTGTAATATGATGGGAATGTGTGGCTGTTTTGCTTTTAAACTGGGAGGCATATTTTGGGCTTAGCTGACTTCATTTTCAGTCAAGCACCAGTTAATGCTTGAGAAATTAGAACATCCTACATCTCTCAGCTACACAACATTGAACTGTCGGTAGTGACTGCATGGGATAAAATAGCATAACATTTGGAAGTGGACCCATCTTTGTCTTCTTAAATAACAATACATATAACCTACTGTAGCCAGGAATGCAGAGAAGTGCCTCAAATTTCTGGCTAAGTGGTTGAACAGTCGCTTTCCTCCTGGTTACTTTCACTTTCATTAACTTCCTCTCTGCTCCCATGTAACACGCTTGAAGAGTTTTGGTAGGAAACTGTCAGATTCATGTGATGGAGAGATTTCTTGGCATAGGGAGGGGTGATCCCATTTCCTTTCCCCATAAGATACAACGCCTTCTCCTGCCAGCATGTGACTCAGGCATAGAACTTGTATTTTATACCTCACTCTGGCTTTAAATGCAGCATTGTAACGACTTCATTCATTGACTGCAACAGTCTTTATTGCAAGCTGTAAAAGGGCAGTAATAAACCCAGTGTCATTATGTAGTGTAGTCTCCAACTCATGTTGTTATTCATTCTCTCAAAGCAGACCCTGCTCTGGAAAAGGGATTGCTGCTTAATTAACCTTTCTGCAAGAAGGAAGTCTTGGCAATTGGATCAGGTTCATTTAGGTTTCAACACTGATGCTCCGTTAAGAAAAAACCTTATATTTCAAAGGAGTGCTCCCTTGGATCAAAACAAATGTCATCTACAGCCCATTGGCCAGGTTACAGTTGTGCCTGCAAATATTGACTGAGAGGACAGGCAGATTGGTTGTAGTGATGCTGAACAAAATCTGAAGCCAGATCCATTATATATGGATCTGTGAAGTACTGTGTCCTTCTTGCGGCATCAGCATGTGCTGATTTTGTTTAGCAAACACTGAATCTCCCTGACGACACTAACTGTTGAAAGGGATGCCTCTGTATTACAGCAGAAATCTCATTCCCCAGATAAATAATATGGCAACTCAGAAGTTAATTTTCTCCTAAAGCAGAGCCCTCTTGATGTGGCTTGGTGAGTCCTGTGTGTGGATAGGACAGCTGTGTGAAGAAAAGTTCCTTCAAAGCCTCAGAAGAAGCTCAGACATCCACTTGGCAACAACCTTGGTGCTGAGAACATGGAAAATTTCACTGTGAAGAGTGAAACACACAAAGAACATCTGCATCTTCAAAGCAACCTTCTGTTACAAAGCAAAGAAGGACAAGAAAATCTTCAAGGGATCAGACACTGAAGCAACAAAACCACAAATCAATACGGGATCCCTATCCCACAGAGACAGGTACCTGAAAGTGATTTAAGTAAGTTGTTCCAGCAAAGACCAATTCAGACTGAACCATAAGGCTGAATTACATTATATTAAGACTGAATGATATATGCCACATAAATAATACATTAAGTTTTCTGGTCTTGAATTCTTTTAAAAGCCTTTGTATTTTCCATATACTTTGAAAGAGCCCCACATGAGGCCAAAATGTTGGATCATCTTATCTTTCCCTTTCTGAATAGAGGAAATCATTTTTCCAAATGTTTGCAGATGCTCTTACTTGAAAACTGTTTCAGGAGACAGCTTGAATCTTTCATCTAAATGGAGAGCCTGGCTGTCAACCTTTTATTTCTTTCACATGCTAAGGAGGATGGAAAGAAAGGAGGGATGCTCATTTCGATTAGGAGGAAGTAGAAGTTTATCCTCTATGTCAAAACTAAAATGGCACTTCTTAACCATCTAAAATCTGTTTCCTATTCTAGTGAGTTCTTTTAGGTTATAAAGGACTACATTACCAGTATGGAGCAACTCCAAGCTTGCAGAGAAAAAAGGCCATGAGATCAGCGGTGTGGATGCGTCCGTACGGTGATTTATCAGAAAACCATACTGAATTATGTGATTAGAATGTGTGAAGTAAGAAAATGAGATCCTATGCAGAATCCATCTGCCAGCAAAGCAATTAAAAAGATGGACTTCATAGACAGCAGTGACTGTCATTATTGCATGACACTATGATTTCCTCACAGGAAACTCACCCACTTCAGCACCTGGTGAAGGCCATTCCATGATCTTTATGTGACATTTTCAATAGTTAACATTAGTTTAATTCCGAGCTAAAGTACTTAATGGATGTGAAAGAGAGTAAGGACTTACTCCGCACATAGAGACAGTGAGGCAGAAAGACACTTGTGTGTTTTCTATTTCCTGTAAATGTGTTTCTCAGAAGGTTTGTGTGCGTGTATCTCCCTCCTCTGGTGCACAATAAAGTAACACCCTGGCAGAAGAAACAGATTTTTTGTGGCAAAAAAAACCCCAAAAAACTGGGGAAGAGTCCTCAGTGAAGTAGCACAAATACTTAATAAATCTACATGAGAAGTACCGTAATCTCTTTGCTTCTCCTTTTCATTTTACTATCATCATATACAATAACTATTGCAGCTGTCTTCTGCACCTGGGCACTTTGTATTCATTAATATTTTGCCCTAGAAATAGCTCGGTCCACCCTGATGCCAAATGAAACTGGAATTTTCCACAGTACTTTATATAGAACCTCTCATATGCCAGCATGATTTTAATTTTTATAACTGCTAGGAGGGTATTTCTTTTTTCTTGGTTCTGCCACACTGTTGGGTTATTAATCTGTGATTAATGCGCATAGTTTTGTATCTAGGCAAGTACTTAATCTCCACATGTAAACCCCAGTTTAGAGCAGCAATCCTTATTACAAGTCATGGGTGCCAGAAGCACATTCCTTCTCTCTCTTCCTATGTGTTCATTTGTTTTCTGTGTGTCTATGGAATGCCTTAATAATGTTATTAAGCAGACAACAGGCACGTACACATCAGGTTGTCTGCACATTCATGACTGATTTTTCTTGTTGTTTTTAATTAGGAAAACTTTGATATGTATTCCCGTGAAATAAAGAAATTCAAAGAACTGATAAAACTAAAAATGTACAAACATTCCTAGTGAGTACGTATATTCCTTCTGTGGATTCCTGATATAAGTGGGAGAGGGTATTCATAAGAAGCTGCTAGATATTCTGAGTTGTCCATTTTTACCATCTCTCATTAAACATGTTCAAGTTATTTGACAGAAGTTAATGGCATGAACTTGTAGACATTTGGCATTGCTTTCTCATCGGCAAGTTTCACAGCTGTGACTGGCCCATTATTGTCCATGTAATCTGCAGCAGAGCTAGGACTTGGAGCTAGACTGCTAGTCTTACTACTATAGAGTACTACATCAGTTTCCATGAAACATTTGATCAAAATAACAAGTAATGACTTTCTGAAATAACTGTTTTCGTAGGATCTGCATCTTAACCTGATGTAGCTGTGCATGTCCCTGTTTATTGCAGAGGAGTTGGACTGGATGACCTTCAACGGTCCCTTCCAACTCTAAGGATTTTATGGTTCTATGATTAAGCTAAGCAAGATGAGTGAATTTTGTGTTATTAAACACTGAGGCTGGGTCTTCTCTGAACTATGTTCTTTTGCTCCTATTAAATTGATCCCAAGTCCTATTTGCACCCCAGAATTACACCAGAAATTCTTTCCACCATTTTCCTAAATACTTTGTTTACTATATTGTAAGCTTTCAGTTGTATGGTTAATAATACCTGCATTTCAGTCATTTTATCTGGCTCTACAATTGATAGTTACTGTAGTGTGTTAACAGTCATAGCTTATGACAGAGCCTAAAGAAACAGGATTAATCTCATCTAACTTCAGATAAGTCTGGAAAATGGATGATTTCTCTCTGCTGGTTTGAAATTGGCTCTGGAAGGTAACTTTAGATGCAGACATCTGCTTCAGCTAGCAGCCTGCCTTAGGCAGTTCCCAGGGAGAAACACTCCCATCTCTTGTGTTCCACTGTATCTTCTGTTGGGTTCACCTTCTGAACTATTGGCTATTCTGCCAAAAATCCTAAGTGAATTACCCACTTGCAGGACTGTCAATGGCCTAGTCCATGACATCAGTGGGAAAAGAAGAGTGATCTGGACAGGGAGCAGCAAGATATCACACTGTAATACATGTGTCCTTCCAGTACCTAAAGGGGGCCTACAAGAAATCTAGCTTCTTTAATAGGGAGTGTAGTGATAGGACAAGGGCCCATGACTATAAATTAAAAGAGGATAGGTTTACACTAGATAAAAGGAAGAAAATCTATACAGTGAGGGTGATGAGGTGCTGGAACAGGCTGTCCAGAGAAGCTTTGTCTCTCCAATCCCTGGAAGTATTCAAGGCCAGGCTGGTTGTAGAAGAAACGGTCTTTTCTCACTGGTGAGTAGAAAACTGCTTGCAGCTTCTCCAAGTGCTATGGTGGCCTCCATGCCCCACTGATGAAAGTAGTGGGACCTTTTCTATACAACCAAGAAGGTTCTACTGGAGTGTTCCTGACTTCCTCACCCAAACTTGGACATCAGCCATGTGCTTGTAGAAGAACTGGTCTGCTTCAAGTGTTGAGTGACTCTTGTCTAAGCCAGACTGGTCATGGTGATGCAGAAAATCCACATGGCAGGAGAAATGTTTCCAGTGCAGACCTTATTCTTTGTCATGGTTAAGGGAGCTATCTTTAAAGGAGGCAGTGTTCCTTGCCTCTCCCCTACCCTCTTCTGGATAAATCCATCTTGATCAACAGCTTCAAAAGAAAATGCTATTTTAAGAATAGAAGTGTCTCACTCCCTTTTGGAATTTGATTTTTAAATTACTCTGACACTGGTTTGTCTGTTTGCCACACTAACAAAAGACAAAAAAGAAAACCCAACACATCATTATAGTATAAAGAGAAGGCATTAACACTAATGTAATTTAAACCGGGAAAGCTAGTCGGTACCTCAATCAAGATTTCCTAATGGATGCTTCATTGTCAAACCACAGAAGTCATTCCCTTCTGTTATAATGGGTGTGTACGTTTAACACAATGCTTTACAACACCCAGCAGCCAATTCCGTGAGCATTTACCTAACATAAAGGAGGCAAGTATTTTAAATTTTTGAGACATTAGAATTATGCTTCCAGAGAGACTGCTTCTGTCCTAATCATTCATTGCCATTCTATCAAACAAGAACTTTAGCCAGACCTTGCTGGGCTGTAAATGATGATGATGTCCTTACGCGTCTCACTAACATCAGACCCAGTGTTCTGATTCGCAGCACTGCCAGCAATGGGATTCTGCCCCTACTGCAAACCCACGGAAAGAGGAACCTGACCCAGCTCCTCTCACAGGCTGGTGTTGGGCTCACAGCTTTCAAAGGCTTCACAGAGGAAGACAAACGTAAGCTACAGAGGCTATACTCAAGCCCTTAGGGAAGAATAACTGCCGGCTTGAATGCTTGCTAAGAGAAAATGAATGAAAAGGCTTCAGCCAGAGCTTCACAGAAGCAGACAACTGCCAAGGAGCTACTTAGCTCAAGTAGCCTTGCAAAACTCCCTGTTTCTGTATCATGACTGCTCAGCCAACCATATCAGTTGTACAAGAACTCACATAGTATCATGGGACCATTTCACAGGGAGGTGATTGAGTCACCATCCCCGAATGTGTTTAAGAACTGTTTGGATGTGGTGCTCAGGGACATGATTTAGTGAAGGATTGTTAGAGTTAGGGTAGTATGGTCAGGTTGTTTTTGGACTTGATGATCTTCAAGGTCTTCTCCAACCTGAGCAATTCTATGATCAGTCAGGGGGTGGAAGGGGTACAGGGCTCACCTATGTGGATGCTCAGCCATTCTCTAATAGCTACAGCACCTAGATATCTGAGGTATTGACTGAAGTAGCAGTGTCTGTCTGAGGGAAAGGCAAAAGTGACAGCTCAGCTCTATTTGCTTTTTGAATTTTTATTAGCTTTTCAGATATTCAACTTTTCCCCTGAACTTCTCTGGAGGAGAAAAGACTGTGAGGTGACCTGATCTCAGGTTTTCTGTATCTAAAGAGGAGCTATGGGAAAGAAGAGGACAGTCTCTCTAGCAGGGTCTGTGGTGACAGAACAAGGGGAAATGGTTTCCAACTCAGGGAGGGTAGATTTAGGTTAGATATAAGGAAAAAATATTTCACAGTGAGGGTGGTGAGGCACCGGAACTGCTTGCCCAGTGATGTGGTCGATGCCCTGTCCCTGGAGACCTACAAGACAAGGCTGGATCAGGCCCTGGGTAACATGATCTAACTGTAGGTGTCCCTGGTCATTCCAAGGGAGGTGTACTAGATGTCCTTCAGAGATTCCTTACAACGCAAAGGGTTCTATGATCCTATGAATAATAAAACATACTGTGCTTCTGAGCATGGATATCACTTAAGTTATTAAGAGATAAATAAAACAGAAGGAACAAAAAGAAACAAGAATTAGAAGGAATATCTAATAAGAAAGGAAGTGCAGAATATGATCCTAAACATAATGCTCACCAATGCCTTTCTTGCTCTGAGAATAAAATGGGAACCTTCTTCTTTTTAAATAGATCAGCATGGGTACCCTATGCCTAGAAGTTTATTTGCTTTGATAACTGTGACAAAAATGTGCAAGGCAGAGTGTTTTTAAAGGACTGAAATTACATTAAAAAAACCTGCAAGCCGTTTCCCTGCCTTTGAACTTGTAGAGGCTGTACAGTGCTTCATTGCTGTTCCCAGATAAAAAAAAAAAAAAAGATTCCCGCTTGCACAGAAGCCTTTGAGTCATGGGTACGAGGCAAGAAGTGCTCATGAGTGGCTGGAGAGGTCATGCTTTTCTTCTCCAAGCCCTTCAGCCAGAAGATTCAACGTGCTCCTATTCACCTATGCTGTGCTGATGGCAAAGCTCTGGGCTTCACAGTAGCACCAAAACTGCACAGAACGATGTACTGCACTCCCACCTCCTTTTGCTCCTCCATGGCCTCAGTGTGCGTGACACTGCCAGCATGTGCTGCCCCAACACCCACAGCTGGCTCCTGGCATCCCCTGTGAGCCGTTTCAGAATGCTCCTGCTGCCCTAAAAAGCATACCTGGAGGGAACTTGCAGCTCCCCACAGATTTTGGGACCCAGCTTTGAGCCAAGCACCTAGCTGCACTACTGCAAGAAAAAGCTGATCTGGAGCTAGAAGCTGCACATCCCTGCTGGCAAACCTCCAGCCCTGCATGTACTGGGCTGTGCATCTTTGTTCAACATGGGCAGCCTGTAACTCAGCCTAGGGGAACTGTGTGGGAAAGGGAGTTTGGAGATGCTGCTCCTGCTGAGATCTCATCTGTCTTCTCCCCAGGGTCTCTAGGAATGTGATACATTTCCGAAAGCACCAAATGCTCTTGCAAGCAGTGGCTTTCTGGGCTGAGTAGCAGAGGTCTTGCTGGGACAGTTCCCACACAAGAGGACGTGAGGAAGAAGAAAAATACCAGGGGCCCGTCTGGTAGTCCTTTCTGTGAATGCAAAATGAGGCTCCAGGAGGTTCTCCACAGCTCTCCCAACACAGTTACCCCATAGCTGTCACTCAGCCAACAGCAAAGCCTAAGGGCACAAAACCCAGGAACAAATTTACTTGTTACCACGATCTACTCAACTGTTCCTGGTTTAAAGACATGCTTCCTCAATTCAACATGTGCAAGCCAAACACAACATCATTCCAGGAGGGAAGGAGATACTCCCCACACTGCCCTTTAACTCCCACACTACTGAGAAGCTGTGGAGATTTCCTCTCACACCTGCATGCACTGATGCTTCTTCAGCCCCGTAACTGACAGCCCAGAGGTAAAATGACATCAAGCAGTGCATGGTGATGACAAAACATTTCCTGGCAGCAGAATTAGGAGAAGAGTGCTGCACTGCTTGAGCAATGAGAACAAACCTGGAGGACTGGGTCTGTTCAGCTCTGGGCTGGTCCCTGTGACACTGAAGCGCATCTCCCTATCTCCTGCTGCAGCATCTGGCATAATGCGCCTTCTGTTCCCCACCTGGGGACGTGTGGGTGGTCCTCTGCATTGGACCACAATGACAACAGTCACCTGCATGAGGGCACCAGACTTTCAGCTGTGGTTGGCTTGGTGCAAAACGTACGGAGGAGAGAAAACAAGAGGCACATTCCTTCCAGAGGACATATGATCAGGGCACCCGGCTGAGACACTCATTAGCCACATAAGAACCAGCAGTGCTGAGGGCGGTTCGAAAGGAAAGAATTGGTTCACGTGTGTTTCACAGACATGCTGGGAGTTTCGTCATCCCTGCAAGGGTGCAGTGCTGCTGGTTCTGAGAATGCAACATGCCAAGTGACATTTTGCTGTGGTGGAGCTGTTTTACAGCAATGCTTCGTGCAAACCTACAGCTCTCACACAGAACAGGGGGAGGGCTTGCGAGAAATGAATTCCTCAGGAAGGCATGGCAGATGCTTTTCTAAGAATACATTGCATGACAACACATAACTCTCTTGCCAAAGTAGAGAGGTATTAGGATCTGTATTGCCCTGCTCTGCTGAGTCTGATGAGAATAGCAGTGGGTACTCAACTCAGCTTTATTTGCTTTTAAGTTAATTTTTCTTTGGCATCCATTTATACCAGAGTTTTTACCTAATTGACTATACTCAGATCCATCTATTTATTTATTTAGAGAAAGTTGAACTTACTTAGAGACATTCTACTGAGATTTACCCCCTCATACGGAGAAATTCTCCTTGTGCATTGGGCGGGCAAGTTACTGTAGTCAGCAACTGCCTTTTCATATGTGAGAACAGCACCCACTGCCCTATTTACAAATGCTAGATTCAGAGATTACTAAACCTGGCCCAGAGGCAATGGTGAGGATGACCAGGCTATGACTGTGAAGAATGTACGTGTGGGTGAATTTAAGGGTGAGGGAGGGAAAAAGCTAGTGATGCTTCTAAGATCTGAGGCCCACTCTTTAATGTAAGAGTTATGTTCTTCCTAGAAAAGGAGAATCTTGTGAGTTATTTATAAAGCCTCAGGGTGCCAAACCCCATTGTTACAGGAACATCTGCTTAGGAAGCCTGCATAATAAGTTCTCTCTGCACCATTTCCCTGCGGCTAAATCTCATTTTGGACTGCATGACTACTGTCTGTTGGTAAATGAAATAGGTTCACGAACAGTCCTGGAAAAAGCCTGCAGCCTCCAAAACAGGGTGGCTGCATCCAGGCAGCTAAAACGGAGCTAAACTGAAATGTCCTTGCTCAGATGCATGGGGCCCTTTGGCAAGGGCACTGGCTGCCCCACCCTGCCAATGGAGCAATGGCCCATGCCTGGAGCTTCACAGATGATTCCCTTCCTGCTATCACTTCTGGCTGAGCCTTGCTGCTCCTTCTGTAGACAGCAAGCTGATAGCTAACACTTGAACTATTAACTCAAATACCACTAAGGCACAACTGCTGGACAACGTTTGGGCGCAGCCAGAGTACTCCTGAAGCCCAGAGCCATTCATTCCAGAACAAGTATCTAAAGGAAAACATTCAAAGCAGTCTGCTGCTCACACAGGCATGTAGCAGGGTTCCTCATATCTCTCTCATTCCCATAGCTGCAAATGAAACTGCAGGATATACCTTATAACCGCAGAGAGCTGTAGTGAAAAGTCTAAGCTCCTGTTGTGTTCACTTGCCATGCCCATTCTCTGGAATGGCCTGTGTGGATCTGCCTATGGAAGACAGCCCCCTGTCCAAATTCAGTACCACTGATATTTCCCACAGCAATCATTCAATCGGCCACATCTTCACCCCATTCTGTTGCAGTAAATGTGGCATCATCTTCTTAGACTTTTCTACTGCAGTCATTGCTTGAGGCCTTAGAGGTCAAAGTTGAGTAAATCTAAAGTGCCTCACCACGCAACCATGCAGAAATAAGTTTCAATTTCAGAGATTCATTCAATTCATTTATTTCCTAAGCTGTCAGCACTCACATTGCCCAGCTGTATCTCAGATTACATATTTAGGATTTAATTACCTTCACCATACATTAAACATACTATATATGTTGAGCTGGTGAGTCAAGACTCAGGAAGATTTAAATACAAAAGAAATATATGTCATTGAAGGGAAAGCCATGAGGAATACTCCAGCTTTGCCTTGACTGCCAGGAGACTTTTCTTCCACGTAGTCTTTTAGTCCACGTTTCCAGAGTCTGCTTTACCTGCTCTCAGTCAGCATCACCAAGAAAAGGCAGTGCCATGCTGCCTGACTCTGGCCTCCAGCTGCCCACCCTCTTTCCCTGTCATGCTGACAACTGCATTACTTTGGCTGTGGGATGAACTTCAGCAGGGAAATGATTTAGTTTGCACAGCTGCACAAGTGCTGGTGCTGCTACAAGGGAGGCGGAGGCATGGGGTGAGGGGCTTTTTGAGTCAGAATGATCCTGCTTGTATTGACAGCATTTGCTCTTCTCTGGTGTCAGTCTGGTGGAGAAACACACTCACAGAATAGTGGCCCTTCCTTCTTTGGGTGATTCAGGCATTGTGTAGTGTATTCTCATTCCAATCACACTAAAAAATACAGTAAAACTCCTCGAGTTTACTATTTTACAATATAGCAGTATTGGCCTGCCTGAGTGAAAAGCTGAATTAAGAGGGCAAAAGGCACTTTGGCTTAGCAGGCAACGAGCGAACCCTGGCAGCAGCACACCTAACAGTAGTACTCACTGCAGGTCAATCCTCCCCTTGGCAGGGAAGGCTTTGTGCTGCTACTTACAAGACTGTTGTCACAACAGGAAACTTGTAGTGGCTCAAAAGCAGCACAGCAGTGTCTAAATCAAATGTGCATCCACAATGTAATGGCAGAGGTGGGCCTGGTGTTGACAAACAGTGCTGCTCCCTGTGGATACCTTCATCTTTAAAGCTCCTGATTGCCAATGCAAATTAAAGCTGCCTTCAGCTAAAGAGCACAATGACAAACTTTCAGATACATTCACTAGAAGTTAAGCCACACAAAACACAACTTCCTACTAAGAGACATTGACTGACCATATTGACTGACTTTGTACAGCAAAAGAACACCGTGATGGTGCCTCCTAAAGGGATACAAATGCTATGGAACAACAGCAGCTAACAAAGAACAAAAATTAGCTCACTCCTTCCAACAATCAGCAACAGACCACAAGGAGCATAGTCCCTATACAGAAAGATGCTACTCCTTTGTGTGCTAGCCCTTACATGACGGTAAGGAGGGGTGGATCCAGGCTCCACCTCTTCCAGTCACTCAGGTGCACAGCTTGCACCTGAGCTCCCTGGGTTAGCCACACCTTCTCAACCAGTTATATGCCAGTTCCACCACAGGGCTTCACAATGTCCCTGAAATGAACACAAACATCTCAGAAGATGAGATGTTGTCTGCAAGCCTTCTTCTTGTGTACTATGCAAAGAGTTCTTAATGGCATTGGGATTAAAGAACAGATGTGTCTTTGATTAAAAATACTTTGGTATCTGCCCTCCCTTTCCTGCTAAATGGATGCTGGCTCCTTCAGGCAGCTATTCTTGTAGAAAACTTCTGGCTACCTAAGTGAAAAAATGGCCAACAATCATGTAAACAACTATGATAGGAGCACAAATGCTAGCTATTGTCGTTATGACATTTGCTGTTAAACCAGGTTACTGGGCAAAGATCATACCATATGTGAGCTTGATCAAGATAATGAAGATTCGAAAAACAACACCTGTGGGTTAGCTAAAAACATAGTTAATCCCTGAAAGCATGAAGAAAATTGATTGCCATGTGCATCGTGCACACGTGGTTGCTGTCTGCTTCAGAGCAAAGAAAAGGATGTGAATGTTGCAGGGAGTGCTACGCTTGGCTGGGGCAGCTAGGACAACACATGTGGGACTGCTAGCCCTGCACATCAGCTAGGAGAGCAGGAGAGAGCCCAATGCTTGTGTGAACTGCAAGCAGCAATACTAGAAGCAAAACACAGGTGTGTTCCTCCTTAAGGTCAGCTGAAGGGCCTGATAGTATGTGGGCAAATGAGGGCAGGGTCCTGCTTCAGGAAGGCTGCTGGGAAGGGAGAGACTGTGGTTCACATGAGGACAGTGCTGTTTGACTGTGAGAAAGAGGCTGACAGTCCTTACTTCCCGCCATGCTTGTTCATGCAATACCTGCAGTCACAGAGTACAGAGAAGGGGGAAACAGAGAGGGATGGAACAAATCTTCCTCTTTTTCCTCCTTTGCTTCCAGGCCCTCAATCTGGGTATCATTTCTACTGTGTTGCTCCATGTCTCCCTGGAGGCCCACCTGGGTGGCCAGGCCTCTGGCAGGAGAGCCCCTTCCTACTTGGCAACCTGACAGTCATGGCCCTGCACTGCCTGTGGGCCCTCCTGCACACCAGCTTGCTTGGCTCCTGGCACAAGGCCCAGGCTGCAGTGCCAGCACCCTGCCACAGGCCCTTTCTTTCTGCTGCCACTGCTGGAGCAACAGCAAGTTTTACCAGCAGCTTTGTGAGAAAAGTCATTCAACATTTTTTGCAGTCCTGGCTGCTTTTGCCTTTCATGATGGTATCTTATATTTGATATCTTGAAAGATAAGGAATGTCTTGTTGTAAGCAAAGGAAAAACAGAGATTGATGGTGGCAGATGGGGAGAAAATGAGCTGAAAACCATAGACAAGGCAAAAGCCTGAATAATCAAATTAGTGAGGAGGATTGCAGTGTGCAAGTGAAGAAGCACTGAGTCACGTTGCAAGCTTGTACCATAAGATGATCTGCACCTATTTCCCAGAAGCTGATTAGTTTGCATAATTGAGAAATTTTATGAAGGGTGTTCATTGGAACTCGATGAATAATTAATTTTTGGTGTTTCGTCGGCAAATTTGGAAAGTTAAAAGGACTCATTTCAATCAGACCGAAAGGAAAAAAAATTGATTTTCTTCTTTGTGAATTGAAAAGTAAAACAAGTAATAATTGGAAGGCTTCAAATGAGACGTTTGTTCCTATAAAAAATTTAATGCTGCATTTAGATGGTGTCTATTCAAATATGGTTCAACTATTAGAATTAACAGAGATTTTAGAAAGTAAACATTGCTTTGAACAAGAAATCAAAGCATTAATTTGAAAAAGGTGTTGATAAATATTCCACTGGAAATCCTGAAGTGTTTTGTAGGCTTTATTTTCTTAAAATCAAAGAATACAGTAGTACAGGCCAAAGCCCTAAAATATTTTTTCTGCGTCCCACCCTGAATTTTTGGTTGCAGTAGTTCTTTTCAAAAACAAAACCCCTTGTCAGTCTCAACAGTTCATCATGCAAACCCAAACTTCTTGAGGCTTCAGAGTGTCCTGTGAATGCTCCTGTGCAGTCCAACTCTTCCATGTCCCAATAACTTAGCAAAGCATTAATTAGTGACTGTAGAGTCACCTGAATATAGACTGAAATTATAGCTACACTCTCCTTCAAAGACTGCATCTGCCAGCTCAGTGTATTCAGACCTAATATGCAGCCGACTATTAAACTGCTTGCAAATGAAATTCTGTTTCAAGATCCAGTATCGATAAAACAAACAACAAAGGCATTCATATCATTTGAAGCTAAACTCCTACAGGATAGAAATGGGCATTGCTGCAGTTTTGTAGCTGTTGGAGGAAAGGGAATGGAAGCAGACTGTGTCCTGCTCAATCCATGTAGTCCAAAGAGATACAGAGGAGCCACTTGTTTTCACTGACTTTTGACACCTGGCAATAGTTAGCAAACCACAGGCTGATATATCTACAGCTAGTGCAATTGCATTCATTCTAGAGGTGGTAATACTGCAGCAAGGCTACTTGCAAGACTGTGGAAGCAAAATTTGTTGATGCATTCACATCCTTAGAGTAATGAGAACCAGGCCTTCTACTTAACACTTCTTTTACAAAACCTAAGTTGGTTGCTGACATTTGAAAATCATAAAAAGTAGGTTAATATGATGGCCATTTAAATGAGCAAACATAGCAGAAAACTTTAGGAAGTGAAACTTTCTCAAGAAAGCTCTGTTTAACTGCTGCTGCTCTTGTTGCAAGGGGTTCCCTTCACATTTTTTCTCATTTCTCCTAGTACGAATTCTAGGCAAAAACGAAGACAAATACGATATTCTGTCAAGGTGTAAGGCATCTTTATTTAATTTGCAACAGAGCGGATGATCTAAAAACAAAAAATGTTTTTGGTAGGGGCTAGAAAAAACTTTAGGAAGATTTGTACATGCGCTTCTCAAAAATTGACTCCTTTCGTTTCTTTATAAAATTCAAAACATTTCTCTCCCTTTTGGTGTAACACTTGATTATCTTTGAACCACATCCAACAAATTTGTTTTCTTTGTATGCACCAGATACAATCTCGCTGTTATCTGAAATAAAACTTCCCCAAGTGGTGGGTTACCCACAAGCCCATCCTCCTTTTTATCCCTTCTTAGTGATTCTGCAGCCCTATTTTCACACTCTTTCCCCTCTAGAAACTACCTGGCAAATCTCTTTGATTCTCTCCTTCTTTAGCACCCATATCGATCAAACTGCCCACTATCATACTTTCCAGTCTCCTCTATCCCTGTTGCCAAAATGTTAAGAATTATTTTTGTTACTGGATGTGAACTGTAAAATGTAGGATTTCCTAGCTGTGTTTGCAGGTGATGTTAGCCGGAGGAGGCAGTTGGAGCTGTGAAGAAGCACACTAGTTGGATGCTCTGAGAGCTGCTACAGATGTGATTGTCTAAGAATATGAGGAAAGATAAAGCTCGCAATGAGTGGTAATATGTCAGTAAACAGATAGAGACGCAGGACCTGATTTCAGTTCACTGACTCCCACTACACAACACTTGGCTACAGTATCCCACTTGCAGAGAGGTCTTGGTTACAGGACGACAATTTTTTTGCAACTACTACACTTCAGAAACATGAAGAATCTTGAAAAGTCTGGGATTTATTCTAATGGCCTCTGCCAGAAATTCCTTCCCTTTGTTTTAAAGAGCCTCTAGCCTATTATTTAACACTTATTCTAATGCAGACTTACAAAGTTTACACATATCACTGTAAAACTTCAGTAACAAGTGATGGTCTATGCATCGTAACTTAGATCTTAGATATCATTCCCTGGAACAGGTTCTCTGACAAAGCACATAGTAAACTATCTGTAATAAAAACACTATTCTTGTTTGTTTGTTTGTTTGTTTGTTTGTTTCCATGCCACCTTACCCTGTCATGTACATTTTAAAGAACATTATTGAAGGGCATGCAGGTGATACACTATCTGGACCTTACTACTATACATTTTTAATTGTAATTGGCTTCTACAAAGGTTTTGTCTGTGAATATGTTTTATTCCTACCTTAACAGTCTAGGAAGCACTGAAAGGTTACATAAATGCTTCACTCGTTCATCCACTCATATTTCTGCCCAAAATATTCTTTCCTCTCTTGGCATTCTCATTTCCCTATTTTTATTTCACTATGAGCCCTCTGAGACTTCCATGCAGAAGCTGTTTGCTAAAGGTGTCCCAGACTTGTAGCTTGTTCCCAGACTCAGTAGGGAACTTCTGACTGTGCCAGTGGGAAGAGACACCCAAGTTTTACTCCCAAGATCCAGACACTGCAGAGGTAAATCAGGATGAATGTAAGGGCCATTCAATGCAAGAAAATACCTTTTGCAGCCTTTCCCTGTGATCCCAAGTGACATCTTGATTGCAGAAACATCCACTACTCAAGCCTTGACAAACTGTCTCACTACTAAGTATTCAACATGTTACTGTGAATGTGTCACTCTGAACAACAACTCATTCTCTTTGTGTCTTGTATATTACTAAGTCTCTTTCATTTCATTTCATTTCATTTCATTTTCCACCCCATTCTATCAGCTCTAATTCACTCTTTAGAAATGGCATCCAGACTTCAGTTGGCGAACAAAGATGATCTTCATTACTTGAATATTGTTAACTCAGAAAAGTGCTTTCAAATGTGATCCATGCCACTCCTTGGATTTGAAAAGAACTCCCCACTGTGAGCTACAGAATATGCTTTTTCTTCTCAGATCTCTGGTCATTCAAATATTTTGTATGTCCACCGAGTTGGAGCACTATCTCCTTTACGCAATTTTTTTTTGGTGCTTTGCTTGGTAAATGTTGAAGGTAAAAGTTTAATTTGAGGTTTACCAGGAGTCCTGCTTTGATCTTGTGGTTTGAAATGTCATAAGAATTTCCAAACAAAACAAAACAAAACAAAACAACACAACAGGGAATAATTAGCACTACGAAAACTGGAAGCAGAATCTTAAACTATATACTACACGTGAAATACACACACCTGTACCCTTGAAAATATTTCTTAGGCATCTCATTTTTGAGAACAATACTCCTCATTTGTCTTCACCAAAGCTTTATAATAATTTGTTCTGCTATCTCCTCTTAAATGCTAACTTCTGTACTGTCAGAATACAGCCATCTTTAGCTGTTTTTTCCTTTTGGAATATTTTAAGAAATGAGGGAAAGCAGAAGTAAAACCTCTCCAGTATTTATCCATGTCTCCGTAGTAGCAGGTATGCCTAACTGGTTTACTTTCAGATGTTAGCATTGAAAATTGGTAACCAATTTCCCCCCATTCAATAACTACCGATGCCCTGAATTTCAGGAAGGACTGCTTCATGTAACTAACTTCCCAGCAGGGGAAACAAAGCTTAGACTTCAAGAAGGAAGTGCCAACTACTGCATCACAAGGAAAAAGAACTCTCACACATTTGCATACACCTCAAATCCTTCTGGCCCGTCAACTGGTCAGCAAAAGCACACAAGAAATCCAGCTGCTTGGGAGGTTCTGGCAGGAGAGCTCTTCAGTTAGTGCTGTCCTTGCCTCTGCTTGTCTGCTGAGGGCATGGGCTTAGGACAAGAGATCAACATCTGCAAATCCAAGTGAGGAGCTGACAGAAAGGCCACAGTTCTGAGAGATCTAAAAATCAGTGGTTTGATGATGTGAGCTGTGGTTCTTTCAGGAACCAAGACTGATCCACCAAACTTGGTCATATCTAGGGCTTTACTTACACTAATCAGGTTTTAGTCCTTTCATGGTAATGAAACAATATTTTTTCCAGTTACGGTGTTATTTCCTTTTCTCTTTACCTATTATCTTGTAGAAAAGATTTTTTTTCTTCAGCCATACCATTTAGAGGTCTGGATTTTTTTCAAATGACAAATGCACTTCAAAACCCTGACAGGTTTGTGGCAAACTAACATGGTAAAAACGTGAACTGTTTAACATAGTAGGACATGATCTCACATTCTGAGTTTAACAAAATATCCTGAAACCAGATACTTATGCAAATGATAAGCTTCTTTTGTCTCCATTACATCTCAAGCAATTCACGAAGAACTTTTTTAAGTTCCTGTCAGAGAAGAAAAAAACATAGACAGTGTGAAGCAACTTCTTTTTAATGTGTGAAAAAAAAAAAAAAAAAAAGTGAATAATAACATTTTGCAATGGGAATTCTGACAGGGCATCAGTAGAATATTTGCCCTAACAAGTATTCAACAAAGAGAAGCAATTGAGATTACTTAAATGTGAATAACTAACACAAAATGACAAAGAAGCTTAGATGAGAAACCCAGTTATTTAACTTAATCACAATACGGTAGTGTAGTCCAGTGTTCAGTGTAAATTAATGTCCTCCATGCTAGGTTCATGGACGTTGTGAGATCAGCTGATTCCTCAGTTAAGGCTGAAGCTTAACTCTGCAAAGCACTCAGTCCTCTCCACTGTCCTGACTCTTTGCTGTGGAAGCACACGTAGAGTAAGAAGGTTTCCTCTGACCCGGGACTTAATGTTACCCCTGGGAGCAAGGAGAAGAGTACTTACAATACAAGCATGTGCATTAAAAGAAAGATTTATCTTACACTGAGATCTTGGACGTGGCAGTTGCAAAGCACATGCTGTTGTACTTAGCCTGAGGCACATCCTTCTTGAAAGACATTCTGAATCTCAGCATCAAAGGAAGGGCTCTTCTTTGACCCACTCCCCTGCCCTGACCCTAGGCCAGGTGTCAGGTTCCAGTTAAAGTGAAAAGATGGTAGAAAAAGAGTCTGAAAGATGAAGTCAGAGTGGCAAGATTTCAGACAGCGCAGACAAGAATCAGTAACTAGGTTAGCCTGGTCTCTTGGCTGTAGACCACAAAGCCTATACGGTGTACAGGGGAGCTGGACTTAGCAGAAGTCCACAGAGTCTTCGTCAGCTGAAGGGTAGTTAGAAGAGGAGCAGAGCAGAGAGAAAAGGCCTCCCTGACCATTCTTGTGGATCTTTTTAGGGGGGAACTCATTTGGTTACTAAGACCTTATTCCATGTCATAACTTAGAAGGAAAGGAACGGTGAAGGAGAAGGCTTATTTGGAACATCATTGTGCTACACCATCAATCTGGTATCTGCTCAATATTAACTCAAGATCCAAACTCAAGATCTGATTAGCAAGAAGGGAGGACACTGTAGGAAGGTGATCTCTATCCATTGGAAGGGGAATACTCTGGGGTCACCTCAGGCTGCCCTGAAGAGACAGAGAGCTTCAAGAAACTCCACAGGGAGACATACTGTGTCTTACTTAGAAGAGCAGTCATTGTAACATGAGGGCTTCCCATCTCTCTAGCTATATAGACTTCTGAAATATCCTGAGTTGGAAGGGACCCATAATGATCATGGAGCCCAACTCTTGGCGCCACATAGAACCACCCCAAAAATCTGGACATATGTCTGAGAGCATTGTCCAGACACTTCTTGAGCTTTGGCAAACTCTGTGCTGTGATCACTACCCTGGGGAACCTGGTTCAGTGCTCAGCTGTACGGTGGTTATGCGGGACAGTAAGCACAGAGTTTTACATGGAAATCCTTTCCAAATGTTTAGTGGTTAATTGTACCATCAATTTGCAGCCTCAATCAATTATCCAGTGGTTATATTACGAATGATGAGGCTCAAGTGCATCATTTATTTAACTACATACAAAGCCCAAGCCAAAGAGATGCATAGGATAGGTAATATGGTTTCTACTCTGGATTTGAGAATGTCAGTCACAACCTAATAACTTCAAGCCATAAATCTCTCTGATATTCTGATATGTAATATTGCAACAGCATTTATTTAATACTAACTTTATTAATAAAATTGATTTAAGCTTATATAAGCAGTAATAAAATACCGGCCTGACTCATTATTTGGGTGCAATGTTTCCATTTTCCCAGTGTCATTTTTTTATTTATTATCAGTTCTGTTTTGAATGCCTGCTTTTAAATACTAAATGAAATCAAAGTGGCTGTGAATTTGTCATTAAAAAAATTATTGCATCACCTAAATATGGAAGCAGTCAATTTATTTATATAATTAAGTATTTCTGTGATTTTTGAGATAAAATATTTATCCTGTATCTTTGGACTGAGCAGGCTGCTGCTCAAGAACTAATGCTATCAGTTTTTCTAGGTCACAGTCCAGAGGTAGGACTTTGTTAATGTGCAAATGATGAAGCATCTTCTAGAAGAGCTTCTCAAAGTAGAAAGGGAAAAAAAAGAACGATGACCTTCAGAGTAACTTATTTTTAAGAAATTCTTCAGGCAATGATTCATGGATGTGACAGACTGTCACATAAGAAAGTACAAGGATTTTCAGACCTTTTTTTTCAGATATGACTATTAAAATGCCCATGGGTGAAAACTGTTTCACTGAGATTTGGTATGAGGCAGTTTCTCTAAGCAGAGATAATCTAAGCTTCTATAGTGTTTCTCATCTGCTGATCTCAGTATACTTGGGCAGTAAAGTCTCTAGGTAGAGAAAGTGTTGTACAGATGTGGAAGTCATTAGCTATAATCCTAGATAGATCATTTTTTTTTCTTAGAAGTACAGAAGAAGTTGGGTGATGATTCAAGTCACATTGTTAATATGAAAAGATGAAGCCATTGCAGTTGTAATCAATATTTTGAAGGGGGCAGCAGTTTTTAAACGTCAAAAGCACTAACGTTAAAGGAAATAGAGATATTAGGGGGGGAGGGAAGTCCTCCATAAACAGGCTAGCTTGCACTGATTCACTGTGTCACATTAGGCAGAAATAGTTCTTTGTATGTCGTCCTAATAGAAAATAACTGATGACTGCTAGGATTTTAAACGCTATGATTGTGTAAGCAAGCTGCACCAATGGGCCTGAACTGCTCTATTGGATGATTACCTCTCCTCCCCCAATTCTCAAAGCAGAATGGATGGCAGTTTCAGATTGAATATATATTTTCCATCTGCTGAATAGTTGTTTTTGTTCATGCTGTTTGAGGTTAACTATGCACATACTGATCAAACCCACTACTTCCTTTCTCGTAAAACCAAAACAAAGCTTCATATTACTTTCAGGCACAGCATCTGGGATCACAGCTATATAAATACACACTGACTCTGTGTGGGTTCAAACATTTCGAAGATTCAGTATCCTGAAAGGCGTTACCTTTTTTCCAGTCCTGAGAGTTCCAGTTTGTCTTAAAGTCTGAAGCCATCAGATATTTTCAGCTCCTTCAGCACCTGTCCCAGTGCAGGAATGCTCTCAGCATGGGTCACCGTGAGCTTTCTCTGCGCAGCCACTGCCACTGCCGAAGGTGGGTAGATGAAGGTAGCTGGGGGTGTCTACAATTTCTCATTTTCACTCTTTGCAGGACAGGGACTGGGTACAAGAGGAGATGACATGGGATCTCTCCCAGAACAGTCTGGGAATGAGGTCTGGGGCTCTGAGAGGTGTCTGGAAAACCAGATACCAACTTCAGATCAAAGGCATGTGCAGAGAGTCTGGGCAGGACTCAGAGCAGTTTATGAAGGAAGAAGTATTTTAACAAACCAGGCCTTGTGAGTGAAGTTGGCAGCTGACAAAGTGGAGATAGCTGTTTGAATGGACGGAGAGATTTTACTCATCTCCTTCCCATATTTTTGCACTGCAGAACTGAAGAAGGTAAGCCCTGCCCAGAAGCGGACTGTTTTAATATGAAATTGAATAAAAAATACTGAGCCCTCACAGCTTATTAAAGCAAAAATGCATTCCCATCATGCTGAGGGACAGAGTACAGCAGTTGTAGAAAACGGCCTTTGGAGACATACATGGTGTACCAGTCCCCCTTAAGATTTGTGAAGATTTTTTGCAGTATGTTAATCGGGTTTTGCTGTGTGTTGCTATACTGTAGCTTAGAACATACACCGTTGCTTTCCAGTAACTTGAGAATAGCTGGAGTAAAAAGATCAGGAATAAAAAATGCAAACAGTTTCTATTCAATATTACTGTCACCCTAAGGATTCTGTTCTATGTTTTGTACAGGATGTCAATCAATTTATTTCTAAATGGCAATATGTTTATTTCTGCCAGGTAGAAATTATGGTTTTAAATTCCTAATTTTAAATTACAAATTTCATCTTTCATCAATCAAAGCCTATTTATTTGTTTTCTTTTATACATCTAAAAATGTGCGTTAAGAAGGAAACTGAAACTCACAGGTCATTTCTCCATTAAGTGGTCAAGTTACTTACTATTTGGGAACAAACAATTGCTGAGATTTCCAGTATCACTTGTAATAATGAAAGCATGTCTGAATTTTTCAGTATATCAATGCAGTCTGTGTATTAACTGTGGTCTTGAACGGGGTTTTTTTTGAAAGGATATAGGAGCATTTCTAGAAGTTATCCATGGATGACAGGAGGTGGTAGGACTCCCTTCTTATAGTACAGGTTTCAAGTAAAGTATTATATAACTGTAGATCATTTCTTGACAGTTCATTTACCATGATGCACTTTGCTTCCTTACAGTAATGGAAGTGACTCAGCCAGCAATAGTACTGGCCAACAGGCAAGGAGTTGCCAGCTTGGTGTGTAACTACAAGCACATTGGGAATGCAAAGGAAATTCGAGTGACTTTGCTCAAAAAGACGGGTGACAAGTTCACTGAAATCTGTGCTTCAACCTACACAACGGAATTTAAAATGTTCAGTGTGGAAGAGGTTATTCAGTGCCATGTTAGCCCGAGCCGAAACAACGTGACCCTTACCCTCACAGGCCTGCAAGCTAATGATACTGGTCTTTATGTCTGCAAGATGGAGCGGATGTACCCTCCACCATACTTCATGAACAAGGGAAACGGAACACAACTCTATGTCATTGGTAAGCCAAGCAGCTTTCCAGTACTCTGATATTCCCAGCTTACAAATGTTGTTGTATGTCTCAGAGATCTTCAGCGTGCTGTTTGTAGGAAGCGAGGCTGAACATTGATTCAGGCTTTGAGAATCATGCTCTTATTCCATCAGTGTCTCCCTGTACACGTGTAACGCAGGTGTATTCATAGACATGCCATGTATTTAGCAATTTATGGATGTTTGACAGCATATGCAATACCATACAGCATACAAGTTGTGTCCTGGAAGTTAGGAATGTCAGTGCAGAAACAGCAAAGAGTGCACATAAAACCTATTTTCACTGGAGTTTGAGTGGGCAGGATAGTATCCTGGGATAGTAAACGGTAGAGAAAAGCAGTGTGGACGTTAATGCTTGACTCCAGGGACTTCTTTATGATGCTCATATGTGATATGAGTTGTGTAATATGATATGTTTTAGATCCAGAACCTTGTCCAGACACTGCCATGTATCTCTGGGTATTAGGAGCTACTGCCTCAGGATTCTTTCTTTACAGCATCATCATCTCAGCCATTGTCGTGGGCAAAGCGGTAAGTCCCATCAACTCACCCCATCCTGCTAATAATACCCTTTGTATGCCAAGAACAAGGAGAAAGGAATGAGAACAGGTGAGAATGTTTGGAACAAATGCACTGGGATGCTCTGGTGCCATTTTACTAGTGCAGTGCAGTACTGATACAATAATGCAAAAGGGGAACTTGCTGGACTTACTATTTAAACTTGTTTATGGCTCAGTTGTGATGCCAGAGTAGCAGAAAACAGTCCACTTATATCAGTTGAACTGATCCTTGACTTAGGTTTGGGTGCTTAGAACAGGCTGGAGTCTTGGATACTTCTGGTATCAAAGGCAACAGTCTTCAAGTGTACTCTGATTTCACACAGCCGATTCACATAAAATCCCAGGATTTGTTTTTTTTACTTTCCTCACTATTTATCTCTTTGCAAAGCAAATGTAAAGAAGCTTCCCCCTGTGACAGGAGGGAATTGTAACTTATAGCATATTTAACTTCACAGCTAGAAACTTCTGCATAAGACAAAGACACAAGAAATGTAAATCTGTTTGCTTCTTTCAGTGGGGGTCTGGAGTGTAGAAATAAAACTGATGTCAAAGCATAAACAAAAATAGTATTTCTGTCCCATATTTTTCAATCTGCTCTTGTCTGTAGAAGCTAAATGAAAAAGTCTGGTGTAAACAGTTTTGAGCCAACACTGAACCCTAATAAGAGCCCCTTCAAAGTGCTAGTTGAACGGCAGGGCTCCATCTTTTCTTAAATGGACCCTTTAACTCCTGATTCTCCCTCCTGTACTCTTAATAGATCTTCTGCAAAGGGAGGTGACCACTTTTCCTGTCTTCCCATATCTTACAGATCCAGAGAAGACGACGTCTCACTACTGGGGTCTATGTGAAAATGCCTTCTGAAAAGCTAGAGAAAAAGGTGATTCCATTTCACATCACTGTTAACTGAAACAAGGAGATGGAGAGCCTGTTTCCTAGCTGGAATGGAGAATCTGCTAATTGACTTAAAGTAATAAAATGTATTGTCTTATTACAAAGGTGTACCGTAAAGAGAGAAAGTATTCTTTGTAACTTCTATAGTTTGGAGGAGAATAAATAGTTTATGCATTAATATTTCATGGTTAGCCCTGTCACATATAAATGGCTATGTTAGGCCATTGATTTTTTGGAGTTGTATTGTACCAATATGTAGTCTATATATATACATATATATGTATAGCATTAAGAGATATTGCTGTTGCAGCTGAACATCTTATTGTCACATTGTGCCATGTCTACCAATTGACTGAAATCCAAACACTATTACTACAGAGGCTTTTGTATCATTGTAAAGTTAATCCTACAGGTCTAAGGGGAAGAGGCAGAAGGGCACACTAATGCACAAAGGAATGCTGTCTTGTTTCCATGCAGTGCTATTTATTGGTTCAATTTCTTGCATTAGTGCTCTGTGCTTCCACAAAGACAATACTGTAGGCTGGCACTGATGATACTGCTGCTCTAAAAGCCTGATCTCAGCCTTTCTCTGGCACTACGACACAGTCGTGCTGTACTGGAATTAACATCGATGATATCTGAGGCAGTGCTGACAGCACAGTTGGAGAGAAAGGCTGCCCAGTAGGAGACCTCTGGGACTGTTGCTGGGAGGATGTTCCAGCTCTGCTGGAGCCTTGAGTATTACAAATGCTAAATTAGCATCTATCCAAGAGTCAGAAATATGTCGTGTGTTTAACTAAGTCTATTTTCCATGAAAATACAGACAGTGTATAATCTTGTTTATTAGTTACGTACCATTCAATAAAAATCTTGAAGCTTTGCCCAAATTCAAGTTCATTTCTTATTCACTATTCTCAGAAGCAACAGGAAGTGGCTACATGTTAGAAAGCAGTGATGACAAGATGAACCTTTCCCCTCTGACCCTATGTTTTGCCCTTCTGAGGAAGCTTTTGAGCTCATGGCAATGCTTAACTTTCTCAGCTCTCCTCCTCAGACGTCACCATTAAAATCCGACAAGTCTTCCATTTGTCTAGTTAGAGCTGATATGTTGTGACTGAAAGATGCTACCAAACACCTTTACATTTCCAGCAAAGTTACTTACTTGCAGAAGGTAACCGTGTCTACTTTGGTGTAGTATCTCCTGTACCTGTTAAAACAAAAACCTAGTTCTAGTTTCAAATCCTGTTTTCTTTGCACCTCTTCAACGCTCACTAAATTCTACTTGAAAAAACAGGGTTTATGGAGTTTAAAAACCATTTGAACCTCCTCACATGCTATCTACTGTTTTAACTCTTTGCTAAAAAATTTCACCTTAGAGCCCCAAAACATGATAGTATATATCTCTGTTCAACAGTTATGAACACATCTTCTTGGCTCCATAACTGTAATTAAATCCTTACAGTCCACTGCACATTCTTGCAGTGGCAGCAGAACACTAAATCTTTTTGGTCCTTCATTTAGCTTTTCCCCCTTTCCCCTTTCACCTCGCATGAGCTCCCACTGTCCAAACAAATGTTCACATTCTTAATTTGTCACCAACTCAGATGTCTGAAGGTGCCAACTGCTTTCTCAGTGTTCACCTACAATTGCAGAACATTAAATAAAAGCAGTATCTGATGATACCACCTTTTTCTGAAGGTGTTTTATTATTCTATCATCAGTCCAGGATTTTTTCCCCAGTTTTCCACCAATCTGGTGTTTTGGGGATTAAAAATTGCCAAAGATCACACAGGTGACCACACTACAAAATGAACAAATTTCTGCCTATTCAATTGCAGCCTACTAAAATAAATGTGTCCTGTGACTGGCAAAGATACATATGACCCACATATCCACTCACTGGAGCTGTAAAATTTTCCAGTGAATTTACTCTGGTAAAGCAAGAATAATTATTCAGGGCAATATTTTTTTTCCACTAGAGGAAGTAGTAGCTCAGACATTCTCTGAATTGTGTATTATTCCTAGTCGGGAACTGTTTCTTCTTTTTTCTCTCCTTTGACAATTCCTATGCACTAGAACCAAATGATTCCTTTTCTTAAGCAATCTAAAAGCACCTCAAGTAAATGATCTTCCAAATCTGTCCCTCCTGCATAAAGGGATACTTTGGGCCCCTATCAACCATCTCATGACATCTGGCCCCAACTGGCCATGGACCTGTGTCACCACAGAATCTGCGTACATTCCAATTCACATTCATTATCAATCATGGTAAGTCTACCATGGTTGGACCTTCTGCAGCCTGGGACTAATCCTTCCCAGTGCAACTGCATTTCTCTAAGACATTCAAACTATAATGATCAGTGGAGAATTCTGACCTAAAAAACTACAGGCTGCTAAATTAGTCAAATAGTGAAGATTATGGGACACCTGAGCAGAAACAATTATTTTGGGTACAGCAATAGAAGCATTTTGTGTTTGCTTCTGCCATTTGTAACTCCTGGTACGATATTTATTAAATATTGTATTGGAAATGACTTTGTTCAAATTCTCTGGCTGTTCTGAAAATTTCTTTTTTCTCAGTAGCTTTCAACCAAGACTTCTTCCAACATTCTTTTATTTTTGCATTGCTGAATTTTCTCTGGCTCTCCTTACTACTGTAGCAGCCTTCCCTGAGCTAAGCATGCATTACCAATTTTGTTCTAAGTCAGGTTCTCATTTTGAATATTCTAGCAGAGTAATAGGTGCACTTCTATAAGCAGATATAGCATTGAAGACTAAAGTGGGATTTCAGTTCAGATTCTATTGACATACTACTCTCATGATTTATATCTGGTACTACAGAGATGAGTGGTGTCTGCCGAGATGTTATTTTTGCCTACCATCTCTGTATGGTCCATAAAGCAGCTAGCTCTGAAGAGTGTAGCACTCAGACCTCAGTGAATTTCCATTCCCCTGATGCCCTGTGCTGTCCTTTAGGACCTTGAGTCCTGTGCTGTTCCCTAATGCTTGGGAGAGTATCTTGCCATGAGCAGGACTCAAAGAAAAAAAAAAAAAAAAAAAAAAAAAAAAAAAGGCTTATGCAAATCGTATATACCAATATATGATTATAGCAGTACCAATATAAAGAGTGTATACTCAGTCACTGAACATCCCAGGGAATGCAATAACACTGAAATACTAACTCTGGGAAGAATATGAAAAACAGAGGCTAAAGGATTTGGTCTCAGAAGAATTTGCAGCTCATTAGAACAGGAATTTTAAAAAGAGGTCAAGGAAGAGTCTCTTTTGATGTCTGCTTTACCCAGACAGGAGAAAGATCAACCTGTTTGAGAAACAGAAACAGTGAGTTTCTGGATGCATCTGTGTGGACATTCACACGTACACTTGCCTGCATCAAAGAAAATGGCATACATACACACTGATATTCTACTTTCATTTTCATCTGATTTTTATATGAGCTATTTTTCTCCCTGCCATTTTCAATTATAAGAGTTCTAGTTGATGAATCAAATGTGTGACAAGAGCTTCCCACTTGGCAATGAGTATCATTGCCTATGATTAGGCAATGAGTCGTCTATCGCTTTAGCATTAGAGATTTTCCTATGAAATATTCAGATTTTCCACTCTGTGGATGAGTATGTGAATCTGAAGTTATTACTTTGTTAAGCCTCGAGATCTATAGGGAAAACTCAGTTATCCTGTTTTCCACAGGTTCTTAACAAATAAGAATAAAAATCAAGGATCCTTGGGCCCTCTAGCTCAGGATAGACCTGTTCCTATCCTTCTTAAATTCTGAACTTTGCTGAGGATACACCTGGACCTAATTCCTGTTTGTTTTTTCAGTAACGAACACTTTTACTGGCCAAGTAACTTCTAGCTAGCTTAATGCATTTCCTGCCTGAATACTAACTTTAAACTTTGCAGCTCTAAAAAGTACGAGTATTTGTGTGGGAGGCTGTGGCAAGGTTTGGAGGCAACACTCTTTGAAGACTGGCTTCTTCCTTTTACTTGAGAAAAGCTATTAATGAGGAGAGAGCCCTAGAAAAAGGAAAAAAAAAAAAAAGCACCTATCTTCCCCATGATGGGAATAATTTGAACCATGACTAAAGAGCTCAGTTTCTAAAGGGACAGACATAAATAGGAATCATATGACGTAGCCAAGAGTTATGTCATGAAATCCAAATCAAAGAAGGCTGGTGTACAGCAGATGGTTTTATGCATTACTAAAAACAATTTATTCTTGACATTTGTAAGCTGCGTGCCTGCTTGAACTCATAAATGGTACTGTGAGCCAGTTTCTCTCACAGCTACACTGTAGAGCCTCTACATTCCTTGGGAATAGAATGTAATTTTGAGTGCAGGCTTATGAATGGGGAAGAAAAAGAGGGGTGGAAGAAGAGGTTAAATTCAGAAAAATGTTGAGCTGTAGAGAAAGAGATGGAAGAATCACAAATACACAGCACCATCCTTCGTTGATTCTGCAGATTCCTGAGCACTTGTCTGTGATTATTCCTGTATTTCTATGTACAGATACTTGGCATTTAAGTGACTGTTCTCATTTTGTTTGAATGTTTTGTTTGATAAAACAACAGTCTTATTTAAGGGTAGTTTTATATTGCATATCGAAGAAGAATGTTGGGGAACTGTGGCATGTTTGAAGATATCAACTGTTACTGACAGAAGATCTTAGTAAGTCAGGCTGGAATGGTTGTAAAAAATTGCCCCTGAAATTAGTTTAATAATTTGTGTTGTTTGCTAGAGAGACAGAGCAAGCAAGAGTTCAGGTACACGACAAAACTTCATTTGGAATCATGAACTATTTTTGTTGGTATGACGACATTTCCATGAAGTAGAAGTTATTAGCTACTAAAAATGTCACAGTTCTTTTCTTTCTTTCTTTTTTAAAATTGAGATTTCTCTCAATTTCCAAAGTCAGCTGTCTTAACCACAGTTGTGGTTTTATGTCTTAATTAACAGCTTTTAGAGATTCTGAAGTTACAGTTGAATAAAAATTTCTCAGTTTCTTCACTGACTTTTTTTCTCTTTTATTCTCTTCTGGCTTTTGTTTTGAAAAAGCACTTCTTTAACACATTCAGTTTGATCTGCTTCATTTTCTGCCCTGGGGTGGGACATCTCTGCACAACAACACCTCAGTCCTGTTCAAACATCACATGATTCAGATGGAGTACAAAACAGTTCAGGTTACTTTTGCTCACTGGAGCAGCAACAGGCAAGCTTTTTACAACACAAATGACAAGACTGAGGCCTTTTTCAAGGTAAGTATTCTACATATTGAAAACAAAATGTGATTGTGGTCAAAATTAGGATTCGAGAACATGAATGAATTCCGTTCTAGTACAGTACTTACTGGCATTCAATTATCTTGCAAACATCCTACATGTTACTTCTTTATTTAACAACATAATTGATAATAAGAAAGCATATCTTACTTATTAGTAAGTAAGCAGTTCAGCAATTAATGAAATATTGATGACTTCAAAATGGAAATAAATGTATTGAGAGCTACTTATTTTCATCACAAACTCATTACAAATAGAGCAGCCATTAGAGTCATCTTTGGTAACACTGAAGGTAACAAGACAACTGCAATTGCAGAAAGTTATCCTGGCACTCTGAGTGATAATTATGGCAGAAACCTGAAGCCACATATCAGGATCTAGACAGTCATCACCTTCACTGGAAAAAAGAATATGCTAAGATATTTTTCTTTCATCACTGGACTGCTTCTGGATTAGTTTTTGGTTGCAAGCAAGACCTTGCTTTTAAGGAAAACTGAATTTCTCCTATAATTACATGATTCCAATAGACAGGAACACCTCCTGTAATATGATATGCATGAAAACTGAGAGCTTGAATTACCGGGTAACATCTGGTTGGACCATACAGCAATGTGGGATGTGTTCATCACTGTTCAGCTCTGCCTTGTGATGCAGCAGCTTGTGTTGAAAGCTGGACAAAAGCAATCAAATGCTTTGTTCTTCCTAACCAGGACCAGTGCCTTGGATGTGCCTTTTCTGTGAGGAATGAACATTAATATTTGCACTGAGAACTCTGGTGGAAGGGATCATCATTTGCATGAAATATATAGGTAGGATTGATGTTTTTACGTAAATACATAAATAAAAATAGCAAATACTCCATACTTTTTTCAACCTACTATCTGAGTGGTCAGACCACAAAGACTCCAACAACTCGAAACACTCAGGCAATAAATGAATCCTGCTTTACATGAAATAGGTTACTCTTAACTTACTACACAATAAGTAGATACCAGTTCCTCTTTTAGAAATTCTTCTTGGGAAGTGTAGATTCCTTGAAGCAGTAATGAAGGGGGCCAGCATAAGAACTGCTTGCTTTTGCTGTTTCCTTCCACAGTGTGAGTGGATTGGCATGTACTATCTTCCACAGTACTCAGTAATGGGCACTTGCATCATCATGAACTGTAAGAAATATCTCAACCTCCTTCTTTGCTGTGAAAATTCTCATTAAAGGTCTCTGTTGGCCTTCAGCCAAGCTACAGAGACCTCTATGTGCAGGTGTTTGAGGAAAGCTGAGGTGTTTGAAGTTCTGTAGGATTTCAGGTAAGATTTCTTTTATTGTTCTATGTTTTTAGAGTCTGCATTCTTAGCTACTAGACAGAGTGTTCAATTGCTGCTATTGTCATCTTTTTACTTCATTTGAACCAAAGCAAATACAACAAACTGGTGATTCCTTTACCTGTTCTAGAAACAATGCTAGGTGGTATCATGGAAAAATAAAACCTGCTCTAATTTATTTGTGTCATGCAGATTAAAAAACTTTGATGCCATTAACTTGTTGAAAATGGGAGAAATAATTTGGGGGGGGATGAGAAGAAAGACCTAAAAATATCCTGCACCTGAAACTGTTATAAATTGTGGTATGTTAGCAGGACTTGATCAAGATCAGAAAGCAAAACAGTTCATTTCTCTGTAACTTATCAAATCCTTCTGGTAAATGACACTCTGGAAACATTCAATAGCTTCATAACCAGCTGACTTAATGTTTTATATGCAGGAAAGATGGCTAGAACAGCAGTAATCAGCAGAATACATTGGTTTCATAGTTGAGCTTTGGTGAGGTGCTACATTGTGTGGGTAGCATTTATAAGAGCTCTCTCATTTTTAATTCTGCAAAGATGACTGTCTGCTTCACACATCAATATTTTCCTTTCTCTTATAATACAAAACTAATTCACTATATTGCGTTTTATTTTGTGACTATCCTTTTGATCTGCACTTTATAGTACTCTCTCATTAAAACAGAACATCTTTTAAGTTCTTTTCTCTACTCAGCTCTTTTCAATAATGTGATGCAATTATACCAATAGGTTCCAAACTCCTGTTACTTGCTCTCATATGCAAACAACAGACACATACCCTGTGTAAAAATTCTTCAGATAAATGTCATTGCTTATATCATATTTTTCTAATTATATTTTTCAGATGAGCTGCCATTGTTTCTCATGCTTTTTAATTAAGAAGGACCAACCTTCCATATCAGTTTTAATAAATATAGCAATTGCTCATCTACCCCTGACCACAAAGTACTGGTTGTTCTGTCATGGGGGTAGATAAAGTTGCTTCACTCTCAGGTTTCGGATGCCTCAGAGTGAAACGTACTTTAAACATCTGCTTTACAGTTCCTGGAACTAAGACAGTCATAATCCTAAGTGTAGACACGTATTTCCTCTCTCCTCTTTCAACAGTGGAAGATCCATGGGACCAGATTGCTAGTGAATATATGAAATAGTTAGAAGGACAAATGAGGGGACACAGGATGTCTTACTCAGTAGCTTGATGGCATGCAGAGGAAGATAACATCCTGCATGGCACCTGAATGGAAGCCAGGATGCAAGAGGAAGATCCTGGAGGAAGTGAGAGGTAGACAGCCTGTCTGTGCATGGCACAAATCTCATCTGTAAATGCAGTGCCTTCATAAATTGTCTGGAGCACAGGCCTTATGAGGAGTGGCTGAAAGAGCTGGGATTGTTCAGTCTGGAGGAGGCTAAGGGGAACCTTATTGCTCTCTATAACTACCTGAAGGGAGGTTGTTTTGAGCTGGGGGTCAGCCTCTTCTCTCATGTAACTGGTGATAGGAATAGAGGGGATGGCTTTAAGCTGCAACAGGGGAGATTTAGGCTGGACATTACAAAATACTAATTCTCTGAAAGAGTGGTCAGGCAGTGGAATGGGCTGCCCAGGGAGGTGGTGGAGTCACCAACCCTGGAGATGTTCAAGGAATGTTTGGACATTGTGTTGAGGGACATGGTTTAGTGAAAACTATTGGTGATAAGTGGATGGTTGGACTGGATGATCTTGTAGGTCTTTTCCAACCTTGATGGTTCTATGATTCTGTGATTCTGTGAAATGTATCAATATAGAAATAAACATATGAAATACACATAGCTATACACTGCACATGCTTGAAGGCTTCCCAAGCTATCTAAGCCAACATTTCATCAAAAAAGTGAAAAAAAATGTCACATTCATAGTCTTGCACCTGTTCTGAAATAAAACACAAATTGGCTAAAAAATTAAATGTTTCTGTCTAGTTACTAGAAAATAGCTCCATGTTTTGCTGAAATGCTGTTTTCAGATCTTTCAGCATGAAACTGATGCTCTGATGATATGTGATCACAAGAGATACCATGACAATTTTGTACCTGTAAAGCGTTTAAAGAGAATGTTCCAACAAAATCTGAAATCCAGCCATCCTACAAGTCATATGGAGCTCATTTTAGTTCCTGACATAATTTGTTCACTTGTGTATGCATGAGCAAATGGCTGCCACTCTCCAGTGGTGAACTGGTCCTATTAGTCATTGGAAACTTCGTAGGGAGAATGATTATTTATTTAAAAAGTGTGTGTGTGTGTGTAGATGTGCGCAGCAGCTAAGCTATTTTTTGACAATAATTTCCTTGAGTCAAAATTAGAATTTCTGCACAGTGCCAGAGACAGGAACATGAAGAGCCACTAGCCTGAAGGTTGTGGTAGTCAGCTGGGAAGAGAGACACGCAGACTGCTGCTTCCTTGCCTGATCCCACAACAAAGGAAAGGAACATGCTCAGAACACTGACTGTCCTAGGAGGTTGCTCACTCTCTCTGTACTTTCAGAGGAAAACTTTCAAGGCCAGCATGTTTTCCTGATTTTTACTGCAAAACTCTGAGTGGTTGCAATTTTCTGTGATACAGAATGGGAAATTCTTATTGTGGAGCACAACAGTTATAATAGTAAACACCATGATAATTTATTTGTTGTATTAAAGCTCTCTAATGTTTTCTTAAGAGAATATGTTGTTAATACTGCTGTGTTACAGCATGGATCAACATCAGATTTAGTGATGAGAACTATGAATCTATGTCTTGCAGAAGAACTAAGAATTGCTCTTTTCAACAATTTGGGGACACTTAAAAGTTCTTCACACAGCAGAAACTGGTTAAAAATTGTCTAGTGGTGGTGGCCCTGCCTATAGCAGGGTGTTGGAACTAGATGATCTTAAAGGTCCCTTCCAACCCAAGTCATCATGTCATTTTATGAAAACTCTTAATCATTGTTCATTCTCATGCAAGAAGGATCGCTGATCTGAAAACTCATACATCTTGTATTGACAATTTTTGTGCTGCCAGATAGAAAGTTTTGAATTTTATCTGTGCTGGTAATACCCTGTTTACTTGTTCTGTCATCCTTTCAGGTCACACACACAACTTTCAAGTCGTGTATTATTTCACAGTTTTTAGGTATTTAAGCATGAGATACTGTAGATCATCTATTTGAAACTTTTTACATCTCACAGATTCAAAATAAATCAGCCCATGTTAACACACTTGTTATGAGAACACCAGAAGTTGTTTAGTTTTGTGGTAAGACAACACGTAATCAGTATCTCTTAGATGTATTTTATATGTGGTAATACTATTTGCAATAATCAAGAAGCGTACAGTATAAATGAGTACTAATAAAATAGTATTTGCTTTACAGTATCTCTAGCTCTCACTGAAGACCAGACATATCAGGCAGAAGCATAGGTAGATAGATACTGCAGCAGTTAAATAGATGGTGATTTCCACCTCTGGATTCCTAGGTGGTGAAACAGAAAGCCTTTCCCCTTTGTTGTTTCTGTTGGAAGGGGTGAGTCAGGATGAAACCTAAAACTTATACAGACACATCATAGAGAATTATGTGCACAACAGTACAGACGACTGGAACAGAGGCATGGAGAATCGAATGGTTGAGGTGGGTAGGCACCTCTAGGGTTTGCCTAGTCCAAACTCACCTGTGCAAAGCAAGGTCAGTTGCTCAGGGCAGTGCCTGGCTAGGTTTTGAGTACCTCAAGGGATGAACACCCCACACCTTCTCAGGGCAGCCTATGCCAGTGTTTGACCGCCCCCAGCAAAAATGTTTTCTTACATTTAGGTGGAATTATTTCTTGTCCTACTTCTATTACTATTTCTTGTCCTGTTGTCACTGAGCACTGAGAAGAGCCTGGTGCTGTCCTCTTTACCTGTGTGTTGCGCTGACCCAAGTATGGAAAAACATGAATAGGATGCCTCTTGAATTTTCCCTTCTTAAAGGTAAACATTTCCAGTCTCTGTGAAATAGCCCTTGCCATACACATGAAACAAGAAATGAATATAATGGACCACACATCGAATCTCCACTTCAACATCGACTCTAAATGCTGCAGTTCCACTGGTACATTCTTCCCTCACTGGAACATCTATAAACCAAACGTTTTTGCATTTGTACTCTTGCTCCCCAGGTTTATATTTGGGAATTCATGATAATACTGGAATAACACGGATGCAAATTGCTTTCCTCTAGACAATTGCACCTGTAAGTATTTATACATATATATTTGCATATGTCTAAGTGTGATGTACGTAACATAAGCAACATCTTGGGTGTACAATTAACCAGTTAGACTGTTAGGAGATGATACTTTCTACTTACTTTAAGCAGATTGTCTGCAGGCTGCTCATGGAGCTCTGTGATCATTTTTTGCAAGGTTGATTGCTTCCTCTTTCTGTACAGAATACAGCCAATTGTTCCTACCACCAGTTGTGTTGCAGGAGATGTTGTGTTACACAGGTGAGCTGGCTGGCCTGTAAGGTAAGTGGCAGATTAGTTGAGAACCTGGAGTTGTTGAGCCACACAATCACAAAAAGTAGCACCTTTCCCTACAAAGCAATTATCCCACTTGGAAGGCATTGCAATGCCGTGACCTTCAAACAAGATGGAGTATACTGTGTATTTTAAGTTTTGATGTTATTTATCAAACCAAATTGCAATTTGCTATCACAGACAGCAACAATGAGAACATAAGAATATAACCGAGCCCACAGCAAGTCAGACTAACGATGTTATGTTTCTACTATCCACTTTGGAACAGTCACCAAGAGCTGATGTCTGCGAAGAGTATAACATGGAAAGTTTGCTATGAAACATCCCCAGAATATTGCTTTAGCTTTCCTTCACCAACAGCTCAGGAACTTCACAAGGTGGTTTCTGTATATTTAAAAACCTTGAGTGATTTGTCTTCCCTGGATTCACACTGTCACTTTTTGAATTCCTGAGAAGCCTTGAACCCAAGTAAACAAAAATGCTCAGCTGTTCTAGTCATTCGGATCCTGTTCTGATCTGTTCATCATATTGTATAAGAAATGGAAAAACTTGACAAAAACACCAATGGCCCTGAGAATGGCACAAAATATCAGTGGTAGTTTTCAAAGTTTGGAAACAATGAAATGTTTCTTTTTTTAGATGAAAAACTTTAATGTTTCCATTTCAGCTAGAATTATTTGTAACTATATCGTATAAAGGTAACTTAAAAAATCACCACTTGCTCCTCAGTAAACCACTAACACTAATCATCCAACTACGAAAACATGACTAGAAGGAAAGATGCAAATGGACAAATTAATTTTTTCCCCTTCGGTTCCTTTCTTTCTCAAAGAAAAAAGGCACCAAAACCAGTCCATCACGCAAGCATTACAGAGCCCTCACTGATGTCACTAGAAACAGCGTAACCACAGCAACCCTATAAGAAATAAAGTGGCGTGACCGGCTTTGATTTTTTTCTTCTTTTTTTTTTTTTTTCCTTTTTGTTACTGCTTTGTTCTTACTAAGCTCAGAAGAAATAAAAAAAATGGCTTAGTTCCTGAATCAACATATAATGCCTAAATCAATATATTGTGCCTAAATCAATAATATAATTAATTAAGGACTTGAATCCCATGTTTTGTGGATTGCATTTACAAACAATCTAATGCATTTGCACACTTCTCATCATACTATGAACACCAACAAAACAAGCAGTGGTTATGCGTTCCTGGGGCACAACAGGCATCCCTCAGCATCAGATGGAAATAAGTCTTAAAAAAGACCTGAGACCATAAATAAATGTATAAATACATCCAAGAGTACCTTCGAAGAGGTATTCAGCAGTGTCTAAAGGGATACTTTTATTAAAGATGGGATAGTTAAGCTAATAAAAACATCAGTAGCAATACTTATCTCTGTGGCATGTACTGAATACCACTTTGTCACTAATGTCTTTCCAGTAGCCCAGCATTGCCTTTGCTGGTGCAATACAGCACTGTCTAAGCAGAAAGAATTATAGAGACTGACCAAGGCAAGCAGTTGATTTTGAAGACAAGGGAGAAAGGATTTATGCATGTAAATTTTCAGTAGTCAACTGAAGCAAAGGGATGAGCAGCAGATCCATAAACAGATTGAAAACAGAAAAAAAGGAAATTTTCACATCAGGGCTAGCTGAAAATACGTAGCTCCATTTTTGGCCTGGTGGGAAACTGAAGGCAGCTCCCAGCCAGAAGGATGTTCCCGGGGAATTATTAAGTTTAGCCTTGGGAAAAGTGCTATGATTAAAGATTAGATACTAAAGTAACATTAATGCTTAACAGCAACATGAACAGAGCAAGAACCAGGAGACACCAACTTTCACTTTTTCTGATAGTCATCTAAACAATTTAGGAGAGTATGAACCTCAGGGTAGGCGTACCAGATGAGAACAAAAATACTTAAAGTCAAGTATCTTGTCTCCCAGGTAAGCATCCAGCAAAGAATGCTTAGTGGGGAACATAAGGATATGGTAATGCTATCTCACAAGCTAAACAAATTTGCAGGTCAAAGACTTTTCTAGGATTGATGTCTTTGTAACTCAGCTGATTAAGATGAGGACTCAGAAAATCCAGGACTTGTCAGTATTTGTATTAGCAACATGGACACTTCTATTTCCCCAGCTTCATTACTCTGCAGGAGGCTCCAGCAGATGCTTGGTGTCTCCTCTGGATATGGGTGTAGTGTGCTGTGGCTCAGTCAGAGCTGCTTGAGGCTACAGACCCCAAACAGAGGAAGCACTTTGGCTAGAACAACAAAAGCACCCCTGAGCAAACTTTCGCTTTTTACTATTAGTAACCACATAGCTGAGATTAGAGACCAAGAGTAAAGAGCCTGTTCTTTAAGGTTTGCTAGCAGTCTATCACAGGCATGCAGGGAGCTGCAGGTTTCTATATGATATATCCACATCTCCCTGGGCCAACTCAATACTAGCCGTGAACAGCTTAGGCTGAGTAGAGCTCAATAAGGATTTATCCTGAGAACGAGAGAGTTTGCAAATCTACCCTGAAGTGTATAAAGTGTGCACTAAAGCCACAGAATGACAGCTGGTCAAGATAGGAGTTGAGCAGCTGCAGAGCTAGCTGAATTTGCTATGGATGCTCTGTATTGGCCCTACTGACTTTTGTAACTTGCATTCCCTGCAACTTATTCCGCTTGTTCTCTTAGGATGAAGTCCCTGAGAATCAAACTGATATGGACATGGTAATGTGTTAATGTGGAGCACCATTCAAATAAGGAAGAATGTTATTGCTGTGGTTCAGAAATGAAGAAATTGTGCAACTTATAATGCTTGTTTCTCAGGGGCATTCAGAGGTGCATGATGGCTGGGAGCTTCAGTTGTGAAATCTGGAGTCTTTACACAGAATCACAGAATCATTAAGGTTAGAAAAAAACAGAAAGATCATCTAGTCCAACTGTCAGCCCATCTCCATTATGCCCAATAACCACATCCCCCAGTGCCACAACTACACAATGTGGCACACGAGTCATGACTGCTCCACTGGGATGTGAGTTGGTGCCCTTGGCCATCATACTTGCACAAAGGAAGAGCCAACCAAGCAGAGGTAATATCTACACTGATGAGGATAAGAAATTAATTACTCACTGGATCTCACTGAGCCAAGGTTTTCTGAGACCAACTTCTAGGATGTATTTGAGGAGCATTAGCCATTGAATATAAAATACGAAGGGAGGAGGAAAGAGATGAAGAGGTATACTTAACTACCATTGTCTCGATGTCCATATTCCTCCACTGCTCTACAAGTTCTGCAGTTGGTCCCACTACCTTTCAGCAGGTGGAGGAGGTGCGTGACAAAGGCCAATTCATGAGAATATCCTCTCATAGTCTGTAATGTCATCAGGGTGAGTAAGTGATGTTTTAGAGTAGTCACTTCTTCAATATTTATGCTCTCTAGAAACACAGATATCTGATTTCTATTGTTTTGTTCACTGTCATTCTAATTTTTACTCCAAATCCTTTTTTTTTTTTTTTTTTCATGGTGACAGCAACAAAGCTGGCTGCAAAACGGGCACTTCGACCCTTTCCTTATAGTGAAATCTGAAAGAACAGAAGTCTTTTAACCACACTAAAAGCCACGTTTCACTGGATTAGAAGTAGGCTGGGACAGATAAAAAGCACATCAGAAGAGTTTATGATCAACTTGCCTCCCAGCTCCTCAGTCTTGAAGTCTGGTTTTTGCTTGCAAGTTTAATGTTGGTTAACTCACTGACTTCCTGAGTACCAGAAAACTCAGTTGTGTTCTGTATGATCCTTGGGGAGTTCCTCTGGCCACCCTGGAGGCAAAGCTGCCTTCCTTTTCTCTTCTCTATAATGTTTTCAAGAATGCAAGAGTAACACCTTTGCAGTTACTTCCTTGCTGCGTTTCCCTGGTAGCTGACATTCAGTGGTCCCTTCAGCTCTTCCCTGTCCACAGCATATTCATCTGAGCTGTTGCCACCTATGTACCCTGCAGCAGTTCCCAGCCAAGCCTTCCCTCCTGGGGGAGGCACCATCAAAGGCACCATCTACCAGAACTGCTCTCACAGAGGCTGCGCCTTTCCTTGGCACGGGCAGGGCAGCCCCCTGCCCAGAGCAGCTGTGTACCCGCAGTGCAAGTGCCCTCCTGCTGCAGCCTCCGGGTCTGCCATGCACACTGGAAAAGAAGATGATGCCTTTGATCTCTGGAGTCTCTATGGGGCTGCACAAAACTTTTTCTGGTCAGGATCCAGAACCCATGATCACTGTAACAGAATTCATCTTGTTATCAATTTATTTTGCATCCCCAACTTTGTAGCAATGCCAGGATAAGGTATTAGCATGATTTTCTTTCTCGTTCTCTTGAGGATACTATTAAATGTGTGTTTCTCTGGGAGAATTCTGTCCTCTTTATCAGTTTAACAAGTGCGGGCAGTGCCACATACCCCCTTTAACTCGTTTTGCATAACAGAAGTTTCCAGATCTTGTATGGTCGCACAAGCTGCACCGATCAGGAATGAGCACACGTTTAATCTTACCAGTTAACTGCTCTGATTTCAACAGGGTTATCAACGTAGCTAGATTCTGGAATCGTTACTGATAGCGCAGCAAGGAGGCGCGCTTCCCGCTGAGGCCGCCCTGCTCTGGACGCAGCCCCTCCCCTCAGCCGCCGCTGCGCGGGAACCCGGCCTGCAGGGCGGGAGCGCGTGCCGGCAGCGCCCCCGTGCGGCCTTCTGGCGACGGTGCGAGCCGTTGGCCGGGCTGCAACTCGAGCCCCCGCCCGGAACACCCCGCCCGCGGCTGCTGCTTCTGGCGGTGCGGAGCGCCTGGGACTGGCAGCCAGTGTCCGGGGCGGAGGGCGGGCTGTGAGCCAGGGCTAAACCGCGAGCACGGGCTGTGACGGCAGCGAAGGGGACATGACCACAGTCTGACCCAAAAGACTCGAAAGATAGATTTGCAAAACGGAAGCAGGCAGCAGCATGGGTGTCCTAGGCCACCTCCTTGTTGCTGTTAATCCAAGCCTGGGTTGTGCTGTTAGACCCGTCCTTGCGGTTTTCAGCACGTCGTTTGATTTCTCCCTTGTGTACAAGAATGCATTGCAGCTTCGGGGGCTATCTCTCTAGGGGAGACCTCCCCTTCGCTATGCTGTCAATGCAAGAGCAGCAAAAGTTTACCTTTATAACGTAATTACATCAGTGCTGAGATAAAAGTCACACCACAAACCCCAGCTACTACTACAGCATGCAGCTCTTTCAGCCCCAGCCCCTCCAAGGCAGCTGACCAGATAACCACATAACAGGAGTCCCTGCCCTACTGCAAGCTTTGAAACAGTTGGGGTGTGAAAATGTTAAAGAATGTGTTTAATTCATTGCTGTCACACACACAAGAGGATTAAATTCAAATCCAAGAGCAGAATCACTTTCATGGTCACCCATCTCAACTGCAGGTAGCTCCACATGCATTGTAGTGCTCCGCACAAGATAAAAACTGTCGGTGTTCCCATGTATGCACTTCATTTGCATTTTGTATATTTATTGCCCACAATGGAGGACCTCCCTTCTGAAGCCAGGTGTAAGCAGTACTGGTGACAAAGTCCCAGGCAGCAGCATGATGGTCGCAAAAGAAGTGCAGTGGCTTCAGAAGGTATCCTCCTCCCTGATACAGGCTGGCATAGCAATAAGGGTCAGCAGTGCACATGAAGACAGGCTGTGTGCAGCACGGCTGTTCTACATGCGCATCTCCTGCACACTCAGGCATACACCATTCTGAGATGCCTGCTGTTAACAGTCTGCTTCCCAGAACAGGTGGCTGTCACCTTGACAGGACACCTTCCACTACCATCTCAAAGACCTGTAGGCCAGGCCACCAGCATATGCATGTTGACCTTCACTGGGCCATGCATACCTATACTCATGATCCCGGAGAAGTTATTGGGTACCTCGTTAGGTAAATGTGCCCCACAGGGCACTAGGGCTAGACCCACTAAAGCCCACCAGCTCTTGAGATCAGCTGGAGGGAGTCTTTTGCCTAAATAGCCCCTCAGGACCTTCAGCCAGCAGGCACAGAAAGAGCCACAGGACCTGAAGCAGCGGGGAGGCAAATTGCATTTGTCATTTAGCTCCTATCGACTGAATTTACCGCATGGACAGTAAATTAGCATAGAGTCATATCACAGAATTATACAATGACTTAAGTTGGACTGGACCTTAAAGGTCATCCAGCTCCATCCCCCTGCCATAGGCAGGGCTGTCACCCACCAGACCAGGATGCCCAAGGTCCCATCCAATCTGGCCTTGAACACCTTCAGGCATGGACACACAATTTTTTTCTTCTTTCAGCAAAGTCTATGACAATGAAATATTCTCAAGCGCTATCTGAAAATCAGTGATACATGGGTAACTGAGCTAGTGCCAAGATGCAAGGCCATGCACACACCCAAAGGGGATTTTGCCCCAAGGTCTGCTTTGCAGGGAGGTACTTGCATGCCCTGGATCTGAAATGAGTCCTGGTATCCTTCTGTAATGCATTGCTCACCAGAATATTGCTGTGTGCCCCATGGAAAACAGCAGAGGAGGCATCAGAACCAAAAAGGGAACACATGAGCTGCATTGCAGGTTGAAACCTGTATGTCCTCAGTGACTGCAACTTGTTTACACACCTAACAGGGAATGATGCTAATGGGGAGAAGGATGTAAAGCCATCACAGAAACTTAAAAATAGCACAGTGGAAATCATTTCTCCTCTCCTCAATTAGAAGAATGGGAAAGGAAAGGACAGCAGTATGGAGGCTTTCTGTTCCAGGGTTGAGGGAATGACCAAGAGTCATGAGAATGTAGGCCGGACACTGAAGCACAGGATAAGAAGCTGCAGGAAACAAGACACAATTTGTGCCACTGTGTCTCCTCACAGTTTCTTGTGCACCACCTGTTCCTCAGTGGTAGGGCAGTTTCAGAAACAGAAAATGTCTTGACTCTGTGTAAGCACTGCTCGGCAACAATTAAAACATCTCAGTTATCTATGCTGCTTTCATCTGAAATTCAAAGCATCGCACCATGTGAGCTACTATAAAGAATTAACTCTACCCCAAGAAAATCCAGCATGCAAGTTAGAAGTGAGATATGAGGAAAAGGAATTTATCACTCAGATAGTATTTATGGGGGTGAGATTATGTAGAAAGAATGTAGCCTTGGGGCAGGAGGAACCACATTTCAGAAGAGAGTTACTGCACATGCTGGAGGGCAGCTTCTGCCTGAGGAGGGGGTGGAGAGCAGCCAGGGACCATGAGGTTAGAGGAGGAAAGAAGTGAGATCTGAGAGGAAAGTGTGGATTAAAGACAGTGAAAATCAAAATGAAGGAAGAAGAGAAATGAGTGAAAATGGAAAAAGGAAACACGTGTTTGTGACCAAAGTACTTAGTGATAGGAAGCGTGTTGTGGAAAAACAGACTGCTTGTTCCCAGGTGGTTAACTGCAACCAACAGTAGTATTTGTAAGAAACATTTCTGGTTGCAGTCACAGTGTCTTTGTAAAGTAGGAAAGCACTGACAGAAGAGAGAGGCAAAGTTGGAAAGAGTAAAGAGGTTGAAAGGCGACAAAGGATCTTGTTGGTGTGGGACTACAAGGTGAGCATCTCTCACACTCAGCCCTGAATGCTGTGTCTTTTAGCTTGAGAACACACACTGAGTGCCCCAGGCTCTACTGGCTCATCATCAAACACCATCTGAGAAAAATATATATATATTATTGTGATCAAATTGCAGAATGCTGCCAGATATACCCTAGAGGGTACCATGGGCTGGATCATTTTGAAACAAAGGAAGCAGTGTATTCTAGCAATCCCAAATTTACTGGGACACAGAAAAGGAGAAGGTGTAGCTCCAGATTTGAGCATGAAAGAACCAAAGAAAGAGAACAAATACAACATGTTTACTGGACAGCAGAACTTGCTCCAGTTGTTATACCTTCTGCCAATTAAACTCTCACTGCAGGAGGGAATGCAGTTGTTATTTCTGCACTGGGGTAACTGATAAGGTCCCTGAGAGAGGAGGGCAGAAGTGAGCTGCACCAGAACAGATATATTGGTTATAAAAAAAAAAAAAAAATCACTATCAAAATGATTTTTCCTGGCACAATGTTAAATTTTGAAGAAAGGCAACATATTTTTGATTCCTAACAACCCTTACTTGCTTTAAAACTTGTTTTTACAGAAAAATAGCTAAAAGTAGAGGAAAAAAAAAAAAGAGTAAATCTCTCTTCAGGTGAACAAATCTTTAGCAGTAGAAATGAAAGAAATTAAATCGCTGTTTGAAGAAGAATAAACCAACAAGGCAAAGTTGGAGACAATCTGTAACCCTGTCCTATTATTATTCACAAGTTATTTGGTACCACTGTATGAGCATTACAAAGACATCAATCTCAGGCACTAGAATTACACTTTTGCATTTTCTAGCAAATGTATGACAGTCAGGAATGCTAAATGCATCTAATTCATTAAACATCATTTAGAAACTGTTTTTCCAATGTGTTATGTGCCCTAAAATTAGTATTACAGACATAACAAATAACCAGTTGTAAATGGTTGTAGAACATTTTACCCTAGAGGGTCCTAAGGCATTTCCTGGATACAGATGGATCACAGGCCAGAATACAGTGTGTACCACAAAAGCAGGGAGGGAGGGAGAAAAGCTTCTGACCCAAGGCCCTGGGGCACTGAGTTAGTTCTTCTCTCAAAAGTTTCTCACGTCTGCACAGAGCAAGCCAGAACATCAGGGTGAAAGTCTGACATAAGTGAGCCTCCAAGATGTCACAGGGATGAATGAATCCTTCTTGCTACCCCAATCTGGTCTTCCACCAAATTCCAGGACCGGGACTGAGAGGAGCTTCCTGCTCTACTGGATACAAGCTGCCACATGGAGCAGCACCACCAGCTTTGGCGGGGGAAGCCTGGCCAGCAGCAGCAAGCACACACATACTGTAAGCTAACTTAAGTTAGAAGTCTCTGATCAATGGCTATCTGCAGGAAGTATGTTGTCGATGGCAACAGCATCTATCGTGACAGATTTAACCAGAAGTAACTTTTGCGGAAGTCGACATCAAAGGTAATGTAAGAGTATCTTTCATCTTCCTGTCTGTGACAGCAAGCCATGAGATAGGAAAAAAATAAGCAGTAAACTCCACAGGTGTGGGCGACAGCTAATGCTGACATAGCTGTAACGCAGTCAGGGGTTAAATAAAAAGGTCCTTCTGATTATCATATAATTTCCCCCTTTGCCCACAAACCACTTCCTTTTCTACCCATGAATTCTTCTCCATGTTCACAGCAGACAGAAAGCTGATGTCTCTGTGTCAGGCAAGCATGAAGTCAGTTGCAGTAACTTTCTGTCTCCTCTGCTTTCAGTTTGGAGCCTTGTGTGGTAAGTAAGTAGTATTTTGGATTATTCTCCTTGTTGTGATGTTTTTACGGAATATAACCTCCCCAGTGAAGGAAGAGAGTAAATGAGATGTGATAGCAAGAGGCTGGAGAAATTACAATAATTAAGGGAAACAGCTACAAAAAGATTGCTTCCAACTTTAAGATCTGTAGGGCTAGTGGGAATAGAATTCTTGCTAGCACAGGGTGTTTAGGCTGAAACAAAGAAGTACAAGTTTTCATTGTTTGTATTCTGTAGCTCGTCTGCTCAGTGTTATCCTCTAGCTGTTTAGACTGTTTAGACTTCCATTGCTGGGCACAAAGTCTTATAGCAGCATGACAACAAATAGCTTAATAACAAAACCTAAGTTATTGATATAAATTGTGGTCATGTTTGGGCAGGGAATTTTTGTACTGTGAAAAATGTCTATAGCATGCAAGAGTGGACGAGATCATTCTGATGCAGGCTTGAAACGTGGAATGACTTAAAAGGAGGTATAACTTTTCCAATGCTGTGTTTAAGAGACTGGGTCATCGTGCCAATCTCATCTGGCCATAAACGTGGATGTAGCATTTTGCGAAGTTCAGTGTTTCATCACAGCTATACAGAGTAAAATACCAGAGGTCACATTTATCTGTGGCCCCTCTGAAACCTACGTATTTCATGGCCAGCATGGTATTATACTTGGTATAAAAAAATCGAAAAGTTGGGTTAAATCACAGGGAAGGAGAATTGTGGCAAGTATCTCTAAAAGGACACCAGCTGTTGTATTTTTTTCTCTCAAAAAATTATCTTGAAATCTATCAGCTAAAACATCCTCTCAGTTTCTCAGGTAATCAATTTAGCAGCTGTACTTGACCAGAATGCTTCTACATGTGGCTGGAGCCATCTAAAATGCAACTTCCTGTAGGAAGAAATAGGCTGCAATTCTAAGGGTGAAATAATTGTTCTGCTTGATACTGGCGTTTCCCCCTTCTTTCTCTCTTCCTTCCAACCCAGAGGATACAACTTTGGGCAGGGCCTGGTATAAGAGCGGATGGCAGGAGACAGAGATTGTTTCCAGTGAGAAGTGGTGTTTCTCACATTTTTTTTCCTTACAGTGCTTTTGGTATAACAAGTACTAATTATTATCATTATTTGTAAAAAGAAAAGGACTGTAAAACATGAGCCTGATGTAATACACATTAGCACTATCCCCTCATTTATAGAGTGAGTTAGCTTTCTGGAATTGTGGCAGATTTTTGGGAGTAAAAACAGAATAATCTATGAGGGTGTTTATTTGTGTAGTTTTTAGCAAGCTCTACTTCTGAGCTGTGGATTTTGATTTCAATGTAAATAGCTCACAGAAGGTGATATATAAGTGTGTATATATGTACTGTGTAATTTGGTAACCCAACTGTGATCAAGAAATTTTAAGTGCATGAAGCCTCTTACGTAGATGAACACTGGCATTGGGATTTCAGAATGTGGAGCTGTAGGACTCCACAGCACATGAGGCTCTTGGCTCTGAAAAGTTGTACGTGAGCTTTTTCAGGCCAACATTTGCAAGGCATTACCGCTGTTTACCCACAGATCTCTGGCTGTCAGGGGGAAACAATGGTCATTTCCCAGAAGGGTGTCTGAAATACCACCAGCAATAGATCCTGTGATAGTGGTATATTTTATAACTGTTTCCATATTTCACAACAGATCTTATACCTTAAAAATAATTCAGATGATAGTTTCTTTGAGTAATTTTGGCCGTTGATAGCTTTGCCCTAAAGCACTGCTTTCCTCTCTTAACCTCTGATTCTCAAATGATAGGAGCATGTTAATTTCAGGTTTATGACTGATTACACTGAATTGGTGGTATTATCTCTCAAAATGCCTTGAAAGGCTGAATAACTGTAGCTGCATAAAATAAAACAATATACAAGCGATATAAACAAAACTGTAAAAACATTGTGCAATTTCATTATGTGTTTAGTAATAACGAAGCAGAAGTGCTTGTTTTAAAAGTGGAGTCTGCACCATACTCGATCATTTTCAGAGGCAAACACATCCAAGTGAAATTATGCTTGTTCTTTTAATCAGATAATTAGTTTTCTGAAAGTTGGGGCAGGTAAAACAAAATGCAAGTAAACCAAGCAAGAATACTTTATACTATTCTCCTACCCTAAAATTCATGTTTTAAAATTAATCTTCTAGGACCAAAATGTACAATGGATCTTGATATTTGCAAATAGCATTGGGTCTGCCGAAGAGCAATGACAAAGCTCAGAGTTGCAGTCCCATTAAAATGAAAATAACCCGCCTTTCAGTGGCCTCCATGTCCAACACCATTACCACAGAAATTTCAAAGCTTCAGCCAAAGTATTTCCTGCTGTAGTAAAGATGAAAGTAAGTAAGTCTATCAAAGCAGATGAGATGGACATATCTGTTATCCAGGTAACCTCATAGAAATCTACATGACTGTAAGTACACATATACTATGTGTATGCAAGTGTGTATACGGATGCATACACACATACACACACACTTTCATAGTTCAGCGTAACAAGACATTACCCTCATATACAGGTTCATCTTCTGGATTCACTTGACCACACGATCTTCTTGACATGAGGTGAGCTAGGGACATCTCTACACAACACCAGTGTGACACTTCTATAATATCAATGAAAGATTTGTTTCCTCTTATCTCAAATTCCTTGTTGTGGATTAACCCTGCAAGTGGCTCGGCACCACACAGTTGTTCGCTCGCTCCCCCCTTCCCAGTGGGATGGGGGGGAGAATCAGTGAAAAACAGGTAAACTCGTGGGTTGAGATAAAACTAATTACTAAGATAGAGAAAAGGAGAAGGATAATAGTTATGGCTGTATATCTACGTATGAGTGTATATGACAAGCGATGCACAAGTGATTGTCGCCACTCCCTGACCGATGACCAGCTTGCCCCCTGAGCAGTGAGAGAGAACCAGATGTACTCCACCTCCTTCAGAACTCCTTCTGCACCATGTCATATGGTATGGAATATCTCTTTGGATATGAGTCAGCGGTCCTAATTCTGTTCACTCCCAACTCCTTGGACCCATCTCTGAGAATGGCCTTGGCTCTGTACAGCAGTGCTTAGCAGAAGCATTGAATGCCTGTGTGTTAACAACATTGTCTTCCACCCAGAATTAAAAACATAGTATCATACCAAACACTCTGAAGAAAACAATTCCATCCCAGCTACAGCTAAGACACTTCTTGTATTACAATTGAATTGGTTGTTTTATGAAAAATAAATGGCCAAATGCAAGTAGTTTTTCTACTGAGCAGTGAGGTTCTTCTGTTCATTTTCAACTATAACATGATGTAGTATTTTATTCTTTTTTTTTCTTTTTTAAATATCTGGGGAGTATTATGAGTAAATCCCTCAATAGTACTGTACCTTTTAAACTCCATGTCGTATCCTCCATTCCCCTAAATGTACATTTACTCCAATAGTGGCTTAACAAATGACATTGCAAATACATCTGGCCATTACCCACAGGGTCCATAGGATTACCCTAGGAATGAACCAATACAAATGAGCACAGGAGAATGGCAGTCAGCTGTTGGGAGGGGGAATAAGCTACATTTTAGTATGCAGAGAAAGAGAGAATTCACATCAAGACTGATGCAGAACAGCTAGTGAGCTGGAAATTCATATCAAACCTCACTCATTGTGTTTATCCATGTAGATAATTTTGTGTTTTAATCTCAGGCACTGCTAATCTCATTTTAAAATGTGCTCCCTTTATACTGTGCTAAACACACTCTTCTGTATGGTCACTTGTTTCAGAAGAATACTAATTGCATCACATTTTCCAGAATGCTCAATCACAGAAATACATTACTGAATCTTTCTTGAAAATAGCCAGTTGCAGCTTCTGGGCATGAGAGGATGCAAGATGATCTTTCAGCTTGCCACAAGGTCACATGAACTTTGTGCTTAATCACCTCTCCCTGCCCTTTTCCATTAAAAACAAGGATTAAAACCACAATCTCTAACAAAGATTTCAAACCACCCAGTATGAAAGGGCAATTTCATTAGCCAACAGTAGAATTAAACTGTTCTCAGAGGCAATCAGATGAATGAAATTCCAAGCTGTTGCTGCGAGCAGAGTAGCTGGGGGCCAGTGGTACTGCTGGACTGTAACTGCCTAGCTCTAGGTCAGCACCTGCTTCCTCTCCGTCTCCGTCTCCCTCTCTGTCTCTGTCTCCGTCTTCCTCTCCCTCTCCCTCTCATTCTCCTCTAACAGTGGTAAATGCAGAAGCCTCAGCAGCCAGTGGTATCTGGCCAGCTTACGCACACACCACACTCCCTGGCTTCTGCTGTATCAACACACTTTCTGCTTTCTTTTTTCTATTGCTTCTAAATCATTAGGCACAGAAGTAATTAGTCTACTGTTGGACCTAATTTTAAAGGTATATGTTATCAAACTACAGGACACTGGAACTACAGAGTGTTTTAAAACACCTTCATTTCAAATGTTGTTCTCATAGCAGCTGTTTTCTTTCACTACTCAATGTACAAGTCATTGAGAGCTGTTTCCTTTGACCTTTGCTGTCAGCTTGTCAGGCTGTATACTGCTCTGAAGGCTTAAACAGTCTGTATCTGGGTCTTTAGTTTGTTTAGGGCTTTATTTCAGGGTTGTTTGACAAACTGTGTGTTTTTTCCATCTTATCTTCACACTAGCAGTACAAGCTACCTTGTCTGTTATCACACATTTAAGTCCTGAAAGAGGTACAGATATTGGAACTGTTGCTGTTTGACACAGGGCCACTGGCTGTGCACAGTAGGCCAGGGAAGAATGTGACAACTGGGAAGAGAGTGAATCAATCAAAAAGGGACAACAGTTAGTATTGCTTTCCAACTGCGCACCAAAAAGCATCTTCCAGAAGTCCATTGCCTTTGCATCACAATAAAAATATTTTAAACAACCATTCTTTGCAATGTCCTTACCAGTGGTGATAATCAGGAAGCAAGAATTCAAAGCAGGAAAAACCATGGACTCTAAAGGATTATCCCAGTTCAGAAAGAGAGTTGAGAACATATGACAGTAGGTGAATGACAATAATCTTCTGTCCCTGTGCATATGCAGGCTGGATGTCTTCGATTACGGATGTCCTGGGAAAAGGATTATCTATACTGTGTAATCAGTGCAGTACCCAGTACAGCAGTACATTGCTTCTGTGCAAACCTAGACTACCATGTAGCAGTAAAAAGAATATGATTGTGTATCAAAATCTTTATATGCAAGTATTTGCCCACTATTTCCTTAACATGATAAAATCCTAATGTAGAGTGTATTTCAATCTAAGCAGCTTCTGAAGAACTTAAATGACCAGACGACGAGAAAAGCAGATATAAGTTCCACAAGTTTACACCTGTCTGTGTATGACACAAACCTCTAGTTTTATAGCATTGTGAAGAAGTCTGAATGAAACACTGTTAGGCTCTGCTATGCCTACTACTGACATACAAAGTATTTCAAAGTACATGTCACCAATACAGCCAGAAAATTCTCAGTGTTTCTACAGTGGATGGTGATGCAGGCAGAAGGTCAAAAAAGTCCAGAATAATTATTGAAAGTGTGTCATGCTGCTGTAACAGAGGCTGCCGAAGCACGATGGACTTGACAATCCAAGCAGCTTGACAATCATGAATGAAGGAAGTTTTCTGTTGAAAAAAGAACTAAGCTGTATGCGCTGCTTAGATATTTTCTTGCTGTTTATCTTGTAGCACCTTCCAAATAGGTATTCATCCCACAAGACGTTCTGATACAGTGTTGAGATGCGGGGGAAACGGATAAAACATACAATGAAGTGGGAAGTCACTAAGGTCTGGAAACAAAGTATAATGCAGGCTTATTGGCAACACTGGATTTGTGAGAAGACAACAGTATGCTTTTTAATTTTGGGTGGATTTCCTTAGTATCTTTGGGGAAATTCTACTTTCATCTGAGTTAGTATTTATTAAGTACACCTATTGCTTCTACAGAAGTGTTTTATGAATTTCTAAGTGTTACATATGTTATCAATATTAATTCCTGCTCAACTCATTCTTTTCTACATGAATTTTTACACTTGGAGCTTTTATCGTACCATGGGATTTTACAGTGTGGCACTGAGACAAGATAAGATAGGCTTATGACACAGGTATGAACACTAGAAAATAACTTTGGCATCTTAATATTGAATGGCTCAGCCTTTGTTCCTGCATCTCTCTTCTTGAATTTTAAGAAGGCAACAATTTTGTATTTTTCAGGAGCTGATACCTGCTCGTCAAGATTGTGCAAAAATATAGGTAGGACATTTGCATAATTTGATTTATGGTTTAAGTGCCTTTCAAGATCAGAAAATACTGCCCTCAAAGAAGTAGATTGTCCTTTTTTGTAATAGCACACTTCAACTTTTTTTTTTTCTGACAGGATTCCTTTGCTACTGATTGTTGGCTTTACAACAGTGAGATACCAAGAGGTCCTCAATTAGTTCATTTTTTCTTCTCCAAGAAAATCAAATTAGAAACATTTTGCAGCATTAGAGAGTTGTGCAACATCTGTCAATGTTTTCTGTCAGTGCTTTTGAGAAGGTCAAATATGATTTTTGGATTGCGCGTGAATGTATGCACGCAGTTATATTTGTTCTCTACGTCTCTCATCATGTTGGTGATAAAGGTCATATAGCCATCTAAGAAAATGAGTTTAAACCTTATGGCATGTCTCAAACCAGTATCTCAAAAGGAAAATCTTGTGGTCAAGGCATTACATGTAGAATTTTGGGGTTCAAATCCTATTTTATGTTTTCAGCTACAGCATTAGAGTTCTGATTATGAATCCTAAACCAGAGATAATTGTCATCGTCTTCATCTTGTCTTGTTTTGTCTACAAATAGGACAACAAGACTGGAGCAGGGATTATATGACCTCACATTCATTGGTCAAAGGAGACCTTTAAACATTGTCAAATAAGTCACTGACCCAGTGCCTGTCCAACCTTATAGCACATAGCAGTCCAGCTGTTAATCTCATTTATTTTCTCAGTAGTGTATGATATGACCTGAATGATGCGCTGGTACCTCATGACATGGGCTGCTTTGCAAAGCCAGGTTGCTCTGAGTACTTTAAACTCCTATCATATGGTTCACTTGCTTTGTTTTAATGAGTTTCTTAACATCTTTGAGAATTTCTTCATTGCTGTTTGAGTGATTGCACTTAACTGTTTTCATATTTTCAGATAAGCTTCAGGTCTCAGACCCCCAGGGGATAGTAGAATTTGAAAATGGAAACTTCAAGTTAATATTTCAAAACCCCCAAAATGTGAATGAGTTCAGCATGACCCTCCTCAAAGGGCGTGAAAGGAAGGCAATCTGTGCACTCCATGTGAGTAAGAAGAAAGCTGTCCCAAAGAGTAATGTCACCTACTGCCAGGCAGAGCATTCAAATACCAGCACCACCTTCATTCTCACAAATCTGGACAGAAAGCACACTGACACTTATACCTGCTGCCTGGAGAGTTTATTACCCCCCCCTTACATAGACTGCCACTTGAAAGAAACCTATTTGTACATCCAAGGTAAGTTTTCTTTCCTTCTCCCCCTACCTCAGTTTCCTGCTGAGTAGACACTAAGCGGAGCTTAGTGAAAGCAGCAGTGAAAAATGTGACTAAAGTTTGCACAGTTTCAAGAGAACAGAGAATACTCAGTAAGAAGCTGGTGGCAAAGGAGCAGTATTGATAGAGAGCTCAGCATGTCCTCCCTGTATTTATTCGTCCTACTTGGCAGGTTTGCAGCCTATGCTGAGTTCTGCGTATCGCTGGGGGCACCCAAGTTACATGGAAAAGTAATTGGACAAACTCCAGAAGACTTATTACACAAACATTAATTATGAATTATCTTTTACTTGGCGGCTCTTTAGCATGTTGAGTTGAAACAGTTAATAGTTATTTTCTCCTCTTCTTGGTTCTCTATATAGATGAATAGCAGTACTGTATTGTCTGCTGTCCTTCCCTCTCCATCATTTCCCATTTCTCAACCTCAGGACAAAAAAAAGATGGAAGCTGAAATACTGAGGCTAACATCATGTGGTTGGGTCATGATACTATCCCCCTCTCACTTAAAACACATTAATCTCAGAATCAAGCTGTGACATCCTTTTTTTTTGTCAGCAGTTTTTCCTGATGCTGTCAATTTCCGTTTGTCCTGATAGCCAGGCACTCATAGCTATTGCTGCTTGTTTCATGTCCTGTTGTATTTTCTCCCAGATCTGAGCAAGGTTCATCTTGTGTTCCCTGGTTTGTCTTTCTATCCAAACATGACTGTCAAAGGCCCCTCTTCTTTGGAGCAGGCAATCCTTTATATCACCCGTGTTTCTTTCTGAATATAAGCATACACCTTCTTCACATCTCCAAATCTGAAATACCATCATGCTCTCAAGACTGCCTCGGTTTCTTTTCAATCTACTATTTTAGCCTTCTGCACCAACAGTTAGGGTTTCACCTCTCCATCTGGAAAACAGTGTTCCTTTTCCAGCTGTACACAGTTTTCCAAGGCAGCTTTTCAACTTGGGGAAATCCTTCTCCAGACATGCTTTGTCTGTTTCGTCAGATACGAAAGAAAGAAGGGGAAATAATTTGAGAATTTATCTATAAGGGAAAAAATGGTACTGATTCTCAGCAATGACTTATTTGTCTCCTTATCTCCAGATAAGGAAGACTGCTTTTCACAAATAATCATGTTGTGGATAATTATTGGCCTGATTGCATTTGCCCTGATTTCCTGCATCTGCTGTGTAGTAGCCTACCACTTAAGGAACAAGGTAAGCAAGTCCATAAGATTCTGCACAACCCTCCTTCATTGAGGTCATGGATAGGGAATTTCATTTTATAAGATTCAGAGAGTGGGACAGGCACATACTCAGCAAGTAATGTATTTTTTGACAGAGATGCAGTTGTTAATTTACCACTGGAATTCAGTCACTGATGACAGCAGCTCAGATTTAATTTTTCTAAGACAGAATTGTCTATTGATTTAAGGGTTGGGAATCATAGAAAAGAGGAGAAAAGCTGCACGGGTCAGCAAAATTACTTTGGTAAGAAATTCACCTGATTGTTTTCTTCAAGAGGGGGAAACAAATCATCAGTGGAGCAATTCCAGCTCTGTTCTGGAGTAAAACCATCAAAACAAAGAACCAGTCAGCTCAGGAAAGGAAGGAGATCAGGGATGTTAGTCATTTTTCTGGATGGTTTATGTTTTTCATTCTTGGTTGGTTCTATCCCAAGTTTTCTACCTTGGTGCCTGTCTATTCAGATTTTAGTATTCCCACTGAAAACAGTCAGATTAACTGTCCTCTTTAAAGAACAGCAAGAGTGATGGAGGTTAGTGGCCACAAATTAAATTCATGGCGTTTTCTCTCTGTTTGCAGAATCAGCAGTGTGAATCCAACTCCCATGAGTTCAACAGTGAATACATGCCCATGGCAGCAGTGAATGCAGCTAAAAAACCAAGAATCTGAGGTTGTATTAAGCCTACAAGTGCTTCAACTTTGCTTGTATGTGTTGCAAAGTATTCTCTGGGAAAGAAAGAGCAGCTTGCTGTGTCTCCCACTGATTCTAGGCAGGTAGCTGGGTGGGAGGGGTTGGGGCAGTACCTTGTAAATGTAGTTTTTGCTGCCACGTGGCAGGAAAGGGAGAAAAAGCAAAATCTTTGGAAAGCTTTTGAATCAGAATGGTGGGCTGGTTCCTAGAAATGCAATTGCTTCACATCAGTGCACAGCGATGATCTTATGCATGAGGAAGGGATGTATCCTGTTCCATTCAGATTACTCAAATGCTGTGTAATACCCAAGATCTCTCTCAGGAAGTGATTTGCTAAGATTTGCTCAGGGTTACTGGTTAGGAGCAAATAATCTGTAAGGAATTGGTAATTTATTTCCTAACTACTCAAATGCTTGCACAGTAGCCAGAAGCAGTTTGGATACAGAACAGAAGCAGAGTTTGGACTGATTCAAATACACATGGGTTGCACGTAACTTATTCTCCACTTCTCTTCCAGGTTTAAGTTGCTTATGGCACAGAAATTCTGGCAGCAGATGTTTCCAGCTACTTGAACCTGGATAACAGGAAATCACCATTTCCTCACCTTCCTCTGCCTCCCTGAGCTCTTATGATGGCCCTGTGCTCAGTCATGATACTGATGTCTAGTACTGGTACTACTAGTTTTGCTCTCACCTTGTGTGTTAACTGGCACACTGCCTGATCCACTGACTTGTGCATGAAGTGCTAACAATGCGTTAAAGATATCAGCTTTTTGCTGAAGAAAATGTTGTGCTGAAGAAAATGTGTTTGAGAGTAGATTCCCGTAGTGCCACTACAGAGGGAACTTCTATTTTCTACAGTCTCTATGGTAAAATTTCCACTGGGAACAAAAGAAAAAGACTACCTCCAGTGCCAATCCTTGTGGCTTAGCAATATGCAGTGTCAGTGCATTGCACAAGCCCTTTTGTTGGGGCTAATCTATGATGCCATGAATTCATCCTAATGTTCACTGTCAAACTTTTTTGCACCACACTAGAAGTGAGCAGTATGCACACATGTTCTCCTGCAAACTGTGAGACAGCATGGAAACAAAACCTGAGAAAGCACAGCAGAGATTTTACTATGACTTGGAACCTCAAGTACACACAGCTGCATTTTTCATATTTGTGCTGTTGGTACATATTTACCGTTTGTACATTAGGGGCCCTCTTCTTTAATTAAATTCTGGATTCTTCAATCAAAAGACAAATTTTTACTAGAACAGTACTTTAAATCAGTTAAAACCTGCAGAATTGCTCCCTCAACGAGGAGGTATGATCTCTTCATGTCTTAACAGCCCAAATACAACAGAGTCCACAAAACCAGCATATTCATGGACTCTGCTTTGCAATTATCTTCTTCTTGTGTTTTGACATGAAACTTTTGCCACTTCCCTAGTGGGTTTAGGGGTTACTTGACCAGCAGATTGCTCAAAGCCTATAATATGTATGAGATAACTGAATGAATGAATAAATGAATGAAATGATCAATCCTTAACTCTATTTGTGAAATCCACCAAAACTCTGGACCATAAATGACCAGCTGGGAATCCTACCTGAATATATTCCTAACATTTGGCTGCATGAAGCAGAGCAGTGAACTGTTGAGTCTCTTTGTAATTCTTTGGCAAAACAAATATTGACCAGAGGATGCAATTCTGTTTATCTCATAAACAGAAGTCTGGTTTCAAATTTGATTGGGTAAACAGGGATCATCAGGCATGGAAAGGACGTAAGCTAGTATGTTAAGAACAGTTTCCCTCTACAGAAGCCTAAATACATAGAGGTATTGCAGAGAGAAGGTGCAAATTTTTCACTGTGACATTAAGAAAAGGGAAAATGAGAAGGGTACTGAAAGAAGTGAAGACTGCCAATTTAGCAGGAGCTAACCCACTAAGAAAACCAGCTCCCAGGTACGGATGTAGAGGGGCAGCCTGGCATGCTGGGTAACACTCTTTTCTGTTGTTCCATCACGTAATTTTGCCAGTTTACTTAAGCTCCCTACCAAACAAAACTATTCTCCACAAATACATCCACAGATGCATGGTTTCAATATTTTGAAAATCATTGGTAAAAAAAATGGATTTGAAAAATTATCAGTGAATAATAAACTCTACTGCTTATGATAAATGTTTGATATAAAATACTGTGTAACAGAGGAATCTTACTCCCTGGAACTTCCAACCAGAATGAGAAAGAAATTCATGGAATAAAGAATTTCTGAAAGAATGAAGAAAAATGAGGCTTGCCTTGAGATGCTGCTGTGAAAAGGATATGTCAAAATACACTGTACTCTAGAAAGACAAATGGATTAAACCCACAGTAAGCTTTGGGAAGTCTCGTGTTTCATCACTGCTTTTTAATTCTTAATACAACTTCTTTTACCACATACTGTTAGGAAACAGAATGACTGCATGCAAGTCATATGAAAGAAATAAGCTCTCCAACATCCACTGTTCAAGAGGGAGATGGTAGGGGCAATTTATAACCATACAGGAACATAATGGGAAACGTAAAAAGAGAAAAATAATAATAATTAAAAAAAAGATTCAAAAAAGCGAAAAGGAAAAATTTGGAGCTGTTTCCACGCAGTGAGGTAATCACATTGTTTGGATTGGTTAGTTTCCTGGTAGTTTTTTTTCATGAAAATGTCTATTTACTTCTTGCTCTTGTTCTTCATTTCTTTTAATCCTTTATGCTATACACAGTAATGTTCAGGAATATTTTGGGACAATTTTCAGTTTCTTTCTGCCACTTCAAAACCCTCAAATTAAAAGGAGAGGGAAGAGAATGAATAACAGGAGAATGAGAAATAATCTGTGAGTAAAATAACATGAGCTGAGTCTACAACGACTGAGTGACCAGAAAGAGCTAAAACGAAAGAGAAGAAAAAATGATTCAAGAAAAATAAACAAAAAGTCCAATAATCTCATAGGCCAGCAATTCAAAAAGTCAAAACTCTTTTTGGAAACTCATAGTTTTGGGAAAATACCATTCTATCAGGAAACAAAAATCAAACAGAAATATTTCAGCCAACTCCTGTAGAAAATCCATTTACAAGCAGAAACACTAGTAATATCCAAACAACCTCCAGGAAATGAGAGTTTGGGGGTGGGGAAATAAACTACTAAGAAGCAACCTCAACCTGTTTCCTCTGTTTGCGGTAAAAGCTTAGGATTGTAACAGTAATTTTCCAATTGTGTAGCAGTCCATGAAGGGAGGTCTACAACTTAGGCATCTCCATCTGCATCTTTTACATTGAATAGAATTTAAAAAGGATTTTGCTTAGGGCTATTCCAGGAACCAGGTCTCTAAAAAACATGTACGCCAAGGATCTGTTCCTATCATGCAGGTAACAAGAACCAGGATCAGTAAGAGGCTTTGATCCTTACTAATCTATCCTAGTAATAAATTGTCAAACATTTATTTAAAGTCAGTAACGCCCTTTACATCCTCCCAGCCAGTGCCTCTGTGGACTGTCTGAAGTCAGTAAATCAGTAAACCCAATAGGTTTGTATGGCAAAGAACTAACTGCAGGCTAAGATCAGAAATAAAAATTTACAATCTGAGCAAGCTCAAGTGAATCTAATCTTGTTAAACTGGCAATACAAACTACTGTGAACAGGTGAAAGATATTACGGGTGACAACCACAGCTACTCCAAAATTTAAGTATGGAAAAATGACAAGAATCTCATAATTTGAACACCTGCATCTTTTAAGGTAATTTGAAATCCAAATCTCAGTATATATTTTGTAAGTTTACCTTCTAGCCTGAATTATGAACACAAATCTGCATGCTCTTGGATTTTAATGATTGAATTCAAGATTGCAGTTTTGTACCTAATATATAATACTGTGAAAGGAATGACATTATGAAATGATGGGGACCCTTTTCCCCTAGCATGGGTATTTCATTATCTTCAAAGTTCGAGTAGGTTGACATTCTGTCATACTTCTTACAGACTTTAGAGAGATTTTTGTTTATGGCTAGAGGAAAAGAGGCTCTGGAATGAGGGGAAAGCAAACAAATCATCAGAACGGAGATCTAAACCACAGATATGCATTCCCTGTTACTGGTAAAGTGTTTTACAATGTGGAGAGTTCATTACACGCACAAATCTGTAACTTGCTGTGTACAAGAACATGTCAATAAAAAAAGCAGAAAAAGTACAGGTTACTGAAATTCCTTAGTTAAAAATAAATTCAATCGCTTACTGGGGACTTTTGCCCATACAGTATTTACTGGGGAGCTGTACCTAAGTCTCTGCTTTCGGTTTGATTTTTACTGCAATGAAACTTTTTTTCAGTGGAGTGTAGTGAGAGAACAAGGGGCAATGGGCAAAAACTAGAAGACGGGAAGTTCTATATCAACTTGAGAAAGAACTTCTTTACTGTGAGGGTGACAGAGCACTGGAGCAGGCTGCCCAGAGAAAGTGTGAAGTCTTATTCTCTAGCGATATTTGAAATCCACCTGGATGCTTTCCTGTGCAATCTACTATAGGGAACCTGATTCAGCGGGGGGTTGGACTACGTGATCTCCAGGAGTCCTTTTCAGCCCCTATGACTCTGTTATTCTGTGAAACACTCCATAAATCTAAGTCCCTCGAGTTGTCCAATCCTTCATTGCTAAAACACTCTATTCACTGTCATAAAAAATTCCCATTTCCCTTATAGATTAAATTTTGATTTGTATTTATGTTCAATGGTTATGAGTTCAAATCAGTATTGGGGGTTTGCTAGAATGAGGAATAGGAAGGATTAAGCAGCTTTTTTGGCAAAAAGAGCTGGACAGGTATGAACTGGAGATATGAAGAAGAGGTCAGGGGGTGAAGTTAATCTAAATGAGTATGCCTTAGCAATTTAATTCCTCTGGGGAGTAATAAGATCTTGTATGGCGTGAGATCAATTTTTAAGAGATGAATCAGCTCTGATTATCAACAGGAAAGATTTAGCTGCTGCACATATCAAGCATCATCATTTTTTAAAAACTGCAAACATTAACGACTTTGAAAAATTGAACATCTCCATATTAAACCCTGCATCAATTCTCCCCAAATCCATCACCCACCATATTTCAGCTTTAGCTTTTGTGAATCTTACATAGTTTGTTGCCATCTCAAATTTGAGGCAAGGACTTAAGGCCTGGATTGAGTGAAGACTTACAAGTTGGTTGCTTTCCTCCTGCTGAGAAGGAAGGTATATTTGCAGCCCTAGGGTTCTCATGAAAAACTAAGCCTGGCATACATGAAGTTGTTTGACTAAGCCTTAGGCAAGCAGTGACTTCTGTGGACTGCAAGAGAGCAAAGCAAACAACTCTCAGGACATATTGTCAGAACAAAAAATACCTTTGCTTCCAATCAGTAATGCTGATATTTAGAGTGAACCTTGATGTTCAAGAATATGTTGAAAACAAACTGTATATTTTTGCACATGTTGTTTGGAAAGGGGTTGTGTCTTTTTGGTTAGGGTATCATTTTACTTTCCTTTTTGTACTTGTACCTCTAAGAAGTCTAGACTCACAGAAGTTTGAGAGAAGGTCACAGAAAGACATGCCTTACTGCTAAGGGACTGACTGAATCATGCACCTGGTAGAGAACATGGATCTCTTTCCAAGTACCACATACGTATTCAGTGAAACACCCTGTCCTGGGGCTCCATGTCTGCACAAAGAACTGGTGGGATGGGACACTGCCCTATCAGGGCCTGTTTCCCCCTGCCAGGGCTGTGCCATCATGGTGGGGCATGGCTGCAGTAGGAGCAGCCTGGCCCAGGTGCAGCATGGGGCAGTGCAGGAGCTGCTGATGAGCACTTCTGAAACTCCCCTAAGCCAAGGAGTCACCTTTTCTGAATCGTCTTGTTTCTTTTTCATACAGCAAAGGCAAAGAGGTACAAAGCACTTCCTGCCACAACATCTGTCACACCAGCTTCAAAAGCTAAAGGAAACTTCATCTCCATCAGGACTCTGGCCTAGATGAAAGAAGCCCTGTCTTTTCTGCTAAGTGTGTTAGTAATCTTTCCATTTAGAGAAAAGATGTGTTCTTTACCGGAAAACAGATGTACCAGTGAAAATGGCTGCCCGTGTTGAATAATAGCTTGTGAATCATAATTTCCACTGAAAAATTGAGTAAAAGAAAATATCCTATTCACACAAGATGATGAAAACTTGCATTTTATTTGATGAGAAAAGAGGACTTTTTATTTTCTTGAGAAAACTGTTAACACTATGCACAGTTACTAATTCAAACACAAGAACACATATCTTCCTCTATAAGTTCAAATATCCAAAGCAACTTTCAGAGACCTGAATTGTGTTCCAGTAATGGGGACTCATTTCCCTTTCCATGAATAAAGAGCATTTGGTTCATAGGCACTGATAAAAACAACAGCTGTGAAGAAAAATATGAAGAAAAGTGTTGCTACAGCTTAGATAGTGAAATGAAATGTATGCAGTGGAATTTTTTTTATGCAGTTATGCAGTCAATTGCTTTGATGCCAAACCAGATCATTACACCACGTGATGATGGAATCAATTCTGAGTCATTTTCAAGATGTACTTTCTCTGCTTTCTGTGGTGCATTTTTCAGGTGTCTAAGTGCTGCTGAGAGATCCACAAGAGACATGCTAGCCCTGTGGCACCTTTGGGTTTCCAGAGATCTTGCCCTGAGAAACTGTTGGCAGAAAAGCGCAATTCCTTTGACTGCACGTAGTAACTCCAGCAAGTGAGCTCACAAGTGCTGTCACAGGATGAATGAATTTAAGGTCAAGAAGGAAAACTTTTTAGTTAGGACGTGCACATAGAACATAGCTCATTCCCCATTAAGTGTACTGTGTGATCTGAGATCTACTGAAGAGTTTAGAAACTGAAATGTTCAACATTCTCCAGCCCAGTGAATGGGCTGGTAGTTCAGTGAAGGTTCTGGTAGTGGATGCTGCAGCACTGACTGAAACACCATGTCTCTTACCTCAGGTGCCTGACTGCAGAAGCTTGCAGAGCAGGAGGCAGATACAGCACAGCCCTGCAACCTGATGACTGCATGCTTGAGGTACCATCCTGAGCATTGCCTATGAACTTCTTGTGAAAAATTCAGGAGTGAAGTTCCAAAATGGATTTTGAATGGAACTCTGGCTTGTCCCTCCTCAGACTGACTGCTATCAACTTGAAAACTACATGGATTTCTCTCTCTCACGTGCTTGCTGCAGGATTCTTAGCTGCATCTCCTGCAAGGTGTTCTTTGGCAACCAGGAGGATAGTCAGCCTGCGCAGCATTGTGTAAGCACATGCTACTGACACAACTACAAATCACCTCAGCCAGGCATTTTGCAGCTGGATGCTGGCTACTACCTGTGTCTGCAGGAAGATGGGGACTCTCATCTGCCCAGGGCATGGGAACATCTGCAACAGTTTTGAGTTTTGGGAGTTTTTTTATGCAACCATCATTGTCTGCTATCTCAGACATAACCAGCGCTTCCTCTGTCACTAGTTAATACTGCTGTAGGAAAAGCATTAAGCATTTTCAGAGTTACCTCCATTTACTGCACCTCAAACACACAAACAAAATTCAAGCTGGCAGTGAGGCTTTGGTACAATGAAGGTTATGAGAAAAATACTGCAGTTTGGAGGGAAGGAATTTTGAGCTTTCAGGAAAATGTAGGAAGAAGGAGAATCTTCCTAACTCCCTGTTATCCTGTCTCACCTCTTCGGGTTACAGAATTCCCACTAGGGACTCTATGACACAGCTTGTTAGTTTCCTCCTGTGCAGGAACCTCTGCTTGTGGTGCCTTCAGTGATTCTGGAGAAAAGGAAGAAGAGCAAGGCTTTGCATGTAGCTCTGCTCATAAAGGAAGCCAGGTGGGAGAGGTGAAATCTGCTCTGCAAGCCAGATGAGGTCCCCTTTGTACTCGAGGGAAGATTTGCTCAATGTCTGTCAACTGAACTGTCCCATTTGAAGGAAAGAAGGAAAAAGAAACCAAAACAAAGCCAAGCAGATGAGGAAGGTTGAATGCTCCTCTGGAGAACGTGTATTAAAGTAATGCTTTGCAAAGCCATTTTGTTTCATTACGTAAACTAATTTTACATTAACAAAACTAGCTAACCTGAACTAATTTTGATTAACTTTAGCAAATCTATGCAAAAGTAAAATGATTTGGACTTTACAGAATCACAGAATAATAGAATTGTAGGAATTGGAAGGGGCTTATGGGGTCATTGAGTCTGACCCCCCTGCTGAGACAGGTTCCCTCCTGTAAGTTGCACAGGAAAGCATCCAGGTAGGTTCCGAGTGTCTTCAGAGAGTGATACTCCACAGCCTCCCTGGGCAGCCTTTTCCAGCGCTCTGTACCCTCACAGTAAAGATGTTCTTCCTCATGTTCACATAGAAATTCCCATGTTCCACATTTTGCCCACTGCCCCTTCTTCTGTTGTTGCACACCATTGGAAAGAGCCTAGCCCCAACCATTTTTATATCGCACAAGCCATATTTATAAGCAGTGCTGAGATGCCCTCACAGCTTCTTCTTCTCCAGGCTGAACTGTACAAAGTCTCCTAAGTGATCACTGCTCACAACTCGTATGCCAGCTCCAGCACTGTTACAGCGCAACTCCCCCTGAAATCTCTCCTCCTGCCTTCAAAAGCCTTGGGATCTTTCCTTGCATGCGTCTCTGTGGGGTCCTGTTACACTGGCTGGACATTTCAGAACCAGATTTCTTCAGGAACCTCCTTTAGATCTTCAAGTTTTGTTAGGGCCACAGACGTCCCAGGTGTCAGCAAGAGCTCTTGGCTCAGCAAATAGCCTAAACTGACTACTGTTAATTTTGAAGAATTTACAGAGGGTTGAAAGTGGACAGACTTTTAAAAGAGTTTTCTCTGCTACTTCAAAAAGGGTTGAAAAAAATTGAAAAGAGCTTGAAAAGCAGCTGATCTCTGACAATGCACTTGGATTTGGACCTACAGCACAAGTTCTGCTGGCATCCACATTTGTGGATAACTTTAGGGGAGCGGTCCCACTGAACATGCACAGAAAAATGCTTGAGATCCTCATGCAGTGGTGCATTACATGTAACAGGTAACAACTTTCATAAATTACAGTAAATCGAAATGATCGTAATGTGAGCATGCACATGGAGGCCCAGGTCTCCACTTGGAAGTCCAGCTGGCAAGGCCAGCCAAAACAGCATCTATCAACTTTTCTGCGATTTCTTAGTGTGCTACCTCTCTGCAGGAGCTACAAATAAGTGAAATATCCTCGTAATGAAACAAAGCGTATACAACGTTGAATGCTTATAGTAAGCAGATCTGCTGAAAGATGATTCTCTCTCCCTGCTTGCCATTATGACAAGCATAGGCTTCTTGTGGCAGTCTGCCTTCTGAACAAACCCAGACAGTGTCTCATGACAGCCTGGGATCAAAATCAGCAACTTCAGCAAGACTCGTCCTCGGGGAAGAAGGTCAGAAATCTTCTATCAAGATTGGCTGTGTTTTGAGAATATTGATTTCAGTATTACTAAGATAAAATTAGTGATATTGAAATGATTGGTTAAACACGCAACTTCCAGGAACTGAAACTCTACGAACTAAGTCTTTTTCTGAAAGTTGTATTTTATCTAAACACACTGAGACTTTGATGATCAAGTAGCTTAATCTATCCAACATGCAGAGGTATTTCTGAGGAGCAAAGAATTGTTGCACATTTTCTTATGTCTGTTGTGTTGCTAAATAAATATATATGTTTCCTCGCCATTTCTTAAATAAGAAGTGATATGAGGAGCTAACATGGCACATCACACAAATCGTTTTGCTCTCTCTCTCTATAGCTCTGTTTCATTCTTCCCCTTCTGCTCCTTCATATTTGTCTGCTGCCTTTAATGTGAAGGTTCCTTAGTTCAGCAAGTACACTATATGCTGGATAGGTACTGCAAGGCCCTCACCACTCCTGCTAGCCTTTCCAGTACATGCAGTATCAATAAACCAAAATCACAAAAGCCCAGCTGATCTCCATGCACCTTCTGACCCTCATTGGCCCCAGCACCCACCAGCGAAGGCAGCAGCAGCCTTGCAGATGCCAGCCCAGCCACTTCACCTCTGTGCACGCTGTGAAGCCACAGCAAGTGTGCCTTGTTACATGTGAGCTGATAAGGCATCAACACTCAACTTTCATCCTGACCTCCATCTTTCAAAGACAAACAAGTGTGTGCCTGAACCTGTTTACCACAAAGCAGAGCTTGAAATGGTTGTATCAAGGGCAAGTGGATTTCGTGTACTTCAGGCCCAGACATCATGGGTACTGTTCAGAGCTAAAAAGTTGTCTCTTTGTCACCATCAGCAGTTTGCCTGTGATCTTCCCTGGGTAACTCAGAAGATCCCAAATTGCCCCCAACAAATTTTTCATTCTTCTTCCTCCCCACTATGTGAGACACAAGATTAGTTTTGCTTTCAGAGGTTTTCAAGAGGCCACCACCAAAAACCACTGCTCCAGTGGCAGCTCTGAGGAGCATTCACAGAAAAACAGATGAAGTTGAAACATAACTACCAACTGCTGCAATAGTAACAACCCAGGCAGTGAGAGTAAGGCATTTTTGACTTTATGCCTTCGAGTGTTCTCATACATAAAAAGAGAAGGTGCCAAGTGGATCAAGATAGTGCAACCAATAATTTGCATTTTGCACCTATCTATCTCTGTGTCTCTCACACTTACTGGAGATGCAATGAAGCATAATTATAGGAGCAATCAAAAATGAGGTATTGGGACGTTGTGGTAAAAAGGTCAGTGCACAGAATACCAAATCGTTTTCACTGTTTGGTATTTCCTCCTCAAATTTGAATATTTGGATGTTTCCTCCCAGCAAAATAAAGGTCCAGTTCATTATTTTTTTTTTTTTATGTGTTGTATTCCTATGAGGTGCAAAAGTGTTTTCATCCTGGTGTGCATGGATTTGTATTATGTTACTTGTATGAGAAATATTTCCATGTTGAGCAAAGCCATGAATGCTGGTGTCACCTTGTTTCTGACTGAGTGTGGATGCAGACGACAAAGAATGGCCTTTGAGATGCCCTAATTGCAGACGGTATTGTTGCTATAGAAACTGCTTAGATGCATATGTGGCTTTGACTTCTGAGAACTGAGCTGAACACTGGTTGAAAACTTCACATATAGATGCCACTTATGTGTATATTAGATTAACAAGTGATAAGGAAGTCATTATAATCTGTGTCTTACTACATTATACACCGATAAATACTATAGATATAGAGAGTATATAATTATTATTGCACATACTCATACATATGTGCACAAACATTAAAATCAGTCTGTTCTGGATGACACATGAACAATCATATCTGTATTATTGTCTGAACAGAAGACCTGGAAGAGTAAGAAAATGATATGATTCTATATTACATACGTATGATTCTGAGTATATAAGGAGAGAGGGAGATATGCTGTTATGTTTTCATAATAACCTCAGAATGGGAAGAACATTGTGCTTCAAGGGTGAGCAATGTCTACCAGCATTTGGTAAAAGATTCATGGGCACAAATTTGGTGGGCTGTAATTTGAGTGCCACATTCTAACAGCTACCCAGGCTATTTAAATTATGGGTCCAATTCATGGGTTAAGACGAGGGTAAGAAAGGTGATCTGGTGTACATGAAAATGAAGTCCCTGAGCCGTTGGTTCACAGATCAATCTTTTTCACCTACAAAAAATGACAAACTCCCCTATGGCAACATATATGAAGGCTCTAAAAAGCCTCAACACAATTTTTAGGCCATCATGAAAAAAATTCTTGGTACTTAATTGAAGGAGGAATACTATGGCACTGACAGCACGATGCCTGGGAAGAAGCAGAGTTTCTAGAATGGTGTCAAAACAACGGGGTTAAAACTTGTGATTTTCAGAACAAGGTTCTTTAGTGCTGCCAGCAGAATGATTGTATTTTGAGGTGAGTCTGAGTCCTCAATAGGCAGCAGATCATGTCAGTGATGAAGAACTCCTTTGTTACAAAAGAAGAGGAAAAGTTCAGGACAGGAAAAAGTATTTAAAGCCTTACCAGTACATAACTTTGGTATGTCTCAGCACGGCTATATACAGATTGGGTTTTTAAAGTCCTGATACACAGCACTTCCCCTCAGGCAGCTATCACAGACAAACATATTCAATCCCATCAATACCATGGTTGTTGTGTATGTCACACAAAGAGATCACTGATAACTGTCATGCACTGAAGGATAGGAGCATCTAGATTCAGTTGCTATTGGGAAACTCATAGCCTCTGAATATAACATTTTTCCCCCTCATATTTTGTCCTGCTATTGCAAAGCAGGGTGATACCCATTAAGGAGACCAATATGCAATTTTCTTTTCAGCATAACATGGCACAAAATTATTTCTCTGTAACTCTGTATCTCTAAGCGTACTGGTTGGACCATTTGTGAATGCCAGAATTGGACATGAAGCCTGTGATTTTTTTAAAGGAAGCTCAACAACAGCAGCCTCTGGTCCCCGGGGATATTCTTTTTTAGGGAAACAAACAATACTGGGTGTCTGTATCACAAATCCAAGCCCAACAGGGAAATTCATTATTATGATTTTAGCAGCCCATACCCTCCTTCCTGGATTTCCCAAATTCAATCATTATAATTTTGACACTCTCTCAAAATAATCTAGAAGTGCCAAAGCCATAACATGTCTTCTGAGAAGGCTTTTCTCCCTCACATCATTTATCAGAGTAGGTAACAAACTTACATTCTCTCTCTAGCGCATATACAAAAGAAGGTGTTGGGAAACACAGTTAGGGAAGCGCCCTTCTGGGGAATCAGAGCTAAGGTTAGAGGATAGCAAAAAATCTACAGTATTTGTCATTTTGAAGAGACACATAACTTTCTCTTTCTTGTTACGAAAATAAAACCATTTCAGGCAGAAGCAAGAGGCCTCAGGATTTCCCTCAGGGCATACAATCCTTCGAAAAGGAAAGGAGAACATTAGCAAGTTCATGTCAGGAAAGGAATATGTTAATATAGATGCATTAAACTTGTTAAGTCCACTGAATGACAAACAGTAAAACTATTAAAGACGTCTATGTGCAATAAATTTGGGCAAAAATTCCTCTACAAGTTCAGCACTGTGAAAGATGCTGGTAAGTATGTTTGATGTCAGTTTTCCCCAGAATAAATGGCTCCATTCTGTGAAGTAAGGGGTAAAGAGAGAGGCAAAGAGATGCCTCTTCAAAACATGGCAGCAACATGTCAAAGATTATGCTGCTGCACTCATTACTCCTACAAACATATTTCATAGTCTGTTTTACTATTGTTTGTACTAATTTAGAATGATGCAACTTGTCACACCAATTGCAAAATGTCTGTCTCAATCATGACACAGATTTGGTGATATCTGAGGTGTCAAAGAAAACAAAACCCTTCTCTAAATGGTAATTCAGAAGAATTCACAGGTAAGCTCCTGGCAGACAGGGTCTTGAGTGTTATTGCTGGCAAGACTGAAAAAGCATGAGTACACGCTAATGAGGAAAGGCCTGTGTAAGTAAGTGTCATCCAGTTTGCTGTACACTGTGCTGATCACGTAAATCTTGTAGCTTGGACAGCTCAAGTGAATATTTTCTGAACTAGAGCTTGGTTTCCCGAAGAAGAATCCTAAAAAAGAAAGAGATAACTGGTGCTTGTGCGAAACCAAAGTTAGATGAGAATTAAACAGAGAAACACAAGCCCTTTACCACACTGGGAGAGTGGTTTGATAAGAAGGTTATCACCAAAAGGATTAAATCTTTTATCTTATTGACTTACGGTGGAAGTATCCTGTTCCTATCATTATTGCAGCATTCAGGAACCACACTAGAAGTTATTTTATGCAAATGGGGATGCTAAGAATTCTCTGAAAATATTAAGTGGTATTATGAAAGTTGGCAAACTTTTTCTGAAGAATCACTATGATAATTTTCTTTCATTAAATTTGTGGGAGTTTAGACTTTCTATTAATGATGATCCATTGTTTCTCAGCCACAAAAATAAGCACAATTATTGCAGAGGATGGATTCTTCTTGTGAAAGTGGTGAAAGTGAAAGTGCCTTTATGAATATATACATCACAGGGATCTGACTGCCTTGTATTTAGGCCAGAGTATCTTCACTGTTAACTGGATATGCATCAAGAGGGGCTGGTAGTAACCTCTCCTTCAAGATGAGACTGCCACAGGAGTGGTCAACATGAGGATGAGGAGAAATGTGGCTCTTAGACTTTCTTGTCTGTTCTGTACCTTGCGCAAAATAACTCTCTTCTACTCAGTCTACAGTGGCTACAGTCACAGAAAGAACTCAGTGCTTTAAAATTACTCTGAGAAGCCACCAGCTGGCATTCTGGAAAAGGCATACAGGCACATAAAAAGGGTGGGTAACAAAAGGCTTTAAAAGCACAAACAGGGAGAGAAACAGCTGGGATGTGTATGGGGTTAATCACTTCAATGCTGATTATTTTCCATTCCTCCAATTATTGTCTTTTGATTCAGCAATAGTTTTGGCTGAAAAACTATACCAAACCTTGTACCCAACCATCAGCTGAGTTAGGGTTAAGGTCTTTTCTTCAAAGAAAATACTAGAATCACGTTGAAACTCACTGGTGACTGAAATGAGAGCTACTCTCTAAGGGATGTGCTTATTTGCATATAGGAAAGCCAAGTCTTATTCCTTCATGCTTCAAAAATACCTGGCAGAATCCAAGCCAAGTGGTGTGAATAAGAGAAACTTAAGGCTGTCTCACTCAGATCAGGAGCAGTGTGAGCTTGCCAAATTTCTGCTGACTCCAGAGATCACTGCTCTTGATGTTCTAGAAGTGCAGAAGAGACTCAGCATTTTACATTCACAGGCTGAAGTGTTGTTTAATAAAATGTGTCAATGCAAACATCCTCTTACAATGACTTAGACCTTTTAACTCCTTTTGACGCATATCGCAGTTTCACAACTCCACACAAAGTTATTTTGTTATATGACATTGGTATGAAAGATGTGGCTAAGGTGGATTCCTTTTCTCTTTTGCTATGCTAGCACTGCTAAGAGTGAATCACTGGAATATCGGAAAATGTCTGCAAAAGACTACAAAAAGAGCAGTACAACCACTTACAAAACTAAGCAAAAGGACAAAAAGAAAAAAAAAACAAAAACTCAGATCAAGTCCCAGTCCATTTCTTTTTATTTTCCAGTGAACATTTCTTCAAATTTAAGATCACAATGTCATTTGTGGAGTAGCTGAAAAATAATGAGTGAGAAGAAAAGATACTACTTAAAATGGCAGGTTACTTCTCAAGGGATAAGATGAAAGAAATATGATTGTCAAACTTGTCTAGAATGATCTGTAAATATTCCAAATGCTGAAACTTATTTGCTTTCTATGAATTATATCAGTGGTATATCATCTGAGTTTTGAAAATCTGTTAAGTCCATGGCGTGTGTCACATACAACGGCAGATGCAACAAAATGAAGGTCTTGTTTTCTTCTTGTTAGTGAATCTGCTTGAACTGACCAGGTATAAATTTTATCAGTTCTAGAAAAGAGAGTTGCTTGGGGCTTGGCCAAAATAGTAAAAAATAATCTACAATCAGGCACACAGTCAGCCAGCATTCATATATTACATATGCAGTACACGTGAAAGGAAATACCCATCAGTCAAATTGAATTGCTTTAGGATGAGCAAGTTACCAGAGTAATTTTCAGGGGAACATGTCTAAGAATGTCATCTTCGTATATGCAGTATCTTCATAAAACACGGGTGAGCAGAGCAGTGTCCACAATTGTGTGTAGCCAACTTGTCCTATGATTTCTCTCTACACTGTTGTCAAACACTCCCCATGTAGACCTGTTAACTGTGGTGATCTCTTTGGATCCCTGCAATGTAAATTACTGCCCTCAGATTCCTTGCTTTTATCAGTGAATGTTGGCTGGAGCATCCCTGGTGGGAAGACAGGTGGTACTTTAAATCCATGTAACCAAGGCCATCCTCAGCAACAAAAATTTGTTGATAAGCAATGCAGGAGGGACCTATACTCGAAACAGTGGGTCCCTTGCCTATTGACCTTTTTTTTCTAAAGGTTCAGGAGGACTTGTAATAGGGACTAAGTGGTTCTTTTCTTTTAGGGTTTTTTTCTTCCCGTACATCAGACACAAGGCTTCTCTCAGAGGACAAAAAATAAGTTATTCAAAATATTCTACCACTGCACAAAGCTCGGCAATCTCTAGGATTTTTCTCAGAAAGGGTAAAGAGGTCTAACAGAGAGCATCAAGTACGTGCCCTACACACATCACATTCATTACAACAAATCAGAAACCCACTGAAAGACATATCCTGGCATACAGAAGGATCCTCATAACTTTTACCACAATCATTAACTATTCTTATACAAACTCCAAAGGCTTTTTGAGGATCTAGTACTTAGCTTGACCATCACCTTACCAAGAAGTAATGTTATGACGGTTTTACTTGTCCTTATCTCTTTGGTAATAGTGTCAGCATAACCCACAGGAACTCAGCATCCTATGTGAGGACAACAAACACTGTTCTTTTCCGTAGAGGTTATGCAACATAACTCATGTATAGAAAGTTCCCCACATGCCACAGATTTACCATGCCTATAAGTATGCATCAAAGAGGGATGTTTAGTGAATCTCTGTGGTGGTGAGTAATTCCTGAGCAGCGTCTCAGAAGTATCACTTAATATATGGGTTAGTTGTCCATCCTTGGAAAACATTTAAGCACAATTAGAGATTTTCAGGATAAACTTTCCAGTCATCTATTCACTACTTAGCAGAATCTTGGGCAACTTGGCCTACTCATCCTAACTTTGTTCATCTGGAAGAACAATTCTTGAAAAGATGAAAAATAGCTCTGCAGCATAAATTAGGCTCATTTCTTACATCCCTCAAGAGATTTGAAAAGCAGTACCTTCAAAGATGTTGTTCCAGCTGTAGGGATAGCATATTTCCACTAAATCCATTCTTCCCAAGAATGTGAGAGATTTGAAGATCTAGCTGACAGGATTATAAAACATGAGCTGCTTTGTGTGCAAACTCCAGCACATGCTTTGCTGGGTAGAGTGCATTAAAAGCTCCTACTTGCTGTACTCTATCCTGGAAACACCCCTGTCCAAACAACAAGCTGTTGAGACTTCTATCCAGCTGCTGAATTCAGCATGCCACCCCAGCTACTTCACAAGTAACTGTTTTCTATTTCTTTCCTTTTACAGCTATAGTGATTTCAACCATATAAACCTTGACCATGTTTGAAGTTGACTTTTTCTTAATTGTTGGAGGTAAAAAGAAACAATGCTCTTCCCCAGTAATCTTTTACTTGCCACCTCATTCTTTACAAGCTAATAACTCTAGCGCTTTGAAAATGTCACTGCCTTACATCTGCTAATAACCTTTTTCAAATGCTCTTTTGATTTCTAACAGTTTCCTGTGGTAAAAGGAGGGCCAGGGCCTGACATGGCCTGGCCCATTCCCCTTCTTATCTTCTTTCCCTTTTTATTCTTCTACAGGGCTGGACTTAGGAGGAAAGTTTAAGAGGCAAAGGATAAAGTATTTCTAAGGATAAAGTCCTTCTTCCAGGTGTTGATGGTGATTATAACCAGATTTCATTGCTGTTATTAGAAGGAATTTAGGAAGTTGCTTAAGGGCCATCCAGACTACAGTGTTGTCCTACTCTTGGATATAGGTGATTTAGTTCATCTATTCCCATATTTTCCCATTCCCACTTGCTCTTTTCACTGGCTTAGTTTCCTTTCTGCCATGTATGTTTGTAGATTAGGTCACTATCTAGGAGACTAAGCCTCAACGCAATGAGGTGCAAAGATAGAGAAAGCTGTGACATGGCCTAGCCTCCCTGACAGACAGCCCACCAGCTGCAGACACTGTTCCCACAGAAAAGGACTGTGGCTTGCACTTCACATGGCACAACGTGGGGGGAAGGTGAAGTAAGCACAGCCCCTCATCACTCACTCAGAGACTGGAAAACTGTTTTGCTGGTTGATGGAGCAGGTGGCCTACACCTCCAACAGAGCAGGATGTTGAGGGAAGGATTCTGATACTGCATTCAGCCCAGTAGGCTGTAACAGTGGGAAAGATGCTTTAGCATACTTGCTGCCTTGGGTTTACACGATATTACATATTTATCTAATAATTTATACAAAGTAATCCCTGGATAGGTCTTGGTCTAAGTTCTCCTCTCAAGAAGGATCACAACTTGGTTTTGTCAGACAAGGGTCTCAGCCTAGTATTAGAGGGAAAGAGAGGAAAGGTGCTCATTTCACTAAGAACTAAAGCTGAAGCAGTCCTTACTGGCACACACATTGCCAGTTTCAGCACAGGTGACTCAAGAAATACGCAAACTGAGTCATTCTTTCACTGACATCAATGACAGCCAATAGCCAAAGCTCAACAAAAGCGTTGCTTGACAACACTGTTTCTGTTTTTACTCATCCTGTCCCTGTTGTAGGACAATTAATGGATGTTGGTTTTGAGCTGTGGTAATCTGCCGTGTTTTCTAAATGGAGGAAGTGAAGGGTAGTGCAGTGACCGCAGCTGGGGATAGGAGACCACTCCATACAGCAAGACTGTGTCTTCACTGCCTCTGCCAGCTGCCAGAATGGGATCCAGTTCTTGAACAAAATGTTTTGAGCCTTTTGTACTGCATGCTGCCACAGAGCAGAAATGTGCCAGTGGCCTCTCCTCCTCTATTACAAGAGGAAGAGTAGAATGAAAATGAACATGTAGGCAGGGAGCCTGGGTTTGAGCCTAAACCTCAACCTAATGTGGTAGCCTGTGTGAAACCCCACATCATGCAGTTACTATAATTTTGCTCTCTCATAGAGTGAGATCATAAGGGGTACAAAATTCACAACTGGAATCGAAATCAAACTATCTTACCCATAGCTTCAGAGGGATACTGACAGTGTCATAGCCGTAAGAAGATATGACCCTTTTCCTTACATCATTTCTTTATCCCACTTTGATCGCAAAACTTAAATTTAGGATGCAGCAGCTAGAACAAGCTCTCAGTGTGGTGAAGTAGGAGGTATAAAAAATAACTTACCTGGGCTTAAATTTTTAGATCAAATCACCTAGAAAAAGATGTTTGTGCAACAGGAAAATGTGGTATCAAGATTATCAGAACAAAGTAGACAATAATATATTTCGCATGACTTGATTGCAAAAAGTGACAAGGAAACCACAGGACATCGCTGTGAATGCAATGGAACAAGGCTGTGAAGCCTGTGTTGTGTGCCGCAGACGTAAGGGTTTATATAGACTTGAATGAGATTCAATTTAGATCAAAAGGACCTTCAATTTTTTTTTACTTTTTAAGATAGAGATGTACCTTTTTGGCATTACACAGCTTGTGACTATTGAGGCAGATCTGAAGATAACAGAATATAGAGCACTTACTTCTGATTTACTAGCACAAATGGCTTACATAGGCATGGAAAGTAAACTGTTTTAGGCTCTTCAAGATCAGAGATAAGACTCATTAGCAGGACCCGGCTGGGGAGTTTTTTCTCATCTTTTCCTTGCCATGCTAATTTAGTACAAAGGTACATCCCTGACTGGCCTATTTGCACAACACAGCTCCTGGATTTTGTATCAGTCCCTGCTTTAACATCCATGCATGAACTCCCAACCCCTTCCACTCTGCTGTTGCATCTTGCTAATGGTGTGGAAATGGGCAATTTGATCATCATGACCTCCTGGCACAACAGCACTTCCTAGAAACCTAACTTGTTCCTATGCAAACAGCAGTCTGCAAGAATTATGATGCACTCATTTCAAGTACTGTGACAAGTTACTTACAAAAGGTACTTTACTATGCTCTTTCTGTAGATTTCTTGCTACTCCAGAATTCAGTGTGCCTTGAAGAAATTTGTGATGAAATTTAATACCCACTAGGATACCCTAGAATAGGAAATTAGCTTGTGGAGCTGCTGTCAACTGAGAAAGTTTTATCCTTCAATTCTTGTCAGTACACTAATTTTATAGTTTAAAGCTCATTGCCAATTAAAAACTTCAAATGTAGCTTCTTTAATATTATCAGAGCACCCAGAACTAGACTTGCTGTAGAACCTAGAACAGGCACAAAGCAGCCTCTGTCAGCCTGTTGTAGTTGATGGCTCCTTCACCCATGGCGTGTCAAATACTTCGTTCTTAACTTGGTGCCCAGCCACAAAGATCAAAGCCAGGCACGCAGGGCGGACTTTCCTCATACCATAGTTTCCAAGCAATGGCCTACTAAGTAATGCTCACTCCTGAAACCCATCTGCCTCCAAGTGAATTGTAGAGACAGAACATATGTTACTCAAATAAACTGTTCCTTAAAAGCCAGCACTATGGAAAAAGAGTGAAATCAAGTTCTTATCCTTCCAGTTGTCTGTACTGCTCCCTAATTCCAGCTACCTGGAACCTGTTTTCCTCTCAAAAAGCTCCTAGCAATTCTACAGGACTCCCTCCAGAAACAAAAAAATCTCTTTGACCTACTGTTTTCTAATCACCAGGCTCTCATCATCCCAGCATTTCCTGAGCATCTTCCGGAGAATACTAAAGCAGAGACATTTTCCCTACTGCTCTGTCTTTTCCAGTTCCGTGGGAGATCCTAGTGTAAAGAACTGTTGTCCTGCTAACACCAATGAGGAATGTCATTCATGAGCAAAAATAATCTGGGGTCAGAGCCATTTGTAAACACAACACAGGCATTCATGTTTAAGAAGAAATTAATCAACCTGAATTTTACAAACCTGAATCATTTTAAAAGAATCTTTTTTTTTTTTAATTGCAGAATTCACACACAACCAGATGATTTTAGTCTTCCACAGAAACAAAGCAGGGAAAATGTGTTCAAAGAAAGAATTCTCAAATGCACAAAGAATACCTAATTACCCCTTTCATTCTATATCTTTCTTTCTGAATTTTGCAGAAATAGCCACTTTACATGTTAGATTCTTCTAGCCATGGTGCTGCCCATATTAATAGAACCATTCTTGAACAATGTTAATATTCAATGCACGTAAATTCTTTATTTAAATATCTATATGCTCTGAATTTTTATGTTTCTATGCAATGTATTTTCAATGTGCAAAACCAAAATCTTTTACATCTCATTTTCTCACATCAAATTGTTTCGTGTTTCTTTTTCCTTAAATGGTTACATCATGTCTGCCCAACACACAGTGGTCAGATGGTTCTGCCTTTATCACAAAACAAACAACCAATGGAATCAGCCTCTGGTGCGATGTCCAACATCTGGAAGCAGGAGGAATTAAAGTTGTTTTTTATCAGAGAGTAAATATTAATTGCACATTTCAGTGCTCAGAGAAGACTTTGATTCAGGCATCAAGCTATGGGAAACATTTATTCAGAAAAAGGTGCATACTAATTGCTACACCTAATGCTCTTCTGTGTGTTCAATATACCCTTTTCTTTACAAGAAGCGCCTCTCTTTCTTTCACAGAAGCATTTCACAATCCTAAAATGTGTCAATGCAAAAGTGGCCCAATTTTTATTTTTAAAATATAGTCACTTCTATTAATTAGTATGATTTCAAGGCCAGGCTGGATGGGGCTTTGAGCAATCTGGTCTAGAGGGAGGTATCCCTGCCTAAAGCAGGGGTTGGAAACAGGTGATCTTAAGGACCCCTTCCAACCCAAACCATTCTGTGATTCCATGACTTTCAAGAATAAAATACAAGTTTTAGGTACACGATTCAATAATTCACTCAAGTATTTTCAACCTCTGACAAAAATGGCTACACAATAAAGATGACTTTGACTGAAGTTTTAGGGTTTTGTTTTGTTTTGTTATGTTTAGATGATATTCTAGGTCTTTTCCAACCTTGATAATTCTGTGATTCTGTGATTCTGTTTTTTCTCAGAAATTTGAATGAGTTGACATAATGAAAAAGAAAAGAACAGTCTTACAAACTACTCAGTTGTGTTTTACATTCAGGTAATTCACTTTCAAACAACCTTCATTTCAAGAACAAAATATATTTTAATCTCAAATTCATGTAGAGTCTGAACACTTACTTAACAGAAAGGCGTCTTTCCAAATGCACTTCACAAAATACACTTTTTAGAGATGACTAAGCACAATCAGTTCCAATGCTAAGAATGGGACAGTATTACCTTATGCAAATCTGGCTTCTCTTTGATTTTATTATTAAAATTGTGTCTGTTGAAAATAGAAACATTATGTTGCTATTAGTCTAGAGCAATTTATTGCCAAACATTTCTCAGGTTCTTGTATGAATACTCTTTTTACACTCTTCATTCCGAGTCCTCGTTATGTTTTGTCTCCTCAGTTTAGGTCTGAATGACTTAAAAGGTTTAGATCACTAACTTTTAAAATTTGATTTATTTAAACAGATGGAATATAGAATTTCTCTGGCTTGTCTTTTCTAGGAAGACAAAAAGTTGTGTTTTATTAAAACATAACTTGCAAAAATGTACATGCAGTAAAGGCAGCAAGAAATGGAGAAATCCTACCATTTCTTTTGATATTTTAATGATGCTACTTATTCTTTATAGCGTTAAAATCATGGTCCTTTATCTGTGTGGGTAAATCCTTTCAGTTGAACTTCTGAAATATTCTATCTGTGCTGGGGCAATGTGGTTCTCTGCTTCCCTTAAAGTATTTAGAATTTGGGACTGGAATTTGAAAACGCTCAATTATTTTGTGAATACTTGTTTGTTGTTTGCATTATATTAGCAGATAGAGATCCTGGCTAACATTTTGGCAATATGTGCATGGTAACTGTTTCTGCTACAGTACCAAAAAGATGGATAGAGAGGTGAGAGAATTCGCCCTTTTAGAGGTGAAGAAATGAGGCACTCTGCATCCTCTTTTGAGCTCATTTAGGGTAGTTTTGACCAACTGCTATGTGCTGGGTTCATCTGAATTATTTTGAATTTATGAAGGAATAAATAAAGATCAGAATCTGGTTCTGAATCTTGTCTGAGAGGTACAGGAAGTTTGTGGGAGCTGAACCCAGAAAGAAAATTCATGTCTACGCAGCCCTGGAAAAGAGCCAACCAATTTATATTTATAGTAGATTAGAACTCCTGTCCTAATTCTATTTGCTGATACCCAACCGCTTACTGCCACATATCCTGTAAACTCAGACTGTGCACTGATGCACACCCACATATGTGGCACCAGACTGACATTACTTTCATCGCTTGAGTCTAAGCCGACTACAGATTTGGAAGCTTTTAGTCAGCAGCTAACTTGATAGTTTCACAGGCTTTAATGTATATGAATGTTGTGCCTTGTTGCATACGTTCTCTTGTTTTGCCAGTAAAAGCATTTCTGTGGTCAAAGTACTCTGTGGCATGTTGACTTTCCGTAGGTGTTTGTTGACAAGATGAAAGAAGCTCTTTGCTCACTACCCGAGGAACTGTATGAAACTTTTTTTGATTCAAATTCTCTGGCTTTCAAGGATGGGACAGTAGATCCTCTCCTGAGCTCCTGGTTGTTTGTTTCATGCTTTGGCCTGTTACATCTCAAGTGACAGAGTACAACTGCTGATATCCATTGTCTTGGTTGACCCAAAAGAGAGGATGGACAGACAGACCTAACTCATCATTTCTAAAGCAGGCTTATTAGTTTATTTTGGCATATCATATTTGCCTCTTACTAGATTTTGTTAATGTAGTGTTGCCTTTGTTTCACTGTGGTATACAAAGTGTATTTCTACTAGTCAGATCATTTGAAAAAAAGAGTGTTTATTTTCTTGCTTTGTGGAAGATTTGCATATATCACTCCTGTCAACTGTAATGAAAGTTGCATGTGTAAAAACCCTGGTGGCAGATTGTGATAAAGCAGATTTGACACACATCACTCTGCAGATAAGTGTGCTGCAAGACTTTGACTTTTGGGCTGAAACACTTCAAGGTAGGACTGTACATAATTGATAATGAATAGCAGATAGCCTGAGCAAAGTGGACGTCAAGATGGTGACCAACTTGACAAGAATGTTTCTGGCAAGAAACACAAGAAATTTCATTCTCTGTTCACTTTGAGTGACAGACATACATTCTATTAGCTTCTACTTCAAATTGTTTTAGCTATTACTCATAGCTAGTTTAGGACTTTAATACCAAATTTTTTGTTGCTATTCTGGTGTTTGTTCATGCAGTACAGCCATTGCTTTTGTATCATGGCATCTAACCTTTTAATCTAACCAAACCTGTATTAGGTCTCAGGACTTTTCTCAAAAAGACAGTCCCCTCAGTTCAGTGAACTTTAAATGGTGAGGATCTGACTAAAGAAGCAGAGCTATGACCTGCAAATGGACTAACCCAGAATTTTTAAATCTCCAAGAGAATCTGAAAATAGAAAAAAAAACATAGACAGAAATCTTAAAATAGTCAAGCCTGGGAGAAGGCTTTAGGTTTAGGTTTATGACTTACTGTTTGCCGCTTAATATTGATACAGTAAGGCTATTCTCTACTCCATGAACATTTTGATGCTGGATTCTGCTGGCTCACAGCCTCCTTTCTGTGCTTAAGGAAAGTGGAATCTAATAGCCTGCCACCTCAGAAAGATGCAGCTACCTTTTCCCGTATATTACCCACAAACATAAATCCTTGCATGGAGGAGTTGTTTAGTATTCACAAGCATTTCTTTCAGTCAGCTAAGACCAGAACTAGTAACTGTGGGAAAAAATTAAAGATGTCTCAGATATCTGGTTAAGTGACTGACTGAAAGCCAGCCTATGAAAGTTTGGTATCTCAGGTGAAGAACCTATCATCTGTTTTCATGCCCCACAGCAGTCTGCGCTGATGCTTTCTTAAAAAGATAGCACACCAGTTATTTGACAACAAATAAATCTTATGAAAAGAGAATGGGAAATACACTGAGTTAAAATATGGAGAGAACTCTACTTTCTGCTACATTTTATGGACTCTACTTTTCGTAGTCAAAAGGAATCTGGAAAAGACAGAGAACAAAGATGAAACACCATGAGCAAGGATCATGTAGACAAACCAAACAAACACCTCCATAGATGTTCAGTCCCCTTTCAAAAGTGATACATGCAAGATGATGAAATTCAAGGCCTTTGTGCCATACAAGAGAAGACAAAGAAATTAGTGTCAGAGCTCACTGAACCCCTTTGTAAACCTGCGGCTCCATCAGGGCTGAGCTGAGCCCAAGCTGATGGCTGTGCCCCAAAAGCCCAGAGAAGTGTTGCTAGGGCAGCTGTCCCTCTGTTGCGGTATTTGTGCTCTCTACAGGCATGGCAAGCTGCCTACTGTGGTACCAACACCAACCTCTCTTGGCTGTGCTGCACACCATAGATCTGTCAGTCGTCAGGGAAGCCAGCAGATCTGTCCCTGGTGATCTGTTGAAATTTCATTTTGCCGATAGCCCTCTAGTGCCCATCAGCTAAGTCTCTGCATAGCTGAGTGAAATTTCCATCTCCACCCTTTGCCAAAACAATCCTTTCTAATCTGTTCTAAACGTTGCCCCACTAATGGATCGGATTTCCTTTCTCCCCTTCCTATCTCTTTCTCCCGGCACAAGAGGGCACCAACGCTGCATCCGTGGAGACATTTATTCCACAACGAGAAGCCTGCCTCAAAGGAAACTGGGCGGAGAGGAGACAGAGGGACCCGAGCAGCAGGTTTCAGAACCGCGGCAGCCTCCTTCCCCCCAGGGCTCCAGAATTTTAATTCCAAGGTTTTGATTCAGCAGCAATTCTGGTGACAGCTGCATGAAGCCCCTAATAGGAGACAGTTGCATAAAGCCACTAATAGGAAATGGTAGCTCACAGGCACGTATTTGTTATTCTTTCTCAATTTTGTCTCTTGGCCCCTGCTTCAAACAGTGAGACTACAGAAAAGGGAATATCTAGAATTAGAAACCTTCATGGATCTTAGGAGGAACTAGTCAGAAATCTGAGAAATACCAGACACCGAATGTCTCTAGAAATAAAAGATACACGAGGCAGCCAACATATAAATCTTATTCAAGGAAACTGAAGTGAAAACACAGCTAAAATTACCATAGCAGAGGGATAATCTAGTGAAGAGAACAAACTAAAAAAAGCCCTTGTAATGCGTAACCTGACACAGTGACAGCCATGAGCGAGACAGGATAAATATGCAGAGAAAATGAAAATCAAGAAAGGATAAGAATTACTTAGTGTAGTTTATGGGTCTATGCTTGCAAATACAAAAATAATTCTAAAGAACAGAAAATGTAGGCTAAGTACCAAACAAGATCCTTTTAAAAGACAGAGAGCCTACAGGCTTCTTTGCAGGCATTAAGTGTCCACTTTTAAGCCACCAATTTTGTTCCCTAATTCTGAAATCTGTAAATGGTGGGCAAGGTTTCAAGGGCAGGACACAGCCATCAAGTAGGTACTGCTCTGTATTCTGCTAGAGCTCTACTTTATGCAGATCCTTACCAAATACATTTTCACAACACTGTACAGTCAGGGAACTCTTAAGAAACCCATGGAACACTCTTTCTTCCTCTCTCTTCCTCCACTTCCAACATCTGAAAGCAGTCCTTCCAAGAGTAAAGGTGGAACTATTTTTACCAAGTCCTAGAGCATGAGGACCAGGGACACAAAAGCAGTAGGAGATATGGTCAAGCCATGAGTGACAAATTGTTGGTCTGACTCATGAATGCACTTTCACTTCTCGTGTTCAACCCTTCTACTCTTCTGATTTCTGTAGACGAACAATAACAGCACATTTGACTCTATGTTCACTTACCAAAATGGTTAACTAGAGGCTACACTGAAAGAGGAAATAGGATAATCTGGTGCACCATGAATTGATACGAAAGAAGGACAAGTGAGTATTTACAAGCCTTTCAAAGCCACCATGTTATATGATTTTTGAGGTGTACTGCCGTACACAGAAAACCTGGTAAATGTAGATAAATGTTCTTGGAGCACTTCACCAGTATGCATCACTTTGGCTTACACTTTTTTTTAGCAACGAAACACCTAACAGACAACACTGTTTTCTCTGTCAGGCTTGAAAGGTACCTGAGACTTGAGAAGGGCTATTTTCCTACCTTTTGATGAGGGGGCATATCACATCAGAGAAACAAAATCCACTAATAATTGTGAAGTATTCAAACTCTGTAGTGGTGTAGGCGGCAGGAAGAGAGATGAATTGTTTTCTTACTCTATTTACACCTACTCATGGACATACTGATTCATATCAGGAGCATCTGGAGAACACACTGGATTGCATTTATTGTTTTTTGTTACAAGTATGAAAGTGATGTTTGAATCTAGCACACCCTTATACAGTTTTTCATGTTTCTCTTCTCTACTGAGGTGTATTTCTTGAAATGACTCTTTTGTTCTGAAAGTAACTTTGAATAAAAACTACTGAATGCTATAGCAGCTTCTGTAGTATTTCTGACACATTTCACAGCTCAATCCCAGTTTAGTGTTTCACACTAAACAGTTCCACTGTCTGTTTTTAAGTCAAAGCATACAACTTCATTCAAATGACTACTGACATTCCAAGCTGCATAGAAAGACATAATAGAAATAGGCTTTTGTCCTAGGCTCACTCTACAGTGTGTCAAAGAAAAGGTACACTCAGTATTTTGCAATTTGCCTAAGTTATGTGGTTTTTTCAGCAGTTAAATCTGAGGTTCACACTGAAAGACTACAAGTATGTAAAATAGGGAAAGAGAAGTCTGAAAAAGTAATATTAAAATACTTACCAGGTTCCTAGCATTAGCACAGTAAATGCTGTAGATGTTAAATTGTCTGTGGACTCAGCATAGACACGGTGCCAGCAATCTGCAAGTTCTAATCTCATCTCTGAAGCTCTAGAAATAAGTATAAGAGAATTAACTCGTCACACTTTATTGCCTGAAAGCATCCATAAACTAAAATTGTATTTCAAATATTCTTCCATAATTGATTCACAGTTTTACTACAGTTATTTTCTTAATGGCCTTTCCAGGCCATAACTCTTGATACTCAAGCATGTCCAAAACATGGAAGCTTGTTTCCTCAACCATTGCTGGAAGTATTAAGACTGGAAGCCTGCTTTGAGTGAACAGGATTTCTTACCACTTCAGCATGAAATTTTGTTTGCCCCAGGATTTGCTAGCTGAATCCCAAAAAGTATTTCATAAGCTCCTCTTGCTGCCAGAATTCATCATGATATCTCCAGTCTAGGAGATGCTTCCATCCTTTCCTCTTTTCCCCTTTTCTTTTTTGTTTTCAAGTGAGATAATGCTTGAGAAAGACGCCAGATCAAAAGCTCTCAAGTCCTCCTTGTTACACTCCAAATCCTATGTCAAGAAACACTTGTGTCTCCTCCCAGGCATGACTCTTAACCTCTGTCTAATAAAATAATTGAAACCTGCTCCCAGGCTCTCCTGTACTCAGCCATCTCCCTTGAAATTCTCAAATTGGATGCCCAGCTGTTGGCCTTTGAACCCACAATAAGTGTACGGAAGTCAAAGTAATTAGTTTAATATATCTAGAGAGCACAGAAGTTCCTCTTGTGTCTGGGTCTGATCCTGCAAGGGACTGCACATCCTCAGCTGCTTTTGACTGAGAATGTCTAAGATGTTCTCAGAAGGACGTGCATAGCTAAAATTAAAACTCTGAATGGAAGAAGTATGCAAGTATTAAAGGAAAGATAAAGAGATTTTGCATTAGTAAAAAAAATATATCTGAAGTAAATGCAAAATATATATATATAGAAGATGTTGAGAATAGTAACAAAAGATAAAATTAACAGCAAGAACTGCATAGAGGGAGACTGAAAGAGTGTGGCCAATAATAAAGTCATAGATGGAGTAATGCTAATTCCCGAGGTATCAAACTTGGCAATAAACCTGTTAGTAAAATCATAGCTTGTCAGAGAAGAATTGAAATTGTAAAGGGATAATCTTAGGTGCAATTTTATATTGCAATCTCTTGGGAGAGATGGTGCATGCACATGTTGCCACTGGCAGCTCTTTGCTGGGGAGGAAGAGAGAAGAAAGAGGTATCCATACTAAAGCACCCAAGGCACTTCTCTATCCCCCAAGGCTGGTCTCGTACATAGGAAGACAATCTGCAAATGTAGGTCCCAGTTTCAGGGAAGTAGAACTCTTACCAGGTCTCTTTGCTACCCATGAATCTGAAAGAGTCTTCCTCTACTCCCAGGGAACCCATTAACCATGCCAGATCTCTACCTTTCTCAGACTGAGCTGCTGCCTTCCAGTTTTCTTAAGTCTCTTGAATTGGGACAGAGTTGCTGAGATCTCTGTGGATTCCCCCGCCTATAAGTCCTGACAGTGAAATAAAAAATGCCTGGATGAAGAGTGTAAATGCTTTCACAAATGAGGTAACAAACCTTACAAAATACAGGATTTCCCCAAATAACAAAATAAAAGGGAAAAGGACACAGGTATTCAGAGAAACTAAGTTCCACTGGAGAGAGTCTCGGGGCCATTTTTTAATGATATGGACAAATTATTGCACTTTCTATCAACTTCTTTTTCTTACTATTTAATGTACTGCATTTGTTACATGCTCTACCACCTCCCAAGAAAACAGTAGTAAACTGTTAAAAAGTAACACAGTAGTAAACTGTGTAAAAGTAGTAAGAAAACTGGTAATATCCTTTTTATAGAGGGGGTGACTGTTCTGCTTTCAGAGACTGTTTTTCAAACCTCTTTGCTTTCTGTCCACATCACTGTTGAGAGAAATGGATCATCATCTACAGACATGTTTTTCATACTTACCGCTGGGTTTTTAATTGCAGTGGCAATAGTATTAGGACAGACTACAGACAATTTGTATTATAGGAATTGACTGTAGCCTCTTAACTAACCTTTTGCGTAAATTCTGATTTCAGCAGTATATTCCATGCTGGATTCATTCTTTACATTAATGAAAACGCAGCTTTTAGTGCAGTTGGAATACAGTGCTGGAAATTTTGATTCAGCAGCAAATTATTTGCTGAGTTCATTCGTAGCATTAATGGAAGTTTTAAGTGCTGCTGGAAGATGTCACTGGAAGTTTTTTTCTTTTTCATTCCACAGTGATTTCAAAAACACACTTTTTAGAAGTTGCAGCACATCTAGGTGACACAGTAAAGAGATAAATCTCTGGTTAATTCACCAAAGGCCTGACATCTCAGACTTCTAAGGGTTTGACTTCACTCTTCTAAATTGTGAGCTTGGACCACTGAGGACTTACCAGTTATGATCAGATGCAAGTTACTGCAATGGACAGAGGGTCTGAGCAGAAGAATAACCAGTGTGTTTTGAGGAAGGACTGAAAAGTGCAAGGCCACACTTAGCAGAAAGAACTTCATGATCCTGCAGGTACATCTAGGTTAGACGTAGGAGAGCTCATTTTTTTCCACGTTGTAATTTATTGAGGGGCAAGAAGATGCAGAGGCAAGTGCAGAAGCTGTTGTAGAAGGAACAGAACAAAATAGAGTAGTTCAGTTGTAAGAGACCTTCAAGTATCTCCTGGTTGAACTGCCTGACTTTTTCAGGACTAACCAAAAGAAATGACAGAAGAAGCTAGGAGAAGATACCACGGGCCTGGTAACAGAAACTCCTATCTAAAATCAATTTTAAAAAGCAATGAGAAAAGTACCCTTTACACTCCACAGACTGCTTCAAGCCAGGCCAGAGATTGACATAATCTTTTGGAAGAAGTTCATGGAACATGGGTCATTTTAGCCTTTAAGGCACCGCCTGCACAGATAACACCACTGAAAAAATGTTCATACCCCACTGCAGGACAAGAAAGATTTCCCCCAAATGACCCGTATTGCCAGACTCTCATTCCTTCCCACAAAAGCATTGAAGACTTGCAGCTGCTCAGCTGCTTCCTCTCTAGTGCAGTGTGCTCAGGGCCTATCAGAAACTCATTAGGAGTCCAAGCTTATTGTATCAGAGAGGTGTGGGATTTTCTGTCCCAAATGTCATGATAGTCAATGTTTAGATGCTACTAAAATTGGGAACCACCTGCATGTGGTTTCAGAGCTCTGGAGAATACAGCTGAGCTTGTAAGATAGAAAGAAGGGAGGCTGGGTGGCTGCAGGGGCCCAGATGTCCCCAGCATATGAATGCAGAGAGAACAGTCATGAAGCGTATTGATCTTCTTTCTAGATGCTGGAAGAAAGCCCAGACCTCTGTGGGCTGAGAATGATTTTGTGCCAGCAGAGCCATAGGATGGCTGACTTGCAAAATTAGAACAACTCATGGAAATATGGACACTTTATGATCACAAATAGGCCATTTAGATACAGGCTTTCAAATTAAAGCACAGAGTATCTTGACAGTATTGTAAAATGCTACAACTTAGTCCCATCTCTGCCTGAAGCTGAAGTTTAAATTGCCTTATAGTGCATATGGGAATCACTTGGTTCTCAGTAGATGCTGCAGCTCTTCAGCAGAGGCATCCTGGAAAGATGTACCCTATTCCAAACTCTTCAGAGATACGGACATTAATAAGAACATTCTTCTAAGAGTCTTTAAGTCACAAAAAGTACTGCCAAACTTGACTGTGTCACACTACACATTTTTGCTGACTTTTCATTTCCTCTCTTGTTTTGTGGTAAAGGTGTAATCACAGGTTTATTACCCAATCATCCTTCATGTGGTAATAGACAGAACTAACAAAAACAGCACAGAAAGAGGATTATTAACATATATGGCAAACTTTTCAATACTCTGGACATTCATTTTGAGTACAAAATGCAAGCTGGAAGTTATTATCACGTCAAAATGCACCAAATCTCCAAAGAAAGGAAAATAAATAATAGAAAGAACAGACGTTTGATAGAATATTGATCCAGAAAGAGAGAGAAAATATTTGAAAATGTATGCAACAATGAAATATTGTTAGGAACAATGAAGTTAGGTGAAAAAAATTGACAAAAATAATTACCAGTTTTATGGACAAGTACTTACATTGAGTTTCAGCTGCTGAAGAAATAGGTTGCTGCTGAACAATGGGCTATTGCATGAGCAGTTGCCTCTTGCAGCTGTAAAGACTGCTTTTGGATGCAGAAAGAATTTGGTGATCCTAGGCTTGCTCCTTTTTCTGTGTGTGTGTAGCTCATAAAAAATACTGACAAAGCGTCTGTCCTGTAGCAAAAAAAAAAACAACAAAAAAAAAGCAAGACTAGATTAACAGCATTCAGAGTTGAGGTGTACTGGCTGAACTACAAGATGAGGCTTGTACAGAACACACATTGTGTCTAGTTCAAACCAGAGCAATTAGATGTTCAGTTTCATCAGTATTAAATGCACTCGTAATTAAAATTTAAAAGTCTGAAGACTACACTATAATTTTCTAAGCTCCAATTATGAGTAATAAGATTTAAGCTTAAGTTTAACTTGTACCTTAATAGAGGGTAAAGAGCTGTTATAAATCAGTCACATAGGAATTGTCATTGAAGAGGTATTACTGAAGAATTGCTATCGAAGTAAAACCAATTAATTTCTGTCACTGCAAATAGTTAACTACAGAAAACTTTCCTGCTCAACTATCAGCACTATTAAATCACCAGGACTTACATCATCAAAAGAAAAAGTAGGAAAGAACACACTGTCTCTTTTGACACCAGCTTTTATCTTCTGCTCTGGCGAGATTCTGAAGTCTTTTTTTCGTGAAATCTGACCAGACAGAACCGAAGCCAGGTCTGGCTGCCCAATTAGCTCTAGTACTGTGGTGTCAGATCACGTTCTCTAAGTCCTTCCTCTTAACCAAACTTTTCGATCACAAAAATATGAAAAGAGACAATCTTTGAAGAAACTGAGAGGGTGACAAGTTTCCCTCCAGTGACCTGGAGATGGCCCTGCAGCGTTGGGGCCCACAAGCAGCAGCCACAGCCTGTAGGATCACATCAAGGCTTCCAGGGGCTCCTCTGTTCCTATCTGAAATGGAGCAGCACTGTCCAATTTCAGCCAGCATTGAGCTCACTCACTGATTTCTGTCCCTGGTGATACATAACTGCTGTTCCATGGATACATATCTACTTTTGCACCTATGTACTACTGTGCCAGAACACACAGCAACATGCCTTAAAAGACCTAAAGTACAAGACCTGATGGCTCATTGGTGAAAATTAGTATTTTCTTCTTTGTTCTGGGACATATTCTTATTATTAGTTATGTATTCTTATTAGTGGAGCACTAACTATGAGTCTTACGGGTCAGTTCTCCAGATTTGACTTCCCAGGTTCTGTCCCAGCCCTGGAAACCTGGAGCAGCCTCTCTGAAGAAAGTTTTTGATTGCTCATTCAGAAATCCATATCAGAGATTTAGTATAAATGTTTGTTGTATGAACATCAAGGCTTTGAGCAAGCTACCATAATTTTTAAGATAGCCCTGCTCTGAGTGGGGGATTGGACCTTCAAAAGCTCCTTATAATCAGAACTGGTCTCTGTTTCTATGTTCTTTGTATTCCATTTTGTGTGCAGAAATAAATGACAATAAATGTTTATAGTATGATTATGCTGAAATCAACCATTTTATTTAAAAAAAAAAAAAGAAGCACTCCTACTTTGATTGTATTCTTCCAGTAGTAACTCCCCAGTGTTAGCTATCCTGAAAAACAACTTTTACAAGCTGTAATTGCAAGCTATATATCCTAAATATTTCTCCGGAATAAAAAATGAAAAAGTTTTCATTTGGACTCAACACAGAACACTCCCCAGATATACTTTGTCTCTGCTCCTTTACTTTTGGGCTGATGCATATCATATTTTCCATGCCCAACAGTAAGCATTACGGGACTTCAAGCTGGTGGCAGTCTTGCTGCCTCTGGTACTGGGAAGAGAAGCCAGAAGGAACTATCCTTTTTCTCGGGCACCTCAGAGCTCAGCAGATGTTGGTAAACTGGAAGGAATTCAAACCTGATTAATGAAATGATGGATAAGGGAGGGGATATTTAAATATATTTAGTATGGCTTTCTTTTATTCTTTAAGAAGATAAAGGACTTAAGGCAGAAAAGTTTCCATCTGCATGAAGACTGAAAAAGCACTTGAAAATGATGATGGGAATTGACTGAAAATGCAGGTTTCTCAGATGTACAAATCAAGATGGTACCACATACTTTAAGAGGGAAACTCTTCTTCACTGAGGATCTCAGCATGCCTGATTCTGATCTATTTGTCTGAGCACAAAGTGCACAGAGTGACAAACCGTGCTTTCCTGTATTCTCTCTGCACTGCTAAGCTGACTGGCAGCAGTCAGCTTAAGGAACAGCAGAGTAACTTGATCTTTGCACCCAGACACTCCTTGGACATCCTTGCTGAATATCTGTACTTTTGGTGGCATTTGCACTGCTACTCATCCTCTTCAAGAAAATGTCTGTCCCCTACAAACAGGGATAAGACGGCCTAAGCAAATTTCAGAAAAAAAAACCTGAAAGGGAGAGATGTGCAACTGCAATTGGTTGTGGCATGGCTGTGTTGGAAGCTCCACCATTTGAGTTAGTCAGATTGAACTGGACTGAGCATCAGAAGATTTCTCAGTGAAAACAATCTGGTGAGGGCTCCTGGGGAGGTGGGTGAGCTAGCCTATATTATTCAGGGAAGCAAGTTAACGTGAACTTACCCCCAGGCCTGCCTCAGCACCACAGTCCCACACCTCAGACTTCAGTACCAATACTCATTGGCATGACATAAAGCCTGCTGGTCTTCCAGTTTCTTGAAGTGAATTTATACCTCATAGCAATCTACAACTTCCTGATGGGAGGATGTGATGAGGAGAGGCTTGGCCTCTTTTCCCAGGGAACAGACAGGACCCGAGGAAATGGCCTCAAGTTGTACCAGAGGAGGTTTAGATTAGACATAAGGAAAAACTTTTTCTCTCAGAGAGTGGTCAGGCACTGGAATGGCCTGCCCAGGGAGGTGGTGGAGTCGCCATCCCTGGCAGTGTTCAAGAGGCGTCTGGATAAGGAGCTAAGAGATATGGTTTAGTGGTTTTTCAGTAGCTATGGTAATGGGAGGACGGTTGGACTAGATGATCTTGTAGGTCCTTTCCAACCTTGTGATTCTATGATTCTATGATTCTTGTTGTGCTCGAGCATGGAGTGGCTTTGACACCTGTACCAGCCTGGGGAGAGTGCTGGTGCTGAGTGCTACTCACCTGTCTGGGCTCATGGACTCCAGAACTGAAAGGCTTAAATACAAGTAGCTGTGAAAGCAAACAAGATGGGAAAATAAGGAAGGTGATCCAAAGAATAGAAGAAATGGAAAGGAAGAGGTTTTAGTGTAGGAAACATGTGAAGAGTTGATAGTCTTTCTCCTGTTAGGGAATTAGTTTGAGGAAATGGTTTCAGCTGGAGAACTCTGACAACAGCACATGCTTGGCTTTCCTACACATCAACTCCTCTGCATTTCATATCTAACTAACTAGAAGTAGTCTCTTTAAGAGGTGACAGGAAAGGCCAGCCTCCAGGTCCTCTATGGTGTTCCCTGTCCAAGCAATCCAACTAATTGAGAGAACAAATCCTGCTTCAGCTCTGCAGTTTTCAGCTGATCACTACAGAGGAGCAGAGCCACCTCCTGTCCATCTGCATCTTGGAGGCGAATCACTAGGCAAGCAATGATTAGTTAATCCATTGTTTTGGGTGAACATTCCTTAGCACTCCCAAGAACAGAGAATATTTTACTTTGCAGTTCATGATAAAGACAGTCAAAGCACTCAACTGTTAGCAGTTACTATGGTAACTGCTGACAATTTATTTTAAAAAGGGGAAAGATTCATTTTTCACTTGTTACTCAATTTTTGTTACTCAATTTAGTTTTTTTTGTTGTTTTTGTTGCTTTTTTTTTTTTTTAAACTTGAAATCTGCTATTACAAGTAAAACAGCTACTGAAGTCCATTGTCATGGCTAGCTCAGAGATCCAGAGTGATCCAAGAGGCCAAATCCTGCCTGCTGAGCTTGAACTGAAGTTTCAGTGACTTCAACAGAACTACTTGGAAGAGCAAACCAGCAGGATGAAGTTTAAAAATCTCTGTCTTTTGTGTGACTTCTTCTACTTATTGTACTGAGAAAACAACACAGCCAGTTTGAGAGCTCTTCATCAAATAAAGGTCTGAGTTCGGCTTTAGACTCAAGCTCACCAACTGAATTTGAAACTGGGAGTGAGAATTTCTTATTAATAGTTTATTATCACGTATTAAACAGTAAACTACCTTCTCTAATTCTTGCTTTTCTATTTGCCAACATGCTTAATATTGCTACCACCTGTACGTAACACATAAAATCTGGAAATTTCAGATCCTTCCATCTCCCTTCATATATTTTTGTTCCTACAAAATCAAAGTTGCTCCATGCTGGAAGCATGAGTGCCATTCTTTAGTCTGGAAAAAAAAATAACAGCTTGTGCCTTTATAACAAGCCAAACAAAAACCACCAGGCTTAAATTCTGGTCCAACTCTTGCAGCTGGATCCAACATCGTTGTAACGTCATGAGGCTGGAGAAGGCAGATCTGTCTTTAATGACAAAGCAGCCTGTATGCATGTGAATTCGTTTTACTGTTTTTACAGGTTGGAAGGGAATATAATGATCATTTAGCCTGACCTTCTATTCTACACAGGTCTCCTATGCTATGAACTTCACCCAGAATATAAAATACATTCTGACTGAAAAATATAGCCTATTGTAGCATGAGAAAATTTGGGAACCATTAGCAGCATACATGTATCACAAGCATCAGAAACAGCCTGTGACACCGAGAATATAGAAAGCCAAATATTTTAAATAGAGACAAAGAAAATACCCACAGTGTAAGTTAGTAGTTAAAAAGAACAAACTGGCAAACATCTTAAAGCAATATTATGAGGGGAAGAGAAATTGGCACAACTTCATGGAAGTTAAGAAGTTGTTCTTCAAAATCAATTAGACTACACAGCATGGAAACATACAGTGATAAGAACTATTTGGCATCCCATCCTTTTCATAAAAAAGCATTCTACTTTAATAAATCAGGTTGTTTAAGGAAGTGCTGACTTTGTACATTTTGGCTTTATCAACAGAACTTCAATAATGTTTAGGAAGTAAACTTCATAGGAAAACCTCAAATGTTCAATTAGTTTAAAATGGTTTAGGATAGAAATGGAGATAATGAAATTATAAGGATAATGGCAGCTTAATGCTTTGTGGCTCACATGAGATTTATATGTTCCAGCATAACCTCAAGCTGTACATATGGCATCAGACAGAAAAAAAAAATAATAAGAGGAAAATAAAGGATTGTGTTTGGAGGAACAGGAGCGTATGGGATCTGACCACAGTGAGCATTTCCTGAATTCTCATTTTTTGTTTCTTTTTTGGTGATTTGTTGGGATGAAGCGACTATGAAATGCTCTTGCTCTTTTATACGCCTTCTTTACTGTTGCCCAGTCCTCTGAAACCATGAACGACGTAAACTGAACAGCATCTATACACACTAGGATTTACTTTGCAAGATTCATTTCCTCTCTACGCAGATTATGCTCAGAGGGAATGCAGTGCAAACCACAAGCCCGAAAAAGCCTGCAAAAACATGTCTAACCCCCTTTCAAAGTACAACTGCTAAAAACCAAGGGGTTTGACTTTTGTTGTGTAAACTCTGGGAGCTGAGGAGGGGCAAGGGCTGTGGGATGAGATGGCAGGAGAGCATCAAGCAGGAGAGAGACTGGGTTCCTGCTGGGAGATGAGAGCTCGGCAGCTCCTAGCAAGCAGCCAGGAGTGCTTGCTTCCCCCTCTCATTCTCTGGCTGCAGTTTAGTCATGCATTTTTCCTTGCAGAGATGGGCCCCTTACTCTGAGTGCTCCCTGTATCCCCTAGAAATGCCCCTGACAGATTTCTTGGGAAGCCTTCAAGAAGATAGAAAAACCACAATCAAACAGTGGAATATTTAGAGGTTTTAATTTCAAATAAGAATGGCTTGAAAAAGGAGGACACCATTTTGGTAAGACAGAAAGGATATCATCCCTGAAGACCTCATGGCAGGAGAACAAACATTAGGTGTTGTAGTAGGCGACAGCAAGGATTTGGGATGTGACGTGGTAGGACTCTCCCCTTGCTTGGTGTCGAAGGGTTAATGTATGCATAAGGGGTGTAGACAAAGTAGGATATGTATATAGGTAAATCTCACAATGCAATAAACGCCATTTTTCTGCTCACCATATTGGTATTCACGTGCAGTTCTTTGGCCCGGGTAGGTTTTCCCGATAGTCCAGCACAGGCACAGAGCTAAAAGAACATGGGTTGCCAGGTGCACGGCAACAATTAGGAATCTCCACTGTGTCATGTGGTGAACTGATCTCTTTTCCCTCTTAAGAGTAAATGTGGTACTGGGCCAAGTGGATGTTCTCAGAGGCCTCAGGCTGCCTGGGCTAGAGGCCACAAGCATTTGGAGCAGATAGGGGAGCCCACCTGCTGCTTTTGTGGCTGTGCAGCTCTTACACCTTTCCAGAGCAGGGATGCTTCCAGATGGATTGCCATAAATAAATTCAAGACCGTAGGAGTGGGAGACTCTTAGCATCTCCAAAGGATCCTTTAGCTATTGATTTAATTAATGAAAAAGGAGAGGGTAAAAAAGGGGTGAACAGACTTCGCAGTGATGAAAAGCTCATCAAAAAGCTGTACTTCATAGCAAATCTGACTCTTGTATACTCATTGTACATCATCAGATTATTTGGAAGAAGCTTTATTTTGGATCTGTTCAAGGTCATATAAACTATAGAGATAGCACCCTGCAAACTCCAAGGACAGGCTAGAGAATCATTCATGGCAAGGCACAGTGCCCTGTGGCCATGGTAATCTCCATGAGCTCAAGGAGAGTGAGTTTTCATTTCTCTTTTGCCACAACAATCCTGAGGTAATCAGTTCCTTCCCCAAATTTTGGTTCTCTTGTCTGCAAAACGTGACACCCCTGACCACTGCTTGCCCTTCTGTTTTATGCTCTGCAAGGCAATGACTATTCAGAGCTGCTCTATCAGCAGCGAATGCATTATCTCCCCAATTCAACTTGTCTCTACAATTTGTCTATATATTGGCACTCATGAAATGAATTAATTTAGTTTCATATGGACATGTATTCATGTTGACTCAATCAATAATGTCTTTAGATTAAATATTTTTTTGGAATCCAAGCTCATTTTGTAGGTGAATGAATACATACCCAATGTAGGTGAAGGAATACACACCAATGTATTTTTATGCTGAACCAGTGCTATTCAACAGAAGGGTACACTTCAAATTTGAGAACAGCTGTAAGAGCCCATTTAGCAGACTTTTCACTTATACACGGAGAACACTCAAAGGTAAATATTATTCCCTGACTGCTTCAAGTGAAGGTTTCATCAACTCTTCCATCTAACCCATACCCATTTCAGAAATTACAAGAGTGGGCTTTCAGAAAGACATGGACCAGCTGCAGATAGACCAAAGGAGAGAATCAAGAATGATCACATGCTTAGGAGAATGTGATTTACAGGGAAAGATGAAATTATTTGGGACAGCTCAAGCCAAAAGACACTTGGAGAAAATGTGATAAGTCATCCAGTACTTAAAATACTGTTTCATAAAGGAGAGATGTCACATATTTCTCGTGGTGGATATAATGAGAAATAATGGATTTAAATTGCCTCATAACAGACCTTGGTAAGGTATGGAGAAGAGCTCTCTAAGGATATAAAGAACTGGAAAAATTGACTGGGGAGATTGTACAGTCTCCATTACTGGGAGTCAAAAATGGCTTAAGTATAATCAATCCTTCCTTGGGGCAATAGATGACCTCCTTCCCAATCCTGTGATTCTTTGTGTTCCCAAATCTATCTTCATGTATAATGCAGGAACTCTGCACAGGGAGCAATAGAGATAATAGAGAAACCAACACAAAGGAAATCTTGCACTGAATGAAACCTTCACTACTTCAAGCATAGGAAGTACTTTTAAAGGGCTTTATTTTATTGGTTATTATTCATTTTATTCCAGGTATTCATTTTCTTGCTTGTTATACACAGGGCTGAATACTGGATCCAGAAAAAGATACCAATCGGATATGGGTACTTTATGCTAGACAAGCAGAGCTCTAAACTTGCAGCAAGCTTGGCAGAAGCAGATGCAAGCAGGTGAGGGGTCTGGAGCACAGGCCATATGAGGAGAGGCTGAAGGAGCTGGGAATGTTCAGCCTGGAGAAGAGAAGGCTCAGGGGAGACCTTATTGCTCTCTATAACTTCCTGAAGGGAGGTTGTGGTGAGCTGGGGGTCGGCCTCTTCTCTCGTGTCATTAGTGATAGGACTAGAGGGAATGGTTTCAAGCTGCACCAGGGGAGATTCAGGCTGGACATTAGGAAATACTACTTCTCAGAAAGGGTGGTCAGGCACTGGAATGGCCTGCCCAGGGAGGTGGTGGAGTCACCGACCCTGGGGGTGTTCAAGGAACGACTGGATGTTGTGTTGAGGGACATGGTTTAGTGGGAGCTATTGGTGATAGGTGAACGGCTGGACTGGATGATCTTGTAGGTCTTTTCCAACCTTGGTGGTTCTATGATTCTATGATTTATACAAATAGAGCCCAAATGGACTCTGTGGACTTCTGCCATTTGAGCAGCTGCCCACATCTGCCTGGAAATCCAGAAGCACGAGCAGACATTTCCAGTCCTTCCGCCTAGCAACAGCCTTGAAAACCAATCTTGAACTTAGAGAGACTGTCATCGATTTTTCCTTAAGACTGCAGGTTATTCACACTTCCTCCTGCAGCCCCATGCTGGATGCAAAATACCATTTTTAATGTTTTATTACATCTTTCTTCTCTTAAATAAACCGCTGAGAACATTGTCAATGCTTTACTTGCAACAGCAGCAGGAATAATAGTGTAGTCAAGTTCAGCCCTCGCTGGATAACACTGAATTGATAAAACATAAAACTGTGTATTATCTGATGCATGAATAATGCTGGTAAAAGCTATTATTTTTAATGTTCAGCTGAGTTAAAAAATCAATAATATGTTGTAAAGGTTAGATCGTTTCAAAACGTCACAATTTCAGAACAGCACTTTTTAAGAATAGATATTTGATGGCTCAGACAGTGCTGGCACGCCACTTGCTACATTGACTTCACCATCTTTCCTCTTCTCTCTGAAGAACATTCTCTGTGCCTAGTGGCACAGCTGCTTGGCTGAGAATATCAGCAGGCTATGGCCATGGGCTTGTGGGTGGATGGCAGAGGAAAAGCTCATTCTCTGTCACAAGGCAAAACCAAAGAGATCCGAGCTGAAGCTGTGGCTGCTACAGGCACAGAGAAATCTAAAAATTTCAGAAATCACTGAAACACATCCATAGGAGACACACCAACAGACACTCCCTATGTCTGCAGTGGGATTCACCCTGGTCAACAGCGATTGAACTCGCGGCTGGCACAAGGGGCAAAGATACACATCCAAGGAGCATACCAGTTGTCACCTAGGGGTTGCTTGGCTCTTATATCACTCCCAGGTCTCAGAAAGAAACTGGAATAAAAAGATGGCATAACAGAAGGTGCCAGTTTTCTCCTAGCTGCCTGACCAAAACTGAAATTCGATAAATGAGCACGAGGAAAATTGGAGAGGGGGTAAATTCAGTCCGAGCACCCTCACCACTGAATTCTACTCACTGTGAAGGTGGGGGTGCCTTCCTCAGCTTGAAGATATGGCCCGGAGATAAACAACCAAAGAAAAAGAGCTACAAGCTGCTGCAATGAAGAAAGATGTGTCTGTTGAAGCATATTGCTGTCTTCAACCATCTTTTATATTTTTCTTTAATCTCATGGGAGGAGATCTATATACATATAAGAAGGATATTCAAGAAGTCAACATCAGAAGAGAATCCAGGAGAGGAAGTTTATTCTTCTCCTGTACTATTAAAAGCAATTTGCTACATGCATCAAAAAGCCTCTGTCAGGAAACCCAAATTTTTAAGACAAATATGGAGAAAATTAATCTTCTAGCAGTAGCTGATGGTGCATCATTAATTAGACAGGACCTAGGCTTGAAGAACAACTGCAGCATGGAAAGTGAAGCTAATGACAGCACTAGACTCACAAAAAGAATGCACAGCAAAGCCATGTAAATGCCATCCCCAGACTTCTGAATTCTCACATCGTTCCGATTTTGAAAGGTATCATATGGTGGCACAGCAGGCTAATGATGTAGCATGTTCAGAGGAATTAGTTTAAGGGGCTTCTTTTTCCCCCCAACCCAGTGAAAAATAGTAGAAATAGTGAATTTTTGGAACTTAATGGGATCATACTGTTCTTTCCTCACATTGTCAACTACACTTAATTTCCCCCTTCCTATTAACATGTCTAATGCATATGTCAGGCGGAAGCCTGACACACTAGTGGCAAACAGACTGTTGTATGAAGGCGGCAAAGTGTTAAAACAATTGAGCAAGTGAGTACTAAAGTTTGCTGCTCTGGCCATATGGTACAGTGTTTAATTTCCCGTAGTGAAAGAACGTGGTTGTCATAGAAAAAGATGATGAATAAATTTACTCGGGGCAACTTATTATAATGAAGAATGACTTCTCAGAGGAAGCAAACAGAGGAATTTAAACTCTGATGAGAAGCATATGGGATGCATTAAGATGGGTAAGGGTAGCAAGGCTGTGTGCTTTAAAAATGAAAGACATTTAATCGATGCTTGTTGCTGGTGTTGACATACGAAAGTGAGAAATGGATTTTGATTTGGAAGACAGGAAGAAGGTTAATAGCAGTAGAGGTGGTTGTGGAATGATTGATACTTGGAATAACTAAGGCAGAAAGGGAGAGAGCACTTCACGCAGTCAGGAAACATACTCAGGAGAACAATGTAATCTGAAAAATAAAGAACAAAAATGGCTGCAGTAAGGTCATTGGCTGTGAGGAGAACTGACAGGCCAAACTAGCAATGAGCAAGCAGCAGCTCACAAGCAGCAGGGGAGACCATGGCAGGAAGCAGTGGCTGTGCAGGGGCAGAGCAGATTGGCTGTTTATTGAGATCCAACTGGTGCAGAACCCCTGTGCAAAGAATGGTGGTAGGAGGTAGCCTGGGAAGCAAAGGCTGATGTTCAAGTACCCGGAGATGCTGATGTAGGTGTTTATTTTCCCAGTGTGTATGCAAGATAAATTAAGGGGAGTCAGCAAGGTTGGATGCAGCAGCTCATGCTCTGTGAGCATATTCTATCTCAAAACACCATGAGAAGGTAGCCTGACCCTGCCTCCCCAGCCCCTGCTGCTCAGGCTGTCCTACCAGCCAGCTGAATGCAAGGCCTGGACACACTGGACACTTCCCTAGGGGATGTCCACCATACCAGTACCAGGCTATGCATGGATAAAATGAGCCAGTATGTTCCCTGCTCAAGAACAGACTCTCTTGTACAGCTGAAAATTCCTGCTTCACCCCTTCTCATATCCCAGGCTGGAAAGGTACAGCATCAGCCTCTAAACACTGCTGTTAAACCCTCTGAGGTCAGACAGGTCGTGATAGCAGAGGCCTCCCAGAGAGCAACACCTGCAGGAGCTTACTGCCTGCCTTTGGCAGTCCCCCCCCTACTCACATTCACTGCCTGGGGTGTGCAGTCCTGCACAGGGGCTGAGCTGAACTTGTATTTTTCTCCCTCCAATGAATTTCTATTAAATCCAGCTTCCCAGAGGTGAAAGGTGAGTTCATGAGCTGCCACATGATTTAGCATTTAAGACCATCTTATTCTGTCCTTTTCTGTTACTTTCTCTAGATGACAGCCATAACTCCAGCACACAGAATTCATTCTTACTTGTTAGGTGCTGACATTGTATCTAGATAATAAACAACCTATAATATGAATGCATAGCTGACTAACACCATACTCAAGATACCCTTCATTTTTTAAGCAGAGAAATGTGCAAGTCTGACCTTTATGGTATGCAGGGTTAAAGAGTGTATTTCAGAAATGAAGAGCTATTGAAGACAAGAAGTTAGAAAATGCAACATGGAGTTTTACTCTTCAAGGCAGCGATCTGTGTTTAACTAACTGATCTTCAGTAATGCATTTACTATGACACTACATAGAAAGTACATAGAAAGATAGGGGTTTAGCTAGGGAGATCAGACAACTTTGAAACTGTGAGATGAACTGTGAGAACTTCTTAACAGAAAAGAGGCTGTTGCCTCTAAAAAGATTTCTGGAAGGAAGTTGCTTAGTGTCAGCCCTCAACAGCTAATACTGAAACCAATCTTACTCTTTATCTTCTGTAATGTAATGACCTTATCATGAAGAGCTGGTTTACGCAAAAGTGATTTAGAGATGTGTGAAGTTGAAAGACATTGTCAATGAAGAGAGACAACTGTCACTATAACAAGTGGGAACTAGAAAACAGAAATGGAATAAAGTTAAGTATTGTGAAGTCATGCTCTTAGAGACTAGTAACAGAACTCCTACTGTAAGCACTGGCTCATTACTTGGAAATTATTAAGAAGAAAACCAAAGCCTATTATTATTTGATCGCTGGGTGACTATGAGCCAGCAGTGTAATAGGTCCATAAAAAAGAAAGTAAAATCCTAAGAAATGCTGGATGAAATGTTTCCAAGAGAAATAAGGAAGCATTAATATCATTGGACAAGGCTTGAGTTTTCATTCAGAGACCAACACTATACAAGGCAGAGCTTTAGACTGGATCAGGTCTAAAGAAGAGGGTCGGGCAAACTACTGTGTATCAAGGCATTGTAACAGGCTTATACTCATAGAGAACTGTTCACACTGAAGAAAAATTCGTCACAAGGGAGTAAGTGTTTAAATCAACCAGGAATAGACTTTGATTGGAAATCATTCTTCCAGAATAAGTGGATTTCTGATTAGTTTCAAGTAGGGTTTTATCTGATTGTGTAACTGTGTACGCAGTGGTTAGCAAGTGAGCTCATTATGGTCCTTAGCTCATATTCAGATACTTGGACATGAATAAATGTTAGACCTGCAAATAATGGAAGAAGCATTGACCATAGCACAGTTTCACCAAGACCTGCTTCATACTAACCTGGCAGGCCTAAGACTACAGACTCTCTAATATGTGGTACATGCTCCCAAGCCTCCAGGAAGCAAGCAGCTAGTGTGCAGGCAGCACTGCATTGAGTCTCCATTTGCCTGGAATCACAAGAGGCAGACGTTAAAAATAAAAAACCTCAGATGGACCAGCCTAACACCATCAACCAGATGGAGTGCCAGAATAAAGGAATGAGAAAAGATGACAAAAAAATTCATCAGAATTCACTATGTTCTGGCCCCACCTAGCTTACCAAATAAAAACCTCACTCTGTGAGAGAAAGCTTTGTGATCTAGGAGAGAGAAGCTGAGTTATGTGCTGGGTATACCCAGCCTAAAGATCCCTACAGATCAGAACTCTTCTGCACACGCAGCAGTGCTACAGTCAACTGTACCTCCTTAGTCCAGACCCAGGAAGGAATTAGGTGGATACAAGATTTAGCAGAAGGTACAGTGAATCAGGTGTTATGATGCACTGCTTCTTCAACAGCAATGGTGTCATATAGTTAGGCTTTGAAGACTCTCCGCTAACAAAACCCTTAGAATTCCAAACAAAACAAATTTTTTTGTAGGTAGAAGGGCAACTCACATCCCCCTCCTCCCCGCCATGAATCCATTTCTGCCTGGAATTTAATTAAATATTTAGTGAACACAGTAGACAAAAATGAAATATTGTGTTTAATTTTAAAATCATGCACTTATTAGACCTTTAAAATACCAATTTAGTTTTGAAAGATAATATTTCTTTAATTTTCTCATAAAGACCACAAAACTTAATTAATGAGAAAAAAATCTAATTTTAAGAAGTCAGGAACAGGTAGTTAGAGAGAGAACTGAAATAATTGTGCAAAACACTGTCTCATGAGCCTGTTGAGGGGGAACTGGGAAGATGTCTGTGCATTGACCAGCTAGACAACTCCAAGATACCTTCTTTACCACTGCGTAACTTTTTTCCTCTATTGTTCACCAATACCTTGCTGGGAGAAAGAAGAATACTTTTCTTTCAGTACACACCACAGAATGTGGGTATCCAACCACATTAACTAGGGAGATGCTGTAATAAGAGGTGAAAAAAATCATCAGTTGTTATGAATTGGCACAGCTCCCTTAAAACAAATTGTGCAAATTGTGCAAAATCAAACTGCGTTCAAGGGTGCTGTGAGCTATTACCACAGCTAAGGATCTGGTCAGAAATCCCACAGAACAGTGGAGAGAAGGGGGAATTATATGATTCATAGTCAGAGAGCACCTAACACTGTGCTTGGGAACAAGAAACAGGGAATAAAGTGAGAGAAGATTAGGGAGAAAATTGATATCGCCCAGCTCCTTGAGCACGTGACGACATTAGGGTAGCTATGTCCATCCAGGCCAGTCAAGGACAGCCTACAGAAATCAAATTCACCTGGGGCAGTCAAGGTTTTGAGGGGTAGTCTTCAACACCCAGGAACAAAACTAGAAAAACATGCCTGTTTTTAACATGATTCACCTCTGAATAAAAAGCATGAATGAAGTTCAGCAAAGGCTCAGGAAATCCAAGTAGTTAAGCAAATCCAAAAACTAGTTAAGGAATTCACAAGCACAAAGTGATTACACTTTCTCCTGCCTACTGAGGGAGACTAAGGAGACCTTGCTTAGCTTTCCCATGCATGTATGCAGCAAATGCTCACTCCTCAAACCACTCTGAGGAGGCTCCAGCAAAGCAGGTAAGTGCTGCCACTAGAACAACTCACCTGACCTAGAGATATGACTTGCTGCGACTCCTTCCAGGAGCACTGTGATCTTCTCTCATTGCAGCAGTTTTTATGCATTTGGTCATACTGGAAGACAAATCTAGTGAGAATAACTAACTTCATAGATCAGCATGGTAGCCAACCATCTGAAAAGCAACTTCACGAAAGTGACAACAAAGAGATCACAACCCAGAGATATGCCTTACAGCAATGAATGCAACAGCATCCCGGGATGCATAAGGAAGAGCACTGCCAGCAGGCCAAGGAAGGTGATACTTCCTCCCACTCAGCACTGGCAAGACCACAGATGAATTGTTGTGTCCAGCTATAGGCACCCCAGTAGAAGATAGATGTGGGTATATTGAGCATGGCAAAGGGATTCAAGCATGGTAAAGGGATCAGAGCATCTGTCAACATAAGGAGAGAAGAGCCCAGAGAAGACTAAGGGGAAGGGAGGGTCTTACCAGGGTCTTTAAATATCTTACGGGGAAAGTGAAGACAGAGCCAGACTGTTCTCAGTGTTGTCCAAAGGCAGGACAAGAGGCAGTGGGCACAAACTCATATGCAGGAAATTCAGTTTAAAAAAAGACAATTCTTCACTGCAACTGAACTCTGGAACAGGCCATCTAGAGAGGCTGTAGAGTCTCCGTCCTTGGAGACAGTCAAAAGGTGGTGGGGCACAGATCTGAGCAGCCTGCTCCAGCTGATCCTGCTGTGAGCAGAGTGTGAGACTGGGCTGTCTCCAGAGATGACTGCTGACCTCAGCCATTCTGTGATTCTGTGAAACACCACTTCTTGAAATCCTCCTTAGCTACTGACAGGTTTGGGTGGCTTGGAATTGTTATCTAAGAGAGATACAGAGTTCCAATGAAATTAAGTAGGAAGCACTCCTTTGTCTGAATAGATCCAGGCCACTTTTCCCCCACTTTTTCCAGTGTCCTCTTTTGCCCTACCACCTCAGGCCTCCTGATAATTATATTACAAGTACACTTCAGGATGAAGTGATTACAGACTGGGAGCTGCAATCACACCCCACAGAAATCACATTTTCACCTTTGTATGTGCTGCAGACCTGTGACCTGGTTGCAGTGCTGTCACAGACATCATGTAAGAACAAAATGCCAGTAAGCGTCTCTTAAGGCAGCCAGGCTGCTCTTTATAAAAGAAGCAAAATACCTGCTTCAAGGTCTACATGAAGGATGTAATTATACGTATGCACACAGGCTGTGTCTATGGGTGTATAGCTGTGCACTCACTGTTCAAGTAGAAAAACCAGAAAAGCACATTATGTATATCCATGAGTGGATGTCTAGTGCAGGTTAACAGCACTTGGAGTCTACAGCTCCTGGAGTCTAGACAAATGCGTACAATTACTTCGTAACACTGAAGGAGATTTTCTTTATCCCTGGTGAAATTTGCCTTCAAGAATGCTGAAGCTAGAGATATTCAGCTTAATACCTGTGGAAGTGAACGGTAACAGGACATGGATTCTCTTTATCTTCATTGAATCATTCTCTCAAACTTGAAAAAAGGCAAGAGTCACTTGAAAAAAAAAAAAAAAAAAGTATTTTCCAGCACAAAGAGCCAGATTTTATTCTTTGAAATCTGCAGTTTGCCAGGAGGTGAGTGGTCAGGAATTCCTTGCACTTTAGAGAAGGCATCAAGAACAAGTTTGCTTTGCATGAACTTCTGCAGCTACTGAAACTCAGTAATCTGTCATTCTTTTCCCAGACTAATTCCCTTGCTTACTGTTAGAACAACTGTGCACAGAACTCTCCATCTGATCCAGTACTTGATTCACAAGAAAGAGACTGAAATCATCTGTACAGAGAGATAGTCAGGAACAGTAAATAACTGATATCAGAGCAGAGGCAGCTCTGGAGTCTGGAAGCATTCAGACTCATGGGGAATGGGGCTGAATGTGAAGACCCTCATAACATTAACACATCAACATGAAGCTGGGTGTACAGAGGGTGACAGCTGTACTTGTCTAGGACAGATACCTAGCAGTCCATACAGTAACATTAGCGAAGCCCAATTCCCAATGCCTTGTTCAGATTTGCATGGGGAGATGGCAGAAATAGAGGATTAACCACAGAGGACTGTGGGCCATGATGAGAAAGAGCTGTCGTGGAAGAGAGCATATTGGGGGATCCTCATGGAAAAGCAAAAGTAACCTCACTGCTATGCAAAATCCTGGGAAATATTTCTGCTGCGGTATTAATTTTAAGTCACAGGAAATTATTGTAGTATTAGTTAAGGACACATGAGGACACGTTTGAGATGCTGACCATCATTCTAGTCACCTTATGAAAGAAGAATATTATGGAAAAGTACCAGAGGGCAGCAGAGATGATTCAGGCACACAGATTTTAGAAAGGTTAGATAAACTGGGTCTGCATTCCTTACTGAAAAATTAGATTATTGGACTTAGTAAAGTACCGCAGGCAACTTCTGAGAGAGGAAGAAAAAGCTGCTGTAGTCTGCTTGAGCCAGGGTGCATGAATGTCATCAGCAAAGGAACAGACAAGCTAAAAGGACCTATGAAACGCTTCAATGAATGAATTAGCTGGGAGAGAAATAGAGAGCTGCTAAATAAAATGTTGAAACAATGTGAGGGAATTATTTAGAGAGAGGAAAAAATCATGGTCTGACAGGATAAGATAACCTTGGGCAGTACTTTTTAAGTAAGGAATAAAATATTAATCCAGCTGGGTTTCTATAAGCAGTATACAGGAGGAAAACCACATTTGGCTACACGCATGATTGCAGGAGTCTACGATGCAAGCAGCACGAAATACTACACAATGATCAATTGATCAAAAGATGTATCTCTCCCTAGATCATGAGAATAGGATTATACTATCAGCACAAAAAATCTGAGGGGGCTGGGAAATGCCACAAATTTCCTGTTTTCTGAGTTCCCTATAAATTAAATGGTCCCACAGGACTAGAAGGGATAACAGTTATCCAAAACTCACGAGTACTATAGACTACAGGAGGAAATCCCGTGGATAACACAGCATGTCAGGAGGTCTGTCTGAAACATTGCTTTTGGGGCTGCCTGCTCTCACGCTGTGCTTCCAGGCACACCCCTGTGGCAGCACAGGTTTTTTCAGGAGTCACATTCCCCTCATTTTCCTGCACATGGGGGCACAGCATGAGGTGAATTCTCACAGGACATACGAGAAGGAAAGAAACTCCTTCCTAGCTTGATACAGGCTGATGTTTCTAACAATGTTTTCTCCTGTTCTTTTGTTTCCTTGATCAACAACATCTCATCAGTACCACATGTGAAAGCCTGTTACAACCACAGATGATGTTAAACTGAGTTTCTCTGGGCAAGATGCTTGTCACAGGCTCAGTGCTGCCCTGGGATAGTGGGTGGGAAAAGGACCCTACAGCATCTGAGTCAGGCACCTTTAGTTCTGCTCAGCATCACTCTTATTGGACTCACTAGCTGTTAGGCAGACAAGGAAGACTCCTGTAACATACAGACATCAGAGCCGGCTGAGGGCAGTGCAGGGTTAACAGCGGCTGCTTTAGTTTGTGCACAGCTGCCAGCTAAAGGTGAACCTGCCCAGTGCCTTGTCCTGCCCAGTAGTCAAACAAGCTCTCCACCCCATTCACAGCAGGCCTTGCTTGGCTCTCAGCTACATCAAAAGCAGTTCTTGAGAAAAAGGAAGTTAGCCACCCATGCAACAATGGAAGAGACAACAGTGCCTTCTACCAGAATAGGAGATATTAGCCAAAATCTAGCTCAGAAAAACAATATAGGAAAAAGCAGCTTATCCTTTCCAAAGGCTAGCAGAATCTCAAGGAAATCTCAGTCTCCTAAGAGAGATGCTGATCCCCTAGCTGTTAACCCTTAAATGAGGCTGAGGTTCCACCCCTGGGCCCACCCCTTCCAGTTGCTCAGGTTCATTGCTTGCACCTGTGCTACCTGGCCTAGCTACGCTTTCTCACCTGGTGCTCAATATGCAATCTCACCTGGCTCAGGCTGTGACCTAGCAGCTCCTATAAATCACCCTTCTCTGAGAAACTTTATTCTGGTTCCCTTGTGCTTAGCTGAGGTATAAAAACACAGTGCAGGAAGAAAGTTAGAGTTAGAGGATCTGGTAATGTAAAGGCCATCCAGCAAAGGACTTCGCTAAATTCATGACACAGCAGTGGCTTTATGGCACTAGAAGGAAAGAGAGCAGAAATATGCTCTCTAACAGCAGTGCAGGAGCGGGTGATAATCAATCTGGGAACCGCTGAACTTCTCCTATTGTTCCCCTAGGTCTTATATACCTTGACATGTGCAAATACACTGCGTGTTCTTCCAACCTCTAATAACCCTGCTGTAAAATCCCTTGTACCTAAGAAAGGCCAATTTTATAATGATACAATCAAAGATGGTGGAAGCCTCTACAGAAAGGGCAAAGAAAGCGGAAGTAGCTATTTACATCACTGTGGATAAAGAGTCTCGTGGGACCAATTGCAGTGGCTCACTCTGTGATACTGGAAGAAGTAGGGGCCAACAAGCTGCAGGAGCTGCTGAGCTGCTTGGGCAGTGTTCATTTTTTATGCAGAGCTTGGAAATCATTATCACTTCAGGAAAAACATAACTAAATAAAATGGCTGGGAGGCAAACAGATTTGAGTCTAAACAACATGAATTTAAAATATGAATAACCATCTTGGTAGATTAATCAATCCAAATGTTGGGGTTGTTGTTTGGGGCATTTTTTCCTCCTCTGCAGCTGTATCTTGCTAAGTAACACATTTCTATTTCAAGGCTGTTAATGCTGAAGCAGCTGCCACACTCTCTGGGAATTTTTAAAAATCATGATAAAATTAAAGGCAGAGACATAAAAACAAATCCTTCACAGCTACCCTGGCTGATGGCATTATAACAGTAACAGTCATTTTCAGTACATCATTTTCTTGGCAAATGCTACTTGTAGTCAGTGCAAGTCATAACACTGTATGTATCTTAATGCATTTTTCTCTTTGCCACCTAAAGATAATCATCAAATATTAAGAAATTGAGCTTTGTAATCTCCCTTCAAGGGGAAGAATGTACTTAATCTCCTTCTTTTTTCCCTTTTTTGGTATGAAGACTCACCAAGCTGACAGTAACAGCAGGTTTCGTTTATTTTTTTAAAAGAGGTCTGAATTCCACCCGTTTTTTTTCTTCTTTTTTTAAGCCCTATTCAACCATGGAGCTGTACGATTGATTGCTTTCAATGGTTGGTTGAGATGAAGACCTGGGAATCCAAACTTCCACATCACATCAATGCTGGTCAGAGAAAAGAGATGAAAGAACAAGAAAATCCTTTCTCCACAGTGAAGAAACTGCCTCCAAACAATTTTTCTCCTAGAGTATCAAAAACCTCAACAGTCACCAAATCACTTGTAAAACCTGAAGCTCTTCCCTCTGTCATGTCTACCAGGCACTTACATGTGGAAATAGAGCCACCACCACTGGGAAAACGCCATATGCCTAAGACCCAGAATTCATTAGATATTTAGGGCTGAATTCGTAAGACCACCTTCTGCTTCAATAAGATATAAACCAAAAGCAGGTTTCCCTTGCTTACTAAGTCAAGACACTTGAAAATACTGACAACAATTAGACCTCAAGTACAACAGAAGCTCTGAAACTACAACATGCTGCAGGAAGAAGGCAAGAGAAGTCAGACAGACTAGTAAAAAAGCAAGTTATTGTTATGTTGGGGAGATCATGAAGCCTTAGCAAAGGGAAAAAGGGCAGTGGGATGCTTGGCAAAGAGCAGAGTGATCTTGATTCAAGGCTTGCCTTTATCTTACCGTGTGGTAGAGGAAAATACACCTGTCAGGACTGGGATGGATGTCTCTCCCTCTCATTCTGCTGGGGTTTACAGAGAGGAAGAGGTTAGAGAGAGTAGGCTTGTTGCTCACTACAAGAAGGCAGGAGCTGAGAGCAAGGGATTCTTGCCAAAGCTAGCAGGAGAAAGATGGCTTCTGTCCACACAAGGTATCAGAGGTGAAGGGGAAGGAAATTGGTGAGGTGATTCAGTTTTATAGAAGTTGCTGGTATCTCTCTGCCCATCTGGTGGAATCTAATGTGTATGTCTGAGAAAGGGGATAGCAATGTGCCCAAGCAGCTCCAGGTTTTGTGCTTTTCTGGCAGGATTTAGGCAGGTGTTTATTCCCGTGTCCAAAGGAAACAAGCTGTTCTTTGGCCTTGTCCTGCAGAAGGCTGAGTCACTGCAGGTCTCAGTTCCTATCATCAGGAGGGCACTGCCCCTGCCAGCTTCAAGGATCTTTTTCATTTTTTGCTGCCTTTTGTGTTTCTTTCCTTCTTTCTTTTCTTTCTTTGGCAGAATGAGTTTCAGTTATTTCCCCATGAATGGTTTCCAGCTTTTTGCCTTCTACGACTGATGAAAAAGGAGAGTGTGTGCTGACAAAAAACACTTTTATCAAAGCAGGTTAGCACGTTAAGGTTCTTGCTGTCTACCTTTATCACAGATCTAAGCAGTGTCAGGCAACCAAGATTTAAGCAAGTGACAAAGCCAAAAATAGATAGAACAAATGCACTGCTTGTTTTGAGTTCTAGGAATTATTTATTACAGATGAAATCTGCATTGCATTTAATACACACAGGGAAAGGGAGGGTGACTCCTGGGAGATGTGGATACATTCAGCTCTCCCTTGGCAACTGCAACACAGCCAAGACCTTGGGCCTGTGAATTACACATTAACCTGAACTCTGCCTTGAACCAGAAGAGCCCCTGATTCTGCAGCTGAATGTTCCTGATTCTGTTCCTGCATGTGCATAAAATCTCACTGATTTCACTGCCAGATAGATCCAGCTGCAGGGCTAAAATCCTTTCAGCATCTTGTTGCAGTCCAGACAGGAACAGTATCCAAAGACCATCATTTACCTTTGGACTAAGGGCTTGTTCCCCTGTCCAGGAGACCTCAAAGAACAAGGAGCCATTCTGCTCTCCAATCCACAACACAGAAGTGGTGAAAACCACTATGAAGAGGAAGAATGACCCACAGAGCAACTGGACTGGGTCCTACAAATACTCCAGAGCCTGAAGAGCTAGACTTACAGCTTGCAGATGACACAATATCACTCTACTTGTTTTGTACAGAGAGCAGGACTGCTTTCAGACTCTGCTTGTGCCAAGGATAAAAAACAGCAGTTCATTCAAAACTGCTTTCTGGTTCACCCTCCTTTTATCACCCAGTCCTTCAATTTCTGTCACTTCCCACTCCTCTCTCTCTCTCTTTCCATCATTTCTGTAGTTGTGTGTCCACCTCCTGCATCCCTGTGCCAATCCCTTTCTTCTCAGATGCTGACTTGGAAGGAGCAGTATGCAGAAAACAAGGCCTGCAGCACTTCATTGCCTGTTGGAACACATAGGCTATCAATGAGCTGGTAGTGACAGGTTTGATCAGAGGCAGGTACACTCAGTCCTCAACAGACATTGAAGAAATGAACTAGAGAAATAAATGATTCCCTCCTTTGATATTTCTCAAGCCTACATACCTGCATCACTGGTTGGATTGTATCATGGTTTCCTTTCCACACCATGCCCAGCTGCAGTGTCCAGTTCATTATTACTCATTATCAGTGGATGGCAAAAATAGACACAGGCTGAAAAATGACTGGATGCTTTCATGGCAGATAGACCTGCCAGTGGTTTTCAAACACAATAATGTATATGCTTATGAAGTCCTTAGCCTATTAACTGCTAAAAAGGTACAGTAGGGAAGAAATACACTGCACTTTTGCCTTTCCTTTACTTAGTCCCCAAATATTTGCCACTGGCCAGAGCCAGAAACAGGCTACAAAGCAGAAAAAATCTTTGAACTATCCCATCTAAACCATTAGAGTTGTCTAAAGGACTAAAAATCTCAGTGGTTCCCTTATTCACTCCTGACCCCAGCATATCTTAACATATCTTAAAAAAAACATATCTTAAAGAGCTTACTGGTCTCTGCTGACCAGCTAATGACTTCATCCTTTGCTTATTACTGGAGGAGTAATCTTTATTTGATTAATCACTTTCTGTATTAATATCAAATAGCCTTTGGCTTTCTCAAGCAGATTACCATTTCTGTCAACTTACTCCTTCCCTTCTCCTCAGACAAGGAAAACAGAGAAATGATGACTGTCAGTCCAAGGCGAAAGAAACAGATGCATTTTAAATATAGCTTGGGGAGAAAAAAAAGAAAACGAAAAAAGAAGATAGTCTGCCAGCGAGTTAACTTTTAATATTGACTTGATTTGTGAAATAGAAGATCAAGAGCCTTAAAGACTGAGACATTATATTTTAGGTTTCTACAGAGTTGGGTAAGAAAACTGGGTGAGAACACTTTTTGTTGTTTTCTTATATCAACTTCAAAAATTAAGCTCAATTTTCTTGAAGAATAAGGAAGAATGTGATGGAGATTTTCAAGGTGGAGGAAAGACAACTTCTATAAAAAGCAACTAAAACTGTATTTTACAAAGAACCTGGTGGTATAGGCTTGCTGAAGTATGATCTCTTTATAATTACCAAGTTCTTTTTGCTCAGAAGATCTCAAAAGAATGTAACTATGCCAAACCAATTGTCATATGAAAGACAGCTAAGTGTTCTTATTGTGCTTCACTGTCAGATAATCTAAGGTCTGACTGGGCTTTCAGTTGTCTTCATTACTTGAATGAGCCAGGCAGCAGTGTCTTTGGTTCCGCTCAGGTAGGAGCTGCGCAGGAAGAGTTCAACTGAGGCACTGCCAGAATGAAGTACAACACAGGACTCCTAGGTCCTGCTCCAGTACTCTAATACTTCCCTTCTTCCAGTAACATTTCTTCTGCTGCTCTAGCATCTCACATGAATTGAGGAAATTGAGCTGCTGAAGAGAGTTCGGTAGTACTTTTTTTTCCTCTTACAAGTTTCCTGGCAATTTTCATAAATAGAATTTGGAAGTTTGTTTTTTTTTAATATTCTCCCCCAGAGCTGTCTGAATGGCACTGAGCAAGCTGCTATCTGCTGCATTTGCAAGAACATGAACTAATTTCTGAGCTCCAAAAATAACATGTAATTTCTCTCGTCTATCAAGAGACAACTGTCTGCAGAAAAATTTCATCTGAAATTCTTTGTCAGTTTTCAGTTTTTTAGTTTTCACAACAAAACAGTCTCCACATATTTGGAGGTGGGGGAAAATTAGATTTTCACTTTCAAACAATACATCAACAAAATAAGATTTTCCTGTGCAGGGAGTAGGCACACCAGGGGCCACCCACCTGGAAAGTAGCTTTGCAGAAAAGCATCTCAGGACTCTGGTGGACACCAAGTTGATCATGAGCCAGCAATGTGCCCTTGCTGCAAAGAAGGTGGAGGGAGATAATCCTTCCCCCCTACCAAGCAGTGATGAGGCCACACCTGCAGTGCTGGTTCTGGGCTTCCCACTGCAAGGCAGACATGGATTTATGGAGACAGTGAAATGAAGGGCCGCAAAAGTGACAATAGCACAGTAGCATCTTTCATATGAAGAAAGGATGAGAATTCTGGGGCCATTTAGACTACAGAAGGCTCTCAGTGAATACAAATACCTGAAGTGAAGATAGAAGACAGAGCCAAACTTCTTTCAGCGGTGCCCAATATCAGGATGAGAGTCAATGGACACAAATTGAAACAGGACCAGAACATCATAAAACACTCTTCTATTGAGAGTGTGATGGATCACCAGAACAGATTGCCCAGAGAGGTTGTGGAGTCCCCATCCTTGGAGATACTCACAAGCTTTTCTGGACATCGTCCTGAGGAATCAGCTCTGGGTGACTTTGCTTGGGCATGGAGTCATATAAGGTGATGATAAGGTCACATCCAAAAGTCCCTGTTAATTTCAAGCACTTTGTGATTCTGTGGTTTTCTGAAAGTATTCTAAGTAAGTGTCAACATCAGAAACAGAAATCTGGGGGTTGCAGCTGCTCTGTTACCCCAGATAACAGATTAAGTGCACCCTATGCACACCTTAGGTTTTTATATAACTGATGTACATACCACCAATACCCTGCACGGTCAGGTTCAAAGATAAAAGAGTTTTTTCCATGTTATGTAGCCATGTGCTGATTCACACAAAGACCAGATAAAAGATCTATAAAACCAGGACCAGTGGGTCAGAACAGATTCTCACCATTATTGCTTCTTGAATACACAACACATGCTATAAATCGATGATTCTCCAATGTGGAAATATGTTTTGAGAGACAGTTTCTGGTCTGGGCATGGACCAGAAAGCCAGTAGCGCTTAGACTTCTCAAGCCTATTTCCAATGGTGCCCATCTGTGGAACATACTTCCACACTTCGCACACACTGAGGTATAACATGCTCCCATACCACTGCATAAAGCACTATCCATTCTGCTCATGGGAGTTTGTGCCTGATCCCTGTGAAACTGATGGGATATTTGCCACTGAGTCAGACAGAAGTACAAACAGATCCAAGTTTATTGTTATTCCATGTTCTTAAAGTTCACATCTGTACCACACTGCTTTCTGTCTCCTGTGCAGAGATCAAAAGGCACAGGAATGTTTGCATTTGTTTATATGTATATAACATTTGTTTCCACGGCATAAAAATCTTTGCCCAGTAGATCTTCTAAGTGACACAGACTCAAATGTGACCTCCTATAATTTAAATAACACAGGAATTTAAATCAGAAATCTCTTTGATATGGTTCAGGGTCTGTAAACACTCAGAAACCTTTAAAGAGAAGCCTCATACTAATTCTTTCTCTTAAAGGTTATACAAAAGAAAATAATTATAAGAAACCAGTTGCAGTCCCTCAGAGTTGGTCTCAATAACCAAGCTGACGTGTTTGAAAAGCAAAAGTTCACTCGTAGCAGCAACATAGATTGTATCTTTCTCAAGTCTTCACAGGAGTTTATTTTTATTTCTGAGACTATTTTGCTTATAGCTTTGTACAGAATTAGCAAGTTGCTGATTGAGTTTTAAGCTCTGTCCCCAGTTGCACACAGCCATAGGCTGCTCTTAGGGCTTCTGCACTGTCTGGAAGCCAGTGGAAGTTCCTGGCACAGAACAGACAGCAGAATTTTGGCCACTGGCCAACGCACAACTGTGAAGGTCTCAAACCACTGTACAAACAAAAAAGACCTCGCTCCATCCAACATCACCTTAAAAAGCACATTATCCTGCAAATATCACAACATGGCTCATATAAATAAAAAACAAACAGCAGAGAAAATCCCAGCTGTGAAATATAGCCGTGGTCCTGATAGAATGTCTCCTTCTTCCGCTCTCCACAACTATAACCAGAGCAACAATACCAATGGCAGCACAAGAAATTTGGCTAAATAAGCAAGCAGAAGTGAGACTTTTTTGATGTTTATGACATGACTAGAAATCCTACGAGAAATACAGTTTCTGAGGAAAACCTGTCCTCTGTCTCGAAAGGACCAAGGTGCTGGGATCCTCTAGATCAAGTGCACACAAGCACCTAAATTCTTGTGAGTGCTTCCAAGTGAACAGCACTGCCAGAAGCTCTCCCAGAGCTGAGTGAAACATCAGTGTTACAAGCATTTCAGTCAAGTAGAAGTAAGCTTGGTGGTGAAGACATTATGTACCAGAATGTACCAGAACTCACTTCACCTGTACCACAGCCCTTGCATGCACGCAAGTCCAGCAGAGCCAGAGTGGAATAGGAGAACAGAGGTTTGCTTGTGTGTCTTGTGATGGAGATCAGAGAAAAAGATATAGGAGTGGGCTCCTGATTTATGAAATGTCAAGTGTAATTTTTCTCTGTTCCTCCTCTAAAAGACTGCTGTGGAATGAAACTAAATCAGTTCAGCAGAAGCTGTGAATCAAACTTCCTTATCCTATTCCTGATAACAAAGATTTTGAACAAATTTTTGCAAACAATCATAAAAATACATTATTTGTCACGTATACTGAAGCATGTTCTACAGACACACACACAGAAGGTACCACTGTCTATTACTTCTGAGTCACAGATAGGCCAAGACTTTTCTAAATAGATGCACAGTTCTGAATTCAATGTAGGCTCTAGGTTCTCATTAAGATGCACGTAGCACTGGCCTAGTTTTTGAATACAACTTTTTTTTTTTTTCTTTTTCCCTGTCACTTCAGTGAAAAATCTTGCAGTATCCAGCATCCTTGAAATTTAGGCCAACAGCTCACTTTGTGTTTGGCCTAAACAGTCTAAATATTTATGTGCTTACTGTTCTGGGACTTCCAAAGGATATAACAGCCTAACTATTTCTGAGGAGCTTATACTAGTATCTTAATTTCAGGTTTGACCATGTATCTCACAGACAGCCTAATCAGAACACTTAGCTAGCAGCTCACTTCTCTTCCTGATATCGTTGAAAATTGAAGACTGACAAAACTACAAATTTGTTTTGAATCAGTACTTCTTTCTAAGGTCTACAAGTAATGTGGCTAAAACTTGCAACCCATGTCAGGTCTGTTCAGGCCTGGCAGAGTAAAATTGGACGTGCACTTGTCAACTGCAAAACCATGTAAGAGAGAGGCATGGGCTCAGTCTCCACCTGCACGTACCCTCCAGATGTCAGCACAGGATAGCACAGCTCCCACTCTTGGACTTGGCTCACTGTGGCCCTCCTCTACTGCACCATGCACAAGGTCAGTCATCTCTGCTTCCCTCTCTACTAGATTTGTTTTTCTAATTTCTTTTTACTTGAAGGTTTACCAGCTGCTTTATTACCAGGCTGAGCTTTCCTTGTGCTCTCTCCCTCTCTCCTCCTCCTTTCCCTTTTTTGTTCTTCGAGACAATCACTGTCTCTGGTCCCAGCTGCCACTGCTGATTTTTCATTACAGTTTAATTTAAAACTGGGATTGGAATGGAAATGTCTTTTTGCCATTTGGGGTTTGCAAGGCCTGTGGTTTTATTGCCAAAGGCACAAATGTTAGCTACTACTGTTTTTACAGAGTACAAGTGTAAGGGGCCTGCCAAAGGGGGGCAAAAGGGTCGGGAGTCTTGTGGGGAACAGTAGGGGGGAAATAAATCCACCTCACAGAGGGAAAATATGCCAGTTCTATGCCTATGCATTTATGCTGGTATATGTGCTGGTGTGTTAGAAGGAGGTGGGGTTGCAACATGTCTCTGGGCATGTGGTCTGTGCATTGCAGTCAAAAAGCAGAGGAAAGCTTTGCTTGCTTACCCGAGGGGAAAGAAAACAAAAAAGCAGGCTAACTACTTCTCATTTAAAGCTCCCTGGCTCTCTTGGTTTATATAGGAAGCCGGGTGTTACATAGCACCCCGCACAGTAATGGCACTTGCAGGGAAAACAAAACAGGAATATGTGTGAGAAGAAAAAGAGACCTGTTATCACTGTCTTCAGTTCTCCTTCCCTCATCTACATCAAGGAGCTGGAGGCTGCAGACATCACCATGAGCTCCCCCATGAGCTATACAGCAAGCCCTCCCATATCAGTGTCCTTCAGTATGCTCCCAGCTGGCAGGGTCTCTGCTGCTCCTTCTGATTTGCTTTACCCAGCTTTCTCAATTCATCTCTAAGGAAATGATCAGAGAAAGGAAAGAGAAGTAGTAGTGTTTCCAAGTTCAAAATTAACTTAAGCTGGTTGCAAATTTAATCCTTTCTCTCCAGAGATAAATAGAGTAGAAGGTTGTGGACAGTTGCAGCCTTCAATTTAAATATTTAGCATCAGCACAGGAAGCTACTGTTTCCACCATGACAGATTACAGACCAGAGTGCCTAATCTCTGATCTGTTACACTAAAAAACAATTATTGTCTCTCCTCCTAGGGAAAGCCTTATCTTTTCCTGGCTGCATAATTTCTGTTGTCAGATGGAATTTCTGCATTATCTCAGTAGATCACACCAACTCTTTGCATATCCTACATTTCAACCTCCTCCCCTGTTGGCCTTGGGCTGTTCTGGATCTGGAGCTCATCTATTATCAACACCACACTTCATTGTCAGTCCACCAGTGCAAGAGCATGTGGCGTCTGCAGAAATACAGCCTGTTCTCCAGCATTTTTCATGTCTATCTCCATCACTGAACAGAAGAGCATAGCACACAAGTGCTGACAAAATATGACCATGTGTAACTCAGCTTCCTTTCCTCTCTCCTCTCCAGACCTCTAAAAACATTTGAATTTTTCCTCCAAAATACTGATATTTCTCCCACGCTCAGCCTAGGAGAGCTGTTTCTACAGCCTGTGGCAGTGCCCAGCTTACCACTACCCCAGCTCTATTTTCCCCCTAATTTGGGGTGCAGTGTATGACATTTTAGATATGAGATTATGTTGGAAGAGCAGAAGATGCAATACAGCCCTCAGCTAGCTCAGATGATGCACCATGATTGCTGGGCTGAGGGTACACTGGGCAGAGCTGAGGGGAGGCTACTAGGGGAGGACAAATACATTGAATTTGGCCACAGAAGGAACTGATCAAGGCTCTTGAGGCAAGCAAGGGACATGGTTTGAGTCATCAGGAAAAGATTTCAGCTGTGAAGAAAACTCAGGAAAAAAAAAAAAAAAAAAAGCTGATACGCAAATATGAATCAAAATGCAATAAAAAATGTTGCAAAACATTGTGTCCAACTCTTAACACACTCTCAGAGATTTTGCAGTCAGGTTCAGAAGGAAAGAAAAGTTTCCAGAACCACTGCAACTAAAGAGCATAAATGTGGTGAGGGCTGAACAGAGAAATGCTGAAGATTGAATGTCATCTTTTTGATGACATTTGATGACATGAGAGAGATTTCTCTCTCCTCTGGCTGTGATCATCCAGGAATATTATCTATCTATCTATCTATTTATTTATTTATTTTTAGTGCAGTGATCTTCCTGTATCCTTGTCACACAGCAAATTTTATTTTCAACATCTGTTTTCTCTGCTGCCTCTCTGTTTCCAAGTTGGGCTGATGTGCCAAGGGATAGTGACAGAAGGCTAACAATGGGGGTTATTTAGGCTTAATGCTGCCCTATTCACACACAGTCTTGGACAAAGATCTGGATACCTTCCATGGGGAAATTCACACAAAGCAAACTCAACAAACAAACAAACAAAGAACAACTTCCCGCAGCTGTTCTCTGTAGAAATGAGCTTGCTAGGGTCACTGACTAATTAAAGAACAGATCAATCAGAGAGGCATGAATTAATTGCAATGGTTGGCCACAGGTAAACTGGCCGAGGAGTTTATTAGAGAAAGGACATTTTCTCATTAGCCAGCTCAGAGAGAGAAATTCAGACAGATTCAGTGTTCCCAAGGGAAGTGTTTCAGGCACAGTTGAGAATCCACCCATTCCGAGGCAGCATATTTGGGAGGATACTGAAGTCTACCCTAAACTAAGGAATCCAAAAAAGCATACAAGCGTATCTACCAGAAGAAGTTTTTCCAGGGCTTAAATGGTGACACTGAGCTCCAGGCTCACGCTTGCATTGCTCATCCTGCATCCCCATCGTGTCAGTGCTGGCAATACCTGCAACCCCTGCCCACGCATCCCAGTGGGAGGTTTCGTTTGGCTGCTCCTGCACTGTTTGCAGTTTGCAGCGCTGTGGGAATGCACCTGCTGTGTTTGATTTGGGGCCTGCTCCCTGCCTGCATTTGCACATTGACACCTACAGTTTGCCCTCACAGTTTGCTGCATGCTTCATCTTTCTCCTTGTCCTGGTTTTCTTTAGCGGTAACACTTTTCATTTCTTGAGCAGTTTCCATCCGAAAGAACACTCGAAATTTGCAAATACAAATGAATTAAGCTACTCAGAATCTCACAGATACACAAGAAATGGAGAACGCACAGGCGGCAACTGCTGGTTTTAAAACTTCTAACCTACAGATTCAAGGTCCCTCCCAAAGCAGACTCTGTGAGTGGTCTCAAAGGAACAGCAAGTCTCCATCCTGCTCTGGTTTTCACACTGGTGAGCTCTCCTGAGGGGCATGAGAAAGATCTGAAGACCTCTTCAATGTGCAGCTGGGGCTGTGTTTAAAACATGGAAATGACCAAGGAAGTGGCAACTCTATATACCAGTATAGAAACTGTATGGATACCAAGAGACAGAGGTGCTGGTTCAGCTCATAGTGGTTTTTGTTATCTGTTTGCCATGGGAGACATTCTTTGTCATGAGTTCTAGCTCAAAATTCCCCAGATGGTACTTCTGTTGGTCTAAATCCTTAAAATCACAGAAGCAAAATCTCCCAGCGTATCCGCACCCCAGGCAATCACTGGGAAAAACATTGTTGCTTTTAGAGATTTTGCCTACTGATCCTTCTCCTGTGCAATGGTAAACAGAATTCCAGTGGTTTGACCTTTCTGGCAGAATTGATGTCAGAGCATGAAAACAATAACATTTCTTACCTCTACTGTTCAGAACACACCTAAAATGAACAGGGGAAAAAATAAATAAATAAAATAACAAACCCAGCCTGCTCAGGCTTTGTACGGCCTAATACACGTTGAATATTGCATATCCATCCCAGCAAGGATTAAACAAATACCACTACTGTGGCAACACTGGAACATCTGGTGAAGGCATCACCAAGTTCACAAAACTATCATGAACTGTATATATACGCTGTACTGTCTCTAAGAAGAAGAGACACTTGGTCTAACTTCAAAAGATGAAATCAAAATTATCTCAAAGACTGTAAATACATCTCCACAAGATTTTTTAAAAGGTAAATATCTTCTGAACTATTTCTGATGTTGTCTTGCTGAGAAGCTGATAAAAGCTTTAAGCGCCTTACTGCTAGGGAATACTACACATTGACATCTGTTTTATTTCCACAGAGAGGGAATCCTATCCAAATTTGTTTGCCTGTATTTATAGACTGAGCCATGGAAGAAAATGTGGCCTGAATGCTAGCTGTCCAGTTTTACAAGAAAAGGGATCTCATTTGCTGCTACAGAAATCTTTTCAGAAATCTCATGGAAAATCTTAAAAAGTCCAGGTTAGCTGCCACATATGGGACCCATTAAGTCCTCATTTCTGCTGGTTCTTAGCAAATTTTTGTCTGCTGACAATGCTTGAACTTTGCACATTTTAGTTTTGCTTAACACTGCAATGCACTTTGACTCAGTTTGGTTTCAGAAAGCACGAAGCGTAGAACACAGCCCCAGTATATCTCACAGAATCAGCTAGCTACATTCAATTGCGTGGAACTGTGTTCAGCTTCCTGGGCAGGCAGGAGAGTCTGACCTGCTCTCCCTTTCTTAGGACTTCAGAGTGATGGCTATTGCTGTACTGAAAACTTTGCAGCCCATAATGCACACATTTGAGAATTGTACATTTGGTCACAAACTGTATCATGTCCTCAAGAAAGTAAGGGGAAAATGAATCACCCATTCAAATGTGGTCTGTGAATTAGATGTGTGTATGTACACATACACACACACACAGAGAAAGAGCTTTGCTGCCCACTTAGAAGACAGCATTGTGTTACAAACCTTTCTGGTGCTTTTGGCAAAGGCACACGGCAGCTGAGGATGCCGCTATCAGCCTGAGGGACAATGGGAAGAGACTGTAAACAACTGCACAGACTTTCTCCTTTGGCATCTGTAACAAGACATTTTGAAGGTCTAAATATGTCCTGGACCCACAAAATAGGGGAAAGGGGGAAACAAAAAAAAAGTCATGACAGCCAGTAGTATTTCTGAGTTTCATCTACCTATTTTGAAAAGCCAGGAGGAAAGCTCCATCAAGGAGGTCTGTAGAAATGAATTTTCTCAGTCATAAAACAACAGTGTAGGTCAGTAGCAGACAGCTGCCAGTGTAATGTTCCTCCTCTTTCCCACCTCTGCCCCTGGCACCCCTGGGCACATCTTGGCACAAGGCAGCAGAGCCCAGCACTGCCACTGCCCAGCTGCCTCAGGACAGGTTTGGCTGTACTGTGGGGAAGAGTGGGAAAGGTGCTCAGCCTTTGGCAGCCCCAAGTTTGTCCAAGCTGGTGTGATTAGCGCTTTTTTTTTTTCTTAACCTGCCTTTTCCACAAAAGTGTGAACTGTCAGAGGCCAAAGGGATTTTTGGTCTTTACTTCATGTTTGGTCTTTACTTCATAGGAGTTGAGTGGACTGAATGTACTTAACAGATGGGGATGCACACCTTGTATTCATGTTTATGACTCTGAAATGCTCAGTCCAAACCATAAGAAAAAAGGTTTGTGTACTTAGCCTGTCTCTGGGGAATAGACTACAGGAAAGGAAAGGCAAAACCTGCCAAATATTGAAGGTCTTTCCTTATAAACTCAGGGCTATTTTTAGTTTTCTAATGTAAAAAGTCAGTGAGATGAAGAGTGAAGTGATCCGTTTCCAGCAGAAAAAAACGTCTGAATCTTCATTAATAATTCCTCATAGATGGCTGCGTGCCTTTATCTGACAGACTGACAAGCCACACTAAACAACAGTTACTGCACAAATGGAAAAGATACGGTATCTCACTACTCAGCCTCGTGGTGCTTCCATTGTCATGTTACATTATGACTGGAGTCTCCACCTTCCCAGAGAGACATGGCAGCAGGGTTATTTTATTAGGACTCACACAAACGTGCCTATGATGGATGAAGTTTAGTGCTTTGACATGGAAATGTATTTGGAAATTCGAGCTGACGCATGATATGAAGAAGGAGAGGGAAGAGAAAAAACAAGAACCCAAATGCATAATCTTACCCTCAATCTGCCTGTCAATGATAATTAGAAAAGGCAGGTATCAAAATCTTAGCTGCAAGCTGCCAAGGAATACAATTTCATAGATCTCATCTACATGTTCTTACTGACTTTTACAAGGCTCAGCTAGTCGAAGTCAGAGACACAAGTTCTAATCATGGCCTCAATTCAATTCAAAAATACATGTCTTCTCACTTGTGAGGCAGTGGAAATAAAGACAATTCTTTTTTGCCACACTCTCACATCTGACGACCATGTGGTGCTGAAACTAAGCTTCTCCAAACCTTACACTGGTTTCGTCTAGAGACCCAGCTAATGCTACCAAATTCATCTCAGCTGGTGGAAGTGGTGTGACATCTGTAGCACCAAATCTGTGACAATGACTGCAAGGGAAAGAGCAGCAGCTTATAAAGCTGTTGGCCTGGGCCAAATTTAAACTGGCAAATACACCCTATGCTACAGAACTGTTTACTTTCCTCCTTCTTCCTGATGTTATCAGTATTTCCTAAGCCCTGCCTGTCAGGCTTGCTTTGTTAATAACCCTCCAGTACTTTCAGAGCAAAGGTTGCCCAACAGTTTTCTCATCTTCCTGTTGGTTGTCAGAAGAGGAAATCACAGCTTTCAGGAGAACCTTACACAGAGGGAACTGGATATCACACTAGGGTCAAGGGTAAGAATGCATGAAGAAGTGAGAAAGCACAGGCACCCCGACCGGCTGCACAGGAAAATCTTTGCCTCTGCTTTCCCTTGTTTACAATGTCAGGATGTTTCAGGAAGACACTCAGCAGGCTTTACCTCTGAAACAGCCAGCCAAGCACAAATCACCACTCACAGCACAGCATGAGGGAGTGAAATGACAGCTAACAAACTTGGCGTCAGTGTGTGACATGACTTCGGTCCTTCCTCTTAAACAAAGGAGCCTGAAAGTGTTGTGGACAGCAAAATCACCACTTCACGCAGCTGTTATCTTCCTTCTCATCTTTACAACCATCTGTGAGAAATCCCAGTCAAGCCAGAAGTGCCCAAGTGCCATCAGAATACATGTACATCCACACAGCTCCTTCAGCAAAGGAGCATTTAAAGCCTCGGAGGTCTTCCTAGGGCTACTAGCCAGAGAAAGGAAAACTGAAGCAAAGTCTGGAGTTTGCTCCTACATGAAAACACACTTAGTGGGATCCTTTGGTCACTCAGCTAGGCTGCAGGCCCTCTGTGTGTGCTGGCCAGTCCCAGGGTATCTCGAGCACCCATATTTCTCCAGCCCTGAGCTTTGGTACACGTCCTACACTGCCAGCTCTGTGCCAGCCCAGCACCACTGCCTTTTGTCAGGGTGATTTCCTCGTGCAAGAAGTCTACGTCCAGCTGTCCTCACCCACGCAGAGACAGAGACCCCGCACAGACCATAGCTGTGTTGTACCCAGAACAATATGGATAGCTGTGACAAAAATCACCTTGCCTCCAGTTCCTGTAAAAACCCGGTGTAATCCCCTTCTCTCTTACCCAGATAAGGATCTCCTTATTTGCAAGCAAATCTGGATAGATAGCTCAAAATGTGGCAGCACATCGAGTTCACTAGAAAAGCATCTCAGATTTGCTGCAGTTAGTGCTAAGTCCATCTCAGGGTCTTTGTTCCTGCAAGGGAACTGCCCTGATTACTGGCAACAGCAGTGTTCCCTATGACTGTGATCCCATCCTGCCTATTCTGTTCCACCAGAGAAATGAAAAGACAGGATGCTCCACAAAAATAACACAGCCAGAGGACAAAAAATTCACCAGGGCATGAACTGGCTGAAATAAAAGTGGCCTCTAAATGGATCGCATTTAGAAGTCTTAGCAAAAGAAATAATAGATTTTTGGTCAATGAAAGGTGCCAAACCAAAAGTGGTATCTTCCTAAAATGCTCCATCAGAAGATACCAGGCTGCTGAAGCGCCATGAGTGTCCTGTGTTAGGAGGGAGGTTGGACCTGATGCTACAACTCCCTTGTCTCTTGGGTACCTTAGTCTCCAAACTCCTTTGATGTCTTCTGGCAGTAGGAGCCCATTTATGCCTACCCCCCACTGCTTCAGCCAGCTCTAATCAGGCAGTCTGTGTCTCAGTATAAATGAGATCCCCAGTCATACTCCTTGTAAAATAAAATCATCCCATCTTTTGTGAGTTAAACTGAGTTTTGCTGGAGAATTAAAAGGGGCACTGAAGTGCAGCATTGAATGATTCACAGGACAAATCTACCATGCACTAGTCAAGAGAACCAGATAGGACTGAGCTTGAAAGAGGGAGAAATATTTGTGTTTCAAACAGAGTTCAGATTTACTAAAATTCTCAAAATAGAACACTGGAGGTCATTGAAGAATCCGTTGGTTTTTTTTTCCCTCATGAAAATTTTGATAAAAATAACAAGGTGAAAAAATAGTTGATAATGAGAATTTGTTGTTAAAGGTTATGATATTTTTGCTCGGGGAGGGGGAAAGCATTCTTCCACTACATAACTGAATCCCACAGGAAAACTGGGGAAAAAAAACCAATGAAAACAAAAACAATAAACAGGAAAAGCAGGCCGCAAAACAGTTTTCTTAGAATATGGTTTTCTGCTGGACGGGAGGTGTATTTTTTTGTCATAAGAAATTACAGCGTCCTACTGACTAGTTGGAAGACAAAAAATCACCTTTAATCTCAATAAACATCATGTAAAGCAATCTTCAGCGGCTCTACAATAACTGGAATGCCACTCACTTGACATAACTAATAACAGTGACCTCTTAGAATTCTTCTTATCACTAGATTGCAGAAAAGATAAATAGTATTTACTGATTTGGAAACTAAGGCAGAGACAGGAGAAGTGATTTCACCACCATCATCAAGTAGGCCACCAGCACAGAGGTATGTAGTAGCATGTACTACCCCCAGATCATGAATGTTCATTAGACCATGACCAGGACACTAAACAGGGATGGCAAAAATGCAAGCTACAGATGTGAAGTGGAAAACTCCTACCTTGAAGTTTTATGTTGATCAGTTTGTATAATGGTTATCATTGGTTTATTTTGTAGGAAAAAAACAAAACAAAACAAAACAAAACAAAAAAAACCCAAACCACAATGTTCTGCAGGACAGAGAGGAACTGGGAGGAAAAAGGAAAAAAAAAAAAAAAATGAAAGGACCAATCAGCCTTGGGGATATGCCTGAGTGCCAGACTCCTCTCAGGATTCCAAAAACACTGAGTGGTTTTTATCTTCCTCCTAATTATTTCATATTTGTTTTTCAGATAGCACGACAAAAGCCAAGGCAGTACCCAGGGGAGTGGCTGGCAGCTGTTCAAAAACCAATCTCTGGAATATCTGACAATGTTGAGCACAAGTGTCCAGGAAAAAGGAAAATAAGCAGACATGGGGAGGTGTCTACGGACAAGCAAGCTACATAGCAGTCAGCCACCCTTCACACTGAAAGCCATACTGAGCACGTTTTCCAAGTTTGATCAAAATCTTTGCCTTAACTGCTTAACTGATCTAGGATGGCTTCTCTTGATAGAAGTAAGCTGCAACTTCTACACCCCCAAGCTGAGGCTGGTGCATGTAGGAGCAAGTACCTATAGACTGAGACAAAAAAACAAAAATGCAAAGAAAAAACAATGTCTCCAAACTAATTAGAAATAAGTACAACTAACTGATCAGGATGGAAAGACAGGCCAAAACAGCATCCGAGAGGCAGAAATACAGAAAGAAATAAATGTGTGATTTATTTCAGAAAGAAATAAAATGCTTTGGGATAAAAGAACAAGCTCCAGTTATGAGAGTAGGAACTGCTACTCTTTCAATTTTGAAATGTTCTTTAAATTGCTGTTATTCTGGAGAAACTGTCCAAGAAAAAATCTGGGAATTAAAAATGTCATTAGACCTAAATCACGATTCCAAGAAAATACAAAGGGTTAACCATACAGGGTAGGTAATAAAATGCCAAACCATTCCTTGTTAATTAAAGAAGCCGAACAGATAGTTGTGATGCAAAATCAGGGTCCTGAAGGAATAGGCCCTGCTGCACCCTGTCCTTCAGCCACTGCTTACAGATACAGCACAGAGGTACCAGGGGAGAGGCTACTCTGCTTATTTCATTTTTCTCTTCCTCTTTTCTGCCCCTCACAGTTAAGACCATGGAGCTGCCCAGTTTTGATGAACTGTAGTTTTTGTGACTAGAAGGATGAATGATGTCTCAGGATTAGGACAAATACAGATGTGGCTTATGACAGGCACTTTTTATTTATTTATCTAGTACTGTGATTATGGACATTGCTTTGTATTTTACATGGAGTAAGACATGTAAACAAACACACAGTGATGGAAGGAGCTCTGGAGAGTTACGAGGGAGAGGTAGGTCTGGTTGGGCCAGAGGAGAAGCACTTCTCCAAATTTCTCCAATTCTCAAAAGGTCATTACTACTATTTTAGGCAAGTATCTTTCCATCACTCCTCGTGGAAAAGGGTAAGTTCAGAAGCTGCCTGCTATGAAAGGGGCATTATTAAGAATGCTGAAATACCAGTAGATGTGCCCAAAACAGTCACAAGTTCTGAGCGTTAGCTCCACCCCAGTCTTCTAGTTTTCAGCCTGGTTCTTAACCCACACTAAAAAAGCTGAAGGTGGACAGTTAATCCTATACTTGAGACAAATCCTAACACTGTGAAGATTCTTACATATATGAAGTTTAAAACTGTGTGGCTTTGCACTATGTAACTGACTTTGGTGGCTTTAATCCTCCTTCCAATCTATTATAGAGCATATAGAATATATTTTCTGTGTCCTATAACATTCATGGAGCTGTTCCATACTCAACCCACTTGCCTGCCTCAGTTGCCTGCTGCAAACTCATCTCTTCCATAGGATCACTGGAATCACAAAGCACTGTTTTTTTCTCTTTGATGAAGTGACCACCAACATCTAAAGCATTTTCAAGATGTGCACAGGTAGGGTATAGAAATGGAACTTAGCCTGAGTAAGACCAGATCTTCCTTGTCTGTGGACTATGGGCAAGCACATTCAGAAAAGCCACAAATGTCACAGTGAATTGCCTTTTTCTCTCCAGTGATAGCATCTCAGGTTATTACTCTTGTAATCTACTAAGATCCAGAATAAGGAGCTCTTCTGTGCCTACACAAAAACACAGGCAGTTTGTGATACAAAGCACTGACAGTCTACAAAGGCAAGCCAAGGCCCACAGAGGTGTAATGACTTGCTGGCACAGGAACTAAAAGGTATCTCTTGTTTTTCTCTCATCACACTCACCAAATCTCTATTAACCACATCATAGAATCTCTTTTTCTGCCCACTCAATCACTTTTTAAATGCAGAAGTGATTTCAACCCATCTACTACTAGTATGTATGGCAACTTCTTTTCCTTCCAGAAAGTTTCAGTGATAGACACTGCATATTAGGAAAAAACATACCTACCAAGCAGGACTATATCATCTAAATCAAGCCAAGCCAGCTAATTAGCATTACAAGGTAGAGGAGGAAAACCTTATGAAAGGAAGACTATGCAAGACTTTTAGAAACAGCACTTCACAGAATGGAGCTGTGTAAAAGTCAGGGTCTGGGTTAGTCATTTCACACAAATAACTACATTTTAAAAAATTATATTTTCCACTGAGAAAATTATTCTTTGGCAGCACGCTTACCTTTCATTCAAGAATCCACACTAAGAGGAACCTCTCAAGGGAAAAAGGCTGAAGGATTCCCAGAAAAGAAGATGGAAGCCACACTGCCCAAGATCATCCTGAAAACCTTTTGATGAAAAGGCTTTAGTTCTTGAGGGCTGAGATCTTTGCACAAACTCTGAGGGAAAGATGGGAGAAAGCTCTCAAGTAGGTTGTAAAATGGGAAGGATATTTGTTCTTCTGGGGAGAAATCAACAAAAACATCATTGCTGAACTAGACTTACACAGATTTTACAGGTTAAAACCCCTCCTTCCAGCCAAACCTGGGGACAGACTAAGGAATGTACTATTCACAATACTCTGCTTGGTGAAGCAAAGTTACCTTGCAGACCACAAAAACCCCATTTGAGACGCTAGCTTCCTCCCATAGTACAGACAAACTCTAACAGGACTCTGGGTTCTTCTAGATGGATACAACATAACTGAGAAAAATTCTGATGAGTAGGAAATAGTCTGTCCTCTAAACAGAGAGAAAAGGGCCAGAGTTAAGGGTCTTTCTTGTCTCTAAGACTCAGGACAAACTCTCAAATAAAAATTGCAGCTTGCACTAGGATCCAAGGACAACATCAAACTTCTTCCTGAACTACACACAACCCTTTGCCCACCACTGCCCACTCCTTTCCTTTTCCTCCTTTTGCATGCTTCACTGGGCCTCCCAGGTTAACAGACTCCAGCTGCATCCACTCACCAGACACTTATCCCTCAGCTGTCTGCTTCCAGTTCTGCAGACCTGACAGGAAAGTGCAGTTCTGGCCTTGGCTGAGATGCTGCAGCGATAAAGGCCATTGAAATACCTTTAGTTAAAATAAACAGCATAGCATCAGCCTTTCCCATTTTAGGATACTGAAGTCACCAAATCAAAAGTGTTGGCTTTCTTCCCTCCCTGTCTCAGTGTAAGAGAATGGGGTCATGCTCCAGTTGGTTCCATGCCTAGGATGAGGAGCCTCTCTTGAGTGCTGGACTGTGATACAGTTTTTTCAAGTTCTTTCAGGAATTAGGAAATGCCATATTCAGAGCAATTCTGGAGAGTAATTCTGTGAGGGTGCTGCAGCAGCAGAGGTGAGTGAAGAAGGGTTGGATGCATGTGCTGTCTATACCCCTAGGGCACTCCTGAGCTGGGTACATACTCTAGAAACCCAGCCAACAGCCAGGAGCTGCCTCTGAGACCTTTGAGACTGCTCCTCCATAATTAAGCACATCTTTTTAAAAGGAGATGTACCATATGAACCAGCCAGCAGTTTGTGCTCTTTACCATAAAGGTGAACTCCCCCTACTCCTCTCCTATTTTCAACCTCATCTTGAAAAACAAGGAAGTGCAGCAGTAGTTTGTTTTTTGTGATATCTTCATCACTGGGAAAGAGAAAATAATTTGTCATTCGTTGGGCTGATGGAAACTGTGCTTAGGGAGATGAACTCCTACTGACTGTTTTTCATTTCACCTGAGCTGTCAGGAAAACTTAGGTGAAGACATCCAGCAACAGCATAGATTAAGTGAGATCACAACTCACAGTCCAGTAGTTCCTGCAGGAATGAATTAGAAGCTCTCCTACCCACCTTATCACATGGGGAGCACTTGGGAGGCTGAGATCTTAGCATGTGCACAAGGAAAGTGCAAGCGTGATTAAATACACAGACAGGATAACAAAAGCTGATAAATATGTAATTGAATCTGTGTGGCCCAGTACTGACTGAGAGAAAAATGCTTGTCCAGACTAATATTAATAAACGAATCTCTTGAAAGTGTGAAGTTTGCTGCATTGCAAAGAGTGGCATTATATTGTCATCAGTAACATGATAATGGCAGCAACTAGAGATGTTTGAAACATTTGTTTTAATTTCCTTTCAGGTTCTAAGATTTAACCCTTTCTCCTCTGCTGGGGAGGGACTGTACTTGCTGCTTTTGTGCTTCTAATTGTGCAACTGAGGTGGAAGTAGGGTAAAAGCTGTCAGCAGTATGGGATGTTTGTCTTTGCCTACCTGAGAAGGTATGGAGAAAGTCATTTTATCTGAAATCATGCCTTAGTGAAAGTCATCAAGGTCAGAAGAAACTACTAAGCTGCAAAGGTTCATATACAGTTTTACTTGACACAAAGCCAGGAGAAAGATCATTTGCAAATCACTGAGGTAAACTAGGATTTGTCATATCCAAAGTAGGCCAGTATTAGAAGAAATATTTTCATCCCCTCCATAAGTGTAACGAACCTTTGTGGAAGCTGTTGCTCTTCTCCAAGTTGCTTGTCGATGTCCTCAGCACTTCCTCTGGATAAAAAGTCCATCCTTGGGACTGTGTCTGCTTTTACCCTGAAGGTTAATAACTATTTTATTTGCAAGGAAAGAAGTGTCTTTTTTTATTTTCATTTTTTGGCTGTAATCCTAAATGGGATAAAGAAAAGAGTTTTCATATGCTGATATTTGAAAGGCTTTGAAGATTTCACTTCACAGAACAAGTAATTTTAGAGTTTCTGACAGATGGGTTTTATGTGGTCTGAGGAAGAAAGGGCAGAGAGGCAGCAGCAAAGGGTACCATAGTTATAGAGATATCCAGTTGTGTTGATGAAGCATGTTTAGTGAAAGGGGGAAATGCTGTCTAGGGTTAGGCTAATTCGGCAAGAAGAGATCAACATTATGAACAGCATGCCAAGAAAGAACAATGAGGAATATATGTTTGCCTGTATAACACAACTAAGGAAATGCATTTTCCTAGCATTGCTGAGTAGGTGTTTACTCATTAAGACTGTCTACATCAGAAGATGCTACTGCTAGTTAAGGTTTTAGAGCCAAAGGATTGTCATTTCAGATCCCAGTATTTGTAAGTTTTTGCAAATTCAATTCCTCCAGTCCAAGAAAAGATCAAAAAAATGATGGGGGCTGATAGCAGTGTTGGGTTTACAATGGGTAAATTGTTGACAAGTAATTGGTGGAAAAAGCAACGTCAAATAACATTTGTGCGCATGCAATGCGGTCTAAATATGTGTCAGTATTATAGACAGACATCTGCCACAGAACTATGATGGCCTAAAATGCTCTGGGGATGTCTGCTCCTAAACATAGTCAGTCAAATGTAGGTCTGAATTGGAAAATAAGTTCACCAAAGGCCAGGATGTTGGGGATATTCTGTCCTAAGGAAATATATGAGCCATGAAATCCTGTTCTTTTGCTCAAAACTCCAAATTGATCCTGAATTCAGCTGAGCTTTGTGTCCTCGCAAAATATCACCAATAGTAATAAAAACTCATTCTGAAGTTAAAGAAAAGCTGCTTGCTGAATTTGTTCACTATTTCAGTCTTCTTACTGAAATAAAATGTATTAATTCTCCCCTGTCCATTCAAGCTGTGCAAGAGATGGAATGTAAGCAAGTATTAGTAGCAAAGCAGGGCTTTTACATAACAGCACTGGTATGCCTGCTGCTGCTGAGCTGACTGCTGCTGTTCCTGCTGTTATTTCCCAAAATATCATTTTGAAGAGGCAGAGGGTTTTTTTGTTTGTTTGTTTTTTAACAATCTGGTGCTCTCTTCCACCCCTGGTGGAGTTATCAGTAAGTTAGGCAGTAGTACATGGGAAAAGAAAAAGGATTCAGGCATTAAAAAAATCAGCGTTACTCTTTCATGGTAAAAACAACCATGTTAGGGTCTGCATATCTTACTTTCCTTTTGATAGCTCAGCTGTAATCAGAAAGCAGGACCCACTGCCAAAGTCCCTGATATTTGGGAAATGGTCATTCAGGGTGAAAAAAAAAATTAGTTCTGACCAAGCCAGATGTCATATGGTGAAAGGCTGCATTCATTAACAACATGAGTTCTTATCTGCACTGTCATCTTTAGCCACTGGAAGACATTGTCAGACCTCCCTTCAATCAGCACCTCAGCCAATCTTGCTGAATTATGACTTCTGAAGTTTGAAAGCTTTTGTCTGCAAAGGCTTGACCCTCCACTAACAGCTGAAAGCTGCGTTTGAAAAAAAACATGCCTTAAAATTCCAACTGAAAAGTGAATGTAAATTTTTTACCCTGTCATTTCATAGCCAAAGAACACAGCATTCAAAGATGAAGCAAGAAAGATGGGAGGCATGCAAGGGATGAAGGAAAAAAAAAAAAATTCACTTTTAAAAAATGAAGTAATTAGCTTAGTAAGAACAGAAAAAGGAGGAAAAAGAAAGGGAGATCTTTTTGTTTGGCATTTGTAACACGATCCTCTCTCCCAGACAGGAATGCTTGCAAGATATTACCAGATTGCACACACTGATGAAGGCAAGGAGTAGGATGCCACTAAATTAACAGTCACAGGTACCCACCTGAAGAAACCTCATGTCTAAAGGCAGGAATTTGCAGTGTGTTTGTTTTAGGGACACTAAAACAGTTATAGTGCCACTGCCAGTTATAGAGGACACTAGCAATTTCTCAGTAGAAAATTCATATTATTCCCTTGGTTTTAAATAATGGACTTTGACGGGGAAGTGACAAGGGTTGAGAAGCTGGCAAGCACTGAAACAGATCAGAAGACCTACAGTTGTAGAAGTTCCCACAAAGTTTTTGCATGTTTGGATAATATTTGGTTAAGCAAGTCTTCCATAAAAAGAAAATTTCAATGTATTCAGTGCATGCTTGAAATAACAATTGCCTATGGTCTTATTGTCCAGGAGCATAAACAAACAAACAGCCAATTTACATTTCCCTTATTACCTTCAGCAAAACCTCCTCCAAAACTAAGTCTCCCACCCCTGATTGCATCTTGAATTTCAATATTACAAGACAGATCTATGCTGTGGAAGGGGAAGAGTTATGAGTAACTATTTTATGAGCTCCTTCTCTTTGAACCTTGCCTCACACACTGTTCACCAGTCACACAGCCTTGCCTCTGAGCTTCTTTGTCAGAATATAATGGGCAGAAGTTGGAAGCACAGCTCAGTTCATTGTAAGCACTGTGTAAACCTCCAGGGTAATTGAAATGATACATATTGCAGGAGTTGTTTGAATAAAAGAAAATCCAAAAAGAAGAGAAAAGAGCAGAGACAGTGTAAACTGTTCTGAAAGCAAAGGTGAAGGTATTATCATGAAACCTTGAGGCCCAAAAGAAGAAACCTACCCTGCAAGGAAGTTTAAAAACCTATAGGGAAACTTTTTTATGGGGACCTACATTGTATGGGGAAGGAGGAAAGTGGGGGAGTCTATCTTCACCAAACACAGGGCCCTGCTGGGAGGCATAGGTAAATGCACAGAGACACCAGGAAATAATTACATTTGGAAACAGCTTTGCTGCAAAAAGCAAAATGAACTATTCCTGAAGAGGAAATGGAAAGGAACCTCACTAATTCCTGGAGTGTGGGAGCACAAGAAAGGATTTTAGAAAAAGAGATGGGAGGAAAGGACCTGCATCTACAAATGCTCTCCATACCCTTACCTTCTCCCTTACTCTGAATTCCTGTAGCTTTCTTCACACAGAGAAAGGTATTATGTTTTCTGCTGATCACATCCTCTCATATATACTCATTCCACGTGACCTCATGCTCCCCCTCTTAAACATTCATGCCACAAAATCCTTTTCAATGCTTTTGTTATCCCTCTATATATGTTATCTTCCAGCTCACCCCCCCCTGCTATTTTCCAGCTTCACTTCCCATGAATCTTTAAGCTCTTGGCAGTCTCCATTTGCAGTTGAGAGCTGAAGATGAAGGAAGTTAATTTTGATATAAATTAATTTTTCCAAAGAAAAGGTATTTCAGTTGGCTTCAAAGTGTGAGATTGTGTGGAACTCTTTGATGAACTAGTTTTAGCAGTAGTAAAAGAGAAATGAAAAAAGAAACAAAATATTTAGAAAGATGTACCATTTTAAACACAATGCTTGTTCCTTTTTTTTTTTTCCTTCTTTCTATTTGAAATTGTTATTTATTCTTCCTAAGTTCATCTGGAGCTTCCTATACTCTCTAATTGTCAGAAGGTGTTGTCACATTTCAACTCTTTTTGCAATTAGTTTGCATCTTGCTGCATCTCAAGAAAGCCTCACTTCTTGTTCAATCACCCTGAATATTGCCCCCTTCCTGCCACTGGACCAAGTGGTATCTGTGACTGGGATCTTGCCCTTGTAATTCAACTGAGGCTACACACAGACTTTAAGTATAACTGTCAGCAGAGCATTTCTGAACGTTTCCTATTCTGTCAAGGTCTCATGCTGATGCTCCTGATTTCTCATCTCTATCCTTCGCCCCAACCTTTGTGGCTTCTTTTTCTGTCAACACCCATTAGGAATAATGTAGAAAAAATCCCTTTTTGGCAGGACCCAGAGGAAGCACGTACTGTGAGGTCCTCTGATGCTGTTCCAAATGCCTACAGAAATGCAGCACTGAAGAAATTGTTGTAAGATGAGTGCCAGACTGGTTAAAATAACACACAAAGAATATATGCTGTTAGTGGTTCTTCCTCCAGCTGGAGGTATACTTGAAGCAGGATCCAGCACTGATCTATCCAGGGTCATCTTTTATTTCACTAGTGACCTGGGTGAGAGATTTGAACTTACACTCAGAAAATGTGCATATGACGTTGACCTGACTTGTTCTTACTTTAACTTTCCAGGTTTTAAGAAACAAACAAACAAACAAAACTTTGAAAAGCTAGAATACAGATCTTAAATGTTTTACCCCTTTCTTTTTGTTCCTATCCCTAAGGTTCCTGTCTTTAAGTAGCGGTTAAGACACAGGTTTTCCATACACTCTTTCAAAGAATAGTTACTGATCTGCACTTGTGCTAAGTTTATATATTCAAGAAGCTTTAAACATTTTCATTTCCTTATAAAAGCACAAAAGGTCTTCTTTAATCCCCTTCCCATTCTGACTGTAGAGGTCAGCTGATCTCCCATTAACTCATTCAAAAATATATTGCATGTCTCCAGGTCACTAGCTTTCAAATGAAACCAGTTCCATAAAAATCTCATGAAGTCTTTCCCGAGAAAGCCATTATTTCAGATAGATTTGGAAAATTAGGACAGAGACTTAATTTGTAAAGTGTATCGAGAGTGCAGGAAGTCCACTAGTCGGCAGCCCCCAAGGTTGCACGCCCCCATCCACACCACTGGCACATTCTGAGAAGCAGCAGCACATGGATCCTGGCTCAGTCCTGCCAACCTGTGGTTTTACTACAGAGGATAAAAGCGATTCAGTATTAGTGATTCTTTTCATACAGGGCTCTAGTGCCCATTTGCTGAGGTACTTAACTAGTGATTTTATGCTACTACTCAGGGGGCTACTCCTTCTTAACCTAGAGAAGGTGTTTGAGAGCTTTTGTAGGTCGGGAACGAAGTGGTGAGTGCCTAGTGAGATCAGAGGCCCATCCTCAGCCCTGCTTGAAGAAGAGCAAGCTTACTACAAGACAATATTTGGGGACAGACATTCAGCAACAAATTAAGCCCACTTTATGCTTTCAGGTTAGCTTTCTCAGGGCAACAAAATACAGGGTGAAAAGTTGTCAATCCATTCCCAGTTCCCGTTGCATTTATCAGTTCCTTGAGACTCTCAGCTCCCCTCAGGCATCCTTTTCTCTGATATTTCTGCCCTCAGCAACTTGAATATGCCTCCCAGGCACTCCGTGTTGCTAGAGTAATGGCTAGGCACCCTCTCCTATTAAGTCACGAGTTTTCTGTGTTCACTCCTCTCCAGCCCAAGGTTACAGCTTGAGTTACAGCTACAAAATCTCTTTACACAGCTCAAGCTTTCCACCCCTCTGGATTCTGCCCTCCTAACCTCCTAACACTGAACTCCTAAGCTGTTAATAATGCATTGTCAGGTGCCCTGTGTGTTTATGGGGAGCTGAGCACAACATCTTTAGTGCCTCATCTAAATATTTTATGTGCTGAAGTACAAACTCGTCTCAAAACATTGCTTTACCAGTTCCTTCAGATTTCAGCTGAGTCTCTGGTGATGTTTTTAATGGTGAGCCCCTTGAAGATTGCTATTTATGTCATATGCTGCTTAAAAATACATTCTGCTCTTGTACTGCCTGCTTCCTGTTGCAAGTGACAAGCTTTGCTGTTAACAGTGCATGTAATCACACACTGTACATTTCAGCTGTAATGATTTCTTAAACATTTTTAAATGACCTAAGTAGTGAATATTCAGGCATACAGACTGCCATTTGTTCTCAGAAAATCGCTGCTAAATGATATCTGCAGAACTAAGCTAACGTTGTGATTATAGCCTCCATAAGGCTCTAACTGTCCAACAAAGAGAATTCATTCAGGTCAAAACAGTACTTGAATGCCATTATGGCTACAGGGGGCTGCCTGGTAGTGCTGTGCTGGCTTGCTGTTGTGTTAATTGGTAGTCGCAGATGTGGGTATTGAAAAGGAGCGGCTGGAAGTTGGGTGAAAGACAAGCTGACATAATTAGGGGGAGTTGGTGAGGAGCTGGACACAGCTTTGCAGGCAAAAGAAGCTCCCCGCTTGCTAGCTAAAAAGCATCTCTGTCTTTGGCTGCAGGGGTTGCTTGCTGAATCTCACTTCCATCTGCTTGGAAGATGGCTCTCTAAAGGTGGCAGACCAAATCCCATGCTCAGACAAAACACATCTCTTCTGTAGCACAAAAAGGGAGCTCTGAAGGGGGAGAAATAACTGTGAAATCTAATATCAGCCAAGCACAAATACTTGAGCCAGGAGGGTCCTTGGTGCGGGGACCCCCCTGAGCACTACTTGTGAAAGCAATTTTTTCCTATTACCAGAAGAGCCCACTGAGTGGCACAGGGTGCCATCTGCTCCCTGGGAGACCTTGTGGTGGGCCTCCACCTCTGTCACCCCTCATCTTAGTACTCATCTGGGCACTGCCACACAACTGAGCCAAATCCCAGGCTAGGCCAGCTGCTTCACGTGGACTGAGCTAAGGCTGGGCGAACCATGCCCTGCACTCATGAGAAAACGCTGCAGTTGGAAGGGAGAGAGGCTTCTTCCCTGGCCACTGCATTATTTTGCCTGTGGAAGCCAAGTGTGTCCTTGCTCAGGGCAGACAGCAGAGTAAGCCTGGGAGGCCTGTTCCTTTGCACCAGATCTGCCTGCAGCCATTCCTCCTTCTCATCTAAAACAAAGGATTCCCAGACCTGGGTCCATACCCAGATATCTGTCTCACAGCCTGTGCAGAGAAAGGTTCCCAAAGCTCAGCTCAGATGCTTACAGGGTAGTAGAACTCAATGCTATCCATATGTATACGTAGCAGAAAAAATCCTTCTTGCTGAAAGGGAAGATGTCCCTGCAATTCACTCCACATTAAGTCAACCTAGCAGGACTCTTTGCATTTGGCAACCACTGTTTCTTAAGGAATTCTCTTCTTCTCCACATGCTCCACTTCACTTAGTCTGGGATTTTTTTATTTCCTTCAGAGACCCTTCCAAGCAAGCACAGGCCATAAAAAAAGACCATAATCAGAAGCCCAGTTCTGGTGCACATTTAAATTTAAATTAAAAAGAACTGTGAGTCACTATATCTGTTATGGATTTGGAAGGATTTATTTATAATTATGGGAAATAGAGCTGAAAAGGATCTCTGAAGGTGACCTTGTTTGCCTCCTTCACCTAGAAGAGAATCTCCACTTGTTCTGCAGCCCAGAGACTGGAGCCTCCTACCTTACCCTGACTCCCATTAGCTTTACAATGCAAAAGATTCTCCTAATCATAACTTACTTACCTCATGCTCCACTGAAGCACGTTGCTTCTCTTCAACTCTCTTATGGACAAGAAAAATAGATTATACCTTTTTCATTGAAGCAAACTCTTTCCTGCTTGTACGTAAAAAATAGAATCACAGAATCTCAGGGGTTGAAAGGGACCTCAAGAAGCCATCAAGTCCAACCCCCCTGCTAAAGCAAGTACCCTTACAAGAGGTCACACAAGTAGGAGTCCAGATGGGTCCTCAATGTTTCCATCGAGGAGACTCCACAACCTCCCTGGGCAGCCTTTTCCAGTGCTCTGTCACCCTCACCATAAAGAAGTTCTTACACATGTTACTATGAAACTTTCTATATTCCAGTTTTAGGCCATTACTCCTTGTCCTATCAGTACACAACACTGAGAAGAGCCTGGCCTCATCCATTTGCATCCCACCTCTCATTAGACATTTATAAACATTTATCAGATTCTCTCTCAATCTTCTTTTCCCCAGGATGAACAGAATCAGGTTATGATTATGATTATGATTATGATCAGGTAATGAGCCTTTCCTCATGCAGGAGATGCTCCAGGCCCTTAATCATCTTCGTAGCCCTCTGCTGGACTCCTTCTAGGAGATCCCTGTATTTTTTGAACTGGAGAGCCCAAAACTGGACAAAGTAGTCTAAACATGGCCTTGCTAGGGCAGAGTAGATGAGGAAGACCACCTCCCTCAACCTGCTGACCATGCTCTTTTTTATGCATCCCAGGATACCACTGGCCTTCTTGGCCACTAGGGCACTCTTCTGGCTCATGGCCCATCTGTTGTCCACCAGGACCTCCAGGTCCTTCTCTGCTCATCATATGTCCCTTAAGTATCCTCTGGTGGACAGAACTACCTTCATTTCTTCACCAGACATGTTTTCTGAATTTCTCTTGTTGCCATCAGTCCTCTGCTTCCCAACCTGGCAATTTACACGCTGAATTACTGTATCCCAACCTGGATACTTATTTCATTTACCAGGTACATAAAAAAAAAAAAAGCATTGACAACATTTTATTGATAATTTGTGTGTGTGTGTGTGTGTGTGTGTACGCATGTGTGTCTGGGCATCTGCTATTGATATACTACCTTCATATTTTGAGTCATGGCTCTGCAAAATTGCTATTTATTTATTTGCTGCCATTCATCCACTATTGCAACATATTACTCCTGAAATGACACAGAAATGTGTATCTTGTCCTCACAGAATTTCTATTATTTTTTGTTTGTTTCAAATCAGACCTCCAAACTGGAAATACTATTTTAAATTCTCATCTGAGCAAGATGGCAACAGGCTCTGCATGCCTAGTGCTACCTTCAAGTTTAGCTAGCAGACACTCTTACAGCAAGCATGTAGTTACTGAGGACTTTGCTTTGTACAGTCTTCATCCCCTACAGAACCTCTTTCACATACAACAGCCCCACTATAATAGGTGCAATCTAAGAACAGCAACAAAAGCTGACCCCAAAACACCATAGTTTGCAAAGTCAGTTGTAGCCATGCTTTAACAATTTAAAACTCTGACAAACTTTCAGCTCCTCTGCAGCACTCTGACTTGGAGCCCTGATCCTACAAAGTACTCCTTTGGCATGAACTCCCAAGGCACCAGTGACACCCCACATATCTGCAAACTGGGGCAGAGTTCTAGGTGGTGACAATTGCCCTGAAACTATGCTACCAAAGTTGATGAGAAGCTTAGCATTGACAGAGCTGTGAGTGGCCTTCCCAATTAAGCTCTTCCCAAGTCCACAAAATTCAGTCAGTACAAATGTCAATCTATACAAACATCTCTTTAGCTGCAAACAGTCCATGGACATCATTTCACTTGTGTCACTGGAAGAGCACATTTCTCTAGGTTGTAGAATAATAAGGTTTTGAGTTTTATCTATGCTTCTGACACTGAGGCACACTAATCACCTCCTTACAGATAATAAGCAGACATAATTTAATATGTGGGTATAATTTATGCATTTAGTAAAATTTTATCAATTTACAGCAATCAAATTAATTAGCTAAATTAATTCCTGTTAATTTACTTATATTGCTTAGGAACATTTCTTGCATGGATAACTGTTAACTGGTAAGTTACGTTTCAGAGAAACACCAATGTAAGGTTGTTGGATTATAGATCATGTTTAGGCTGCAGTCTCAGGCCATTCTGGATTTTGCCAGATCTGAAACCTTGGAAGCTGTTATCTCACAGGTGATTCTCTCTTCCAGCATTTCAGCCTGCTTGGGAAATGATGCCTTCCCTTGGAGAGCTGGCGTTAAAGCACACACAAGGAAGAGAGGCTTCTTTGTCTGATCTAGCCAGGGACAAAGAAAAAAGCCATAAACATGTTCAAATCTGTCAAACCAAAGCTGACTCTTTATGTACTACTGGAGTCTCTAGCATGACTCCCACCTACTATCTTTTGTGTAGAAATTACATAACATTTTGTCCTCTAATCACTTAACTTAATAACTTAAATAAATGCAAGATAGTGTGCTGTTTCTCTTCTGGAAGAAAACTTATGAAATGCCATCTCTTACCAAGGGAAAAAGATCTTATACTATCATGTTGGTCTCTTCTTTATAAGAAGTTCTCCCCACTCCTCTTCTTCCCTTCCTCTCCATCACACACTTATTTTCTTAAGTGCTTCATGGAAGCTTTTATAAATAACTGGACATATTCATTCTAACAAGCACTTTGGCCAGTCAGATTCATTTCTGTATAACCCCTTGCAGTGCTATTCAATAAAACACGAATAATTACCATAGCAACTGCAGCATGTGGTACATATGGTGCCTCTGAGAAACAAAGCATTTTCTTTCTTCCTTTTCTTAACCTTAGAAAGAGACCCTCATGCGTTAGTTCTTAATACAGAATTATGTCTTATGGTATTTATTAGAGGAAGGAAGGCTTTCAAATGACGAGCCATCTCTTATTCTCCTTGGAAGCTCACATAATCAATTTTTCATAGATCGCCATCCTTTAATCTCTCATTTCCTCATATTATCAATATGTGCATTTTTGTAAAAAGTAAACAGTAGGTGCTAAGACAACAAAGTCCCTGATTACATACTCCTGTACTCTTAAGGACTGTATGCTGCTAAAGACAGCACAAAGTGAAGTGTGTTGACTTAACGGAAGAACTATATTAAAACTGAAGACAAGTAGCCCTCTGGAGCAGCCTTGCATATCCCCTGGAGGCTTTCTCCCTCAGCAGGGACAGCTGGACTGTAGAAATGAAACTGTATCCAAACTGCTGTAGTGTACATCTTGCTATTACCATCAAGCTGCAAAAGTGAGCAAAGCAGTTGTTTCACGTGCAGTTTAGTGGTATACTAAAGAGAGCACAAGCATTCAAGAGTGGAGCTGAGAACCATTTGGGACTGGGAACTGCAACAGACTTGTGTCTGTGAGTCAAGATATTTCCGAGATGATGGTGTATTAATTTTTGAGCCTGACTGGCAGCCTCTGTTGATATTGTCTTGTCGATTATACAGCTAGAATCAAACGCTTGTATGTGGATGGCACAGGCACTGATTTTCTTAAGTGTGTAATAACAGTGCACTCTTTTCAGGCCAGCTTCTTCAGTTTACAGATCCAAAAATCAAATTACAACTCAGCCACCATATTCTAAAGCAGCATCATTTTTTAGCATCCCACTAGAAACCAAGGAGAGCCAGCAAAAGGAAGAGGGATAGTGCTCTTGTTGACTCAGCCTGCAAGTTACATATCCCTAGTCAATTTTTTCTCAGCCTGCAAGTATTGCAGTCCTAATTTCTGTTAGCAATACACCTCAGGATGACATGAACTAGATCATCTCCTTCACATCATCATCCTGTAGCAGGTAATATTGCCCAAAACAATAATATTGCCCAAAACCCACCCTGAAATGACTCTCCTGCCAAAGTGAGCTGCAAGGCTTACTACCTAAAACTAGCAGATCCCAAGGGATTCCTCAGGGACAAAAACCATCCCTTCAAAGCCCCATGCTTCTGTATCAGCCTTTGTTTCCAACTACATCTGTCCTTGAACTCTCCATTTGTCAATCTCTCCCACAGGACTAGTATCAGAAAAAGGTTTCCTGTAAGTGCAAACACCTTCTAGCTTCAAGCTTTGGAGACTGAAAAGATGTAACACACAAGCCTTCCCGACTCTGGTCCAGCATCCCCTGCTGACAGACCCCTCCCTGAGCTGCACAGAGCCTGTCTTTCCTGGTGTGCAGTAGTGTAGGCAGAGGAGGTAAAGCTGCAAAGGCAACCCTTCTTCTGGCTGCCCTTTCTATCTGACAGAATCCCTTTCTTAGCTCCCATACTCTCGGGACAGTCACAAATGATTAGATTTCTGCTTTTTGCTTTTTTTTCTTTTTTCTTTTAAAGATTTCTTTTGGCAATAGTGCTATAGATAATGTGTAAAGTTGGCATGAGAAAGAAGCTTAGTTATACGTGCCTTTACACAGTCTTGTGCACATGCTGCATACAGAAATGGACAGCGGTGATTTTGTAAATGTGGATTGTGTTTCCTGGTTTTATCTGTTTCCAAGCTTTGTCGTAGTGATCAATTCAAATTCAGTTGTTAAATCTCTATCAGTACACATTCACTCTGCAGTCTTCAGCCATCAAACCCATTTGAAGAAAGCATTTGAAGTGCTGATCACCCAATGTAAGCGGGAGACGAAATGAATATTACTCTTCAAAATAAAATTATTGGTTATCATTTTGTCCTTGCAGTAAAGCTGCAAATATGATTTAAAAAGCTCACATTTTAACTAATAACACTTTCAGCAAATACAAAATAACCCCTTTGTCTTCTTGGGAATATATTATTTCACCAAAACAGATTTCGGACTGAGCTGACATGACTTATCCAAACACAGCATCCTGTCTTAATCACCCTTCCTGGTGTGTAGACAAATCTCTTCTGAGCCGTTCTGCCACCCTGTATCAGCAATTTTTCAGGCACTAAGCCACTAGAGAGCGCCTCTTTCACAGCAATGGGACACATACGGTAAACCTGCTTGTGCGAGAGACAATTTTGCTGAGAAGTGGAGAATTCAGTGACATGGGGAATTATTATGCACCATTCGTTTCCTTGTAATTTAACTCTCAGTAACAAAAGCATAATGTATAGTCTGGTTTACTGGGCTGATTTACAGCACTTTAAGTGAAAAGATGATTTCCTTCTCCTTTTTTCATGCTGACATCAGCAGATGCAAAGTACACATCTTGTAACGTGACATTGCTGTACACAGAACAACGCAGAACAGCCCTAAGAGGTTGTGGCACAGTGAGCAGCAGCTCAGGAGCCAAGAAGCAACACAATGCCTCTCTTGATAGAAAAGACACCAACAACTCCTCCCCAAAGCAGACCGGCAGGGAAACAGGGCTCCCACCCTTTGCTGCATCTGTGTGGTTGGCACCTTGTCAGTCAGGTGGCTTGCAGTGTGAGCTTGTCTTACTTGGTGCCAAAACACTGTCCTCAGAGACCTTCTTTTTGCAACTCAAGGTCTCATTTTGCTGTAAGGGCACAGGAATGGTTTTTGTTCAATGGAGTGAAGCCTGTTGGAAAAATACCCTTTGTGGATAGCAAAGAAGTTGAACAATGAGCTTTGAGTCATCACAGCTAAGGTAACCAACACCTAAAAATCTGCACTGGGGGAGTTGATGCACTATTTCACAGCTGCTATGACAGTTTTGCTGATAGGAAAATGTGCACGCAGTCTGTCTTTCATAGGCCCAAACAGATGGAAGTCAGAAGGCATCAAATCTGGACTGTACAGTGGGTGTGCAGGACAGTCCAGCCAAGATGGGCAATGTGCTCCATGGTCTTCAAACAGATATGGGGCATGACATTATCATGTTGGAAGAGAAACATTGCTTTTTTTCTGGCCTGACCCTGGAAGTTCCAGTCATTGTGATGCATCAGTCAGAGTTGATGTCTTGTTCAGGTTCCAGGAAGTCCAGAAGGATCACCACTTTCCCATTCCAAAAGACAGTGCACATCACTTCACCTGCTGAGGGTTATGTCTTGAACTTTTTCTTCAGTAGGGAATTCACATGTTGCTTCTTTGTGGACTGCTATTTTGACTCCGGCTTGTAGCGATGTCACCATGTCTTGTCACCAGTAATGAAGTGATCCAGGGTACTGCCGCCTTCAGAGTTGTATTGGTTCAACAGGTCCTGGCAATCTTGCATACAGTGTTCTTTCTGTTCCTCTGTGAGCATTCATAACACCCACCTGGCACAAACTTTCTGATATTCCAACTCTTCCACCATTCTTTCCAGTGCATTGAAGTCAACATTCAGCTTCATAACCAGTTCCCTGGTTGCAATCTGCTGATTCATGTGGATGAGCTGATCAAGCCATTCTTCATTTTGTGGTGTGAGAGTTGTGTATGGCCATTCAGAACTTGGCTCGTGGCTTGTCTCTCACATTGCTGTCGTCACTGCTGAAACGTACCACCCACCACCTCACTGTGCTCACATCCACTGTTTGGTCTCCATAAGTACTCAGCATGCATTGATAAATTTCAGTGGGTGCCCTTTTTTCCATAATTCCATGTCTGATGCCATTTTGTCAAACTGTGCCTCTCTGTCATCTGTTGCACAGCAAAAAAATCTAACAGAATACTGGTAGGAATGTTACTACTACCATACCACCATACCATGCCTCTGACGTCATGGGCCAACATAAAATAGGAGACATTACTTTCAGAGCAGCTCTCATACAAGGAAAGCACTGTAAAATGCAGTGTGCAAACACAGTGCTGCTACCTCGACTCACTCCCTTCCTCTTCAGAATTTACTGTAATTAGCAAATTCCACAGGATAGATCATCTCAGCTGGCTAACTGTGGCTCCTTCAGACAGACCGGTAGGAGAGAGAGTGAAAAGGAGCCAACTCTTTAGTTGTTTAGGTCTGAGACTGCTCCTATGCAGGGTGCAGGAAAGCTAGCTCTAGATCAAAGAGTTACCAGTCTGTAGGCTTGGTATTAAAAGGGTCCTCTAAGAAGAAAACTCTGTCTTGTCCCTGATACAAAATAAACAGGGTGGACAAAGTACAGTCCCCTCAAAAAGAAGCAAATAGTAGTAAATAAAAAAGGGGGATCTTGCACTGCATAGCTCGTTAATACCAGTCAGGCATGAATCTAGCAGCTGCGATAGTGAAATCAGCTATGTGATGCAGGCCACCAAAGGGCAAGGTACCTGCTAGACAAGCGTGTGCTGTATAGGTGTAGAGGCTTGTGAGATAACTTTGAAGTACTCAAGAGAGTTTACAACAAAAGTACTATATTATTGTCTGAAATAACCCCTACAGGAAGATGTGATAAGAATAGGTATTTGCCAAAGTCTTCCAGCCAAGGGGATTGCTTCTTGCAATGCAAATATATAGACATACCCAAAGAATGGTAAATGGGCTAGCAACACTGTTGCAGCATCCCAGTCTGAGCGCATCCTCTTCTGATTTAGGAGGTACATTGATAATTTAGGAGCAGTGATCCAGACAACCACAGAACAGGAGCAGCTGGTTGGTCTGAAAGCACCAGGAAGCCCTGCACTGAGTCCCTGTCCCTGGCATTGTGTTGTCACTAACCCAGCCTGTAGTCAAATTTGTAGAAACAGCATGTTACAGCCAATGGCTGCATTTTAAATAAGTCACCCACCCTAACGTGAATTATCAGGACCATTACAAAGCAGCTGGGATGTCTGGTTCATGTTTTGCTCAGTTCATTGGGACCTACCCATAGGTTCTTCCCAGCAGACAAAAACAGCAGCATACCACAGCTCTGCAACTGGAAACTTAGTCTCATTTCCACAGTCTCATTTCTGGAGTGATGTGCAAATTTGGAATAAGCAGGTGCCAATTTCACTGAAACTGACACTGTGCACTTCACGGCATCTCTGGCAACCTCAATTATGGTCTACGTCAGTCTACGTCAGCAAAGATTTAAAATTGAACACCTGTCTGATAGCTAGTGAGGAAATTAGGACCACAACAGCTCAACTCAAAAGTCTGTTAACCACTGGTCAGCAGCTAAGATGGTTACTCTGAACAGAAAAATACACTTTATGATCATAAACTCTACAGTCTATCCGGGTGACTCATAACTTCGATAAATGTGCAGGTACTTTTGTGTTCATGCTGAAAAAGAAACAAAACCAAATCCTATATAACTCCCCTGAGAGCTACTGAAGAGACTTCATGGAAGTTACGAACTCTCTGGACATTGATGGCAAAGTATGCCCTTACTAAATAGACTGGCAGATACGTTCTGCAATGCTTCTGTGTTATGATCCTGAGGAAAAAAGTATAAAAAATAAAAGCTTTTTACAACTACCAGTGTGCATAAATTTGAATTAATTCCCTCATGAAAAAATCAAATAAGATAGAGATGGGTTAAAAATATGTTCTCCCTTAAAATATTACCAGCACATAAGATCTCAAAGCTTTAGATTAAAAACAAAAGAAACAAACAAAAAAAGGTACACAGGAAGTCCCAGAAGTGTCCTGAGCTGTTATTACAAGCACATATTTAGCAGATAAAGCCATGCTTTCAGTATGAGTTGGCGTTACTAAACTCTTACATCCCAGCTAAAATTCAAATCACAACTTGTTAGCCACCAAAGGCATGTGATTATACTTCCCAGCTTTGATTAGGTGACTCACAAAACTAACATACACTGCCCAAATAAAATGTTCTGTGCCTCAACATTTGCACATTATTAAACACATTATTACTTGTATAGCTTGATTTATTCAGTGTAACTTACATCAGTCGGCTATATACTTCACAGTGTGAAGGCACAGTTAATTCTTACATTTCAAACTGACACACTCTGAAATCTTACTACTTTTCCATGAACTCACTGGAAAATAATTTTGAATAATGAATCAATGTGAGAATTTCACAACTGTTTTTGAATAGGGGGGGAAAAAAAAGAGAATTGTTATTTGTTGATAATTATTCCCTTCTGTCTCCCAAAAAGCCCTCTAACCGTAATGTGCTCAGCAAGGGAAGCTGTAGAAGTGTTTGTTAAAGTCGCAACGTGGGCTCCACGCTTATTCTTGGCTAAGATACTTGTTTGGTTTCTGAGTAGAGCGGTTATTATATGGTTTTCCTCACAACCACCAGCACTGCAAGATGAGCTTGAGATCAGGGAGTCATGCTGAATTCCTATAATTCTGTTTAGCATCCAAGCAAGCAAGAAAAGCTCTACAGCCCCAGTAACTGCCTCAGCAATGCGCAAGAAGCTGAACTGCTTTCAGGTTATGAAGTAGATTTGCACAGGTGCTAAAATGACTACAAACTAGCAAGAACATTCTGCTTGTCATGCGAAGGAAGGAATGGGAGGTAATCCTCTCCCCCAGCTGCTGCGATGCTCAGAGCTAATGGGAATATCAAGCAATACAATGTATTCCTGTCAGGGAAGGCAGTGAATGCAAACAATGAACTGATCTCTTAAGCGAGACTCCAGCTTTACCGAGCTATTTCTCAGAAAGATCAATATTAAGTTTCATGTGATACTTGACTCTTTTCATGAATCTTGTGTTTTTAGGGCTTCTAAAAGATTCATTTCTATTAGCATTGTTTTAAAGGACAATATATTCTCAATCTTTTCCATTCAGAAGAGTTTGCACGGGAATCATTTAAACTCTGCTAGAATAAATAATTCAAGCTTTCCTCTTTTTTAATATTTTTCTTTTTTGTTACATTCTAGGAATATCTTAATGGAAGTGACAATTGTCATGTCTCTGTAAGGAGAAATTTTTACCATGCAAATCTGTAACTATGTTTGCAAGGCTTTTAAGACAGTGTGAAATCTATTTATGCTCTCTGTGTTCTTTCTTAATCTGAAAAAATGGGCCAAGCGGACATGATTGTTGTTACAGATTTGAAATCTAATTTTTAATTTTTGTTATGTATTGATTGCTGATGGAATCTTAGCGTAGCTGTACAAGGTAAACTGTGAAATAAAGAATTAAATAGACAGGAGAGGAGTAGGTCCTGCTCTGAACACAAGCTACCACAGGCATAAGGACCATAGGGATGCTCGAGCTTAGCAGATTTACTTCCCTTTACAGACTGCTTTGGAAACCCTGCAGTATCATTTCATACACAGTAGATCATCTGACTCATATTTTTTATTTTTTAACATCTTGAACACCAAAAAATGACTTAGATTAATCTTGGTGCAACAAGGAAAATTTAAGAAGGGAAACCAGAGGGGAAAGTTCAGACTTCCCATTGTCATGACTGGGAGTGGTCGTAAACCTTCCTTTCCTCTCTTCAGCTTCCATTTAAAAATTGCCTCACATCCTTTCACATTTGGTGCTGGGCTTTAGTGTTGCTTATTTCTGTGTGGATCTCACCACGAACACCAAACTGACAGAATGGTGTAAACTTTTCCACTCAACTTTACAAAGTCAGAATAACTTTCTTTGTGTGTCACAATTGCAAGCCTAATAAGTGACTAAAAATCCAGAACTAGATGCCACTGAAATTTCAAGACGTTGCTGAAATTGCTTCATGACATTCACATTCCAGACAGAGTTCCCTACAACTATCCTTCCCAGGCTTTCACCAAGATTTTAAAGTCAATTTGAATTGAACTTGCAAAAGTTCAAATATTGTTCTTAGAGATTTCTCAGTGCTACCCTGTAACTGAAGAACATGTGAAAAGAGAGGGAAGGGAAGGGAAGGGAAGGGAAGGGAAGGGAAGGGAAGGGAAGGGAAGGGAAGGGAAGGGAAGGGAAGGGAAGGGAAGGGAAGGGAAACACAGTTTTGAATATCTCAAGATACAAGTGGCTCAAGGATGGCTCAGTTAAGCTATGAAACACATTAATTCTTCAATTATTATAAAAAAAATACAAGGCTTTTATTCGCTACAATTTATGCCTTTACCAAATTAATCCTCAAAATAATTATGCTTCAAACATGACACAACAGATCCTATACTGTGCAGATACAGATACAGAGGAGCATGGTGAGCCTTAGGAGCTCTGCATTCTCTGCAGCTCTCCTGCACCTTCACTTGCAGACAGGAGCCCTGTGCTTTGACACTCGAACCAACACTGTGCACCCACAGAACAAAAGATGCTGCCAGCAAGTGCAAATAGTTATTTGCTCAGATGCAAAAAGGCATCTGAGATCATCATGCACCTCCCACTCCCTGACACCAAGAGGTGCAAGAGAGGTTGGGAATCTTCATGAAAACCCAGAGCGAGCCAGACAGCTCAGTATCACTGCTCCTTTGGGGGTAATGCAGTTCTATGGCACAACTGGAATTAGACTTCAGCCCTTCCTAAGCCTCATCTCATCTTTTGCCAACTACTATTTTATTTTTATTTTTTCGTTGGCAACCACAGTTATCATTCAGATAATGTGCATAAAATATAGTGACAAGAAGATATGGTAAACTATGTAATCTTTGTTTTGTTTTCAGAAGGCATAACTGTATTGTCATCAGATTTCCAGGAACACTGAACAAACACTGCTGGGTCCAGTTAATACCAAGAACAAGGAGAAAGCACGATTAGTGTTTGACACCATGAAAACCAAGATGTTTCTTCAGCCCTTTGCATTGGGTTGCTAATTCATGAAAGATCTGATGTAAAGTTGTAATCTTGTAATTGAATCTTAACAGATCTTATGTTTACTCCCTCTATTTTTGATTTCTGAGGAATTTCATCTGCTGATTTTCTTCCTTAACGAAAATTAGAAATGACAGTAAGCATTTTTCCCTGACTCTTTTGGATGCTGATTCAGAAGGCATTTAGACAGATATAGGAAATTACACAAGTAATCTCCCTGGCCACTTTAAAAGTGCTCCCATATTTAAATACCTTCATGATGGAAGGTTTAGGTGGTAAGAACCATCTCTCACTTTGAGTATAAAATACCTGGCACAGTAACACTTACTACTTTAATGACAAACAGGAGATGGAAAAATTTGGACCTTATCTTGTATGAGTAAACTCTTTCCAGTTGCTGGCTGGCACCTTCAGAATCACTTTGAAGATTAAAAAGGAAAAAAAAAAAGTCACTTAGCCAGCTGAAGTCTTCCCAGACAGACAGCTAAATTTGGACTAACTCCATTGATTTTGGTGAAGTAATCTCCTCTTTATACTGCTTTAAAAGATAGGTTTTGTTCTGGGATCTTCTCTAAAAATTTATCCTTTTCCAACTTGAAAGAAAAAAAATATTTGTGAGGGCAAGGGTTCCAAAAGTAAACAAAAAGGAGAAAAGAGGAGGACATTTGGGGTGAGAGAAAGTGGAAAAGGGATGAAAGAACATGAAGACTTTCAAAAGACTTCCAATTGGATTAAAATGATGATAAATGGAGGTGCAGCACAGGGGTCAGGCTCCTCTCGATAACAGGATCTGAGTGCTCTCAAACAGTTGGTGTCTGTCAGTTACGTGGTGGCCCTTTTGGTCTCTTGTGACTAGAGTATTTCATCGTGCGTTTCTGACAGGATAAAGCAGAGGGGCTAAACAGGATAATTCCCACATTCTGCTGGTGAGTCATTTCCCTCATGCTTTTGAAAAACCTTGCAGGCAAAGGAGAGCCGTGCTGACAAAGCAGAGGAAATGCACTTTTTCAGATTTCACAGGGTGCCTGGTTCAAACATGTGTAGCCATGACAGAGAACACCTGCAACATAGTTCAGCAGCGGTTTGGCAAACGCGGCCAGCAGGCTCAGATGGGGGCCTGCACTGCACATGGGCCAGAGGGCTTTATTCTTTACTTTTATTTTATTTGTTTAAACCTTCTGGGCAGTCGGATGAAACTGTCAACTACTGCATTCCTCTCCCTCATTATACACTGGTGTGCAATCACTGAATTAATGAAGCTGCCCAGTGCTGAAATATCTCCATAGCAAAGATCCCCATCGTGTGAAGGAGAACACGTACAGCTCATTGCCATTTGCCATCACTGTTAACACTGCAGTGCTTCAGTTCTACTCAGCCACACCCAATGCTTAGTGCATACTTAGTGACAGTCTGGAATTACGGAGGTGAAGGGGCAGCCATTGAGAGCAATCTGAGTGGCTGGTGAGATGGCTGAGCCTGGTGATTAGCAGAATAATTACCTCTGTGGCTCACAACTGGTTAATCAAGCATTAAAATAATAATTTCCAAATGCAGTATCTGGTATGCAGGGTGAAGAAGGCTGGTACGGTTAGCCAGTTTGGACCAATTTGAGTTGAACTGTTCTAGCAGCCTGCAAAAAGACCCCTGAAACGTTAAGTGCTCTAGCTACTGCTCAGGGCCCAGAGCTCTCCAAACCCTATGAGGAAAAAAGGCCAACCTCTCACAGCCTCCTCTTCCTTCTTTGCTCCAGTCCTCCTTCCTGCAAGGACATGCACCATGTATCTCTGCCCCAGCCGCTGCAGTGCCAAGCACTCAAGGCATAACTCTGCAGCCCTGATGTCAGGGTCTTTGGCTAACAGGCTGGCAGTGGTTGCTGCTGAGCGCTGATCAGAGTGCAAATGTGCCTGGTTCAGAGTGAACCCTACTAACCTCTCAATTCAAATTTGTCCTGCTTAACTCTGTGCCAAATGAGGAAAAATAAAGTTTCACTCGAAGTGTGGCTAAGCTGTACTCACACCACCTCCCCTGGGCTATGGGACAATAATGGAAGGCCATCTGGATGGGCTCCAGATAATGCTGGGTGAAAGCACCTGCCAGTCACACATACCACCAAAACACACCAGCAGACCCCAGTTGCCAATACATGGCAGGAGGCCTGTCCCGACATCTGCTGTAACAACTTTTATTGAGACCACGACCTGTGCTTCCAACTCTGCCCACAATGGCCAGCCTACCAGTCCTGCTGATCTCTTCTTCATCATTTGCTCCTAGCACCCATTCCTATTTCTTGTCTTTATACATGCCCTCTTCTATTTCTTTGGAGATCTGTGTTAAAAGGCAAAGCAGCTAAAACAGTCCTCTTTTGACTCTTGCTTTAAAATCCCCCCAGCTGAAATGCCTGCAAATCGTTTGATAATGGCCAGACCATGCACAAACTGACACTTTTATCTTTTAAGCTAATTAAGAATGTTTCATAGTTTAACCTGCCTTCTGTCTGGCCAGCAGCTTCTGCTTATATTGGCTTATCTGTAGGTATAACTAATCAGGTCTTCTGCAAAAGAATTATCTTTATTTCTTGTGTCCAGCTCTTAGTATGACAAAGTCCCAAACACAAGCTAAGGCTGAAGTACAGAGTAGTAGGATAATTCACATATTTTTATATCAGCTCTATAAATCTGCAAATGGGCAAAAAGAATGCCTACATCTTCAAAAAGTGGGAGAGAGGAAGCATCAAGAAAGAAGAGAGCTCATATCCAGTTCCTGGAAAAACATTGAAACAACCAAAAGATTACTTAAATGACCAGAAGGTAACAGAAGATGAGTAATAGACAACATGTATTTGTCCCAAAGACATCATGTTAAACCTAATCAACTTCTTTCTATGGCAGGGGAATAGTTTTAGGGGAAAGAGAGAAAAAGTCATATATTTTGACTTCAGTGAGATTTTTGATGATGATGTGATACTTCGAAGAAGAAGGTAAGGAAATGTGGGCTAAAGAAAAATACTCTAGGGGTTATGCTGTACAGATTCCAGTGGGAAATCATTCACTGTCAAAATGAAAAGGTGGACCTAGCAAGGTTCCACTGGAGTGATTTAATGTTCTCACTGGGGTCCAGGTGATGAATTACTGAGGACATCCGCCATATCTGCTAGTGATGTGAGTTCAGGCAGCAACAATCAACTGTACTAGTACAAAATGAGGTTGGGTAGCAGTTTGGGAGGGAAGTATCACACACAAGTTGAACATGAGTTGACAGCATCATAAGAACTCTGTAAGAAAAAAAAGGTGGAGGAAGAGAAAATGGGCATACGTAATCCTGTACAAATAAGAGAGTAATCTGCATATTATACGTATACCATTGGTAAGGCCTCCACTAGAATAACACTTGTTTAAAAGGGATGCAGACCACTTGGAGCTGCCAGAGGAGATGGACAAGAAAATACAACAGAAAGACTGCCGTAACTAGTGTTGCTTACTGTAGTGAAGGCAGCATCCTGAGATAAGCTAAGCCTTGAAATGTGGAAGGAACTGCTTCAGAGAAAAAGGGAAGAGAGTTTTCTCTCCCATTGATGTTGGCCATGATAAATTGTAATAAACTAAAAATATCATAAACTTTTGGTTAATTATTAGAAACTGTAATGGGAGTGTTTCTTCAGAATAGATTTATCGTGGCAACTGTCAAATCACAATCACTGGAGTTTTAATTTTAAGAGTGGTAGACAGAACATCTTCAAAGAACAATGTAGGTTTAGGTAAAAATGTCACAGGGTGGGGAGCTGGACAACTTGAGTTCTGTGGTCCTTCTAGAGCTACTCCTTACAGTAGGGGAGGAATGGTAATTACCGAATAGCTGAACAAGGATGTATTGGTGGTTGCTAATTAATCCAAAGACATACAGGGCCAGTATATCCACTGTGTAGGTATCATGTAGCTTACATAACATCCAGATAGATCAAAAGTACAGATATTTTTTGCTCAGTTATTCAGGGCCACGAAATAAATACTGTTGATATGACCAAATTCCCTATTGGGTTGGATCATCTAGAGTTCGTTATAGAAAAATTACTTCTGGACAACAAAACTCACTGCTTACAGGACATAGATCAGTCTTCCTGTTAGATCTGGATGGCATGAGTTCCACCCAGCAATAAATGCACAGCAGTAAGAACTGAAGAAGACACAGACCGCAAAACACTGCAGAGAGAATGAGGCCATTTCCTTGGATATAATCATGCTCCCATTCAATTTCCTTTGCTATCTTTTCCACTGTTTCAGCAGTGATAATGTATTCCAAAATCTACAAAGATGTCTATGTACCTGCCTTCTGATGCCAGTGCATGTACTTTCACAGAACTATTCACAAAATATCTCATTGATCAAGTAATACATTATCTTTTGAAATACATCTTGAATCCATTTAGTTTCATCTGCCTCTGAGGACAGCTCACCAGAACAGGTCCTCTCCTGGAGCTAGAGGGATGCAATTCTCTTATCAAAAATAAGAAGGTAATAATTTGATCAGATTTTTTTCTACATGACTAAAATCAAACTGGCATAACACCAAGAATACCAGGAGACTGAGCTAAAATTTGGACTATAACCTAAAGTACTGGGTCAGTATATCTTGAAAAGCAAGACGAACAAAATGGCCAATACTCTTGTCAGTTAGCCAAAGCAAAAATGCCACACTCAATGAGTTGCCAAGCAGTCTCTATTTAATAATACAAAACATAGACAGAAGAATTTTTACCCTTGAATTCAGATAGGAATTGCACTGTCTGACCCCTTGTACTAAAAAAAGAGAGCCAATTTGAATCAGCTTTATTCCAAAGTTCAAAAGCACAAGAGTTCCTGTGCTTCCTAATCTGTAAAGTAGGTAGATGTTGGTTCTTGCTTGGGACTCTTTTCACAGGCATACCTGTGGCATGCAAAATGAAGGCAAAACACTACTGTAGTATGTTAGGAACTTTCATCCTATTTGCACAGGTGTTAATTGACTTCCCCGGGAAGCAGAGAACAATCTCTTGTGCTTACAGTCAGTGTTGCATTAAATGGCAAGACAGGAAGGTCAGAGTTTTTTCTTGGTTAGAATGACAAAAGCACAAACCAACTGCCTTTTGGATACTGCACTTTTGCTCTTGCTTTTCCTAAGAGACAGGCATACATATACCCATACATCATATTGCAACCCCTTCCCCATACTCTTGCTAACACAGCACCTTATCACATTCCTCTGGTGTAGCAGCAGTACTAAGGTGCTATTGAGTGAAACAGTACAGAATCTTAACCTGTGATGTATGAAAGAGAGTAGTGCTGAGTGAGACTTACAGATCAGTATGCTTGTTTCGTGGTTAGAATCACATCACTGCAAGATGTGATCTTCTCAGATCTTATAGCTAGGACTAAGCTCACTTCAAACTTTACTAGGGGACTTTAAAAGAAAATCTAAGGGCTAAGGGAACTGTCTGGTGATGCTTTGAACCAGCTTCTCAGCACAGTGCTTGAGGTCACTGTGGAACACAGAACATAGCCCAGTGGTTAGAAAACTGCAGGAAGTAGAGGGAGAGGAAAGAGAAGACAGGAAATGAGAGAGAAGAGGGAGAGAGGAAAAGAATTAAAAATTAAAAAGGAAAAGGAAGAAAAAAGAAAAAGGGAAGAAAAAAGAAAAAGGGAAGAAAAAAGAAAAAGGGAAGAAAAAAGAAAAATGAAGAAAATGATAATAAAAAAAAAAAGGTTTCAAAAGAATTATAGTACAAGAAAGCACTTGTTCTGATTAAGCCAAAAGTAAGAGTGAATATTTTTCATTTGGAGAAACATAATAGCATATTCCAACATTTTCAAATCATATTTCTTTTTCCTCTAGAATTTTCATTCTCTGTGAAAAATCAATCATTAGAATGTCTGCATTTTGCCCTAAGCAGGAATAAAAAAGTCATGAAATGTTGAAATTTTCCACAACACTGACTATACAAATGCTGTTCGTTTCTGTTCCAATTTCCTTTCTTTTCCCAATTCCTTTCCTTTCCTTTCCTTTCCTTTCCTTTCCTTTCCCTTCCTTTCCTTTCTCAATTCCCTTCCTTTCCTTTGTCAATTCCTTTCCTTTTCTTTTTCTTTCCTTTCCTTTCTCAATTCTTTTCCTTTCATTTGTCAATTCCTTGCCCTTATCATCTCATAGACAAAGAAGGCTCTGGAGATGACTTATTCTGGGAGAGCTGTCAAGAAGTTTCTAGGTCTCCACCCTCTCCCCAGGACTCCTGCTCTGACTGCAGGAACCATTGACCTGCTTGTGAACTAACTCCTGGCAGTGACTGGAGTTTTCCTTAACTGTTTGAGTTAAAATTTACAGAGGTTCTCAAGCCACTTTACAAACAGGCAAACTAGCCCTTCAGCATGAGTGGGAATGTCTAAGAGAAAAGGCTAGACCCAGTGCTGATGAGGGAAGAGTCCATCTTAGAAGTTACACCCATAAGTAAGGTCTCTACCCACAAAAACCTTGCTAATGAATGTTGCTGCTTCCACCTCAGCAATCCAACCCATCTTGCCTAGGGTGCAAACTTCATTTCCCATGATAACTTCCAGCTGGGGTTAGCATGCTACTTGGAGCTTGAAATTGATGCTATTTCCACAGAGGTTCCTGGCTTCTGAAGGTTGGCTTCAGAGCTGGATGACCAGCAGGTGTAGGAAATACACACAGGGCTGCCATTCTACAGACTCGCTGTAGTTTCCAGAGGATTTTAGAATCCTCTCCACCAAAAAACATGGAAGGTTTTTGCACTGCAACTCTTTTGACATTTTCATATAAGCATATCTGAAAGATCTCCATTTGTACAGACACCTGGTCTGACTGCACTTCATACACTGTAAAGCATATTATGCCTTCTGACACTAACACTGCTTTTTTTCCCAGCCAGTTACAGAGGTGATAAACTGCAGGAAAAAGAGTCTTACACAAAATCAGGCATCAATATTCTGTGTCTGTTTCTCAGTTGCCTATGCGGGAGACAATGATATTATCAGTTTAACAGTATTTACTTTACTTTCATAGTCCAGTTTTAGAAAACATTCATCCAAGCATGAATTTTTGAAAGCTAAATATTAGGGAAAAAAAGCTCTGACTTTCCTATGTAGAAGTTTCAAAATGAGAATGTACTGTGCAGAGTTCCTGGAGAAAGAATGCCTGGGGTGCTGTGTAATGGGGCCTCAGTTCCCCCAGGCCCCACTACAGCTCAGGACTGGAGCCACGTTCCATTCAGCTGAGGGAGAGAAACACTTAATGTGCCTTTGTTTAGAGATCACTGGAACAAGACAAATCAGTGCCCAAGGTGTATGAAGGCAGGGAATTCTGAAGATTGGGAGTAGAGGGGGTGAAGGTGTTGGGGAAAAAGCAATTCATGCTGAACAAAACCAGGCAAAGTACAGCCTGAGGGCTGTGCCAGCTGAACTCTGACACACCTTGTTTCTGGCTTTTGCACCCTGTAGTGGTGCCACAACACTCTCATCTTCATGCCATATACCCATGTCTCATTCCAGTTCACAAACTTCTCTGTTGGTTTGATAAACTAACGGTAGAAGGTTTGGCACCCAGGAGCTGTCATGAATGGACACGGACATATCTTCCATTGTCCTATGGGGCTCAGAGGAGCTAACATCTTTTAGGGGTACAGCAGTTGGTTCTGTGAATGCAGGTCATCACCACCTTAAGGCATTCACCTCATATTTCGAATGGGCTACAATTTCCAATACAATCACATTTGAATTTGGGATTCCAAATTGGATCTGTCACTAAATGCAATCAATCAATCTTTATGATGCTTACACATACACAGTATAGTGTGTTTTTTAAATCTCTCAGTGCCTGACAGTGGAGAAAAATGAAAGTACCTAACTATTTCTCAACAGTGAGAAACAGTTCGAAGAGGACAGCTTCATGATGAGATCATCTTGCACCGGGATGAGGATGACAACATTAACAGCATAATTTAGTCTTGTATAAAAACTAGATGTTACCAGGAGGCAGATTAGACCAGGCTGAATGTCTGCTCACGCACTGGAAGTGTAGTTGCACCTCCCTTGGAGAAATTTGACTTCCTGGGTGCTGATAAAACATTACAGCAAGCATGCAATACGCATTGTTACAAGACAAACAAGATCCAAATAAACATCTGCTGTGGATATGCGGTCATCAGCACTGGAAGGCTTTCCTGAAAGGGTTTTGAGCAGCCCAACCCCTTCACGGATGAAAGATAGGTTGCTCATTATGTAAGACCCAGCTTTCTGTTATTGCTGTACTGATTAGTTGGGATCCAGCCTGAGGAAGAGATGGCTTGGAGTGGTTTGCTGTAATTGATCTAACCAGCACAACATGAAGCCTGGCAGGCACTTTTTGTTTATGTTCATAGAAAGCCTGAGGCTCGCATAAAGGCCAAGTCCACCTTCAATAGATGCTTGAGCCAGGAGTGCAAGAAAAAGAAGTATCTTCTGATGGCATAGAAAAAGTAGTCAAACTACAGCATAGGCAAGTGATGCAAGGTCTCATTAGCAGACAGGACCTTGAATAGTTCTCACTGAACTCAAAACCTGCAATACTGCCATCTTTACAGAAATTGTTGTACTTAGATTCTCTTCTGTGTCAGCCCAAGTGTGTGGAGAGGTGGACATAACAGCTTGTGCAGCTGGGGAGCGGGCAAGAGCTAAAGATGGACTGAACTGTCCAGCTAAAAGGAGATTTGCTCCTAATGTGGGTGGATGTGCTGCACATTACTGGATGTGGGAACATGAGCCTCACCACAAGCATCAGCATCCTCTCTGTTCATCCCAGCTGAAGGATGAGTTGGAAAGATTAGAAGAACTAAGAAGAAAAAAGTCATGTTCAAAATTGGTAAAGCAAAAAACAAATAAAAGTCCTTTCCATGTGCCTTTCATCACCAGAGGAAGAGACCTGGAAGACCTCTCTTGGCAAAAGGAAGAGAAAAAAGCCATTCTGAGCTGCAGAGCATAGCAATGCCTAGATTAGGGACTCAGAGCAGGACTCATCCCTTTTAAAGGGAGTCTCAAATTTTCCAAGAATTAAGTTACATCACATACAATTTTCCCCTTGACAGAAGTTATACATCAAATCCAAAGATTTCATCTAAGCCTTGCAGATAATTTCTTAATCAACATGCTTTATAAAAAAGCGATTTGAAATAATCCTGACCTTTTATAGGTCACTTCACTTTTCTTAGCCAATCCGATCTCGCTGTTCCCTGAGGTCCTAATCAATTATCAGCCCATTTATTTCACTTGATATGAAGACTGTGCCCAATTAATTCAGAGATGCATTAAAGTGAAAGGTTTTACAATTGAAATGAATGTTTCTTGCTTTCTGTCATGTCCTGGTCTGGGAAATTAAGTTTAAATAAATGCTAACGGAATTGTCAATAATGCATTGCATAAAGGTCAGAGTGGTCAGGCTTTCATAAAAGGAATGTTTTTATTTCTTTATTATTACAGTGTGTTTTCCTCTTTTGTCTGGAAAAAGAAGAAGCTCATATAGCTGCTGCATCTGTAGTATAGTTGAAGCTTCATTGCATTGAATTAAGAGTTGATACCTTCTCAACCAAGACTGTCATAATGTATGCAAAGTTAAATAGAGTTTACATCTGACATTACATCAGGTAGGCTGAACTTTGTATTGGTTAAACATCTCATTAGAAAGATTGTCTGAGTGCAGCTGAGATCTCTGATTTTACAGCAAGCATTTTCACCCATTTGAAAGTATAGTAATTTGCAGGGGAGGCTACGGCAGATAGTAAGTTTTTAAAAGGGTGAATAATGAGCCAGCTGCACTCAAATTCCCTCTCATTAATTTCATTCCCTCAGCTCAGTTTAGCGGAATAAATTTTGTCTTCTCTTCTGTTGCTGAGAAACAGTACCACTAGGTTCACTTCTCGATGTGGATGGAGAATGAGGAAATCCTTATCCAGACAACTTCTGAAAGAGCTTTGACTCCTGACTCCACAAACTTCCTCATGCATGCACAAGAAACTTACCCTCCCTGCAGGCCTGGTAGAAACAGAAATATTCCATTTTATAGAGGTGATGTTTGAGAAGAGAGGAGCTAAGAATAGGATCTGCTGAGTGACCCTGGCACACCCGGTGACCTAGCAGCATTCTCCCTGAGAGGCAGGTAGAGGCCTAACCAAGTAGAACACAAAACACTCAACATGGTTTTGTTAGTGGTTATCAAGGGACCTTATTCATTTTAGGGAAGATCTGAGGATACCCATGAATGCTTAATACTCCCAGGATTATAAAACCACTTGTAGAGTAGCCCATTGCAACTCCACAGCAGAAATGTATACTTATACCTCTGCAAAACTTGTGCTAAATTTGCTTAATTTTGCACTGGTCAGGAAAGAACTCAGTATCTCCTTAGTATTATTCAAGGCATCAATATCAAGGACACCATCTCTGTAGGCTGCCTTGGGACTTCAGAAAATAGGATTGTAACAACACAGCATTTCTCACTGCTGTTTCTGTTGGAGAGTGATGCAACAGAAATGAGCAGTGGATGGCTGTCCTGAATAGCTACTCATTTTGCTATACATGAGCAACCAGTCCCTCATCACTGGCATGCACTGAGCTTTACCATACAATACAGGCTAATTCCATGCTGATCTGTTGCACACTGACTAAATGTGTCTAGGGAGATGGGTTTTGGCAATTGGTTTGGGTTTAGGCAGAAATAATTTAGAAGTGATTTATTGAATTGAACTGTACTTAAAACTTCTGCTGTTGTACTCCCTGGTAGAACAAGTAAGAGAAAATCCAGTTACAAGTGTGGAAAAGAAAGGGAAAAGCTAGTGGCAGGTGGAATATGTGCCTTCCATCTCTTCAGCTGCACTAACAGCTGAAAAACTGATTGTTTAAGCCCGGGAGTTTGCAGAAGTAAAATGGGTTTACTGATGCAGGAAAAAGCATCTTGTTCTTCCTCTGATGGCTCCATTGGGGATTGCTGCAGAAAACATGCCATGCAGAGGAAGGCTAGAATTCAGCTCCTTGGTTTTATCCATTTGTCATTTACAACGTGGCTGCAATTATGACATTTTCTTTGTTTCAACAATCTGAACAGAATAAGCCAGAGTTCCCTCTTCTTTCAAAAAGGCACTGGTCAACAAACATATTGCTTTAACTAGGTAGGCTAGGAAGAACTAATTTTAACTTCATGGGAAAAACTCCACTTCTCTTTTCAGATCCCTGCACTTTAGTGACAGCAGTCACAAAGCAAAGTCATCCTCAGAATGGGGTGTGAGCTTCTGATGATAGAGTCTGTGTATAAAGTCTAAGAAGTTTAAAATTAAGTTTTTAAGTTTGCAATCATTTTGCCACATAACTGGCCTTCCTAAGGTTTTGTAGTCTCAGCACTCTTCTTTCCACCACCCCCCCTCACCCCCCCCCCCCCCCCCCCGTATTTCTTTTGATTGTGGGGGAAAAAGGATTTAAAAAAAAAAAAAAAAAAAAGGAGAGAGAGACTGTGAAATCATAACTCAAATATAATCAATTCATTTCCTGATGGGGTTTGCAGAGAGCCTGAAATATCTGCTCTGAGATGCATGATCTGCTCTTCTCATTTCAAAGTGAGCCAATTCAGATTTGAACTGTGGCACCTTTCACTTCCTTATTGTTCGCTTCATCAGAGTTCTCAGTCTGTAAGAATGGTGAAGGAGTATAACGCTGCAAAGATCTGAAATACTGTTAGGACCTTAACCACACAAGGCAGCACTGAAGAAGATGCAATATTGGCTTTAGTGAGGAAAAGCTCAGCTCTTAAATGTTTGAAAAATACTGCTCCAAGATACTGATCATCCTCAATTCCCACTCTGCCCCAAGTAATTAGGTAATGGAGCTTAATTTCAATCTTTATCCTGTGCACTTCTTAAAGCTTTAAGCCAAAATACATCATCGCTCATTCTGAGCTGCTTCCCATCCTATGAAGCTGAACCAGCACTTACTACTAAACCTGTCTCTGGTTTCAAATTCATTGCTTGATATCACACCCCAGGAATGTGGCCAGTAGGTTTTTAGGGATTTCTTTGCAAGTCCAGATTAGTCCAGATCCATTTGCCACAACCATCTGTATTTTTTTTTAAACTGAACTTATTCCTTTAACTACCTTCATTTATTATTTTTTTAAACATCAAACAAAATAACTGGAACTTTGTGGAAATATGGATTCAATCAGTGATCATTGGCTATTTATTCCTGCCACAGTTATGAAAGGAGATGAGGTGTTTAAATTACTAGATTTCACATGTGGAAGGAATAAGTCCAAAGGAAATGGCACAGGATTTTTTCCAAGCTTGAATTACATATTATCCCAGGACCCAGGAGAGGAGCAGAGCAGAGCAGAAAACAAGATTTCAGGAGATTCTTTGTCAAGTTATTTTCGCAATCAGCCTTGAAAGGCACCTTGAGGACCCAATTTCTTCCTTATGTTGTACTCCTCAACTGGTAGAGAAGCTTAAAGACTCGAATTGGTACCTTTTTCAATAGCTACTTATATGACGTGCTAAAGTATTTATCTGGTAATAATGCATGTTGTAAGAAAAATGAACTAACAGATGAACTACTTCCCCCAAAGAGTTTACTTATTAGCATGAATCTTGCAGGTAGATACTACTCTTTGCATTTGTATATTACTAACCTACTAGCTCAAAAGGATTCTTTAAAAAAATCCTCATAAGATTTGATGTGTGGATGTTATTAAACTGGTCAAATATCTAACAGGTGGAAATTCACATATATCTTCCTTCAAGTCCTTTCATTAAAGAAAGAACTGTTATCTCCCTCCTTTCTCTTACTCTTCCATGCCAAGTTCCTTTCTGAAGTGCATAGCTCCTTTAGGCAGGCCAATAAATAATTGGACTGTTCAGATTACTGCAGCTAGCCCAGGTACTGTAATCACCCATGTCCCGGTAGGTACTGTTCCTGCTCAGATTGCCCACAAATCCAAAGAGGAATCTATCTAGAGGTTATCTTTCCTCTGGCATCAAGATAGGGGGAGATAATTTTCCTCTCTGGTGCAATGCAGTTCCCATGTCAATTGGCGCCAAGAGAAACTGCGGAGAAACAGCAGTAAAAGGAGAAACAGCAGCCAAACTCCTGTATCATATTTTAAAATTAATTTTTTAATTTCTTTTTTAATAATTGACCTGTCAAGATAATTACTGCGGATCATGAGACAATGTCTCTAGCACATTTGGGAAAAATGGAATGATTCAAAGGAGGATGTACGTTTTCAAAGGATTTGCTGTGTGGAATATAACACAATTTCATTATCATCCTAAAGGCAAATGTTCGTGAAGAGTGGGAGTGGTGGTGGAAAGGAGATGTGGCCTTTTTAAAACTGTTATTTTTGCAAGATTGTTCAGAGTTAAAAATCCACTGACAGATGAGTTTGCTCTGTGAAAGCTGGTATTGAATTTGAGAGAAGACTTTCCTTGGAGATGACTGAAGTACAACAGACATTCTCAGTGACAGGCTAAGGATAATGCTACGTCTTGCATTATTCAGTGTACAGTTTGCATAGTCTTTAACTATAAGAATTGGTCTACTTTTTTTGGCTTTTATACTTACTTCCAGTGGAGCTTATTTACAATCTGCTCCCCCCCCTCGGACTCCTCTCCTCCAGATACTCTTCAGGGACTGTGAGTTAGAGCATCTCTGCAGACCGCTCAGAAGCCCCATGCTGCAAATTCAAGCTATTAGCATGACAGCACATCTGATCCCAACACTACTGTCCACCACTCTAGCTCTCCTATGGGAACAGCTGCTTTTAAATGGCAGGCACTAGTGCCTCTTGGTTTGATATTCAAAAGCTTAGTGGACCGTGCTCTGTGAACTGGAAAGGGAAATATATGCTGAGTCTGCCTGAGAAGAATTCTGCTGCACAATTTAGCTCTCTCAGTTACTTTAATGCAGCACTGACCAGATAATAGAATCCTTAATATTGAATATAAGCTTCTGAATTCACAGATGTCATCAGTTTAAAGTGGAAGCAGACATCATCTATTTCAGTACAAAAGAAGCCTAAATAATGACTCCTTTGAAATCAATATGAAAGCACTTCTTAGCCTGAGTAGACCAGAAAATGGTCACAACTGTGATAAAATACAAATCCTCATTTCCCAAAAGGAACAGGAAAATTCTGCCAGACATCTCAGTTTTACACTAGGCTCTCAATTTCCATTTTTAAGTAAGCTTTTAGGTATAGATATTGCAAAGAGAACAGTAATGGTGCAGTCTAAACTCCTGAATGAATTGGGACTGTGTGTCTAACAAAAAGCAGTAGAGGAATGGTAGTGAGAAGAAAATGCAGCAGGCCACATTTTAAAAGAATGGAGAAATATTTCAAATATCCCCAAGGACAAGAAAGCCTTCATGGTCATGGATATGAGGTCCATCAAATGAAAAAAGGCTTTCAGCTATTCTGAATGTTTTTCTTTGGGCCTTCCTTTAGTTTAACATTTCTACCTAAACCCTGGCTACCACATTGTGTAGTTCTGGTTTCTGGTGCCTGACAGGCTCTGCTGTTTTAATGCTGCTTGTACACTGGGGGATGTTCATGTCTGTAACGGAACCCAAATTTTCACTGCAGAAAGGAAAGGGAATTGACCTACTCTAAGTCACAATTACAGATTCAGCTTCAGAGCACTCTGAAAGCTGCCACATTCCCGGTAGGAATTAGTGTCCAGCTGGGACCAAGCAACAGTGACTGCCTGGCTTGCAAAGCCATTAGAACACAGAAACATCACTTAACACCGAAAGAAAATGCCTTTTTTTCCTCCCTGTCTTGCCTTTCCTTCTTAAATCACCACTCAGCATTATTTAAAAAGGGCTCCTTAAGAGCTTCCATTATGTTTTTTAGGAAGTACTGAATCAGAGATCAAGGCCAAGTTTAACCATAGATCAGCCTTGGTGACAAGTGCTGATGTTGAAACAGAGTGCTTTACTCTTGAAAGTGCTTGTTGCCCCAGAAGGGAGCTGGGGCAGAAGTTACAAATGCATATCTTACTGTCTAATTACAACTCTGTTCAGTTTACTACTCCTTGTCCACAGCACTTGAGCTGGAATTCAGCAGAAACAGGGCAAACAAAAGCATAATATTTATTTTGATTTTGGTTTGTTTCCCTCGCCCAAAAGCTCAGAGGTATTTCTGGCCTTTGCTTCTGGAAAGTAAAGATAGGCTGGGATGCAAGTTTCTAATCGCTGCTTGGTTTAGAGTAACAGGAAATCATACTGTCCCAGCAAGAGGATGTGGTGCACTGAGGTTCAAATTGAAGAGTAGAACCCCTTAGCAGCCACGTGCTGCAGACAAGACAAGCTTCATCTGCAGTGGGTGCCTGAGTCGCTATTCGACACTGTACTAGAGCTTATCACTTTCTAAAACCAAAATATTCAGAGCTGTTAATGATGGATATTAGTGCTCTTTGGGGTCAGCACTCAGGGAAGAACCAGACAGAACAAATCAGATGTATACTTGCTTGAAGTCTCCCTGAAGCCTAGAATAAAGAGGATAGCAAGATTTCTGTTTTTCAGGCAGGTTTTCATTATGACATCTTCCTCTGGATATTTTGAAGAGAGCACATTCCCCCTGGCAAGCTCACAAAAGCTACCTTTCTTCAAATGAGCATGTGCAATAGCTTGCAAGAAAAAAAGAAAAAATAAAACCCAGCAACTGGATGCCTAATTTTCAAAACTTATTGGTAGTTTAAACAAACAACCCATCATATGGGAAAACTCCATTACTCACAGCTGCAGATAAGTCCTGATGACGCAATATTTTCCCCAAGAGATGCTGTGACCTCGGGCAACATCAAATGCTTCAGTCCCTTCTTTCCACCTGGATACATTCTTCTCAGCATATTCACTACTATATTGTATTCCTTGGTAAGAAACTTGAATTCCAAGAGCAAGGATATATGAGATGTCTAACTCTAATAAGCACAAGTCAGATATTTCCTACTTAGTATGCATGGGAGAAGCATGAATGCCATTTATTTCTGAACAAAGATGATGAAATACTGTATTTGCTGAGGAGAGGAAAGGGGATGTCCTCCACTATAATTTATGATTTATTTCTTCTCACTCTGCTTGCTGCGTTTACTGTAAGTTTCCTCCTTCAGAAGAAGGTATTTTAATCTGCTGTTCCGCAGTGGTCACAAGACGATATTCCATCCCTCCTGGAAAGTATCCAGTCCTTTTTTGCCATAAGGGTAATCCCTCCAGCCCACCCAAAGAAGGGAGACAGTTCCGTTATTTATAACTATTGCATAAACTTAATTTTACTGGTAACATTGATGGGGGTCAGTACTAATTCTGGAGACAGTTGCATGCATGCTAAAACTACTGGTTTTCTATCCACTACCCTTTCAATAAAATGATGAAGAGCTGTAGCGATATAATTGCCTGCAACATACTGTTGTCAGAAGTTTGCCAGGGAGCTAAACAGAGCAGGAGCACACCTCCTTGATTAGAAAAACTCAGGTTTAGAGCATCTGCCACAGATGTGAAACAGTGAAAAAGCCCTGAGACTCTACCATGCAGATACAAGGTCTGTGTATAAAAATACCACCTCATTACCCCTTCCCGCCATACCCCAGGATAAATCTCAGTCAAAAAACTCCTTTTGGGATACTAGTCTAGGCAGCCAGGATTTAAATTCCCCAATTGCATGTCCCCACCATGCCCCCTTAAGCACTACTGCCTTCCCCAGCTTAGATAGATCAACTGATTTGTTCACATGAACATGCCCTAAACAGTCTGAGTCAAAATTAGCCAGGTGAGCTAACACAGCTACAATGACAGGCCTTAACGAACTAGGCAGCACTCACAAGAGCAGTTTTGCTAGCAGATTCCATGGGAAAAGATCTGGCAAGAAGAGGTAGCCGGGGCACCAGCAAAAAGGCAGAAAATGTACTTACTACAGGTGGGAAGGCCAAGCTCCAGAGAGCTAACGTTTGCTAAATCAGTGAATGTAGTGCCTAAGCAACAATGCCGACCTAGAACCAACCAAATAGCAGGCACAGAATACATTTGCGACTTTTGAGGATCAGGCCTAAAATACATATTTACTACTAACGCTGTATGAGGTTGATCATGCTCTCCGCAGTAGCACTTTCACTGCATTATCCCTATGGTTTTCATGCCTCCCTCTCCACAACTCTCCCAGATCCCTTTTAATGCTGTGAAAAGATTTGCACTTTGTTTTTCTTTCCCCTGCATCCTTGTTCACCACCTGCACACAAGCCTGCTGAAAATGAGAAAAGAGATTTCACAGTTTGTCTAATGAAACAATATAGTGTCTTTAGCACTCTCAGTGTATGTACAACAGAAGTCTCGACAATGTGAATACCAGATGTAAGTATCCACAGTTGTTTCTCAAAGAAGTCATTCTGGATATCACTGGTACGCAAAAGAGCAGGCCACACTTAAAAACAAGCCAGTTATTCCTCCCCTTAACATTACAGATCCTTATAAAAATTCATTCTATCATAAGGCTTGAATGAGCCTGGCCTATTCCTTCTTATAAGGTTATATCTTTATAACATACAGATATTCTAATGTTTGGTAATCAGAAATGATCCTGCTATTGATCATATTTGCAAACAAGCCACAGTGATTTGCAGACTTTTGGCTGAAAAATATTACAGGCTAATGATATCTCCACTCAACATAACTGCAACAAAAGTTTGTTGTGTAACCCTGACTTGAGCCTCTCAGGCACAAAACTAAGCCGAAGGTTCATACAAGAAAAAAATGAACTAAAAGAAGTGAGATGTTTTATGACATTCATGTGGTTTATTACAAAGATCCAAACACTGCTTCAAGCCCTTTCCAGCTGAAACTGTACATAGACTTGTAAGGATATGTATGTCTCCAAAAGCCATGAAATGCAGTCTAACTATAAATAAGTCTGGTCTACCAGAGCACTGAAGTAATTCCAAACTATTAGCACATTCAGGCAGGACGCAGAGTGACTAGAAAGCCTCCTCAACTCCCATGTTACTCTAGTTGTAATTTTTCCAGAATGTCTAGCTCTCCTTCTGGTGTCAAAGAACTTAAGAAGATCTTAAGAATGCGTTCAGATTGGAGAAACCCCCCTTACAAGTCTTACATGGAAAAGTTAAACCAGTCTAGTCCTGTACTCTAATCAGCCAAGAGTTATGTTGTTTTTAAATTAGCTGCAAATTGAAAGAAAGAATTTGAACCTCACACACATTTTGGTTCTGTTACATTAGGGCCTTGGCAGATTTGGGAGGACAGCTGGGCCCTAAATTAGCTGTAACTACTCTGGGAAAAAAAAAAAAATAGGCCTAGGTATCTCTAAGAATCTCAGTGGAAAACATCTGGTCATTTAAAAAAATAAAAAAATGAGAGAGAAGGAGAGAAAAAGGAACACTAATGATGGATGAAAAACAGAAAAGAAAAAACTGAGTGCCACTCTATAAATTAATTCATCATAGAATTCCCTGCTCATTTCTGGTCACCCATTCTGAAGAGAAATTGCAGTGAGAGGGAAAAGCAAAATCATTCTTGTTCTGCTCTGTGTTTGCCAACACACCTTTATCTGCTATCACATGTTTTGTTTCTCCACATCAGTTTGATTCTTCAGTTAGAAATTTCCACATTCACAGGGCCTTCTCCTGAAGTGTATCATCTACTTCTTGACATCCTCTACTTAAAAAAAAAAGCTGTTGTATTAGTTGCTGGTATCCCTAAAAATATTGAATTCTAAGCTACTGTGGGATTTTTATTTCATGGCTTATATCCTCCTTAAATAAGTCCTGTTAGAACACATTCATGCTGATTTGTATCACTCCTCTTCTTGGATGGTCTACCAAGAATAACTAGCAGCTCTAAAATCCTGTCCTTTTTTCATACTCAAACAGTTTGCGTTTGGTTGCAATTACCCTGATAGTACTGCTTCATCGACTTATTTTTCAGCAGTCTCTCTGGGCCATATGAATGCAGTATCTATTTATCGAGTAAAAATCTGTTCACACAAACATGTTAGTACATCCCCAATCACACCATGGGAGATTTCTATCCACATAGACTGTCACATGCACTTCACTAAAATTTAATCTCTTTGGTTTACACAGTCATTTGTTTCTTTAAAGCTACAGCTCTTCTCACACCTTTGTGACCTAAGCTTTCCTTTGGGTATGGTTCATAGTCAGAAATAATGGTATCTTATTGATTTTTGTCATTGCATCATATTTCAAACCGCCTATTGAGTAATGTCTGTTCTATCAGGGTCCTCTTCTCATAGTAAGCAGGAGCACCTAGCACTGTCAATCTCGCTGCCATTCATAAGTACTAACATCCACCAAAAATAAGTTAGAACAAAAGTGATCTGACAATGAAAGGCTGTAATTTAAAGATATTAAAGGAATAGGCTTTTGTCAATTTTGACTTATATGGAATGTGTCACATAACACGACCCAGACTGTTTGACAAGAACAAATTACTGCAACACTCCCTATCAAAATAAGTGAAAGCCATTAAAATACACAAATAATCGCAGCACAAGTATGCAAATAGCATACTACGTTACAGAAAACAATAATTACTAGGTAGCACCATTGGATTAAGAATTTTAAAGGTGTTTATCAACAATTAATCAAGAATATATTATTTCATAATGGTGAGTTTTAAAAATCTTGAGCTGAAATCTACTTCAAAAGTGGACTCTGTTATGACATAGGACTCCTATAATACAAAACAGAGTTGTAAAACCTGAAAAAAACTGACACCAACAAAATGTAGATTAACTGCAGAAACAGACAGAAGGCCACAGCAGCAGATCAAAGAGAGAGCAGCTTGGCAAAGTATGATGGCGCATTACCATAATGAATCTTGTGAGTAAGCAGCATCCCTTAAATAATTCTTTTGATCTCCTAAGAAGGCATTTTCTATAATCAAGACAGAGTTTACTTAGGAAAAAAAAATAAGAAGAAGAAGGAGGAAAAAAATTATCCAGTATTTAACTTTAATCCATTTCCAGCATCTCCATCATGATTCATAGATTTCTTATGAGCCTACCTTGAGTATCTATTTTGGCCTCCCAAAATCCAGTCAAAAGAACTTCCCATAGCAATCTCTGACTTGTACTCCCCAGGAATAACTTCCTCAAATTTCCTTTCAGGATTAAAAGTGAGAGACTAGTCAGACATTCCAATTTAAGTCAAGTGCCTGGAGTGGAAAAACACCCAGCTCATCAAGTGGCTAAACTGAGAGCCAGCTCAAGGCTTCCCTATAACACAAGATAAAACCAAATCTTCCCTCCCTAAAAACAGGTGAACAGACTCAGGATGCACATAGGAGTGTGGGAATCAAATGTTGTTTCTGCATTTAGAACAAGATAAGAATATTTTATTTCAAGGTTTCAGTATATAAGTGAAGCAATTTGTATTTATTAAAAATTAGGTGAATGTCATAGGTACAAAGACTGCAGCTTCTGTCTGTCCAGCCATCTGACTGATTTTTGGTGCTGGACAAACAAGACCTGAGTAATAAAGCATCCAAAGAGGAGAAGTTAAAATAATTAACAATATACCTGTATAAACTAGCAACATATATATATTATATATATATATATAATATAATATATGTGTGTGTATATATATATATATGTATGTATGTATGTACGTAATGTTTTGTTGTACACATTGTAAAAATATACAAGTCCTGACATACCTAAGTATGTCCCTGAAGAGATACCAGGAAGGACTGGGATCCCTGGCCTCCCCCCCGCCCCGGGGCTCTTTGTTTAACAAAGTGTCCCTCGGACAGAATGGAAGAAGCTTTGAAGGGAATCAGTATATCAATACTATAAGAGCACCGAGACATCTTGGAAACAGAAACAACAGGATGGTGACTGACTGGCACAAGATAGCACATGAATTAACAAGTGTAAGAATGTAATTAACAAATACAAACCTCGGGTAAAATTGTAACCTGGAATACCTAACCAAAGGGGTAACGGGAAGGGAAACGCATGGGAGAAAAGGTATAAAAACTGTAATATCGTGTCCTTTGGTGCGCTTCTGCTAGCAGGGCGCCCGCCATTGCAATCGCAAATAAAAACGGCTTTTATCAGAGATACCGTCCTGACCAAAATTATCAAGGTATTTCCAACAGGAGGACAGTAAAGCCAGAGATGGAAAACCTGGGGATCTTTGTTTTTTCCATTGCTGCTGTCTACCCAGGAGCTGGGCCAGCAAGCACTGGTGCTAGAAGAGCCCATCCCATCGACTCATTTATCTCCATCTGATAGTAAGAGACATCCCCATCCCGCAAATTTCTCTCTGCACAAGCAGGAGCCAACAGCAGTGAGAACCATTGCTTTGCAGGGGACTGAAAACTAGCAAAACTGTAGAATTATAGTTGCTATAGGCAACTGCTGGCTGTGCCTCTTCCTTGGCCTGGCCTCTTCTGGGCTGCGCCAGGCTTGCAGTGAGCAGGGAGAGCAATAGTACCTCCACAGCAGGAGCATGAACAACTGGAGGGAACCTGTCTCCTTCTGTTCAGGTTTCCATCCAGACTAGCCTAGCAAGTCTGCAGGAATCATGGAGCAGGCGTTTGTCATCCAGCTGAATGCTGGTGCCAGCCCCTGCACCGACAGATCAAAGGCAGCGGCAACTGTCACTACAACTAACATAATGAAGACGCGGTGCTAGTAATTGTTTGGAGCAGGAGTCCACTCTTCTGAGAAATTTGCCTGACTGCTGTTAAAGGGGCCTTGCTTGATTTCATATGAGCAATTGAAATCTAAGGCGCTTGGATCTGCTAACAATTATGCTCCAAGCAGCTCTCGCTGCTGCCTTTCTCCAATCCGTCCATCACATGGCTGCCTCAGAGCAGAGCTACATGGCAGGTTGCACGCTCTGTGGGGCGGGAAGCCATTACGCCTTATTAACTTTGAGTGACTAGGCCCTTTGTGCAGGAATTGAATGTAATTAAAACACATTTTCATTGCTAAGCTGTTAGACTGAGGAGGGGCTAGGCTCGGGCTTTTCTTTTTGTCCTACCAGTCTAATGTGTTTGTGAAAATGCAAGGCTGAAGTTAAGAAAAATCTGAAACGATTAGCTGGCAGAATAGCAATAACACCACCGCGTAAAGGACAAAAAGCACTGTGACCATACTTCGACTTAAGCCACACAGACATCTGATGCAAAAGACAGGGATCTCTCATGTCGAAAATAGAAGAGATTTACTCAAAATGTGGAGACAACTGTTTACACAAGCTCAGGAATATCGCTTTTCATACTAAATATGGCTGTTGACTTTTGTCCATTTTCCAGTCTTAACTTAAACTGCAGGAACAGCCAGAGCCATCTCAGATTGTTCGAGAGGCTTCAACAAGTTGGAAATCCCTTCCACCCTTGTGGGAATTCCTGCAAGGAACTGAGCAGGCTGGACTATGCCAAAAAACAATGTTTGGCAGAAGTAAGTGACTGTGGCTGCTCCCGCTACAGTAATTTAAGACAGGCAGCAGCTGGGAAAGGCTGTTTCTCATGGTAACCCTTTCCATGTGTGTCCTCCACCCAGATGTAATGTCAGAGACCCTCCTCTCACAGGAGCAGCTTTGAAGTTCTTAAGTGATATTTAACTCCAACAACATAACCGCTTTATCCTTATTATAAAGCAACCAGAAAAATAAGATACCACACCCCAAAGGCTCCAGGACTTTGAAGAGAAGAGTTAAAGCAGAGGAAGGAGACGCAACCTTACTTTGCTCAGGAATCCTAAGAATTGTGCTACATTTTAACTGCATTGTTTGAAGTTAGAAAATGCAAAGCCACTCAGTGAGATTTTTATCTCCCCAATTCAAACAACAATGGTAATAGAGACTCCTCCATCTGAGTGAGCCTATGACCTGATTTTTGGCTGCTTCTCTGAGATACTTCTGAATTCATATGCTTTTGATTTCTGAAAGAAAAAGAGTTTGGGAAAGGAAGTAGGTATGAAAAATATATCTGCATTCTGGGAGCTACACTTACTAGAAAGGAATTATCTGTTTCTTATTTATATATATAAACACACAAGGAGTTGATGGAGGATTCTAGCCTCAGAGTTTTTCGTAATGCAAAGAGAAAAGCAGCCCCCATAAACTTACAGCATGGCTCGTCATGCACAGATTGACACTATTTGCCTGTTCCTGTGGAGGAGAAGCAATGGGATCTATAGCATACTCCTTCGTTCCCACTGAACTGTGGTCCTATCACTAAGACTATCCACAACATTTTTATGCAGCCTTTGTTATTACACTGATCTAAAACTTTTGGATCACATAGTTGAATGGCAGAGTTACATCAATCTAACACAATAAATGTTATTATTTCGTTTGAACACGGTCAATTTCAGCCCTGTATCTACTACCCTGTAAGTATTTCCTGAATGAAAGCTGAATGAGAAGAGGGAAAAATACTTGTTTGAACAAAATGACTTATTTTTAATGGTAGTTCCATTTCCAAACAGATCCTCCTCCATTATTCTGCGAAGGCTCACACTAATTCTTTTATAGCTAAAAAGAGTGAAATATCCAAAATGTTCAAGTACAGCTAATTTCTCTATGTGTATGTGGATAGACCATATTCACATGGCTCTCTGTGAATTTTGTGTTCAAGCAACCATTTGAAGAAAGAAGCAGGAAGCATACCTTGAAACTTGAGCAATAAAACACACAGGTACAATAGCAGCCTGATTTCAAAGCAGAGCAGTGAACAATTAACGAGAAATGCACTGGGTGACAACTCTCATAAGCCACTTCTGAAATAATTGCAAGTATGTTTGCAAAACTCTGGGCATATTCAATGACAACTTTGAAAACTGAGCATGAAGCTCAATTCATTAAATAAGAAAATAATTTTAAATGGTTCAACCATTTCTTGCGAATCAGAATCTGAAGGAAGCAGCCTTGGCTTCGAAGGTATTTCTTTGCAGCATGGCAGTTCCTTTACTGTTGAATGGCACCTTCTTGCCTTCTAGGCTGTGATGGATCCAGTGCTTTTCTTGCCCTTGTTGCTTTGTGATGGTTTTATAACTTTATTAAAACAGAGAATTTAAACACTCAGCAGAGCAACAAACAGAATGCTGCTCCCTGGTTTGTCAATGTAATGAAGAAAAAGGGCTTGTATATATCATCTTTACTCATGAAGGACCACCAAAAGACTCCTTGGACCACCCAGTAACCCTGTGAGGCTGCCATGTGCTATCCCCAAGTTACCTGGACGCTTCCAGTTGTACTGCCAAGCTGTCCAGCACTGGTGGCCATTTCCTCAGCAGCGTTTGGTGTCTATCTCCTCAGAGGGCCATTAGCGGCCATTTCCTCAGCAGTGTTTGTGGCCATCTCCTCAGAGGGGCATTAACAGCCATTTCCTCAGAGGGGCGTTAGCAGCCATTTCCTCAGCACGGTAGTGCCAATCTCCTCATAGGGCCCAGGCGCCTATTTCTTCAGAGAGCACTGGCAGCCATTTCTTCTTAAGGGCATTAACATGCATTTCCTAAGCAAGGTAGCTCCCTTCTGAGCAGAGCCCTGGCACCCGTCTCTCTAGTAGGCATTGGTGGCTGCATCTTCAGCAAAATGCTGATGCCCATCTCCCCAGTGGGGTCTCAGCGGCTCTCTGAGGTGCAGCTGCCAGTTTTGGCGCCAAGCGCCTCCCAACAACCCCTCTGGTTATTGGCTGAGGGGGCACTGGCCTGTGCAGCTGCCAGTTTTGGCACCAAGCGCCTCCCAACAACCCCTCTGGTTATTGGCTGAGGGGGCACTGGCCTGTGCACCTGCAGGGCCCTGAGGTGCGTGGCTGCAGGCTGATGTGAGCTCAAGGGAATGCACTGCTCAGTACAATCCCATCACTGCTCTCTACAGGACAAGGATGGCACAGACCAGGACAAATTTTGGCAGCCGTGGTACCTGCGCTGTGCCCGAGTGCGAGAAAGAGGCTTCCACAACAGGGCTTTGTCCAACCGGAGGAGTTACCCTTGGCCTTTCTGCAGATTCTTGCTGTCACCAGCAAGCTGCCGCACAGATGCCACTCATGTCGAAGTCCTGCAGCAGGGTGGGAGGCCTGCAACTTTGTATCCAAATGTGACTTCATCCTCTACATCCTTGTGCTGTGACTAGCCAGCTGGGACAGGGCAGGCATTGATGCTTCCTTGAAAGTGCTGTGACTGACACCCACCTCTATCTGAGGAATCCCCAGAGGAATGCATAAGCATAGCATTGAAGGTGATCAGAAGCCTGCAAGCTAGGTAAGTCTGTTAGTTATTGCCTTGCATCCTTCCTGGACCACTAGTGGTATATGTGAAGTATAAGAGAAATGACAGAAATGCATCTTACATGCAGCAGTGGAAATAATTTTGTGAGAGTCTTTTGAATGCACAGACTTGAGAAAAACACTGTTTAATACTTGTTGACTTATTCCAGAGTATGTGCAATAGTTTCTCATGGCAGTAAACATCACAGTGAATAAGAGTTCGCAGGTTCAGGCCCTCTGCTCCATGTTACCTCACTGGGCCCTCAGGTGCAGACAGAGACTGGAAGAAGAGCTGTTGCAAACCTGAAAATCTCCAGTTCTGCTAGTTCAGGCCCATGCTCAGGTATCCTTGTGGGCTAGATTTTTAACAAAACATGAACATTTCCTGAATACCTATAGATTAGGGAAGAGAATTATAATTAAATTGTACTTATGTTTATTCAACTAACCAGTCTAGGTAAATCAACCAATATACATCCCTGCTTATTAGAAAACTGTGCTAAACACATTTGTAATTTGTCTAATTTGAAAAAGAAATTAAGGAAATGGAAACTGTGGTAATGAGAGAAATCTTGATGCATTTCTATTCAAGAAGATTATTTTTTCTATTACTGTTATTTACATTAGTGTATTAGGACATAATTTGTTTCCATTTATTGTTTAACATCTCTTCTATCACAGACATACCAGAACAGCCAGCTAAAAACTAGCACAATGTAAACAGCCAGCACTGGTGCCTTTTTTTGAATACATACAATAGAGATCCACCTTTTCACAGCCTGTTAAACTTGTTCAGTCTTTTGCATTAGCACAGGGTGATGCAAACTCAAATTCATTTTTTTTAGGATCATTTAAATTAAAAAATATAACTAAAAGCATACATCAGTATCTCGTGTGCATCTCCAGATTTGTATTCCCTGTCACTCTCTGTCTTTTACATTCCTTCATTTCCCAAATCCAATCCATATATCCAAATTATTTCACAGTGTACCTTGAAATACCTAGCAGGATTTACATAGAAGATAGGCATTTGTAGCATTTACTAGTTAATGGGAAATAATTGACTTCTAAATGGTTTCTGATTATATGTGTTAGATTGTTGCTATGTGCTGTCTGTTGTGGGTTCATATGTCTTATAATCTGCATGCTTTACAACCTATACAAAATTAATCATAAAAGCAAGCTATAACATCATCTCAGTTGTGGTAAAAAAATATATTTTTAAGGGTGCCTGTTTTTTTTTCATTACCTCCAGATTTTATAGTAACTGCTAGATCCAAGGTATAACACTTAATTTATGTGTGTTCAAAAAGTTTAAATGCTGTTTGGAAAAACACACAGAAAACACAAGGAGGAACATTATGAAGTAGGCATCAGTGTATTGGTGACATTACTCAACACAAAAGATGAGTTGAGAGTGTTTTCTCAGAACTGACTTTTTCATACTGTAGGAACTAGAAACAACTGTTTCAACAACTAGAAACAACTTTTGCAGCTCAGGTTCATTTACTTATTTCATTATGCATATCTTACCACTACAGCAGATTATTTTCAGCAAAGAACTCTGCCTTGTCTGAACATCTTTCTGATACCTTTAAACTACTGCTTTGCAAGCATGTTCTGCAGGCTAGTGTATTTCTTAGGAAAGGAGTTGAAACCAGAGATGCTGTGAAAGAACAGTATAGAGGAAGACCTCCTACATTTTGTGTGTTAATATAATATACAAAGAATTTTTGAATAATTGTTTGTTTTATGTTTTTGCAATATGAACAGTATCAATCTTCCTGCTTTTGTATGAGAGGAGATGGATAAGAAGTGTGGAGAGAGGGGGTCTCAGCTAATAACGGTAGGCATGGGACTAACAAGTGATTTACCAAGGGGTTTGTTCTGGGTGTTGCTAGGTTATTGGAGTTGGACAAAATTCATAGTAATACTGTTTGTGTTTCTACCTACAAGACAGGAGAATGGTCTGAAGAAAATATTTTTTTGATAGGTTAGATTTTTGACGGTATCATCCCAGAAAAATTGTAAGATTACTGAAGTTCTTGAAGTCATCCCAGCATGAAACTCACAAGACTGAAAATTGAGTACTGAATAGATGCTGAGGTTTACCTTCAATCTAGTTGGAACTACTTGCTGGGGTTTCTTTTGTTTTTTGTTTTGTTTTGCTTGTTAATAAAGAAAATGCTGATGTTCAGTGCTTAAGCACAGATGCACCAATTAACATACTGCAAGGCCTTCTACAAAGCTGAGAGACCAGAGGAGACCAGAGCTGCCAGCACTTGTGTTCCCCATTACAACTTTTTAGATCTTCAGATCTTCATTATACAAAAGCAAACGAACAAACAAACATACAAAAGAAAACACCACCAATAACAAAGCATAAACTTAGATTTTAAAAATCATGCCTAAGTCTCTTGCAAGTCACCATTCACTGTTGTTTAGATGTTGATTACACTTGATTAAATGTCAACATAACCAAACTTTTTTTTTTGCTACACAAACCTTGTAAGATAAACAAAGTAAGAAAATAAATCTTCCAAACAGATAATAGATTTTGGAAAATTTCAAGTGGTCATCATTTAAAAAAAAAAAAAATAGAAAAGAAATAAAAAAAAAGAATATGGTATAGAAAAGGAGTAGTGATTCCATAATATCTTTGAAGGTGAAAACAGAAGATCTCTTCAATAATCCCTCCAGTATCAACCCTTTATTTGCTTACCAAGTACATTTGTATTCAGTCTATTCCACCTCCACATGATGAGTTGGACATTCCTATCCATCCATGGTTATCACTAAGAGATTTGATTCTGGGCAAGCTGACAGAAATACACTATGGCAGCAGCATCTTCAAATTATGAATGGTAGAAAATTTCTGGGTAAACATCAATTTTTCCAGATTGCTACTGCCTGAAATCTTTAGAAGCTATGCTCACAATTTGCATCTACACTCATAAATCTCGTGAATGTTTACCAGCAAAAATGTAGCTAGCAACATTGCTGGTTCTAACCGCTCTGCTAGGGCAGGCCAGAATCAAGGCTTGGCAATCTGAGTAATGCTTCAGTGCTGGCAACTGTCCACCTTAATATTACATCTTCTTACATCGTTAGGTCAACATACGCTATACACCAATAGGGCCACAGAAAATATTCAGAGAACTGGAGATACTATGCTACTGATAGAAAATAGGCATTAAGTAGTCTGCATTAAGACTGTCAAACTGGCAATCCAGCTCCATCTGGATCCTGAATGATTTTCCATCATCGTATAACTGTTAAAGGTTCATTTGCCATCTGGCTCTTGAATCAACTGCTGTCACACAAGCAGCACCCAGCTGGTCCAGGGTCAGGTTTAATTTGTTATTTGGTATATCTCCATTTTTAGGTGCTCAGTTTGAGTACTTTTCCTTGCTGATGGCTTATCAAAAGTGGCTACAAGCACTTCTTGTTAATAACATACTAGGAAACTTTAGCAAACTCGCTAATGATACTCACTGGAATAGTAGCAACGACAATTAGGAAAGCTGGAGCAGGAAAGGTTACAGTAGCTACACCTAGGATGTCTGCATAAAGTTAGTTCACGTGCATTTTTGGAACTCAAACATCTTCGTGCTTTTCTTACTGGTTTTAGATGATGGCATGCGGAGCAAGAAATCCTAAACTAAAAAAAAGACCACCTTTATATGCATTACATTTGGGTCCCAAACGTCCAAGTACTGAAAACTAATAATTGCTTTTGAAAATTTTTACCTATTTGCTTTAATATTCTGGCCATCATCTAATTCTTTCATGGTGGTGTCAGTCATTTATCCTTCTCCCTGAACTTTCTCCTGTACATCTATGGTTCAAAGTTATAATGAAGGTGACTCATTCAATGAGTCTCCTTGCCCAAAGGAAACTGTGGTGTTGAGCAGTGCTTCGCCATAAGCACTCTGGAAACAAGCACAAGTACTAAAAGAGGCATTCATTGTGGAGCTCTCCAGCTACTGGAACACTTCATTTCTCATTTTTCATTCTTATTTCTCTTAAAGCCATTTGTAATGGAGCTAGAATCTGAAGTGGAAGAGCTCACCTTAGCTGTAAAGCTTCATTGCAAGGCAGCAAATTGTACTGTATCAGAATATCAACCTTATCTAAGATTCATGGAATGAATTATACATATTGCATTCCCTTAAAAATGAAACCTGCTGAAGTATTACTGTAATTTAAAAATCTAAGTAAGTGGATTTGTACAGAGAGATTTAAAATTTAAACCTGATCAAAAATTGAACTGATTGGGGAAAAAAAATTGAGAAATGAAATTAAATACATAAAGAATCTCCATTCAGAGAAAAGAGGGCCCCAAACTAATTTTGTCATAAGACCCAACCATAAAGAAAGGCATTTGCTGGGCTACTTCCATCTAGGGAAGTACGTAAAATCGTTGTCATCTGAATCTGCTAATATCCCATAGTGGGAATTTATGTTGAATTAGGAATTCAAGGAAATGCAAGGTAAGTTACCCTGCAGGATGATAACAGAGATATTCTGTGGATTGTGCTAACTTTATTGTATTGATTTATTTCAATCTGACACAAGAAAACAATCACTACTGATAGCTGATGCACGCCCTCTTGTATGTATTTTTTAAAAGCACAAACCATAGTTGTGACTCATTCAGCCTCTTAGTTACTGATGTCTGTCCTCAGGTGACATGCTATTTTAGCTCAGAACCTCCAGCAATCATTACTTCTTGCAACAGCAAAAGGGACACCTTGAGAGGAAAGTGTCAGACTCTTCGATCTACTGATTAGGTGATATACAAAAGAAAAAATTGACAAGAATTTCTTTTGTCTTATTAATACAGTGCTACAGGAGTCCCATTTTACCTCTTTCTCTGTGCATGCTGGAGGGCTTTATGGGTACCATTTCCCTGCCTAAAAATGTTAACCATCTTGTTCTTTACATACAAAAAAGATTTGTTTTGGTAAGGATGGTGGTTTAGCTACCAGAACAGGGAGATCTGCCCAAATGCTGTCTCAAAAATGCCCTTCTATTAGTGAGATCATTCTGAAACTGATCTGAGATCAGGCATCGGTTTTAATCTCTGCATTACTCAGTATGCTTCATACATCATGTGTCCTCTAAACAAATATGCAATAAAGCAGGCTAGTGAAGCTAACCAGACAGATGGCTGGAATCCTACATGTGAGATGGATTGGTAAATGGATAGGTAAGGACACGGATGGGTGTTTCGAAAGGCAGAGAAAAGGGTAGTTGATTACAAAGCTAGATAGAAAATGGAAGGTATTATAAAAAGAAATATGGGATAATATAAACAGAGCCTCTAATCCAGTTGACTGTAAATCCCTTTTTCTTAATTGGTTTAGAAACTGTGGGCTGTAATGTGAGACAGAGGGCTCTCAGCTGCTCTTCTTTGCTGCCTACAATCACATTAAGAGGGAAACAATAGCAGAGCTGACAGCTCCTTGTCTGTAGGGGCACTTGGAGCTAATCTGCTATTGAGACTAATACAATTATATGGGATTATAGGATTGCCACTGATACACAGATTAGGGAACTCCCAGTGGGAGTTGCATTTTGGGGTATTACAAAACGGGAAAATATAAAAGGGTCCCCAATTATTCAGAAGACAAAAAAGAAAGCTACAAAAACACATTTGGATTTGTTGCTTCCCCAGCTTACAAGGTAACACTTGCAGTCATACACAAGTACTTCCACCCAGAAGGAGAAAAATAATATATTGTTTATTCCAAATGCAATACTCTGGTGCTGTCCTGAGCAATCTGAGGTCATGCTTGTTTCATGCTGCTGTCCTGCAAGAGTACTACTTCAATACAGTAATTCAAAATGAAGGCAAAATCTACATCTACATTTCATACAGCAGCTGAATGTCCTTGCTTCCTGCCTCCCTGTGCATACACAAAACATAAAGACAGTGGCTCTGAAATGGAATGATGTAAAATTCTCTTTGGTGAGTTTTACATACCCATGAATGCCACAATACTGAGCCCTGTCCTTACTTACTTCTACAGATTTTTTCTGTACTCCCAGAAGAATGAACATAAAACTATGTTAACAGAGACCACTATGACTATATGTGCTGCAGAAGCTGACCTGACACATCTCCTTCCACACTTTCTGGGTATCTCAAGCTTTTCGTGAGCTATACTCATAACAGCACCAATAGGGTATGAAAATGCTAATATCCTCATTTAAAAGCCTATCAACCAACTCACTTCAAGTCAGGTAAAAACCTGTTTGTGTAGCTAATCAATTGTAGCTATCCCAAGTCTCAAGTCACTGGGCCTACTTTCACATAAGCCTTTATGTTCATATATTTCATACGCGTCCTTTTTCCCTAGCCAGTTAACAGCAAAATGTGTACATGCTGTTCCCATTACTCCTATTCCCAAATCCAGCTCAAACAGCTGCAGTGCTGATTAACTACATTTGCTCGTGTGACAATAGCAAATAAATAGAGATCTTCAGCAAAGCTTCCCACCTCCTATTCTATGTTTATTTCAGCCACCTAATATGAGATATTCTGATTTTCCGAGATCTAGAGTGAAAAGCGAAACAGAAACATGGAAATGAACTATGATTATTTCACAGCAATTATTTATGACAACCCTAGGAATAAAATTTAAGATACAGTAAAGCTCAGTACTCATTGAACCACTCTGCTGTAATTCCTGTCTGGCAGTTATCAATCGTGGTGATGGAGAATAGAATCTTGAGTAGACCGTGTGATATTGTCTTCCTTGGTGGTGCCTGAGGGTCAGTTTCAAGAAGTGGCCTCCCATTGTCCATTATCATACTTTTACACACAAAAAAGGCAATTCTTCCTTCAGAACTGAACTGCACGTACTGAGCACTGTGTTATGGATGGCTCTGGAGCTTCTACAACCCTGAAACTTATCATGAGGGACAGACCTGAACTACTTTGCCAGAGGGAACATGCTGCTTGCCAGTACTAATGGTCATTTGAGAAACATCCAGCTACTGCAAACAGCGGGAAGAGTAGTCAGGAAATGGTTCTGAGAAACAGTTCAGTGACAGAGGAGGAAATGAGACAAATTCCTTGAACTGAATTTAATTCTAATCATGCTTCCTGTGTGAATAAACCAGGAGCTCTGTACATCCCATAGACCTTCTCTCATGTTCACAAGAGATTGGTAAGATGAAAAATGGGCTTTTCTCTGATGATTCAATAGTTGTTAGTTGTTGATCTCACTAATGACTTGACTCACAAGGAAAATGGCTTCCCCCAGTGAACTGCTGATGTTTGGCCCAATTACTACCCCAACTACTGCCCCATCTTCTGTTTATTATTTTTTTTTATTTTACTTTAAGAGGGTTTTTCCCTCTGATATGCATTTCTCTCTTTGTAACAACTTTTAGCCATTAAAATTAACCAGTTCCTGCTGAGTCTAATATAGCCTTGCAGAGCTAAAGAATTAACACCTTAAAATACTGAATGAAGAGGGAATTTCAGCTCAAACAGGGCAGGCTGCCTGCCCATTCAGAAAATGCTTTTGTGCCTATTATTTTCTCTCTCTCTCCCTCTCTCTCTCTCTCTCTCTTTTTTTTTTTTTTTTAATATATATCTACACTATTTGATTAAGTACAAAATATTACCTCTCCCTATATATCCAGGCTTTCAAACATAGTATATTTATAACATCTCTTTCCCTCTTTTTAGCAGCCAGGGAGTAATAAATTATTTATTTATAGGAAAGTAGGAAAGCTCAGGTTCTGAAAGAGATCTTTCTAGGAGATAGCCATCCAAACTTATTCAGCAGACCACAAGTCTGTACCCTCAAATTAGATGAAATAGAGATTAGCTTCTATTGGCAGTCAGGTTTTGGTTTTTTTTTCTTTTCCATTTTGAGTAATGAATTTTAAAAAAGAGGTTGAGTGTTTGCAAATGGAAAACCTGAGGCTGCCAGCTTCCGTGGACGTGTGATCTAACTTAGAAAAGCTTTGTGGCTGGACTAACAGACCTGTGCATGCAAGTTTGTGTGTGTTTTTGAACACATGTGAGAACAACACATGCATCTTCCCATCTGGCTGGGTGCTGGAGAAAGCAAGAGAGAGACACAGGTGCAGCAGAGAATGTAAAATGTGGTTAATGTGCAGTTCGGAATGGAAGTGCTACATGAAGCACTTTGAAGTGGGACAAGTAATGAAGTGTCTTGTTTTTATGGGTAAAAAGCATCTTCATAGTGTTTGAAGTAGATGAGAAGACAATAGAGCTTACTGAATATTAGTGAGGGAAAGTGCAGTCTGGAAGGACTAAAAAGGGAAAATGAATGAAAACTGTGGTCAGAGAAAGCAGACTGACATGCACAGGGCTGCTGGTGCAGTCCTTCAAAAGTGGATGGCCTAGAAATGAGGCCATTGGTTATCAGCGTATGTGAGTCCTGGATGAGCGCCACAGGTGTGTTTACTTACACACAATAGTTTTTACTGGTACTTGAAAGATTACCAGTAGCTACGGGAGAGCTTCACCCCTGAAGCCCTACAGGGTAATAGGCACAGTGCCCCTTTCCCAGTGAGCGGCCATGAGGAACCATGCTCTATTGGTATCAACAAAATGGAGCCCACAGCAAGCATTGTGTGAGAGCAAGCAGCTTTGGTTTCACCCCTTCCCACAGGACATGGAGTAGCAGTGAATGCTGCAGACAGCAATGGCCTTCAAAATAGGTTGGTGATGGATTTCAGGCAGATGAGATGGATTTATCTTCAGTTAGCAAAGTTGTGTTTTCAGTTGGTATACAGGCAGCTTGAACATACTAGCAAGCATCCTTTACAGCACATCCATGCACTACCTGCAGTAAGTAATTCCATGTATTCACATATTGGCCTGGGCACTCCTATGGGATCCACTATGAAGCTGAACACGGCTGTATGTGTAGGAATATGTGTGGGATTCAGAAAACAACCAGCTTGTAGTAGGAGAGGGCAAGTTATATTACTATATACCTAAGCAAGTGATTGCAGATGCTGTACAGTATGCTATGGAGGGAAGGTGACTCAATGACTTTTCTTTTTTAGTGTTCTATTGTACAGCTTCTAATTGCAGTGCAAATTAAACAGAATTGTACATGGAAGGAATCAGCAGCTACATTTTTTCACAGGGAAAGACAGGTTTCTCAGATATTTAAGTACAGCTGCTACCCAGTTGCCAGCAAAAAATAGTTGTTGTGGTTTTGACTTGCATATTTACATGAGAATAAAAAATGATGAATTATTGTTCAGACATTACTGAAGAAATACATACACAGTCCAAGAGTGGGTAAAAATACCACTTTGCTGCTGGATCTATATGCACTGCTTTAATCTTGGTTACATGTGAGAAGAGCTGAATGTTTATGGTTGTCTGACCAAGGGACTATGAGATTGGAGCCTATATGAAAAAGCAAAGAAAAAGATTTTAAGTCAAATGAGTAGAGATGGTCAATCAAAATTAAGAAAAGAGAAAGAAAAGGAGAGAAACTGATTTAATTTAGGAAGCATTTGGGGGCTAGACATTCAAAATGTTATTTCCCTGGTGCTTGACAAAGAACTGCCTTTTAGACATGCAAGGCTGTTTCTCATAATCACAAAAGACGATAGCATGTGCATGGAATGGTAATGAAAATTCACTAGGACAAACATTTCTAAGAAGCAAGATAATTTGGGGGTATTTCTACTGGGGAATACTCTGTTTAAGACTCACATAGGGCTTAGAAGTCTCTGAGTAGCTCTTCAAGTGTCTCTTAGTTGAATGTTGAAAAACAGATGCCCAACATCATTAATCATGTCTTGATAACCTTGCTGTGTAATAAGAGAGGAGAACCGAGCCCTTTCTGTATCTAACTCTCAGAGAATGCTTTGGGATCTTAAACTTCGAAGGTGTATTAAGGAATGCTTCCAAAACATTTTACAGAACAGCATATCTGTCAGGAAGAATCACCACAGATGGGTGCATTTCGACATTCTGCAATCATGCAGATACCTCCGGTGCTACAACACAGCAGCTCAGGGCAAGTAGTAAAGGCTATTGTAAACAAATGAAATGATGGTGATGAAATTCGGTTGGCATAAAGTAATATTCCAGATTGCATCCTGATTACATCCTGCCTCAAATAAACTTATTTATATTTACAATTTTTTCCTTTAAGGATGCTGCTCCACAACACAGATGGATCAAATAATGTTCTCTAGGAAGCCTATTATTTCCCCTCTGTCATTCCTTAACCTCCTAGTAAAGCCATGTTACACCTCTTTTCTTAGTCATGTCAACTTTTTCCAGTTCAAAGTTAGGAAACTGCCTCTAGAAGTCTGTGTGGGTTGTGCACATTCAAAAGTACAAATTGACTGCTATCTCATGTGCTCTTGGCTCAGGGATATTTAAGTCCCCTTTGTGTTGGCACCATTTGTACCACAGCTTCAATGTTAAAGACATAAGAATTCCATCGCTAAATCGAAGATCCCACCCAAGACAGGAAATAAAGAATAAATTGGAGAGCAGTTCCCCAGACCCTGGCTTTGCCAGCCTCCATTTCAGTGACTGTCCATGAATGATGGAGCAGGATTATTCAGGCTGTTGAAAGTAGAGACATTCTCATATTTACTTTAAGATATACAACTTTCTTCAGATTGCCCAGGAGAGGGAAAGAAAGAGATGAAGAAAAAAATTTTCTACTACAGCCAAGAGTTGGGGCAATGAGCAATTGAGGGAATATGCAAGCCGTGACTATCTGAAGATCATATTTTGTTTTACAACAGTATGGCAATGGATTTGTTTTAAAAAAAGCATGTTCGCATTTTACACTTGCACGCTTTTAAACAGTATTAACAAGATTAATTCAGACTCTTTACAACATAGAATGAAAGAGTATTTAGAAACTTCTAAAGCTACACACTGTGAAACTAACAGTCTGTAACTGCTTTGTTGAACTATAAAACTTTCCAAGCTAACATAATGGATTCATGGATAGCAAGGTCTAGATGGATGGATCATTATGCTCATCAGCTCTGACCTCCTACATATGACACAGTCCAGAGCATATCACCCAGTGATACCACCATCAAGCCCAGTAATTTATAGCTGAACCATGCCATCTCTTTTAGAAAGAAGGACATAGTATCTTGATTTAAAGACTCTAGGCAATTAATTTACCACATCCCTATGCCATCTGTTCCAGTGGTTAATTATCTTCAGTTAAATGTGTATCTTATTTGCAGACTGATCTTTTTGACTTTAGACTTTTATCTGCCTCTCTGTGTGGACATGATGGCTCATAATGCTTTGATATTTCCCATGCATTAGGACTGAAATGTGATACCTAGACTGGAAATTTCAGGTTTGGAGTTTTGTTTTGGTTTCTCCTGTTGAAACCTTAATACAAAGGCTTTCAAGGCATTGGCACAATACACTGTAATATTTCATTTTGGAGCAATTTCAATGACTCAGTGTTAATGGCATATAGTATTCCAGATTTTGAGGAGTAAAAATATTATGTGCGCTTCATCTGTTTGTTTAAAGTGGTGTTTCCTAATGAAGGCTGTACAGTGCTGAAGTGTGGAAGCAGGAGTTTGATGTAGTGGCAAAAATAAGGAGTGCTGAGAGTCCTAATTCCTCTGTCATGGTCCCAGTTCTGCCACTGCAGTTTGATTTGTGAGTCCTGATAAACCATCTCACTTAGCTGTAAATAGTTATGGGGGCTGTGTTACAAAGCACACAGAGATTATTGGAACTGGACTGCCTGAACCACTTTAAAAACAACACGTACTTCATTTGGAAATTCTTTAAAAGCTCAGTAACTTCAATTAAAGTGATTTCAAAATCACTTCAAATTTGAGTTTTATAGGCAGAAAGTCTGTTATACCTGTTATCCTGTGCCACCAAGGTATTCAGATTTGTCAACAGTATCCATCTTTCTTGTAAAAGAAATGCAACATTCCTCATTCTGTGTCTCACTAGCTTTCCTTGGGCTGAATATCATAGACTTACATGCCAAGTAGAAAACCTACAGTTAATCAAAATATCTTCTCCCTTTATACCTCCACACTTTCATGGGTGCCCTGCCACATCTACAAAGTTATCCAGACTCCTAGCCAGGCTACTCTCCCAACTGACATGTTAGTTTCCCTGCAGAAATTGTCCCAGTTGCCCTTTCCTACCCACCAACAGGGACAGGGCTCCATATGGAGGTATTAACTTCATGACTGTAAATTTAGTCCTTATAACATATTTTTCACTGACTCCTCTACTTAAGGTCTAGTGTATGCTTTTGTGCATGGTAGCAGCCCTCTTCTCATTGCATGCACTGATGCATCTTTGCCAATGTAGTTCAAATTCACACTTGATTACTGCTTGATTACCTTATTGTACAGATAAGGTCATGGTGACAGGATCAGCTACGTAATGATGATAAAGGCTTTGTTCCTTTCTCCAGAGTGACCTCCATGATGTAGAAGGAAGGACATGTGCCTGCTTCCACTGCAAGACAGTGCTGTGCTATTCCTTCTGTTTGTGAATCAACACTGAGTTCTTGCTGGGTATCATAGGTGGACGGAAAACCAAAACTCAGAGAGTTAATTCCCTGACAACACTGCTCTCCTTCAACAGTCATAGAATGCTCCTAGATCTCTTTCAAACAGGAGAGCTAATTAAGAGAATCCTTTTCTGGGTTCATTTAAAACCTATGAGCCAAGACAAATCAGGTAGCTTTAGAGAGATGCTCCTAAGCTGACAGAAAGAAGTGTTTTTTAGAAAAGGATCTTCAAAAAACCGCCAAATTACTATGGTAGTATAAATGCAAATGGAGGCACTTCGAGGAGGTTCACCAAATTCTTCTCAATTTTACTTATCCTTTGAAGTGTTATAATCCCAAACTTCGTTTCCCTGGCCTCATCTTATCTCAAAGCAGCTGACATATTTTGGACACCAGCCATCCTAGCTCAATCAAGTTAACTAGAGATAATGGCCACACAGAGCCACAGAGATTATCTCATAGGGAGACAGTTCTGCTAAGTCATGAAATAAATAAGATAAAAGTAGTAAGACTTTTTTCTCCCTCCTTCCACTGTTTTACTCTTGATGGATAATGTATTCCCAAGATACGTCAGGCATTGTGATTTTCAGAAATACTTGTTCTTACTTTGTTCAAACAATAGCAAAAGGTGAAAATGCTGTTTTTCTCTCTATACAAAACACAGCATGAAAGTGCTTTCCTTGAAAGATTTGTTTACTACTCTAAGGTTGGCAACTCCTAGCTCAGACACATTCGAGAGTGATAGAAACCTAAGGCTAGGAAAGTATACTGTGAATCTGACAAGGACAGATGCCACAAGGCAGGATTATCTGCAGCTGAGTTATTGACAAATGAAGTAGTTTTGTAGTAGCAGTACTAGAATGGTCCACAGGGGCTCAGTCCTGAGATGTGCAGGAATACTGGCCACCCAGGTGTTCCCTTTTGGCCTGCACCCTGCTGTCCCACAGCAGCAGACTTGGCACTGGATGCAGAGCAATGTTCCTCTTATCAGAGAGGAGCAGAAGGTCAAAACTGCTGCTGTACTTCTGTCTTGCATTGAATTCTGCGAGGTGTGCATAAGTCAGGCCAAGATATCTGGCCCTTACATTGCACTCAGGACAAAGCTTCTTTTGATCCATATTAAATTTGTGCCATTTTATTTCATCAAGAGCTGACTTGCATTTAGACTATGGGATGGAATGGAATTCATTATCTCTTGTTTCTTCTCTATTACTTTGCACTTTTCTAATTAAGTCATCATATTCTTTTTTAACTTCATCTGGCACTGACTCTCTCATTCCTTCATGCTGTGTCTAATAATTTTCCTAGGCTCTTGTCTGACTTGCTTTTTGCAATGGCCATTTAGAAATGAAGCAACCAGTACTGAATGCAGTAGCTTAGTTGGAGCTACAACACCAATCAATGTAATCCTGCTTTGATACGTTCCATATTATTATTCTCTTTCATGCAGTCTGATTTTATTACCTTTGCACATTGTGGTAACATCTTCATTGAAATTTTTTTCTAAAAGTTGCAGCTGAGTAAATCCCTGCATGTATGTACACAATGGGTGCAGTTTAAGTAGTTCTTTCCAAAATGTGTTGTTCTGCACTTTTCAATGCAAATTCCTCTGACCTCATACCAGCAACTTACCCCGAAACTTGGGACATTCAAGGAATCTCTGATAGCTTTCTTCAACTTTTTTATTCCTTCCCTTTTCCTCCACATTTAGCAAAATCTGCTACCAATGATTTCTCTAACATAGAATTCCCAGTCCCTCCCTCAGTCTTAGCTTCCAACCAGGCTGTATTATTAAGAAGTTGAGTAGATTATGGTCCAATTGGAAGAGTTCCAGAGTAGGATTGCAAGAAGAAGCAGAGAGCTAAAAAACATGGGCTTAGAGGAAAAATGAAGTTGTTTAGTAAACAGAAAACTAAGCTGACAGGAGTCAAGGTAACAAATAAATACAGTTAAAAGGAGGAAGAAAAAAAAGGTAGGCAGGACAAGCAGTAAAGGCTTGACTTGAAGCAAGAAGTTAAACACATGAATATCACTTTCTAACAATAGGAATGGTGGAGAAGTTGGATGGCTTGAATGCAGGGATCTGGAAATCTCCGTCATTCCTCAGTAATAGGCAAGGCAGACAGGGGGAAGTTAGGCTGAGCAGACCCCATTCTGATCAGGAGTGCTTGAGAGTTGTTTTCTGTGATTCTGTGAAAGACAGCCCGATGGCATGTGCATAGCATCTTTTTACCTTGTTCACAGCTGATGTAATGTAGAGTCTAGCCTTTACACAGAGCCTTACTGTTGCTGACAATAAATCAGTGGTAACAACTACAGAAAGTGATAATGAAACAAGTGGAAAAAAAAATCTGATGTTGCTCTGGGGTGCCCCAACAAATGAGTACAAAAGGCGTGTGTATCACTGTGCCATCACTAATCTATGACTCCAGTAGAGCATATACTCTCCCAGGGAGGGTTGTTTATGGCTCTTGTTCACCTTCCTTTCTCTGTCTTCTGTCAGCCCGTTTGCATTTCAGGGTGAGAGCTGAATGTTTCTGCAGCACTAACTGTAACAAGAACTTTGTCTTAATTCAGGCTGCTAAGATTTACCTTAACACAATTAACAGGCAGGGGTAGAAGACACTAGCACCAAGAATGATTACTGACTATTTCAAAGATAACATTGCCTCTGTGTCACAGTAGCATCTATAATTATAGAAGTGTCTTTAAGTACCTTCTCCACTGTGAAGCAATGCATGCTTCAGAATAAATGCATATATTTACATACCAGATATAAAAAATTGTATGTAAAAATATGAATATATATGCACATTTTATATATATGTGTGTAAGTAAAAACATAGCTCTTCTGAGGGGAAAAGTATAGTCAGTAAAGTAACCGACAATGACAACAATAGCAATCAATGAGATTAATGATTTAGTCTGGATGGTAGTCATGTACATTGTAACCAAAGCCCTAGAAACAGAAAAATCCTGCTTCTAACCATAATTTAAGGCTAATTCTACCAGGAAATGACTAATATAAGGCAGATAGCTATTTGTAGATACCAGGAAAGTTCTTCCAAATCTGCAGCTAAGCCTGTATCATGATATCTCAGCCCCAATTTTAAGCATGCAGTGCAGGAAGTGATAAAATCTCGCTTCAGTGCCCATAAGTGAAATCTAATAAATGCTTTAGAAACTGTCTGTTATCCAGCCTCAAGGCTTCCCTAATTCTACATTGCCAGCCACATATCCACTGTTCCCTCCTTACAGGCAGCAGACCACATCCACACTTAGAAACCACAGATCTCACTATTGTGATGAGCACTGCTGAGCCTGCGCTAGAGCCACGTAGTGCATGTTACTGTGCTTCAGCAATTCCAGAGTAACCACCCATCTGCAAGATCTTATCAACTAGTAATTGTACTGTCATTTGAGGTCAGGTAATCTACTCTGAAGAAAAGAGTAAATTACCTGAGCTGAACCATAAGGGAACAAGAAGTTGCCCGAGAACTGTTGTGGTGGAGCAGCTGACCTGAGGTAATGTGAAGCACTGAGCCTAAGGAATCTATTGTTAGAGAAACCCTGTGAGTTCAGACCTTGAGCAAACTAACACAGAGCTGAAGGAAGCAAAGACATTGTTGATTAAGATAATCATGACCAAATACATGTTTGAGTTTCATAGTTTCCTGCGATCAATCAGTCCTCCAAGATGCCTACCAAGGCATGTGGGACCTGACCCCACCCCATGAGGAAATTTGCTTACAGCTCCTCTCATAAGGGTGGAAAAACAGTATTGATGGAGCAAGAGGAAATGTGCTAATCACCATGCAGAATTTCTTCTCTAATAATTCATGTCTTACTGCAGAATCCTAAATCAAATCCCACTAATTTGAGATTCTCTAGATGCTGTATTACTGACAATCACAGCAAGAACAGTTTGCATGAGTGTTATTCAGGAGTTAGGAGATTATAACATCTCCATATTCTTTCTCACAAGATTACAAATTGGGGAAAAATAATGATAATACAACACATTTCCTTCACTACCCGCTCTCCTCTCCTTTAAAAATAACGAAGAGAAAGGTGTCACGTGGGGGATAACCCATTTAATGAAACAGAAACAATTCCTTTAGTACTAGGTTCAATTAACAAAGAGCACACACAGACAGTTCCTGCTGTACAAATCCTACCCAAAAATATGGATGTTTCAGGATTCTCTTGACAGGCAAACCAGAAAAACTATTATTCTTAGCCCATATACCCTTCTGTCATGCTGTTCATCAGGAAGACTGCCTGATAGTTATTCACAGTGGTGTACTGATACACTGTCCAGTATGTGATGATATACTTGGGAGTACAACTAATAATTTGAATTGTTTGCCTGTGGAATTGTAGGTCATTCAGGTTTTTCAGTGCTTAAGCCTACACAGATTGCTCTGGAGATCCCAAAATGTTGGCTGCTGTTTACACGTGTACAGACAAAATCACTTTAAAAGAAGTGAGACTCTGAGTTGGGAGCTGCTTTGCCAGACATGAGACTCACAAGATGACAGATCGTCTCACATATTGATACAACATCGCAAAGCAAATATCATATTGCAGTGTCGGGACAACACGCAACAAGTGTTTTGTGGCACTCTCAGAATCCATTTGATGTGATCCATTCCTCTTCTCATTCCTTCTGTCTTTGTGCAGAAAACGTAGTTTGTTTCTTCTCTCTTACTGGGTGCTTGGAAAAATAAGAGATGAAGGTTTGAAAAACATGCTGCATGCCAGCCACACAGCTGCCCTCAAGAGCCACAAATAGCCCTATTCTTCTTCCCGAATATTTATACTACAGTAGCGCCTAGAGGCTCCAGCTAACAGCAGGGCTGTACAAAACTAGGCTGTGTGCCAGCCACAGTATAAATGCATCGTAGCACACAGCCCACTCGGCAATGAGCTCGGGATTCTTGTTGCAACCTCACATATACACCACAGAATTAAAGTCTTCTTTTCCCTTCAAGTATTCCCATGAGAGAGGGAAGACCTAGGTACCTGTAGATCTAGGAAATGAGTACAAAAAACTCAAGGTGAGATACTACGCGAGGAGCAGCTAGTATTTATTTACGAAATTTCTACATTGATTTTTTCAACTCATACTGCATAGATTTAATTCACTCATATCCCATGTTATTTTTAAATATATACTTATGTATTATTCTGAAGTGGGGTGTTTTGGAACAAATAGTTCCAGGTCCACTTCCATGTTGGAAGTGGACAGCAAGTTCACAATATATACTAAAAATGATTGCTTTTTTTTAAGCTAAAGTATTAGTAAGAAGTCGGTTATTTTTGTGTTGCAGGAAAGATTATGTGTGCAAGTGGGGATGGTAGGTACTAGCAAAGCCACCTCTCAACATCAGCTGTTTTAAGAATCTCTTCAAGCAAGAATCTGGATTGCGAAGTGCAGTGTTGAAGTGTTACAGTGTTACAAGTAAAGGCTACTCGCTTCAGCTGTTAAGCCATCCTTTCATAAGAAACGACATGCCAAGTGAACAGCAACCTACATTACACTCCTCACAGTGTATCCTGTCAGGAGTAACAACCTCATCACATACTATAGGAGCTAAAGGTCTCAGGCTTAGAGTGAATGAGGTCAGTGTTAATTAATGCTCTAACTAATCACAGGGCAAATGCTTCCAGCAACAGGCAGTCTACAGTATTGGCTTAATCTGCCATGTATAAGGCCTGGAGCTGCTGTGATTTCAATTGTTTTAAAAGATTATATGTGTACATATGTTTGTTACATGTAACAGTGAACCCAGTATTAAACTTTCAATAAATCAGGCATGTTTTTGAGACCAACATCCAGTGCTGGGTAACTCTATCTAGGAGTCTGGTGCCCACTCAGCTCCTGAGTAAGTATAGTGCTACAAAAGATTGGCAATCAAAAGCAGTGACCACCGTTCTGTTATAGAGTACACAGAAAGCAGCATCCATAACTTGTGGCTTTTCTCTTTCTCTGTGTGTTGAACAAGAGTTACAGTCAGTATAAGCTATGGGACAAGACCGAAAGAAGAAAATCGAAACCCCAAAATAAGCAGCAAGAAAAGGAGACCACAAAGAAGAAGAAAAGTGAAACTCTGTAGCCTCCAAGTCATGAACATCTCTTTTGATCTCTGCATCTCCTGTTTCTGATCTGACAAGTATTACAAATGCCAAGCCTACATCCCTCTTCCCTCAAGTGATTAATGTGCAATGGTCTTTCTGAAAGCCTAAAAACCTCTCCCTCTGGGCCACAACATTTGATAAAGAAATGAAGCCTGGCAATTAATAATTCCCTGGGCTGAGTTTTTGTCTAATAACTATTCTGTCAGTGATAGATCTAAAGGGTGAGGGTGTGGATGTGTGTGCATGTGGAGGGAGTAATTTGATTGTGGCCAGGAGATTTGGCAGGCTGGCATTACAAAGCAGCTTTTTAGCAATGGCTGGAAAACCAGCGTGACAAATCACTCAGTTCTCTACTTCCCCAGCATAGCCTCCCTCACCAGAGCTATCTCATTAGACTTGAGCCAGCCAATCCGAGCCTGTGATTCGGGAAATATTTCCTCCTTGACATTCAAGAGAACAATTCCTTACCCAAGGAAAATTACATCCAAAAATAAATGGAAAAGCATCAATCAGCTGGGAAAATATACTCAGCTTTTTGGATCTCTTGAGAGAAACTGATTTTTTTTATTTTATTTTGTTTAAGTAGGACTGAAGGCCACGGTTTGATTTAAAAAACAAACAAACAAACAAAAAAAAAAAACTGAGATAACCAAAGCAACAGCACTGTAACATTGACATAAAAACTGTTACCTTTTCTTTGCACAGAGACTGTATTTTTCATTAATGCAAAATCTTCAATATTTAGAGGCCTTAGAGGCCTTCGGAAATGTGCTAGCAGATACCTTTTACAGGTGACAGATTGCCAATGTGATAAATCGCAAAGCCCATTCTGGGATCATCTGTATGTTATTTTTTATTTTTTTGAAAACAAGCAAGTCAACTGTATTTCCAGGTGAGCTTTTTAGGAATTTCCTTTTTTTTTTTTTTTTTTTTTTTTTTAAATGAGAAAGATCACATTGAAATATCTTTCCTTTAAAAGCAGTTCTCTCCACATGACTGCTTTTTTTTTTTCTTTTCTTTTTTTTTATCTCATATTTTTTATTCCAGAAAAATCTGAGGGTCAGCCAAACCACTGGAGAATATGTATTTCACACACAGTAGCTCCAAAGTTGGCCTAAGCAGGCCAGTCCTCTTTACAACATATCAACCTATGAACTCAGCCAAAAGAAAGCAACAGTAGTGATTGTGTTCCCACAATATCCGGAAGTACTAACTTAGACTGGGGGTGGATCATGCACCTTCCTTCCCCTGTACGAGACACCTTCCTCAAGGAGCCAATATTTTCAGTATCTGGACATCTGTCCTCTCCTGAACAGTAGCTGGAACTACTCAAGCCCCTCCTCAGCCATGCATCACATTTCCCACTGAAGATTACCTTCCTGTCAGAGAGGCTAAATAGCTCAGAGTTGCATGCAACTGCATGATCTGTGTTGGTGTATGCCGCTTAAATAAGTATGTCTTTACTATGCCAGCTGACCTTTAACAGATGGAATCAGAGGGGATGCATCAAAAAGAGTCCCAGCAGCTGAGGGCACCCACCCAGCATCTCAGAAAGTCATTGCAGAGTCAGGAATTTAGCCCAGGTATTCTGACTTCCAGTCTAGCATCCCTATTCATGAGGCTCAGTGCCTTTACATCACTTGACAAAAAAATACATTCAGCAATGCCTTTTAATGAGATTCCCCTGCAAACGTATCTAAGGAGATGTTTTCATATTATGAAAGAGATTATGATTTTTACCCAGAGGGTAAATAACTCAATGAATGAAATATGTCATTGCTAGGCCATGAAAGAGAAATTCATTACATCACCTTTTCCTAATGGAACACTGTAGCTGATTGTGTTTTATTTCTCCAGTCCTGCAAGCTCTACCAGGTCCCATAATTCACCACAGAGTGTTAGAATTTGGGCTTTGTCTATATCCTTACAGGAAGATGAAGTGCTAATGCTGCTCTGAATTACCTTTCTATTCTTTTTACCTATTTTTTTTAAAGTATTTTCTTCCCAAATATAAGTTGTTACTATCATGCAAAATTTGCTAGGGCACCTTGCTGATAATTCTTCCTCATTTTCACTCTGAATTAATAACAAAATGCAAATCAGTAGTATTAGTTTTTTCCTTACTCTTTACACAATACCTGAATAATAGAGCATTTAAAGGTTTACAATACATACTAATGACATCTAAGTGCTTTTTAGAGTAAATACGCCTTTGTTTTTCTTCATCTTTTTATACTCACCTTTTCTGTATTATGCCCATTCTCTGCACCTCACACACTTTCAAATAAGTGTGTGATCTCACATTCTTCATCACCATCTCATCACATTCTTTCTTCTCCTCTCTCTCCTTTTTCAGTGGCAACAAAATTTATCTCACTTAAAGAAAAATGTCCACTCACCACCCCCACACACAGTGCAGAGCCAAAGCTCAATATATTTGGTCACCTAGATAAATCCAGGCACCATTGTCAAGGCTGAGTGTCAGGCCAGTTACAAAGGCTGCTGCTCTATTTAATTCTTCAGCTGATAAAACACTGGTGTGGCAGCTTTAGTCCATTAAAGATGACAATGGACTATATTTATTAAGTCAAACAGCAGTTTCTAAGACTACACCAGATTTTCCTAGTTTACCCAATTAAAGCTACTGGTCACACCTACAGTTCTTTTTTTCTTTATCAGTGATACTATTCTATTACTACTTCTAATTTGATGGTTAAATGACAGAAACTTTTAAAATTAAAACCAACAAACAAAATCTGAAAACAAAAACTATTCCCTAAATTATCCACTCCAGACTTTCTGTAAAATAATTTTGCAAAGTAACACCTTCATCCCCATCAGCACTTTTAGCTTTGTAAAAGGATGATTATTTAATTTTATTTATTTATTTATTTTGAATCAAGGAACGATGAGTCCTGTGAATGAAAACTGTCATCTGCACCACATTCATTTTCCCTAGAACAGCCTAGCTCCACGGCACTATTCAATATCCCCGCTTTCCCAAGAAATCACTGCTTTCTTCTGGAGTTCAGACAGTTTTAATGGTATGGTTGGGATTCATCACCCCTGTCTAGCTCTGTTAGCTGTTATATAAAGATGAAACTCTGACCTGTTTGATAACTATAGCCAACTTCAGCATCTTTGTGATCTCACCATTGCTAAAGAAAGACCACATAGCTCTGACCATACTTAACCTGTCCAAGACCAGAAGTGATAGCTTTCTCTTCTTGCTTAAACCTTATTAAAACCAGAAGCTAATGTAGACTATCACCTGCTGAGTGCAAATTACCCAAGAGCCATTTCCTACTTGTCGAGCCCATGGTACTCAACAAAGAGGAAGCTGACATGTACTTCTCCAAGGTCAGCTGATTTTAAACCATGGTTAATTTCTAACAAGGCCTGAATATCTCATCCCATAGCTCAAGAAGGGCTATTCTGACAAGGTCCAGGAAGAACCAGCCCAGCACACCAGGTACCAGATGCAATGGTGGAGAATGCTTGTTGCTCTGAGTGCCAGAAACCAGCACTGGGTGGCAGGCTAGGACAGCACTTGGCAGTTACTCCCAGCCCTGATGTATCACTTCACAACTTCTCAGTTGTCTCCTTGCCACATGCAAAAGGCCACAAAAGCTGTGGCTGTGTGATAGGGCAGGAGAAGATCATGCACCTAGCACGGGGGCTGCTTTTATCTGCTGGATGTAGCTAAGAATGTTTCTCACTCCCCATGCAATCAAGGAAGGCTGCAGTTATTGGCTTACTCTTTTCTCTGTTTAAACGTAGAGTAAAAACAACAATGCCTTTGAGAGAGAAAAGTGTGACTGGAATTTGTCCAGGCAACTAATCTTGTGAGTTTAATTTTAGAACGGAGCAGTCTGGTAGTCACACACATTAACAAGCATATCTTGCACTGCAAGCCAGGGTGAAGTAAGAACAACTTGGATGTCAGAAGCATTCTTCTCCATGAAAGCAACCAACACCTTCTTCCATCACCACCAGTAGGGTCATGCAGGACTAACTTGCAAGCCCTAACTTGTCAGCCCTCTTCCAGCCTTAGGAAAAATAATGAATCTGTGGTCATTAGTGGGAATGCCTTTAAGACAAAGTAAGTTAATGGAACAGAGATGTTTCTACTCACCACAACCAAGCTATTGTCACTTCTGCGCACCACTGCAATCTAATCTCTTTGTTTGGGTGCTGTGTTACTGACCAGTCATTTGGCTCCCTCCTGTGATTCATATCAAAGGTCTGCAGACCATGCAAACACCCAGGCTCTGTCTGAATGCATAAAATGCTAATCACATTAGATTTCTCATTTTCAGTGTAATATTGTCACAGTGCTATGCACCACTGCCACAGATTAGCAAGCTTGCCAGAATGGAGCCCCACTAATGAGTTAATCCAAATAAGTCTCAAATCTCAAATCAGATTTAAAGCCATCTAGACAGAGAACCTGCCAAGGATGGGTGAGGGGTAGAAAGAGAGAGGGTCACCCTTGTTTGGACGAAAGTAAATCTCAATAAAGAGGGTATAGGGGAGAAGTATGGATTTTTTCCTTGATAGGATGGCTTCAGACTCCCAGTTACCATGCATGACCAACAATCCAGGTGGTCTTTGAGAAGTAGTTTGAAATAATATACACTTCTGTATGGACTTGCAACTTCTGTCTTGAGAGAGTGGCAATTAGCTATAAAAATCAGCAACTAGTAAAGGTTCTTTTGCCATCATTTAATATAGAATGCTTTAAAGATCTAAGCAGCTTGTAGACTTTAGACTGATTCATTCCAGACGGGAACCCAGAGATGAAGGAAGGACTGGTTTTCATGTATTAGTTTCTTATTCTGCCAGAGACCCAACATGCAAAAAAGAAGCAGACTCAAAGGAAAGGCATTGAGGAAAACACACATCTAATAGTTTGTGTTCCAAGTAGGTTTCTTCAAATATAGTTGCAGTCTGAAGGATAGAGCTTGACCAGAATCCTGCCCCCCCGCCCCTTTTCTTTTTCCATGTAGGTTAAGTTGCTATTTTGGTGGAAAAATACTGAACTACTAAAGCTAAAAATTTTCATGTGTATATGTTGGCTTCATTAAGCCTTCAGTAAGACACATTTCTACCTTACTTTTGGAATTTCTGGCCAGAGTCCAAGGAAGAACCTCAGAGCAATCTGGCCAGCAGAACACTATCCCAGAACAGAGAAGACCGTGGTCACAACAGGGTTACCCACACCTCAGGTAAGGGTCCATACACTAGCACTTCAGGATAATAATTTCACAGAATTTCTGGGATTGAAGGGACCTCAAGAGATCACCCAGTCCAACCCCCCTGCTAAAAAAGGTATACTACAATAGATCACAAAGGTAGGCTTCCAGACAAGTCTTAAACATTGTCATAGAAGGAGACTCCACAACATCTCTGGGCAGCCTGTTCCAGTGCTCCATCACCCTTACTGTAAAGAAGTTCTGAAAGTTAGTATGGAACTTCCTATCTTTTAGTTTTTGGCCATCACTCCTTGTCTTATCACTGCACATCACTGAGAAGAACCTGATCTCATCCATTTGCCTCCCACCTCCCTTTAGATATTTATAAAAATTTATCAGATTCCCCCCTCACTCTTCTCAGGCTGAACAGAACCAGGTTACTCAGCCTTTCCTAATACAGGAGATGCTCCAGGCCCTTTATCATCTGTGTGGCCCTCCACTGGACTCATTTTATTTCTTTCATCATTTTCATAAAATAAACCTTGACAGGTCTCAGCTTTGCTTCAAGGAGAGCAGGAAAATATTTTTTTGCAATATTGGTACATTTTCCCATACAGAAATATTTTTTCCCTTTCTACACTTTACTTAAGAGTGCCTAATAAACAGCATAGCATTTATTTCCTCCTTTTGGACACAATCCTGTATGTTTTCCTCAGGAAAGCAGTCTTCAGCTCAGAACAGGACTCCTTTTGGCCAGAGATAGGAAATAAATCTTGCAACCTTTAAAGAAAAGTCAAAAGCTTTACACCAGGACTACATAGTTGCAGAGAAGAGAAGCAGCCTGCTGCTTTTATGCTGATTTATGCATCATCAACAAATTTGTCCTCAATTTTTAATTTGGCTGTTAATGGGTGGAGGTAGGAAGAACAAAGTCTGGCTCTCAGATGTGGAATTCAGCTAAGCAAAGCAGCTACAAGTTTTATTTTTGTTGGTAAATGTGTCCAATACGTGATGAAAATTGCTACAGAATAACAGTGTATTAACAAAACTTCTTCCCATAGCTATGTTGTCTCAGCACATCCCTTACTCTCCACCTTTTTACTTTGTACTTTTGACTATTAAAGTGTGCAAGCTGCTAATCTGTGCCAGAATGCAGAAGTCAGTGTGAACGTCTGTTCATTTCAGATCTTGATCCAGGCCTTGAATTATACCTTTGTGTGCAGGCAGAAGAGCTTGCCAATGTCTTTTCCATTTTTCACTAAGCAAACAGCTAAGTAGTAAGCAGAGTATTCAGAGTAAGGAGGTCCACTTTTCTTTACTGTATTATAGCTCAGTTAAATGGCCTTGATAATAAAGGATTCCAATATGGTGCCAATTTTTAAACATTAGATCAATTTTCCAAGACACGTCTTTCTGTCTACTAAGAAACGGAACCCACTGTAGGAAGTGTGAAAGAGCCAGCAATCCCAAACTTTCCAAGTCTAACAAAGCTTCCAAGAACATGCCTTTGTGCGCACAGATCCTACCTCTTTCAGAGAAAACTGCCACAACAATTTTCCTGCTCCATGCTAACAAGGTACAAATAACAATAGTAATCACAGTTTGTCTGCTCAGCTCACCCCAGGAGCATGGCAGCAAATTGATGATCATTTCTCATTGTGAATTATGACACAGGCACATCACCTCACCCCTGGAATAACGTAGCACCTGCCAATCCTGTTAAAACAGCAAGAGGAAAAATGAAAGCCCTGCTGTAGCCAATCTGATTCCCTGCTGACTCTAATTACCCAGACGGGAATTTTACAATTGCTTCCTCCACCAACTCCTGCTCTGCAGTCTGCAGACTTTGGCTAGTTCTTTCTTTTGTATGCCTACCACCACTGAGTGGATTGGGTTCCTAATGAGTCTTGACACTAATGGTACAGGGAGACAGTGCAATTACATATCCCCCTCCCTTTCAGAACAAGCCTGGCAGGAAATGACCTGAGACCTCACACCCTTCTACCCCAAAGAATCCAGTTATAATGCCTCAGGAGCAGGGCCAGCTGGTGCACACTCCCCCCCTCTCCAGAAGCCCTCACTTCACTTCCCCTTGCCATTGTGCAGGTGGCTGGAAACAGTTCTTTACAGCCTGATCCATGGCTGGTGGGTTGAGGCTAACACAGAAACCAGAGAAGTCAAGTTCCACTCTGGAACTGAAGCCCATGAAGAAAGGGAAAAGAATTATTATTATTATTACACATATACTGGAGCACTCTAACAGAGCTTGTTGTCTATTGGGTGTTTAACAATGTGTGCAACTCAGATTGCTTTAAAAAATGGGGGAGGGGGGGAGAAGGAGGGGGATATGTGCTTCTGTGATTTCCATGTTGATTGTAGTCCAGGTGTAAAAGAGACTGGAGCTACCTATTGAACTGTGAGCTAATTACAAGAAGAAACAGATGTTGCCTGCTAATGAGGATGAAGATCCATGAGAAGAACTTATTCCTGCTGAGGAATAAGCATGCCTTCCACTTCTTAGGAAAGCAGCAGTCCACAAAATATGTCATATATCTATGAACCTCCTTGTGACAGCCTCTCAGCCACTCACAAACTGCCTCAGTGAAGGGCCTTGCAAAAGATGTGAGCGCTAGCCTCATCACACAGGTGGGAAGATGAGGTAGAGGACCAAAAGATACACTGATATACTGATAAAAGCATGAAATAAGCCCAGATCAGCTTATACTCACTCCCATGCTTTAAATTCATATCTATTGTTCGCCTCATTGTGGCAACTCTGAATGGAACATTTCATATATCATTTAATTTCTTTCACTTTTTACTGCCCTATGATTGCATAATCTCCTACTTCCATTAACCTCAAAGTTCCTTCTTCTTCCCCCTAGAGGCCTGCAAGTCTTCTACCTAACAGTTGTTTATCATGACATATGAGATGTTTCTCTCAGTTCTTAAGGAGTTCACCCAGCCTTTGAGGATCCCCCTCCTCTCTGCCCTGGGGTAAGAAGGAGCTACTGCAGTGCTCAACTGCTCACCAGCTTCTGTCTTATTACAACCTCTGTGCAACCCAAATAGTTCTTCTGCGCATCCTGTATTTTCTATCCAGGACAGCACTGTCTCTGCAACACTCTAAGGTTGCTATCAGCACAAAAAAAACTCTCAAGATACAATGCTTATAGATTACTACAGTTTACAAGGAGGGGAAAAGATTGAAGTGTTTATCTCTACTATAGCTCTACTGGCAGCAGTTATAGTTTGGATTGTTTCAAGGATCATTTCACCTTTTTGCATCATATCCTCCTCCAGAATTTGGTATATACGTAATTTTAGGAGAAAAAATGGCTTATTTTAATCCAACTAATTGCTATTATCCTTATTGACAGAGGTGCTCTAAAGCATACCATATTTTGCAAAATTTTGAGACAAGAAATTACACAGAGAGTATCACAATTATGCAGGTGTTCCTATTCTAACCCACTGCACAATGCATTACGTACTTACAAAACAAAGAAGGAACAGTAATTTCAAGTGGCTCAAGGAACTCCTGATGGAGTTTTTTAAATTTTTGTCTCCGCTTTCAAAGAATTATTTACTGTAGTATTCAATTAAGAACAAGGATTTACTATAACAACCACAACAATGAGAAGTACTGTTCATATACACTGAAATACAAGCCTTTAAGCAGCTTCTTAGTGACACTTATTCACAAACTTACAGCATACAAGAATGCCATGTGATTTAAAAGGACTAACTTGCACTCCAAGGCTTGCAGGAACTGTATTGGTTAAAGTCCTCCGCTTCCACCATGACTCCCAACTCCTAGCATCATCACACTTGTTATCAGAGAGCAACATAAACAAAACACAAAGACATCATTTTTGTACAAGGGCTACGTAGCGACATATCACATGGCACCTTTTCCTTCCACCACTATGTGGCAGCAGAAGTTCCTTTTGATTCACTGCGTCAGTATCTTCATAGGCATTCCAGCTGTGACCTTGCCATCATGCGTTCTGGGGACCCTATCTCCTTCAGCATCTGCCAGCTGTCAGCATAAGGCTCTAGGGAAAATTATAGAAGATTTCTGGAAAATTACAAGGGGCAGCGGAAGGGAAGATCTGATTTGTTGGTGCTTTTTTTTTTTTTTTTTTTTGGTATTTTTGAATTTTCTCTTTGTAAAGGAATTCAGGTGCCTGCAATTTGCCAGCATCCTGACTTACTTTCACCTGTGTCTCTGTTCTTCCGTGGGCTTCCACTTCACTGCTTTACTCTTTCTCATTTCTCTCCATTTCACATACTTCCTCTTCCCAGGAAGTCAAAGTTTAAAAGCAATAGCAGACTTCAAAGAAATCATTTTCTTCCTCTCAGTACTTATTCCTTGAAGGACCATCCCAGCCTGATCTAACCTGTTAGACAAGAATGGGAGAGCAACAAAGAATCTTCACCCCTTCTGATGTGGAGACTGGGTATTTAGAAATATCAGTGACTGTCAATCATTATTTTCCTTGACAAGTTTTCCTTCCTCAAACTGCACTCCCTCTACAAAGGCAACTTCCAGCAAAGCTGCAAATGGGTGTGCACTGGGAAAACCCACAATTAACAGCTGTGGTTAACCACAGGCAGATAAGACCATTTTAAACATGCCCGTCTTTGTCTAGACTAGATACTAAGTGGTATTTGAAGCATATTCAGTTTAGATGCTACAAGTAATTCTGTTTTCACATTCCCACCTGCTTCCCCTACTGGTTGAGAACATCATAATGAATATATTCACGGTTCATGTGGATTTGATATTCGGGATTCTCACTCTTTCATCGATTGAGGTATCATTGAATTCAAGCTGGCAGTGTTCCATGCTGCATGACAGAAGTGCTGATCACTGCATCCTGATTTCTTATCTCATTATGGTCTTCATTTTTAACTGATGTACTCAGTTGCATTCTCCACTCTTGCCTAGAATCAAGCTGCTAGCATGGCCAAGTAACCACTTCACTCCAGGACAACTATACTGGGGCAGTGGCTGAAGCAGCTGGTTTGTGTATATTAGAGGTGAGAAGAAATCTATGTGCAATGTTACTGTTCTCTCCAGAAAGCTATCTGCAAATATATTCAAATCTACATTCTATCTCAAATTCAGTGAAGAATGCTGTGTTTACCTAAAGATCAAACATTTCTGTAAATAGGAACTCCTGGTTTGTATTTTTATCTAGGTTATGGCTTGTAGAAAAATATCTGACTGCATGTAACCAAGGACCTGGTCAGCTGGAATTGGGTGTTCCTGATTACAGCTGTTGTTTTGCAAAAACTTTAGGGAAACAAAGATGCATACCCTAGGTTTGACAACAGGAAACAGCTCTGATCACTCGCAGTTATTGCTGGAGAAATAAGACTACTGTGTAGTATCAGCCTACTCATAAACTTCCAGTGCCAAGGTTAACACCTATATTTTAGCTATCTCACATACACCCTGTAAAGCTCCCTTCTCTCTTCCTGCCCGTAGCAAATAAAGACCTGTTTAGACTATTCTTCTATCTTCTTTAAAAAGCAGTGGACTAGTCTAAGTGAAATTATGGTGCATGGATCATTTTTAATTAAAAGAACCCTATTTTCTTTTGAAGTAGAATCATACCCCTTAGCAACAACACAACAAGAAAATCAACAGGTGAATGGTTTGCCAATTACCTGGGCATCACATCTGCTTTATTTAGCACATTTTCAGTACAAGCTGGTTACATTCACTCAAGTTTTAACCTGATTTAATGTCTCTCTGAATCTAAAAGCTAGAAATCTCACTGAATCACTTCAAAAAAATTTAAGACAAGTTACACTCTTTAGCAGGCTAATGCCAAGAAAAAGCATAGTCAGGGTCTCATTCATTAAAAATCATGCTATTCTGCTCCAGCGAATCCATTGGCCTGTTTTGTGGAAGACAATGCCAATGCCTTCCAAAACACCATATTGCTACATATTTTGAATATTTTCCCCAATATGGCCAATAATGCTAAGTGGGAAACTGCTGGCCACAAGGGTCATGCATGCTAAATTTAATCTCAGAGAAGGGTGGAGGATGAGATTTCTACAGTGTTCACCCTTCAGACTCTTAGATACCCAGCAGGACAGATTCAACTGCCAGGCTGGTTCCACGAAGACTCCTCTTGCTGAAGCTAGAGGATTTCTGTGAGAGGTGGGGAATGTGATCAAAGGGCTAGGGAGTTCCCTAGAGACATAGTAGATATGGGTTCTACATTTTACACCAGTGTCTTTAAATTAAGACTTTGTATTAAGAAGTTATTGGGAAAAAAAAACCACAAAATACTGATAGACGTAAGAAGAGATGAATCCAGAAGCCCTGCTCATGTACCAGGTGAAACCCCTGCTCTCAGCACTTTGTCTGGAAGATCCTGTAGGGAACTGAGAACTCTAGATAGCACATGCCTTGGCTTTTAGAACTCACTCTGAATTTGAGACATGGATTAAAATCTCCTTACTAGTCAGGGCTGCTGGTGGGGAATATCATCATTATAAGTGATACATGTTTTGGAGTTCAGGTATTCAGGAAAGGAAAATCTTATGCCCTAACTATCAGGGAAGAGTAGCGGTTTGCGAAGCCTAAGTGAGCAAATGTCTAATCTTACAGTGCTGAATGTAGTACTACAGTTATAGAAGGGAGCACAACTTTCAATATACATCTATCTTCATCTTTCTAGTTTTTGTGACTCACACTCTGAAACCATCTGTTTTATCCTGGTTACTGCAGAGAGAATCTAGGTACCTCAGACTGGTTTGTTATTATAAGGTCTAAATACTTACTTCTTTGTGGCTTTGTATCCTGAGAATTGTAGTGCTTGACATGATTTTATACTATTATGTTCTTCAGGAATAATTATTTCACTCATGCCCTGGCAGCTTCTATGCCTGATGCTCAGGTTTGGAAGATAGCCCCTGAGGAAGAGATGCTGCCAGCTAGATTACCATTGCTTGATGTAACTGTGCTTGTAGCAAGTAGTTAATAAGGACCCATGCCAGTACCCTTTACCTATCTGTTCACAGCCCTCTGAGATGAAGGGACAAAAAAGGGTTCAAACCCAATGAGGGGCATTTGGAGGACTGTGTCTGCAATAACAATAAGCTCCCAGCCAACACTGCGCTTGCACACGACTTGCTGTTCCACCTGTCTGTATATAAGCCCATGTGACCCAATGGATCCATCCCATGGTACTCAGAATGCTGACTAATGTCCTTGCAAGACCTCCCTCAATTATTTTTCAACTATTTTGGGGATCTGGAGACTACTTGACTGGAAACTGGCAAATGTTGTTCCAGTTTTCAAGAAAGGCAAGAAAAAAGACCACAATGATTACAGGCCTGTCAGTCTCACTTCGGTGTCTGGTAACATTGCAGAGCTACAAAAGAAGAGATGTTCTTGCTATGACAAGACTGGCTCTAAGACCACCAGTAGGAAGAGGAATTGGAGCAATCACTTGACACAGATTTAGTGGGACAGCCAGTGGCTTTCAAGAACTTTCGGATAGTGTTTTCCTCAGCTCAGCAGCTGAATCAGAAGAAATCCATAAATATTTTACTTTATTTGCATTGAACAAAAGCCTTCATTTAAAACTATGATCCTTCCTTTGTGTTGAATAAGTGCCCTGTCTATGCCAGAATGTGATATTTTGTTTTCAAGGACTTGTAAGAAGAATAAAAATGAAGGGTTAGATTCACAGGAGTGGCAGAAGAGGCTACCTCAAGCCTGATGGTCCATCAGCAATGCTTAATGAGCTTAACTCATATTTGGGAAGTTAACCCTCAAAAACTAATTACTGATGGGGCCAAGGAGAAAAATCTAGCTCTTTTCTGAGTGTTTTGTATGATAGATTAGGAGAATGTGGTCTCTTTGAACTTACAAACCTACACAGTCCCACCTGTGAATATCCTATTGCCTGTCAGCCAAGGCATATTTCGGTGTGAGGAGACATTCAAGGAAGGGGCAAATCAGGCAGAAAAGTAACTGTTCTGGATTCTGTGACATACCAGAGGGTGTTACCATTCCCAGTCCTCTCTCATCCTTTTCTGAAGAAGTTATGTTGTAGATTAGAACAGCATCTACCAGAAATGGTGTAGCTACAGCAAATTCTGTCCTAATTGGAAGACAGCATTCTCAGCAGCCCTTCCAGCTACTTCTTTATGTGATCCTATGACCCAGATTGAGAAATAACTCACAGGTAAAACAAAACCACTATTTACTACTTGCCTATGTAGCATAACAAGTCACCTCAGGATGATCGTAACTGGATAATAACTGGCTGGATAAATTATGGAAATGGTTTTCCCTGGACACTCTCTAACCATGCTGAATGCCCTGCCATTATACAGCAAATTATCTAGAGCCAAAGCAGAAGCAAATGAAGGAAATTCTGGGTGAAGGGAAATGGTTAAAGGACCATAAAGTTAATTTCTCAGGGAAGCTGAATTTTAAATGTTAAGTCAGCTGAGGCAGGATTTATTAGAAACTCCCTAGCTTTTAGAATTATTTTTCATTATTGAAACATTAAGCACTCAAACTGTCCATTTTTCCTGTTTATCCAGAGGCTATTTGTGCCTATCTCCAATGGCAGATTTCTCCCAGGCATTGACTTCTGGGACAGAGGTTTGCTCCAGTGATTCTGATCCTTTCCTGTGCTGCAGTGACAATCTGTGGCATAGCTTTTCTTCCCATTAGACTTCCTGAGGAAAGCCAACGCTAATGCCAGATTTGGAGACAATGATGTCCCTCCGTGGACTGTAATATGAGGCAGCAAAGCAAACTTTGCTTTCAAACAGCCACAACAAAATAACAAATCCGCCCCTTCATTTTCTACACTCTATTTTCCTAATTAGGTGGGTGGGAGAACAAATGTCCACATGCGGAAAGTAGGTGGGCATGCGCTGGATAAATCCCATGCTCCCAATTCTTGGCATGGAACAGCGCAGCCATTATCCCTTCTAAATGTCAGGGAACTAGCTCCAACTCTATGAGGTGCCAGACACCTGCTCCCACTCCCAGCTTTCCCTTCTGCTGTTGCATCTCTCACTCACAGGCCTTGGTGTAATTCCACTCTGCACAAATTGAGCCATAAGTGCCAGGAAAGTGGGGTTCTGAAAGCGTTTCATAGAAAGGCACAGAGCAGGGCAGCAACAGACCTACAAGGAGGGACACAGCTGCCACTTCCATGAAGAGAAACCACTCAGTACTGAGACTGCACATTGATAAAAACCCAGCAGAGGGTTAAAGCAAGATGCTTTCTTGCTAGCAGATGAAGTGAAATGGATTTAGGGATTTTTTTCACAACAAAAAAAGGTGGGAGAACCACAAAAGACTATTGAAAGAAGATGGCTAGCTCTTCTGTCTGACACATGCCATCAAAGAAGCAATGGCAACAAAACAAGGCTGTCATATTGAAAAAGCAGCTTTTCCAGTCATGTGCAATGAAGTACAAGTACAGGGGATTCCATGTGCTGCTCTTCCAGCACACTTGAGGGGCAATTACCAAGTAGGGCAACAGCATAGGCAAAGGTAGTTGCTCCTCCACTTGAAAAAAGAAGGGGAATACTCTACCCTGCTGAAGGAGCAGGAAACGCCAGTGGGAAGAAGGAGGAACATGCGCCACAGGCTATGTTGGCTATTACTCCTGGAGTGAGTTGTCTCTATCTCTAGTTAGATTAGCCTACTATCCACATTACTGTGACTGAAGGCATGTCAGTCCCAGATTCCTTGGTATATGAGATCACAGTGTGCTATTCCTGATGTACTCCTTTTTATTACAAAGATTGTTGAAGCAAAAGGCATTGTTTATCTGCTGACTACTTCACAGTACATCTCAAGTCTTGTAGCAGAACAAGATCATGGTTCTTCTTTGCTCACAGCTGTTGGGACAATCCTGCCGTCTGCTGGCCATAGCATTGCAGAATAAGACATTCAGGAGCAAACTACAGAGACAGGTAGGAAAACAGCCAGTAGTTTTCTTTCTAGTTCACATGGCTCCACCATCACCACAGACGTAGCATGGCCCTGCAGTTTTAGAGGCAGCAACAATATCATAGCCATAACCTTCAGGCATTATTAACATGTATTTAATGCACAATCCCAGAAACACTGGCGACACATAAAGACAATGCAAAGCAAGGTCTCTCTTGCATTTGAAAAGTTGTTTATCACTCAAGAAAGATGGGACATGTCAATAATACAACTTTTCCTGCTACATCATGCTGCTTTGGAGGCTGTCCACTGAAGAGAGAAAATAACATGCCAAATGAAATACAGCTCTTCTTGTTACTACAGAGTGGTTTCTCTGGTAAAGGGAAGCACTGCTGTCCAACTACAAACCATTTGTCAACATAATGCTTCCACTAATGACAGATCCATTCTCCCCATGAGAAGCCCTTAGAATAACTCATAATTACACCACGTTAGGCAGAGGAGGAAATGTATTGATCAGCATAGAAAGAGAATAGTATTCCCAGACTACTTTCCACCTCATTTCCAAACTCTTCTGACTCACCCATATGTCAGCTTGAGTATGAGAGTTAACTATTCAATTTTCTGTGGAATTAGTGAGAATCAACTTGGAGGGCTCTTAAGGAGGAATTGAGTCTTCTCCTTTGAGAATCATAAACATTAATCAAACCTTGCATTCTAAGATAATCATTTTTAATTGATGTTGCATAACACCTGGCAATCCCCAACCAACTTACAGAAGTTTGAACAGTGTTCAGACAAAGCAAAGATACCAACCTTCAGGACACAAAAGGAAAACAGATGAAGAAGTACCATGAGAAATTGACAAATGATGTAGATTTCAGTCACATTCTGAGTTTTACTTATTAAAAAACAAGGTGCTTAACAGTGGATGTTGTCTGTTACTGTATGGTTTGGGTTATTTATTTATTTGTTTGTTTGTTTGTTTATTTATTTATTTTAAGGAAAATCATTGCTGGAAAGTGCAATATGTATCAAGGACTTTTTTTTCTTACTCAGTTTCTGATTTTCTAACCTTATATCCCACTACAAAATACATTATGATGGGCAAGTAACTGTCTAAAGGAAAAAATTCTGAAAATCACTATTGAGAAGATTAACATCTAGCATATAAAATAACATAATATACTAAGTAGCTATATATGGAAAGGAAGAAAAATACTTGCCTAACCTGGTGTAACACAATGGAAAGCACAACAGTGACAACAGAGTAGCAAAGTCCTAGGCTGCAGAAAGCAAGAATATGCAGCATCCATGGACACAGAGATAAACCACTACATCAGGTGTCAGTAGGTTGAATTTTTGTCCCAGATAACCAGTCTGAAATAAATTCATTTACATGAACACTATCTTAAATGAGCTCAAGAATCTGCCAGCCAAACACACAGTGCACTTGAAATCTTTTTGCTTGGCTGATACCAGTCTCATTGTTGGGAACCATGTGGATTTCCACTTCTGGAGTATTAACTTCTTTTCAGCCAGCAAAATCTGCAGGATCTGTTTGTCTTGGAATCAGAAACTGCCAGCTGTCTACTTTACCCAGAATGAATAAATGCAGATTTACTGTTTCAAAAAGACTTATAAAGAATGGCTGTAGCCTGAAGACAGAAGCAACCTTTTTAATTTCCACATGCAATCTCCATATTTATTTTCCTTTCAAGCTACCTGTGGGGTAAAACCTAAAGAGTGTATATAAAGATTCTTGAAGATCAGCCTTCAGAAAGAGAGACAAAAGTAAAATTCTAGTTAAAGTTATTGAAAAAAAATTCCAGGTTATGTTTCATTACATGCTATCTTGGAGAAATGCCCAAATCCAGTTTAGACAGGAAGCATTAAAATGGCCAGTTGTGCTATAAACATCAGAAATAACATACAGTCCTTCCTGAGTTTGTTGTGCAGCATCTAGCTTGAGAGAAGTGAAGAGGAAAATCAATGTAATAGACAGAAGGAAGAACCTACAAGTCCTAAGGAGAAGGAAAGATTATCTGCCTTGAATTTCAGGGATGAAATAATACAGAGATGAGAGAATCTGAACTCCATTAGTATTGTCTATTTCTTCTTCCTACAAATACAAACCAGTTGGACACTATGAAATTCAGCAGTCTAGTATGTCTGCCTCAATCTCACTTTTAGTGCAAGCACAAAAGCAACACCTGCTGTTGCTATTGCGAAAGAAAAACAAATACCTGATAGGAGAGAAGAGGAGAAAGCAGAATAATCCAGATGGCTTTTCCCTCACTTGAGTACAACACAGTGCTGGAAGTCTCACTGACTCTGGCACAGAGTTAAAGGCCACAATCACAAATCCTGACTCCTATTCACTCTATGGCAGGTTAAGAATCTTAGGATTGGAAAATCCTATTGGAAAAAAACTTCAATTTTGGACGCAGAGACAGAAAGCCTCTTAATCTTTTGATTATATGGGAGATAACTGCCAAAAATAATCCAAAAGCTTCTCAAGCAAGATTGCAGTTAAAAAGACCTACTCATTCAGGATAGCACAAATATCACAAACTACTGTGACTGGGATAGAAATCTTGAGAATACATCAAACTGCTGTGGACTTGAACTACAGGCCCAACAGGTCTCATGATGAAATGCCAGATCTATTTCTGATTCCTAACAAGCACTCATTTCATCCACTGTTTTGCCTGTCTTTTGCAGTTCACTAAACAGAAGTGTGGCTTCTCTCCTCACTCTGGGACCCTACAGCTCCTGTGGTACTCTAGACTGCTGTATCCAACACATACGGCTAGAGAAGAAAAGGCAGATGGTCTCCTTTTCCAAAAAGTGCATGCCCTCAGTATTGGCTTAGCATAACAATCTGAAACAATAACACCCAACACCTGGGAGCATGCAACAGTGTGTCAAACAGTCCTTATTATGTGTAAACAGCAGCTGAATTACACTGAAATACACAAAAGTGAAGAAGCCTGAAAAAATTCCCTGGGTTGGTTCTGAACTGTAAGCACAGACAGAAAAATGGTTCCACATTTAAACCAAACAAAAAACCTTGACCTAGCTGTAGTACTGCATTGTCCAGACAGCTCTGTAGTAACAGTAATCAGAGGGATTCAAACTAACCGTATTGCTTCGCAGACATCTGTCTCCGTACCTTAGAAACATCCTGTCAGTGTTTAGGAATACTATTTGCTCTTACCTGTACAATTTAATCTGATTTCACTGCTGCAAAAGAAATTGTCACCCTTCATTAGCTGGGTTTTCACAGAATTAACTTTGCTCCAACTTAAGTATTTTAATAATTCACTCAGCCAGCATGCACTAGTTCATTTCCCTTTCAACTAGCAGTGCAACTATGTGAGTGCAGTTCAGTGGATGAAGCAGCTATGAAAAAAGTTTAACTGCGACCTTAAGCAGCCCAGTTATGCCAGAAACCCTCTCCCATTAATCAGTTGCACTTTGTCTGTAGTATTGTATCTGTACCCTTTACGAAGCCTTCTGTGGCAGAAAAGCTGGTGGATAGCACAAGAATGTCAAAATTACATTTAGACTGCAGAGCACAGAAAAAGAAAAAAACAGGGAGGGGAAAAAAAAAACAACAAACCGAGAGAAAATTCATACGAATTTTCCAGATGCTGCAACGTGTTCTTTCAGAAATGCGGTGCATCATTTTCTTGTGTTATTTGAGAGTGTGTGTAATCATCCAGTTGTTGGGCTTATCATACAAGAAGTTGCCGGCAAATAACTGTTATCTCTCAAGTATGAGTTTTCTGTCTCTGGCTGACACTACTGATTAGAGGGTTCCTACGATGAGTGAGTATGGAAAGGCAACTGCTTTAGCTGGCAGTATATTGTTCCCCGTTCATATTATTATTAATTATTATTATTTTTTAGATGATGGTGCTTACACAAAGGATAAACAGCATCATAGCTGGAAAGACAGAAGCAACCATGAGCCTGTAGAAAAACAGGTTAAAATTCAGCACAAGTGCAGAACTGTTAAAGGCAGTGTTACACTGAGGCTGGCAGGCTGTGTTTAGTTTAATAGGTATGATATTCTATTTATGCAGCTGCCTGCTTGAAACTGTAGAGATTATTCTGATTAGAGAAAGGCAGTTCCAGAAGCTTTTCTATCCCAAATAATGATGCTCTTGTGTTTCTTGGTAATTTCTGCAAGTCCTGCTCAGAGAAGTACATGCAGCAGAGTCCATGTCTTTTCCCTACTCAGTGGCACTCTGGGGGTAGCGAAGGTCCACAAAGGAGAATGGGACATCAGGTTTTCTGCAAAGAGACGTTGAGCAGATGGACAGGGTTTCATCATTTCATAGATCCCATTTCATGGGATCAAAGTCTTTCTGCCTTCGGAGTCAGTGTCTCTGCAGCACCTGGAGCTATTGTCTTAACGGGAAAAGGTTAATAGAAAGAAACAACTCCAAAGTCAACAACAAGCATGGTTGGGACTTGCAGTCTGAACAGATGTATCTGACCTTTTTTTTTTTTTTTTAGATGTTATGGAAGAAGAATATCTTCATATTATACAGGCAAATACCAGAAGTAACACATGGAAATTAAATGGGAGAGACAGAGCACATGAAATTGAAGGGTTAACACATTCTTTTCTGAAAGAGTGTGTTACTCCCTCCATTTCTAGTACCAAAGCAACTTTGGACACAGTGAATCCCAATGAGAGAGCATGTGGCCTAATTTGGCACTTCTTCCACCAGCAGGAGGCTCTTCTGCAGGCTATTCACAATCCAACTGAGGTTGGCATCCTTGGCTGGTTGGAGCTGGCATACTGTGCCACATTATGAGTGGGAACGGGACCATCCTAACAGATTAGCATGAGCATAGGCTTGCCAGAATACCAGTATGTGGATAATAGTTAAGTGTTAAAGGGGGATCCCTGTCCAAAAATGATGGAATGACAGTCTGTCTCCAGCTTGCCCAGCTACAGTTAGAAAATCTGTCACAGAATACAACAGCTGAGCTCAGCACACCCCAAAGCCCTTTCTGCAGCCCACATCAAAGTAGAAACTCTCTTTCAAGTTCTCTCAAGGACCCACATATGGACAGATCCCCAGCAGAAAATTGAGTAAGCCATATTATACCAGTTATTTTTCTTGTTTGGGAGTATTGTTTAGCAGGGAATAGTACTCAAGAATATCTTCTGGGTTTTTTTTGTTTGTTTGTTTGTTTGTTGTTTGTTTGTTTTTTGTTTTGTTTTCTAGGGGAATTTATACTTATCTTTCCAGTGAAATTTGGAGTGAGGAAAAATGCTCACCATCAGATTCGTAGGAAATTGATGGTAAGGCAGGGAAAGACTCTCTCCACTTCTTACAGGCTTGAGAGGGTAAAGAAGAAATACCCCATGTTGGGTCTGAGTGCATCAGCCCCCAGTTGCTTCTTGATTAAATGCTCTGGTCAAATCAGGTGGCATGCTGCTGTCTCAGCAAGTAACTCAGGCTGCTTTAGTCAAACTGTCCATTAAAACTATCATCTGCATCTAATGCACATAGATCCCTGCCACTGCTGACACCTTTTCTCAAGCTGTACCACCTGTTCTGTTTTTGTCTAGCTGTTGTCTATAACCACTGTTGCTTTTGGTGAGGGTATTGCTTCCCCCACGTTTGATGTGATTATTCCCATGTTTCGACTGCCCCACACACTTTCTAGGGTCCCTTTCCCAGTCCAAGTATTACTAAGATTACCATACCATGCTGCAGAGACCCTTTGCATTCCTTGGTGACCTTCTTGTCCATCAGTCTCCATGCTGGAGTGATGATGGGTACATTCAAAGCTTGAAGAATATTAACTGAAACTTTTGCAAGCTGTTTGTTGCACATAACCAAAAGCTATGGTGTGTAGGGCAAGGAATAGTCAAGCATCGGCACTGCTCAACTGGCATTTTCTTTCAGCCTTAACCTCTCTAAATACCTACAGTTTAGGTTGCACAGGTGATGTATGCTAAAAATATACCTTACAAGGTCTTAATATCAGCTCCCTGAATACTCTTTCCAAAAAGATTTCATATGAAAAGGGGAAGAAAACTATATTCGCACAAACCATGGCTGAAGCATTTGACACTTTTTAAAGGTATGTGTCGAAAGATAGCAATATTTTTAACCCCATATAGGATCTTGAGGCAATGTTTAGTGGGCTTCAGAAATGTAAATTGATAGTGCCAAAACTCTGTCAGTAGATTTCATTTCAATTTACATATTTAAACTAGGAATGAAAGCAAGCAGTGTTCTGGGCAAGTTTGCACTCCAGCATCTCCTTTTAGATCTATTTATGTTATACAGTATTTGGGAGTGACACAAAGGTGGCAACTTGCTGAATTGCTAAATGTCCTTCAGTAGCTGGAACATTGCATTCCCGTGCCTTTTGATAAATCACATTACTTATTTATCACATATGTTGTTAACACAAGGAAATGCATTCAATAAAAAAATTAATCCAGGCATCCAGCCATGGACAGATGAATGAAAGTGACCAAAAGCAAGTTGGATCAGAAAGTGATGAAGGCAGAAAGGACTGTTTAATCTGATCAGTCTCCAAATCTGTTTAATGTCAAACACAAAGGCTTTAGAGAGTGAAATTAACACTTCCCAAAACAGAAATCCCCCTGTCTCTCTACTCCTTAGCATAAACCTGGTTTGGGCCTTTACACTTTTCTTGATGTCTGAGTTCTGTGATCTGCACTTTCTCCCTTGACCTGGGAACAGAAGAGAAGCAGTTAGCATCTGCATTGGCTGCTTAGCAGGGATGTGAAGAGCCTCTGAATCCTTCATCAGGACCCACTGGGAACCCATTTTGGAGTAAACAAGAAAGATGAAAGCATTGCCAACATTATTCCAAGCAGTTGTTCCCTGGAGTCCAGTCTTTAGCCAGGTTGTGAAATCAGAGGACTTTGAACCAAGGCAAAAATAAACCCAAATGCAGAACAAGGCTTCTGTTACATCACCTCATTTCACCATTGTCTCCTTAAGGCACGTGGACACCACAAGAGATCACTGGCAGCTTCATTATTCAAAAACAACATATTCTCCCCAGCATTTTTTTTAAGAGAAAACTAATTTTCTGTTATGTTAACCAGGGCTAATTTTTGGCTGTACCAAACAGCATATCCAAGCTCTTCATGCCTGACAGCCTAGGCAAAGCTATTGCTATTGTGATGGATGTGACAACCTTTTCCATCCCAGGCTAGTCCTTGTGATTGTCTCAGACAACTGGGAGTCAAATTCTGGACACAGTTTCAGAAAATTATACGCCACATTGTAGTGTAAACTGGTCCTATGCACAAATACTATTTTGATAAGAACCAGTTGAGTTACCAGGCAGCATAGAAGGTAAAGAAACACAAATCTTCCAGTACCTAAATAGCTAGGATTCAGATGAAATTTGGAGTGAACAAACTCATTTAAGTTTTTCACATGTTTTGGCTATAATGGAAGCCGTAGCAACTTTCTAGGAAAGAAAACTTTGGGTGGGACAGAATGCTTTCACTTGAAATAGATGGTTCCATGGAGAATCTGTGGCACCCACTGCCCACTGCCTGGCCAGGAGCTCATTCCTTCCAAGAGATGGCTTCAGGCAACTCATCTTTCTTACTTCTTACGCCAAAGCATCAGGGAGGTCTTGAACATTTTCTCTGTGCTGTAAGCTGCTCACAGGCATTGCTGAATGGCTGACTCCCATGGGAAAGGGAATAGATTTTGTGCCTTTTGATAAAAGGAAATTGCATTTCCTCCCTCAGAAGGCAACGTATGACCATACAGGTTTATTGGCCGCCAGCAGCTACAGCTATTATGCTCATCATGGAGGGGCATATCTTGTGGCAACAGTGCAAATGTGAGGTGTTTTGGTCTTTTTTTGTCTTTAAATAAGGCAAGTTTAGTATTTCACTATTCAAGACATGTTACTTTCAGATCTGTCCTGTGAGAAACTGAGATCACTGCAGCCTGGAGACCTGCCAGGACACAAGGGAATTGCAGTCCTAGACTAATAAATTTTGGTCTGACCTGGAGTAATCATAAATCTTAAATAACCTCTCTTACTTCATTCACATTACTCTAAGCTTACCATGGTGTTTCAGACCCTGAATATTGCCCATGCCCACTTTTCCTGAAAGGTCAGTTTGATGGAAAATTTGCCTTTAAGGAAACATTCCTGCTACCCTATTCATTTGAGATGGGAAAAAATGTAAAAAAAAAAAAAAAGAAGAAGAAGAAGAAGAAAAAAAAGGGGCTCTTGTACTCTAGAGGAGATGAACAATCTTAATATATTCTGTTGTATTCCTAGGCCTTTCAGAAAAAAATCCTTCTCATCCTTCCTTTGCTGCCCTCATATTAGCAGGTCTCTCAGAAAATTGATGAAGTCAAACCGTAACTTGGGATCTCAAGTGAAACTCAAGCCTGTCCATTTAAAGGTAATCTGTTTCCCAGGGAGACAAGGATTCAGAGTTAGGCAAAACAGTCCTGTTGTTCCCCACCCTCCACCAGCCATGGCAGAAATTGCTGCTACCCAGTGAGCCCAAATACATTAACCATTTCACAGCATTAACCGGTATACCATCTTCACAATAGTGATGTCAAGGGGTTGAGCCAGGGTAGGGGAAACTAGATTCACAGCTTGCAGTAATTTGCAGAGTAGGCTGGGTTTGTGCAGAGACATTGGCCTATGGCTCATTATGTTCAACTGATTTGGATAAGCTGTTCCTAAAAGTTAAGATTGGGGCTAAAGCATATGTAAAGCTAGGACTTTGTATATTTCTTCTCCAGTCCTGAAGGACAGGTGTAACTGAACTTTATTTCCTACAGTTTTCAAGGGCAGTTCTCTGCTTCAAACCCACACTGATCTCCTACAGAAGCCAGACCGTTCCTCTGTTGCTCATATGCACTGATTTTTTACTCATGTGAGCCATTCCACTGCTTGCATCATCATCACACCACACCTGAAATTCAAAGTCAAAACTTGATCTCCCACATTCCTACAAATACCGTAATTGCTTGTGCACCAGGGGATTCTTGATATGCTTATCTACCTTCAAGAAGGATCATTTGTCACTTCAAGCCCTCTGGCCACCTGGAACATGGAAATTCCATTTACATAAATTCAGGGCCCAGATTGTCTCTCTTCTCTCACTGTTGTCATAGCAGCCTAATTCAAAAGTGGTAGTGTCAGCCCTTCACCCACTCAGGGCACCTTGGTGTTATGAGTAGCAAACATATGGTGGAAGAGGGGGAACACTTTCTTCAGTCTGGCTCAGAACTGCAAGCTGAGCATGCAGAAGAAACCTAAGGGATTTCATGCATTCATAAGAGTCATACAGGTTTTAGAGAGACAGTAAGCTACTCTGAAAATGGCTTATCACAGAAATAAATCACAAAAATTTTTAATTCTTCCTCTCCTTAATACTTTCAGAAAGTTTCCCCTATCCCAGGAGATGAGTTCTGGAGGATCACACTTAGTTTAGGGAGCTTCCGAGCTGTCTTCTACTAGAAAATGGATTTTCAGTATTTTAGCCTCATATTAAGCTTCTTGGGAAGTTTCAAATGTTGTCTTTCCACACCAGGCAATCTCCAAATGAGCTGTTTGCACAAACAGTCAAGCAGCCCTCTCTTTCTGCCAGAAAAGCTAGGCCCGAAGGGACTTTGCAAACACAGTTTTTTTCCACCATCGTTTCCAGATCAAGATTTTCCATTAATCAGCCACTCATCTTTTTCGTGGCTTCCAGCTCTGGAGTCATCTCCAAGAGGCTCAGTTCCAAGCTAAGGAAGATGACGGCATGGGTCCAGCTCCTCCCTGGCACATGGCAGTTAATTCTCAGAAATATGCAGGAAATCTGTTTGCCTAAACCTGAGTTGAATTTGACCCATATCAAATATTAATGTAACTGACGGAAGACTTACATTACAGCTTTCTTCTCTTTATTTAGCTCATAGTTCAGAAACTAATATCCCCCATCTATCAGAATTTCACAATGAGTTATTTGTTTAGTAGCTAAGAAAAGTGATTAAAATATACAACATGGTAAAAATCACATTCTCATCCTCTGTACAGCTGTGTAATTCATACTGAAGAACAAATGAGATTACAGCTCTGGGGCTGTCTCCACAATGAGTTACATTTGTCCTGTTTCCCATTCCTGCTGTAATCTTTGTCAAGGCAGTAGAATGATATGTCCCATTTGCTGCCCCTTTCATGGCATTTGTCACACTACTGCAATAACAGAGTTGCTGGATACCCATATACACATCATGAATTACTTGTTGATGTAAAGGAAGTTTTCTTGTGTTCCGTTTGACTAATCTGTCTTTCCCTTTAAATCTAGAAGCAGATACTGATCAGCATTCCTTTTTACTGCTTTTAGGATAAGTAAGATTTGATATTCTCAACCTTTTGTTTAGAAGTGGTTGATGAGGAGGGGGTAAGCAGCAGAGTGGTGGCAGATACACAGAATTAATTTGCTAATTGCAAATAGGGATACAGGTGTTGTCAGAGATCAAACTTCCTCATATAACATCATCAACCCTAAGAGGCAAATGATTAGAATAGACAGATCACTGTTCAATACACACCCCACTAGAACAGCCATCTACCCCAAAACAAACAGCTTTGAGAAAACTTACCTTCTTATGAAAACATTTGTGCAGGATTGACAGTCATCAACTAAAAGCATTTATTTAAGCTTACTTTGGAAATGGATGTGCTCCGGTTGCTGCTGAGAAAATGCAAATGAAAAGTAGTAGCGATGCTTCAAAATTGATGAAAAATGAAAGGAAACAAACATTACCCTGTGCTGCTGGCCCTACTAGAAATCCTCACAAGGCAGAATATCAATAAGAGGACAGTTTACTACCCTGTGTAAGCAAACCCCTTCTATTAAAGTTTCAGTTAAAAGCATTTTCTGTTTCATCTTTGTTGGAAATCATGAGAAACTGGTCAAATTCCTGTGTTGTTCAGCATTTCTTGAGTGTGCCTGGTCTGGAAATCAGATGGCTTTGAACACTGGGCCATGATAGGGAAGTGCAGCTCTAGGTTCAGACTGCTGGCGTATCTGTTGGAGCTCCTTGATAGGACCCACCAAAGTTCTCCTGCAAAGCAGCCCACTGCTGGACACCACTGTGACTAGATTAACAGGTGTCGCAGTGCCTCCTGTCCCCTGGAGCTTAAGATGACTAAATACAAACTTCTGGAAACAAGGAAGTAGGAAATGTGGGTAAGGGAAATGTGATGAGAATCAGGAAACATGAAGTTAAGGGAGATCCCAGTCCCGTAACCTCAGCACTTCATGGGCATCTCAGCAGTGAGCACATGAGTGTAACTCGTACCACACCATGAGCATTCACTACTTTCCCTGCAGCATGTGTCAGCATCAACGTGCATTTGCTGTGTGAGCGGCAATTGTACAGGGAGGTAGTTTCACTCCATTACCCAAAGCAGTCCTTGTTGTACCACTGCTGGTGCCAGCCATGTGCGAGAGGATCTCAAGGAGTGTACCAGAGTAGGGGAAGTAATGAAGGCAGTCTGAATCAGACTGACAGCAGGAGAATAGTCCCACTTTATGCGTTCTGCCTGGGGCAGAAGACACCACTGGAATCAGTCTGTGATACATGCTTTATCACAAAGCTATAATAACAGCCCATTGGCAAGAGCAAAAGGATTTGTTCTTCTCCCCAGGGGCTCATTCTAATATATATTTCTATAAACAAGCAGTTCCTGTCATGTAACAGCTGAAGATGAACAATAGAGACTTCCTCTTCCTCAGACAAACAGAGGTGGCCAATGATAAGGCAGCCAGGACAGCCATGGAAGCAGAATGAGCCGAGGACCTGATTCAGTTCACACACACAGTGACTGAAGTGCTCCTGCTCCAATGTAAATATCCCAGAGACTCCTTTATTTCTGTCTTAAACTGGATGTTGTAAGCCAACTATGCACTACCTGCATATTTCTCTAGGAGATTTGCAAGCTTATGAGTCCTAACCAACAAAATCAAAACAGGCAGACTGTCATTCATGTCATTCACACAAAAAAACCCTGAAATTTTCTTGTTTTACAAACAGAAGCAACATCATTGTAGTCAATTTTGCTTTTAGAATAAAACCATAGCAGAAATGCTGTCAGTTTTTTCAGAGATTATGCATCCTTCCTGGTTACTTTTTGCATTTCTGCTTGAAATATGCATTTCCAAATGGGTGATATAGACATGAACATTATGTACTAGTTTAAAAAAAATAAAAATAAAAAAAAAATACCATTACCATGGCAGTGAGCAGATGCCTGGAAAGAAGAGAAACAGAGAAAACATAAGGATATTCCTTCTTCTCAGCAGCCAGTTATTCTCAGCTCAAGAGATACATCCTTGCTACCTCAGCATTCTCCTTTCTTTAACCATAAATGTTCAGTCAGCCTGTTCTGATGAGAGCTAGACAGTTGTCAGTTGTCAGTGATTTTCAGCAGTGATTCAGATGGGATACTTCACACTGGCCAAATTTGCCATGAACTTAAAAAAAAAAAAAAAAAAAAGCACCCAAAAAACCCACAAGTAAAGATTACCAGAGACAAAATGCTACCTCAGTTTTTGCACACATCTGTCAATCAGGAAACAGAGTAGCAGAAGGAAACCAATGACCATAGGTTGCCCAATGAGAGCCAGTATTTCATCTACTACTGTTTACAAAGATGTGTAGGTTAAAGCCTATACATAAGCTGGAGAACTTTATACATTTAGAGAGCAAAACAATTTGATAAATAGTTATTCAGCTATTTGCTCCTGGCTATATTTCATCTTAATATGCGTTCATCTTAATAATATATTGAATACATTGCCCTGTTAACAAGGGACTCTGCAAATATGTTTATGCAAAACCAGGAGAAGATACGAATTCCCAGGAACTGTTGTGGATTTTCACAATGTACTGAAGAAGGAAAGCAAGCAGTTGCATAATTATTCCAGCATGACATGTTCATGCATAAAATTAAGCCTTTTCTCCAAGCACTGTCTGTCAATAAGCCCTGTAAGTCTATAGAAGAGCAGTTCGTAACACATTCAATTTTACCTATCAGTATGATGTCCAATTACTTGAGAAAGCGTGAAAGACTTTATGCCACATCTAAACATGACAGACATAACCTTTAAGTACTGGCAAATGCCAAGATATTGCTGGCGGTAGACATTCCAAACTTGCTTTTGTTTTTCTTTGTACATGTCCCCCTTTTATTTTTTATAAATGCAAATTGTATTTTAAAACTGCATTATTACATCCCCCAAGGAGCCAGTTTAGCAAATGGAAGGAAGTATTACACTACCTAAACTTTCCTAATGCGTTAACATGAAATAAGTTTTGTTCTTTCCCTGGGTATTAAAAAAGCATTTCCCTGACCCCGGCTTCATCGTGTGAGTATCAAATTATAAGTACAATACTAAAACACCATCACTAGACTCCGTACAAAAGATTTTTAGAAGTGACATAGTTTTGTTGCATTATTCTAAGTAAACACATCAAAAGGTTCTGGTGTGTCTCCAAAGTGTAAAACTGATTAGTACTTCACAAGTCCTTTGAAATAAACCAGTATGTCTTCCTTTCTAATACCTCCCAGCAAGGAGCACAACAGCAGGCCTAGTTTGTCTTAATTATCTCTCTTTATCTCCACAGGACGAAGAGATTACTGGCACTGTGTCACTGGCTGGAACAGAGGAAGCCAAAGAGCAGAAGTAATTTTCATTTCTCTATGACTACTACAACAGCTCAGGTAAGTGTAATGGCAGAAGCTGCTGGAGATGGTAAAGACCTTGGAGAATGAGATTTCTGTTGTTTTGGCTTTCCTGTCATAACTGGAAATGCAAGGTATGAGTCAGCATGAGTAAAAGAAAGAAAAAAGTTATAATGAGTAAAGGAAGAATATGTTTTATCCTTGTTTACCATGCAGGGGAAAAAAAAAAAAGAAAAAAAAAGAGAGAAAGCTGACTGTGGTTACTGAGGCATCATGCTTTAGCAAAGACAAAATTTAAAGAAACACTCACTATATCGACCAGAGAAAAGATACTTGACTAGTAGGGATACTTAAAATACTAACTACCCTTGAAAAGAAAGAGACAACTGAGTTTCCATCCTATAGGTCTTTATGTATATTATAGTCCGTAATACATTAGAGAAGTTATCTTTTTTTGTCAGTCAGACTCCCAAGACAGCACCATGCTGCTTATTTTCTTTCAGGTAGCTTGAGGCATCAGCATGTTGGCCAATTTGTTTCTGGGAACATGTTGTGGCCTTTGATTTGAAGTCTATGGCAAATACGAAGTGCAGTGGCAATTCTGGTTGTATCTTTAAGTGCCATGGCTACTGCTCAACTAATATGCCCTGTCTTTTTGTTCTTTGTAGTTACAAAAATATCACTCTATTTTCAGAAGGGCATCATAAGAGGCTTAGTAGTCTCATTCACTGCCCAGAAGAAGTTAATGGGTACTAGAGCAAGACTCTCATGTCATTCCTAGGGCCTCATTAGTTATGTAAAAATAAGATTGTAACATAAATCTCAGTTACCATTTTCTCAAGTGTTTTATTCATCTGTTGTGATCTTTTCAAGACTGCATTTCCCTTTAACTCCTCACTGTCCCCAAGGAACAATCTTTTCAAATCATTTTACGTCCTGATCAGAACTAATAACACAGCAGTAATTTCAACAAATGTTCATGCAAATATTTAGCATATAAGATTTAGGAGAAGCACCTTGCAGAAGTAAAAGAAACAGTTACAATCTGCCACTTCATACTGAAAACTAATCTCTGAGTGGCCTTCTGTCTGTTCCACATTCTGGACAAACATAAACCCCACAAAATCACTGTGGATTAAGGATAGGGCTTTTTACCTTCTCTCCAACTTTTATATAAAGGCACAGTCTTCACACTGGGTCACCCCTAAAAAGGAAGCTCTGGTCCTAAGGTTCCTCAGATTAAATGGAAAAGGTAAGTTGATCATGAAGCTAACTAAATGGTAATGTTGATGAGTAACTTCTCCACTATCTTCATGCAGCAAAGGGTAGATTTTCAGGACTGCAGGAAATCCTTCCATGCAGCTTTGAAAATTTTAGCCAAGAATCCTCTTCTAGCAGACTTTTGGCAGCATGTGTGCACCCTTCTGGTTTCCTTTTAGATGAGGATTTTGCTATGCACAAAGATAAAAAAGCAAGATACCAATAATAATAACATATTCATTTCAAAATCTGGCAAGTTTTATTCCTTGAAATCAGGAAGTACCCTTGAGCCAGCTGGACAGACTGAGTACTGGCTATCAAAGCTGTTTTCTAAGACAGAAGTCATTTGATAAACTCTTTCAAGCATAATTTTTTTACTACTTTGAGGCAAATCTGTATCTTCTTGCTGTCTATAAAAAACGGTAGCCCAATAAGGCCCTTTTTCTGACTGAGGTCTTGAGGACAATATAGCTGATAAATCCAAGAGATGATAAAGATGATAGCTGCTTAAATAAGTTGAAAACCTCCTCCTGTTGGTATGAAGCCCTGCCCGTTTCACTATTCTGGGAATCCCACACCAGTCTGACAAACCTGTATCTTATTCCAAGGCTTGTGCTTGAAGATGCAGCCATACTGGCCTTCAAAACTGATGCCCAGGATCTGTGTGGCTTTGGTGTCAGAAAGCTTAGAGAGGCTTCATAGCAGTGACAGTAATGACAGTTTTTGGCTTCAAAAACATCCATATCCAAAATAGTCCGCCACCTGCAGCTTACCAGTGATGAGCTAAGCAAATGACTAGCTTACTGATCTTCTATTCTGTGCAAAGTGTAAAATCATGGTGCAAGAGAGTGAGTGATTCAACCATTCATGGCACTTCTCTTCTGAAGAGATGGAGTAGGGGACATGAACATTTAGATTCATCAAATCTTGGTTGATGTGATGATTCGTTCCTCGTGAATAGTGGAAATGGAAAGACTCCATTTTGTACTATACTTGTGCAATTCTTCATTATGTAATGAGAAAAAAATTGCAGCACTGTATTCGTGGTTCATATTCAAAAGTGTTATGTAGCTGTTTATTTTGTGTTGAATTTATTTTTGTTGCTCATAGTCCTTTGCTATTGTAGATATTACGATAATGATATGTTAATTTTTAGGCTGCCCAAAACTGGAGAAATACATCTAGATGCAACCTTCAGAAACCTTTTTCTTAGTCCACTCCTCCATAAACTGGAAGTGAGATAAAAGAGGAAAAAATAGGGAAAACTGTCCATGTTGTGCAGTTCTTTCTTTTCTTTCCCATCCAAGATCTGCTTTCATCCTTAACAAACTCAATGATGTTTCCAAACAGCTGAATATTTTTCATTCTTTCCAGATAGATTTTTCCAAGCAATCAGACTTCTGCTAAAAAAAAATAAAATAAAATAAAAATAAAAAATCAGAATGAGCATTTAAACCACAAGCAGTCTTTGATCTTTCACAGTATGGCTCCTGTCCAAAGCCATTTATGTAAAACAACAACACCTCAGCACTATTACCATCGGCGTTCTAAAAGGAAGAATTGCCCCTCCTCAAAGCTGAAAATATTTTCAAGAAATTTAATTATTTTCTTACTTTCTCGCCTCAGGCATGCTTCCTACCTTACTTCACACTAAAACGCCTTGGGTGTTATTCATCTAGAACATATGGAGCACTATATAAATCCAAGTTGTTGCTGATTTTACTTAAAAGTCAGGTTTTATTTTCTGTTTTTACTTCTGCCTGTTTATACTCCTTGAAACATCTTCTGCATTGCCCCAGATGTCGCTTCTCACAGTGCTTCATCTTTCGTACATGCTAATCTTGCCTCCTCGGTACTTGTGACTTTTTGCTTCATACAGTGATGGAGAGAAAAAGCAATGCCAGAAACTAATTGTCAAAGAAAGTGGTAAAATGATTTAAGTTCACTTCTTTAAATTCAGTATCAATTAAGTTTAATGGTCAAAATCCTTTCATCGATTTATGAAACTGTGTAGATCATGATTTCTAAAGGAAGAAATAACTCTGAGACAGCTCCATCTAATAGAGAGATTTCTCTTTATTTTACAGCCTACTGTCTCAACTTTAACATACTATGAAAATAATTTGTAGCCATTTGTTCTTGTATTGGGTTTTCAGTGATCTTGGTCAAGAATTCCAAGCTTGCTGATAACAGCCGCTGGCAAAGCATCTTCTCTGTGCTGCAATTGGCTGTAAAATGGAATAATTGAGGAATGATTTACTCTCAGATTTGGTAACAGAGGGCTCTTTAGAATATCCATCAGAGTTATTCCATGGAGGCAGAATGAGTTGTTAGCTAAAGTTGTGGTGGTCTTCCAGCATGTTTTTTATTTAATGACTGGAATGCCCTGCAGAACACAGTCATTTCTAGAAAGTGTACTTCGTGAGGAAGTCATCTGATTTAAGGCAAATAATGTTTTACATGTAAGCAACACATCTCTTTGCATAAATATTGATGCTGGTTCATGTGTGCGCACATTTATACATCCTAAATCAACATCCATTACAATGAAAGGACTGAGTGCTTTCATCACTGTCAAGCAAGCTCATACAATGTTTTGGGTCTTCCCATGCCCTGCTTTGTTGTGTAAAGAAGTCTACATACGGGGGTAAGAGTAAATGATGATTTTTTGCCTGATATGGACACTCATCTAGTCAGAACTATTTGTGTATTGATTTCACCTGGCTCCAAATACTCACAGGTTGTTGGCACCCTGGAAGTATGTGTTAAACTGTTTGCTCAAGGTCCAACAGGACAAAACCTATTACCTTGCTGATTTTAAGAAAGCGATCACAAATTATTCTCTTTCCATTTTTTTTCACTCCTCTATCTACAGTTCTCCTCTAACATGAACTGAGAGCTGTGAATGAAAGCAAATGTTTGGAAGAAATCTCTTTGACTTAGGTATGTGATTAGGCAGCTCCTAAGATATAAGAGGTACTGAAGTAAAGGGGAAAGAGAGAGAAGAGTAAGAAGTGACTGAAGAGCACATGAGAATATATGTAGTATTAAGACAAACAGAAGAGAAGGACTGAACTTGGGCTTGCAGCATAGATGTTTCCTGCAAAGGAAGCAATTAATATGATGTAGTGCCAGCCATCCACCCAAATTCCTCTTGGCATCATGGAAGAGAATAAATTAGTACACATACATAAATCTTGACAGGAGGAAATATATTCTACATTCCAAAACAAGTGTATCTCTCTTAACTGTGCTTACACTTAATGGATCTGGATGAGAAGAAACTAAAAAATCTGGGAATTTTGGGTCTCAGTTTGCACTCATTCAGCCACCACTGCTTTTGATCTCATTTCTCTGCAGCCTTCCTTGACATTAAGCAGGAACTTCCTTGTTCCTGCTGAAGCCAATGGGAAAATTATAATTGTGCTCAAAAGCACTGAAATTGTAAATAGTCTCTCTGGAGTCATGTGGCATTTGTACCAATACTGCCTGCTAGCAGTAAAGTCCAAATTTTTTCACATCAGGATAAGGGTTATAGCAAAGACCTACTGAAAAGAGAGGGCCTAGGCATAAGCCATGGCTTTGCCATTCCACTGTGCTGTGCTATCAGGATGACCGGCAGTTAGTTCATTGCTAGGAAATACCAAAAGGAGGTGCTGTGTGGCTCTGCTGTGGGGAATTTCAGAAAACTCAGTAAGGTCCTGCATAAATGTATTATTATGCTGAGCAGCTGTACCTGTGGCTTCAGGTAATGTGTTGCTTGCTTGCTGTCCTTATTTGAAGATCTGCTGTGTGCAATTCTGTTAAGGCACTGGAGAGCTCCGCCAAGGAAAAGAGCAGTTCCTTGGCTTAAAGAGCCCTAACAGGCATTAAGAAAGGCTTATTAGTTCTGCACAAACATAGCAGCATTAAATTATAACACAAGCATTTCACCAGCTTCACTCAAGTACAGCAAATACCAGCTGGAGGGTGAGGAGGGATTTGCTTTCCAAACGGCTAGGAAAGGCATTTATTTCACTAAATTAAACAAATATCAGCCTGTTTATGACAGTAAAAGTCAGCTGGACATCATGAGCTGTGGCCTGTACTGTGGGCTGTTGAGTACTTTGCATCCGAGAAAGATCCTGAGAGGGTACAGCAAAGCTATAAACAATAGAGGTAATGTGTGAGCTGTAAGTCAGCAGGATCCAGGCACAGCACTGTAGGAATGGAGGGCAGGTTACTTCCATGTAGCAAGATTGGTGTTGATGGTGCTACAGTGTTATCCCACCGTCCCCTGAGAGAGCGTCTGCCTGCAGACAAAATGGAGCATGAGCTTGGCTTCTGTCTGAAAGGCAATCATCTCCACTCCACCTTTACTGGATTTGATGAAATGAGTAAGGAGACCATGAGGAAATGGCTCCTGGGGCTCAGATAGATAAGGAGAGGAAGAAAAGGAGGAGTGAGGGGCCATTTAGAAAAGAAAGACTTTTTCATCCTCTCTGCGACATGTTACTGATGGTCCCCAAAAAGGTTGCTCACAATTTGGACAGAAGTGGGTTGGTGCCATTACTGATATAGTTGGGACTGTCTTTGGCTCCATTAACCACCTAAATTACCAGAAATTCACCTTTTCCTGCCTTCAGTATACTGGCTTATTCCTGGTTATTGAGGGCTGCGCAATGCCTGACCACAAGGAGAGAAACTGTTCCAGTAGGAAAGAACAACTGGATTCAATTCATTCCTCAAGTGTATGAGTACAAAGAGTACTTGTGTTGTGCTAAGAGCACTCATACCACACCTTGTTACCCTGCAGCACTACGTACAGCTGTAACCCGTACCACTCAACTTACTTATTCCTTACTGTTCATATGATGGCTGCTTGAATCTTCCTGCTATGCAACTTCACAGAGTCCAAATTTTCCATGAAGCAAGAAAAGGGAACTCCATCACACAGAGGATTTCCAACAACAATTTCCATCAACTGGTTATTCTTAATAATGGCCTGAGTTTTGGCAGTTTGTTACAAGCCACTGAATATTCTGGTGACATGCAGAGAAGCTGTGACACCCTTCTCTACAAACAATAGTGGATCCCCCCCTGAATAATGAGTGGGAAAGCTACTCTTGATTTGTAAAGTGAATCTTCAACTGATTTCACGGGAGCCAGCATTTTAGTCCCTTCCCACCTCTTTTTCCCTGCATTCCAAAACCCCCTGTTTTCCAGTATTAACGTACTTCTTGTGGAATTTAAGGCCTTCTTTAATTTTTTAAGCATATCTGTCCTTCCTGATAACATAGGCAGTCTGGAAGATACAAATCAGAATACACATATCACCAGGAACGGGATAAACCTTCTGATTACTTTAAAGAAGAGTTGCTCTAGGCTTGTGTTCTTGAGTGAATTGAGGCCCTAAACACACCTTACCTGAGGTTTGCAGGAAGTCTCTGATGAGACCAGCATTTTTGTGTGGCTCTTGAAACCTAGCCTGGTGTTATTTTCTGAGGACTGTCATTTTACTGGTGGGACTGAATACCTCTGTCCTTGTGAGAGAGAAACGGGACTGGACTAGTCAATGCTAATGCCTGTACATACAAATGAAGACTTACTTCAAAAAAGTAAAAGAAATGAAATGTACCTAACAATAACTTAGAAAATATGATTCCTTATTTGTCCCAATGGTGAGAGGCATTTCCTTTTGTCTCAATCTACTTCTCAGCAGGAGTCCCACGCTGATGAAGTATCATCAAATTGTCAGCTCCTACTGAGAGAGACACCCGCACTGCTCACTGATTGGAGAGATGGAAGCAGTGACAGGTGTTTCTAAAAACTGTTGGGTTTTAAAATTAAAGGGAAAAAAAGTATTTTTCCCCTTCTGGAAGATATTTTTGAAATAGAAGAGCCTGAAGCAAGGCCATGAAAATTACGCTGGGAGAGACTAAAGAAAACAAATGAGACTAGCTAGTGTAGAAAGGAGCTGGGTAGCAACAGAGTGTGGTAGCAGGATATGGGAGATGCATTAAACAGAAAAAAAAAAAAAAAAAAAGCCTTTCTGATCAGGAGCAATGAGGTATATAAAACAGAATTCAAGAAAGTCAGTCTTAGTGGTTCAAGGAACATCATTCTAGGTCAGCTGAACTCTCAGTAATTTTCTGGCATAGTGAGGCAAGGCTGTTGTTGGGTTCATCTCTCAGTGGGCCACTTAATCAAAGACACTGGTAAGATTCTGAAAATGGATTGATCATTTTTATGAGTAATGATGATATCTGCACTTGCATTGGTTAGGTTGAATATGCAAAATTTATGCAGGATCAGTAGCACCGCTTATTAAAACTGAACAGCTCTTCTCACAGCGAAACCATATTTCATTTGTTTTCTTAAGCATTTCAGAGAGAGTAATGGAAATTCTCATTGAAATGGCTCAGCAGTGATCTCTTCTGCTAAATGGGGATAATGCCAAGCCCTCCTTTTACGCAGATGAAAACAAGTGTATTAATTTATGTGAGGTCCACAGCTGCTGAAGTCAGGAATGTGACAGGAATGTCCATGCTAGGATGAGTAATCCTACCTTCAGCAGGAAGCGAATAGAGTTCAGTAAATAAGACTGGGACCACACAAACAGAGGAGAGGGGAAAACACTGAGCAGCTTCTCACACGGTGGTTACTCTCTGTCCCTTGCATTGTGAGACATAGGCCCTTTGGGGAGAAATAAAATATGCTCATGCAATTAGATAGTGCATGTACACAAGAGGGTTAATTAAGGTCACTCAGTTCTGACATCTCTGATCTCTGAGTTTGCAATCTTAGCAGTGCAGTATTTTCAAGTGATTGCTTTTAATTTTCGTATTTGTCTAACAGACAATATTTGTATTCATGTTCTAATACCGCCTAACTTCTTCCCTCTCTGTTGCTAAACTGCATTGACGCTCCCTCATCTCACCAATGCAAGATCCCTCTTAGAGCTTAAATTGTGATTATCTCCTTTCAGAAAGTGAAAAGGAGCAACAATAATTAAGTATTTTCACTTACTTTCTCCCACTCTTCTGAAAAACGATGGTGGAGCTGAACAGCCACAAGCTCATAGTAAGGTTTTAATTCCCTTTTGCATGGGGATACACACTTGTAACAGGACAGTGTAAGGAGGCAGCTGAGTGAGAAGGACTTGGCCTGTGTGGGTATGGAGAGTGTTCACAGCTGGCTATCCAATTCCCCTGTACAGGGCTTGATTCTGTATACATTAGGTAGATAGATGCTGACTGAACAAAGATGGCTGATCACTTCTGTACTCAGAATAATTCACGTTGTCCATCATATAAGGACAAGATGCCTCCTCTGGACCCCCTGGGTAAAAGTGCTTTTCCTGGAGCACCCACCCAGCAGCTCTACAGCTGAGGTGTCTGGTGTTTGCTGCCTCTGCTGCAGCTGGGGGCTGCTGCAGTAGCTGGGGACTTGGTACTCCACCTATTGTGTTAGGCTGATAGAAGTTTAAATGGGTATTTGTGGGGCACATTCCTGTTGTTCGTCTGTTTTTTCTCCATTAACCCTCTTCTTATCACGCCCAACCCCTCTATCATAGAGCTGAATGATCCCACTGTGTCTAAGCCTGCCAGGACATCTTTTGGCAGTAAATTTAGGCCAGACATTTTTCTGTCTCTACAGCAATTTTTCTCCCAACATTCTTCTTGTCTCATGTGCAAACCCTCCTGGGAAAGTCCTACAAAAGTTAAGAGGAATGAAACCAATAAGAGTCTATAGAAGTGTAGTGCTTTATTCTGGAATTGAAATGGAGACTGCTGTCTTCCGCAGCCCTTTTGAGCCACGCTACTGGATTACGTTCTTTGACAGAGCTGTTAATTTTATTCTATTCTATAGGATGTTCAAAATGTAAAGGAAGGTTATCATTTTCTCTCAAATTCTGCAGGGCTTTACCACAGAAAACGACATCACAGACTACATAATACAGTCGCCACATGAAGTGTGCCGATGTTTCTTTTGTTAGGTACTTTTCTTATTTTTTGTATGAATTATTTATTACTCATTAATACCAGGGGAAGTGAATTATGCTCCTGAACATGACCAAGAGAATGACAGAGGCAATGTGCTAATAATTACAGGAGTGGGTGAGTTCTTTAAATGCCTGGAAAAATGATTTAGTCAGTTGTAAAGAGGAAAAAAAATGATTTTTAATGTCTATTTCTGTAGGAAGCATGAATACTCTGCTAATGAGTGCTATGTAAATACTGTATAGACCATTCTATACAGTCTGTAAACCTCATCTTGTGTACTGATAATGAGAGTAATGCACAAACAGCACAAAACTCTTTGACATATTGACATCTACTCTTAGAAGCTGAAGAATTTGGCTGGATGAAATCATCACTGTATCTATAGATGAGGAACTGAGCTGCCCACCAGCTCCTCAGTAAATCCACTGTGAAATGAGGAAGAGATCTCAAGGCATCAGGTTCTTGCTCCCGAGCTCTGGAGTGTGCTCCCCCTGCAGAATATCTGAGTATCATCCCATAGATGCAGCTCCACAATTTACTTACCACTTAGACGTAACAGCTTCTCATGCATTAGAAATACAGTACACTCGGCAAACCTGTCGTAATTACATCTTGACCTTTTCTGGCAGGTAACTCCAGCAGGCTAGCATCGATGAATTTAGTAGTGAACTTTCTGCTTTTAAGATAATCCAGAGTCTTCATTTCCCTTCTGTAAGCTGTTTTACATTTTTTGGCCCTACCTCTGTATGGCTGTTAGGATAATTAGTTGCTAAAATAAGTCCTTCTTAAAAATGCAAGAGTGAAACAACAGAGCTACTATAAAGTGGGTGCATTTTATGGAGCTGTCACCAAAGAGAAGATGTGGCTGATCATCTGAGTGACATGAACAGGCAAGGGGGTTATGGGGGGTTATATTCCATAGACAAAGAGCAAATATCTTGCACTCTGAAGAGCTCTCATGTTGGTATTAGGAAGCAGAGACAGAGGGTGAAGGGGAGTTTAATCCAGATAGGGCGATCTGTGTAGTAATCCCAATTGACTCTCTGTGGGGGTTGAAGAGGGGCCTTCCCACTATGCCTCTGTTACAATTAGCTCCTTGTTACACTACACCAGCAGAAATCAGTAGAGAGTTACTGGTGTTACTGGTAGCAATGGGAAGTGAAAAAAAGAGATTTCAGTGTGCGTAAGTGCATATGTGTGCACAGATGATTTGATCTGTGACAGTGACTGCAAGGGACTTAGCTCAGAAGGAGCGCTCCCTGAAGAGTGGCTGCAGGACTGCATTAAGCCTTAATGGCGTAATATGTTTAAAAAAATAAAGAAAACACCACCACACATTTGCATATTTATCTTGTACCATTAAAGGCACAGGCATCAAGCATCAGCAGCAAAAATGGAGAGAGGAGAGTCTGAAGGTTTTTGTCATTGCTGAAACCTTCCAAGCAACCACAGTGATAAAACGCTCCTGTGCTGTTTTCCCCAACAGCCCCGTGCTCTTGTCTGCACAAGCACTGTCTGATCTTGAAATAATTTTGAAATGTCTCATGCAGAGACACAGTGATGACATTGCTGGTGCAGTCTCAATGGGAGATCAGTTTCTGTTTTATACAATGCTGTATAGGTCTGCTGTTGAGTGCAGAGGAAATTAATGCATCAGCTTGCATTAACATGAGGTTTTGTCTTATTTAGCTAAAAAAACCGAAGCTGGCCTCATGTGTTTCCTTCCAGGGTTTCCTTAGTGCATCCAGCATCATTTAGCTCTGAAAGCAGAAGGGTAGTCATACCATTTTCCTTGGCTCTAAATAAATAAAACATTACTACTCAGAAATTTGGAGTGTTAAGTCAAATTCTAATAGAATCTTGGTGCACACTTAACTTAAGTCATGTGTGAAAGCATTTTCCTTAGTGGGGTGGAAATGCAAGACTTTTTTTGTCTCCCTTTCTCTTTCACCCTTGAACTTCAGTTTGCTTCTTTTCTGTTTCTAATTCAGTTGGAAGCACAAAGTACAAAAAAAATAAAAAAATAAAAAATTCCAGAAAAGGCATTTTACCATAATCCAGCTTCTATTTTCTGACCTGTGGCACTTGCAAATGTTTCTTTTGGGGGGACTTCATCTCTAATCAAACTGCAAACCTCAGTGATAGTCAGTCATACTCAGCACTCAAAACCAGATAGCAAGATCTTCCCAAAAACCTGGTGGGTGCTGTTAAAAACACAGATGTTTAAGATTAATGCACACTTAAAGTTCTTTTCTTTAGGTTTATAATTTTTCAGTTCTCTTGGATGACAGGTTTTCAGCCTTTCCAACCCCATCAAACGGAACAGACAACATTTTTTAACAGAAAGCTAAGATTCCCACAGACGCAGGGTTTGGAGCTTAAAAAAAACAATTACCAAATATGGCAAGAAACCATGAGCTGGAGATGTTGAAACACTGTTATTATTATCTGCTCATCCTGTCTTTCCCAACAGGCTTCACACTAAACAGAGAGCAGAGAAAATGTTCTCACCTAGGACAGGATGAATAAGCTGGTTACATTTTAAATGCCAGGCACCCGCAGCTCTGATACCAGCAGGAAATGCAGGTGCTCAGAGAATAAGATCCTGTCATCTGTTTTTTTCTGTTGTTGACTTGCCTTTCTCTCAGTTCAGGCAAGACGTGGTCCTGCTGCTTTCCTCTGCAATGAGAACAGAGGGGACTTGAGGATGCTCTCTGCCAGCTTTACCTACAGGCTTGGGCAGGGTCATTCCACCTCTTGGGTGAGACATAAGCTGCGCACTCTGTACTTATGAGCTGAATGACAGGGATCTGGCCTTTTTGCCTACTTTCCCCATTTTATTTACAATGGAAATGAAGGTGTGATTAGGATGTGCATGCCAAGGCCTTACCTCACCAGAGGGCTGGAACTTGCCTGGCTGAGTATCTGTACTGAGGAATGAAGGATTCATTTTAGTTTCATTCTGTGATCTTACTGAAAGCAACAGTGTGTGGTGTGAGGCTCAGTTTTGTAGTGGAGTGCCAGACTGTTCAGCTGGTGAACAGTCAGTGTCTAAAGTGGACCCCACAAAAAGGTTTTGTACTAAATGCCATCAGGTCACTTTTTCTGACCTCAAAGCCAAAGCCTACACTACCCAGTGAGATAAGAACAGGTTCTGAGGCCTCTATAGCCATCCTCTTCCCTCCTTCCGAAACAGTCATAATGAAGATAAGAATGTGGGCATCTGATCAATGTTTATAAATATCTAAAGTGCAGGAGACAATTGGATGAGGCCAGGCACTTTTTGGTGGTTAGTGATAGGACAAGAAGCAATGGCCAAAAACTGGAACATAGGAAGTTCTGTGTGAATACGTGGAAGAACTTGTTTACAGTGAGGGTGAAAGAGCACTGGAACAGGCTGCCCAGAGAGGTTATGGAGTCTCCTTCTTTGGAGATCTTCATGACCTGTCTGAATGCCTTCTTGTACAACCTGTTGTAGGGAACCTGCTTTAGTAAAGGTATTGGACTCAATGATCTCTAGAGGTCCGTTCCAACCCTCATAATTCTAATTCTGTGTGATTCTGTGATTGTCACTGGGATTAGAATTGAAAGCAGAAATGTTCCTTGAGAACAATATTGGGGTCATTTATAGAACCATAGAATCATCAGGGTTGAAAAAGACCTGCAAGATCATCTAGTCCACCTAATACCAATATTTCCCCACTAAACAATGTCCTTCAGTACAATATCTAAATGTTTATTGAACACCTCCAGGGACAATGACTCCACTACCTCCCTTGGGTAGCCCATTCCAGTGCCTTACCACTCTTTTGGAGAAGAAATTTTTCCTAATATCCAACTTGAACCTCCCCTGGTGCAATTGGAGGCCATTCCCTCTAGTCCTATTGCTAGCCTCTCCTCACCACAGCCTTTCTTCAGGGTGCTGAAGAGAGCTATAAGGTCTCCCCCGACCTTCCTCTTCACCAGCCTAAACAATCTCAGTTCTCTCAGCCACTCCTAAGGTTTGTGCTCCAGACCCCTCACCAGTTTCATTGCCCCCTTCTGAACATGTTCCAGGGCCTCAATGTATTTCTTGCAGTGAGGGGCCCAAACTGAACACAATTCTCCAGGTGTGGCTTCACCAGAGCTGAGTACAGGGGGATGATCACCTCTCTGCTCCTGCTGGAAACGTTATTTCTGATACAAGCCAAGATGTCACTGGCCTCCTTGGCTACCTGGGCACACTGCTGGCTCACATTTAGCCAAGTGTCATCCAACATTCCCAGATCCATTTCTTCTACACAGTCTTCCAGCCCCAATCCTGTAGCATTGCCTGGGGTTGTTGTGGCCAAAGTGCAGGACCCAGCACTTGGTCTTGTTGAACTTCATCACACTGGCCACAGCCCAGATCACTCTATAGGCCCTTCCTACCACTAGGGAGATCAACATTCCTTCCCAACTTGGAGTCATCTGTAAACTTACTGAGGGTGTACTCAATTCCCTCATCCAGGTCATCAACAGAGATATGAAATAGAATGGGCTCCAATTCTGATCCCTGGGGAACACCACTCATGACCAGGCACAAGTGGGATTTAATTCCATTCACCACCACTCTCTGGGCCCAGCCCTTTAGCCAGTTCTTTACCCAGTGTAGGGTGCACCTTTCCACCCCACAGGCTGCCAGCTTCTCCAGGACAATACTGTGGGAGACAGTGTCAACTGTACCACCTCATTTTATACACATCCCTCCAAGGCATAAGTTAGCAGACTTGTTTCCCTCTCAGTGTTTCTCATAGTCAGTGGATAGAAAGAGAAAACTCCTCCTGGGGGTTGCTCAGAGCAGAACCTGACCTGACTGTGCCGTGGCCTGGCTGAAGTTAACTCTGCATTGGCTGTGCACAGTGCCAATGGCACTAGTTCCCTAGCTGACATGTCTAAAAAATTTACTTAGCTTTCAAATGCTAAGAAAGGACTCCTGCTGGTGTGTTATGGAAGACAAGTGACTTTGAGTCATCTCTTAGATGGTAATGCTACAAATCTGCACAGGTGTACCTGCACTGGAGCAGAGAAAGAGACTTGAGGAAAACCAAAATGAAAAGAGCATAGAATAAGCAGCAGGAATCCCAGTGATCACTGACAGAGGTGTACATATTTCCATGCCAGGAAATGGGATGGAGAGACGGTACCACAGTACCTTTTCCTTCGCCAGAACTGCCCTTTTAATGCATCCTGAGTAGTTTCAGAAATTACCAACACCTATGAACTAGTGAAAGCTGAAAAGGAACTTGAATTTCTCTCCCTACTGGTCCTGCTTTTATTTCAATTAAGAAGGAGGAAATGGAGGTAAGACTTGTATCAGTGCGTATTCTCTTCCAGTCCAGATGAGTTCTTGTTTTTGATCTTTTTTTTCTGTCACTTTTCTCTGCTTGTTGAAGGTGCCAATTGCATAATTTTGAGCTATGATGTAAGAACATTGTTCACACCCATGGTAGTGATGTTCCACTTCATTGGGCTACACAACTTTTAATTTCAAGTAAAGACAGTATAGAGGTTTTATGTCCAACATTCTAAATGCCACAGCATGTTGATGAAAAGAAATTACATTGATGAAGCAGTTAGTCAGTGATTAATATGATCCATAGCTCAGAGTGATGTAACAGCCCCAGCTTTCTCTCCTGCACAAAGTGATGTCCAATTACTTGCTATTGATCAGATATTGCATTGCACCAAATGGGATGCCAGCATCAATTCATTTCATCATATTGAATTTCAGCCAATATCAATGGATATTTGGCACATGTTTTGCTGAAACATTTGTCTGCCATCACAGAGCTGATGAACAGGTTGGCAGGTTTCATTTGTGAAGAGGATGGGGAGGGGACAGAGGAGAAAAAGAAGTGTGCTGATTCTGTCTGCAAATTACTCCCCATACCTACAAGAATGCTTCCCTGCATGTCTACATTTGCTTCACACAAGTAGCTGCATGCCCAGTTCAGGCATATTAACATTCCGTGCTGCTCACTGCTTATTTTTTATTGATAATCAAGTGAATAATTAAAGCCCAACAGCTACGCAAAAACCACATAAATCATCTTCAATATCTGAGTAATGCACCTCTGCTCAGGCATTGCCTCTGTTGTAAATGATGACCTAGCAATCCATGATTCATACCAGCATGTATCACTTCCTCATTCCACATTTGTCTGTAGGACACTTGGGTGTCAGCCAAAGCTAAGGGAAATGGGATGGTGTTATGCAAGGAGATGTATCTTTCAGCTTACTTTCTCATGAAAAGATGGTCTTCGTTCTGTGCCTCTTTTTGGACGTTGATGGGCCATATTCCCAACTGATGTGCTATTAGCTCTGAGTTTCCTTTTGCCTCATTTTAATGTGGAGTTTTTTGATCTCGCTGTTATTGTTTTCACTTATAACATTCATTTAACTCTCATCTGAAAGAAAACTCTCACCTGAGAGTGACCATCCTTATTAACCTCTCTGGCTAAGATCAACAGTCGTGTGACTGCCACATGGACTACTGCTAGGCCAAATGTAACAACATCTGCCATGTACTCAACAACTCCTTTTTTGATTCCTTGCACTCTATTTTCACTTTCAGCTCTGAGGAGTGAGATATGTTCTGCTGTCTCTCAGATGCCAAAGTGCTGGGAATGTGCCATCCTTCTACTACAAACTGAGTGGGTTTAGGAGACAGATGAATTAAGCCACGGACTAGAATAGGAGGGGGGGAGATAAGCTGTCCACAGCTTACTTCTGTTGACTTTCAAGGCACCTTTTGCAACAGACCTTCCTTCCAGATCCTTAAAAAGCATCGTTGCTATAAAATTATCAATTATGGAGAAGTAGCTCTGCAAATGTTTACATATCTGCTCAATTTTATGCACTTTAACAGTCCCTAGGGCTGCTTGGAGGTGTAAAATTAGGCACACACAGAAGCTTTTATACGCTCCAGCTTTCTACCTTGCAGACCAGATGGCATCTCTTGGAAAGCTTTGTGGAACATTATATTTAGAAACAATTCTATTTGTTGTTCTAATTATTTGTTTACTGAACACCACCAGCACAGTAGATACGTTACAGATGTTGAGAAATGGCCCTCTTTTCCAAGGAGCTTGTGACTTCCGTGAAAAGCTACTACAGGGATCTGAGGAGGACAGCCCTACCTGAGCTGCTTTCTTGACAGTCTGCTTGGTTTTCCGTTACAGCATCATTTTCACTTCATGACACTATTCTCAGTACCATGGTGGCAAACAACAGTGTTAGTAGCAAGACTGCAGCATGTCCTTAGGACAGATTAGATTGATCATAATACTCAAATTAGAGATCAAGTATAAACAGAACAAAAAAAAGGCTGACAAAAAAAAAAAAAAGGTAGGTGAAATAATTTTTTTCCTTGAGCCCTTACATTTTTCTTAATCAGCTCTAGTACATAGCAATAGTTAACTGCTAGGAGTAGAATAATAACCACAGCTGTCCACTCAGTAGTGAACTTCTAAGAATCTAAATATTTTATCTAAATATTTTCAGTTCTTGCTTTTTTTAGAATATTTTTTCTAAACATAGATTCAAGGCTGAGAGCAAATTATAATTCAGCATACGTCCAGAGGGAGAAATATTCTCTACAGTTATTCAATGGATAAAGGATTTAAGGGACAATTCCCCAGCAAATGCTTATTGTATCGTGGAGAGAATTCTCCACCCGATACATTAATCTGATGCTTACATTTGGTTTGCATCATTCAGAGAGAGACTTTCAGAGGACTAGTCCGCATCATTTCCCCCAAACCAGACTCCTTTACAACACTGCAGAATAAGTACACAAAAAATAGAGATATCCCAAATCAGCATGATTTTGTAGGTTTATATATTTATGTAATGAAAAGTATTCCCTCTCTTTTGAATAAAAAGTCCAACAGAGGATGAAATTCCCTAATTATTCATAAGTTGTGCAATTTCATCAAGTTACTTAAATATTCAGCTCTCTGGATTAGAATCTAAACATCTGAAACTCCTTGCTATGAATTTCTCTCTTCAAGAGTTCCTATCTCTGAAGGCTGATAGCCAGTTTTATTTAAAAAAGGAGTGGAAAGTTTGGATTTTTTATAATATTTCTATTGGGCTTATTACTGCTTTTTAATTCTTGTTTAATACCAAGGAAGAGTTGTATTGTTGTTGCTGTTGTTTTTTATCTCTGTTGGCAGCAAACAGGTGAAAGAAAGGAGAATAAATGCAGCCACTGATTACTCTTATCAGACTTTCTAAAGACAATAAAATGTAAAACCTTTAAAACTCAATTAGCACAGTGAAAATCGTCCTGCAAATCTGATACAAGCTTGGAATAAATTCACATCTAGAACTCTAGTAGCTTCACTCTTCTACTTCTTGATTCATTTTCATGTGTGGCTGTTTAAATAAGCAAATATATAAGCTACACACTGGAAATTATCCATGCATTTCATATCGCGATGTTGCAGCTTCAGCTACATCTTTGCTTGTTTAAAGTGATGCTCACATCGCACTCATGTGTCATGAGAAGCCATCGTGGGTGATTGCCTAACATGCTGTGCTGTTCATGTCCAGAGCTGGTTTTAGAGCCTGGGCTGACTTAAGCGGAAAGATTGGAGCTCAAGGAATGCATAACATAATATTGTTGACCTAGGTCCTGAAAAAGAATGAGTCAACACCCCTATAAGAATTTTAGATGCCTTTTAAAGTAGTTACAGTATTCCAGCATCACTGAGCAGCTATGGCCAGCAGGCACCTCTGGAGATCTCTCAGCCCCAGTCCTGGCTCACAGCAGGGAATGGCAGAAGCAGGGAGCTCAGGGCTGTACCCAGCTGGGCTCTGAGTATCTCCAGGGATAGAAATGCTAAGCCTCCCAGGGCACCCTGTGCCAGTGCTTAGTCATGCAGTAAATCAAGTTTTTTCCTTATGTTTAAATGAAATTCTCCAAATTTCAATTCCTACCCATTACCTTTTGTCCTTTCACTGGGCACCACTAAGAAGAATCTAGCTCTGTCTTCTTTGCTCACTACCACCCTCAGGAACTTACACACACTGAAAGGAGGAGGACAGCCTTTTCTTCTCTGAGCTAAATAATCCCAGCTCTCTCAGGCTCTCCTCATGTGACAGATACACAATTCCCTATAATGCCTTTGTGTTCCTTTGCCAGTCTTGCCCCAGTATGAGTACATTGGTCTTGTGCTTGGGAGCCCATAGCTGGGCACAATGCTTCTGCTGTGGTTTAACCAGGGCTGAGTAGAGAGGAAGGATTACTTCCTTTGGAGATGCTCTCACCCCCTGATTTTCAAACCAAATCTGTTCAGTTTTTGTTTTGAAGCTTTGTTATATGTTATCTGTGAGTGATAAACAAGGGGAAAAGAAGCAAGCAAGAAAAAAAAAAAAAAAACCAAAAAGAACCCAAAAACTGAATAAAAACCAGAGCAGAAAGCTCAAGCAGAGAATGTCAGACAAGTCATTGCATCCCGAGGCCATAAGAAGAAATGTCACACTGCCACATTACTTGTTACTGCTTGAAAAGCTAGCAGTTCAGACACTGTCGCTCAGCCACCCTGTCTTTGATGGCACCGTGTCTTCTGTGGGGAAGCATTCAAGGCACAGCTGGCATCAGCTCTGCTGGTTCCTGGCTGCTTTCTGCACTCCAAGTTTTCCCTTAGTCTACAGAGTCCAGAGCCATTCCTTTGACTTCTTAGTATTTCAGGTTGTGGCACTTGCTCTAGGCTGGCATAAGGGAATCTGAAATAAGAGTTTGGTTTTAAGCCGTAAGTGGAAACATGTGAATGTATGCACTGTGGAAAAACTGAGGGGAGGAAGGATGTTGCAATGTCCTTCATTTAATAGGAAAATATTCAGATAATGAAGTGATGTGGAAGCGAAGAGTAGGGAGAACAGAGGAAACAAAACGATTTAACCGGCATGTGATCTGTTGTGGCAAGAAACTTAACAGTTTTAAAAGGTTTCCCCATATTTAATAGAAATGCAGTAATAGGCTTAAGTGAAGAAAGGCATAAGGATAGGCATCATGTGATGGCTGCAAGAAGAGATGTATAATTGAGCTGGAGTGGAGGTGTAGGCTCTCCCTGCACGTACAGTGATATTACATTCTTTTCCACTTGGATGCCCTCTCCAAGCACACTAATCCATGGATCTGGAAAAGGATAATCTACTGACATCCAATTTTCTGGGATATTTTTTTTCCTGGATGGAGCAATTTGTTCACTGAGAGGTGAGAGTGTTAACTCTTTCCTGGCTAATTGGACCTCAAGGATTAAAGATGAGTTAGTTCACAAGAAGTAAGCAAGCCTGTACTTCCATCTGTCCTTCTGATGACACAAGTAGGTTCCCCAAGCTAGAGAGGACAGTAAAAACTGAAGATTTTAGATCATCAGTGCAATTAATATGTAGGTAAAAGCTCCAAGCATAGGCTCTCAGAATTAGCTGAAGCTATGAGAGAGGATTAAAATAAAATGTTTTGACTGTGATCCATGTTCAGATCTATTCCCTGGAGGTCAAGTACAGAATTCTGGGCAAAGCCCAATTCTAACAGATATTCGTCGCTCTTACAAGATGAATGCATTTCTTTTTCCAACCACAAATGCCTTGAAGCTGGGATAAAAAAGGCTATTGTGCTTTGCTAGTGCTCACTCCTCCTCGTGCTGACAAAACCCCATTGTTCTCCCCAGGAGGAGGAGGAGGAGGAAGGTCAGGGAGCAGGGTGTGGCCAGCACAGCTTCACAGGGAGCTTTGAGGGTTGTTTGCATCCAGTCATTTCATTGCAAGCCACAGTGAAAATTTTGCAAGGTGTTCTTGTACTGTGGTGAGCATGGATGGTGGCTTACATGTTGGTACATTCTGCACCCTTACGATGTATACTGGAAAGCTGTTTCTTCTAGAGAGGATGTGCAGGTGCAGCCCACGGGAAAGGGTGGGCTCTCTTTTCTGCACTCTTCTGTAAATGGCGTATCCTTGGCGCTACAGGAAAGGCAGTCTAAGAAGCATTCCTGCCTCTGCTTGAGGTCAGTGTAGAAGCCTTGAGCATTGTGGAGGGCAACAGGTTGCATATCACCATCAGAAACTTCAGTGCGTGTGTGTGTGTGTGTGCAGACGAAGTTTATCTGCAGGAAGACCAGATTTTTATTTCATTTCAGTGGAGGAGATCAGGAAAATCAAAGAATGTAATACAATGATGGAATATGAGGCTGAGTGACCTATTTGGGCTTGGCTGGTTTGCTGTCAACCAGGCCCTGTGGACATTCTCTGCCAGGCTGCACCAAATGTAGGCATGATGGACATGACCACCCCACTAGGGAAGGGAAGCCCTTGTGGAGAGCCTTAGTCTGTGACATCTATCTCTGGCATTGCTGGGGTTAATTTTATCATGAGTGACAGTCAGAATCTAATTACTCATTAAAACCTCATGTAGTAAGTTTCTCTCCAAGGGAAAATAGCTTTTTTATAACTCTTTTCCCATACAAACACATGCATACACCTCCTGTTTTGTTAATGTCTGACTGGGTGTTCCCCTTGCAAGTTGACCCTGGTCACCAGATAAAAGGGAATGTCAAATTGGAGTTAATGAGGCCAGCTTCCTCCCACTGAAGACAAGCAGAGCAATTCCCGTAATGGTTTGCAAAAGGGTCATCATTTTAATTTTTAGAGCAAAGACGCTGACTTGCACTGCCAATATCCCATCCTATTGGATTTGTGCTTTGTCCCTTCCTTTTCAGAGTGGCCCCAAGCCCCAGCATGCAACAGGACAATCTGCCCGATTTCCTGCACCCCACCCCGCAGCCCAGCTGCCCATACCAGGTCTCCTCTCCACCCATCTGCCTCCTCATCTCTCCTGTCCCTCAGCAGAGCCATTCTCCCTCCAGTCACCATGGGGCCAAACTGAAGTTTTTGCTCCCACTCTTGGATCACAACATTTTGGTGAAGAACATGCTGGTCGTCTGGTGGTCATCTCACAACTGAAGGACAAACTGCTTCCTCAGAGCCCTAACTATTTTCCCAGGTAAAAGTCATAAACAACACAAGCGTTGACACTTGCCCCAGCAAATAAGAGCACATTAAAAAAAAGAGAGCAAATTATGGAAACAGCCAAGCCACATTCGTAACAGAGTGGTGGTCCCAGCTCTCTACTGCCCGCCTGCTTTCTTCTGTGTGAGAAGTGAAAGGACAGGCTGAAATTTCAAGGCATAATCAGTCCCTTGGCTTGATCATGTGCTAGTTTTTGCTGGGAGAGTAGCTCGCAATCCTTGCCAGCCCACGAGTTCCTCAAGGCTCCATAGCTCCGCTCATTTTTAATTAAATGTCTCCTTTGCCAGCATGCTTATTTGATGGCTTTGTGTTCCACACAGCTTACTGCTCATTCCCCACCTCTGGCCCTGCAGAGGGGATACATACATATCAGTTTGTTTAATGTAAAATCTCAGCTACAGCTATTGCTGTCAGATCAGACAGATGGACACAAGAAAGCTTTTACTGCTCTTTCTCCTCCTGTCTGACTGTGTGCTACACTGACGGGACTGGGAGGGCGGGGGCAGCTGCTGCTGAAAGAAAGACGTAGGCTTTCTTTATTATTCCTTCAGGTTAGGAGGCAGGGAGGCACTTGATACAAAGAAGCACCCCTTGAGCTGGCAGTGGCCTGGCTGGGCTGTCACCATCTTTCTTTCCATGAGGATGCTCATTGTCTTGCGCTTGCATCCCTGTGAGCAGAGAAATGGTGAGCAGCAGCAGGGTTGGTGGTTGCTGTAGCAGTTGATGGAGTAATAGGCTTAGCCTGCTGCTTCCTTTCTCATCATTTCCATACTTGCTCGTTAAGAGAGATGGCAGCACGCCTCCCATCACTGTGGGCTTTCTTGTATTCTGATGTGGCCAAATCCAGCAGCATTCAGGAAGGTGCAGTGGCTGTGCTTGCAATTCTTTGTTTTCATATGACGATTTTCAGAAAGGAGTTGGGCTCAGGAGCCTGGTGTCAGATTTGTCCTTTGCAAACAACAACAACAACAACAAATGAACAAACAGAAAAAAAAGCCACCTATTGAAATCAAAGGTATTATCCCAGATCTGCATTGCTTAACTGAGATCAAAATATGGACATTTGTTCTAAATAAAAAATATCAGATTCTCTTTCTGGTAAGCCGGCCAACTGCTTTAAATTGCGCAAACACATTGCAATCAAAACAGATCTCTGTAGCTGCTGTTTCTCCCGGTGGCCATGACTGGATGTCACCTCTAAGGGGCAGTGTGCGTGTGCAGTACGGGGCAGGAATAACCGGGCAGAGATAACATACTGCTGAGATCATTCTGCAGAGGCGAGTTGTTTTTCTGACTGAGAAACAAGACATCATATATAAAGTTGCTTTAAGGACCAGAATGACAAACATGCTGCATAACTAATGTAAAACCAGAAGAATGTCCAGCATTATTCCGAATATTTTATGAGGAATTTATTGCTGTTAATTGAAGGGGAGAGATTGATCGCTGAGGAATCTAGCTCATTACTTAACAAAACCTGGATAAATTGTGTGTCGCTTCTCTGTTCTGCTTAGCATTCTCCTCCAGAAGCCTTTCTGTTTATGGAAAAGAAAATATTTCAAACCAGATACAAAGTGATGCCCCAGGTCCCCTCCTCCCCCCATTCCCACATAAATAGATAATAAAATGGAGACAGGCAGGCAATAATTCTCTCTCTCCTTTCTTTTCCTTTTCTTTCTGGCTCCCCAAGCAAGGGGGTCAGAAGCAGGGGGAGAGAGGAACCCCTGTGCTATGCCCCATCTTCCGTTCTCCCTGGACTTCCCATGGCTGCATGCAGCAGAGGATGAGGATTGCGGGAGCAGTGGGCTGCAGCACTGATGTGCCGAGGAGCCCTGCCAGCAATCGATCCAGTGGTGGGAGTCACCTCGGTGCAACTGTGCTCAGGGCCTGATTCGCACCAGCAGGACGGTTTTGATAACGAGGATGCCTACGTGAGGTGCTTTAAAAGGTCTTGGCTGTTAATTTGGTAGGGAAAGAAGCAGAGGAAGGTGAAAAGCCAGTGCAGTGCGCTAGGTTTTTACCTTCCTATTTTCAATTTAGATGTAGTCTCCAGCCCTTTGAATAGATGCCTGTAATGAGCTGGCTGAAAACGGAAATAATACCAGAATTAAAATAAAACAAGACTAACTTGGACGTGCACAGGGATGCTGATTATACCCAGTCCACCGCAGCCACTTCTGCTGCCTTTGTAATATTCATTTTCCAGTTATCAGCACCAGGCCAGGGAAATTAAAGGACATTACATAGATTTTAGAGCCTGACCTTGCTTTCTTCATGTGGAAGTTGAGGAGAGGCAGCTGAGCACCGCTGAATCCATCTCAGCAACAACAGAAACTTTTTTTTTTTACCTGGAATTGCTAATTCATCAAAATTTAACTGTAGTTTCAGGGAACCCTTCCTTTCCCCACCTGTTGGTCACTGAAGCACTGCTTACACTTCGCAGCATTCATGTTTTGTAAGATCCTCCATCTATCACCAGGGGCTCCCAGTGCTACGCAGGGCACCACATTGCAAAGAGAACTGTAGCATCCTTTTAAATGGCATAGGATTATTGTTTAGATTTATCAGTTATAGTTCATTAGCATCTACTTGTTAAAACATTCAGGACATAACTGTTTGTCTGGATGAATGTATGTAAAGTTTAGTTATGGGTAAATTATTGAGGGTCTATTTTCTTATCTTTTTTTTAAAATTTCCATAGGACTGCAATGAAGCTCGGGCCTAATTAAGTATGGAATTTTTTTTTTTTTATCTGTGCCTTAGTTATTGCAAAGACAGTTCAAGGGTCATAAGGGAGAACAGCCTAATAAGAAGAAATCAAAGTCCCAGGTAGTTTTTCAAAATTATTCACCTGTTTCGTTTCTGCAAAACGTTCTTACAAATGTATCAAAAAATCATTGCATCTGAGCTGGCAGCACGTCTAGCTTCCTTCCATGCACCTTGAATGGTTTCTGAGAGATCCAGGGTGGAATCTGCCCCACAGAAGCTGCAAAATATCACCTGCTGGATCCTTTTGAACTTCATGGCTGGGATGAGGTAGGGGAGCTGGTCACTGACTGGGAAGGCAGCGTGGCTCCCTGCCTTGTCTGGCTTCTCCTCCCCACCTCAAGTGTTCCCAGTACAGACGAGTCCACAGGCATTGCTGTCTGTGCCTGGGAGCAGTCCTCAAGTGCCTCAGGATCCTTGAATGGCTTCTTAGTTCTGATACCTGTCCATCAGCTATGCACAGACCCCCAGAACAGCAGCCCTGGGTGTCTGGCAGACTGAATTGTACAAATTTTTGAGCAGAGATGCTGCATTAGACAGCTAAGTTTGTCTTCATTCTCACAGTTGGCTGTGAATCCTGCCCCAGCTGCTTCATGATAGAACCACAACGCTGGCATCATACTGTATTTTTTAGGAATAGGATTAGACAGATGGTTACAAGGTTACAAATAATTTGAACTTTTGAAAGTGAACTTCCTTTTTTTCTAGGGGCCTAGTGCTGGAGAAAACAGGCTATTCATGACCTGATATTAAGATCTTCTTTTGCCAAGTGATGCAAAGGTTAGATAATGCTGCTTGTGTAGTGTGTGGGGCTGAGCCAAAGCACTGCCATGGAAAATCCTGTTCCTTCTGGCTCAGCAGTGGGAACACACTGCCTCACTTAGGAAGTTGCTGAGGGTCAGGCTAGTCGCAAGTGGTCAGCTACAGGTCAGTGTTTGTGCCTCTCTTTGCATGTCTCTGCACATCCCTCAGGTCCATTTGTCTCACGTCTATCAGGATGGCCCTTCTTTGTCCTTGTACATTTGCAGACAGTGACACAGAGCTGTGATATTCCCTTCCTCCACCTCCTCTTAGTGTTGAAATTGAGAGAATTGTAACAGTGGCTTCCAGCAGAGAACAGGAATCAAGAGCAAGGACTGAACCCTCACATGTATTCATGACCATGCACACTTTTATGGACCCAATAGTACTGTCAAGCATTTCATGGGGCTTTCTATCAAGGACACTATATAACAATACGTTGTATTGTACTGCACTTTCAGTGAATATATGAGGTAATTGGTGTGCAGTTCCCTGGACTAATACTGGAAGACAGGCACCTGTAGACAGAGAAAATGAAGTTTAAAAATCTCTTTGCTGACTACTTTCCCTTGGCTGGGAGAGTAAAGCACAGTCAGTAGCAGCCGTGGGTCACATACTCTTAACCCTCCTTGAGCTGGGTCACATCCCACTGCTTCCTCCCCGTCTTACAAGGATGGAGCTGGGGAATGGTTAATGAAGGAGTGTAGGGAGAGGTGTATGCCTATCGCCTCCTGACTAAGACCCACAAGAATTGGCTTGGCCCCTTCCTGAAGAGCAGAGCTGAGATATAAGGCCCAGGCTGCTGGGGGCTTGGCATGCACAGGGCCAGGTGAGTGAGAAGTCCCTACCATGTGAAGACATAGCCCAGACTACTGGAAATGGCTGCTCCTGAGCAGGATGGCTCCATTGGAAGCTCTGCTTCCAATACATAGGGCTGTGAAACATGTACTGCTGCAGCAGTTCTGGAGTACTTAAGGAGCAGATGTGCCACATATTCAGCTCTCCCTCCCTGAGCCATTTCCCCAAGGCCATGGTGGGTAGCACAGGGGACATGGGCTGCAGGGACAGAGCCCCCCACAGAGATGTCTCTGTAGCTATGTACACAGGTGGTGCTCACCACAAGAGCCAGAACTCTCTCTCGCGCTACAAGGCCTTGTCCACTTACTGCCACAGGCACCTTGCCTGCTTAGGTTAGCTCCTCCAGGCAAGGCGTAAGCCCTTCTTGAACCCAGCCTGTGGTGGGGTACATGGCTGGGAGCTTGCCTGCTGCTGAAGCACTGGGCATGGGCTATGGCTAGGGGAAATGTAGTATATTTTCCTTTTTGTTCCTCCTCACTTTGTGAACCATCACAGAACCACTTCTTTAGGTGCTGAGTTCAAAACACCAGTAGTGTGATTAGGTTGAGTCACCCTTTCATATATGTGTCTTTATTATTGTTTCTAACATTTACACGCTTAACTGCGAACAATAATATTTATAGGGAGTGTGTCCATCTGTACATAAATACTGCTGGTGCTATGCCTAGGGACAACCATTTGCTAGGCAACAGGACTTTAAAGATGTAGTCAGTGTATAAAAGCCCACCCATGGTGATTTATATCCTGACTTAATCTGCACAGGAGAAGACAATGCTGGCAATTCTGTCATGTCTTCTGTGGCTGAATAGCAGCTTGCAGAGCCATAGCACTGTGTACCCATGGTAAAACTACTCAAGACAATCTGTCACCTATTGCTGACAGGGCTGGTTTGGGGTTCACATCTCATGCATGGGAATGTCAACTTGCACATCACTGGAGATCCCAGAGCTCTATTTCCACCATACTGCATATGCCAGCCACCGAGAAAGCCACCCTCTGGCCAAGTAATAGAGCCGGTAAAAAGCACAGAGAAAAGCAACTCAGAAAGGAGACCTGTGACTCACAGAGATTTTTCCCTCAATACAACAGTGGAAAAAGCAGCAGCATGATTTTTGAAGAAACATACTGAGAAAAAATGAAAAGTTTCAGTGGACATTCCCCCCCAGGTCTAGCACTTCATGGCAGAGCAAGAAGAGACTGTAAACAAGGACCATCTTTGTAGTCTGCTTTTGTAGCACAAACACTACTGTTTAAATAGTTAGTTAGTTTGACCTTTCTTCTGGGTTCTACTCTAAAGCAAATGCTCCTGGTAGGCTAGGTGAAGCAGTAAGCAGAAGAAAGTCTGTTTGCCAATCTGCCTTTCTATAACAAGGTTGTGTAGTTACCCACTAGCAGTATAGCAACTACGCTGTAACGAGGAAGAATATGTAAATAATACTTGGAATTTTTTAAGAGGGCTCAGTATTACAGTCTAAACCTCTCTGTACACCCTATTGACTGTCACACTCTTCCAAGTTATTGCTTAAGCATATCTGAAGACAAATGTTTTATATTAATTTTAATTTCCCTTAAATTGTCTTATTTCATGCTCTTGAGCAAACGAATCCACTGAATCAAGGGCAATTCTTTCTGTTAGGCCGCTCATCATGCTCATTATTCATTTTCGAAGGGCTGAAAATTTTTTGTATAACTTCATGATTCTATCGCTTGCCATACTCCTTGTAAATGTGATCTTTTTTTGTTTGTTTGTTTGTTTTGTTTGTTTTTTTGTTTGTTTTTTTTTAGTCCAACATTGTATGCAATGAGGTTGGGTGCTGCTTGAATGCTGCCAGCATAGCAAAGGAAGATATAGATCAGTTCAAGCCAAATCTGGAATGAATCTTGAGTCCGTGTTAGTGGGAAGTATGCTCTAGGACTGCACTGGAGATAGGGAAGCCAGCACATAAGCTCCTAGTGCCTGCCCAGAAACTGCACACTGTCTGCAACGAACTTTGTGAAGATTTTCTCAGCAGAATAAAACTGAAGTCAAAATCTGTTGCTGGGCAGAACAGCTGTTCTGGGCAGAGCTGTGATGTTCTGGGAGGTAGGGCTGTTTTGCTGGGAGTCTGGAAGACCAGTTCCAACAGAACTGAGTCTTTTTAACCTTAGTATTTGGGAAAAGACTAATCTGGAACAACAGGTTGCAAAGTATTTGCATGGATTATTACTATGTGCTAGAATATCTAATAGAGTATGCACTTGCTACATACCTGTAAGTGTCCCAGTGTTGGTCAACCAGTGGTCTCACTGGCTTTTCCCAATGCACCCATTCAAGGGACAAAGGAAAGGGTTCCATGCCAGGAGACCTGAAGCTGGTGGTCTGCCACATGTCATTACTGCAAAGCAGACAGTGGCACAGGGCACTTTGTGCCATCATCCAGCTGATCAGAGAAGCGCCCGGGAGCCTGGGGCTGCCTGCAAGCACCACAGCCACACAGATGTCCATGAAGGGCTCTCCACAAGGTATTGCCCCTCAGGTGTGGAGGATCCTGGCCTGAGGGCTGACAGGAGGTCGGAGATGGGAGGGAGACCCAGCTGAGATTGAGCTACATTGTTTCCCTTGGAGGTAGGAAAACTACCGAAGAGCTAACCTTATTCCTTATCTTTTAAGTGAGACAGGATTGCATTTTCATTCTTGTAGACTATTCTTGCTTGTTCAAAATTGTTCATTCAACAGGAAAGTAAACAGCTCTCTGAGCTGTACTTCTCTCCTCCACTTCCTTGGCAAGAGAGACCTGTAAAAGAAGATAAATAACATGTCAAACATGGTCTGGAGAGGCTTCAGCAATTTCTGGCTTCTCCTGCCTGTCCTCCAGCTGCTGTGCCCCTTGTAACTTCAGTGGCTGCACACAAGCTCAGCCTGGCTGTGGTTTCACTCATCTGGATCAATGCTTCCAAATATTTTTCTGGTTTAACAGGCCCTGCCTAGGTCAGGACGTCAAGCCTCTCCTAACATGGACTGGGAAAAATGTATAGCAGCTATTTCTCCTCACTGCTATGAATAGAAACGTTATACCTACAAGTAAAAGGTTTCAGTTAAGGTTCTGGGTCAGAAACTATTTCTGTGTTTACTGAAGTCCCGTGTGCCGGCTTCGTCTGAGCATTGTCAGAAACTTCTATTGCTGGGGTTCCTTGGAAAGGCAGATCTAATGCTCTAACAGCATTAATCACATTTTTATGTGATGACTACTAGAACTCCTCTGCCAACATGTCCTGAAATTGCCTATATGAAAGAGAATTACATTCAAACAAACCTAAAAGGTTTCTGTTTTCAAAATAATTTTTCTGTTGTTTGTCAAAAATAAGCATATGAACAAAGCCCAATCATCTTGGTTCTCAAAGTGGTGGCCCACACCACACCTGCTGTTCTCTACCTTGCACCAGGCAGGCATCTTGCTCCCACGTGTAGAGCCATGTCCACACAGCAGGATCAGCCTGGAAGCAAGAGCAGTAGAGCACCAGGAGACTTAGGAAACAGCAGAGGTTCCAAAGAAGGGAAGCAGGAGGTATTTAAGCTACAAATGCCATTGAGGTATTTGAGAACAAATGTACTTTGGGTTGATTTTTTGCCAAGAACTTGAAACTTCCCAGAAGAAGATAAAGGGCAAGGTTGTTAAAAACTTCTGCAGGAAAAAGATTAATTCCAGTTCTTTCTAATGATTGCACTAAATGAATATGTTCCGATAACTTAATTACAGTTTGGAAAACGGATTGCAAGTTCTGATCAGGTGCTTTGCTATATACACCTTAAACACAAAATATTAAAATTAGTCAGCATTTTCTGAATTCCTAGGAATCCTCAAATAAGAGGCATTCTTGGTGTGTGATTGAAGATGTGGGACTGGATCTGGAGCTCTGAGTATGTCCTGAGTATGTCTGGTGATCCACACTTCTCCAAAGCTGCGTACTCACTGGTGTTAGCCTTGTGTGGTAACATTTGGTGACTCTTTTCCCTATCATCTCCCACAAGGAACAGCCTTCCCGCAATTGCAGTGGCTATAGATTTAAGGTTAACTTTTTAAGAGTGGCACAATAGATGTGGCTTCTCCATAAACTACATATTCATGATAAATAATGGCGTGGTGTGTAAATTTGTAGGAGTCCAGTTAACATCCTCCTCTCAGCTGTTCAGTGAATCTCATCCATTATAAGATTCTGCTTTCACTACAATGGGTAACTCCATTCACATCAGCTGAAGGAAACACATGCTATATTTATATTTCATATACATGCAAGGAAAACAAAATATCAGAACCAGTGTCAGCTGGGAGCAAAGATGTTGCCAGAAATTTAGAAGTGTCCATTTTTGTAAGGAAGCGAAGTAGGACACTTCAAGTATGCTGCATCATGAATCAAGCATTTTAAAGGAAGACAAGGTAGCCTTTTTTGGTGTGGACTTTTGTTGTTGTTGTTTTTTTGTCTGAGTAAATCTGATTCTCTTTAGCAGGCAGCTGTGAAGGAGAAGGATTTTTTTAAAACCCCTCATGCTGATTAAATTAAAAGCTTAATTTTTGGAGAAACATTTGATATGCAACCACTTGTACTTGAAAAAATTTCCATCTCATATGAACAAAACACAATCCTTTCCACAATTGGTTTATGGATTGATTACAGTACATCAAAATAAAGGCAAGTAGATTGATTCATAGCTGCTTGCATGTGTGTGCTTACAAGACACTTACTGCACGTGCATCTGCTGTTAGTATGATTTATAATAAAGCACTGATAGTATTAACTGTATGCAAGAAGCTTTGCATAGACAGGGACGCAACTCAGTTTATAAAATGACCAGGCACTGTCTAAAGAGAGGATGTGTTACATGGTGATGTGCTGGGCTGACCAGGACAGCTGGCCATGTGTTTCCTCTTAGCTGTAATTTCTGGGAGTTCTTTTTTAATGGGGATTCTACAATGATATGATTTGCTTGTGCTGCTCTGGAGGCAGGCTGGGTAATTTCTGGAAATTTTTCTTTCATGGTGGGGGGTGTCGGGGGAGGTTAGAAGGCTGGAAACTGAAGAATAGACCAAAAGGCAAGGTTGAAGGCTTGGAGGCAAATGCAAAAGGAGTCTCAACTGAGGTGGAAGAAGGTGGCACAACTGGTGAACTGTGCTGATTAAATAAACATCTCTGGCATGGTAAGTGATGCTAATAAGGACAGAGCATTCCTACAGCAAGATGTGAGACGCTTCGTAAGCGGGATTCTTTTAGAAACTGGTGTATGGATACAGCTGCTGGGAAGGTCACATATGCACAATCCAAGATTGCAGGTTATGTTTTCAGTCTGAGACTGATTACTAGAAAGCAGAAATTTCAGAATGAATCTAGGGGCTATTTTGGATGAACAAACAAATGTAAACTCAGTGTGAAACTGGGCTGTGAGGGCTGATGCAATCCTTGGGCAAGAAAGTAAAGGGATTAGTAGGGCTCTGGAGGGAATGACATCACTTCTTGATATGGGATTTCTGAGAGATCCCCTGAATTCTGTGTCCATGCTCATGCTCAGACATCCGGAAAGGATGCAGAGAAATTGTAAAGCAAAAGCAACTGAAGAAATGATTCACAGCCTCTCAAATTCTGCCTCATGATGAGAGTTATAAAGCTCTTTCAGATCTTTTCCAGCTTATCCATAAGAAGGTTAAGAAGTAATTAGATTGAGACATTAAGATAAACAAGCATTATTTGGGAGAACATTTCTGATGCTAATCTTCCACCTAGGAAGGAAAAGAGGACAGGCAAGGTACCAGGAAAAATAAATTACCCTATACCAGCTGTTCTGCAGGAGCTGTTTGTCCCCCCTCTGCAAGTGTATGTTTATCCCTCTTTCCCTGGAAGGCAGGCTTCCCTAATAAATCACCTCAACACTATTGTAGCTAGCTGCAGGTAGGAGCATGAATAGGGATGATTACCATGGGGAAGCTGACCTGCAGTAATTTTTTCCCTTGAGGCGAACTGCTCAAATGTTAAAGTCCATGGAGAGGCCCAAGGGCTGTCAGCTGAGTCTAGACACATTTGGATGAAAGATACGAAGCATTTATTTTTAACGGGGAGGGTTAAATCTTTAGGTCAAGCCGTCTAGGGATGTAGTGGGTTCTCCATTAGCTGCAGTCTTTTAATCAAGACGAGGTGTCTTTGTGAAAGACACACTCATCAAACAGAAGTTACAGGTTTGACATGGAAATTCCTGGGTGAAATTCTATGGCCCGTTAGGCTAAATGGCCATCATGAACCTTCCCTGGCCTTATGCTCCACTAATCTGTGAAAAATGAACACAGAGGTGTGCCGTTCAGGTTATGAAAAGGAAGGCCAAGAAGATGAGATTTGGTGAACTTGCTTAAAAGATGCTATGGAGAAGATTGCCTGTAAAGTGGCAGAGAGCTGGGTTTGGTTGTGGCAAATCTGGGCACATAGGAAGATACAACTGGCAGGGACCGTGCAATAGAGAGACAGGCAATTCTTGAAAGGGAGAAATGCACCCATACTGAAGGCAGTGTCACTGCCGATTTAGGGGACTAGGAGGGGAACTGATTTGCCCGTTCTGACAGGGAAGGAGGAGAGGGTAATTTGGGAAGAAAGGTAGGGTGAGACAGCCTGGGGGGAACACAGAGCCAGAAAGTGTGGGCAGTGAAAGGAGAAGTGAGAAGGCTGGGGAGGAGGCTTGGAGCTGGGCCCTGGAGTGCTCCACAGAGCCCGCACCTTCATCTGGCAGCGCACGCCTGGCTGCCCTGCCAGGATTACCTGACAGCGTAACACCCGTGCTGTGAGGAAAAAAATAGGTCTCTCACATGGTGTAAAAGCACCACATTCATTTTTAACCACTCCGTGTCCAAAAATAAACCATACAGTCATCCAATTCCGAAATACAAGATTGATGGCAAAATAGTTAGAACTCAGCAAGTTAGGTAATTTTGCACTGAATATAAATGAGACTTGCAAGATAAATGACATTTAGTGACATTAATTAACTGATTAAATTAAACCTGATATTTTAATCAGAATTTGTTTATGCTGAGCTCTGGATAAAAAGAAATGGAGTTTAACCTAGTTACTTTTAAAATTCTGGTTACCATAACAACTTGTAGTGATACCAATTAAAGGTGGTCTTTCCTTTATATTATTTTTAGAACCTGAGTTACTATAACAACAGAATGCTACTTCTGTTGCAAAGAGTTAAAATATGTTGTTGTTCTGTAAGAAACAATCAAAATACAAGTGGGATGCCAGGAATTAATACCCGGAATGGCTGCACAAACAGCATTTTTCAAACACCTCACTTGTGGCACAAGAGACTGATGGATCTTCTCCAGTGTGACAGGCTCAAGATGTTCCTTGGTTGCTCAAATCAGAAAGAGATTATTTATCAATTGGAGAAGAGTGGGGCTGTCAGGCACCAGAGGTATTACGAGCTGTCAGATCTGCAAGGAAAAACAGTGCAATAGCAAATAAATTCACTGCCAGGTCTTCCACGGGGCCGGCAGCTGAGTGTCTCAGAACCGAGGCAGTGACCCCACACTTTCTCCCCAGAGATCCCCGGTGGGAAAAGAAAAATGCTGACAGATCTTTTCAAGGGCTTTCTCTCTTTCCACTGTGCCTGCCCTCAGAGGTTGGTGCTAGCATCCTTCCCTCCTCGCTGTGCTCATCTCCTGAGGGGGGCTTCCTGCTTGCTAAGGTAACACCTGCTGAAAGAGGGCAGCCTTGGTCTGAGCTGTCTGCAGAGGAAACTGCATGGAGTTGGGCTCACAGCCCAGCCCCACAAGAACCTCCATGAGACAAAAGCATGCATGAGGTTATAAGCCAGACGAGTGACAGTAGTCAAGATGCACAAAGGACACCACAGATAAGCACTCATGTGTATTTGTGTGCACTCTCCACAAAGTTAGCTAAGTGCTTACACTTGTATTGCTATGATTCCAGGTCTGATTTTTAGGACTGTTCCTCCTTGTTTCCAAGGGGGACAAAACACTGACTAGAAAATAATGGTACATCCAGAGTTTGCACACCATTGTTTGCTTGCACCTTTTCCTGTCCACTGTCAGCTGTTGGGGAGTGTCATCTGCAGGGTCTGTGCAGATGGAGCTTTCCTCATTTTGAAGAGGTGCATCTTAGGGATCCCGTTTACTTGGTGGCCTCTACACACCTAGAAGCCCTAGAATCCGCACGGGGCTTCTGTTACTGCCTTCTGAGGGCAGGATGAAAGGCAGCTGTAGACATCTAGTGTTGTTCTGCTGTGACCTTTTGTCCAGGCAAAGATGTGCAGGCAACAGCCTGAGAGTAGGAGAGACAATCTTGCATTCCTGGTTTAATTGTGGTCCTCTTCCCTAATGAGATTTTAAGAGGAAAAAGAGGAGGAGGGTACGCAGGGGAATTTACATGTGTTTGTGTGTCTGGGGCTTATTTAATTAAAAGACAATAAAAATGTCAGCTGCTGTGGGTTGTGGTCTGGATCCCTTTCTATCACCCCCATCTCTCCTCCTTCTCCTTTTCAAAGCAAACAAATAACAGGGGGATAGGAAGAATGGAGGGTCATGACTGCTGCAAAATGCCAGCCTGGCTTATTTCTTCTGGATAATCTGTGAGGGGGTCAAGGCTGTTTCCTACTCTCAGCAAAAGCTCCAAAATCAAAGCGTTTGCCTGTTATGGTGGTTCACCAGGTGTGACATGGGGCAGCTTCCTCCCAAGGTCACTTACTCCTCTATTTGCAGCCACCTCTGAGCCAACACTGGCTGCTCTTTGCCACTGTTCTGGCACAGTTCCCACCTCCTTGGGTCCACTGCTGGATGTCTTCTTTGAATGGTCCTTGCCCATCCAGTCCCAAATAGGCTGGCAACCTGCCGCAGAGGCCAAGGCAGCATGAACTTGCCCAGAAAGGTTGCCTCTGAGCTCCTGCAGAAGTTTGAGTTTGCAGAAGGGCAAGAGGAAAGCTTTATACATACCTCTTTTCCCCATGATTGCCTTGTGTTAGCTCCCTAGCTGGGCCATACTGAACCTGTGACTCTACAAGCAATTGTATTTCTTGAAGAGCAAATGAAGAAAAGTATCATCTCAGGCTTCTTTTTCCAGCTGCTTGTTGTTCACTTTGCAAGCCTACCTCCTGTCTAGTTTGTGTTGTGAGGAGGAAGGTGCTGTGAGGATGGCTGAGGGCAGAGATTTAGTGCCAGATACAACTATCTTGTGACCCAGCACTCACCCAAGGTGCTTGGAGACTCAAGGAAAACCCCGTGGTCAAGTGTGCCTCCTTTTTGTCTGAGTGTGCTGTTTCTGCCCAAAGCTGGGTACTCTGACCTGGCTCCTGACAGCTCAAGTCACTGGCAAACTGCTGTGGTAAATGTGGCTCTGATACGTGATTGTGGCTCCACACAGAAGAGCTGACCGACTTGTCCTGATGGTGATAGCAATAAAGCTCATAATGTTAATTCGTGTGAATCCCTTCTGTATCAGATCTTGCAAGGTGCTAATCTCCTTGATTCTTGCATGCCTTTCCTTTTGCATCTACTCATCAGCTCCTAGGAAAACCAGCTGTATTGAGAGCATGGATCGTTTTACTGCTGCAAAAAAGAAATAGCACAAGAAGAGGAAAATAAATGGATTGACAAGCGAGATGAATAAATGTTCCTCTTGCCTGCACTGTACAGAGGTGTTTGACACACCAAATTATGACATAACTGTAAGAGTAATGGTTGCAGCTGTTGCCTTTGTAAAATGATCTGCAATATCACATGCTAATAAGTAAGACAACATGTCTAAGTCATTTTGCACAGTGCCAGAAGACTAATCCTATGCCATGCATGCGGAGTGCCAAAAGTGGTCATATCACAGCAGTGGGATCAGTCCTGGAATAATCACATCCTTAGGAAAAAATCCTGTGTGTAACACAATGAAATCCCACTTAAACAAGTCAACCTTTTGAATCTATTACAGCAGCATCCCCAGAGTACTGCTACTGTGGCATGCTTCTAGCACAGAATGGAACACTCATGTGAAAATGAAGACAGGAGCAGAATATTCACTCTTGTAAAAATAGGCTGCATTTGGGAATCTAATGGGGAGAGAGACAAATCTGCAATTGTCATGATGAGGATAGCAAAACCTCAAAATATGTAGGCAACTAATATGTCAGCCCGGCTCTGCACTCCTAATCCATCCATACCGAACTTCCCTTGTCTTCTGCGGGAGCATTCTTTGAGCTAAGATGGAGGATCATCCTCCTAATCTACAGAAGTTCAAGCCCTTACTGCATTTTCTAATCCATACATTCATCCTGAATAGGAACAGGATGTCAGAAAGTCCCAAGGCAGCTTTGTAATCTCATCCTTGAGACATACAAAACCTGGATTTCTTTCCCCCCGTGTACTTTGTGTTAACTCTAAACATTGCCTTTGAAAGGTGTGCATCACAGACAGATAAGATTTTCCTAATAGCGGGGACTTAATGATTGCAGTATGTTAGGGCACCTGTGGGCTTCCAAATTGCAGCTGTTTTTTTGTATATCCATGCAGAGCGCTTTTCAAGTTTATCTACTCCTTGCTTCTCTTCCACAGAGTGGTATTCACTATACCTATGTGCTGTCACAGAGCAAAGGAGGAAGTTTATAAACAAGCCCACAGCATACTGGTCAGGCATCCTCAAGGTGTCTTAAACAGCTGCTGAGCTTTCCACTTCCAAGGAAAGCTGGGATCTGAGGTGGCTGGAGCCAGGCCATTTGTGTGATTCCTCTGCTTTTGCTGACAAGGGGAAAGCACAGCCTGGAGTATTTGCCTTGACAGATAGAAGTATGCAGCCACCATTACTTGGAGATCTGTCCTTTGCTTCTGGCTGCTGCCAGGCTGTTGGTTTAATGCATGGTAGTTCAGCTGTGTGGCAGCAGCAGCAAGAGAATACTGCCATGAAAAGTTTGCTGTACTCCCCTGCCGTACACCTCACCCATTCCTCTCCCAGTTCCAGACTGTGCAAACAGTGTCCTATCGCAGAGGAAACACACTTAGAGACTCTCAAAATTCCCTGGGATCAGCACCTGTACTAAAAATCCTATCCTTTGCTTCCCTTTACTTTGGTGCTCCTCACTTCTGGTTGATTTCAGTATAAGCTACACAGATCTGGACAGATCTCTAAGGCAGGAACCTTAGTAGGTTTTCCGCTCTGAGTACAGCCTCTGTGTCCATTGCCATAGCTGTAGGAATTTCACAGCCAATTCAGTTCTGTGACTAGTTAGGGGATTAATAAAATTTTCTTTCTTTTTCCCATCTGGTATCACCCAGCCTGTCCTAGTAGGGGCACACAGGGTATGAAGACAGGTGAGGCAAGTTTCCAAGGAAAGGAGCATGGAAGGCAGATGCATTCCTACAGATCTTCAGCACACACTGTTTTCAGAAAAGGTTTGATAGCCTGTTAGAAATGGATGGGTGACTCAGGACAGAACATTCCTGTTTTTGACAGTAGATGAGTTAACATGGAAGGAAGAATTGGCCAGTGGAAGTGAGAATGAACCAATGCTGGTGTACTGAGGCTGGGTTCTGGTGAACTCAACAGTGAGAGATTGGACTCTTTTGGAAGATGGCCTGGGGCTGAGAGGAGCAGAGCCTCACTGAGCTGCCCTGCAGGTCTGAGCCTCTCCCTGCTGAGATAATCTCTGCCAGAGTCAAACCAGCCTTTGTGAATGCCCTGCAGTTGTTTAAGCCAGGCTCTTCCCAGAAGCTTATTTCTTCTGCCCAAAGCTGCTTTTCTAGCAGTTGGGTAGGGCGATGAGCCATAGCCTTCCCATAACAAGGGGGACAGAGCTCCATATCACAAGATACTTTTTCGTATAAACAGCTCTGCCACCTCTGCTGGAACAAAATGATCCGTGAAAAAAAAAAAAAAGAAGCAGTGATGGTATTTTACACAGCCCCTTTTATGAGGGATTATTCATGAGATTATTCATCCTGCTTGTGAAGCCAGGGCATTCTCCACATCTCATCTCACCACTGTTTTTTCCTTGCTTATGCAAAAGTGAAGGAAGGCTCCGCACCCAGGCAGATATGACATGTTTGCCCAATGAGTCACACAAACTCTTTTTTGCCCAATCAGCTCCTGAATAATCAATGCAGCTGCCTAGATTATGGCGGCCATCTCAGGCCTCTTACTAGTCTTACTGTTGAGATGATTTTATTCCAGAAATTCCCCCAAACAGATGGCCTCTGCAGACCAGAAGTCCTATAAATGCATTGGAAGTATGTTAATCGGTTTTGCATGCAGTAAATAGAATTTATTCAGGATGGAACATTTCGTGGTTTAGTCACTGAAAACAGCTTGAAATTATTTATTGGAGAAGAATTTTGTTTAAGGGCCAGAACAATGGCTGAGAAAGATCAGATCATTTTCCAAAGCAAATAAATCTATCCATACGGATTTTCTTTATTCCTATCCCTCTTTCCCTCATTACTCATTTTTCTGTCACTTTGTCCTGTTGTCTTGATTTACCATAGCTTTTCCCAAAGCAAATTTGCTAAGAGAATGTCAGCTAATTAATTATTGTTTCAGCATCATTTTTATTCCAGACCTTTGACCCCTTGGCAGCTCTGCAAAGCATTCTGATGCATTCCACATTTGCTTAGCAAATATTTCTTTCAAACAATGTACTGAGAAACATGGGAATGAATGCATTGTCTTAAAAAAAAAAAGGGTAAAAGGGAGATAGGGAGATGGAAAACCCAGACCAAAGTTGCTAATCAGATCAATACATAAAGTCCCAAGAAAAAATGGAGTGATAGGCTCCATGCTTACTACATGGCAGAAAGGAACACGTCAAGACATATTACTCTGCTATTTTTAATAGTTCACTTTCTTTTATTGGCTTTTATTCCTTGGTTCCCCATGTGAGTGCACACGCTCCCTCTGGAGCGCAGTCATTTATCTCGCCTTGGTGAGGAGGGATCATTCCTTGCTACAGCGCAGCACTGTGAATTGCAGCAACTGCGATGCATCTGGCATTCACCATTTGAGGCATAATGGGTGTCCCTCTGCTGCTGGCCTTTGCCTGAAACTGGGACAGAGAGCTAGATGCCAGGATGGAGCTCTTCTCCTGTAGGGCCCGGGGGCAACAGTCCTGCAGTCATGGAGATACTGGGGCCAGGAAAGAGAGAACAATCCAGTCATCCACTTTCACAGGGCCTCACGCCCATCCTTGGGTGTCTGAGCCTCACTTCATGTCTCTGACATAGTTTAATAAGTGAGGCACCTCTCAAAAGCCTCCAGTGATCTGAAGAAGGCTCTGAGTGATGGAAAGTAGGAGGCACCAAGCCGTGACATTGATGTCTGTCCAAAAGCATATCACAGGAAAAGTCCCTATTTCTTTCTTGAAAGGAACGTATGCCCTGGCTGTGTTTCACCCAGAGGAATGACCTGGTGCCTCTCCAGCTCTCCTCCAGCTGCTGGTCCTGCATCCAACGTCATACCATCAAGTAGTTGTCCTGTCCTGCTCCCAGACCATCTCAGATCATTGTAACTGGTACTTCAGTCTTGTTAGCCAGGTTGATTAACTTGACTAGATCTGATTAAGGAAGCTCCTCAGAAATCTGGTGCACTTGGGACCACCTCACCTGCCCGCTTTCAGCAGACGCTGTGCCCTTGAAGTGCCTCCAGCTGTCCCCTAGCAAGCTGTGACTATTTTCTGCTTCAATTTTTGGGGGGAGTTGGTAAAGAAGGAGGCACAAAAATACACAACAAGATCTCAGTGGCTGCACACAGTGGTCAGGCAGTATGCAAGGAGCAGCATCAGCCAAAGCACAGGGCTCTGAGCCAAGCTTTCTGGATCCTTTTTGTCAGTTCTCCTACACATTTCCTGGAGGACTTTGAAGGAATCATTTAAGCTAAATTGGGCATTTGCCTCCAAAAGAGCAACTAAAGTAGCTTGATTTTCAGAGGTGATGAAAGCTTACAGCTTCTGTTCAAAACAGAAGAGTTGTGTGTTGTTTTACCCATAAGGAAGTGTCTGCCCTCAGAGCCCCACTGCCTCATATGGTCTGCATCTCTCCTGCCTTGCTCCACACAGCTGCAGACCGAGGGGAGCAGCAGCTAGCTTACAGGGCTCAGAGAGAGTTAACTTGGTAATGTTTGCACGAAGCTCAGATGGAAGGCACTATATAAATGCAAAGTATTATTTCATGAAGATCAGTTAGTAGCACTTCATCATTTCAAATGGCACCAATTATACACAATGTACATTGATATATACACTCTCTTTTCATAAAGTGCTGCTGCATTTGATTCAAACTTATTTGCAGTCTGATAACTACACAGATATTAATAATGCCAAGAAGAAGAGAGTTTTGCATAGTTTATCATTTGTAGAATTATTTTCCGCAGAATTATTTTGGTTTTCACCAAATGCCAGATTCACTGGTCTGTGCACTGCCCTGTGCATGGTCTGTGTGCTGCTCCAGTGACACAAAGCAGCTGTAAACCCTTGTGTCTGTTTTGTGTCACTAAAGAAGGGGTGAAATAGCCCAGATATGTTTGCCAGTGAGTCTGGCTCCGGGCAGGTACAGAATGTGCGTAGTGAAACTGGACAGGTTCGCTACAACCTTTTAAGCAGACTTATTCTTCCCTGCAGAAGTAACTAAAGCCCTCTGTAAATATAAAACCTCAACAGATGTTACAACTTAAGACCAAGCACACAACATCCTATCTATTGTCAGTGTACAACAGCATAATTTACCCAGCTTCAATGAAAATTTCAAGGCATGCTCCCCCCTCTACAAAAAATAAACATTGTTCCTGTATCTTTGACAGTCCTTTCTTATTCAGGCTGTGCATAATTACCAAATTCATACAGCTGAACTTGGAGCAGTGTGCAGTTTTGTACACCCAACATTAGTTTGTCTGACAAAACACTGGAAGGCAAACCATGAATTTTCTTTCATGCTCTCAGCTCCATCTCTGTGAGTTGTATCTCTATTCCCTCATCCCATTCTCAGCTGTTGCAGTTTTTTAGAAGACTGTCAATATTTGGTGCTTTGTCTTTTTGTCCCCCGGCTGGCACGCTGCTGAGAAAAAAACACACTCAGGTATCATGGTTGTCAATGGCAGCTTGTGAACTGGAGCTGATGTGACCCAGTGACTTCTGTATGGACACACGGGTAGGCCTCAATCACGTGAATTTAAGACATATCCTCCACTATGCTCACAGCCTTTAGAATGTGGTTGAACAGCACCTGGTGACAGAAGTGAACTAATCCTGCAAGTCACCTGTTAGCATATCGCTTTGGTCAAGAGTCCTAGACCTATGTCTTCCCTTAAGGGGCAGGGATATGACCAGAATGGGTTTGAGGGCAGGAGGCAAGCCACCACTCTGCCGCTTACTTTTTGACTCTCTGCTGGCCCAGAAATAGCTGCCTTTGACCCAGACCATGGGTTCAGGTGACCCAACTCATGGCACCTGTGCTCTTTTGGCCTTTCCACTTGCTGGATGTCCCCCTGAGCTCCACCTAAGCAGCACGTAGTGACAGAAGCAGAGAATCCTCTGCCTGCTGGGGTGACTGGCCATGCAACAAGCCTGAGCCACAGGCAACAGCTGCAGCTGTGCTGGATGAGGGAGGTAAGCAGCCTGGAGAGAACTCAGTGTCCTGTAAGTCACACACAGCTTGTGCAACCATGCACCACCCCTGCTAGTGCTGGAGGCAGTGAGAAGATGATGATCACACATCTTCTCTGGAAGTCTTTGACTCTGCGTTCTTAAGGACGCAGGCAGCAAGTGCAGAGGGCATTGGCACCCTGCTGATACGAATTTGCAGTTCGCTTGAGCTCAGTTTCAAAAAAGCTTTTCATTTGAGTACATAACATACTGACTTCCTTCTACCTCACTTGCAATTTAAGAAAAATTTTCACAGCTTTGCAGCCTCTCACGGTGGTCCAAACAGTCCTGGGCTTCAGGAAATATTTGGGAATATAAAAAGCAATTATATTTTCATCTGATGAAATTCACACTGGAATTCTGCTTCCAGGAGTAAATCTGCCATGGTTTCTAGGAATGGCACAGGCAGCTGCACCTTCCCCAGGGTGGGCCACCTGTGCTTACTTCATGCTGGGAAGCGGAGGCATGGTTGGCTTCAGGAGCCTGTGCAGGGTAGAGTGGCTGCAGTGGCATTTGCAGATGTTCAGTATCTTCTGATTCCTTGCTACTGAAAAAGGAGTACTCAGCACAGGTGTGAAATCAGTTCTGTCCGCACATTCACAGCATCTTTCTGTGACTTCTTTTTTGGTCCATATGGATGTACTGCATCTCTAAGCACTATATACTGAACAGCTTGTAGGCAAAAGCATATCAGAAGAGAGAGGGAATGATGTGGAAAGTTCATTCTTCGGGCCTTCCCTTCCAGTGAACTATAATGTAACTCAGATGTAGAAAATAAATATATAACTTTGGTGCTGATTTTAATGGATACATTTCCACACAAACTCATAATGCTCAACACTCACTTCCTTAAAAGAAGACCAGTGTGGTAACTGAAATATTATAGCACATAGTAGTGAATAAAAATGCTTGTGCTTTGTTTGCTTATTACAAACTGATGAAGCCAATCCTATTAGTGTGCTTCCAATCCTTTAATGAAGCTACTGCACGCAGAGTTTTAGTAGGAGGCACTTGATGCATTTCAAAACAGAGACCTTTTTGTTGGGCAAGGCTCAGAAGCAGGGGCCTTTAGTACTGAGTTAAAGCAGTCATTCCCATGGGAAGCACTGAAGCAACAATTTGTATTTTTTTTCTACCTGGTGCTGGCTGCAAAAGGACCAGCAGCCATCCAGGCTTAGCCACAAACAGCTGCAGCCATTCAAGATGCAAGGAGGCTGCAGCTGCTTGTTCCTGCCTCAGCTGGATTTCAGCAGGAGGGAGCAGAGGACTGGAGGCTGTGCAGGAAGACATCATCTCCTGTTCTGCTTCCATGCTTAAGACCTTAATAGGCAGCAAGTGCAGTTTGTCTAAATTCCACCCCCACATCAGTAATTTTGGCAACACAGTTGTAACAATTGGTTGGTGACTGTGCAAAACGAGGAAAAGTCAACAGGCTTGAGGTGAGGAGCACCTTAATTTATATCTGAAAAACAGTGTGTGCAATGCAGAATGGGTTATAAGCAGGCTAGGGTGCCAGGGTAGATGCTTTTGTCTTCAGTTCCTCAATAGCCACAAGCTGCATCTTTGGCAGCTAACTAAATGACTTGCCAGACATGTTCCCTGTTCAGGCTGAAGCTTGGCCTTCCAGGCACAACCTCTGTGGGAATAGGAACAAGAAGGAACAATGTCCTTGTTATTTTCAGCAACAGTAGGACTTCTTAGAAATGTAAGGAATTGTGGCAGGACATTTGGTGGACCAAGAACAAAATTAGTGCACACACGGCTCATTTCTCAGGCTTTAATTCTTTTCTTCTTTAATTGAACTTACTGCGGTTTCCCTTTATTTGGATAAAGCTTCAGATGTGCTAGCTTGAATGATGCAATGTGATATTCCTGGGATTCAGAGAAGACTGTGGGATTCTCATAAGTATTTTAAGTTGAATCTTAATGGGAAAGGTGGCATGGATTGTCACACAAATGGAAATTGCCATGGCTACCAGCAGTGCTAATCCAATGCCTTGACTGACTAATCCTGACCTCATTGTGCTCAGTAAAGAACTAAGCAAAGATTTCTGCAGGTTGGTTGGTTTTCCAGCTATGATACCAGCAGCTATCTAACCCGATACAGCTTGAGGAATTTGCATGGATAATGGGCATGGATTGAACAGCGTCCCAGAAAGCCACTTTTATAAATAATGCCTTTTGAAGATCACTAACAGAGTACAGCATAGGGCTAGCTCATCAGAGCTCTGGGATGAAATGGTGATCTTATGCTCTCCTCTTTCATTCCATAGCTCAGGGACAAGATCTACATACCAATTAGTACATCTACTATCAAGTTAATGAAATTAAACAACCCCCTGGAGTCAGCCAACATAACTCCTGAATTTGCTGCTTCGTTAGTGGATCTTTTGTTCTGATCTTGCTCCTTTATCTCCAAGAGATCCAGAACTAGAAATTTACTAGCCAAAGAGGAATTTTAAAGCAGGGAATTTGGAAAAGGTGCAGGTGAAACCTAAAATCCAAGCAGCTGAAGGGGATTGCAACTGCTCCCTCGGTTTACATGGTGAAGTCCTGTATAGTGCTGTGTGTGTGCAAGTGCAGAGAAGAAAATGATGAGCAGGGGAGGGAATGCAAGCAGCAACGAGACTACTGCTGTGCAGAGGCCAAACAGCTTATCCACAGCAGCAGGAGTTAGGCCAAAGCTGGCTCTGCGAGGCTCAGATGTTCTTCTGCATTCTGCCAATACACTCCGAAACCAGCGTCTCTTCTGGGAGACAGTCCATGCAACTGCATTCCCCTGGACTCCAGGTTGAGGAAGACAGTCCCAGCAAGCCCTGTGTGCTCCCAGAATCCCTCAAGGGCTACAGGAAGGCTGTAACAAAAGCATTTGCCTGGCTGCCTCAGCCGTTTACACGGGAATTAATTTCACATGTATTGTGGGACTCCTTTAGTTTCATATCTCAGTCATGCCGACTGCCACGCACTGGCTCTGCTCAGAGATGGCCTCTGCTGTCCCCAGTCTTTGAATTTGTGCAATTTCCATTTCCCTCTTTCACTTTAAAGCACAGCACCGGTGTGCAGGCTGCAAATGAATCAGAACACATCGATAACACAGGCAGAGAGATCCTACACAAAATAAAGTCTTTCACTTCAGATGAGCCCTAAACACTGTTCTGTAAAACATTCCTTACCAAAATGCTCCCTCCCTTGCCTTTCACTTCTCAGATTACCCTTCTTGCATTAACAACCTTGGAAAGAAGTTGGGAGTTGCACTGTATTCAGAAGCCCCACGTTCTGGCAAAATGCAAAAGGGAAATGAAATTCAAACATTTCCCTCACATTCCTGGTTAGCAATGGAGCCTTTCACCTGCTCCCTTCTCCTTACCCAGGGCTGCCAATACTCTTGTGCTGAAAGACAGTGCCCAGGTTCTCTGCATCACAGATAACACATGAGTTAAGACTTCAGGAAACTTTAAGTAAAGTGTAGGGATGAATGATCAAGTTCCCTGCGTGCTGATGATTGATTCCTCATGAACACGTCAAGGTTCCTTCCAAGTCCGCATAGGACCTATTCTCTGTAGCACTCCTAGAATGTTGACAAAAATAAAAAATGAAATTATCTGCTGTCTCAGTTTCTTCAGACCAGTCCAGTGTGTTAATCCCAAAGTTATCTCTAACTTACATCATATTCCTCCATTTTCATGTACCTCCTTTGGCTACTTCCATGGCTGGAAAATAAAGTCTGTCTCTGAAGTCAGCCAACTCGGGCTATTACTATGTAGATGAAAATGAGGATGTGCCCTTGGAAGCCGTTCCTTATCTTTTGGTAAATGTCCAACATTTCTGTGCAGAATGATCATGGTGTATTTAGTTTATGGATTTGTTTCTCTGTTTTTCCAGAAGACGAGGACCATGAGACCGGCCTGAGGCAGTCTACACAGGTCATGCAGGGGCAGCATGTCAACAGGCAGACATCTGAGCTACTGAAGCGACACGCGGAGGAAACACTGAGCATCTCACCAGGTATGGAGCAGACACAGGCTGCCTCTTTGTTCAACACATTTCTCAATGGCACTTTCATTTCTCTATATCCTTTTTTGTTAGCCTGAGGAGAGCCATCTCTGTGCTCAACTCCTGTCAGAAAAGATGAGCTATACTGCTGATTATTTGCTGCTGGGAAAGTCATTCTAGTGAATTGTAAGAGAAATCATCTGCCCAGGAGTGCTGTCAACTGCAAAACATACAGATCTAAAACAAAAATCCCAACACACCTTGACCAAACGTGATGATTTTAGATTGTAGGCAATTTCAAAGAGGCTTAAGGGTGAGGGTTCCAGTACCCACGGAAAATAATTTGGAACTGAGTGCTTAATTATATTATCTTATATGAAAATCCCAGCCAGCAAGTTGAGTTCTGTGCTTTGTTGGAATTATGCACAAATATACTTCAGTTTTAATGCCTGAAATACTTGAACATAATGGCCTAAACTATTCCTCTTACCTACCTCATATGCAAGTCCCTGGAATACAATCAGTTCCCAGGCCAGGGTGTGTGAGAGATGGAGTAGACCATCAAGGAAAACCTCTGCTCCTGCATCTGCACCACAGGCAGCCTGGTATGAATACCTCTTTGGTGGAATAGTGCCATTTGGTCGTGCTGTGAAATGCCAATTGTGGAGGAATAATTGGCGCAGTGAAAGCAGTCTTGGATGATACTTTAAATTGGTGTTGAATGGTTCTCTGAGCTCAGAACACAAGCTTTAGCATCTATTCTGAGCTTAATATGCAAGACCTCTTTTAAAACCAAAGGGGGAAGCCAAGGGAGAGGGTATGGTACAGCATGGTAAACCCACGAAACTGGAACAGATGGAGACCCATCCCAAATCACTAGCTAACACTTTGGGGTGGCTCAGGGAGCAGCTAACCACAGACTACCTGCATGCAACTTCTAGGCTTCCCAGGGACACTGTGAAGCACAAACAGTTTATGAAGACCAACTTTAAAGTAGTCCTTCACACTTTTTGCTGTGATTTTCTGCGTATACTGGAGTTAATGTGGGCTTGATTTTGGTATGTTTGATTTCTTGATATTTTTGTATACCATTCCTGAGTCTATGGTTCAGATGTGATTTTTTTGAGTTCTCAGAGCTCTTGGTGACTTCAAGTGAAGTTGTGACCACTCATCTCTTCTGAAAATCAAGTCCATCTTGTGTAAACATGTGGTTCTTTTTATTTGTTGCAAAGCTAAAAAGAAGTTTTGATAGAAAACAAGCTTTATATCTCTGCTTTAATACAGACAACATGTAGAATTGCCCTTGAGGCTTTGAATATATTTACATCCTTTCACAATTAACCCTAATGGGACAAATATGGCATTTTCTCTGCTCTGAGCTGATACATTCAAAGCTGCAAAACATCCACTGTTTAAATAGATCTCATTATATCAGCTACACCAAATCTCTCCTCTTTATATACAGAGGATTAGACTTCTTTTCACTGTCATGCAACATTAAAATAGGGAGGCATACACAAGGCTGACATGGATTTGACAAAAAATTAATGATTTGTACATCACTTTAATGCTTTAAATCTGCAATTCATGTATGCTAATTAGGTCATAATGGGGCTGTTTGAGAACAGAACTGTCATCAGACTGCTCTGGCAGCTTCTGGGAGCGGAGATACAGCTCTGCCTTCCACTGGTTGGCTCCTGGAGTCTGTGCTGTAACCTGGCAGATCTATGACACCATTTTTTTCTTGCACAATTGTTTCCTGGATGTGGTGCTTTAATCTATCAGAGTTATGATGGCATATCTCAAATAGCGAGCTCCTGGATCCTGCGATACATCCTGGTGGAAATGGCATACAGGCGCTATATCTCGGTGATTGATTCCTTGATTTTAAACTGTCACGCTCTATCTCACAGGGCAGCTGTCAGCTTCCCAGATGCATGAAGTTGTATTTATGCAGCATGCTATGAAATATATATGTATATATAACGATTTTATTTACAGATAAGTAAGGTTGTAAAACTTAGAAAAAAACAAAAGGGAATTCAAAAACACGTCTATATTTTATTTTTCATCTGAAAAGGTTGGCATATCTCTATGTTGCAGGAGAGCAAAACTGCTCCCTCATTCAGAGATCTCTTTAGTTTTGCACAAGTGTTGCAAAGACAAAAGCTGCCACAACAGAGAAAGAGAAAGCCAGAAAGCACCTTCACAAATGGGACAACAGGAAGCACATCTTGCAAAATGATAACAGTGCAGAGTATTGTGCTATGTGATAACACAACCTGCTCTGTTCGCTGACAGCTGTTCTTTACAGGTTCTAGCAAAACCCAAAGCTGCTTTACAGTTTGAACAAGTGTATTTTGTATAGGAAGACCACAAAGCATGCAGTAACAGAAGAGGAAGTTATGCTTTCCTGTGAGTTTCTTCAAGGGGAGTGTTGCAGTTGTCATAGGGCTGATCCAAGCCGCCTGAGGGCAACTTGAACTTTCAGTCAGCTCTGGATCACAAAGGAGTAATTTCAGGAGACATATCACAATCTTCGTTCCAGAAAACTGGAAGGAAAACTAAGCACAGATGAATGCTTAAAGAGTATGGGATTTGAACAGTCACTCCACAAGGAAATCTGGCAGCCATGACATAGTTAAAAAATCTGGGGAGCAACAGGCCTAGGTAGCTACTGGATTTTTCTGCCTGTGGGACCCATCTTTCTGATCTTTATTCCACGCATTTTCTTAGGTCTTGTTCTCATTCTTGTTTCTTCTCTCTCTGTGCACGCGCACGCACACACACACACGTTCACATATGGACATCCATTCACTTGTGTTTATAATCTGAGCTGTACTTGCGGTGTGCATGCATCCTCTATAGCTCATAAAATCCTATCTCATTAGGACATCTACTTGTCAGTTCTTTTCTTGGCCTATGTATCCCTACAGCAGTTTGCACATGTGTGGTGTTTGCATCACATTAACAATAATAAAAGTGTTCCTTGCCCTTTTCTAAATAGTTACTTTCAAGAAATATAAACGTAACTGTTTGTTTTCTTTCACATTTGGCATGGTCATATGTAGGAGAAGAAGCCCTCTTACAGGATATCTGTTCTATTGCACTAAGAAAGCACATTCAAAGCATACTGTCAAGGCAAAGCAGCCAGTTCAAAATCTAACTTTTCATGTACAATCAACAGCCCAAATGAAAATACAAAAGGTCTGCCGGGAGGCATGCCTTAGCCATGTGGTAGGCAGAGTGTCTGGGTACTTGCTGGATGATCTGAGAAGTGCTGACTTGGCAAACCTTGGAGCAGTGGCTCATTTTGACCACTCTGCAACACTTCTGTGCAAAATGATAATGTAGACAGTCTGGACTACAGAATAGCTGTAGGTTTTGCAGTGTGCTTCAGAGTCCCAACAGAGATTAAAGCTCTCCTGTGGTTGGTGCTGCATACTCATTGCATCATAAGAGACAATCCCCCTCCCAAAGCTTGCAGTCAAACAGACGAGGGATGAAAGAGAGAAGTAGATGAGGCACACAGAAGTGAAGTGATTTGCCTGAGGTCACACAGCAGGTCAGTGACAGAGCCAAGAATAAGAAGCCTTGCTACTTCTTGCCAGCGTGATATCCATTGCCTAAAGCCAGTGTACAGAATTACTCTCAGGCTGAAATGCTCTCAGTCTTCTGTAGGGCCACTGCCAGCAGTGGAGCACTGCTGTGCTTTTTGGAGTGCCGGATGTTACTATTTGCAAAGGAGCACTGCAATGCCTTCGTGGGGTGTGAGTACAGGGCACACAGTGTGTGTTTGTCTAGCTGCCCTGTCCTTGTCTCATCACTGATCTGACAGCCCTACTGCCACACCAGAGAGTAAGCACAGTCCTGGAACCAGAACCTGTGTGCACATACAATGTTCTCTGAAGGGTTCGAGTAATCCAGTGTTTGCCAACCATGTAACATAATGAGCATCCTTCCTCCTTTCCCCTTACCTGAACTAGCAGTTTTTTATTGGTTGGCAAAATGTCTTCCTCATTGTGTTGTTCTTTACTACTTATTCATGATGCAAAGCATATCTTTTTGCCCACAGCAGCCAGAGACTGCATGTGAACTTGAAATATGTGTGTTTAGGACCATCTTTCAAGAGGTTATATTAATGCCATTGTTAATCCAGATCAGAATTGTCTTCCCCGATGGGATAAAATAAATAAAGCCAAATGCCTCTGCAGCCTCATAGGTATAATTTAGCACAACACTGGGCAGGGCAGAGACAAGCTGCCTAATGACTTCTCCAGCTTTTGCTAGCTTTTCTCAATGAAGTCTTCTCCTGTCAGAACAAGCAGCTGGAGCCAGACCAAAGGAAGCAACAGGGAATTCAGATAGAAAGCATTTGTCACATGTGTGGTTCAGATTGCCTCTGACTAGCAAGCTGAGATTTTATGCATAACATAACTGATTTAAACTCCCTTCTCATTCTTGCTTACAAGTTGCACATGACTTGGTGCACCAGAGCAGAGGGGAAGTAAGTAATGACTACATGGAAAGTACAAGATTAAGAGAGGGCACTATGTGCTGAGGAGCAACCCTAACTGGAAAAGTGGGGTATATGCAATCTTGAGTTTGTGTTTGATTTGCTTTAGATAGAAATTCCCTTCCAAGTCTCCTGCTACAGGGCAGTAGGAACTTGTAAATTAGCACAGTAATGTGGGATCAATTTCTCCAGCAGTCCTTGTCCTGCTCACTGTTTCATGAGCAAACACACAGAGAGAAAGCGCCCAGCTTCCCAGCAAAAGGCTGCAGCTCTTTCCACAGGGATTTGGTGGTATTTGGTGAAGTTCACCAAGCAGGACAGGAAATCCATTGCTAAAGATACAGAGTATGAAAATACGGGATTTGCTTCAGTTCTTTTGACCTCAGTGTCATCACTGATATTCTCAGAGCACCCTCAGTGTCACATTATTTGAGGCAAAAGCTGAAGCCATCATTTCAAAAACTACTCTGATTCCTGGTGTCCAAGTGGAGATCTCCTGGGCCTGGGTTCCATGGGTACCCAAGCCCTACAGCTGCAGTTGCTCTCAGCAGTGGCTGCCTGAGACATCCACACTGAGCGCCCCTTAGCCTTGCTCTCCTGAACTTCCTGTGGGCCCGATTCCAACTCTTTTAGAAATGCCTTCCCAAAGCATTTCTACACCAAGGGCCTTTTCATATGCCTGACACTCTGCTTTCTCCTTCCTGTTTAGCTGCCTCCCATTTCTGCACCTCTGTCAAGCATCCTCCTCCATACGCATGTTGCTTGTCATCTTACTCAGAAAATGCAACTATAAAGCATAATTAGTATTAATGATGTGAGAGATTGAATTTCTTATTTGTATTAATTGCTGATTAATGCTTTAAATGTCTCTAGCACTTGCAAAGATTTTAAATTAGAAGTGTTCCTTTCTGCGGTATCTTCTTGGAGGGGGGCTCTCACTAACTGACACTGACTAACCCACAGCATGCCATGAGTTTGTTTATATGTTCAGGTCTGTTACTGCAAAACAGGGAAAACACTGACAGAGCTTGCTTAAGGGGGAAGAATTACTTCACAGCTATTGCTGCACTGAGGTATGTGTTTAGATTTAGAATAAGGAGCTAGAGGGGTTTCACATGAGCGGGCCCCTCGTTAGCATGGCCAGTCCTACAGGCTTGTGCAGGAGGATTTCAACTTTTGCTATATTTAGGTGTGTGTGTGCAAGGAAGTCAGTCTCCCTTCCTGTGATAAAAGAGCTCCCATAGGCTATCAAGAAGCAGCCTTTGGTTATGGTTTGACAGCTGGAGGAGGTACAGCTTTCCTATGTGTAGCTTTGACATAGTGCTTAAGCATTTGCTTTCCTTATGTGTGTCAGTGAATCATCTTATGAACAAACCAGTGTACTGCAGCTTCTCAGCCCAGCCCTGTGGATAGCAATGACAGATAAGGAGTCCAGCCAGTGACCTTCCTGGGAGGCAGAAGCAGTCACAGAGACCAGCACAAGAAATGTCTGTTTTTCTCAGAACCTGTCCCATGCATATGAATTTGAAATGTAGGACTGGGATTCTGCTGAGTATATCAATATACCTATCCCGCAGAAACACTTTCCTAAGGATAATACAGTGCCCATCAAAGGTACCTCTGAATTGCTTGAATTCATTCATAGTAGATGGTGTATTGGCACGGCTATTTCAAGAAGAGCAACCAAAGTGAAAACTCTTAGACTGGATAGGCCTGTACCTACATTGCTTCTAAGGCTGCTTTGCAGTTCAATTCAATTTCTGCATGCTGCTACTAGGCTGCAGGTCTCAGGTGGAAGAGGCAAATGCTCTGTTTCATGTTTCTCAGCTAGGCTGGTTTAAGAGGGTATCACCTCACAGTTATTTGTTGTTACACCACAGCAGTATGCAGCAGAGTTGGCAGAATAGAACATGTGCTGTCAGATGGTCAAGGTCACTCTGTGTGACACCTCTGGACCAAGATGCGAAATGGTGGTCCCTTCCAGCTGTTCCAGAGGTTCTCTTCAGAGCCCTGCATCTCTTCTGGAGGAGGGGCTGACCTTGGGAAAATATGTTTAAGATTTCCATGCAATACCATAAGCATTGAGTCCAAGGGTGAGGTTGCATTTGCTGGCTGTACCCCAGAGGGAGGGCAAGAGCCTTCAGGAAGGAGCAGTCTCTCACTTTCTGCTCCCAGCCAGGGCAGGAAGTGTGTAGGATCATGGATGCCATTGCAAGCAGCCATTCTCCACATAATTTTATGTTATCCTCATAAGAAGATCTATGACTTAAGGGAAAAAAAACACTCTTCTGTACCTTGTGTGCTAGTTGGGGGAGGAAGAAGTTAAGGGGGGAGTTTCACTCTGAGGATGCAGAGTGTAATCCAGAGCACTGCCTGCTTAACTGCCCTAAGAGGTGTGATCTCACTGGCAATCCATGCTCTCAGATTTTATATGAATGATGTTGCACTGAACCAAAATATTTAGCCAAGGTTTTTGTTTTGAAAGTGTATGTGGCCATTAATTTAGCTAGCTATCCAGTGACAGCTCAGTCTCTGTATTAGATTCGTGGTATTTCTGAGAAGACACTGAACTTTGACTTCAGTTAATCTAAAAAGAGTGTGTTTTTTTGGTTTGATTCAGGCCACTCATATAGAAAGAGAAGCCCCTGTTACTGGAAGTTGTGCATAGTTCCTTTATTTCCTCTCTGGAAAAAACAGGTTCTGACTGACCCTCCAGCATCTTGCAAAGGCATGTGTGAGGTGTGCTCCAGCAGTGGGCTGCCAGCATTGAGCTTCTGACAGCCTGTGCCACCTCTGTGCTATCTCACAGATGCAAGGTGGCCCTTTCCCTCTCGCTGTTCTGATTTTTCGCAAGGACTAAAACGATACATTTTCCAACCCATTTAACTTTGTACTTCACAGAACATTTTAAAATAGTGGGGTTTTGGCAAGCTTACAGTTTTTATGTTCAATAAATAAATCGTCTTATTTTTAAAGGCTTTTGATATCTGTAAATGCGACAAATGGACCAGAAACCATAGGCATACATGATATTTAACAACAGGAGTAGCACTCTATATATGTAGGCATATTTTAAGACAGTTAAGATCCCAAAATTCTTTATGTTGAGCCAAGCCCGGTCTTTCCCTCCAACCCATGGAACAGCTTTCCCCTGCCTCTCCTATGAGACTGGGCCCAAGGACACTGTTGAGACCTGCACCAGAGGAAACACAGCCCCAGTCCTCTGCATGGCCAAAGCTCTTCAGCCCCTCTGGGAGGGCTTCTGCCTGTGGGTCACAGCTTGTGGCTCAGGTATGTGTGTCCTGTCCCAGGTCACGTTCCTGCATCCCTGGTTGGATTCCTTAAAACAGTACACTGGTCCACAGGCCCTCAGCAATGCATGTGGGTTAAAACACCCTTTGTATAGGAAACTGTTAATCACAGCCTGAACCTCTGATTAACCATCTGAGGCAAGTGAGGGGTCAGCTGCGGGAGCACAGGTGAAGGTAATTCAGCTGTGCTCCCAGAAGGGGTGGAGCTTGACTCCACCTCTCCTAGATCCCATTTAAGGGCTGACCACCACTAAGGCAGCATCTCTTTTGGAGATTGCTCCTGTGTGGAGTTTCTTGTGGTGAGCATCCATCTTAGCTGTGAGCCTCAGAGTGGGTGAGTAGTTCTCCTATAATCTCTGGCTATTCATCTGTTACAATGCTGTGTAATAACAACTATACACCCTTTAACATGCACAGAGTTACGAGGGAATTAGAGCTGTCTGGAGTTCTCAGTCACGTATTTTTCTCCTCACTTGGCAGCAAGGAGAAACATACATTTACAATGAAGAGGAAGGAACAAATGGACTTTTTAGCAGTGTGTCTTGAGCTACTATGGTTGAATGTTGTCTGAAATCTTTGCCCTTCTCTTTGACAACTAAGAGAAGGAATAATTTCCATTGTTTCCCTAGAAGGTCCAGAGTATCACACAAACAGTTGTGGTTATACCAGCAGAGTGTACAAATCTTTATGGAAAGACAGGCTTCATTTGATGTGTTTTAAACTTGGCATGCAGCTTATGTCCACATAGCTTCTTTCTCACCCTTCTCAGCTAGGATGGGGGTCACAGTCAGAAATGTAGAGGTGTAAGAACTCACAGGTTGAGATAAAGACAGTTTGCTAGGTAAAAGCCAAAGCCATGTGTACAAGCAAAGCAAGGAATTCATTTGCTGCCTCCCATTGGTTGGCAGATGTTCAGTCACAGAGCTCATCGTGTGTAGTGATTTCTTGGGAAGGCAAACGCTGTCACTTCAAATGTCTGTCTCTTCCTCCTCTTTTACCCCAGCTTTTATTGCTGAGCATGATGCCAAGTGGTATGGGATATCTCTTTGGCTAGTGTAGGTCAGCTGTCCTGGTTCTGTCCCTTCCCAGCTTTTTGTGCGCTCCCAGTTCTTCACTGTGAGTGCAGCATGAGAAGCAGTGAAGTCCTTGGCGCTGTGTAAGCTCTGCTCAGCAACAAGTAAAACTTCAGAGTGCTATAACACCTTTTTTTAACAAAAATCCAAAATATGACATCATACAAGCTTCTGTGAAGAGAATTAACTCCATCCCAGCCAAAACCATGACACATAATTTGTGCGTGAGAACATATCTGGGAACAGGTTATGGCTGCTAAGGGCAGACAGCATGGTCCTCAGAGTCCCCAAAGGCAAGCAAGTAGTGTGGCTGTGCATCTCCGGTTGTGCCCTCTCAAGAACAGAACATTTCCCTCAGAGTCTGAGGGCTCCCTGAAGCAGTGATCATCATCTAGAGCCTTGAGAGCAAGGAGGAGTCCCAGAGATTGTGCTGATGGCTACCTTTGAAGTGACCTGCTTAAGGAGAGATGGCCTCCTTCCTGGAGTACCCGTATGAGCTACAAGCATCTTTCCTTTCCCAGGCCACTGATACCGTTAATGTTAAAGCATCCATGCTGCCCACCTCCCCCACAATGACCTGTGAGAGCTTTTTTTGTAGAACAGCTATGGACTCCCTCAAACTCATAGCCCTAGGTTCACCACATCACAACTTATTTGTTCTCCTCCCTTCCTCTCTACAACCATGCATGAAAAGGATGATGATACTATTGCAGAAGGTATTTTCACCATAACATGAAGAGGCAATGCGTTTTTTTCTTGGCTTGCTTGTAATGTTTTCATTTCTTCAAAGAAAGCTTCTTTTAGTTCTTTTAGCAACGGCAAGCTGCTGGAAGTGTTTTTATGAGATGGATTTCAATCAGGAGCTTTGAGAGAACACTGAAGAACCACTCTTCAGTGTTGCAGTTGAGCCATTGTTTGTGTGCCGCTGATACCATTAGCTAGTGTAAGGAAAACAGGAAATTCCAGATTTGGCACTGGAAAACAAAGAAAGAAGTTCTTTGACAATTTTGGTTGATGACAATTTTCTGGCCATTTAACAACAGATTATTGACCTGTCTCTTATTTTTTCAAACAAGGGCTGGTAGTCAGGGGCTTGTTTTCTTTTTTGTTACAACTATTCAGAAGTTACTGTCTTTTCATTGAGCATGTGTACATGTGTATGCAGCAAGCAGAATGTCCCATGGGTTCATTTTTTCAGTCCATCTGTTTGCACTGTGACTGCATTTCACATTGTGCAATGATTTTCCAAAATACAGACATTCCTGTGCAATGCTGACTTCATCAGTATTCTGCATTTTCATTGGTAAGCCCAGTGCGGCCTGCCCATGAGCCTAGCGTGGCCATTACAGAGGAAGAGAGGAAATGCCAGCCAGTCCAAACACAGAATATTGAAAAGGTCAACATAGTAGAGCATGCTGCTATGATTCATAGAGACTTTAAGAGTCTAATATTTCATCTCATGACAAAGATTGTAATGAGAACTGAAAATGGCACAACATTAATTCATCTTTGTGACAAACACCATAATGAGAGTGGAAGTGTACAAGCTTCAAATATTCGTTTTACTGATCTGTGGTCCTTGTTCTGTAATGGGACACAAACCCCAGCTTCTCACTTAGACACCTAAAGACAATAACTCCTACAGCTACTCTGAACAGCCCAAGTGTGTGTTCTGATGTTAGTGCAAGTAGAGGGGCACAAACCTGTCAAAAGCAGGAAAATGTTGATGGTTTGGGCAACCAAACCTATCATGTTTGTCCATGCACATGCAGCACAAAAGCACACAGTTGGTCTGACTACCATGGCATGTCCATGCAGAGCTGTACCTGCTGAGTGTTTATTCATACAGTTGAACAACAAACATGCTGTTTGCTCAGGCTGTTTCTACAATGGTAGAGACTCACTGCAGACACTGAGAGACAGGAAGAAAGAAGATAGTCTGGATGTTAGCAACAAGTTCCTTATTTTCTGCCTTCTGTCGCTTCGTACACCTCAGTCTGTGGCTGACCACCTCCATCCCCTCCCCTGGAGTGGCTTAGTTATGGTGCAGTGCCATGCACCTCAACAAGATCTGGGTGTCTGATGAGAAGCAGAGCAAAGAATGAGCATCCAAAACGCAGCTTGGCTAGAGGGACAGGGTCCTTAAGAGCACCTAAAAGCACCCGAACAGTCACTAGAACAGGACAGTTTTGCTAGTGAGAGCATGAATTTGCTATGGCACGTATCACATTAACTAAAGAGATTCTTGATCTTTTCCCTTCCTTTCCCCCCATGCTTGCAGTTGCAGAACTTCCTTCAGGCAATGGAAACAATTTACTTGCTTAAGTAACATTAGGAAAGTATTTAACAGTGTCACTGTGCAATTTAGCAGCTGGAAACAAGGAGAAAATCAGCACCATGTGACATACCAGCTCTTAATGGGCCATCCACAAGTGCTCCATGGAGTGTAGTATAAGAATCAGTGTCTCATTCCATGCTTTAAAGAAATCCATACTAATAAAGTACTCTGTCTCTCTTCCATACATCCATACAAATCCAGAGAGACGTGTGTTTCACATCACGAGCAATATAGGCAGAAGATGCGTTACCGCTAATGAAGTGGAGCTCTGGGAAGGACAGCAGCAGCTGTGCAAAAGCAAACAGTCACACCACACAGTGCTGGACTGGGGAGTGAAGAGAAATATGGCATCGGGTTGTAACTCTGGGAAGAATTTAGATCAGGAGAAGGAATTTGGAAAAGCAGAATGTGATCATCCACACTAAAATTAAATCAAACCTCTGGAGCTTCCACCCTCTTACAAAAGGTGTCAGGGGATCGCCAGCAATTGCAAGCAGTTGCTGTTCTTCTGCTTGGCAATGTACAGACACACAAGGTATAATTTGTAACCTGAAGAGTTAGTGTCTTCAAGCCCTCAATAGGGTGTCAGAAAGGAAAGTGGAGTAGACACAAGTGGGAAGAGGTGGGCTGAGAGGAAGGAAGTGCCTGTGTGGTTAACCGATGGCTGAGGCCTTACGCAGACTGTCTGCAAATCTTCAAGTGCAAAGATGTATACGTGTTTGCAGGGACAGAGCTTCCTTGAAAACAGGCTTGTGAAGGATGAGTTACAACAAGGAGGAAAGGGATGGCCAGGAGATTCTGGAGTATAAACATAGAACGTTACCATAGAATCATAGAATAATTTGGATTGGAAGGGACCTTTAAGATCACCTAGTTCCAGACCCCCTGCCACAGGCATATACAAGGTGTAGGTTCCTGTGATTCTGAAGGTTGAAGGCATCTGAAAACAACGTATGAAGGCAACAGTCCTATGGCAAAAACAGGCCAGAGGGTGGGAAACAGGACTCCAGTGTCTCAGCCACAGTGAACTGGAAGTGAATAGAGATCTCCAGTCCCATATCCATTTGTTTCTGATCTCTGTTAAATGTTCCTGTTCAAAGACAGGTTATACCCTCTGACGCCATGCCATAGCACTGGTAGCTCCAGGGTTTTACTTTCCTTGGAGGTCTGCTGCTAAAGCTGGGGCAAATGTGCTAAGCAGTCAAAATATTTGAGGTTGAAAACCTGGCCCTTACTGAAGCCAGTTTTAAGCTTTATTTGACTTCAGTTTTCACCGCTGGATCTTTTATGAGCCATTTTCAGCTTCTGTGACATTTTTAACTGATGATTTTGCAGTTGGTTTCTGAGCATCTTTTTTCAGACAGGAATGTCACATTAATTCATTCTTAATTGATCCATATGCTTCCAATTTTCTAAATCCAAACAAGTCTAAAACTTGAGTAGCCCACGATAGTATCTTACATTTTATTACTGAGGATCCAGTTTCCATGTTTTAAATTCCCTTGCAGAGGCAAGATGCAGCAGCTATTTGTTTTTTAGAAGAAAAACACCACACTTACCAGAAAGATATGTTTGCTGAATTGTGCTATTTTTTCCAAAGACCGCTGTTTTTAACTCTGGTTATTTAAACTGCATTTGATCCCAGAGGATGTAAAGATGACTGGACACCATGGTTACTTGACTTCTGCAAGGTACAGCTGCTTGCCAAAATACAATTGAAAGGACTGTGATTTATCAAGAATATTGTTAAATACTGTGGCCTTCCTTTTTGTCTCTTGAACAATCTTACATATGTCCATGGTGATTAAGAACATTCAAGCTCCTACTGCATGGCACACATATAAAATTATAATTTATATTCTCATTTGAAACTAAGTTTTAGTGGAAAATGCCTATCAGTCTTACTTAAAGGAAAGAAAGATTTTATTTTCTACAGCTCTGTAACTGTAACAATATGCAGATATGTTTCACTTCTTACTCTAGGAAAACAGGGCTTAAAATGTAGAGGGTGTTTTGAATTTACAGACAGAAAGGATAAGCTCATGGCTTATTTTGTGTCAGTAATGAATGGAAAGAATTGCTTCTCATACTTCCATTTGGCACTTATTTTGTATTTTCTGCAATTAAAGCGGGGTTATAGTCAAAGTGACTCTAAAAATGACACATTTATCCTCTCTCCGAGACTCCTGTAGCAAATTTTCTCTGATTATAAATCAAGAGATGATTTCTCTTGCTGTCGGCACCGCAAATTCATCCTGGGATCTCAAACTGCAAGCTGCATTCTTTACGCTTATTACAACATCACTCGTAACAAAGGCCCAGAATATGGATGTGATTGACTATGCAACAGTCAGAATAATCCAGCTCTCTCCCCTGCAGCGTATCTGGGGATGTACCAGCACATGGCCATGTGCCCACACGCTCACCTGCACTGTTCCTCTGTGGGCATCCTGGTGTGACCATTCACGGGGACTTTGCAGCCAGGATAAGCTAACCAGGCTGGACAGCCCCAAAGGCACACAAAGATCTGCTGAATGAGCCGGGTGATGATATACCCTATCCTGCAAAAACACAGGCCTTCATCAAAATGCTTGCAAAAAGGGGCATCCAGGCTTTGGTTTCAGCTCATCTCTGCTTTGTCTTTAACCACAATGAAGTGATCCCTGTGCCTGCTTTGCCAGTTCTCTTGTTCCTATGTACCCTCCCAGCTTTCCATTTATACTCTGTTTAGTCAGAGTGATCTCCTGTTCCGTTCCTTGGTTTCACACAACACCACAGAGCTGCCTTGTAGGTACTGCAGGCACAGTCATGGCACGGGCAGCAGCATGGCACAGCGAGGCAGCCTGGAACTGTGCCCAAGTATGGAAAATGTTGTCTTCCCTTTGCTAGCATGATTTACACTAGTGGAGGTGTATTTTTCTTGCTCCTAGACATCTTCTTTGTTTTTACAGTTCTATTTTGTGGTATCAGTGACACCACAGGCACTCTGGTACATCTGGCTGCAGACGACAAGAAGGCTGTTCCCCAGCTTATTGTCCCACCCTGGGGTTGCTGCCTGTGTGGCACATTTACAGTGTGAGGTGATCCCAGAGCTGACACTTTTCTATGCAACCCCCACCTACAATCAGCTGCAAAAGGATATTTATTCTCAGATAGCAGACTGTAAGCTGGAACTGGTGCAGACCTGGTGTCTTCTGCACTCTCCTGCATCTGCTACAGAACAAGGGATAACCTCATTATCTTAGACTTGGTCGTCATTGGCATCCTTGCATGCTCCAGCCATTACTGAGAGAGCTCTGCCCCCAGGCACCAGCGTCAGACTCCAAAGATGCAGGATGTAGGCTGCCTACGGGGTTTCTCCAAATTTCAGTCCATAGCACAGTAAACTCCAACTGGCAGGTTAAGAGATCTGCAAACTGTTGTGTGGGGCTTATTTATCACCAGCTCCAGGTGTGGGAGCCATTTAGCTTTATGTTTTATGTAGCAATCCACAGTGCTGCCATCTCCCCAGTCCTCTCAGACATCTTGAAGCTAATTATGCTCATTCATTAAGTACATACTTCCAGGAATGTCTCCTTCATGCAAGAGCAAGGGTAGTGCAAAACTAGCTGGCATGTGAAATACAAAAATGGTTATTGTTGCAGTAGTGCTGGCACAAGAGAGATGTTAACCTGCATAAGGACTCAATAATAAATGAAATGTTTGACAGAGAAGAATGAATTGGTGATGGTTTTCCATCTTTCTAAGAAACTGACAGTGTATCCTACAGCCATGGGGTCTACAAGCTGACAGTTACAAAGAGGTTTTGTGAGCAAACTAATATAGACCGTGTCAGCCTGCCATTAATTCTGGAGCCCTTTTTCTGGGCAGTTTGTAAAATCTAATCAACGGGGCATTTTTCAAAAATCTATGAAAATTGTGAGCATGTAATTGTACCTTCCTAAAATAATAACAGAGAATCTGGCAAGGGAAAGTGAAAGCTACACAAAGTGCCTTTCTTGCTAGCTGCTGCTGGAATGTGCCTTGCAAGCACAAGCTTTTCCTATTATGCAATAGTCCCTTGCAGAATGTTCAGTGATATAACACTATAAGGAGAAGCTGGAAACTTCAGATCTACTTTTTCTGCTCGATTCCCAAGATGTGTATAATGTTAACATAAAATTAGCACCATGACTGGCTTTCCCCTTGCCTTTTCCCAGCATAGTTTAACTGTTTATTTACATATTTGCCTTTTATCTCAAATTGTATGACAGTTCTACACATCTGAAGATGGGCTGGTTCCAGCCTCCCATACTTGAACTGCCTCTTGAACTTTCTCTGATTACATCATTATATATAATGATACATTATTAGTGCCATCAAGGCATGCAGAGTTGGTCACAGTGCTTAGACTCTAAATTTGACAGAAGCAAAGAACAGGGCAATAGTTTAAATAAAGGAGGAAGTGGAGATGACATTGAGGAGGAAATTGATTGCAGAAAGCTTTATGAAATGAGCACTTACATGAAAGAGGGCTCTGAAGGACAAAAAGAGCCTGTTGGACTGGAAGTTGAAGCTGTTCCAAAATGAGGCCCCTATTCAAGAAAGAGATTCTGCTTAGAGTAGTATGTAAGCATGAAGCCAGACATTTGCTGGATTGGTGCTACATAGACCTTAGGGAGACATGTACATGAAGATGGGATGGGATAGAAGGATCAATAGGATTGTAAGCAGAGCAGAGCCAGGAGGCATCACAGCTTGTGTTCAACAGGGCCAAAGCCAGACAAGTAATGAAATGCAGAAAGGGGAGATTAGGGGTTGTCAGTCCAGAGGTGGAGAAAAAAAACAGCTATCTCAGTGAGGACAAGCAGGGGGAGGTGATCTCCTCTACTGTATAGACTGTATATACAGCTGAGGAGGGGGTAAATGAAATTCTTTTCTATAAGGCTTCAGTAGCACTTTTTGGAGACCTGCCCAAAAAGGAAAAAAAGAATTTAACAAACATCTTTTCCATTGTCATTGATTTTGAACTCCTTACTTCCTTACACAAACGGCTTATTGCTTACACCAAGTTTTAGAGCACAGACTCGAACATGAAGCTTTTGCAGTCCAGAGAGTTGTCCTAACCACTGCTTAAAAAGGGAGGGTGATGGTAGTAGATATCTTCACCTATAGACAAGAACACAACTGGTTTAAGAGATCTTGCAAACTCAAAGTATTGCATTTGGTTTTGCATGTTTCTCCTAAAACGAATTGGAGCTTTCCAGCCAGTTTTATTGCATTGTATGGATACACAAACGGGAGGAACAAAACTTACAGAAAAACGTTAGGAGAAAGACAGCAGTGGGGATGGAAACAAAGGAGATGAGAACAGAGATCACCTGTTGGACATACAGTAATTTAAGATAAAAGAGACAATCTGTTCTTTCCTCCTTTGCTGTACATTTATAGTTTGACAGTGGAGTTTGAACGCACATCTGTCTTACTAGCATTAGCTGTTACATTTTTGTCTGTCTTGTGACTGCTGTGTAAACATGCAGGAAAAATACCTCTGAGTACAGCCTTTACTCCCCAGAGAAACAAACCAAAACTAAACTAAAAACAAACAAATAAACAAAACATCACCACTAGCCTTTAAACTTCTATCAGCCTTCCATTTGACTGAGATGGAGCACAGTGAGAGAAAACATCTTTCTCCCAGTTTCTGGCCCACTCAAAATATATTGCCCACATGTATGTGGTTCCTACGGCATATCTGTTCTCCACTTTCTCAAGGTATAGCTACGTGGTTGAATATTCAGTATGGCAGATTATTTCATCTGAATATACTACTGAATAAATGTAATCAGGGGATAGTCTCATCACATAAAAATCAGTAAAGTTGGTTTTGACTCACAGCTGGGTAGTGGCATCTTCACCTGTTGTTGCTGCACTGCAGGAATGGTTGGTTGTGCACTCCTAACCCTGCCCATGCTGAAGGAGCATAAACTTTCCTAAGTGGTGCAAAGCCCTGCAACCCAACGTACATCTGTTTCAGTTCCAATCTACCGTCCTGTACACAGAGCCCTGGTAGGTGGCAATCTGTAACACTGTTGCTTAACTTCTTTGTCCTTTCTACTTAATGATCTTGCAATAAACTTTTCCTGAAAAATAGGATTGCCTCAACAACAGTGGGAGGTAGAACAGAGTTAAACAGAAGTAACCGCAGGAGTAACCGTAGAATAAACTGTTAGTGGAGGTGTGAGTTACTGCATCTTTGCCTGCATTGTTTGAATCATCCAGCTTGCTTAAAATAAAACAGCTATTTATTTCAGACTGTAACCTGCAGCTACCTTGGCTGTCAGAATTCATACATAAAAATATCTTTTCTTCCAGAAAGAGCCATTCATCACTAAACCAGTAAATATTACTCACTCCATTGATTATACTGTGATTATATTTTCTCTTTAAATGGCTGCTAGAATTGGGTATAAAAGACCCATTTGTTTCTGCTATAGATAGTCTCTGTCTTTAAATGCTCCATTGTTTTGAATTAGTCATTGCAGTTTGCACAGCTGAAATGCCAAGTGTGGTGCATTTCTGGGTGAAGCCTGGGAGCTGTGCCTCAGCCTTCACTCTTGGGCACTCCAGAGAACATCCAGATGGCTTTACAAAGAGCTTAAAAGGTACTACTGCCATCCCTTGTACAGAGCTGCAACTTGAATTTCTAGGGCACTGGAACTTCTGAAATAATTCTCCACAAGCGAAAGGCTTCAGCTCTAGGGAAACTTTTTTTGTCAAGCAAATAAGGTGTTAGGAGACCTGAGTCCCAGGCAAGGCTCTTTCCTGCCTTCCCGCATTTAATGAGCTCTCAGCTAAGGGTGGTGAAACCCCACACAAAGTGCTTTAAAATGTGGATGTAGGAGTAAAACCCTCCTTCACCTAACTGCTCCAGTCCTGGCATCAGATCTAGGTGTAAACTACCAGGCAAAGAACTGTCTATAAACATTCTGCAGCCCACTCACATTATTAACCCACAGACAGCCCTGCATGTGGTTAATTAATTAGGGTGAATCCCAATTAGTTAAGGGGCGTCCTCAGTGATTCTATCCAGAGCCATCTCAGATGGAGCCTGGTGCAGCAGCACTGCTGCAACCCAAGGCCTGAGCCTGCAGCCTGCACTGACAGCAGGCAAAGAGCCACTGAAGTACCAGGAGTGATCCTGAGTGTGTTACATGGGCTTTTTTTCTACCTCCTGGGTCTCCATGTAGGGCAGCATGCCTGGCACAAAGCCTGGAGATTTCTGTGTTCAGTGGCCACTTCTGTTTTTTCATGACCTATCTCTATTTCCCTCTTCTGCTGCTATGACAGTACAAAGCTCTCCCAGCAGCCGGCTGAAGTTTCACTGAGTCTTCTGAGGATGAGCTCAATATCCTGCAGGCCAGCCGGAGGCTTTCCAGCTACTGGAAGCCTTAGAGACCTCGCTGCACACCAGCCTTCCCATTGCTATGCTTCTCATCTGCAGCACAGAGGCTGTTGACAGAGCTGCATCTTGTCTTGCAAATGGCCAGTCTGTGGGGGAAGAGGTTATTCAGGCCACAAAAGAGTAGAAAACCATCCTCCACTTCTCATCCTTCCTTTAGATCTATCTCAAAGACATTTCTTAGACCCATTGCTGTGTGAGACGGCAATTTTACAATGCTATCTTTGGAAATGCAAGTTTCTCAATCTCAGAGAAGGTTTAACACTTTCTGAATGCCCAAGCTCTTACCCAGTATATGTCTGTGTGTGCGAACATTAGCCCTGTAGTCACCTCAAAAACACAGCATGGTACAGGTTAACCGGTGAGCATGTGTAAAACAGCTTTACTGGCTCTTTGTGGACAGTGATCTATGCCATTTTATTAAAAGACAAACACGCTGTGTTCTGTTATAGATAGGCCGCGTCATGACTGTAAGTGAAAAAGAAAATTGAGCTTAAAATAAAATCCTCAAAGATACAAGAAAAACATTAAATGAGATAATCTGATGCTCTGAAGCTATACTGAGATCTGCTTATCTATTATCTTTAAATTAGGAACCACCTGTTCTTCATAACCGTCTGTTTGAATGAATGAGGAACTCTGAGTTTAATTAAGTTGTGTGCGTGGGTGGAACAGGCTACCCAACAGCAGTGAGATTATTAATGGACGTCTATATTGAAGTTCTTTGCATTTTTGAAAGGCTAATTACAATGTAAATTTAAGCTTAAATTATTGCTTTGCTCTGAGAAGGGAGTTTTCATTTCTTATTAGAGTGTTTTTTTTCAGAGCCCAAGAAAACATTGGTTTGACTGCATAAGCACTCCAGTCTCTTACTTTCCCCCAATTTACACTTTTTGCTCATGGTTCAATGCACTTTAAAATATGCCCCAATCTCCAGTTTCATTATTTTTATAGCTTTTCATTTTATTTCTGCCCTGCAACATTCTAAGGTTTTGAGGAAATGAAAGGCTACCTTTCTGAAAGCAGGCCTGAAGCTGAAATCTGGAAACTTGTCTTTAGATAATAGCCCACTGACTTCCTTCTACTTTACTGTTCTAACTACTAGTTTATTACATGTAGCTGGCAATATTTGCAGCATAAATTCAGATGTCCTGGATGGATGCTAGACCATGTTCTGTGGTAATGAACCCACAATAATTCAGATCTCCAATTCTTTCGTTTGTTGTTTGGCTCTTATCTCTCGTGGTGAAAAATGGGTTTTAAAGTAGCACCAGAACCCTGAGCCCTGCACTCCAGCGGCTCTCTACCTACTCTGCTGTCAGTAGCTCTTATGTACTTTGCCACCAGTACCCACAGGTAAACGAGCTCATGTGTGGATGAGCCTGCAGTGTGCCCAGTCCTTCTTGTGGCCCTGCCATTCAAACAACACGAAAGGGACTTCTGCAGCAGCCATGGTGTGCCACACAGCGCAGGTGGAGGGAGCAGAAAGGCACTGACCTAGCACACCCAGGGAGATGCTGCTTGACCTGCTTCTGCAGTGACGTGGGAAAACAGTTGGCTGAACATCTGCAGCATGCTAATTTGGTATTTTGGGCATTGTGGTTTATTAGATGTAAGGAGTGAGCTGCAGCCTGCCTGCCACTGGCCATAGGGTCATTGTGGGGCTAGTAGGAAGTAGGAACATCTGATTCCACACAGACTGAATTAAAGACCTATCTGCTCTGGCAGTGACAGATACGCTGAAGTTTACAGCTGGGAACAACAGGAAAAGATACAGTATCTGGTCACATCTGAAAGACCTGCAGAGCATGGTAACTCAATTGTATGCAATAAGCACTTCACTTACATCTCCAGCAATAGAATTCAATTAAAAGTTATTAGCATAACAATCATATCAGGGTTGCCAAAGTGCAATGAAGGTATAAGGCAACTACATAGGACTAGAAGGGGCCTCATTTGACAATTTTGGTCTTTCCTGCTCCATCCTTATTTGGTAGAGAATAGTGACAATGTGCTGATCTGCCCTGTGACATTTTTTCTTTACCTTTTTCTCAAGTCAGAACTACCTCATAGAGACTTTTGGGGCTTACATCCATAATCTGTTTGCTTAAGGTTCTCTTGAAAGAAAGGAAGGCTCTTGTAATGAAAATTGCTCATTTTGTGTATTGCTGGGGGAACGTACCCACAGCAGGAGTTGTTTGATTGTGTGGAAGGTCAGATTAGGTATTTGTTGAAGCCTCGGTGGCCTTATACTCACTGAATCTCTACAGATTCTTTTCAGAGCACTGAAAATCAAACAGTTCCATGAATTAGGGTGGAATTATTGTTATTACTGTTGTCGCTGCTGTTACTTTTCATGGCTGATGAAGAACTCTCACTTTGTCATAAATGGGACAAAAACAGCTGGATAAATGGAAGCAGTTCTGCAGCCAAAGCTCTGGGCAGGGCCTTTTTGGTGCAGGGGAGATGTTTTGCACCTGGGGGATGGTTCCCAAGGTGAGCCTCTGCCTCTCAGGGACATCACTGCTTACCGATGTCACAAAGACACTGTGTTCCTGATCAACTATTTATGAGTCGCTGTGATGAAAACTTCCTGGATAAAAATATGAAATGATATTCATGTTTATTTTATTCCATAGTCCAGCCAAGGGCATGTTCTTTGAAATGGCAGGAAACAGTATGAGATTTTTATTTTAACTATTTTTTCCAAAAAGTGTATTTTGTCTATTTCTCATATGTACAGTCAGGTTTCATTCCTTGCTCTGTAGCTGTACAGTCGTTACCTTCTGTGTTATTAAAACTGAGAAGGAGTGCCTCTAGGTGAAAAGAGACTTATTACCATGTTGGGTCTTGCTCTCAGGAATAGATCCTGATTTGTGTGTTACATTTTAGGAATGATATTAACTCAAATTTCTGCAGTGGAGGAGGTGCATGTATAGTAAGGAAAAATAACTGTGCTTTAACAAAATAATACTGGTTTGTTTCATCTATATTTTCTTTGAAGCAAAAATAGCAGTAATATTATTAAATTATCCCAAGCCTATAGGTTAGTATAAACTGTACTCTGACTGCTCCATTTTGGGGAGAATTATTAAACAAGAGGTTGGTTTTACTCTATACTGAGTTCATCTAGCTTCATGGTCAAGCAGCTTGATCAATAAGACGCTGCAGCTTATTTAGGAACAGATTTACAGACCAACTTTGCAGTTCTAGGTCTAAGACCTGACCGCAGATATATCAGAATGTACCAGTTCTTCACAGTTTTGCCTGAGCTAAATATTTGGGGTAAGAGAAGGAGGGGACAGCTTCATTTAATGCATGGCACTAAAAGGCTGTGTATCACGTTTTCTAGCTCTTTTACATTTGAAGTTTTCATTTGATTATCTTATTGTGGGGTGCAGTCAGATGAATATGTTTTCAATTTTGGAATGAACTGTTTCAATCTGAGATGGATTTTGCAAGCTTCTTGGCACAGATAAGCATAAGCAATCAAGTGTTTTTGAACCCAAGACTCATGAGGACAGCCATAACACGTCATGCCTCCCTCTCCAAGCATCCCCCCTGGTCTGCGTGTGGAGTAGTCTGAGTTAGCCAAAAGATGCATGTGGAAAAGTGGCTTTGTTTGGAATAAATGTGCAAAGAGGCACACGAATGCAGGGCTTGTTCCTCTAGGCGAATATTTTCAGACTTAGTTACATACTCACATTCACGTATTTTAGTCCCTGAATCTAATCCAATTTTCCAAAGAAGATACAGCATTCTCAGCAACTCTGTAGCCGTGACAAAGGATCAGGATGCTGATTTCAACAGTTAAATTTGCACCTGTAAATTTATCGGAACTCTGTAATGGTAGAAAATGATGAGTTCAAAAAATGTCTTCTGATTAGTGTCACAGGAATAACTGATTTTTTTTTCATTTCTAAAATTGGTTTAGATGAGACTTATTGTCCCACTGAACAAAATTACTTCCCCTTCCCCAAAATTTTTCTTAGTTCAATTTAAAAAAAAGCCTGTAAAAAGAGGAGAAAAAAATGGATTTTCAGAAAAGTGAGGATGCAGTGATGTTGTTATTCCCTTACTCAGTATCTCTGTGCCTAAGAACACTTACCTGAATGTCAAGAGGTGAGTTTATATCCTTGTCAGGAACTGGAAAACCCAAAGCAGGGACCTCTTTGAACTGCCAGCAAAGCACTAAGCAGCATGAGCTCAGGTCCTTCTGAGGGAGGTTGCAGCTCTTTCTTCATTGTACCTGAGGCTGCTGCAGTGTTTCATGCAGAGGCACAGAGGCTTGGGGTTAGAGCACCTGCCTGCAGCTTGAGCCATCTGGGCTTCAGCTCTTGCACCAGAGAGCGTTTGTTCAACTGAATATAATAGGAGTTATCACTAGGAAAAGACTGCTCAGAAAAGTTAGCTCTGCTGGTGGCAGATCCTTGGGATGTGGGACTTGCAGAGTTTGAGCATCACTGGTAAAGAAGGGAATACATTCTGCATTATTTGTAGCATTTGAAAAAAATGGGGGACAAAACCACATCCTTTTCTTCTTCAGACGTGCCCTTCTCTTCCTCCGTTCTCATCAAGAATTATTTGTGGCACACTTCGTGTTAACTTGCAAAATTAAAAACAAATGGATGTTGTGGAGGTGAAATTACACTTTCAGCTGCTTTACAGTTTGTTAGCAAAGTTGTTAAAACCCGCTGTTCTGATATTCTGCTGCTCCTTTCTCCACTTGGCTAACAGACCACCCCTTTTGCCAAAACACACCCTGCAGCCACTTGTCATGCCAGTAGATATCTACTCACTATCTCAGTATGCCCTTGGAAAGATGAGCTGTGGGTACAGCAATATTTTGGCATGAATACTAGCTGCTTAGATTTTCACTTGTACTGTTCTAGGGAACACATAAAGGCTCCTACCAGCAACTCAAAATAGTTAGAAAATGGCACTAAGCCATGTGAGAATTCTAATTAAGTATTGTAAGAAAGAGTTTGGAGCCCAGCAGCATCACTATGTAACAAGTCCACGTGTAACAGTGGGAAATGGTCAGAATGAATATGAGGCAAGAGGAAGAACTGAGAAGAATTCCTCTGAACTGAACTGAAGAACTGAAGAATTGAACACAAAGTATCCAGATTCCACTTTGCAATTACACTAAGGCAGCAGCACCAAGCTAACCTTCCTTGAGTTCGTGCACTTTAGTCTGGTACCTTCATGTATTACTGTGGGAAATGTGGCAAAGCTGAGGGCTCTGTGGCTGTGCGGAGCTGCTGCCACGCAAAGATGCTGAGCTGTCCCTTCATCCTGCCACTGTCAGGGGGAGAAGTCACACCAGACCCGGATCAAAGCCTGCAATATCGTATGCTTGCAGCAATTTCAAGGATTTTGAAATTAATTTTGAAATAACAATAGTAAAAACAAAAACAAAACAAACAAACAAACGAAAGCACTGGCTATGTCAGATGTAAATTTTAAAAGGCTAAGCAGCAACCAAAAAAGTCCCTAGATGTGTTTGCACCTTGTTGACAAGCCTTTTGTGGCAAAAACAGCTACTTCAAATGCAGACAGTCATTCCTTGTTCACTAACACATCCGTTTGATGTGGCCCTGATCTGAGAAAGCCATTAAGCCCATCCTTAACTATGTGCATAACAATCTTAAACAAAGAGGCTTTCTGAATCTGGGTCATTTATGGAGATATGTATAACAGGAATTACTTAAGTGCATCGTCAAAACCAGTGCTTGCAAAAATGGAGTGCGCTGAGACACGCGTATGTATAGAGCTGCTCTAGCAGCAGAGGTGAGGGTACGTGCCGACCTTTGTGCACCAGGGCAGAAGGCAGCAATACTGCCACTGAAGTTCTATCCACATTGTCAGCCTGAAAGAAAAGCAGAGCACTGCCACGTTGCATAAAATATGTATGGCTGGAATCAGCCCTGCCGGGCTGTGTGCCCCATGCAGGGCCGCTTACCTGATAAGGCAGCCAGAGCCTTAGAGAGTGTCTCTCTCTTAGAGAGCCAGAGAGTGTCTCTGCACTCTCCACACAAGCTATTCGTTTCAGTTAGGTGTTTTCTCCTTGAATAAGCAGGACAAAAGGGATGTGATATGCTGAATCATTTAGGGAGAAAATCATGCTGTCAAGTGGATTATCATCAGCTAAGCAAGGCCCCGGAGGCCAGAACCACAGCCTTTAAATTATATATGCTGAATACCTGAGCTTTTGCTGCATTGTTGAGGCGAAGCCTGCGCGATGTGTTGCAGTGATACTAAAGAAAACATGAAAGCAAAGTTATGTCACAGCTGGTATTAGCCCAGTGATTCCAGCTTATCCTTGGGAACAGCAGGTGTCCCAGGCACACCGAGTCCCTCACAGTGGGGAGGAGGAGGCGCTCAGTATTGCTTTGTAACTGTTGACAGAGATGCCTGTGGGGTCACTCAGCTGCTCAGACATTGAAGCATATAACAGGAGGGTGTGGGAACTGCAGAGCCCCTGAAAGGATGCACGCCGTGCCTAAGAGGCACCAGACGTGCTCTCCAGAGGTGGGTGTCACTCTTTCCTGTGCTGCTCACTTCTCAGACATTTTTTTCTCTTTAACATCTGCAGTATAATTTCAATTTTACTGTCATAGCTACCAGTACCCATTAGCAGATGGTCGTCTTTCTGGTTAATTTCACCTTCCAGGCGGTGTTTACAGTCAAGTTTTAAGTAAAAACACCTCTGTTTGGCTTAACACCTGCCATTGGCTGGGTTACTTCAAGCCTGAGTACAATACTAGCAAAATTGCACAAGTCACCTTCTTATTGGAAATTGCCCCCTGCAATTGTGTTTCACTCACAGCAATCATATCATGATCCAGCTTTTCCCTACTGAACTGCATCATTCTAACTCAAAGCTTTCATTATTAACTTAACAGTTTCTTACCTAGGTAATTTTAGAGCAATGGGGATATGAGATACAGGTGTGCACATCTAGATAAATGCTCTAGCTAAGATCATGCACAGAAGTCTGACATGCCTGGGCTTCCGGTTCATAGGTAATGGCATCACAGCCTGTACAGCAACAGCCCCTGCAGTCTGCCCCAGGACTGCAGTAATGAGCTGTGTCCTTACTCTGAGCGGTAGTATGTTTGAGTCCCCATTTAAAACCTGTATTGATTTTGATGAGAACTTTTACAGACTATGGGTGTTGAAGGACTGCCAGATTTGGCTGTTAATCTTCAGGATTGCTTCTTTCTGCTTGGCTGAGCATATACCCAAAGTTTGCTGTCCCGCGTGTGAAGGATTTAGGAACTGTCAATATCTCAGCTGATGTACATAGCACTAAACACAGAGGGAGAAGGTTGAACATTCGGGTCACTCCTGCTGAGCTGTGGTATTGATGCTGGGGTAATGTAAGTAGTCACTGTCATTTTCTGCCCACACGCTAAAGCCTACTGTCCTAGGAATACAAGCTGCAAAGCTCTGGGGCACCCACACTGTCACCAGTGCAGCAGCTCTGCACTCAAATGCCGGCTGAGAGGCAGAGTACTTGCAGTGAGCCCGTGCTTGCCATTCTGTCTGCAGCCTTTGCTGTGTGGATGTACTGGGCCACAGCCATGCTGTGGGTGGCCGCCTGAGGCCTCACAGGTGGGCAGTGGCACCGGGCCTTGCGAAATATCAGCAATCCTGGAAGTAAACTTTGGTACATCAAAAGACAGGGCAACCTGCAGGGGTGTTCTTTGGGAACTGCTTCCTATATCTGTCCTTGTATATGTAGCATGGGTGCTCTGTTAGGGTGAGTAGGAGTTGTTTCTCTGACACTTTGGTGCTCAGGTTGCAATGGCTTCCTGCTGGGTGCCTGGAAGGACTGCTAAGTGCTGTGGCTGAACTAACAGGTTCATTTAAAGCAAATGAGACTATTTGGGGATGGAGGTGGAGGAGATCTGTTTTATTTATTTTTCAAGGATTTCCTGGCATTTTTGTCACAACTGTAGCTGACAAAGCAATTTCTGGTCACGTTGTCTCAAGACAGCACAGAAGATTAATGCTTGGAATATGCTAAGCTCTTGAAAAAATGTAAAGATAATATCAGAAAAGTAATTCAGCATGTCCCCGGAGCTCTTAACCACAAGTGATGACAGCCTAATCTTTGGGGAAACACAGGCACAACACCGGCAGCCTCTCAGCAGTGCAAATGTGCTGCGGTGCAGAGGGCTCAGAACCAGGGCTGAGATTGGGAGAGGACTGCATGGTGTCTTCCAAAAAGTAGCAAAGCTGTTGGCACTCGAGAGGAAGCTCTTTTGGCTGACACAGTGGGGTCAGCAGGCTGCAGGGTGCATTCCTAGCTGTTCCTCACATGTTTCATCATGACCCTGGGGCACATGCATCTTGTTCCCACATCTGTGGAAACAGGCACGTGAGCCTCTTTTTGAGCTGGCGGACTGCTTCTCTTGCAGGAGTTCGAGGAGCATGTCCCACAGATGGAAGCAGAGATTTCTATAGCAGCAGAGCAGTTTCTGATCCTGCTGAAGCCAGTGAGAGATTGGCCTGCAGAGCAGAGGAAGCAGGGCTGTGCTGGAGGGCCCTTGCCCCCGTACTTCATACCTGCAGTCCTCCTGGAAGCAGCTGGCGCCAGCACAGTGCTGCTTGGAGGAAGGAGTTGAGTGTTGGTGGCTTCTGAAGGGTGAGGCTTCACAGAGGTGAATACATTATAGTGAGTGAGAAATGACTTTCGCTGACTTCTTCTCTAGGATCAAGCCTGGAGGAGGGCCAGAAGGGCCACAGGGCTGAGGCACAGGTTGGTGCAAGTACTGGCAGAAAGGATGCAAACTGCCACAGCTGCCAGTGGTGCTCTGTGCTGCTGTTCCACAGCAAAAGACCTTAGCTGCCACCTAGGCATTCATAAATTGAGGAGCTTTACAAATCTCCACTCAGTATGGTGTGTCTGACTGTCTTGAAACAAACTCGTGGATTAAAAAAAAAGGCAAAAAAAAAAGTGAACCAGAAAGACCCCACTCAAGCAAAAAACTGCTAAAACTTCTATGATGGGTAATATGATCACAAGAGATGGAAAATGTCCTAAAATTCATGTTAAAAACAAAGGAAATCTGCTATTTAGATGCTAAGCCTTTATAGCACAGTGAAAACTTGTGAATTCATACATTTCTGGCCTTAATACTTGCAGGTCTTGCTTGCTCGTCTCTTTAAAGAAATTTCTGTATGTAAGTTGACTCCATCTGCTGGGCTGCACACAGGGTATTCAGTTCCATGAAGTGCAGATTTGCCCACTCACAGTTTTATCGTAAGTTGAACTTGCCAGCCAACGAGGGAGGAATTTCCACGAGCTGTGAGGTTAGGACCATAAAACTGAGTAACTCAAGAAAGGAAAGTTACCTGGCAATATTTCAAATACACCCACTGGATCAGGTGTACTATATAGCATCAATTGCAAAAGAATACTTCATTTTCAAAGCTATCCCTATGGTTTCATAAGCTTTTGCCTCCACCAGTAATACAAGAAGCAATAAAAGAAGACATGCTTCTAAACGTTATAATAGATCCGGAGGGAGCACAGATGGGGCAGATGATTACAGCACTGAACTCCCTGCTATGGAAATGGACATCTCTGAATAGAAGTTTCCCTTCAAAATTTAACAATGAGGTTACACCTCCTGAGACTGCATAGTGCTGACCAATACGATTTTTCTGCCATGTCTTTCTTGAGGAATTTCAATAAAAATATCAAAATGGTAGCAGTTCATTGCTTTCAGAGACCCTCTGGGCATCAGGCCCCAAGTTATTCGTGACCTCTGTGTGTCAGGACAGCTTGGTGGTTGAGCTCCTCTTCCCAAGGACCTCTTAAGAGCAAAGCATTCTGTGAGGAGAAGAGTTAAGAAGTCTGTTAAAACCTCACAGTGTTTCAACCACCAAAATGGAAATTCTTTATCACACGAGAGCAGCCTGATTTGAAATCTTCAAGTGGGTGGCTTTAAATTATTCAAAATGTTGTATTACAAATCCAGCTGAGTCAATTCTAATTTCAACAAAAAATTCAAAGGACCATAAATTATCTGCCTGGCATTATGTGATTACCTCAAAAATCTTAATGACTAAAAAACATGTTTCCCTGTAAAATTGTCAGATAAATTAGAAAAACCTAAATGATTTCCATAGCAAGTTTCAATTGTTGCAACAGACATTCAAAACGGAAAAAAATCTCTTAGACAGGTTCTTTATCTTTAGTGTTTTGCAGCATCCAAAATACAACACCCCTCTTGCAGTTCTTTTCATGTACTACTTCTGAATCACTCATCTTTAAGCTCTGTTTGTGTGCTTAAGCACTGCTCACCAGCAGCCTTTTCTAAGCTAAAAAATGCTTGTTTGCAGTTGCCCTTGAGCTCCAGCCCGTGCCATTGCCACGCTTAGCTTCCTGTGCAGGAAGGCAGTGCATTAATACCCTATTCAGGTAACATGGAGAGCACAGTGACACATTGGCATAATTAAATAATGTCATCAGTCTCTGAAGTGTACTCCCTACGGTGATGCACCGCATGAGAAACCTCCTAATACGACACCTACAGGTTTCTTCCACGAAACTGATTTTACTGAAATGTATTCCATCCGGAGAGCTGAAGTTTAATGGGGAAATCATTATTTTATTATATTGGTATTTCATGGATAACGTGGTATGAAGCTTCTGACCACCGGATCCTGCTGCACTCTTTTCCTGCTCAATTAAAGAGCTATCTCCTCCAGAGATGGCCGTGCCTCATAGGTGCAAGCCCACCATGCCCAGATCCAGCATCATTAGAGCTTTGTGGATCTCCACATATGACACAGGTTTTGTAGCTCAGAGGTTCCTCCCAGCTCTCCTCAGCTGTTAGGAGCCGTTTGGAGTGCAGGCACTCAGAGCAGGACATGGTAATCCAACTGGCCCTGTCTCTGGCAGGTCCATAGCCCCGAGCACATCTCCTGTCACACTGCTGCCAGCAGCCAGTGGCACCACAAAGTCTGCATCTACCTCTGCCTCTGCTTGCAGTCAGCCATGCTGTGTTTTGATGTTCCTTACACCAGCTCCTTGCCTCTCCATTCCTGTGTGTTTGCCACTGAGAGCTGCTCTCATGGCTGTGGTATTCAGGCACCAAGCAACCCGAACAAGTCCGAACCTATTGGCTCAGGCAGCTCCCGTTTGTGCCGGTTGCCTGGTAACAGCTGTTGTAACTGAAGCTGCAAAATTTTCGGAGAAGAAAGATCCCCGTGCTCGCAGCAGCCTTGACTTTAGCAGAGCCACGCACAGGGCTGGAATCTTCCACGCGCTGGGGCTGTGCCAGCCCCATCTCCTGCTGTCAGGTTGGAAAGCTCCAACAAAACCAGCCGGCCTCCCCCATGTCTGATGTAGGCACCACACAGTGCCTACACACCTTGGCTCTGCTCCCTGTGCTCCCACCCACGTGAGTCATTACCTGGGTCCATGCCTGGCTGCAGGCCTGGAGGAGCTCACCACGGCCAGAGGGCATTCCTGGCACTCACCTGCCATGGAGGGGTTCCTCTGCCTCTTCCTATGCTTCCCACCCTGCAGGGCTCTGTTTTGAAACTAAAAGGTGTTTCCAGGTAAAGGCTGTGAGCCGAGGGACTCTGTGATTTAAGCTGCACTGAGCAAAGGAGGCAAAGGGTGCATGGGATGGGCAGATCCCACTCCAAAGCCACTGTGCATCCACTGTGCTCCTTCATTGCTCCCAGGTTCTGCAGTGCCTTACTGCTGCGTTCAGCCCCTTGCCAAAGGCATCCAGAACCCTGCAGGAATGGACATTCACGTGTCTGTCAAATGCACTTCATGGACAAAATGAAAGCTGCTGTAGGAAGTCGTGTGGAAACAGATGAAAACCAAATTGTTAACCTTATAATGAAGAATCCGTAACATAGAAATCACGGTGAAAGGGAGAGCGATGTCATGGGCTGGCTGTAGCACCAATAATAATTTCCACGCTTTGTTGCACTAAATGAAAAGCATCTAAAAACACCAATAATGTTATTTCATTGTATTAATAATGATTATTCAGTGTTCAAAGTTATTTAATGATGAATCTAAGGACAAACCAAATTGGTATGAGTGAATCACAGTCTATTTTTAAAAATTCAAATGAGCTGTTGAAATAGCAAGCAAAAGAAATCAGCATGTGTTTGTTTGTTTGTTTGCCTTTTTCCTTATGGAATTAGTGGGTGTATTTTATTCCCAGAGCCTCACTGAAGACAAAAAGTGCATTTTGACATCCATTTAATACAAATTCTGGAGGGGTGAGAAGCTGCTCTTGGTGCCAGCAGGAAGGCTTCCCCTCCATGCTTACAAACACATGCATAGAGAGCAGCAAAGGACACTGTGTGTAGTTTAGCTGCAGAGCTTCTTGGGTTGATATCCTCAGCACAGGGAGGAATCACTGAGGTTCTCGATCCTCAAGGAAACCAAACTTAGCTGCTTTGGGAAAGCGGCAGATACGCTCTGGAGCTTCCCAAACTTCAGCCAGCATGGCTGAGCTGAGGCTTCTGCAAACCAGGCTCTTCATCTGCAGGAGATGAAAGAGAAGAAATGAGGGAGCATGGTGGGACTGAGTAGCACCAAAGGATATTTGCTTAAGATGCCATGTTCTTTAATTATTTCGTAAATATAATAAAACTCAACTGCATGTAAGATTTTATTTTCGATCCCTATTGATCTCTGCAAATTGTGTAAACATGTTGGGGCAAAATAATTACAGCTGGAAAATATTATATATTATTAAACAACGTGTCTTATTTTAAATATCAATATGATGGCCTCTGGCATTAGCTTTACAGTGACTGGAACCAGAAGTCCTTTTTTTCCCGTTTCTCTTTAAGCAGCTCCAGCTCCTGCTAAGCTCTCAGCTTTCACCAAACAAACATAATCTAGGTTTATTTTCTGAAATCCCTTCAGCTGTGCTTTTGGCTAACAAGAACGTTATTTGCACTTCACCCCCAAATTTCAGTTTTTCCTTTCATCGTCCCGATTAAATGATAGCAAAGGGAAAATGCCTTTAGCCTCAGACGTAAGATCTAATGAAATGGATGATAGATTTGTTTTGTGTGGCATTGCTGTTCTGTTCCCCTTTGTTTTTCTGCTCCCAGCTGTCGGTTTCATCCCCCGGCCGCCTGCGGTGTGCAGCGCTCGGGCAGTGCCTGCAGCCCCACAGCAGTGCCTGGCGGTGGATCCGTCCTCAGGGACAGACGTCAGTCAGCTGCTGGGAACCTCTTCAAAGGAGGTGTTGGAAGACCCCACGACAGAGGCGGTTCCCACTCGAAGCAGCAGCTTCAGTAGGAAACAATTTTCTTCTTGAATGAAGGAAAGATCAGTTTGTTCCTGGAACAATGGGGAAAGCCGGTGGTAGAAGTGCTTCTGTCCTGGATCTGTTAATTTACGGCTGTGGGATCCTACAGCTGGTGGATTACACACACAATGTCTCTGGGTGCCACAGCTTCATAGTCCTGGGTGTGCAGACATCCGGCAGAGCAGTGCCTGGTAGGGCAGAAAGCCAAACTGTCTAGGTCCCAGTCAGCCCTTGGGAGGTTTCTCCCTTTTGTCCATCCATGTGCTTATATGCTTTGCTGATACACTAATCAGGAAAAACACGGTGCTGCCACGCAGCCACCCAATTAGTGAGGGGTTACTAATTTCTGTCCAGCTTAGAGCTGTCAAAACAGTGTTCTTCCCCACAGAGAGTGTGAGCAGCGTGGAGGGGGTGGTGCTGCCTGTTACCCTGCACTCACACGGGGAGGGCGGTGGAGCTTGGGGCACAGCGCCAGGCACTCCGAGAGCTGGAAATTCCTTTCCTGTTTGCCACACAGCCAGGCTTGGGCGGGCCGAGTTTGTCATGTAGCTGGTGGGAAGCTGAGAGATCCCTCAGGAGGAAGAGTGTGAGAAAGTGGCTGTGGGTTCAGCACAAAGGAAGAAGGTACATGCGAGTATTAAAGGGAAAACGAGTTCCCATCTGCCCCACATGTGAATTCCCACTGAAGTCAGACTGGGACAGCCTAAAGGACAGGAATATCTGAAAGCAGCTCACAGATTAATTCTTGTCAAAAGCCTGCATGAAGATTTTGGGTGGCTAAGGAGTTACACAGTCAACATGTACCATAGAGCAAATCCTAGGAGAAGCAGATGAAGCTACAAGAAGGTGATAGCTGCACTACAGCAAAAAACCCTATTCAAAGACTGATGTAATGTATTTTTCCACTGCAGGGCGGGAGTGAAACTTTGAGCTATTGTTTAAAGAAAGAAACTCCAGCCCTCTGGGTTGTGGTAGGGAAGATAGTTAAAAAAAGATCATTAAAGAAAAATCCCCCTTGAAGACTTTGATGTCTATTGATGCAAGATGCTATTTGTTCTCCTACTGAAGACAGATCTGAAAGACTCCGCAATTACTAATAAATCGCTTGCAATATTGAGCAATTACCAACAATGCAATCATAAAACAGTGCAATAACTAAATAATTATACACTTGTTAGGAGAATACATTATTGGGCACCTTCGAAAGAAAGGGGAAGGAGGTGAGAATACAAAAGACAGGATATTGGATAGCGCACAAATAGCAACAAAATGCATTTCACTGCCAGAATGCTGAGTAGCTGCACATGCTTAGGGCCAAATCTCAGCCCTTGAGAAAATCAGGGAAAGTTTTAACTATTTGCAGGAAAATTCTTCATAGGAAAGTTAATCTGTCATCAAAAACACTGAGCACGATGGCTGGAAAAGGCCAATGGCAGCACGTTGCCACCCTGGGCCCAGTTAGGGGCTGGAGCTCAGCACCGTGACTGGAAGGTGTGCTTGTGTTTGCACCCTGCACAGCCACAGGAAGGGAAGGGATCAGAGTGCTTGGGCTCTGGGGCAGAAAGGAGCAGGGGGAAGGAAAAGAGTGGATGGGAACCTGAGGTTTCACTGGGAGAATCTGATGGCAATATCAGAGAGTACAGACACTGCTATTGTTTAGATTTCACCTTCAATGAATCTGGGATTGTTCCAGAAGCATCTGGAGAAAACATCTGTGTGAATGAAGTGCCTCGTGGAAGGAAAGGAGTGTGTTGGTTTCCAGGAGTCAGACCGATATGCTGTTGGCTCCGCTCGCTGCATTCGGCCACTACCTTAGGTGTGAAAGCTGGAAGAGAGTGAAAAGAAATGAAAATTTTGAAATGCTGCTGGGAAATACTGTGAAGTGTCATAGAAACAGAAAGAACACTATGTGCTGACACAAGGGAGAGGAATCTCTGTTGTTGAGGAGGTCAAGAAATCATAGCTGGAGGATTTGGGGTATGTGCAGGGATTAGGGACCATCTGGAAAAAGGATCATGTGAGGGAGCATCCGTGTGAAGCACTGAAGGGAAGGCGGGTGCCTGGCATGCCTGACCCAGATAGCTTCATAGACACTGTCTGCAGAGCACAGTGCAATTAGTGGAATGCTCAGTAATCATTTTCGTTAGTGATGGCAAAGAGTGAGGGAAAGACCAACAGGAGGAGAGCAGCACTGATGGGTGAAGACAGGCTCCAGGAATGGAGGGTTTGTGCTCCCTGCCTCCCAGAACAATGGAGGGGAGGAAGGGCTCTGCTTCATCCTCTCGCTGGCACCGCATTTCAGCAAACTCTCTGTGGTAAGGGAAGGAAGAGCTGCTCACACTCCTCTGAGCCCTGTCCCTCCTGGCTGCACTGCTGGAGGGTGATTTGTGGTCCAAGGGCCTGAAACTTCCCCTCCTTGAGGTCCCCCTGGCTGCTCTGGCCTGGCAGCCCACATCTGCTCCATGCTTAAAGCAAATCCTTCCACTTTGGGGACCAAATGGGTAAAAGCTTATAGCATCTGTAGCTCGTATTACTAGACAGTATGAAATAGTCCAGAAGGAAGAAAGGGAGGAGGAGAAAGAAAGTATAAGCAGAAAACTGAGAATTGGTGAGAATCTGTTTCGAAGACCACACCTTCATCTGTGATGTAAAAGGTCCTTTCCTGACTTCTATGTTAAAACAGGCTTTTCAAAATTGTGTATATTCATTAAAATTACATATGCTTGTCAGGTCACAGCAATTATAGGTTTGCTGCTAGCAAGCTCAAATAATGGCTGCAAACAGAACGATGAATGAAACCAACGTACTAATAAAACAAAATGAAGGAAGTCAGTGCTAGAAGCTGGAAGTATGCAAAGCCTGAAAATGACACACTATTAAATAGAAACCAGTGGCGGCCCTTGAAAACTTGATTTTTTCTCTCTCAGATAATCAAAGGCTTTACTGTGCCTTTAGGCACAGCTCTGAGCAAGGAGAGACGAACGCACTGCGTTGCCACAGGAGCACCCTCAGGGTGGGGAGAGCGGAGCACATCGGTGGGCGGCTGTGTGCCAGCTCTGCAGCAGTGCTGGTGTGCTGGAGCCAGCAGCTGTCCACTGGGAGGAACTGGAGTCTGCAGACCCATGGTCAAGAGGGCTCTAAACTTGGTATTTAACACATTCTGCTCTGTATCAGAACTAATTTCACAGGCCCTAGGATCTTAACCTGAATCTTCTTAGTCCATGGTGTAATAAAAGGGCAGCACCCTCATTTTCCTCTCTAGTTCAAGAGCTGAATTCTTCCAGTACAACCACTGAAGTTTTTTGTCCAAAACCGCAGCGAGAAAAAAGTAAGGTTGACTGATTTTCAGAGCAGTCTGTGAGCTTCTGCATGACCTCAATGTGCTGTACACCCCGCGTGTGCATTGCGCTACCCAGAAATGAGCAAGGTCACAGCAGAGAGCGGTTCCTACCACATCCCAAGTGGCGCAACAGAGCTGACATTATCACAGAGCTAATGAAGAAACCTCCAGCTTGTAGTTCAGCCTTACTTTGGAGCATCGGAGATCTCAGGGCTGGGTAGGCCTCCTCCCAGCTCACTGCCAGATATTTGCTGACACAAAGCATCTCCACAAAGCGCCGTGGATTTCCATGCTGCTGTGGAGCAGAAGGGCACCCTGCTCCCTCCAGATGTTCTGGCACAGAGGCTGCCCCGGCCACACTGCACATGGATGGAACATGGGTGAGGCCCTGAGGGAGTGATGCGCATGGCCCTATTGCTGGGCAGGGACCTCAGAACTGCCCTTTTCCCAAAGCAAGGCTGAGATTGGAGCAAGAATGACATCAGCAGCCAAAGGCAAAGTTACACTGTGTGGAAGATTTTTGAGATACGTGGAGAGAAGTAAAAAATAAGTCTGGGATTGTATCAACCTATGCTTGAAAGCGGCTTCAGAAAGCTTCTCTTTCTCTCTGTAAGTCACAGAGATCATATAACTGAGGTCCTTACCATGCTTTATGGCAGAGAAATCTCCAAACATGCAACTCATGTACTTACGCCTCCCCTGGGTCTCTATTCAGGCATTCCCTCCCCTCTGGATTTCTCTGAACATACCTTTGGTGTTTTTTGAGGGACTAATTTCTGTAACTGCCTAACTTTTATGAATGTTTAGACCTGTTTAGATGGAGCCATCTCCTGCCCACACTGTAAGTAGTTTGTTATCAACAGCTCTTACTTAATTAAGTGTACACAACCCATTATCCCACTGTAAGCAAAACATTCCATATTGCAGAGCAGGTTCAGCCCCCAGTGCTCAGCTCTGCATTCAGCTGTTCCTTATGGGGGTACACACATGCTGACAGGTAGCAGGGTGCTGGTGTAGCCTGGCAGGATGCACTGATGCTAAGGTAATGTGATGGGGACGGGCAGAGTGTGGCTGGGACAGGGGGTCCACCAGCCTGCACCTTCCCCAGCACGGCAGTGGGACGGGCCCTTCCTCAGCCAGAGGAGGAGATGGGATCCCACCTTGATGAACTGACACCGTATTTCCCCCATCTTGTTCCACACTATTATTTTGGTGTCTCAGGAGATGTAGGGATGGCTGTACAGCCCTTGCAGAACACAGGTGTCAAAAAGTTCTCTGTTGAGCTCAATCAATATCATTACAGGAGCAGACAGAAGATTCAGGGTAAACTGAGGGTGGCATCACAGATGGAAACTGAGAATCATCTTACTTTGCAAGTCTATATCACAATTCCTTTATTTATTATTTCTACTTTAAATGGGGTTCGGATTAAACTTCAGAAGAATGTGACTTTAAGTAGCTTGCAAATAGATTTTTTTAATTGTATTTTTTTAAATTCTACCACAGCTCTCAAGAACGCTGTTAGTTTGCTCTCCTTTTATTCACCAACATTGTACCACTGAGACTTGGCAGGGAAAGTGGTTTTATTGATTTTCATTATCCAGGCTAGGAGAAATGCAAAATACAAACAGCAGGAATTATGACCTTTTTTGCCTTTAGTAATTGGAGGTTTTGCTGGTAACAACATGCAGGAAGGAGCAAACAAATGTATTCAACTGTGTTAACAGAAGAAAAGTTTGGAGAATCACAAATCAGATCTCCAGAGGTTATGAGGTAGATTTCAATGACAGTGTTTTATCTTTTCATCTGGTTCAACTTTATCCCCAAACCCAAACCAGCTGGGGACCAGGAACAAAGGGCGGTGCCTGCAGTAACACCTTTGTGGCGCATTTGGAGCATAACGGAGTTCAAGGGTCACTCTGTCCCTCTTCCATGGTTCATTAATGGTGGAAAAGAGACCAACCAGGAGCTCTGCCAGAGCTTCTCCTCTGGGAGCCATGGCCACTGACGTCAATCAGCAACATGCCTGTTGGCGACAGCGAGGGAGAGAGGCGCTGCTGAGAGCCAGAAATTGAAGGTCAGAGCTTGTGTTGTCATGTTAGCAGCAAAACCAGGAACATCTCCTCTGCACTCTTAGGCAAGTTGCTCAGCTAGTCCATGTCTGCTGGCACAATGCTTGAGGACCTTTACTGGTACTGGCAGACTGGGTCTCTTCAGATAAGATCTCAAAGATATAAAAGCAAAGTACTAATTATCCCTATTGCCATTTCCAGCAGTAAAACTGCAAGGGCCATTCAGCCTAGACGACTATGAATTGGGAAGCCTTGCATGCAGCGTGCTGGCTGGCCCTGTGCTAACATGGCAGCTGCAGCAGCTGGGCTGGGATACCCCAAGGGCACTGCCCAGCGCCAGGCAGCATGGTGGGAGAGCCTTATGTTTGTGCATGGAGTTGGTGTGCACCGGCCATGGCGCTGGCACAGCATGGTATGTCAAAGAGGCTCATGGAGATATCCAAGGAGCAGTGGGTGGAAAAGGGCAACGGGAGGGGGAGGAAGAACAACAGCAGTGACAGTGAGCTGTTAAATCCGATCATCCCCTCTTGCGAAACTGATATGTGAATGTCAGGAGCATATCTCATGGCCATGTATATGTATTTATGCATGAAGCCCTTGCAGCCAGGCTGCCTGCCAAGTGCTGTCAGCCAGCGCGAGCCCTGGGGAGACACCGTTGTCCTGATGCACCGTGCCCCCAGGCCGGCACGCGCAGTACGCCCTGCCATGGCACAAAGCTCTGATGGCTGCTGATTTTCTGGTTTCTGCAGAACCAATTTGGATGAAAACAAATCTGGCAATAATAATAATAATAATAATAAAAATAAATAAAAAATAAAAAATAAATAAAAAATCACAGGAATCATTTTTCTTCAGCATCTCATTGCACAGAGCTGCAACTGTGCATGCTGGCACATGAAAGGGAAAGGATGGGAAGGAGCAGCTGGGGCAGTAAGGAGCAGGAGTCCTTCTGGGGCAATGCCAGAGTGTGGTGCGTGAAGGGTGATGGTCTCAGGGCAGAGCATGGCATGGGGGTCAGCCAGAGAGCTGAGCAGGTGGCTCCTCCTCAACAGCACAGTGAGAACAAGAGCCATTATAAATTGGTTTTAAAAGTTGGTGCATTTTCCTTAAAATAAGGAGGACAGTGATGACTCATTACTTAGATGTATGTGCTGGCTTTCGGCGCTGCACTGTTATCTGCAGGGGGCTCACCAATGCAGAAAGTGCAGCCTCCTCACCCACCCCAGAAGAATGCATCCCAACAGCTCGCTGATCAACCAGGGCCTGTTTTCAGGCCTTTGTGCAGACATAATGCCCAGAGATGTTGCAGGCAAATCCTCACCATGTAGGTGTTAATTGTTACTCACTGGCTTCAAAGACTTTGGGGCTGTTTCGTAGTAAACAAACATGTGCTGCACCCACAGCACAGTGTCTGATCTGTGATATTGTGTGCAGCCCAGACAAGCACTGTCAGAGAGCAAATGCAGTGGGGGATCTGTTGCAGCCTTCCCTACCGTTGATGATGTGTGATAATTAAATACAGTCTCAGATTCTGTAAGGCTGACGTGCACATTTAGAGATCTCCATGTGTCACACCTGGCTCATAAAAAGAGAGGGGCAGAGGAAGAGCAGCCTTTATTCTCACTGTCAATCATTAACCAAAAATCTGTGCTCTGCAACCGAAGCCATACCTGTGCTGGGACCACACGTCAGCCTGCAGCAGCTGGGAGGAGCAGTGGTGTGGGCACTGCTGAAGAAGCAAGGTTCTTCTTCCTCTGAGCTTCTTTGCTCTGGAGAAAAAAAATGTTTTTGTTTTTTGTTTTGTTTTGTTTTGTTTTGTTTTGTTTCCTGATTCAGAGCATATTGGATGTGCATTTGTGCACTTGCACGCACAAGCCCACACTCACACTCTGGGCAGCTCTCTGTATGGTCTAGTAGACTATTTCCCTGTGACTTACCCAGAAATCCCATAGGCTGATAGAGGCATGCCAGGACTTGATAAACAGAGGAGGAACTGCTCCTGGGGCCACTGCAGCAGCCCTAGACTCAGCCCTTGCTGCTCCTGCAGGACCAGCACAAACCCTTCTGCTTGCTGGAGTTTGTGTGGCTCTGTCCAACCACATCCCACTCAGCTTGCAGTGTGGCCAGCCCAGCCTGCCTGCTCCACAGTTTCCCTGTGGAAATTATTGGTTATAAGGAAAAAGTTTTTTACAACAAGGGCACAGGTTGCCCAGAGTCATGGTGGTGGATGCCCTGTCCCTGGAGACACTCAGGGTCAGACTGGATGGGGCTCTGAGCACCTGATGGAGCTGTAGACGTCTCTGTTCATTGCACAGGCCAGCTGGTCTTTACGAGCTCATTCGAACTCAAATGTTTCTATGGTTCTAGCACTGGTGTAAGGCTGTTATGCAGCACAGAACATGGGCTGCCATTCTGAGCGCAAATCCGAGCTGCTGGGGGATTCATTCATACTGCAGTGGCAGTCCCCATGTGCTGTGTGATGTCACACTGTGGTTTTGAGGTATTTTTATACTGCTTTCTCGTTGGTTTGTGGTGACATTCAGTTGTATGGATTTCTGTGGGCAGATTGATCTGCCGTGACCGCAGTGGTGCCGGGCTGCCCCACGTCAGGGTGAGGGCACACATTCAGTAGCACACATAGCACGCGGCCCTGCCCAGCCCCACATGGAGCAGGGAAGGCAGGACGCAGGACAAGCTGTTGCTGTTGCTTTGCTGTATGCGAGGCGCGGGGCTGTGGTTGCAACGGGCTGTGTGTCTGCGTGCTGCTGCACGGGGCAGAGCGGGTATTGTATTGTGCGCCTCGGCACAGCGCGTGGGATGGATCGCGGTGGGTGAGGGCTGGGCAGCGCGCGCGCCTGCACGTGGCTTGTTTCGCTGCTTCACACAGCAAGGGCCGTACGGCCACGGGGTCACGGCACATCTTTCATTGGGTCACACAAACCATTGAGTCCAATTCCCGGCTCTGCACCCAAAACCCAAACCCTACGTTTGAGAGCATTGTTCAAACGCCGCTCGTAATCGGGCAGCTCGGGGCCGTGCCCACCGTCCTCTGGTGCAAAATCCAAGCCCCAGCCCTGCCCCCCCGACACAGCTGCACGCCGTTCCTCGGATCGGGCCGCGCACCGCGCCGCGTGCCGCAGCCCCGCGCCGCCCCGGCCGCGTGCCGTGACCCCGTGCGCGTGCCCGGGCCCGCGCGGAGCTCGCGGCCGCATCCCGCGGGGCCCCGAGACCCCGCCGCGGCTCCCTCACAGACCGTCGCCGCGCCGCCCCGACCCGCGCCGTGCCCCGCCGCGAGGAGCCGCCCCGCCCGACCCGGCTCGGCCCGGCCCGCGCCTCCCCGGAGAGAAGCCGGGCGGGGAGGGGCGGGCACAGCGGCCCGCCGCGGCGGAAGGAGGCCGCCGGCCGCGGCCTCGCTCCCGGAGCTGCCCGTGCGCGGCCCCGGGGCACCGCGCGCACCTGCCGACCCGCCCTCGCCGCGGGGCCGGGGCCACGCACCTGCCGGCGCTCCCGGACCGCACCTGCGCCACCCCCGGGCCGGGTCGGGCCGGGCCGCGTTTCTGGCGGGGCCGGCGGGGTATGGCGCGGCGCTGAGATGAAAGTGACGGTGTGCTTCGGGCGGACCGGGATCGTGGTGCCCTGCAAGGACGGGCAGCTCCGCGTGCGGGACCTGACACAGCAGGCCCTGCAGCGCTACCGCAAGGCCCAGGAGAAGGTGAGCGCGGGGGACGGGCCGGGGCCGGGGCCGGCGGGCTGCCCGCATGGGAGGCCGGGGGCCGCGCCTCGCCCCGCGGGATGCGGCCAGGGCCGTGCGGGCGGCGGGGCGCTGCGGCTGTGTGGGCCGGTGCCCGAGGGCTCGTCGCGTTTCCGCCCTGCGTGTTGACAAACAAACTTGGTTCGGGCGCAAACGGAACTCGCGCTGCTTCCATCGAACCCATGCGGTCCCGCATCGGCTGCTCTCTGCGTGCCGCCTGTGTCGGGAGGCGACCGCCGGCGTGTGCGAGGAGTTCTCGGGTTGTGCCAAGGAACAGAGAAATACCCTTCCGTTGTCCCTCCCCCACCCTGGGCAGAGGCAGGTGCGGGGGTTTCGCGCGGCGCTGGTGGGAGGCCTGGCACTGTGTGCAGCAGCTGCCGACTGCGGGCTCTCCTGAGGCCTGGCAGGGCTGTACCCGGTGTCGAGCACTGCGGACTCCGCTGGGTGCTCTGGGCTGGTTTCTCCTCTGCCTGACGCTGTGTGCTGGCCCTAGCATGGAGCTGGGAGTAACGGTCTTTTTCTGCTTTGCAGGTTTATTCTGAGGGAAACTTCTACTGATGCATTAGATCCATCGTGAGCAGCTGAGTACAGCTGATAGCGGTCTCTGTCTGCAGTGCTTTCAATGACTTTAACATTTTCAGCCTGACACGTTTTGTATAAAGATCTTCCAGTGAATATTGTGTGTGTGCAATAGCTGCAAAGTGTTGGTAGTGTTCTCATGCTATTCAGGCCAACAGTTGGTGCTATGTGTGCTGATGTGTGCCTTGAAGCTTGGAGACGGGTGTCTCACCGCTGCTCAGGAATAGGGGTTATCAGAAACCACCGTTGTGGTTGAGGTGAATGTGTAAATTTAAAGTTTGATTTCAGCCCATGTTTGTGACGGGCCTGGAGTCAGTGTCATGGCGACAGCTGAAAGGTGGCCTAAAAAGCTTCTGTATAAATACGTCACCTCTCCTGTCCCCACAGCCCCACAACCTCTTCTTTTCCTCTTCTTGGTGTTTTTTGTTTGTTTTTAGTTTGTTTTTAAGGAAGGGACAACAGGATCTCTGCATTTCTAGGCAAGGCCCCTCCTGCTCCAGAAGACTCGGCCATCAGCATATAGGGGAAAAAGCCCAGCATCTCAAGGGATGTGCAGTGTAACGCATCTGAAGGTTTTGTATCTGGTTTGTTCTTCAGGTGGTAGTTGTAGGCAATGATTTTCATGCTCAGCAGTCATCTGCTATGCTGCATTCAGAGTATGTGAGGTCTGAAGTATCCAGTCTCCTGTGTAGGACAGCCAGAGGCTGCAGCTCACTTTTCAGATGTCACTGATTCTGTGTTCTGCATCGTGGATGGGCACAATATGTACAGGCCCATGTGGTCAGAAATCACTGATTACATTGAACAGTGGTGGTCCAGAACTTGAAGGAGGACTTGCACAGAGGGGAGAAGCAGCCTACGGGCCTGAGCAATACAGAACAGGTTTTAATTCAAGTCACTAAAAGTTGGGTGACTTATGTGCTCTCTTTCCCCCTTCTTCACTGGAAGTTTAAGCAGGCTTTTTGGTGGGTTTTTTTTTGGCAGTGCTTTGATTAATTGCTCTGTAGTCTGCATGTTTTGCAGTGGAACTTGCAAAAAAGATAAGGAGATCGATTTTTGTCTTATCTCATCAAACATTATCTGGAGTTGGTGCTCTTTGCAGACGTAAAATTTGGGGTTGGTTTGACAGTTCATGCTCACTCCACAAACGGTTCATCTCATTGCCTTCTGCGGTGTTTCCAGCCGGTGTGACAAGGAGGGATGGGGTGTTCTGCTATTTCCTTTTTTTCCCAACTCGTTCTACGATTAACTTTTCAAAACTTAAAGTTTTTTTGTTACTACAACATAGACTCTCAAAGAATGGGAGACCTGGAGAATGGGATTGTTTCAGGATGATCAGCTGAGATCTGTTCAATGGTGTGGGCGCACGAACAGGTTTGTGTGAAAGATAACCGAAGATTTGTTTTCCTTTTCAAAATATTTAGAATGTTTGGAATGCTTCCTGAGGCAGAATACTGCTGTTGCTGTTGGCACTTGGTGTGCTTTATGTAATTTTCGAGCGTTAACAACTTTTAAAAAACAAAGTGGAAAATGTGATTGTTACAGTGCCTGAAGTATTTGGAGAAGGCAGTAAAATGGGTGTAAGGAACATCGGAACATCCCTCATAGCTGCAGAATGGAAAATGAAGAAGGTAGCTAGGATACAAGCGTCGGGAATTTTGTCTTTGTTTTGGTACTGTCAAACGCCCCAGAAATGTGTGTGAGAAGCTTTGTGTTTCAAGGGTTCTCCTGGAAGCAGAATTTTGCTATTACACTGCAGTCATGCAATGGATTTCTGGTGTCTGGTAAAGGGGAAGATGTGAGATTAGAATATTAATTCACTTATATTGTAAGGTATTTGCATTTCTGTTTGTGATAGACTTACAGTACTGGGCACCTCTTTACACTTACATTGTTGAGACAACAAATGGCCAAGTCTTGCATTTCCATGAGACTTTTGGTAAATAGCTGAGAACTCAGCAAGCAATGGCTTGTTGCAGCCTGCTGGGTTTTCTCAGCGAATTCGGTTTGATTTCTTGGTGAAATTTCATTGTGAAAGCTCAATTGCTGCCATTAACAAAAACAAAATACAAGGCCTTTGTTACAGCTGAAGAACCAAACTGATTATTTTTTGCTGTTATGGATCTTAGCAGTGATTTTTAGAGTACTGTTGTAGTTCTGAATGGGCAAATCTCTGATTCTGAAGAATATAACTCTCTGTTGGGACAGTGTCAACTAAGAGAATGTTTGCTCTGGGATGGCATGATGTGAATTGGCTTGGATTTAAGAAAATGTTTTGTTAATCATCTGCTTGTAGATAAGTCTTCAGAAAAGTGCCTCATCTCAGGGGGTAACTGTGTTTCAGTGCAGTGACAATTGATGGAATCGGCAAGTTGGGGTCTACTTTTGCTGTTGGGAAGTGTGTGTGCTCAGGCTTCCAGCTGGTAGGTGGACCCAGCAGCATTAGTGATCCCTTTGTCAGCCCAGTTCTCTGCTATTTCTAGTAGCTTGGTATTCTATGGTGCCTTGGGGAACACTTGCTAGTTACCTGTACTTAGGGTTCTTTGCTCAAGTGAGTGCAGTTTCCATGTCTGTGGGCCTCCTGTTGGGAGTGCTGACGTGGTCAAATATTAGTTGGACTGTCTTGCGTGGGCTTGATAAACAGTTGTGATGGGCATTGGAGTGTGTGTTTCCACTGAAGAGGCTGTGCAAAAACCAGCAGTCGGTTCTGTGGTGGTGATGGTAACTTCAGTCTGCAGTCAGACCGAATGGGAAGCAGTAATAACAGTGGCTGAGTTGATTTGAGAATGATGTGTTTGTGAGTGGAGGAAAAAATGGTGAGTTGTTTAGATGGTATTGGCCATCTTCCCAAGTTAGATGGATTGGAAGAGCTGCAGGCTGACTGTCTAGATCACATTCTCATTCTTACTAAAAAAAATAAAACAAAATAATGTAGATCATTCCCTTTCTCCCTATTCTTGTCTGCCCCACAACGCGATGGTTTTCTGGAATGATGTACTGTTGTAAATCAGCCAGCAGGCAGACGGAGCTGTAGTTTTCTTCCTGCAGTTTCTCTGAAAACGCTGAATGGGGGGAGGGAGGGAGGGAAATGGCAATTTGTTTTTACTGAGAACTCCGTGCTTACAAAAACGTTTGCAGAAACGTAACGTATTTCTTCAGAAGATATCAGGTGTATGTGAGAACCTTCAGGTTTGTTTGCTATGATGGCAAGCTAAGAAAGAATAGAACTCGACACACTGCTTTTCCATTACAGTTGTGTGAGTTGATGGCAGCTGACTCACGTCCAGGAAAGGAGTCCATGTGAGCAGGCAGGGTAAAGAAAAAGGAAAGAGGCCTTCACAATGTTTTATGTAACACCATTATTGACTTACCCTTCTAGTGATACTTCATTTATGCTGGAAATAACTTTGGAGTGGCAGAAGGATGAGTTGGTTTTTTTATTTGTTTTTATTATTATTATTATTTTTTGTATGAGTTGTATCCTTAACTTGTAACTGTCCTTGATTGTGCAGGAGATACCTATGCCAAATATCTTTTTTCCTTAGCTTTTCCTGGATTCATTGTTGCAGCAGGACTGCCTGGTGTGTTTCTGTCGGTCGGCTGGTTTGCCGCTCCAATTGGGTGGAGTTGCTGAAGTCTTGGAAGGGGACCAGGTGAAAGCAAGGGCAGGAGTTTCTCAAAGTTGGCGTATGTCTTTGTGGCCTCGGCAGTCAAAATGGCTGTTTCACAAAGCCTTTTGATTCAAGTGGACTCTTTTCCTAGTTTAAATAATAGCAAAACAAAACCAAACCCTTCCATAGTTTAAATTAGTTTCGCAGTGTGCGTGTTTATGAGCATTTCTTAAGCGGCGACTTCACAGGAACCAAGATGCTCTTGACCTGGAATTTGCTTTATAAGTTGTTTGTCCTAGACTGCTAATTTCACTTTGTCCTCCAGCTTTGTATGTTTAGAAATCACAAGTTTAAGCATGGAAGAATTGGATTGCTTTAGCTGTGATCAGTTGGCAAAGATGTAGAAGCTCTGTCCTTTGAGCTGCATAAATACTTAATGCTCTGAGCAGCATGCTGTAGGCTTACTGCTGAATACCTGCCACACACGGATCGTGTTGCTCCATACATGAGTGTTACGAACACTTTGGGAGGGGGAACTGTATATGAGCTGCTGGTGGTGGCTTTCTATTTGTCCCATAGTTAATTAAATTTATAAGGTGGTTCTGAATCACTGAGAGTTAAAAGTGGCAGTGTTTTTTTTTATATATTCTGCATAAAATGTTGTAGTCTGCTTCAGTACTGCTTCATAGCTACTAGTGTTGATGTAATGAGTTTTTGGTAGATTTCCAATCTCCTTTTCTCTTTTGAACAGGTGTTTATAATCCAAACAAAAACTGCTGTTGGACTGAAAGTCAGACTTGTCATACAAAATGTCTTGTAAGACTTCGTGTACTTATGTAACTTGAAAAATAAATTGTTGGATGCCTTTGGGTTTTGTTTTTTTTTTGTTTTTTTTTTTGTTTGTTTGTTTGTTTGTTTGTTTTTTAAGAAGCAGACTGCTGCCAGTAACTTGTGCTTTTGGCTGAGCATACAGTTAGCTGATGTTACTTTGTTGGAGGGCAGAAGCTCTGCTAAAGGATAGAGCCGGGTAAAACTAGTGGAAATTCAGTAGGCAAAATGAGAGTAACTCCTCCTGGAAATAGTGCAGGTCAGGCATCAGTCTGTGTGATAACACAGAGCTCTCATTTTTGTCTCCCAGATGGGATTTATCAAGTTCTGAGTACTATCAGTTGTTATTGCTTGAGAGACAGCAAAGATTTTGTACTAAGTGGGCGATAAAGCAGCTGTGGATGGAAGCCATTGAAGTCCTCAGTAGTGGCTGATTCCTGGTGCTCCTTGCCCATATGTGCACAAGCTCTGAGTAGTCTTGTAGGGAAGTGAAGAAGAAATTCAACCCCCAAATGGTGTTTTTCATATCTTTATTTCCAGCTGGGGAAGTACCATGCAGTATGACAGTTTGACGTTAGAAAATATCCCTTCTGACATGGGATGGTACTGAGAGATGCTTTTGCTTGCTGCGTAAAATCCCACTTTAGTGTCTTTCTAAGTATTGGGAAATGGAAGGTTGTATTCTGTTGGTATTTTCTTAAAAACCTGAAGTTTTTGTTTTTTAATGGATGCAGTTGTTATCTTTGGGTTATGCTGTGTGACTGCTTTCCTCCTTAGCTGCTCCGTATGGTAAGTCAGCTGGATTGCGCCATACTGTGCCATCTCGCATCCTGCTACTGAAGCAGCAGATTTCCTCCCCCAGTGAGCATTACATTCTTTAGGCTTTCCTAATGATGCTAATGTCATAACTGCAGCATTCCTAGGCATGAAGACCTATTGCTTCATTACTGAAAACTCCCTCCAGCTCCATATTAAGATGTCTGTGTTCCATCCTTCATGGCTGTGCTGATGCTGAAAGTCTCGAGCAGTTTGCATTGCTGAGAACAGATTCTGCTTAGTGATTTTTGTATTTCGCTCTTGAATTTTGCTTAAGCATAAGGATATACCTACTGTATGTTCGGCACTGGCTGAGCAGATGAGACAGGCCCCTGGGAATCATTTGTTGACAGAAACAAGCTTCAAATACCACTGACCAGGCAGTGCCCTAAATACACTGTGAAACTGAAAATGCTGCTTCTTGTGCAAATCTTAGCGAACTGACACATTGCAAGACCTTTGGGGAAGGACTGTGCAATATGATATGTAGTACCTCCCTTAATGAAAGTGTTCTCATATGTTGTTGTGGTAATTCTCTAATATTACCAGTAATTTATTCCTTGTGTGGTTTTACTTCAAAATCTTCCATGTACAGGAAACTTTCTTTTATACAAAATTACTGAGTGCACTGGATAGGACTTCTTTGGATCAGTAGCCTTACTTGAAAGAAGAAATATGTAAGACTTGTTTCTGTAAGTGGTTATTTCTTACGCGTAGTGATTTTGCTATAGATACCTCCATTAAGTGAACCATTGCGATGTTTCAATCTGTCATCAAAGTTTGCCTTGCTATCTAGTGCAAATGTGTAATTTCTGTGTCACCAGTATCTGCACACAGAGCTCACGTCTTCCCTTTGTTGTGGCAGGTGCTGTGGCCCTGCTCCAGTGCTCAGGTTTGCTCCTGGTGATGCTCCTGCACTGGGAGGTTCAGGCACGTTGTCCTCTGGACTCGTGGATGTGTGCTGGCAGCAGCTACTGCCACAGCGAGGTCTCTTTGCTGCTCTTCTTCATTGATTATTCTGCTATGAAAAAGAACACCACAGAGTTATTGAATGAAGCCCCTTCTTCCAGGCTGTAATAAGGATCCTTTTGATATGAATGGCAGATGGGTAGGAAGATGAATGACTGTGGTCTAGTAGAGGCTGGTACGTGGGATCATAGGGTTCGTGTGAAGGGTGAAGGGGAGCAGTTGGATGGCTGGACATCATTTTTTCTGGCTTAGGATTCGCCTTTAAAGATGGGGTTCTGTGGCTCCAAATGGTTTTGCAGTACAGCACAGGTGATCGTGCTGAATCTCACCTGTACATTTCTTTTAACCTTCTGGTTTTAAATTAATCTTCATGTCTTGTGTTCAGTGCTTTAATTACTTCTTTAAATAAGTTCTTTCTTATCAATTATTTTCCTTTGTCTTGAACTATGAATTAGTCCAGATGAAAGCCTGTGTAGAAACCAAAGTGATACATCAGTTTGTTTTTTTTTTTTTTGTCTCCCTGAAGTCTCCAAGGGGCTTGCATTGGGGGGAAAAAAAAAATCACTGTTTTAGTCCTCAGGAAAGAGAGACAAGGACATTATTCCATCAGTCAGATGTGAACTCTTCTTGAAAATGCATTTTAACTCCAAACCACTCATCTTGAGCTAAAAAGTTGTTAACTCTAATAACGATTTTTGCTAATGTCTATTTTTTTTTCCTAATAAAATGCCAGTTGGTTGTCAGCAAGCTATTGGATCACTTTTACAAGCTTTTTTTAATTTTTTTTTTCTTTTATTTTACTGACTTTAGGAAATATCTGGTCTATTCTAGCCTGCCAAAAATATGGCTTACTTTGCTTTGGCTGATAAACTTCAGCTGTTTTTCTTTGGGATAGTCACTGTGCTCAGATTTTTTTTTGCAGAACTAGTTTCTGTGTCCTCCTAGATCCAACCCCCCAGCTTCTGGTTCTGTAGGGCAGGTTCCAGCAGTGTACTGATGTCAGATTCTGTATCGGCATATTTCCCAGGAGTTGGGTACTACGTTCGTTCAGTCAGTCTGTTTCCAGTGGTTCCCTTATTTAAGAAATATTAAAGCGTTTTTTAGCTGATATTGCCAACTTGGCTGTCTTCTTTTGCTTGCGGTACCTCAACCTGTACTTTGGCCAGAGAATGGAAGATTAGAAAAGAACTGAATCTACCCAGGTTTACGTGGGAAAGACTTGCTGAGATATTTAGGGACTGAAGAGAGTTAATGTCCTCAGCTCCCCCAGTATGATGCTCATACAAAAAAAAACCGAGCTGCTGCCAATTCACAATTAATTTTCCTCTGCTGCCTGTACCAAATGTGTTCTGAACAACTGTTTGAGGAGTTTCTGGCATTATAATGTGCAAAAAGAAAACTCGTTAAAGTGCTGGTTACTGGACAAGAAAAAGAGGAGTGTTCATTGGTGTGTTGAGATTGTGCACGAAGACCAGCGTTGGTGCAGCACAATTGTGAGGCATGGTTTGCTTATGAGTCTGTGAAAAGGTAGGGGGAAAGGTAGTTGTGGGAGTGGAAAGATTAGCATTATGGCTGATCAGTGACAACTCTTTGTGTTAGGCAGGAAGATTAGCGCTTGAAAACCCAATGAAGTGTTCTGTATTAATGTTTTCAGGAGCAATTGTTTGGGTAACTTAACCTGAAAGACTCCAATAGGAACTGCTCCGCTAGCTTTCCAAATAGCAAAAGTAAGAATTAATTTTTGCTCAAAATACTCAGCATAGCTCAGAAATGCTTGAAAGAGCACTCACGGCCTGTGCATTTCAAGTACATTGCTTGAGTCTTTCTTTCCCTGTACAATTACTATTGCATTCAGTCCTTTATTTTATTTTATTTTTTTCTATTTTTGAACCTGCTGGAAGAGCAGAATTAGTCAGAACTGTTACTCTTTTTGTTTACTTCCACCTGAAGCAAGGTGGGCGAGATGGGAGTGTGCCCTGTTATCCCTCTAATCCACGAGTCAGGAAAAAATGGTGGTTTGGACCAACTTCCATCTGAATAGGATTACTGTTTTGGGGAAGTAGTTGCAACAAGGCAGAAACCGAAGGGTATGGATAATTTGCTTTTGTGTCTATGGTGTACTTTTTTTTTTCTTTTCTTTTTAATTACGCCCTTTGCACAGCATTGAAAAATGTAGCACTAAAGTCAGGCTATGTCTTCCTTCTTGTTGTGTGGGGCTCTGCTATCTTGCAAGGTGCTTCTTATTGTTTTCCTCCAGCAACTTTTAACTCTGCTGTTTAACTCTCGGCGTAGACTGAATACCCACATTGGTTATATAGATTTTAATACAGTGTGAATTTTGCAGTTATGCATGTTGCCGGTGTATGCTTTCTTGTCTGGAAGAATGCCATATTTTCACGCTGTCATAGTTTTATTAAATACCTGGTATTTATAGAGACGAGAATGGCACTAGGTAGGTCTGTTTGGGTAACTTCAGATGTTTCGAATGGAACATACATCTGGCAGTATGAGCGCATTGTTTGTCTTGGTATGGCAGAACCATCTTTTGAATTCAGAGGAAGTGGAGAAGTCTGCCTTATTGTTCATATTGCAGTTTATTAATGGCTATAGATATGAAAAGAGCATCTCGCTAAATGGAAGTCTCGGTCAACCTCTGACTCTTGTCTTAAAGGTTTGAGAATAGACAATATGAAAAAATCCCAGCTTCTTTCCAGATGGCTGAATGCTTGATGTGTCTTTATGTTTAGCTGTCATTCAAATGTGAATGCTGTGGTGATTATAAGTGTCTTCCATTTTTCTGGTTTGAAATGAACCCTTTTATGCATTGTGTGCTTACAGATTAACTGTTTGGCTTATCAGTGGGGATTTCAGAGCAATAAAACACAGCCCGATAGTATAGCAGAATCCAGGATGTAGTGTTGGTAGCTGCCTTGAGAGCGCAGGTCTCAGCTCCATGTAACATGCTGCGTGCGGTCGTTTTGAAGTCGGCTGTAGTGAACTACTGACAATCTGTAAGTGTTGTTTCAGAACTGAAACTTCTCGTGCACTGTAAGGGGGAAGAATGAGCACAAGAGAAGGAATTTATTTAAACTGGGAAGGAAAGTAAAAACCAGATTTTGTTAAGCTGTGAATGTAAAGTATAGTTCTTACATAATGGTTTTAGACAAGTGTAATTTAATATTCAAAGATGTAGACTACAACTCGATGATTTAATTGTTAAATACTTGCTGAAGATGAATGAATTTTCAGGGTTTGTTTTTTTTGTTGTTGTTTTGGAGCCTAACTTTGTGAAGGGAATATATAGTGTAAAAGAGAGTTCTGATAATGCGGCCAGAACTGTTGCAGGTTCTATAGAAGGCCAAATCATTAACCTTAAGTGACAAATATACCAGCAAATTCTGATATTATTGGGCTATTTGTTTTTCTTATCCCTTTAACAGACAATGACTATTACCTAGGATAGGTAGCTATCTAGCTAGCCTCTTTTAAATGAGAGTTGACTGCTTTGTTGCATGTGCTGTTCCTTTTTTCAAGGCTCTGGTGTGTAGCAATAAAACTACCGCTTAGCAGAAGTAGGTCCAATTACTTTGCTGTAAAGCCTTCACACCTAACAGTGAACACAGCACACAGTGGCTGAACCTGTCGGTCATGGGCTCTCTACCAGTGCCTGCTTGTGAGCCGGGAAAATGTGATATAATAGTCCCTTTTAATGAGAAGGTGATGTTACACTGCAAGAACTGCTGACAGTGCTTTGTGATAAAGTGTTCCTATCACTTGGTCATCTTTGAGCATTTTTGTGAAAAAAGAATGCCTACATCATGTTCTGTTTGCTGTAGACTCTTCATGTAGATTTTAGTTAAGTTTCTCAGGGAAGTGTTATTTTTGCAGAAGCTTGAGCATGATATACATGGAGTTAGGGCTCCTTAACTGTACTCACATACACTGAAAGAATGAGCACATTAGCTGGTGGAAAAGTACAGCGGGCTGATCTGTCTGACTGGTGAATGGCATCAAACTGCAAATAAAAGAAGGCTGTGATCGTGTCTCTATGCTGTTGTAATGTATATGCATATAGAGGGGGTTAGTCAACTTTCATCCTGACTGTTGTGTGAAGTTTCTCTTTGTAAGGCTGTGCTGGGCTGGAACTGAAAGGAATGCTGCTATGCTCACATCCCTCTTTCCAGATCTGGAAAGACCACCCTGCTCAGGAGATTGGAGGAAGCTGCCCCAGATGAGTGACTGAGATGTGTGTCATTCTTCATGTTTGAGCAGAAGGTGTTTTCGTTAGTGTAGAAGAGGTCTGTCTTCTCTATCCTTGTAAATCTCCAAAAGTTTTCCATCCCTACTCCTTTGTGATTCTGTTTCCCTGAAGGTATTTGGAGGAGAGGGAGGAAGGACTCCTTTTTGCGCTTCCTGCTAAGGGAGGGGAAAACCCTTTTGCACACCAGTGGTATTGAGTTTCTATGACAGAATGAATAACCTCATTCTCTTCTTTGTTGTCTTTGAACTAGCCAATATCCACTTCATTTTTATGGCATAAAGTTTTGATGAGGTATTAGTTCTGGGATGTTCTGTGTTTCAGTCAAATGAAGCTGGAAGTTGACCTCAAGAAATAGAGGATTATCTTTGGATTTTGCCCGACTCCAATGCTTGTTTCTGCCAATGCACTTAAGAGGTCATTTGGTCTACTCACAGCGCGTATTTTCTGCATCCAATTGCCGGAACCAGTACAGCTGACTAATCTTAATGGAATTTGGCAGTGCTTGCTGGCTCTTTGTGCCTTGAGAATGTTCTTAACTCAGTAGTTTTTGCTGCTGAGAAGTACAGCCTGGTTAATTTACTATTTCATGTGAGAACCAACTGCCATGTATCAGCTTCATCTGGTCCAAACCTTACTCCAACACCTGGGTGGCTGAGGATGCTTTATTTTTGTCCCAGCACAACCTGTTCTAAGTTCATCTATTATTCCCACTTTTTTCTTTCTGTGTTAATGAAGTGATGAACTTCTGCCTCAGAGGCGTTCAGCTTGCATCTCCAAAAACTTTCAGTGCTTTTGGTTTTGAAACCTACCCTGGATGTCTTAGCACATTTCCAGCACCGGGAACTAAATTTGGCCCTAATGGCTGTGTTTTTGGGGCATGAAGGTGAGTTAGGCCCTAGACCACGCTCTCCATACGTGCATGCATGCCTCATGCAGGGATTATGTTGCGGTGCTACCCTGCTGCTTTCTGTGAAATCCTTGCATAAGTTTAGAAGAAAAAAAAAAATCCTCTCAAAAAAGAATGTGTAATGGCTCTCCATGTGGAATCGAGGATCTATTTCTGTAATTTACTGCTGGCTTTTTCCCTTACCTGAGCTTTGTCTAAAGCTCAGTGTATGTGATATGGTGTTAGAGGATGTAATCATACCTGATCTGTATTGTCTCACTGGCATTTGTATTCTGTGCTGTGGGGTTTGGTGTCTGCTGTTACTCAGTCACACATTTGGAACTCTGAGGGCTCCTGATAAGCGGTCCCGGGGCAGCTGTGAATGCATTAATCACTTCAACAAAGGAAAGCCAAACACTTGTTAGTAAAATAATCTTAGGTAGTATCTAGATGCAGGACTGAAGTGTTGTCTGCTCTCTTTGTAGCTGCTGAGCACTTCATCAGTTTTTGTTCAGGATCCGGCATATTTCAGTGTGGAATTAGCAACAAGTTGAGCTGTATGAATTTACAGCCAGCCCTGAGGTTTTGCTGTCTGTAGGTGTATTGAATGCTTTGAGCTGAAGGGCATTAGTTTATAAATGAAAATCTGTTTGTATTTCTTATTTACATTCTTACGGATTGTCTTTAATTCAAAGGCTGGCAAACCGTGCACTTCAGTTTCAGCTGGGGCTGTTTTGTCATAGTTCTTACAGCTGCAGTCTTTGTGGACCTCTTTTTCTAAATGTATCTATCCAAAGAGCTTTGCCTGGTTTTGTTTTGCATGCTTGTTCTTCACTGAATTACACTTCATAAATGTTTGATGTTGGAGCGCGGTGGAAGTGTGTAGGTTATGTGATCCCTCAGTTCTGTGACGTTGTCTTTACATTGTGTTGTATATGGTAATGTGCAGGTAGCGGGATGCACTTAGTGATTAGTTCTTACTGAGATTCAGTATCAGATCAGAGTACTCTTATTTTTGAAGGGTTCCAAATCAGAATTTAACTGATTACCTGTTGGTTTTTGGGAACTCCGTAGTCATGTTCCCATGGAACTGAAACCCCACGTCTGGTATAAGTGGTGAAGGGACCCAGCTGCTGGCAGGTGGCTGAAATGCTCTCTGAGTCGGGGACTCATCAGGCTTGGTTGGGGGTGCTTGTGGGACACAAACGGGCAACTGCTGGGGGCTGCTCTAAGTTTGCAGCTGCCACCATACTCATCTTGCTTGTAGTCAGCTCCGCCTACTGTGATTTGCAAGTGTTGGGTTTTTAGTGTTACTTTTTAAATTTATGTCACTTCTGCCTACATTGTACGTGTGCATTCATGTGACCTGGCTTTAATTTATCATTTGGTAAATATTTGCATAGTAATTCCTGAAGTGTTCTCCCACATATAAAGGAAATGATGATGAACAGCTTTTAAGTGGCTTGATGTTGAACGTAGACATGACTTGCAGCCTTAAGGTAAAATGCACATTACTGTAACTGTTTAATATTAATTTAGGAAGTGCTGGTATGCATTATACCAGGTAACTCATTCATGTTCTTCCTTTAAATATTTAGATGATGTTTCTGTATCATACCTTAATTAAAATTTTTTATGGGGGCTATATGCAGCATGGTAAGATTCCTTCCCATTCATGTCACTGAGAGTGTGTAGGAGCAGATACACAGCGGATATGTGGAGTTGAAGCCAACTGCCTTCTTAGTAGCTGGTTTCTTCACCCTCCCTTCCTTAGGCAGAGCATACATACTCTGAGCACTGCAGTCACGGAAGGCAGTGCAAAGCAGGTATGAGACGTGGAAAAACTCTGCATTTGCAGAAGAAATGTCCTGCAGTGTGTAATAAACTGTTCGCTGATTGCCCTTTGCCTGTGGAAGAAAAAGCCTCTGTGCGTGCAAAACATTCGTGATCAAAGCTGGTTAATGAGATAAGCTTGAGGTCTGCTTTGTTGGCACAGGGAACTTAAGTCCTCATTTAGATTTATTAATCTGGACAGTGTTCTGGGGGGCTCTGCGCTGTATTCTGGCTTTGAAGTCTCTTTGGACTGGGTAAGCAGTTGTGCTGCTCAGAGGAATTATGTCTAACTGCACAGAGGCTGTGTGCTAACTTGCTTCACCGAGGCTATCTGCGAGTGGTTACCGTTTGCTTTATCGAACTCCATTAAGAATAACCTCTCTTTGGCTGCACTGGTAGCTGTTTTCTCACTTTCAGGGATGAAGTGCTGGCTAAGTTTATAGAAGTACTGATGTGGAACCGGGTTGTGAAGGGCAGGTGGGCAGTGCTGCATTCTGGTGGCTGCTGTCACTGGCAGTCCCTGAGCCCAAAGAGCTAAGGTGGCTGTATGTGGTGTCTGGGTCGGCATGTGGGGGAACAGCACCTAGCTGGGAAGTGCTCTTCTGCAAAAGGAACCGCATGCAGCTTGCTCTGCTTTGGTTCTTCTATGCTAGCGTCATTTGTTGTTCCTTTCTGTTAAAGTGGCTCTTGAAGCTGTGCTTGCTCCAGCGCGGGTGAGGAATGACGTCTTCGGCTCTCGCAGACTGATCTAGACTTCACTTTCTCTTCATGTGGTCTTTAACAAAAGTACTGAATTGCTGTATTTGTTGTGGCCTGCAGTAAAAGGAAGACTGGGATTTCATTAAGCTCGATGGAATTTAGGGTGGCCCTTTGTCTTGAGCTTGTTTCCTGCCAACTTGCTGCATTCTACCAGGACAATGCAGCTTTTACGCTTCTTTTTTTCCTTTGTTTCTCTTTCAAAGACACATCTGGGTTGGTACAGCCACAGAATCACAAATAGAAGCAAACACTGAAAATGAAACGTTCCAATCAGCTCTTTGTTGGTTTTAAAAAATTTTTTTTTTCTTTCGCATCAGCTCTATTCTGTGTACGGTGCTCTTAAATGGCATAATAGTTACAACAGGTTCTAATGTATTTTCAGGCAAAAATAAAACTCACTCCTCTTAGTTAGATGAACTTCTGTGGCTAACAAGTATGCTGGTTCAGTATTAACATCTCTGAACACCTTTTGTGACTGCATTGGTTAAAAGGTTCAGGAGGAATGTCTGCAGCTATTGATGAATTCTGGTTTGAGAGAAACTTCTAGCGTTGTAGGTTTATTGGTAGGGTCAAGTGACACTCTTTAACAAGGTTTGAGCGTGAAGTAAATTATTGGATTTAAGTTAACCTGCTTGCTTGCTTGCACAGAGATACATTTCCTCTCTACCTTTTGATCTGAAGAATTTTGTGGGTATAGAAAAATAGTTAAACCACAAGCTTAAAAATAGAGCATTGAGCTGCAGTAGTTGATTGTGTCATCACTTTGCAGAGATGAGAACGTGCTATTAAAACCTAGAGTTTTGAACATCTGATGACTAGAATAAAAAGAGATCCAAAATATCTTGCTGCTTCACAAATGGGTGGTTTCAGTGCAGAATGAAATAACTGTAGTTAAGGGTAGATTTCAGATAAGATAGGGATGTTCTGTGTGTTTTGTCTGGTGGCTGTCATCCAGCCACATGAATACCTAACCCTCCAACTAGCATGGGAGGTAAAAGGGTTGTGGGTTAGCCCTGGTAGGCAGCTGAGCGCCACACAGCCACTCTCTCATTCCCCCTGGTGGGATGGCGAAGAAGAGTGGAAAGGTAGAAGGGAGAAAACTGCTTTGAGATAAGAGGAACAGGCATAGCAACAGCTGTGCGTGTGGCTGAGTAGCCCTTCCTTTCTCTTTGTTTTCCCCAGCATTTTTTTTGCTGGGCACCATGGCTCGTGCCATGGAATATCCCTTCACTTCATTGGGGTCAGCTGTCCTGACCATCCCCTCCCAGTGCCCTGTGCACCCCCATCCCTCACTGACAGGGCAGCATAAGCAGCTGAAAAGAGCTTGACACTGTGTAAGCACTGTTCAGTAGCTAAGTATTTAACTTAAAAATCCAAGCGTGTAAGGCAATGTAAATGTGCATTCCAAAACCTTTTTTTGCATAGTATTTTATAGGTAGTCTTATATCTGCAGTTTTAATTTTCTCTTTTTTTCAGTAATTTTCAGTTTTAGGGGAAGTTCCATGCACGTTGGTGGGCAAGCAGGTGGGATACAGAGCTGCTTTGTCAGATGGCAATAAAACCTTGCAAGGTTAGGTTGAGAAAACTTGTTTCTCTCTTACAGGATCCAACTTACTGGGTGAATATTCACCACCTGGAGTATACAGATGGAGGAATCCTGGACCCTGACGATGTGCTGGCAGATGTTGTGGAAGACAAAGATAAGGTAGAGCTTGAATGAAAATACTACCTTTGATTTTTTTGCTGTGTCTTTTCAAATAACTAATGCTACATTCTAATTTCTTGGCTCTGTGGCAAATGAGGTGTGTGTTGAATATTCTTAAATGAAACACATCTGCCTGTAGGTGCTGTAGCTCTCCAGTCTGGGGACTGGAGGTGGAAAGCATGACCGTAGCCATGAAGATAATCAGAGGAGCCTGGCAGTTGATGTAGAACTTAAAACTTTTTCAAGCTGTTCTGTGTTGCTTCTTGTTGTATGAACACATTGGTGCAGGAATGGGAGTTTTACATGACATCTTTTTTTTTTTTTTTTTTATGCCACTTAAAATGTTTTTGTCTCCTCTGCTTAGAATTAAGTTTTTTCAACAGTCATTCAAATGTTGCGGTTGAGCGTGTGGCAAAATAAGTGGACAAATCCTATGATGACAATACCAGCTGTCCAAAATGTATTGCATTTCAGAAAGAGTTTCTGTGATTTGTTACTGAAAATGTAAGTAGACTGGTTATTAATCTCACAAGCTGTGAGTCTGTAACACTGAATTCAAATGAGACAGGTGTCCTTTCTAGGTAAAGGGATAGATGCAAACAAGTCCCTTTGAATGTTTTTATAATTATCAGAAAAAAATTAGCTTGAGAAGCTGGTGACTTATTTCAGCATGGAGGGGGATGAGTATAATTAGTAATACTTAGCTGTTTTGTTGAATAAAATCAGAGGGAACAAATGTCTAGTGACTTGAAACTGAAGATCTAAATGTGGTATATGTTTATAGCTTCAAACAAATAGCTTTGTCTACATAAGTTGCCATATGCTTGGTGAGCTCAAAAATAATTCTGCAGACAAACGCTAGTTCTGCTTGCTGATGGTTGTTCAACAGTTTAATAAAAGGTGCATCACTGTGGTTACAGTTAATGGGATACAGTTTCTCAGTACCTTGGACAATTGTCTAAGAGGTACTTCAGTGACATTCAGTGAGCATTTCTTAAAAGCAGTGAAGCTGTGGTGGTGGTGTTTTTTCATGTCCAATTAGTATTTCTTGTTTGACCATATTTATTGAAAGTGTGCTTAAAACACCATACAGCCTTCTTTCTGGTGATGTTTGGAGGCTAATGACTGCTTTCTGAAGATTAACACAGCTATATAAGGCATAAGATGTCATAAAATCAAATAATTGGAGTTAGGAGAAATGGCTTACTGGTGTCATCAGTCAATAAAAACAAATAACGCATCTACCCAGGATTTCCTCTATTTGAAATACGGACACACATTCATGCAAATATGAGCAGTAGTTTGCAGGATATTTGATACATCATCCAATTTTCTACTTGTTCCCAGAGCCATAGTACAGTTTGTCATTGGGAATCACTATGGCTGAGAATGTGTTGCTGATGAAATTTCTAGTTCATATTACAGGTTCTTGTATGTTCTGTTATAGAAGTGCCAGGTGGGATTCTGTGGTTTTGAGACTGCATTTTGGAAGGAGCCCAAGAAAGCCGGATGTTGTTCACTGGGGTACTCTTAGATGGTTTAGGAATGCAGCAAACTTCTCGATTCCCCTTCCTTTGATGCCTCAATTACACGTGGTACACATAAGGAAGATATGTGCATGTGTGGCTTGAGGTGATGCTTTGTGGCTGTTGTCTTTTCTTCAGAAGGCCTTGTTGAACTGGTGATATATAAGACTTGCTAAACAGCAGCAGCTGCAGTTACATATATATGTTTTTAAACTAGAGGAGAAGCATGTAATGATGTAACCAGACTGCTGGTTGAGGGGTCAAAATATTCTTTTGAGTGGAATTGGGCTATGGCACCTCCAGAGTATTGGAGCTGTTGACAGACTACGTGCCTACAGGTTTCTGTGTGATCTCATAAAGAAGAACAAGCCCTATAAAAGGGCCACAAATATACTTTTTAATAGTTTTATTGTGTCCTGTTAACCTTTGAGCCTTGGCCTATTCCAGCTGAGTATATTGGGTAGGGGACCTTTGAGCTTTGCAAAAAATGAGTGGAGGTATTGAGATCTAATAGAACTGATATCTGATTTGGTGTGTAAAGTCCCTAAATAGGTGAAATGATCCTTGGTAGATATATTTGTGTGCTGATTCCCTTTGGTAAGGGCTGTCTGTAGGGGTGATAAATGAACGAGCTGCAGCTTTGTTCCTCTCTTGTCCTTGTCATCCTTTCTTATGTATCCAAGGCACTAATGCAGTCTCACAAAATCAGTCATTCTATACATAAAATGAGCATTAACTTAACCTCTGTGCCTTTAAACAAAATTGTTTGGCATTGCTGCCCATCAAGCTCTTTTATAATGCCAGAATAAACTTACTGGTTCATTTTCTTTGAGCATTAATCTGCTCTAGATCAGGGTTTGATGGCAGTAAATTAGCACGGTTTTTGCAAAGCAAAATGCACTTGCTAATCTATTGGAATTCTTTCACTGTAGCAACAAAACAGGGAACCAGTGAGAGCTGTCAGATGTAATTTCTTTTGAGTTTCACAGGCTCTTGACAGTCCTAACCAACAGGCGGGTGAGGAGGCACAGCTACTGGCAAGGGGTGCAGCCAAGCGCTGCCATGGGTCGGTACTGGCAGGGGCAGGGTGAGGGGCTCTGGGTGCCTGTGGCTTCAATGGGAAGGAGCTCTTCCTTACTTCCTGTCTTCCTCTTGATCTCACAGTTAATTGAAAGCTGGATAATAGGCTGCACTGTAGATGGAGTTAATAGTGGCTAGCTGCCTGGTTGTGCATGCTAGAGCAGGTAACTTCTATGTGCACGTAAACCAAGCCTAATTTACTATTATATGCGAATGATTGGGCAGTTCTTTATGGCAAGAACTGTTCTTGCTGTCACTGCCATAGCAATAATGCATGTTCTGAATGGGGTGTCAAAGCAAGCCTTGAATAGTTTTAAAATACTTTTTTTTCCACTGAGTTGGCTAGCCAAGTGGTTTGTGTCCCATTTGCTCTGAATGATAGATTAGCTCAAAAAAATCTAACTTTGTCTTTTGAATTAAAAGAAGGGACAGTTTAAATTGTCTGGTTTTAATGAGCTGAAGCTGTAAATGGGGTCCTTTTTTCTGTATGTTATTTAAACAGATCTCTCACTTCAAATGACTTTTTTTATTTGAGGAAAAAAATGCCACAGGAAAATTTCTGTTGTGCCAAAAGCGAAGACCAAACATTTCCCTTGGTATCACTGTGTACAGTTTGGCACATCTTAACTACGTACATGTAATGTGCCCATCTAGATTTCCCTCCGTTTTATATGGAGTCATATTTTCAAATGTTCGTAAACACACAAAAAGGATGTAGTGAAGCTGTGTGTTAATAAGCTAAAACTTGCTTAGCTTATAGGAGAAGAGTTTAAACTGCTAACTTCCAAGAGCAGAATAGTCCTACTTTCTATACAAAAACTGTATTTTTCCTAGGAAATTTTCTGTCTAACTTGTCAAGAGCAGTTCACGTCTTGATGGGACTAAAGGCAAGTAAAACAGGCTTTCTGGTATGCTGCACTCAGCAAAGCCCTTCTGAAGTGGAATGTGGTGGTCTTCTGTTAAGTGTTCGTTTGCTTTACGTTGGCAAGGCTCCCCATGCAAGCATGAGTAACGCTGACAGAAGTGCAGTACTACAGTACCTGCCACTCAGTCAGCAAAGCTGGTGAACCTATGCAGGAGGACACTGTTCTGTGATCAGTGCTGCTGGCAGAAGATCTCCACCAGTCAGCCTTGAGGGTGTTCATAGAATCATAGAATCACCAAGGTTGGAAAAGACCTACAAGATCATCCAGTCCAACCGTTCACCTATCACCAATAGCTCCCACTAAACCATGTCCCTCAACACAACATCCAATCGTTCCTTGAACACCCCCAGGGTCAGTGACTCCACCACCTCCCTGGGCAGTCCATTCCAGTGCCTGACCACCCTTTCTGAGAAGTAATATTTCCTAATGCCCACCCACATTTCCTAATGTGTTGCAGTAGGTCTGGCCTCCCCACGGCCTTGTTTGTTAGCAAGTCCATTGCCTTGTTTGTTTTTTTTAAGGGGTTGGGGAGAGAGGGTATGTGATGATGTTGATTAGTGTTGTGCTGATACTAAAATAACTAGTATGCAATGTAGTCTTGGAGGATGCTAAGTTGCTTCTTAACCCTTACTTTAGGCAGGGTTATTTGCAAGTGCCTCTAGTCTCAGTGAAGAGTTGAAAGCATGATCATATAGTGGATGGAGCTTGGTTTGGAGAGCTTGCTTCAGCAAAACTACAGGAAGCTTGGCTTCGGAATGTAGACTTCCAGGGTAGGTGTAACTGTACAAAGGAAATGTCTCTTCAGGCACCTGACGCGTGTTTTCTTGTAGCAGTTCTGGACTTGCAGTTGTTTCCAGGTAGGCTAGTCACTAAGCGCTCGGTGGTTGCTGTGCTTGCACTACATTTGTTCTGTGAACTGGGCAGAATTCCGCAGAGCTGCCGAGTCGTCCTTCCAGCTGGAAGGTGATGGTGTGCTTGAGTTGAGGGTGAGAAGTTTATTTCAGTTAAGTTATGTGGAGGTGATTCCACTTCTGGACAGTTTTTTCTCCCTTCCAACCATCATTTGCTTTAAATGGAGAAGGAAGTCAGAACTGAAGTAACTTTTATGTAAGCAAGGGAGGTGTGGCTGGAGAGTATCTGAGGTGATGAAGGAAACAATTTTTACAAGTAGGTTGACAAATGGCAAAATAAAGTCAAAATAAAAAGGCAAGGAGACGTGAGTATCTCAATTGTACTAAAATAAAACAATACCAACGGGCTGTGGAATTCTGAGGGAACAGTTCTCATCAGGGAGTTATGGCACCTGCTGCCTTGAAAACTCCCCGGTGAGGCGGTGGCAGGGGCCTTGGTGTTGGCTTAGTTGTTAGCTTCCAGTGGGTCAGCACAGTCTGAAAATGTGAGGCTTCACCCATCGTTTTGTGGTGTGGTTTGATGCTCAAATATTTGTTCCATACTAATTATGCATACTTAAGAGAGCGATTTCGTTTGGGCTCCAGTCCTCTATGTAATTGAGCTGTCTAGTATTTTCTCTTGGGTTTTGTAACTTTCTGATAACTGGAATGCAGAATGAAGAATAAAAAACTCCAGTGTGTCGTACGGCAGTATCATTACAGCACTCGTACAGAAAACAAACAAGGCAAGCTGTGTAAGATTTTGTTACAGCTGGAGAGCTTCTAGCTGTTGAAGCGAATGCTGCAGTGCCTTTATGCAGTCTGGTCTGGTGTTATTCACGGTGTCATATGTTATTCAGCTTCCCTGGAGAGGCTGTGGGTTGTTTTTTGTTGTTTGTTTGTTTAATGTCCTTTGATGTTAAGGGTAAGTATGCAGGGTATGTCAGGTAGCGCAGAAGGCAACTTAAGGATGGTAGTTTCTTATAATGGAGAGGTGACGTTTTAAGTGTGAAGTTGGTGGACTGGTCCATACTGGTGTTACAGTACAAATGCTATCTTTCATAAAATCTGCACAAAAATAAGCATGTGGTAAAGGAAAAAAAAATATAAAGATATGAATTTTTTGATATGTGGTGTGCATTGTTATGGCATTTAGTTTTTAATATCAGGGCCAAGTTATTGTTATAATATACATGCTTTCATGGGCTGCTAAGCTGGTTGCAGCAACTAAACCTTGCAGGCCTGAGATACTTAGCACTGCTGGCGGAGATCTGGCTATGCTCCCATGAGTCTGAATGCCTTGCTGGGGGGAACCGTGTTCTGGGGCAGCCAGTTCCTGTGCTCATCAGTTCCTTGGTGCTAATAGGGTAAGATAGGGATTAGTGCATCAAAACCTCAGGATGTTTTAAGGTAGGGAAAAATCATGTTGCAGAACTTCAGCAAAGCTGGCGTGTAAGGGCTGTTGTACTTTTGGGTTTGGTTTTAATGTTGATTTTAAGTGTACTTTTCAGACTGTTTAGTAACTGCCAGAATATTTGTTGGGACTTGATGATTACTGCTTCTGATTTTTGCATTTGTATCTTATGGTTTCAGTAACAAGATCCTATAGGTATGCAAGACTCAACGTTTGGTTAACAAAAAGAATAGCTAGTAGTTCATTCTTCTGTCAGACCCTAAGCTGGTAGAAATTGAAGTAGATCTAACTTTATTCTAAGTAGCGTAATTACAACCTCCAAAAGCATGATTTTGTGCTTAGCTTTGGTACATTCAGAGCGTTCTGTTTCTTCCTTGTAAAATATTTTGTAGTATGATGTTCCAGTTACGATTTTTCCATAGTTAGTTACTGGGATATGAAATTATTACTGTTGATGGTAATAATAGGACAATACTGTTCACTAAAATGTAGCTAGTTTCGCCCAATGGAAATACAAAAACGCTTCTGTGAATAAAGCCTTAAAGTATGGAAGAAAGAGGTGAGATGCAAGGAGAACCCGGGAGCAGGATGGAGTAGAACAGAGCAGCTGTCCTTTTGCACTGACTGCGGTGATGGCTTTTCCCCTGCTTGGGAGTCATGTGCTTCCTTAAAACTATTGGATTTGTTCCAAAGGACCGCACCCATTTTGCCGAAACCTACTGAGTTTATATAGGCTTTATGTAGAGGTGGCTGTATTGTTTTGTTTATTTTGAAACCACACTGGGAGGCAGTCACTAAAACCAGAGCTTGGTTGGCACACCATTTGAACTAAGGTGGAGTTTTGTGTTTGCTGGTGTTGGAATGGTGCGCAGGCCAGTCAAGCTGCAGCCCTTTTATATTTCCTTTTGTTTTTCTAAATTATTTTTTAAAACAAGCAATGAAACCAAAATGCACGCTTTTCAGGAAGTGAAGGTTTTATGCCATTTTAAGCCATAGAGATAAAATATCTGCTTAGTAACTCTTGTGAACCACCGCATACCTACATATGTATAAAGGTATTTTGGTAGGAGTCAGTGTGATTATTTCTGAAGCGGGATCTGAGCTGTGAGTGCCAGAGGGAGGAGAAAAAAATCACCATCATTAGCACTTACTGAGCAACATGTTATTTTGGTAATGCAGTTTTTCAGAATACAGATTATGAAGCTTTGCATTTTTATGACGTTTGTTTTTAATTTCTTGTTGCAGAGGTGCCATGCATTATTCAAGATTATAAAATGCTCCTGAAATCCAAATCATTTGGTTTTGCTGATGAGGATTTCAAGCTGTGTAATTAAAGAACTGTATCCGCATAGGTTGGAAGTTCAGAACTCCTTAGTGCAATCATCAAAATAACCATTTTTAAGTGTAGTATTACGTTGTGTGCAATTATGCTATCATGTAGTCCTGGTTAGTGGAAGCATCCTTGTAGTTAACTTCAGTCCTAGCAATGTGCTTCAAGATGAGGTCGTTGCTTTAAGAACAGATACCTGGTCAGACATCGCTTAGCTTATTAAAGAGGATTCAGTTTTACAGACTTAAAGCCACAACACAGTGCCTGTATGCATAAATTAACATCCTGTTTGTCCTAAAAAAATCATGAGCTTTTACGTATTTAGTGCTGCATAATGTCATTTTTCTTAATATTGTCTTGGAATGTATTACAAGGATGACTTCTTTCAGCCATACCTACTGAAAAAGTATGAATGTGTTTATAAAGGTAAGGACCAGATGGACTCCAGTGCATTTTTGTTCTACACTGTAGTTCCTGAACGGTGAAATCCATTTCTTAAAATTTCTTTAATTGCAAAATGTTAAATGTAACAGTGGATCTATGCACAAATAGGATTCCTGATAGTTTTGGATTACCTGTGAATGCCAGGAAAGGAATTCTGGAGTCAGCACCCTTTGTTTCTAAGGTGCATCCAAACTTGACGTGTGTGCTTTTTGGATTTGGTTTTTCTACTGATCTCTGTGTTATCTGATTTGTGTTTTGGCAGTTAAAAAATGATATTTAAAAGCAAAATAGCAGGAATAATGTTTTGTACCTGGGTAACTTGTGTTTTAGTGAGAATTTGGCTGTACTGCAGTTCTCTCAACCTTTTGTGATCCGGGCACTGATTACTGGAGCTCACTGGGAAGACAAAGGAACTTAAATTGGTTTAAGTTGTATGTTTTTACCACTGTGTGTTGTCTGCAGTGGTTTCATACTAGTTGAGCTTCCTATTTAGGAAGATTTTGTTTGGATGTATTCACAGATATAAAACTACAGTAATCTCTGCCTGTGCTTGTATTGCAGAGGTGTTTCAGGGAAGGCATCTGCTTAATGGAATGCACAGTAATAAAAGTAGATGGCAAGGAATAGCAAGCACAGTAGCAGAGGGTATTATTATTATATTTTTTGTTCTATTCTTGTTATAGAGCTAAGGAAGTTGATGTATGTGTATACAAGGATTGCACCAAAAGTAATGCATTCTATTTTATTGTGTTAGCCCCCAGCATCAGAGGTGGTTGTTGGTGGCATGGCAGTAGAGGTGAATGTTCCAACCAATATTCCATTACACATTGCTGCCATGTGACAGATGGCAGCAGAGGAGCAGTCTGACATGGAAGTGTGGATGAAGCAAAGGGATGGAATTGAATTCCTCTGTGTGGAAAAAAATGGCACACATTGACATTCATTGATGGTTGCTGAACGTTTCTGGAGATCAAAGAGTGGATGTGAGCACAGTGAAGTTGTGGGTGCTGCGTTTTGGCAGCGGTGAGAGTGGGTCACCTCAGCTGGTGCAGATTTTCATAAGCACAACATGCAGGTTCTTGTTCATCAGTGGTGAAAACAGCTGATGGTGGTGACTATGTTGAAAAATAGCATTTTGTAGCTGAGAATTTGCTCTATCAGATTGTGTTATTGTGCTCTTTGAATCTGTTGTAGCTTTCATGGATATAAAAAGGAGGCATTACTTTTGGAATGACCTATGTACTACACTTTGGTTGGAGGCTTCATTTGTGGATGCTTTTTCTATTACATCATGTTGAAAAGGGAACTGAAAACAAGCAACCGTCAGAATTTAAGATAGAAATGCATCAAAGACTTGTCAGTGGGATGTGCAGATGTGTTATGTGGCTTCAGCAGTGTGAAAATAGTGCATGGCTTTATACCACTGTTTTTGCAGAGTTGTATTTCTTCATGTGGTATGTGGTTTCTTGCAAGTTGAAAGTATATGGTTCCAAATTATGCCTTTTTTGTTACTATCCTTTTTAAAAAAAATCATTCTCATGTCTTTTTTTTTTTAATAAGAACTAACTTTTTGATTATTTCAAGTTCTGCTCTTATGATTATTTAGCAGGCTCTAGTAATTATGGTAATTAGTGTGGTTAGAAGGAAAAATACACTTTTTCCAGTGCATTTTTAACTTTAAGGTATAATTCTCAAGAGGATAATAAAATACACTATGGTAGATCTTGCAATCAAGTTAATGCAATCAAGTTGCTAATCATTTTTTATTTTTTTTTTTTGGAAGAACCTCCATTAGAGAAGATGAAGACTTGCTCTTTTGCTGAAGAAATGTCTTCATTTACTGCTGATTGAGGTTCTAAGCTTAAACTGCTAGGTTTAGCTTGACCCAGGTCTTATTAGCGGTACATCAAGTTCTGATTGCTTGCCTTCCTGGGACTACAGAGGCATGGCTGACTGATAAGAAATCAAAGAAGTGGATTTCAGAGTACTGAGATTTTCCTGATTTTAATGTTTTATAACTTCAAAATGTGAGGAGTCTTTCATATGGCGCTAAATGCGTTTCATATTAGCACTTCTGAAAAGTTTTTCTCAGATGGCAATGTTACTTAGATCGTTTAATATTCAGTCTTTAAGGAAGGTTTCCCAATCTTTCTTTTACATCTTAATATCTACCCTATAAAAATCAAATCTATAAGTAAAAACTGTATGATCAGGAGGTTCCCATAGCCTGGTATAGAATAATGATAACAAGATGAACAAACAATGCAGCAACAGGATGCTCTGCTGCACCTTTGCGGCTTTGAAGCCAAACTGCTGGAGTAGGTATGAAATACATTATGAGAAGAACTTTGATAGCAGGGGGTGATAGATTTAGTTTTGAGATAGAGCAGATCTATACTCAGTTGAAACTACCTACTGACTTATTAATAACCCTTGCATGGAATGAAGTTCTTGCTTTTGCCCCTCAAAACTGTGATGAGTAATGAAGTGATGACTGTGGATTTTTTTGGTTTGTTTTTGTTTTAAAACCTTGCTGATCTTTAAGATTGCATAACTTCTTCCTCAAAATCAGCTTTGTGTTGCTTGATGTGAGTAGAGTAGAAAGTATATATATATTTTTTTATAAGATTATTTTAAAAAAGAAAAATTGGCATCCTTTTTTTCCTACTTTCACACTTACTTTTCAGCATAGTGCATAGATGTCTGCTTTTCCTCCTGCTCCGATTTTGCAGTGTACTGTATATTGTTGGTTCTTTTAATCTCCATTTGTATGTTTTATTGAGATATAGAAAAATGGAAGGTGTTTTCCTGACTTACGCTTTCATCCACAAAAGTAATATGTATTAGTGGAAAAATGACGCTATTGGTCATGATGGGGAGTAATGTCCTTGACATGTCCTTTCCTTTTACTCCTGATCTTGAACTCAGAGCACTGAATTGCTTGTAATAAGAACTGTACTGAGTGGACCACTGAGCACGGAGTCTAAACCTCTTTTGTGTTGTATAAATCCAACTTGAAATCTCTTGAACCTTTCTTGTATTTCATATTGGAAGTAGTTAGCATTTGTTTTTCTCTCCCTTCCCTTGCCATCATTTTTAGAAGCTTGCTCCAAAGTGGCTGACCTCTGGTTTAGAAGTTTTACCTCCCACCTTTCTGTAGGAGCTTGATTGACTTACAAACAGGTATTTAACTATCAGGCAGGTATATAAGCCAGCACTGATCTAAGCATGCTTGCATCTGTTGCAATTTTAAGTAGTTTTTCAGCTTACCACTGTTCGCTAACTGCATGTGTTAATTCTGCCCATGATGATTTCCATATCTTCTGTGTTACGTTAATATCTCTTTGTCCTTCCAGGAGATCCTTCAGCCTAATCATTCAGTCAATGTGGCGGTTGACTGATGCATCAAATAAATGTTTGTGTTCATCTTTCCCAATCTCCATGCTTCCAATCTGTAGCAAAAAGTCCTTTAGGCCACATGCATGGTTGTGAAGGCATTAATATAAAGATGTACCTAGCTCCTGCCAAGTATTCGTAGCAGTCTTTGGAGCTGAAGCTTATGTAGATGTCAGCCAGTGGGTGGCATGGCCTTATGACAGCAAAGTCTGGGCAACAGGAGGAAAGGCACACTTTGGTTCCTAGGCAGGATATGGAAATATTTCAGTGAGTTTTCTTCTGTGTAATGGAGTAGCCTTGGATTTCATATGAAAGATGCAACATACTGTTCGAGTTGTTTAGCAAATTATTTTAAATGAAGGACTTCTTACCAATTTAATTTAAATACTTTAATTATAATAATTATTTATTATTAAATAATTTAATTCTCAGTGGGAAGCTATTCCCGTGGCTTTCTTATTGCTATGCTCACAGCCAAGGGCTGTTGACAGCAGAAAGGGATCTGTTGGCTGTGAGCTCTGATAGGCTTGCTAAGAAAAGAATTGATAAGCTATATAAAGAAGCATAGAGATGACTTTTTTAGTGTCCCTGAAGGGTGTGGTATTTGTGTGTCATTAACTGTTGTGTAAACCTTTGATCTTTGAGCTCGACTGCTGTAATAGCAAGTCTTACCTTTGTTGAATTGGGCAGGCATGGTGAGTGCTTGTATGGCTTGGACAGGTTTTGTAGAATACAGTGGCACTGCTACTGAATGTTGTTTTTCAGAACTGCTCTGTCAGTTCTCCAGAGTAAGGGTTAATTTCTCTTGTTGTTAACCGAATAAAATAAATAAATGATTATTAACACTTGCTCAGTATGGTGGTTGGTTCTGAGAAAGTGGTTATTGCACCTGCTGCTCCATATATGTTCTGCTCAATGATAGGTGTTCATTCAACAATGTGCATGGTAATGAAAGTCTGTTCTTCCCTATTTGTGATTGATAGAAGAGACTGAATTCAAGACACTTTGACTTAAGATGCCTTGTGACAGACAGCTCCCAGGAGAGAACTGCTGTGAAATGTCCAAGGTGTCTCTGAATCCATGGAGTCAGTGGGGACACTAATACCTTTGTGCAGACATGGTGCATTTTATGCAGTGACCGTAATCTCTTCGTAATTCCAACAGGAAAAGTGTTATACTTGGTTATGCAGAGGGTTTGTTGCTTTTGAGGAAGCATCTTGCCCTGTGGATATTTGCATGTTCATCTTTTACTTTCTGGAGAACAGAGCCTGGCCTTGGGATGTAATGCAAATAACCCTGGCACTCCTCATTGGGTTTCTGTCAAAGCTTCTAAAAGGCTTTAGGTAATTTCAGGATGATTCTAATGCAGCTTAAAGTTCTAATCCATGCTTTGAAGTAGAGCAAATTCAAAAGGCTTCTTGTGCATGGCCATAGATTAAGTGTTTTTTTGTACTTCAAAAAAATATTATATTGAATATTCAGATTGATTGAATTACTGACAGAGATGGAAAACAGAGCCCTTTGGTTATCCAGAAGCAGAGTGCAGCAGTTTGTAATTATGGATTGAACAACCTGGCATGGAAAGGTGGAAATAATACTAACACTCCACAGGCGTAATCACAGCTTGATTATGCCTTGGAAATGCTTATAAAAGAGGGCTTGGAGTATCATTTTAGCAAACAACATGGAACATAGGTCAAATTTAAATGAGGCAGGTGACCAGTGATGTTGAACTTTGGCTACGCTTCAAAACAAGTGGCTGAGACCCAAAGGCGAGTCTTGCGTTAAGCAACGGAATGTTAATAATGTTTGCTTCATGCCAAAAATATTTTTTGTTTTTGAGCAGCATGTGGCTTTTCCTTTTGCTCTATGAAGACACATCCTTCCTTTGTCCCGTGGATCCATTCCTGTGACTCTTTAGAGCAGGGGTGAGGCTTTGGGGATAACATGTTTGTGTATTCATAGATCACCCTGTTTTTTGTTTTTTTTTTTTTATGTATGATGATGCATCTTAGGACAGTTACTACGTCCCTCTTATTTTTGCTCCGATTACATATGTTGCAGGGGTGTTTTCTCTATTTCCTCCACCTCACTCCAAATCAATTATCAGAGTATGTTTGATCTGTATCATGAAGCAATCTGACAAAGTGTAAAATCTTGCTTTTCTTTTCTTAAACTGACAAAAATATTAATAGCAAATTATTTCTTTACAAGTGCTGGGACATTTGAAGATATGCCAGCTTTCTGTGTGGTAGTGTTAAATACTTATGCATAAGCATTCACTTGATGGCAATTCAAGTAACATCTTCATAGCTAGAATTCTTTTGAGCCTTGTGTGTTATGCTTCTAGTTCAAAAACTCAGGGTGGAAAAACAAATTGATTTGAAGAGTCTTACAATTAATCAAATACATCAAATATGATGTTTCAATCAGCCTTGTGGGCTGGATAGCTCATCTGTTCCTACCTAGCAAGCAGTACTGCTAAATGATGGTTTAGGTTTCAGAGTAGATGCAGGGGCTTTTATTGTTATTTCCCGTTGCATCTAGATAGAGTCAATCAACAAGCCCTATTTCCTGAAGGTAAAAATACTGCAGAAGAGTTGGTCTTCATCTCCTTGAACATAAAACTATGTGGAAGTGATTATGGTGCAGCGCAAAGGATTGTGCAACTATGTTGATTAGCCATGCCACTTCAGAGTTCAGAAAATCTGATGATTGGTCACATACAGGAGAGGGAGAGCTGATAGTTGCAGCATTTGGAACACCAGCTTTTCCTCATTAAAACAAATGTGGTTATGAACAATTCTATAATTTTGGGGTGTTAAAACATATTATAAGAGCTGGAAATAGAGACTGCTGTTTGATGGAAAGGAATATCCTTGTGCTGTGTTCTTTAATTGATCGACAGCCACTTCAAAAAGTAGAAGAATTGTATGTAGTGATCAGCAGGCACTGGGAGAATTATATCAAAGGGTTCAGAATGATTGGGATCATTGTAAACATGAGATGTAAGGTGTTTGTGGGTTGCATGCTTGTCTGCTTTAATTAACTATATTCTCTTAGTAGAAGAGGAGGGCTTGGAAGCTAATTTACGGGTGTTATAGCAGACTTACCTCGTTTCAGATGAAGGGAAGAGGTGAGGATGACAGTGCCCTGCGTAGTGGCAGGCAAGAGCAGAGCACTTCATTTAGTCCTAGTTATACTCCTCTGTCCCTGTATAGGAACATATACCATGAAACTCTTGACAATTCGTATGGTGATTTTTGTGGCTTATATATTTTAAAAGTAAAAATTTAGTTAAGGGAGGAGTATGGTTCTTTTTTAAATGAAAGCACATGAATGCATACTTCCGACTGTCCTTTTTTCCATGGCTGTTTCATCAGTAATGTTAGCCATTCTATGGAGGATGGCTGAGAAAAAAGATTTCTATCTTACATGACTGGAAGAAATTTGAAATAAGGAAGAATAACAGACAGCATATGAAATACCTTAATCTCGTATTAACAGTTGATTGAATAGTAAACAGTGGGTGTTATTGGGACTTCAGTGCATGGCTTTTTCCCCAGCTTGTTCCAACTCTATAGCAAAACTAAAAATAAAATTCAAAACAAACAAACAAACAAAAAACCCCCACAAAAAAACAAGCAACACAACAACAGCAACAACAAAACCCCACCCTTCCAGAACTGTTATCATCCACCCTGATAACAGAATTGTTATCAACTGACGTACTTACCTAGTGAATTCATTCTGCTGTACTATTTCAAATGGTGGGAAACAGTGACATCATTTTAATGGAAGACATGTCACTTTTAGACTGTGGTCTAAAACAGAGGTTAAAGGTGATGAACTGTTGATTCCTAATATTGTTATGAAAATGCAAACACTGGGAAACAGAAACACTAGCTTTTTTGTTGTTGTTTGGGATATGAGAAGAGGCGTCTCATCCCTCTGTGATCTGTGTATGCTCTTGCTTCTTGTCCTTAGTTGCCAGGACTGCAGGTGCTATGCTTCTCATTGGACCCACCCTCCATTCCTTCTTTAGAATGTACCTTGCTTCTTATCTGAAATGGTTATGTAAGATCTTTTGAAATAGTTGGCATGTTTGAAACTCTGCCAATAAATAAAATCAGCTGGTCATGTGCTAGAACACTTAAAAGAAAACTCAACAAAACAACCAAAGTCCCTTGTCCCAAGCAGTAGAATCTTGTTGGAAATTTGTGTCTGTGCAAATAATTGGTTTTACTGCTTGGGTTCGTGGTAATTACATTCCTAGGCTACTTAATTCATTCACCTTGAAAGTATAGAGTGAGAATTTGAGGGAATTGTGTTCTTAATTTTAAGTTAGTTAATGTCTCATCTGTATCAAAATCCATTCACCTGTGAAGCCACTAGGCTTCATTTAAAACAGTCTTGGTTGGAGTTCTCAGACTGACCTCTGGCTTCTGATGGACCACTTCTTTATAACATCACGTTTAGGCAATTCACAAATGAGTGTGTTTCTAAAATTCTGAAAGCAAGGGGTTGTTGGTCTTAGGTTTTTATCTGTGAAGTGTTCTGTGTGATTTATGGGGAAGTTAAGTGTTTCTTTTAGGTTATTTAGGGTGTCAGGATTGGTCTACATTTATGTGGAGTTGTGATCAGTAACTGCAGTAGCTTTTGCTTTGATGTGTGTAATTGTAAGTAGCTAAACAACATAGCTTTTATGTAGGAATAAAGCTTTTTGAGTACATTTACCTGGAGTAAGGCAGTTTCAAGTAAAGTGAGTTTGTTACCATGACCACTTACGTGTGTATTATTCCCAACTGGCAAATGTCTGAAGATGGAAGGAGTCTATGAATAGATGGGGAGTCAGCTTGCACAGCAGCTTCTGCCAGAGCTAAGCCAATTTATTACATCAATCCCAACTCCTCCTGGTGTTCCATTGGCCTCATTCAATTTCTTGTCCTCACCTTGGTTGGAACATCATGAGCTGATCCCCACGGCTGGTCCTTGTGTCTGCCAAATAGGTGATGGACCAGTATTGGCTGACAAATGCACGTCTTTGATAGATGCATAGTCTGTGTAAGCACGTAAGAACATCTAAATGGAAACCAGCTCTAGTACATGAGGTCCGCACAATCAAAATCTGCAATGTAACAAAATAGGACACAAAATAGGATGTTCTTTGCTGCTGATACCTTCTCTGGAACTTTTGGAAATTTAGCAAGAGCTGATGGAAGTGTTAGGAAAAAGATGTTTTAGAGATGGAAGGAGGAGTAGGCAATCCCTGACCGTTTGTAAACTGCAAAACAAAAGGAGGAAACAAACAAAAACAAAAAGTAACCAGACAAACAAAGGTGGACGGGCCATCCTTATAGTGGCTGGGCTTTTTTGTCTGTGGTACGTGGTCATGAATTTCATTTTCAGGACTTGGTCTGGCCTTCTCTTGAACTCGTGGGAACTTCCATAGTTGGTGTTCTGTGGCAGGGATTTCTGCAGTTCAACTCATCTTGGTCACCTCCCTTTCATTCTGAAACTGCCTTGTTCTGGTCTTGCTTTAATGTCTGTGGTTTTAGAGCTCATGCTGTTTAGAGGGAAAAAGAAACACAACCCAAAAACACAGAAAAACACCAAACACCAGAAAGCCAAAATCGCTATTGCATTGTGTAATCGATGGTAGTGCTTGCTTAGTTGACCTAGAGAAGAATAATTTGCAGATTTTAATTAGATTTGACGTGTTCCATCTCTGTATTGCAATTGTATAACCCTGAGAGCTTTTTTTTTTTTTTTTTTTTTTAAAACGCTGCAAATGCCTTGCAATTTCCATGTTATGGTTGGGATAAGGATGTGGTAGTAGCTTTGGTCTTTGTACCGCAGAAACAAATGTTGACCAGAAGTATACAAATTGGTATTTCCTGGCTCATTTTGAGCTTATCTAATAATAAGTAGCTACAGGGCTGGATCCACTGAAGTTGCTTCTTGGATTTGATGGTCTTTATGCTATGAACTACCAGCGTGGAGTGGCAGTAGTTTGTTTGACTGATACATTACTGTTGCTAAATCTCATTGCGTTGTGCTTTCAGAAAACATCCCGTGTTTCCCAATAAGCAAGCCATGTTCCCTATTCCTGTTCTTTTTTTTTTTTTTTTTTTTTCCATCTTAATTTCATTGTTTCCAGCTGCTGTCTTGCCAGAAGAAAAAAAAAAAAAAAGCTACAGGATATATGGTTGGATGAACATATTGCAGACAAGACAATTTCTTTATTGAAGTCTAACACAAAGTCTGAGGCTCTGTCAGAGTGGCAACAACCGTTTATCCAAGATTGCCAAGTTTTACAGGAGATTGATTTATTTTGGCAGAGTATTGGAGCACATACAGAACATCTTAAACAATTGTTTTGCATTTCTCAACTGACAGATTTATTAAACCTCATCACCTGTGCTTTATGGAAGAAGGTAGGTGCAGAGCTGAATGAATTGCAAGAGGCAGGCGGTATTTGAAAATGGCCACAACCAGTTCAGAAGTGTTTGCGACATTAAAGTTTACTGTGTTGAAGGTGAGCTACAAATCTAGCTATGGTGCTGTCAGTATTGTCTGTATTTTGTGACTGCTCTCCTGCAGCACCTCTTTGTCATGCCGGTCCTCTTCCATTATTCACGGGGTCACCGTTGATAGTAAACTGAGGTTCTGGGTTTATTTTTTGTTACCAAGTGCTAAATGAGAACTATGTGCTGCATCTCAGCTAGGAGGTGTGTAGCTCTTCATCTGTTTTCCTTGCTGGTGGTGCCTGTCAGAGATTTGATTTTGACTTTGGGATACTTGGTGCTGTGACCTGGTATGTGCTCGAGAAGTAGGAGTAGATATGAACATTGGATATTAATTGTATTTAATGGCCAACCTACCAGCCTTGTAAATCAGTGAGCGAAATGTGCATAAGCCAAGCAGCACACCTCGTGGGAGCAGAGGAGGTGGGAGTAGCTTACAGCTGCTGGCCAGCATGTCGGTTCCCTTGCCCAAAGCGTGGCAGCGCAAGGGCTGGGAGGGCTCACCTCGTTATGATATGCAGCATGGGGGCTCAGCCCTTGTCTGCCTGTTTCTTCTCTTTGTTCCTTCTGCTTTCTCTTTCCCTCTTCTCTGTAACCTGATATCTGGCACTTGAACACTGGTGAGTGAAATCCCACTACTTGCCCCCTTCAGTCCCTTTCACTGTTGGCAGTAAGGTATCGTTACTTGTGGCAAAGCCCTGGTGCTGTACTAGAAGGATCTCATACATACAGTGTATCCACAGAGAGACCTTGGTGAAAGCAGGCTTGAAAACCAAGATAAGAGGCAGAATAACGTTCAGCATGCTGAATGCACAGATGTTTTAAGCAATTAAGCATTTTCAAGAGAAGAAAGAAAAACTCTTTGGAGTCATTTAGCACTTTTTATTCATTTCAAGTTATTTCTAATATTCTGTTAGTTTGCCCATGTTGAAGAATTTGTAACAAACCTTCTTATAGCGGGTCTAAGGGACACCTCTTTTAACTTGATAGAAAAAGCAATTTCTGTACAATTAGGTATTGATCTGTTCTTCTCTTTGTGGATTTCCATCTAATAGTTTGTTACTCATTTGTTAGCTTTTGGTGGCACAAAATGTAAGTAACACCAACATTTAAATAATTATGTTCCTTGTTTTTTAGATAGTGTGCTTTGTTTTTAACCGTATTTTATAACAAGATGGTATCTCTTCATTGGTCTGTCTGGATGGACATTAAGGTAGAGTTACTCAGTTGCCGGAGACTCACAGTATAATTCCTTTAATTCTGTTCTGTTTGGAGTTTGTGCTGTGTAGTTCAAAGCTTCTGCTTCAGGAAAGAATGGAACTGAATAAACAGAATGGAGGGAGCCTTTTAAATGATGTGAGTAGAACATGCTTGCGTTTGCAGCAAACAGTATAAGCCCATGTAAGGCTCTTTTCAAAAGAAATGTTTAAGGTGAACTTAGGATCTTTAGATCCCTAGATGCGATAACTGTTAAACAGTGTAGGTCCTTGTCTGTCATACCTTCAGGCCGTGCCCATGGATTATTTGGGCAAGTATTCATGTTGTGCATTGTATCATGTGGTCTTTTCCCCATACATTCTAAAGGCACCATTTCAGAACATGGGTTGATTATTATGATCTGAGGCAAATAGTGAATTTGACAGAAATGATGCACAACTTGACTTACAAGATTTTTAAGGGCTGTGTTGTAACTTACAATGAATAAAGGCACTTGATATGTTTCTGGTGGTAAAAATAAATGACAAGGGCAGCGTTAAAGAAGGAAATTAGCTTCTATCATATAGATACATGACTGGAGAGCATAAATCCTGTGTTCCCAGCAGTTTAAGCCTGGTAACTTTAAACGTTAAGCATTAAACAGCTCTTCCCCTTTCCTAGAGATTGAGGTGACTTCAGATGATTGCTAACTACTAAAAACATGGAGCATGTATAGTTTGGGTATGGGAAAATAGGTAATTGGAGTAGTTATGTCTACATGATGTTCTGTAGATAAAAATAGCATATTTTGACACTTGAAGGCTTGGCGTTACAGGGATCCCAAAGGATGAATGCATATTCTTCATGTTAGAGTTCTCGAGTCTGTGGCCCAACAAACCTTATTTACAAGCACTCTTTTTTGCCTTTGAACTTGATCATCATCTTGATCCTCTTCCCCATTTTCTTTATCCCTGCTTGGAACAAAGACTGTTGGAAAACTCCCAGTTCTGAAGACTTGCACTCTTTATCATTGGGTGGTTCTGAAGGCGTTGTAAAATTTTGTGTCATTTGTCATTTGCTTTCTGAATGAAGAATGGTGCTGTGTTAGGTATTGTCAGCATTGTTTGGAAGGAAACTAATTTAAAAAAATGAAATAGTCCTCAGTCATTTCTGTCAATACATGTTTTTGGTCCTGTTTGAAGGAGCGAGAAATCTATGTGCATCCATTAGCTCCGATTCCTTTCCTTCAGCTCTCAGGTTCCATTTTGTGCGCTGTCTGTGTGGGCACTGAAATACTGTACCAGTATAGGAGAGGAACAAACTGAGTTGGGTTTTGCTTTGTGTTCCAAGTGTTTGCTCCTGGGTCCCTCTCTTAGGGGGTTGGAGAGCGGGGTGGGGGGGGGGGGGGGGCAGAAAGCAAGGAAGAGAGAATGTCGTTGTGCCTTAAGGGAATGAGTTCTTGCAGAGTTCTGCATTGTCCTCGTGATGAGCACATAAGGGAACACTTCTGAGTATGTTTAGTGGTCTCTTCTTTAAAAGTCGAATTAAAAATGAAATAAGTGTTTGAGAAGCTAAATTTTAATTTGATATCCACTTGATAGTTCTGTACAGAACTGCTCCTGCCATTGATTTTACTTTCTAAAACACTGTTTTACAGCCTACTTAAAGATGATTTTCCTACATGTGGGAAATACTGAAGTAATTAAACACATTTGGGTTTATGCATAAATTTTCTAAAATTAACTCTCTCTTTCACACTAATCTTTCTTGTCTTTAATTGGGTTGAAATGTGTGAAAAGGAAAATGGTTTGATAGGGAACTATTTTTCAAAGAGTAGTTTAACAACTGTGCATATAAAGGAGTTGCTAGATACACTTGGGCCAGGGAGGCGAGACCCCTTTTTAAATGAGGGGATGTATTTTTGCATCAGTTTTTGCTGCATCATTGTTAAGTAATCTTCTGCATCCTTTGCTGTTACACCTTTCGCTCCAGTGGAGAAATTAAAGTGTGCTGCAGTTAGGAGCAAAATACCCTTTAATTTAAGGAATTAAAAGTCACAAAATTGGGATTGTCACTTTACCTGTGATATGGGGACATTAGCTTGTGTGTACATTCTCCTTTTGTTTTGTTTCCCCGGCAGTGTTTGCTAACCTATTTACTAACAGCAGGGCTGACTGAACTTTTTTGATCTTTAAATGTAACAAATAAGTAAACTAATGCGTGACCCACCTGGCCAAAAATGAGAAATCATTCTGGAATGTGTTCAAAGTTAAAAATGTGTTTCTGGGGAAGATTGAAATATGATGAAAATAGAGGTGAAAAATCCTTGGGTGAACGTCCTGCTGCAGTGGAGTTCCTGTAAGGGAATGGAATAAACAGCTGAAATATTTTGATTCTGGTGGTGACTTTCTTTTGCTTTATTTATAGCCATTTCTGACCTCCTCCTTTCTTCTCAGTGAATTGTCTCCTCTTTTGAAATTGTTTTCCTGTGCTGAGAAGGAAACTAGCTTATTTCAGGTGTAAGTATATATGTTCCCCTCTCTTTGATCGTGCTATTGCCCTAGGGAACTTTTTTTTTTCCTTTTAACTCTATTATCTTTGTTTTCAAGGTATGTTTACTGAATAATTAACGTTTTTTTTTTTCAGTTAACGAGTTCATGAAGCATATCTTGGGATCAGCACTTAGTCTTTCACATACTGTAAGAAAATTGAGACACATGGTTATGCGTTTTGTATTCAACTTTTCACTTCTGAGTAAGTGATTAATCTTTCCTCTTGTCATGTCTCGTGTCACAGTAGCACTGTGTTTTCTCCCTCTGACAGCCTGACACTGTTTAAACATCAGTCTAATTTTGCACATGAGCCAGTGTAAGAGAAGGCAAAAAAATCAAACCACGTGAGGCATGTCACAATAACTTATTTTCAGAAGCAGCAGGCTTGTGGATGGCACTACTTGCTCTGTTCCATCCTGATTTCTACTGACAGCAGGCTGTGGTGTTAAGCACATACAACAAAAATCGGGAGCATTTCAGACAACAGAATCATGGGTGAGTACATATCCTAGTGTAAAATGAAAAGGCAAGGCTTACTAAAGGAGTGAGGTGGTACAGCCCATACACGAGCTATTTGTTCTCTCTGTGCCTTTTTAAGGTAATGATCTGCTCTGTGCCACACTGTAGGAGTTATCATTTCCTCAATATGCTACAGTTCTTGACACGTCAGAGCCCTCAACTTCAGCAATTGAGTTTTCACCTTTAAAAAGATGTATTAATATGCTTGTTTTGTCCCTGTTTCCTTTCTTTCTTTTTTTTTTTTTTTGTGTGATTTCATCAGAAGGCATTTGAGGTCATGTCTAAAATAAGTGGAAGTACTCATTTACAGGTGTCTTCTGTGTCCTGCACATGAAATCTTTTATGAACTACTTCTTATTCTTTCAGTCATCTGAAGTGCAACTGTGTGGCAAATTCTTTCTTGGTGAAGTACCATTTCATGGAAAAATGGGAAAGCATTGCAATTTTTTTTTTATTTAAGCAAGCTGCACAAGAATATGAAAATGATCTTTGTGATGTTTCAAAACCATAACTTCAGTTTAATGTGGAAATGAGCATTGCTCTAATCTTGGAGATGCGTGATCTTGCTAAGAAAGATGTCCAGCCAATACCCGTAGCGTGTATGTAATGCTGCCCTAAAGAAAGACAGCTGCAGAAATTTTATCTGAATTCCTGCGTCAGTCTTAATGAGATCTGAGGGAAGGAAGAAGGCAGAAAGCTTTTGGTAACTTTTTGTGTGGTAGAGTGTTGTGTTGTTTTGTGCATTTGTATCATTTTTAATGCAAACAAAACTTATTTTTTCAGGTTACAGTTGTGTTATATGCATCTCCTAGACAGTTTGTGGGGAGATTTGTTGAAGTACTGTGGTTTCAACTGAGCTCTGTTCTTTTCCTCTTCTGAGTTCATATAAGTTGGAAAAGTTGGTATTTGCCTCACATTTGTTCCAGTGTTAAGTGGGGCTATGTGGTCAGCTCTGCATTGGGAACAATGCGTGTGGATAAAAAAAATTACCAGTGAAATCAGTAGTGTTTTCTCTTGGCAGAGATCATATTATGTACATCATCCATAAGTAATTGTTCTTTTGTGTAAATCAGATTTAAGGGTTTAAAACTAGAAATTAAGTAGCTTATTTTGTTTTAATGTTAGTCAAAATTCTGTAGTAGTGATGTCTTTCCTTAAATGATGCTACTTGAAGAACAAGGATGAGAGATTGGAACTGTGATGGAGAGTGGAAGTGAGCCTCTATTTGTTACGGTTCTTTTGATACCTTAACTATCAGCTGTTGCGTATACAATTGTCTTATTCTTCGTCTCCATTATTTTTCAGTTTTGAGGCACTGAACTGTGCTTTATGTTTTCTTTTCTCCTGGACAAAAGTGAAGGTATAAGGCTAAATAGTCTTGCTTTGCATCAGATTTTAAACTTTTTGGTGGTCTTTCTTCTCTAGAAGGCAGTGTGTTAAACTCTTTTCTGGTTACCCAATTTTATCAAAGGAGGGGAGGGGAAAAAAAAAAAAAAAGGATAATAAAAGAAAATCCACTTGGGTGTCCTTAGCTGGTTGAAATACAGGGTAGGAAGAGTTCATTGTGTCCTGGAGCTTATCAGTCTGCTATGGGCCTTAATATCTGTTTGTAGGGTAATTGCCATTGGGCTTTTCTGATTTTATTCTTCTCTCAGTAGCAGCACAAATGTGCACTTAGTATGGAAATTACTTATCCTTTCCATATCCTTCAACTGCAATACCGTTAGTATGAGAATTGGGTCTAAGGGATAAGTACTGCTGTGTCTGTCTATGGGATGCATTCTCCCTGCACTAAATACATGTTTTTTCAATTTTATTTTGGATTTTGGTGTGTCAAATAACATCTCTGGGATTTGCAAATGTTCTCACCTCTCCTTTGCTTCTCCCTTGAATGAGGCAATCAGATGATCAGCCACGAGTGCTGGAGCAGCGTGAAATACTGACTGAAAAACTCTCTTAAGAATATAGCCTCTGCTTTTCCATTCAATCTCCTGCCTAAGGAGGGGGAAGCACCTTGTGCAGCCTCAGGCACTGATATATTGGGCTTGCATGCATCTGCACACACTGCATGGGCCTTTCCATGTTCCATCATCCTTCTTGTTTGATGCAGTCGGCCTTGTGATAGGCACGTGTTGTATATGTCACCACGTGCATTTGTAGCAGTTTTTCAGACAAATTGATGTGTGTATATTATAATGGAATCTATTTTAGTTGACAGTCACTTCTCTCTGCAGTTCTGATCATTGAAATCCAAACCACCAGAAAAAAAATTGTCCAGCCTGTCTATGCCAGATGTATGGCTGATACCTTCCTTGGACCTGAGGAAGCTGTGTGGATGGGGCAGTGCCCGATGACGTTTTAGGCCTAGAGTATTTGGTGGTAGTTACCTTTTGTATTTTCAGAGCTCACTGAAATTGTGCATGAAAATAGTTTTTGTAATCCTTTTAAATATATTTTGGATTTGAGTAATGGAGATAACCAGTAGTTTAGAAATCATGCGTATGCACTTGGACCTCAAGTCATCTGATGTAGAAAAACAAATCAGCCTGTAGCCAAACTGAGCATCTTAATCCATCTGAGACAGTGAATACTCAGGTGTTTTTGTTGTTGTTGTTTGTTTGTTTTTTGTTTTTTTGACGTTGTAGGTTTTTATCTTGTTCTGGGTGGACTTTGGCTTCCTTCCAGCAGTAGGTCTGATGCTAAGGAAGTTGCCTGAGGGAAGTTCTTTTAGAGAAAATGAGGAGAGAATTGCTCTATTTTTCCTTTGTAGATTCTGCTAAGATTCTTTTAGCTTGTGGGGTATTTTTGTTGTTTGGGTGTTTTGTTTGCTTGTTCCTTTTGTATGTGTGAGAAGCCCTGGAGAATGAAATGGTTTCTGAACTCTAGAGCTTGAAGATGCATATTGGAAACTGCTCATTTGGGTGTCCTTTTTTTCTCCACCTTCCCTCTACAGACTCTCCTTTCATGTGCAGGTCAGATGAAGAAAGTGTTGCCAGTTAAAAAAAGGGACTTGTCAAACTTCTTTGAGCCATAAATAAGCTTTTTCTTCTTCCTTGTTTTGGATGCCTTGGTATTACTTGATCGCTTATCCTGACGCTCCTTTGGGGTACCATGTGCTGTTGGCCTGGTGCAGACTGTTAAGCTGATGACTCAAGACTTAAATAGCCCTGACTGAAAGAGAGGACCCTTAATTGGAATTTGTTACAAAGGCTGATTTGTATTTTGCTGAACTTGGGTTATTTGTGAAAGAGATTTCTTAAAAAAAAAACAAAAAAAAAAAACACCGTTCAAGGATAACAGTGAGCTAATGAAGGTCTTTGATCTCTTCTGTACAGAAGCTAACTGATGTTTGGGTTGCTCATAATTAATTTCATCCTTCAAATTAATTTCTGTGAGCTTTAGAAATTAGCAGTGAAGTAGTTCAGAGCTTTGGTCTTCTCCAGCAGACGCTGGGCTTAATTGCAGCTTTGGGAGTTGTTGTTTGTGACAGCGGGCAGCCTGCTGCCGCTGAGGAGGAGATGCTGGTGTGCCAGGGCCTGTGCCTCCTGCTGCCCTCCTGAGTTCTTGGCTTTGCCCTTCTCTCCTCCAGATCAAGTGTCTGAAGAACACTTGCTTAAGAAAAGAAGCATTTCTTTAGCTTATACAGCCTTCATTGATTTAGGTTATGAATGAAGTGGTTTCAAACACTTCTGAAGAAAGAAGGATGACAAGTACATTGGATTCATTTAGCTTTAAGACTAAATTATTGCTGTGCAGCAGATCAGCATTTCATTCCTGTAAAAACTTGACAGGAATGGCAAAAGATCCTAGGAATTCCTTGCTGCCTCTTTTGTGAGAAAACCTGGAGACCAAACTTCACATGACTAGAAGAAAATTGCTGTTTCACTGAAAGTGAAAGCAAGTGATTATAAAATCCAAAGATTTAATCCTAGGATGATATTTTAAGCAGCAAGATGAAATGAGTTTTAAAAGCTCTTCTGTTTTACTGTTCTCTTGCGAGCTCTCCTGCTCGGAGGCAGTGCTGCGGGGTGCTGGGTGAAGTTTCTTGGTGGTTCTTGCTTTCCCTAAGAAGTTTTTTTTCATGATCTTCTGTTCTTCATTACCTCCCTAAAATAGCTGAACTGTGAATTGTGCTCCTTTCTTTTCAGTTTGCCTCCACGTGAGCACTCTACCTATGATTCATTTGGTTTGCTTGTGATTAATGAAATTTACCATAAGGGAAAGTGCAGTAGGAACCTCTTCAGGTGAAAACTTGCAGCAATGGATCAGTGGTTCAGTGCTTGTGTACCTGAGGCTCCCAAATATTCCTGTTACAGTATCTCCTTTTTCAGTGGAATCGTTTTATGACACAAACCAGTTGATTGCTTTTGCATTTCCTATACGATTTCTTCACTTTGAAAAAACATGTTGAAAAGCCTGGAAATGTCCATTTTTTTGTCTGCATAAAGAATGTCCTTTCTATCATACTGCTTTTACTCTGGTGGTCTGAAACTGCAGAGCTGGTCTGAAACCTTGTTGTCCTATACCTCCTTATGGAGAAAGCTGTACCAAATGGAAATAGTCCCATTGACTGAAATAGCTATGTTATTGGAAATTTCATCTAACACATAGGGCTTTGAGGTACAGTGTTAGGGCACGAAGAATAGGAAGAGAGATTTGTTCTGCCGACTGTTAGAGGTGTGAATCTTTTAGGCTAGTGATGGAGCAGAAAAGCAAGGGGTACGTATGTAGTCTCATTGCCTTTACCCTATCAGCTGCTTGGCTGCAAAATGTGGATAGCTTCAAATTTGCAGCAGGAATGTTCCTTCAGTTTTTTCCATTTCTCTATTTTTCTTGGTCTCCTGTTACAGTTGAAAGCCAAAATGCTAGAAGGTTGTATTTTCTGCTAGAAGGGAATAGAAAGAGCTCCTTATGGTTGTCTTGAGGCAAAATAAAAGCTAATAAGGAAAGAAATTGTTCAATGTCTGTATAATATTTAGTCTGAAAAGAATATATTTCCGTCCTTCTTGGAGATGTGCTGATTATCTGCATTTCAACAGGCCAGTGAGTACTGTGGATGAGATCTGCAATGTGATAATACTAGATATTACTGCAATGTGAACAATTTACTAATGCTTTCTCTAGGATTAATATACACTGCAATAAATAACTCTGGGGAGGGGGGTGGGGGAAAAGCAGCTTGCATAAAGTGTATCTATCTGTTCCTTTGCTTTCTACTAAGTGCGTAAAGTCTCTTGTCGCAGAACAACCCAGAGCTCCACAACTCACTTGCATGCACCAGGTCTTCTCTCAGACTTCGTGCATTACTTGGGCAGGCAGAAGAGGTGAGCAATTCAGGTGTGGCAGCACATCAGGACAGATTGTGAGAGATAAACATAAGTAGAACTGAGAATTGTTTTCGCGTTGCTTTATAAAATACTTCTGGATCTTCTCTAACTAGCGACTAGAAATAATGGATTGGATTTATTTAAGTAGACAGTATTTGCTTTACACATGTCTACAGACAACGGCAGAAGAGAAGGCCAGCTTATCTTCAAAACAAGCGTGTTAATGTTAGAAACAAAACTGGAGGTGTCTGAGTAGTGTGTTCTCGATGTAATTAGGCAATAAAAAATGTAGGCTTGATGTGTAATTTCACAGCCTCAATTGCTTGTGTTTAATAACTGGTGTTTTTGTCATTTTAGTCTGTAGAACAAAAAAGACTAATGAGGCGGGTAAACTTCCAGGACCACATTGAGAACTTCTTAAGCTTTATAGCATAAGGCTGCGTTATGATAAAACATGGGTAGACATAATGGGATTATTAATTGCTGGGGAAACGCTGAATTTTGGTAGGAATTGGGTGAACCTTTGCTCACATCAGAGGACAGGTCTGCAGATAGCTGTGTGCAGCTCCAGGCTTGGATGACTGGTGATGCATGTAATTTTGCCTGGAGTTTACTGAAATATTTATGCTTCCCTAGACTGCATCCTTCCTTCCATGTGTACATGGAAACTGCAAGGTCAGTCTGAGAAGAAGCAGGCCATATTACAGATATGTTGTCTGAAACTCTTTTTTCCTACAATCAAGTGGGAAAAGGGGCTGCTAATTTAATATTCTCAAAATAGGAATCCATTAAAAGAAGCTTTTAATGTTTTAGCAATTTTTCTTATGTATGTACAAGGCATCTATATTGGAGTTTATTAATTCCTTATTGTATGGCAATTAAATGCTTGATCCTCCACCTTCTTATTAAAAGACTGTAAGTGTTGATTTCATTAATCCCATTTTCTGAACAACAAAAACATCAATAACACATTACTTTTTTTATTTTTATTTTTTTGTAAGGAATGGGGAAAAATCCTGCAATTAATTAAAAATAATAACTAATGTAAAATAAATATACCGTTCAATAAATTACTAGAATTGGGTAGAACCGTAGATGAGACTAACTATAGTGCTCATACAAGAATATTGGAGAAATGAGTGTATGCATGGGAAAACTTAACCTTTGTTAATGTCTTTGCAGTGGCTGTTAAAATAATTCCTGTGTTTTGCAGATTTCTTTCTTCCATTTCAGTACAAGCTCAGCATTTCTCTCCTCCTTTGTTTTGGTTCTGTTGTGTTGGGTTCAGGAGCTTTTGAGCTGCTGGTTGTAGCTAGCTGCAGTCTGCTCTATTTAGATGGTGGAGGAAATATTGTGCAGGCATTGCTGCAAGGAAACCGTCCTTCCATGAGAATCTGTTCTGTGTAGTAGTGTGGCTTAGTGGTTAATCACAGGTTGTTACGGAATCGTTAACAACTGTTGATTGATTTAAAAGGATGCAATTTCAAAATGTATTTTTTTGTAATACTTCTCTCATCACAGCTGTGTTCTGATGTTATCACGTTACCATACAAAATGGTCACGTGGAAATTGTATTAATATTTTGCCACTAGCAAGTTAAGAAAAAGTGGAATCTGTTGTTCTCCCACCCCTCAGTCCCCACGGGCCCAACTCCAATGTGAAAAGCATTAATTATTTTGATTTTGTTCTTCCATTCTCCCACTAGTTGGCAAAACATTTTTTGTTTGTTTGTTTTATAGAGATTTGTAAAGGTGATGTATCAGTATTTTTATGGCTGCAGTCTGATAAGGAAACAAACGTTTACATGTTTTATAATTTAAAAAAAAAACATTTGGAGCAACAAAGTCATGGAATCATAGAATCACAAGGTTGGAAAGGATGTACAAGATCATCTAGTCCAACCATCCTCCCATTACTATTAAGTCAACTTCAGGGATTTGGGATCACAAACCTTGTTTCTCCAAAACTCTGTGAAACATTTTTCTTTGTTGTGTAACTGAAAGTAGCGCTTCAGTGCACTGTGTGTACTTTCAGATTGTGTTTTGAGGGTTAAATAACTTTTCTGCTTTTTCTCAATCCATTACTGTAACCACAGTAACCATTTTTAACTGTGTTTGATTTAGTCCCAGTAGGCAAACAAAAAATTAATATTTAGAGCAATTCATGGGCAAAGTGAACTTATCTTTTCATCCCAGAGGACTGAAGAAATGAATTAACTCTTGTTGGCTTCAAAATTGAAGTATTGACTGGTTACAAACTGTTCCGTTATGTTTTCAGCTTTTTAACTAGCACTGTGTTTTTTAGCTTGAGAGAGAGACAAAAAATATGAAATAAAGAAAAAAAAAAATCGACCGCTCACTGAAACTACTTTTTTTGGTTAATTTTCCTTAAAAAAGAAACCAAGAAACTCAGATCCTGTAGCATTCCCTTGGCCTTGACCTGATTGCATTGTGGGAGGCGAGAGCAGCCAAGGAGGTGATAGTATCCCACAGGGAGGGAGTGTAGCTTCATTGCAGTTAGCATTCTGTCTTGAAAGCTGCCATTTCAGCAAGTTGAATGGTAGGCACGCATTTGAGCTACTGCTGAAATGTATTCTTCCATTGTTTACAGCACTACAGTTTTGTTTCTAGGACCAAACAGGAAAAAAATGGAAGCATGGTTGACTTGCTGCAATTCCTTTTAGAAATATACTGTATGTCTCTATATCTTTGCAAGCAGTCCAGATGGATCTACGCACAGGCAGAATTTTATTGTGTGTAAGGATAAAGCCCTTCCAGGGAGGTGCAAGTTCTCAGCTTGTGGGGAAGCAGGTTCATTTTCCAGTGGTGATTTCTGCTACCGCAGGTTCAGCTGTGTCTCAAACACCTTTGAAAGTTTGAGATAAAAAGTGGTTTCTTACTTGCACAAATCATGGTGAAAATAAAGGCATCAAACTACAGATCTCTAACTCTCAAAGTAGAGTTACTTTTTACATGGTGTGGCTCTCAGGCTCTGTTTTCTTAGCTGTATAGCCTGAATGGGTTGTTTAAACATTTGCTTTCTTAAATGCTTTCTGTAACACTTTTCCATTTCCTTTCCAAGAAAATATGAACCTCAGTATCTGGAATGGTTAATGATCATGGCCTATCTGTGTCATTACAGGTATTTTGCAATTAAAAGTAAGATGAGGGGGAGGAGGGAAGCAAACTGCCAGGACTAGAGCATCAATTCAGAGGTACAGGTGTGCTGTAACTTGTTTTTATGTGAGAGATCTCTTAGCAGATGCTGTCCCATCCTTTGCTCTGCCTGGATTTCTGCTGCCAGGTGCTGAGCAATTGGTACAGGTTGTGGAGCTTGGTGCTGCTGCAGTCAAATGGCACAACGCAAAGCCATGGTTGTGTTTGAAATCCTGAGGTTGTTCTGCTTGCTGCTTCGGTACGTACGAGTGCGTTTGGGATCCCATGCCGTGCCAGCAGCTTGGGCTTAGCCTAATTAATCATTAGAGGCTGTCAGCATACAGCGGTGCAGCTTATTATTAGAGACTGCCTGAGTTTCAGAGATGTGACCCTTTCATGAGTAACTATAGAAACCTCAGCAACAGTAGTTATTAGCTTAAATTATGGACTTGATATTTTTTTTAAGAATATTGGTCAGTCAGTGGCTAATAATTTTGGTGTCTAAAATTATGAAGAAAGACTATAAAACTAGAACTCTGAGTATTTAACTTGGAGTAACAAACTGATGAACAGGGTAATAGTTTCCCACAAGGCTTCTCCCATGTTTTTTCAAGGAGTATGAAATACTTATCTGAGCTATTAGACAACACTAAAAAGGAAGATAGTTTGTGTGTTTTTGAAGGTATTGTATCCAAAAACAGCTTCTGCCCATCCCCTTTGTAGCAGTCACATTTTTAGAGAGAAATTAGCTGAAACAGCAAATAAAATAGCTTTAGTTCTTTCTTTTTATTTTCAGTAATTTCTCTGCCTTTAGAAAGCGTCGTGATTGAAAGTGCATCTTAAATTATCTGCAGCACAAGGCAAGTCGTGCACAATGGACTGTCCGTATATTCACGTTTCTGACAAAAAAGTTGCATCTCTGGTTATAGCGCACAATGGGTTCAGCAGTTTGCTCAGAAGCCAGAAGCAACTTTTTTTTTTTTTTTTTTTACCACTTATACTCTATGATAACTCTGCAGTGATATTAATAGAATACAAGAGAGCATGTAAATATTTGGATAATACGCAGCAGAGTTTTCCTGAGTAGAATGAGTTTTCTGGTTCCAGCCATTGGCAGAAAAGTATTGAATGATTTTCTGTGGATCGACCAAATGTTTTGGCTTTTTGTTTTAAAATTGAAAATGTGTTTGTGAATGTAAAAGGCATAATTACTTTAGGATTCGGAGCCTCTTGCAGCATGAGAGAACATGAAGAATTGTTTACTTGAACTCTCCAGGCTATGTTCTACCTCTTCATCACTGGTAATATTGAATATTCCCTCATTAAGGAGTTGGTTGATATGATACGTTCTTTAAGTTACTAAGCTTATACACCATAGGTAAGCTCAGTGCTGCCCCAGTGATGCAGTTACAATTTCACTGATTTTAATATTAGAATTGATCTTCTCAGGTACTGATAAACATTGTCTCAATTTGCCAAACACTGTTAAGTGCAATTGTGTGCAGGGAACTAAAAGGGAAAAAGAAACGTCAAAAGTGAACGTTGTTAATCTTGCTGTAAGCACAGCAAGAATGAAAAATAGGAAGCAAGTATTTGTACAGCTGAGAAGATGATTGGGTTGATGCCGGCTTGTGTTTCGGAAAGGAGTTTAAACGTAGTCCTTTGTTTTAAATTGCTTCGTAATTTTTTGACGTGTAGAAGGAAACCCATTTTAAAGGGTTGAGAATATCAGAAGATCCTTTTACATTTAGTGATGCATGTGGTACAGGCTGATATGGACGGGTAGGTTATTGGGTTATATAAACAACAGAGCGAAATGCATCATGGAAATCCAGATGTTTTCAGTGTTGCTAGAGCTGTGAAATGCAGGGGGGAGCATAACATGATGTACAAGTAAGAGATGAAGATTCGACTCAAACATATTAGCGTGGACTTTGCCGTAGATGAAAGGAAGAGGCTGTTTAATCAGTACTGCTGTTCCTATAGAAACAAATTGCAAACTTTCATGTTCTGAATCAGGTCAACAGTGTTGGGACAGCCTGCCTCGTGTATTCAGGAGTACCCGAGTACAGGGAGCAAGTCAGTGGGTGATATGTTTTGGATCACAGTGAATTTTTCTGTTTATGGCTGTCCGTGTTAATTGGAAGTAATTTTAGTTGGCACTATTTTCACAGCTCTGAGTCCTGCTCTGTTCCTGCTGCTTTGGTACATGCTTGTAGCCCACGAGGTAGTTGGTCACTCTTCTCAGTCAGTGAGTCTCAAAGGCCAGATGCAGTACCCAACTATTTACTTGAAAAATCCCTTTGTTTGCTTTGTTGCCATAATTAATCACGCAAGAAGGAAGGAGAAATGCTCAGTTTGGTCAAATTTTATTTTCTACCGTATTTTGAATGATCTTTTAATAAAGATTGCTGCTTTTTTTGCTTGTTGGTATGCCTTTTGGTCTTCCTAGGGGTTGCAGCTTGCATCAGAGTTGGTTAGCAATTGTGTATATGTGGGAAGTGATCAAAGCATTTAGGCATTGTGCTGTCATTAGAGCTGCGTAAGCAGTTACTGCCTTATGGTTTTTGTTTTCCAAACCTGTTCATCTTCTGTTTGTTGTGGCATGTGCTGTGCCTTTGGATCTTAAGGTTAACCTACCAAAAGTCATAGTTGAAACAAGTATGTGCTTGCTATGGAATAGCATCATAATTGTATTTTTCCTCAAGTATACCTTCTAAGTAAGAAAAAAGACCCAAAATGTTTCATGTTCGCTCACCCTGCGTGAGGCCCAGAGCGCCGTACTGAGGAGCAGAACCAGAAACCGGTCCTCTGTGGGAGCTGGTGCAGCACGAGGGGGAGCACTGCTGTGCAGAAACAAGAACTGCCTTTCTTTAATTGAAGGGGGCAGCTACAGCTTTTGTGTTGCTGGTTAGTTCTCTGCAGGGCTGCCCTACCATGGGATAACCACCTCGTCAGCTTCTTCGAAACAAAACTTTTGAAATTCAGATCTGTGTTGGCTCTTGTTCTCTGAGAACGTCAGTATCAGTCTGCCTTTTGTTTGGTTAGTGCTGATTTTTCGGAGCTGATACTGAGAGAGTATTTTGTGGATGTCATCGGTGGTCTTCAGAATAATTTCACCAATGACTTCATTAGTCCTGTTCAAAATGCTGTGATGAGGGGAGGAAAAGAAAAGGATACAGCTGAAGAATAATTAGCAGGATGAAATTGAGTTAGGAGGTGTGACATCCAATTATTTTCTGCCCTGGAGATAAATAGCAAGTGAAGGCTGGGCATTGCAGCTCTGGTGTAGCCCCTCTGCTCTTCCCAAATGAGGTGGAGTGCGAAGCCGCGTGAAGAGGGAAAGTTGTGTCTGATCCGTGCATCTGACACGTGGGTGGGTTCAGGAGCAGTTTAGTCACTTGTGATTGCTGTTCCCGTGATAGCTTTTCTTTGTACAAATGACTGGTTGGTGGCTGGCTGCCTGGGAAGTTCTGTTTCAGTAGTATTTCTTCGCCATCCATTACAACCAAACTTCACAGTTGCAGCTAGACAGCTACTGACAGGATTTTGTCAGCGCCGTAACCTTAAAACGTCCCATTTGCAGTCTTCTGCAGTGCTTTAGGCCGTTGTGGATGTGGTTTCATCTCTGAAATGTGAGAGCTCTTCCTTTCCTTTCATTACAAAAGAAAACAGCACGTTGCGTTTAAAGCCCTGGTGGGTTTGTTCTCGTCTCTTTTGGAAATGCCGTATCACTGCCTCGGGTTGATACTGTGCCTACATTGTGCTTAGTATCTATGCAGTGTTTTCTTAAATTTCACTGTTCCCTTGGGGTGCATCCATAGATTTGGATTTTCCTCAGAATTTTTTTTGTGCGATTACAGGTATTTCATTGTCCTTCCTTTCTTGTCCAATCCATTCCTGGACTTCTGACAGTATAAGCTTACACTCTATTATAAAGAGAAACTCAACTATTTAGGTAGTAAGCTGTCAAAAACAATGTCACAAATGCTTTTACTCCCATGTAAATTTCTGTTTATGGAGAAGAGATTCTCTGCTACTTAACAAATGTTGCACTGGGTTAGAAATTTTATATGGATTAATGGAAATAGGTGAAAAAATGCTGTTATGAGGTTCTTACATCTTGTGAGTGATGTGTTTCTTCTGAACCAGATATTCTATCACTCCATATTTTTAGCTTTATGTATGTTTTTCCAATGCATTCTTTTTCTTTAAACTTCCCCACTGTGTAACGTATATAGCCAGCGCTTCTTCGGGGTGAGGGAAAATTTTTATTGATATTTGTGGACCTGTAAGAATTCAGTGATACGGATAAGATGCAGAAGAGTTTATGTTGGTTTCTTGATGTGCTTCTTGTGTTCCTTTCCTTGAAGTACTCCACTTCAGGCTGTGTCCTCAAATTGTGTTACGTTAAATGTGGATACTTGATGCAGACAAGTGGTTGGGTTTTTTTTTTTTTTTTTTTTTGAATGAGACTGAAGATGATGGAATTTGGCTCACTTGGATGGAACATAGTGCAGACATTCAGATCTGCAAAGACCTTTGATTCCGGGTGCAGATGCGGAGAGGTGCTGAGGAATGTGGTGGCCTTCGTCTGAAGAAAGAAAGCTGTTGTGGCAATGGAAAAGAGAACTTCTCACAAATGCGGTCTTGAAAATGTGTTGGTGCTTTAATGAGATTTAAGGAAATTGACCTCGTATTTGGTTGGTTTGGGTGAGAAATTTTCATTTGTTATAGTTTTCACTTTTGTGGTTGTTATTTTCAAGAAATAAACATCAATTTAAAGGAAGTAATTCTGTGGTATTTTAACAAATGGGAAGGAAGAATTGATCTGTGCTCACAGTTACTGAGGTGTTGCTGTATCGAGAACTAATGCAAGCAATCTGATGTTGACGATATCTTGGAAGGTTTTTTCAGACTTCTGTGCATAGTTGGAGTAAGCATAGAGAGCGCAGGAGAATTATTAAATACCGTTGCGTAAGAAATGAGATCAATAGACTTGTTATGATATGCAAATGTAATGCCACATGTTTTAAAACAAAGTTTCAGAACTGAGCTCTATAGTGTATATATTTTTGTATGTAGGAGAGAACTGACTTATTGCAGAGGGACAGGAGACAGCTCTGACTAATGTTAGTGTTTCTCGCTGCAAGATGTTATCTAACTCAGTGTATGTGAATGTTTCCCAACGGTGCATGGCAAGCAGGTATATGCACGAGTATTCTAGGGACAATGGGATTCTTTCCTGTCAAAATGGGTGTGCATATTAGCATGAGAATATGACGGTATTTTTCAAAATAGATCTCAGTGTGCTGTTTGCAGTCTTATAAATGACAGATCAGTTTCCTTTGAATTACAAGACCACATTGAGGATATGAACTACGTAATTTTTACTTGCAAGTGGTTAGACTTTGTCCTCTGTTCTGTTGAAAAAGAAACTCCCTCACTTGTGTGTTTTGTGGCCGACATAAAGTAACTCGATGGGTCTCTGTACTGTGAAATCAAGTAGGATGCAGAAGGCCTCGTTTTCTTGGTTGCAGTTGAGTGAAACTGCAGCATTTTGGAATTTGTTATTAGTAATCTTCCCTGTCCTTAATTATACATTTGCTGCGAAAGGAATGTCAATATTGTCTACTATATTATTTCAGTGATTTTGAAGGGAGGTAATGCAGTTATTAGTAAGTCTGTAATATAGTTATTGTGTTTAGGAAATGTTTTTTGTCTTTAAAGCTACTGCCTGTGGCTCCTCACAAGGCAGCTCAGCTGCATCCCAGATGAGGTGGGGTTGTTTTAAAAGCTGTCTCATCCACAGTTTTTCGGAGGTAGCAATAACATGTAAAATTATGACAATAGTAAGGTAGCCAGTGCTTTTTTTTTAATGTTGGAATTTTGAAATAAATAGGTTTCTTCTGTTGGAAAAGAGCTTAATGACTTCAGCGCTGCATTAATAATTCTGTGATTAGAAAGCAGTTGTTCACAGATCTTCCCCCTTCAGTGTGCAGACTCACTGTGAGGAGATACTCAGTTATTAATACTCTATAATCGTAGTTTAGACAGAAACCAGGATTTTACTACATTCCAGAAGAATGTTTTTGACATTTATTGTTATTCCTGCGGAGCAGAACCTTAAAGCACATCAAAATAATGTCGTTCCTGGTGGCGCAACCCAAACGGTATACAGATCTCTTCTTTGCAGCTGTAGAATTGAGAGGGGATTTCAGCTTAGTGTGTGAGATAAAGTGTATATCGTGCCCTTCTATGGAAGGGAGAATCCGCAGGAAAGCCTGTGGGATTTATCTTGAAGGATTCACATTCAGGGATTCTTCAACCATTAGTCCTCAGTAAAACCAGTGGTATTGAAATCCCAAGAGCTCTGGGCAGCGTGCTGTGCTGTGCGGTAGAGCCGCTCTTGCTTGTGCCTGTCTTTGTGCAGTTGTGCAGGAGCCTGTGCAGTTGTGTCTTGCTGCCCGCGCTTTCTGGCTGGCGAACTGCCATCCAATCTCTTGCAATTCCAGCAGGCTCCGTGGCCTGATGCTTTTTTTCCAAGTGTTTATGTAGTTCATTTCAAATTTATGTAGTTCATTTCAAATTAATGTAGTTGTGTATCAAAAGTTGTGCAGTATGTGTTTTTAAGGTCCTCGGTTTCTCTAAAATGTATTGTGAAAGTGAGACCTGTGCACAGAGACATTATCAGATGATACTATGTAAGGGCTTGTGGGAGAAGGCAGCGCATTTTGAAACATATTTTGGATACAGAAAATCTGGCCACAGGAAGGATTTCAAGGCAATCCCATAAGTAGGTGGAGTCTTGCAAAGTAGGAGAGTGATTGCTCTGACACCTTATAATTACAGTGAGTCTCTTCCAGAATTTGTAGCGCTAAAAACAAAACCAAAGGCGTATTCAGAATAGACATCAGCGCAAAGTACAGGCCAAACAGTGTGTGCTGTTTATTTCAGACTTTCTCTGAAGCCTTAAGAAGACCATTAGTGCTGGAAGAATGATACAGTGGATTTTGTATACATTCATGCTTCCCCGGTAAAGTAAGCATGTGCCAGCAGCTGTAGGGGAGACTGCAATTCATTAGTAACACAATTTTTCTGTCCAGTGACATTTTTGGCTGAGACGAAATGAATTCAGGGTCATGCTCATGTGCTATTTTAATAAAAGCAGTCCTTTAAATGCTGTGCATTTCTACATGCTGTGAAAATACTCTGCATGTAGAACCTTTTTTTTTCTTGAAGAAAAGGTACGGTGTGAAGAAAAGGGGAGGATGAGTGGGTGAGCCCTTACTATGGTTCATACGGTTCCATGCTTGAAGTAGTTGACCTTAACATTAAAAATAATTAAGGCTAAAGAAGTGTAACTGCAATGTAATGCATATTGTGTAAGTATTGATATACAAATTCTTATTGGATTTCAGTACGTTCAATACCATAGCTGGGTATATGAAACATGAAGGCAATTAGTTGCTGTGTCTGATTCCTGGAAGGCTACCCATCCTGTTGCGGAGTAGCATAGTACTGTTGTGTTAGGAAATTAAATAACAATTTATCTCTTAAAAACAAAACAAACACACTACAGAAAAAAACCACAAACTTTTATTCCCCAGTAGTAGTTAATATCTTGGTTAATACTTTGTATATGCAGGCGTTCTCTTCAAAATGTTGTAAGGGGTGGGAATAAAGCCTAATGGATAGGTATGTTCTGGTAGGAAGGGGGAAGCATGATGTACACATCCATTGTAGTTCGTTTGTCTCTTTGCTGTGTTTTAATATTCTGGCTTCTTATGCAATACCCATCAGTACTGGCAAGCGAAATACTTTACACCGTCAATTTGACAAATGGTGTGTTTTAGTTTTTACAGCATATTTGTAGCTTCATACTGTCTTTGAATATATTAATTTTTCTGTAGTATATTGAAGATGCTGTATTAATGTACCTTGAAATCTTACAACATTCACAGGTATTTTGTCCAGTTTAAGTAAATTTCATTGTAATGTTCTTATAGCTTTATTTAATAGGAAAACCTATAACTGCTGAACACTGCAAGTAATATTTCTCAGCCCCTGGCTAACCTAACTTTGGCTGCAGGCACTGGCTGGAACTGAGCGGAAGGTGGTGGTCTCTTTTTTTTTTTTTTTTTTTTTTTTAATTACATATTTTTTTAATACACTTAAATATCTGAGGCTGCTCTTTGCTTTATTTCCAGTAATCACTCTGCTCTCTGCTTTCCTGGGAATGCAGTACTAAAGATCTGGGTCAGTTGGTTGTTGTGACATGGATGCGTGAGTCCATATGAGTGCAATGTACTTCACATCAGCAGCATCTGTCAGTGTTGGCTTGCAAGTACAGCTAATCAGCTTCCTCATTACAGATGCACATATAAGTATATATATATATATTTGCTTATTAGCTTTTCGTTATTAGTTTTCCTTATCAAACTATGAAAGCCATTAAAGTAATGTTAACAAGAAATACTTGGGTAATGTCATCATTCTGTACTTTCTCCAGTTCAGCCTCCTGGTCATCAGTTCTGTGCGTATCTCATCATATCCATTACAGAGCTTTTTGAAGCAGCATTACTAGGAGCGTTCTCAAATTGGAAGGGCAGATAGTGTGTTATCTGCTCGTACCAGCAGCACGATGGCTTGACTTCACAGCTTGAGCTTATTTTTTTTTTCGTCAGAGGACAAGATCCATGTACCCAGAATTGCTGGATTTTTGTGCCACTGGCAAATGTATGATTAAAGTGCAGGCTTCTTTTTTTTTTTTCTTTTTTCTTTTGTAAGTCCCCTTACAGGTTTGCTTCAAGACTTCGCATATGTAGTGTTCCATTCTGTGGCACCGAAACATCCCCAGTTTTTATTGCCAGGGGTACATGGGTTTATGCTCTGTTATGCCATCTCAAATCATATTGCTCCAAGACAAAGACGGGAAATAATAAAACAGTCTATCTTTGGTTAGGTTTGTACTTACCTCCCTTGTGTGTGTTTTTGGGGTGTTGGGAGAATACAGAGAAAATAGCTTTTCAGTGAACTTCACTGTGTGACAAGACGCTTCTATTTCCTACTCTGCTGATAAGTAACCTGGTGCTCTGCCAGCGATGCTCTTCCCTTCCCTGCTGCCCTGCTCCCTCTAGATCAGAGTTAACACTTGCATTGAATTAAATGCTTCAGTGAAGAGCATGAGTTTAAGACTCAGCAAGAGATAAAAATTGATTTAGGAAGGCCAGCAGTGCTGCGTGGGAGGCAATTGGATTGGAGTGCCAGTGGGTAAGTCCCTTAGTGCTACATGAGGGAGCAAACAGAATTTAACAGCAGCCGTTCTGGTTGGAGCCCTCCTCTGGGTGTATGTCCCAGGCAGTAGCTGTAAAGGCCTTTCTGGCTGCTACCTGTATGATAAGTCAGTTCCCAACTAACTAGGTGAAGGTTTAAAATGCATATGTCAGTCTCAGCAAAAAAGTAAACCCTGCTCTCAAAATATATCAGTAGTGCTTTAAACAGAAATTAGAGATCAAAGAGTCATTTCCATTAAATTACCTGTGTTTCCAAATGTACCTTGAGCATTTCAGTAGAGCTTCAGAGAAAGGCTAAGGCTGTGCCACTAATTTTAAGGTCAGCTGTCTGCTTCATGGTGCAGAGCAGGCAACTTCAAAAAGTGGTCCAGTGCTCAACTGTGAAGGGCTTTCTGGATGTGGTTAAGTAAACCTTGCATGTTTGTTTACAGCCTCAAAACTCGCTGGTAAAAACTATTCAGATACTGAACCATGGTCTTCATCCAGCAGATGTGTCTGTGTAGTGCTAAGCATGAGTTCAGCTGTGTTCATTTACTGAAAGTGCACTCAAACCTGGAATCCCATGGCTCCTGAATTAATTGCTTTATTTTAGCTTTTCCTTGTTAGTTTTCAGTCTGATGCTTCTCTTGGAAGAGTTGTTCTCAGAACCAGGTGTTTTTGCTGTGGATGATGTTAAAACCCCACAGTGCTGTAGTTTTTAACTTGGAAAATATAAATGGGTTTAACAATACTGTTATAGCAGTGGTATGTTGGTAATATTAACAATAGCCTCAATGCTTGCATACAATTTGGATGTGCCAGGCATTGAGTGATAGTGCTGGACCTGGTGTCAGTAAGGCAGCTGCTGTGCCACGTGCATGTCTGTAGGTAGTTGAGCAAGGGGTGGCATTTCTTTCCACGGAGACTATTTCAGTTTTAGGAGACTAACGGGGTATCAACACCGGTCATGCAAGTCAATTCCTTAGTATATGAGGTGAGGCCAGATGTCCATGGGTGAGTTCCATCCTCCCTGGCAGGTAGGGGGCTGTGGGAAGGGCTCAGCACTGCAGGGTCCTGTGAGAGTGAAGGGGCCACTCTTGGACTTACTCACCTAGTGCAGGCTTATCAGAGAGGTAGATCTGCACTGATAACCTTATTTGTGTTTAAATTCCTCTGGTTTGAGCGGAGCAACATTAATAATAAAACAGTAATTTTAGAAATTAACTTCCTAATATTCTGCAGTTGTTAGGAATAATAAATACATAAAGAATAGCAGGGTATATGGAATTTAAATAACTGAAGTAATAAAATTTAAGATGCTGCATTTCCAGAGGTCATGTTAATTTCATAGGAAATTTAATATCAGAATAACTCACTGTGAAGACTGAAAATACTTTGAAATTATTACTTCAAAAAGTTTTATGGTACATTGCCGGGATTGCCAAGAGATTCCTTGCCATGATCAGCATAATTCAGAAATGTAAATATCAGCGTTTATTTTTCTCGTGGCCTTTTAAATTCAGTCGAGTCTCTGGAGTTATTAAGCAGGAGGCAGAACCTCTGGGTGGCTACTTAATTTTTAAACACATTGTCAGTGTCAGCAGAGAAACACGAAGTCTAAAAGCTCGTTTCTAATTTATGTGCTGTGAAATTAAAAATAGATCGTGTTGTTTTGCCTCCTTTGCTTTAACAAGGAACCTAAGCAATATTCTTCTAAATGGACCTAATTGAATTATAGCGCTCGAGATAGTGTGCTTTACTGACAGCTTGCGTGGAGAATTATTTTAAGCTGTATGATGGGTTGCTGATGGGAGGTTGTTGAGAAACAGGAAAAAAGCGATCAAGTGGCAGCCCTTTTGCAGTTGCTTCTCATTTGATTAAAATGAGAGAGTGGTTGTTCACCAAACTAATAAAGCCACAATAGGCATGGCTGCCCGCTTCCCACAGGGAGCTGGAGCTGCACAGAGCCCTGCATGCAGCGGGGCCTGAGTGCTGAGGGCGGGCCTTGGTGTGCTGGGTGCTGCTGGTGGTGCGCAAGGCACGGGACTGCAGGGGAGCGCTTCTGAGTGACTGAAGCGTGCATTTTAATGAGACTCTTTTTAGATAGAGTGAGCAAATGCTGGGAAAAAAAATGAGCAATTTGGGCAGATGTAAAAGGAATAATGTTGAATATCTTAAATTACAGATTTATTTTAAACTTTAATTAAAGATTTAATGAAGTTTCTTAGAACCCTCTAAGAAGGGCTCTTAGGCATTTTGGTCTCTTGAAGGATTTCTTCTGATGTTGTTGGCTCAATGCTAATTGTGCGGTTGGTTACAGAGTGGTAATAATCTGAGTTTTGCTTTCCAGGTTGGTGGCTCAGAACGAGGCCATGCCTGGGTGTGGGGGTTTGCTGTCACTATCTGTGTATGAAATATTGTGGGACTGCCCAGCAGGGGCTGGGCTCAGAGCTGGCCCTGTGGCCTGCTGCCCCTGCACAGCTTGTGCTGAAGGCCGTGGCTACCAACCTCATTGGGAAAGGCTTTGGGCATCAGTGCAGCTTCCCTGAGCTTCCTCAAGCTATATTTGTGGCCTCTTGGAATTGCTCTGCGGCTTCTAAAATGTTCTGCGTAAGTCCATGTCTACTCAGTGCGAAACAAGAAGTGCATTTCAGTGCAAGCTGAATTTTAAGCTGGAACTGAAAGGTTACTTAACTCAAAGTGTGATGTTTTGGTGCACTTGAGAAAAGACACATCCAGCGTCTTTCAAAAAGATTTTGACAACTCAGTTTCCAACTCAGAGCTGTACTTGCAAGTCAAGAAAAGAGGTTACTAGTAGGGTGAAGAGGGCTTCCATCATCTTGGGTCACGAAGAGGAAGTGCGTTTCCGTGGAGGGTTTGGTGCCAGATGACCCCCTCTGTTTGTTCCACAGAGTCATTAGAAGGAAATTATGAAATAGTTTGGTTCATTTTTAACCGTATTGCTTTGAAAAGTTGGAATAGAACCTGCAATCTTAAAATGTAGTACTGAGCTCAGTTTTGAAACAGTTTGATTAGATTGACTTTGAATAAAAGGATTTGTGTGTGAAACGAATTGGAAATTTTACTTCAGTTGCTCCTATGTAAGTGTTCCCAGTGTGCTTTCTGTCTCCCGTTACATTCAACATCCTTTTTGACAGTCTGACAAACACAGCTCAGCAGACAGTGAACCTGAACTAAATTTCTTTATTCTTTTAACTGCTGATAAAACAGTGGTTATGAAAACAATAAGCTGGCAACAATGAGTGAAAACATGGCATTCGAAATTGCAAATGCTTAGCAGCTGTGAACTCCTGTGAATTCTGCTGAAATGCCTCTTTGAAACTTCAGCAGGGTCTTTTGCTTGGTGTTGCTGCTGCTGTTAGGTGACAGCACCGTCCCTACAGTTTACGAACTCCTCCTGTTCAGTTATGCAACATTTCAATAAAATTTAGCTGTTAATTTTTTGCTACTGTGATTCATGAAGTAAAAACGCAACCTCTCCTGAGTTTTAGTTGCACTCTTGCAATCAGAGTGTAGTACTTCTGCAATAAAGCGGCATTAAAATTTCTTCTAATAGGAAATCCTCCGAACCTGGCAAATTCTTGTAGCACTCTGGCCTGGGCACATTGTTTCTAAAGCTGAAATCTTAAGAATTAACTTGTCGTCAGGAGATGATCAGAAAGAAGAAGCTGAAGCAGAACCTCATTTCAAAAGTGAGAAATTAATGCTTGACAGTTGACTTCAATCTAAGCAGAGAATTTCTAGGGATCATTACATTTCCCAGAGGGCGAAGTCAATTTACCTGCGGCTTGTGCCTTAATGTAGCAGGGACATTCTGCAGACAGACAGTTCCCTAGAGCGTCTGTATTCTTAATTGTGTAAAAGTTCTAATTATTCCATTTTTAAGTGCTAACTTATTTAAGTTGTGCATATAATTTAATTTCGGTGTGAACATTCTGAATTAGTCAGATATTCCTTCAGGAAGCACAGTGAAGAACATCTTAAGAAAGCATGAGATTAAGGGCTTCGGACGCTGTCCTGCACTGTGCTCCATGTGGCTGCTTCCCAGTGGAACAGACACTGCAGGACTTTGCAGAGTGGCTGAGGAAGTCAGCAGCTTCCCCGTGGAAGGGGACTAAACCAATGTTGAGCCAAGAATGAATGGTGGCTGCTTGGGCATGTCTGAAATAGGATGGAACTGCCAAATCAGTATGAATAGAAACAGTAAGGAGGTAACCACTCCCTAAAATGTACGGTAGGGCTTTCTCTGTTGCTATTCAAGAAAGAGAGAAGAAAACAGTAACTGATTATTATTATTATTATTATTTAATGTAGAAATCTAAAACGTGTTGTGCAGCTCAGTCTTCGCATTTGGAGATGTTGATACATTCTTGACACTGTTAGTATTACTAAATAGTGGATACGCAGACGTTCTGATGATTCTTTGTTTCAGTTGGGCTATAAATCAGCAACACTCTGTTTAGATATAGTGAATCCTTTGGGGAGATTTGAGTGCTTTTAAAACACACAGTGGTTAACGCTGCAGTTATGAGGTAAGAAGAAAGAAGAGCAAAAACTTGCTCAGCGTGCTCAGACTGCTGCTTCAGCATGACAAATCTCCCTCTCATTGCACTTAGCTATTTTTGTAGTGGAAAAGGTAGTTTTCAGGACAATAAAACAACTGATAAATGTAATTGTATATGTCTGTACTTGTATATGAATTTTAATGTATCTAAAGGGAACTTACAGCATACGTTAACGTATCTTTAATACATCTGGTGCAAAGTCATGTTTGAAATGGGCTTCAGAGGACCAAGTGCACAGCTGTGTGGGCTCACTAGAACCCGGGCAGTTAGGGCCAGTGGTCTGTGGCAGCGCAAGTTCTTTGCATTGTGAACGCAGTTCTACCATCTCAGCTATTATTAGAACAAAAAGGCCTGGCCGAGTTTTTGGCAAAGTGCTGGTATAATTTTATTCCTGGAAAAAAATAATGGAAACTCTGCTTTAAACCTGAGCCCTTTCACATGAGATGGAACTAACCAATTAGGCGAGGAAAGTCATAAATACCAGTACTCAGTTTAAAATAAAAAGAAAGCTACCACAACAACACAAACACAACCAGCAATGAGTGGCTGCTGTTGGGAAGCTGTGAGATGCCACTGAAAACTGACTTGGTCACTGGCTGCTGGGAGATGTTCAGCTGAACCTGAGACATGTCTCATAGGGAAAGTAAACGTGGTTGTAATTGCAGCCACCAGCTTCCCGCACAATGCTTCAGCTGCCGTGTTGTTTGGAGTACTTACACGTGTCCTCTCTGCCACCCAGTCACTAATCACGGCTTTGCTAAATGGAACCTCCCCAAACAGTGATTGAACTGTCGGCTGACGTGTCTCCCGGTCTGGCCGAGGCATGGTCTGTGTTAGGCTGTGCTCTGTGGTTTTATTTGCAGCCTTTGGAAGCTGTCTCCAGTTACTCTGAGCTTTGCCAACATCCCTGCTGAAATAAGTTATCTTGGAGCTGTTTTTCAGTAAGTCTATGGTTCAGGCAGTGACCTGAGCAATCAAAAAGCAAATTATGTTTAGTTCTATTTAGCTGTAGATTTGTACGTTCGTTGTCAGGTTTGTTTAGAGTTGGATATCTATAGCAGCTGGGTTGATAAAATTCCAAGTTTTGCAGTTGTTACACAAAAGAGGCGCAGATGTACAGAAAGAAAAGCAAAGGGTTATGGCTAAAGAAGATCAACCTGGTTTTGCCCCTACCCTTTCAGCATCAGGAAATGCATTAGTACACTAGCAGTGTGTAGTCCCCATTATCGTGGATCCATTATGGCAAATTACCACTTTTTTTTTTTTTTTTTTAAGGGCTTCAGTTATGCTCTTGAGCGTCTGGAATTTAAGCAGATAAAACCGTTATTTCTCACAAATGAATCAGATGCTTGACAGTCAGTTAAAACTTAATTTATGTGGGGGATACAGAGAGTGAGCAAGGCAGAATTCCAGATTTGTACCGCTGTTCATTTTATCTGTGAGTCCTGATGAGCATCTCAGACGACGTGCCCCAGAAGGGGAGCGGCTGCTGTTGCAGACGGGAGATAAACTCTTTGCCTTTGGGCAGCCAGAGCAAACTACCCTAGAGGGTAATCCTCAGCAAAGCCAAAAATTTGCTTGCTTCAGGGAGTTTCCTGGTAGCCTTAGGGAGGGTATTAATAGAACCTCTCAAGCTTAACCTTGTTACAAGCCTGTAACGCAGCCCTTGTTCGTTCTTTAAAGTCAGGAATTTTAAGCAGATTAACATGGAGCCTCACGCAGTCCAGCCTGAATCATGATTTATGATGTTGTCAGCAACCAGTTAATTCTTAAGTAAAAGTTATTTGTTTTGATGAAATACACGTTAAACCTCAATGGTACTTTTAGTCAAATATTTGTCCTTATTAAAATACAAAACAAAACCAATGAAAGCTGTATGACATTCTCGTAGATAATGGCATTATGAAAAACTTAAAGGTTTTCAGTGAACGTTCCTTTTTCTAAATTCAAAAATAACAAATTGACTGTTTGATCTGGACTGTGTTTGAACAACATTGTCATCTCGGAAGGGTTTTTAGAACATGCATAGGTGGTGGAGAAGGTCAGCATGGTGTTAGGGTGAGCAGAACAGAGGAGTGCAGAGTAGCACATCCAGAAGGGAACACTTCTGCAAGATGCCACGGGCAGTTGGACCAGAAAATGCTGAACGATATGTTGAACAGATTATTATTATTATTATTATTATTATTTTTTAATGGAAGCAAACTGCTTACACAAGAGGCAGCGTGCAGGATGTGCAGAGTTGTGAGGGTAGGGACGGAAACTGAGAACTTGCAGAGCAAAATGTTTACTTTTAAGATAAAATTATCTTAAGATATCTATTATGATGTGAAATTAATATTGATGTTTTCATGACATTTAATGTTTCTAAGGCTGAGCAAAAACATGTGGTTCTTAAAGTACTCTTCTGTTACCTTCAGCTTTGTATGGTGATGAGCAGTAGCTTAGTGAAGATACCTGACCATGGTGGGAAGGAGGTAGAAAGTCTTGTCTATAGGTGTCCTCCTGGGATCCCGTGAAGGAAATGGTCAGGTATGGAAGGACCTGTATCTTTCTGCAAGGTGAGAGAAAGTGATCATCTTGAGAAAGCTTTCTGCGTCTTCCAGTTGCTAAATAAGGGAGATAGAGGGAAAATTGTATTGTTTACACTATTGATGACTATGGAAAATTAATCAGAAGATTCAAGTTAAGATGGTACAACTGAAGGTGTAGAACTTCTGGCGGGGAGATATTCTGTGATAAATGGTTACAGATCAGGATTTTTTGAACAGCCAATTTTGGTTTCCTTCTGCAGGGGACCGGTTAGGTCAGGGCTTGAAGTGGTGATTGAGCACCTGGTGAAGGGGTGTGGCTGGCCCAGGGAGCACAGGCAGATTGTTTGCATCTGTGCTCCCCAGCTGACCAGGAGGGGTAGATGCAGGTGGAGCCCCCTGAGCTCGTAATAAGAAACAGCCACTGAAGGGAAGGCAACTCTTGGAGTGCTGCAAGGCCAGAGAGCCCCTTTACCATCTGGGTGAGTGCCATTCTTCTTTCTGTATAGGATTATTGGCCTATCTGCAAATAATTTGCCTGGTGTTGCTGAGAACCTGCTAGAAGCAATTTAATTTCTTCATATGTAGAACATTTTCCTTTCCTGCTGTTGTTCCAAAGGGTGCGGATAGAGAAGTGAGGTCACACTTTTCCTGCTTCCTCGTCCTGTGATGAGTAGCAGCACCACTAGGAGTATGTTACTGTTTGTAGGTAATGCTTCTGGGTATGAAACAGACTCCATCATCATGCTGAAGCGATGGCTGAGCTGCTGCTGTTCAGCCCGGGGCATGGTGGCAAAAGCTCTGCTTCTTGGGTATTGTTGAATTCATAATAGATGCTTGGATAAGAGCTCTGCAGTGCTATGAAATTTGGTGGTGGTAACTTCTCGATCTTTGTAAAGATCTTATTTCTCTTGTTTGGCTTAGCTACATTCAGATTGTTAAGTATGCTTCCCCTTCCTAAGGACTGCTCACATGCACACTTCAGAGACTTATCATGTCTCCATTGCACATGCAAGGAGAATGTTTGTATTCCTCACCAATTTTCGAGCAGAGCCTCCTTGCCCCAGAACAAGGCATGAAGCGCTAACGACCCAAGGGGACCCCTCTTCCCCAGCACCTGGTGGTTTTCCTGCAGCACATTCTGCTGCCATGTGGCATTGGTGTCAGAGCACCGGTGTGCTTCAGCAGTTTGTGCTGCTCTGCAGGACCACGTCTCTGGAGGAGCCAGCTCCCTTCCTCAGTGACCATCTCATTGTGGGGTAGCAGACGTGACTGCTACAAAACAATCTTGGTGAGCTGCAATGAATAGCTGAAATGCTTCAAGCTGAGGTAGAAATTTAGAAAGAAGTCTTTCAATCTCTGGGATGTGAGCACTTCCATGTTGGAGACTGACACTGGTTAATAAGGATGTTGATGGCAGGCTCAGCTGCTGTTGAAAGCTTTGGTTGCCATTCCTCTGTGGTGGCCCTGAAAAGGCAACCTCTGTCTTGTCGCACAGAAATGTTTAAGCCCACCTATTACTTCTTGCAGCCATGGCATCCCAGAAGCACAAGAAGTAACCAGAGCATAAATACCCTCCAAAAACAGAGTATTACATGCTAACAGAAACTTTTTTTTTAATGTGAAGTTTACGAATTTTCAGTGCAGCCCTCTTAACACGTTATGCGTTGTTGTAGCACAATGGTCCAATATCAGAGATTTATCTGTGACTCAAACCTTTTCACTGGTGGTGACAGAGATGCTTGATACTCTAGTATATAAAATTGTTGCCCTAGTTATGAGGAGATGCGCTGTACATGTGGGGTAGCCAAAGTGAAATGTAAAATACTGTTGGAGGTTCCCTTTTCTCAAAGGGACTGAGTTTCCTAAATAAAACTGGGATTTTTTTTTTATTTTTTTATTTTTTTTTTAATTACTGTTGCTGCTTTATGGTTATTCAGCACTCTATTGCATGAGAGGAGAGGGAGGAAAATCGCAGTCTGCTACTGATAGAGTCCTAAAATAACGGTAGTTACAAGGAGCTATAGAGACTCACTTTGCTAATCAGGAAAAAAATAAAAATCACAAAGGTTGTCTTCAAGATGTTAGTTTTTCTCTAGTAGTTCTGTTTTTCTTCTGTTAAGACTTAATAGTTGAAATGCGTTGTGCCTTTTGAAGATATGCTGAAAAATTAGACCTTGCTCTTTAAAAAAACAAAAAAGAATTAAAATTACGCATAGGAATAAACAAAAAGATTTTAATTTGTATATGAATGGTACTTGAAATTGCTGTTTGTTTTGTTTGCTGCCTAGCTGGCAAAGCCTAGTTATCTACAATGTGTCCTACTACACTCACTGGTGTTCTGGTGCTTTTTTGTTTGCTATTTCTTTAAAAGTAAATGAAAACAATATTGCTGACAAATTGGAGTTCTTGATTTGTGAAATGGATATAGTTTCCCCTGCAGCAGGCAAATTTGTCACAAGTACACACGGAGGACTTGAAGAATCTTTAATAGGAAAGCTTAAACAGTTGAAATTATGCTGTTAATTAAATAAGCATCAACATAAATTGAGGAAAAATGTTGACAGAATATATTTTATAAATATGCTGAAGTATTCAGGTGTTGCATGTGTTTTCACTCCAGTGTCAGTGATACTACTTCGGATGGAGCACAGAAGTTGGGGATTAGTTTAGGCGCAGAAGTGAACCTTTGTTCCTAGAGAGAGGGGATCATGACCTGGTATTTGTCCTAGGATGAGTGTGTGCATATCCCTTTGTTTAGCAGTGTTGAACAAGAGCCCTTCTTAAGTGTTTATCCTCTGGTGAGGGACCTTCCTTGTAGGGCTGCTGGACTCCTTGGCTGCAGCAGGCCCTGGCTTTGGGTGTCCCTCAGCAGCTGCAGCAATGTTGTACTCACCAGCTCCACCGCCATGCCTCTACATGGGAGCCTTCATCTCCCAGAGGTCTCGCTGGTATCCTGTAGCTGTAATGCAAGTGAGAAAGTGAGGCAAGGATAAGTGGTTTGGATCAAGAAGTAACAAATCTTCCATGACCCCTCCCATTGACAAAGCTCTTGTGCCACTCATCAGCTGTGTAACTCGAGCAGGAGGTAGTTATGGTTACAATGGAAAACAAAAATACATTTTCTAAAGTGGTTGAATTATTTACCTTTCAAAAAAGGGGTCACTGTTGTGCCCATTAAGAACTAGTGTATCTACAGCTAGTGTTATCCCACGTTGTTGTGTGAGAGATGGCTGGGATTTCTTGGTTTTGAGTTTGCAGTTTCTTAGATGGCTCAGTGAATTCCTTCGTGCAGAGCTAGATGGAGCTATAAGATCTTCTGTAAAATAGGTGCAGTGCTGGGGACTCCTCTTCCAAGTTCTCCTTTCTAAATTTCCTTTTGGGCTGGCTCTGAAGGGTAAACACATTGTAAGTCGCAAATACTTGTTAGGTGGAAAGGCAGAATTTAACCAGTTCTGGGAAAGGAAGTGTGCTGTAGCCCACGGGCACCCTACTTGAATGACACAAATTGGATTTTGAAAAGGGCTTCTCTGGGGAATGAAGGTGATATTAATGTTGACAAGAGAGCTATGGGGACTCCATTCTGCATAAGGTTATCTTTGATAGTGAAGTGGATTGTAAATGTGACTGGCCTGGCCAATCTGATAAAAATCTTGCCACCATATGTATGGTTAACCACCATACATAATTGTGCTTCACAGGCTTAGAGAGGCAATAACCACCATCTAATTCTTGCTAGTGCCAGGGTTTGTGAGCTTGCAAGAATGTTTTCCCCGTTATTTTTTCTCATCATAACTGCGCTGTTGCTTTGTGCTGCAAAAGTCTGAAATATAAAGAAATAACTTGAGATATCCATGTTTTGTTTAGTGCTTAAATAAAAATCTTGTGTATTTTTAAGATAGTTTAATAAAGGTCACCTTTGAAGTAGTTAATTACCGTAAATTACTGTGTTGGATACTCTAACTGGATTGCTCAGGTCCTTAGCAGTTCATGTATGCAGATAATCAAGATGGTGAGCACCACAATTTGCTAAGTGTTCAAACACTACTGAAATCAATTAGGTTCCTTGCATAGTGCTTAAACTCTCAAATTAGTCTTATTTTTCAAGTTTTTTTTTTTTTATTTTATTTTACCTTTGTCATTTTGACTGTGGTGCAGGAGGCAGACATGGGCTGCATGCCCTTTGCAAGAAAAGAGAGAAATATACCTTCTGAATTCCAAATTTATGTGGCTTGAATATTGCAGAAGATGCTATCTTGACAGGCTCGGTGACTGAATTTCTATCTGTAGAGAGCAGGCAGCACCCCAGGGAATGGAAGTGTGAAGTTTTATCTTATCCATGTGATGCTCCTCAGCCCTGGAAGTCCCTTGTCTTGAATGAGGTGGATCAATCTGCAGTCTTTGGTAGGTCTACTGGCAGCAGACTGCCAGTGTTGGCTTTCTTATATGTATTATTGTCTGGAATATGGAAGTGGCATTGTTAGTTGCTCAGGAAGATGGGAATTGCTCTTCTGGATCAGCTGCTCTTGTTTCTATATTTGTTGATTTGTGTGTGTGTGTATAGTATTCACATGAGTACAGTTCTAATGTATTTACCTCAACAATGTTGCAACACACTGTACTATTTTACAGGCATTAAATACCATTGAGCAGATGGTGATTAAGAGTTGCAGAAGACTTGGTTTAACAGACCACTGAGTAAGAGTCAGCATTCAGAGATTCCTTTTTATATTCTGATCCTAATCAAAACAAGCCTTGCTTTGGCTTAAGGTGTTTATAACGTTAATAGATAGTGATTGATCAGTGTCATAGGAAACAGGGTTTACTACATGTGTTCATTCTTTAATGGAACTGCCTGAGTCGTCACCTGTACAGTTATATTATTAGATATATAACTGTAATAATTCTATTTTAATTTTAAAATCTGTGAGACTGTTGAGTAACTAATGAAAATTAGGTATATACAGTAGTGAATGCTGTATAAAATGATGGAAAAATATTTAAAGAAATAGGGTGAACTTTTATAATACTGTATTCAAACTTTGAAGCACTACAGATTGTACGTTGCTGTTAATTAATTGACTGTCTACAAATATTACGACAGTTTTTCAACATGTAAGTTTCTCTTGCTTGATTTGAGTCAATGCTCTGCTGCAGTTTCATGCATCTTGGTAGGATTGGCCATGCTCGTGCAATGTTGCTAGCTGAAGTTAAGCACTGGATTACATATTGATGTACCTCAGTGTGGACAACATAATTTATTTTTTTTAAGGGAAGGGGAGGTGTGTGGTTTGTGTACATCTGTGTAGTCTGCAGGCACTTCAGCCTTTTGAGCTCTGAGACTTTTCCAGGTGTGGTTACAGGTAGCTGACTCCAGCCAGGGATTCTTCAAAAGTGGGACACAGCCGTTAAGAGTCAGCTTATGACCTCTTGTTCTTCATGATTGAAGGTGGCTCTGTGATGCTGTCCTGGGAAAGATGTTATAAGGAAGTCTTCAACAAAGAATTGTAAGATGGGTTGAGTGCTTAAAAAAGAAAAAAAGAATACAGCATCATGATACTTTTTCCTTTAAATGAGCACTCTGATCTGTGTAGAGAGCTGTAATTGGTGGGTGCTGGCTCTGTCTTCTGTTGTTTGTGCTGCATTCACCTGCAGGTATAAGAGTGCATGCCACAAACTGCAGCTCCTGCAATTTTCATTGTACCGGAAATTGTAATTTAGTTGTTTGTTAAGAAGGAAGGGGAGGAAGTGGTACTGATAACACTAGAGAATGTTCTCTCAAGTTAAAATTGTCAGCAATTATCAAATTTAATTACGATGCCTTCATACATTGTTTAGGAAGGAGAATAGATATATTTACCGGTACAGAATACAGTAAAGAGGCTTTGATATGATGGTTGCTTAGTAGGTTGTAGCAGGCTTCAGTGTGCTTGGACCAGGCTCTTGTGTTGGGCCTTATGGTCCAGAGAAACAGCCTTAAACAGGTCTGTGTTCAAAAGAGAAGTTTAACAAAAATAATAATAATTAAAATAATCTATAAACTGCCCTAACTTTTTTTGCTGAATGTTGAAAGGAATCTTTAATCTAGTCCAGGCAAAAGGCTTCTAGAATTCCTTGTGTGCTGCTTTTTGCTTAGCTTTCTATCATTAAAATTATCCCAAATATAAAAGCTAGCTTAGTAGGCCCATGAGACTCTCCTTATTTACTTGCTTTCCACATCATAACGATGTGGCTTCCGTTCTGATTCTTGGTACTAAGTAAGAGATTTTGTTTTTATTTTGTTGATTTTTTTTTTTTTCCCCCAGTTGATAAATGGTTCATTGCCTCAAGTCCATTCTAGGTAGATTAGAAGCTAAGCTGCCATTTTGCAGCATCCTTGCAGAGGACAGCTGGGTGTGAAGCCGGGTGTAAAGGTGTCCTGTGGGGTGGGGGCAGCTGTGTGCAAGGAGAAAGATCTGACTGCTCAGGCACTGTGGTTTTGAACAGCACAGCCCAGGCAGATGTGTGGCATGCCTGCAGAACACCAAGAGACGGAAGATGTTGTGAAGCTGTATATCCTCACTTCTGCAGTCATATCCTAAATGGCACTTGTCTGAGAAAGAAACATGCAGTGTAGAGTTTCATACACTTGGGTGTATTCTGTCCATGTGTTCTGAAGTTTCAGTTTCTTGCTGGCTGGCTTCATGCCTGCTGGAGTGAAATTTCTGATATGATGTCAGTCAGCTTTCCAAGATGTGAGCACAGCTGGCCACTGCATTGTTGAGAAAAGAAAAAGATGGAAATACTTGTAGGGACTTTGGAGCAGAGTTGTATGTGTGCATGGTAATGCAGTGGGAAGTAGTGGGTCTTCTAGTATGTGTTGATGAAGGAAATTCAAAGTACCGTTTTAACAAGACACTTGGGTTTTTTTAAGTACTGATGCTAGAAAAGAATTTGTACTTGTTTGCTTGGGTATTTGTTTCCATTACCAAAGAGAAATAACAGAGAAAAGAAAAAAACTAATGATCAGCAAAGTGATTTAGTATTGCATGAGTACTCCTGGATTAATGCAGTGATAATGTTCTGTTTAGAGCTGGGAAGATGCTCAGAGGAAGAGTTAATGGTACTTTATTACTAGTTAGCTTTTATTTTGTGTGCTCCTACTGTTATGCTTCATTGTCATCATGGTAATACGTCCTCTGTATTTCTTCGGAGCTGAAGAATGTCTTTGTAGCCCATATGTGGGTACGTGTGCTCTTCTGTCCTTCTGTCTTACACTGTTGTGTGAGCTCTCTCTAGCAAATTTTTTCTGACGTCAGTGATCTCAGTACTGAGGTTGACTTGGCTTTGAATGACATTTAAAAAATAAAAAGTGTTGTCCCCAGTTGCTTTTAACTTTGCTGGTTGATGGGCTGCACTCATGTTTGGAAGCAGTCCTAGAGAATCCAAAAACGTGACAAACTTCATTCAAATAAAGCTGGAAATCACTTCTCCTAATATGCATCCCACAGCTGCAGCTTGAAGATAACATCAGTTGTTGTGAGATATGTTGGTGTGTTTTGAGAGCTGGTAAATTCTCGAGTTTAAAAACTCCTCTCTGTATCTTGTGAGGGTTTTCTGTGGGAGGAAGGAACTGGGTGGGAATCTAAGACTTCCTTTCTTTGATGAAACACTAAAATTGACAGTAACTGTAAAATTAAATGCGACTTTTTAAATATCAAATTTTGTGGCATGCTTATGACAGTTGGGCTCAAGTTGCTGATATTTGGATGTTCACCACAGTAGGTTGTCTTTGTTATTGACAATGCGTATTGCTTAAATGCCCCAACATTTTGATTCTGCTTTTGGTTTTGTTAAATATGTCCTTTATAAGGGTATTTAAAGAGAGGCAAATTGATGGAGAACTCTGGAATGGATCAATAGAGTTGTGCCATAAGTAAGCAAACTGACTTCCCCTTGCAACGCAGTCTCTGACATTCTAGATGGGAGATCTCGGGCTTGGCAGAAGGCTGGAAGAACTATCCTGTAGGTATCCATGTATGCCTATGGGTTTTTATTGGTAAAATCTTGATAGAACTAAATGCTTTTCAGGTAATCTTGGTCTTCGTGTACTATACTAGCTCTCCCTACTTATTTTTAAAAGACGAAATGCTAGAGATCTGCCTGCAAGCTGCTGTGCATTGTGGGGCTGTCCCTGGGACTTGCAGAAGCGTGCTCCCTAGCTGTATACAAACACCCGGCACACTGCATGTTTAGTAGGGCATGTACTAGCGTTGAATAGGGATTTTAATTTGCACCGGGAGTGATAAGTCGGTGTGCTCTCAATAATTAATTAATCTGTGCAGTGTTTTCTTTGCCTTAATAGGAGACGTTGTACTGATTGTGTAACTACTTGGATGTGCTTCACTTCTTATGTGTAGTAGAAAATCCCAGCTGGAGAAAAATTCTTCAGTCTGTAAAAGGGAAGGGTGTGGGCTGTTACCTCCCTTTCCCAACTACTAGCTGCCTTCCCTGTGCTGTATAGCTTCCAGCTGAGATTTTTCTTCTGAATCTTCTGCTACTTTAGTGCAGTGCATTCAGAATGGTGTAAGATTGAAGGCTGGTGGTGTTACCGTGGGGTAGAGACTTAAAGATTTTAGATGTTTAATGTAGCTGTAGGATATCAGAGTAGGTGGATCTTCTGTGCCTTTCTCTCTTTTGAGACATTCCCTGCGTTTATGGAAGCAAAATACGTGCTTTAAAAGCAGTCAAGTGCAAGTCAGTGTTATTTTTCGGAAACTTACAACTAATGTGGAGCTGCACACCAGTTGCTTTCCCGAGAGCTGGTTATCTTTAAAATAAATAAATTTGCATAACTCTGTAGGGAATAGGATAACTGATGTAATAATTACTTAAGAGCAGAGCCAGCATCCTGCTATTATTTTAGAGTGTGTGTGCTACCATGTCTCTCTATACTGATATGCTTCTTGTGACATCCTTCTGACACGTTCAATTAATTTTTTATTACCTTCTTCCTACTTAAAAAAAAAAAAAAAAAAAAAAGAAAAAAGAAAAACAGAAAAAGCACAATAGGCTGTTCACTTACTTAACAAGAATGGTTAAGTGGAATTACCTTTGCTGAATGAGTTGGCTTCATATCACTGCAAATTATTGATTGTACGTACACTTGTGGTTGGCTGAGAGCAAACAGGTGGTAGTGTTTCCTTCAGTGAGCAAGATGTAATCAGATGGATGTGATATTATTGATCAGAACTTCCAAACATATGGAGTATACTCACCTGCAGCTCCCAGCCCAGAACAGGGGCGTTTTTCCTCTTCCCCTCAATCTCCTTCTCTTTAAAAAAAAAAATAAAAAAAAATACTCCAGAAAGATGACATCATGAAATACTACTTTCCTATATGCTGTATTTCTGCATGGGTTGCATCTCTTGCTGCTTTTCTCTAGTGTATTGCCAGCTCTGAAGATGGCATTTCCTAAATTATTGTATTTGTTTTGTTACATTTAAAAGAGCGTTATGTCACAAAGGGAAAAGAAGATGGTGGAGCTGTAAAACTGTGGCACAAGGCAGTTTCCACTGGGTTTAGAACTGTGTAGTCGGTGTCTGTGCAAACTGAGCTGCTTTCCCAATTTGCCTGCTTGAAGGAGATGGCAAGCTGTCCCCAAGTAAGCCCATAAGCACAGGCAGCCATCAGACCTGCCTCCAAGCTCCTCCACAGTAGGCACTGACTTGCAGCAGCATGCTGACAGGAGCTGGGCCGGATGCTTTATGTGCACAAACTGGCTTGGTGGCTGCAACCAGCAGCAAGTCCTATGTACTGTGCTCGTGTGAGTGTGCTTGGACTGGCAGGCAGCAGTGCAGCTGGAAGGTGCTGAGGGATGTCTGTTTGTGCAGGTGGTAACCTCAGCTGGGTGCTGAGAACTTTTTTCCTTGTTCAGTGAGAGTAGTTTACAATGAGAGCACTATGACAATTTCAGTGCTATGCTGTAGTTGTGGTAATTAATATTTAGCATGGTATCTAGTAATTTTCAGCTTCAGTGCACTTTACAAACATTAATTAATTGTCACAGCACCCCTGTGCAGTAGGTAAATGCCTTCTTTACTGCTGACTTAGCAGCAGCCGTAGCCCGGAGGCTTGTGGGCTCACTGGGTGTGACACATTGATCTGCTGCGTCATTTTTGAAAAGGTCTTTGTTAAATGAGAATATTTTGTTATTAATGCCAAGCCAAAACACAGTTGTCACTGCTTTATCGCCATCACTGCATCACCTTCTGCAGTGCTGTCTGTTTTGTTTTAGACCCCACAGGTTGCATTAGGAAATGAAAACTAAGAGCCTAATTATTTTGGTTGTATTTTGCTTGTGTATTTTGGATGCTCATCGTTTTATTCTTCAGCTTGTGGAGACAGGAAAATAGCAGTTTCACTGCAACTTTGCTGTGGCATCTTTGTCTCTTTTGAACAGCCCTGCTGCCCCTCGGGGTTTTGGTTCTGTCTGCAGCCACAGGGTCCCACAAAGCAGAAGCATGGGCACTTCAGTGTGTCTGCACACCTGTGGGGTCAGAGCAGGGGTCTGCTGCAGGAGGACATGTGTGCTCCCTGGGCTTCCTGCTCTGGAGTGCTTGAGAACTTCCCACTGCTGCTGCAGTACTTTGCCCCAGTAACTGCTTCTAGTTAGAGCTGCTGACAACCCATGAAAGCATTTGAAAAACATTTTGCTTACAGGAACAATTCTGCTGACATATTTTTCTTCCTATCTTTTTATTACTAGCAAAATTTGCATGAAAACAGGTCTCTGTTTATTAAGAGTTCACAATCCTCAGCTTGACAGCGTAATTAGAGCGGTGTTCGACTTTCACAATGGAACATGCTGAAACTCTCTGGATTTCCCTGTGAACCAGAAACTTCAGGGCCTCTTTAAAGATCTTAAAGCAGATTTGTTTAATCTGTGCTCCAGTTTAGAGCTGAGGCAAGGCTGAAAATGAAACTTGATGGGCAGTGAAGGGCTCCATACATGAGCCAGCACTGCCCCTGCTGATGGGACACATCAGGTGGGGCCACTGCTGGGCCTGCCTCCAGAGACCAGGAACACACTCATCTCCACAGCCCTAATGATGGTGCTGCAATAGGCGGAGGTGTTCCTGCACTGCCAGGAAAGTGAACAGAATTGCTGATGTAAGCATGGGGAGATCCTGCTACTCTGGATTGTGTTTCAGCAGCATGTTTATGCGTCTCCCCCATCTTGATTTTTTTTTTTTTTAATGCCTGTCACTTGAACATAATGAGACATTTGCTGCTCAAGAGCTGATCAGTGCCCACTCATTTTGCCCCCTGCCTGCCCCTCTGTTTGTTGGGAACCAGGGCAGTGAGGTGCATGTCTGGAACGTGCAGCAGACCTGTCAGCCTTCTGCTTTATGAAGCGGATGCTTGATGGTGTGCAGCTGGGCTTCATCAGCTCTTTGCTGAAAGGATTTATGAATTCAGACATATATATTGTCTTCATTTGAACAGTTTCTCTATGGCAATGCTCTTTCGAGGTCTGGGAGTATTCAGGAGCGTTATTTGCTCCTCTGACCTGAATGAATAGCAACGAGCTATGGTTTGGTTGCTGCTCCAGCAATTTGGAAGTACTTTTGAATAAAATTAAGAACACAGTCTATTTGTGTTGAAAGTTTCTATTGATGTGTTCTAAGAAGCTGAGGTTAGCTTCTTTGGCTTCTGAATAATCTGGATTTTTGCTATTGCGCTGTGTGTAGCTTCAAGATGAGTTAAACCGAACAGATTTCTCTAAGTTTTATTTTTGCTTAGAGGTTTTTCTTTTTTTTTTTTTTTCTTTTTTTTTCTTTTCTGAGGAGATGATTCAGATTGGGTAGGTCAAGTGCTTTAAAATCAGCAATAGTACTTTTGGAACAGCAGTCATATATACTTGTAAAAATAGTTATCTTCCATTTTATTTTCTTGAATAGCATCAAGTATTCAGTACAGTAAACATGTTAAATATTTATGGCTCTGTCTATAGATGGTAGAATTTTAAGCGATGTTCTAGAATATTCTTATATTCTTCTCCTGCTACGTTTCCATTTAACGCAACAGCTTTTGTAAGGCATACAGAACTGCTGCTGTACTCACTTGACAGTAAATCAGCCAAGAGGAATCTGGCTCACTGAAAGAGGTCACTCACCATATGGCTGCTCCCCACTTTCCCAGACCTTCCATGAACTGCTGTCCAGATTTGTTTTGCTGGTCGGCAGCTTTCTTCCACCATTTTCCACGTGGGCACCACAGCCCTGTCTTTACTGTGGGTAAAGTCTGATGGTCAAAACTTAAACTCTTTCTGACACAAAACAGTTGTAAATCAAAAGTCATATGGTGTCAGCCCTTGTCCTGTCACCCAGGAGGTCATACTGAGATAATATTGCTTTTCTCCTTTGGGCAATCCTAACTTTCTTTCTTAGGTGTTGGACTTTGCTATGAGCTCTGGTCAAGTGGCAGACATGCTGGTCATTGGTAAGAGAAGTCCAAAGGCTCTCTGCCTGCAGAGACTGACCTGAATGCACAGTAGCCCTGACAGAAGGGTTTCAAGGAAAACTACTGTGTGTCTGTCTGCAACCTCTGTTGAAGTGGCTTGATCTATGTGTGGAATAACTTATTTCTATGCCAAGAGGGAGGGAGAAGCTGGTAAGCTGTTGGCCTTGTGTTACTGGGCTATTGGGCTGTTAAGCAGCCTGTTGCTGGGCTGAATAGGATTCACCCTATTCTTGTTTGCAGCATCTCAGAGAACTCTGGGTGCTCAAGTCCAAAAGCTGCTGTATAAAAGTTGGTTGTCATTGAAGGGAACCCTTTTCATTTGGAAGGAGGGGGTGGTGAGGAAGAAAAGGACCTTTCAAAAGAATAATCTATTCAAAAAATTGTTGAATGATGTTTCTAAGCACAAAAGGAAAAAAAAAAGTTGCACCAGAATGTGTTTAAAAACAATTTTGTGTTCTATCTATATCTGTCAATTTTGGGACAATGCAAAGATTTTTCCTGGACTTGTTTTCAGCATTGTAGATTGAGATGGAGTAGAGCTTCATTAAATAATAGACTAATAAATGAACTGGAATGCTTTTAACAGCTTTGTAATATATGAAGTATGCCTCAGTGATAGATACAGTTTATATCTTGGTTTACTAGCTGTGAATGAGATTAATGGAGCTCCAGAAATAACGCCAGTTGGTTCTACAGATGAAAGAGACCTCAAAAGATAATGACTACTTAGTTAAATTTCTTTATACAAGAATATTACAGTAGATAGTGACTAACCATGAAAATGTTACTGTAATGAAAGTTTGCCTAGCTGTTATGTTTACAAAGACATTTTTTAATTGCAAGGTTATCTCTCAGTATGTTGCATGAGAAAGTTCTGTAAGGATTGACCAGGCACATGGCTGTTACTTAGCATCCTGCTGGTATCCCGAGGCGCTCTTGGGGTGTCTCAAACAGTACGCTCTGATTGCCTCTTAGAAGTGAAGCAGAACCGCCAGCCTCATTTCTCTTCAAGGTTGTTCTTTGTGAGCTATCCAGGACCGCGTTCTTTGATGGCCTCTGACAAAATGGTTGCAGCACCAGTGTAATGCTCATGATTTACTCACAGTTCTCTTAATTCCTGTGGCAGTAGTGCCCATAAACGTTAAAAAAATAAATAAAAATGAAGAGTGTGGTATTAAACATCTATATATCAGCATCATGTCCCTGTAGTTCCGTTTGTTTGGTTAGCATTACGGTGGTGCAACAGGGCAATACATCAGAAATAATCAATCTGATTAGTGTGGAGATGATATAAACACAGATTGCGATGATGTTTAATAGCGTGAGCACCCAGGTTCTGTGAACATAGATGTTTGCATAGGCTATGTGAAAGGTCTCTATAATGAAGACAGCAAATACAGCAGACTGTTGAGCTGTTTTTCTGCCAAATTTCATAGCGAGTTTTGGATAGTTTGACTTTGCTGTGTTAAAGATGACAGTCGAATGGGCTGGCACCAATTGTTGTAATTGTTTTTTGAAATAAGCTATTTTTTCCCCAAGGCAGATAGGAATTTTAGGTTGCATTAGGATGAGTGAATTGAAACACTCTATTAAATATGGCAGTATTATTAGGCGTCAAAACAAACGGTTGATAATTCTGGTTTTGATAACAAGATTGTCTACATCTGATAGTAAAATCTTGATCTTTGGGGATGTGATGGAGAATAATTCATTTTCTGCAACTTAACTTGAAAAGGGGTGTAAATAGACAATAATTCACATTCTATTACTATATGATGCTAGTGGGAATGGAGGAAAATTACCATGAAAGAAAGCACATATAATGGTTACGTAAGGAAGGAGTTATTTACTGAGGAGGAAGGGAAGATTAGCCTACATTTAGTTCTGTGGAACATTTTACTGGAGTTCTCCCAAGGAAGAAGATACAACTGATGTCAGAGAAATGGAAGTATTCTGCAATAAACTGGGCTGGAAGGAAGATAGTTTTCTTAGAATTCTTTGCAAGTTTCCTACTCTAGGACTCTTGTCGCGCTGCATCTGCTGGTGCTGACACTGCCATTCTTGAGGTATGTCCCCAGGAGATCTCCTGGCTCAGGCCCTGGCAGGGCTGCTGTCATCATGGGGCCGGGGCCAAGGGGTTGGCCTGGGTGAGATGCTGCAGAGATACATCTTTAATGCAGAACTCAGCAGGTCTGCCACTTGCTTTCCCAGCTTGAGTGCTTATCCTGTCCTGGCTAACATAGGCCCAGCTGTGCCTTTGCTGGGTAGCATGGCTGCTGCCACCTGCATGAGGTGGGTGCTCTGGGCATCTCTGCTCTCCATGCTAGAAGTCCTGCAAGTTTCTGCCAAGTGAATGCTTGGCAGAAACTGCCAACTATGATTTCTGGAAGTAGCTCACTGTCTGCTGCTTGATGTCAGTTTTGCTCTGCTTGGTGTAGGTAGAACAGTTACGCAAGAAAACATAATGACAAAAACGGTTGGGAATTTTCCTCTTTTCAGTGGGAAACATTTTGGATCAAATCACAAACTAATTTGTGCCAGCCGTCTTGTATCAAATTCAGTTTGTGAGGGAGGAGAAGGGTTTGACTTACCTACCTTCCTTAATACCATGGAATATATTTCATAAAATATGGAAAAATATGCACTGACTTGCACCTGTTAACACATGCAGCAGTAACTGCTGATTATAGGTATTGCTGGGGATTAACAACATGTCAGTATTGGATTTTCAGTTCCATAGCAGAAACATAAAACAATATGTATGCACGCCAAGGAATTTAATTTCATTCATATGAAATTCGAACAGTTGTTTTATAAAACATACATCCGTGTAGAAAAGTCTCTTCGTTCAGTGGCTGTTTTCTTTCTTTAGCCTCAAGAGGAAATAGTATGTATTGAGATGGCCTGATGGGGTGTGTGCTTGCATGGAGTTCCTAGCAACTCAGTGCTACGTTCATCAGTGCCTGCTGTAATTCTGTCATTTTGGGATTTTGTCTCCCCCCTTCCCCCCCCCCCCCCCCCCCCCCCCCAAAAAAAAAAAAGTTGGTACTTCCATTATCTGATATGCACTTTGGTTATCTTTGTGGCAATTTCTATTTTGAAATACTTGCAGTGTTTCAAAAGAAAAGTTCAAAGGAGATGATGAAAATCTAGGCTGTGTTTTTCTTCGTGTGTTGGTTTCAGGCTGGCATACAGGCTGTGCTCCCACGGCTGTTGCTTGTTGGCAGTGAAATCCTCCTTTCTGGGAACTGTGCAGGGTTTCTGGTAGGTACTGTGGCAGGACTGGGTTCGTGGCCATCAGGTTAACTTGGGTGGCATGAGCACCACTGGTTTCATTTTAAAAGCTTCTGTAAAGCTGTAGTCGGGGGTTCTGTTAAGTTATGCTCTAAGAATCATCTTCAGAGGTGGTGAGAGAGTGCTGATTTTTGTAATGCAAGATATTTGAAGGTGGATGGGGTATTTATCTCCATTCTAGCGCAGTATTTACTGGTATATTAAATGTTAGCTGAACAGCATGCGTTGTAATTCCCTTATAACGCTGATGCATTTTTCTGAAGTGCCATTTTCTAGTTTTCTCCACTTAGAGCAATGGGTTAAAACTTGATGATGGATTGTTCAGGAAGGTGTTATTGTTTAAAAGAAAAGAGGTGTTTTTTTTTTTAAAGCCTCTCCTCAAGAATCAATGCCATAGCGTTTGCACTTTCCAAAACATTGCATATGAAATGGTGGTTGCAATAGAGAAAGTAGAAATGAAACTGAGGATTGTTGGAAAACTAAAGATTGGGGTTTTTTTTATTTTTATTTATTTTATTTTATTTTATTTTTTTATTTTGTCATTCAGAGTATTATTACACGTGGCCCATGAGTTCAGAGGAATAAAAGCTGCTCTACTCAAGCTGGTTTTTTTGGTGTGGGTGTTTTTTTTTTTTTTGTTTTGTTTTTAAGTTTAACGAAATCTTGAGTATTTTTGAGGGAAGTGTTTTTGTTTTTTGTTTATTTGGGGTAGGGGTGGGGGGAAGCCAACAGAGTTATCCCCAAAACATGACTATCATCATTTCTAAGAGTCCCATCTTGCAGCGACATGTCTTCTGGCTGGGACTGCTTCAGGTAGGCTCCTCTTCGTGGCTCGGTTGGCTTTTGCTGCTAGGTTTGTCCATGCTGCCAGTGATTTATCTGCATGGTCAGTGCATGTTTCATGGCCATTTGACAAAATGACGTGGCCCTGACTTAAACACCTTCATCAAATTTATGAATAATTAAAGGCACAATACCTAGGAATCTTACTTGCTCTCCAGGAAGGAGTGCTGCTGTGTGTGCCTAGGCTTTCTATTGCTCATCACTGGAGAAGTTTTGCTTGGCATTGCCAAACTCCAGCTTGGCTGTAGGGCTCCTGTGCCGGGCAGAATTGCAGGTCCTTATTGCAAGTCAATATACAAGATAATCTTATTGCTTCTGCAGTTGGTGTTCTCAGACAGCTCATGATAAATACTTATTTCTGGGTTTTGGATCCCTCATGGAATTTGAAAAGCATTTGCATTGCCCTTCTGTTTTAGAGTTAGAAGTTGGAGCAGCAGTGCGGTGCCCACCCCATGTCTTGAGCTATGAGGAACACCCTGCAAGTACCCGGCTTACCGACGCATTTGAGCTGGTGGGCTTTTTTGCTCCTGGGATTAAGTTGGGCTTGTATTTAGATACCATAAAAGTGATAGTAAGTAACTGGTGGGTCTGACTTCAGGTTTTCTAATAGATCTCAGCAAACTGTTGTAAAATCGGGTGTACATCTGAGAGCATTTCCAATTTAGGAACGATTCCAGCATTTGGCTGAGTGTTAGGGCTGCATTCGTGCTTCTTACATACTTTTTTTTTTTCCTGGATAAATGCTAGACTTGTGCTGCTGGAAGTGTGCAATTGTTCAGCACGTACTTCTTCCTCCTTTCTTTAATTTGAGGATTTGTTTTGACAGCTAAAATTCTGGTGGTTTTCTGGTATTCTGCTGCAGTAGAACCTAAGAACAGATGTCATAGCAGAATGTTTGTGTCCCCTTTTGAATAGTGAAAATTCAATTTCTCCATTAACTCACAGTTGTCCCACCCAGATTTGTACTTTTTTTTTTTTAGGTGGTTGTAGAGCATCCCCTATAACAAATGTTGTTGCTTTACTCTAAGTTTAATTAAAGCTAAAATACTTGATGTATTTTTATTTGCTGAATAATAGTAGTTTTGATTAATAAAATATCGTTTTGGGGATTGACCATTAGGTATCTGTAGTTTGATTGATTGATTGTTGTTTGATTATTTTATTTTTTCTTTTTTCTTTGATTTGTACAGTCAGTCTTTGCTCCAGAGCAGTTTCTATCCTGTTCAAAAAGCCAGTGGGGTACTCCATGCTGAGGGTGCCTCTGGCTCGCCATGGATTTCAGAGACTTTTGTTGTCTGATTTGCCTCTAAACCATTTTGTTTGCATCTTTGCTTCTAAATAATTCCGCTTGGCCTCATTTGTATGCTAAAATAAAGATCTGAGCAGGCTGGAACTTTTGTGGTTCGGTGCTGGTATGAACCAGCTCTCAAGCAGCCAGCTCCCTTCTCAGTGCAGCTGATCCCGGTGTGCCAGTTGGAATGTGAGGTAGGGCCGCAATGTTCTGCTGGGGGTTAGAGTTTCTGAGACTGTGTGTGTTTGGGGAGCTGGTGCGGTGGCTGGAGTTTATTAAAGCTGTTAAAACCCAAGTCAAAAAACCTGATGGCATGTGTTACTCCTTGCTGGGCTGCTTTGCTGGGAGGGCAGCTGGCAGTGTGTGTTGGGCTGCAGGGACATGGGCAGAGCCGTTGCCTCTCCTCCTGGTCTCCATGCTTGGTGTGACCTAAGGGATGTGGATTCCATCGTGAGGGATTTATTTTCTGTCATGATCTTCCACCAGCCTCATGAAGCACTGAGGGATGCCTACTGTTACTAATAGTAATGGATGGAGAAATCAATGCTGCCACAAACTGGGTGTTTGTTATTTTGACATTTTGTTTTTTTAAAGTTTTAGCGGTAGGCAAGATAAAATACAAGGATCTTTTCAGAAATTTTTCTTAGGACTCTATCAGATTGTTTAACTGTTTACTTAGCCCACCTCTTCCTAAGATCTCCAGTGAATTCTAAAAAGACTGTTTCCTGAAACTCTTGATATGGGTAACATCTGACAAAAGAGAAGTGTGTAGCTTTATGTAAGTAGTATAGATTTGGAGAATGTTGAATTGACTACGCAGTAGAATTAGGCTTCTTCTGAATATAGAAGCAATACTTCCTTAATGCTGAAGTGATTCATCTGCATTACAGCCCTCTCGGTCTGCTTTTCAGTGGTGGTTAACTGAATGAAGGCTGTCAGGGCAGATGCGAGTACCGTAGTGTGTGTTTTTATTTCACCATTTGATACATTTCAGATGTTTTCTGTGGTTTCTCAGGTGCATCTCAGATGTGGTCTGAGTGTTGGAATCTAAAGCTGAAAATAAGTGATGCTTTGGTCAGTGTTTTTTTCTTGATAAATAATAGAGCTGTGCAAAGAATGTTTAGGTAACTTCAGGGATTTCTACAGTAATGGTTCGGTTTTCTGTAAACAATCAGTATTATCCTTTAGATCAAGATCTATTTTACAAGAATTCTTAATTCATTGCAGGGAGTGTAGCAACAGCACTGAAAACCTGTTTATCCTCTATGTGCAGCTCCCCACCCTCCTGTCAGGAGCGCTGATCCTCATTTCTGTTGGCAAGCTTGGAGGTGTTCGTGAACTGTTTGCGTTGGCATCTTGACTCCTGAGATAAGGTAGATAGTGTCAGGTATTCTGTTATGGAACTGGGTGCTAGCAAGTAAAGTGGAAAGCTAATATCTGGAGAAGAAAAAAATAAATCTGTTGAGGTGTTGACACCTGACATATTGCAGAAACACTGTGGAAAACCTGTGACTATTTAAAGATGGAAAAATGGGCTTTGCATCCTTTCTGGCATCTCATTCCTGTATGAATCTCTGTCCCTTCCTCATTTCTCTCTTGAAGTAGGTGTAAGTCTTATTACAGGACTGCTCTACCAGGAGCCCCCATGGCAGACAAGGCCATGCTCTTGTGCTGGGACTGTTTTCTAATAGATGTTGTTTCTGGCATACTGTTTATCATTGATGTGAATCCCAGTGCAAATTTAATCCACATCTGATGCCTGTTGCGTAGGTTGATTTGATTTTTGGGGGGTGCTTTTCTGAGCAGTACTGGTATATTTCTTGTGGAGAGTGGTTGGAGTAGTTTTTGGGTTTTTTTTAGGTAAGTATTCTAAATAGCTGTGCATTGGATGCTGCGTGAAGTTACTTCAAAATGTTTTATGACAGAAATATATTTGTATTAAAGATAACCTCCAATACAGCTGTCCATTTTGAAGGTTTTTTAGGTATCAGAATACATTTGGGAGGTATTTCTGTATTCTGGATTCATGAAGTGGAGTTGTTAGTTGCAGGTTACATGTCAGATGATTACCCATAGAAAAATCGATGCATTTGTATCAGCTGTATCTGCTCAATTACTCCAGGCGGGTAATAAAATGGTTAAGAATGTTTCGCTCTATAGAACACAGATTACTTAGCTTATTTTCTGAGTTTCTAATTGTTTTGCAGTACTCAAATCTAATTATAAAACAGTTTTGTTTGTTTTCTATATTTATCTGATGCTACTCCCTTTGCCCTCTGTGGAACACTATTATTTTCAGTCTTACTTGCTTCTCAGGAGATGGGACTTTTTCTCTTCATTCAAAGAAACTCTGGGAAGGTGCTGTCCCTTGGTACAGGGGGAGTCAAAAGCACAAATGTAGTCAATTAATAGAAAAGTTATGCTGTTGTTCTGATGCAGGCTGACAAAAAGAAATCAAAACATGTTGCTGAGACATTGCTCACAGCCCTGGGTTGCCTGGCTTATTCTGCATGCCTGCTGTCGTGGAGAGTGGTGCAATATCACTTTCTGTTTGAAGTTTAGATGTAATGTGGAAAGTGGAGATAGAAGGGCTTAACTTAGAATTTTCTTGCCTTTTTGTCAGCTAATATTTCACCTTTAACACTAAATATTTGTTTCGACGAACATTTAATCTGTTGATCTGTATACAAGTGCTTTCAATGAAAAACATGGCATTTGTTGTTTTGCTAGTAGCTTATTTGATATGAAATGCAGACTAGACAGAGTAATCAATTTCTTTTATCATTAGTTTTGCATTAGTGCATTTTTTTTAAAGGACTGTCAAGTTTCCCTTCTGTAAGAAAGTTCTAAAAAAAAACTCATTTTGCTGGAAGCGTTTGGGATTTGTTCTCCACAGCTTTTCCTTCTTTTCACTTTTTTTTCTTTTATTGAAGATATTTGCATTGAAGGCATAGTGATTAATCCATACAGGTCACCCTTGATACCATAATGCCATAATGAAGAAACTGGGGAAAGTGGAAGAGGCTATTCTCAGAGCCCATTCCCTGGGCTGCAGCTACAGCGCTGATGTAGACCTGACCCTTTGCAGAGGCCCCCAGGAGATGCAAGCTAAAACCTTGCAATGTTCCTTATGAGAAGATTTTATTAAATGAATGATCTGCTTGTTGCTTCAAAATTCAGCTGTTACTGCACATAAAAAAGGGTTCTGTAATTTATGTGCAATTGTGTTGGTGTTCGTATCCTGTATGCTGCCTTTATGTCCTCCTTTAAGCAGACCTCTGTTAGCCTCCAAACTTCTCTGCAGCGAGGAAGGTTTGGTTCTTTTTGTCTTTCACCCAGTCACCAGTGATGATGCCGATGGATGGCTTCAGTTTTGTGCTGTCTCCTCATATGTTTACCTCTCCCTCATCAGTGGCATCTGCTCCATGGCACTGTGGTTTGAGGCACTGGGTGGCTAAGGGTCTGTTCTGTGCTGGATTGAGCTTTACCCAGGAGCAGAACAGGGCCAGGATGGATCTTGGAGGTGTTTTTTTTTTTTTTTTTTTTTTCTTAACCTGCAGTTTTGATTTGACCTTGGATGTGAGAGTGTGTGTGGAAAAACTGTGAGATGAAATTTGGTATGTGTGACTTCGTTAGAGCTCAGGAGGGCTGCATAATCTGTGGAGAGGGATGCCATTGCTGTTGGCTGCTTTTTGGCTCTCCATGTGGCTAGCAATACTGTTTTTTTCAGTTTTTTTTCTTTTCAGAGAGCTGTCACTGTCAGCCAGCTGTCTCTGGCTCCCTGGAGGAAAAGAGTGAAGCAGCAGTGGTTCTTGAGGTGGATGCAGAGGAATTTATTGTTATGTTGGCTCTGGGATAACACTGAATCTGTTAGGGGTCCTAGTGGTGCCACTAGCCAGTCCTTAGTGGGCTTCAGATGTCACAACTCCAGCCTGTGCAGAGATCTGCTGTGCTGACTAGGTTCCATCAGGGCTGCTGCGGCTGCACTGAGAGGTGGCCCTGCTCCTGAGCCCTACTCTTCAGAGGTGTTTCCAGGCTGTGGAGCAACGACTGCTGAAGTGGGGTGTGTGCTGCCCTTGCACGGAACCATGGTGAGCTGTTTGCTCGGAAGTGGTGGCAGTGTCACGAAGCTGCAATCTCTAACAATTTTTGCCATGTTCAATGCAAAGATTATGAGAGTTCCCCACATTAGATGTGTCCTGGCCCCCCAGTCTTTGCCCAGAGAAGCTGGGGGTGCGCCATCCCTGCAAGTGTTCAAGGCCAGGCTGAATGGGTTCCTGTGCAGCCTGATCTAGCAATTGGCTATGCTGCCCACAGCAGGGGGATTGGAACTAGATGATCTGTGAAGGTCACTCCCAACTCAAGCCGTTCTGTGATTGTATTAAGTCTTGTTTCTTTGGAAACAAAGGGATCTTTGCATTTATGAAGTCCTCAGATTTTGGTGTTCTGAAATATTTAAATACCTGGTATGGCTCACACATGTGATTCATACTGTGTGCAACTCGGCTGTATATCTGAGCACCTCCTGAAATTTGAGTAGAAGATAAAGAGCTTGTGGCAGTTCCTGAACAAGGGGAACGCACCAGGCAAGTGCTGAAAGAGTGAGACAGAAGATGAAAGGATGGAAGGAGAAAGGCAGTAAAGAATGGTTAATTCAGGCCTTATCTTAATCTGCTCACAAGTGCTTGTTGCCACATTACCATATTGTCTGTGATCTGCTCCTTGTCTCAGCACTGTGGGCAACTTTCTTGCAGTAGTGAAGATGAAAAGATAATAGGAGAATGTTTTACAAAAATTTTTCTAATTGAGCAGCTGATGTTCAAATAGTCATTAAAAAGCTGGTCATGCCTTGTATCCTGCCCAGCTGTGAAATTCTCAGTGACAGCTGAACTGTGGTAATCTGCTTCTCGCACCCTTTTGCAAATGTAGCTATAGGTATTTTAAGAAAAAGATATTTTTAAACACACCTTTTTGGTTAGATGTTTTGCTTTATTTTCGTTAGTTGCGTACCTTGAAAGCAACAGAAGTGCACGTGCCCTGCTCCAGGGTACACTGTAGCAGGTTTAATCATAAGACAGGCTTTTGTGATGCCGTAATACAGCATTTCCACATCAGAGCAAGTGGTGGCAAAATAATAAGGTATTCATGCTGAAGAGTATACTTCTGATGTGCTTTGAAAGGGCAGCTAAGTGGTGGGAAGCAGCTTGTCCTTACCAGGAGCTATCTTGTATAGGATTTCACTGTGCGTTAAGTATTTTCTGCAACTTCATGCTGTACAATTCCATCATTTTTTATTTTCCTGCTCTGGTTATACTCTGAGGAGTTAATGTAGGCCATGTAGACTTCTATATATGCAAATTTTGTATTACTGAAGGCTTGAAATTGAATGAAAATCTGGAATTAATTTTTAAGATGTTTGATGTAGAGGTGATTAAACAATTTTTTTTTTTAAATAGTGGTTATATTGCCAGTGATGCATACTATGATGCCTTTTAAATTGCCTCTCTCAAAGCACTGTAAAATCAGATATGAACGAATTAAAAATTCATTTGAGGTTATGACTGAATTTGACCGATTAAAGGTTGAGTGGTTGCTTCCCAGATGTCCTTCAGCAGCCTGAGTTGCAGCTGTCCCAGCATCTCTTGTGCCCTCTCTGAGTGCTGGGCGCTGACAGCAGAGGAGTGCAGGAAGATTGTCTTCAGGAGGGAAGTTGGGTCAAGCACAATGGCAGAAAGCAGAGTGGGCCTGACATCGTTCTGTGCTGCCAGCAGTCCCTGTCGGTGTGCGCGTGTGGTGGTGCCCCACGCAGCTCTGCTGGGACACGGGCACTGGCACTTTCATTATTTTTGGCCTGAACAGACATGCTGCTTTCAGGGATTGGTCCTTGGGGTTTACTTCCACTGTTTGCCTGCTGTAGTTCTTTCTGGCATCCTTTCGATAAGTGCAGTAATAGTATCTCTTGCACAGGGAGATTTTGTTTTGCTTTGTATGGCTTCTGAGTGAGTGATCTCAGCCTTGTTGTTCCACTGCTGTGTGCCCCTAGTAAATACAGTAACTGCTGCTCTAATGGGTCCGTGCATTAGTCGCTGCTATCAAAGGCTTGGTACAGTGTGGTTCAATGTAAGAAATGATTCTGTGAGATTAAATGCAAAAATCTGTTTTTGCTTTTTCGCCTCTTTTGTTCCTTTCTTCCCTCCCACTGTGTGCATTGTATAGGCTTTTTATTTACTCTGCCAGATTGACAAGATTATAAATGAGAGCCGTGTGTGGAAGCCTCTAATTTTTCATAAGTAAATGAATTAATTTATCATAGCTGTTGTGTTTTATTGCTGTCTCCATGCCAGACTGGCCAGCTTCTTTATCCCCCCTTTTACCTTCTAAATACTGAATCCATGTCATTGTGTTTGACAGCTTTCTGATTCCTCTGTCAGATGCAATTTGGTGCTAATCACATTTTCTTTGCTTAGTGTCAATGATACAGGCCGTGCATAATATTCCTGTATGTCCACTTATTTACTTGAAACACAGCTGAGATGTCTTAGGCATTAATCTGATAGAGCTACTACATTGAAATGCAAAATGATGCTCGGATGGTAAGATAATGCAGTGTGGCAGATGTGCAGTAGATAACATTGAGGCTCAACTGCTGATCTTTACTCAGCTCTGATGCGTTTTATTTGTTGGTTTTGCATACCTTTTAATTAAAAAAAATAGTAGTCGATACTGGTTCATTGGAGTGGTATCATTTATAATTGAGTTCTGTGACCAAAATACGAGAAGGTATTTCTATTTTTTTCCCCTCAGTTTGAAATGCAAGTCCCGTATTCCTTAAAATTGCAGGATGCATTTGGTATATGCGTGCTTCTCATGTGATGATCCTTTCAGTTACTTCTGGTTTTTGAATTTTTTAAACTTTTTTTCTCCACACGCACTTTTCAGAGCAGCTGTTCAGCGATTCCTGAATGTTTCTGCCAGCTCACCAGTCCCTGTTGCTGGAGCATGCTGTAGGTGCTCATCTGTTAGCTCCTACGGAGGTTGGTGAGCAGTTTTGTCTAAGCTGAACTGAATCTATGTTCATTTCTTCCTCAGTATCCTGTTCGTGTCCTCTTTATGTTTTGAAATCCCTCTCACACAGCAAAGAAAAGTGAATGTTTCTAGAGGATTTGAGGACATGGAAACTTAAGTCCCTGTAGCGAGTATCAAAGAATTTGATCATGCATTTTTATTAGTATTTACCTATTGAATTATGCATTTTCTTTTGATTTCTACATGTTTTTGACTACTGAAAGTACCAGTGACTACTTTTCTGCTACTTTACAGAAACAGTGATGATGGGTTGCGAAAGACCTAACTGCTTTAAAAAGACTGTTGAAGTTTATTCCCTCTTTGTAAAAGTGCATTTAAGTGGGAGTTTTGGGAAGGGGTGTAGTGTTGATCTGTCATAAAACTGATGAATTTTGAGGAACTTTTATTTCATGAAAAAATTCAACTGTTATGCTTGTCAGCCACATAGATATTGATGATGGTTTTTTTCTAACACCACCTTCTACATGTGAGCCTTGCAGCTGAGTGTCTTTATTTTGGGGTGTACATGGATGTCAGAGTAAGAACTGCTGCAGCTGGAATCGTCTGTTGTGAGTTTTCCATCTCTCGGTATGGGAATTCTCTTCCCAAGGAAAGGAATAAAGAGTCCCTGCCTGGAGTTGTGCTTTTTGGAGAGTATGAGGTTTCTGTTCAGTGATGCTCAGAGGTCTCTGTAGACACAATTATATGCTTCCAACAAAGCATTTCAGCAAATAATTGAAGTGCAAGTGTTCAGGTGTACGTGATAGGCTTTGTTACTTCTGAGACCAGTGCAGTTCTGTGTACTGAGAACACAGAACCCTGAGAGCTCAGTGTTCTTGAAAGCAGGTTCTCCTGAAATCCTGAATGGAATCTGATTGCTGCTCCTGCAGACTGTGCTCACTTGTGCAGGAAGCGGGCTACATCATGAAGATCCTTCTCATTTGGAAGAGAATGGGCTCCAATTTCTTGCTGCTCTTTGTAGCGGTTTGCCCACTGGAGCTGCAGGGCTTGAGTGGCTCACTTACGAGGAGCTGCAATGTAGATGTTCTGTGTGGTTTGTGGTTGTTGGTTTTTGTTTGTTTGTTTTTGTATTTCCACCAAAAAAAAAAAGTGCATTTTTTTTTTGTCAGCCACTAATAGCATAGGCAAATTCTCTATATTCTATTGCATTGTTTCTTAAATAATAAAAATGCTTTGTATTTTTGTTTAGTAGCAGAACTGATCATCTTTAGTTCCTATTTCTTTTCAGGATACTTTAAGTCGAAGAGCACACCTTAAATTTCACAGTTTGTGTCAGCTTACTTCAGCTTACCCTTCTTCTGCCCACCTAGGCGACAGGCCTGTGCTGGGATGGAGAAGCACTGTTTGTGTCGCTGGCACTGCAGCTGGCTCTTTGCCCACACTAATGCTCTCTTTTTTTCCCCAAAAGTATCACATCATGGCTTTAAAAGGTGCTGAAGGAAACCTTCTAGAAACTAACTGGCTTTGGAAGCTTGCTGAAAGTGCTGCGACTGGGGGGGACCTTGCCCAGGGCATCCTGCAGCACCAAGGGGCTTACCTGCTTGGTTTGAAGTGAAAGCTGGAGCTGTGCTTGATGCTCCTGGGTGCCACCGCTATCAGCAGGGGCTGGGTGCCTGATCACATCAGCAGTTGTTGCCTCTTTTGTTCACTTGTAACGTGGTTGCTAATGGATTCATTCAATTTTTCCCCAAACATCAGTTAATGTGAGAATTAATATCTGATAATGGGGACCAAGAAATCTCTGAATGTTAATGGTATTATGCGTGCTCTCTCTACCCCCCTTATATTTGCATTCTAATAGGATTGGAATATATTAACGGCATTTGAAAACCAACAAAAAACTTGTGTAAAGAGATTGTGTGTAGGTAAACCCTCAGTGATGCACCTTTGGATAAGAAATACGGTTCACCGATTAATTCCTGAGATCCTGCTTCATAACCAGGGAGCAAAGCGGCTGAAGTCTGAGTGATTGTAAACAAAAATGCATTTAAGGTGATCGGATTTGAATTAAATATATTTCTAGATTTAAAAAAAAAAAAAAGATTTTCCATGATTGATCACAACTAAAACGTTAATGTGCAATTAAATATCTTTACATTAAATTTAACATTTTTTATCAGGAGGAAAATGCATTATATGCATATTTATGCAGTGATACTTAGCATACATTTATTCAGAGTCTTAATTTTTACATTTAGCTTAGGAAATGCTGAGTGACAGTTCTTATTTAGTAGAATATTAATTTCTTCATGGCTTCTGTCAAGCTAGTTTTAGAAATTGGAGTTCAATTAAAGCTGCAGAGAAGTGAAATGAACTTTTAGTTAAGAAAAAAAAATTGGAAATGTTCTGGATGTGTATTGGAAAGAGCTTCATCTAGAGTTTTTCATGTAAGTGTGCTGTGTGGACAGAGCAGTTTATTGGTGATGCATGATGTTCTGTGCAGTTGGTAGTGCAGATGAGGCCCTGAGGAGTCTGCTGGGGTCTCAGAGCTCAAGGTGCTCAGCCCTTGTGTTTAGTGCTCTGGGAGCTGAAAGAGAACAAGACCTGCAAGCGTTCCTGCTTTTCAGTTCTGAGACGATTTTTCACTTTGAATGAACTTATTTTTGAATTGAGTAGCTTAGATAAACTTGAATAGAGTGCAGTCTGTGCCCAGAAGTGGCTGCGATGGCTGCCAGCAGCTCAGTATTCTCTCTCTTCAGGCAGTTTTAGCTTCGTGTGGTTTGCTTGAGGCTTTCCCCTATTTGACAGCTTGAGGCTTCCTTTGAGGTTTTTCACAGGAATGTGCTACCTGTGAGCAACCCATGGAGGTTAGGAAGTGCCTGTGGAATCCTTGCCGCTTCCCTTTTGGAAAGCCCCAGAGGTCCAGAGGCTGAGTTCTGCAAAGCACAGCTCTACTCTCTTCATTTTGATTAAAAGCTATGTAATTTTCCCAGGTACAAACAGTGTGTATAGGGAAAGAAAACAAAGAATGGATTTTAACCACAAACTCAGCCAAAGCTGCTGTTAGGGCTGTGGGGCCCATCATGATACACTGCAATATCTTTGTGCTTGACTTTTGTAATGTTTAGAGTTAATTTTGAGTTCAAATGAAATCATGAGGGGAAAAATACTATTTTTCTTCTGTTGTAGTATCTTGTGTAGTAAGCACTTGACAGATTCCACTTTGCTTCTTAATGTGTCTAAAGATAAATTTTTCTTATTTTCTGTTCCTCTGCTCCAAAACGCCAGATCGCTGTTGCAGGGAGCCCCTGCGGCACGCAGCTACTGAGCCACCTGGAGCCTTGGGGCTGTAGGCTCCCTGTTTGAGCTTTCAGGCAGCAAATAGAATGGGAGAGAAGGGAAGAAGGAGGGGCATTATTTTGCCTCTTAAGCCTCTCTCATTTCAATTTGTGTCAAAATGGAGAGTGAACACCCTGGGGTTTGCCAGCTGCGGCTCCCATTCATCGCTGCTCTATGTGTATTTTTTTAGTACCTTGGGCATCCAGACCTTTAAATTAGAAGTGAAGTTATTCTGGAGACCTTCCTGAACACCACTGTTAGGTTCTGCAATGTGTGTGCCTGTTGAATTACTAATAGACATCTATTTAACTTACACTGGGTAGGAACCCATGAGACTTGCTTGCAGTTAAGTGTGAAAAAACACTCATGGTCTCTTGAAAAGAAAATAATTTGACTGGAGGATAAGGATTCAAGGCAGCATGAATGTGTGCATTATCTTGTCTGGAACTTCTCTTTGAGGACTTTTTTTTCCCCCCGTGGGTTTTGGAAAGCCCAGTAAGCCAAGCCTTGAGGAGCAATGTGTCATTACAGAGATAGGGCTTGCTGCAGAGTGTGGAAGCCCAGCTACCGGTGGAGGGACTGTTTCAGAGGAATGGGGATGTTCCTCTCTTAATAGGGTGCTTTTGTTTTTCATGGAGGGGGAAAAATGATGTTCAGAATTCTTCCATAAAAGTAGGCAACGAACTGAGGTCAGTTCCATTAGCATTTTCTACCGACCTCGGTGTGTGTTTTTCAGACCATTAAAATAACGTCAGGTAAGCAGGCAATGTGGTTGTGAGATAGGCAAATGTGATTTTGCTGTGAGTTCACTTGAGAAGTTAGCAGTAAAGCTAGGGAAACAGAAACTCCCTTTTACAGGGTCTTTTCAGGCTTGTTTGTTCAGAGATGGCTGAAATACTGAACTGGTTTTATGGCTCCAGTTCTAATCTCTTCTCACGATATTCAAGGTATTCGTAAACTCGTGATAGCTGAAACTGAGAATGTTCTGCTAGCTGAAGGGATTTTACTCCTCTCTCATTGCACTGTTTATTGGGTAGTTTAGCTTATTTTTGAAAGTGAAACTTCATCTATCATTGAATTATTTGTTATAGAAATGTTTTGCTTTATGAATAGTTTCCTTTCTCATTTGTAATGAAGGGTGGAGAATGAATGAGCAAGCCTCTCTCTCAAAAATCACATTTGAAATTTCTGAGTAATGGTCTGAATAGTTTGAAGTCATTTATTCCCAGACATATCACGGTTTTGCAGAGTACTCAGACTGCTGCAGTCAGTATTCAGCTGTGCCCTAAGCATGAAGACGTTAAAACAGAAAGCTTCAGATCACATTTAAACAGCGTTTGGTTATTTAATCGAAGTATTATATAAATCTGTTGGTTGAATCCAACTTCCTAGTTAGGTATATTTAGTGTTTCTTTAGTTATCTGATGAAGAGTTTGTTAAATTAATGTAGGTAAGAAACCATGCATAGTATTGTACAATACGTTCAATACAGCAGAAGAGTTTCGTTTTCTTTCAGTGCTTTTTACAGGAAATAGTATTTCTTAAGGAAGCTAAGATAATTTTATTCATTGTTCAGAGATCAGATTTGTAGTCAGTTAAACTTACAAAATTCTTCATCAAGTAAATATTCAAAGATATTTCATAAGGCATTGAGTTCAGCCTTGGAAATGAAGAACATGTCAAAATCACTATAATTGCTCATCAGATGATCGTTTATGGGAAAAAAAAAAAAGCTTTGGTTTTATATTTTGGATCCTGTACAGCTTTGGAAGGAAAAGTGCATTCCTAGTGCTATAACATGTTTAAATAGCAGCTCTTTTTTCTTGTGTATTGCAGTTAAGTAAGATGTGTTGTGTGTACTTGAATAGCAAGTACCAGTGTGTGGATGGTGGAAGGGGCCTGTCTTTGAGGCCATTGTTTGCAAGCACATTTCTATCTGAGGGATAAACAACATACAGGTATACACACGCAGCTGTTGCTGACTTTGCAAATAGAGTTTTCTTGACAGTCATTCTCTGGATTCTCAGTTGGGAAACCTTAGAATAAAATGTTAATTTTTTTCTGTGAATCTTGAATGTGATGTCAGCATTTAATTTGTTTACTAAGAAATTAAGAAATTGAGCTCTGAAATTGTGCTGTGGGCAGCTAATTCTAGGCTAAAATATGATGGAAATTTATAACATGTAGATCATTCTTTTAAGGAGTATAATGAGGAAAGCAGCAGTAGGATGTCTGTTATGAACTGATTGCTGAAATGAATAATTGTCACTGAAAGGTTTTTTGTTGTTGCCAGAGCTGTGACTATCTTTGGAAATTTTACTTTTAGTTTCATTGTTTTCACAGTAATGGTGCTTTAAGATGTCAAGTCAAAATATTTTTTTCTAGTCCTTCTGTTCCGATGGTTCGTTTGAGAACATATATTTCTGGAACTGCAACGTTTGGAACCACCACACTTGTTTTAAAGTTTTTGAATGTTTCACTGCTTCGCAGCATATTGATCTTCTGAGAGAGCATCACTTTATAGTATTGATGTTCTTCAGTCATTGTAAACTTCTTAAACTGGTTTGCCTTTTAAAATATATGTTAGAAAACAGAGTTCTGAGTGATAATGATTGACTTTATTGGATTTTTTAAGTATGGTATCACAGAGCCTGCTATCTAGCCAACTGCTAAATAAATTGCGAGGATTTCCATGACATTCCCTGCAAACTACTATCCTCTTCCCCTTCCATTCCATGCCCCCCCTCCCTTTTCTCAGATGTTATACATAAGTGGTGTAATGTTTATGAGCTTGCTCTGTGGATATAGTTGCTTTAGGCCCAGATCAGCTGCAATACATGGTTGTTGCTGAGGCTTGTGGGGTTGTAACTTAGGAAAATGAGGTTATTGCAAGAAAGGCAGAGGGAGTTTTTGTTTTGTTTTTCTCCCAGAAGGGTGTATGTGCAGTACTATAATGCACTAGAAACGTCTTGAGAATACTGTTTATTGACAGAATTAATAACAAACTAGTAGAGACTGATAGCATGAATTTATTGCTACAGACAGACCTCTTCTCATTGAGGTGACAACCAGTTCTGTAAGCTTACTTTTGCCTTTCTGGAGCCTGACACGTAAACTGTCAGAGGCAGGACCAATAGTGCAGTCTAACTAGACTAGGCATCAGTAAGAATAGGACTCTTGGCAGTTGTAAATACTGAAATGTTTTTCTGCACAGACAAACACAGTGTGAGAACTGTATGACGTGTGGCAACATCCCAAGATTTATCAAGCCTGTCTATACTAATGAAAGTTGTTGTGTGTGTTGTGCTGTACAGATGGTTTTGCACTTTCTGATGGGTTTCACAATTCAAGTATTTTGTGCTTTTTTTTTTTCACTCCCGAAGTTCCGTTCTCCCATCCCATAATGTCCTTTGAAAAAAATCAAGGCTAGTTAAAAACAAATGGTCAGCTAATTCATATGCTGTCATTGACTAATTTTGGCCAAAGCAAAAACTGGTTTTTGTATGATGCATGCTGTCAAATTGGTGGGAGATGGAGGAAGAGTGGCTTCCTAATTGGTCTGACTTTTTAACTTTCATTCATTCAACACCTTTAATTGGTTTTACAGAAATTACTTGTGTGTGTTGAATGGCACTGATTGTATTTACAGATGGGAATCAGTTTGCAGAGGGGCCAGCACTTTGTGGCCCAGGTGGAAAAGCCAGCAGCCTCTCTCTGGCTGGGGAGGCTCAGTGCACCTTTGGCTGGTAGCAAGGCTGTAGCTATCAAGTCAAGGAAAGCAGCTCCTCTGCTCTCTTCAGTCCCTGAGACCACAATTAGCTTCAGGGTGAAGACAGTAAATGGATATTTGTTGAGAGTTAACAGTCCATGAAGATTTTATATGTGAACGGTCTGAGAAGTGTGCACAGGGTGTGAGTGGAGTGGGAATGAAATTCCTAGGAAGAATGGATAGAGTGGATACTGGTAAGTATGACTGTCTGCTACCACTGTACGTGTGGTCCCTTTCTGGCTGGATTAAGGCTTGTTTGTTCCCACTTTTGGTTCCTCAGAAACCTTGCTACAAAGCCCTAGCAAAGAGGAGTTCAAGTCCGAGAGCTGCTGTTTCTTCTTTCACTTGTGCCTGTTTTTGATTGAACCCATCAGTTTTTCCAGGACTTCGAATGCATTCGGAAGAAGGGGGGTTGGCTGTAAGGTGGGGAGGAGTTGGCTGGAGAAGTCTGCTGAACGCTTCTGACAGAGCAGGTGCTTGCTGAGATAGGAGCGGGCTTCAGGAGCACCTTGAGCCGCAATAGGAACTCTCTTCCTTTGGCTTTCTACACTGTGGCCTTACTTGTCCACTACTTTGGGTTTTCTGTTCAACGAAGGCACTTGCTTTATCAAGGATTGGATTTGTGATGGCACTGCCTTTTTTTTTTTATGGTGTGGTCCACGGGAGGTTTGTGTATGGAATTGAGCTTTTCCCGGTCAAAGTATTATTTTAAGATAGGAAAGATACTGTAGCTCTTGTTACAAAAATGAGTGTTTATCAACATTTAGCCACAACCCAGTAACTGTTATTTCCCATTCCTGCAGACAAGGTTGTCTTGCTTCAGGTGTCAAGACACTGTTTTAGCTTTTCAAAGGGGAGTTACCATTAGCGCATTGTACAACCATGTTTCTACTAAGTAATGCAGTCTTTGATATTAGTTACTACACTGATATCTCCTACCAGCTCTGTTTTAAATGGAATCTCCAAAATTAGCTTGTCCTCTGCAAAGTCAGTGTCGGTGAAAGTAGTCGGATTCAGTGTAACCAGGAAGGACCTAATCAATCCTGTTCTTTGCCCTCCCCCTTCCATTTGTTTTTTCCTTTGATATAGGACTGAAAACAAAGGGCGTTTGTTATCTAGAAAAACTCAGAAGCTATTTCACATGAAAACATAATGACTATGACAGGCTACAAATAGCACTGAACATGAATCTTTTACAGAAGAAAGGAGAAATGTCCTTTGGTATATTTACTTCAATCAACCCTAATAAGGCTTGTTTTATGTGTTTTATGCATCCGCCATCATAATTATAAATCCTTGACATTTTAGCACTAGCATTTATATCTGCCAGGGAAGCTACCCAGAGTCAGCCCTCAAGGAATGTCTGTATTGTTACTATGGATCTCCGTAACAGCTCTCAAGTAGCTACTAAGTGGCTTAAAAAATTACATCTCGGTCATGCTTGAAGGGCTCATCAAACTTTGCCACAAATATCAATGTTAAGTACCCAATCAGCTGCATTGTTTGAAGTACCATCACATGGGACTGCGAAGGAGCAGGTTGGACAGGAAGGAGAAAGTGGGTAAGGTCTCATCAATGAGGTAGAATTTTTGCTGTGACCTTTAAAAAAAAAAACAAAAAACCCACCACAACAAAACACAAAAAAACAACTCCCATGAAATCAACTGTCTGTTCAGCTGCAGTGAAATAACAGAAGGTGAGGGTATCGCACAAAAAGCCACAACAGCTAGACTTTGAGAAGCATGCACAGAAGGGTTTTCTCAAGTGTGATATCTTAACAGGCTTTTTAACCTTTGCAGAATAGTTTAGGACCTTCCCAAAATAACAATAAATAGTAATAATAAAAGTAAATGAGGAATTACAACAGGGTGTTAAGAACTGTTAGAACCCTGGAAGCTTGGGACAGTTAAACTTGGGTAGCAACCCAAATTCCATGGCAAGATGAGAGTTCAACAGTTTCTATTAACAAATCAGTCCAGAAGCTTTCGTAATGAAAGATATCTGAACAGTAAGAGTAGGAATAGTGTTGGCTGGTCTTTGGGAAGACACTTTGGTGTATATAGTTTTGGCATGTAGGTAAACAAGATGGGCTAATCACCATAGCTTTCATGTGATGTATCTTTAATTTGTTTTCATATGTAGGTGTGAAGAAAGGCTGCCATATGGTGCGTACATGGGTATTTTTCTTTGACAGCCTTTAAGTCAGAGTAATTCCAAGGCAAGCTATTTTACAGGAAAGCCATTTCATATACTTATCAGTACATGCCAGAAGAATACCTTGAAAGAGCACTGACGGAAGGCGGTAGAGCTCCAGGTAAATTTTAAATTGGAAAATTAAATAACGCTTTCATCCATTTTTGAGGTACCCTAATTACCGCAGTTCTATCTATGTCATACTATTACTAGACTTTCATCTTTTAACCATTTGAACTGAAGTTTTTCATAAGTAATATGTAAAATCTGATTTTACATTAATGAGTTTGTGGACCTCTGAGGAAGTTTCCACAACACCTTTCTGAGGTTTTTTGTTCGTAATTCACTCTTTAATGTATTTTATTGTCTCAATCAAAAGTGGTTTTGTCCCCTTGCAGAGTTGAAGGCAAAGCATAACGTGTGCCCATAGAGAAGGTTCCACAGGAGTGAGCACCTCTGGGCCTGCTGTTGCACTGAGCCTTTGCTGTATGTAACCTGGCAGCACCAGGCGCTCCCCACGACACCCGTGGTTGTTAAGCTGCTGTCGGTAGCTCAGCAGGTTGCTGTTGGGGATCCAGCGTGGCCAAACATATAACCGTCCTGAAAGGAAGGCAGAAAGGAGGCGGAGGAGGGGAGGGAAAGGAAGGGGATCCCTTCTTGTCTGCATAGGCCATATGGAGGCTGTTTTCAGCTGCTGTCAGCTGCAGCCTGTCTCCATCTGTCTGTGTGGCTGGTTGTTTGCAGGTGCAAACACCTCTGATCTTTTCTAGTCTTATTTTGAACTTCGCTGTTTTCTGTCATCAAGATATTACATACATAAACATTCCGTGTCTTTCTACCTCCGTAGTGTATTTGTGGGGGTAAATAAAAGCTTAAATCTTAGAGAACTCGCATCGAAGGGTTAGAGAGCAAGGTAATGCTGTGGAGAACTTGGTTTTTGCTGTAGCTCAAGCCATCTTTTCTCTGTATGTCATGAAGCTCAGTGGAACAGTCGCTGAGCTGTTAATCCATCCTTCCAAAACAGTTCTTGTGAAGATGCGAGTAGTTTGTGTGGAAAGTCTTTAATTGGAAGGGGGAAAAAAAAAAAAGGGAAATTTCCAAAATTGTTTTTAAAGGTACCTGATAATTACTCCCACAGGAGGAGTACTGGCTGTCAGAAATACAGATAGTTGAAAAAAAAGCATGTATATTTGTGTATATATGTATATACCAACACACATACACAGGCTTTTCTCTTAAATGAGAATTGAAGTAATGAAGTATCAGGGAAACAAACTGCACGAACTAACAGAATTTTACAAGCTTTCGTTGCCCATAATGAGAGAAGAATGTAAAGAAAGTAGATGTTCTGGATATGGGGAAAATGAAGAGGAAAGCCTTCTGTCCAACTGAAATGAAACATTCTGTACAAGCTGAGCATTAACTCTTCCTGGTGCTTTTGAGTGTATTATTCCAGCTGCTGAAAATCATACTGGTGATATGCTGGTGCTGGCCTGTGCCTGGGAACTTAGGGATTTTATCTTAACTGTGAATGAAAGCTGATTAATTTAATTACAAGCAAACTTTTATTTCATCCCTTTTTGAAGTGCTGTGTACACGCGTGGTGTTTTGGTACAGAAAGGAAACAGTTATGTCTGTTTTCTAATTCAGCACAGAAAAGCTGTAATATACACACTTTTTAGCCTTATTAACAGTAATCTAATTGTCAAAAGCATCATACAGAAAGAGGAATGATTACAAAACCTTGCATTTAAAATGTTGTCTAGGGCAGGGGAAAGCCAGTTGTTACTGGTTTAACAGCCAAATGCCATAAGGCAAGATCTGTAAAGTTGTGCTATTCACTCAGAAGTGGCAATGGTTTTCTTTGAAGTTCAATTTATATTTAATGGAGCTTAAATTGCAAGCATTGTGTGTGGGGGGGTGGGGGGGGAAGGTGGTGCAGCTGTGTCTTGGGAAGTGCTTCCCCTGCTTGCTGCTGTCTCACAGCATGGTGCTGCTGAGCAGGGTGCCGCAGGACAGTGGGCTGAGAGTGCCTCTTGTCTGTCTTGGGGGGATTTCATGGAGAGCCTTGTGTTGCTCAGTGACCTGTGATTCTCTGCTGTAAAACGAGCTGCTGCTTTGCATCCAGACCGGTTCACTCAGTAAGGTCGTCTTCCTCTTGGCTATTTACCCACCTTTTTGTACAGCACTGTTCTTCGTAATTGAATGTGTGTTGTTCTGTGTTTGGGAATAGAGCCACTTGATTTTTACTCAATTTTCTTCTATTTTTCTGCAAGTTTCCTAATTGGAATATCAATAAAATATTGAAAGACCTGTACCACAGGACACAATTCAAAATTAGAATTTGACCTTGTAAACTGCCTTGTGATAAGTTTGCCATACTTACTATTTTGTCAGCATTTTCATTAGTAGTATTGTTTTCTACTGCTGTCTTATGTTGTGGCTATGTTACTGTAAGTAAGAAGGAGGGAGCTGTGTTAAAGGAGGTCAGGTTGGGGATTAGGAAGAAGGTTCTGCACCAGAGGGTGGTCGGGCAATGGGCACAACCTCCCCAGGGCAATGGAAATGGCCCTAAGCTGCCATAATTCAAGGAGCATTTGGACAATGCTCTCAGGTACAGGGCTTGGTTTTGGGTGGTGCTGTGTGGAGCTAGGGGCTGGAATTGACAAATCTTTCCCTTCAGTGGAGTTAGAACTAGACGATTTTTAACTAGATGATTTCCAACCCAAGTCATTCTGTGATTCATTCTGTGATCCTTGGAGGGCCCTTCCAGTGTGGGATATCCTGTGGTTCCATGATACAGAAATTCATAGATAACTTTGACGGCAAATATTCATATGTTCCTTAAATAAACTTTGAAAAATTGAGATGCTGAAGTACAGTAAGTGTACCAAACCACAAAGAAGTACTTGCGTAACTTCTGTAGTTCACAAATGTTTGGAGTTATATCTTAATCTGTTTAAATAAATAAATAAATTAGCTGCTCTATGGAACTCAAGCTTTGAAATTTTGAACTGTTAGAGAACAAACTACTACTGCAACGATGTTTTAGCTATGATAGGTTTGGGGTGGATTTCTTAACATGTTCTGAAGTTCTTTTCATCAGGAGGTGTTTGCAGTCTATTCCTATTAATGGATTTTCCATACTGGAAACATATCAATTACTGCAATTATTTTTGAATAGCTGATACATGTAGCTTCAACAGTTTTCATTCCCTCTGACAGGCTAAGGCTGGTATTTGTAATACTTTTATCATTAGTATATTTACACTGTTGGGACTGCTACTGGGAAGGCTCCCCTGCAGCTGCGGTCTTTGAGTAGTTGTTTTCCAAAATGGTTACTTAAGAGACAAATAGTGGTTTATTTCCTTGGTGAGGAAAGACATTGAATCTTTATTATTAGTTCACGTACTCGCAGTATCTCTTTTCCATGCTCTAATTAAAATGTCTCTAAGTTATGCTGGTGTTCCTGCCTTAACTTTGTGGATCTCTTATTTTATCACCACTGTGTGTTTCAGAGTCTTTTGAGTTTGAGATAGTGCTTGCATATTTCCATTTGACAGTTCTTGCTGACTTTTTCCCTTCAGCTTGTTGAAGTGTTTTGATCCAGTCCCTGCTTTTGGCTTTAAACATCCTTGGCCAGTGAATGTAGACTACCACAATGTAATACAGCATTTAGTATGCTGGGCAGTGAAACCATGGAGAGGCTCAGGTTGATCATATGGAGGAATACACTTTATTCCCATCAAGTCACTGCCAAGCTTTGTTTACTGCTCACTAGGTTGCAAATGCTCAAATGGATTTTGTATCCTACTGTCTTCTTCAGTGCTTTCATTGCAATGAACCTACGCAACCTTGAAATTTCCTCATTGGTGATAATAGTCACTTGCTTAACAAATAGTTTGCCTGGTAAAAGTGAGTGAGAAAGAAAACCCTCTTAGAGATGGGCAAATGTGAAAGTTCTTGAATCGTGATGGACTTTCATAACAACAACAACAACATGGGTAGTCACTTTACAAGCAAACTGAAGAAAATCAACTTTTTTTTTGTTGTTGTTGCTGGAACTCAGCAGGAGCAGTTACCACGGTCTCGTGGTGTCTGTTTCCAAAATGGCATTTTTGACTGTGTGTAGTTGCAAGGAGTAGTGATGTCTGGTGGTAAATGCAATGCAAATGTCTCAGCAGTTTCCTTGCAGTGCAGTAATGAAGTCTGGAGAGTGTAGGTTTTGGTGCTGAGATGAATGTTTCCCCTAAGTTTTGGAGTAATAAAAACAAAGTGTGTGCCCTAAAAGCCATTTGTGTGGTTGTGGAAAAGAAACAGGCTCCATATTAGAAGGGGGGGGGGGGAGGAGGGAAGCCAGTTTTCTACCTGATTATTTAAGGGGTTTTTGCTCTTCTGTAGTGCTATTGGTAAATACAAGTTGACATGCTTCTGGCAACAAAATTATAAATGAGAGAAAGACCTGAAAATGTCAGTTTCTTCCTTAGAAGCACTTCGGGATTTTTCTTTTTATTTATCCTTTCTTTTCCCTCTCATACACTCATTTGTTCCCTTAGGCAAATGAGGTCCTTTAAATGTTTGTCTCTTTGTTTCAATATACTGCTTATCACAGGATATAATTTTTGACGTGTCTTGGAAGTGTCAGAGGAGATTTGATCTACTAGTATTTTTATGGAGAGAGTGTGTACCTTAAAATAACACAGAGGGCTGAGGCAGTGTAGTAAATTGGTTCTTTAGATTGTTCCTGCAAATGCCTTGACATTGCCTAACCAGGTGTGTGTGATGTGTTCTTACTCAGAATTTGCTAAATAGAAATTTCTTAACCTTAAGGAGTTCAGGAAAAAAAGAAAAAAGAGACATCTAATGACAGAGCTAACTTATGAAGTGTTTTTAGGCAGTGTTTATCATGGGAGTGGGAGGAGAATAGAAGGTGTCAGGTGGGGCAAGGTCTTGGGCTGAACTGTTGCTGCCATCTCCTCCCCTCCTGGAGAGGGCTCTGGGGTGCTGGGTATCTCATTGGCTGGGAGCAGACAGTTGTCTGGTTTGTTTAGGGTCATTAAGAATTCATTCTTTTTCCTTTTATCCTCCTTCCTTTTATTCCTCCTGGAACTGTATCAGCAACCTACACCAAGCCGCACGTAAATCACTTGTTGATGAAGCTGTATCCGATGTACATAGTAGGACCAAGAGGAAGCTCCTTATAGGCCAGGCTAACTGACACAAAAATTATTTCCATGGTCCTTTTTTGTCATTTCCATACCACTTTTAATGTGAGTTTGGATAGCAGAGTTTGCAGCCTGACAATGCTTTATGGTGGGCCTGAAGTTGTGAATAGCCAGTAATTAAGGGAAACAAAGTATATGCGATAAGCTTGCAGGAGAGAATGGGGACTGTTAAAGATAGGTCTATGGTGAGTGCATACATGTGGATGTGTCTCTACCTTATGCTCTTACAGAGGCGCAGGTTCAGGGATTAAGGGAGTTCTACTCTGTCATTGTGGCGGCTACAACTTGTCCTTTGAATAAAATTATTATGTATTCATAAATAATTGAAAGCTTTACCTGCTTGCTCCATACAGCTTCCATGTCTGTGTTACATCACCCCAGTGTGTCAGCCAATACCACTAAACTTTTAAAGAAATATAACACCCTCCTTCCCATAAAATTTAAAGGCTGGTTTGTGTGTTTAAGCATGTTCAGCTGTAAATATTTTGGAACAACAGAAGACGTTCTCTATTCATAGCATGCTAACTCTGAGAACAGCACGCTATCACCAAGGAATGCGGAAGCATGTACTTAAGTCATATTGAAGTGAATGTATTTAAGCACAAACGTATGTGCTTTCCTGAATGTTTATTCTTACTGCTAGCTGTTCTCAAGAAAGATTGTTTTCTACGCCCATAACTGATCACTTTTCATTTAAAATAAAGTAAGTAAGTTTGGGAACACTTCAAAATGTGCAACTGATGTTTTATCTTTTGTTTTCGTAGCTGATTGCTGTTTATGATGAGCAAGAGCCTCACTGCAAGTCTGAGGGCACCAATGGGAACGTGACAGACAGAAGCAGCCCAGACCTGTTTGAGGCAGAGGTAGCGGCTCAGCTGGCAGCCTTTCAACCGATTGGGGGCGAGATTGAAGTGACTCCTTCTGCCCTAAAACTTGGTATGTATATTTTGCATGGTTATTTTTTCTTTTTTTTTTCTTTTTTCTTTTTTTTTAACCAACATATAGTATCTATTTCTTCTGTGCTTCAATTTTATGTATGTGTAGATTTTTTTTTTTGGGGGGGGTGGGGGGGGAACGGGTTTGGGATGGACTCTGCTGTTTGCCTTGTGATTTAGTGAAGATAACTGTAATGAGAAAAGTTGGGCAGCCTCTGCATTTCAGCTGCACTTATTGTGCAGTTCACACTGTATTCTCAAGTACTGTTGGCAGTCCTGTAAAGATCCAAAATAGAAAATTGGTTTGAAGTGGATGGTATGAGTTGAAAATAATACCTCTAGTTCCGCTACTCTTGTAGAGGAGTCTACTTTTGCCTTCAGAAGTTGAGTATTCAGCTGTCTCTTTATTGTAATACTACTTTAAAGAAAAAGGCTGATATAAAGAAAGAGCTACAATAAAACATTCTGATAAACTTCATTGGATGAGGCTGCTCAATATAACCTCTGATGCAAGTCTGTGCCCATTTTTATGCTTGTTATAGAAGTATTGAAATTCGAACTGCGTGAAACTGTTTAGATTCAAATTTTTAACTGGGCATTCTGATTCTCTCTATACCCTAATGAATATTGAAAAATCTCTTAAATGACACACATGGGAGTTTCTCATATGCCATGACATTTACTGGATATTTTTATATAATGTGATATAAGTGCATTTTAGCATGTTTTGGAAAGTAGGTGTCATTCTCCACTTACTTTGGAACTGTATTTATGAAATGTCATTAAAGATTCAGTAGGAAACTGAGCACAAGTTGAGTGTTGGAGAGGGGAGTATTTCAGCCTCATGCAATTTTATGCGGAACAGCTAGTGCACTTGAGCTCACCATTAAACTACCAGATTGTTTGGTTCTCATAGCATTTATGGAATCCTTGTGCTGTAGAGTTTAGAGGAGATGAAATACCGCATGCAATAGGCAGAGCCAATTAGGCTTTGACTTTATTTTTCATTGCTATTTTAATATATTTTTGAAATAAAAATGGGTGCGTGTTCTTTAAAAAATGGAGAACGTAAATATAAATAATGTATTTGTCGCAGTGATTCTCTTTCAGATTTTCATTTAACTTGTAGAAAATCTGTTTTATTTTACCTGTCAGTCCTGTAAAGGTGGTCTGGAGCCTGAAACTGTTTTCTCTTCTGGACTTTTTATCATCGATAACAGTTCTTTGCACTTAATTTTTTCCTTTATCTTTCTTGCGTAACTTCCTGGACCTTAAATTATGCTCCTGTATTCATTGGAGGCAAACCGAGAAATGTAAAAAGAAATAAATGGAGGCTTTGGTCACATCAACCTCACTGATGCATGAACCACGGTAGTCTGGTTGCCTAATTATTGAATTGACTCACCCTTGCTAGCAGAAATAAATACTAATCATTTTAAAAAGCTTTTCTTCTAGAACAAGGATGTGATTAAATGTACACATTATGAGCAAATGTTCTGTAGTGGAGCTGTCTGAAGAACTGTCCTCTGCTTGGCCTTTTAGAGTGTTTTTGCAAATGGCCTTTAGGGATGAAATGTAGGGAATTTGTTGTTAAATCAATTGACAGATTGTGGAACAACTTTGTTTTTGTTTTTTTTCTGATGTTTAGTATGCTATGAAACCAGATCTGTGGTTTCATGTAGAAACAATGCCTAATAATTACGTGAAACTAAATGCTGTTCTCAAACACGGAAGAATCAACACAGATTTTTAGTAAAGGCACTTAAAATACTGCCTTGAAACTCGTTAAAAATAAGTGGTATGTTTGATGCAGTTAACTATGTGCTATATCTAGTCCTAAAGCCTTTTACTGACTAGATAGAAATTGCGATAAAGGGGGAATAATATATATTTTTTTAATTATAGGATACTTCTACAATTCTTTGTGGTTGACATTTTTTTGCAGTGACCATTCTGACTGTCTGAAATCATATAGTTTTTCCATTATGTAATTAAGTACCTTTCCTTTCTCTTAGTTAGAACTTTGAAAATATGCGAAAATAAAGGCAATCCTATATTTGCCTTGAAAACTAAGGATACCTTATGTTGCTTCCCCATATGGTAAAATGTTAGGGCAAAAATGTTTCTTTCTTGTTAACAAATTAATTTCTTAATACTTGGCACATGCATCCTTAAAATAGGTCAGGAACTTACTCAGCTCTTCAATTACTTCTAAAAGAGTTGCATCTGTCCTTTCAGAACAGGTGAAATTGTGGGTTTTGGTGGTTAAGAGAAATGTAGAAGCACTGTAATGCTGCTAATAAAAACACTTGTGTCCATCATATGCAAGTATTTGCAATTTAATGGAGATAACCATAAACATCTGTAACCCCAAGCACTGTCTTAAATTTATTGCAGTTTTTTCTGTTGTTTCTTAGTACACTGAATTCTTTAGAGCCACGTAACTTTACTCTATGTTAAGTATAAGGCAATCTACGCCCCGGGGAAAGAACTCATTTTAAAGTAGTGCTAGAAATGGTCATCTGGCTAGCTGAATCCAAGCCCTTCCAGCCTATCATAAAGGCTCCCAACGGTTACTTCTGAACATCTGCATGCCTTGAAGACTTCAGCAGTTCGATTGGATTCAGATCATGCCTGCCAACTACTCCTTTCCCCATTGCTAACACAAGACTTTGTTTTCTCTGGGTTTAGATGTCCTCCCTAGAGATGTTTCATTTTTGGTCTGTGTTGTTCCTGCACCTCCTTTGTTCTGACCGAACGAATGTAATGAGGCAAAACTATTTTGAATTGGGTAAATTGAGATACCATAATATTTATTTAAAATAGCATATTGAAGTCATTTAAGAAACAATTAAGAAATTTCCTGTATGATGCTCAGATGGTAGGTTTTGCTGTTCCAGTCAAATGCCATTTAGATGAATGTCTTCTACATCATTGTTGATGTTGTCCATCATTTATCTTCATAGCACCAAAATGTATTATCTTGGATTTTTCACAAATTGTGAGTATATCATTTGATGCAATAACCAATCAACTAACAAGTATTTAGAATAATGAAACATTTGGAGAGCCTTGTATGTAGGTGGTAGAGTAATAACTAGCATCACTGCTGTTGGCAGTGTGTTTTTGGACTCTATCACAACCTATTATTTCTCTTTGACCAGAGACGATGTTGAAAAGACTTTGCAGAGTAGGGACTAGAAACTCTTTAGAGAGCCCGTGGTGGCTGGGGTTACATACATTAGAGATACTAGCCATATGTGCTAATGGTTCTGTCTGGTATCCTTAAGATAACAGTTTGAGGGTTCTGTAGTTGTGCATGTCGTTAGAATTACTAAAAATGAGGTAGCAACCTAGAGTGGTAAAGAACAACTTCATGGTAGCAACTAGTGTGTCAAGTGTGAAGTAATATAATCCTCTGAAAATATTTTCAAATCTTTTGTTCTAGATATTTCTAGTCTGAAGTTGGCAAATGTTTTCTTAGTCTTTTCGTAAGTCTTTTCCAAGTGAATGGTTACCACCAGGTACCTGCTCATGAAACTGATGCATCCGTGCCCTTTGGAGCAGCTTCCCACAGGCTATTGCAAAGTGATTATCCAGTGACAGCGTCCCTCTTCGCTGACCCTTGGTCCATAGGCAGTGCTTTGTGCAACCAATAGCCTGATCTGCTGGCTAGTGCTTCCCTCAGATCATGGGGTAGAGTTGCTTCAGAATGTTCTGTTTTCTTTAAAAGCACAGCTTTGTCACAGTAACTCTTCTAGCATATGACACGGCAGTATATGTGAATTTGTTTCAGTAGCAGAATTTTCACATTATTATAAGTAACGCTTTTCAATTAGATCAGCAGAACAGTCTGAGATTCAAGTGCTTGTAGTTCTGTTGGCCTTTGTGGGCCATCTTAAAATTCACAGCACACCTGCAAGCAAGTTGCTGGCCCTTTTGCACCTAACAGATCCATGTTTTTTACAGTGGTTTTCTCTGTGTGGTAGGTACTGGATCAGGAAAGATGAAGTAGTTTAGCCTTTTTTCCTTTTTTTTTTTTTTTTTATGTCAGTTTGTTTTTTCTGCCTGTAAGGACTGAAGAGGAAAGGAGGCTGTAACTTATTTATGGAAGATCTATTTTATGGCCGTGTCAGTTTGAGTTGGAAATGCCTTTGTGATTGGTACAGAGCAGTTGCTTTATTCAATAGATGATGCTTGAGTGCATAGAAACTTGCTGCTTTTCTGTGGGTCCTTGGTATTAAGCATGCATGGTTCTTCCCGTTTGGGTTGCTAAGTCAGTCAAAGCTGTTTCTCAGTTGCATTTGCAGCAGCAGATATGAACAGATGCTTCCGCTGGTAGTGTCTGAGTTTGGAAATACGAGGGATGGAAGGTGAGGTTTCTTCTGGGTGCTCTCCCTTGGGTTGACTGATAGAGCCCAGTGGTTGTCCATGGCATAGGGATGACTGCCCTTCATGGGTGACCTCAAAACTCAGGAGGAGATGATCATCTCTTGCCTGGTTTGAAGTGAAGTGGAAGTATTGAAATAGGCTTGAGGGCATTGTAAATGGCATGTATTCGGTTAGTCCTCTTCCAAGTGGGTGTTGAGATGCTAAGCAGTGGATATGCAGACAGTGAACTTTTAAATACAGAGGAAAAAAAGCGTGGTTATGGGTTTTTTTTTTTTTTGATGTTATGAAAACAGGTATGAACTGAATCTATTCATTTGACAAAATGTTGCTATTGCTTGTATACAGCATATGTGCTGTTTCAAATTGGAAAGGTTTTCTAATGTAAAAGATATCTTGTTCATCTTAATCTTGCAATGTCAGTTTATTGGCAGAGCGCACCGATGTTTGTCAGTACATTGAGTAATTCTCTGCTGTATGATTCAGGAGAAATTAACATTTTGAAATTGGTAAGTTTACATGAAAAATGCGTTGTAAAAGCTTCTGTTGTTTGAAGCAATGCTGTTAATTTCATGAAGCAGATAGGACTTCTTTCTTCTGTGCCCAAGAGCTGCTCTTACAGCAGTGAAATGAAGCACTGTTCTGTGCAGTTTGTCACAGGTGTTGTGAGGATGGCTCTGTACTTGATGGATTTGTCTCCTCTGTGGCATTTGGTTTAATCTGGTTTTAAAGAATTGTGATGATCAATTAAAGTCTACTTGAGTTCTTAAAACAAATGGTTTCTGTTCCCAGGCAAGCTAAAGGTTTGAAGATAACTTTTCATTTCAGTCAGAGTGCAGGCATGGAGTATTTTGACCTCATGACTTAAGCTTAGCTATCCTTGGTTCACGGAAATGAGCTTTGCACTAACAAAATGGGGGCTTTTTTTGTGTTGCAGCAAAACCAATACAGCAGTGCTTTTTATGAAAGGATGTATGTGTGTATACATATATTGCAATCATAGAATGACTTGGGTTGGAAGGGACCTTAAAGCCCCTCTCGTGCCAGTCCTCTGCTGTGGGCTGGCTGCCCTCCACCAGCTCAGGCTACCCAGGGCCCCCATCCAACCTGGCCTTGAGTGCCTCCAGGAATGGGGCATCTGCAGATTCTCTGGGCAGCTGTGCCAAGGCATCACCACCATAAAGAATTTCCTCCTAATACCTCACCCAACTCTCCCTTCTTTTAATTTAAAATCGTTCCTGATGTGAGAAGTCAATCTCCCTCCTGTTTTTAAGTTTTCTTTAAGTGTCAAATGGCTGCAATTAGATCTTCTGGACCTACTTTTCAAGCCTGTCCAAATCCCTTTGGATGGAATCCCTTCCTTTTGTTGTGTAAAAATAAACTAAACAGTTGTGTGCCGGTCACCTTCAGGCCACCTGGCAGGAAAAGAAGAATAACATGTCCCATGTCTTTCTATATGTTGTCTGTTTAGAAAACAAATCATCCCTTCCTTTCTTTCCTCATTCTCAAGAATTTAGTAGCAGTAGTGGCAATAAATTTGTGTGTAGCATGTTAACAGGGTCCCTCCTTATTTCTGGTAGCCCCTCTGCTTTCCCCAGTGATTATTGGTTCTCAACCATTTTTCTCATTTCTCTACTCCCTTTGCCCTTGGTCTAGTATATGTTACTTTGAGGTAAGGAGCTATTCCCCTGAAAATATGAAAAATATGGAGAAAAATACTTTCTGTCACGAGTCGCGTGCTTTCTTGAAGGAGCTCTCCAGCAGAAATGTTCATTTCCAGCCTTTTATTGCCTCAGGGATGGTTTTGGGGGATGGTGTTGCATGAGTGGGGCTCAGAATGATGGAATAAATTCTATCACAAAACTCTACTATTTTTGACACTGTTTACTCAGTGTTAGCTTTTTTTATTAAAATTTTCCTGATATTACTGGTTTTGTGATGTTTCTATTTTTGTGATTATTCATATGTTTTTACAACACATAGCTAGTTTTGAAGGTGATATATGACTTTAAAAACAGACCAGCCCACTTCTGTAAGCTAAATATTTGCAACTAGAGGATTGGGAAGGATATACTGTAACATACTGAATGACTGTAGTGCAGTCTCTGGCGGTAAAATTGTGCTAGGTAGTATAAAAAATGTGAAGGTGTATATGTGTGCTTATAAATCACTGCAGCACTATGTTCTGCATTGCCTCTGAGGCAAGACAGTAAAATCTGTATTTCAGGTTGAAAATGAACCTACTAACCTTGGCTGATTGATAGTTGGATGTTATTCAGTGTAAGTGAAGGTCTTGAAGTAGACAATCACCCTTTTTTTATTTAAGGAAACCAAGTTTATACATTTTTACACAGTTTTGCAATGTTCATTCACTAATGGTTTTGTTTGCTGTTTATTTCCACGTGTGCATGTTTCAGTATGCAGATGAACACATCTTACAGACGTCATCGTTAGAAAAACTACAAGTAAAAGTTAAATGATTCAGCTAGTTTGTCCATTGTTGTGTAGTCCTTTCTTGTTGCTTTCTATTTTATTTACCCTTTTACGAGCCTCAGTTGATAGTTAATTTTTTGGCAGCTTACTTTGAAGTTCTGCTTCAGAATCTGATTGTTTCTCAAAGCAGAAATGTAGAATGCCAGCCAACTGAAGAGGAGAGTTGTGTATTTACTTCTCCTGAACATAGCTGGCGAAGGCTGCACCTCCCTCCCAGTATGTTACACAATTTTCTCATAGACAACAGCAGCTGCAGATTTGTGTTTTGCATTTGTCTCAACTCGCTACTTTGTTGCAGGGAAGTCTCTTTACTGTAGGCATTAGGTGAAGTTGTGCCCTCACTGGCTTTGAGATGAGGATGAATACCACAGAGGACCTGCTTTGGCGGGGGGCTGGACTAGATGATTTCTAGAGGTCACTTCCAACCCATATGATACTTTGAATCGTGTGCAGTATTTTGGCTCACCTCTTTTTAGTCCTACCACTAAATGGTTTAAAAAAAATAATAAAAAAAGAGAAAAGAAAAAAAGAGATCCTTGGTAACTTTGTCACTTTTTTTTAACTTTCCAAGAGATTGAGAAACAAAAACGCCCCTTCTGTAATTCAGTGTGATGAGGTAAAATGAACTTATATGAATTTGCAAGATATTGACTCATCCTAGGCTTAATATATGGTTGTCCGGGTCCTGCTCTGGTTAAGAGTTCTTTGAACCACAGATTTCTGCAAACCAGAGCATTGACTGCTCTCTGGTTGTTCCTAGGCTCCTTTGCCAAGTATTTGCTACTGGTGGGTGCTGGATAGTGGGTTGGTTGGGTGCTGGGCCAGACACAGTCTGCCTTATCTACAGGTTTCTTACAGTTCCTTGAAGCCTTCCTGAAGGCTCTGATTCCAGAGATTTCACTGTTTCATCTTAATTTCTTACAACTGTCAGGCAGAAGTTTGAAATTTGAGACTAAAAGTAGTTTGCTGTCTGCGGAATGGAAAATAACCATAATAGGAATTATTCTTGAGGGAAGTCTAAAAAAACAAAAGGTTCTTAATTAAGGTGAGAAAAAGAGTAAATAAATAAATCCTAGGTGACATTTAAATATTACAAAAATCTTTATTAATGTCTAGTTTGTTATACTTCTTTAAAAATACCATTGAAACATTCAAGAGGTGTATTTTACTTCTCTACTCCCAGCAATAAAATGCTACTCGTGTCATATTCAGGCTGTACAGTTCAGCTGCCAAAGTTTTCAAAGAAGACCAAGGTGCCGAACTGTGGAGGAGTCCCTGCCTGAGCACCCATAACTGGTGTAGCACAAGTGCTGAACCAGCCCTTGGCAGCGCAGCCGCTGCTGCAGGTGCAGAGAATGTTTTCTTTGTGTCAGTTTATTCAGCTAGTGAAATTCATTAAGTGTTTCATCTGAAGTTGAGAAATGGACTGGGAATTGAAATAGAAGAAACGCTTATTTTCACCTTTCAATCTGTGAATAAAAATTAGGTGCGAGAGTCTGAGATCTATTAGCTTTAAAATCTTGTAGGATGGATTAGCCTAAAATGATTGATTTAAATGCAGATAATATGCTGTTTAAATACAACACTCTGTTTAGTAAGATGAATGCTTTTTGCTGTGTCCAGCAGGTTGGCGGAGTAACAAGAAACCATTCTTGCTGGTGTATCTGAAGTTTAGTTTCCATTTACATTGAATGCTATTTGGAAGATATTGTGTTAAAAATGAAGTCATGTGTAGGGAAATTCTAATGCAACAGAAATTATATATATACATATCTATATGTATATTTATGTATGTTTTTCAGTGGTACTCGAAAGACCTGAGGTTCTTGCAGCTGCCCAGGCCTTTAGCCTCAGCCGGCAGCGTGGCGCTGCTGTGGTAGGGACAGGGCCTTCCCTGGGTGGGAGCCAGCAGCCTGGGCTGTGGTGATGAGTGCTGGTCTATGAGTGCTTCAGGCTGCTCCTACGCTGTTCCTCATCAGCCTTCCCAGCCGGTGGGAGGGTTGTGTATTTTGTGAGAATCCAGGCTGGGCAAAGCCCCTGCTCTGCCTCCTGCAGGAAGTATGATCAGGCCCCATGCCTGGGCTGCTGCTGCAGTGCCTGCAGCTGAGGCCCCTCAGTGCACCTTTGCAGCACCTATGTGTCCCAGCTGTTGTTGGGCCTGGAGCTAGGATCACTGCACTGACAGAGGTGAGAACAGGCTGAATTGGTTGGGATCTGAGGTATGCTGTGACAGGAAGGGTGGGAGGAGGGTACCTGGTGGAGACACCACCTGAAGGCTTGCCCTGTGGCCAGAGACCTTTCTGACAGAGAATGCAGCAGCAGTACTCCTGTATCTTCTGTAGGTATGCACTTAAGTACCCTCGTGTCTTAAAATGAGAAGTGGGAAACCTCTTTTCATGTGGATGTTGATGTAATTTCTGAATATAGAATGTCAAGTAACTTCATTACTTGGAATATGTACATGGGAAATTCTTATATGTGGTATCTGCCACTGAAACCTCAAAAACTATAAATACAAATATCCCACGGTTGTTTCATTAGGTACCATTTCTTGTGATGACAGCAGCAAAGAAATGTAATTCTGGTCAGAAGCTGTGGGAACAGTCTTTGCGTTTTGTAAATAAAATCTGACTTGATGTTTTCCATCTTGTACAAACAGGGAAAAGTGTTCTGCTGAAATACACAGCACCAAAAAAAAATCTGTTTGCATTCTTGTTTTTCCTTGTAGTTTATTTCTTTTGTTTTCTTTAAGATATACTCGTTTAGAGCAATGGGGAAATACTTTGTTCTGCTATTAGAGCACTGGGCTTTAGTGTATGAAAGAGAGCTGGTTGGAAATTGATTTTCATCTGTTTGTAGATTTTAAGTCAATTGTCTCACTGTTACATCATCCTAGTTTGTTAATCTAATCTTGTATCCATGGGAATTTAACAGTGCAGCGTGCACTTCAGACAGAACAGATAGCTGTAGATCTTAAGTTGTATTGATAGGTGCTATTACGAGCCATTTGGGTTAGTTTTAAACATAGGAGCTCTGTTGTTGGAGCAGTAGATACCCGAGGAAAAAAAGAAAATGGGGGGGGAAGTTGTGATCCTATCACATGGTAGAATATACAAGGTAGGTCAGCTGCACTTTAAGTACATGGCAGCACCATTATGTGGTGCCTCAGGTGGAAGTAAGCAATAAATCCAGGGTGACCGGATTACCCACTGTGATTACTTGTGCTCTGAAAAAGCCCTGACTGGCAGTGCTATCTGCACGCCTGCTAATGTGAAATGTCTCTGATAAAAAGAAGAAAAATGGTTATGTATTAATGACCTTTCCTGTATTTAAATATAAATGACTATCCTGCTTGTAATATTTTGTTTTCGGTTCCTGAATTGTTTGGTGACAAGACCAGTTAAAAGTCTTTCTGCCTCTCTGCTTAACTGGCTGCTGTTATACAGCATTGGATAGCATGTTGGGGATCTTCCAGCACATTGTTGTCTGTGTTGAAGGGCAATTTCACGTTGGTGCGTGTGGATGAGTTTACTCTTCATAGAGTTTTGCTTCAGTGTTGGCTTCAAATTTTGTTGATGTGTGCTCTGAGGAAGCTCCAAAAAAGAATAAAATTCTGATACATACAGACATAGACATGAAGAGGTAGTTTATCCTGGTTAGCGCAATGTGGCAGCAGGCAGAGAAGGGATTGTCATTGGTGTGGCCTTTAGCAGCTGACAGTTTGATACATATGTGATGGACAGCTTTTTTCCCATCCTAATCAACATTTTTATATGTAGAAGCAGAATTTAAAATTAGGACTTCAACTGTCTAGGTGATGTACTGTAAATCTCTTTCTACCTGCTTACAGTATTCCATCCTTGTGTATCATTTGTTCTTCTCAAAAATAGTTCTACTCTCTTCCATGGCCAAGCAAGCAAACAAAACTGAAATTGTATAGGAGATCTTCAATTAATGCAGTTAACTGCATGTGCTTGTATTCCCTATGTTCTTTAATTTGACAGCTTACCTGAAAGTTAACAGAGTATGTTTGCACCCAAAAGACTGTGTTTTAGACAGCGCAGACTATATCAATGGCTTTTGGATGAAAAGCTCCGGTTATCTTCATCAGTTTTCTGAATTTGGCCCAAAGTGACAGCAGCCTGCAAACTAAATAACAGAGGTGGAAGGGTTTCAGGTGGAGGTGAGTTGTTCTTTCTCAAGCAAGGAGACTTAAAAGGAAAGGAACAACATGAGGGAAAGGCTAGAGTAGTCGTGTTTGCGTTCATGGTCACATTGGATGATATTTACCTATCTAAATCTAGGCATCAGATTTGTTGATGGAACTCAGAGCCTAGAGAGAGACCTTGAAGAGCTCAGGGTGATCAAGAGAGCCGCAGCTCCAGGCTCCACAACCACACTGGGGTGCTGACCTCCAAACCTTGTATTATTTCTCTGCAGTTGTGCAGTATTCCTAAATGCACTATTTCTCATTAGCCAGCCCCCTCCTAATCGAAAATGAGTTTTGATTCACCAGAGGGTGCAAACACTGTGAAGTGAGGCAGAAGGTGCTCCTGATCGGGGCAGGTGTTAATGTCTCCATACAGCTTTTTACTTAATTTAAAAAACAAACGAAGCAAATAGGATTACATCCAGCATGGAGATGTTTCTTTTGCCATTGTGTTGATGCAAGATTTCAGTTTTTAATTGTGCACAAATGACAGAACTTCTCTTGTGTTTTTTCTAATGTAACCAATTTAAATCTAAGCGAGGTTTCGACCATATGCTCAATTCAACCATATTTGCAGTTAAAAAAAAAAATATTTCCAAAACATAAGAGTTCAGGGAAAATATACTGTTAACCATGAAGAGACTAATCCTCGAAGGTGATGCTAGCAAAAGGGAAATTGACTGCTCTGTGTGGCTTGAAACAAAACAGTACAGAGCTTTTAGTGCCACCAGAAAAATTCCTCCTCAGCTTTGTTGAAGAGAATGCATTGTGAGTAAGGCTGGGACAAGGTTCTGCAGTACCGTGACAGAAGGAGCTCTGGATGAAGTTTGAAAGGGGGAAATGTACCTTGAGGAAATCAAAGTTAAAGCCATTAGGAGTGTAAAATTTTAGTTCAGGACACATTTGACTCTTCATCGTCCATGGCTTACTGCTGCAGTGCAGTGGCAGGAGAAGAACTACTTTTGTAAACGAAGTTCCAAAGTTTAAGACGCAAAGTGCTGCTCTGACACAGAACAGTAGTGCTTATAAATAACATGCCTTGTGTGATCAGCTTGGTATGCAAGAGGGAACGTGTTTTCTGCATTTCATCATTCAGAGGAAAGAAATACTTTTTCTGTCTTAGCTTACAATGGTTATTGTAAATGCTCAGCACAAATGCTGTAGCACGAGTAGAATAATACGGAAGCACGACATGATAAAAGGAAAGCAGTAAGGAAAAAGAAAACATTGTTTATTGACAAAAACGACAGTCAAGTGTATCTCCTAAATAAACTTGTATAGTTGTCTGTATAATCACATAATGAATGGGGTAAGTGCTAGTTTTCCATTACTTCCTGTTCATGTCTAAGGAGGACGGTGATGAACAAATTAAGGGCATGTATGTATAGTGGATGTTTTTAACATATTTCTGGTATATGTTGTCAGGGTTCTTATCTACAGACACAGTTTGCTCATTCTGTTATAACCTGTAACAAGTGTTAGAACTGCCCGTGACACTGTGCCACATTGAATGCTTGCCCCAGGCCCAGCTGATGGTGTGAGCTGGAGTTGTACGGGGACTGTATATTCTGATTAAGGTCACTTCTGACCTTCCTGCAATGGACTTCTTCAGGGTAGCACATAGGTGGAAAACACAACCTTTACCTCATGCTGTGCTTAGATTTTGATTAATACCGAGTTACTCTGTCTTTATGGCGCTCCTGAAGGAATTAACTACTGTCTGCTTTTGTTCTCGTTTACTTTAATCAACTGACAGAAGTGAGAAGAGTGGTAGGGATGATGGCCTTGAAAGTAGAAGGAACATTGCATTTGAATTTGGAATATGGGTTATTCAGTTGTGACAGTTGCAATTAAGAATACCAGCAACAGGCTTTCTGGTAGTTCAGCAAGAACATCTTTGCAGTGTTTGTGTTTATGTGAAAGGAGTTTGGAAATAATATTAACTCTTTATTTTGTCTCCTAGGCATGCCGCTTCTGGTACGAAGGAGCAGTGATCCAGCTTTGGGCCTACCTGCTGACTTCCACCCAAGTGCCTCTCATCCCAGTGACCTCAGTCACAAACATGCTGTGGCAGTAAGTGTCCTGTAACTCATCTTTATATTAAGCGCAAAGGCTGTTTTTAGCTGTTTGTACACAACTGTTTTTTAAGCTAAGTGTTTTTGAATCTAGAACAAAATGCTGCAGAGGAGACACTTTCCTCTGCATGAATTGGGTATTTTAGTTAATATAGTCAATTAACAGTGGTTTGCTTTTTCTCAATGAGATAGTTACATAAAGCTTAATGGTGACGTAAAGCACTGGAATATGAACTGAAATTTAGTAATGGTTTACTTGATTGGTATTGTCATTTTTGTTGGTTGGTAGTGAAAACATGTACTTCCTTTTAGTATTAATCACCAGTCTTGTACCTCCTTTTGCTTCCCATGCCTCCACATGAGATTTCTGTTTTCCCTTGTTGCCCTGCTTCTGTGCTGCACAGTCTATCCTTTCTCCAGCCTTCTGTTTTACAACTCTACTCTTCCCTTTTGTGGACAAACTCATGCTCACATTGTCCTTAGCAAGTATGAAAGCAAAGACACAGTGGAGATACGGTGACTCTTAGTCAGATGTTATTACAGGCTGGTTTTGATCTTCTTCGTGACACTTGGACCACGTTCTCTACTTCGCATTTTTAAGACCCAAAGTTTGATTTTTGCATATGGGTGTTCCTTTATTCCTTGCAGAAAGGTGGAAATCTGTTGTGTCTGTGTAAGTGTCAGCTGAGATACATTTGTGCATCAAGCAGAATAGAACTCACAGGTAAACTTTGCCTAGAAAGCTCTGCTGGGTCTGTCTGCACTGCTTTATGCCAAGTGAATGATGTCTTAATTGATGATGCTGCTGCACCTGCATTTTGTTTACTTGTGAAATGTCTGGATTTTCCTTTTTACCTTCCCCTGAACAGTGTTGCAATTTGCTCCCTGTTCCCGGTTGCTGGAAACAATCTGTGTATTTCCCTGCCCCAAGCAAAACAAAACCAGCAGTCTCCTTGTTTCAGCCTGCATTGCTGTATTTTGGGGAGGGGAAGTGTGGAAAAGATTAGTAATAATGCTGCAGGTGGGAACCAGTTAAGCTGAAGATCATGTTTTTAAGACAATGCCTTCAGTTAATTTCACAAGAATGAAGTAAATAGGAAGTTAGATGACTTGCATTTGAATGATATTTCATTGGTCTTAGAATTCTGAAGACCAATGAAGCATTTTAGTTGACTGCTGTTTCTTTTTGGCCAACTGTGTGTGCATCCTATTTTACAATGTCGTGGCGTTTTAGGGGCTGAACTTCAACAATGTTCTGCATCGTTTTTCAGAGAGCTGTAGCATTTTTCTTGAGGTTTGTGTTGCCAGTGCTTACATATTCAATAAATACTGACTTATTCTAGTGAAATGAAGTACAAAAGAGAATTCTGTAACCGTGCACAAAAGTTTGTAAAGTTGAGAGATCTGTAAAGTGAGCAGATGTGTATAGTACTGACTGATTTCTGTAGCCATGGAACTTGTACAAAAAATGGGCAAAATGGTGTAATTGTTTCCTTCCAGAAAGTGTTGTATCTGTGCAAAGAGTTGTGCCAGTTCCCAAGAATCCCGTAGGCCTAAGGGGAATTTCTGTGCTTAAAGTGTAGAGTATCCCTCTATCAGCTGTGGGGATGAGGATAATAGTAAAAGCTGGACTGCCAGCAAGAGTGAGGAAGGTTCTGATTATTAAGCCTTATTTAAGGTGGGAAGCAAGTCCTGGAAAGTTGGAAGTTTTTATTGTTTACTTGAAAATATGTTACTGCAAAATACATTATATCGGCTCTTATTTTTGCAGCAGTACTAGTTCTAAAACTCATCATCAGTCATACTGGAGTGTGCTTCGGCATAATGTATGGAAAGCATAAAAAGCATAAATAACTTAGATTAAATTAAGTACAGACTGTTTTAAAGCACAGAAGAATTGATGTTTGACAAATGGAAGAACTTACAAATAATGCTGCATTTTTAATATAGCCGTGCTCTTTCACACAAGTTTTAAAGCAGTATTTAGAGAAAATTCTCTTGTTCTAGATAGAGAGACTGAAAAATTAAAATTACTACTACATTTCCTTTGCATGGGCATAGTTTTTTTTTTTTTTTAATTAAGCTGCTTCCATGTATTCATATGCAAATTAGAAGCATCAGAGCTATTGGTAGCGTAAGCTGTCTTCAGTGTATATAGGAAAAACTGTCTCCCTGTTTATGCCATAGCTATTGTAGCTATCATATTACATTTGAAACTAACTTCCATGAAGTGTTTTTGGCACTTTTGGCATTTTGGTGTTTGACACACATAGAATTGGCAGTGGAGTACCATGTAGAAATGCCCTTGGTTTTGCTGTACGCTGCCTTCCACGAGGTGTGTAGATACCCCAGTGGGTGGTCAGGTTTCTAAGCAGTGATTGCCTTATGAACGACTCAGTGCCAAGCAGGTTTCTCTCAGGGAGAACACAAGGCAGACATGCTGTAGGGTAATGTGCAAAGTAAAGCAACAAATGTGCAGTAGGATAAGAAAATTGCTGCCTAGTTCATATGAATCTGTTGAACCCCAGTGCACGCTTCTTTTTTTGTAGAATCTAATTAGAGGGCATGTTCAGTTTTCTGATGTCATCTTGGTGTATGTTCATTCTAAGGAAGGCTGTTTCGTGTCATATTATAATTATCAAAAAGACATCTACTTTGAGTGCCCAGGTAGTATGAGAGGAATTTGAGCCAGTCTTTCACTTTTTCTCTGACACTTGTTTTGTCTTAGCTATAGTTATAGCCCTAATTAGCAAAATGTTTCTAGATCAGCCAAAAGCTGATTGGGAAGTCCAGCATCTGTTCTCTCAGACTGGAAGTCATGTAACAGATGGCACAGAATCTGAGTCTCTCTTTTCATCCAGGCCTCTCCGTTCTTGTCACGATAGCTGCCACTGAAAAACCTGGGGACTATTAGCAGCAAAAAACAGGGATCTGAAACATCCAAATATGCTATTGAGGTAAAGGTACTTCGTAGTGAATTTGTCAATTTATGAAGGCAACGGCTAAGCTCTCCTGCTAGTTACCTCTCTGGCTCCAGAGAGGAGTCTGGGGAAGCCTGGTTAACTTAGCACACCTCTGCAGATGCTGTAGCCATAGCTGTGCCCTGGCAGCGCTCGGGTGTGGGTGTGCTGCCCTTGGGCTGGGGTTGGCAGACTGTGGGGTGAGGCACTGTTGGAGTGAGGGAACCTCTGGCCGTGAGCCCCTCTGCCTCTCAGCTAGCCTGGGGGGAGGTGACATTCTGCTGCTTTGCCTAGCCTAGTTCAGTGATGTCAAGCTGTAGTAATTACTGAGTTATGAGTGGGACATCTGTGGACAATTCTACATTGTCATGTGACTTGGTCCATCATGAGTTTTAGACTGAGGATTGTGGCCCCATTTAAGTTGATATGAGTTTGGCATTGATTCTGCTGGGGTGAGGATTTCACGTCCTGATGTTAACCTGCTGATTATCACGAGATCCTATGTTCTGTATGACCTTCTTTTCTCCTATAGTTGCATGTTTCCTCAATAAATGCTTGGGATTAATCGATAGGAATGGCTGATCAAATTGCATTTATTCATATTTAAAGACACAATGAGTTGTTGGATCAATTGCAGAGCTGCTCCAGCAGCTAAGTCCAGTTTCCATTTTTACCTAAATGTGACTTGAAAATGACTGTATTTTATGCATTGTGGACATATAATTTGCAATTTTGTATGAGATTCATATATAATCAGAATATTTTTATGTTTCAAGCCCTTGTTAAAGAGGGTCAAAACCTCTCCTGGTTCTTCTGGCCATTAATTGTTTGTAATGTATTAGCCTTTCTGATTAAGTGTCTGCAGATTAGCATAATGTGAGCATGTGTAAGGGTGCAGCTCTGCTGCTCATTCCTTTTGCATGCTGCTTTATGTACAGACATAAACCTAAAGTGTGGCTGTCAGAACTTGGATTTAAGGTAAAGGTTATCAGTAGTACAAAGTTTGGGGGTGTTTTGTGGTAAGAGGCAGAAATGTTTGCTCCATCCCATTGGACTGCAAAAGCAGGGTGGGGCAGAACAGGTCTCATTTGACATGGTGAGGGGGACTGCGCTGCAGTGGGGTTGCATGGCCTGCTCTCAGCAGTGAGAACTCCTGCAGAATGTGTTTGCCCACCCTGACTAGGCCAGGCAGGCCCAACTTCTGGTCCGTTTTACGTGCCAGAACCTCAAGACAAAGCTGTCCCACAGTCGGGTGGTACCAGGGGATGGGCTGCAGGAAAGGAACATTGTGAGAAAAGATTGCCATTAAGAATGTAACTCTTGGACTTGCAAGATTTGGGGAGATTGAAACAAACTTCCTGTCACTCAGCTGGGAAGTTCTGAACAGTGTGAGATTTTTAAAAGGGAGTTCTGATTTGGGTGAATCCATTTTTTAAAGCAAGTCTTATGCATGCCCATTCATGCTGTGCAGTGCACACAGAGCACCTCGCACCATCACATGGGGTGCCAGCGTGCTTGCTCTCTGGTTAGGAGATCAAAGGGCCATCTGCAGTGAGGGGCTGCAGCAGCATGCTGCAAAACCGGAGCTGTGCTGCCTTCACAACCCCTACCAAGTCCCACTCTGCAGCCAGCTCTGGGCTGTCACATTAACAAAAGCCACTCCTTCCACATTCTCTGTTGTTTTTCGAGCCTGTGCTGCTTTCTTCCCTCCTTCCTTCTAGCATGTGCTGTGGTATTCTGCATCAAAAGGAAGCCACTATGTATTTTGGAGGAAAAGCTAAGAAATCTAAATAAAAATATGTGTAGTGCTTCAGAACACTGAATTGATCATCTGAAACAGGACAGAAGTGCCCTGTGGTAATTTCTTTTTTTACATGTGTTAAGTGATACACGTGGGGAAAAAATAGGCTTCTTTGTGCTTCTTTGCACAGCTTACACTTCAGAACAAGCACATTGTTTTACCTGCATTGTACAAGGTGAGCGGTGGGAGTAATTTACATATTTTTATTGGAGAAGGATAAGTAGACTTTGTGATTTCTCTTAATAAGAGCTAATAATGAATGCTCTGTGACGTTAATAGAGTACATAAGTTATCAGTAAAAGTGACACAATCGGTAAAAAGTTATTGTTAATGTTTTGCTTTCTAAAGCTTGTTTCCAGCGAGAGGAATGCAAGCTTTTGAGTGAATATTTGTGAGAGAAAGTACCTATTATGAAAACCACTGAAGTTCTCTGTTATTATGGAACTTACAGTAGTAGTGGGCTGGTTTTGTTTCCTTATTAATATATATTTGGGGCCTTGACTGTCGGTTTGAAGATACCAGACTGTTTATAAGCCTTCTTCACCTTTGTGCTTTTGCCTTGTGCGTTCAGGTAATGTGACTGCAGATGATGGAAGATGTCTGTGAGACCTAAATGCTTTCTTTTTTTCCCCACATGGCCTATCTTACAAAGAATGTGGAAAAATTATAGGGTGGAAATAAGAACTGCTGACAAAAAAGGGAAAAAAGGTCACGTTTTCAGTGCTGCTGACACACATTCATCTCTATAGCTACATCTTTGGGGTCCTACAATACTGTCATTCCATCTGGAACAGCTTTTAGCAGGCTGCTTACGCAACAGGCACGCTGTGCTGAAATTGGAAGGAAGCATTAGCAAGTTGCTTGTATGTCTGACAGTCAAATTAAAAGTGGAAGATGGCAGTCAACATGGCTCATGCATATCACTTACTGTCAAGCTCTAGAAACATTTAGCTAAAATAAAACTGGTTCTCAGCCAGAGTCCCTTTGAAGTACAGACCATTAAATATATAAATACCATTTTCCTAAAGCACAGTAACCCAATGGACAACTGGGAGTAATGGCAAATATCTTTGATTATATATTTAGGCATGAAAGTTGCTGTGACGTTAGGAAAAAACTCATTTTGGATTTTTTTTGTACAGCATCTTGCAGTGCATAGATGCATGAGGCAATGGAAATGATTAAACTCTAGGATCTTGGTGAGGAGCTGCAGAATCAAGTTCTTGCTCCTGTACTATCAGGGACAACATTTGCTTGTTTGTGAGGCACCCCGGTGTTCTGGTGCTGAGTATCCAAGGGTGGACGTACCCATGGTCTGGACTGACACAGTCTTTATCTTGTGTTTTAGGTCCTAAAGTGTTTGCAACATCAAGGCTTTACACATCCCAAACAGGATCATGAAGAACAAAACAAAACCCACAAATCTTTGACCCCAAGAGCTGTCTTATGAGATTAGTTGCTCTCAGAAGATTGTACTTTTTTTTTTTAAAGTAGCTTGGGAATCAGGATGGGTATTGGCATATGATTTTACTAATTAACTTTTAATGTACTACTACTAAGTATTGCCTTGAGTTCACCTTGGTTTAATCTGAGTATCAGTTGGAACATACAGATCCCCAAGTTTGCCTGAATAATTATAGAAAATCAGCTTTCTTACTTGCATCATTCCCAACAAATGCTCATAATACCGCATACTGTGTTTGAGCTGCTGAGGGAGCGTGACTGGGCTGAAATCACATCTTGGTGTCTTACAGCTGCTGTTCTTGCTGGCATTGCTGTCTGATTCACTGTCCAAAATAGGGTAGTATGAACTTAAACCTGAAATAAAAGAGCTGCTGAGTTTTTCTGTAGCATGCTATGCTTGACTGAACTAAGTAGCGGTGCATTTGAGATGATTGTTCATTTAACACCTGTGGGGATCAACTGACCTCCTTTGCATTTCTGCCTTTTTGGAATTACCAAGTGCAGTCAGTTTCCCAGCGTACCTGTCAGCTTCACAGAAACAAAAGGAGAGCCCTGCTCTTCATCTCAGCCTAAGAAATACCGTGAGGGCTTCTCAAATTGAGAATTCGCTTCCACCCCACACCATCCTATTCTGCAATAAGCTGCAGGAATCTTTGCCCAGAACCAGAATAGGAATCAGACGGAAGAAAATGGGGCAAAGAAGGTTCTGCCATCAGTGCCAAAGCATGAATGTTTCATCTAAAAATAAGTATGTGAAATACTGCGGGTCTGAGAAGCAAACAGATTTGTCACTGTCATGGAGTTATCTAGATCAACCTGTGTCCATGACAGGGGGGCAGTAGGCCTGTGGGCCCCCTGGCCCCCAAGAATGGGAAGAGGAAAAGGGGTGGGGAGATTGGAGCTGGGTTCAAGGAAACAAACGGAGCAGCGGCAACGATATAAGGAGGAAAACTTATTTTACTATGATATTGAAATGCAAGATAACATGATATAATACAATCTAATTGAAATTGAGGCTAATAAATCAAGTAAAATAAGAGAGAGAGAGGTTTCCGAAGACCGAGAAGCCTACTTTGAAATTGAAGGCGCTGTGGCTTGGAAGCACACCCACACCCGCTGCCAGGCAGTGAGAGAGAGAGAGAGCGAGCGTTGCTTCCGTGACGTATTTTCCTCTTTGACTACAAGGTCCTCTAGGGCGTGTAGTGCTGCTTCTCTGTGCTCCACATGATGTTATGATGTGGAATACCAATAGCAAAAATTACAAAACCATGACAGTCACTAAAGTTCATATATGGGTATTCTTTGGTTAATAGAATATCCATACATGTTTTAACCCTCTTTTTGGTTTAAAAGCACAGGAGCATGTCCTTAGATTTTTTTTTTTTTTTTAAGCATCTGTAATTGGTGTTTGTGTGCTTCTTCAAGGCTGCGTTGATTCTTCACTACTGGTGGTGTTGAAAATTCTATCTATGAAACCAGCAGGGTTAATGTGCATTACATGGATAACTGTATCTGCATTTCCTTCGTGCCAAGTGTGTGTCTTCCTGGTTAGTCTTAGATTTCTGTTTGACAGTGAATTCAGTAACTCTGTCTCTGAGGGAAGAATATTCTACAAAAAGCATTGATGATGGAGGTGGTGTGCTGCGCAGGGGAAAGAGCAGCTCAAAGCAGGAACTGGTTTGCTCCTAGTGGAAAAAAATCTGAGAAAGCTTATTAGGTGTATGCTGCAAGTTCTCCCTGAGCTCCTACCAGGGAGTCGTAGAGGAGCAGAGACAATCAACATGGACTAGAAAAGTTTTTACAGTAGAAATGTTTTATTTAGAAATTACGCTGTGAAATTGTAAGTAACGGAGCTAATTGTTGGGGTAAAAAAAGGCACCCCCACTATGTTCTTCAGGCTATCCTCTGTACTTTGGTTCCCTGTTAAAATGGGAAGCACTCTATCCTGTCCTGCAGAAGAGAAGGGAAATTGCCCAGATTACTCCTCATAGGTGTATCCAAACACTGCCAGTAAGGGTGCATAGAGGTGGGCAATTTGTTAAGGCCAGACTGATTGTCCAGTTAATATGCCACAAGCAAAGCTCTAATGTATTTTTAAAACACCTGAGAAGGTAGAATCATAGAATGGTTTGGATTGGAAGGGACCCTTAAGAGCATCTATTTCCAACCCTCTGCTGTAGGCAGGAACACCTCCCTCTAGATCAGGTTACTCAAAGTCTCATCCAGCCTGCCTTTGAATGCTTTCATGGCAAGAACCTGTCAACGTGTTCAAATTAGGGTTTACCATGTTAGTAATCACAAAGTTATCCTTGGGTTTACGAAACGCCAAACAAAACGATCATTTAATGCCTGGCTATGGTTTTCTGCCTTTTTACCTTTCATTGTCTGGTTTGGGTGTAGCTGATGTTTTCAAATGGCTGTTTTGAGAGGCATGTTGATGAAGCTATTCTGTTACTGTCACCAGGCATGCAGATGCTGATATTAGCAGGTAAAGCAAGTTCATTAGACCCAGGTGCATGCTCCTGTAAATAAAAGTAGTTTTTTTTTTAAGTATGGCACTGCGCCAACAGATTGTAACACTTTTGGGAACTGAATCTGTTATCTATTATGCCCTTATAGTACACCAGGAAGTGCATAAAATGCCATGTTATTGATGTTCCATTAGAATTATACAATCTGATAGCAGTTATTTTTTAAGCAGAGGCCTAACATGTAGTGTTTAGGGCATTTAAATGTTATTGAATTATTAGATGTTCATAACCTATTTGCGATGTAATTATTGGGATCTATGATTCTGTGATTTGGGGTAGGAGAGGAAGAAGCAGCAGAATTTGCAGTTTCATGGTACTGCTCAACTTCCTGGCTCTCTCTGTGGTCAGTGAGTAGACAGACATCCCCTGGGGGTCAGTCTAGAATGATGTGGGCGCTCTGAGGAGCCATCTCCAGAGGCAGCGAGAGGACATCAGCGTTGTGTTACTCACTAGGCTGTAGACTACACATAGGGCACTGAGGGCTGCATGAGGCATTGTCTGCTACAGCATACAGGTGAGTACAGCGTGGGTCATATCCATAAATCTGTTCAGCTCTTGTAAAACTGGAAAAGGGAATGACTGTTGAAATGTCAAGCAAAAAAGCATGAGCCTTGGTTGCAGTTTGGAGAGTTAATCACGCGGCATGCCTCCCTTCCCTCGGGAGAAAGGTGGGGGGAAGGAAGAGGGAGAAACCCAATTGAGATAGGAGGAAACTAATTTACTAAAAGCAGTGCGAGAAAATACAGAATAATTAAGAGTAATAAATCAAAACAAACCAAAAATAAAACCAGAGAGGGAAGGGAGAGAGTCAGTCTGACTCTCGGCAGACCTTCAATGGCTCACCTCCCAGAAAACACATGATAGCTCTTCCCCGGGCTCCGGAATTGGAAATCATGCGGAGGCTCATGGGAAATGCAGTTCATCCCAATGTATCCTCCTCTTGGAGAGTCAAAACTCATGTAAGACTGCTAGAGATAAACAGGGAAAGAGCTCTGCAGTGCACTCTACCTCTGCACCTAAAAGCCTGTTGCGTGATATTATGATATGGAATACTGATAAAACCAGGGCAGCCTCCAAGAGTAAATTAAGTGAAAATCTTCACGGGACCACTGCAGCTCTTGACATTCATGAGCTCCCTATTAGCTGATGGGGTGGGCAGCAGAACTCCTTGCAGAGCATTTCTTTATATTTGAGAACGCTAAGGTCTAATAATTTGTTTGTGTTGAGCTACAGGAGATTTTTTTTTTCAGACCCACTAAAGACAGTAGAGGTAATCATATGCTAAAATGGTACAGAACTATTCCATGCTTCCAAGGGGTAGCAAGTGTAGGACACACTCATGCCTATGTGTATGAAAATCTGGAAAGGAATCATAGGATAATCAGCAAAATGATTAAGCCTTGGAAACACCTGCTTGAAATGAGACTGAGTGATCCAACTCTTGCAGATGTTTTTTCTGTAGTGAGGGACCCAAAACTGAACACAGCACAACTGTTCTGTGAACTGTTTATACTTTCTGGAACTTTGAGAGATGTTTTTTGATCTGATTTGGATGCAATACAAGTTGGTGGTGATCTCTGCTTTTCATACTAAGTGCTCGTGTCCCAGCAGGTCATTTTCTCCCCCTTTCCTGTGCAACCTACTGCACAGAACCTGTTTAAGCAGGAGGTTGGGCTCTATGATTTCCAGAGGTCTCTTTCAGCCCTACAATTCTGTGATTCTGAAATATATTTATTTCCTTTGCAGTCTAAAAGTGAATGAGGAAATTTTACAGATGCCATTTATGATGTTTCCTTTGCTCTTAAAATAGTTGAAATAATAAATTTAGGTTTGTATTAAGTGTATAATATAATGGTGCAAACAGGAGGTAAAAAGCAAATTAATTAGCACTCACCAGTGCTATAAAAATATTTTTATTCAGGCAGAAGGCAGAGGACTGTCTCTGCAATGAACCTATCAGGAGCTCTTTCCAGTGGGGAAGCATGTCTTTGGAAAGAAACGTAAAGGGGGTACTACCCACTGATCTGCACATATGGGATATATGCAGTGCCCTTTGCTAACGTCTTTTAAGAGAACTGAAATTGCGCCCCAGATATATTATTGTGAAAGGAACAGAAATTAGCTAAATATATTTTGGTTCAAGTAATGAACATGTGTCCAAAAGTCTGAGAACAACACCACAGTAGAGAGTGAAACTTACTTTCCAGCAACCCTGGAATTTGCAAGTGCTCAGCTGCCCAGGCACTACTCCTGCTTGTTACTGATGTGATTGGTGTCGGACTCTTAAACCTTCTTTCTGACCTTGCTCTCAAATAGGAATGCTTGGTTTCATGCCTGTCCTGCCATGAGATGGGGGCTCTTTCTGCATGAGGGAATGAGGTTCCTGTGGGCAAGCTTCTAGGCCCCCTGGGCTGTCACAGCCCTGTGCCCCTCCCAGGGGCAGCGGAGCTGCTGAGGGTGGGCTGGCTGTGCCACCTGGGTGCTTGTGCTGACATCGCTTCCTGGGGGAGCTGCCTGCTGTTGCCCTCCAGGACCAGCTGCCTGAGTCCTACCAGCCCTGTGTAGCTCTCAACTGTTGGATGTGTTATGTGCTGCACTCCTGTCAGTGTGGGCTTTGGGCAGCTTCAATCCAAGTAAGAAATGGTAGAGAACAGAATCATGTCACTTCATGATGGTTGTTTTCCCTTGCTTTTGGAGTTGAACTTCACCGTAGACTGTGGCTGGGGAGCATGAGGCTCCCACTGAGGAAGACAAATTGTGTCAGGAGCATTCAGCCTCTAGTCTAATATATTTTTCCTGCTGCAGATAGAACTTTTGAGTTCATTATAGCTCGTTCTCATAAGTCGTCATTTCTATCTCAAGGCTGTTGTGCTTCCAATGTAAAGCTGATTGATGCTGGCACATTTTTTCTATTTTAATTTTACAAAGTTGTCACACTGAAACTGTTCCTCATATTGGAAGTGCTTTGAAGTGAAGAGATAAACAAAGAGCTAAAACAAAATTAAATAGGAGCATGAACAACATTTCATCTTGGTGTGCCTTTTTTTTAAAAAAAAAAAAAAATAAGCTGAATGGATGTAGACCCTTGTGCTGCTGTACTAAGTCTGCAAACATTAGGTGATCGATCAAAATTGAGTTAGTGTGTATGCAGTAAGCAGAAACAGGTGAAAATTGGGTTATCTGTGCCCAACTCCTTCTATTTGCTATGAACAGTGAGATATAAACTAGTTTTTAGACCTGATTAGTTTTGTTTATTTTCAGAGAGGGGCAGAAGCAGAACATGTGCTATATCTACTGTATTATTAAACCAAGAAACTATATGAAGTTAGTGGCTCAGATGTGACATTTGCAGATAAAAGTGGAAAGCCCTGCTATAAATAAATTTGAAATGACTCCCAGAGGAAAAAAGCAACGATCCGTGATGTGTGGTTTTATAGCTGTGAGAGACAAACAAACAAACAAAAAAAAGCCAAACTGTTTTTTTTTTGGTCTTGTCATCAACAACAACAAAAAAAAGGGGTCATCGTCTCTGCCACGTCACAAATGCTAACTGGTTTATAATCTGAACTATGGCTTACAATTTCCCTGCCTTTGTTTATGGGCCTTCCCAGACAGCAGGCTAACTTTTCAGCTATTTATTTTATGAATCTCTAAAATAGTTGAAGAATTTACAGGAGTTTGCCGACCACAGCTTGCAGCCATTGTCTGCAGCAACAAAAATACAAAATACTGGTGGCAAATAATTATGTCTCTGTTACTGTTATTGGGTGCACAGTTCTGAATAATTCTGGATTTAAAGATGAATGACAAATCTGTATCTAGAACAGATCTGAATGCACGTAACAGCTTCTTTGCTCATATTATGCAGTTCCTAAGCACTTAATTTTTTCCACCAGTGAGAAGCACCAGGTGCACAGAAAGCCATGATTTTTGCCAAGTGGCAGGGTGAGATCCTTTCCTATGCACCTGTGTAGCAGGATCCTCTTTGTAGACTGCTGTGTCTTTCACAGAGCTGTTCTGTCACTCGTATCTAGCAGAGCATTGTTTTAATAATAAAATGTATAAAGCTTACTACTTCACAGAATATTAACAACTTCTACTGTCCTTGAAGCCTAACCAAGAACCTGACATTCCCTGTACTACCCCAGTGCCACTTGCCAGATCCCTCAGCCCCTCCGAGCTGAACTGCAGATGTCCTTTATCTCTTTCCTAGAAGAGAGGAGTATGTGGAGGAAGGTTTTGTCATTAGGTACTCTGGCACTTAGCGCTGCAGGTGATCAGTTGTGTCTATTCTGCTTTGTGAGAATGAATGAAAAATGCTCTGAAGTGCTGAGATGTGTTCCATCAGTCTACACTTCAAGGTCTACTCTTGTTTCTGTGTCATCTCTGACTTCAAAGGTACCTGCCCTTTGGCTTTTAAGTTGAGCTGTTACTACTGGGACCCCTTTGGATTGCCTGAGGCTATCAGATGTCCAAGTAGCCATAACAGAAATAATATTTACTTTCATATGGTAAACAGTTCCTTTTTGATTGCTACAAATATGTAAGACAGGTACTGGGGGGAAAGAACTGTTCATACTTTTTTTTCAGGTTGTATTCAACATCCCCAATCCTTGCATTTGTGATTTTCAGAATTAATGATGCTTGTGGCTTTTGGAACAGGATACGGCAACGGGGATTCACACACAAAGGATGCACACTTTTTCAGTCCTTATCAAGTCTAGCTGCCCCGATGTTGTTCTGGTTGGGTTCCTTTTTAAGTTCCTTTTAAATAGGAAAGGATATTTTCTGGAAGGAGGATGTAGCAAGTGGAAAACTCATCTGTGTTTCTCTTAAAACCTGAGTTCCTTTCGTGCTCACAATGTGGTGTTGCAGGCAGTTCACACTTGAAGGAAAAGCGCTGTGCAAAGTGGTTTGAATTGGCGTTTAGTTCCCCAGGCCCTTCTTCCTCCTCATCTCTGGGCTTTGTTGTTCTGTTACCATTAAACAAGAGTAAGTGTGTACTGCGCAGAAGTTTGGAGTAACTTGAAGGGCAACAGTGCATCACTTCAGAAACAGGGATCAATGTTACCCTATTATTCTCCTCTTTTGTTTCATGTATCCAGTCCTTCCTATTAAAAAGTTGAGCCCAATTGATGTCCCTTTTGTGCTGAAATTTAAAGCCCTGAATGAGATTATGCACTGATGCTTGAAAAAATGTCATTCCCTTCACTTTTTTTTTTCAGCTTGGAGTTACTCTTGTGAGGGATGTATTGCAGGTGCCTGCAGGATGTACCTTGTTTCAGGGCTCCTGGGCTATTAGGTTAATTTTCAGAAGAAAGCATTCATTGCTTTCTTTCCTTGCTTTGGAATTTAGTAATCTCCAAAATGCCTTTCTTCAGAAAGTCTACCTTGTTCTTTCTTTCACAAAGTAACTTACTGAAGCTATTTCTAACTTTTCTTTCTAGAAGAAAAGAGAATGTCTTTACTTTTGAGTACACAGAATAGATTACTATGATTTGGAGCTATTAAATATGCAGATTAGTAGTGCTCAGTATAAGAAAGCTGCAAGTGAAGTCTAACAGCTTGCTTTGGATTTTTATAATGCAATTATAAAATCTTCAGAAAAAGCTTCTTTCTGTGGGATAATGTAAGTAACTGCGCTGTACAAAATGTTTTATATATCTGCTTTTCCTAAATAATAAATTTCAGTGAACTTAGTATAGGTCAGCCCTCTATCCCAGCTGCTGTAGAAGTGCTGCATGGAGTGTTTCTAATAACAATCAGACCTGAGTAGTTCATCTTGGGTTTATTCATAGGTAATAATATTTGAAATGAAACAAAACTGCTCTGTGCTAAGTATCTAAGATTATTGTACTGAAGTTTTAAGGCCTAGAATTTCTTAAAATATACATATAAATAAATAAATGGAGGATTCTGTCAGTTAAGGATATGCGAATGTGTAAATAAATCAAGCTGAGAAACATCTTAAAGTACCCGAATGTTCTGAGACCTGATGTTGCTCCTTTGTGCACCTGTCACGTCCCTCAGCTTGTCACAGCACAGTCTCAGCTCTGACCTATGCCCTGCCAGGGAGCAGTAAACAATTGTGCCAGCAATTAAAGGAAGCAATCTAAGGAAGGGGGTCTGTAGTTTGGGTTGGATAAGCTGCAGGAAACATGAATCCTAGAAGTCAGGGGAGAGGTTTGCATGGACCCATGGCTCCCATGAAGATTGATTTATAGGCTACTTTTATGTAAAACAGATCCGTTTGCTGCATTATTTTCAAAAGCACCTTCACTGTGTTGGCTCTTGGAGCAGCTTTTCACTGTAGTTTACTTCACCTTCTTTTGTACTCATTGTGTGAGACAAATGGACTCAAACAGGAGCAAAGAGAACAAACTTAGTCCAAGGCAGCTACAGTGCTGGGTGCCAACTGGATACCATTATTTTGCAGGCCATACCAAATAGCAGTCTTAGAGATTGCAGTGAAGCTGAAACTAAGAGGTTTGTAAGGCAATGCTTTTGCTTTTTTAGTCTTGCTGAACGTGATCCAGCATCTTCTACATGTTAAATGACCATATAAATCTTGAGTCTCTTAACCCCAAAAGTAGAGGGAAAACATTGTCTTTTGCTTAGAGAGCAAAGGAGAATTGTGTAAGATAAACAGACATGTTTGTCTAGGAACACATGCGAGAATCAGGAGAATTGATAGCTTGGGCTATTTTTTGTTTACTGAGAATTGTTCAGTTGTTCACCTCACTTGTCGTGCTTACCTGAGGAACAGCAATGTGTTCTGACATTTGTCCTTGCAGTTACGTATGTTGATGTTAACAGTTTTAGTGCAGTTAAGCCCATCTGTAACTGTTAATAACAGTTTTAAAAAAGGCAATTTCTGTCAATAAATAAACCTTCGCAGAGTGAAAGTGAAGTTACCTTTGTAATTCCTTTGTGCTTATTTTTCTCTAAATTTGCCACTGCTGAGAGCTCTTGCTGTACAATATTGCGCTTTCATAATCTGATCGGTAGGTGAAACTGCAAAACACTTCTATATATGGAGCTTAATTCATCTATGTGACTTTATTATTGCTGTGCTATTTTATTCCCAACGAATATGTTGATGTATGTTTGCTGACGGTATTTTGTTCACCCTGCTTTCTTTCAGCAATGTGATAAGTCCTGCTTTCTTCCACAGCAATTTTTATTGCTGTCAAATTATTTACTATCCAGTGTTGCTATTTGAAGATGTAGTTAATAATTAACATGAAAGCAGATCATTTTATGAAAGGGTTTTTTTGGATGACTTCTTAAAATCCTAGGAGAGGTTGAAAATGCCATTATGACTCATAAGGATTTGTTGGAAATAACACTGTACTCTAAGGTGATCTGCCTCTGGTTTAAATTGCCTGCTAGGTTTAAGATAAGCCAGTGATAGCAATGTCTTGGCTCACAGGAGTTGACTCAGATTTATTAATAATATTCACTCATTAATTCAATGTAACACTGTGCCTGTAATTCCAGATCGTAGAATAAGGTTTTGTATACAGTTGCACAGAATTAAAATGCTATGCATTTGCCTTAATTTCCATTGAGAATTAGGATCAAGATCAAGGACTTTGTGTAGGGCAGTATGTTTTCTTATGTTCATATGCAGACAACTCTCAATTCATTGAAGAGATTCAGACATTTAGCCCTTATTCACTTGTTTTGTGCTGTGTAGGTTGAGGTGTTCCTACGGTCCCTTAGGAAATTCTTGGAGACTGATGCTTTCTGCTGACAGATACTTAAGGTTAGATTTCAAGAATACAAAAGGGAAAAACTAGGAGCACCACTATTCTGGGGTTTGCCTGTCAAATAGAAAGGCAAGACTGATTTGTGTTGTTTTGCTCGTAGGCCATCTTGGTGGCTCCCTGGCCTCAGTGTCACAGGTAGTTTTGTTGAGAAAGGGGATGGGCAATTTGGTTCAGAGAAGGTGAAGAGGGGAGGTGAGGGCTTCTAAGGAACGCGTTTCTTTCCTGTACTGGGGTATGTCATGAGACTTCATTGTGCCTTTGTCATCAGAGATGATCTTGATCTCTCAGCTGAAACAGAAAAATACACATATATGTATATACATATACGTATATGTATGATATTTAATTTAATAATAATAAACATATATATATGTAATTTAAACTATTTTTTAGCATCTCTTGAAATAAGAAGAAAATGGTTAAATATCAGATAGCTGCTACCAGTAAGCCACTTGTCTGAAGCCAGCTGATAAGTCTTTCATTAACTCAATGCCTGAATCTACTGAAGAGTAAATAAATTCACAGCCCACAAAGTTACAGGGGAACACTTAACTCTCAGCAGGAATAAAAGTGTCTTTAATCTAAACAAGCAATGCGATTTTTTTAGGACCTTGTGTAGTAAAAAAGCTACATTCCAAGCTGAGGAAGCTCTACACTAATCACAAACTGTGGTTCCTTTGCACATTGTGAAAATGTCTTGGGAAAATACTGGGTAAGTGCATCACTGAGTGTATTCAAATCCTTGTCATGCTATAGATTGAGTCAATCAGGGGATCCTGATCTTTAAGTTCTGGGAAGATTTCTGCTTTTGTGGAGTATAGTTGGGCATGTTTTCTACCACAGCTTTTTAAGCAAAGCTCTTCCTCCGTAAGCTGTTACTTTCTTGTTTAGTCTTTATCCTTTCAGACTGCAGCAGAAGCTATGTTTCAGTACCTCTTGACTACACTGTATTTTCAATAAATTAATTCATCTCATCTTTTTATATCCATTAGTGGATACCACCATAAGACAGGGGAAGGGGTCTTCTACCATGACATTATTGCCTAAAGGGAATCGTATGGTTGAAACATGGTATGTGTCTGGGATTCATGTTGTCTCATTGCTGATGTTCAGTGTTCAACCTCTGCCAAGGGAAGCCGTAAAGACATGCACCTCACATGTCTTGAGAAAATACTTCTGCATATGGGAGTCTTGGTGGATGAAAAGCTGGATATGAGCCAGCAGTATGCTCTTACAGCCCAGAAGGCCAACAGTATTGTGGGTTGCATCAACTGAGGGGTGGCCAGCAGAACAAGGGGGGAGGTAGTACCCCCTCTACTCTGCCCTCGTGAGGCCCCATCTGGAGTACTGCATCCGGGCCTGGCCTGGACACACAAGAAGGAGGGGGAGCTATTGGAGTGGGTTCAGAGGAGGGCCACAAAAGTGATCAAAGGGCTGGAGCACTTCTCCTATGTGGAAAGGTTGAGGAAGTTGGGTTTGTTTAGCTTGGAGAAAAGAAGTCTCCAGGGACACCTCATTGTGGTCTTCTAGTACTTGATGGGAGCTAACAAGCAGAAGAGGGACTGACTTTTTACATGATCTGATAGTGATAGGACAAGGGGGAATAGCTTTGAACTGAAAGGGGAGATTTAGGTTTGAGTAAAAAAAAAATTTCCTAACATCTGAGGGTGGTGAGGCACTGGCTAGTGCGTGCTGGACTACAGGTAATGATTCAGCTGTTCTACAGCGATGTAGTCTAAGCTGAGATACTCACCTGCACCATGTGCCTCGTATGCTCTCCCCTCTGCATCGCTCAGGCTCCAGCATTACTTGGACACACACATTCACATGCTGATCGTTGCTGCTGTAGATCTGCAGTGAGAATGTTCTAAATATTCATAATGTTATGTATAAGTCTTGCTAGGTGGCTGTGTATTATTAGGAAGCCTGAGGTTTTAAGCATACCATCATCCATTGTTCAGTAAACACAATTACATTGCCCTATCTTTCATCTCTAATGAATCCATGCTAATTGATTAATCGGTGCTGTTGCTTTGCTATGGGATTATCATATAAAGAGCAGCAGTAACAAAACTAGCAATTACTGACACTGTGCACCAAGGGCAGCACAACATAGCTCATCAGAGCAGCCATCCTAGGTATGGAGGAGTGCCTGGCAGGGCCTGGAGTCCCTCGGGCTGCAGCATCAGCCCGAGGGACAGCCTCCAGTTTGTGCATGGCCCTGGGGGCCAGCATGGGACTGTCACCTGGGGTGTGTGTTACAAAATAAGTGCCTCTAAGGAAAGGTGGGCAATGTGGGCACCTCCATCTCTTTGAGGGTTTCATCTCTAGGCTATTGAAATCAAGATGAAGAGTATTCCTACACCATTACAGTGTTTTTATTTGACATTACTGTTTAATTTCCAAAGCAGTGAGGCAAGTTCTCTGATTTTGGATAAAAGGTAACTTCACTGCTCTTAAACTGTGACCAATGCTGAGACAGGTGGGTGGAAGGTAACGGTTTGGTTTTCCTCGCTGATGTAGAATCAACTGTACTTGTGGGCTTCCACAACCAAGTTCATTTCAGGCAACACATTGTACATCTGACTCAGGCAGAGTTAACAGTGAAGTAATAAATGTTTTTTAGTGAAGTCCTGCTTCTAATTTTGAAAACTCGTTTGCTGTTTGAGTTTTGGAAACTCTTCTTATCCACTCCCACTTTACCCTATTGGTGGTAAGAAGGCAGATTTTCATTTGGTTGCTTGATCCACATTTCCTTCCCCTCATCTCTTTTCTCTAAACATCAAATGGGCAACAGCAGCATCATTAAGTGACCTTCTCCCACATATCTGCAATTTTTGTTTGGACTGAGAAAGACAGATAAATTCTATGAGGGTCTTTACTTTAAGGAATAAAGATGTGAATCTAACATGTCATTTGTTGATGTATCTTTTACCTGAAATGCATTCTGTATCAGCCTTTCAGATAGTATTGGTGGCATACTGGTGTGGATAAAGCACAAAGTTTTAATTTGGTAAAGGAGCTACTCTTGTAATTTTTTTTTTTTTTCTTGTATTGAGTATTGTTTTTCCAGAAGTTTGAAGGTAGTAGTTTTATGTGGTGTAAATAGAACCTGATTTCTATTCTGGAAGGAAATGGTGATGTGGAATCGCATTTAAAACTGCCTATATAAGACTTCTATGTTCCTTAAGTAATGCTTTGATGAAGAAATTATCGCAATATATTGTATGGTGGTTGCTGAGGTTTTCTCATTTACTTTTAAAGAGGGGTGCAAGGAGTTCCTCTTAGCAGAAATGAGAGGATTCAAAATACGGGGTTATGGTGGTTAAATCTAAAAGGGATCTGTCAATTAAGATCTTCAGAGGCTTGAAACAGTGTGTCAGGCTAGGCAGGATAATGCAGTGTTCTCTTGGTGTAGGGAAAATTTGGTGGATTTTCTTGCAGCAATGTGAATTTCTTTCCCATTTTTTGCAGTATGAATTGCACGGCAGTTTCCAACCAAGAGAAGGGATTAATGTTCATTTGTAGTGCTAATGACGTGCACTTTTAAAATGATGTTTGTTGCCATGGGAATGCTCCCAGATAGTTTGTGTAGTAGCTCAAATGTCCAAAGGTTGTGCCCTTTCTTTGAATACAAATTCTATTTCCAAGTGGGTGATACGGAAGAAATTATGAGTTTTAGTTTAGTTTGGAAACACCTGCTTCTTCACTGCCTTGCATTGCTGGTAGCACTGCTAAATGTTCCATGTAAAAAAAAAAAACCAACACCCACAATAGATTTCTGTAATAAATTTAGCACTTGTTTCTTAAAAATAAGTGAAGAGGTAAATAACATATTAGTATTTTATCATTACACTAGTAGAATCTCATGGTTTATCTATGTGATCGCTAACAACTGAGGACAAGAGAGAGTCCCTGTGCTTTAGGTCAGCCAAAATCTTTTAAAATGTTTTTAGTATGGATGAGCTCAAATTAATAATCTTGCTGAGACACAAATAATAACCCAGTTCAAGCATGCTGACCTGCTCATGCTGCTCTGTAGTTTCTAGTTGGCTTGCAGTGCAGGCAGAGGTCTTTCTCAGGTCTTCAAAAGACTGTGTAGATACACTCAGAAACAGAAAAAGGATGTTTACATCTGTAAAACTGTCTGCCTGATTTAGCTGTTACTTGGTTTTATTAACATAGTTTTAGTAAGGAAAAACATCTACCTTGACCTTAACTTTCTACATGTACTGGTAAACTGATTCCTATCTGATATTGGACAGACGCTGGCACGTTCTCTTTGAAGAGAGTAGATGTTCATTTTCTAAGGTATTGTAGACCCCATAGAATTCTTACAAGTTTCAGGCATGAAAAGCCCTGTAGAAACATACAGTAGCATATATTTGAATGCCCGCACAAGCAAAAACAAAGCATTGAGATAAATGGGAAAGAGGGCTAATAAATACATAGTCTGTTGTAAAGGTTGTAGTGGTTATGACTGGCTGCTTACCTTTGTCCATTCAGTACTTACTCCAGTACTGGCAGCTTCTGAATGTTGTGAACACCTTTTTTTTTTTTTCCCCCCTCTTGAAAAAGATTTTTTACTTCAAGAATTGGTTCTTTGCCAGTAGTGGTGCTAAATCTAAATGTTTATCAATATATTATCAGTGCTTCTAACAGCTGCTTTATGCTCCTTTGGAAAATATATTGCTCGCACCTTGCCCTGGAAATTCTTAAAATGTTGGGCTTAAGTCCAGACTTTTATGTGCAGGAAAACTGCTTCTGAAGACTTTAAATAAGAACCGCCACAGTTTTCTTTTCCTCTGGGCCTTTCGCAAGGGGAAGTTCATATGCGGGCACTCTCGCTGCACCTCTTCCTTCCCTTCAGCCATGCAAAGCAACAGCCAGCAAAGGTGAGAACTCTGCTGCTGTTACAGCTAGTGGACATTTTCCTAGAGATGTTTTTTCATCTGAGGACACTTGGAAGTTTTCATGACCAAAATCATGTGCGACAGTTATGATCCAGGCCTGAAACTATCCTTGCTGTTTTTAAAACGAGAACTTACTCTTCATCAAGGAGTTGAGGAAATTGAGTGCTGTAGTTTCAGGTTGCATTTTTAATGGTTAAGGCTGGAAACAAATGGGGACTGTGGGGGTTAGGGAAGGCATTTTCGAGGTTGATTTTGGCAATAAATATTTTACATTGTGAAATCAAGCAGTTCCAGAAGAGCTGATTGGGAGTTAAGAGCAGTTGCTCTCTTGCTTTGGTTGATGCTGAGTCCTGTGCTCTCTGGGAGCTGTGTGAGATATCGAGAATATTTTGCTGAGATACAAGGCAGTGACTTCAATGTACTCACTGAATTTGGACCAGAGATCTACCAGGGGGGTAGAGCACATTGCTTCCTGTGCTTAGCATTAAGAGGTTCTCTTCCCTCAGTTTCTAGGTGTGAGGGAGGCCTGCTTACTATTCTGAATTTGTGCTCACGCTGTTTTGACGACAGTGGTGTTGTCCATCGCTCTGAGGCATAAGCAATCATTTTGAAATGTCCACATGTTCTTATGTTGTTCTTGTTCCACTTTTCATGACAATACCAAGTGTATCACTTGATCGGTGTGTACGGTACGGTTGTTCCTAATCTGCTCCAGTCTGAGGTCACGCAAAGTAGGGGGACCTGCCAGCAAAAGTAAGTTGGCCTCAGCCAGTTGGAGTTAGCACTGAAGAATGCTGATAAGCGTGCAGTCTACCAGCATAACTCAGCCATGAGGGTAACCCTCAGATGACAGTTGGTAGCAAACAATTCAGGGAAATAAATTTCAGTCCACTCCTGACTGATTCCCAAGAGCATGTCTATTTATGCCCTTGGCTTAAAAAATCTTTTTAAGTGCCAAGATCAGCTCACTGTGACGTTCAAGGCATCCAGTGGTAGTTGAGAGGGGAAAATGTCACTGTTATGGTTCCTCAAACTGTCATGTAATTGCTGAAAGCCAAACTGCGTTACGTCTTGTCTTTGCATTGTGCTAATTAAGCATGAATACACTTGCATATCGTGTTAAAAATATCTGAAGATGTACAGCTATTCTTATTTTGAAAAATACCTTTCAACAGTTGAGTAGAATACTTTTCAGTTGACAACGCTGAAGGAAGTTGTATGATTCTTATGCTCATATTTGTTGCCTGCCTAAAAATCGTCTTTAGCAAATGATTAATTGCATTTGTAAATACTGCACAATTGCATCAATTATCCATTTCAAACTAAAGGTTATACCTTTAAATTGTAGCACCTCCTAGTAAGTAAGGAATATTTACAAAAATGCTGATTTTTTTTTTTTTTAAAGCTAAAAATAGTGCAGTGGCTTTGTAAAAACTCATTCTGGTTGTCAGAAATGTTCACGTGATCCTGAAAGTGCTGCTAAAAATGTTCAGTTTTTAAATACAGTAAGATGTATAAGATGTGTGTTGTGGGAGCAATGTATGAGACACTTCCTGCATTTGTAAGCAAGCATCCCTGTCATCCCCCGGTTTCCTTGCAGCCGGCGGTTTGTGGGGCTGACCTCCTGCTGGCCCTCCTGGAGGGAGGTGCAGGCTGTGCGCCCTGACCCACCGGGTCTGCCTGGCCTCCCTTTGTGTCGGGGGTGGGCAGCTGTCAGCTGGCCTCAGTCCTACAGCAGCCTCACTTTTAACTTGGCCATTAAAATAAAGTTGCACGTTAAAATGTTTTCCTTTGGGATATGCCACACTTTGAGTGGTGGCCATGTGCAATTCTTATTAATAGATCTTATTTATTTCCTTCAAGCATATGGTTAGTGTTTGATGACTGCTTTATGCTGCAAGAATACCCCTCTCTCAGGATGGTCTCTGGTTGTTTACACGGAGTTCTTCCTCTGAACTTCCCATCTACTTCTGAGGTTTGTCTCATGCTGGTTATTGTGTAATAAGAAAAGAAATTGAAGAGGGGGTGTGGGTTTTTTTGTTTGTTTTTTGCTACATACCTTTTTAAAAAGTGATGTATCTGCAGTTTTATACTACCTCCAAACCTGCTGCTTGTCCTGAGAATAGCAGTGGGAGTCTATTAGGGAGAATCGAGGTGATTAATGGTCCTTCTGTGCTTACTGGCTGTTTCCAGTGTTCGGCTGTGTTGGGCTGGGCATTGTGGTGTACCCTTGATTGCATATGCAAAATATTGCTGTAAGACAACTGAAAGACAATGGAAAACTACACTGTGACCAGAGTAGAGCTGGGAAACTGCTGTTGTGCTGAGATTTTAAAACATGGAAATGTGTGGTTTCTCAGTTGTGACAATAGCCAGGAAGTGAAGCAGTGGCCGGGCACAGTGTGGACTGGTGGCTCTCAGCTCATTTTGTCCATCCCTTCTTCTGAAAGCTGTACTTTCTCCTCTCTGTCCAAAAGTGCCACTCTCACTTTCTTGAAGCTGGTAGATTCCAACGAGTTCATATAAAAACTACTGAATGGAGCATTTTCAAAGATGAAATAAATAAAATAAGCAGGGGAGCACTTTGAATATAATCTAACCTTGGTAAGACACGTGACTGATTCCAGCATATTTGATGTTCAGGCTGATATCTGCCTGTGATGACTGTTACATCAGGAACACAGTGCATGTCCACAGCGTAGAAGTTGTTGCTGTTGTGTGTGGTTGCTCTTACTGCTACACATACACGTTCACCTAATTCAAGAATATGCGAACTTTCCAACCTATGTAGTTGTTGGCAGAGAGCTGTTCTCTCATGCGATCTTGCTCTTCTGTTTCAGTTCTAATTTGAAAAACATGCTTTTTGCAGCACTAAGAAAAATTGCTTAATTAAAATTACACCTGTGTAAATAAATTTTAAAAAAATAATAATTTCACTGTTATCAGATGCATCTGCCTTCTTGCCTATTGTTTTTGCTGCAGTATTTTGCATTTATTCCTATTTCCTAACTGAAAACTGCAATCCTGTTATATTACACAGGTAGCTGAATTTAAGTGGAGTTTTGGGAGTTGATGTCGTTAATTCTGCTACTATTGAAAAACCAACAACTGGTCTTTGTTAAACAATAAAGACCGAGAATTTGTGTGTATTGGATCATTGTCTTCTAACAGTGCTTTTACTTGTGCATCATTGGCTTGCTGTCTTTCAGCTGGTTGGGCAGGAGAAGATCTGTTTAAATTTACTGTGGCTTTAATGAAATGCTGAAGTATGAAAGGAATTTGTCCATTTGTAGTGTGTGACTGGAGCTCTAATGTCGCTCTTGGAGAGTTCTGTAATGAATCACTATTATGATTCATGTTTCGTCGATCGTTTAAGACTTGAAATTTATTTGGCTGTGTTTACTGATTTTTAGCATGCCATGATCTGTAATATGTGAGCACTTACCTTCAAATCAAAGCAGGAAGCTGTGTCGCTGAACACTCTCCATGGTATTTCTGACGTCTGTAAACACTGAAGTCCAGCTCAGGAGTGGATAACTTCTCTTCTCTTGTAGAAGCGTTTACCCTTGAATGGAGTTTTAAAAAGCTGTAGTTGAAGCTATGGGCTCCAAATTCTGAATTCATTGCTGAAGTTTTACCTGGAGGTGTGGGGCTGTCGGGCACCTCACAAAGCTGGACCATTTTTTCTGACACAGGAATGAACGTGCCCTGAACATTCCTGACATGTTTTTAAATCTATCCTTGAAGATCGCTACTAGAGATCTGATACCTCTAATATCTGTAATAACTTTTTTTTCAGCTTCCTGACATCTTTTGCTTCTTCTACCTTTAGTAGAAAAGAGAATAGTTGCCATCTTTGTGTGAGAACCTTTTGCTTATCTAGCAGTGTCACAGTCAACTTTGTACTGTGTGACTAAATAAATCTAATTCCAAGAATGGCATTAGACTTGTTGATCAAAAATGGTCCCTTGTGGCTTAAAAACTGAATCAGTCAACAGAAACGTGAGATGAGATCATGTTCTACTATCTGTATTTGTCACTACTGTGAAATCTCAGTTCCTCAAGAAAGAGGGGAAGGAGGACAAGTATGGATGTAACCTCACTGCAGCAAAAATAAAAAATAACAGTAACCCCAAAGCTGAAAGACAGAAAAGTAATGTAGCATACACAGACTTGAACAGACTGCAAGTGAAGCTTTAAATAGCAAAACTGTTTGGAGCCATGAGAAGCAAGTTCTCGGTCATGCATTGAGCAGTGCTGTGTTGCAGCCAATGTCTGGAAGAAAGAAAAGGGGCAAGTTAATTCACCACCCAAAAATCTGCTCATGGTTTGGCTATTTTCAGACTTCTAAAATGAAGACCCTTTTGCAGCACCAGTGTTTTTTCTGGTTAGCTAAAAAAAGGTTAACTTTGGGAGCTCTCTGGTTAATGAGAGTTGTCTCCTTCTAACATCTGTTGCTACCAAGGCTCTATCTTTTTTCAAAATGAAGTCAGTGCATGAAAGCTGTGTGTCAGATTTCTGTTGCTAACTTGCTGCTTGAGGTTGAGTTCCTGATTTATGGGGTTAGTGTGGAATATGCTTCATACAACAAAAACTGCTCATTGACACGTGGTTCTACTGTGAAGGGGGATTGGAAGAGAGAGCATAGACTCAGTACGTGTTTCTTCAAATAGTTTTTTCATTAGTGACAGACGTTGCTTTCAGTGAGCTGTATTGGCTTTGCAGTGGAAGCCAAATCTGTTGGCTTGTGCTCCAATTAACATGCAAAAAGAACTGCTGCCAGTTCATAATAGGTCCAAAAACTTGGTGGTGGGTGATCAAAGGGGAATAGGGGATTGGGTGGAACCAGCTTGATTTATCTTCCAAAAGTTTGCTTAGAAGGCTCATTGTGGTTCTTTTCTAAAGCACAAAGCAGCCCCCTCACCCCTACAGCTCTCTTGCTACTTATTTAGCTGAAAATAAGTTCCTCAAATCTTGGGGGGAATGAAAATGGCAAACCTGGAAAAAGCCATCTTTATGGGTAGAGCCATCTTTTTGAGGAAAAAATGAAAGCTTTAATATACACTGTAAAACTTTTGTTGAAAACTAAACTGCCTATCTAGTTGATTTTGTTCTTTGGAATTAATTTATAGCATTGCTACTCTTTGCCTTGAGACAACCTGATTTGGCAAGTATATACAGTGAAAACCTGTACTGCTGCAGCAACAAAAAAAAAATGATGATTAACTTTTGGCTTTATCTAGTTAAGATCAAGCTTTGAATTGAATTCCCTTAGTGCGTTGACAGCTGAAGATTTATGTCTTCCAGCTATATCCCTGTTGCAGAGTTGGCAGAAGTGACCTCTCCAAAAAAGGTCTTTGTTACAGATTTTGCTCTGTTTACATTATTGCCATGAAGGCTGCAATGGAATACAGTACATTAAAGCTAATTTATCACCTGCTGACAGTTGTCTTATCTCATTTGTACCTCTTTCCCTTTCCCAGCATGCAAACATAACAAAAATGCAAACATAAAGAATCTAAGGATCAGGAAAAGAAAGTTACTAATTTTAAAGAGTGTTAGCATTAATGTTAGGTCCCTGTGTGCACTGTATTTTTGTGTCTGGCCGAATGATTCCTTAATTTCTTCTTCTATGAAGTTAATGTGAAAATGTCTTTACCATAGTAATGCTACGAAGGAACAGAAAGAGTAACTTGAGGCTTAGGGAATCTATTACAAGCGAGGATGTGGCTCAGAGTTAAAAAGAATTCAGGATGAACTAACTGGCAGTGAAGAAGCAGTATTGGGAACTGTTCAACCTTTGTGGAACTTATGATGTCCTTTGCTCTTCAGCTTGAATTATCCCCTGTCCTGTAGACCTTTGGGCTCTCCACAGCGCTTTCAATCTGTTCTCCCCTCTCTGCGCTGGCTATGGCATCCTAAAGCAAGAAGTATGGAGCAGCTTTTTGAAGAAAGGTGCCCAAGCGTACCACAGCCTGCCCTGTTTAAGTCCAGATAGCTAGTTTGTTCCATCACTCTGTCTCTTTGTAGTGGTTTAAGAGATTCTGAATCTCCCATTAGGTTGTATGAAGATAGAAGGTAGAGAAGCTAATGATTATACTGGACCTTGACAGATCTTAATTCCTCTCTCTTCCCTCAGATAGTGGGGTGGGCCTTCAATTGTATTTAAACCAACATGTCTGTGAAAGTTTTGTGGGATGCTGGAGTAAGCAGTGGGGCTGTTTCTCTGAGTGTTGTTTGTATACTCCGTAAATAATGGGTCTTTCAGTTCTCACCCTCAGTGAGGTGAATAAATAGTAGCTTGCTTTCTCTTCCAAGTACTGACTCAAAATTACAAACACAGCAAGTCTTTTATATGCATATGCATGCGTTTAGTTTCAAAATGTGTTTTGAAATCTCTCAACAGGGTGCTTCCCAGGTATCCTTTGAGGATGGGGAGATGAACCTTGCAGGACCTACAGAACTGTTGTCATCTCAGAGGGCCCGTCTTCCTGTAAGGTAGGAACATCTGCAATGCTGACTTGAGCGTGCTTTATCTATATGCAAGACAAAACTGACTTCTCGTTCTGACCACACCTGCTTTGTACTCATATTTAAGAGAAGGCTATGGGGAGACCTCATTGCAGCTTTCCAGTACTTGAAGAGGGCTTATAAGCAGGAAGAGGGGGTGACTTTTTTACACGATCTGATAGTGATAGGACAAGGGGGAATGGCATTAAACTAAAACAGGGAAATGTGGGTTAGGTGTTAGGGAAAATATTTTTTTACTCCAAGGGTGGTGAGGCATGGGAACAGGTTGTCAGAGATGCTGTGGATGCTCCATTCCTGGAGGCGTTTCAAGCTGTACCAAAATACACCCTGCTATGTATCCTATGGGCCCGAGCGGAGGATATTCAGATTTCTCAAAATACTGCTTTGCTTGCCGACATGAGGAATGATAGGATTTTTTCAACCTAAGACTTGTTAACTGTCTTCAAGTATTTGTAAGATATTCAAACTTCTAGAAACAGTGAGCTTAGGAGGATTTCAGAGAACGTTATTTTGTTTAAAAGATGAATAAATGTACCTGTCATTTCTGTAAAATTTACTGGAATTTCGAATGTTAAACAGCATAAATTCTAAAGCAGCGATTTTGGTTCATCGCAGCTTTTTCTGTAGAGAAATGAAGAGTTTTTTAATACTGTTTTTCCAGAAGTATTTTTTAGTAGGAATTGTTTTATGAAGAGAAAATAATGAAACACTAGAAGCTATCTATTCATCTTACAGGTATCTTAATTGGACTGAATTTTCCTAATGATCTGTTTTAGAAGCTCTTATTAATAAAATAATGAAATTTTACTTCCACAAAAATGTACCTAACATCTTAATATCCAAATTGGTGTGGGTTTTGGTGGGGTTTTGGTGGTTTGTTGTTGTTGTTGGTTTGTTGTTATTGGTTTTGTTTTGTTTTGTTTTTTGACATTGTTCTTTCTGGAAAAAAATAATTCTAATTTGCGGAGATGTCTGACTTGTTATGTTTTGAATGTTGAAGGGCCATGAGGAATTACCAAGTCATGATACGGTAAACCTTTATTTAAATAAGTCATGTTATGTTTAATGATGTTAATGAAACTAATATTTCAGCCTTAGGGCTGCTTCATGCTACGGAAGAGAAGAAAACTACTATTGTCCCCGCTGCTTTTACCAGAAAGTATTCCTTCCTGCCATGGAGTTTGATCATTATGACCTATAGCACTTAAATAAAACAGCAGCTAGTCACCAAAGAAATTATCTGAGACTTCTGGTCAGAGCAGCAGTCTGACTGAGGTCAGCATCCCTTCTCTAGCTGTAGCTAATGATGGGTATTTCAGAGGTAAGGAAAATAAAGAGCCTCAAGATTAATATTTTATGATTGTGAAACCCAGTCGGTTGAAGAGAAAGGCTTCAGACCTGGATTGTTTTATAATCCTCTCTCGAGTAGGAAAACTGTTCCATTTGAAGGAAGTTTAGTTAATTGCTTTAGATAGGTAAAATTAGAAAGTTGCACGCGGGGTAAATGAAATGAGTGGTGGTGTGGAGGACTTCTAATTCCTCTATGTAGAAGCTAATAGGAAGAAATTTTGTTTGTTTGAATTCTCTATGAAACATTTAACTGTGGAAGTACTGGGAACTTTTTCAGGGCTGTATCCCCCAGGAGTCTGAACAATTTAATTACATCTTCTAAGAGCTGAATTTCACTGAAGGAGAGGCTTGAAACATCATGTCATTGGCAATTTTTGGTGGAATGTATAAAGACAGAAGTCATGACAATCCTCTTGTAATTTCTTATGCTGGTTATTTTGTATTTGCTAGTAAAGATGATGCTCAGAATAAGAGTAGCTAAGCTAATACAGTCAGTTTATAAAATATGCTATTTTTCCTTGTTTCTCATCATGTTCTGAATGAGGGCTGAAAAATATTTAAGGTAACAGTAGGGTCTCAGTGTTCTACAGACATCAAAGACAAATGTGTTGCAGCCCGTAACATTCAGTCCTGTAGTACACTGTACATAGAAATACTGTTTCTGAAACCTTGCTTCTCTTTTCTTAATAAAAATGACTGTGTTAAGGAAGAGGAAACATTAATCTGCTTGGAAGTGAATGTTTAGCTTAATAGCAGTGGATTAGCTGGAACTCTGAGAGTAATGTATGCATTGATAATTCATTACTTGTTTTCATTAAGTTCTATTTTACTGTCTTGCCGCTTTTCAGCAGAGGTCAGGCTTAGTTCCTTGGTTTAAGTTCTGTAGGTACATAATTAAAGTGTAACAGCAATGTTTCTTCCTTCTCTATATTTTCCTTTTTTTAAACCACTTTCTGTGTCTTGTGGTAGTCTAACAACACAGAAGTGCAACAACTTGGAAAAAAAAAAAAAAAAAGGAGAGAAAAACCTGGTGCCTGCAGGCTGTCTGGTTTGTCTCTAAATTTTTAGACAGTTGTGAGAATTAACACATTTTGGATACGAAATGATGATCGATTGCCACTTCGAACCTGAAACTGGAAGATTACAATGTTACTTCATAGTAAATATTTTAACTTTTTGCTAATTTATTTATTTCTGTGTACAATGGAGCAACTAAAAAGTGCTTCTCAGAGGCAAGTGGGCAACTTCCTGGGCCATGCTAAGCCCTGTACATTCAGTGGCTTTCTCCTCTCCTTGCAGGGTGCTCTCCACCACCTCTTGGATATTGCTCAGATTTTCATCTATACTTGAGTGATTTCACACTAGCATCTCCAGCTCCAGTTTCTTCTTTACTGATTCTAAGTAATTTTCATCAGAACTTCTAGCATCTGGTTTATAAGGGGGAAGAGAAGATGAAAAAGGAGTAGCAAGTTGGAGGAGAATGTGCATTCAGATGGCTATGTTGGGCTGGCTTCTCTAAAAGGATGGGTACAGATCATTACCATCAGCAACTGTCTGTTAATGTGTAAAAGAAGTACATGGATAGAATCATCACCCTCCTTATCAGGCTAAATCTGTGTGATTTGTCTTTAAAATCACATCTACTAAATTGCTATCACCCACAGACTATGCTCCCTGCCACGTGTGAGTGGCCCCTTTTCCTGGGTGCTCTCCTCCACTGGAATGGCAGAACCCAGTGGGGCTGTAGATACATGTGGAGGATGAGCAGGAAGGAGCAGCTCAGTAACTGCATCTGTGAGCTCTCTGCATCTGAGTGATGTTTTTTTGCCTCTCACTTGGCTCTGGTCAATAAAAATGCCACAAAGCATGATAGGAATGAGCTATGCCTCCCCTCTTTGCAGGGAACACATTGACATCTTGTACTAAGAATTAGTATTTTTTGAATACAGCAGCTTGCTAACTGTAACTTTTCTTAAAAGCATATAAGGAACTCGGTGCTATATTCAAAGCTTGTTGCTTTGTCATCATGAGCCTGAGTTAACTAGTTCAATGCAGATGTTGAATAGGGTTAAAATGGCAGAAGAATATGTCATTGGGATGATAACTATTTATTACTTGCTCATGATGACAAGTTTTGCCCTGTGTTGAAATAACCTTTTTCCAAGGTGCTCCCTTCTATGTGTTGCAAAACAGTTAATCTGTTGTAGGTTGTACGTACTGCATTCTCCAAGGGAAAACCTACCAAGATCCTCCCAGTGTTGGTAATTTAGGAAGGTTAAAGCGATCAAAATCCTGGTTCAAAATTTTTACCTGTGGAGTGAGGTCCCTTTTAGGCACCTACACTTCTAGTGGATGAAATTCATACTTCACTATTACTGGATAGTTTGTAGAGAAGCCTCCAGCTTACAAAGCTTTCCCCATTGTATATGACAAATTGATATCACGTGGTGCAGTGTTCAGTAGAGAGCTGTAATACTTGACAGCAAGGCCACTATCAATGTGAAGATCAGACTGGCCACTGAATATGCAGCGCTCCATTTACATTTTGCTTTCCATGTTCAGAATGGACTGTTGTGCATGCTTTCTGCACCCACATGCATGCACATACATCCTCTCTATCTGCTCAAACTGTGCTCATTAGCATTTTTAGTAACATGCATGGCAGATCTTCCTGCCAAATGTGATAGTCTGTAAAGAATCTGACAGAAATCAATAAACATCAAGCACTGGAGAGTTTACATAGTAAACAATGGTCGCTTCCTTGGGCTTAAAATCAATAGTGTAGCACTGGCTGTGGCCTTGGACTAGGCCAGAAGCACTGCTGAGATGGGGATAGGGGCGGTCTCCTTGCTGAGACCAGAGGCAGCAGGATCAGCGCACCAGCATGCATTTGCAGAAGCTGCAGTATTTTCTGGAGCAGAATCTCTGCTCCCTGGGAATGTGCAGAAGATGCCATGCTGTGTGCCTCACTAACCTGTGAGCTGGTGCTGCTGGCCTCATCCCGAGCCAGCAATTGGGCTCCAGGACTCTGACTTCTGTTAGGTCAGAGCTGCGTTTTCATTTGTTATAGAATGTATATGGGATGGATAGGGGAGATCTGAAATAGGAGCAGATCACAAGAACACTACTAACTTTTGGAAGTTACCTTTTCCTTTTTGGATATCGGTTTGTTTCTTAAATGTGTTGAGTGTTACAATAAATCCATAAATTACCCTCAGGTATCAATATTGCAGCTGCTAACCAAAACCAGAATGCCATTCTGCGTTCTCTCCCACCACTTGCTTTCAGTTTTTTAACATGACTGTTGAACTCAGAGACCCATCACCTTGGGATCCTTCATGCTTGCAGAGCTTCAGAATTGGTACCTGTAGGCTTAAAGCTCATCCTACTCTGCATTTCACTAACTCCTCCTTTTATTGCCCTATTCTCTTGCTAGTGTAGTTTAACCTAAGTCAGCATGGTCAGTATGCTGCTGGAATTAAGCTGTTCTCATGGGCAGATGAAACCAGCTGGAAGATGATCAGCAGGAGAGGATGAGGTCTGATTTTTTCCAAGTCTTTAATCTTTGAAGTTCTTAACCAAGAAAGCCCAACCCCAGCTATCCTACTTTATTATTATTATTTTTTTTTAACAGCCAGGCTTTTGCAGGTATAATATAAAAACAGTATGTTCTCAAAGGTCTATTCATGTTGTTGTAAAGTTTTCAGGTGTAAGTAGGAATTACGCTTGGGAATAAATAGTGTTTTGGAGTTATAGTTTTTTTTTTTTTTCCTTTAAAAACATAAAACACCTCTTTTATATTTGCGTGTAGTGTGCTCTTGTTCTGGGTGTTTAGCACTTTAGTGCATAACTTCTAGGATGTGTGACTGTTTTTAAAAGTCACACACAATCTACCTGCAGGCTACTTGTTTTCAAAAGGAAACCCGTTCTTCATACTGAATAGATTTTGTTAGATTTAAAAATAAACTTGTATGTTGTCTTTGGCTTTAGCTGACTTTTAAATGTAAGTGCACTGATGTGAGATGACAGGTAACCTGTCTATCATAATCACCCTCAGAAAATTCCTGCTCTATTTTACCATTGGTTGGGAAGATGGCTTCCTGGGAGTCCTTGAGCAACACGGGGTTATCTGGGGACAGGCAGGGACTTTTATTTAAAGTCTTCCCAGTACAAATGAAAACCCATTCACTACTGTTGATGATTTTCTGGGCCTGGAGGACTTGTTGCTTAATTCCCTTGGATGTTGTTGATTCTGTACAAGTCTGAAAGATAATACAACTAGCATTTTAATTGTATGTATATATTTGTCTGTTAAGAGAATTGGTGGAAGTAGAAGGCTAAACAGGAAGAATAGTTAACTTTCTATGTTTGTGGTTTTGGGAAGCATCCTGAGTAGACCCTTGCTTTTCTGAACTAGAAAATAAAGGCAGTTCATGACACCAAACCAAAAGAACCTCACGGGAAGGTTTTGTCAGTATTTCCCTGCTTCTTTCATGCAGAGAAGGGAGTATGGGAAAGAAAAATTCAGCAGGTAGCAATATGTGGTAATAATGCCTGTGTTATAGTACAGTGACAGCCTCTTATTTTGGGATCAGTGGTGGATTGTTGTTCAGCATTTGTACATTTCATTTTTATGAAGTACAAATTGATTCCAGTCAGCCTTCTTGGGAGAAAAAATTGCAAAAAAACCCCGAAACTGTATAAGCTACTTTTCTCATTCCGTATTTAGCTGAGCAAGAAAAGAATTACGGTACCAAGGGCAAGTTGTGATTAGTCATCATGCAATGGGAAAAAGCCTTTTAAAATAAAAATATTGTGTTATTAGAAAGCAGAGGCAGAATTTGCTTAAGATCAGTTGCAGTTATTGTCCTTGTTCTTGAGAGATGTACCTTGTACCAGCTGTTTTTATGTAGAATCTCACCCGGTGTGGCTAGGTTGTCACTTTCAGGGTGGTAGGGTAAAGCACCCTTGTAATTGTGCATTTCTGCCCATTCCAGCCTTGAATCCAAAGGCTGTGGGTCAGTGGGATCTGTAAGCGTCCCCCCCAGGAAAACATTGACAGTGGGGTTGGGAGGAGGAAGGACTCAGTGATCTTTCTCCTCTGACAAATGTGCGCTCTGTAGATCTGTCGTGTTTGCAGAAATGTTGGAAGCTTTTCCCTCAGCAGCAGACTGTGCTTGCATTAGACTGACTTGAGCTCAGCACAGTGTGTGAGGTGGTCATTTGATTTGTGTTTACAGAACAGCGAAAACTATAGGATTTGCATGCAGGAGTAAACAGAGCTTTTTATAGCTTGAAAGGATAAGGGTATTCCTAATGTGCAGGAAAATACCCAGTAGCTCTCCCCTAATTCTGAATGTTGGTGGAGTTCAGTATGATTCAGGGGGAGGGAGGTGTTTCAGAGAAAGTAGACTAACACAGAAGGTAGAAATTCCATACTGGAATGTAGGACTTGCCCCTTTCTGATCTTTTTTTGATGTTCTAGCCAATTCAAGTACCTTCCTTTTCAAATTATGATCACCCAGAATAGAACTAAGGTCACTGCAAGGCCAGCAGGATATAATACTTAATAGGAAAAGAAACAGCACCGAGCCATGAACAGCTAAAAAAAAAAATAATTATATTGTGAGAGGTAATACAGAGGTTATTGATAATGGTGCTTGAAGTAGGAAACTTCCTGAAAAAATGAGCTGAGTTGCATTTCTGATTACAGTTTGTGGGGTTTTTTTGTTTGTTTGTTTGTTTTTTGTGTGTGTGTGTGTGGTTTTTTTTGGTATGTCAGTGACACTATGCAATGGAAGGCAGAAAGCAAAGTACTACATAATTCAATTAACTAGCTTATCTGTTTGGTGTCTTTAAAGTGTGATTTTTCCTGTTTATAATGTGCCCACATGGAGAGATTGACTGAAGAGGTTCAAAAGAAACATAAGTTTAAAAAGTTGCTTTTCTCTATACATATAGAATAACCTCTAGTTTTAAATAGAATGAAGATTATTCCAACTTCAAAGCTTATTCTTACAAATTCTAGTTAATTTATTAGGGATTCACTTAAGAAGACATCAAATATTGATGTCGTTTCCTATCAGAGTACCAACTCCTAAACTAAAGAAAAATTAAAGAAATGGTTAGCTATTTTGAATGTCATCCGATTTTCTCTGTACTAGTGAGTTCTGAGCCTAATACTGTTACTATACTTTCACCTATTTGATCAAATCATTTGATTTAGAGCAGAATGTGTTTTTTAAGATAGAAAATTCTGTGAAGTAGCAAATGAGATGTGTTTCTTTGTGCTTTTTATTTTTTTTAGTGAAATGACTAAAACAGTGGAGATTTCTGGGGAAGGTGGACCCTTGGGAATACACGTCGTGCCCTTTTTTTCATCTTTGAGTGGAAGGTAAGATATCGTCTGTGTTGCTCAAGAAGTGTATTAATGAAAAGAATTTCAGTTGCAGTTCTCTTAAACTACCTACTGTATAACCATAAAGAAGAACAAATAGTTAAAAATTGATAATTGAGTCTATGGACCCAGTCTCCCATTACTGAAATGTTTACTAGTCTGTTACATGTGAGACAGTTCCAACTCACTTGTTCGTATTTGTCCTTTCAGTTGCCTCTGGTTTTCATCTATGGATGGTAAGCTAGACTGTAGAAAAAAGAAATTCTAACATGTCAGAGCTGGCTTCGTTTTCTGTTTGTTTTTTATGTTATTTAAGGATTTTGATTCAACTTGAGTTCCCTGCATAGACCCTTCCTTAATGACTTATCAGACAAGAAAATCATTTTTTTTAAGCCACCTTTCAGATTTGGTTGTATAGCATTTATAGAATGTGTACTATAACTGTGAACTTTTCTTTGTCACAATACAATTACTTTAATTATAAATGATTTAACACATTCTCTTGAGATTACAAAAGCCTGTTATAGCAGCATGCTCATATTGATGTACTGTAGTTAAGACTGTGTCAGCATTTTTATTATAACTGTTTTCCAAGCTATGCAACTGGAATGTCATAAATAAATAAATAAACCTAAGTAATTCTGGGATGAAAGAGAGGCTTAGCCAGGGAGTTAATTTGACACTGGCAGTCCTGAACAAGAGATGGGAAATTGCCAGGGCCATAAATGACACCATTTTATAGTAATGTGGCTTGCTTGTAACACAAAGGCAGTTATTACTAAGGTAAAAATTTTCTAATCCTTAAATGTTTCTTTAGTTGTCAACTTTCATGTGGGATGGAGAATGTGAAGGATTAAATTGCCTTGTAAAAGTTTGTGCCTGTAAATGCTTTCCCAGCAACATCCCAGGTTGTTAGTGAGTCCAAATTCATTCAAAATATTTGTTTTCCAAAGGGGAAAGTAAATGACCACCCGCTGCTAGAAAAATGTTGTCACTGTTGCAAGAACAAAGTTGCTCTGCCATGGGGACTGGAGGTCTGAGCCGTGTGCCTGGCTTTGAGGCTGCCTGCTTGTCTTGAGCAAGGCGTTGGTGTTTGTAAACCACCATGAAATGCAGACAGTAGTTCTTTGGTTTAGGCATACCTTGAATGCTGTATTATATATATTTCAAGATTTTTAGGTAGAAAATGTGATGAAATTACATGCTGTTAAAATCAGTAATTATTGCAAGTGTACTGCAGTGAACTATACTGAAGTCTCGGTGTTTTGGGTGCATCTTTTAAAGACCTCCATGATGGAAAAAGTGGAGTCACAGACGTTTTTGAGGATCTCTCAGAACGAGGGAGGTTGTTCTTTTCTTTGGACAGATGACCTACTTGTTTAGACAGTTGTCTTGGAATTGTAATGACCCTTGGCAGAACCATACTGACAACTTTGTAAGAGTGCTGGGTTACTGGAATCACTTACCCATTTTATTTAATCAGGCATGAGACTAGCGTACAAATTTTAACTCATGAAAGATGAGAAAGTACAGAAGAACGTCTTTTATTTCTGTTAATGACGAGGTGCAATTTATGGGGGCACGTCAACCATGACTAACTTGGTCTGGTATTTCAGTTGTAAACAGTTAACTACTAATAAGGTAATGCTGACTTTAGACCTAGTATGCTGCAGAGCAGAGTTTTTCTATGTGTAGTTAAAGCATCTTATTAATTTATGAACTCCTATATAGGAATTAGAAGACCAGTGGAAATATTTTTCTCCTTTCTTCTGCATTTAGATATTGTTAAAAAAGAAAATTAAAATTTAATAGTGCATTAAAACAATACTAAAATTGTGACTGCATGGAATAGGTAATGGAGTAATGATTTTAAGCTGCCTTAGGATGTGTAAATCAAGCTGTTCATTCAGATTCCATAGTGCACACAATAGGTTTCAGACAAGTAGGAAAACCTATAGTGTTATACAGATACAGCATCTAGGCATGATAGGATTAGTGAAGATCATAGCAACCGACTTAATTTGTAATGTCTTTAATTTCCCTGCTTCTTTTGGTTTCTGTCTTAACACAGTTGCATTGAGTTATTTGTTGGCATTTAGTTTTTTGATTGCAGCTGGTTGGAGGTTTGTCATCGGTAGGGCTATGGCCCTTCCCCACCATTTGCCCTTTGAATCCTTTGTTGAAGAATATAACACAGGCTACAGGAGAACCTTGGTGTGTCGGGTCTTTGTTTTCTGTGAGATGTTTCCAAACGTTTTGTTCAGTTGGAACCAAGTTTACATTTAAAGTGTATTTCTTTAGGCATAAATATAAATCTAAAAATCTTTCTAGATCTAACATCAGATGCACAATGAATATTATGTCATTTGAAATAGCTCGCTGCAAATCTTTTGAGTGAAACTGAATAAGACACAGTTATGAATCTGAGAAAAAACACAAGACTTCTGTTTTGTGATGTGAGTGCTGGCAAAGTTGGAAATTGTACATCCATACTTTATGGAGTATGACCTGTACAGACCATCTGTCTGTGCTGATATAGTGTGGCAATTTAGTGAATAAAACTGGTTGATAAAAGATCTTGATGAACATGCAGCTGCTGGACTAGTGGGACATCATACTGGTATCATTGGATATATCTACATTGAGCTGTGTTTGCAATACAGAGATGTTCCAGATAGATCAAGAATAGTTAGCCCTGCCACAGTCTTGCTCCAGCTATGCTTCTTTACTTAACATCTGTGGTACTCTTCAGTTTCCAATTTGCGAGGAACTTAGTAAAACAAACAAACAGACATAGGTTTTGATCTGCAAGGTATGGTTTTGCTGTCATGTATCAAATAGCAGGCTTTGGGAACTGAAAAGTTTTGGAGGCTTTTCAAACACAGAAACTTCTTTTGTTTTACTGTACTGCCAGTTTAGTTTGCTAAAGTCTAGTTAGAACAATACATTTTAAACTGTTTGAGCTTTTCTTTGGACCAATTAATCTTGGTGACAGACCTGTGTTGTATGAAGTACAAATAACTTTTTATCTAGATGTAGAGATCGCAGTGTTTTCTTCCATATATCCAAGTATGACTTACAGGATTTAATGCTTTTTCAAGTTCTAGCATGTAGGATAGCATTAATGTCCAGCGGTTTTTATTGGTGCGTCTTATATTCCCCTGTTAATTGAAGCAAGAATGGAAAATCCTTTCTTTAGGTTAAGCAGTTCATTATGGTCTTCTCTATCTCAAGTCATATCTCAAGTAAAGATTAATATGTATATTTGATTGCTATAAAATAATATCAGCAGAATAAGGATAGATTGTTGTGGTTTCCCCCCCCCCCCCCCTCCATTTAGGATGCTGGGACTTTTTATCCGCGGTATTGAAGAAAATAGTAGATCGAGGCGTGATGGGCTTTTCCATGAAAATGAATGCATTGTGAAGATCAACAATGTGGACCTTACAGATAAAACATTTGCACAGTGAGTGCTGTTTTACTGATATTTTTAGCTAATGGGGATTTTATACAATGCTGAGTTTATTGAAATGATTTGTGCAAATTGATAAATATTTATTTTGGATATAATGACTGTAAAATTGCTGTTTGGCAGAAACTTTATGACTTTATTTCTGAAACCTGAAAAAAAAGGTAGAAATTGAGGACAAGAATTTTCTTGTAGCCTTAGTGAACCTATTCTGCTTACTCAATTTAAATGACTTCAAGGGCTGTTGTTTTTCTTTTTAGTTATCTTCACTTTCTAATTCTTCTATTATTTTCATGTATTTTCTTTGTAATTTGTTCCTCACAAGAACTTTCTTTGTAATTTGTTCCTCACAAGAACTTCAGAATAAATCAACATTGCAGGATATTTTTCACTGTTCTTCTGCAAAGGAGATGAGATTTTTCTGCTGCTGTATCTTTTTCAGCATTTAGGTTTGTAGAAATGCTTGTACTGTCGAGCTGATTAGTTGAGGTTTATGGTCAAGTCTCACCTTTTATGACTTTTATTGAAAGTCTGTTGACATTTACTAATCATCTCAAATTACTTTAAGTAACAGGTTGCTTTGATTGGCTATGAATTAGTGACGTTGTTGCAAGAAAGAATAGCCTCTCAAATTTCAGATATTTGCTATAGTAATTAAATAGTAATTTGTTTTTTATCTTCTAATCCATATGTTTAGACAGCTGAATGTTTATGATATAACAAAAATCTATGGGGATCTCAAACGAGTTGAGGCTTAACTTTCAGAACAGTAAGCCGAACATTCAAGGTATCTAGACTAAAATCAAATATGTAATATTGTTTTTCAGGATAAGTATTTGCAAAATAGGCTTTGATAAAACTAGCGTAGTTGGTAGTAGATATTAACATGTTTCCGTGGCTTTGCTTTTTTTTTTTTCCTCCTGACAGGTTTTCCAGATAACTGCTTTCTGAATGATTGGTGGTAAAAACATCCTGATGTAATACTGTACATGCTATTCTCTTACAGCCAAGATGGAGAATTCCTGCTTAAGTTGCTGTGATTCTCAAAATTTAAATGTGAAAACATGATTGCTTCACCTGTGCAGTTCTGTAGTGAAGATGTATACTTCATAAATGAGGCTGCCTGAACAAAATCTCAAAAATCTCATTTCAAAATTGCGTATTTGTTTACATACTTGTCTTCTTTGTATTCTCTTTAGAATTTAACTAGTTTACCAAAGACTTTCAAAGCATGAAAGATGTATGCGGATCTGAAAACTGTGTTTTTCCATAAGGTTACTCTATTTTGGGACACTTGGAAATAGTGCAGCAAAGTTTCCAATTCTCTGCCACGTTACCTTTCAAAATGAGAAATGCAGGACACTCTCTTTCTCCAAGTTTGTGAAAGGCTGTGGGAGTTGGAGGGGTTATTTACATGAACAGAGAAACCAGTTGTCTTAGGCAATCTTTGTCATCAGGAGAGAAGAAGTGACTAAAAGTCCGATCAGTCACCCTCCTGAGGAGCCATATGTTTTAATTAAAAGTAGTCTGGTTGGCAGTGGTCTTAGGTCAGAGATAAAAACATGAGCAGTGAGGACTGCATCTGCAGTATGTTCATTTGAGAGCTGGGCTTGTCATGGCCTGTTGTACTCCTTCCAGAAGAGCCTTCTGCATCCTCTGTTCTTTACTGCTGAGAATGACTAGAGAAAGAACCTTTCCAGGCTGAAGTTAATCCCATGAATATGCCTTTTGATTTTCATCCGGCATGACATAATTGTACTGACCTGACAGAAATCCAAGTTGCAGCAATTCCAATGAACATGAAGTAGTACTGTCTTGATGACTACTGACCTAGAAAGACTCATCAGATTCTCCTTTGAGAGGAAAATCTGTTTGCTACTTTCAATTTGTCAGTTCTTCATAATCTTTGTAAAAGCTGTTTTAACCCTCAACAGAGTTTGTTACGTACTGTCTCCATCCATTTTCAGCAGTGGCTTTATAGTATTGCTCCTGATGATTGCTTCTTCTACAGCTGTAATAGCAACAACCTGCTTTATGTATTCCCACGTTTATAATATTTTTTGTGCATTAGAACTACTGGTCTGCTTTTTCATTTGCTGTTAATCTATTCAATTGCATTCTGTTGTGTTGCAGAGCTTCTAGCACCTCTTCTAATTGACTCCCTTATTTCTTTAAAGTGTGTGATTGGGGTCTCCAGAAATGTAAATTTATCCGTCCATTATTCTTTCTCTTTGAAGTGCAGCTAGTTATTTTGCCCTGAAGACTGCATTTAGGCTTTCCCAGAGGATGGCTTGTGTTATTTCCACTGTTTTTTCATTTGTAGGACATCTTACATTTTCTCTTTCATATATTTAAAATATTCATGCACTGAAACTGTATTATTAAATTACTTTCTAACATGTGGTGAAGCAGATACTTGAAAGTATGAAGACGAGGACTGAGAGAAACCCAGTTAAAGACTTCACATCCTTATCCTGTGAGCACGCAGTGATTTTTGAGATCAGGATAAGTCTGTCCTTGGAAACTTGTAGTCTCTGCAGACACACTGGGGTAGTGCAGTTACAGTTTTGCTGAAATCTAACCCTTGAGAGCGAAGCTGCAAGAATACCTTCCCACAACATTCTTCCTGATACCTTTTTTCTCTGTGCTTGATGTTTCTCTTCTGGCATTGTCTCCTGTCAGTGAATACAATTATTCTGACAACTGTTGCATGTACATTCAATGTAGCCAAGGCTTTTCTATCTATTTTCTTTATTTTATCTATTTTCTATTGGTTGTTTTCTTGGAGTTGACTATGACTTGTGTCTTCATGTTGCCAAAAACAAAATCCCCTCAAAACAGGCTCTTTCTTTCCTATAATATGCTTCTACTACTGTTTGTATTTGCATTTGAGTTGTCTTCTGCAGTGTGGAAAGACTTTCAGTTTGCTTCAGTTAAACCCTTAGAAAATGGGAAAAGAAAGCATAGAAAGAAGTCTCCTTTGCAATCCAAGGTTCATAGAATGTCTTGGTCTGCGGAATCTATGGGTTGTTCAAAATTCAGGGAAGACTGGATGTCTGAGCAGTTGTTTTGGCCAAGCTGTGACTTAATTGCCTTGCAATGAATGAGTAGTCCAAACACTGTATTGCTACCATACATCAGGTCAAGAGGAGCAGTTTCATGAAATACTCTAATGCAGTTTCTGGTCCTATACTTATGCACATCTATAAAGACATCGATTAAGTCCAAGTATCCACATTTACAAGAAGTTACTGCTTGAAAGGTGTGAGTAGTATCTACTTACTCATTTGTGTAGAAATGCACAAATAAGTGCCCTTTAGAAGTCATCATGTTTCTTCAGATATTTGCATATCACACACCCCCATTGTTTCTATTGCACCATTTATAATCATCGTGTTTCTTTTGAACATGCCCATGTTTTCCATACCCCCATTTATTTATTTATTTATTTATTTTAATTTCTGTTGAGCTATACAGCAGATGATGGAGGAATCTGAGGGGCAGTTAGGCTCTAGTAGAGTAACTGGAGTCTTGAGCTTCATTAGGATAGATGTATTCACCAGAGCAATTGGTTGTAAGTGACCTTTGTGGCTGTGGGCCATCAAGCATGTAGCAAACTTTTGATGAGTTTCTGCCATCAGAACTTCACTGCCTGATGTTCTGCATGGAGAATTGTATTACTTTTTTACTCTGATGTGTTTTCATAGCACCGTAGGAATCCTGACAGATGTGATATCCCTGCTTGAAATTTAAGGAAATGTTATGGTATAGAAATCTTATTTCATGCTTATTTTTTAGAAAAGAGATCATGCAGATGTGAAGGTAATGTTATTTGCCCACATTTAAGATGCATTTTTGTCTTTTTCTCTGTAAGCAACTTCAAACATTGTCCATATTTTCTGGTTTGTTATGTGAATTTTCATGTCTTTCTTTTAAAGGGCTCAGGACATCTTCCGTCAGGCAATGAAATTTCAAAGTGTCATCTTGGAAGTTCTTCCTCCTTATAATCGAGAACAATATGAGAAGTCTGCTATTGCACCCCTTTGTTTTCTGCATAACGATGAAGAAGTTCCAAAAACAAAGATTCCACCTCCTGTTCATCCAAAGCCTACTCTGAAAACAATTAATCTTTCTGGAGCAGGCAGCTTGGATGCTGGTGTACAGGCAACACTGCAAGCTAAGAGCCCCAACCTCCCACGTCTGGGTAGAAAATCATCTTCACCCTCATTGTCTCCCCTTATGGGCTTTGGCAATAAAAAAAATGCAAAGAAAATAAAGATAGACCTGAAAAAAGGTAAATCTTTGGAGATTTTTTTTTTCCCTGTAGTGTTGATAGTTCAGCTTTTAACTGAACTACAAACATCAAATGTACAAGCAAGCTATTTTTGGTTTAACAGTTCCAAAAGGTAGAAGAAAGCTAACAGTAATATTCTCAACAGTCAGCTTTCCTGTACATTTTGGAAGCATTATCTCAACTCACTGATCTTAAACCATTTCAGTTACTTGGTTATGTGGAAGGTGTTTGATTAGCATCATGTGGCATGAAGTGTTTCAGCTTTTTCCCAATGTAGGAGTTTGAACATTCTGCTACTGATGTTCATTATTTTTAATTCATATATACTAACAGACCAGTAGTTAAGATATTTGTAAAATACGTTTGCAGAATGCTCTGCTCTGTTTCATGCTGACCACAAATGTTGTCTTTCCCCTTTTTATTTTCTGCAAACTGTATCTTTTCATCTGTATTTTTCTTGCTGTCAGTATCCTGCTTTTTGTGTGTGTATTCTTAATTGCTACTCCATGCAGATGTCTGTCTTTGCATGGAACAGCAGGTTTATGCAATCCAGTAAAGTGTGCTTAAGCAGATCCCAATTAGCATTTACATTTTCTGTTTAATTTCTGTCTCTGATTTGTCTGAGAGTTGAATTTGATGCTAGAAGTGACCTTTTTAAAAACTGTAACTTTATTCTTTTAACACATAATGAATGTAATCAAGCTGTCATTTCTTAATTTTTGTTATTTTTTAACTTAAATAACTCAAATTTCCTTCTGAACTTTTTAGCTTTATGTTAATGAAACCTACTTCAGCATTTTTACCATTTTAGATGCAATGTTTTTTATTTTGGAGTTATAATTTATATTTTTAGAAATGATAGGAATGCGATACTGACATATCTGAAAACCAGTCTACATTGGTAGCAAATGTGCTCAGTGAAAGAAGGATCTTTATGGACGCTGCTATCCTTGGGTGATTTCAGTGACCTTTAATCAGTAATTCTTAATATAGATTTTACAACATGATTATTTATTAAAACAGGTATCTGTTAACACCTGAGGTTATTTATTTCCAAGTACAAAATGCCTTCACTAGTGGCAGATTTAAAGCACTTGTCTTTTCTTAACAGCTTACAGTCAGCAGCTTTCGCATGCAAATCATGTGACATTTTCTGTTTTTCACTAACTTTCAGTAAAGCCTGCTAAATTATATTAATGTTTATAAGTAAGCAATTCTGATTGCTCTGATTTATTGGAATGACTGTTGACATTAATGTGCAGGGTGATAACAAAACCACTTACAGAGAAGGTATGCTCTTTAAAATGAAAGTTTTGGTTTGTCTTGTATTATTGTGGGTTATCCAAAAGCATTTCCATCTGTAGTTGCTGCCAGAGAATTTAAGCATGTTTGTTCTGATATGAATACAATTCTCCAGACTGCAGAAAATAGGTTCATGTTTTTTGTTTACTTTTCTTTTTTTAAGAGCTAACCCAAATGAGTATCTGTGATATGTTGCTGACATTGATTACTTATTTTAATGATCATCATTTGGTTGTTATAACTTATGCTGGGAATTCTTTGCCTGACCTCCTAGGTCCTGAAGGACTTGGTTTCACTGTGGTTACCAGGGACTCTTCAGTACACGGTCCTGGTCCTATTTTTGTGAAGAATATTTTACCAAAAGGTGCAGCAGTAAAAGATGGTCGTTTGCAGTCAGGTGACAGGATCCTGGAGGTTAGGATAAACATTCACATTCATTTTATTTGCAATGATAAATCTTGATCTCTGGTTTTCTATGATTCTGTGTTTCTCTGGTTTTAAAAGACATGGTGTGTTTCCTGTACATACTACTGATGTATGGAATCAAAATTCTTGACCTTGATAAAACGTATCATGGCTTTTGTCCTGTTTGTCAACAACTTTTTTTACACTACAGTATAGAAAAAGTTGATGTGTACAGGGGTCCAAGGAACAGTAGAACAAAGGAGATCAAACACATAGCTTCTTCAAGCAGGTAAATACATCAGTTTAGAAAAAAATCACCCATTGCCTCTTCAGACGTGTCCAAAAATCTGATTAATATTGAGGTGGCTCAGTGCTCATTTTAAGGCAATTTTGCTCAAATTGGTCTTTTTAAAATTTTCAGATAGATTGTGACTTAGAATTTCATTATCTAATGGGTTATTTCTACTTAGTAACCTCAAAAAGCTCTTAAGGTAAACAGTTTTAATAATACTTAGGTCTTGTTTTTGTACTTTTCATCTTCAAAGTGCTTTAGAAACTAATTAAGCCTCACAAACCCCCTGCAGACCTGCTTTAACAGATGGTAAAAATCAGGAAAAGCAAGGTTAAGTAACTTCTGCAGGGTCGGGGGAGACAGTGTTAGAGCTATTGCTAATTATTTGCTCTCAGTCAACAAATGGCACCTGCATTAGATGAGGGGAAAATGATAAAAAGAAATACATACGGCTGTGGCATCCTCTTTTCTTTTGTGTCTGGTAGGTGAATGGACGGGACATCACTGGCAGGACCCAGGAAGAGCTTGTAGCTATGCTGAGGAGCACAAAGCAAGGGGAAACTGTCTGTCTGATCGTGGCTCGTCAGGAGGAGGCCTTTCTACCTCGAGAGCTGGTAAACTTATTTTTTCCTCAAGAGCAATATTGAAAGGAAACCCCGTATTTTAAAACTAGCCCGGGAAATAGGAGTTAACTGATGTTGGCTGAGAAAGCTAGCAAAGGATAAGTCAGTAAGTCTTGCTTTGGAGAACTTCTTATACTTGATGTTATCTACTTCAGATAGAATTCCATAAAATTTACTTTCTTCCCATAAACTACATCATAAGCATCATTCACAGTGGAATATGGTAAATGAATTTTGTAACAGTGAGGTCAAGCGTGACTGAAAGCGGGTTGTTCTCTTTCAGAAAAGCAACAAACTTTAAAGCTGTTTAAAGTGCACATGATGAGTCCTGCAATTTATCAGTAACAAGCTAGTGATGGTGGCTGACCCCAGGTGATGAATCTTCTAAGCTGGGCTGCCAAACTACAGAAGCAGTGAGGGGTAGCATTCAGTTGTGTTCCTGACAAATTTTGGAAGTGAGCTTTTGCTTAACTGCGTCTCTCTGACATAATGGAAGAAAATCCGACATCCCAGAGCTTATCTCTAGTGCTTAATTTTCGCTTTTCTTTTTAACGTGGGCATGAAACTGTTCTCTTTCATCTTGCATGGTCATGGGAGGGCTATATCAGTGTAAAAGTGCTATCTGATACGTACTTGTTTCCCCTCAAAGGAGGTCATCTCTCTGGTCCCTCTTATCATGATTGATGGCTATACTTGACCTTTCATTAAGAAGTTACTGGGATAAAGGAAGGAGAGCATTTCCTGCTTTTGTCTCTTTTTATCTCAAAAGAACACAAACCCGCCTTGATTCTTTTCTTAAGCAAAAAGCAAAAAGGGAGAAGGAGGCATCTTCCTTTACATTGTTAGCAGAACCTTCTACAGAAATTATCCAGCTTGCTTTCTCACAAACCATTGCTGATAGTTTTCCTTTTGTTTCCTTGTTATCAGATGGACCTTGTTGAGGTAAAGTTGTCTGCTGCCTCTGGTAGCAGGTGAAGCTGGAGAAGAGTTCAGATTCTGTCACGTGAGCCTTTTGTCTTGTGTTCCTGGTGCCCACCTTTTCCTGTAGCAGAGCAATTGTGAAGTGTCTTAACAAAACTGTTCTTTGGTTTCCTTTTCTGTTATGACTGAGTAATTTTTAAGGAGAATAATGTCAGAGTATGTTCAGCCCTGTCCTGGGTCAGTTGGACACTCCTTGTCAGTGGTTCCCAAAACAGATAAGTTGGTCGTTGTGAAGTTCTGTTTAGAAAGCCCTGTGCTGTGGTGTCAGTGTCTTTGCAAACCGTAGGGACATTTCTGAGACTCGAGTACTAAATTAGCTGCTACATTTAAGATTTCTTTTCCTTTACCCCCTCTTCTAAATTTGTTTTTTGAAAAGGTGACTCATCAGGTTTTGTTGTTTTTTTTTTTTTTTTAGTGCTTTTAAGTTACAAAACGCATCACTTGGAAATTGTACTTTTTCTAAAGCATGTATTCTTTTTTTTCCCCTTCTCTCAGCATTACACGTTATTCTTCTATAGTGTTATGGTCCATATTCTCTTGGAAATCACTGTAACCTTACGTGGGTTTAGCAGGCTGGAAGAATCTAAAAGCTGTTCATAATTTTTACCTTCCCCCATTGCCTTCTATTAAAGTCTGGCCCCTACAGCAAGGATTAACTGCCTTTCAAAAGGTGACTTACTTTTGAATGGCATGATTGAAATGTAGAAAGTAGCCACATTTATCCTGCTGGCTTGACCTTTGCTTAGATTGCTTTCTCTGCGAAGAATAATGCACAAGTGATGGCCCTCACAGTAATAGTGATGATATGTGAGCTCTAATACAGTTCTGTGTTTCTTTTCATCCCAACCAAATACAATGAACTATAAATGTGAGATACTGAAACACATTAGATAATTTTATGGAACAAGCCCTTCTGAATTAACAGAAGTTGCTGAAAGGCTTTTTTAGGTAGCTCATGACAGAAGTGTTTGTTAACATAGCACTGAACTACTGGATGTTGTTACTAACATCATTCTTGTTAGGGTTCATGAGACATCTGAGAATGGTCTTAGCAAAAATTTTGAAATAAAAATCAGCTTCTTTGTTTGTTTTCAACTTTAGCTGTGATATTTCATTAAACTAATCCTCTCCTAGCTTGAAAGTTACAGTGTTGTTCTGATCAAAGAAGAGAAAAAATCCAGCACTTCAAATGTTTGTTTTTGGAAGGAGAGGCAGCGGATAATCCAATACTTTTTCAAGGACGTTTATATCAGCATGCTCAGACTCTGTAACGAGTTTACCTAAATACACGGGAATTTTGTTAACGCTTGACAATAGTAAGGTAATTGCTTTATATCAGACTTGTTCTTGATTGGAGCAGTTCTCTAGGGACTTGAATGTAATCTGAAGAACTATTTTTTTAGATTCCCTGTTACTGATTTTAAGGAACAGGAGAAGACCACCTAGTAAATCTGCTCATTCCTTCACAGCAAGGGTGCCTCTGGAGCTTGGACCCATTAGAACCCATGCACAGAACTGCTTTTGAGCATGTTGCTGCACTTGAACTTGGTTCCTACATTGTTTCCTGGAAAGAATTTGATGGCTGCATGGGCACAAAGCAAACAATGTAAGAGTAATGAAGGGTGGCATTTGGTTGTGTGGATCTATAGTAATATAATTTGTCTTTACCTCATAACAAATTTATTGTTTGGAGAAAGTGTGGTCTCGCAAATACTTGCTCTGCCAAAAGCTACATGGGAGCAGAGGTTTGGGCTTTGTTCTGGTCATCTGTGCTAGCAAACAGGAAGGCAGAGTAACAAACCTCTACCGCACCAGCAGAGAAAGATGTGAGAATGAATGAATGTTGCAAACAACATTAAATTATAGAGAATTGTTGTTTCAGTTACACTGGGTCATGCGAGATCTGATTTGTTCAGTTACATTGTTTGCACGTAATGAGGGAATAAAATAGAAAACCCATTTTTTTTTTAGCCATGTTACTGCGTTAAAAAAAAAAAAAAGCAACATAAAAACTGGAGGATCTAATGAGATTTTTTTGATTGAAGCAGATCAGTGGAGTAGAATTTGGACCAACCACAGGCTGTTCTCCTTATTAGCCAGTTAGCCAAATGTTCTCTGTAATTCATGCCAGCTGTTGACAACGTAGCAGCTGAGCAGGGAGCTGATTCCAAAACTCGGGGGAAGCTCTTGCTTCACTTAATTATAGCAGAGTGGCCAGTGGTTAGCACATTCTGTAAGGTGCATTTGGATTTTAAGCTGTTTAACAGTGATTTGTTTTCTGGAGGATGGGTTAATATTACAGAGAGAAACTGTCTTAACTGCTTTGGATTTTCCAGCTCTCATCATAGTAAATGGAATACACAGCAAACTGTGGCTATTGTTTTGTGTTTTGAAAGAACGGTGTTTTGATCATGCGTATTTGTTGCATCTTGTTTTTCTGTAGGAAAACTGTGATCTGAAAGTAACGTTTCCTCTAATAATGATATCAAGATCACTTCTTTCCATTCCTTTATCCACCACATTGGCAAAACAAGCAAAGCTGCTGAATGAGAGCAGCTCTGGTGTAACCCATTCCATGCCACTGCCCTCTGCAGTTCTTGGAGACTTTTTTTTTTTTTTTTTACAGATCCTGTTTGGTGCTTTTTTTTTTTATGAGCCTCCAGGCCCGTGCGTATTCTGCACACAGGCAGAGAAATGCCCGTGCGTTGCACTTGCCACAATTAGTATAGCTCTGAGTATATTTGGGCGCATTTGTTCTTCAGACATGCACACAGTGTACATTTTTACATGCACTTAATTTGTTCTGAGAGCTTCAGCTTACCAGTTTTTGTAATCGCAATTTCTATGGTTTCTTGGCATAATCCCTGATCTTTGAAGAATGGGGAAGAAAAGGAACAAACCAGCACTTGTAAAACAAAAGCTGAGAGAAGACCTATTCATGTAATGTGGTTGTTGATCTTTGAGTCTTTTACACATACGCTGTATAGGATGGAAGGAATTAAGTTCAATTAAGCGTGTTTTTCTGTTCATTGTGCGATTAACTTTTATGTTTCAGTGTTCCACTAATTAATTCCTTCCACCACCTTGAACTTGTGTGCCTGAAGGAGAACTTGTTTGCCTGAAATGTTGTCTTTTTTGTTTTTAATATTCAGAGCTCATTTTCTATTACTTCCTTTTAATTGTTTCTTGCCTTTTTATGTGCAGGAAATAATAAATGGGATTTAAGCACAGACTTAAGCATTTCTGCACCTGTTTTGGGTCAAACCAGTGATTCTAATGCTGACAAACCAGAAATGGCCAAATAATTTCAATCTCAAAATGATTCCAGAGAGTACCAGCTCCCTGTTGTGTTCTCTGCAGTGATAGAAAGAAAGAGAATCTTGAGAAAAAGAGGTCGATATATGTATTCTGGATTTTATTGACGTAGAAGATTCAGCCCTTGAATTGTTCTGCATAATGAAGAGAAGGAAATTTTGAACACACGTGGTATCTTCCACTTTGAATTACTTTGTAAATAGAGCAGATAAAGTCCTGTTTGTTTTTTTTTAATATTTTTTTTTGAGAGAAAGTGTTTTATTGTGAAGGTATTGGACACTATTTCTTTTTTAATGGTTGAGAGATCGATGCAGATTGTGTCTACGCAGATATGTCCTCAGACTGAAAAGATTGTGTAGTGCAGCCCCTCAAAGGTTTTGGTTGTGTGTCTCAAAATGTGGTTACTAGTTCATTGTAGCTTGTAGGAGTGGGTGCCGTAGACTGAGGCATAGTCAAGAAGTTACTGTGCTCCCAGTACAAGTCAGTAAGAGATGACACTTTTAGAAGGCTGCACAGCAAAAGGAATTTGCCCTTCTTTCCTGGCACAATGAACAGAAGGCTTGACAAGAATTATCCCTTCATTTTAATTTCTTCTGGCTTTTGGCGAGGGCCCCCAACATACTGAAGGGGAATAAAGAGCTCGAGTAATTCAGTATTATTTTTAAAAATTTTTATAAAAACAATATTTTTCAATTGTGTAATATAGGATATAATATAACCACAGCATATATTACATTATTAATATATAACATTATAAATGCTATTATACTTCAATAATAGTAATAATTATAAAATAATAAATTTTTTAAAAATTGTCACCTGGATACAATTTTGCACTGTTCTGTTTGTTTTGTCTTAGCAGGGTGTACCATTAGTGACCATTTCATTTTTATTGCAATAGAAAGTGCAGATTTTAAAGGTGCTGATATCAAGGTATCTGTTAAAAGAAGGATGAATGCAAGAATGACTTCAGTTTACTAGAATTTACTAGATTGTGACAAATACAGTGTACATTTTATATTAAGTCAGTTTCTTAATTGTCCCTAAACTCTTGGAAAGAACATAGAGAATAGTGTGAGTATCTTCTTTTCAAGCTTTTCTGCCAATAATTGTTATGTGGTGCCACGATTTAAATACTGCTCTTTAGCTTTTGCAGGTTTTTGCAGAAAATAATTGCAAAGCATGTAAATGTCTTATTTCCTTCATAAGCCTTTGAAAATAACCCTCCTGGGTTTCTTGCCTTTTGCTCTCAGCTCTGAATGGCACTCCAGGGAGTTGGCATCTCTTATCAGAAATGAGCAGCCAGGCAAGGGGCAGCCAGCATACTGAGAGACCATAATAGCATGTTGGTCAAGGGCATCAGGCAGGTACTGAAAGGTCTCTTGTTGTGTTAAACAAATGCTATTTCCTTCCTGTCTTAAGTGGGAGCTAATTTTTTTTTTTTTTGTAAGCTTCTCTTTTGGCAGAAGAACAATTGGATAAATAAGGCAACCTTTCCAGTGAGAGATATGCATTAGATTACCATAAATCCACAGATAAAAAGTGCAGTGGTCAATGAGAGCAGGCGTGGTAAGATTAAATGAAAGGACTAATTGAAAGTGATGTCCCATGGCAGTTGGAGGATTGACATGGTATTGAATGGATATAACCATGGACTAACCGCAGAGGAAAAACTACAGAGCACAGTACTTTTTTCAGAGGTTACAGTTCTGTTTGTACTGGTGACTGAGCAGTTTGTTTGTTGTGGGAGTAAGAGAAGACTAAAAATATATTTTATCTTTGCTGTAGAAGATTGGGAATTGGTTGGTGACACTTAATTGCATACCAGTAAAATTTTAGGATGTTCTAAGAATTCCTTATTATAGCCTTTTAATTAAGAGATCAGAGACCTGGGGTAGAGACGTGCTTCTAAGAATTAAATACAATTGTTGGCAGAACATCAATTAATCAAATGTATCCCGAGACTCTTAGATGAAGGTTTTCTATTTGCGTTGCTGAATGTTACTTAGTACATATTATTAGGTTTTCTACTCTTAAATCTAGCAAACTCAGTATTCTCTCTCTATTCTCTCACCTTCATTTAAATTCTTCTGAGCTTTTCTGTCTGCTTTATTCAGTAAATATCAGAATCAATTTTACTGAAGTTTCATGCAGATATCTAGGTAGGCAAAAAAACGCTCCTGTCCTGATTTTCTTTGTGAGGAATGGTACCTGTTTGATTGCTGGGTCTGGTCTGTTTAATGGCTGAGTCTGTGCAGCAAGTGGCAAGATTGCCTCTTACACTTCTTTTGTCTGCTGCACTCTGGGCTGGTAAAACAACACTGGAGAAAGACAGTAAAACCTTGTCATCTCTAAGCAAATGGGAGCACTCAGAAACTGTGGCGTGCTGGATGATACAACAGGGATGGAGCTTTGGAGCAAGAGCTGAGACTGGAGCAGTAAGGAACACACGTGACCAGGCTGCAGAGGGGACTGGAAAATGCATGTACGTGTCAGAGCTTCTTGCAACTGAGGAAGCCGTTGAAAGCTGGTGGACTAAAATTTAGCAGAGCTGAAGGGAAGACCTGCCAAGAATGGGCAAAGCACGGGTGACTGATTCTAAGTCTCCTCTACCTTAATACTGTTTAGTATATTTTATTAATATTTAAGAGTTTTGAATCCCTTTTACTGGCTGCAATGTATCTATCTTAAAGGCCAGTCCATCTCAAAGCCATCTCGAGTTTTCATTGCTATGCAGCCTGGAGTTTGAGATTTTATCATTTAGCTTGAGATACTCCCATTTGTCTGCAGCACGTGTACTGTTTTTTGCTGGGATAAAGTTAATTTTCTTCATGTTAATTTGTATTATGGCGTGTTTTGGATTTGGAATGAAAACAGTAGTTGCTGAGCACTGCTTACGCATGGTCAGGTCCTTTCCTGCTTCTCAAGCTGCCCCAACATCAAGCATACTGGGGATAGCATCAAGCGTACAAGAATCTGAGATGTGACACAGCCAGGACAGCTGACTCCAACTGACCAAAGGGATATTCCATGCCACCTAAAAAGAGGAAGAAGGAGCAGGGGAGTTTCCAATAGAATTTGAGTCTTAGTCTGTTGGAAAGGATTTGTTTTACCAGACCATAATTTAGCTGATGGAGGTTGCTCTATTGTAAAGTATTGATGTCTTGGGACAAAGTTTTAGCAACGTCAGTGAAACAGAGGCAGTGGGAATTCAGCTCTGTGAGTCACTAGCAGCATTTAATATTCATACTTGCTTAATGTAGGAACAGGGGCTATCGCTCATGAAATCAGCTGTCCAAATGAAGCAGTTAAGCGATGAGCTGTTAACTTAAGGAGGGATGGAGCTCTTCTTGGTCACTGTTAAAAAGGCACTTTTTTCAAGAGCAAGTGAAGAGCATCAGGGTAATAATTTGAAACTATTTAGGGAGTATATGATGAAATTAAATTTTTGATCTTGTTCATCTCTTTTTTTTTTTCCCCTCATCGCTTCCTCTTTTCTCTTTCCATCCACATTTTCCCACTAAGAAGAAAGGTTTTTCTATCCTGGGTTTGTACTAAAGAGTCTTGAGATGTCACAGACTGAACACCCTGACATTTGCTATCACCTGCCATAGAGTGAGTAGGAAGTGAAAATTTTAAATGAATCAAGACAGAGTTTACTCACTGGTTTTTAGATCTGCATCTCCTTTACTGTCACCATCCCTGTGCAGTCGTTGACAAGTTATTCACCATTGCTCATGAGTAACAAATATTTGATAGTATAGTTAAGCAAAGCTCAGCATTACTTGAATTCACCTTCTGCTGATTTTAGGGTAAGACTGAATATAAATCATGAAATGGAGAGATTATGTTACATATATACATAAAGACTTCATGGGAGATGAGTGATTTTTCCAGTAATAAATAAAAAATGACTTTACATTTGCTGAAGTTTTTGTATGATGAAATTTTCTGTTTCTCAAAGAACTCTAGGAAGGAGAATGGTAACAAAAGAGCATGTTCAGGAGGAGGTATGTCCAAGGGAGGAGTCCTTTGGAGGCTTCCGTGCCAGAGCAGTTGAGGAGAGTGAGAAACGTGGAGCTACTAAGGGGGAAAACTTCTCTTTGGTGACACACACCCCACTGATTTTTCCCTATGCAGTTCCTTCCTCCTGACACTTTTACTCTGCTCCAACCTGGGTCCGTCCTCTGCTTGGGCCACAGTCCTTCACAGAGGAGAAGGTATCCTGGTCTCTGTCAGGGCCACAGTACCTGTCAGGAATATCCACACTGCTCTGTTTCTGGCTCTGCATGTGGTCTTCATGCTGAGAACAGCAGCATATAGGAACTCCTTGCCTAGGGAGCCAGGGAAGTAATGCATAATGAATTATCCTGAAGGACAGCCAGAGATACCATGTCCGGGATCTTGGGAAAATCCAAGGAGGATTTCCTCCATCCGCATCCAGGCAGGGTGTGCTGTTTCAGTAGTTCTGGCCTAAGAGTTCTGACAATCACACATGCGTTTTGGAAAACGAGGTAGGACACTCAAAATCTTCCTTCCAAAACCATATGAAAGTTAAATGCAAAAATGCTTGTTAGATTTTTTTTTTTTTTTTCTCTCATTGCACTGATTGTTTTCAAGGAAGAGCAGGAACACCTCCAGATTGTCGATCAGCATTGTCTACGCAAACAAAGTATGAACTCCTAAGTTTTCAGGGATTGTGTTCGGGATGTGGAATAAAAGTAACAGACCTGTAAAGGAATTGTCCACTTCTGGGAAATAAAAACACAGATGTGTAGCATAGATACTAGAGAAGAGCTCTGGCATCAAGACAACTATCAGTGTCAGTGCTATGTCATTTTTATGTTTTGCAGATGGGCAAATTGCATTGACTTAATAACATGTAGCTACATTCCGGGAAGAATTTGAGTGTGATGTGTATTGGGATTGAGGTTTGTAGTCCTCGCTCTCTGGTCATGCATTTTCTGTCTAACCAGTGGCTGCTTCTCATCATTGAAAGTGCATCCGAAATGGATACACGCATACTTAGTGGCTTCTGTTTCTATTCACCGTTGCTTTAAAATTTTAGTTTCTGCTTATAATAAATGAAAAATATATGGAACTACTTTGGCTGATGAGAAAACTAGGTACTGCTAGCACCTTTGTTGGCAGTTGCATTGATAGTGTATGGACTTGCAGCTTAATGCCCGAAAAGTATTCTTCCTCTTTAGGTGAAAGAAGGATTGGCCCAGCTGATGCTTGCTCATGGCCTCTATGTGATAACTTAACAGAAACCCTTTCAAAACAGGCCTCAGTAATCTTTTTTGACTTGTTTGTACGTTCCCATTTTTCTTATTTTTCTTAATGCTGCTGTTAGAAATAATAGAAAATGTCCAAATGACAAGATAAGCCATTTGATTGTCTTAAGGTTATTTGGAGAAAAAAAATGTGGAATAAAATTTGATGTAATAAGATGGCATCTTATAGATGGCGTCTTCTCTCGACACTTTACACCATAGTAAGTCTCCTTTCTCTAGTTTTATTTCTGTGAAGTGCAGTATTTCAGACTAGAATCTTTTTCTTTAGTCTCGTGATTGTAACTTGCTTTAAGAATGAATCAAAATAAAAATCTCAATACAGCAAATGCAACCAATAACATTCAACTCAAAAAAAGACCAGGTACAGTCTGCGGTAAAGTTCTTTGTGATCTTCCCTAGCTATGGATACTTGACTTTGCAGTCTTGTAAGCTGTAATCTAATGCAGGTAAAATCTTTACATCAGCCTTTACCAGAGGGCTAGAAAAACCTGTCTGTGGAATAAATGTATGCACAAGGGGAGTTAGTGCAGAATAAGTAACTGCATTTTTGATTCTCACCCTCACTTTTGCTACACCAGCTTCCCTCTGTAGACAGGCTTAAGGGAGGGATTTTTTTTTTAAGGTTGTAATTCAATTTTCAGAGGGGAATGGAATTTAACAGTACAACTGTCATTACAGTTTGTGAGCTGCATGTAAAGACAGAGTTTTATGGCTTAAATTTTTAATGCAGCTGTGTTTAAAATAAATGTTTTATGTTCTGCTGCAATATCAGTTTTAGGTCATGTGAAACTAAGCTAGTTTACCTTCTCCTTAGACATATTCCTTGCTATTATTAAATAGAGCATATTTTAAGCTGCATCATGTGACCTAATGTCTACTAAATACACCGTTGGTTGTAATGCTGTTTCTTCAAGCTACTTTCCAGAAAAGAGAAGTATTTCTTACGTGAGCCTATATATACAGCTAGTGCCCTGTTTTCACCCATTTTTTCATCCTTATTTTTTCCATCAGAAAGGAGAGCCAAACTGCAGTGTTCTTTCTCCAGAAACCACAGAGCAGCTGACCTTTGAGATTCCTCTGAATGATTCTGGCTCTGCTGGACTTGGTGTGAGCTTAAAAGGCAACAAATCTCGGGAGACTGGAGCTGACCTTGGGATTTTCATCAAATCCGTTATTCATGGAGGTGCTGCTTTTAAGGTATGGAATAGATCGGGCTGTGGTTGCATTAGATTTCCGACGGTTGTGTGTTTGGTCCCAAGTCTGTCTTGGTAAATGTTCTGTGAATGAGGAACTTTTTGCCACTCACTCCTCTAGGGGAACTGTCAGTCAAAGCAGATACTGTGGGGCATTTGGATACTGGACGAATGGCAGGGGAGGAAGATTCAGAGCACGTGGCTGGAAGGAGAGGCTGTCTGCAGTACTGCCTATAGCTCACAGAAAGAAGTGGGAAAGTTTGCTGTGTTGCTAGACTTGGGGACAGAGAAGTTATCAGTCAGTCTACAGTGCTTTTGGTCTTCCCAAAGTAATGTAGGCAGTAAAAATAACATTTACAAAAAAATACGAACTGACAGTTCTGTGAGGTTAAGAATTATGTATTCAATAAAATATTTAAACTGTTGTTGTTAGCGTGGCTTAGCTGAGCCTGGCATCAACTGTGCAGAAGTTATCAATTGTTCCTCAGGTGAATTGAGTCGGTATAGGACCGTGTTATGAATCCCTCTTAAGGTTGTGCAAGAGCTATTGTATGTTTTTAATCAAGAAGTATTGGATTACTTTCTAAGCTTTAAGAAATGTGTTAATTTTTTTTCGCCAGATAAAACTCGAAAAAAAGTAACTTTCTTGAATTCTTTTTAAAAAGTCTTAATTTGAAAGCATAGTACCTGTAGCTGTTGTGGATCCATAATTTAACTTTTTATTCTTGTTACATCAGTAATTCCTTGCAGTTCTCTTTTCTGTAAAAATACCTTTTAATTCAGTTTATGTCAATTTGTTCACAGACATCAGCCTCCTGAGTAAGACAGTTCACAGCATAATAACCTATTTATGACATTTGGTAAATAGTAATCATCAAGGCTTTAGTTCTGATATGAATATTTCCTGCTCCTATTAGTTACCTGTCCTAGTCCCACAGTTATTTCAAAGCTTGGATCTTTTGAAATGCAACAGCCTGATACATGCAGTGCAGAACTCTGGCTGTGGTTAATTCCAGGGCTAAGTGACAAGTGAATAAAATAATCTCCTTGGTGTATATCAGAACTGAGTTGAAGTGTGATTGGCAAATTAGGGGTGCATAAACTTGTGCTCATCTGCCACAGAGTACAACTCATTTTACTGTGAGGATGAAGCTGCTGTCCCTGAATAATTATCCATACCAGTTGCAATATACGGCACCACAAGTAAATTCATCATTTTGACTAGCAAGGCTTGTGAACTTGTATCCCAGGAGCATCAGTGGGCGTACTTCCTGACCAGAATCGCTATGTCAGAGACACATAAAGACATTAAAAGAGTTGGCTTCTGTTTACCACACTCTGTTTTCCCAACTGTTAGTCCAGAGCAGTTAATTTTGGCTTTGAGAGGTCTTGCAGACTAATAAAGCAGGGCTTCCTTACCCATACCTGGGTAATTGTGCAGGTGGCACCATTAGACACCTTGGCTGGAATGTTATTTTGTCCCACGATGAGCTGTGGTTCCATGACTCCATCTCTATACTCCCTCCTACTTTTCACCAACTGCAATTGTGTATTGATAGATGACTGTGGGCTCCAAAGCAAATGAGAGAATAGCTGGGGCTCTGGCTTTAGCCAGAGCTGCTTGAAGGACCTCCTTTCTCATGTGTTTTATACAAGTACTCAGAGAGTGCAGTCATTTGGGCAGGATCTTAAGACATGGTTTACTGTTGCATGTGCACAGAAAACAGCTGTCTTTCTCCTGTCCAAGGACCTTTATATGGAGCAAAACAAAAGTAGTGGGTATTAACAATTAATACAATTTCTTGTATCGAGTTAAAAAAAAAAAGTGCATACATTTGCATATAAATATTTAAATATGTCCTTATTGTCCTTCTTTTAAAAGCTTTCTTGCAATACATTTTTAAATACAAAGCCTTTCTTTCCAGCTAGTAGTTGTCCAGGGTATTTTCCCATGCTATTCATTGTAATTGTCACTGAAATGAAGTATTACGGATTTAGGCGTGTGCATTTGCTATTCAGCGTATGAAGTTTTCTTGGGAAAGCATAACATGGGGAAATCATAATGCTTACTTGATGAGAGTTCTCTCACTGTTTCTTAATGTCTGCATTTAGAGCTTAAAAGGTGCTCTGATTTTTGATTTTGTGATTTTTGTTAGATGCTAATACAGTGGTGGGGAGGGAGCAGCTTTGTCCATACAGCCAACACTTATTCTCGAAAGAAGATGTAATATGGAGATGATGAACACGTATGCTTCCTTGCTGAAGTAAATGTTCAGTCCCTCTAATGCTGTATAAAGGTTTTCAATGCATTAAATGTCTTTCTTCAGTGTACTTTTTTATAATGAAGAATTATTTGTAAGATGTAGTCAGGTTTTAAAGGTTACTTTTTCCAGATTGAGCAGAAATTCTGAAGAAAGGCTGCCATTATTTTAGTATGTGATTTTGTTATTGTTTTGAAATGCTGGTACACCAATCCAGCTCTGTTGTATTAGTAGCGTTGCAAAGCTTAGTAAAAGGATTCATGAAGAATATTTGTTTGTTGTTTTTTTTTCTTTTGGTGCTAGGTAAAGGTTTTTAAAAATACCAAACTTTTTTGCTGCATAAACCAATAAAGTAAAACATTCCTAATTATTCCTAGCTGATCTTTTAATACGATATCCTGCAGGATTAAAACACTTTACTTTTGCTGATTGATTTGTTGGGTCCCTTCGTAAGTTCCTCTTGTGATCTTTAAAGTGTCTGTTTTATTTCCACTCTAAGCAACTGGCTACTTGATATTTGTAGGCATGCAGAGCCTTTTATTTGAGGAGATATTTGACTGAGTTTGAATAAATCATCTTTCCCCACAACTTCTGGGAATTTCAGCCTTGTTCATCTTGAGACATTTTGGTTTTTCCCCTGAGGTGAACTTGTGATTATCAGGTATTTGCTGTCCACTACAGCTGTAATGCAGCAGAACCATTATTAGAAATGATGGAATACTTTCTGCATGCTTGTTTGTTCAAATCAAACGTGATATAGCTTGAACTTTATAGGGACTTCTGAGTGCTATTGCAGTAAACGTTGCTTGTTGTGTGTAGTGGATGGTGAGTTGGGGTATTCTATTGAAGGCTACCAGGGAGTTCCTTCTGAGATAAGTGTCACTGATGTACTAAGGGAAATAACTAGGTGAGCTTTGATTAAATACATAACTCCACAAGGAATCTGGCTTTATGTCTCTGAGCTGTACTGTAAAAACAAAAAAGGTCTTGTCTCTGTATATGGTAGCCATGTGGTACTAGGTTTTACTCCTTACTGCGAGTCTCTACGCAAACCCCACGTACTGAATAAACTAGGGAACAGTAACTTCAGCCTTTATTAGGGTAGCTCTGTTGCAGTTTTGAAGAAGGCATTTGAAAGCTGTTTTGCTGAAATGCCAAATATTTTTCTACTCAGAAGCTGCAAAGAAACCTACCTTTGAGAGATGAAAGGAAAAAAACGTGTTAAAACAACATTTAGTTTGTTTTGAGCCAAACAGACTGTCTTGTAGTTCAGTCTTTTAAACCAGACCATTACACCAGCGATGTGCAAACCTGTTTGAAAACGTGTTTAAACACTGAGGTTTTTAGTCTTTAAAAAGCAAGAAAGTTTCTGTATGGTATACCTTTTACCTGAGCATGTGTGAAAACTGACTTTCAGACCTGCCTTGTACAGTTGACATTGCAAGTGTGGTTGATCAATATTTATTAAGCTTTTTTTTTTTTTCTCTAATCATAAAAGTTGGGTTTTGCATTGAAATGGAGCACGTTACAGAATGGGAAGAAGTTATATACATCGAAAGTTATTTAAGAACTGATGATTAAAATGTGAAGAAACAAGTATCTTAAGTATCATTAAAAAAAAACAACAAAAGGCCGTTTCAGGTGTTTCTGAGGCTACAGTGGTTCGTTTAAAAATATGCATTGTGTTCTGTACAGTTGCATAGTCAACAAATGCAGTCATGGCAGGCATTTGTATATAGTTTAGTAAGAAGCTTTAACAGATATTTACATGTGGGTGCTTATCCACAGAAAAGAAAAAAAGTAATCCCAGGAGCCCATGGGACCTTAGCAGGAGGACGTTAGGACCTGTGAAGTTTACAGTGTTAAAGCAACTCACAAAAACTAAAATCTCCTTTCCTCCAACTCCTGCTGCCATGAATGACTCCATTCATTTCAGCAAATTTTGATAGAACACAAAGGAATTGCAACATGTGCAAGTAATAAAACTTCCTGTTCAATAATGTTAACTTTTCTCTCCCTAAGCTTTAGCATATGTGATGGCATCGTTTTGAATGTAGAGAAAAGGTGGGGTTAACCTATTGACTTTGGATGTATGTAAATTTATATTGGCATGAAACATTCAACAGAGAGGTGGGAGAGTTTTCTGTATCCTTTCCAAATGGTGTTGCTGTTTCCTATTCTTCATTCCCACACTCTTCCCAGAAAAACCTTTCATCCTCCTGCATTTCATCTTCCAGTTCTCTTTCCATCTTTTTTTTTTTCCTGGTTTATTTTTGATGCTGGTTTGTACTGTTCTTCTTCAGTTCTGTGACACCTCTTTCTATTCATGCTCTGCTGCGGTAATGTTAATGATGCCAAGTTCCAAAAAAAAATCGCATAAGCAAGTTTTTTCACAACTACTGTAAGTCACTTCAGCACAAATGCCTGAGACTTGGCAGCAATAGCATAATAGTTAATTGAACATCTTAGTGGTAGAAAAAATAAAAATTGAAAAGTATATATATTTTGGATTACTCAAATGCATGAAAAATGTAAACAGTTCAGATGAGTGCCTTATGCAGAGTATATAATGTGTCTGTGATTGAATCAGATTCATTTTAACCAATATAATGTTTTTGTATGGAAGTTCTCCTAAGCTTTCTTCACTGCCCTTCTATATTGGATCTCTTTGGTCTTTCCCTTCCTTTGAGGTCTGATGCCAGCCTGATAACTGTGAATTTCACAAGCTTTTAAACAAACTCTTGTCTCTAAATGCAACATTCCTTATTTTCTTATTAAAGAGAAAAGTCACAGCACATGCGTTTATGAAAAGAAATAATTCTCAGATTATGCTAGCAATACCAGTAGGACTCCTAAATGACAGAATAACGGTGTCCACAATTTTATTATGCCCACAAATGTCAGTTAACCTTGGCAAGGAAACAGAATGGCATTCTTCAAAGCATAGGCTACTTGGTATGTCTCAACTGCAATTTTGTCATTGGCAGCAGGTTTGGATGTTAAATACATGAACAGTGCTAATTAAAATACGGATGCTTAATTCTTAATGACTGTTCTGAACTGACAACACTACCCCATATGGCGACATGGTAATTGTGACTAGTGGGACTGTAAGACACAATTTTGGAAGTATCTTTTTCTTACCATGCCCTAGTAACGGATAACAATGCATGTAAAATACATTGCAGTGCTGCTTCACAATTGTGCTGCAGATGCTAGCAGCCATGACGTGGGTCCTTTTAATTAACCAAGAACTCCTTTTCTTGTCTTCCTTTTTTTGGGGGGGACTGTTACAAAATAATTTGCATGTGCAAGAAAAGCAGCAACATGTAGTTAACTCAGAAGTGCGTGCACCTTATGAAGTATGCACAAAATGTAGTAAGCGGGACAAGAAACTGATCAGGTAACGAACATGAAGATTTTTCTTTTTAAATACATGGTACTCTGTAGTCTCTTGTTCTTTACATTAAATTCCTCTGCCTAATGATGTCTATCTATTTATTTATTTATTGTAGGATGGTCGTTTGCGAGTAAATGATCAACTTGTTGCGGTAAACGGGGAGTCACTTCTGGGCAAATCAAATCATGAGGCTATGGAGACACTGAGGCGCTCCATGTCCATGGAGGGGAACATTCGTGGGAGGATCCAGCTAGTAGTTCTTCGGAGGCTGGAGGCACTAACAGAGGTGAAGCAATATATGTCTTTATTAGATGAATGGCTTTCTAGTTTCAGGTTGTTTTTTTTTATGTAGAGGTGATAGCCAAGTTCATGGCTGCTGAGAGCTTATCCTGGCAGAACGAATTCCTGACTTCCTGGAGACACGCAGTGCTTCTGGTTGACATCTCCTGAGCTTGCTGTTCCTGTTGAAGCTATGCTAAACATTTCCTCTTAGTTTGAACAGAAGTTTGCTGTTCTGATAAGTTTTAAAACAAAAGTAAATGTGATCCTAAGACAAATGAGTGGGAATTAATGTGCTGATGCAGTTTTGACTATCTGTTACTTCTCAGGGGCAAGAGCTGAAATACAGTTTGTTTGAATTCTTCTGTCCTTCATGTGATTTGAATTTTACTTTTTACTTCACTCTCACTTTTTCATATTTATTTCCTTCCCTCCATATTCTTGTGTTTTTAATTACATTTTTCTTTTTCTTTCTCACATGTGCACATACATGTGCTCTTGCTCCATCTTTTTTATACATGAATAGATGTGTATATGTGTATAACGGCTGCCCTAACTGCTCATCCTAGTTGTAGTTTTAACCCTCGAGTAAACATTTTACAAGTTTTGACATCTGTTCCTTAAGATAAGACTATGTACTAATCGATTTGTGGTATAAAGTGTAGAAATTTCACTACAGAATCCCAAGAGATGATTTTAAACTGTTTATTAGATAAATATTTCTGAACATTTTTAAATGTTGAGAACAATCCCATTTTTAAGTGTATTTGCATAAAATATACAGGGGGAAGGCCCAGAGCCTTGTAGCCATAATTAACTCTTAATGTTTTCCTTCTAGGAGATGTATTTGATTTACTACCATCACTGATTAAGAATTCTGTTTAGAAGAATATTACTTGCTGAACATTATGCTCTTTGCTGGTAGAATGCTTTGCATAGGAGTCTCTGTCAGTCTTGTTAGAAATGTTAGAAAAACATTTATCTGTAATTCTGGAATATTTTACAGGAAAACACATTTTTACTTTCCTTTTCATTGTGATACAGCATTTTGTATATAGTTGCATGTACAAACGCATGTTTCATTTATTGTGCATTTCTGTAGCATAAGATAGCTCATCTTCTATTAAAGCATGCTCTTGCAATCTTTCTTCATTTAGCAATAGTCAAATTTTTGCAAAAAAAAAAAAAAAAATCATACAAGCTCAAAAACTGCAATGCTCTTCCAAACAATATTGCCCTAATAATTTTGTTTTAGGGCAATATTGCCCTAATAAAAAATGAGGCTGCTTCTTGTAGATAAGTGTATAGTTCTGTATATTATCCAGATGTATGAAAAAAGTAAATCATCTTGACTCATGCCCTATGAAGGATGCATGATGAGGTCTTGATTGAATCAAATTCATTTTAGACAGAAATTAATTTTTATGGGTTAGTCTTTAGGTTCAATTGTAATTCCATTTGAGTCTGGAGACCATAGCAGAAATGGGTTGTTGCCCATTCTTTTCTTTCACCAAAACAGCTTCCCAAGTAGTGCATTTCAGCTTGGTAGAAGCAGAATACATTTAGAAATGCATTACTGTTTTTATTGGTCAGGACACTAATGGAAGTCTTCCATGACAGCTATGTTTTATAAGCTGAATACTCTAAATAGGCTGGTTACTGATCAGTTGTTGGGATATTGATTGTGTCATTTATCAGAGCTGGAAAAGCAGATTCGTTGTTGTTAATTTAAGGCTCCCTATCCTACTGGGTACAGTCTTGACTGTTGCATGGCTTAGTTTAGCTAGTAGTACTTGCGAGAAAGTAGTAATTGTGAGCCTTGCAAAATGAGGAATCTTACATAAAATGAAAAATTTACGGTGAGGAAAGGAACTGTAATTGTTAGTGTGCTGTGTTTGGATGTGTTTCTGCACAAAGGCTCAAAATAACCTTTTCAGAGGGCTCATGGTGCACTAAGGAGGGGAGAATGTTGCGTGTGCTGCCTCTGCACCAAGACTAGATTTGTAGCCATGTTTTCACCACAAGCCATCTCTGTGTTGGTTTGTGTTCTGTGCTGAGGTTCATATTTTGCCACTTAAAACAAACAAACAACAAAAAAAAGTTGTCCAAAAGCTTGAAAGGCAAATTACAAGTGATTTAACACGCACTCCTTTCTCAGGCACTGGTTTGCCTCTTTGCTGGTTTTCACTTGCCAATGCAGTGGGCATCTTGTATGCTTGTACAAATAAATGATAGGAGTTAGATGCATGCACTTCTTCTGCAGATACAACCATGTAGTTTGAGGAATGATATACTTAGTGTAACATTTACTGGAATAATGTACATGCAGTTCAAAAATAGAAGCCAATTGGGCGTCCCTACGAAACAACAGATATGGGAAAACAGAAACTATGAAGGTCATTCTGATGAAAACTATCCATAACATTCTTCTGTGTGGGTTTTCTGTTTTTCCTGAATAACGAGTACAGAAGCATCTTTCTGAGCCTGTCCCAGTTTTAGAAACTGTGATTTTATTTTTTTTCAAACAACTGCTCAGGAGAATAAATTAGGCGATGTGGCATGGGGGTGGGGAACGCCGCAAAAGAAAAGCTGACTAGAGGTGTGACAGGAGTTTGTTTAGCTGCTAGCCAGAAGACCTGCGCTTGGGAGTTTGGTGTAACTCCTTACTTGCAAAACTGCTCTAGTGTGTGATCATCAGAACATATGTACTCAGTCTCTGAGAGAAGGATACCAGCTGGCTGGCAGAAAAATACCATTGGCATTGCCTGTGTTCTTGTGTTGACAATGTCACAAGCTGCCCTCCCAGATGGAGAATTTGAATGAAGCCAGTTGTGGGTCATAAAGAAAACACTCCTCATTTTTTGTGCATCGCACGATGATTGTTAGTGCCTAGATACTGCCTTATTTCATGATCAGCAACAACAGTCATTTGGAAGATGTCTTTTACAGTGCAAGTAATGTGCAGTGAACACATTACATTACACTGTATTTCTGCACTGCCCATAGTGATGACTGGGCTTCTGCACTGTGGAACATTTTTTTATACAATGTATGGTTCTGTTTTTTTTTTCCCCTTAGGAACGCTTGGACCAGGGTGTCTATCAAAAATCAGCATTTGATGGGAGTCATAACTTTGCAGCTATTTCCCGACGCAACGGTGCTGTTCTTCAGCAATTTGTAAACTGCGGCCCTCAGGAAAGAATACAAGGTAGTCTTAGATATCTTTCTGTGTGCTAAAATAAAGTGCTTTCTTATCTTTCTCTTTTCTTTTTTTCCCCCTTGAAATCCAGAGCCACTAGAAAAGGCGTTTAATTAGTGTAAGTGCATACTATGTTACTTTGAGGCATGAAGATACAGAGAGGCTGGTAGAGCTGACTCAGAAGTTGTGAATTAGATTCCTGGCACAATTTCCAGTTTAAGTAACAGTTTCTAGCTCACTGCCCCAACACGTAAGGTTGGTTAAAAAACAAATGATGAGTGCAAAATATATGTTGTCAAAATGTTTATTTTCTATATAACTTTAATGAGTTCAAAGATTTTTTTTTTTATTGAATGGTTAGATTTGTCCCATGTTATTATCAATTAAATGAATGTATACAGAACTGTAATATTCATAAAGTATGCTTGCTTATTTTTTATCTAAAACGAAAAAATTGTTCAAAGGTCAGAGCCTTTCAACCCCCTAACTTACCTACGATGAGGTTGTTTAAAAGAATGTACAAAGAACATCTGCGTGTATGAGTATATTCAAACGTACCAGTAGGAGCTTTGAAGGCTGCGTATTTTCCTGCTATCTTTCATCTCTAATGGCTTTCTGTACTATCTGTCCGATTTGTACCTGACTCAACGAGATACTAGATTGTTAAATATTTTAAATATTTCAGATGATCTTGATGCTTTTAAGCATATTCTTGTCCTTCAAACCAAGCACATGCTTTGCACTTAAATACTTTATGGTAGGGGTAAATAGGTTTCTTTGTAGTTGAATTATGCCTGATTTTTCTCACTAAACAACTGTGGAACCTGGGTGGTCTGCAAAAAAAGTAATTTCATATATGACTACAATGACTGTTGGGGGGGAGCTTTTAACCTAAAACCAGAGACTGTATCTATGGCTTGAGAGAAATTCCCGGGTAATCCAGGGGTAAATCATTCTGTGTTCACATCAGTGTTTTGAAATGGTGACTCCAGGCAAAGGATGGCAGATTTAGACTCAAGCATTGTAAAATCTCAGATCTTTTGGTTTAGATCTGTGTTGTGTGTCTGCTGTTGGTGTGCATACTCTGTAGCCAAAGAGTCATCCTTAGAGCTAGCCTGTTCTGTAGTGTTAGCTATTGTCGAATGATGACCTTTAAAGCCTTTCATTAAAAATGAATAAGCAATTGCTTTGGTGCCACCATTGCAGGTAAGTGGCAACACGTAACCTGTCACTTAAATGAGATTTAAAACAAAATTTGTGGAAGAGTCGATCTTTTAAATGAAGGTTGTCCAACTGTGATCAGAACGTCAGGATGAGTAGTTTGTATCACATTCATAAAACAGTGTTTTCAGTAGACGCTGTTCTAATTAAAGTATAATGTAATGGCATGAAGGTATTATAGCAGACAAGGTATTTATTTTAAAGGCTTATGGTTATTGATTTGCCTAAAGGTTCAGAGAACTACTGTTCTGATGAGTTTTTAAAACAATCAGTGAAATTCTGTATGTATGTTTTTAATAGTTTTTCTTTCATTCCTGAGATACGTACAGAATCAGACCTTAGCCTGTCAAGCAATGCAAAACATTAAAAAGGAGAAAAATTTGATGGCATCAGAAGAGAGGGTGTGGGACAGACAAAAAGGGTGCTCTGCAGTGCTGTTGAGGGCTATCATCAGAGAAGGCTTGGCATGGCTGGGGCTTCCAAAGGGACAACGAATGGCAAAGGCTTTTCTAGCACTGCTGGGAACCTAGTGGAAATATCATTTTATTGAGATTTCTGTAAAAGATTTGGCATGTGAAAGGGTAAGCTTTATGTGGTCTTGATGAAGGACCGCACAGGCTCTTTCAGCTGAAAGTGTGTTCAAAATAGGATTCTAATCTGAAATTTTTCAGGTGAAGAAGACTTTGGTTCTACAGTAATCCTGCATATTGTAGAAATATTTATCTAATTTCAAAGCCATAGTATTAATTACTGGAGAGCTAATCTCTTAGCTTTCCATGTCAGCCTGTCACTTGTTTCCAGTTACTGATTCAAAAACATTATTTACATCGTTTCTTATATAAGTCCCTGAAAACAAATGTAAAGGCAAAGTACTGCGCATACGCCCAACCTCATTTAACTCCGTTATGAACTTCAGTCTGTTAAAGAAATGAGTCACAAACAGGGTACACTTCTTATGACAGGCAAAAAGAGCTCCCTGTTGTACATTGTTAGGATGTGCCATCCAGATCTTGGATGTGAAGGTCCAGCTGGTACGGTATTGCATGCAAATAGTAATGAAAGGTAGAAGAGATTTTTAATGTAATTCTGGATCTAATGCAACAGTTTAATGATATGAGCTGTATTAGGTTTAATAAAATGTCACTTTCTCAATTAATGTTTTTCAGTAAGTTATTTCTAGTATCATTCACTGCTCCTACCAATAAAACTCTTCTAAAAGCTCAGCAAAAATACACTTGAAGCTTGGCTTGCTAATACTGTTGTCTGTTTTAAAAGCCTTTTATTATACATGAGCAAGAAAAACTAGTGTCTAGGGAAAAGTAGTTATAGCCGAAACATTCCTTTTTTTTTTTTTTCTTGCCTGTAGATATTTAAATAAAGGGGGAGGGAGTACTGATCCAATATTGAATTGCCAGTGTTTGTTCTGTTTTTTGCATGAATAATACTTGCTGCCTTCAGGTCCTCGCTTCTTTTGCTGCCAAGCTGTTGCACAGATTCAGTGGCTTTTTTTAGAAAAACCTCTTTGAGAAACAATACTTCAGTGCCAGCAGCTTTACATTTCTGGTGCTGAAAGATTACTGGAATGTGTTTCATTAGAGATTCTTACATATTTCTTATCACCCTTTATTATACACGGTTATAGGGAAATGCCATCATCTCTCTGCTTAAGTAGTAGAATATTCATAAAATACCTCTGCTGCCTCTGACGGCTGAGTCTGAGGTTGTACAAGCATCTGTGTTTTCATACATGTGATAATGCCAAGATAGAAAAATTAAAAAGTTATATTTTATAAATAACTTATAACGTTTACATGCAAAAGCTAAGTGTACCTTACAAAGCAACTGAAATCTGAGGGATACTCTGGAAATATTGCTTCCTATGTTATTGTGTTGGCCCGTGACGTCAGAGGTGGTATGGCAGTAGAGGTTGAACTTTCCCACCAATGTTCCATCACATTTTGGTGTGTGTGACAGACACCGACAGAGGGGCAGTCTGACATGGAAGTGTGTATGAAACAAAGGTGTGTCCTTGAACTCCTCCGTGTGGAAAAAATGGCACCTGTTGACATTCATTAAGATTTGCTAAATGTTTCTGGAAGCCAGACAGAGGATATGACCACACTGAAAGTTGGACTGTGTGGGTGACATTTTGCTAGTAGCAATGCCATCATAGGAGCTGTGAGACAGTGGGTCACCTCCATTGGTGCAGATTTTTGTGAGCATGCAGGCTCCTGTTCATTGATGAAAATGCATAGCTGATTGTGTTGAATAAATCTTGAGCCTCTGACTTTCATAAGCTGATTCTTAAGTAGTTTTGCAAAATATATTTTTATATTACTTTTTGAGCAACATAAGGATTTACTTTTCTAAAGTGCTTAATATCTAAAAATTTAGTGCATTTTGTTACTGGTTTAGCTGTTCAGGTCACTTGGGATCTGCTAAGATCTTTCCTCATTTGATCCTGCTTTAATTTTGTTGGCATCTACAGTTCCCTGTGGTCACTCCTGATTCTCCCAAGAAGTTGATTGTTTTTCTGTTTCTTCTTGTGTACTGCAAGAAAAATGCCAGTGAACCAGTCACTTAAACAGCATTTGTGATGTGACAAACCACCTTCTGTGAATCAAAGTTAATAAAACAATACAATCAGTACCATCCCCAACTATGATCACTGGAAGCTGCTCAGAGGAAGAGGGTAAGACAACAGGGTAGGTAGGGTATGGCAGCATCATGCATGTGTTTTCTGCTTTGAGTAGTTTATGGTTTAAGGACTTCCCAAATCAGAAGTTCTGTGTAGACCATCATGCTTTTGATACCTTCCTGTCTCTTTGCCCATTTCTCTTTTTTTTTTTTTTTTTTTTTTTTTTTGTGTGTGTGTGAACTTGGTTTCCAAAACATCGTCATGGCAATGAAAGCAATGAATTTATTGCACAGGAAAAGCTGCTGTTTTGTGTCTTTCCTAGACTGAGTGCCTTCTTGTTACGGCGTGTGTGAGTCAGTGAGAGCTTCCTTTTCACCTTGTGCGTAGTTTTTATGATTTCATAGACTCCTTTTATCTCCCTTTTTATTGCTCGCTATTCTAGATGAAATAATCCCACTTCATGCCCAACTATCCTTACCACCTTTTTTTTCAGTGTGTTTCTGAATTATATGTACTACATCCTCTTTCAAATGGGGAGAATGAAAGCCTTACATGCTATTTTAAAATGAGACACACCATTAACTTGGAGAATGAGATGGAGTGTTTGGACTTTTCTTAAGACTCTGAATGTCTCTTTACTTTTTGAATTCCCTTAGCATATATTCAAAGAAAGATCCAGCCCACTTCTATGTTATTGTTCCCGGGTGCCAGTTGCTGATGAAATAGTCTTTGTGTACATGTCAAGAGTTTTCCCTTACTCCTGTGTGTATCACTTTGCAGTTACAAGCATGGAATTTCACCTGTATTTTATTTCCTGCTTGCTGTACTGCACTGCTTTCTGCAGAGCTTTGTAGTCAGTTTATTTTTGGCAATTCTGAATAATTTCACATGAGTAACATCTTCTGATTCACTTCATCTTTCAGATCATTTAATTACACTGAACAGCACAAGTCCTCCTTTTTCAAAACATTCTTTTTACTGTAAGAACTCACCATATATTCCTGATTTTTTTTTTTTCTGTCCTTAAAGACCTGAAAGAATGTGATCTAAATGCAGTAAGTCAGGGCATGTGTATGTTGGAAAGTTTATCAGATTTCTGTGTCAGACTGACAATCCATTGTTTTTTTAAGATCTCGTTGGAACTTTTCTCCTCGTCTACCCACCTTCCATTTACTCTGAGGAAGATCTCACTTCTCCGGAGAAGGAGTTGGAGCTATTCCTTCTTTTTCTAATCTTTGGCATGCTATCCAGCCAATAGGAGGCTCATGGTTTATAGGATCCTTGAGCTAATAATGTAGTTTTGTTGGTTTTGTTTGTAGTTCCCTAAAATTAAACCAAATCAACTTCAGTGTGTTTAAGTAACGGATATCTCCTCTTGCAGTGTGGCTTAAGTCCCTCCCTTTAAACCATTTTTCTCAGAAGTTAGACTCTGTACTAAGTAGTACTAAGACTAGTACTTTCAGACAGGATTGTGCAAAGAACAAACGTATTCAGTGCAACAAACCAGGTTACATGAAAACGCAATAGGCAATTGTTAAATCATTATCTAGCTTTGAAACTCAAGGATTATTAAACATCCTTCTTTCTAGCGAAGTTTTAGAGGGTTGAAGATGTATTCTACATTGAAAAATGTAGAGACTTCTTATAAGATCAGACCTTTATATTGAAAGGCTTGATTTTACAGGACAGTAATGAACTGGCCTGCAGCGGGCACAGCACTCATATTAAATACTGCATGTATGTAAGTGTTGTTGCTTAGCAAACCACTGAAGGTTTAATTGAGTAGTTCATGTTTTTCTTGGTTGGAAGTAATTTTCTGGTGTGAACAGAATGTCTTCTGTAGAAGTAAAGAAGAAATTGCCTTAATAGCAGGAAAATGAAGATTGTAATTCAGAAAGACCTTTTTCTTCTCTTTGCCATGGAATAACAGAATTTTTTCTTCTCCTGTATTCTTTGTTGAGAAGAGCACTCTGCTGTACATGAAGGATGGTAAATGCTCCCTGTCAAAGCAAATTAAAGCATGAACTTCAAATCAGTGAGGATGCAGCTGTATAGTAGACATGAAAATTTCTTGCATTCAACTTCACTATAAGCACAAAGTTTCCCTGTATTTGTCTTTAATTATGCATATGCAAATCTGAAATCAGCTCTTCAGGAAATCCCAAGGGGCATATTTTCTGCTTGGTATGATTTTAATTCTAGTTTAGTTAGTTTAGGGATTTGAATAATCTGTGAGTCGTTTCAGAATTGCTTAAGGCCTCCCAGTCCAGTTATTGATCAGTGAACTGGTATAATGTGCTTCTTTATGCAGCTTTTTTTTTTCTTTTTTAACACAGACACCCCCTTTTTTTCTTAATTTCAGAGTTGCCAGTGTCTGACTGTGGCAATTGTGAAAATGAAACTCCTCCACCTCTGCCACCACACCCTAGTGAGGATCTGCTGAATGAGGATCATAACCATAGGTTGGAGTTCATCTATTTTTCATATTTACAGCCCTAATTGCTAATTAATGATTGTGATAGTGTGGTTCTAATCAATTTTAAAATCGCTTATTATTTTGCAAAAAATTTGTACTGTTGTTTTTATACCCGCCTGATCCTTTGATATAAGCTGGTAACATTTTTCTGGCATTTAGTGCTTTCCTCATAAGCTGCACATACTGAGCATGTGGTCAGTAAAGCAAAAAGAATCCCAAAAACATAAAACCAAATTTAAAAAAAAAAAAAAAAAAAGGTGAAGCCATAGGTGCAGTGCCTAAAGACACTTAAAGCTTTCAAAACCCTAACCAAATTCACTTTGTAGGAACGTGAATCTTCTTACACAGCATGTCAGCCAAAGAAATCTTTGAGCTTAGGAAATTGTTTCAGTAAGTGTGAACACTGAGATGTGTAGGAAAAAAAGTTAACAATGAACATCTTGCCCATTAGAAATGAGTTGGGTAGATTATTCAGATATTTTAAGAACGTCTTTTTTTTTTTTTTTTTTTTTAAGAGCTGATGTGCTTGATGTCACCTACAGACTTTAATTTCCTTTGCTAGATACAGAAGACTGGAAGTATTGCAAAAAAAAAAAAAAAAAAAAAAGGGAAAGTGATGAAGTTCATGCTGTGACTTATACCATGACTTAAGGGCATGGAATTCTCTCAGGCAGCACAGGTTACACATATTTCAGCCTATTGTACTTCCAGTATGGGAAAACTGAGCGTTGAACACGGTTTACTCATTTTGTGTGGTCACATTTGAGATAGTCATGTGACTATTTTGAAAAGCGGAGAGCATCCCTTTCAGCAACACCTCAGCTGTGCTTCTGTCCTTGTGTGTATTGACGTGGTTACAAACCGATCTTTAAATGACCGATTGCAGATAGTATCAGAGAATACGTGTGTTTTTTATTTAAGGCTACCTCAAGATCTTCCTTATACTAACAACCATTAATTTCATTATAGTGATTTCGTAATTTTTTTGTCTCCCAAGCACGTAGGTATGACATGGTAAACAAAAAGAAATAAATCTCCATTGAACCCCCAGCTGCACTTGTTTTCTAGAATCTATTGCTAATTTTTCAACAAGCTGGGAGCAAAAACGTTCCTTTAAATGATGATGATGTATTAGGAGGATGATGTATTTAAAGGCCCCTTCTGCCTCCTTGACTTTTTTTTCCCCAGTGTTGTATTGGTTTTCCACTTGGATCGTAAGTTGTGTTGAAATTGAATTGCCGTGGAAAGTCAAGCAGTTTTCACTTAAAATGAATTATGGTGAAACGAGCAAACCAGAAGTCCTACAACAACAAAAATGCAGGAGAATTTTTGATGCTGTAAAACTGTTTTGATTGAAGAGTTCGGAAATGAATGTTTTAATTCTTGAAGTTTTTGATTATATATATTAAAAAAATTCAAGTATTTAAAAACAAAAACTACACGTTATCATAGGATTCTTCAGAGAATGATGACGCCCTCCATAGGACCACCAGTCTTTAGCCTCAGCCGAAGTGTGAGGTGGCTGTATGTTTCTAAAACAATTTTAGATTAACAGATGAAGAAGATTTGGAAGAGGTACATTGGTGATATTTTTTTCCCCAGCTTTCTGTAGCACATTATTTGGAAATGCAGTGGTAAAATGGAACTAACAGAAAACACACACGCCCTTGCAAGTATTTGTATGTTCCTGCTTTTTTCTGCTTAATAAAATGCGAATTGTGTAAAAGCAGCAGTTATCTCTAAACATTTACATTTGTATTTGCATTTGCAATGAAGAACAAGTGACTAGAGGTGCTAAGTCTCACAAAGGAAACTTGAGGATCAATAACTGATTTTAAAATGCATGGCTGCAAGCAACTGGAAAGAAGAAACACATGTATAGTGTGCGTGTTTTAATTAGATCACTTGTTTTGAACTGGTGCCTAAATATTTTACATCATCTTTTTTTTCTGCAGCCCTACCATAAATTCAGCAGTGTATTTAGCAGATCAGCACATCAACTTCACATCTTTGACACCAGCCAAGCAGTCTGAATCAATTAATCTGAAAGCCTCAAAAAGCATGGATCTGGGTAAGAATGGGCGGGGTGACACATAGGTCAGCTTTTTAGCCTCGGCACATACGCACCATCTCTGTTTCTTGCTTTTGTTTCTTAAATGCAAACATCAGAGATTAAGTTCTGCAGAGGAGCTGTGGTGATGGGGACGGTGTTCTGTCTCCTGTAGCATCTTAATTGCGAGTACCCTTTTTAGGTACTCAGAAGAAGAAAAGTATACTTCTCTTTTCTTAAAAGCCATTCTATCTATTGTATTGAAATATTAGCTGAGGTAAATAAGGGAGCTTTTGTAAGAATGGGCAGAAAGAATAACTGTACAAGTTCTGTGTGTCTAAAAATATGGCAAAACAGCAATAATAAAAGTTTTTTCATATAAAATATAAATGATTGCCAAACTACTGTGGGCAAAGGCTAACTTTCTTAAAACAAGTTGTATATTTTTCATGGACTATGACAAACACAGGCAATCAAAGCGCCACAGTAAATCTTTATAAATGCTTGAAGAGTGGTAAGGTTATGGTCCTCTACCCATCAAAGCTGTGCAGAAAATCTTACAGGCTGGGTGAAACAAAGTAAATGGTTCTTTCAATATTGATAAAGCATTTGTGAGTGAAAAATTGAGGGGTTATTGCAGTTGAAAACTGTGTCATGTTTTGATGATAGTTCAAGGAAAAATTTGCAAGGTTCTCAAGCCGTGAAGAATCAGAAACCAAATAAGCATGCCTTTTGCCTTTTAGTTCTTTGTGGCACTAGTCCTTTATCTTTCCTTTTCAGATTAAAGTGTTGAGGGAGTAACTTAGGGAACTATCATTAGGGTGCGTTTAACAATAGATTTGTGTTTTGTTGGATTAGACTTCATAGACAATGAATATATTCTTATATTGTGTTGGGATAACCTTTTGTGATAGTTTTTTTTTCCTTGAAATGTTCAAATTTGGTCTTAGTTTTGTACTGTTGAATTTTATTGTCTTAATCCTGTAATATTATTTTAATGTACCATTAAATGTGTGTGCTTCTGTAGTGGAGTGCTAGGAAATTGAAACAGTTACTAACGTGTGGTAGGGATGATTTAGGGCAGTTTCTCAGGCAAATAACACTTCAATTTTGAAGTTACTGCATGACCTGACCAGAAATGTGTCCTTTTGCATTCTGTTCCACCCTTTTGACAAAGAAGGAAAACGACAAAGAAATAAATGAGCTTTTAGACCTGACTACTCTAAGTTCTTTGTGTAGTCAGCACCGGGATGCTTTTCTGTACAACCTACTATAGGGAACCTGCTTTAGCAGTAGGTGAACGAGATGATCTCCAGAGGTTCCTTCCAGCCCCTGCCATTCTGTGATTCTGGAAGGTAGAAAACATAATGTTCAACTTTACACAGAGCCTTTTCTTTTTGGCTCATTTACTGCTCCCACAGAAGTCATTATGAAAGAATGCTTGTAAGCAGCAATATAATATTAGTCAATGAGAATGTGCTTGAGAGCATGTTCTGAACTATCAGGTAATTTGCACTTCCTTTCCTTCAGTTCTGTGTTCATTTAAATTGTAAGATTCAAAGCAGTATAAACAATCTGCTTTTGATACACATGCGATGCTTTGAGAATGTACCTGGTTTACTAAATCGTAGTGATTAAAAAATAAAAATGAGTGTGTAGATGTCCTTAATGTCTAAAAAGAAAATAATAATAATATAATAATTGTTGCTTGTAGAAGGTAGTTGTTGAAAATGCAAGTAAAACCAAAAGGGATAAAGATCAGTCTGACTGGAAACACTCGTTTTATCCTCCTTGTGCATGGTGATGTGATGGACTTATGTATTCTGAAGGTAAACCTGACACAATTATTTAGAGCTGGTGGAAGGAATATGATGCAGCTGCACATGTGAAGATTCTGTTTGCTGGTTTAAAAAAAAAAAAAAAGTAAATTCCTGCTTTATTAAGGAAATGTGCCTGATTTTAATAATTTTGTTAAGGCTGCTCATTATTTACTGGGAAAAAGGCCTGAGAAAGAAACCTGAGTATTTCTGCCCGGTAGAAAAATGATGCTAGGACCTTTTACAGACATTCTTTAGTGAATGGTGAACCACTGTGTTCAGTTTTCTACTTTATAAAAGATTTTAATTGAAAGCTTTTGGCTGGAAGGGTAAAGGGAAGAGAAACATGAAAATCTGAGTTAAAGAACTGCAATATAAACGCTGCTCATAGAATCATAGAACTACTCAGGTTGGAAAAGACCTTAAAGATCATCAAGTCCAACCACAGCCTAACCATAGTACCCTAACTCTTAACAACCCTCTGCTAAATCATATCTCCAAGCACCACATCCAAACGACTCTTAAACACGTCCAGGGACGGTGACTCAACCACCTCCCTGGGGAGCCTATTCCAATGTTTAACCACCCTTTCTGTAAAGAAGTGTTTGCTAACATCCAACCTAAACTTACCTTGGCGCAACTTGAGGCCATTTCCCATCATCCTGTCACCAGTGAGAAGAGACCTGCCCCACTCTCACTGTAAGCACCTTTCAGATACTGGAAGAGAATACTAAGATCTCCCTTCAGCCTCCTTTTCCCCAGACTAAACAGCTGCAGCTCCCTCAGCCTCTCCTCATAGGGCTGATTTTCCAAGCCCTCCTCGTTGCCCTTCTCTGGACCTGCTCCATTACCTACATATCCTTTTTGTACTGAGATGCCCAAGACTGAATATAGTACTCGAGGTGAGGCCTCACCAATGTCGAGTACAGGGGCAGGATGACTTCCCTAGTCCTGCTCACCACCCCATTCCTGATACAAGCTGGGATGCCATTGGTCTTCTTGGCCACCTGGGCACACTGCTGGCTCACATTCACCCAGCGTCCACCAGTACACTCATGCAACTAAAATTTCAGTAATTTGGTACCTAAAACTTTGCTTCCAAATAGAGCATTCATATAATGCACGCTCCAAAGTGTATTTTTGAAGAAGAAAGTTATTATTTTACTTTTATATTCCATGTATTATTTAACTGCAGTCATCACCCATAGTAAGTTCTCATCCCAACATGGTGCTGAGTACCCATTACTGATTTCAGTTGTGGCTTGCCAGCACAAAAAAAAAAAAAAGGTGCAAAGTGCTGCTGTCTTTATTTTTCAGACCCAGAGTTGTAGTTTCTGTGAATGACTTGTTGGTACCCCAGAGAAACTTTACAGTAGATTTGGTAACAAAGGATGTTTTTGCTGTCTGAAAATATAACCACTAGGCCCTCCTTTTCTGGTCATCGTGTGATAATGTCTACTTGTGGTCTAAAGTTCTGATGCTCCTTTCCAAAATAAATAATATGACGAACAGAAAAATAACAGAAATTCTAGCAGGAAAGCTTTGCGACTTCACAAAATGTGACTTAAATGCAGTTTCTTTCCTTTAAAACCAAATAGTCTCTAAACTGGGTGTCACCACAGATGTGGAAAGATATAGCCTGTCTGTCCTTAAAGGTGTAAGGTTCAGGAATCACCCAGATATCTTTAGACAAAAACAACATCCTAGTATCTTTACAATGGAATTAACATAATTTAGAGTATAAATGTGAAATGTGTACTGCTATCCACTGGGAAATCATTGCACTTTACTTTGGAATATGTTTATAATACATCAATTGCGTAGTTATGAGATGAAAATGGCATGGATTACATGATGGCATCATTTTAAGAAGGATCATGAAAGGCGGATAACAAGTTTAACCACGAGAAGCTGAGAATCTTGGCATTGCTACAGACTGCAAACCTTTAGACCGTATACTAAATTTGTTAGATTGGGGAGGTAATGAAATTATGAAGTAAGGATCTTCTCATTTTGATGAGGGTTGACGTATGCTCAAAAGGCAAATTTGTTAAATAAAGACCAGTATGTAACTATACAGATTCACAATAGAAACCCATTTAAAATGTGTTTATCTTTTCAGTTATATATACATTGGTGACTCCAAAAGTAATGCCTCCTATTTATTTCCATGGAAGCTACAACAGACTCAAAGAGCAAAATGACATTATTTGACAGAGCAAATTCTGAGCTGCAAAACACTATTTTTCAACAGTCATCACCATTAGCTGTGTGTTTTTGCCAACAGTGAATAAGAGTCTGCGTGTCATGCTTGTAAAAATCTGTGTGGCCTTCTGGAACATGGCTTGTCTTTTGCATCACTGTCACTAGTGCTGAAATGTACAACCTAGCACCTCACTGTGCTCACAGTGTTTGATCTCCAGAAACATTCAGCAAACATTGATGAATGTCAGTGGGTGTCGTTTTTTCCACATGGGGGAATTCCATGTCGTGCCTTTGCTTCATGCACACTTCCATGTCAGATGCCTTTGTGTCAGACTGCCCCTCTGCTGCTGTCTGTCAAACTGCAACAAAGTGTAAGAGAATATTGGTTAGGAAGGTCGAATTTCTACTTCCGTGCCACCAACCAGCTGCCTCCAACATCATAAAATAGGCCAACATTATAAAATAGGAGGCATTATTTATGGAGCAGTCCTTCATATTTAAGGCCCAGAAACTTTTGAGTCCTTAATCAATTTTCCAGTCACATTTGTTTACAAAATCATAGTCACTGTAATTGTAAATTAATACCCTTAGTGAAGAATATCAGGAAATAAAGAAAAGTAATGTAGGAGTGTACAGTACTGTTAGCACATAGCATCGCCATTCCGCATATCAAATCTTGCAATGAAAGGGATGTGGCATGTGCAGCGAGAGCTGTAAGTTAATTGTCAGTAGGAATAAATGGTTTAGTTTATTGATGAATGGCATGTTTCTGTGTTGTTGGTTGGACAGCTGGACAGGAGCAGGAGACATGAACTGCTGCCACTTGATTGTTCAGGCAGGGTTCGTGTGTGTGCCGTGAGTTGTATGAACTAGCATGAATAAAAAATGGCAGTGTCTGGAGTTGGTGTGTTTGATGGTTTCCATTTAACTGTAGATGAGCCAAATTTTGCTTAGATACACTTAAAAAAATCAGTACTATGTGTGAGATACTGTTGTAGAATGTATTAAAAAGAACCAAACAACTATGAAGCAGCTATAGTGGTCATGTGGTATTTTCTTTGGTTTTGCAGGTACGTGCAGAAAATTCTACCTAATGTGTATAGATGTCGTTATACCAGGTGTATGAGGGCGGCTGAAATGTTTGCAGTGTGTCTTGGTCACTTTAGCATCCATCCTTGAGGTGGTGGTCAAAAGCTTCTTAAAATTTACTGCTTCGTTCAGAATGTTAGGATACAGATTAGTTCCATCTCAGCTACATGTCCTAATGTGCTTCCCCGCTGCTGTGTTAAGAGAGCGACAGTACTTTCAGGGTTAGTGATAGAGTTCATATCCTGTGTCCTATATGTATATGTTTTCTTTGCCTTGTCTACTTTCATTTTGAGCTGGTGACAAAAGAACACCACCACGCATTTCCTTTTATTAATCGTGGCGCTTGAAAGATGTTCACTTGCTTGCATGATTTCTTATGGATGACAGTGCTTGAATATATAAGCAGAAAAAAGGAAAAGGAGAAAATCCTTTCAACGTGATTTCAAGAATTTGTGCAGAACAGCCAATGTCTGACTTGGGTTGCTTACTTGTACTGATTAGGTTTAGACTGCTTGCGAAGTCTGGACCTGTGCTTACAGCGCCGTGCTAAAAACTAGTGAAACAAATTCAGAAATGCTGGAAATAAATTTGGTGTTGTGCCTTCCCACTTCAAGAAGTGGTACTTTTTTTTAATTTAATTGCAGATGAAAATGAAGAAATTGATGTCTTCTGTGCAAGTCATTGGAATGACCATTTTTCCTTTCCTTCTATACACACAGATTTTCCCACATATTAGCATGCTTTTCTACAAAATAACTTATTTGTAACAATTCATCAGAATTCATTTTCAGTAGTGTTTTTTCTTTCTTTCAACTATATTACAAAGGAGACAGAAGACCAATATGGATTTTATTGTGTTGTATTAAAGGAAAAAAAGAAGAGAAAAAGGAAGGCAAGAATATTTTATTTATCTCCAGCACTTTTATTTTCCATAAATCTTTACGCACAGGAATGATTTAGGTTATGCAGAAATATATCTGTAGCCATGGGAATTGTATTCAAAAACATGGAAGCGTGGCTTGTTTTAACCTGAAGCAGCATGAAATTGAATCACACGAGTATATAGCAATTTTATTGTGTATCAATTCAGGCAAAGTGCTTTGTAGATTTTTATTTAAGGATGTTGGTATAATGACCCATGACCACTACCCCAAGGTACTCTATCTGCCTTTCCCCATAAAGAAAAAACCCATAGGTCCTAACTGATTAAGTTTTAAAGCCTGAAGAAGTAGGAATATCCTTCACTTAATTTTAAATGTGAGTGAAATATGGTTTGCTAAAACAGAATTTGGCCTTGGTGTGTATTTATTGAAGATATCAGCCAACTTCATTTATGTACTTAAGAATAATTATTAAGTGAATAAGTAAGATATAAGGTATTGGAGTGTTCTGCCATAAAGCCACTATATTAGTATATATTCCTTCCTTTGTTTATGAAGGGATATATTAGGTAACATTTCATGCTTTTAGGATACCTCGAAATAAACTAATGCTTATTGAAGGATATGGGAAATGCAATTGATACTGTTATCAGCTACTTTTGTGATTGGCTCCAAACCAGGTTATCCTTATTCTGATTGCAAGTTTGGATATTTATTACAATATCTCAAATATAGCCACGTGAAGGCCAAGCAGAACTAATGGGGATTGCTCTTCAGTTAACGCAATGTTTTGATTCTCGTGCAACTGAAAGAATACTTTTTGGAGGTCTCCAAAAGTGTTTTGCTATTTTAAAATTGTTGTTTTTTTTTTTTTTAACGAGGTTGTATTTATGGAACCAACTTTAAAAACTGCATTTAGAAGTTAGCTGTGTTCATAGGATCATCACTATTGAGAAGATGGGTCAGAATTTGAATAGGATTTTCAGTGTTATTGGATTATAATGATAATATAACAATCATCTCTTGGAGAGAAAGGCTTCTCAGAAATGAAAATGTCTGAAGTTTAGGAAAACCAATGATGTGCATGGCTGTGGTTGTCTTAGGGATCAAGGGCCAGAAAATACTTAAAAGTTTTTTTTAACTCATGTCATGAATAGCTTTATAGTACTGCCAGATACATCTTTTCTGAGACTGCTTTGCGGAATAAATTTTTTGAAATGAACATGGCATAGTTTTCTTAGTTTATGTAACTTTCTAATTTCAGTTCTGCAAGTAGGAAATTAAACAGAGTTATTAAGTAATAAGGACACCATGAGGCTAAATTGAAAATGAGATTATTCTATATGACAAGAAAGATTTTCAGCAAGGTCACTTCTTTTGCTCAGTTCAGCACCAAGTTTGTGTTGATGCATTTGAGGGGAAGGTGAATTGTGGCAAAAGGATATGTGTAGACAAGATGGAATGTTAGTTTCTTTGACTGGTTTTGTAGAAACCTCTTAGGATTCAAGAATGTTTTTTGGTGGAGATGACTGGGGGTGTCAGATGTACTGCTGGTGTTAGAGCTGAGAAAATGGTAATGTGGTTGTGGTGGTAGTTTCTTACAGAACTTTAGTCTCAGTTTGAAGTAGGTTGATCTTTTAAGGCACTTGCACGATTGAAGTGTTAAGGGGAGAAAATAGCAATTAAATTAGTGTATAGTTACTATAAGAAAGAAAGTACAGATAATAATGAAGTCGTATTTTCAAGTCAGCTTTAAGAACGCTTAGTTTTAAATCTGTTCCCTATCAATGTTCTCAACAAGCGAATGACAGATTAGATTAGGAATTTGTGGTTTAACCTTAGGAGTGTGGAAGGCGTGTTAATGATGTGTGGAAGAAGTGTAGTGGGGGAGCTGGTTCAGTTTCAGGCCTGTACAGTTTCACTTGAACAGTGGTGAGAAGAGATTAGAGGGGACAACAGAAGTGTAAAAGAAGCAGTGATGGCATCAATTAGCAGTGTAACCTTCAAGAATAAGGGGTTCTTGTGCTACTGGAAGAAAGTGAATTTGTATCACCAAGTTCACCAAGAACAAGTTACAAGGTTGTGTACTGAGGTTGGGGCAGTTCCACATGTCAGTACAGACTGGGTGGCAAATAGGTTGAGTGCAAGCCCTGCAGAGAAGGACTTGAGGGTACTAGTGGATACATCAAAAGAAACGTGGCCAACAGATCAATGATGTGATTCATCCCTTCTACTCCACCTTCATTAGTTGTCTGAGTCCAGCTGTGGGGCCCCCAGCACAAGAGACAGTCTTAGAGCAGGTCCAGAGGAGGCCACGAGGATGCTCAGAGGGCTGGAGCACCTCTATTATGAGGATAAGCTGAAAGAGTTGGTTTGTTTTTCCCCAGGAAGACTTCATCACAGCCTTCCAGCACTGAAAGGGGATCTGCAGGGACAGATAGGGGAGGCTCTGTAAAGTTTCGTTACTGTTAGCAGAGAGTAGAGGAAATTATTGAAGGAAAAGATTTTAAGATTATGCAAGTTTATCCTTCCTAACACAATCAGTTTATCAGTTCAGTAGATTTTGGTATAAAAGTCTGTGGACTTTGTACGAAGAACTACAGTGAAAACCCAGAACAGCCAACAGCATTTTCTAAGTGGTGGTTGTGAGCCAGCATTTGACACATTCTCTGTGAGTAATTTATGTCACTCCTAGAAGGGGAAACACTTCACCAAGGAAATAAATATGGCAGGAGAATTATGTCATTGGCACTATCATTGACTAAAATTAATCGATGATGCAGTGCCTTCATTATGCTGAAAGGACTGGGTACGGATACAGTCCACTGGAAAAAAAAAGTGACCAATTTGTCACCTTTCTTTATTTTCTAATGTTTATGCCATAGAAACTGACGGACTCTAAGAAGCATAGAAGCACCATTTGTGTGTGTGATTTGGGAATACGTCCATTGTTAATTAACTGTAAGAAATTTTGTATTTGGCTTCCAACCAACTGATAATGGAAATTTGTTCTCCAGGAAATCCTTTTTAGGCACTCTTATTTCCCATTTATTGAAATTTTTAGTGCTAGTTTGCTTCTTTTCTGAGTGTGGAACTACAGTTGGTTGTCAAAGGCATTTGTTAGTTTGTCCAACAGAAATTTTAGAAGTACAATTTAACTTCCACTCATTAGAGGATTTAAGTAGCTATTGGGCAGTGTGGTAAATCATTCAAAAAAGACACTGAGTTGAAGAGTGTTACCCTGCATCTTGTGAATAGCAGTGACTCCTTGTTTTGGAGATAAATAGGATAATTGTACAAAGATTGCACTGGGAAAAAAAGAAGAAAATCTATTATCACAGCTGGCTGCAGCATTTCTTTGTGCTTCCCTAAACAACAGTTTGGAAGTAGTTTGACCTTTCAACTTGGGCTGTGTTTAGATGCAAACTCTTTTTGAGGCAGCACATAGGATTTGTTGTGTACAAAACCATTGACAGTCATGCAGGTTACATTGGTTATTTTTAGTGGGGCACGAAAATGGCAACCAGAAGATTATATGGAGGATATGGACGCTTTCTGGTTGCTTTTACTGCTGCTGAACAATACTGCCTGGTTTCTTTAGGCAAAGCAGCCTTCTAGAAAATTACCGTAGGAAGTTCTAATACAATTGATTATTCCTAACTTACAGTTTGTTTGGTTTTTAACCTTTTGTTTTGGTTGTTGGCATTTGTTTGTCTTAGTAATATTCTATTTTATATAATCTACAGTCTTGCTGATCCCCCAAATGTACCTGCTTTTCTTATGTGGCTGTAGAACTTCAATCACTCTCATTTAAAGTACTGGCAATGACTATGTGGTGTCTGGCTTCTGTGATGGCAATGCAGCTCCTAAATAGTAGAAGTTGGGTTTAAATGAGCTAGCATGTTTTATGCTCCCAAACACTGATGACTTCATGAACTGACATCCCCTGGAGTTCAGAGACATTTCAAAATGTAAAGTGTTTGACTGACTGGTTCAGGAGAATTTTTTTCTTTGAGTGCATATACTTCGTTCTGCTGATCTCTCCCTGATAGTTTTTAATGCACTGTGTGCAACAATTCTAGCTCACGAATACGCAGTGTTTAGAGTGTTCTCATAAAAACACTCAGTTTTTGCAGTTGAAATTTTGTTGTAAATGTCTTTCTGATACACGCCAGTCAGACACTGTGAATTCCGGGTGTGATCTTCTTGAGCTGAAATTTTTCAGTTAGTTGCATTGTAATTTCTTTTTGATGTTGCAGTAAGAAAATATTTCTTTTTACTGCAGTGTTGAGAGTAGGCAATATATTTTGCTTCTTTAAAATCTTTCAGGTGCCGTTCTGCAAAGGTGAACCAACAGTAGCGTGAACTTAAGCAATACATTTCTATTTAGCACTTACTTTTTTCCATAGCCAAGGACAGCCAGAGAAATATTACTTCTGTTGTAACTGACCAATTGCATCAATTTTGAACATCATGAGAAGTAGTACTTGAAAATGTTGTTTTGTGGGACAGAACATCTTACATACTTAATAAAATCTCCAGTTCCAAAAATTTCAACTTACACATGCATAAGGTAGTTGAAGGAAATGAGTATTTATTTCCCATTAGCCTTTCCTTCTTTTTTGTCATCTTCTGTTCCTTCCCTAAGGAAAAGGGATGCTAATGAGTGGAATTCTCGAACAGCAGACGTGTCTGTGCCACTCCGTTCTAATGAGAGGTGGATACCCTCCAAGTTACTGCCTAGGCTTAATACCTCACGAAATGAAAAATGTCTTGTGGAAAGGCCGACATTTTGCACAAACTGATATCAATCTTCAATTTTTCTGCCCCCCAGTTTGCGTGTGTTTAAATGCATAATGCTAACCTTGTTTTCTGGTAGGATTATTTTTTCATTTCCTAATCATTTTCTTCTTTCTTCTTCCCCTCCAGCATTAAAATCTAATTTTTGCATGTGAAGCTGGTCTGTACAGTATGATTAATTCAAATGGTTTGCCCCTTTTAATAACAAAACTTAGTTTCAGGCAGAGCCGGGCATCAGCATGGTTTTAAGAAATGCTGCGAACCTTGGGATCTATTATTTTTCAAGCTCCTATGTAGTGTAACATAGCCTACCCCAACTAATTATCATTTATTACAGTGATTGCCGTTAGTGACTGCTATAATTAAAGTTGCATATCAGTTTCCATCATAATCCCTTGTTTTCACACAATCATAACTTGCCAAAGTGTTAGCTTTGGCGAAGCTAACAAACAAAACAAAAGTTTACCGTGATAATGTTCTCCTCAGAGGTAAATTCTGGGGGAGAGAGGAGGAAAAAGATTTGTAACTGTCCTTGGAGAGAGTCCTTGTCTGGGCATTTTGAGTTGTATGGTCAGCTAAATTGCATAGCAAGAAGCTGAATAGTTACCATCGTTTCAGGGGACCCAGAAAACTTAGAAGTTAAAGGATAAGGACTACAGAACTACCATGAATTTTGACTACTCTCACTGTTTTGCCTTTCAGGATATCTGCATAACGCTGCAAACAGTTGTTAGTCTTACTTTATTTGCATCTGTATCTCATAGCATCATTTAACGATGTTAATTTTAGTGATGGGAAAAGTTTGACAATCAGCATAGAAAAGTAGATACAACAGTCAGGTGCTGATTCGTGATTCCAGTCCTGAATCTGGTGCTGGTTTGGGGTAAAAAGCTTTTATAAAAGTGAGACGGGGAGGGCAGTATAGGAGAACATTTTCTATGATTATTTTCCTGGTAGTAGCTGCTAAATGTCAATAACTGCTGCAAAGCTTTTCCCTGGGTAGAAAATGACATCTTCCTGTACTGCTGCAGATAACCCCATCTGCAAACTTTTTATGGTGCCCACTATATAAAGAATGTGTAAGTTCACATTTATAGTGGTTTGAGTATGACTTGACAATTTATTATATCATATAAAGAAATCACATTTTAAGGTATAATACAAGGGAGTGCTTGGGCAGACAGAGTGAAGGATAAGCTTTGAAGCCTAACATTCATTTCCTGTGCTTGTTTTATCATCCCTAACATTACATTTGCACCATTTCTTTGCATAGAATTCATTTTAAGAAATAGTGATTGGTTCTTCCAGCCAGCCCTCCGGGACGGTGTATTAATTATTTTCATGAGATATACGATAATAAACTGAAATACAGTAGAAATGACAATTTTTGTTACATTCAGAAATTGTTTCTCCACTAGTCTGTCTGCAAACTGTTACTGCTGTAAACATCTGTCTTTATAAGATGTTGTGGAATTCTACACAGGTATGATTAACTGAAAAATAAATTGTAGCACGGAAAAAGCACAAGCCTTCAGGAAGGTAATCTTTTTGGAGACCTCAGTGTCTGCAGAGGGTCCTATGAGTCAGTGAGATGTCTTGTGCATGAGAAAGTTTCCACATCTGGATTCTTTTTACCAACTGAGGTCTTTGATCTGAAAGTGTTACAGCTCTCGTATGCCCTGTAATTTGTCTGGCAAGATAAGTTATTTACAAATGCAATTGCTCTTCTGACAACTCAGTTTTGAGCGTGTAAGTGCTGGGGTCCTGATCTGTAACCCACAAGGACTGCCGGTAGTCCTTTTATTGGTCTCAGTGAGCTTTGATTCAGGTTTTTGGACTTTGAAGCGCCCCAGGTGGATTAGGGTGGGGGGGAAAAAAAAAAAAAAAAGAATTTTTACAAATGATTATAATTTAAAGATTTAGGCTGCTGTGCATCTGAAATAATTTGACAGTGCTTCAAAGGCGAGTGAATTTCAAAAAGTTTCTGATCTTTGTGTCTTTTCTTTTATTCCTACAGTGGCAGATGAAAGCAAAGTTGGTTCCTTGGCCGGACACAGATCAGGTAAGCTGTTCTTCTGTTTTGGAGAAAGAGCCAGCAGCCTGAAAGTAGTATGGCCAGTAAATGAGGTCAGCCTTCACAAACCGTGGTGCCTAAATGGATTGTGAATTGAGGCATTACTTTGTATTCCCTAATTCTGGGTTGTGCAGCAATGAATTAATAATGTTCTTTGCCAAGCAGCATATGTAGCTGAGTCATTTGCAGGAAGAGATGTATCTCTTTTTTTCAGCTTAGGTGTTGCAAACTGAAGAAAATGAGGGTTCACATGTCATGTTGTGGCTTAAACAATAGAAACTTTCAAGAATGTAGTTTTTCTCTCTCTCCTTGCTCTGAGTTCCACTTCCAGAATTACTGAAGATAACACAAAAAACATTCTGTAGTTCAAAAAAAAAAAAAAAAAAAAAAAGTCAGAGTTTTTGCTTCCGTCATGCTTATGCAGTAGAGATTACTCTTTTTAAAACTTTTCTGGCCATTGTAATAAAAACGGCAAGAATAATTAGTCTATAGTGTTGTCATTGCCGTTCCTACTTATTCACCAGTTTGCACAAACCAGACCATGGTACTGTACAACTTGCAGTTCTTGTAATATAAGAACTTTTAAGGAAATGCTGTAAGATTGTAATTTTTCACAAGGCACGGATAAGCTGACATGAGAAACCTTGAAAACTTCCTAGAAAACTCAAGTTATTCAGTGATCTCTTTTAATGTTAGGAAGCCCTGAAGTTTCTGGCTGACCCTTTTCTGTATGATTGCACGTTGACTTTTTCCACTCCTTTGACAGAACTAAAAAGCTGAGTTTGTGTGAAGGAAGGTCAGCTATGAGAATTCCTGGTTGTTTATGGTATTCCTGCCCTGTACGACTGGGTGTCCTCCTTTGGTTTTGTTATCTTGTAGTTCTCTGGTATGGATTTTCCTTATCTGAAGACCTTTTCCTGAACTTAAAGTAGACAAATTCTTTTTACATTCTTTTGGCTTCTTTCCTAAGTCTGTGAGCCTCTTGGATTCTCTTTCTGAATAAAGAGCTAGTTCATATGTCTTGTAACATTATCACTCCTGTGGAGAAAAGAATCTTTCAACTTCTTGTTTTGGGAATGTGAAAGCTTCAAAGAAAGGATCTTGTCAAGTAGGAGAAGCAAGGGGTGTTGCCCTTGGTTTTTGGGGGTTTTTTTGTTTGTTTGTTTGTTTTAATCCTATGCAGAGAAATTACTGCAAGCATACAATATCATGCAGTATTCCAAAGATCACCAGAATTTACTGCTGTCAGAGGATATTGAAAGGAAACCTCGTGAGATCAGAAATCTTTGTCAGTCAGTTATTACAGACTTATTAAGCTTTATACCATTTTTAGTAGCGTTTGATCTTTCTTCTGCGTACTTCTCCAGATTATTGAAAAAGTGGCTTTCAAATTTGTTCTGTTTGAAGACACCTAAGAATTTTATATGGAAATGTGGATCCATGCTTGCTGACTTTTGTCTCATTTGCTTTCCTTATCTTCCATGGACCTCTTCCATGTAGTTAAGATCTGTTTCTAATTGGCTAAAATCTCTCTGGTCAGCAGAACAACTAATAGCCAAAATTTCCTACGGATTGTCTTGTCTTTTTCTCTTTTTCTGTTCGTCCTTTAGAATAAAAGGAACTAGCTACTTCTGAGAAGGGTTGAGTGTAAATTATTTTCTTGGTTCTGTCCACTTTAAATATTCTTCAAATACTGTTGAAACATTATTTTCCCCTTTAAGATTCCATTTCCTAGCCCTTCATGAAAAGAAATCAAGCTGCACTTTCAGCTTTCTTATTGTTCCATTAAAGGTTTGTTCAAGAACATGGAGTTCTTTTTACCTGATCTCTTTTTACTGTTTGATATTTGGAATTTGTATCATGTACGTATGTTTCTGGCACTCCATTGCCTTGCAGAACTCTTGTTGTAACATCTTTCATTATGCTGCCTTCCTGTAGGCACCTTTTTTAAGGAAGCTGTAAGGGAGATATTGCGGCTTCTTGTGCTGGGAGCAAAGCACTTAATTTCTCATTATATAAAGAAGAGTTTCCATCCCATTCTAGACTTCAGGAAATTAAACATATTTCTCTACAGAATTAATTATCACCTACTGACAATCAATGCAATTATCCCTTCTCTCCTTCAACATGACTTGTTCTGTGAAATACACAGATGAGTAATTCTCTCTGGGGAAATATCCTTTCTGTTCCTTCTGAGGCAGTGGCTCTTGAAGCATTTTGTCCCAGCTTTTGCTATAGCTCCTGTATCCCCTGCATGTTACATGTTACTGAGCTCAGGAGTTAGTTTGTGTTCATTTCATAAAGTGTTACCACAACTCTGGGGAAGACCAAGGCATGAAAAGGATCTGTTGTGCAGCCCGTCTTCCTGTCTTTTTATATACTGCACCCACAAACAGCTGTTCCATATTCTTTTCCATAAAAAAAAAAATAGATCTGATTTTAGATGCGTGTCTGGATATGCACTGGAACTAAACATGTAGCATGGAAAGATGGCTGGAGGATCATTCTTGTATTTTACCTTCACAGAAATGCAATAGAAATGCTTCAGTGAATTCTGGTTCCCTTAGCTGGTCTCTCTTTTCAGAGGAGTACTCCTGCAAAGCTTACAGGTGTTAATGCTGTTGCAAATGCTTTCTGCAGTACCATTGCACAAGCGCTGGAACGCTGTGTTGATGTGGCCTACTTTGTCCTTTGGGGCAAAGTGTGTATGCAAGATATCCTCTCTTCCTGAACTCTGTAAGGTGGACTTTTTTCCACTGCAATCTTCCCTGCGCTTAGCAAAAGTGAGCCTGCATTCCTTAAACACCACTCCGCCCGTGAAGATGAGAAGCAGACAAGTGGGGCCTCTATATTAAAGCAGAGCAAATTCATGGAGATGAGAAATCAGTGAATATGAGCACAGTTTTTCATGATCTCTTTAGCATTTTAGAAAAGTAGTTACAGAACAGCTAGGGAATGGCAGGATTGTCTTTACAACACATGTAACCTGATTTATATCAAATACAGAATACTGAATTCTTTGCAGCTATGGCTTTTTTTCCTTCCAATTTTTTTTTTTTTTTTTTCTTTCTGATTTATTGCTTAGAACACTTTTAATATGTATTGACTGTCTGCTGAGGTCTCTGCTGACACAGCTCTTTCAGATGATGCAGTGCTGGAGAAAAGCTGATGAGTCTTTCTTTATGAGCTCTGACATATTAATTAGCAGAATGGGCAAAAAAGCTTTCCTATTTTTATTTTAATGTCACTAGACCATGCTTTTGGCTTGGATTATGTTTGGAGACAGTTCTGAGACAAGATGAGTTGCAGATCTTATTTTCTTGCTGGTTGCTATGCAAGGGATGTAACAGTGGGCTTTGGATTGCTACTGGCACTATTGAGTGCTGTAGGGTAGCTCTGTTACCAAGCTGAGTCTTTGGCTACTTTATATTAATGCTGTATGGCAAGGGGTACCTACCCAAGTAGGAAAGGGTCCTTTGGGGTAATTTGAAGGATGCATTTTGTCAAATAATGCCCCTTATTTTACATTTTGTTGCCACTGTGATTACATGGTTATGATTCAACCTTGGGTAGGATCAGCATTCTGGGAAAGAAGGTTTGAGGAGGTGACTATGTATTTTAATCCTACAAGGTCAGGGCTTTGATGAGAGCTATGTGTCAACAGCTCTGTTAGATTCCAATCTGTACTGCTTCGTGTGGATTAACTGAGTTCTTGTTAACATAGGATTCAGACTAGGGCTAGAGTTGGCTTATGATAAAGTGGGTTAAAGGTCCTGATGCATCTCTGCATGCTTTTAGTGCCAAATTTCATTCAGGCTAGAATAACAATTAAGATTATGGTTTAGGACAGGAGTGGTAGAAAAGTTAGCTTATTCTAGATTTTATGACCCACTGCCATGCATTAAGCTCCATCCTTTCCTTCAGGAAGGCTCTGCCTATTGCAAAAGCCAATGCTGCATTGGTAGATTAAATAAATTCATGCAGTGCTGAGGTTGCATCAGTGCAAGTGAAAATAAATTTTCCCTTTGACTTTAAAGCCAGATGGGGCAGGATGACCCCCAGCTGTTTTCTGAGGATGGCTGCAAGTTGCTTCTGGACACTGCGCCTGGTATATTCCAATGCAAGAACCATTTTTAGGAAGTAGTTCATAAGAGTAGAAGAGCTGTTATAACACTGCCATACTGTAGATTATTACATTCTTATAACCCGAGGTATGCCTGGCCGCTGGTAAATTTGCAAATACAAGCATAACATTCTTTTTATTTGAAAACTCTATTTTTCAGAGGTGTGGGGTATGGCCTGGTGCAGGCACACTGAGCAGTTGAAGGTTGTTTTGGTGAAAGCATGAGTAGGTGCTAGGCTAAGCTTATTGCTGCAGTCTGAGTTCAGGCTTAGAAGAGAAGGCAAAACTCAGGCTTAGAAAAGAAGAACCAGACCGTTTTAAACTGGAGGGATCAGGCAGAGGTTGAGCTAGTGGAACACTAGCAAAATTCAGTGTTTTATACATGCTTATGTTGCACAAAGTGCTTTTTCTTAGCCAAGGATTTTGCTGCGTGCTTTTGGTAGGGACAGAAGTGACAACAGAAAGCTTAGTGAATGTCAGTGGGCATGTTTAGATAGAATGGGACCAGTGCCACTGTAGAAAGTTTGGCTCCTGTTTTGCTTTTGATTTCCAGGTAACACAGTTGTGTCAAAGTGGTTTTTAAGGAAATAGTGTTCTCCTCTCCTCTTTGCACATTCCTAATTTATTGAACAAGCCTTTTCACAGCTGTCTATAGCATTAAAGATGAGCTTTTCAAAGGGGGCAGTGGGTTTAGTTCTGGGTTCATAAGAATTTATACAGTAACTAGGTCTATCCCTGTTGCAGTCAAAAAGACTTGTAAATGGCTGAGCTGCCTGACCTATGCAAGTGAGGTACGTGTCCAAACGTGGAGCTTGCCACTACTTAACTGAAATCTTGTGGCATATAGAATCTGACATTTGCCTTTGCATTTGTGAGAGGAAAAAAGGGCTAATTCTACCTCATTTCATTTTTCTTTCATAATAAAAGCATAATATGTGGCTATGTCAGTCATTCTTGCAAGCGTGAAGGAGGAATTGCTTGCTTTGTAGACTGAGGTTTACTTGAGCAATACCAGTGCATGTTTTAGTGATGATGCAGTGCGCTGTATTACCAGCATCGTGTTCCTCTAGGATATGAGCCTTCAAACTTTGTGTTAAGCTTTATGGTCTATTGATGGAAATATTTTCAAAAGATTTTCATTCTTTTACCTTCATTTTGGACTTCTCTTCTTGGGTGATTCTTTTCTATTTATTATTAACTTCAGTTATGCTTCTCCAAACAAAACATTCCTTTGGCCCACATATTCCCAGTGAAATTGTTGTCATCGGAGAATCTGTGTTTACGCATGCAGCCAAGAAAGCCTAAAAAATAAGGTTCCCTTTTCCTGCAGGTCACTTGCAGAGTTAGTATTTTCTACTACTCTTCTGGTTGGTAAGATCTAAAGTGAAGAATGTTACCCTGAATCTGTTATGTAGTTGTGAGATATAAGGATTTGTAATCTAGAAGTTAAAATGCCTGGCTTTCATTCAGTTTCTGCTGACTTATCTTTGTTGTTTTTTTTTGTGTGCGTGTGTGGTTTGTGGTTTTTTTTGTTGTTGTTTGTTTGGCCTTTTCTTCAAACACGGCTTGTCTAATGAAACCAGAGTGATACGTAATTGACTTAGTACTCTATGCCAGTAAGGCTTTACTACCCTTTCTGTAGTGGACTTTATTTTTCAAGTACAAGGGCAGTTCTGAAAGTAATATGGGAAAGAAGTTGCAGGAAACAATATTAGAATTCTTGTAAAGTTCTAATATTTTCTGATCAAGCTAGAGAAGTTCAAACTGGACATTCCAGATGCCTTTTTTAAAGAGGCTATTAAAAGTGAGACTAATGCAGCAATCTTTTTTTGTACTATCATGTGTTATGTACTCCCCATGTGCAAAGTTGGATTTTTCATTGACTCGGGAAAAAGAAGGCTGAACACTTACAAGTTCCTGTGCTTCAGTTATTCCTGATTAACAGAACTTGCATCATTGAATGTGAATGAAGAGCAGTTTAAGATGCTTTCTGAGTACCAGGCTGGCACTCAGTACAGTCCTTCTTGCCTGCCAGGCATGTGTGGCTAATAAGCAGCTCTCATGGACAACCAAGCTGTGTGGGTCTCTTCTATGGAAGGAAACAAGCTATTGCTTTTACTCCGAGAGGAGTCATTTTGTGCCCCCAGTAACTCACCAGCTGTATCTCCTCTTTTGACTTTTTTCTGTTTGTTTTTGAAGACTTTATTAGCTGTGTGATGATGATCATTGTGACCCCTTTTATGTTAGGTCCTGAGAAAGTCAGCTGTTGATTAAAAAAAAATCCTTTGCTTGACGGTGGAGTCTGATGTTAATGTTAATCTGAAAACTCGCTGCTGCTGAAAGAGGCATACTTAGTCACCTTCCCACCTACCTTCAGCTGCAAGGTTCATATTTTTCTTTTATTTAAGTCCCATAGCTTAGCTGTTGAGATTGTTGAGAGTAATAAACCAGCCAAAAACTTAACATGGGAAAGTGAAAAGTGAGTAGTGCTAGGCTTATCTCCTTCAGCCACCCTTTTGGGAGACAAACCACCCTTCTGGGAGACAAACCTGCAGAAGGGAAACTGCAAGAGGATGGATGTGAGAACTGTGCTTTTTGGAGGCATCCAGCTATTAGATCTACTTTGTCTAACCATACCCTTATCAAATTCAAAGGACAAATTTACATTGATTTTTTTAAAACATAAAGAAGAAAAAAACAGATAGTCTTTTACTATCTTCTTTGCAGGAGAGCAAAGAAGGACCATAAACCTCTGGACAATGAAGAGTATCTCTGCCGTTTCATCCTTTAATTGCAAGAATCCTCTATTAAATCACTGATTCACTTAAATTTTATGAATTATCTTTGTGTTGTGCTAATGACTCTTCATCTGCATTGTGTTAAGTTGTGGCTGAATATCCTGTTGGTCTTTGAGCCGTGGTCATGAAGATGAATGGATCTGAGCTCTTAAGAAAAACAACAAGCTTGCAGGAGAAACCTGTTTTTCCCAATATCCTTGTACAAGATTTAGGGTGTGGAGCAGGGCTGAGCATAGAACAACTGCAGCAAAATTATGAAGTCAGGAGTCTGTAATACAGGTTTTATAACATGGCATATTTGAGTTAATATTGTCCGGTCTCCACATGAGGAGTCCTAGGATACCGCAGTATTCCTGAATGCCTGGCCATGTGTTTTTTCCCTCCTGTGCAAGCATTATTCCTCTTGCAGTTCCATGAAGAGCTGTTATAGGGAGCTAACATTGCAGAAAAAATAATTCTGCAGGAAAGAATGCTATTCTTCTGGTTTAACCAAGGGAGCAAGAAAAAAAGGAGCTCTGGAGAAAAATGGTTTTTGTAACTGACTGGTTTTCATCACTGGGATCAGCCTGAGCTGAAGGAAGTTGACTGGGGTGGGAGGTGGTAGAGAGACACATCTGAGAAAGCATGGATGAAAGAAAACTTTCTTCAGAGATGTCTGTGCTGAAAGAATGGAAGTGGAGGTGCAAGTTTGAATCTCTATTTCTTGTCCTGAAGACTAAACTGAGATTGAATTTTCTTTATATATGAAGAAAAAATGGTGTAATGGCCAGTTAAACTTGGTTTTGTGCATGTTTGCCTGTGTGTTGTTAGTTGGTTAAAGAGCTGTGGCTATCTTCTAGCTGTGTCCAGGCTGCTATGCTCTGCATCTGGTCCTGCCCTGGGGAGTGAGAGGAGGTTGAGCAGTCCCAGGAACAGCTGAGTTTGACATGCAGGGGAGCGGCTTTCGTGAGAGCCAGAGCAGGGAAGAAGGCAGCTTGGACAAAAAGAGGGACAGTTTTCCTTAAGAGCCATGGAGACTTGATGGGGTCATTTCACTGATCACAGAAAGCTGCAGTACCAGAGAAAAAATGATACTGTAAAAGCATATGTTCAGTGGAAGCTTTTATTTCACTGTATCACCCATGAATAATCTGTACTACCAAAGTGGTAAAACAACCGTGTTTTGAATAGCGGAAGTCCTTTTTATGTCCCCATCTTAAGGACAAAAGTGAATATACATCTACCTTGAAGTCTAGCAACTTGAGCTTCTCTTTGAAGGAAGCTTGTGTGTGTAAGGGTACCAAAGACAGATATTTCGCTTTGACCCCCATGAAGTGAAACATGAGTTCCCACAGTTAGGAACTGTACAGAGTTCTCTGGTGAATGCACAGCTGGGGAAGTGATGGTTAAAGCTGCCGTTTAAAGTTTATTAGACCAAGATACCAGAGAGTGATTTTGGGTGTCAGGAATGCCTCTTTCTTTCACATGGGTAGACTTGGGAAGGAAAGTCTGCCAGACAGTAATGATGGTCTTTTCTCAGAGGAGAAGGCCTGGTCTGACAGATAGCCAAACTGCAATCTTCAAAAGTAAACAGTAGAGGTGAAAGCTTTAATTCCTTTCCATCACATCTTAGCAGTATGGGAATTATGCATCACCCAGCGTGAGTTGTTGGCATCCAAGAATTGCAAAGCAAACAGCTTTCTTCCATGGGGATCATTCCTTACTCAAGGAGCAGAGGAAGGGGCAGGGACTTTGTTTAATGTTACCTGGAAAATGTCATGCTCCAATACCATTGCTGCTGTATGTTACAGAAGGGGGAGAGATACGAGTAGAAAAAGAAAATAAAATAAATCCACCACACCAGAATTTTTCCAGCTGAAATACATGTGCATTGGTATTTATTCCACTCTTTTTTTTTTCTCCTTTCCTGAAGGGATTCTGGACACATTACTATCTTCACTTGGGGGTGTATTTGAATGTTTATACAACATAGTTGCTATTCCTGTTGCTGGTCCACTTTGCTGAGTATTGTTCTGTGCAGAATTCAGTGAAGCAGGTCAAGAGGCTATAAAAGAAGCAGAATGCTTTGCTAGTATAAAATTAAACAGAAGTGCAGAATTGTAACTGCATTAGGACACAGTGCTACAGGGGATAGTAGGCATCACCATTCTGCAGAAGAGGTTATTAGAACTGGAGGTCTTCAAGTCTCTGGATCCTGGAATATGCTCAGGGAAATGGTAAGAGCTGTTGCTAAATGTGAAGTGATCAGAGATGGCAGAATGTAAAACAAGAAAGTTGGCATTAATCTTAATCAAAGAATAAGAAACAGTAAGTTTGAGAAAATGTAAAGCGTACATAAATTTGTGCTTTCTTTTCAAACCGTGGTTATTCAAAGAAAAGTGCTGCAGACAGAAAAACAAATTTAATGTTTAGAGTTGAGGGGTTATATTGTATATTGACTTTTAAATCAGAGAGCCATTCTGATGGTGGCATGAAAGTGCCTACATGACTTACTCGGTTGTTTTTCTTTATGGAGCTCCTCTCTCCTTGGCCTTAAAAAGAAAGCTGAAAACAAGAAATGGATCCATCAGGTCTCTTCCACTGCTAGGGCATTATAAGCCTCTTCAGCTCTTCAGTCGTCAGCTTTTTAGCGGCTGGCAGTAAGACTGCATCTATTTCAGAAGGCAGAATGCGTTGCCCCGGATGATACATTCTGAGGCTGAGGAGAAAGTACAGATGTAACTGTAATGTGTCTGGGTGATGTTTACCACTCTATAGCTAGAACTTGAGTTACAGCCTTCCTGCCAGCCCTTTCTCTGGGTTTGGGTTTCTTCAAGAAGTATCCGCACTTCTTAAAGCTTTGTTGTGAATGTTCTGCAGATGTTTAGGAAGACCTTCAGAGTACTTAGTACTGAGAAGTTGGCTGTGATCAGCACTGGCAGGTGCTATGGTTCTTTTAGTGACTTCTTGTGACCAGAGAGACCAACAGCCACTGCCTAATTCCTCATTTTATTAATCCTTTCCCTCCAGGAGCAGGGCATAATATTTAGTGCTGGCAGTGAGTATCCTAAAATCATTGGTGCCAGAGAGTTAATGAATTTGGAAAACTTCCCAGATAATACATCTGGCCCTCTAAGTTGCATTTTGGAGCATGAGATGTAACAAGAGCAGCACTGAATCAAATGAGCTACTGCCTGAAGTGGGGTAGGGGGCACTTAATTGTATTTTTAAACTGACCAAAAGTTAAAAATCACATACCTCCACAATGGAGGTGTGTTGTGCTGTGTTGGGGTGGGGGAATGTATTTTTATTTTGTAATTCCACGTATCCACCAGTTACCTTCCCTTTTGAAGCTTGATTCTCAGCGGGGAAGCATTTATAATTCTCCACTTTCAATGATTCTTCTCATTCCTGTTTTTACCACGAAGTTCTGTCGTGCTGCCATATCATCAGTCAGAGCAATTTTGAAGGTAGCTATCACCAACTGATATTTCTAGTCCAGTTCACTTCTGGAATAATATCTTATACAGTCTTTATCTTCCATAATATTTGAAATAATGTTGTATTGTATAACATGGGTTGTTGTTTATTAATGTACATCTTCATCTAATAAAAGCTGTGCGTGGCAGTACGCTTCAGAAATTAACTTTGAAGAAAAGAATTGCATTGTTATTTGTATGTCTTATGGAAAGGCGTTATTTTTAGTGGGTCTTTCAGGACAGCTGTGCTACTTAGCACAGGTAAGTACCTGCACAGCACTCTGTGAGTTCCCAGAATATCATTCCTGATTAAGTGCCCTACTGGAATGTTGTTGTTTTTTTCTGACATAAGAGAGTTTTTTGCTGTATATATCAGTGGCAGCCCAAATGGAAAGCATTTCAGAGAGGAATAGCAAGCATTTTCTTGAGTTACAGTCAACTACCAGCAGCTACTTTCCACCTATCTCAGGCAGTGGCACTATGCTGCCCTTTGAAAGTATACCTCCCTTTGCTTTACTTTTCTGCCTAATGTCTTACAAGATGAGTTTTCTCATTAGTGTTAATTTTGCCTGTTAACTGCATTGCTTGGTAACTCTTCCTTGTAACTGTTGGACTTTGAAATCTTCTGCCTTGAACAAAGGTGATCAGAGCTGCTTGTCATAGGCTTTCTTTCTTTGTAGTGGAGTTACCTTGGTTGTCACAGCATAGTGTCTTGTTTCAGATATTCTCTCACTGAGGAGGCTCAGCTAGATCAGAAATTAATTTCATTGTACCAAAGTGAGCGACCTCATTTTTAACCTGTTCTGATTTCACTTCCCTTATTGTCAGTTATGGATCAATTTATATGCTCATCCTTTTCTGTATTACCACTGACTCCCTATTTAGTGTTAGCAGCAAATATCATAACATTCATATTGAAGCTGAAGACTTGGGAAGTATCTAATCCAGTTCTTAGAACAGTTAGCATTGAGAGCTTTATCCAGAACAAGCCATTGACGCATCAGCTCATTGTTGGTCTAGTTATTTGTTTATGAAGGAATCATTAACTTGGGCCTGGAGTTCTGTTAGGACTGGTTTTTCTTTTCCAGTTCTTGAACACCAGTTCTTGGTGTTCTTAAAAAGCTTAAAAGCTGTTTTTTCTCCATAGTTTGATGGCAATTGTAAGGTTATTCTGTGTCTGATTCCCACTGTTCTGGTTTTCTCTTTATGCTGTAAAAATTCTCTTTTTAGTTCTTCCTTCTCCTTCAAGCTGGTCCTGATGTCTAAAATGTCTAAAAGAAGACTGTGGGTTGGGTATCTGTGTGGGAGCCAATCTGTGGCCTGAAAGCATCACCTCCAGATTTTCAAGTCAGATTTTCAAGCTTCTGCAGGGTTCAATTGTTCTCTAAAGCTGCTGTCAGGACCTAGTAAAGTAAAGGACAGAGCTAGAACTCAGTACTAGAAACTTGCATCTATCAGCAAAAGTTGGTTTTACTTCCAAAGGTTGCAGACAAAAGCCTAAGTAAACCTGCTGTGGCAGTTTTCAAGTCTTTTGCTGTGCGAGTGGTGCCACAGGACCAGAACAGGGGATCTGGCATTGATTTTTTTGTTTTGTTTTGTTTTTTTTCCTGTAATTACAATTTTTCTTCCTATCTGCAGTTGGCATGAATTCCAATATTCAAAAAAGGGTTGTGGGTATTTTTTTTTTTTAGATACCAGTTGTGATACTGCTGTTGGCAGACAGAAACATTATAAAAGAGAAATCCAATATAGTATAGTTATTCATATACCTCTATTTTTATTGTTTCATTATCCACACAGATGCTGCCTTCTGAGGGGAAAAAAAAAAAAAGAGCCAAAATGGTTTAATCAAAGCTTCTAGAGTTTCTTTTCTGAAAACAAACAAACTTTAATTTTAAAGATAACAAAAAGAATAGGCGTTACCAGCAGGAGTAAATTTTGCCGAATCAGTACTTATTAGCAAAAATGCACATCACAAAGCAGCTACAAAGAATTCTTTACAATGTGAGTTTATATTAAAAGATGAAATACATCTGAAGAGAAATCCCAGCGATAAATACATCTTCCGGTTCCTTAAACCAAACTGTAAACATGCAGTATGCTCCTCGCCTTACTGATGCCTTACCTACATGTGTACTGATGTGCAGAAGTGCCACTTGTAGTCAGGCTGCAAGGGAAGTCAATGGTAATAGTGCTCCAAGCCCATGAAATGCTACATACTCCCTCTTCTGTGGCTTTGTGTGTGGAAGACAAGGGGAAACAGGTCTCAAGAATCTTAAAATGGGAACCTGAATTGATCTTCATCCTTCTTTTTCAGCTCCTCGCCTCTAAGAAGCACACAATACTCATGCCATAAAATGACATTTTAAAAAATAAATTAATTAATGTTTGTTTTAAAACAGAAAAAAAGGAAAAAAAAAAAAGCACTCTCGTGGTGTATAAGGTGTTTCAGAGAAAGATCTACGAAGATTTGTTTGATGCTGTTGTCAGAGCAGATATTAAAAGATTGTTGAGTAGGAAAGGGTGGGGGGGGTGTAATTGCTCTACATGTGGAATAAAATATTTGTTGATCTTTCCTGAAAGAAGGAAGCTGGAGTTCTGTAAATAGAATTGTCATCATGTGTTCGGGTCATAAAAGTATTACATTGTGTCCATAGGGAGAAAAGATAATTGGTGGACACCTCAGCTATGGTGTTCTGCGAGAGCAAGCGCTTTGCTTTGCAGTGTTAATAGTATTCTTTTAAGGTCATTTTTTTGTATGTAATTTTAATACATAGTATGTTGCTTTAACCACTTGAATTAAAATTTCATGAGCCTTCTCAGAAAATCAGACAGGAAAACACAAATAAATTATGCATTTTATTTAGCATGTAGTAGATACAGTATTACTATATAAGTAAACAAATAAAAATGCATCTCTATTAATATAGTGAGCTCTGTAGAAAGATTCTGCTGCAGTCTGTAAGCCACATATGGTTTAAAGAATCATTTTGATGTTAAGTAGCTAATTCTGAGCCTGAACCTCTGGATTTGGAACAATGTGGAGCGATAGTATTAAAAAAGATTAAGAATCTTAGCTAATGTAAATAAATTAAAGGTCATGAAGTATAGGGCACAAATTGAAGATGAAATCTTAAAGCATGTCATTTCCAGAGAGCAAGTACTTAATATCTTGGAAAATCTGATCTGTATGTAGATTACCTTTTCACGTGGTTCAATTTTTAGTTTTTCTACACTTTTCTTCCCCTCATGGAAGAGTCCACAAGGCATCTTTTACAATTCTGACCTGAGCCCTCAGCAGTCAGCATAGTGGTACATCTGTGATGAGTTGAACTGTCTTCTGTATTGCTCCCTGGCCCTGCAAGACACCTAAGCAACAGAAAAACTATGTGTAGATCATGAATGCTTCTAGTGATATGCAGTTGCGTACACATTCACTTCAAGCCAGAATAACGTATCAACTCAGCTTCTATTTGACAAGAAGAACCGCAGCTTCCTAGCATGACATGTGCAGATTAAAAGGAAAGAGGGTGGTGTTCTTGTTTTTCTTTAGTGGAGTCCTGGCATGGTTCTGACACCGCTCTCTACGTGTGGTATTTAATTTCAACTGGGGGTGCAGAAACCTCTGATACTTCTAGGTGTGAGAAATGTTAAAGTGACCAAGTGTAGAGCTAGCTCTGCCCTTGCTCTCTGCTTAGTGTAGTGGTTATTTACCTTGCAGACAGCCCTGTGCATTTCAATCTTCCTCAGACCTTAATGTTGATAAATGTTTTTGCAGAAGTAACTCTTCAAATCTACGCAACTTGGCATTAAAAGGTCCATCTCCTTCCTTCTACATTTTCTCTTGTTAGAGCAATTATTTTATGATCCAAACCAAAAGAAGGGAACTTTAAGCATTTTTACGGAAGTTTTTTATAGCTAAGGAAGCAGAAGCAGCAATTCTTTTCCTCATTTAATGATGAGTTGCGCTTACAGTATATGAGGAGTCTTCATTTGCTCTGTAATTTGCATTAGCAAGAGAGAGTGCCCATTCTGTTAGTGATTTTTTAGAAAATGGAAACCAGGAATGAGTGCTCAAGTAAATGGAATCAATAAACGACAGAACAGCCAACAGTACTACAACCACTAATACTGAAATATGCTTCTGCAATTTGAGCTTTCATGTGTTTGCTATCTTTGATAGGGAATTGTTCTTAAATTTCAAATAGAATTTCCTACTACATTCATATAAATCAATTGCTTAACTGAAAACAAAAAGCAGTTTAATTACTTAATCAGACTAAGAAAAGCTAGTGATTAAAATCTAGCAGTCATATGCTTTAAGGCTGTATCAATATTAGTTATTGCTCAAGGTAGCTCTTTTAGATCAAACTGAATGGACTAGAAGGAATCATATATTTGTAATGTGCTTTACCACGCAGGAATATCATTAAGTCTTCTCTGGGAGGTAAGAGCGTGGGTATTGAGGAGTTACACAGTCAGTAACAACGCTCTGTTTAAAAAAAAAAAAAAAAAAAGACAAAATACCAATTCCAATGGGAAGGCTTCTGTGCTAAAACAGATGTAAGGGTTTTTCAATAATCTATTTTGAGAAAAAAGAACTCTTTCTCTGAACAGCATGTAAGTGAGAAGGGACTTTTCTGTCAGAACTGATTTGAAACAAACAAATTGCAAAAACCATTTAAAAGAGCATCAGGAAATTCTACACTCAGCTCTTCTACATTACTGGTCAGAAAACGTGAACCACGAATGTCTTCTTTAAAAGACGAGGAAGGAACTTGACATCTGCTCTGTTATGGGCTGATGTTTGCAACGCTCATTTGAAATACTATACTTATGTTCACATTGAACTCAAATTGTTAAGGTGAAATTTGAGTAAATTAATATTGTGTCAAAACATCTGTTTTCTTTCTGTTTAAAATAGAGAACATCTGAGGATTAGGAACATAAAGGGAATTTAGCAGGAGATGAACTGTACTTTTCAAAGTGTTGACAAATCATCAATAAATCACTTCAGAAACAAAGAGATCTATAGTTTTTCCACTGAAGAGAGCCAATATTGCAGAGATACAGCTAGACTTGTACAAAAATTATTGGAGGTACTGATTAATATTCTGTTTTGAGTTGGTGCGGCAGCACAGTCAGGTCTTGGCTCACACTTAGCAGTTGTGTGTGCTTTCATAGTGCAGGGACTGAGAGTCTGTATAGCCAGTGTTCTCTGTCTGATTACACCAAATACTAGTGCCTAACGATAACACAACGACACGGCATGTTCATTTGTTATTTCTCTGAGCTATCTCCTTGCCTTCAAATATTCAGGGATTTAAAGACTGGAGGCAGCAATAGTTTCATGTATTGACTAATTTTCAGTGGGTTTTAATTCTCTTGAGTTTTCTTGCTTCTTCTTGAGCACATGTGAACTCTTAGCATTCACAGCATGAAGTGTTATCCATTATGTATTTGTTATCAGGGATTTTGCCACAAAGAGAAATTGTGATTGATTACTTCCTTTTCCTCTTACAGTGAGAGATATGAGCTCGACTAGTTGCTTTCTGCTCCTTCTTGTGGGACTGTTTCTTCTCACTAATAAAGCATGTAGTAGAAGAACCGATGCATTTTTATTATTATTGTTGTTATTTTCTACTGTAGTATCACTAACCCTCAGTGTTTTGAAATCTGAATTTAGTTTTCTGGTCTAAAGTAAATTCTTCAGTATGTAGCACTATCTATCATGAACATTGACATATGCACTAAAGGTCAAGAGAAGATACAGATGAACGGTTCTGATTAACTGTGTGATAATATGTATGAAGTTTTGAGAAATACAGAAATATTGAAGTTATTGATCACCATAAGCTTATACTCAACCTCAGTATGGGTTGTTTTCCATTGTCTTCCTGACTACCAAATTTTCCTCTTAATGCAGATAGAATACCAGTCCTCAGTCAGAAAGAGTTAAGAAGGTAAAAATATTGTACTAAAGAAAAGGTGGATACAGGGCAGAATACAAATGCAAATGTTCAGTTTTAATATGAAAGAACTGGTAATTTAATACTATTATATAGATGGCAGAAGTGTTTGGAGCAAGGTGATGATTGAACATGAGACATCTGGCTGACTTGAAGTTGAATGGTAGCACTATCCAGTGTAAAAAGGCAAAATGAAATGTTCTGACATTGCTAGAGAAATCTGTGTGAGATATTTGGTAACTTCAAAATTGTTCAAAATGTTGGAGTGCCTTGTTCTTAATGGTTATGAGACTGGCTTTTATGCTGGCTGGAGCAAAAGCTCCCGATTTCTAGAATATGAGTGATACTGTCATTGTCCCGTTTTAAGAAACTACATGAAGGGTTAGTAACACAAGTAATAGTATGTATATATGTCTGCCTTCATCGTATTTAGAAATACAACTGAGAATCAACATTATTGCAAGGAATGAACCTTTACAGCTTTATGTTCTATGGATGTGTGTATATGTTGCCAAATATACTTTCCTTCATGTACAAGTAAGCTGTGTGACTATGGGCAGTATCTGGATTTTGAGGGCAAGGAGAGATCTAAGTGCTATCCGCTCACTATTAAATAAGCTAATTATAAAGCTCAAAATGAGATTACTAGAAAGGAAGACAATTATTGTTACAAAAAATTCAAGGTCTTAAACGGTAATGTCATCTGCAGTATCACATTGGAATTTGGAAACTTTTATACCTAATTAACTCTCAAATTAGCATAACAGAACAGTTAACTAAAATATGTTTTTATCTTTTTTGTGTGCTGTTTATCTAAAAGCATTCCTTTGTACACAGATTTCTTCTCTGGTTGGTTGATATTGAATATTAACTTCTGCTTTGCACATTAATATAATTACTCCATCTCCACAAAGGTGTTCTGCCTAGAGGTCGGGTCCTACTAAAATCAGCTGTCAGTCTCAAGCAAAGCCAAAGCTATTATTAAGGATCCGCAGGTTAATATTTCAGAAATTAATGTTATCCAACGTATTTTGGATGGATTCCATCGATCTTGTCTAAGGAAAACATCAGCAGAGGAGGGAACCATCACTTAAAATAAGAAAATAATAATAATATTAAAAAAAAGCACCAACGTACTCCCTAGAAAACTATCTTTAAAAATACTTAATATTAGTTAAAGCATTTGTTTTTCAATGCCAGGGAACTAGAACAAAATGCAGTTAAAATTTGTCAAAATATAAAATTAAATTAACTTTGGAAGTCGTTTACCTGAACTGCACTTATCACAGACACACACATAAGAAAAGAAATAACTTGGGGAAAAGGCTGCAACCCACTACTCCTGTGAGCTGCAGTTTGTACAAGTGCTCTTGCCTCAGAGGGTTCACGTGCTGATGTGTTTAAAGCATAAGGTAGCATTTCAAGATAACTGATCGCCTATGATGAGGCATCTTTGTACTATTTATACTTTTAAAGCTATTACTTCTTTCTATAGCTCTGATTCCTTGAATAAACAAGAACAGCTTTTGAAAGAGTAAACAGGTTCCATTTGGCAGGAAAATAAATGCACTTGTTTCTTCTCCTTTAGCAGGACAAGGGGGCAAAGAAAGATGTCTCTGTGGATCACTAAAATAGGAAAGAGCTATTTTTAACCTATAAACCACTACTTTGAACTCACCTGTGGCTTAGCCTACTACCATCTAACACTTGTGCCATGACTTGTGCAAAATGTCTGTGAATGCTGTGGGTGAGTGTGTGTGATGCCAGTGTATGGTGCCAGAGGCAGACAGCTGTTAAAGGCCAGATACTCAGCTGCCCTAGGCTGGCACGTAGTGGAAAACTGTTGATGTACCCCAAAGGGTTTGGCTCCCAGACTTGGACTAGCATGTTGAAAATGAGATGTCCTGTTAACGTGAGCACACTTAGCTTGTTATCCTGGATTAAGACTCTTAAAAGTTGCATTTGTGATCAGTTGTACTAGATCCCATTCTAGGCATAGATTGTAGCTCAGCATTTGTTTAGGGCACTGTAGTGGCTTGCTTTGAAGGGATTGAACATTGCGTGGTCCCATAAAACAGCTCCTGTGTAATAGCAGATTTTGAAATGTCTCTAATGGATCCAGCTGCCAGCTAGCTGAAGCAGATCAAGTTAGGGCCTAGTTCTGTAGCTGATCCATGGTACTGTGTCAGTTTCTGATATCAATGATCTAGACTGATTATTCAAGTACATCCCAATCTGTTTGAAGCTTGTTTCTGGTTTATGCTATGTGAATCATTAGACAGAATCATGCAGGGAAGAAATACAAATAAGTGCAGATAGAACAATGTCAAGAAAAAAATTATATGTATTTATTTGCCATTGCAGTTAGATTATACTCTAAGTTGTTCCAGGTGACAATTTTATTTGCTTTTCTAATTTTCTATTTAAACACATTGCTGTGATGCAAAACTGTGTATTGCAAAAATAATAAACACAAATCAGTAATTAAAAGAGTGACATCTTTAGGATACTAAAACTGACTGATGAGGAGAGAAGACTTAGAGATCTGGGGAAGTTCCCCTTTCTATGGGCGTTACTTACAGCGAGATGCATATTTGCTAAATACCTAAGAAATAAATGAGTTTTCAGAAAATATCCATTTGAGAAACCAATGTTATTTAATGCTTCATTCACGTTCTTGGCAATCTTTGTTTTGTTCTTTATCAGGTTTTCATTAAAAGGACACATCAGGATATGCATATCTGACTGTTCTGAGGGGTCAGTAGTACCATATATCCCCTGACAAATGTGAGTTGTACAGCAGTAAATCGCATGGGGTAGGTCCCTGAGTTAACCAGGAAGCAGAAGTGGTATTCTGGCTTGATTTCTAAGGATGGCTGGGATTGTAATCCAGTTGCGAGCTGTGTCTGTTAAGCCCCCAGAAGACTGCCAGATGTCCTTGGGTACAAATCTGTGTCTTTGCACACTGCAGAACAGTTTAGCAAACCCCTTGGCTGCAGCTGTTTACAAGGAAAATTTCTTGCCAAATTTTCCATGATTTGGACATGATTTCTCCACAGATTCACTTTCATGGAAGAAAGCCCTGAGAATGTTCCTCAAGTTTTAAGAGCGACAAACTGAGTGTTCTTAATACCAGAGTTTTAATTTCACTTATTTTGTCTCTGCACACATGACCCTCTGCCTTCTTGAATTCCTTTTAGCACCGTACATCCGATTTAAACACGTAGGCTGAGGAGTATGAATGAATGTTCCTGTCTGGAAAACAGCACGTTTCCCTCTCAGTTATTCAGATATTGCAGGAGATGTCTTCTTTGGGTTTATATCCTTCCAGAAGCAATACTTGTCTCTGCAATGAGACCAAACAAAGACGTTTTAGTACAGAAGTACTTGAAAATAATAGGTGCAGGTGAAGCGTGTACAATGAAGTTAGGTGAAGCTCTCAATACCACAACTGTGGGTGAAGCTGTTAGGAAGCTACAATAAGATGCTGTTAGCGAACTTTGAAGTATTCAAATAACCTTGTTGGGAAATAAAAAGGAACTTTTATTCCGTGCTCTTGTGGGAAACCTACATAATCCTTTCGAATTCTGTGTGTCTGAGATTTTGAGCCAGAGCTCAGAACCATTTCTCTTAGTCAGTAGCAGGATTGGCAACATTTTATATATTCCTGCTAAAGAGCTGGATTTTCACGCAAACTTTTTCAAAACTGCTTCCAGATGAGATTTGTTACGCACAAAAACAAAGCAAGTTCAGCAGTATGTGTGTTTTCATGAAAGGCCCTTAGTATGTGTGTAGATAGGCAGATTGCAGGTGGATTTGTACATTTTGTGCAGGTAGTCTACAGGCAAATTCAAAATGTTATGTTAATTTCTTAAAGTGAAAATTAAACCTGCATAGGGACTATTTAAACACCTTAAAAATAAGTGGGAGAAAATAGGTGTTCATAACTTCGAAAAATCAATCTATAAATCGAACCAAATGTAGATTAGGAGTAAGAGGTGTAAGTTCACTATTACTTCTGATCCACTTTATTTTGAAGTGTAGTAAGAACTAAACTGTCCTATACTATGCTGTTATGACACACTGATTGCCACAGTATTTGATCCTGATATAGTTCAGGGTCTTTGAATAAGGGGTTATCAGTGAGAATGGCTCACTTACCCTCTATGTGCCTGAGACAGAAAGTCTGAGTCCTTGGAAGCTTTTGTAAATACATTTCAGAATCTTCCCAGACGGAGATGTTTGCCTGTTTGTAGCTGGCTAATCCACAAGTGGCTCCCTGATAAGGTTAATGCCCAGTTAATTGCTACTAGCCTTGACATGCAGTTTAATTGCTACTTGGCCAATATATGTTTATTGGTTGCTCTGTGCAGAATTCTAGCGTATGTAGTGATGCAAACCACGGACTGGTGGAGGGCAAACAAAATAAATACAGTATTTTATGTTCTTTTAATTCAGAGCCAAGTGGATTTGGATGAAGTGTTTATTTAGTTTGCTGGCTGCTTCAGATGCTGTGGCATATTGATTCCTTTTATTACTAGCAGCCATTTAACCTGACCTCTCTCAGATCCAGTATTTTAAAAGCCATAAATTTTAACTTTACTTAAGAGCAAGGACTGAAATGCTGTGAAAGCCTTTTTATTAGCAGAGCTTTGCCTTACTTCATGTACGCGTGTCACCCATGGCAACAATATTTAGAGCATCTTAAATTAGAGCGGCTGTTGGGCAGTTTCGTGGTGGTGGGGTTAACATTAAAGAGATGGCATAAATATCTCAAGCACGTGGGGTTCACCGGTCAGTGTGGAGATGGGTGTATGAAAGAAATGCCTTTATCAGTAGCAAAAGGAATCTTCTTTCCAGGTTATTTTGCTAAAATCTGGCTTCCTTCCCTACTCTTAATATTCACAGATAAGGCGAAGTAAACGCAAACGTAAGAGAAGTGCTTTGCGTAATTTATTTTTTAATTGCAAGTTAAATATGTTTAATTGAAATGTATTTTTCTGTATTGCCTCACTTTGGCTTTTCCTTTACGTTAATAATCTTGCTTGTTGATGCAGCAGCCTAAATTAATCCCTGCCTGATGCTGAAAGCAGTCTGTAACGTGCAGCCTATGTGAGTGTTTGTAAAAATGTGCCCAGACCAAAACTTGATGACAAAAATGATGTACCACCACTTTTTTTTTTTTTTCCCTCCCCAAAGGAAAATAAATGTGAATAAAATGATTGATATAAGAGGATTTGTTTCTGCATTCACATGCAAATAATTCACAAAGAGGCTTTGAATTAGCGGGGAAAACAAAAAATAACCTCTATGTGAACTTCTTACTTCCTTATAATTTGTTACTTCAGATTTAAATCAGTCCTACTTTTAACAATCTGATTTCAGGCTGGATGACTGAGAGTGAATAATAATTCAGCAGGCTATTTCAAAATAGGCTTTGGGTTACTGAAGCTGATAGATTGTAACCATGAATTTAAGGTAACTCTTGGCTTCCCTTCTCCTGTTCAGCTACTGATGAAGTTTCCTCCTCTGTCCCTCAGGTCAAATTTAACATTCTAGATGTTAGCCTCATACCATTAAAAGTGACTTTCTTTGAATAGTAGTGCAGGGACTCTCACTTCATGTTAAACTTTGGCCCAGGAACAAAAATGTTGTTTTAGCTTATGAGAAGTGTAATTTATATCAATTAATCTGAGAAAGTGTCAGATTTCCCAATTGTTTAAAACAGGATTGAAATCTTTGACCTTATCAGCAGGTGGGTGTGGAAGAAGGAGTAAAGCAATCACAAGGCACTAGAATCTTTATTACTTTTCAATTCCAGACTGATCAATTTACAAGGTGCCTGAAATCACAGGGGAATCGTATTTTCTGAAAACGGGACTTTTTCCTGTCTGCACTGCTTTTCCTGTACCTGCTTTCCCCTAGCAGGTTGGAACAGCTATATCTGAAATCAATTTGATATACATAAATATCCCTGAGGAGAAAGCTCCTATTTTGTAGGTCAGGGAGCTTAATTTATACTCAGGCCTACCTTGAGGGCGGGTGTTACTGTTTGCACCGGTAGGGAGAAGGCAGTAGCCTGCTGGAGGAGGAGGCCTTCCATGCCTAGGAAGACTTTGAATGTAGAACTGTCCTGTGAAGCAGGTTACAGAGGAGGTTAAACTAGTCTAACGAATAAACTGCTTCAACAGGTAACATTAGCATTATTTTCTGCAAAGATAGGGTTTGCTGTGTTTTGTCCAGCATTCAGCGCTACTGCATATGCCATTTCTCTGAGAATACTTTTGCATGGTGTGACTTTTTAGTATTTAACTATAGTTTATGCTGTACATATTATTCTTTCTGAAATATTAACGTGTTCCTTTGCAGTGTCAGTGTTTCTTAGTGATAAGACTGTAGAAATCAGCAACACCAGCACACCTTGCTAAGATGACAGTAGTCATGCATTTTTGTCTCTTGCCTAATGACTGCCTTATTCCAAGCATGTTCTTTACAGCTGCCTAAAGCTCAGCATACGTTCAGGGCTCCAAATTGTGAACCACCATTATTCATAGTTGAAATTGCAGTTTGTGCAAATCTGAGCTAAGTTGCAATTATTGTATGTAGTAAAATAGATTGAAGTATCTGTAAATCTGAAGCCTGTAGCTGGCTCTTTTTAATCAGAGGAACTTGTTAAATTTTCCCATGCTTTGATTTCTCTTTCTTAGATATTTCTGCCAGAAGTGAGGCTGTTCAGTGTTCAGCATTCCTGTTTCTAATTTGAAATGCTCAGTTTGAGGTATAAAGTGAGCAAAACGATACATGTTGTCTTTAATATATAAGAGCAAGATAGTGATTTTCTCTTGCTTTTTATCAAGCCCTTCATAATATTTTTCTATGCTACTTGAATAGTGTTGAAGAAGAGGATACCATATGGTCTGAGGTTATTCTTCAGCAATAATCTCCTAAAGCTCCTTATTTAAAAATCACAAGCTAAATGATGTAATAACTTTCAGATTCCTCCTTCCTATATCATTTTCTTCATCGAATCGATTGATAATTGAGGAAATACCTGAATATGACAGTGTGAGAGGAAAAAATCCTTTCCTGTTGTGCATATTGCCATAAATAAATGAAACTACATTAAACAAAATGCTTCATAAAGGAGTGAATATGAATTGATTTTAGTCACTGTATAACACTGCAGCCCTACAGGAAAGAATCATGTCCGTCCACCTGTTTTCTGTTGTTTCTGTCTTCTGTCTTGGCCTAATGTTTATCAAAACAGAAAACCATGCTTTTCACTTCACATACCAATTTATTTAGGGCTGGATGTTCTTACTTGGCGGTCTCTTGCATTTTGTGTCTTTGGACATCTTTCCCGTGGTTAACAGGGCTGGTTTGTTCATCCTCATACAAATGGTATCCCTACAGCAGGGATTCATTTTGACTGTTTTGCCACAGGGCTCAGTTGGTCAGCCTGGTTGCTATATCATATGATTCTGTAAAACAGAAACCCTGCTTTTCCATGCCTGAATAAGTACTTATGTGGTTATGGCTCCACTTCCATTCCTCTCTGCAAACATGCCTTTGGGGTGGCTTGCATTGCCCTCTACGCTCTTGTTTCCCTTTGATATTTGTGACTTACATCTTGCTTTTGCTATGATTTGCTCTGGACTATGAAAGAGAAAGGAATGTGCATGTGGGGAATAAAAGAGAAGTCTGGAAATACCTGAAATCAATAATAACAGTAATAGTAATAAGAGAAGAGAACATAACGTACGTAATATTACGTAAAGAAGAAAAACTTTGGTAACTGTTGATGTTGAAAAGAAAATGGAACTGTATGTCATACTGCCTTTCAGTTAAAAGATGGTTGCTTATGCCTATAATCTTGGAAACGGCAACTTGGTTTCGGGCAGCCATAGGCAGATACTGACATCAGCTATTTTCTGAAGTTCAGAAGGCATTCATAAAATATTGCACCATTTGTAAAGGAAGTGGATGTTTTTTATCATGATGCTGTAGGAAGCAGTAAAATGAGGTCTCAAAAATTTAAAATGCATAAAAAGAAGCGTTTCTACTCGCAATGAACAATTAAATTATTCCTTGCCTTGCTCACATTTTTGCATTCAAAATCTGACTAGAGCTAGGCATTTACACACATTCATTCATACACCATCTAGAAATGCCTTCTAAAATATGAGATTCCATTGTTGTTTTCTGAGGTTTTTCTCATTATTTTGTTCTTTTACCAATGAGTAAAATTCATGTTTTCGTGCTTAGAGTTGTCCTAAAGGTGTACAGAAAAGGTCTCCAGAGGGGGATGGGGCAGGGAAATTTCTCTAGCTGAGGGTCAGTTTTGTACTTGTTTGTTATGGAGTCTCTGGCCTTTCTCTGTACTGCAGCCAGTAATAAATACTGTCTGTGAAAGCATGGGGACTGCTCTGCCTGCTTATGGAAGCAACTCAGCTCCCATCTCTTTAGTTGCACACTAATATGTAATTGCTGCAGCCTTACAATGAAAGGAAAAGGGAATGAAAGCCGACCAGGAAAATTAAAAAGTTCTCTCTGAAAACCCTAGTGGATATGCCCAAGGAAACTTTGGCTGAATGTTCGCCTTCTTAATAAAACTGCATTGCTGCTACTGCCATCAATAAGAAAAAACGCTGTCATTCTTCACCTGGATTCAGATGGTTCTTTATGGGCGGATTTTGATAGTAAGTGAGAAACTTGTAGTTGTTGCCAGCAAAATTTCAGACTAAATGATTACAGCTTTAGAAAAGGGCAACTAAATGCCTGATGGTAATTTGTTACTAAAGGGTCACAGTAAGCTTCTGAATAAATGAGGACACCTTTTGAATGGTAGAACACAGGAAAATTAGAGATGAAATTTCACTTTCTTTGCCAGTGAGAAATATGGTCAATCTTTGCCATTTTATTCTGTCTTTTAAGGTAGCTCAGTGTTTGATGATGATTTTGGCCAATTAATTCTGTGTAAGACAATCCTATTAATTCTAGGCACATAAGAAAAAATGCAGCTCTCTAAGGCAGTTTTGTTCTGAATTTTGCAACCAAAGAGTGCTCCATTTAATTATTTTTCCTAATTTTGATACCAAACTGATAACACTGCATGGAAGTTGCTCTAAGTCTGTAACTGTTCTCTTAAAAATATAAAACCTAGGAAGTTGTTGCTAATTACCGCTAATATTAATTCCTTAAATGGGCCTTCACGACAGGCAAAGTAATGGCTGTTTGCACAGAAGGAAACACACTTTGTCAATAACTGCTCAGTGTCCCATGCAGTTGTCTAAGAGCCATGTGTGACACAGGACCTGTTCTGTGACTGGCTGCACCAGGCTAAGAGTAATCTTCTAGTCTGAGTAATTGGCTCTGCTCTGCAGGAGACAGACTCTAGCTGGCATTTAACCCCAGACTTTTACCAAGGCACACAGCTGAGTGCTCTAATTTAACGTAGCTCTGCTTGTACTGGGATGTGTGAATAAAGACACCTGCATTGGCTTTTGAGACAGCCATTTCAGGTACCTGGGTGCTGTCGCAGCCTGGAAACAAGGACTGGCTGCAAGACCTCCCCAGGCAATGGGTGCTGACAGATCCCTGGGCCCACTGCCCATCGGAGCCACGGCACCATCTGCTTCTGGACGCAGGGCTGTGGCCTTGCAGGTGCTGCGGATGCCTGCTGCCATCCCACAACACATGCCAGTCCTCAGGCTCCAAGGTGTGAGGCTCATGGACTGCCATCAGTGTAGGCCCAGCCAGGCTGAGGGCCGCACGTTCCGAGGGCCTCAGCAGCTCGGCCTGCTCTGCCCTCACTGCTACACCAAGCCATCTGTCAGAGCTGTTTTCTGCCTGAAAAATGAGAAAGCTTTTCCTGTGCTGATCAGAGTGGCTTTCACTTTGCTGCCTTTTACAGTGATTACGCTTCTCCTGTCTGTTTTTGCTCATTCTCAGGCTGATAGGCACCACAGAGCCTCTTACTGATGCACAGGTTTGTAGTGATTTTAAGCACCTTTGTGTTGTGTGCAAGTCATTGCTCTAACTCCGTTTTAGCTCTCACTAATTTGGCAATAATGGTAGTCTCCAGAATGGCAATTAGTGAACAAAAGAAGGCTGCACTGTGACCTAGCAACCAGGCTTCCCTTAAACTTGTTTTCTCCTTTTTTTTTTCCTTCCTCTTTTTTCAGCTACATTTCAGTCTGCAGGGAATGGAAGTGTAAACTGCCTTATGTAGACACTACTGATGATTCTCTATTTTCCATTTAAGAACTCACTCATCGCTCTGTCTTAGTTCAGAAATACTCGTGTTCTAGGATTGCTGAAGTCACCACATAGTATTAATGTATCATTCTTTCTTGTGATCCTTGTGTTTCTTGTGATCTTCAGGCATGTCAGGAAATAGGCATACATGTTAAGGTCTTTTGTTCTTATATTGTCCTGTTACTTTTGTTAGTATCCCTGTAAAAAGTTGAAATCTAAAGTATTTTGTGCTCTCAGAGACAAGGCATTTTGAAAGGCAAGGTCTGTTCCTCAGGATGAGGAAGTAACCCCATCCATAGCATTGGTGCAGACCTGAAAGTAACAGAGAGACCTTGCTATTGCCCATCACTGTTGTTGGGCCTGTAAATCACGTACCATTCCCTCCAAGTCTGAATGAGGATCTCTACAGAAGTAGGTTTAACTTGATGTTATTTTTAGAACAAATTACATTGATTGCATAGTGTTTCAAAGGCCTCAACTAATAAAGTACACAATTAAATGTACCCATTTAACAATTTTAATTTCACTGTGTGGTTTTGTGTGTTAAAACTTAACTATCTGTTTTCCAGATGCATCCAGCAAGGATTTTGGCCCTACTCTGGGACTGAAGAAGTCCAGTTCCCTTGAGAGTCTTCAGACTGCTGTAGCTGAAGTTAGGAAGAATGAACTCCCTTTTCACAGACCCAGGCCCCATGTGGTCCGTGGTCGGGGGTGTAATGAGAGTTTCCGAGCTGCCATTGACAAGTCTTATGATGGACCTGAGGATGCAGAAGAGGGTATGTTGCCACTGGTGCTGTTTCAGGGAACCACCTTCATTCAGTATTGCTGAGGGCTAACTTAGTACAACATATAAGCAAGTGATTTAGTCCAATTGAATTTGATCAAATTTAAAAAGCTGCTTATGTCTTGCTGAATGAGAGCTGCCTTTGTTAGTACCCCATCCAACCTTGACTGGTTTTAGTGTAAAGTCTTCACTGATCTCCTCTGGGGCAGGGGTGCGGAGGAGGAATTAGAATTAGAACTCAATCCTTAAATAATTGTATTTTTCAACTTTAAGAAGCAGCTGCCTTCTTCAGATTACACTAAAAGTTATCTTGCTTGTTTTACAGAGCTGTCTACAATTCCCCCTTCTCCAACTAGGAAATTCATTCCCTGGTATAGGCAAGGCAGTGTATTGATAGCACCCTGCTGCTCATTCATTCTGTCACCATGCTCTTAAAGACCCCATTTTGGAAATAATGTCTTCTTCAGCACGAAGCATAAAACTGTGCTTGGATCCTGAGCCCCCAAACAGAAACAACACAGGTCTTCTCCAATCAGGAAGAACAGTTTGTCTATTTCTTCTTCAGCTATATTAAAGTGGAAAAATTCCAAGGAGTGAATGAAATCATATTTTTACTGGGTTGGTTTTGTTCAGTTACTACAGTCTCTAGTTGAAGTAAGCATGTGATGAAATGTTTGCATCTTGGCATGTCGGTTTTCTTGAGCTGGTGGATAAGCCAGATTTCCAGCAGCATAGTGTTTTACCATGTCAGGTTTTCTTATCAGGATTAATATTCAATAACAAGTCACTATAATAATGCTGTATTTAATTTACAATAGAACTTTGCTTGAATACACTAGGTATGTTTGGTCTGCTTTTTAAATTATTCAATTAAGTATGTTTTGGGAGTCATTTGAGCACCTTGTAGACACGGGTGCTATATTTCATGTGTTTGCAATTTGGTGGCCCCTTACTATTCCCATTGCTTCTTTCTTCTGCAGATGGTTTCTCTGATAAGAGCTCTCACTCTGGTCAAGAAGCTCAGAACATGGAATCTGTTCCTCTAGGGAACCCTGAAATAGAAGATGTTGAAACCAAAGTGAAAAAAGACAAAAAAAATAGAGAGAAAGAGAAGAAAAAAGAAAAGAGCAAAACTAAAATCAAAGAGAAGAAAAGGAAAGAAGAAAATGAAGATCCAGAAAAGAAAAAGAAGAAAGGCTTTGGTGTCATGTTGAGGTACGTCATTTTAAAAAGCAAAACAGCCACCCATGCTCATTATAACATGTGAAACAACTGGTGCTCTCATAAAGTAGTGGAAAAATTATTTCACTTGGACTGAAAATAATGTTTATGTTATTTAAAAAGAAAGCAGTTTATACTTTTACACCAAACTTGTGGCTGAGGCAGAAGACATTTGGCAGACAAAATGTCTTTTTGTGCCTTTGAAATTCATTCCCATATGCCAGGAAAAAAAATATCAAGGTTTCAGGCTTAAAACAAGCATGTGTGTGGGGCGTAGGTTTTGTGGGGAATATTTTTGAGTCATATGTGACCCACCCCCATATTCAGACATTTGCCTCCTCTTCTCTTGCTTGTCTGCTTTCTTCATAGGCATTGGAGAGAGCAGAATTGCTTGTGTTGCAGTAAACAGTCTAGTGACATTTGCTGCTACTGGAAACTACTAGCTATGATAAAATCTTCAGAGCTTCAGCCATTGCCTGTAGTGGCCCAGAGATTGTTGTCCTCCCTTTTTGACACACAATTGGATTTCTTCCAAACAATTTTGGCTTTTGATTGTTTTTATGTCTCTGGAAACATCAGAGTCTAGACAAAACTCATCTCAACATTTCCTTGTTGCTGTTGTAGACTTTGGTGATACAGGTACTCTGCTTGCTGTCACCACTGCCTCTGGTACCTGTTCAGTCTGTTGAGTAGTAAAGTGTTTAATTTAAGTGATATTTGCAATTAATATTAACATATGAATGAAATTTAATTATCTCCTATATAAAGAGGTTATTTGACCAAATGATTGTGTGGTTACCTCTGACACTGAACACTCTTAGCTTTAGGAGAATATTGGGCTAATGATTGGCCTTGATGATCTTGAAGGTCTTTTCCAACCTAGATGACTCTAGAACTAATATTTCCTATTATGCTGTATTTTAGACAAGCCAGGTATACACATATATATGTATACGGAGAGAGAAAAGCCACAATCATTGTGTAGGCAAAGATGTATTTAACTTGTGATTAAGAAATTCTTGTGTGGCATCATTCACTCTGCAGTAATACTCATTAGGACACTGCTACCTAAGCTCACATTCCAACTCTCTGTTGATATGTCTCTGGAGTTGAATGGTTTTTGTTATACTGACATAAAAACTTTTAGCTGTCTTGCTTCCATATATCATCAAAAGGAATCCACAAATTGTTCTAGTGAGTTTTAAACACTGAGGAGATATTTTCAAAAATATACAGGCATCATTTTGTGCCAAATTTGCATGATTTCAGTAGTTGTTAATGTAAGTAAGATAAAGGTACGTGGGTATACCAGTCTCCATTCAAATGGAGCTCTTTAGTAATGCTGAGGAGGCACATGCTCACACCTGTGCATTGCACGTGTATTTGTGTTCATACCGTTTAAAGAAATGGGGCTTAACATGGAACTGCAGTCAAAACACTGAATAATTAGGAGGAGGGTGACTTCAGCAGCTCTTTTTGTATGTGTTTAGCTTTATGCCCGTTTCCATTCATTTTAACTATTTGAAGTGAATGGGACTGTGAGAAGAGGAGAATAATGCAGAGGTCTGACAAAAACTTAAGTCTTCTGGTTTGTGTATTGCTAGCAGAATTAACTAAATATGAAGTGCAGGGTCTGTCTTTTGGAAGCATAATGCTTGACCCAGAAAGAGCAGGGGATGACATCAGAATCCAAGGCAAGTGGTTGCAGTTGACGAAAAATCCAATAACAATCAATATGCAAAGCTGAGAACAATAGGTTACCATTCTCAGTGATTGCTTTTTCAGATTGTATTTCACATTTTGGTTGTACACAATCTTTACACATCTGTTCTTTTCATACGCGTGGTTTTTATTCCATTTGTCTTCCCAGCCGACAGTGGTGGTTGTTAATATCTATTTGTACGGCAACGCAAATGTGAATTTCTATTCCACACCGCTGAAAAATCTGTACAAAGACACAAAGATGATGGGAAGGGGTTATAGAGGAGAGAGGAGGAGCTGTTTGTAAGAGCAAACAGCTTAGCTGGGATGCTTTTGGATGTTCTTTGGCCTTGTGACTGTTTCATCCAGGAATGTGCAAAATTGTTTTTCAAAGCAAGGAGACTGAGGGGACCACCAGCCATGTCAAAAGTGAAAGAAGGGTAATTGCTTGTAAAGATGGAATGAGGGCAAACAGCACGGGTTTGCAAAAGAGTTGGAGGGACCACATGAGCTCAAGAAGAACAAAACCAGACTGGTATTTTTTCAGGGAAAAACTGCTGCAGGTGATGTGAAAAACAAAAACAATGAATCTGAATACTTTTTTTAAAGAAAGAATGAGAAAAGAGTCAGTGAAAGGCTTGAACGCTGACTAAATGCTAGATTTGAGAGGTATTTTTGACACTAGAGTTTAGCACTGCTGTGAAGAGTGAGGAGACTGTCAGGAGGACTAAAGATGAGACTGCAGTAAGAAGGCTTAAATGATCAAGTGTTTTAGCAGCACGGATGGGAAGAAACAGACAGATTTTTTTATGACACAGTAGAGATGAAACTGGCATGTTTTATTGGTAGAACATCTGTGGAAGGAAAAAGAGAAGCTGCATATGACAAAGTTGTGAGCTTCTGCAGCAAGCAAGGTGACTACTAATTCTTGGTGGCTTAAGAGAAAAGTAGAAAGAAGTATTTAGAAACAGATACAAGCTCAGTTTTTGACATGCTGAGTTTAAATTGGAAGGGAAGCCTGCCATAGAAAGCACTGGAAATGTAAACACCATAAGGGAACAAAAAGCTGTAGTGTGCATGTCGCAGATGCGGTGGTAGCTGTACTGTGGTTCCCCAAGTGGGACACATCCCCAAAATAAGGGATAGGGAGCGCAGCCTCTACTAGGCTGCCGGAAGAAAATAAGTTAATAAAGCAGGTGGCAGAGGTGTGACAAGGATGTATCTACCTGGGAGAGTGCAATGCCATGAATTTTTCAGGCTAGTCTAATGACTGCAGCCATTTGATCATGCTGAGAACCACACAGACATGTTCATGTTTTTCATTGTTTCTGGGCTGCTTTGTTCAGAGCTGCTTCTGCTGCGCTTGCATAGTTCTACCGTGTTGTGTAGATGGACCTAATAAACAGGAAAACAAGCTTGCTGAACCCATGGCAGAACTGGGTTGAGGTAAGCCAGGAATGATCATCTGTGGTGAAAGCTCCCAGGCCAGAAAGGCAATGAAAGTGTTTGAGCTTTCACCAGAAAGCTCAGTACTAAATGAAGGCACGCCGTACTGTCTGCAGAATGGCTAAGAGTCAGATGGAAAAGAGAACTGGAGCCTAATGTAACTTGATAATATATCCATGTGAATTGGCTTGTTTCTGCCTTTTAATCTATAGCAAAACATATCAAGATATTAAGACAAACCCAAGTATTTATCTGTAGTACGAGAAGGTACAAGCGTAGGCCTTTAGTCTTTTGTAGCTGAGATTTTTGAACATATTGGAATTGCTGCTGCATTGCGTTTTTTGCTGCTTCTTTTTCCTTTTCCTTTTTTTTTTTTTTAATTTAACAACAGAAAATAGCAAAGCTGTTAGCAGTTGCTAACAGATTTCACTTAGTGCCTCATCTGTTGCTCAGCTGCTATTTACTTGTAGTTCCTGGTCTTTTTTTTTTTTTTTTTTAACACATCCAAAAAAAAAAAAAAAAGAAAGATTGATTGCTTTCCTGCTAAGCTTTTCCTGGACTGAAGCTTTATTTAGGTGACTGTGATTCAGGGAGACCATCAAGAAATCATGCTTTTAGTTTTGTAATCCTTGTTTTTTGAAAAGTGTCCTGTTTTATCCAGTATGAACTGGAGCTCCTGACTGCCGCGTGTTAATGACTGCTACACCTGGAGCGTGGTTATATAGTAGAAATTTGAAATGCAGATGACACTGGTTATTACTGGTTAGTAAAGTCTTTATAACCCAAAGCAGTATTTTATGGTGGTGCAGACTGTTGCGTTTGTGGGTTTTTTGTTTGGTCCTGATGCGTATATTGCTTGCTTGCCTTAGGATCGAATCTACATATGTACTGGTCAGAGAACAACAGAAGCTAACTTGATTAATTGTTTGTATGTAACATTTAAACGAGCATTACTTTACTTTTTGGTATTTTCTGGCACATTGCATCATCGTAGCTTACTAAATAACTCGACACCAGACAACAGACGGCAAAGTAAATTGACAGTACTATCATTACTGGAGCTGTGACTAAATCTATACTGCAGCCTCAGAAAAAAGTCTCGCTTTAGCATCCATGCTTAAACTTGAAACAAAAATAGTGTTCAGTTCCATGCGGATGCATCACAGGAGCAAGGTTACGCAGTAAGTAACACAGTACATTCTTGGTTCATCCCTTTGCTTACGTCAAGGTGACTGATTCTCTCGGCATGATGAGCCTTGAGGAGACTCCTGTACCTCAGGTGAGCTTCCCTGTACTACTTTATGGACATGTTTTGTATTTTCATGAGCAACAATTTAGCAAAACAGTGGTTTGGGGCCTTTGAATGAAGGAAGTGTGTAGCGTCACTGGTTTAGAGAGCCTTGTAAGGTGGCTCTGTAGGCTGTTTGGAGGGATTCATTAACCCCTTTGTGCAGAGTGGTAGAAGCCCCTGATGCTGAGTGCTACCATAAAGTGAGAGGTTAATCTAAAAAGAAAAACTGAAAGAATAAGTTCTTTGTATTCCTTGGTTTGCTTGGTGAACGCTAGATTTTAAATTTGTGATCGCCAGTTACTGCCTTGCTTTGAAATCCTGTGGTAGGCTTTGAGTTGCTTTCTAAATTAAATTGGAGAAAGACTGAGCCTTTAAATCACCAGGGAAATGTGACCTCTGCTGTGCATTGCGTTGCTGCTCCATATCCTAATCCCATTGCAGTTGTTACAGTCCTGGCGTATAATAAACATAAGTCTATGGCTCTCTTACTACCTTTTCCAGATAGGGGTTATAAAAAATTCTGGGTAGCTCTTTCAGCTTTATGGGTATAAAGTTAAGTTAGGTAATGGACTGCAGCCACACCAGTGACATTTTAATAGTTCTATCCCCATAGGCAGAAACCAGTCAGTTTTTTGTGATTAAAAAAAAAAAAATCTATGAGCAGATGCATAATTGGTGGCTCAAATAAAGAGTTTCGTTAAACTGGAGCGCACTTGAAGAACACCCTCTTAGTCTCTATTTCTACACTGGACTCAGTAAAAAAACCACCACCACCACCACAACACTTAATTTAAGGCATTTCTTTGTCACATTAACTTTGGTGGTTCACTAATGAATATTTTCAAAATGTGTGCAGGTGAGGAGATGCCAGTCCGTCGCAAATAATGCACATCAACCACAGCTGACATATTTGTGCACACATACGGGTACAGGCAGGTGAAGAATGTAGAAATAAATGTGCATTTCAGTTGCATTTTGCTTTTTCTTCTTTAGACATAGTACGTTTTCTCACATAATAGTTCATCTTAAATTATTTACCTTCCATTTTACAATATGAGCCATGAATATTTTATTTTTTGTCCCCTTAATTTGCCAATTTTCCTTTGAGCAAAGTGCATTAGTGATTTTAATTTTTCATTCCAGTTGGAAGACAAAAATGACCCTTTTTTCATTACTACTATTACAGGTCTCATGCTCAGAATGATACTTTTTACAACCAGCACTGGTGAGCCTGTAATGGTATTGCAAAGTAGATTGCATAATATACAGATATTGACTTCCATTAAGTATATCACTATGGCAGCTTATGGAGAACATTCTTTCTGCTCTTTGTTTCCCTGAGAAGGTAAGCACTGAGGAGGAAAAGTTTGCAATATAATTTTGAAAGAGCAAATAGTAGTGTTGTGATTTGATGTAGAGAGGCAGTGCATGTATTTTACTTTGTGTATACGCACACTCCTATATATCTATTTTAATGTATTTGTCTAAATGTATGTACCATGCTGGAAAGCAATAATAGAAAAAAAAAACAACAACAACAACAAAAACCACCACAAGACTTGATTAAATTATAATTAATTAGGCTAATATAATTTGAGATTATTTTGTCCTCGGTAGTGAAATGATCTGAGATGGATCAAGCATGTGTATTAGTTACACAGCATCAGTTAATGGGGCAGATTAGTTACTGAGAGGCTTTGACTTCCTTTTCATAGGACTTCCTTTTCCTCTTGCCTCATGTTTCCCTTTTCCAAACACGTAAGTTGGTAAATAAAATTCTTGTTTCCTGTAAAGAGCGCAAGTAGGTGAGTGAGATAAGATACTTAATCTAGTTTAACATAACTAGAGTTTCTCAAGTATTTTGAACTAAGACAAGACAAAGATCTCAATTTGTATATCCCTTTTTCTTTTCCTCCTCTGTATCGATTCCTCCTTGGCTGCATTCATAGTCAGACTAAAATAGAGAAAATAAGGCGGTTTTGTACTAAAAATGATCACGTGGACTGCCTACTAAAGACTCATTTGTTTAATTAAGCATCTGTTCTCTTCTTAATATGCATGCATAAATCTCATTAACATTAGATGTATTGCAAGTGCAATGAAGAAGAATAGACCCCTTACTCTCATTACTGAACTTGGATAACAAGATTTATATTTACTTAACAGATCAGAGCAGAAAGTTCCTTCTGACTGTTTGAAAGGACTGGAAACTACAAACTGTTTACAAGGAGCATGCTTTTTGTGAAATACTTGCATGTTCACTTCAAGTTCAAATATCATTATTCAAGCCATTACTAAGATTAAAAAAATAAACCACAGTGTGCTTAGTCTGTAAGGATTAACTTTGCACACTAAATTCTCAGATGTGTCTAATTAAATGTTCAGTATTGACCTCGGGACATCCCACACCCACAAAGATAAAAGTAAACCCTGGTCCTACTGGAAATATGGCTGGGTCCTTTCTGGAAGTGGCAGAATGGCTGTCTCCTCTTGACCAAGATGCCCCTTCTGCAGGAAAAAAAGTCCAAAATAGCAAAGTGTATTCCTGATGGTATCCTTTCATCAGCACCTCTGTGGCAGCGTGTTTATCCTTCATTCGCTATACTTGTCTGGTAGCTGTTTAAAAATCCGTCTCTTGTCTGAGGATAAAACTTGAATACCAGATTTTCCATCTAAGCTATGGTACACTGGGCATTTCTGTATGTAGTACAGCTGCGTTATGGTCAAAGATCCTAGAGGGCTTGAAGTCATGCTACCTGAGCTGCATTTTAACTAATAAATACCTATTTTGCTCGGGAATACTGTGTGAAGGGAGTTCTACCTTGAAACACACAAAAAGATAGCTTTTCTGATTTCTCTGGTTCAGTATTTCTTGTAAAGTGAACTCAGGAAATGGGGGTTCTATGGTGATGGGGAGACAACAATTAACAGGGAAATCATATGGAAAGGGCTCCTGACAGGTTCCTTAACTACAGAGTGCTGGCAGGTGCCACTTTAATAGGTATTGCTATTAACAGCCATCTGTAGAGAAAATGAAATGTGCTCATCTCACTGAATTATGATTTATGCCAGACAAAGCAGTCAAACCAAAGTAATATTTATATTATAATGCAGAGTCATTGATTAAATGCACATGGCATCTCAAATCCAGTTGACATTTTAAGTTGAAATGATTGCAGACATGTAGCCATTTATTTAACTATTACTTTAAAAAATGTGTCTCTACTTGTTATTAATAGAAGAAAGTCAGACCTGGCCAATATTTCAATAGGCTGACCTTTTGTTTTGCTGACATATAAAAGGAACAAAGCTCCTTTTGGGTTAGTCACAATTTCAGAGAGCATGAAGTATGCTAGCTTCAGAAAAAACTGACCCCTTTGAGCCATGCTGTCTCCTTCTTCCCTCTTGTTTTCCACACAGGATTTTTGACAGAAAGTGGGCGAAAGATGGTTTAGGAGATAGGAAAACAGTCTGAGAGATGATTTCAAGCATCTGCTCTGCTACTGACTTCCTGGGTGAAGGAACGCTGGGTTGGCAGCGCTGCCACGTTTTCCTGTATACAAAGCCTATCCTTTATGTTTGTTTAACATAGCAAGCAACAAACACCCAAGCAAACAAACAAAAACTAGCATTTTCCTGCTTCTTATAATCACTGGTTGGCTAAATGTTTAAAAATTACATATGTTTAAAAACCATTTTGGCTACTTCTGTAAAAGTACAGCAGGCTTATAGTTTTAATTTTCTTAAAAAAAAAAAAAAAAAAAAAAAAAAAGGAAAACAAAAAAATAGTAAGCTTCTGCGTGACTTTGTCTAGCTGCTTCTCTGATCTCAAGGATACTGCCTTCTTTTTCAGATAACTTTTTTCCACTGATTCCAGTTTTTCTGAGTTGTTAATCTCCTGTCACCTGGTCTCTTACTTTCACACAGCATCTCTCTGTTCTCTTTTAACCGTTCCTCATTTTTATTCATATTCCAATCAATTTTTAGCAAACTTTGTTCTCATTCTTCTGTGGAAGAAGACCATGATGCAAGAGGAGACCAACTTACAAGCTCAGCCCGCTGCCTTTGCACATTAGCAGGAGCTGTTGATGGTACTGGATTGTTCCCCTTTGCTGTTGCTAGCACGCAAGGTGCTAAGCTGGGCTTCCCTCCTCCTCCCACCTCCTAGCTACAGATGATCTTTCCTGCAGAAGCGGCGTTTAGAATACAATGGCTCAGAAATAAAATTGACCTTCTGTCTATTACTCTCATTTTATGCCTTCTTGCTAGAAAAAATTGATTTGTCATTTCAAATTTAGCGTGGGCAAACCTTTATTTCCTCTGCCAACCGTTCCTCTACATTTCCTTGGTCTGTCATCATGGAAACCAGCAGCACCATCCCCTTTCCATAAAAGGGATGCTGCCTGGGATGTCATCTTGCAGCAAAGCTTAAGCTCTTCCTGTGAGGCAGTAGAAAACTTGTTCTTGCCCAGCGCTGAAGACCTCACAGAAGAAACCATGAAGCTTTATTCCCCTCTGCTCGGGCTTGTACCAACTGGTTGCCTCCAGATTATTCCGCCCTGTTTTGGACCAGGGTGCTGGGCCGCTGTTCTGACTGCTCTTGCCTGCCCGTCAGCACAGCACGAGCTTCAATTCCTTCCCAGTTTGGTGCGTATTAACAGACCAGTGTGGTAACATTGCTCTGAGCAACTGTTAACAGCAGCCAGCCTGTCTCAGCAGCACATTTCCTTCTAGAGCATGTCTAGGCAGAAAGTACACGCACAGCCGTGCCTAAGATTTGTCCCTGCTGTAGAACTTGCACAGTGTGTGCAGATGTTGGCAGGGCTGAGTGGGTGGGATAAGAAGGCTTTAGGTCCCTTCCACCCCAGCTCCTGCTTTCCACGCCTGACCGTGGGCAGTACAAAAGAAAAGCGCTCTACAGCTTCCTGCAGCGGCTATGTTTGGTTGTCCCATTCCAGCCCCACCCTACCCATTTTAATGGAATCTTATAGGAAGAAAATGCAGAGGTGCAGGATTGATCATTACCCAGCAGTTCCTGCTCATTTCAGCTGCAGCTTTAACTCCATCTTCTCTTCACCTTCACCCTCTGGCTGCGACAATACTTGTTTGTCTCCAGGTTTCTGCTACTCTCTCTTCTGTTCTCTACCCGGCGCTCCACCCTCAGCTCTCTCTTGCCATAGCTGTTGCCCTGTTGGTGCAGAGCCCTAACTGATAGCCCTGGCAGAGCTCGTACAGATGGGCTCTGCCGCCTGTCACTTATGCTCTGCACCTCGTCATGAGGAGACACTGCTGATTTCTCAGTGGTCACAGTGCTGCGTGACGTTTGTCGTAGAAGTTAATGATGCTACCACAGAAAAATGTACATCCCAAGAACACTGCCCTGCTTCCTTCACTGAACTGATATGGCTTCATTATTGTCTTGACTTGGGTGTGGTGCATTTGGAAAAATTTGCTTTTATTTTTTTAGAAGTCTTTGAAAAATTCTTAGTCATAAAAATCAGGACATATTCTTCTTTTTTCCCTTTCTGGTCTTGCAACCTCCCACTTTTTTTTCTACCTCAATTTTTTTAGTTGTTGGGGAGAATCAGTGAAGAATTAATAAAAAACAACCTCTGCAAATACAAAGTGTTAAACGAATGCTTACGTGATGAAGACCAGCATTCTTATTGTGTGTGTCTGTACTTATGAGAGACTACGCGATATATTGCTATGGCACCACTGGTTTAGAGGCAAAAATTAAAAACCATCAAGTTGGACTCGATGATCCTTATGGATCCCTTCCAACTCAGGTTGTTCTGTAATTCTATGAAGTCTTCACAGTTGACTCCCAAGGCAAAAGTTTGTCTCTGTGTATATATGTAATACAAAATAAAGAGAGCAGTAAGTATCTACGGTAGTTCTGCCGCGTTTAACTTCAATATTAGCTTTGAAGTAAGGAACTGGTTGCCTGTGCCGTTCATTGCTCTGTATCTGAAAGCAGTGAATACCTGGTGGTAATGTGTGAATAGAATTGTAAAGCTATTTTCTGGTGATGGAAGACCGCAAGTGTTTTATGCTGTTCTTTTTCTTAGCTGAAGAAGCACAGTGAGTAATGAGTCAGACACTGATCATTCTACCTCTGCTGGCCTTCTGTTTGGCTTTTTATCCTCTTATATGTGGAAGTCTGTATTACAGTAGCTTAGTATAACAGACATCCTAATGTTCTGTTTTTAATTAAAATTAGATTGAGGAAATAAACAATTCAAAGAAGTTAGCTTGCTTTTTTTTTCCCCTCCAAATATGTTTTCTATATCCTCTTCTGCATTTGGAAGTGCTTGTTTCCATTCCAAAGCTCTTGAATTGTTCTGCCTCCCTAACAGATAATGAGGAGAGATGGTCAAAAGAGCTCAGATTCATTCATTTAGTCTGCTTAATGACACATGTTTTTAAATTATTGATTTATGTCTGTTTGTGTTGATGCAGTCTGCGCAGTAAAATATAATTCTGAATATAAGGGGTTTGTCAAAATGTGAAGATTTTGCATAACCAAACATACACTGCTCCTGAGGAAAAAAATTCATCTACAGCAGCTGATCATTTTCACTGTGAATAGAATAACAACAGCAGAGCAACCTACTTGATATAAGTTATTTTCAAATAAATTAACAAATCTTTCTTTTAAGAAGGCAGATTATTATGAGTGTAAGTGCTGCTAAATGTTAGCGTGGCTCTTCATCTCTGAAGATCTCTGCGTCAACTGTTGTGGGTTTTTTTTTTTGTGTGTGTGTGTGAATTCCTATTTAGTCTATTTTAACGTGGTTGTCTTTTGTTGCTTCCCAAACCATTATTCATCTGTTACAACAGAGAGTGCTCTAGGCAGGTTCAGGCAGGGCTCCAGGAGCTCTGGGTTTGAGAAATGATTTGGGAAGCAAAGTAGAGGAATTTCTAGGTAGAGTTCTGCTTTGAATTCCGTCTGCCTGTGAGCAGCACTGTTAGTCGCTTTGTTCCTGCATGGAGCATACTTCGCAATTTAAGTAACTACACAGTGGAAGTTGTGTTTATTTATATGTAGTAAGTGCTGAGGATGTTTTGAAGACCATGATGAGACCTGTAAATCTTATAGTGTGGGTTCTCAGTAAACTGTATAATTTGCCTGTGGAGTGTGTTGCACCCAGCGAGTGGTGAAAACTGATTTGGCATGCAAGCTTGCTAATTCTGAGTGGATAACTGGCTTTAGTCTCCAATGCTGTAATAAAGAGGATTTGATTTTATTGAATCTCTTGCATGGAAATTACTATTAAAAATCTGTGTAGTAGAGATATTTTTGGCGTTTTACAAAGACTTGCATGTTAGTGGGGAGAAAAAAAGCCAGCTATCCTACAAAATACATACTTTACTGCTCTAACTAAAATCACACTGAGTTTCAGGCAGTCTGAAGCATGCTATCAAAAATATTCCAATAGCAGTATATTTATTTAATTCATCCCAAACATTTATTCTGGCTTAAATACCAGTTTCCTCTATCTTGTTGGAGGCATTCAGAATGGAGAGAACGAGTCTAATCTTTTTTGGTTTTAGGCTAGAGTTTAAAGAAATTGAAAGATGATGATCCTGTCACAGTGAGAAGGATCACTGCCGGCAGTAGGCCTGCTGCACAAAACTTATGCTACACCATAAACTGCTGTCCGTGCACTTCTGTACAATTGAAAGTGGAGCACAGACAAGATGATCTTTCACCGTGGAAGATTAGGAAAAAAAAAAGTTACCCATAAGCCTAGAGTAGAAAATAATCTGAGAGTTGAGGTTTTGAATAACTAAGTAGTTAAGATTTACCTCAGTGGTTTAATAACTTACTGAGGCCTCAATCCAGCAGAGAGCAAAGCAATAAACCACAGCTGCATCATATACCTTTCTGTCTTCTTCACTCTAGATCTTTACCTTTGCAATTTTTAACTGTTATTTGTATTCTTGTATTTTTATGGAACTGGTAGATTAGCACATAAATCTTTTAGAGTATTATATAGTTAATTTCCAGAATATTGAGAAAAGGCTGGGTCTCTTTCTTTGACATGCTATGTTTGTCTCTATAATGAGAACAGCAAAAGGTTACAAGAGGAGGTGGTGGATTTACATGGGTACTATAAATACTCAGAGGAGGGGAGCAAGGAGGTGCTTATGTCCTACATAAGTTAAAAAGAGCCTCTTTTCAGTAGTCTCATAGCAGCGCTATGCATCTTACTTTAAGGGCATGGATGGGCCCTAATATACTGAAACAGCCCACATCTTGAGCATTTAACGGAGCAAATGTATTCATGGTTTCATGGAATACCAAGACCATTTATTGATCTTGGCCATCGGTTTATTGTCTTTCTCAGTCTTTGTTTATTTTGTGTACATCAGCCATTCACTGGGTACCTTGGGACACAAATTACATATAATGGATCCAATTTACTGGTCAAATGTTAAGTCAGTCTCGCGAGACTGCTTGCCATTGGTAGCATAGGCTTCTGTTGACTTTGATACCATATTAATTGCAGTAGTCTTACCATAATAACAAAAACTCAATATAAAGTTCTGGTGTAGCAGTTCCAGGTAGTTGACAGCTTGCTGAGTTTGTACTGTCATTAACTCAAACAGGCTTCTTTGTGGGGAATCTTACATCTTATTGTTAGAAAATGCCAATCTATTTGAAACTGCCTCTTCCCTTGTGCAGGGAGAAGTCTGTATCAATGGGGCCTAATATCTTTTTTTCTGGCAGTGTTTAGACCAGGTCCATCCTCAAGTTTCCACAAAGCCAAATGCAAAATTATGTTGAACAATGAGGTTTCAGCTTAATGATGTAAGAAAATCACCATGGAAGGCAGATACAGTCCCAAAATAAGCCTACGAATATAAAGGTTAGTGTGGGAATCTGTGAATCAGGGAAAATTTCATATACAGCAGTGATCAGACCAGGAAAATTTAAGATATTTCTTGTGCAAAATGTCGTGCTACTTTATAAGGTTAAAGGAGAAGTTTGTAAGTGAAGCACTGAGCTAGGGATTTGCATTCCATTTGTAAATATTGAGTTAAAACAAGCTTTAAAGAACAATACCAAACACACAACATGCTACCACCAACAACGTAATCATCTTAGGTTGGTGGCTTTCTCAGGCACCCCGTTTCAAAGGCTGACTGCAGAGAAGAGGGAGAGTCCAAAGTGAAGCATCAGGGAGGAGAAAAAAAAACCCTAGAAAGTAACTTAAATTGATATAGTGTCTGCATGAAGATAATTAAAGCTACAGGATTTAATTACAATTGCCAAATGGCTGTTGTTACCAAACACGAGACAGTGGGGCTTGAGCAGAATTCCTCTGAATGTGTATGGTGGCAGGATAAGAAAAAGAACAATTTTACTACCAGCTATAAAGGAAAGTATTTTCTGAAGAACAGCCCAAGCTATGGTCATTTTTCAAGACCCTGCATGCCAAATTTTTAGGATAACCAGATGCTCTATAAAAACATCTTTTGGTCAATTGTACTGAATGGCACAAGTTTCATTGAATCAACACAGATTACAGACCTTTAATATCGCAGTTTCTGTTCAGTATCTCCCATTTTTGAACTTACAATTATGCTGGTCTCTTGGAAAAACTAAACTGTATTAACGTCAACATACTGTAGCAGTTCTGAAACTTGACAAAGAAACCCAAGAGAGTACTGTAACAAGCAGGTTTGTTTTGAAGCACTGCTAAGATTTGTGCATTTTAGTGACTAAGAAAAGTTGCAGAAGCTCCAACTATATCTGCTCAAGCAGTGATGAGACTGAGAGTAAAAGCATTTTTTGTTTCATGCAAAAGTGGAAGGAATAGGGATCAGCTGCACAAGTGATCAGATCTGATTGCAGAAAATGAAATAGAAATACCAACAGAGACAGAGCAGTGCTCAGAAGGAAGAGTTTGGGGACCCTAAAAAAACAACAGTTATTTCAAAATAGTGGAGAGCATCATCCTGCCTTCACGAAGAAAAAAACAACAGGCATTTCAAAGCGAAATGGATTGGTTTAAATCACAGAAAATCGTAGTGGCTTTGTGATAAAGTTTTCCAGGCCTGAGTCAAAGCCTGTTGAACTTTATGGAAGTTTTGCATTGGGTATGACCGTGTATGTCTTTGAGATTGAAGCAAGCCTCTCTAAAGTTGTCACAAATGCTTTTTTTTTTCTTTTTTTTTTTTTTCCTTTATGGTGCAAGGGTGTAGGAAAATTAACTTTAGTCCCAGTTCTCGGTACAGTTCAGTGAGCTTGTAAGGTCCAGTTCTTCCCTGAAGAGTGAACCTAAAGACAGCATTTTGAGTTTCTGTGTTTCTTTCATTAACTCAGTATTAGTTGGTGTGAGTTTTTTGTTGTTTTTGCTTCTTCAGAAGTATGTTTCAGCAGATAATTCAGAAGGCTTTATCCAAACTTAAAGATATTCCTACTCCTCATTTATTGTCACTGGTACACAAGATTTCCGAGATGGAATCTTCCTTTAGCTGCATCTTTACAATGCCATTCTTTAGACTTGTGTTTCATGAGAATAATTCCAGATAGAATTTGGCCCAGCAATTAATGAAAAAGAATAAAATTAAGCTTTTGTCTTCTAGATTTGCTGATATTTATGGCCAAAAAGGAGTGAAGAGCAGGAGAAACTTGGTTTATTTCTGTAATGATACTGAGTGGCTGAATTCCCATTTGAAGCAGATCTGTTATGGGCTATTTCTGTCATGTAGCAGTCAGTTTTGAGTAGGGAAGGAAATGGATTTTCTGTTCCTGAGAATTGTAAGATTCAGTGGACATTTTTCCTGGAAGCAGACAGCAGTTCAAAACCTCAAATATTTCTCACAAGCAAATTCTGAAAAAGGTTGGATCAATTACAAATAATTATTTTTACTCACAGTTTTCATTTCTAGAACCTTTTAATAGATGGATATTAATCTGGAGAGTTGCCTTAGTTAAAATCCCAAATAGCTTATTGCGACAATACACAGCTTGACAAATATGAAATTAAGATATCAATTTGTGATGTTGCTGAGAAACAAAGTGAAATACATACCAAACAAAAGTACAGTCTGCTTGCTTTGTGAAATATGTTAGTCTAGAAAAGATAAATGCCTTTTATAGTATGTTCGAAAAAGGATCGTGAACCCAAGGTGTAACACCATAAAAAAGTGTGCATGATGTGACTGAAAAATGTAACCTCTTTTGTAAAGTCATCGCTACTATTAATTCCTAAAAATCTAGCCTGTGACACGAGCAGAACATGGAGTGGAGCTAAAAAGAAAACAACTCATTATCCAGAAATATATATGATAAACTTCTGATAAGGCACTGCTGGGAGGAAAAGAAGGTGATGGCCAGCCAAGTGCCTGCAGTGTTCAGAGGAAAAAAAGAAGCCTGCTCCAAGTAAAACCAAATATCATGTGCTAATAGACAGCTTCATAAGAAAGCCACTCAGCAGATTTAGCTGAAAGGTTATAGGATGAAAATGAGTAATAAAGAATAATGGCAACTTTCCAGGAGTGGAGAGGGAATAGTAAATGTGAAAATCAAGGCATACCTTTGCCTTCCTTTGTGCCTCTTATTTAGTTAAAAGTAGAGCTGATGCTGTGTCTTCTTCCATTAAAGAGAAAATGATGCTAATGTAACAGCTTCTCAGTGGTGCTCTCCCCTCTGGTCCCCCTGCCCCCATCCTGCACTCAGTCCCGCTGGGTAAGAGGCAGGGCAGGAGGCACTCGCTCCGCATTGCCACCTGCATGCCGGTGCCTGCCCTGCTGCGCTGTACCCTGGGCTGTGCTTGTGGGGAGAGCATGTACCTAACTAGTGAGAGCTCATGTCTGGCACGCCCAGGCAGAAGAAGGAAAGGCCTCATGAAGGAGCTCTTCCAATCCCTGCAGAGAAACCCACTGTATAATATGAATGAACGAACTGAAGAAATACAGTTAGACATTACAGTTAAGGTATTTATAGAAGGCTAAACAAAATATGTAATCGTTTTTTTCCCTCTCGTTTGAGCTGCATAGCATCAGCTTTCAGATTTCCTCTGTCCATGCCAGCCAAAAATGTTCTTTCTCCACAGTCTACCTCTTAGAAGTCCTGATACAGGACTTTCCTTTGTCTTAACTAGTTACCATTTGTGTCCAGATACAGATACCCTTCTCAGCTTGTTTAAAAATGAAAGTTGGCGTTATGCTTGTTATTGTTCAGCTATATATAAAGTGAAACAGATTTTCAGAAATCATTTACAGAAGATTTGTTGTGACTATTGACGTTTTCTGACAGCCTAATTTTTCTTTTAGGCCTTCCTCTCTCCTCCCACCTCTCCCCACCTCCCAATTTCTACTCTGCAAACAGCAGAAATATATTTGGGAAAGTGAAAAGGTTATGAATCAAACTTTTGAGGTATTTTTTAATTGACCCTGGGTAGACATTTAGATGGAGCTGATAGAAAGGTTGCAGATGGTCTGTATTAAAAAGTCTCTTTATATTAGATGATGCTGTGTCCTGCATCTAATGATTGAGTAGTCTCCTGTGGAAACATGCATTTACCCATAGTATGTAAGCAGCAATTTCAGTTCTGTACATATTTCATCTGTTACTGGATTAACCTGAAAAGTCCTTGGGTAACCAGATCCCCTGGATAGAAGGACTGGCCTGCTGTTTGTTTGATACAGAACTTTCTTTTTAGTACAAAAACTTAATAGCTATGTTCTGAAATGCAGTCACTGCTATTTCACTTAACCGTGCGCTGTGTGACCTTAAGAACCCAGCATGTGCAGGACAGACTTAGTGTCAGTTATGTTTTTCATAGCTTGCATCATGTAATGTAGACTGTTGTGTAGCAGGATGTTTTTGTTTGGTTTCTTGTTTCATTTTGAGATTCTCTTGGTGTTTGTATTTCAATCCTAAGAATGGAAGAATAGTATTAAGCAAAACCAACTGTGTGTTTGCAGTTTCATTAGAAGGAAGTCTGTAGAATTCAATAGTACGGATATTTTCAGCCTTTGGAGTAAAACTGTGAACTAGGATTGAGATTCAAGCTAGAGAATGGCTAACTTTAATTCCATTTGAGGGCTTGGTTACAAGATGGCCCTTACAGTGTATTTGCAAATCAATAATACTGTGTACAATTTTACTCATGAAAATATGATCATTTCCTTAAAAAAAAAAAAAAAATCATTTTTAATGTTGTAGGCTTTTAATAATGAGTGACTGAATTATCTCTGTAATTCATTACCCTCTCTGCTGTTAGATGAATGGGATATGTTAGGGTTTGTCATTATTCTCCATGGTGGCATGGAGAACAGACTGGGGATTTAAATCACTTGCCACTGCATGGGCTATAGACATGCTGATGACTTGCTGTGAGATTGCGTTTAGTTCCAGGATTTCTCCTGCTTCAGAGTATAATGCATTCAGTTGCCACAATGAACAAAGGCTTCTGATGGTCTTTGTAGGTATACTAGGAATAAAATAGAAAAGAAATAGCAAAGAATGAGAGTAAAATGGTGTTTTATTTTACAAATGACTAGCTGAGCACTGAGAAAAAGTAATGAATTTATGTCAGGAGGAAAGCAAATACAATAGGTGAAATATTATATGGGCATTTCTACATGAGTGTATATGGAGATGTATAATGTGAAATACAGTATAATCTTAACATTGTTATGTACATACTTATGACTGCACTGGCTCATTACCCATTGCATCAAGGATGCTCAAGTGTTTATTATGCTATTTACCAAATTATAGCTATTTCCTGAGCAGCCGGCCTCTGCTGAATATACTTGTATTCTGTCCATCTTTAATAATGAAGCCTGCAGTTTGGGGCAGAAACATAGTCTGGCAATGATCAGCAGGAAATAAGAGAGAAATTGGTAATTTCTTTAGCTTTACTGTTTTTTGTTGTTTATTTGCCTCTCCCAAGTATTCGTTTAGGGAACTTGAGCAGCATAGGTCAGGCAGCTGATTTTTAGTGGATGTTTCAGTGGGCCGAAGAGCAAAAAGATCTCTGCTAAGTTTTAAATAGCATTTTGTTTTTTGGATTTATCTACTCTGTCTTGGGGAGGATGTTGCAATAATTGTAATAAAAAATATCAGTATACCATTTTATAAGCACCAGTTACTTATTGCAACATCTGAGTGAATAAATAAGATTATATATATATAAATGAAACAGTGTTAGGACATGGAAGGAATCAGAGGAGTTTTTAGATATTCAGATTGTTCTGCTGCCAGGTGGACAGTTTGGACTGATATCTGAGCAAGGAAGTCCTCCAGTTGTCTTTTGAGGATGGATTCTGCCATTGCCATCTTGCTGAGCATGAGGGTGGCTTGGCTGATAGCTTGTCCAGGCTCACATCTGAGGCTTATCTCTGCCCCATGGAAGGGCCCAGGCAGATGGGGGCTGCCCACGTCTGGCCAGGTAAAAGGCAAGGTTGCTACCTAAGGCGGCACAGGAGGTACATTTGTGCAGTTCAGGAAAGATGAGGAAAGGTGGCTGATGCTGGTGGCTGATTGAATCTAGTTGTCTAGGATTGGTTTTGCTTTCTACAGGCCTTAAAACATGATGGGAGGATAAGCCTGTCACCTTGTTTACCTCTTTGCTTTACAAAAGCAGCCTGATACAGACAAGAACCTCACCTTAGCAACAGGAATTTATTGGTTAATAAATTGAGACCATTAGCTGGGGGAAGAGACACCTGTGACTAAATTAAAACATGTAGATTCCTCATTCTGTGTCCAGTGACAAGTTACTTTACACTGAAATGAATAACAATCTTATTCCACTTTTAGTAAGGTCTGAGTGGTTGATGGGATTTTAGAGTTCATGAAACAAGTTATTGTGGTCATTGCATCACTGTGTTGCTAATGTCTTTTAAAAAAAATAGGGTTTCTAAAATAGAGCTATTTTAAAATTCCAGTCCACTACCCACCATTTGTGGTGGTGTAATTTTTAGTTTTTTTCATTGCATTCTTGGACAGTATGCAAGTCAGTTGCACATCCTGTCTTCCTTGCTTTATAGAGTCACTCCAAAGTTTTAACTTGCGCAATAAAGCAGAGCTCATACATAAATCTGATTTTATTTCATTTTAACATTCAGAAAATATCCACAAAATTGCTTAAGAAGGCTGTTCAGAATATAAATGTTGGCTTATAATTCCTTCAATAATTGGAAAAAAATAGTCCAATCAATCTTTAGGTTGGCTTTGTGGCTCAAAATGCCTTAATCTGACAGGAATGCACTATAATAATCTATGAAAGAAATGTCTTAATTTATCACAGAACCCATTACTTCTAAGCTATATTTTGAACTCTGGGTAGCTGTACTTAATTCTTTACAAATAACATAGAATGAAGTCTTGTTTGTGATGCATTTTAGGAAATTGAGCTTATTGTTTGGTTTTTCAAGGAAAAGAGTATTCTTTCTCAGTATAAATGTAGATGTTGCACCTTCTACCTTTTTGGGATGTGCTTGTGAATTCTGCAAAGCAAATGTTTTCAAGATCTTAACTGTCAGTTGTAAAAGCTGGACTTTTCTTTGTGGGTAAAATGCAGTTGGAGCCTCTCCAACTTTTGCATTTCCCCTTTTACCACTAAGGTTAGTACTTGTACCCAGTTCTCTTTTGCGGTAGAGTAGCAGTCAGGATTGTTTTATGAAATACTTGCGTTTGAGTTAAAAGTACACTGAAGACAGGCATGTGATGAACATTATCCTATGTGTCTGGAATTTAAAGAACCTCCAAACCTGTTTGGAATTTCATATGGCGAAGAATTGAATTCTGTGTTGAGTTGCTTGAATCTACCCAACGCTTGCTGCCAAATTTTGTTGCTAACAGGGATGCTCTCCAGCCCTTACTTTGTGCATCTGTATTTGATAAGGCTGGCAAATGGCTTTGATAAGGGTATTTTTTTGGAGTAGCCGTTCAGTGTTAACTTTCTTCAATACTCTGCTGCCAGAAGCAGCAAAGTTTTTCATATTAGTGATGTGCTTAATTGCATTGGAGCGATTACTTTGGGTTTTAGACTTACTGGGGCTGTAAAAACAAAATGTAACAAATGATACCATTTCATTTCTGCCCTCCACTTTGCATCCCACCTTTCCCTCTCTATGCCCCAACAGACTCTCTTCCCTATTGTTTCATCCTTATTGTCTGATTGAAAACCTTGTCAGGTTACTTAAGGCATGTTGTAGCTGCAAGGCATGAAGCAGATCAGCTTTTCCCAGACAGGATTCGACACTTGCACTGTGAATTAAGGGTTTCTACAGACCTTAGCCAGAACTGTAACAGCACTGTTTTTTCACCCTGAAAGTAAACTTGGCACATCTATCACATCTGAAGACTGAAAATTTCTAGCTTCATAGAGGAAAATATGTCACTGTGGTGTATGTCATCTGACCTAACTATCCCTGAGATTTTTTTGTTCTGTTCGTTTCTTTATATAATGAAGGAAGTCTCCGTAGACGTGATCAACCACAGAGAGTGAGTGAAACATAATGGTTTCAGTCAAGCTTTTTGCTAACCCAGGTTACTTCTTACTCTTCAGTCAAAGGCACTAGCTTTCTTCTTGGAAGCCAGTAATAATTATCCTGTTTATTGACGTTTTATAGGTTTTCACTAGCCACTGGTTTCCTGGGGCCCTAAGCAATCCGATCTAGTACTTGATCTAACAGTTGGCTACCCTGCCTATGGCAGGGGGTTGGAATTTGATGATCCTTGAGGTCCATCCAACCCAAGCCATTCTATGATTCTGTGATTGTGCTTAATTTTTTTAAAAAACTTTTTAGTTGTAATATTTTTTTCCCTTTCAGAAAAAAAAGATCACATCCTTGACCTGAATTTGCTGAGTTTTCTAATGATGTCTGTTGTGGATATCTTGATAGGAAATGCCGTGTAGGTGTTTGCGTCAACCCAACTTTATTCTAAGCATATATATGTGCCATACAGTTCCAGCAGTCTTAAGTTAATGCTTTTCTGTGGCATGGAAGTGCTATAAATTGAAGCAGAAAGCCTTAAAACTCACATGTTGCCCAGTTTATTATTTCTAAATTATGTTCTAGAGCCCCTTGTTTCATCTCCAGACACGATACAAAAATTGGAACACATTCAAGATATTTGAGGGATGAGGAAGGTACTGAAAAGCATGAGTGATTTTTTGAAAGGTCAGTTTAGTTTCCCTAAGCAGCCAGCCGTGACATGAGGATTGTTTCGCTGAGAGCCCAGAGCGCGCCAAGTGGAGAGTTAAGGGCCCTGGGAGCCCTGGCTTCTCCCCACAGACTGAGACTGCCAGGGCAGCAGCAGTGCTGCCAGCAGTGGAGAAAAGAGTTGTCCAGTTTCTTCCTGGCTTCTTGTGCAGCTTCCTGTCCCGCTGTGGGGATCTCCTCTGTACAACTGTCCCTTGCAGGACTGGGATCAGGTGGGACCAGTGCTGGGCTGCCCTGGATCTACAGGCCCTTCAGCTGGGCTCCCTCACAGAAAGTCAGGTAAGCTGCCAAGAAGGCATAGTGGGGGCCTTCTTACTTGATGTTAGACTGACCTCAGACAGGCGCTTTTACTAAAAGATATTAGATCTCTGAAAACAGTCAGGATTTTTTCCGTGTGGTTTTCAGTGGGGCTGCACACCTCAGCCAAAACAAACAGCTCTGCATCCTGAAAAATGACCATTTAAAGCACGTGTATAAAAAGAAAGATGTAGCAAAGTTTTCTTAGCTGCTGCAAAACGTTATGGATTATCTTTTTTCACTGAGCATTCATTGCAGGCATTTTTTATTTTCATTGTCCTGGATTTCTGGCAATGGGTTTCATGTTGTCGATGCATGACCCTTTGCAGTTTTAGTTTGATTTTCACTAGTGACAGAATGAATAAAAATGATGTTTCATCTGAGAATGCATGAATAGATACTTCTGCAGAGTTTTTTTCGTTGCCTGCTGGTGCAGGTAATCTGACAATTACCTGAATGGTCCGGGAACTCAAAATGGGTGAAGAAAAACTTTTCTCAGGGGATTTTTTTTCACACTGCATCTGCCTTTCTCAAACAGGAATATTGCTGGAGAAATTTGATGTGTACATGCATCTGGCCGTGCTTTTTATTTATTTATTCATTGTTTGGCTAAGCGTAAACTAGAAGACACATTTTACACTGCCTCTGAGGAGTGTGAGCATACACTTCAGATGCTCCATAATTGTTGTTCTTTGGTAAAGAAGTGATAATAAATGCACTGCTTGTTAAAGCAATTTTGCTTTAGCACAGGCCTATAGCATTGATCTAGTCAAAGATTCTTCACATTGCAAACAAGACTTGCATATCTGTCACAGCATTACCAGCTCCTTTTGTATCTCTGTGTGGCACTGAACTTGCAAAAGATCTTCCTTTTTATTTGAAGGCTCTTAATTTCCTTTGCTGCATCTGTGATAATAAAGGACTTGAAATCAAATAGTGTCACTACTCAGGTTTAAAATATATTTCACCATGGAAAATCTTCTGTTACTGGCAAGAGCTACTGGCACAAAAGAAAATAAATAAGCAACGGTAAAAGTACATGCATATAAAACAGCAAGACTTACGAAGTCAGAGTTGAGAATATAATTAGGAAAATATCAACAAATATGCAGAATTTGTTTTATGATATGGCCATTGCTGGATGGCTTTGTACCCCAAATGATTACAGAGGTGAAGCGTAAATTCTTCTTTCTCCTGCTTGATCTCCATCCCACACATGGAGGTGTAACAATTTAATTTTGAAACTAGCTTTAGAGATGACCCTAGCTCATCTCCCTGGGACTACACAAAGCCCGGGTAAACAGAATGAGAATGCATGAGAGACATTTGTAATCATTCCATGGGAGGCCTAGGGCTCAGTCTGGAGGTGGAGAATGTATTTAAGGTGTGGGAAGTTTAATTGATGGCTTAAAAAAAAAAAAAAAAAAAAGGAAAAAAAAAAAAAGAGCAATAAGTAACCTGATAAATGGCACAGACTGTTAATTAGATGTCTAAATTTACCAATTGTGTCAGGAAAATTAGGACAGTAGGAACAATATGTCCCTAAGCTGTTCACTAAACAACTGCTGTGCTACTTATTTATATTTATCTGATGAAGTTCGTGCTGAAAGGAACACAGGAGGAAATCTCTCTCACTAGTCGGAAGCTCTCAGACCTCTCTTCTCTTAAGGATTCCGTGTCCTCATATTCCCTAGTCTGAACTGTCTTTGTAATACACAGCCTCAGGAAATACTAAGCTGCTAGAGAATTTTGATAGTAAGTACAGGAGGAAGCCAAAGGGAACTTTTGAGTCCTAATCCAATCCTCAGTGAAAAAAATTTACGAGTTTGCATTTGTTTTGTCAGGAATCAGGTAAGGCCCACACTAATGAGAGGAGGAAGGAAGTTAGTATCCTACTTGGGATTTTTATTTGAGTTTGTACATGTTTGAGTAAGCGTGCTTAGCAAAACATGGGGTATTTACATACGGACCTGATGATGTGCATATTTAAATATATTCAGAGCTAAGTAGGCAAACATTTACATACATACCCAAGAAAAGTGCCAGCTCATCCCCACAGGAGGTTGGTGGCTGGCTGCCCTGTTCTGTACTGGTGGGAGCCAGTCACAAGAGGCTTCCTGCAGTGCCTCCAGCCATTGAGTGGCTCCCAGCCATGCACAAGACCACAGCTCATTTCCTGTTCTTCCTGCTTCTCTAGGCTGATTGTACTTTCCATCCATGAGGGCCAGTGGAGATTGTAATTTCAGTAGTCGCTAACTGACCGTTAATTAGGCCTTGCTTAATCAGTCTTTATTGTGCTTTTTGCAGGAAGAGTTTGGATGAGAAGTTCTCTAAGGATTTCTTAAAGTAGGCGAGAACAAAACCATACTGACTATATTTAAATATTTGCACTTTTTTCAACTTTGGCATGCATAATTTGCTCCCTGCATGAAACAAGCTCTACTATACTATTAATGTCAGATCAACATAGTCTTATTATATATTACCTATTATACAAATATAGTCTTCTAAATATATATAGCTAGCTCAACTTTAACTTTAGCCTGACATTCAGCCATAGTCCAGAATAACAAGTTCTCAGGGGAACAGTTCTGTTTGCAGCCTACCCTTTTGCTGCCACTCTCCTTCTTAAGCTCCAGGCATGGTGTTTCTCCTAACCTTATGGGTCATGTTCCTCAGGTGATTGAGAGGCTTACCTGAACCTTACTGAACACAGAAGGTGTGTTGAGTTTTTCTCTTTAGTTGTGAATTTGTTCTGGAAGAGGCCGACAGGCAAAAAGGAAGTCAGAGCTTTGAGGAGCCAAGCAACCAAAGAATTTTTCCACTGTCCATTCTTGTCCTTTTTCCTGCATTGCTGATGAGGTTTTTTCCATGTACAGATGGATAAGTTGCTTTGGGGACCTATTCATTCCCACTCGGAAGTGTCACTGTTATCTTAGTGAACACTCCTCGAAGATGTTGCAGGAGCAAGAAAATTAATTTTTACTCTAGTGGAAAGTCTTGAAAAGCATAGAAGGGCGTGTGTTTGTGTAAAAATGACTGATGACAGCTTTGGGGGGAGCTAAACTTACTGCCTTTGGAAGTTACCCCATATAAATAAAACTAAGAATAAATAAATATATAAATATAAATAAAACTAAGAATAAGTAGAAAGAAGAGGGAGGGAGGGCAGGCATGTTTCACACCTGTCTTCAAACCCGTGTTGAAAGCATAACATTTTCTAATTCTGCAGGCTTTAATGAGCTTTAGGTAATTCTAGAAATGAATACAACAACTTATTCACGTGGATTAAGCTTTTGCTCCATGGTGGTATGGAGAAATCACACAGTTTATATGATGCTGAACTCATGGCAGATGCCAGACTAGTTCTTAGTTTGCGATGAATGATCCCACTGAGTTCTTCTTCTCTCTCTTAGTCTTTGATGAATTTCCAGGAAATAAAGGGGCAGCTTTGACTTCTAAATTCAGCGCTGTTATAAAGCACTTACCTCAGTGCTGTAGTTCATCTATTTTTGAAATTTTTTGAAAGCTTTGAAACTCTTCATAGAGTTTGCTTTATAGCTGTAACATCAAGCTGCATTAGCTCCCTTATCTTCCCCCTTGCTCTCTTCTACCACGTACTCAAAAATACAAAAATTAGGAGAAATTACTCTTCTCTGAATTTCACTGAACTCTGGACCTGGCAGTCCTCCAAGATGAGTACATTTCATGGATGTTTATCTACAAGTAAGGAAGTGTTCCAGTCACTACAAGTGGAGGATCCCATCTCAACACAAAAAGGAGGTACCAAGTGAGAAGTGTTCCGATTGATAGCCATGTTCCCAGCCTGAGCCGGTTGCCAGCAGTCTGAGAGGCACATGCATGAGCAGTATTGAGCATATGAAATGGACCGTATGCCAGCCGACTTCTAGAGGTACTGTGCGCCAGCAAAGAATTTATTACCATGGCCTGGCTTAGACATGGCACAGGTTGAGATGAGACAATTTTAATAACAGATTATGGTTTGGATCTGAGAAAGGAGAGCCCAAAGATCTAACCGAGCTTCTTACTGGCTATGGAAAGGCCATTTATTACCATGGCCTGGCTTAGACATGGCACAGGTTGAGATGAGACAATTTTAATAACAGATTATGGTTTGGATCTGAGAAAGGAGAGCCCAAAGATCTAACTGAGCTTCTTACTGGCTATGGAAAGGCCCATAGGCTAGGGGTGAAAGCTGAGGATAAAAGGCACTTAAGTAGACTTTAAGTCATCTTGTGAATATGAGTTGCTGAGTTATTTTTAGGTTCTGATTTGGGATAATGCAGAATGTTCGGAAAAGGAGGAACACACAATTTTCTCGGAAGGGATTTTGATGTAGGAGAGGGGTCTAAGAGCTTTCTTAATTTCTGAAACATCAAGGGGGATATGATAAGGATTGGTTCAAAACATTAGGTCATTAATAGTGTAAGTGAACTGTCTAAGCCTAATCCTGTGCTTAATGATAAGAGAGGCCTTCCCTCATTTATCTTCATGTTTTTTCCTTGCGAAGGACTATTCCTTGTTATGATAAAGTTGCATTGAGCATATTTTCAATGAGTTTTCTCTGATATTTGTGGAAATAGCACATCTGTAAAATATCCTTTGTTTCTCTGGCGTGATAACTTGAGTACTACAGGACAAACATAACGTTTGTTTGTTTCAAGCAGCTGTTCTGTGAAATGGCAAACACCGCATATGCTGGGGGAATTGAAAAGATGGGCTAGAATGAAATAGACCTTTCTGGTTTTGGCTGTACCTCAGGGAATTGAGCATTCCTTTGCATATGCTGTAATTGGAATCAAAAGGACCTGAAAGGCCTATGCCCCATGTCTCCAAGGCCACGCTTAAGTTCAGGAGAGTAACTTCTGGAAAAAGGGAAAGGAATTTCCCAGGTGGGATGTTGTTCAGGCCTCTTTGATACAGTTGATTTTCTCTTTTTTTTTTTTTTTTTTTTTTTTTAATAAGACAAAATGGAATGTGATGTCTACTGTATGTTTTTTAAAACTCTAGTTAACGCTGAGAAGTAAAATATTTAATGCATAGAGATCAGTGATACTGGGCATGTTTCTCAATGTTAGTTCTTTCTCCTCCCCAGAATTCTTCTCTTGCAGTCAAATTCATACAGATAATTTGATCTTTGTTCATCCCATGTGTATTTTCCTCATTTTTATTTTCTTAAGCCTAAGTACCATATCTGAGTTCTTTTGTATTGACAAAAAACAAATATTTTGCTACTTACTGCAGGTAAATCTATTGTTTACTTTCTTCCTTTGTCCTGGTGTTTTGCTTCTCAGACTCCACATTCCAGCTCCTTGATACTTCTTGAGCAAGAATCCTTTTGGTATTCTTTACCCTTCCATTGTCATTTCATTCTCAAACAGTATTAGCCACTTTGTGCGTAAGACAAAAGTCGTCACTGCCCTCTACACAGTGTGAAAGTTTGCTCTTTGGAATCTTGTGCTTTCTCATATTTATCAAAATTTCAACCAGTCTGTTAAATATTAATTAAAAATTAAGGTTTTTGTTGAAGAATTCCAATAGCAGCACTGATGCATTGATTCAATATTACTATTCTGCTTTTTTTGTAGAATATACTAGTTAATTGTTGAAGGAAGTATATCTGACAGCAGAAAAGATGTAGTTGTTAATTCCAGATGTTGTGAATGGACTTGAGGGAATGTTTTTTCCAGGCGTACAGCTTTCCATTATTGAAATTTGGGACCTTGTATTTGACCATGGTTTCTCCTTTACATTCCTGTATCCTGTTGCTTATTTTTTCCTAGGATCACTGGGCTGTATTTGTAGTGATATTGGTCTATTCAGCAGAAGCTGGAAGCGAGGCAGAGTGACACTGAACTGAACAGCTATGGACAAGTGAGGTGGAAGATGGCAGGAAATAGCATAACTGGAGGGAAAGGGGTAAAAAGGTTTCATTTCCCATCGGAAGAAGAAAAACAATTGGGGCCAGGTAGCTGGGCATTTTTTGTTCTGACAACGTGGCAGAAAAAACGCATCTTAGCATCATGAATCAATAATGTGGCTTCATCAAAAAATTCTGTCCTGTCTTCAGTGCAGTTGTCCAGATGCCTAGCAAAAATACAGTGCTACAAGAAGAGTACAAAGATAACTAAGGAAGTATGAGGAAAAAAAAACTGTTTTAAATATTGTAGCTAATGAATTGAAGGAAGTAGGATATAGACATCAAAATAACATCAAATAACAAATGGTTTAGAGTTAATAAATTAAGCATTCTTCACTCTTTCTTATAAAAGAAGACTAATGATACAGCTGAAGAAATAGAATTGTAGATGCTTTATTTTGCAGTTTGATCTCTAATTTGTTTTACAGATGAAATACTTTAGGTTGAACGAAATTCATCAGCTGTGAGTGCTTGTGGTAGAATTTGTTTACACACTGTTGTGGGGGTGTTTTATGCAAGAAATTTTTGGGCCCAAAGCCAAAACATGTTTGTTCAAAAAGTGAAGCGTGGGTTCTCCTCCTACCTGCTTGTGAAGGTAATTTTTAAAGAGTAAGTCAACAAGTTAAGAAGTAGAAGAAATACATGTGATCAGTTACAGTTAATGATGAATAAGCATAATGTTCATTATAACAAATAATGATTGTGTTCAATTTATGAATTGCAGTAAGCTAAAGTTTTCCCTACAAATCCTGTGGTGGACAAAGGCTAACCAACACATTCGGGAAAAATTGTGGTTGAATCAGGCACAGCTTGGAAACAAGAAATTATTAAGTCCATTTATTGATTATGTACCCTAAAGTAGTTTTTATCAACACCATTTTGTTATTTATACAGTGACACTGTTTTCTTGTGGCATCCCTTGTGGCATAAGATTGAATGAAGTGATTGACAGATTTGTGTTCCTTGGCCTCCTATGATGTTACAGGCTTTGAATTAACATTTGTTTTTTTCAGCCATAATTAAGTTCATTTTTCGGACTTTTAGTGTTGAGATGAAGTGTAGAATTTTTTTGGTAGGATATTTGTGCACATTTGGGGCACGAGGTAGAATTAGCACCAGTTTTTTAGAATTGTAAATAACTGAACGAATGAATGTAACTTTGTAACACAGGGATGCGAGTGACTGAGAAAAGAAGCTGAGCTTTTGTGTGGTGAACAAAGCATTGCAGTATCTAAATAAGAAAGCAAAGGAATAGATTTTTCCCTACGTTTTCACACAAAAACTAACAGGCTGGTAATAGAAACATTAATAACAATTCTTCTAAAAATAGCTTATGTACATCTGTGGCAGGGAATCAGTGTGTGAAAGTCAAGAAATGTGCAAGGAGGAAAAAGGTTTGGGGAATCTTTTTTAGCAGACTTAATGTTGTTTATGCAACTTTTAGAGGTAAGTAGTTGTAACAGCAAAATAAAAATACTTTGCAGTTTTAAAGCACTGTTCTACCAATTTTCTCTGAACTTATCCAGTAAAATGTATTTTTCTGATTGCTCCAGAATTACTACTTTTAAGGTTCAAGAAACAGCAGTGATTGCCAGGTCTTCACTCAAACCTTATAAAGAAAGCTTCTGGCACGTAGCTCACGAGCAATACTATTCAAAGCGTATACCGCAGAGCTCTGTAGTTCACATAATTGACTAAAAATTTCACTTTCTTGATTCTCATGTTTATCCTCTATATCAAAGTGGCGAAGAGGAAAAGGTTTTATTAAATTTAGTCCAGTTTCCTAGCCTGATGAAAGAGTAAACTGTGTAGTAACAGGATGAAGCCTTCCCATCTTGAACCTTTGTCTATCGGCTGCCAGAGCCACGTGTTATGAGTCTGGTGGAATCCTTTGGTTTTTCCTGTATTTGCATGAAATTATCAGTAGAGTCCTAGAGGACTCGCAGTTTGCTGACTTGTTTATTTCATGTCATCTCGGTGTGGTGTGTAGGGATATAGTGTAGTGGTGGACTTGGTAGTGTTAGATTGGTGGTTGGCTTCTTGTTATTAAGAGTCTTTTCCAACATAACTGATTCTGTGATTCTGTGATCTGGCATTACCTCCCTGAAATTAATTGATAAACAAAAGTCCTAATATATTGAGAGCTGAAAGTACTGTAGGTTATTCTTTTCAAAGTCTCAAATTAGCAATAATTAATGTTTGATTTCTAGTAACTATCTGCAAAATCCAGAAAAATGTAGTCGCGAACAGCAGGTTGAAGTTCATCTTCCCTGAACATCCATACTTCCCAGCTCCCGCTTCTGACATTTTGCTTTGTCTCACTTTTGTTGTACCGAGGAGAACAGGGAAGGGCTTCCCCTAGAGATTTGTGGCACAGGTTTTTTGCTTAATTAACTGTAGAGAAGGCTGTCTGAGTGACAGACAGAGCCTTCTTCAGTCCCCAAGTGAGTGGTGTTAATTTCCTGCAAAATACTGAGGAACATATTCCCATCAGCGTGTCCACACAGCTCTTATTGATGCTAATGAGAGCTGGGTGCTTGTATCAAAGGGGAAATTGCTATTTGTGTGCCAGGGTTGTATCCTAAATCAATAAACAGTGGAATTGCATCGTTCTTTTGGTTCTTTTCTGGTGCTTCGTCTTTCAGCAACTTCATTGTTTTTCTCCTGTTGCTATAGCTGTCGTAAGCCAAATTTTCCTAAGCAAACCACAGAATAATCTAGTATCACTTTTGTCAGCTTGCCACATAGAGTGTTTTAAATCTAGGATTCCTGGGAAAATAGCTGAGAATTTTGGCAGGCCAGACACGTTCTTCTCAGCTTGAACTCAGAGGTAACGGTGAATTTGTTTCACGTGGACAGCTGTTTTTCTGAAAGCTTCCTTGCCCAGTGTGAAAGTGACTCCAGCCCCCTAATACATCACCAGAAACCTCTGCTACCATCCAAGACACTTGGAAGAATCACGTTTACAGTTCTAATTGATGGCCACTGTTTTGACAGGCAAACAGATTTCTCCTCCCAATGGCTTCATGCAGTTGCCCTCCAGCAGACCTTACCATTAGCAGAATTCTACTGGAAAAGAATATACAAGCTAATAATAAATCTGTAGGGAAGGATGTTAACCACAAACTACTATGTCTAATTAGTAATGTACAATAGCTGAGGCCAGGGAAGGAAAGTATTATTTATCAGGACTGATTTTGATAGTTTAAAAATGCAAAAATATCTATTACTTATTATGCCAAAGCACATCTTTCAAAATGTAGTATATGCAACTCCACTCTTCTTTAGGCATTGTTTTGAAAGCTACTGCTTTGTAAAAACAGTGTCAGCTGTCACTTAGGCTGCAGGGCTGGAACTTGTGCTGCTTAAAACTTAAGTTTGTTGTGTAATCGAAAAACAAGTCTTCTGGGGTTTTCTGTTTGCTGTTTCTGCCTCCCTTCTCAGTTCAACATCTGTATCTCCTCCCCTCTGTATAAGCCCCCCTTTCAAAAAGGCTTTGAGGAGTCTTTTCACTGTGTCCTACCCTGGTTCAGCATTTCTCAAGTCCTCTGAGCAGTGCAGAGCTCAAATATAGCCTAATGCATCCTGCTGAGAAAGTGCTCAGACTGTTTTTGGCAGCTCAGCTACTGTAACGATCTCTGCATCTCTGTACTGCACGTTGCTGTACAGCGTCTTGGAGGCAAGAGTGCCGTTTCCCAAGATGTGTGCCTTTTCATGGAGCCTTCAGCAGAAATCTCCAGGTATTTCTGGAGTGTTTCTGGGGGTATTTCTGTAGCAGTGCAGCATGAGAATGGAGCAAAGAGTGGCGGGGGGGCGGGGAGAATGAAAGAGTTAGAAGAGAAAAGGAAACTTAAAGGGGATCAGGGAAATAGCAGAGGGGGAAAAGCACCTTAAACTGATAGGAAAACAAGGCAGCTTTACTGTAATTACAGCTCTGAGGTGATTAGTAGAGAAAGAGAATGGGTCCTCTTAACCTTAGCAAATCATTTTTACCCTTCATGGCTCAGTTTCTTAATTTGTAGGATGGGTATTACAGTACATGCTCAACATGAATGGTTGTTAAAGTGGGGACTGCATTCCCATTGAGGATGGAGCCTTCATGAAAGATAGGGTGTTGTCTCACCCTAAACACAGAGAAGTCCTCTGTGTTACTGCTGTTTTTTCAAGTGCAGTGTTTTTCTGGAGAGCTTGTTGGAACCCGCAATGAGCGGTTTCACTTCATGAAAGTCCAATAAGCCCCAGCAAATCCCCCCTGTGGCACATAAGGAGAGGGAAGCACACAGCCTGGTTGAGAGGGTGAGTGCTGCTGTTGTGAGATAATTAGCAAGTCTGACACTTGGAAGTATCATGGCTCTGAGTGCAAATGGGGCAGGTTTTAGTTTTGTTTTGCAAATGTCATGTATTTAATTTGCCCCTTGCGTTTTGTTTCTGCAGTTCTGAGAATGTCACAGTGTCGAGCTCTTTCCATAGGCAAAAGGGCCTGGCAAGCAATTTTATAGAGTGGAGATTCTCTCCTGAGATCTCCTGAGCCTCAGTGGCTGACATACTAAGGAAAGCAGCAAATACCGCGAGAGCTGTGGTGGAGGAAAATGAAAAGTTCTTCACCTTGTAAACACACATATACTGTACATACATGTGTAGCTGATACGCTAGTGAGTTCTGGGGCTTTATCATTAGTGGTAGGGAAAAGAGTTACAGAACAGATGAGGAGAAATAGCATGAAACAGAAAAGAAAACAAAAAGCTTTCTTTCGCTCGCTTCATTTGGTCTTTTCCCTGTCCCATTTCCAAGTGTTTCTCAGTTACCTACTATGGTTGGAGGGGCTGGTGTGACAATGTGGGATGTTGGCTCTCTCTGGACTCTGCAGAATTTTCACACACACGTCTGAGAAAACCACAAAGTCAGCAAGGAGTCCCAGAGGGGCAGCTGGCAGCACCTGCAGACTGCACAGGGAATCTCTGTCTCCTACTTTCTGTCTTATTGACTGAACCTCAAAGGAATAGGCTCAGTCAGAAACTGCGTTTATCTTTTTTTTGCATGACAGAGGATAACAGATTCCTGGAAAAAAATAATAGCTAACCTAACTGCCTGCTTCTTTTTCTTTTTTTCTTCAGTGTGGAGATGAGAAAATGGGAATTAAGAAAGCAGAGTCAAGGGAGAAGACCTTAATACTCTGCAGTTTTTTTCTTCTCTTTGAGCACAGAGTCACCAACCCAAGGCATCGGTGTTATTATCCTGTTCTCCTTGTGTTGGCATTTGTGGGCTCCATATAGAGTAGAGTTAGCTATGTTTCTGTGCACTCTTTGGGAGAGAACTAGAATTCGTTTCAGAATAAATTACTTTCCTGTAGGGTAGAACAAAGAGGAGGAAACGGATAATGCTGTAGGAAAGCAGGGAAAAACAAGAATATATGGGAATAAAATCTTACTTGAGTGGAGGGCAATTACACAGTCTGGTGGACAAGCAGGTAGAACTTGGTGCATTGGACAGACTATAAATCAACTTTTCCTTTTTATGGTCGAGCTGTAAATCATAGCTGTGTAATGTTACTGTAGGTATTTATTTCTCCATGTATGTGATAGAGGATGCAGTATTCTTGTACTCGCCATCAGATGACTGAAGCATCATTCCATGGACATGGAGGGAAAACTGTCACTCAGTGGAATGAGTTTCCCTGTCAGATAATATTAACTGAGAGGTAACCTTCCTTACTAAACTATCTCCAACATTCAGACTACTTCAGCATATTTTCCAAAACCAAGTCTCTTGAAATATTAAAGATGAGCCCTCAGGCTACATTCTGTTGCCTGTATTTGCATAGGGGCTGATGATTTACTCTGTGCCATTGGTTCTGTAGATGAACCTTGTGGTTTTGCAGCAACCACTTCTAACTCAAGTGGCTCAAGTCGTAGCATACCATCGTATTCCTTGCTTTTTAGATGGACAGAGCCTTCACTGGTAAGGATTTCCTAATGCCTATTTACCAGAAGGAGTTATAGTAACTCAGTGTGTTGGCAACTACAAAAATTAAGGGAAAGTTTCTCATTTAAAAAATAAGGATATAGGTCTTAAAGGCTTAAAGAAGATGATAGGTGAAGAAAAATTGGAGGGTTTATTTAGGTTGCCTGCCTTTGCTCTGTACTTTGTAGGTAGAACAACAATCTTTCGCATTTCATATGGCAAATTTCCAGTCATTTATCTGATGCTGAAAGAGATAATGTTTGGGACAGTGATACTGGCAATGAAGGCTTTCTTTTATTATTGTCAACATGGTTGGTTGTACTGAGGGACATGGGTTAGTGGGAAATATTGGTGATAGATGGACAGTTGGACTGGATGATCTTAGAGGCCTTTTTCAACTTTGGTGATTCTATGATTATTTTGGTGTAAGGGGTTACAGCAAGCAGTTTCTTCAAGTTTGGTGCTGGGAATTCTTTCATTAGCCCTAAAGTCTGTAAACAGTATGGTAATCCAAGCATTAATACGAATGTGGTTAACTGCCTTTTTTTTCAGCTGTCTTTGCTTTGTACTGCTGATGCCTGCAAGTTACGTAATAAATAGTACGCAAGGATATGTATTAAAGGCAGTTCCATAATGTGGCAGAGTTCATGGCAAGATTATTTTTCTCATAGCAAAACTTAGTGGGAAAAATGATTGCGCTGTTGATTTATTTTGAATGAACTCCTGGAAGGCTTGCTAAGTGTGCCATGTGGAAAGCTCCATGAAATGCTGAGGGTTAATATTCTCTGCTATTAATTTCAAATTCCAGATAAATACGGTTTCAGCTTTGATCCTATCTGTACTAATTCTTTGTCACTGTACTAATTAATTCAGCATGCTGGAGAAAAGATGCTAATTTGGGCATCAAAGAAATAAACGGGTTGGAGGAGGAGGTTGTGTTTAATGAGAATTGTTAAAAAGATCACTGTTACTCCCATTAGACTGGATCTGGAAACTCAGTCATTTTAGTTTAGCCTCCAGCAGCTTGATACTGTAAATTTAAAAAAAAAAAAAAAAAAAAAAAAGCCACTTAATTTAATGTTGACATAAGAAAACAGGAACAATAAAATATTAGCATGTGGGCAAGGTTTTGCTATGAGGAGGTCTTGCTGCAGTGGTTCTTTTTCTGGGGCATCCCAGTGTTGCCGTGGCTGAAGACACCACAAAGGGTATGGGATCTGGTCACTGGCAGTGGGGCAAGAAGAGGAGATGCACACCTGCCCCCCACACAGAGCTGCCCCCCTGACAGAAGTTTAACTCACGTCAGGGAGGTGCTGCCATATTCTTGGATATTGGTGCAGATTTGAACAGTGTTGCCCTGCCCTTGTCATGTGTGCTCTGTTCTTAGAATCACAGCCTTTACCCAAACGTACTCTCATCTGTCTGTATTTGTTTCAGCTGTTGCAAAGCTCTCAGTCCTACCAGTGTAATACGCAATTGCATACTTCTGTCCAATAAGTAAACATTTAATAATAAACCTTTTAGGTAGTTAGAGAGCCACTAAAAACGTAAAAGACGTATTTCATTAATGCTGCTATTAACATAAATGTAAAATGAGCCTGGTCTGTAATCACAAATGAGTCTGACTCACTAAGGCTCTTTACAGCAATGTTTAATACTCTGTAAAAGTGTATGTATGAAAGAGATTAATCAAAGCACAGCACTGCTTCTAGAGCATTTCTTCTGCTGTAAAGCTGAGTGATAAAATAACTTAAAACACACGGCAGTAGTGGCAGTTAATAAGCTTTTTATAGTCCCTGTGTGGACCTGAAAATCATACCTTATTAGTATCTTTATCTTTCTTGCTCACTCATTCATTCTTACTCATATTTAAATTTAATTTTAAGGGTTATTTCTAGTCTTTCGTAAGGGAGCTGCTTTAATAATCGCAGCATTTTTCCCCATTTGCTGTGAAATGACTAGGAGCCAGAGCTTTTGTTGCAGGTACTTTACAAATCAGTCTGGTTTTTTACACATCATTTCTGGACATGTCAAGATTTTCTGACATTGTTAGGCTGTGTATCTTGCTTGACCGTGTCGTCTGCCCTCTGCCCTCTTGAATTATTTCTCTGCAGATGTTTGCAGTTCCGTTATGTACCATGTTAGCTGCAGTGACACCTACTGATCTAAGGTAACTGAGTTAACTAAGAAATCCAAGACGCTGACTTTGGTTTACAAGCTGCTTAGAGTTCTACCCAACAGATGTTTCTCCTGCTTAGAAGTCCAGAATTTCGTAGACCTGCCTGCTCTTTAATCCTTGAAGCAAATATCAATACGCTTGAGATCTGGAAGCTCCCAGCTCCACATGGAAATGAAGTGTTGCCATGACCACAGCTTTAGGTCTTGCATGTAAGACGTTTATCCCAAATATAACAGAGCAAGCCGATGGAAGGCTTGTTTTAACTTTTATCACCTGGAATAGGGATAAAAGCCTTGAATTGAAGCATACGTTAGCCTTCAAACTATAGCCAATTCAATGGCAATAAATACTGCAAGATAATGATGTATACTTGGTATTTAGAGACTTCATTCATTTAATGTTTCTGAGGGGAAAACGTTAGTTATTTGCAGAACACCCATATTCTTCTTGGAAATTCAAAGAGATAGGATAATCCCTCACTATTCTATAGTGTGTTCTCAGCTGTTGCATATGGGCTTTTCCCATAAGGATGTATCATCACTCTGAGGTCTGATCATTTAAAGAAAATTCCTTTATACTTTCATTTACAGGACTACGTTGTCTCTCAAGCAACCTGGAAAGTAACAGATATATATATTGTCATTACAATTGCAAGTGGATTCATTTGACATAAACTGGTTGTAGATAGATACAGAATGGGAGGGTGCAACTGATCCATTTGTTTCACGTCTTCTAAATGTATTTCACCATTTACACGTAAGGTTTTAAGAGTAACAATTCAGACATTAAAGAGAATTCTGCTGTGTTGAGCATAGCAAACCAGACCTTTTAAAAATTTATGTGCCATATATCTTTTCATTAATGTTTTTATGCTTCTGTCAATAGTATTACTATAAAAGGCATATTTTACCAGAATCCAATTATTTGTTGCCTGGAGAACTGGAAACTTAAAGTCCTAAAGCCATTCAGTTCTCATAGAATTTTAATATGAATTTGATTAATTCCATAGTATAATTTTGACAATAGATTTTATCCTGTCCTTGTTAAAGTCAGTAGTGGGCCTCTCACTGATATCAGCAAGAACAGGATCAAAACAAGTTGGGCAGCAAGTATTCTTCTTTTTGTACTATAAGCGCTAGAGAACCATTAAGCCTGTAGTGCAGAAAACCAAGCAAAATTGCAATCAGTGGAAGTTAATTTTATCATCAGAAGCCTGTGGCAATTAGAACACACTGGTAACCAGACCATAAATTTTAGGACAGGGTGCGTAAATTCAGGCAGGGATTATATTTCTGTGTCTGTGTGGCTTAATGCTTTCTACTCTGTATTACTTTTCTTTAGTGTTAAATTTTTGCTCCTCTTATTCTTTAATGTTTGTGCAAGATATTTGTTGGGCTGAAAAAACGTATTACAGTAATAATAAAAAGCAGTGTGTTTTTATGATGTAGCAACATAAAAAAGAAGCCAAAAATGTGAACATTTCTCTAGCCTAGAGCTATATGTTGCATACTTAGTATAACAGGTAAAAATTGTAAGGCTTCACAGATCCCATGTGAAGTAAAAAATAGGGGGGAAAAAACCAAAAACCAAACACCAAAACCAAACAACAACAACAACAACAAAAACCACACCTTAAAACAACAAATCAGGGTTTTTCCATCAAGACCAGCTCACTATTTCTGATTTACAATTAAAGTGGAACTCACCAATTTATGAGAGAGCAGCTCTACCAGCAGACAGACAGCACTATTTTTGCAGAGAATTGTCATGTTAGCAGTTGTTACAATCAAGATTTTTTACTTTGTCTTATTTAAAATGTATTTATTTCCTTTGTAAGGAAGAAATAATAGATGGACTTGAAAGGGAAGCATGTTGAACTTTTCTTTTGGTTTCATTTCTCCTGAGTATGCAACATATTCAACTCCAACTCCCTGCAGCAATATGGTATGCGCAAGAATAATGTTTTCAGAATCAATACGTGCAGACAAATATGAGACTCCACGAAACTATAATTGAAACGGTGGGAGAAAGGTGATCAGACTTAATATATACCAAATACAAGAGTTGGATTATGACCAAGTTGCTTTTCTTAATAAAACTGCCATGAGACCTTCCCAGCATATGCTAGCACTCAAAAGCAGGGTGCCTTTGAGCCTGTCGGTGCTCATCCCAGAGCCATTGGTTGTTCAGCTGACTGGTGTCATCATTCCCTTTATAACTAAGTTCTTATTGTGTAGAAGACCTGCAGCAGAGTCCATACAAGCTTCATTTGCTCATAATCTCGTAATTATTGATTAAATGCAATAAATGTTGGGATTGTGAACTTATAACCCTGACAACAGAGCATTTGCAAGATTTTTGCTTTGATCAGAGGAGAAACCTAAAGTCAATGGTTTACAACTGAAGTATATGCATAGTAGTTCAACTCTTCCACTTGAGGCAGCTTAGGATGACATGAAGAAAATGTGGAAAGGAAAAATCACCAAGGCAATAGTGCAGAAGAGTCTGTAATTTTCAGTCAGAGTAGTTTGCAATATGATATATTTCATGAAGAAGTAGTTACTTTTTTGTACGTTATTGTCATTGATTTGCATGGGAAGACACTGATCATTTATTTACCTACTGAATGGAGAATTTCAAATTGGAGAAGAGGAAGGGAGGCTTTTATACTTTTTGACCCATTATTCATGAGCGTATCTAGCATACCTGCACCCCCCCCCCCAGTATTCTGCCTATCTCTATCAGAAATGAAATGTGGCTCTCCAGTTTAGTCACTTCTTATGGTCTGCATAACACAGACTGATATGTTATGCGTATCTTTACAGTGTGTAAAACAGTGGGACCCCTGAACTGATTGGGGTCTCTGGAGGAGTTTCACAGCATAAATATTAAATGATAGTATGTTACTAGGCAGAAAGAAGATTCCAGGAGTATTTTTAAAAGAGCTCGTATGAACTGCATCATTTTATAGTTCCAGAATATAGCAAGATTTTATTCTTTCTAATTGCAAGCTTATTTAAACAAAGAACAAATCTTTAAATTAAGACCAGATATGATTTAAGAGACAGTAGATACTGATAAGAGCAGGGCATGCGGTCTAGTCTGGCTTATAGTACTGTAGTCTTTGCAGATTACTTCTTCAAGAGCTGCACTGTGGTAAGAACTACCTTCAGCTACATTAAAATGTGAGCTGATGATTGTCCAGCCCCACAAATGTTGTGCATTTCAGGTTTGTTGGTCTTTACTGCTTTCTCGTTCAAACAGCATCTTTTAACATTTCAGAGACCAAATCAGTGTGTAACTAGACTTACCTAATGTACATAGCCTATTTAAAATTGGTAACTTCTTTTGCAGCATGGGATCTGGAATTGACCAAGATAAAAGCTCTCAGTGTTGTGATTGCCTAAAATTTCTGTGTTTTACGTTAGATAAGTACTGTTTTTTCTTCTGGTAATTACTTCCTCCTGACTCCTTCCTTGATATCTTAAACAGATTTGGAAAGAAAAAAGAAGATAAAAGTGGGAAAGCAGATCAGAAGGGGAATCCAAAGCATGACATACTTAAAGAAGAGGATCTAGAGAAAATGAAAGATGAACGTGAAAGGTGAGTAAATGATGACAGCATCTTAGTTTGTCAGAAGAAAAACTTCAAAGCAAGGACTGCCTGAAGTAAATGGTCAGACAGGCAGCCTGACTGGAGAAGTACTAGACTGTGTCCGCTTGGAGACAGGTCCTGGCAGTGGACAGTGTTAGGCTGTTCTCCAGTCTAAGTTAGGACTGCTGTGTTACCAGAGCCTGCCTTCCTGCTCTAGCTTGTCTGTGCTTCACTGTGTAACCGCTATTCAGAACTTAACTTCTGCTAAGCTAGTCAAAATGAATTCCTTCAAAATCTGTTTCATTTCTGGTCATGCCTCAGAGCAGCAGACTTACTTTTTTTTTTCCCTGTGTTTCTCTAAGGCAAGAACCTCCTTCTTTCTCCCCTGGCAGCCTCTGCTGTGTTTTCCAGTACACCAGACCTTTTAGCTTCAGCCAGCTGTACCATTAGATGGTAGTTCTTGTACTTAAGTATGTTCTTGTCTACACAAGAGTTTGCTGGTTAGCCTTGTGTTGCAGAAGTATCTAGTCAGCAAATGCTGAGTAGGCAGACAACTGGAAGAAAGCTGGTCTAAATAGTTATAGTCAGTCTGAAGAGTCAACAGCAAGGGGGTCTACAAGCAATCGAGAAGTGGGGAAGGGAATGCTGGGCAAGACAAGAAGCTGAGTTCGTAGGCACCACTTGGCCACCAGTAGTGAGTTGCAGTATTTCTGAAGTAAGGTTCCATTGCTGAAATACAAGGAACTACTGATGTGAATAAGACAAGTTATCTGTTTTGTTTATAAGAGGTTCCCTTTTAATGCCCAATTTTTACCAGCTTTGTTACCTTTCCAGATAGAGAATGAGTAATTTTCTCCTTTCACACATCTGCCCATGTCTGGGATAGTTTGTAAGTGCTGACAAGGCTTAGCAAGCTTCTCTGTCCCCTTCCCCAACTCATGCAGGTGTCCTTCACAACATGCCAGTGAGGGTCATTGCTTCTCTCTGATGGCTGCTGTCAGAAAAGTTAAAAAGCCCGTGCTTGCTGACTTTAAACAGGTTTCTGCAGTTGCTGTAAAACTTTTGAAGCTGTAGTATTATGGATTGTCAATGCATAGGGAAAGCCATCAGAGGTGTCTTTGAACACTGGAGAATCCTCACTGGAGAATCCTGCTCCTAGGAGATGAGCAGCTGTAGTTCATTTTGAGAGGCAAAATCTTTCCTCACAGTACAGATGAGCACACTGCCCAGCCTTTGTGGTGCTGGCCAGTGCCCAGGGAAAAGATATCCTGCTTTCATTTGAGTCATGCAGTGCGTGATCAGCTATGTGAGTGGATTGATAGCTAATGGATTTAAGGAGAAAAAATAAATCTAAGCCCCAACCCTTGAAGTCTGCTGCTAAGATTTGTTCTACTCATTTTAAAAGCTAATAAGGTATCCAGTTGCTACAGTGCTTCTACTGGATATGCTTAGCCAGTGTTTTAAGCGTTTAGTTCATCTAAGCTAAGTAATGTCAGGAGAAACTTTGTAGCATTTCTTTTTAAATTTCTATATTGCTTCCTCGATTTTGCTAGATTGATGAGTGCCTTTATTTTAAACTGCTGACTCCCAGTTTGGCTACTGGCAATTTGAGAGGTATGTGTCCTTCATTTTAAAGAAGCCAGTATCTTTTATTAGGATCCTGGCAATCTAAGAAGCATGTATCCCATCTGTTAAAGGGCCAGTGTCGTTTAGTAAAATGTTGGCAGGCTGCAAGGAGTGAACCCTTCTGTCTAGAGGTCTAACATTCCAATTGGACACGAGATAATTGTTCTTAATATTTCTTTAGCATTCTATGGAGTTTTTTAAAATTGCAGTCGTTGATTGACAGTAACTTGGTAAGACTACATTAGAAACTGGCAGCTGAGTGTCTTCAGCATTCTGGTTTCTCTAGTAATGATTTCAGTTTTGACCTGGAAGGGTTTACGACTGAAATGGAGAACAGCAGGTGTGTTGAGAAGTGGATGAACCAAGATGATATTTTTAACTCACTTATTTGACTCTTCTTCTATAATGCACAAAAATAGAGATATACACTATTTTCTGTCAGGTAATATAACTTCCATATGGTTTGAGGATTAAAATTTAAAAAATAATGAAATAAAATGGAGTGATGGAAATTTCCTTACATTAGCCCCAAAGCTATGCAACATGTGCCATAAAAACAAGCAAGTCACTTCAACTCTCTAAATGAAATAAGAGCATAGTTGTATTATATAGATGCCCACATAAAAATGGTTTATGGACTGAGTCTTGAACCCTTCTTGAATCATTTGTAAGGCATGGGAAGCTATCTTTCGTAGAAGAAGGTTACATACCATAGCCAGTTCTCATATATGGGTAAGAACGAGCAGGGAAGTGATCATGCCTCTGTACTCAGGCCTGGTGAGGCTGAACCTCGAGTACTGTGTTCAGTTTTGGGCCCCTCGCTGCAGGAAAGACATTGAGGTCCTGGAACATGTCCAAAGAAGGACAACAAATCTATGAGGGGCCTGGAGCACAGGCATTATGAGGAGCGGCTGAAGGGACTGGGACTGTTTAGTCTGGAAAAGAGGGGGCTCAGGAGAGACCTTATCGCTCACTACAATGACCTGAAAGGAGGTTGTGTTGAGGTGGGGTTTGGCCACTTCTTCTGTGTAACTAGCAGTAGGATGAGAGAGAATGGCCTCAAGTTGCACCAGGAGAGATTCATGTTGGACATTAAGGAAGACTTCTCCAAGGAAATGGTCAGGCGCTGGAACAGGCTGCCCAGGAAGGTGGTGGAGTCACTGACTCTGGAGTGTTCAAGAAACATGTAGATGTTGTATTGAGGGACATGGTTTAATGGGAAGTATTGGTGATAGGTGGTCAGTTGGTCTGGATGATCTTGGAGGTCTTTTCCAACCTTGGTGATTCTGTGATTCTATGAACTGTTTGAGTAAAGTCGGGGAATTGGAACACTATGTGTCTTAAACATAATTCAGACTTTTTGCTTTGTTGTTAACTATGCAACTAGTGATGATATGGCAGTAGACAAGTTTTATAGCTGTATCTCAAGATTTAGTAATTCTGTAATGTAATTCAAATCCAAGATTTTAATGCACGTATTGGCAAAGCAAACCTTGCAGCATATCCACACCATACATGTTTCTGCTTCTACAACTTCACTAGCTCCAGTTCTGCATACTTAGTCTCATCTTTACAAAAGCAGCCTTTGCTGAATTTTGCTTGAGAATTGTCTATTTTTAAACAAGTTAGATGTTAAAACTATAAGGAGCATAGGAATAGAACAAATGGGCTACAGAAACATTGGTAGAAATGCAGCTTGTTTTGTCCCCAAGTGCTTGCAAACAAATCCTGTGTTTAAAGTACAAATTGCTTTTCTAAAATTCGATCTTTTTAGAGTTCATTTAAACACATACCTGATTTTACCTTTTCAAGATTAGCTAAGTAATCTTTTTTTCAGATACTCAATCTATGTACTACAGTTTTAAAGTTACTTTGCTTAAACTTCAGTTTTCTTAAATGCTGACTGCCTAAATATTTCAGAATCTGTCATACTAAGGCATACTTAAGATTTTTCATCTGACAATTTTTTTTAGAGGCTGAGCTGTCCATTTTTGGACACTAGTGGAAGTGGTCAGAGTAATTGATTTCTGGACTGGGTGTGACAGGATTAATGATCAAGTGTGTTTCAGCATCTTAGCAGCTGTGGAGCTTGCATGGTTTTAGAGGTTGGTTTTACATTCACTATATGCTTGGCAGATCTCCAAAAAACAGAATACTGTTCCAAGATCTCAGCTGAGAAATATTTTTCAAAAGGAAGTACTATTTTTGGTTTATGGCAGTAGGTCATCTCTCAGAGTTTTAGGAAGGTTTTTTTTGATTGGTGCTGTATAGATAACAATGATATCTCATGGAATTCCAGGGATAGGCCTGACACAATTTTCTATTTTCTTGGATGCAGCTTTGTTCCAGACACCTTGACAAGATTTACAGACATGCAGAAATGTCAGATTTGATCACTACATGATTATGGATTGGCTGTGTGGTACAAAGCCAGTGACTCTGTCTTTGACAGGAAACATCAAATCTTATGTAGGTGTGCTGCAGAAACATAAGTCCATCATGCTCAGACTAGGCTGGATTTACTGCTTGCACATGCACTGTACCATTCTTTCTCTATGCAACAAGTCTGACACATCCAGAATGTGTTAGAGCTAGTAGGCGTATGCAGACAGAGCATACAGCACTTATTCTCTAGTGCAGATCCTTCCCAAAAGGATTGGACTTGCTGCACATTGGTCCACAGCATAGGTTTGCTTGGACAACCTTTTATGGGCCACCAAGTTTCAGATTTGAGTCTTAGAAAGTTAAAGTTAATTGAGTATTTCTCCAGCCTAGCGATTCTTATTTCTTTTCCACGTTTTTTGATTCTCACTTCTCAGCACAGCTCTCTGTACTGCCTTGTAGCTGCACTTCTCTGGAGCAGCTCTGCATCCTGCGCTAAAATACTGACATCATTATCATCATTATTTTTTACTGCTTGTATTCCCTAGCAGTCCCATCCAAGATGAAGGTCTCATTGCGCTCCTTGCTGTTAGGGAAGCTTGTGCCTGACCCTGTGAACAGTTGAAGTAGCAGAGACAAAATCTGGCAGAAAAAAAATGTGTCCCGGGGGTGGGAATCTGATGTGCAGGCAGTGCAGCTGCTTGTCCAGGTTCCTAAAAAGTCCCTGTCAGGCCAGGAATTTGTTCCAGACCTCAGCCCCAGGCCTTTCATTGCAAGGGCAGTACTTTATTATATGACTGCTACTTCTGCAGGCTACAAGTGGTTAAGGGGAATTTAGGATGTTAGGCATTCCTTGTTTAGTAATAGCTTTATCTGTGTCCAATTGAATATGAAGTCAGCACCTCCTCTGAATTTCACAGTTTTCTCCTTTTCTCCATACCTCCCTCGGCTTTTCGCTGTGCCACAGCAATGCAATAGCACTGAAACTTTACTAGAGAAAGTCAGAACTTCATGGCACAGGTAGTTTAGGAGCACTGACTTGATGTGTGATACGGTTCTTTGAGGTGGTCGTTTGTCCTCCCTGACTCTGATCAAGTGGTTCCTTGGACTGAGGCCCTATTTTAAATAAACTCATTATTTTGTTCATGCTTCAAAGAGTTTGGCTGTAATAAGGCATGTGCTCCAAAGGTCTAGAATCTGCCCATAAAAGGGAAAAGCAAATGCTATGTCTGAGGTTTATTTTGATCAAGCTGACTCAAATCTGTATTTTTAGTGTGTTCTGTATAAATTACTCAGAATCTATCATTTTAAAAACAAGATGTTCTCCACATTATTAAACACTGGAAGAGATCCCCTTTTTTCTTCCAAGCAAGATTTGGGGTTGACTTTAAGTTTTATAAAGTCTGAAAATCATTGTCAAACAAGCTAGAAAAATATATTAGGCAGTTGGGTTTTATACGTAATAATTTGTTTGCCTTTCAGATGCAAATAAAGTGACTATAAATTGAAAGAAAAGGGGTTTGTTTTTCCTGCTTGAGATTATTTTACTGGAACAGTCCTGCTGAGACTGAAGTCTCTCTTCCAGCAGAGTTGAACATTTCCTTCATATTAGAATAAAATTTAACAAAATAAGGCACCTTATTGAACACGAGGTGATTTTAATAAGAGCGTATGAGTTGGTGAATACAGAGGCACCCTGTGTAAAAAAAAATTATACTCTTCACTTGTTCACTGGTGCACTGGTTTTGTTAATGGGTCTTGGTTTTGTACTCCGTTGTTGGAATTAATTAAGGAACTTTTTAAATAGTATTAAGTTGTTGCATGGAATGTTAGAGACGCAGAAGGAACATCTGGCCAATGCTTTCTGAATGTCTGTACTGAATGCTTAAGTTACAGAGCATCTCAAGTTTGAGTAAAATTAAATGGTTTCAGTTTTTGTATTAAAGACGGAGTTTCCTCTAATTTTCGGAAACATTCCAGAAATTGAAGAGAGCTTCTCTTGTCTTATCAGCTCTGGGGCTTGTTGCCTGTTCCCATAGTTAAAAAAAAAATCAATACATATGTTTTTGATATTTGGCAAACAGAGATTTAATTTTGCAGCTGTGAGATCCCCGTACGAAGGGAATGCATCTTACAGAAATAAAAACATTTAGAGACCATTCTTATATGAGAGAGAATACTTGTGAGTGAAGCTCGTTCCATTTCTTTCTGTTAGCATTTGCTTCATTATATTTAATTACAAACAATTTATGTGTTACTGGAAATGAAAATGAAAACAAGAATAGTTGCAGGCATGGCAGTGCCTGCAGAAGCCAAATTGTTTTGAACCAGAAGTTGAAACTCACAGCAACAGAAGTATGATTTTGAAATGTGTGGTACGTCTCAGGGTGCACTCATAACACACAATTGTTACCGCCCCCATGTAGTTTTTGTGCCTGTGTTGTATACTCGCAAGGTCAGAAAGTATTTTTATAGCTGTTTATAGTTCATTGTGATCTCTGATAAAACGCTGGTAGTTGCTGCTCTCACCCTTCAGCTCTGTGCTAAACCACGTGTTTTTGGGGCTCCTGAGCTTGTGCATCATTATTTATGAAGGGTTAATCCAACAAGGCGTATCTGTCCATTGAGAATGCCTGACTTTGCAGCACAGCTAGGTCCTGTGGTTTAGGCAAAATAAAGTGTTGGATGTGATCCCAGTTTTAATACTCCCAATTTATTATAACCATTGAACCCTGATCAGATCACGGATTGGATTGGATCCCAGTTTTTTAAATGTCCCAATTTATTGCTGGCTTGCAACCCTGATAAGAATACATATTTGATTAAAGCTTCAGTTTTCAAAAATTCCAGTTAATTACTTTTAGATTCTTATTAGATCATAGCCGTGTAGTATGGTATGTTGAAGTTATGAAAAAGTTAGTGGATGATGTTGCACAGGTCAAGGTCATAGTTTCATTTTGTGCTGACAGTATGAAGTTATCAGATTTCTGTTTATTACTGTGGCAACACTTGCACCGGACAGGAGGACAGATTAATCCCAACCCCATTGATTCTGAATGATTCTCATTTTAGATCTGCTGCTGCTCTGCATACCAGAATGTGTAATAAAAACCTACCACTGAACGCTGAGAGGCTGATGCGAAGTTGTGAATAGCTGAGGTAGATGACTCTCACCTGCCTATGACAGGTTGTGATGTGGCATTTAGAACCAAATAGAGGTTTGAGGTTTCTTCACTTGGTTAATCTACTGCTGGAAGACATTTGTCTGAAAACATTAGCTTGAGTGTTGATCCCAAACTGTCCTACATCAAGTACATTAAGAACTTCGGACTGCAAAATGGCACATGAAATCAGCCCTTTTCTTCAACTGTCACAATACTATTCCAGGTATTGGAAACTGCTGGGTATAGCACTTCCAGATGTCAAAGCTGTGCCTTCTAAATTACATCCAAAGTCTCATCCTTGCGTCCTTGGCTTGCCCTTCACTGGGGCACTGCTTTCACTTTGCTCCAGAGACCACATCCCACCAGCTGTGCCCACCTGACGGAAGGCTCAGCAGGGCAGCCCAGCAGCAGCAGCCCGCCTCACTGCTGAAGAAACATAGCAGTGTAGGGCTTTTCTGTATGGATGGGGTGTGATGGCTTAATATTTTTAAACATGGTGCTGTGAAACAGAGATATGAGTGTTTGAAATACCATGAATGCAGTGAAACTGGTGGGTGTACTAGCCAGCCTGGTATCAGAGGGGTTTTGGGGAGGCAGACCACTCTGGCATAGGGATTTCTGTGATGCAGTACTGAATGTAGGTCAGCTCTTGACCTACCCCAAAATCAATAAGGGCTTAAGAATGACTTGGAAGCTGCATTTCATGCTTTGCCTTCTATTTGTGATTTATGGCAGTCTATCATAAGTCTTTGGCAAGCACTTTGAAGTAATGCCACAGCATGGAATTCCTGTTCTTGGACCGCGTTACCAGCAGGAAAAAAAAATAAATTACAACTCATAGGGATGGAGAGGCAAACAGGAAATCAGTTTGGATGCGTAATTCTCCATAGCAAACAAATCAAAATTACTGAAAATCTTGAAGCTTTCTCTGCTGGGTCAAAGCTGGGTTTTGCTTTCTAGTCCAAGACTGTAAATTAGAAACAACCTGTAAAGCCCAGACTGACAGGCAGGGAATGTTATACTTCTTGAACAGGGAGATTCTCTTCAATGGATTCCATATTTGGTTCTGTAAGTACAGAATAAAGAAATGTACCTAGGATATGCTATCATGTGGAGCTTGCTTTCCTCCTTCTACCGCTAACGTTTAATTCAAAAGGAAGCAGGTTGTGCAAATGCATGCGGTCTTGTTGAAGGAGGAGGCCTGGGGACTCGGAAGGTGCTGGTCATCCTTCTGGGTCTGTTCTCAGCTGTGTTACTGCATGTGGTTTTGGTTTTGCTGGGCTCTCTTGGTACATCAAATCAACATTTTGTCTCCTGTGGGCGTTACAGTCTCATAGCATTATCGTGGTATTTTTCTTAACACTAGTGTTAACAAGTTCCAAGGTTTTTGACTGATACCTACTGCAGCAATTGCTGTGCCTAAGCTAGTCAGGGCAAATGGGTAAATTCACAGACTGGTGTCTCTCCCTCCATCTTCCCATAGTTTTTTTCTGAGAGTATAATGCTCATTGCTTACCTGTGGAATATCTCTGAAATGATTTGCTTGATGTATTGGTCATGGAGGTATCTGTGGCTTTGGGTGCAGTTAGTATTGTTTCCATTCCTGACATGGCTTATATTTTGGTACATATTATATTTTAAGTACATTATATTGTTGCAGCATTAAAAATAAATTAATTAATTTAAAAATCCATCTCTTTCCCCAGAGGCAGTAAGGGAATGTAATCCCTTGAGACGCATTTCTTACACAACTCTTCAGCATGTTGAAGCCTAATGTAGCCTCATATGCATTTCTGCTTGGCTTTTGATTACTGGGGGAAAAAAGAACGTGACATAGATTTAAAGCCAGTTGGCTTAGGTGTCAGTAGTGGTGTGTGGCTTAGTGATTTGTATGGTTGAAGCTGAACTCTCTGCCAGTCCTTGCATCATCACATCCTTCTTATGAGTTAATTTTATGTACTAGATTTAAGCTCATCAGAACATGCTGCAGTCCCTTGTCCCAGGTGATTTGAGGGCCACAAATCAGCATTGATTCCATGAAGTGATAGGCTACGTGTGGGTGAGTCAGTTCAGAACAGAAGGTAGTGGGTAGGTTCTGGGGTTGGCAAACATGAATCTGCATTAAAATTCACATTACATGAGAGACATTTTATTGGAACCCAGTGTTACATAGTGACTGGCATTTGACATGCAGGGTACTTGCATAGCAAAGACCCCACTGGCCTTGTTTGGGTATGATGTATACCTTAAAAGAGGAGCTTGGCTTTTTTTAAAGGCATCAGGACTTCCTACTAAGAGACTGAGCAACCTGGTCTGTGTAGTCAGCCTTGCTTTTCAGCAGGAGATTGAGCAGGCAAACCTTCAGAGGGTTCCCTCTATCCTGTATTTTTAATGGCACTTCGGAGAATAACACAGAATAGTTACAAGTAGAGAAAATTACGTAAGTAAAATACAGCATTTAATATACATGAGGTGGTTACCTGGTTTTAGTAATCAGCTGCATTTCACCAAATACAGAACTAATGTGGACAAAAGTGAGCTTCTGAAACTTTCTCAGGCTTAACAGCAAAGGGTGAAGTCCTTCTCTCATTGAAGTTCACAGGCAGAAATGCACTGATCTTATTATAGCCAAGATTTTCTTCAGAGGGCAGGATCCTTTGTGAGTGGGTAATTGTGCCATGTCGGCGCTGAGATAAAAGGAAGAACACTACAGTACCTGTATATCCAAAGCTCACACTTAGTCATCAGCAAAATCATCATGTTGTGGCACAAAAGGGCTGCATTTCTTCTTCCATTTATCATGAACTTAAGACTACAGCGACCATAACGTTTATCTCCCTCATAGTTTTTTGCTTACAGCCCTCCAAGGGCTGCTTCCTTGGTCAACTCAGCATTATATGAGAGGTGTAGGATAGTTTTCCAGAACAGGCAGTGTTTTAACTCAGGTGGTTTGATCATTGGACAAGGTGATGCTTGTTGCAAGATCTGTCTATTTAGGCAGAGTTGGTCTCCTACTTCTTTGAACTACTTCTTTGAATTTATGATTTTTCATTTCTGAGACTTTTCCTGTTCTTATTTACAGTTATTAATACTAATCATGAGGGAGGGGTTGTTCAAATCCAGCACAGTAGAATGAGATAGAATGAAGAAATGTTTGCATAGCTTATGGGAAAGGTGTTTTTGTCAGAATGCCCTGAAAGGTAATGCTAAGTTAGATATTGTTTGAGTCTCGATGAGTTCACATCAGATGTCTTCAGTTTACTGGCAAGAGCTGGATTTTTATTTTATTTTGTTTTCTTTAGCTATAAGGCTGCCTCTAAAGTTTTCTTGGATTCTGATTGGAAAATATACAAGTGAGTCTTTCCCTGATAAAAGATGCAGGTTTGAATCAGATTGTTAATGTCATTATAGACCATATCTGCCTGAAAAAGATTATGAAATTAAAAAAAAAATAAATTACCGTACTGAAATTATTTCCTCAGATATTCAAGTAAAATATACCCATTCCCATCAGCGATTATGGTTTATGAATATCTGAAGGCAGGATGTATTCAGTCCACTATTATGTAAATGAATGAAAATATAGTATTTTAGTTACCAAAATATATTTTTTGCTAGCAGCTAGAAAGAAATTAAAATATTAAACCCAATGGAAATCTAAGTGACCTCCTGCAGAAATGGGTTGCTTTCCTCTAGACAACCCGTTACTCAATATATGTATGAATTAGGTAAATGAGAGACAAAAGCAGAAATGTTATGTAAAATCACAGTTGAAGTATTAAGATACTAAATCAGATGTAAATTGAGTAATCATTGCGGTATGTAGATCTCGGGGGGTAGTCACATGAGCAGGGAAAAAAGAAGTAGAGCAGCTTTTATTCTGCTGTTCACAAGGAGCAACCAAACGAGTGGAAAAATGTTTAATATCTGAATGATTTTAAAGCACTTAAAGACCAGGTCCTGTTTTAGAGTTTAGGTACGCGTCAGACTGCTTGTACACACACTCGTTACCTACTCATCTTTTTGTGAACAGAATAAAAACTGTCCTAAAAGACCTATGGCTCCTGCCCTGCTTCCGTTGCATGTTTTATCTGTAGATGTTATTCTTCCTTCCCTCCCAGGAATATCATTCATTAACTTTGCCAGCAACTTGCTTATTCATGTATGTATTTGCTCTTCCCCAAAGTCCTTTCCTTTGAAACTGCCGTACAAGAAATGTTGCTGTATTCATCTGAAGGATTAAATGAGGTTTCTGAACCACTCAGTATTTTGCTGTTGTGAAATATGCTGTTTGGTCAGCAAGTGTATTTTCTTTCCCTTTGTGGTGCTTGACTACTTAGATGGGCAACTTGGGGCTCAAACCATGTCATTCTTTGTGCTGTGCTCAGGACTAAGCACATAGTGCAAAAAAAAGTTATATCACCTTTATGCTTTCCGTGAAAAGTCAGAAGAAAATTGTGTATTGCTGCCTTCTTGGGCTCCTTGGACAACTTCATAGCTGCCAGTAGACTTTGAGCACCCTCTCTGCCCTCAAACATAAGGGCAACCTTTCTGCAGCAGCTCAGCTTTTTTACAGGGGCTTACTGACAGCATTGGGTTTTCATGCTACCCAATGTTGTGGTAATCAATTTTTTACCTGATCTTGAGGTATAAACAGAGAATAGCTTGTTTCCAGCCACAGGGGGTGAGGGCAACCCTTCATCTGTTAAATAGGAATCACTTAGGTATTTCATCCTCGTATTAAACCACGGATAAAGCTGAAGCTGTAACAGCTTAGCAGCAAGAATTGGAAAAGCTGCTGCTACTTCAGTAAATAACAAGCAAAAAAAAAAAGAACTGAAAGATCACTACTGAGGCGGGATGAGGCATGTAGAAATGACAAATGTACCTAGTCTGTTGGTTTTAGAAAGTTCAGCATATTCCTGTGACTCGGTCCCAAAACAGCCTCTGCCTGGTGGGCCAAGAGATGAGGAATATCTGTCATGGCTTTTCCCAGCCCTCTCGTTCCATTCCTGAAAGCATTCCTGGATGTGCACCTTAAGTGTCTTCTGCTCAGTTTTTTTGTTTGTTTGTTTTATTTGTTTGTTAATTTATTTTCCTGAGGTGGTCCCTATCCCTGCCAGCAGTCGCCTCCCTCTGCGTGAGATGCTGGCTTCTAAGCCGGCTTTTGCCTGTCAGTATCCCTGTCCTGATGTCAGGCTAAAGCACTTTAGGTTGTGTTTGTCACAGGCAGTGAATGCATAGGCTGTCATTGACAGTAGCTCAGCAGAAACACAGTAACTTGTTAAGCCACAGTAACTCAATGGTGTGTCTGAGGTCTGAGCCCAGCTGGACGGAGCTGCTTCAGCTCTTAACCCTTTTATGGCTGTTGCCCTTTCATGTGGTAACGCATGAGAAATCCATGTATATGATCTCTGTGGGTATGTCAGATGGGAAGATTAAAGGTAAATGAGAACATTTTCTTGATTTGTAGTTCTGGGAATGTGCTACCAAACGTTACTTGAATGCTTTCAGAATACCATGTCCCACTTTTAGGAGCACATGAAGTTTATGGAATCCTGTCCTTGTCTGATGCCTAAAAAGAAGGATGCAATGTATTTTGAAAGTGAAGCCTAACATTTTAGTGAGGTTATATATTTTATCACATTAGAGTTTTTTTGCTGAAATGATTTGTTTTAGAGAAAGCGATAGTGGGTCTCAAAAGCGACAAAAAAGATAAAGGTAGGATGTGTGTTGGATGCTGTTGAGGAAAGGGTGGGTTACAGGAAATAAAAGGGCATTGCTTGATGCAGCACCTCTGTTGCTTATTCTCTGGCTGCTTCTGTGCAAAGGTTGTGTTTTTACAGAAACACAGCTAAGGGAAGTTGATGTAGTTGCCATGCTGTGATTTAACTGGAGAGCATGGTGTTCAGGTGGCGGAAGAGAAGCAAGCAGGGTTGATATGGGATATCCAAAAGGAAATATAGTTAACTTCCCTTCATTCTGAGAGGCACTTTTTTCCTATTCTCTCATCAGGAAGTTTGTAGAAACTTCAGTGCTACGCTAAATTGCTCAGATGGTGACCTGTGCCTCTCCTCATCTCTGGTTTCACTGCCAGCATCGTGGTGCTGAGTGACATTTTATCTTTTGTCACAAATTTGCACCAGTTGTTTTACCAGACCCATCCTGTGCTTCAGCTCTCTGACTCTCTTGTGATTGTTGTTTGCTCTTAATAACTGTAAGCTGGTTGCTATGAAAATTGTGTTGATTTAGAAGAATTTTCTTTGTTTTTGTGGTGGGAAACAAAGATAATGCTTTTTCAGATAGGGAGGAAGGTGAAATGTAAAAGGAATAGAATGGGATATAGCAGAAGAAGCCTGCTTAACAGGATTGGCAGAGCTTCATGGGAGCAATAGAAGGAACAGCACATTCACTTTTTTTATATCTCAGTAAAGGATTCCTGTGCATCTACTGGGGTGTGCTGTAGAAAGGACTGCATTCAGACTGGGCAAAAATCATGATGCTGAAGTGCAGTCAAGCTCTTCAAAATTTCAGAAGAATGTGAAGCAATTTCCAAGATGAGACATATAAGAGAAGTCCTGGAAAGCCAGGGAAATAGTGAGAAGGTAAAAAAGAATCAGTTTTCTGGCACTTTATTTCTGTGTATTTGAGCCTTTGTTTTGAAGTGAAAAATGAGATCACAGAGCAAACTTTATGGATTTGTGCAGAAGAGTAAGAAGGAAACACAAAATATTAATGTAATTGTAATAGCCATGTTGAAAAGATGAAACATTGATCATAAAAAACTTCACATAACCTGGTATTGACTGGTCAGTATAGTATCGAATGGAAATAATTGTTCCCAAGCAGGTTCAGTTTGCAATAGTGGAAATGATTGGAGGTTGCATTCACAAGGAGAAGTTGAAGAAGATAGGCTTATTCACAGGAACAAAAGAAAATTGAGATGACCTAATTCCAGCTTTTCTTGTGCTGGATTGGCCAGTATTGATAGCAGGACAAATTGCTCTCAGTGTCAGACATGAAAGTAAGAATCACATGGTGTTGCTGTGCTGCGCTACTCTTTTGCTTTCAAGTACGTGTTAAATACCTGGGGGATAGGTGATGTATCGGTCCAAGGAATGTTATGTCTTCTCATTTTCTGAGAAGCAGTTGTGACTCTCTTTGTGAATGTGTGCCATGCATTCCTTGAAATGCAGTGTCCTCTTTTTCTTCACTGTCATCCCATATCAATCTGTATTAATTCCCTACTGTGTCCTGAACTTGTTCCTCGGCAGATATGTTCCTGCACTGAAGTCTGTTAGACTTTTTGATTACTGATAGGAAATGAAGGTCACCGGTTTTCCATATTTTTAAGAACATCCAAGTAATCTTTCTCAAACTTTCTCTGAAAGACAGAAAGAATCTCAAAGTTCTCTATGAATTTTAGTAGATGAACAGCAGGATAACAAGAAGCAAGGGCTGCTACCAAACAGGTAGAATTGTTGGGTGTAGGAGCTAACAGTGATTTGTGTGAACTTTTTAAACAAAGATAGATAGATTTTTACATTTCTAAGTGTAATCCCATGCGGGACATGTAAAATATTAATCCCTCTGCAAGAGGGTTTCTCTTGAAGTCTGTTTATGTATAAAAGATGGAAATGAGCAGCATAGACCTCCCGCCCTGCTTCATTGATGTCTGAGGCCGTATTTGCAGTAGAAACCCACCCCTGTTGCTGTAGCACAAATGGGTGCTTTCAGGTGTTGAACAGCCTGGAACAAATTTGCACAAATGGACCGGGACTTGACTTTGCCCCAGGTTCCTTTATGTGAATGGTGAGTGCGTTTTTTCATGTTTTTTACACACAGACGTGAGCAGGCTGACTCCCTCCATCAAACCCTGCTGTAAAATCTCTCTTTTATCTTTATTCACGAACCCTTGGAGGATAAAGACTTCTGCATGCTTTCAGCTGCTTTTTAATTATTGCTGATTTGCTAGCAATAGTTTGTGGTTTAGACAGAGAGGAATGCTGACCGCTACTTTTTGGTTCCTGGTTTCACATACAGCTCCTCCATGTTGATTTTTCTCCCCCTACTATTGCCCATTGTTTTCTGAATAAAAGTATGACCTTTACCAAGAAATACACCAGTGTCACCAATAGTTTTGCCAAGGGTAAGTTGCATGTCCCATCATTCTGTGAATGCTGTTAAGCTCTCACCAAATCTCAAGAAGCCATCGTCCAGCTGAGCCAGGGCAATCGTCAGTAAAATGAAAGAAGTGCTTTGCTAACTGAATTTATCACACATTGACACCAGACTGTGCCCTCCAAAAGATTCTACTGGAAAATCTCCCTTGCGAATAGAGCAAGAATTGTGCAGCATCAAAGGCACGTTTTGAAGCCTGTGATGGCTGCAAGATGCTGGCTCACCTGTGTGAGGCTGTGCTCGCTGCTAGTGCCTGACCTGGGCCAATGTTTGAATGCAAAGCGGGGAGTGTGTGTGGCATAAAAACCTGAAGCAACAGAGGAATAGGGTGAAAGGTATGGAAGAAGGAGACTATGCAGAGGAGAGAAACTCCGGGAAGAAAAAAGGAGAAATTCTGAGGAATTCACAGGTAGCCTAATTGTAGAATCTTGGGAGGTGTTAAGGATATAGATGGATGATAGCTGTTTTTCTTCTTATTTAATGTCTAAGAATTATCATAGTAGATTGTGTTCAGGCCTTGTGGTTACTTTTAATGAAACTTTAAGAAAAATTAAAGTATGAACTTGTTGGGCAGAGATGGAGAGTTTGAAGAAAAGCAGAAATGTTGTGTTGTGACAATGTTGTTGTCTCTCCTAGTCTTTGTGAGAAAATATTGAGAGAGGAGAAAGGTGATCCTTTCCTCCAGTGAGGAAAGGCAGAGTGGATGGTGGGCACCCCTTCTGCTAAGGGTCCTGTGTCATTTCTGGGCTCTTCCCACTGTAAAGCATGACTGCATTTTAGGTATTAAAATCTTATCCTTTTATTTAGCATCCTTACTAGATATATTCTGGCACGCATAAGGGAGTGGCCTAACTAGAAAGCCTGCATGATGCACTTTAATGTACTCAGGCATATGTGTAGGAAAGCAAGTTGTTTTCATTAGAATAATTTGTGAACCTATTTAGGTATAAATTATTTGAAAAGTAATTACCATTTATTTTGATAGTACATTTCTAATGAAACAAAATAAATGGTATGAATCTCATTCCTTGCTTACTTAGCTGTTTTCTGTCAGACTGAATCATCAGCACTAAGCTCCTGATGTCCTTATCTCTTTCTTGAAGGAGCCATCTTCACCAGGCCTGTTGAAGATTCTCCACGAAATCTTCATTTTTCACTATGCAGAGTCCTGAGATCATCATGCTTTACTGAGGCAACAAAGTCTGCTTATACCATTTGTGCTTACTCTACTGTTGTACAAATTATATTGTTCCTTCTACAGTGCTGTGGTACTTCAGATAGTCATAGTATCATTTGAGTTTGAAGGGACCTTTAAAGGTTATCCAGTCTAACTCCCCTGCAATAAACAGGGGCATCTACAGCTTGTTAGGTGCTCAGAGCCCACTCCAGCCTGACCTTGGGTGTCTCAGGGGTAGGGCATCCACCACCCTTCTGGGCAACCCATGCCAGTGTTTACTGTCAGCAGTAAATGCTGAATACTTCTGTCAGTCACTGCATCTCTGTAGTCTTCTTCATTTTTCCTCAATAGCTCATTATATTCTGTTAATGCTACTTATTACATACTGCGATCAGCATTCTGCTTGATCCATCTTGTGGCATTTAATTATGTGGTGTTGTAGAGTAGCTGAGCAGTAAGCAGAAGTTGCATGCTATAGTCCTTTTTTTTTCTCCAGAATTCATGTTGAATCATTGAATATCAGCTGAGTTTGAAGTTTACCTGAATATGTTTTACTATTCCAAAGAGATTACACAATGGCTCTGATTAGCAGCAGCATTTTGTAATACCACTTAAGGCTTTATCACAGTGGAGTACTGCCAGTAATAGTCTTTAATTCACTTATATGTACCAATTCATCTCTGTCAGTTTTCTATTAATTTTTTTGCTGTTTTACTTTTTGCCTATCCCCCATATAATGAGACATGATTTCCCCATCTACGTATCCAAAATAAAATTAAAAAATTAAATCTTCAGCAAATTAACTGTGGCCCTTTGATTTGAGGCAGCTGTGCCATCTCTCCATTTGTGCTTACATTTAATTCACTTTTCACAAGTTAGTTTATTTATAAGAATCTGGTAAGTCAACTGGCCAAGTGGGAACAATAATTTTATTGGCTATTTTAGATTAAAAGTATAGGGATTGGGTTAGGTGTATTAATTGCAAAAGTGGAGAACAGGTGTAGAATTAAGACTGTATACATGCATGCATGTACACATATACCTCTGAAAAGCCACCATATTCAGCGTTATTTTTTTCATTAGAATGATGACCACCTTGACTACAAAGGTGATTACCAGAGGTAAATTTCCGTATGAACAATTCTGTTTCATTTTGTACCAGTTACACAGCATACGGAAAGATCCAAACAGTTGGGTTTGGAGTTGGTGCTCCATATTTACATGATGGATCAGTGTCTGTGGTTGATGCTGAAGCAGATCCATTTGAATATTTGTTTTTTTGTTTTTCATTATTAGGATTGGAGCAAAGCATCAGGAGTTACGACAAAAGCAACTAAGAGGCCTGCTTGATTATTCTACTGGTCCTGGAGGACCTGACATAGATGATGATGAGGTGGATCCGAATTATGCCAGAGTGAACCACTTCCGAGAGGCTTATCCAGCAGCAAGCATTTACAGACCATCATCACCAGCAGTCGCAGAAACCTTTGTCTATCCGCGTGATTCTTCTTCAACACCAATGGAGAGGGAACACTTGGAAGGATTGTATGCAAAAATAAACAAGCAGCACTACCCGCAGGTTCCTGGTGACAGGTAATATTGCCACCTGGCATTAGAAACAATGATAGCTTGGGAGTGGGCTGGACAGGGAGGCTGTTCAGATGCCCCAGACATCGGTATTTACTGGCTAGAAGGGCATGAATTTCCTTGTAACCAAAACTGTGATTTGCTCCAAAAACTGTGATTTGCCCTCAAAGCATCTGAGCTAGTCAGCAGTCAAACAAAAATCATTAAAAAAAAGTCCATATTTCACAAACAGAATGAATGAACAGACTCCAGTCCAATTCCTTCCCTGCTGAGAGTGTGTTTTTTCCTTTTTTGCTTGGGAAAAGTTCTTACACTGCAGCAAAAATAATCTCTGGTTTCAGATCCCTTTCAATCTGCTGATCATCAAATGCCTATTAGTAACAGGTTTTGTATGATAACATGATATATTGCATATGTTTACAGTTTAGTTTCCCCCAGCTGTTTGATATTATGCACTTTCAATTAGGCTGGGGAGAGGACTGGGAATCATGGCATTTTTATGCAGACTGTGAAGTGTGGCTTCACAAGACTGATTGCCTTTCACAGCCTTTCCAATAACCAAGTGGGAAGGAAAGAGCAATTTTTAATCCTTACTGTCAAGCTTCCAGGTTGATAGCCTTAAAGAAAGATGGTCAAGTTTTTCCCCGGATTAAAAAGAGAGCAGCATTTCCTTTGAGCTGATAATTACCCACCATTATGGTAGCTTTAAAACTAGATGTTTCTGGAATTTGGGACTAAAAGAACGTAAGATTTCATTAGTAGTATCATGGTGTTAATGTATTGGATTTTTCAAACCAACATCTGAGTATGTAGGCAAGATATGAAAGTATATGTGAAAAGAAGAGCTGACAGAGAAAGACATGGGGGACTTTAGGAATTGTTTATGCTTTGAGTTCATGTTACAGTCTGTAGTGTCTCACCATAGCCTCAATCTGTGCTATGTGATACAACACTTGTTAATTTTGGAGAGCATAGATACAGGAGTGTTTTCAGTTTGTGGCATTATAGTACTTTAAAAATGTCTACTGAGTCATTGTTATAAATAGTAATAAAACACTTTTGACATAAATCTAAGTGCGTAGCAGGGATTGGGCCAAGTATTTCTTTTTTTTTTTTCTCCACCTAAATACAGTATGGGAGAGATCTTTCCAAACATAATGACATTGCTGATTCTCTTCTTCCATATTAACTCTTTTGCTGCTGCATAAGAGCGAAGAGGGTGAAGTTAGAGGCATTGATCACAGCTTTTTGCTGTTGAAAGGGTTTTGCTTTCCTAGAAAATGCTTGGGGTGATTGTCAGTGAAGTTGTATGAGCATCTGTATACTGCAAAGAGATCAGAAGCCTGGTTCACACTGACTAAGGAAACCCAGAGAATTTCCAGCAGGAGGGAGCCCAAATTCAGATTCATACACTTCTCAAAAATAAATAGATAGAGATGTAACTCAGCATGAAAGTAAAACGTTGTCATAAAGGTTGCTTCATAGTATCAGTTTTAACAGGGACTTTATAGCTTAACATTTTAAACATGTCATCAGTTTTGAAGTATGGTTTATGCTCTGTTTTTACACGCAGTGTAAAGAAGTGCCCCAGTCTCTCCCTCTGGCCTCTTTTGTTTGATTGCTTGCATCGTGGCTGTAACTGCACTGAATGAGCTCTTGTCTTGTTGTGTGGACATGATTGAAATGCCAACCAAGTCTGGATTCAGTGTCAGGATCCTGGATCTTAGAGTGGCTTTAGCTGTGATTGCAGCCTCAAACACGGCAACTCAGTGAAAAACTAAAACCAGAACTTCTAACAGGCAAAAAGAAAGTTACCTCATATCTGACCTATGATCAGAAGTCATACTGGGAAGGCTGTTCCATCTGTGTTGATTCTGTACTGAAAGACAAACAGTCCACAACAGCTTAGCTTTGTTAAATTTCTCAGGCTTGTAGAGACTTTTTAACCAGATTAGGAAAAAGTAGGAAATGTGGGATTCTTGTTAGGCTGCCTTTGTTCTTTCTTTAAATCTCTGTTTCCTTTGTCTCAGAAACAAAAAGGTTGTTGTTACTCACCAGCAGAAATGTGCCAAACCTGAATAATTTGAAGTGAATTTATGCAGTGTGTTGTGAGGTCTCAGCCAGCAGTTGTTGAATGTGGCGGCAACTGCAGGCAAGGAAATCTTTCTGTGCTGGAGGGAGGGTACTGAAAGGAGAAGAGAGATGTGGAAAGAAAAATCCCTGGATAACATGTTAATTACAAAACCAAATCTGCTTTCAAGGGTCAAGTATGAAAACTGCCTTGTCTGCCTCAGAATAATGGGAAATAGTTATAATGGATGCTTATTAACCAAACCAAAGTTGTTTTGCATTTGCAGGGTTGAACATTTATCAATGCATTTGTCATGTAATAGCTCATGTTTTGGTCCTGCTAACGCATGCATGCTCTCTCCAAGTTTTGCTATTAATTTTACTTTAGATTGATGGCTTTTTCTCCTACCTCTGACTCTCGACTTTGTAATACTGTGTGTGGAGACTTGATCAGTGCTTAAGAGTAGATGAGGTTTAGGATAGAAGGAGGTTTGAACACAGAATAGATGACCTCATTTTGGTTTGGAAATTCTATTTATGTGTCACTATGATAGAGAATTAAAACTCATCATTTCAAACAAGAAGTTCATTTTTATTTCATTTTATTTTTGCAGAAGAATGTATTAATGTAACAAATGGCTTTTAAAATGTAGAGGCCATTTGTAAAAAACAGAGAAAGCTCAGTGGTCAGACATGTGCCATTTACGATTCGCATACTTACCCACCTCTCCATTTCTCATCACCAGACTCCATCAACTGTCCCCCCATTCATTCTTCTCAGCAGATTCCCAGTTTAAACTGAGAGCCCCCCACAGAGATCCCACTGTTGCAGAAGCAGTAGGCTGCACGTGTATGAAGAATATTCCTTTAATCATTCTGAAGTATGTCTGCTGCCTCCAAGCACTGCTGCCTAGGGCACCACAGACCCGGTTCACAATGCTGTTTGCATAATAACGTCCTCTTTACCTACAATTGTATCTGGCATCTCAGGGATTCTTTTGCCTTGGGTTCTTGGGGATTTTGCTTTGTCTTATTTTCAACTGTTGCATAATGTTCTTCTGCAGTGTTCCACAATTGCTGATTTTCATTCCAACGATGACTATATTCAGTGAAATAGATTTAATTTTTTGTGTATATTTTGCTGAAAGCTTTGAGATTCTTAACTAAGAGGGATGCTATATAAATGTAAATTGTCCTTATTAATGAACATAGTGAAAGCATTAGCATGATCAGTGTATTCTGTGAATGTTAAGACGGTAAAAAAAAATTAGCTAGCAGAATCACACATTCCTTTGTAAGTCAAGCATTTTTGTGTTTATTTCTAATTAACCACAATTTTCAGTAATGCAAATGCCACCGTGGAGGATGGCGCAGCCTGCAAAGGCACCTCATGCAGCTGGGGAGCTCGCAGGGTTTGTGCTGTGGCCGCTGTACACTCCCTCAGCTCGCACTGAGGCTGGGCGATCTGCAGCCCATATGTTCCCAAAAGGAGTGGGAAGTCACATCTCTGAGTTGAGTTATCAAGGCTGTACCGTGACAGTGCTAAGTTGCACCGTGGCAGATCCTAGGTGTCAGACCAAAGCCAAAAGAGCATATGTAAAACACTTCTATCACTTAAATGTCAGGCATGTCGTGTGTTGTAACCCTTTCTCACGTTTTGAATAAGCAACTTCCTCTTTCTTTCCTCCCCTGAATGTGGTGCTGTCAAGTATATCCAAACACTCCGAGCGCATCTCCGGAAAGGTTCTGGAAACATGCTCAACTTATTTGCTCAGCCCAGAACTATGAAACATTTAAAGTCTGATGCCAGACTCATTGCCAAGTATAATTCTTCATTTATTTGTGTGTCTTATCTTGGGGAATTTCAAAGTGCTGTTCTGACAAAAATGAATACAGCTTTCCTTTGTTTAGCAAGAATACATTTCAGAGCTGTATCTTGTTGCAGATTAAAAAACAAAAGGAAAGAAAGAAATCACTGTTTTATTGCATAGGAGTAGAGCCCAGAGCCTCAGTCTGCTCCGCTTTTCCGTTTTTGGAGATGCGATGTTGGGTCCCACTGTGGAGGATCTTATGTGGAAGATCTTATCCCACCGTGGAAGACTCAACAATGTTGATTAATTAATCAAAAAATGTATCTTCCTCGTTTCAAAGTAAAAGTTTCCTCATGGAAGAGTTGCACTCTCCCAGAAGGCACTGTCTAGCAAAACACGAAGTGGAAAATGAGGAGAATGATCCCTGTGCTCCCCACATCTCACCCTCGGAACCCATCAGTGGGGCCAAGGCACACTGAGTGATCTGCCGTGTCTGGAAAGGACCAAAGACACATACTGCTGTGTATGTCCTGAGAGCTAAAGGCTGTGTGTATGTAAGCTGGGCATCAGCCTGAGGGGGAGAGCAAAAAGGGTCCAGAATTTTGAAATTTAACAAACTGTATTTTTTTCCTAAAGGCCAAACTAAATACTTGCATAGGTAGTTAGTGTCTTGTTGAAAACAGGGTCTTCAGAATCCAGAGCTACACAGACAAGGCTTTTTTTTCAGAAAGGACAAGTTGGTGTTGTCCAGGTCAGTCTCTTAGCCCTATACTTCTAGTAAGCCAGACGCTGGAGTTAAATTTTTCTCAGTACAGTGTGCCATGGGCATTGCTCACTGTCCACCTTCAGCACCTCCTATCACTGAATAGAAAATAGTAACCCATTGCTATAGGAGTGGGTGGTCTTCTACTCCAGAATGGCTGCTCTTTAAGGTGGAAACTCTGAAAGCAAGGTAGAAATGGAATGAGGCTCTGTAATCTCCAAGTGCCCTTTGCTGTTCTTGTCTTATAGCAAAAAAAAACAAACACCACAGAAACAGAATGTTTGGCAGTTTACTCTCTTTTTCTGGCTGTTAGATTTCTGACAACTGTTAAATTCAAAGCTGCATCGGCAGGTACAGCAGAGGTTCAGTGGTTCCTGTGTGCTCAGCAGAGCAACCCTGCTCATGGAAGCAGGGCAATCCAAAAACCATTCAGGCTGCCAGTTCTACGGGAGCTTAGGTTGCACTGTTCTCTGCAGCTGGTACTGTTTGGGTTTCCTTCCTCAGAAACGATGAGTGGCTACTGCGTGCTCACTATGCTAACTGGAGAAAATACTGAGTAACTAGACCATCTGAGGCACTTTTAAATGAGCCTTGGTTTTGTTTCCTTGCTACGTAGGGAAAAAAAATGTATTGGTAGCATTCAAGATAAACTGCTTTCCAGACACAGTTCAAAGTGCTGTTTCCCAGGAACTCCTCATCCAAATGCCTCCAACTTTGGGAGCCCAGCCCTACTGTTCACTTCTCATGGACACCCCGCATTGCATGGAACTCAGGTGACCCTATGCATTTTATAGCATATCTAAACAGAAAGACAAGGTCAGATTTTAACCAGAGCAGAACTGCTGCTGTGTAATATGTACATGCTTGTTTGAGGCCATGCATTCTTCAGCAGAAATAAATTCTTTTAGGAATAGTCACAAATCTGCCTACATGCATCCTGCCTGCTAGGGTTTGCATTTGGATCACCTCACTTATTGACAGATGTGTAAAATTTTATATACTACACTCCCATAACTCCCTTGTGACTGTCCTGCTGCAGATGCTGGTGAGCCTGAGCTTTGGCAGCTGTGTTAAGCATTCATATGCATTCAGAGGGTTGGTTTTTTTCCCCCTCCAGCCCTGTCTTTCCTTATGTGATATATTATTGCATGGAATTATTTTACGTTAATTTTGCCTATTTATTGGTAATGTCCCATTCTTTCTGTTGTTCGAATGCAAATGCAAAAGATAGGTCCCTGGAGAAAGAGCAGGTCTGTTACTGGAAGATGAGACCGTAGCAGAGGATACGGAGTGAAATGCAGATGGTGTTGTCAGCCTCTTAAATGTACGAATAAAGACAAAATGAGATCGTCCGTGCAGCTGGAATGAAATCATATGGCCTTGCATGTGTTCCTGCCATAGCGTATTTCCTAGTGTGAGCAAGAGTTGCTAAATTCTGCCTTATGCAGGATGTTGTTTGACCAAAAGCTCGTACTTGTTCCATTAATCAGCGGTAGAATAACGTTTGTATGTATTAACTTTTCTCTGCACAATAATTTTTTTTTTCCTACAAAACACCATTTCATTTTAAATGCTAATATGTGTGTGGTTAATTAAGAAGCCAGAATTGACTATAACATTGGTAAGCTCCAAGGAAGAGAGAGGAAGATCATTATGCTTCTGCTCATAGATAGCTATTTGTGAACCAGCTGATAATGTGCAAAATTAAGATTTCGTAAGTGGCATTTTAAATGAATGGTTAATGGCTGAAGATTAATTAAACAGTCAGAATTGTTCAAAAGAGAAGCTGTTAAAATCTTGTTTATAGGCCAGTCACTTGCATGCTTAAAGTGCAAACCATAATGGCGTGTGGTATTTCCATTTAGCAGGCAAGTGACGTAACTTGGGCATTTTTCTTGAACAAGGAAATCTACTTCATTGGGTATGCTATGTAGATGGATAGATGTAGCATCGTGTGGTGCGTTTTCCTCCTCCTAATTAACAGTTGTCTAGTAGCAGTGCAGGCAGTGAAATGCAAAATCCTCTGGGACTTGGTAATCCTAAATAAAATTGCTAAGTCTTTTTTTAATTAAAGTGTAAGGGACATGGTTAAATGTGATGTGATTCTGTTTCCCTGCTCTCCAGTAGCCTATTCTACTCCATACACTTTGAGGTTTTCCAGGTGCCCAGCTTTTCATTGCTTCATGTTGTCTACTAGTCAGGATGAATCTCCTCAGCCCATCATTTGCCTTACAGAACTGCTCTAATTAAGGAGAAAAGGGTATGTTTTCAGTCAGGTTTAGTCCGTACCGCAATTCAGGTTAAATGACAGATGTTAGCGTAGTCCTGGTTCCCTGACTGCAGAGAAACAACAAGCAGAAGGTCTGTATGTTGCTCACAATTGTGAGGCTTATTCTTCCACTGAGTCGTGTTCCAAGAAAGTGTTTTTCTTCTGTTTTCCCCTGCTCAGCCCAGTTTCCAGCTCTTTTGTTAACTCTCTGCTGGTTTTCCTGGGGCTTCTATCATTTTGCCTGCCGGTTTCTAGCTTCAGGATATGCAGGAAGCTCCAGAGGAAGCCCTGATGACTTTGCCTTGTGCAGGCTTTGCTGTGTAGCCCACTGTGAGGTGAGTATCTGTTGCTGACCTCAGGGAACTCACTCTTTGTCCAGAACAGTGAGTTTCAAAATCTCTTAAGGTTGTAGTTTTTTTTCAGTTCCTACTAGTTAACTGCAAGAAAAAGGCTCTTGGTTTCACTGTGGAAATAGTCCTGGTTTAGTAAAACTAATCAGTAGATGAGGGTGTGAGATTTTGTCTGTACATAGCAAGACTCGTGTGTGTGTGTCCACACATTCAGATTCCAAGTGATGACATGAGCTCACAGCAAGCTCTTCCCTGACTTTTCACTTTGTTGAGATAAGTTATTGGCTTCTGATTGCACTATTTTTTAAGAACAGTGAAAGTTTAACTGCTTGCATCCAGGCTAAGTGCCTAGGTCTATACAGAGCGCACACAGCCCAACTGTTCAACTTACAGTGGAAACACACAGTTCAACTTGCAGTGGAAACTGCAGGTCTCAGTTCTTTTGTTTCAGTGAAATGACTTAGCTCTCAATAGAAGATATAAATAGTACAAAACGTAAGATCTAACAGGGCCACAAATCTGACCTGGGAGTGAGTCAATGGAAACCTGCTTGTGGTAGGTTCAAGCATCTAATAGCAGGATAAACCAACTGCTCTTAAACAGAGCTCAGGAACTTGCTCCCTACTGAGGTCAAGATGCTGCTGGTGAAAGGTTACCCAGCTACTTAGTAAGCGCTGTTGCTGGCAGCAAGAATAGACAGAAGCATGAACCGGAGTTTACGGTCAACAGAAAACCAAGAATTGATGTGGTTTGAAAAGCTGAAAATCACTCAATATTGTGCATGCAAAAATATTGGGAGGACTGAAGAAATGTGATGGAAATGGCTTAATAGGCAACAGGATGCAGAATAAAAAGGGAATAATTGTGATTATTGTCTGACAGCTGTGCAGAGCATGCAGTCGATGACAATCTCTAAAACGTGCTTTTTCAATCCATGGTCACAAATAAGTCTGCTGGTAGACGAAGTAGTGCAAGGGGCTGTTGTATGCCCTGAAAACGCTTATATCATCAGCTCAGTTCTTCTGATGGTAGTTAAGTCAGTACGTACGCTGGACCTCTGTGACTGCCCTTCCATCCCTGGAAGGAGGCCTGGCACCGTGTGGAGCTCACATGTGCAGGGGCTGATGAACGGTTTCTCTGGCAGGCCATGTAGCTACAGATCATTTGTTGACATTGATCAGGGTACCTGTATTGATCCTGGGATGGTCTAAGAGAATTGTGACTGTTTTGTGGAGAGAGGTGTTCATAAAGAATGGAACAAGTAACTTGTCTTTAACTGTGTTGTGGCCTGCATCTGAAAGAAAGTGAGGTCTTTCATTAGGACAGAGGGACGTGAGGAGATGGTGTTGCTTCAGGTAAGTGCCGTGGTTATCTTCTGTTACCACTAATGCGTCCTGGATGTCTGGGGGCCATTTGTTAGAAAGCAGTGGAGGTGATCGCATGAAAGATTTTATACTCTCCAGCTGCCTGCAAAACAAGTAGCTGCCTTCATTTTTCTTTTTCTTTTTTCTTTTTTTCTTTTTTTTCCAAATCAAACTGAAGCAGAGAAAAACAAAAGCAACAACTTATGATAACAAGAAAGAGGATTGTGTGTGAAATGCCATTAGGAAGTGCTAAAAGTTGAATAGACTTAATGTACAGCAGTAAGTGTCCCCTCCAATTAATTTCCCATTCTTGTTTCTCTTCAGCTCCTTACTGCTGTGGCAGTCGGTCAGTGTGACATTGTGACATTCCCCCAGTGTCACCTCCTCAGCTGAATCCTCACACTGGGAGATGGTAACCCTTTCCCTCCAAAGACTTGGCAGCAGCGAAGAGAAACAAGAAAGAGCCAGCTAGTGTTATAACACTTCAAACATCATCTTATTGTTTAGTCTCTGATGACCCAAATTTATGGTTTAATTTCTCCATTCACTTAAATTTTAATCTTAAATAGTGGTGAGGTTTTTTCCAGCATAATAGTATCTTAGGGGCATTTCTTCACAAACCGGTATTAACTGGAAAATGTCCTTCAGCTCTGGAGTTTATCTGTTGTAAACACTTCTGCCCTTAAGCTTTGATGTCTACTTAGTCCTGGTTACGGTTATTACCTTGTAAATGGAAGTCAACTGCAAATGATCATTACGGTATTTACATAAAATGCATGGAAACCAATTATTGTGCAACCGGCTCTGTAAGTTAAAGCATGGGACTTGTTTCCAGTGCTAGTGTTGGGCAGCCTAGCAATTGAAAAGGGAAGCAACAGCACACCTTCAGAGAGATGGCAACAGGTTTAAAATGTGTTGTGTCGGTGGGGAAGGAGGTTGTAGCTGTTTTCTGTGTCGATATCACCATAATGCTCAATTGGCTGAAAGAGCATTTTAATTGAGCACTCGTGTGCCCAGAGTGTGCTGCTGGCCAAGGGACGTGGGTTGCCCCTGTGCTGCTCCCAAGGAGGCTGCCTGCAGCCCATCCACTCCTCGTAGGGCAGCACCAGGGAACAGCAGCAAAGCAGCACTAAGCCCACTCCTAATTGTTCTGGATTGTTAGTACCCAAATTGCAAGCAAACGGTCTGTAGCCCTTAGCCAGAATAAGGTGCTGTTTTCTTCCTTCAGCATTTTCTGTTGTCCCTCACTTGGAAAGAAGCAGGAGGCAGTTATTTTATGCTGTGATGCACAATGGCAACGTTGAAGCAGCAGCTGCTTCAGAAAGGGAGAGTAAAGGGGACTGGGAGGAAGGAATTGATCTTTTCTTCCTTTTCTCTGTAAATATCACTGTCTGCACCAGTGGTGATGCTTTGACCTCTTTGCTACAGTGCTTGAAAGGTCTCTCGCACTTGGTGACATGTGGCTCCAGAGCTGAACAGGCAGAAGTCATTCTCTTTCTTGCAGCATCGCTGCAAATAGGTTATCAATCTAAATATGATAAGTGCTCGGGTATTCCTCCCCAAATTTACACTCATTAGTCTAAGTACAGGTATTTTTTACGTGTCTGTGTGGCTTTGGAAATGATTAACGGTATTCCTTCATACCTTTTAGCCTTTTATCTGCACTCTGCCCGCTATCTAATTACTATTAGCCATGGCAAATACACCAAACGGCTGAGCAGCTTCATTGTTCTGGTGGTTTTCTTTTGAAGACCGCGGTGCACAGATACATGTTAATTTCCCTTTTGTGTTGAAACCTGCTTCCGAGGAATAAGATTACCAGTATTCAGTCTCTGGTCAGTGAAAACACTGAGGTCTGATATCTTCTGAACGCTTTGTCTCAGTTCGTGTTTCTAGTAGAACAGAGCATTTTTAGAAGTGGTCTCTTTTTCTGTGATGCCCATGGTACATCAAATTACTGTCCCCTGCCTTTAGGAAAATGATTTTAACGTGCTTTCTAAGTGCTTTCCTTATTCCTGGGGTTGAGAAATGATGCATATAGACACCTGCTCTTACAAGTGGGTGGAAATTGAAAATCATGCCAAGAACAAATGCTGTTTGGCAGAAGTGTCGAAATACACATTGTTTAGTGTGTGGCATATGCAAGAGAGGTGATGTTAAGTTTGTGGGCCCTAGTTGGATGAAGTCATTCACTTGTGGGTTTGTAACCTCTCCTAGCAAAAATGAGTGCAGACATCAGAAAAGCACTGTTAAGAATTACTGGTTTCCTCAACAACTTTGAAAGATCTCTAGGAAGCTGTGGACGCTGAAATCAGTGCAGTTTCTTTCCACCTTTCCAGCAGAGCCACACCAGTGGTCAACTAACAGCAGGCCATCCTGACCACAAAGAAAACATCCCCTAAGAAAATGGGTCAGGAAACAGCCGATCAATTTATAGGTAACAAATGTGGGTTTGTGTTTACTGGGTAGAGATTTGACAGTTTGCATTTGCATTACATACATACTTAAATAAATTCAGTGGTGTATGCTTCATTGCTATAGCTGTTGGAAGTAACACGTGGTAGTCACTGGGTATGATAGGATAGCAGCAGTTGCCACAGTACATAAAAGGATACAAGAACAGATGAAATCATTAATGCTTTCATATTGTATCCTGTCTTATTTCCAATATGGTAACGTGCCTGGTACTTAATGGGGCATATCTTTGAAAAAAGCAGCAGGTATGATGTTCTGGAAAACATGAAAATCTGCAACCTTATATCAGAGGCCAAAGCAATATTTTGTATCTGACATTTAACAAAAAAAAGTACAAATTGTGTGTCATTGTCACTGTTACATAAGCTAGCAACTGCAAATTTATGTTGCGCCATTTGAAAAGCAAATGATAGCATGTGGATTCGTGTCTGTTCTTCAAAAAGAAGAGTGATGTGCAAGTTCTCTTTCCATCAGAGTGGCAAAATTTCTTTTGATTGAGGTGGGAAATCTGGGAAATCAGAAGTGATTCCTGTGTCTGGTTCTCTCTGAAAGAATGATGAAGTGATGTTTTCTTTTTTGTTTTATACTTATTAGTTTCACAGCCAGATTACTGTAACTTGAGCTTTTTTGCCATTCTTCTACACGACTGTTTTTGTTAACCACTTTAGCCTCTTCTTTGCATCACACTATTGACAAAATGAGTTTTTTTTGTCATTTTACCCCAAAGTTTGGAGCACAGAATGCAGAAGAAATCCATACAAAAAGAAGTCTGAAACATTAATTGAACTAGACTACAGCATTTAAAGTAACCTATTCTATCGTCCATTTACCTCCCGCATGAAATGAAAACTCTATTTTGATCTGAACTGTCACAGATAATTTCTGCACATAAAACACATCCAGAGACAGCTTTCAAATGGAGTTGTCACTTCTTATTTAGCAGGCTAGGGACTCTCTATTGTTGTCAAACCCTCTTTGCAAAAGCATCACTAACACACTGATATGTGCAGTTGTATGTAAGAGGAGGAATGGTTGCACAGCCTCTGTGAAACAAAAAATTATATCTAGGTGCTGGAATCGTAGGAGAAAATGTTTTAGGCTATTTTTAAGCAGATTTTTGTGCTGTACTCTGTGTGCTGTTGTGGAGATGGATTGTTTTTTAGTGCAGTGAGGTTTTAGTGTGAGTAATCATGATTAACATTTAAAAGCTACTAACCAGCTTTCTGTTATTTTCCCTAACCTCTGTGGGACCAGGAGTTTGGCTCTAATCTCTTCACAAATTTCAGAAATTCTTAAGCAAGTGCAGTGGGAATCTCTCTGAACTTTGAGCACAGAGCTGCTGCTGCAGAGCATGTTGCAGCTCAGATGCAGAGGCAGGGCTGTAGGCACTCTTTTCTATGTGGCTCTTCTGTTGATGGCCAGCATGGCCAGAAGACAGGACAAGCTGGGAAGACCAACTATGCCATTACAGATGACAGCTTAGAAGTTGAGAAATAACACTCTGTAGACTTAATATTCTTGTAACATTGTTTGCCCTGAAACTTGATGTGTTTTCGTAAAATAAATTTGCCTCTTGGCTTCACCTGTATTCTCCTAAGATCACAAAATAGACTGCTTCTGCACCAGGATTAAGGGTGAAGACTGATTAGTGTGGTGAGTTGTCCTTTGCTGCTGTGTCCACAACTGCTCGACATGGCACTGAACAGTGCTCTTGTCATTGTGGTAGAATGTAGACTGGCAGAGTGCTCTTCTTTCCCAATCCTGCAACCACAACTCAGATAGTAGATATCTGCTGATCTGTCTAAGAGGCATGACTTTGTCAGATCCAGAGGTATGTTCAGGGTGACGCACAGGTGAGGCCCAAGAAGCAGGGCCTCATGTTCCCCCATCTGCCTGAGGCCTGTGGGTTCCTCCTGCAGCCAGGGGTGCTGAGCAGCAGGGATGGATGGAATTGCCTGATGCAGTGTGGAAACACAAAACTAGAAGTGAGGGCCCCAGTGTAGGTGTTCAAAGCCAAGGGACCATATCTTTGGAAAATAAGTGAGGCAGAGTAGAAGTCATTCTGGTTCCTGAGCTGCATGCCAGCGGAGCTAAGGGTCATTGCTCAGTAAGCCTCACACCCTCTCCTGGCAAGGGACAGGATGGTGAGTGGGCTTCTCTGGTTCTGCTTTTGCCTGTAAATGTATTCATCAATCAATTTTAATTGCTATCCTATGGGGAGCAGTGAATTAGCTGGGAAAAAAAAAAAAAAAAAAGAGTAATTCTGTATATTAATGGGGAATATACTTGAGTGCTGAAGAGTAAGGGAAAGAAAAATCTCATGGTCTCTGTGGTTAAGTGGGTGGTAATGCACCCCCATGGGACTTTCAGACATCGACCATCACAGGAAGAATCCAGCAGATATAGGTGATCTCTCCTGATGGAGCGAGGCCCCTCCACCCTGGCCCTCACTGCAGACACTGGGAAGGTCGGTGCCCTCATGGGTTTGGTGACCTCTTAGAGGCAGACTTGGGCCTCTTCCCCCCTGCGCTCCAAACCAGCCTACTGATGGTCTGCTCCAATCCAAAGGTGACTGCTTGGGTGAATGTCCATGTGCTCCGTTGAGAGCACAGTACCAGCCAAAAGAGCCTCAAAGCTTGCTTTTTTGCCTTCAAAATGCTAAGCAAACATGTCCTGCAGCAGTGCCAATTACTGGCTCCTGGGAATACACCTCAGCAGTGGTCACGCCCTCATTTCAAAGGCAATATGTGGGGCTATTATGTGAGCAAATACAGTGCACGTCAGTGAAAATCCATTGATGATGATGAATTCTGGTTACTGTTGTCTGCAGCCAGATACAGGATGGTGAGTAAGGGGTAAAACATTAGCCCTTGAGCCCTGTAGGTTCTTGCTGTAAACAGGTCAGAGTTTCATAGGAGCTCAAGCAAAACATGAAAGAAAAGACAAAAGCTGGAGATAAGACTCAGGGAAGAGACAGAAAAACAAGGAGTCAAAGAAAGCAAAAAAGAATAACAGGAAAAAAAAAATCCTTGGGGAAAAAGAGTCAAATGATCTTTAAAAAGGAAGAAATTAATAAGTAGAAAGTAAAAGATTAAAAAATAGGAAGAGTGCCAGGAGCTTCTTTGTGGTAGGTTTGTGTAGAGAAGAGTTAATTCAGGTTTGGAAAAGTCCAAGAGTTGTAGAGAAAGCTGAATTGTTTGATTATTTTGAAACCCTCAAAGAAAAATATACAGGAAAGCTGAGAAAGAAAGTAGCTGCTCAAATTACTCTTGGTCTGCTGTAGGGTATCTGTGTTTGAAAACACTGTTGTGTCATCACTGTTTTAGTGTCCCGATTTTGATTGTTAAAGTGGATTAACCTGTATGAATCTGAAACATTTCAAGATTTTGTTTCAGTACCTTCATTTTTATAAGTACTTTGCATTCATATAATGTGATACAGCTCATGTGCCTCCTTCCAGTAAAAAACATAGAATTCCGGAGACGTCTTGTCTGTAGATCAAGGCATAGTGCAGTTCCCCTTTGTTATTACAAATATGCTTTTGTGAAAATACAGGCAATTTCAGCTCCTCTCATTTCCAGAAATCGGTGCAAGCATGGTGTGCTTTGTCTACCTGCATATTGAGTTGCTCAGTGCAGACAGGTGGTGCTTTCTGTACATGCTTCCTCTGGTTGATAGTACCAGACAAACAAGTGTCCCTTGCTGTGCCGTCACTGACTGTGGTGAGCAGCGGGCTCTTTCTGTGCCCATAGTTACCCTGCAGTGGTGCACCTCTGCCAGGATCCTGAGCACGTATTGCAGGGGTGCCAGTGTTGCATCCTCAGCATCCATGAGTGATTGCTTTCTGCACTGATCTTGTTCCTGTTTACAGAATAGAGATGATGCCAGAAAAGCTTTGGTTCCTTGGTCTTGGCTCAGAATGTATTAACCATTAGCTGCTGTCCCCTCATCTTCCAGGCCTTTGCTTTTAGTATTCCCTTGTCATATTCCTTGGGCCATATTCCCCAGGGTGAGATTTCTCATCATTTTATAACAAGGAACAGGACCTCTGAGTTTTTCTGAGTTGCCACTGATCTGGTGTTAACAGCTGGGCCCAGCAGCAAGGACAGCAACATGCAGTGGTAGCCATCCACATGAGATTTAGATGAACTGTTCTTATGTTTGCTTCTGGTAGTGCTTTAGCAGCATGACCACAGTTGTGTTCACATCATCCGTCATTAAATGCCTGACCTAAGAAACCAGGTGATTCTCAGCAAAAGGAGAGGTGCACTGCCCTGCACTGAGAGCAGAGCCTTGTGTTCTCAGGCTGCAGCTGGGTTACCTTGTTTATCTGTTTGTTACTTTCAGGTTTGTTTTTTCAAGTGTTTCAACATGAGGATTTAGGGCAGCACCAATGCTTCTATGAGAAATTTACAGTTGAGGCTTATGTAGTGCAGGAGAACTAAGAAGCAGTCCCTGGCCGCAGACCTGCAGTTTTGGAAGTGACTGAGGGGAGCTATGGGTGTTTGGGCAAAGGTCAGACCATCCTCTCCTCTCACCTGAGGAAGCTGCCACTGCTAGGGGAAGCTTTCGTGACCGCAGGAGGCAGCTGCTGCACCCATGTCTCCCATCAGGGGTGGGAGCAACAGTAACAATCTGTGCTCTTAGCGTGGGCCAGCACTCAGCAGTGGTCCCGATCCTGCACTAATCATCGTCCCCTACCCTAAAAATTCTGCTTCCTTCCCACTCTCATCCCTTCTTCCCTCACCCCAGCCTGTGGAAATCTCCGCTGCCTCCCCCTGAAGCCTGCTTTGCCGGTGCTGGATTGCGTTTTACCACCCCACAGATGAGAACAAAATAAACTACTTTATCTCCATCATTTGGGCAGCAAAATGCAATTTGCTGGTGTTGCTGCAGATCTCAGAGCCAACCGTGGTCTAGAGGCTTTTATCACTTTGCAATCTAATCTGCTGAATGCCTCTTGCATTGGAAGAAAATGTTTTTTTTAAGGCCAAAAAAGGCTGTGTATTTATACATGCATAAGCCCACAATGATATACATGTTCTCGTATATCTCTGTATGTATGTGCGTACATCTATATAAATAAAAAATACATATAACACTTAGGAAGTCCACACCTAACTTGCTAATGTCAGCTACGGCTGATAGACAGCTAAGTCAGACTCTTTTTATAGTCCATTTCTAAAATGAAACCATAAATTTTAAAGCCAGGCTTCATCATTGCAGAGAAAAAAGCTTTTCCAGTCTATTGATGAAATATAACATTTGATAGGATTTATGAGGCCCAGATTCGGGAGGATCATTTGCAGAGCACTTAAAGCTGCTTTTTCCTGCCCTTTGCCTTCCCTCCTCCCAAATACACATACCAAAAAAATCCATTAGTAATGAAAAATTATTAAGGAAGATTTTTCTTGATTTCATACAAATGTCAATTTGAGAGAGAAAAAGAGGAGGAAAACAGTTGCAGGAGTTTTTACAGGAAAGCAGGGCTGATTATATGAGAGGAATGCAAACTTTTGATAATAAATACACAGCGTGATGTGCTGTACTACAATCATTTGTAACGTGTGTACACCTATTCTTAATAGCACAAGGTGGGTTTTATTTTTTTATCACATAAAGAAATGCTCACAAACCAATCACGCAAAATTAAAAATAGAAGCGACCAGCTTCTTGGTGCCTTGATAAAGTTTCCTTCTGTCTTGTATTACCAGTGATAGTTTCAGAGGTAAAGCATCCTCAGTAACTTGCGATCACAGTATCTGTCAAATGGTAGGAAATGAATAAAACTGCCAGACAGTGTCAGATTTATTAACAGCTCTAAGAAAACCAAAATTAATGCATTTTCTCATCTTTGATGGGCTGAAATGTCCATGTGCTGTACTTATCTTAATGGACAAGTGAAGGAAGTAGCACTCATCAATTAAGTCTCTCATTAAGCTGACTGCAGCTTAATTTGGAGCACGTGCAGGAGGAGCTCTGCCCTTACCGGACTGAGCCTCCAGGTGCTTGCAGTGGCCTCGGGCAGCCACGAGCTGGCTTCGTGCTGCCTGCAGGGCTGGCAGACCCAGCTGGGGGCCAGGGGCCAGCCGTCCTGGCAGGCAGATTGGGGTCAGCCACACTAACCCATACAGCTGCAGTTACAACAGGAGGTGTTGGCCTGACTTCCACTGGAAAACTCTATTTCCTCCCATTAATAACCAGCCTTCAAACGTTTGGGTTGAAAACACTCATGTAGGAGGTGTACTGGAGCTGAATTGCACTGGAACATGATGACAGCTGTGTTGGGGGGCCAGGAGGGAGAAGATGAGGGGTTGTTTTGTCTATCTAAAATGTAAAAATAAGCATATGATTCTTTCAGTAGGAAGCTGTAGTCTTTCCATACTGTGTAACAGGGGCTTTATATTTAGGAAGGGAACACAGCCCAGTCTTGTACCAGACTGTGCCTTTTGCCACCCTTTGAACACGACAATTTGACTAAATTGTAAGACTGAGAGTACTTCCCACACACAGGATGGAAACTTGGCTGCTGGCTTCACCAAAAGCACTAGCCCTGCACTGCTAGAACCTAGACAGATGTTCCCTGCAGTAGGTTCTCCTGGCTGTAGGGCCTGGAGGCTCCCATGCAGCACTGAGGGATGTGGGGCCCTGGGTTATATCAGTGTCCCCTTGCCCTTATGAGCCGCCTTCCAGTGAGGAATAGGGTGAGCTGAGGTGAATGCAAAATCCTAAGAAATGCCATGGAGAGGAAGGACATGCATGGGGACAGAGAGGAGGCCAGGGAGAACAAAGTTGTACGGGAGGAGATGAGTCAGGGCAGCATGGGGGGCTGTGGGTGGGTGCCAAAGCAGAGAGAGGTCTTGCCTTTTGATGCCTTGGTGCTACAAACTTCATGTTCTGTTAATGCGTTATACATGAACACATGCATGTGAAACAGTGTAGGAAGGAAGAAGTGATGTTGGGTGTCCCAAGCCACCAGCGGTCTGATTGTTTACTGGTGAGCTGCTTTGGGAAATGCTTCTGGGAGATGGAGCTCAAGGAGTGCTGGAAGGTGAAATGGTGACCCAGATGCATCAAGGAGGGTGTTTCTGTGCTAGAGCAGCCCGTGGGGCAGGGATGCACTTGTATGGGAAGTGGTGAGGGGCTGAGGAAATTTGCGTCCTCGGCTGCAAAGTACAAAGGGAAAATTCAGAACATCAGGAAGAGAGCAGAGAATGAATGGAGCAAGAGAAAACAGATGTGAAAGGATTTGTAAGTTGTCTCTCTAAACACACCGGTTGAAACCACATGAGCAAATGTAGATAGCGAAGCACGGAGAACGAGGGACAGTGTTTCCTTTTCATTTGGAAGAAAGGAGAGGGATCGTTCAGACCTAGACGTGGGCCTGAACCCGAACGCTTGCTTTACCACATCTGATACGTTCCAACCAAATGCAAGGTACATGCTTACTCCTCCTCTTCCAGGTGAGATGTATGAGGAAATGACTGTGTCTAGTGTGAAGATTCCATGGCTTTGCTTTTTTCCATTTTGATTTAATAATTTTCAGTACTGTTACTGAAAAGGAACGGTTCTGTACCTTCCACCCTCAAAACCTAATAATCCACCCCCCACTTCCTCAAGCAGAAAAGTGGGAGCCCTTCAGAGATTCAGCACAGCTTCAGCCTTAATAGGAAGAAGCGAGAAAAGCTGTGCATGCCTGGAAGTCCAGGAGCTTCCATGGGTTGTGTCATAAAAAGTAATAAAGTTACACTGCTAATTTAGGCCCTTGAAGGCAGATAAATTTCTCTGAAATACAGTTCGGCTTGTAAAATGTTTAATTTTGTTGATGCAGAGCTTTTGATGAAAGCTAGCCGAAGGGAATGTGCGCTCCCCAGTCAGCACAAACGAGAGCAAAGCAAGTGTGCTGTGCAGAGCCCAGCTGCATGATGGGCTGCCCAGGAGGGAGGGCAGGGAGGTGCTGCTGGAGTGGGCAGGGTGCCTTGAAGGCAGCAGAACTTCGCAAAATCCATCAACTGCTTCGGCATCTGGCAGGGTTTCTGTTGAGCAATAACCACAAGCTAGATTTGCCATTTATAATTCCTGAGAGAAGCTGCTGGTAACTGTTGTTTTGACTCTTGAGCATGTTCCTGTGAAACTGCTCAGATCTCGGTTATCAGTTGGAAATGCTATCCTATCAAGAGAGCTGAAATGAATTTCCCTTCAGGGTTGTCCCCGTGATAAGACTGTCATAAAATTTTAAGCCCACTCGCACTACTACAGTGTAGAAAATATAATTAAGAACATTCCTTTTGCACGTCTCTTCAATGCTTTGTGTGTCATGTCAGAATGTGCTCAGAACAAGGGGACTTTAGGTCTTTATATTGAAGCTGGGATGATCCAGAAAGTGAGTATGGATTATGCTCCCCTCTGTGCGAGGCTGTGTGTGTTGCAGGAGTCATTCAGGCTTGCTCAGCAGTGCTTTTGTTTTGCTGAGCCTTGCGCTCACGGCTAGTAAAGCATGGGAGAAATGATTCAATTTGTTAGCTTTGCTTTTCTTTATCTTGTAGTTAGAACGTTAAATGTTTCCCTTATAAGGCTTCCATGCTTCACCTTGCATGTGCCAGTGGCTTAATAAGAACATCTGCTGTCTTTCTGTAACAAATCCAATGATTTTTCTATGCACGTATATTCACTTGTACATATAAATAGAATCCAGGCACTGTTAGATGCATATGAAAGCGTACGTCAGATTGAAATGGTAACATATGAGGTTTTCTGCAGTTCATTTATGAAGTATCAAGTTAAAAATGAAGCTGTGAAGTAGCCAGAAAACTTTTATTTCTGCAGCCAAAAGCGTATGTGCTTGTACAGCCTATCCTAATTAGGTCTCCGATAGATTCTTAGAATGGTCAGTATTTCATGTGTTGTATCACTGCCTGAGAGTTGCTTTTTCATTGTAGCTGGGCCTTTACACTGCAGAATGTAGGAGAGCACTGCTCCAGATGTCTGGCTCCTTTCACTGATTTTGTTGCTGTCTACAGCAGAATTTGAGTTTTAGCTCTGCAGCGCAAATTCGCTTTGAATCTTTGGATACCCTTAAACAGTGCAGTACTGCCGTACGTGTAGATGTCTACACAGTGTGGTGATTGGAGTGGCTAGTTTAAGAGGAGCTATAAAGCAGTTCCAGCTGGAGAGCATTCTTGAGGTAAGCTCAAAATACACTCCAAATTGTCAGCACGCTGCTCAGGAAAAACACAAGAAACAAATCATCTTTAGCATTCTTTTCTTCCTTTAATGTGCTTAGGGACAGTGTAAATGGAAGCCAGTCCATTTTCAACAGTTTGCATAAAGTTGTCCCTGGGTTTTGCTTCCATCCTTTAGCCGTTGTGAATAAACGCATTGCAGAGGATTGTTGCTCTAAGTATACCTGTGTGTATTCCTGTGGACGTAACACTGTCTATATTTCAGTAAGTATTGTATATCTGTCCATTAATATTTGTGTGGAACTGAGAGCTTTGGTTCTTGCAATTTTTAATAAACATTGATGGTGTTACTAGTTTATACAGAACATTCAGTATGTTCCATCAAAATGGCAGGTCTAATTAGACTCCTTGAATTAGCTAATGGATTTTGAGAAAGATAGCTTACAAAGCTCTTATAGCTGTCCAAGATATTCCTGCCATGGCAGAAAGACAAAAGGCCGCTGGAAGCTACAGACTTTAACGCTTTAGAAATGCAGCTGACAGTTAAAAAAGATAAATTACATCTGTATTTTTTTTTCCCGTAAAAGTCCTAATACTGGATTAATGTTATCCTTGTAGCAATCATTCATTAAAAATGCCACACACACACAAAAAAGAAACAAAATCAACAACCCAACTTTATAATAAGGATGCATATTGGCTGAGATCTATGACCCTGATACTTCGCAGCTGAGATTGATGAAATAATTTTAACATAAACTTTATCTGTAATGGGATTACAGACGCAGAAACGTAGGTGTTGAGGTTTGTGCCTGATTTCTAGCTGGGCCAGATACTGTAACAGCAACCCACATCGAGGATTCCTTGCTGCCACTCTGCCAATGGCACAAATTTGCATGTGTTTACACATGCAAAAAAAAAAAAACAAACAAAAAAACAAAAAACGGTGTGAAGCTTCTGGAGGTAATTTCTGGGAGAAAACGGGTAGTTACTCCTGGCTTTGTAGTTTTCATCAGAATACGTTTTAGAATGTGGACAGAATCGTCTGCTGTGAGCAAATTCTCAGATCCTCCACTCTTCCCTCACAAGGGAGCACAGAAATTAAGACTGTGGTGAATTGTCACCTTCTCTCCCTCTGCTTTTGCTTTGTGTGTGCTAAAGGGAATTCCAGAGGGACTTTTGAACGGTTAATTCATCGGAAGTCTGTAGAGCGCTTATTATTTCAGCTATAGCGCTAGGTTTAATAAACTGAAGTGCAAAAAAAGCAAGAGTCTGCAAATGAAAAAACTGTCTGCCAGTCATAGGCAGGTGTGATAGCCATTAAGGAATAGAGCTTCATTTCCACACAAGAGTTTAGCATTCAGCGTTTGCTTTGTTGAATTGTTAAGAGCTGCTGTAAATGGAGTTGGAGGACTGAAAATCTGCTCAGTCTGTTGATGTGACCTATCTATTGTAAGTATGCCAGCTGCTTTACATCAGGAAAGTGAAACACCCCCTCCCAAGTCGTGTTGTAATACAAAGTGCCAAAAAAGGCAATTTAAGTACTTTGCCGTGTAAATCCAAAAGAAATTACCTTGGAGAGAAGGCTCTCAATTATGCCTCACACGTGACATCTGTGTGATAGATAAAAGGCATAATTGATATCATCTTTAGCGAAGAAACCAGAAACTGGTGCATTGTCTAGAGGCTACTGAAAATACCAGGAAAATCTGTTTTTCATTATTTTCATTGTGTATTGTTTATAGAGAGTTTGGTTGTTGTCAGCAGCCGAGTCCCTAATCTCCCTGCTCTCCCAGCCCTTTGGAGACACGTGCACATCTCAGATCAGCGAGACGACAGTAAACTGGTCACTTGCCAGAAACAGGCATTGCCATTAACCAGGCCAAACTGGAAGGCAGCTTTTTTTTTGTTATTAGTTAAAAGCTGATGATTGCTTTTTTGATTAGGGATAACATAACAGAGGGGAAAAAAAAAAAGAAAGAAAAAAAAACTTTAGAAGTGAAGATGACAAACTGGCTGCTATCAAGAAAGCATCTTTCCTTCTTGGAGCAGCACACAGTATATCTGCTGTTATGGTGGAGTTAAACCTTAGTGGGCCAACTTTATCTCCCTAAAGCAACAAATTAGACTATACTTCCCATTAATTCTGGCCAACTGTACATAGATTACAGAAGGGAGTAATAGAGGTGAGAAGTGTCCTGGATGGAAATGATGGTGTTCAGATGAATGTCTAGGCCATCTGCCATGGCAAACAGGAAAAGGTGTTGTATGTCATGTGAAAGGAGGGGAACATAAAAGGATGCTTTATGTCAAGCCACTGAGAAGTATTTTATAAACAGTTTGGAAAAACTGTAAGTGATACAAATCTGTTGGTCTCAGTCTACATGTAGCTCTGGTGAGGGTTCTGTAAACATATTATGAGCTATTCGGGGAAAGAAAAGGTTAATGGCTCTGCTAATTCATATCATGCAAGGCTCACCCTTCTTTTTTCTTTGTTACAAATCAGTAGGAACCCAAGAATATCATCTTCTTTCTCTCCAGTAAGCTCCTGATGTCAAGGGGTCAGCAGTGATCTTACAGGGTCAATAGGACTCACTTTACATCCAGACAAATGGTAGTCATGTGCTGCCCTAGGAGTCTTTGACCTTTTGGACATTAGTGGTTGTACTGCTTTTATGTTAGCCTAAAGAATTGAAAGGTGACAGCATATGTTAGGCTGGAGGACAGTTATGACTTTGTTAAGTATTCTGAAGCAGATACAGAGTATCTGTAAAGCAGACTGGGAGACTTAAGTATACAAGTTCAAACTAACTCAAACAGATGTAAATAGCTTCTTCAATGTAGTTTGGTTTCTTGTAGTTGATCTGTGATTCTTGGCTTTGTATTTATATACTTATGGGTAGAGAGAATCACATCCATGCTTCTCGAGGCAGCCCATCCAAACAGACTTTCTAAGGGTCAATGTGGGACTGGGCTCACCGTCTTCCTTCCAGCCACTCTGCACAGGTTTCGTAGTCAAGTGTCCTGCTGGCGCTCCTTTGACACTGATAGAGTCCGTAATTGGTATGCACAATGTGCATTCCTGCCGGGACCAAGAAAGCTAGTGTTGTGGAGACCAATAAAACATTTAGATGTGGAGACCATTTGCATGGATCCAGTAACTAGAGAGACATGGCTCTTGAACTGGAACCCCAGCTGGGTGTAAGTAGCTGAAACCTGGGCTGGCCAGGCCTGAATATCAGATGATTTCCATACTTAGCAGGCAATGTCAGTGGTGCCAACAAGGAATTTCTGACAGGGCCTTTACTGCAGTATCGTTCATTTACTCAAGTGCCTATGAGCAAATGTTCATTTCTTCTGAAACTCTCTTTCTCGGTGGTTGACAAAGATGAAAGTTGAAGTACTGTGGAATTGCAGTCTTCTCACTGATTTTCTTTTTGTCACTTTCCACCATTCTTTTTATTCCTTCCTACTGTTGAGGTTGCAGAAATATCTTCATAAGCAGAGTAATACTTCAGAGTAGGATGAGAAGGGCTGGAATTGATAGAGTAACGTACCAGAATGTTTATTTGTTATAACTCCAGAATGAAAGTTTTATCCTGAATGAAATACTCTCTTACATGCTCTGTTGGACTCCCTTTTCCATACTATATCTGGGCAGACCAGTATGTTCCCTTCAGGATATAAGACTAGGTTTATTTTACAGTAAATTGTGAATGAAAGATCGTCCATTCCTCGAGTCTGTGAATTAAATTGGGTTTGTTTGTTAATGGAGAATTCACTAAAAGACTCTTTAAAAAAAAAATTTAAAAAAATGGAAGCACAAGTAGTTTGTTTAGGGGCTGACAGTCAGCTGGGTGAAATCAGCAATTGTAGTAAGTGGATGGCAAAAAAGCCCTGTGCAATATTAATGGGTTTAGGAAAACCACTGGAAACAAAATGTTTATTGCTGCTTTAAATGTATGTTTATATACAGCTTTAAGTGGTTCATCATAGTCTGTACATGCAACACTTGTTTTTAATTTTGTGCTATCTAGAGAGCTGCAGTAAGAAGTCATTAATTTAAAAAATGACATTTTCAACCTGAATGATTGAAATCCAGATTAGCTACTCGGAGGGAGAATAGAAGGGAGATTTTATTGTGTACGACCTGAGCCGTCTGTATTAAATGCTGCTGCTGATGTTTTGGTTCTTAGAAAAACGTAACTTGTTGTATTGAGAATATCATGTTATTGCTATTTTGCTTCCTCATCTAGCCCTTCTGAGATGACAGGATGGAATTTCACAGTCTTATTTTACACAGTGTTAAAGTCAGCTTCACGATACATCTGTGCCAAAGTACAGGTTCCATTTTGTTTAGGGGCACCTGTGCCATTTCACAGCAGTGCTCTTTGCATTCACGGTGGGCAAGGTGGAACCCACATTGTGACTTGGGCAAATTCAGGTATAAGGCAGAAAAATGGGATTTTTTTCACTTTTTTTTTTCTTTTTTTCTAATTATTATTTCCAAAGAAAGGCCCTTGCAAGGGGGAAGTGGGGGCGCTGAGAAGTCCATGAGTAAAAGGCACGGCTGGAGGCTGGGAGCATGCTGGGACCGGTGGCACCTGTGTGGTTGTGCAGCTCTCTGAACACCACGTAGTGCAAGGAGCCGTGTCAGGGCGGTGAGTTGTGCACTACAGTAGATACCGTGAGGGCTGTGGTATTTATATCTCCTAAAGGAGGGAGCACTACATTAAATGTAAAGCTGCTGTAAAAGAAATCTGTCTGCAGAGCTTACTAGGGTGGATAAAAGCTTCAGTAAGGCTCCTTAATATAAATTGACTTTGGTTGGAGTGTTGTTTTTGTTTTTCTTCTGTAAGTTCAGGTTCCTGTCACTGTAAGTAGTCACGCATCCTAAACGTTTGAACTGGTATTCATTTGCTGTTTCCCCGTCTGAGAGCTGCTATCTGATCAAACCAATATTTTTTAATTATGTATTTATAGGCAGATGGGAGAATAGTTTACAGTCAATGTATGATCTTCTCCGCAAATCTTGGAAAATTGTGTTGGTTTTTTTTGTTGTTTTTTTTTTTAATATTGCCTTATCAGTTTCTTTTTTTTATTACTGATGACTTCATTCTGTTTGAATTCAATGCTTCAGTTTCTTTGGGGTAAACTACTAGATTATGTATGCGATATTTGCACAGTGCTGATTGAATTCATCTGGTGAGTTCGAATGTGGTTCATATATTCACATAATTGTCAGGAGCCAACTTGAAATTCAGAACTGTTTCATGAGCCTTGCACAGGGCATCGTATTCATCTCACATTACTCAGGAGTGGGTAAAACTTTCATGGTAAGCTAGATATGCAGCTCTTTCAACAGCCAATGTCTTTTGCATTTGTGCCTATAAACAGTGACGGAGAAAAAAATTAGATGTGGCATTTTAACTGTTTCTTGAAAAAATGAAGCTGATCGTCCCCCTTCCGATCTGCTACTCCCTCCCTCCTATCAAATTCTGAACTTGCTGGCCAGTTCTGACCAGATTTGACAGATGATTAGATGTTCAAAAGATAGAAACCGTGTAATCTTCATGAAAATGAGCAGCCTGCTGGAGGGGCCCAGATGAATGCCCGTGCTGGGGAGAGACTTCACAGTGTGAGCTCAGTGTCCATCACTGGACACTGGAGAACTCACAGGAGAGGAGCAGAGAAAATCAGGTTTCACAGAGCTGCTTGTTTCCACAGAGATTATGCTTTCCATGTGGTGCTATCTTTCATTCAAATGTTCCTACTCATGCTCACAGTGAGATTTTTGTGCTTATTATGTGGTATGGGAGGAGTTTACCAATGACAAAGCTGACAGGCCCTTAATATATACGTATAAAATCATCTTGACTTCTGCATTTGATCCACACCTACTTGCTGGCTGGATAGGCCTGAGCAGAGGGAAGTTCACCTATGGGAGATATGCAGTAAATGGAGTACAAGCTGCTGTTACCGACTCTCACAATATTTGACACTTTGCTGGAATGAGTCAGTCAAGCTCCAATTCCATTGAAAAAACAAAACCACCCAAACAAAAAAAACTTACAGTATTTTCAGTTTACCTCTTAAGCCAAAATACCTGGAGGTAGAAGGGGGATGTGACCTTCAGGCCACTGGCTGCAGATGCTGATTCCATTTGCAGAGAGCTGCAGGGAGCCAGCTCAGCTCATCAAACTGGCCGTGTTGCTGAGGATCTCAGCATTTCCTTCTCCCAGCTAAGGCGGCTTTAGGTAATGGCATTGGTAAAGCAACAGGAACAGCATTGCACTTTGGGCCTTATCTGCATGCTAGCAGCTCTAATTAAAGTCTTTATCTGTAGTCACAAGGGAAGTCTGGGGATTTCACAGGTATTGTGTTGCTCATGAACAGTGGGCCAAGCTTCACTGTTCTAAGTGATATCCCCCATTAGCTAGTACTTAGTTTGAGTATTTTGCAAACTGGAGATGGTTCTCTGCTATTTGACAACAATTCATGCAAGGAACAGAGGCATTTATCTGTGGAAAGTCATAGGGAAAAGGGAATGTACTGGTTTTTTTCAGTACTCCACGATGTTTATGCAAGCTTTCCACACTGTCTTGGCAGATGATAAGAAAATGTCCAATGTTCTGGAAGAGCTCAGTAAGTCAGCCAGAGAAGCTTGAAACCTCAGGGGTTTTGTAGAATAGAGGGGCTGGATAGCTTGGGATCCGGGGAAGACAAGTAATTTAATCATTTGATTTTTTGTGGAAACACACTGGTGCTGCCAGGAAACACTTCCAGCCCTGCATACTCTGTTTCACTTGCACCCTACGTGGGATTCCCCTCCCTTGGTAATTAGTTTCAAAAGTAATTTATCCACCATTCTAGATTGCTATTTGCTATTAGAAAATAAGTATTATTTAACTGACGGGTTTGTGTCTAGTCTTCTCCATGTACTTTTCAAATTCAGTTTGCTATGCAATTCATACAAAAGGCTTACCTAGATTCTGGCCAGCTCTTAGCAGAGTACAGTGTGACAAGATGTTCCACAGAGCTAATGTGAAGACGTCTGTACTCTATAGCCCATTACTGGTGTGGCAAAGCTGAGGTTGAGAGAATGTATGAATACATGTTGCAACAACTGCAGTGTGAGTTTAGAAGTTGCCACAAAGAAATCCTACAATTCCCCTTGAATGTCAGTAAATGCTACTGAGCCATGCAGTCAGCGTGCTTCCCAGTGCTGGCTAGAGTAGGGCTGGAAATAGGTCTGAAAAGCTTTTAATTTAGCCATTTTCACGTGCCTGTATTTTATTTTACTAGAATTCCTAGGGATTTTCAGGATTGTGTTTCAATCCTTCTGATAAACAACTCCACCAGCCTTTACCAAGGCAGCTTGCAGTGTACCCAGCGTAGACGTGAGTCTTTGTCAAATTAATGATTAATTACTACCTTTAAAAAAATGGTGTCAGAATTCGGTAGCATGCTTCCCCATCTCTTTTGCCTCTCCTCTGTATTCATGGCTGATGTTTTAGTTCTTGGTACAGTTGGGAGCGAGGTTGTTTTTTGAGATAAAACTTCTTTCTGTGCTTCTCTGTGAATATTGTCTATTCTTTACCTTGAACAAATGTAATTTTAGGGAAATTCCACATTTAGCATGGGAGCAAAAGGGAACATTTTCCTGGCAGCTTATCATCATCATTATTATTAAAATATGATAGCCATTTATAGCTGCTCATAGGAATGTTAAAAGTTTCCTTGTGCTCCCCCATCTGTCTGCATCCATCTGTTGTCTCTTGTCTTGCTCTGGAATTGTTAAGTTCTTTGGGCAGGGACAGCCTTTTTGAAAAAGGGGGATCAAATTCGCAATTAGGAGTTTTTTAGTATGGGAAAGCAAAAATAGGGCTGATGTGAGCCAGTGGGCGCTATGGAAATTAAGAGTCAAATATTCGCAGTCCATTTGCCTCAGGTGTGGGCACTGCATATGTGCTCATGTGGATATCTGAAAATTGTTTTAATACGTGTAGATATGTGGATTTTATTTAGCATCTGTTATCTCTCTCAGTGGCTGTGCAGGTGGTGGAAATGCTGACCGAATCCAGAAGTTACGGAAGGAGTACCATCAGGCCAGGCGAGAGGGCTTACCTTTCTATGAGGATGATGAAGGACGAACACAGCTGTCTGATTGCGACCACCGCTGGGTATGTCCACAATGTGCTGCACAGGGCTGTCGCAGCATTCTGGGTTTGCAAAAGAAGATGATTTATTTGTATTTTCTAGAAAATACTTTATCATGAATTTGAGAGGCTTACAGAATTGGAGAAATCTTTAATGCCAGCCCTTCTACCTCAAGAAAACACTGATAACATGAAAACTTGGCTGAGAATACTGTGCTTGTTTACTGCCTTTGTTCTAGGCCCAGGCTTCCTTTCTCCTGAGGTCCAAGATATCCTTGCCAAACTTTGTCACATGTGGTCGCATCAAGGCTTTTCAGCAGGCTTTATGGTACTCCGGCAGTTCCTCTGGTGTTTCCATGGGCTAACGACAGCATTGGAAGAACAGGCTCTCATTGTGCTTAGCTGCGAAGTGAGAAAGAGGAAATACAGGCATGTCTACCTTGCCCTTCTTTCTGCTCATAGGACAATAGCAATCTGGCTACGATACATCCTCAGTCACTTCCATAAAGTAAAAAATGGAATAATTTGCTCCTACTCCATCAAAAGATCTTAAAATGTTTTACCACTATACTGTTATGGTGGTCAGATGTTACAGGCGTGCTGTATTCCTGATTATACACATAGACTCTCACTACACAAAGATGCATTATCTACTCACTGCTAAAGAGTAACCTATGGTAGAACCAGAAATTAAGTCAAGAGTGCTGGATTTTTTAACGTATTAAATAAATGCAACAGCTGTAGTCTACGCGATGACAATTATGGCACTCATGAGCTCCACCTGAGCAGATTTCAGAGTTGGACTCTCTTTAAAAGTAATTATAATCAACTGGCATTCAAAAACGATACGGTGCAAAGTATGCTAAATTTGAAATTTGAGTTAAAAAAGAGGCACGTTATATTAAAAATTTTAAAAATCTAAGTACACCTGGGCTTTGAGCTAATGTTGTTTTTAATGAACTCCAAACTATAGGTGGTACAAATGCTGAAGTGAAATCTTCAGTGATTGGGGTTATAGACCAAAAAATACCTATATGAGACTATAGACTTTATTGCAGTCACAAAGATAAAGTTCACAGGGGGGATGTTTTTGCATAAATCATCACCCTTATTTGTTCATTAACATCCCTCCCCCCCACTCCCCCCCCCCCCCCCAAGAAAAAGTATATATTATTCTGAATCAGTTGCTGAAAAATTCACTTTCAGCAAAATAATTCTTTCCTTTGAGAAGTTAACTTCAATGTACTGCCTTAGATTTTGTGACCCGAATTTGCCATTCTTCTTCTGAATAGCTTTTGTAAACTGAACTGAGAACGTTCATCAAATGCTTCTTTCTGTTGTAATTGTGTGGTGTGTAAAGTGTTCTGACAGAGGCCCCGGACTGGCCTAGTGGTACCTCTTCAGCAGACTGAGTTTTTTTACTTCTTATCTGAAACTGATAAAGCTTTATTAATCCTCAGAGGAGGCTGATATTTATGGCCCGATATAGTTTCCTAAGATTCACAAAGGTTTCTTCCAGGTAATCCTTTTTAAGCCTTTCCTATTAGGTATAATACCCCAAGATTACTGATTTCCAAAGCTTTACTTTTCCTATGAGGCAAGTTGTCCTTAATCAGAGCAGCTGAAAGGGAGCTTTAAGTATCTCAATCTTGAACTGGTTAATAACAGTGGCACCAGGATTGTTTCTTTTAGTCCTTCAAATACAGAATATTTTTAAGCATTTTTTGTTGTGAGAAATTGCAGTCTGCTTAAAAGTTGGAGTTTACCTTGAGGGCTTTAATACACTGAAGTTTGTTACTCCAACAGTTTCTCTGGTTGAAGTGGTTTACAAATTTCAAAGACTTCTGGTCTTATCATTGCAACAATATCATCCATTGATCCACCCAGCCAGGCTTTCATAGGCAGCCTTTCAGCCTCTGAAATACCGCGGCCATAGCTAGTTCTCTTTTGACTCCTGGCTGAAATTTCTTTAATTCTACTCCGACATGTGATTTTACCCTTCAAATATATGTTACATCAATCCATTCAAACAAAAACAAAGGATTAAAGTTAGAATCGAAATATTCAAAGGAAAACAAATGTTTCAAAGCATCTTGCTAGGAGAGTCCTCAGGATATTTTATAAGCAATGTCATGTCACCCGCCTCGGGCTGCTGACCCTTAGTAGCACAGTGTAATACAGACAGAACACCAGCTGATTTTTTCCATCTTTACTCAATCAGTGAAGAAACATGTTGATGACTAATTGCATAATTGTAAATAAAAACTTACTCTGATCTTCAGACATCAGATCTTTCTTTAAAGAATTGGTAGACAGCTGGGGAGGAGGAAAACCTTCCGGTACAGGTTTTCTTGCTTCACACAGGAGGTAATGTCACCAGGGAAGCTGCAGCTGGGGAGGAGACCCTGCGTCTCAGTGTATATTTTTAATACTTGATTTGTTCTTTCTTTGTTTTGGTCAGACAATTGTATTACCTAAGCCAGCTTTTCTGTATGATTTCTTTCTAATGTACAGCAGCTGCTGTAATCGCTACTCACCATCTCACGAAGCATGCAGATAAGTTGGGAATTAACAGGATAATTTCAGAAGACGCTATCCTGTCACAAATCAGCAGCTTCAGAAATGGACGCTGGGTCTTGTCCTCCAGAAAAGTATCTGAGAACTCATGAGGCAAATCTCCATCTGATAAAGCTGACATTGACAAGTGGCCTTTAGCTGACACTGTAATGGGACAGAATTTCTAATAGAAGGGGTATTTCTAACCATCTACTTTTTTTTTTTTTAAGTGGGATAAATCAAGTTAAACTGCAAAGCTGACTAAAAAGCCAGCATTGTAAGGCAAAATGATCTCATGACAGGCAATTGGGATCCATAAATGTTTAAAAAATAAGGTCAAAAATTCATTTTAAATAGGACTGCTATTCTCTCATCCATTCTCCCCCCATGTATCCACTTTCCAATCCTCTTCTGTTCCTCTCATCTGTTGCTGGATGAATTTTTTGCTCTCTTGCGCCTTCATTCTGCTCTCCCTTCCCCACAGTCTGTTCTTTTTCTAAGTAACTGAATAATTCAGTTTCATGTGTCTCCATAAACAGACACATGTATACAGTGCTGTTTGTGCTGTAGAGTCAGATCCTTCAAAATTCATTTCCACTTTCTTTGTGCTTTGGTTTGTTGCTGAGTTTTGCATCCTTTAAACTCCTCTGCACCTGCTTCTCCCCCCCCCCCCCCCTTGTTTTTCAGATTTACAACTAGAAAAATGATGGGCATGGTTTTACAGAGTAGATCACAAGGCTTAAAGTAAACCCCAGCTAGATCTAGTTAACCAAAGGGTAGGGTGAGGATAAGTGCAAATGCTGTTTGGGAAAAAAGGATGCCTGTTGTTGTCAGTACACTGTGATATTACCCTAAAATTTTCTGACACTTAGCATGTCTGTTGGGAAGTAATCATCTGAAGACAGAGTTCAGACTTGTGTGTACATGTTGCTGTTTTAGCAGAACGTCAAATAGTGAAAGCGCTCATGAAAATATTCTATACAACCGTAATCCTAAATCCATTGGGACTACAGGAAAAAAGCTTAATATATTTGTATATGTATTACCAGATACTGCAGTATCGGTGACATGCTGAGAGAACCACAGTAAGCTGCAAAAATGTAGGCAATCTCCCTAGGAGTTGGAGAGCCTTTTCATGAAACGCTCTTTTTCAGGGATTTAGAGTTGTGGAGTAGCAACAGATCATGAGAAATAGAGAAGGAGATGTCAAGATAAGCTACAAAGTATGCACGTACTCTTCTATTTAAGAACATTGAAATAATGAGGAATTAATAGTGTATTTGAGGATTTACTTGGATTGTCTTACAGACTTTGTACAAATCCAGTTATTTAACATCAATTCTTTCCTTCAGGGTGGCAGTAAATTCTTGAAATTCTATCCTTATTGTGTATGTTTGAGGAGTACGAGTAACACAGGCCACATCGCCAACAGTTCTTCACCTGTTGGTGACCACATCGGCTTTGTTGTTCTAAACTTCGTATCAAGTGGTTCTCAGAGCTGCTTTTTTATTTGCAAATCAGCTTTGTAAGTTGATAAGTAGCCTAAAGATGTAAGAAAATCTGCCTCTGGATGGTAGCTGTGGATGTTCTGATTGAAACAAATCTGTAATGTACTGAGTTTTGTCAGTTCCCAGTTGAGAGTACGGAAGAATCGTGCCTGTCCATGCTAAAGGCCAACTACTTTATTGTGTGCCTGGCAGGAAGCCAAGCCTAAGAGTCAAACAGAAAAAGAAAAGAAAGAGAGAAAGGAATGTTTAGAACTGTATTATTTTTCCATAATTTGTCAAAGGGTTCTATGCTTACTTTCAGGATTTGTTTGTACTTTTCCTGATCAATTAAATCCGAGTTCAGGATGCTGCATGTCAAATAGGTTGGGTTCCCAAATCGCACTAACATTTGTGTTGGATCATGGTTAGAAACCAAAATTCCAATTTCCAGAATAACAACATTCCTGTCTTCTAGTGCAATGGGAAAGTGATAATTTCATGTACTTTCTGAAACCATATAGCAGAAACTGTTGTGAATTCAAGACTTTGAGCCCACAGACTATTAGTCAGTAAAAAACATTGAATTAAAAAAGAAAGAGAGGAAGAAAGAAAAAGTCAATGACTTTGGATGTAATTGCTTTGAAAACTCTGGATCAGAAGTATTTGAGTATATGTTTTTACAACACATTAATTGACATGATCTGAAGAGTTTTACGAGGATGCATGATTAGCTCACCAATCAAAAACTTCTTATGGTTTCTACTTATCTCTGTATGATGAAGGCTTCAGATTGGGTTGTATTCTAAAAAGCTGTTCTAAGGAAGCAGAGATGTTTTGAAATTTGCAGGCTGGATTTGAGGGTGGGTTCTGGGGGAAATTATTTTAAAGAAATCCCTGCCAAACCTCATGTGAAAAATAAACTATTCCAAATGGCACATGCAAGGAGAGCCAAATTCAGCCCCATTAATACTAGTAATAATGAGTGATTCTTATACTTGTTTGGAGTCATTCCTACTTACACAAAGGTTGAATTTGGCATAGTGAAACTGAACCAGAGGGGAGCCTGGAACGCTCTCGTCTTCATGCTAACACTATGTACACACTCTTGTTTACCAGGGGGAAACAGTTCTGCTGCCATATGTCATCTTAGCAAGGCCCACTGGTACCGTTTATAACCTAGAATATTCTGTGAATTCCAGAAATACGTCATGTCATCTTTTCCACAAGGTACCTCATCACATGGCTGCTTTTTGTTTTATTTAATCACAGGGGGGTGATTCTGAGGACAAACCCAGGAGTTTTCATAGAGATAGCATGAGGAAAGCAGGCAGCTCTGCTGGGCTGCCTGGACACGGCCATCCTGCCGGATGCAGCAGAAGGCTGCACATTAATGCATGCTCTGGCGGTCGTGTCCCTCGCACCTAGGAGAGATTCTTCTGATGTTGCCCAAGTTGAGAACTTGATTGTGGTATCAGACACCACAACGCTGACACAGATCATCTTGATACATTATGAAGGTTTTCTGTTTTATATGTTTTCCCTAATTTGCCAATATGTTTGGGAAGGCAGGAAACAAACCTCTAATTGGTAATTATATTGATGAGGAGAATGAGTAATCCATGCCGTACAGCGTGGTGAACTGCACTTGTGCACACAGACAGGACTTGGCTCTGCAACTTTTATCCTTTAGGGATAAAATGGATGGATGGGCACAGCGATAGCATGTTCAGAGCTAGGCTGCAAACTGTCCTGTGGCCCTGTGCAAAGGCGGCATTGCAGTTCTGAGCAGCACAGTCAATGGGTCTTTGTGATTTGCTGCATATTTGTCAAGCTTCTGCCAGCATAGGCTTTAACAGTTGTCTAGTTACTTGTTAATCCTCATATAGACACAGGACTATGTGGCCACTTGCCTTGAACACGTGTGTGCACTGTTGAATCTCAGGTCAGCATCATGTGGCAGAGGCAGAAGTGAATTGAGATTTTAACACCAAGGGGTTGGTAGAGCTCATACATTGCACTTTGAACCTTACCTTGCCTTCAGTGATATGTACTTTTCTATGACAGCTTGGTCCCGACCTTCAGCAAGTCAGTGCTCCACATACTACAGAATCAAATACAGCTGCTCATGGATCTGACTACAAGGGTGAAAAAAAGTAGGTTTCCTTTCAAAATTGACCTCTTCTTCCTCAGGCTATTAGTAAGAGGCCTGTTTCAATTTCTGAAGGGAAGCCCCAGTTACAACAGTGCTCATTTTTTTTTTAATCATGGGACAAGTCTGTAATGCCATTGAAACTCATGGCTGAAGCTAAACATGTACTTAGGCTATTTATTAGATTGGGCCTGAAACTAGGCCTCGTCCTTGACCCTTTTTCTTAGGCACAGGCTGGAGGCTCTGCCTTTCCTACCAGGGATTTGGTGTGTTTTTCAAACAGATGCTGACACGGTTGACTTCTTTTTGAGCTCTCACAGTTTAGTCTCCCTGGGTTATGTCCTTGTTCAGTATGTTGCTGAGTAAAAAGAAATCTCTTCCCTCAAAAATATTGTTGATCCAAAGAGTTGCCTAGCTACTGTTGTTTGAGACATCAACCTGTGGCCAAGAGATGCTGGTCATTGTCCAGTTCTGCCTGCTAGCGTTAACATTCCACTGAAACATAATGATTTTGACGAAGTACTGCAAAACTTGACCGTTTACCATAATGGAAAGTAGAATGACCTCAGAGAGGGAAACTGCAGCAGTTGCCCAGAGTGTGCAGAACAGGGTTGAGCTTGAAAGAAGCTGGGTCAAGCAATACAACAAAGTCATTGAGGCTGCTACGGGGTACAGATCTTTTATTTTTTATAGTTAAGTATGTGACAGAAGCCAACTGAAATAATGGACTTTCGATTACTTTTGACTTCTGGATTGAGATCTTACATTGTATATGTGTAGCACTTCTCATTATTGCAGCATAAGATCTAAGCAGTAGGTCTTGGGTCTTCTTGAATTTTGTTGAAGTTCCTCACTGCAAAATGCATTAGAAGAACTGCTTGTTAAATTACATCATAGGCACAGTTTCAGCAGCCAGGGTGTCAGTGTTCTGGCTATGCTGTTGTCTTTCAGTTAAAAACACTAAAAAGTTCAAGATATCTTCACAGGCAAGGTGTGAAAAGCAATTAGAATGTATCACTGGTTGCTGGATATTAGCAATTATCTATGAATATATAAAGGCTCTATTTTTTCTCAGCAAACAGGAGACGTTATAATTATTTAAAATGAAAAAGAAAGTCACTGACTCAGACATTGAGAGATTGGGTGGATAACTTTATTAGTTCTCAGTCTAAGGTCTGTAGTGCAGATGCTAATCTAATATCAAGATTGCATTAAAATAAAGTACAAAATATGGGAAGGAGAATGCCATCTACCCGGTAAGGCTGATGCTATACATGAGTTTGGCTTTTCTACTCAGAACCAATTCTTTTAAACTTTTAGCCTCTTCTCTTATTATCAAAGAACACTTGTAAAAAGGAGAGCTAACCCCCTTTTTTCTTTCTCAGTATGGGATCCATCTGAAACACAATTTTTCTATTGAATGTGCTGAGTTTTGAGAAGTTCTGAAAAAGATAAAAATTGATTTATTTTATTGTTTGCTTTTTTAAAAACCTTCTTTAATGTTCTTGTTTATATTAGTAAACTGAATTTGTAAGCAGAAATTTACCAGTACAAAAGTGTGTTTGATGAAATACCTACACTGTGCTACTTAATCTGGAGGGCTGATTCTGAGTTTTTTTGAGACGCTTGCTGTTCAGCTATATTAATTAACTATAAGAAACCAAGAATTAGATAGACTGCTGTCTGGTTTTACTACTTTTCAAACAACCTGCTCTGAGTAAAGGGCCAAGTCGCCCAGTATTAAGTAGAGCCATTCCAGCTGAACTGTATGTCTTAAGTCCAGTATAATTTAAGGAGTTTACTCTTCTGTAATCTAAATGCTACTGGGTTGTCTGCCTTTGGAGGAGAAATATAAATCCTATCTCCTAGGGGGTCCTGCTATTCAAGACAGCTGGTATGTGAATAGTCCAGAGCCTCAGAATATCACAGATTTCATTATGTAATATATTAGATTGAACATGTGTTGTGAATGCATACAACTGGGAAGAAGGAATACTGGTATCTCTTCTAAAGCACCGTCTAGTGAGTAATCCTGAAGTTTTTCTCATTGTAGTCTTTTTATCTGTTCTTGATAGGCTGGAAATAACGATTGCCAAAATTACCAGTGCAGGTAATGCACTGCTGTGTTAGGAAGACCAATTCTGTGCCTGACAAGTAATGGCAGTGGCTCTGAAGGTGCACGGATGGTTGGGAGGCCAGGAGTGGGTGTGTGCTTTATACCATCATGTATTTCAAGAAAAGTCGTAGCAGCAGACACCTAAACTGAAATTACGACTAAGAAAGGTGCAAGATGTAACTCAAAACAAGGCAAGCAAAGCATGTTCAGAGGAGACCCAGAAGTTACTTGTATTGCATTAGGCATGTCTATATTCCATTACATTTATAATTTGATGATAACTCTTTCAAGATAAGATAAAATTGTGTAATTTGAAATACATGCCTGTGCCTCCTATGCCTGGTCTGCCGTCATCAAAACAAAGTCATTCTGACAATCTAAATTCAATCTTTCCTGTGGAATGATTATAGGGGAATTTAACAAAATGCTATCTGGTGGTACCCACCAGTGGATCAGTATTAACATTTACATTTGCATATGAAGCTAATTTTCAAAGTATTTCTCTTAATTTGCTAGGAAGATACCTGTCAAGTTAGCAATTAAACTGTAATTTGGTCACTGAGGTGTTTACACGGATTAATAGATCTCTCCCTTCCGCGTATGCTCCTGAGTTAGAAATAATAGCTATACTGCATAGTAGCATGACCCCACTTGAGTTTCACACACACATGCACAAAATCAAATTCTGCCACATTTTAATGCAAATTTTACCTTTGCAAATGATGGCCTGAAAAGAATGAGTTTCCATGGTAACCTTAGGGGAACACATAACCTGTTTATCATAACTTCTTCATGAAACAAGACAGGGGGTGGGGAATGTGCTTTGATGTCAGCTGTATTTTTCTGTAGAGAGCGTTTTGCTGTAGCACATATGGAGAATTTACCGAAATGCTCCCATACTGCCCTAAATAAACTTTCTTCCCTTTCTCAGAAGCAGTTGTATGAAACAGTATAGGAGATAATGTCAGTAGGCAGCATTCACAGCCATTTACTGGCCTTTCAGCTCCTGTCTAAACTTTGACGACTAAGTCAATGTTTTGAAAGACCAATCACAGATTAATACTTAAACCGGATCTTTTCCATCACTTTCTCACTCCTCGCTTTGCTCCCTGCTTTATGTTTGGCCCTCAAGTATCTCAGCTGCCTTTCAAAGGCGCTTTCAGTTTTTTGCTTTCTTGTTCTTCTACTTCACTGCTGAAAGTAGTGTTTGACAAATGCCTTGAAATATCTCAACTCCTACATTGTGGGGCTACCACAGAAAAGAATGTATTGATTATACTTCACATTCAGCGCTGACTTTCAGAGCTGAGGTGGTGGCTTCTGGAGCTGCCATTAGCGAGGAGTGAGTTTGATGGCTGCGAGCATCTGCAAGGTTATATTTTTCCTGCAGATGCATAGTAACTCCTGGCTAAAGGAAAGTATGTCTACAACATTTTTTTAAGGTCATTAGGAGTAAGGAACAGATGTTGAGGTTTTTCAGAATGCTGCTTTGAAGTGCCATTTAGGAGTCAACTGACGAGACTGACCCTATAGGCAGTGATCTTGGGACTGGAACAGAAGAACCATTGCCCACAGTTACCCATCTGGTATCCATCTGGTACCAGCAAACAACAGACAGTACCAAATCACATAGAAGCTGTACCAACTGCTAAATTGGTATCAGCAAGCAAAGGAGGTCGCCACCCAACAGCAGTTGCAAGCAGGAGAAACAATGTCTGTAACATTTACAGACTGGTATCTGAAGATCCGGAGGAACCTGATGCCATAGCATATGGAAAGCAATTCCTCTCTCTAAGACTGCTTATGCTGATGTTGTTTGCTTAGTATTAATCCAGGTTTGGGACTTTTTTTGTTAACCATATTGAATTTGCAGCGTGGACAGCTTTTGTCATAATGCCACTGAGAGAGCGCCTCTCTTTAGTGGCGTCTGTGTTTAACAGGATTAGGATGGATTTAATAGCCTGTGCTACAAGCTAACCATTCAAATTCTAGCAATGCTCTTCCAGTGTGGTGTCAAGTCACAATAGAAGGAGTTGAGGCTAACTCCATGACCATTCACTCTGCTCTTTCTCTTTGATGTGAACTATTCTTGGGGAAAGGTGTGGCGGGGGGTTATTTCCCAATTTTATTGCCATCTTCCGCTTCTTTCCTTTGTTCGTTTTCCCCCTTTCTTCCTTCTTTTCTTCTCTTGAAGTAGTGTGCTGGTTTGTACAGTAGCTAAGTGTTTAGAATGTAATAATACAACAGCGAGAGATTTACTGCCTTTAGGCGCTACCCCTTCTACTCTTGAGGACCTCCAGCAAGGCATGATTTTATAGACAATGAAAGGCTCTCTCTCCCCTGTGAAGCTGCCTGCCTGCAGGAAGCTTTTCACTGTCTATTTCCACTACTTGCTCTGCAATTTAGTTTCATGCCCTGCTATTTCCCCCTTCCCTCCCTCTTTCTGTGCCAGCATACACATGCACATACCCCCTGCAAGTGCATTCAGCACCAGCAGCAGATGTAGGTAGGTAGGACAAAGTGGCATTATCGTAACATGGATGCTTAAAACCTCAAAAATGCTCCAAATGTTTTCATTTGCCATCCTCAGCATAAGCGGAGGAATTGATCTGTCCCCTGTTTGCTTTCCAGGTTCTGACACTGTCATTTCATTTTCCCTAAAAAGAACACAAGCTTGTATCTGTGCAGCATGGAATGGCCATTACACCCTGGCACCAGTGCCAAAAACTCTGCTGACTTAGCTAGGGAAAGATGCTGAAAGCCCCTGACTTTGAGAGAAAATTCAATTCAATTTACTTTGTACAGTGTCTCTCATGAAGTATTTCAAAATGCCTTATATCAGGAGATAACATAATGAGAAAATACTTTAGAGAACTGGGTATTCAGATAGCAAGACAAAATGATACACAACAATGAACTGGAGTAAAAGAAAAGATGACTGTCATTTAAAAGCAGTAATCATCTGGATAAGTAGTCTTGTAAACTAATTACAGTGAGAAGAGAAGCAAAGAATGCAAGACTGGGAAGAACATGAAGCAGCTGAGTTTTGAACAGAAGCTGAGGCAGAGGACCAGTTTCGTTTGATGCAGGGGGAGGAATGGTGCATAGTATCATAAAACAACTACGAGAGATACGCTTTAAAAAAGCTTTCATGTGTTTGTATTGCATATGGTGTGTATTGCATCACGAATGTATCCCAGTGAAAAGTTAAATTATTCTCTCTAGCAGCTGGGAAGAAATTAATTACATTGGCCTGGTTCAGTGGAAGAGCAATTGAAATGCCCCCTTGTAGTTGGAAAGAATCAATGCTGGTGCGTGCTGAGGTTTTTTTGTTTTGCTGCTTTCAAGTTTTGCACTCAGCTCAGAGCCTCTGTTTGCCTCTGTACTCTGAGAAGATGTTTGCAAGTGAGGGTGTTGCAAATCTGGTGCTCGTTAAAGACAATTAAGAGGTGGAATTAACCAAAACATATTATCCGACTAATGGAAGAAGAAGCCACCCACAGAGAAGGACACAGGCCAGGAAATGATCTCATTTTGCATGGTCAGAGGAAACCATAGTCCTCCTGCACCAGGGATCAGGGATCACGGAGCTAGGGTTCAGAAAGCAGAATATTATCTTTGAGGGGCTGTGCAGTTTTGGCTTCACCTCCATCTTTGCTATTTTCTCTCTAGTTTGTGTTGTGAGATACGGCAAACGCTGAGATCTTGTTTTCTACTGAGCTAAGGCACTTGCCATGTTTTTAAACTGTTATGGGAACAGCCTGCTTCCCTTTTAAAGTTCCCATCTGTGTTTGTGTTTTCTTCAGTCTATTGCCTTTATAAAGAATTTTCCTCTCTCTAAATCTAACCCATTAGTTTCACCTCCTTGAACAAGGTAGAGCATTAGTGGGGAGAAGTAAATCCTGACATAATCAGCCTTGCTTAATTCCAGTGTGGAGCACTGCTGTCATCAGTGTTTCTGGTGCTCATCGCACAGGGAGAAGGGATGACTGTTAGTATGTGCACTTGCGTGTGTGTGTGTGTGGAATATATATAGAAAGAAGGGGAACATTTAATTGCCTAACAGTCTAACTGACCAAGTGCTGTTCAGGCCTCATGCAACTGATTTTCTAAGTGAGAATGTTCAAAACTACTCACCAGCAAAGCTAAGATCATCACTAACACTGCAGCATGCATCTGTGTTTCTTATGGGGAAGAGGAAGGATGGTTTGATTACTATCACTTTTTTCCTTTAGACGAGGTTGTTTTTCTCACCCAGGGGAAATGCATTCTAGCAGCATGAACATAACTATTAATCAACACTTAAGCAATAATCAGTGAATGAAAAATGATGACCAGAAACTGAAAATGTACTTGCATAACTACGTTGGTGCTTTTCCTTGGAGATCATGCCCTCGCATTTTAACATGAACAATTCTTATAAAATTAGTGCTGATATATTCCAAAAGGCAGTGATTTAAAAAGCCTGCACTTATTTTTCTTGTTAGAAAAGAAGGAAATACTGGGAGTGAGTGATGCACTAAAATCAGCATAAGTAATATTACAGAGCTACTCAGTAGTCTCTGAGATAGATCCTCAGTTGATGTGAACCAGTAATATCTTATGGGGTTACCTCAGAGATGTAGGTCATCATCACTGGAATTCTGTGTTTGAGTGTGTGAAGACATGCACAGATGTTGCCGTGCACCTGGCAACCCATGCTCTTTTAGCTCTGTGCCTGTGCTGGACTATCGGGTAAAACCTACCCGGGCCAAATACCTGCATGTAGACACCAGTATGGTGAGCAGTAAAAATGGCGTTTATTGCGTCGTGTGGCTTACCTATATACCTATCCTACTTTGTCTACGCCCCTTAAGCATACATTAACCTTTCGACGCCAAGCAAGGGGAGAGTCCTACCACGTCACATCCCGAATCCTCGCTGTCGCCTACTACAACACACAGGATACAGAGATACTGATGTTTTCTCTCTGTTTTCATCCAAAAAGGAGATACAGCTACTGGGAGATGCAGGTGTATGTCTGCTTTGGGAATTTCTCCAAGAAGAATCAAATGCTATTGAAATTAAAACAAATCACCATCATCAGCATTTAGTGTGCTCTCCTGAATCAGGGCCAAGGTGCATGATGGCACCCAGCACAAACCAAGGCTGCAAGACTCTGCTTGGACTGCAGCTATACCTCCCTCTAGCTCTCGAAGGTACATTTTGACAGTTAGCCACAGTTCTAATAGCATCAAGTGGTGTTTTGGAGCAACTTCAACACTAGAGCATTGTATCGGATTCTAAGAAGTGAGTGTATGCATGTGTTCAAGAGAAAAGAGGCTCAACATGTCGTGTGTCTGAGCCCAGCAAACAGAACTTTAAAGTCTTTGAAATCATACTTGGGCTATGAACTGGCACCCACAGACATTTGTTAGTTCACCTTCTCTATATTTTCTGTTGAAAAAACAAAATACAAATTTAAATTAGTTGCTGGACTACCCAAAACAAACCTTCAAGGATGTGATTTGAAGAACTCCAACAATAGCATTCCCAGGATGTCTGTAAAATGGAGAAGGAACCAACATGCAAGGTTTCTGCAGCTCTGGGAGGGTACTGCTTCCTTCCTTAGTCTTCAAAACCATCCTGTGTAGAAATTCAGTATGTACCAGGAAGCTGAAGGTGCATTCTCTCCAGCAGAGGTGCTTTTGAGGGTTCCTGTGGAACACTTGTCTTGGTTTTCCATTGCAGCCTCTTAGTGAGGAAAAGCACTACTAAGACTATTGAAAAGAAGTGCGAAAGATGCCATCTTACATCCAAACAATAGTAAAGCAGTGCTGATGGGCTCATATAGCATTAGACTCTTCTTTGAGGACTGCTTCTGTCATTAAAATCAATGCAACTTAATTAAAGCAAATTATAGATAGATACATCTATAAATAAGATATTAAAGTGTGCTGCTGAATATGATAATTGCCGCATATTTAGCAATCAGCGTGTGTGTTCTGCTTTTGCCAGGAGGGATTTCTTTCAGTGGAATCAATGGAGCTTTATTAAAAACCATCCAAATTAGAGGGAGAAATGATGAGTGTTATAATAACGTAAAATCACTGTTTCAACTTTCATTGCAAAACCAGGAAAGCAAAATACATCCCTCTTTGTGTATGTAAGGAAAACATCGGGAAAATTCTTTTGAATTGTGAACACTGCTAGAATTTTTAATTTTTACCTTTTGATGCAAAACATAAAAAGTCTGGATGGAGGAAAACATGTTTTCTGTGGAAATGCTGGAGGTCTTGGAGGGTGGGATAATTAGGATATCATAGCAGCAAGCAATTAAGAAGACCCCTTGGATCAACTTCATCCATTTCACACGGAATATGCAGTTTACTGCCGCACATAACTCACCTCTGTTTTAGCAGCTAAAGAAAATGTTAGTGTGTCAGATTGTCCTAATTCCACTGGCAGTCACTAGAGCCAGGCAGATTGTTGAAATGCAAAAAATAAAATGGATGTATTTTGATTCTTCACCTGTGTGCGAAACATTGGGCTGGGGTGGAGAACAAATCCGCTTTTACCTCTCTGAGTTTTTCTTCAGTTTTCACTTAATTGAAAACAAAAACCAACTGTGTCTCAGCAGAGGGGAGACCTGGAGGTTAAAGGGCACATTCCGTTATACCATGGCTCTTTTTGGCATGCTGAATCTCAACCCATGTGATTAGAAACGCTCGCAGACAAAAGAAGAGCTTTGAGAACAGAGGTCAAGCCAGCATCTGAATCAAGTCCTTTAACAGATGATCACAAGGCTATTGAAAAATGTGCTAAGCAATCCGGCAGCACTGTGTGCCATGTTTATACACAGACTTGCTGGCAAAAGGCAGGACTGGGTGGGATTTTCAAAGCACTTGGGTGATGGAGGAGCACATGCCTCACTCTGCAGGCTTCCTGGGCTGGACCATATCTTGTAATGCTTGTCAGTCACGTAAAACACAACGGTAGTATCGTGCCATTTTTTATGGAGAATCACCATACACATGCTCACTGTCGTTCATACCACAACGGCTGTCCAACCCTGGATGCCTTGCTCCATACAGAAGGGACACAGGAGGCTGTCCAGTCCACTGCTGCTTTTAGCCTGGAATGTATACTCCAGGTGGAAGCCAATGTGAGGCAGGTGAGAAGAAATAAAATGCAGCATCTCCCAGGCAAAAACATGGCCTCTCACATTTTTCTTAATAGTGTTCAAGGTAGCCTCAAGCTTTAGAATGAAGTACATCTTTTTCTGCTTATGTTTCTCTTCTGCAGCCCCAGCACTTTCCTGTAGGCAAATCTTTGGTTTATTTCAAGATACCTCCTTATAGGTGTACGCGTGCCATACAGCGTACGGACAAATGTTTGAATGACCTCAGACATTTCTTCTCTGGTTTGATCTACATGTGCATGTTCACTTTTTTTTTTTCTTTTTTTTCTGGGAACTTTCCATGGGAGAATTAGCAGCTTGCTTGCTGTTTGCTTATCGTTTCTGTACATTACCAGACTCCTCTGAAGCACCCTGCAGTTACTGTGTTTGACAGAGGAACAGCTTCACTGACACCTGTACAACTTCGTTTTGCTTTCTCATTTTCTCTACAGTTGCTTTTTCTTTTGAGTAGGAATGGGAAATTGAGAACCTACAGATTCCTGTCTTGCAACAAGTGGAGACTGCATTTGTCCTGGAGATGAAGGAGCCCCTAGCTTGCTCCCTGCTTCTCTCCCTGCCAGTCCCCCGCTGCTGCCTGTGGATTCAGTTTTGTGAATTGTTTGTTGTTGTTTTTTAATACAGATAGCTTTTCCTTTCCTCAATTTAGGCGTGCTGCTGCTCTTGTAATTGCACTGATGGGATGATGGCTGTTTCTGTGTTTATCTCTCCCCCGTTATTTTTGCATATTCATGTTTTGCTTGTTAGTTATTTGAGGCCGCTCTACGCTAAGAGATGATTTCTTCATAATGATGGCTTTTTTTTTTAAGTTGATGTAGTTAATTTAAAAATACAGATGTGTGTTTCCAATCATTCCTTCTATCGTGTATTACTGTATGTTTGTGAAACGCTGTTGCTATGCTCTCCCAGTGCTGCTGGGTGCTGATGGCAAGAGCCGAGCAATGCCCATTCTGCCAGCTCCAGGGCCTCACTGGTCACTGCATGTTCAGCATCCCTTTGGCCTGAGTGGGACTGCCAGGCTTTAACCCTTCTACTAGAATTGTTTTTTTAACGATCTTAATCACCTTCAAATCACTAAAGATGTGCTTCAAACCTATGACCCTGTCCTAGACCAACTGTATGCTTCCTGTCTGGGGGGAGGGAGGACAAGCTGGAGTATTTTGATCTTGCTAATTAGTATCTAATGCCAATTTTTAGCTTAATAAGTTGTGGAGTGAGCAAGGAAAACTGATGCTTGGACTCAATCTAAAGCAGAAATAACTTGGATGAGGAAGGTGCTTCTATTTTCATAACTTCTCTCTTGTTGGGGTAGTATTTTATTTTAGGCACTGTTTTGTTCTGAGCTGAGCGATGCTATGTTTTTACTGCTGCATGGACAGATGGGGGAAGGAAAGGAGAAGAAATGGATGAGTCTTTAATTAGCGACAGAGAGCCAGAGCTTGCCTTTCCAGAGCGTTGGGGTTTTATATAGGATGGGGAGACTGAACAGCTTGATGGAACCAAAAGCCCTCTATCCACCGCCGGGGGTTTCTATGGTAACTGGCTCCCAAATCATATATACAAACAGAGCCAGTGGGAGGACCTCCTTCTAGCTGGTCTGCAGGAAACCCATCAGAAGAGGGGCGTTTTCAGGCTGTAAAAAGGCCTTGCAATGTAAATATTTTTCACTTTCTGGTGAGCGGTGTAAGTTTTGGGTTCACTGCTGAACATTGGCACAATTCTAAATCTGTTCCCGCATGTTGGCTGCTGCTGCTCCTGGTAGGTGTGAAAGCAATCACCATGAAGCTTGCAGAGGGCTGTGGGTGCACAGTGGGTTACCCGGCACATCATTCCACTCCTAAACATCTGGCTGCTGAACATAATTAATAACCTCGTTGCTGCCATGCAGGTAGGCTGTATCCTACATGGCTTTTGTGCCAAGCAAACTAAATTATACATTTGGATTTTTCCCTCCTCATTCTTCATAAAAAGCAGAAATTAGGAGGTTCCTCTCTAACCTCTGTACCTGGTGAATTAAAGGAAATTATCAACCTGATCAAATTAGCAGCATGAGAGCAGGCAAAGCGGCCGTGACTCGGCCTGAGTGCATCTGTCCATTCTCTCTACATGTCACTTCTACTGGTGGAAAAAATGAATGGATGATCAATTTAGCCTGCTGCCCTCCTTTTGAAATGTAGAGCAATTACTGTTATTTTTCACTCACCCGAAGTCAGGCACCGCTAATATAGGGAGCATTTCAAATCAGAGGTGGTTATTTCTTGTGGCCATCAGTTCCACAAGGATTCCTTCCTGTTTTGATTTGGATAAAGGGGAGATAGCAAGTGGTCTGTGTGCTAAATGATCTTTCCTCTTATGAGTGTCTTGGATGCTCAGCGAGTGGTAAGGTGCATGTTAGTATTTGTCAAGTGTAATTCCTGTGCTTTGCTAGGAGCTGGAAGGGATGATGCCTTTATTTGCATTGGACTTATGTAACGGGTACGTAGTGGAGAGATTGTACACAAAATTACTGTGTGAAAGTAGATAAGACCTACTACACCTGAGTGCACTACCTGTCCCATTATAGCTTTTAAATCTCCTCAGTGAAAATGACTTATTGTGCGTAAATTACAAGGCTAACAGAAATGTGCTCTAACCTGTGGAACGTGCAGCACATGTTAATTTTTGTTTGTTTTTCTATAATCAGGCATTTGCGGAAAGCTTTGTGTGATTTATTCTTTTCTTTTTAATGAATTGTTAAAAATGTTTGAAAAGGCATTAAATCTTCCTTTCTGCCATTAATCTGTAAAAGGGGAAGGGAATTTTAAATGGCCTCTTAGTATATTGCTTTATAAAACTGCTGATTCTAGCAGCACTGGAATAGGAACACATACTAATGTAAGAAACACTGAATGCAGTCAGAGCCTCCTGCATTTATGGAGAAAAAGACTAATAGCTCCATTTTAACAAGGCTCTTAACACTTTGGGCCATCAGCAGGCATTGAGTGAGTGAAATTGGGAGAGCTCCTGTGTGCTAAAAGCATTGAAGTTCACCATTTCGTACTCCAGTTGGAGCCTTCCTGCTTAGAATTGTGCTCTCTAGCCAACTCCAATTGCCATCTCCAAAACAAACCAAGCAGTGGGCTGGCATTTTAACTGAATGCACTAATGCTTCACTTCTGAAACAGCACCAGAGCGTGATAAATGCACATAAGTCCCAGATGGATACTTAGATTTGCAGAGGTGTTAGGGGAAGTTTCTGGATTTGTGTTAAGATTGAAAGCAATGCCTGTTTATATCATGTTTTATACTTGAGAAAAGAACATGCAGTGGAGGAAAACAGCAAACTTGGTACTAAGATACTTGCTTTGATTCAAGGAGTTGCACAGCAGAAATCAGAAGCAGTATGCTTACTTAGATTAGCTCCTCACGTTATTGAATTCTAGGAAGAAAGCCAGTCAGGGAAAGGGGAGACAGTATCCCAGCTAGCATGCAAACAAGGAGAAGTCTTGAAGATTGTACCTGTTCTAAACAACTCTTTGATACAGAAGCCTTTCTTGTTAGCAGTGATAAGATTATGTATGGGATTTGGAGCTTCTTTGAGCCCCTACCTTTCTTCTGTTGATTCTGGCATGTTGTAGCATCATATGTTCTCTGCTTATCATTTTGAGATGCATTGTTAGTAGCTGGGGTGCATAATTGATCTTCATCTCTAATTACTCTCCTCTCCACAGGTTCCTGGAAAAGGTCCAGATGGGAACTCATACAATCTCCACTTCGAAGGGATGGAAAGGCAATATGCATCTTTACCCAGGTACAGTGCTAAGCCTTGTACCACACACTCTCTGATTCACCCTCCCTCCAGCGGGTAGGGAAATCAGCCTAATCCCTGACTCTTGCGTGAGACATTTTATTGCAATTTCATCTTGTCCCCTTTTGCTGCTGATGTATTACCATCTTTATAACTGTCCTAATAATTTGAACTTTTAGTTTTAAAGAAGAAAGTCTCTCTCACTGAACATGTCAGCGAGAGCCATGATCCGCTTGTAGAGAACGTGACATTGAGGAAGCTGGCTGTGCAGTGATTACAACAGGTCACAGCAGAGCATAACTAACGGAGTTTATAGTGATGAAATCCATCTGGCAATGATTTCACTGCTGTGGAAAGTCTCCGCTGCAGCAACTACAGCTACTGAAGTCCCATGTTGCTGCAAAGTCCCACTGAGTAGCAGTCCTATTCAGTTGAGCATTTCTGTGCCTAACTGAACCCTGTGGAAGTAAGAACCAATCCTCTGAAGGCTTTTTCAATTTTTAATCCTTATCCAACTCAGTCAAGAGTAATTCTAGTCTGAAACCAGTGGGATATAACAAAAAGAAAGCATTTCATAGATTTCAGTCCTGTTTCTATGGGATTTCTAATAGCACAGCGTAAGATGTAGCAAGCTAGAAAGAAGAGTAAGAGAACACCAGAAGAGAATCACAGAATCACAGAATTGTAGGGGTTGGAAGGGACCTCCAGAGATCATCGAGTCCAACCCCCCTGCCAAAGCAGGTTCCCTACACCAGGTCGCACAGGTAGGCGTCCAGGCGGGTCTTGAATATCTCCAGAGAAGGAGACTCCACAACCCCCCTGGGCAGCCTGTTCCAGTGCTCCGTCACCCTCACCGTAAAGAAGTTCTTGCGCACATTCGTGCGGAACTTCCTATGCCCTAGCTTCATCCCATTTCCCCTTGTCCTGTCCCCATGCACTACTGAAAGGAGTCCAGCCTCACCACTATGGCCCCCACACCTCAGGTATTTAAAAACCTGGATCAAATCCCCTCTCGGCCTTCTTTTCTCAAGGCTAAACAGACCCAGTTCACTCAGTCATTCCTCATAGGGGAGATGCTCCAGGCTCTTCACCATCTTTGTAGCCCCCCGCTGGACTCTTTCCAAGAGATCCCTGTCTTTTTTGTAGCGGGGAGCCCAGAACTGGACACAGTACTCCAGTTGAAGCCTTACCAGGGCAGAGTGGAAGGGGAGGATCACCTCCTTTGACTTGCTGGCAACGTTCTTTTTTATACACCCCAGTATGCCATTGGCCCTTTTGGCCATGAGGGCACACTGCTGGCTCATGGCCAACCAGTCGTCCACCAGGAAGGTGGGAAGAAAGCTAGAAAACTAGAAAAAATTCTCCGGTAGAACCAAAGGGCTGGGAAGAACCTTTAAGAGATTGCACAGTCCAATTCTTGGACCTCCTAATAAGGTAATTTATAAAAACAAAGCAATAATATCTATTTATAAGCATGAAGAGATTCTTACTTGTGAAGTAGTGCTGACATTTAGGAAATCAATGAGTAGCCTCTTTTTCTTCTTTTTTTCTACACTGGCCTGTTCGCATTTGTAGGATTTACAGCAAAGGTTGACTGATAAATATGTAAAGCTGTGTTCAATTCAGCATGAGAATAAAAATAATATCCTACCTTTAGAAACCCATACATAGAGGCTTTTTTCAAAAAAGAAAAAAAAAAAGTATATATACATGTATATATATATAAAAGACGTTCTTAGGCATTTTTAATGTGTATGATTTCTAAACCAAAAATGTGTCTATAGTCTAGTTACTGCCTTCAAATGGTATTTGTCAGCCTTTGTTTTGGACCTTGCTCCTGTGCACTTACTGGCTTTTCTAGCACTTTTATGGCTGTGCATATTCTTACTGTCCTGGTTAAAGAGACACCTTCTTTTATGGTCCTTCAAAATTCGTGTCTCCTATCATGTTGTAGCAGTGATTTTTGCAGGTTAGTTATCTGCACTTTAATTATGTAGCCCCTTTTTTCAAAATCTACTTTAAACATGTTAGTTACTTCCTTTTGAATTACAAGAATGTAGTAGCAATTGGTGCCCAGTTTAACTCTCTACAGCAATTTTTCACATTCCTATATCATGTCTCCTTTTATTCGTCTTTCCTTCCAATGAATCAGCTTAATTTTTGCAGTCCTTAAAAATGGAAATTTCCCAGTGAAGTAACTTCCATCAGCCTGAACTCTTTTTGTATCACCAGTATTCCTTTTGAGCTAGAATGCCCAGTAGTGAGCACAGTACTGCAGATGCAGGCACACACTTGCTTTATGTAGCTGCAAAGTGTTCTGTGTATTCCATCTGTTCCAGTCCTTTTGCACCCTCGGTGTGTCTCCTGAGTGTACGGCTCACTGAGGCACCCTGCGTATTTTTAAGGTAAATCTGTCTGATCACGAATCTGAGTGTTCTTCCCGAAACTTCCATTCAAAGGAAACATGACTCTCTCAGCTCTTCCCAGCTCTTCTGACAGGTTTGAGCATTTAGCTGGCTGGGACTCACCATTTAGGAAGTCATCCAGACATTCAATAAGCTTTTGGAGATCAGTGTGGAAAGAATGTTGTTTCTCAGTGCCTAAGAAGATTATGCTGCAGTGAGATGGAGTGTACATCAGATGGGTTATGTGCGGTACCCAACCTGAAGGCTCACACTGTCACATGTAGGCATTGTCACTTTCATGTATCCAAGAGCATTTCCATCTGGACAGGAGCAGAGCTTTGGGATAGCCTGGCCTCGGATGTGGCTGCACATTGAGCAATTGGCTGCTGTGTTTTATGCTTACATTTTGTAAGTTTTGCAGTTTCACGTTACTGCAGTAATTAGGCCCTGACAGTCACAAATGACTGGATCACTACAGTGAAGTCTACATCCAGAAGAAGTGGATACAGTCTCATTGCCAGCCACTAATGGAAATGAGTGATTTCTTTTTTTCTCATGGCTGAATGCCCAGGAGTGTAGAGAAATCCAGGTAAAAGCCACCTATTTGCCAATCTATTCTCAGTGGAGCATCTTGAACACTACTGTAATGGACGGCATCAGAAGACAGAGAGGGAGATGGAAAAGGAAAGAAATAGGTGGGGCTACTGGGGTAGCATTTCCTCAAAAAATGCCATTTTTCTCCCCAGCATTCTCGTAGTTTGTGATTTTCTTGTCCTCCTTGTCTTGTCCTGTCCTCATCTTGGTCAAACCACCAAGCTGTATATGGTATGGAGGTGGTATATAATTGTCTATGAATTTATCCACTTAAGTCCAGCTTAATAAAAGATATTTAAGGAGGAATAGATGAGGGCTGTAGATGCTGGGAAACAGGTTTTTTATTGCAATACAGCATTGAGTCTGGGAGGCTCTGAGCTTTGCCTGCCTCTCTGGCATGGCCCAACACCAGGAAGGTAAGGAAAGTGCTGAGGCTGCTTCTGGTTTCACTGGAGAAGGGTGAGGAGGGAATCTGTGCTGTGTCAGGAGGAAGTGGGACCTGCACAGTGAAACTGTTCTGCTTACCTGAAGCCAGCAGAAGCCGCGCCAGCATGTGTACGGACGCAGACAAATCAAGGAAGAGAGCTTTGCTTTTCCTCCCCACTGAGCAGGCAAGAAGGATCATCTGCCAAATAGCTTTATGAACATGCGGTGCCTGGAGGCACCACCCCATTCAGTGCAAAGGCACATGAAGGGGAAGACTGTCAGCAGCATCTGCACATCTTTGCACTGGGTTGTAAAATCTCAGCGTTAAAGAGCATTGGTGCTTTGCCCTTTTGTATTTCTCTGGCTTTCTCTGAAGCTGTTAATTTAAGCCTAGGTATTATGGGCCAAATTCAGATGCTGTAAGTCTCTATTAACCGTATTTGAGGAATTCTGCTATGTTGCATGTGCATGCCTTCTCAGTATATGCCACAGCAGATCCAGTGCTCCAGTCTCACTGAGCTCAGTGACACCCTTTTCGCCTTTGAATGCAGGATCTGTTCCCGTGTAAGGCTACGTTTTTAATTAACAGCTGAAAACAGGAGGCAGCAGCCTTTGGAGGAAGGCTTTGTATGTGACAGGTTTAGTGAGCAGCCAGATGAGTTACCTAGTTCGGTTTCTAGCTAAAATAGTGCCAGTCTGTACACTTTGTTTGGAAATGTCTACAGAGGCAAACATCTGAATTGGATGATAAATGGCTGTGGCAGGAGAGTGGCAGGTCTTCAGCTCACACTGCATTGTGCTGTTCCATCTGTAGAAAAGAAGCAAAATGAGAAAGACAGAATGGAAGGCTTTGCAAGAGAGATACAGTTCTTTGCACTCGGTGCTTGCGTATTGCCCTGGGGCTAAGGCTAAGTAGTGCTGAATGGTTTTATTAAGCAACGTTAAATCCCCCCTGCTTAGGAGGAGAATAGCTTGATTCTTACACCCCTTAGCCTCTTCTTTTGGGAAGAGGAGCATGATGGGGGTGTGGAAGCCAGAAAAACATTAGTATTTCTTAAACTATTTTTAACGACAGTTTTCTTGGTGTAATCCACAATATTTTCCTGATAGAAGCGTGGAACAGATACTAAGCTGAAACTGCTCTATTTGTTCATAGTTTTATTTTTGAACTTGCTTGTATGAAAGTCTGTCTTGATGTAAATTACAAGCTTGCCAATGGCAGCCTTGTTCGGAAGAATCGTGTGTCTCCATACTTATTCTTTGCTGTGGTGATGGAAAAGCTGGCTGTGACCAAAAGCAGAGACTGTCAGACGCTGGGATGGGACGCTGATTCCAAAAGAAATCTAGTATTCCTGACTTTCTCTGGAATCCTCCTGTCACTGAAAAACATGCATTTTGTCAAGAAAAGGGGTGGGACTGCACTCAGAACATCACAAACTAATTACCAGGACAAAAAAATGAGTTCAGGCTGTGTGGATGAGTTCAGCTCTATTACTGTGGCTGGAAGGAGACCACTAAGCAAGCTAGCAATTGGCTTACAGGAACATGTACCTTGAATGTATCATCCACCTTAAAAATGGGAAGCCTGCAATTGTATTAAGGAAATGGTTTTTGCACTACAGTAACATCCACGTAGTCCTGTCATGCTGGAAGTTTCTCTTCACCTCAACCATGTAGCTTGCACTTCTTCACACAGTAGCTAGAAGAAGCACAACTGCTATTTCTAGGTTTGAAGCCAGAAAGGACAACTTTAAATGCCTTATCTGAGCCTTCTACGATCCTCTACCTTTCTGCTTCGGACTAAATTTTGAGTTTTATTTTGATCCATCACGTTACTTTTATGAATGTAATTAAATTAATTAAAATTTCCAGTAGTGGAGAATTTGTCACATTCTGCAGAGCATAATTATTTTGCTGTTTTAGAAATCAGTTTCTTTTTTTCCGAAGTCTGAAGTTGTTGGATTTCCTTTTCCAGATACTGTAAGTTTCTACTAGGTTCTAAGAGCCAAGCGGTCTGCAAAATCCCTCTGCTTTGGTGGCTGTACGCAGTGATCCTTTATGTTATCTTTTAACCTCCCTCTCAGTAAATTAAATAGTTGAACACTTAAGTCTTTCACTATAGGACATGAAAACAGCATTGACTCAGGAGACAGGAATCCCCATGCAGTCAAATTAGGAGATAGCCTCCAGAGTCAAGTCAAAAACATTTCCAACTGTTTGGATCAAAAGAAACATTTCTGTAACACCTATGTTGTGAAGAGATAAGGATCTTCAAAGAGAAGGAATGGATTACTAAGCAAGTTTCATTAGCTTTTTCTTGCAGTTGAGTGCTTTTGCCTTTATTTTACTGAGTTCATTTCAAAATGCACAATTTCTGTAATTTAATTGTATCTCAAAAAAAGTCATCCGAAAGTGACTTACCACAGATCACAAGAAAAAGTTAATTCTCTATTAAATAAATCATCATTCACCATTGTCTAGTAGAATCTGAAATTAATATACTGACATTACTTAAATATGTATAAAGTGTATTTGCCTAGTTAGCAAAAAGAAATCACAATTTTTAGTGCAGACTATAATTAGCTGCAAATCAACTTGTCAGAGCATTCCTAACCTATGGGAATTGACTAACCAAGGAGCACAGATGAAAAAGGAAGGCTTAAAATCAATAATTTAAATCAAGATTCCCTGCTTGTTGGATAAATCACAATTATGTTTTTCGCTTTAAATCCCTTTGATTTAACTAGGTCCACCCGTATTGCAAGAAGTCTGTCCTTCTCATTTTAGATATTTCATTTACTTTCTTCCTTGATATCAGAAAGAATGTTCCGTTATATTCACTCAGCAGTGCAGTCATCATTATAGCTGAGGGATGGGACGTTGTTGCTTTTTGTTGTGGACCCATCTGCAGTTACAGTGGTCACACAGTGGCATGGTGCTAGTCCATAACGCTGACAGTGCTGTCCTGCACTACTGCTGCTCTTCTGCCAAGTTATCTTCTAGGGACCTTCCTGGTGTACAGCAACTTCTTAATAACTGTCTCCTCTCAACCTTCCATTGTTCCACTCTCCAGCTGACTTCATTACATGGCTCTACTCGGCTCCTTTTTACCTTTTTATAGCCCAAAGTCGTGCTCTGTGATAGGCAGACGGGGACAATACTGATGCGGACTGCAGGAATGGCAGGTGACACTAGTGCTGCCTTCTAGCACTGTTAAAACTATAGGATCTTTCATCTTGTTCAACAGGGCACCTACAGTCATACTTTCATAAACACGGGTTGGTTTTTTTGTTTTTTTATTGTTGGTTTTGTGGGTTTTGTTTAGCTTTGCCAAAATAGGTATTTTTTTTGGTTTTTTTTTTTTTTAATATTCACCTGATAGAGCTGCAAAGCTAAGACAACTTGATAATTTGAAGTCTTTACAAAAATTAAATAGGATTATAATTAAGTAGGGAGCAAAAACAAATGACCCACCTAATTTCATCATCCTACTCCTATGAAACATAAATAATATTCAAACAGTATATTCTACAGTGCACTTGATTATTAACTTTCTCTTCTGTTTTAGTCATCTAAGTCATATCAGTAACTCAGGGATATTTTTTAAATATGATTTTTATCTTGACAGCTGTATTTTCCTTGAAAATGCAGCGAAGTCTTATCTGTCTGCATCTTCCAATGTAGTGATCTCGTTATGAATGAATTATGTGTATGGTTTTCATTGTTTTTTTAAGTCCTGGCAGATGAATTCAGAATCAGTTTTAAAGGAAATACTGGTCCTACTCAAGGACCTCCAAGATACCTTGCAATAAACCAGCCATGATGAAATGCAGGCAAAGAAAAAAAGAGATCATTCTTACATGCTAGAGCACAGGCTTGAGAACCAGGCTGCTTTGCTTATTAAAAGATTAGCTTAAATCCAATATCAAACAGTTTAAGATTTGCTTAACTAACTTTACTTAACTCTGCAAGGAAATAAAACTGATTGCTATAGAAACTGGCTGACATCTGTGAGAGGTCAGGAAAGTCATTGTATTTCAAGAAGAACAGCGGCCAAGTCTGAAATGGGACACCTCGTTTGTGATAAATGCACACAGCAGGAAGCTGGAAGTGCTCTGTTGCATCTTGCTATTACCTTTGTTTCAATTGCTTCACCACAGTGTGCTGTGGTACTAATAACACCTCTGTGTCATATATGATGTCTGAAGGCTTTTTTTTATGTGTGTGTGCTATCAAATGGTATTTGTCCTAAAACTTTTGGAGTTCATAAATAATCTGTGCATACCTTCTGCAGGGAGAGTCTCGGGATTAAAAACCAGTGCCGGTAGGGAAGTGTCCACTGTATGCTGTGGACATACCTCAAAAAATGCTATTGTGTCTGAAGCAACCTAAATTTATCCAAGACTTGGCTGAAAGGAAGAAAGAATACTGTAAACAGGATCAGACGTATAGATGTAAGTGGAATTTTAAAAGAAGGGGATGTAGTTGTTAAATATTAATACAGCTTTCTAATGAAGAAAGACATATCAGCTGAAACTAACTGGGTGTCTCCATCCCAGCCAAATTGAGTCTTTATGCTGAAAAGGTATACTTTAGAAAGCCAGAAAGGTCAAAGTTCGTGACATCAAATCATGGATTGTGGCTGGTAGGCCACCTCTGTAATTTTCATGGGAATAACTAAAGAAAATTGAGCAAAGAAAATGCCTGCAACAACTGGGACATAGCTTGAAAAGAACACTAAAAGCCAGATGTCCCAGAAGAATACTTCGGAATTGTAGGGGGAGGCAGACAGGGATGGGTTTTGTCAATTTTTCTAATAAGTCAGTCAACTCCTCGTAGCGAAGAGCCCGTTAATGCAATATGGAATAGTTTAGAAGTCAATTAATATTTTGAAACTAAACAACTAGCTTTTTTTTATTGCAAGAAGATATTAGCTGGAATAAATAAAAATACTTCAAAATGTCACATTTACAAAAAACATGGATCTGGCATGGATTTTAGTGTATAGGCAGGCATAAGGACTGCTCGCTAAAACTAAGAACTCCAAATACAGCTTAAAAATACAATAGTGGAGGAAAACGTTGCTTTTGAACAAAAGAGCTTGAATTAATGTTATAAAATGTAATGAAGTCATGGAGACATCGCCTCAGTAACAGAAAAGAAAGCTGTATTAGCTATGCTTCCAATGAGTAAAAGAAACAGCTGTTCAGAACAAAATTTTAATGAAAGAAATAAGTGTCAGTAGAAAATGGTTAGGTTGAGATGAAGGATCTGTGGAAAAAAAGATAACTGAATGCAAATTAAAAACAAGAAGATCAAATTAAAAAACAAAAGCATATGTCCCATAGAATTCATCAACAAAGTGATGTGCTGAGTGAAACCTGGGGAATAAAATGTGTGCTACAAAATGCAAATACATCCTCTGCATTGTCAGGATGGATATTGAAATTGCTCAGGAGAGCAGAGTGGGAAACTCAGCTGGCTGCTGTGTAGCTGTGGATATTTGGCATAAAAATGTTGCTGCTTGTGTTGAGCTGTAAGTCTGAACTGATCGAAAAGTTTGGGCTCGAGGATTCAGGTGAGGAAATAAGTTTTTGTAGGAAAGTTTTTTGTAAAATAAGATAAGGCAACTCCAGTATAGGCATTGCCTTTCTCCTGGTAAATAAGTGGCTGAAAAATGATTGCCAGTGGGCATGCTTCAGAAACAGTTAAGAGAGGAGAAATGTAGGAAGCTAACAGCACCGGGTATAAATGACTGAGGTAACTGAGGACATTGGGTGAGGATTTTTTGAGCAAGCGTCCTGCATTTCTCTGACAGCATTGTGCTTAGATGTCCTGCACGTTCCATCATAGCTCTGCAAGGCTCCTGTAAATGAACAGCAGTTGTGCGATGGCACCCGTCATTCAGAAGTGGTCTGCAGGTAGTTCTCCATAATCTAGCCTATACCTTTGTCTTCCTAAAATCTTTGCAAAGCAGGTTCAGCAAAAGCAGGTTAAAAAGAACAAGGAAGTTGCACTGTCATGATGACAAGATCTCAGTTTGTAATAGCAAGCCATTCAAAGCGAATCGCTTAAAAGTATTCCTATGTGTGCACTTCTGAAAGAGGATAGACAATAAAGTAGGAAAGTGAATTGTATGTGAACAGACTTAAATGAGTGCTGTAAGGTAATGATGGGCTATGAAATCTTAAGGACTGAAATACAGTTCTGTGTTCTTTTACAAACACATGGGGAGGGGACAGGGCTGTGAGCGCTCAGTGCCACCTTCAGAGAAATGAGAACCGTAGAGAAACTCAGGAATGGTGCCTTAAAGCAGTCCTGTGGCTGTTTGTGGTTGTTACCCTCTGTGAAAACCTGCCTTGAGAGGTGAGAGCTTTTATATAAACGGGTGATTAAAGGAAAGAGGTAACTAATTTGGGATGAAGAGAATCACTGAAGAAGTTAATAGTAAAAACAGTTGTTAGAGCAGCTGTTTAACACAGCGCATCCAACTGGCAGCCAAACTGCTTCCATTTCATGAGTAGGTGACATAGTTAATTTCTCGGCACAGAAGTCGATACACACATATCAAGAGAATATTCTAAATGCCATGGTTTTTTATCCACTTTCTTTGCTCATATATTCACCTAAGGCTGTTATTTTACTCTTCATCTATGGCACTTCAGAAAGTCGTGCTTCGGATATGTTGATCCATGTTGAGTAACACCTTATTCTGCAAGAAATGCTATAGAAACTAGTCTAAGCCTGATCCTGAACCATTGTAATCCATGGTTATGTTCCTCTCAATTTCAGTGGGCAGAAGCTTAGGCTGAAATGCAGTTCGTGTTAGAGCACATTCCATCATTTCTTTGCTGTCTGTGTTAGTTTGAGAGTAATTTGACAAGCTTTGGTGATATTTCTTATACCTAATTGGCATCTTTGCTTTTCCCCTGTGAACTCTGCACATCAATGTTAGTAGTCAAAACTTCTCCACATTTTGGAGATACTAGAAAAAGGAGCGTGTCTTTGCACGCTATTTTCTTCTCCACCATGTTGACTCTTAGCACAGATGTAAGCGAAGTAGGACTTAAAAAGAAATGTAATTCAAGGTCATTGGAGAATTGCAAGCATTCACATCAGTAGCAGTTATGGTCCATTAACTTTGTAAAGAGCCAACATAGAGCTGAAACTCTTGTTGTACCCTGTTAGAGAAAATTAATTCCTGCTGTCTTAAGAATCTTCACTCTCATCTCTAGGCTTGGAAGAGATTGTATTGTTCTAGCATTTAATAGTTATGTAAATTAGCACTAATTTTGTCACTCAGCACCTGTACAAAATTTTCTACTAGAACAGTTCTTTAAAATATGGCATAAACAAAGCACAAGATGCACTGGGATACTGCTCTTTCATGGAGGCTTATTTGGGAAAATCTGTATAAAGTACTTCAAGATGCTAGGGATGCGCCAGAAGTACAACAGCCAAACTTGGTAGGCGTGTGCTTGGTGTTGTATAGTAGGTAGGCCACTCTTATCCAAAAGGATTCATTTAAAGGTTAGAGCAGGTGGTGAGGTGGAGCCACGTAAACTGGAAGCTGTTCCTCAAGTCACCATCTTCTCTCTGTGTACAAAGTAATTGATATCTCAGGCACTTGTAACAGCTGAAAAAACAAAGCAGAACATGCAAACACATTGACTGTATAACATACATGGGAAGCAAAAGGAGGCAAGCATTAACTTTAATAGAAGGTGAATTATCTGCCATCTTTGTTCCACACCAGATGTAATTCAGCAAGGAGATTGGATCTGTGTGTTACTTAGCCTGAGACAGTGTGTTGGCAAATGGCAGCCAGTTCCAAGCAAGAAAGAAGAGAGGGCAGTAATGGTGTGAACAAAGCCCAGCCCAGGTTATCAAATAAAACCGAAGCACACGGGGGTGCTTGGATTTTGAGTGGCTGGAGCTTTTCTCCATTTAAAGCAGAAAAAGAGCCTTTGTTTTCCAGGTGAAAGAAAGTACTCTGAGAGCAGTCTGTTGTAGATCATGACAAAATCTGGCAAGCAAAACCAATCTCAGCAAGATTTCACAGTTGAAAATCCACATGAATGGCTTTTTGCTTGGATCTAGGTGTTAGTGTGCTGTTGTACATAGCCGTGTGCCACCAGGTTTTGGTCCCTCACTTAGCATTTGTATTATGAATCTTGAATCAGTCTGCAATGCCGTGCTTTAAAGAAAAGAAATATTTCTTTCCTGAGAACAGAGCAGCTTCAGCACAAAAAGAACACATTTTTAGAAGACCGTTTTTATTGTCATGTTTTTCCTTTCATTTTATTTTCTTAGGGAGGTCATAGCAGCGTGCTCTTGAACTGAAATCAGCCACCCAAAACAGTAGCTACGACAAAATGAATAGAAGAAAGGACATACTAACAGTCTTTCTTCCGAAGACCCGTAACAGCAAACATGCTTTACATTCAGCAATTACCGATTTCTGAAATGATCTAAAAGCTTTAAGGACAGTTCTCCCTACCTGCCTGACTCCATGCTGGGAGCCCTCCAGTTAGCTTTTTAGAGTTCTCTGGAGGCACTGGGGTTTCTCACGGACTGAGGCACTGGGCTGAATGTGAGCACGTTTTGGTAAGGAACCCCACGCAGCTCGGTGTGCCACACCCCTGCAGCACAGCATGGCAATGCCAGTGCTGAGAGCTGCGCTATGGTGACCGAGCAGCCGCCTCTGCAACACGGCACAGGGTGGCACGGCAGAGCGGCTGGGAACGAAAGTAGATTTCAGAAGGAAAAAGAAAAAAAAAAAAAAAAGCCAATTAAATTAGTCAGTTGAAATTGAGTTGGGGTTTACAACTTGGATTTTTAGGCCAGGATCCATCAGAGCACTTAAGCACCTGCTTTAATGTGAACACATTTTGCTTTTCAATAACAAGCATTTGCCTGGCTATCAGAGGCCTCCAGGAAACCTGGACTTAAATGCGTATTGTGAAGCAGGGGAAGGATGGGAGACAGTCAGGGATACTTAAATAAATTTTGTTTTTTCTCTCCCTGACTTTTCTGTGGTTTAAATAATGCCTCCCTAATGTTACCTTAATGTGCTGGCTTACACATGTACATAATATCAAAAAAAGGTCATTTAATGAGTAATTTGACTTTTTCTCTGAAGGGACTGGTTACTGATTTTAACTTGGAATCTCTTTAGTATTGCTGAAGGGAATAACAACCTTAATGTCATTTTAGTTTGATTTCTTTGTGTGAATGGCTGACAGCTCTCCCTTCTCTCCCATCACCAAACATCTAAAGAGAGCTCTGTTACTGAGAGATTACTGCGCTAGTCCTTGGTCCTGCAGAGATTTCATCAGAAGCATTTCGTTCTTAGCAGACAATGGACTGCCCGTTATTGCACTTCTTTGTACACAGTCTAAAAATATAAATGGAAATTATAATTACATCTGTAATGCTGGGTCCCAGCTGAAATCACTTTAATCCCAACCTGGGGGAAAAAGATCAATACAAAACCCTTAACCCTGGTCTTCCTCCTTAGACATTTCATCTTCAGTTGTACTAGTAGTACATTCCACAAGTTGTTTCAGTTTGTCAAGGAACTGTAGCATACAGAGGCCATTTTGCTTCCATTGAAAGGTACCGCTGCTTTCTGCTTTTCTGACTTAAAAGCTAGAACGTCCGTCTTGAGCATTGCATTATATTATAGCTGTTTCATATGGTACAAAACTCCTCCCCTTTACTTTTTGATCATTTAAAAAGGGGGACCTTTTAAAGGCTGCAAAGTTCTTTTAAAGAAAATTCCATTTTACTGGAATTCAGATTTCACATGTGTTTATGAAAGAGGAACCCAAGTCAGTGTTGTGGGTTTAATGCTGAGGTTTGGAAAAGACATCATTCTCAGCTCACCACAGGATCCTCTCCTACATTGTGCTTTTTGGCCGTGGGATTCAAGTAGAGGTATGTCAAGGTTAAATAATAAATTTGTTGTTGTTTTTTCATACTACTATCTGTGAGTACCTACCTGCCATGAAGTGCTTTGTGCTTCTGAATCGTGCACCTTTCTGCAAACCTGCATTAAACACCTATAGTTGTGTGAGTGAGTTTTGGGGAGGAGAGACCGCTGGTCTGCTTCAAGGCCTGCACAAGCTATTAATTGTCCACTGACTGGAGCTTTGTCCAAAGCACCTGGTTCTGGTAACACCTGCAGGGTGCTGTAGTGGAGGGCACGCTGCTACCATGCCCCAGCTATCAGGTTACTAATCGTAGATGTTACATCCATGTACATGGTGGGCTATTCCTCTAGCAGAATGCCTTGTTTCTTAGTAATTGCATATAATTACGTCTCTCCAGATCACGAGCACTCAGAGAGCGGGAAATAAAATAATTGTGTTGGCCTTTCTTTTATCTGGATACTTAAAAGAGAGAATCTGAAAGGAATGTTTCCATGGGGAGTGAGGTATTTCAACAACCCGCGTCCCGCACTCAGCTATTCCTTTGCTATCTAGGGCTTTCAGACCTTAACTTCCTGACTTCATTCCAGGATACAGATGTCTCATTCTCTCCCTGCCCTCTCCCCCCCCTTCAGATACCATTTTCCTACACAAGAGCCTAATCCAGAGCTCACTGAAATGCTACCATTGACATCCAGAGGCTTCGGCTGAGCCTGGATGAGGCTGGGGCACCAAGTTGCATGCAGCATTGTGTTATCCCTTCTTCTGTCTGCTATCTGGGCAGGGCACAGATTGCTTTCCACCTTTCCTTCCTGCTGCAAAGTGCACTGATGTTTTTTTTATGAACATGCCACTTCAAATCTATCACATCACACAATCTGAAAATAGTTAGAATTATATTGTAGTAGTGACCTTTATTGTTCATTAGTGAATCAGCAGCCTAGCTTACTGTGGCTTTAAATGAGCTATATAAATTGGTTGTTATTTTCGATGATGATTCCCTTGATTTGAACATACCCGAGCAAAGATAATTGTTTGATTGATTCATTATGTAAAAGATTTGTTTCAAGTTAGAGGGTATTTTTATTTAATTTAAAAGAAATTTCCAGGCAAATTGAGACACGCTGTCTTTAGGCATGTCTGGAATCTTTGCCAGGTTCTTACCGGGCTCAAATAGAGAGGTTCCATTCTCTTTTACTCTCTGATGCCCCACGGTAGCTTTGCTGGGTGAGCAGGGAGGGGTGCTTGGGAGTGTCTCTCTGGATGTGGGGGGGTCATCATCAACTGAATTGAAGCTGATGATGGTATCGTGACTTGCACATAGGCCTTTACTGCATGTGGTTGTTTTTTGCCACATTTAAAGGAAACCAAAGCTAACACATAGTGGTGCTTTTCAAAGCCTCTCTTTATCACAGCAGTGACTCGCTCCCATCCTTCAATGGCTGTGCTCTCACTTTTGTGAGGTATCACTAATTCCCAGCTATTGGAATCGGGTTTCCCCGATGCTCGGAGAGGTGGTGTTGCAGTGCATGTTTAAAGCCTGCTTTTCTGTCCTCTGCAGTGTGCTCCCTCTTCCAGCTTCATCATCCTGATGTCTTCTGTCCTAGGTACATGACTAAGCTGATAGAATTGTTGCCAGAGGCTGTGGTTGCTCTCTCTAGGAGGTTGCTGTGCTCCAAGAACTTTACTGTTGCAAATCTTATTTTGTCATCTGGCATGCAGTATGGTTTGCAGATGGCACAGAAGAAATTTGTTTAGAAGTTGCTTATCTCCTCTATTACAAGTGTTGGGGGCTACATAAATCTGGTATATTGAGGATTGCATCAGTTTGCAAAGAGCAAAGGATGCTGCACCCAGGAACCATGCAAATAAGTCCTGCTGAGTGCGTGATGCTGCCTCAGATGGGAGCACATGGAAAAAATCACATAAGTCTGCTGATGTCCTGTTATCTTCCCTCTTTGATAGCATTGCCAGGGCTTTTACTGCTGGAGAGGAAAGAAAAGAAGAGTTGCCAGGCCAGGAGCGTAGGACACAGCTCGTATTCTTGGATGGGAGAGCGTGCAGAAGGAACTACAGGGAAGGAAGGGGAAGGGAGCAGTTACAGAGATGTATGTGGTAGCAGTGCCATGCGTGCATCTCATCCACAAACAGCTACCCTACAGGGCGTGCTGATGGGCTGGTTGGGGAACCAAGGAGACTCACGGCTGAGTCTCACCTGTTTCTTCTACCAGGATCTGATGTGCCAACCCCTCCTAATCTGAACAAGTCAACAGCTCAGCCCAGGCTGCAATCTCAGAGAATGGTGAGGGCTTTGTAAATAGAGGAAACAATTGAATGATAAGTTCACACTTCAGCACGCTGCTTAACAACCTGATAACAGTTAATTACATACAGTATTTTTAAATGCAGCAACAGGCAGATAACTCATGCAGAGATGGAGACACTGGGCTTTACCACTGAAGGTTAACCTCTTACTGCCCACGTCCCTAAAGAGGCCTGCAGCCTGCAGCTCCCACTTCTCACCAGCTTTGAACATTCACTGACCAGCAGTGACTCAGGGACATCTCCCGGGCTTTTCCTCAGCAACAGGTGAGTGCAGAGCTGGAGCAAGCTGCTCTTAGCCCACAGCACTTGCAGAGCCCCTCTTTGAGCAACCTTGTCCTGGTGGGCAAGGAGTGCAGGGTGGTAAAACATGGGACGTCTCCACCACAGCAGCAGGTAGCGTGTGTCCAGTCAGCAGTTGCTGTGCTGGCTGCAGCTGTGCTGATGTTAGTGTAACAGTAGAAGCTCTTAAGGAAGAAGCCAGCATAAACACAGCTGGAAGGGGCTGCAGTCACAGGGCGCTCGTGGCCGTCTGCGTGTCTCAGCAGCTGCAGGCAGTGCTACTGCTCTCTGGGCACCGGGTGGGACGTTTCCGTCTCTCCTGGCCATGTGGGATTCGGAGGTTTGACCCTTGTTATTTAAAGCTCAACTTCAGGACGTCTGCTGTCAGAGCGCCTGCAAAGTTTGTGACTTAATGCAAGTCTAATTAACTGATTTGCCTATCCAAACCTGGAGATTTACACACTTTGGTAGAGGCAGCTGTAAAGTTCTAACTTCAGCTGTTTATCATGCCCTGAGCCTTTAAATCTCAATTATTAAAGGTGGTGTTTAATGGCTGGCTGGAAAAGGGGTGGTTACCGGAGTGTTAATGGAGTGCTGCAAGCCAGGAAATCTATAATCTAATGCCTATATAGAAATGAATGGCTCTAACAAAAGGGAATATAAAGGAAGGGGGTTGGGGAGGCTGTATTTACAGGCTGCTTGCGCTGTTTAGGAGCAAATCAATAAGTGAGCGGTAGGGGAACAATGGGGATTGAAATACTGCCTGAAGAAACCAATAAGAGCTGCTTGTTTTTGAGGTCCCCCTTTCCCCCCGAAAGCAGATCTTTCTTCTTGGATGTTGAGCTTTGCTTTACTGCAAAGCAGAAAGAAGGGAATGGCGTATCCTAGCGAGTTTCAACAGAACGTCTGCACCTAGAAACAAAATGAAACAGAGGGAAAAATAACCGGCTACAGTCAGTTTCAAAATTCACTTCCTTTTTTTATTGAAGCATGATTTTACTACCCAGTTTGTGCCATCAGAGGCAGAATTGACAGCCATGCTTCATCATGGCAATGGGAGAAAATGCTGCAAGGAATGCTTTAATTTAAATGAGAGATGCTTTAAAAAAAGGAAAGAGCCTGAACGCTTGGTAATAACGTTAATAACCAGTTCTTACGGGTTTTTACTAGCCCACTAAAGATCAGGCAGCATGTTAAGATCCCAGCAGCTGAGTAGTAAAGCCCCAGACCAAGGTTGTTATTACTTAGGAAGATTCTTTTAATGACTTTTGTTATTTATTTGAAAATCATTTTAACGGTACAGCTGAATGATCACCATGCTTTGAAATTCATTCCAAGTGAAAAATGAGAACAGGATAGAATTTGGTTTTATCTGTCTTTGAATGCATTTTACAAAATGTCCTAGGTAGCAGCCATCAGCAACAGGATGGGCTGACAGAGGAGGCTTCCTTGTGGACGGGCTCTCCTGGACCTTTAATTTTTACCCTGATAGCCTCCAAAAAAGCAGAGCTCTGCAAAAGAGCTTAGGGCAAGGTGGAGACGTCTAGGTTGTGTTTGGGCTCTGTGCTTGGCTAGTAGAGGGGTCTCACCTCTCAGTGCATAGCTCCTTTCCCATTGGTGGTCTGCTTTTTTGGGACAGTAGCTCTTCTTGTGGCTCTTCTCATGGCAGAGTTAGCAGGTCCCCACATCCATTGGAGCTAGTGTACAGTAACGTAGCATAAATATACCATAAGAGAGACTTCATTTGAGCATCTCACCCTGGTGATGGCAGTTCTGCACCTGTTTGGTGCTTCTTTGTATTAGTTTGTCTGCACCAAAATTCAGAACATCTGAGAAACCTAAAGCATTTGCTTCTCTTTCTGGCTTAAAATACGTACGCCCTTTAAAAAGCTTTCTCCCCTCCACTACACCTTGGTCTGCATCATCTCAGAAATCCAGCACCGGAGACCAAAGGCCAAGAACTATTTTAGTTTGTAGCAAGAACTTTCAGCCTCTGCTGATCTGCAAAACAGTAGACTTAAGAGACCAAAATCTCATCCAGGTCTCTCCCTAACAGAGCGTGGGGGTTCCTGAGCAACAAGCATGACTGCTTAGCATTGAGAGTAGGTTACCAATGCCAAGAGGTTAATGACTAGCACAGTATTATGTTGTGTTGAATAATGAGTAACATATGAAATGAGACATGCTGTAATGACTTGCTACTTAAAGTACCAATCTCCTAAACATCCCCTTAAGCTTGAAGAGGTCACAGAATAGCGATGTCTTGCTCAATAGGTGCTGCTTTATTTTATGCCTCCCGATAGAAGAGATGTGCCATGCCTGAGAGCATACAAACAAAACAAGTGGTGCATTGAGTAGGAAGGATTATTGGACTGTTTGTTTTGAATGCTTATTGGGCATTTATAGAGCACCAGCTAGAGTATTTGGGTTTTGTTGCTGCTGATTTGAGTTCTTTAATCCTGATTATCACGGTTCCCATATTTGTAGGTTGGATTTAGGGAAGGAAAGAAAGGAGAGCTTTGCCTGCAGGACGGGATTCTCAAAAGCTGGTCAGATCTTCTGTGGAAAATAAACTAACGCTGGAGCAAAGGAGCAACATGGCTTTGTTAGTGACAGGAGGGGATTTAATTAAATGGCATTCTAAACTGTGATGTTAACCAATCTGTGGCATAGTCTGTTCCCTTCGGTTATTCAGAACAGTTAGTTTGCTTGTGTGCAAAACAAACTATTGATGCTGCCATAAGAAACCTAAGTAATCTTACAGCGAAGTACAAAACCTGTAGACGACCGTTTCCCTATTTTACAGTTGTTTCTGCAGTATACTCATCTGTACGGAAAGCTGGCATCTGACTAAGCTTTGTGCTTGGTCCTGAGTATAAAGAGTGGAATATCTGTATAGCTCCAGTTCCCAGTAACTGCCCAGGGAGCTGCTGGGTCCAGCACCTCTTAGAATCTTGGCCTCTGCACGTAAAAAAAGAAGTCTGTTATCCAGTCACTTCAGGGCTAGACTTCAAGTGGAGTAATACAAACATGTCTGTACACTTGCATTCCAGGACTGTGGTGCTTTTGCTGCTTGTTTCTAAATATTCAAAGCCACAGTACTGTAGAGAGATATGAGCTGTGCACGTAAGTTCTTATGTTCCAGCCAGTCAATACCACTGTTAAACTTGGCAAAATCTCTGCAGACAAGGATAGAGCATCAGGCTGGCATTGCATCTGAAATGTGCTTTTACTTGAATTTCAAACGAACTTATATGGATCTTTTCTTCTCCAAATCCAAAACAAATACAATTTCTCTAAAAAGGAGAGAATTTTCTGCTTGTTTTTCTCCCAGTAATGCGGGTCGTGAAATGATCATTATTTTTATGGGACTGCAAAGCCTATAGAAGTCAAAGCTATGTAACATACATTGCAGAGCGTTCTGCTAATCCTGTCCAACCGCAGTCGTGCCTGGCCCGGGGATGGGGGTCTGGTAACTGGAAACTCTACACTGAAGGAATTCCAAACACAGTCCTCAAACTAAAAACAGCTCTCTCTGCATGGCATGTGCTACATGAGAGCCAGGGATTGTATTCGTTTATGTTATCTGATTTTTTAGCCTTGCGTTGTTGATAAAAGAACAGGAGAAGAAAGCACCTCCACCAGCTCAGCCCATAAATAATCTGTGTGTGGTGTGTTTGAGGTTAGCATGGCAGTGCTAGGCATCTGCCTTCTACTGAGAGGAGCAAGCCGCTCTCTCAGACAGCAGCCACAGAGCATTTCCTTCTGCTGCGGATTCTTCCCAGTGCTAAGATACCAAATTTGATTTCCTGTGGCTTTTTAAATGCAAAATCCATCATTGGCTATGGGAAATATTGGTCTGAAGCAACAAAGAATATTAGTTATAGGAGTATATCGCCTATTAAGATGTAGAGAGAGACTTCACTGAAGCTCAGAATCATGCAGTGATTTTTTTGCAACCTGCAGTGATTCTTTGTATTTTTATTAGTTATATGCACACTGAATATTAAGCAACAGGACTTTTCAGTGCCACAAACAGCACTGCAGCATCTTTAATGCTGTATGTGGAGAGAGGGGGGGACTGCATGGTCTTTCCAGCCGGTTGTTTAATAGCATACATTGAGAGGAGCTTTATAAAGACACAGTAATGCATTTGATACTGTAAGATTGTTTGCCTGCATAATTTACTTCTTACATCTACTCCTTTTTTCTTTAAAAGTAGACCCTCCTGGCTGAGAACAAACAGCGTGCAATCATGATGCATACAATAGAGTTCTTCAGTGGGAATCTGGACACAGATAGGACTTTGCTGCTTTCTGCTGTTCTTTAATCACAGCCTGAGCTGCGAAGCCATCACCTAGAGTCTCTGTATGTCTTGCTTAGACATGAAAGAGACTGCAGCCAAATGTTGGCTTTCCGTTTGCCACTCAGTCTGTGGCTCTCTTTGAAGTTTATTTCGAGAAGTACTCCCTGACAAAGTAAGAAGGCAGTTTTTCATGTGAGATTATATCCCTTGCAAAATATTCCTTCAGCAGCTAGACGGAGGCAGTGATGTAAGAAGGGAGCATTCCCTTCCTTGCTTTTTACCAGGTACTAAGAGTGTGACCTCTGTGATTCTCCCTATAGAACAGAGGCAAGAAAAACTCTTTTGTCATGATGAAATCCAAACCCCCGACATGATGGGGCACAGCATGAACAGCCAGATTGTCTTTTTGCTTTCCTTTGCTTTGAGATAACCCAAGCATGTGTCTTTGTGGCTTATGTTAAAGGTGACCTGCAAATGGGGGTTAACACTGAAACATGGTAAACTTGAAATGAAATGTGCTTTTTTTTTTTTTTTCTTGTTGTTTTTTTTTTTTTTTAACATTAGGTATTTGGGCCAGTCTACCCTGTGAGACTCTTGGCAGCTGAAGTATTACTGAAATGGGTTCTTCAAAAAAAAAAGGAGCTGCAGAAAGCAAAAGCTGTTTTAGTTGTTTTTTTGAAACCTACAGATACCTATTTGACTTCAATGACTAAATAATATTTTGAGTAAAAGAAGCCCCTCTTATGTATTCTGAATCCTTTCGTTCTGTTTTAAATAATCCCAGAGGCTCTCAAAAATTCTGCAGCAAAGCCAGAATATATTAGATCTTACGTGCTTTGTGCTTGGAAGGTAAATAAAGCGGAAACAGGAAAACAAACTATTTCAGACATTACTTGTCATAGAGAAAATAACAATGAGTACTGTTAATTGAACATCATCACAGACTACCTGAGTTACTTGGACAAAGCTGCTTTGTGCTCTTAATGCTCAAAATGGATCACAGCTCTTACCTGGTCAAGTATGTGGAAGATAAACCAACAGGGCTACTAACCAGCACATGAAATGATACGGCCAAATGTGTTTGCAGCTACCTGTTTGTGTGATCTGTGCTTCTGTTTCACAAGGTGAGATTTCACTTCCTTGTGACAAAATGAACGCTGTAAGGGGCACCTTGACCATGACATAGGGAATGTATTTCCCACTAGTTTTGCTCCTCTTGAAGTTTGCGCTTCTGCCTGCTTGCCTTCCTCTGCTTCCTCTGCCTAGCTTCTGCTCTTAGCTTGATTCACACAGTTGAAGCACCTTCCGTTGAAGGGCAGCAGAACTGAACTATCAGCAAAAACGCTTTTAGAGCCTTGAGATCGGCTTCTTCCCAGGTCGTTGTGTCAGCTTCCCTGCCTTCTGCCTGCCATTAATTTCACTGGATCCACAGGTCAAACAACTGGCCAAAAATCTGGAAAACAGCTGATGGTCAGAGCATCTCCTACTCAGCACGCCCTGTCAGAGGGCACACTCCAGGCCTGGTCCTTTTGAGTGGCCGGACCTGCTTGACCCAATTTGTGGATTTTTGATCACTCCCCTGGGTCACTGATTTTCTACTTGAGGTTATTGGTTTGACCCCCAAACTGTGGGTCACTTGGGAGGTGTGATGTGGCCCTGTGAACTGTGAACTCATCAGGAGCCTACAAAAACAGCAACGAAGGGAAGAGGAATTTCATTAAGGTTTCCTCGGAGGTGGCGGTGTCTGCCAAAAGGAAAGGCAGGGGTTGTTTTGGTTCTTGAGGAAGCAAGCATAGCATCTACAAGGGGCTGCCAAGAAGAAAGTGTTTTGTTTGGTTGTTACGGCAATTTCTTTAAAGGCAAACAACAGCATATACTTTTACACCATGAGCTACCAAGCAAAAATGGTGTTGGTTCAGAAGGGCTCTGCTTGTTCTGCTTAGAACTGCTCCCAGTCTCCCAGGCTTACTCCTAACGGTGACAGCATTGCTATAGCAAGGCTTTGGCATTTGTACATGTTTCTTCTTCCTCAAGAAGATTGATGGCTAATTTGAAGCACTCGGGGAGGGAAGGGCTGTTCTTTCCTATATCTGAAGACATGTCAGGTGGAGGTTCACATCAGAGACTCCCCAAGCTGGTGCTTTGTGCTGTGAGCAGCTCCCTAAGAGCAGACTGCAGCAAGCATGGCTGGTAGGTGGGGAAGAATGGATTCTTAGGAAATAAACCTGTTTCAACATGCTGTGCTGGTCATAAAGGGGAAGAAAAGCACCATCTTTTGTAGCACATGCACTTGCATGCCCAACACCCACTTGAGCCACTGGGGAAATGAGCTGCTGAGGGTGGGACAGTCACAAGGATATCCTTCATGAAATTTCCCCTGGTCATGCTATGGGCTTTGGGGCAGAATTACCAGAGTTCCCCAAGCTTTTGCTCACAAGATAGTTCCAGTAATCACTGGTTAGATTACTGATAATGTTATTGTCAAGGCTGTCAAAAAAAAAAATGTTGCAAACCACCTTCTAGAGCTGTCCATGCCAAGTGGATTCAAGACTTGTCTCTCAGCACAAGACCTCCTCCAGGTGCTATCCCAAATTCAGGGGAGTACACACAAAAATGACAGCAGATCTGGGTGTTTCAGGGGAGAGAGACTGGTCCGAAGGAGAACAGCTTACATATTTCTGTATTTTCAAGAAAGATTATGTCCTTCGTGTGCGGTCCTCTGCGGTCTACCTATACAACAAAGGGTGGTATAAGTGTAAGTAAACAAATGGTGGATTTTCTTTTATAGCATAGCACTGAAGACCCAATGGCATGAGATCAAGCTGCTGGATACATGCTTCATGTCTCTGGCACGCTGGTACATCTTTGCTGCACAATCCTAGGTCAGTGCTGCCCAAATGTGCTACCCTGTGCACTTTCTTCCGGAACTGGCCTGCCTGAGTCTTCCTGGCAGTGGCTCTATTGGGAGCTTAGCAGCCTGGCTGGATGGCAAAGCACATCCTGCTCTGCTGCCCCATCCAGGCCTGCCTTGTGAGCTGAGGATGAGCTGTGCTGGAGGCTCAGGAGATGCTGTGGTGCAGCCCTGTTCTCCACAGTCATTTTGGTACCAACTAATCTTGATTTTGTTATTTTAGAGTAATTCAGTGTAGTAGTTAGATCTCTGTCCAAAAGCTGCCTGGCTCCTTGGTGAATTGTAGGTCAAGTTCCAGGTTCAGTCCCTTCTTAATGTGATCCACAAGAGTTTGGTTGATTACAGCTGCTGATGAGAACATCTTTTCAAATCTAATAAACAGGATCTTGAGCATTACCCTTAATTAAAAGGTGATGGCTGTAGGTTTGACATTTGTTCCTCTTGGTTTGCTGCTTGACACAAAGCAGTTCTGAACATTGCAGAAGCCTTTTTTGATTGGAAGCGGATTTTTATGCACAGAAGAATTAACAGCTGAGCGTGATGGGACTGACTAGCAAACAAGCCTTCATATGGAAACACGTGGAGCAAATCTTTGGCCTGCTGTAGAAATTAGGCTTTGTTGCAAGGCGTAGTTGTGTGAGCAGAGATAGCAGTTGTCTCAACACATGCGGCTAAGAGCCCTTTTAGTATCTCAGAGGGTGGCTTCAGGCCCTTCAGCACTTTGTCTGGACTGTCTCACAAGGAGAGAGAAGGGAAAAAAAAAGCCAGGAGTGCCTGTCTTTTATAACATTCTGTTTTTAAAGCAAAAAGTCTCTGGGGAGCATGGGGTCCTAAAAGTCCAAGGCCTGGAATTCTTCCTTTTGCTCTTTCCATTTTAAACAGGAAACATTTGCACTAAGTTATTCCACGGAGAGAATTGTAGGTTCATTTCAAGGCAGATAATGTTTGTTCATTGCCTATGTCCATGATTTACCCCATGGGCTTAAACGAGTGCAGCAGAAAACCACATGTTTTGTTTTACTTCATGCAAAACAAGTTCCAGTGGAGTCTGGAAGCCCAGATTAAGTAGGGGAGGCAAGCTTGTAAAATCTTTGTGTGAACAAAAGAGAGGCATTGACGAATTGTGAGCACCTGATCTGCTGTACCAGAATGATGACTTTTTAAATAAATCTATGGAAAGACTGTTTAAACAGTTCATGAGTTTAGTCCCAAACCCACAGAGCAGGTGTAATTGATTTATACTTTTGGCCCCTGTTTTGGGTCAAAACCCTGCCGTCTTCCTTCAGCTCACACTCGGAGAGGGGCTTCCTGTGCAGTCAATAGGAGATTTTGCCAAAGTGCAAAGGCATTTGCAATCAGACTGGCAAAACCTCCTAATTGAGTTGAACTTTTGTGGGTGCCCTGGTTGACATGTCTGTGAGAACAATTATTTTTGCCATTTCAAAAGTATCACAAGTTAAGCTGTACTAGGAAAAGATATTAGTCCTTCATTAGTGCAAATCATGGAATTAAGATGCAAAAAGCTACAGAGAGGGCTCTGTGGCACATCCTCGGGGATGTCATGTTCACATGTTGCTTTCCACATGAACTGGAGCTTGTCAGATCCATACTGATGCAGATGAGTTACAGACAGGTTACAGAGCTGTTGTAATATCAGGCCTTCCAGATTACAAGTGTTTTTTTTAAACCTCATTGGCAGCTCGCCCGTTAAACACAGGTATTATAACCTGACATCCCTAGTGCTTCTTCCAGGAGTTCCAGTTTTTCCAACTGTGGCGTTTGGAAAGCTTTACGGTCTGACATGTTAGAAGAAAAAATAGTGGGAAATGGCTTGGAAACCGTGAATATTTGTGCATGTAAAGCTTATGGGATTTGCAGACTTGCAGACCTAACTCATCTGTTTATCCTCAGGCCAGATAAGATTCAGTCAAACATGCATTGTTTAAAGGAGCTTTGTTTCCATTATGGCAAATGCATCACAGGAGGCTGACTTTGGGAACTGAAGGGCTCCAGTGCTCCCCCATTGTAAAAGGGCTGTGATGTGTGCTGGACCCTTCTTCCAGCGTCCTGAGTGTTGCAGACTTTTGTAGCTTGCAGGTGGGAGGCTTGGTATCCTTCAGAAGTTCTTTTGACTCATTTGGACCTGTCATGCTTGAGGTGGCATTTCCTTTCCCAAAGTAAACATAGACTCTGAGTACAATAACATGTCACTGAGCTAGTAAAATGCTTTTAATGGGCTTTATGCTTTTCCTCTTCAGACGTGGACCTGCAGAGCCACTAGAATATTTAACAGGGCCGCGAGTGATCTACAAAGAGAGAGATCTTCCCTACTTCCAAGGAGGAGGACAGCCTGTTGTCCACCCATCTATGGGGAACTACATCCATGTGCCAGACACAAGAGTGGCAGAATTGAGGTACCCTCAGTACTACCCAGCCCAGTCCGTCCCAAACCAGCATAAAGGACCCTTCCGCCAGGACGTGCCACCTTCTCCTCCTCAGCCCCACCGTGCACCAGCTTATAGTGAGATTGTCCGACACCGCGGGACCAGTCCAGACCAGTACCAGTACAGGCAACAGGATCCCAGGCAGAAGAACCCCATGACTGCAGCTGTATAGCCACACACTGGACTTGCCAGCACAGCCCAGGAGGAATCCTGTTGGACATCAACCTTTTAGAGTTGTTCCCAAGCGTGGCTGCCTCTGCCTGTAAGAGTGGCACAAGACCTGGAGTCATTTGTACTGAGCTGGGCTCAGCATAGGTGCTTTCTAACAGGTGAACTAAAGCCATGGGCGGTACGATGTGTTTTGAGTATGTGAGGTACCAGACAGTTGAGTATTTTTTAATTCCTTTTTAAAAATAGAAAGTGGCTGCTGGAAATAAAGCGCAACACGTATTACACCTCAGGGCTATTTACCGAATCCGGTTACACCAATACAGTACATAGCTGTCTGTCCAATGGCAGCAGTGTCACCAGTTTACTACAGAGCGCTGCTGCAGAGCCTCTCAGTGAGAACACAGCAAGCAGTGCAGACTCCTCACGGAGCTGGGAATCTTGTGGGATCAGCTGACGGGGACCTCACAGAGTCAGCAGCCATGTTCCAGTCACGTTCAGACCAGCAGCACTGTGTGCTAAGGATTCTGCAGTTCCAGATTTGTAACCTCACATTTGTCTTCCTCTTTCTGTTTGGTAGTGGCAGCATTTATCTTGCAGCCTTACCTATTTTTTTTCAGTCTGCCTAGCAGGATTCTCTCCTCTCATTGCACATGCTGCATTTGGTGTAAGGCAAAAAACTTTATCCACCGCATGTAGGCGGGCTCACAGAGGATAAGACAGCCATCCAAGAGGTGTGTGTCTAGCAGTGTGTGTCTAGCAGTGTGTGCGTGTTTGAGCATGAAATGTGAGCATTTCGTAGTCATACAGTATGTACTCTTTAAAGGTAAACTCCAGAAATCAGATCCTCAGCTGCTGTCAGTGTTGCTCCTGGGGTTTCATTGGAACTGGCCTGCGAGGTATGGCTGCAGAGGTGACTGTGGGCATGGAGTCCATGACTCAAAATCTGTTAAGTTACTGTACCAGGTGCTGCTTTGGATCGGGCAGGGCAGCCTAGCTCCTGGCCTGCTCTGGCCAGGATGACAGTCAAGTGCTTGCTGGCAGCATGCAAGTTGATGGTGGTGCCAGGCCAGTGCTAAGTGCCAAACAACCCTGGTTCCTGCAGCTGGGGGCCAGTGGGAGAGATTTTCTCAGTGAGAGGTGAGGAAAGAGACAGGGAAAACAATAGGGAGATCTTCAAAACCCTGGGCCCCTAGAGGAAGAAGAGTGAAGAGCTGTAAGAGTTATTTGCAGAAGCACATAGGAAGAGAGCGGGCTGGCAGAGCTGGGGGTCAGGAGCACCTGCCAGCTCTCTACCCCATGCAGCCTAAGCTTGCAGTGCAGCCAGGAAGCCAGAAATCCATAGCCATGTCCATACAGACATGTGCCATCTGGCCCAACTGGGCTGTGGACCCTCAGAGGTCTCAAGGGTTTTGTTGCAGGGAAATCATACAGTCTTACTACCTAGAAATATAGAGCTTCCAAGTGCCCTTAATTTCTCAGTCTCTGCCTTTTGGGAGCATTATTAAATAGTTTGGGCTTCTTTCCTCATCATGAAGAGATCATGACCTGGCCAAGGATTAAGCTCAAGGATTTCTTTGATGTCTTTTTGATACCTTGATATGCCACAGATTAAATCATACAGGGCACTTCTAGGCATTAAATATCACAGGAAGATCTATCCTGCCAGGAGCACATCCCTTTCCTAGAAACCCCTGGAAAAGGCCTCACTAGAGCAAGAGGACCTCAAGGCGCAGGGCAGGGCAGTCTGTGCTCTTTCTGGGGCCACAGCTGTAGCCCCTGGTGAGGATGAGCACATAACCCAGTCAGCCCAGTGCTGCGTATGTGCTGACAGTGAGAGGCTGGTGGAACTCGGAGCACTGGAGGTGCCTGTGCCTGCCCTGCTGGCCTGCAGGCTCCAGTGACTGCATTTACACCAATCCCTAGTACTGGCCAGGCTGGAAGCAGCGGGGAGAAGCAGCTTTGGGGTGGTGGAGAGGGGCACGTCTCTGTGATTCAGCTGCGGGGCTGGGCTCCCTGGGGCAGGGGCAGGAGAGCTCCAGATCCAGTCAGGAGGAAGCATTGGTGGGAGGGAGAGAAATGCAACTGATCGTGAAGCAAATATGTTCACTTTGTGCTCCATTTCTCCCTGCCCTCTTCCCTAGAAACGTAGGAAGAAAAACCTCTGGAGGGAGGGGTTGGATGTGAGGCCGAGTCTCTTGGCACCCTCCATAAGCAAGGCACATTCCCCAGGGAAACTCTGCCTGTCGCATACGTGCTGTACGCAGCCTTCTCTGAAGAGTTTGAGATGCTGCAGGATACTCAGCCAACACTTGGCAGCCGCAGGGTAGATGCTGGTGTTATGAAGGCCCGCTGAAAGTGAAGCGAAAACAAATTAAAATACTTTCCTTTCCCTGCTTGAAATATAACCCCTGATACATTTGATCCAGCTGTAAAGAAACTAATATGTTTGCGACAGTGGCTTTATCAAGCCAGGCCACAATTAAGAACAGCTCTGAATATAAGCTACTGCCTTTATAAATCACTCTCAACTAACTCTTCACATGGCATCACAGTGCAGTGAGCAGAACTTATTTACAGTATTTCAGGAGCCAGGGCCAAATAAAATCTGGATGGAAGCAGTTCCTGGGTTATTTATAGCCTTTGGAGGACCTGTGCAATTGTCTCCCCATAACCTGAATCTCTCCTTAATGGCTCCCCCTGACTGCATCAGCTCTGCTGGACAAGGTGGTGAGACCAAATGCACACCTTCTGAACTGTTAATCTTACCCAACAGGTTATTAAATGATGCTTCGGTGTTAGATCAGTACAGAGCTTCTTCCAGGAAAAAAAGGAGAATGTGCTGCAAGCATAAGATATAGATGCATCCTACAGGCGAGGAGCTAAGATGGAGCAGCAGGCTGACCTAGCTGGAGGACAGGACCCAAAAGTATTGCAGAGCCTCCCATCTGTCTCTGGTGCCACTGTTCTGCAAGGAAATTGCCCTTTGCAGGTTTAATATCTGCTAGAGGTATGGAATTTTTAAAAGTATAATGTGTAACTACAGTATATATAGTCAGCTTCTCTGCAGTGTAAAATGTATGATTTTAGCACCATATTGTGGAAAAATATGTACCGTGCAGAATCCACGAGGTGCTACAACTGACAGTTGAAAATACACACTTGCAAAAATCCAAAAGAGCCGTTAAGTAACAAGTTGTTCTTTTCCCCATATGTCCATATGTTTGGGAAAATTACATGTCTGAAGTGCTCTTGACACGTAATTGCCTCGCGCTCCCTCACCCAAAAGGTGCCAGTCCAGCAGCAGCGTCACCGCTGTTGCAGCAGGTGAGAGGGGAGGACCGCGTTTGCAGCGGGAGCAGCGTGCCAGCAGCGTGCGCCTCAAGGGCTGCGACGGGACGGCCGCTGGAGGCTTTGCTTTCCCGAGCTGAGGCGTGCAGCCGGCGGCTCCGGCCCTGGCCCGTGGCCAGCTGGGCCCCGCAGATGAAAGATTAAGAGATACGGAGAGAGCCTGTGCATTTTTGCAGTGACCACCCACTAGTGAGCCATGTCTTGGCCTGAGAGCAGACGTTAGCACTGTGATGCGGTGTGAGGCAGGAGTCTCCAGGCACCCCCTGAACGTTGTGGGAAAAAGGGGAGCAAAGCATTTCAGTAATAATTTTTTTAAAGGCTCCTGCTTCAAAGAATTGCGTGCAGCCTGCATTCCAATTCGCTCCAGCTTCCTGAACTAGAAATAGCTTCATACACTGCCTAATATTTTCTTTTTTTTACAGATGAATTGTGCTACCTCCTCCTCCCAGCCATTGCGCATTTGTTTATCAGAGTCAGTGCTGGGAGTGCATCCCACTGAGTGCTCCGTCGGGGCCACATCCTGGCACTCTGCGCTGGGCAGGGGCTGCTTTGCACTTCCAAAAGGCCCTATGCCTGTGCTTGCCCTCACAGAGTTCTGCAGAGCCCCTAAGTTTTACGTGCAAAGTCGGAAGCACTCTTTACTGTCTGCATCAAAGAAAACGCTTTTTAAGACACTTCTGTGCTATTCAGGAGGAGAGGGAAGTGTTTATGATCCTGACAATGCCCATGAGTTTTAGTTAAATTAATTTCAAAATCACATGTGTGTGTTTTGGGGGAGAAATTCAACACACAATTTGTGAAGTTTTTTTTCTAGTAACACATCAAAGATTTGATCTTTTGGTACATATGGCTATATAAATTTTACCTGTTTTATTATGCATTAAAATAAAGGCTTTAAGACTACGTATGACTATGGATTTGCATGTTGAGTCTCTCTTATCTGTATCTACAAAGTCATCCTTACCTCTGGATGTGATATGATGGTAGAAGATGGTGCGTGGTCAGGCCCGGATCAGAACTGGTAAGGTGACATCCACAGAACAAACCACCACAGCCACGTGCTGTATTATAGAAAATACAGTCACCAAGCTTACCTGGTTGCTTATCAAATCTGCATTGTCTTCAGTTGTAGTGACCGAGTCCTGATTTCATAGCCCTGACTGAAAGGAGGAGCGAGAGAGAGAGAGAAGTCCCTTGCCAGCTCAGCGAATTTCAGCTTAGGCAGCTGCACGCTCGTTGCTAGAGCTCCCCAGGCAGTTTCATCTCACCATCAGGCTCTTGCCTTCGGTAAGCACTGAGCTGTCCTGCGGCCGTGCAGATCCTGCTGGCTGAGGCTGTATTTCAGCGAGACGGCTGCAGCACTATCTGCCCCGAGATTTAGGACTCCTTGAAAGTTTTACACAGGTACTTAACTTGAGGTACGCGGGTCATTTTGCCAAAGATGATGACACAACTTTTCACGCTCCAGATTATGCACAAGCATAAATCTATGTAGAATCAGATCTATGGTTTGCAGGGCATACTGAGATTCAGGCAAGAGTGTTATATTTATGTTAGGTAATGTAATTTTCAAAATAGCAGGTGTTTAAGTGAAAAGTCACTGGAACACAGAGAAAGAAGAATGTAATCTTTCTGAGAAGAAAATTCTGCTGCAAAGAAAATGAAAGAGTAAAGAACAAAGTGGAAGGATAGAAAAGTACAGGTTTACAGAAATTGCAGTATGCTCCAAAACATTTTGAATTCAGACTTGGGCATTTATGTCCAAGCCACAGTTCATGGGCAACTCTGAGTAAATTTTAGTCCATATTAAATTGTAATTCATGTAGGCACCAATTTTAAAAGTTATTGAGTCATAATTTGCACTCATTGCTAAAAACTGGACAGGTAAAATACTAATGCCTGAATTTCTCTTTCTACTCAGGTTATACGCAGTAGGAAAAGACAAACTAAGAGTATACTAAAAGTTGAGAACTCGGTGATCAGAGTCTCTAAAGTGCTCTGGCAATTGGGAGGAGAGCAGGGGAGAACAGTAAATGACGGAGAAACAGCTGGCAAAAAGGGAAAGGGATGAAGAATTAGAATAGGATGGAATGGGGAGCAGGGTAGAGGGTCAGACCTGAGCGGGAAACAAGTGACGGAGAGGAGAGGGGATTGTCCCCAACATGTGAAGTTCAGTGCCAGCAAGGAAAGTGACTCTCCAGTATGCTGACCACTGCTCTCATTTCCACTTTGCATGAGTGGCTTGTGACACCCACCCACTAAGCCCACTGAGTCAGGAGCTGTTTGCAGCACAAAGCAAGAGACTCCCGACTCAGCGGGCTTAGTGGATAGGTGTCACAAAACAGAAGGGCAAGAAGGAATTGAGGAAACCCATCAACTAGTATGGGGAGAGAAAGAGAGCCCCTGCTGCCCAAATCTCCCAGCCCTCTGCCCACCTGCCTCTTTTCACCTCCCCGAGTACCACTGCCACCACCGAGTCCCTTTCCTTCCCAGCCCCCCCTCTCCTCACATATCCACCCTGAGCCACAAGTCCCCAACACCACGTCGACCTTCAAACACAACTTTGGCCTTCAGTGCTGAGAAGCCTTGAGCCATCTGTGAGCATAGGTAACCAACACCAGGAGTTTTCCTAGCACCCGAAAGTGATACGGAGTCAAAGCATGCAGCATGGAGCAGGCGTTCTCACACAGTGTGGGCTGGGGCTGAGCCGCCGTTCCAGACGGGGACAAGTTGTGATCACCTCTGAATCAGCTGCTTTGTGGGTATAGATTGCACAAAAGATGCATTTTAGATCCACAGTCATTTGCTTGTCTAGAACAAGCCTTTGATGTGTTCAAAGGCTGTACTATCGCTGACGTGGCACAAAATACAGGGGCCAAAATGAGGACTGTAGTCTTTAAAATAGAATAAATTCTCCAGGCATTCCCAAAACATACCTGACAAACTAACCCAAGCCAGGTGAATTGGCTGTGCTCACAGCAAAAGCAACTTGGTGCAGAGGAAGTAGCCCTGCTTTGCTTTTCCAGAAGAATATCTGCATCTGAAAGAAAATAATTTATTGGGAAATATGTACAGTAGAGTAAAATTGTAAAATAAGATATTCAATGGGGATTCTATATAAAATCATGCCCTTTGCCTCCAGCAGGTAATGAATAAAAATGATATAAAGAAGCAATGAACATTCAATGTTTTATATTTAAAATACGTTTTGTGAGGAAAACAATGTGGCATAGAAACAGGACTGAAAGGTTCTCCAAGATAATGCCAGCAGCTGCAAGATGTCAGCAGCGTTGTCGTGTAAGTTTCAAGGTGTGGGTTTTTAATTTTCTCTTATGAATCACAGAAAGCAGACGTGAAAGCTGTCATTAAAATTCATTACAAGAAAAGTAAACTTACATTAAAACCAACCCCATTCTGCTCTGAATTTTGGGTACTGGTTAGGAATCAGTCTGCCTTTCTGCCAAAACCTTACCTACGCAACATGATTTAATCTCTAGGCTGTTAAATCTGAGTTTTCATACATTGCCTCCTTCAATCCAGAGTACAAAAAGCAAATATATATATATATATATATATATATATATATTGCTACTCTAAATTGCAGCCTAGATTTTCAAACCAGCAAGCTACAGTTTTAAGAGACTTCATCTGCCATAATTTTTTTAGGAATGAAAAGAGAATGAAAAATAGAGCAAATATGAAGGAAGCAGATTAGAAGTAAATAAGAGAAGCAGCCCTCCTTCGTACTTCCATTCTCCTTCCTGTCCTGCATGTCTAGACATATACATAAATACATATACACTTAGGTATTGCTGCTTTTGACCTAAAATCCAGTTTCCTCCTCCGATATATTTGTAGCCATTCTCTCTCTCCAAAGGTTAAGAGGAGTCAGCAGTAACAGCAATGTACGCACAAGAAAAAATCTGTTGTAAGTGGTGACCTCCTGATGGATGGACCTACAGACCAGGCGGGACTGAGCTGTGAGAGAGGAGGTTTTCAAACAGCAGCATTCCCATGTGCTGCACACCGGCCCAATGCCTGCAGCTCTGTAAGTGGCAATTTGCAGGGGTGGGCTGAGTTTGCAGGGAGCTCCCTGCCCTGGCTGTGGGAGGGTTTGCCACAGTTTCCACAGCAGGTGACTGCTGCAGAGCCGGCAGTGGGACCGTGGCATGGTGGCAGTGGCCTGGCCAGGATGGGAAAGGTTGAAACCAGAGCAGAACTTAGAGCAGCTGAGGCTGCTCTGGGGTGATGTTAAGCAGCCTGATAGCCTGCTGGTTACTTCAGGAAGCAGAGGAAGTCATAGGTGCTCTTGGCGTGTCCAGGTGTCAGTTCTGCATTCAGACTTGGCCAACTCAGTCACAGGTACAGTGTTAGGTGCAGGACGGGTATTTCTGAGTCCATCTGGAGGAACTTGCACGTATTCTTTTTATAGTGGAGAGCATCTCTTCTTCCCTCCTCCCTTCTTCTTCCCTCCTCCCTCTCTCCATCCTTTACATGGAAGCAAGCCCTCCAGGCCTGTCATTTGCTTTATGTACGAGGAAAGGTTGATGAGGCCTGAGTCCAATGTTCATTTAACCTTGTTGTGCTGCCAGGTTCCACCCTTCCCCATCCTGCCCTCCTAGCTCTTAGGCCCACCCCATCCTCCAGGCCTTTTCTTCTTCCCAGTGTTAAGGGGTTTTATTGCTGCAAGAGGACAAAGGTAACTGAGCTGCTTTTTTGGGGCATTTTAATTAAAAAAAAAAAAAAGTCATTTTTCTTCACTGTGCTGTTTTTAACATGGACTGTTTCCCAGCTCTGTCCCCCAAATTACTTTAATGGCACAACAGAGTGGATAGAAAAGTGATGGGAACAAGGCTGGGGGGGTGGGGATGGGTTGGAGAGTGGTTAGGCTGCTGTTGCTACAAAACAGAAATGGAAAAGAAAAGTAAGAACACTAAATCACAGCCAAAGCACAATGTATTTAGGGGCTTGGATTTGAAAAGTCAAGCACCATCTTCTGCAATGGTTACATTCCTCTGCAAGTTTACTTCTGGCCAAGTTTCCTGTGAGCAGAGGCAGTGTTCTCTAAATTTGAATTCCTGAGGATCTTGCTTGTGGATTTTCTTCTGTGTTCAGCATTAAAGGAGAAGAAATCACGAGGCAAAAATTGGGCTGTGGCTTTTTCCCTTCCTGGGATGAGCAGAGGCACCAAGGGGCCCTGGGACCCCTTCCCCCTTGTGGATGGGGGTAGCACAGAGATCACCTCATTGGCCTGGGGATGTGGGGTACCAGGGAAGACAGGGCAGTTGTGGACCCATCTGTGCAGGCTCACTGAGCTTCCCTCTTCCTTGGGCTTCCTCAGCTCAAGCTGGTTCCTGGCTGTTTCTGTCAGTAAGGACATGTTTGTCCATCAGTAAGTGCATGGCTGCTGCCAAGGCAACTAAATGGCTGAGGCCATTGCTCAGAGCTGCAGCCGTGGTGGAGCTCCAGGCTTCACATGGGTAAGGCACTGCCCAAAGGCTTCTGTGTAAGGAATATACGAGGCAGCAAGTCCTCAAGAATAGACAGGGTGCTCGCTGTCACTATCATGGTGGGGTTTTTTTGCTCTCCTGGCAGTGGCTGGCTAAAGGCTGCCAGCAATGATTTCCCGTCACCACACAGCATGTATTTTGTCAGCCCCAGGCTTGGCTGGCAGCATGGACATGTGGGCCCTTGAGGCACAGGAGGAGCCAGTTTGCCAGCTGAGCTCCAAGGTCCTCCTGGCTCCGTATCCGCAAGGAGAACAAAGGAGGCCCTTGGCCCAAGACGGGCAGCGCTGCACCATGTTTTGAGCAGCACGTCTTTGTTAGGTTACGTTTGTCTTCTTTGGTGCTTCTGCTGAACAAGAATCCGTTGTTCTCTCCCCAACTTCAACAAGGCTGAGTCCAGCTGGATTTGTGTTTTAGGTGCAGAGAGTCAACAATGTGCCAATCAGTTGCCATGTCATGGAGAGCTGGGCACAGCCCTGCCTGGGTATGTGTGCTTGTCCCTGCACTCCCAGGAGCAGCAACATCCTGTGCCATCAGCCTCTTGAGCAGGGCCTGCATACTGAGCCCTCCCGGCACCTCAGGGCCCTCTGCTCTGGGGAATGCTTTGGTGCTTTATGTATCCTCAGTAATCTATCTGTCAGGACACCCTGGGCAGGAAGGTGTATTGCTTGGGTTCCTGTGTAAGGCTGGGGGCAGGCCCAGTGGGTGGGAGCCCTCAGTTCCTCCTGGTGAGTGGTGGCAGGAAGGGTTAGGGGCTTGACCTGCTGCTCAGCACCAACCCCACCAGACTGGGGACAGATTAGGATGCTTGGCATTGTCACTCCTGTCAGCCCAGTGCAGGCACAACACGCGCAGTCCCCCCAGCTGCTCCGGAGGAGAGGTGTGATCCAGGCTGCCGGGCTGCAGACAAAGCCAGGAAGCTGCTGCTGGTCAGACACTTTGGGGAGGGCATAATTTCCACAACAATAAATGCATCTGAGTATTTGATTGCAGGGAAGATGTGGTCCCCTTGAGGAGGGCCTCATGCACAAAAGAGAAATAACTCATGCCCCGCTGAATGGGAAGCAGCCACTGTGACAGGGCAGGAGAGTGAGCACGGTGTCCTATGGAGGCTTTGATCAGCTGGGGTCAAGCATGCCGGCAGCTAACATGGCTGAAAACCAAACAGGACAAGGAGGCTCCTGCTGTGGCATCGTATGGAGACCCTCCCAGCCCTCCACTCCACTTCTCCACAGTCCTTCACCCTCTGTGCAGGGAGGGATACGGGCCCTCTCCAGTGCATCCTTCTACTCCTGCCATTTCTACATCCCTATCTCCTTTGATAAGGTGAGGAAAGAGACTGCTCGTGTCCCCTTGTCACCCCTCTTGCCATGGCTGAGACAGACAGATGAAGTGTAGAGACAGCAGGATCATTGTCCAGTTCCACATCCTGAGCACATGCACAGTCTGTAGTCACAGGCACTTGGGGTTTTCCCTGTCCCTGGTGTGGTTGAGCCATCACCCTTTACTCCTGTAACAAGAGCTGCCCCCTACTCTCCCTTGGACTAAGCTACAGTGCATATAAAAGTAACTTGTGTTTGGCCCACAGAATCATAGTACTTGGAAGCGAGAGCAAGAAGAGGACTTGGCACTGACGGAGTTTGGAGCTCTCCAAGGGCTTTACAAACACAACACAGTTAACCCTTGCAAGGGGGAGAAACCCTACTCATCTGCATGGAGAGGAGCTTGTGCTGCACACAAAAGGCACTAGCACTCCAAAAAGCAGAGTAAGTTTTTTTTCAAAAAAAGTAAGAAAAAATTCACTTTATTCAGATATAGGTCTCCACACAGTTGTATTGCATAGGTGCCGCATACAGATCTGTGTGTAGACAAGTCCTGAGATTTTGATCCCAAGTGACATTTAAGAGTTTATCTAATAGGAAAAAAAATTCTCCCTTCGATGCATGTGTGCTCTGAGGATTTCAGTGTTGCCATGCTATAAAATGGACTGGAACAGCAAAAGTTCGTGCTTCGCATGCTTCATAGCCTCTTGCTCCCCAAGCTATTTCCAATATAGCTGCCTGTGCAGCCAAGGCCGCAAGGAAAGATTTGCCACCGTGTGCTTGTCATCTCACCCTCAGTAAATCATCCCAGTATCATCTGGCTCAGAGCTCCTAGGAATCTGGACAACCTTGAGAGATAGTATGAATAGTGGACTGGGAAATCCACAGGAAGAGTTTTGGGGAACATGAGACTATAAGCCAGGACTCTTCCCTGAGCTGCCTTGAGACCATAAGAGTGCAGCTAGAAAGCAGCCCTTTAAACAGACACTGCTTCAGGGGTATTGACTTACCAGTGGCCTGGGTACAATTCCCCATGAAAATTCAACCTGGGATACGCGTGTCGCTAAGAGACAAACAATACCATCTGCAGCCTGCCCCTTCTAGATGTTGGCTCTGTTTATAGAAAAGAAGGGGGTGGTGAGCGTCTGTTAACATCTATTACTTCCTGACGTCATTTGTGAGAAGTCATATATTACAGTGAGACCAGTCAGTCAAAACTGCCTAACGGCACTACGGTCAGTGCTCCTTCCTTAACTTCTTCCTCGTGTGGCTGCTGCGGAGGGACAGAGATGCTAAAGATAACATTTCCGTCCCAAAATATCTTGGCTCGGTGAGGGGTGTATGGGTAGAGGGAGCGCTAATCTTTCATGTCGTTGGTGCCCTGTGATCTGTGCATCCCCAGGGAGGCAGAACTCTCTGGAGACCTGTGGGGAGAGTGGAGGAGTGGAAAGCATGAGCTCAGGGAACAGAAAGAATTTTGAGGTGCAAAAAGAGATGTTTGCGTCGCCTTTCCATATCTACAGGCTCTGAGGCAGTTACCAACAGAATCAATAGGTTCGGCTTAAGCTAATGAAAAAAGCAGGGAAGAAAGATTTCTTCTCCATCCCGCACCCACATTCTCATTTACCTTGGGCAAAAAGCACAATAAAACATGCCTAGATATGAGTTCTCCACCAGAAGCAGTATTTTATACCCATTCGCAGAGGGTAAGTGACTTCATGTGGTATACAGCAGTGGGAATTCAGGCACGTAATGTAATAACAAGAAAGGATTTTTAGATTTGTCTCAGGAACCCTGCTAGCTCAGACGTTATAAAAAAAGAATTCCAAACCTTTGTGTCCATCTAGGTCTTAAAAAGCGTGAAATACATCCCCTGTTTGAGCTTGGTTCTTTATTTTGAAAAACTGCTGCAGAGAACGTGGGCAAACAGCACCTCACATCTGAACTGCACATTATCATCCCTCAGTTCTTTACTGGAGCAATAAAATCCCACAGAGCAACTGCTTAACCAGCCTCTTTGCTTAGTAAGCCATCCACTAGTCATTTGTATAGGATGTGGCAGCGCAGGCCAAGCCTGAAATGGGGTTCTAGGCAAAACCACGAGGCAGGCAAGAAAGGAAAAAGGAAAAGCCTTCTTGTTCTGCCTCTGGGGGCGAAACAGCAGCACAACACAACAGACCAGAATGGCATGAAAAATACAGTATGCGCTTAGAGCTGACAGCCATAATGTAACGTGACCCCAGTCACATTGGTATTTGATTAGCAAATGCAGAGGGATTGGGAAACAGCCCTGCTCTTAGGAGAAAGAAATCTTTCGTATCTCTGTAGTCAGGCTCTCAGCGTTGTTGTATCTGGGAGATGGTGTGTGAATGCTTTAGCAGAACAGGCTGTGTTAGCAGAGTGCCTTCGTCCCTCCATGTCCCCATGCACAGGATTCTCCTGAGGGTGCTGGCTGGCAGAGAAGGGGCATGCGGCAGTCCCAGAGGTCTGTGGCATGTGCCATGGTGGGCTGAGAGCCCCCCGTGTGCCCACTGTGCTCAGGGCTGTGCATGTCACACACAGATGGGGAGAGCTCACAAATTTGGGTGCTTTGAAGCTTGGTTAGTGGAAGCTGGCCTGGGAGTAGCGGGTGGAAAGCTGAGGCAGGTATACTTTGTATGTTCTTGTTGTGCAAAGTTCAGTGTGAGTCATAGGCTTGGGCCATTGGGCTTGTATTCCTTCTTTGTGGGATCTCACAGAGAGGCAACCAACGGGTCATCTCCACCCCCTCCTCTTCCCAAGGCTGCAGTAGCTGGGTTCATCCCAGACTCGAGCACCAGACAGGAGCTGGGCATTGCCAGCCACACGCCTCTCCCCAAGATAAACTTTTTGGGGTTAAAATCAGAGGTGACAGCTTTCCTCTCCCTCCTGCTCACCCCCCTTCCCGCATCACTTGGCTGTTATTTTATTTCAGCCAGTTTCGCCCTGCCCTGAAACCTGCCTCCCTCCCTATGTCCTGACATTTCATTTCCCTTGCAGCGAGGCAAATAAATAAATAGCGGCAGTCAAAAACGCCTTTGTGGAACAAAGCCTGGAGTGCCAGGAAGCAACTGGTGTGCCTGATTTTTCAGTGAAAGTCCAGGTGCAATCTCAGCAGCACAGCCACTGTCTGCCTTTCAAGCAGATGTCTTCATATAAAGCGCCCGCTGCCACCCCGCTCCCTTTGTGCGTCGGTGCAGGGAGGACGGGAGCGGGAGACAATATAAATTAATATCCATTGGAATGACAGCAGCTGGTGCCTTGCATAGCTGCAAGCACGTGTCTTAGGAGTAGAGTGATTAGTCGTAAAACTGTAGAGCTGAATGTTTATGCTCAATCAATTACAGGAAAACAATGGATGATTTTTTTCTTCTGGGTGGGAGGAGTGAGGGGAGGGAGTCTTCAGCCATGAGATGATTTTCTTCTTCTTTATGTAACAATAGCTGCAAAGAACATGGGGCCTGGTTATTGAGGGGCCTGGCAGACAGCAGCTTCTGGAGAACCCTCTCATTGCTGGGGCTCCACAGCAGTTCTGAAAAACAAGAACTTTGTGGGCTGTAGACTGCAAACTCCTCAACTTTAAAGAGGGGTGGACTCAGCTGCCCAAAGCAAGGAGCATGGGGGAATGAATTAGCCAATGCTTTCTAGTCCATGGGCACGCATACATTATGTCTAAGAGGCCTTCAGCTGCAAGAATTCATTTCATTGTGTTCCCTTCTGCAGAGCTCTCCCCTCTGCCCCCCAGTTCAGGAACAGCAGCCCTGTCAGAGGAGCGTCCCCCCCAGTGCCTGCAGAGGGTGCAGAAGTGTGAGCAGGACTTCACTTCCAATCCTTAGCAATTCTAATTGCAAAAACAGGCTGGGTCTCTCCCCACACATGCCAAAAAAAAAAAAAAAAGAGAGAAATTGAGTTACATTTTGCAATAATTCTAATGGAAATGCTAATGGGATGAACAGCGATACGCAGCCAGTGAATGACCCAGCAATTTCATCTGTGCTGGCAACAGATGACCATCTAAACCATGTTCGGGTAATTCTTCCTCTCATTAGCAGCACAATAACTCATACGCACAAATCCATAGGCGTTTGCTATAATTTTTTAAAACATGGCTGGAAATAGAAAGAAGTGCCTGCAGTATGCAAGCTTTACAGCATACGTTGGCTGTAAATCTGTCTGGAAGCGGCCTGATCCTGTTCCTGGTTAAACCAGTGGGAATTTTGCCACTGACTTCAATAGAAGCAGGATGGGCTTTTTTGGACTTATTTTAAAGTGGGACGTTGTTTCTCTGGAACAAAGCTTTCAGATTCACAGCTACGTTTCAGTACTTGGCTGGAACTCCAGTCAATTCGCCTTTCATTTGTTTAGCAGATGGGGCTGCTTGTTGCTCACCTGTTTGGCATCAGAGCTGAACAGGTCTCAGCTGGGTGATGGCCACCCAGGGCCTGACTTGCATGGGATTGGTGGCCATGCTGTGGGTTGGAACAGAGAGGAGTGGGCACTTCTGCTGCTTTCCCTGGGCACCTTTAGTTTGGGCATGTTAGGGTGCTTGGAAGAGGCAGACGCTGCTTCTGTTTTTCAGCATCTGTGGGGAAAGAAGCCAAGATATTTCTCAGAGCACAAAGTGCAGAGGTGAGTGGTGGTGAGCACAGGAGGACTGGGGAGGCTGGGGGGGCTCTGCTCTGCCCTGAATGGCTCTGGTGGCTGTGTGTCACGTCCTGGAAAATGGAGATATTTGCAGTTGTTGTGGTTCTCCTCAACCACCTGTAGCCTTTTAAGATTGTGCTGTGTTGGCGAGTATTCCTTAGAGCATACGTGCGTACTTGCAGCTTAACAGTGTAAGGAAAGGGACTTGTATGTGGTCACATGTTTCTTTCCTGCTGTCACAGTAACTTTTGAACTTCTGGGCAATTTAATCAGAAATACAAATCTCCTAAAGGATTTGATAAAACAGCTGGGGATAGAGGACAGAGCCCACGTTAGTGCCACTGCAACAGGAAAAGCATGAGCTCAACATTTCCTGTACAGCAGTGGATCCAACCACATGCCAGGCACCTCTAGGAAAGCAGCATTCATTTATCCTGTTGCTCGTAGTGCTAATTGCTTCATTGATATTCATTTTTGGTGATGAATCCAGCTCTTTTTTCCTCTTCAAAGAGTGCGCTCTCATGCTGCTCCTTTCTGGCATTGTCCTTGCTCCCACCCGGCCTCCTTGCTGAGCACTGCCCCCCTTCCTGCCTCTGTGCTGCTCCCCACAAAGTCCCCCTCTGCCCATTGTCTTTTCACTTTCCAGGGACGCTTTTCTGCTCCCTTGCTTTCTGCTAGCTGTGTGCCCCCTCTTCAGCTGTTGGTGGTTTACGATGTATCCGTTCCTTCCCCAGTCTGAAATTTCCACCACAACAAAACACACAGGAATGAGGCAATTAATATGTATTATTTCAATAGGAGGCTTAAAAAACAAAAAGCTTTCGCAACAACTTCCCAGTCAGAACCACGGAGACTATTGTAAGGCAGAAAAACCTAAGAAACAGCAGCTGTAAAATATATTTAAAAGCCTTTATTCTTTCCTATCACAATGTGGCAAAAGAGACTAAATACAGCTTTCCATTTGTTTAACTAAAAGCTGCCATTCCTCAGTCTCTTTGATGATAATGATACCCACAGTTACAATCAAACTCCAGCGCACACACAGAAAACTTTGAGCTCTGTACCAACTTTGCACAATGTATTGTTAATACGGAGATTCGTGAACCCAAGTGCTCTGAGGTGCTGAGAGCAAGGGAAAGCCTGGCTGTGCTGGGCTCCTGATCGATGCTGTTAAATGTAGCACACCGAGGAGGATAAAGAAAAACCTGTAACTGGGTATTGTTTGTATTACAGTAGCCACTGGACTTACTGTGCTACACTTGGGGAGAGACCATTCAGGAGTTCATAATAGAGAAGTCAGAGAAGGGGTGGGAGAGAAGAAGTTTGGCAGTCCGATTCTACTCATGTGGAAATGAAAGACCATACACTAAAGGTCCAGTGCTGCTAATGCTGGGTTGTCTGCTGGATGGCTTGTCCAGCTCAGAAAGACCACAAGAGCCTGCTGGTTCTCCTATTCTGCAGCTGGATGGCTACAAAAGCACCCCTCGTGTCACGGAGCCCAGTAGTTATTTTAGTGCACTTCTTTTACGGCTAAGCCTTGAGAGAAGCTTTGAGAAGATCAGCCTGAATTTGAGGAGGCCCACGTGCTCCTCAAGTCCCATGAAGGCAGCTTAGTGAAAACACTGTGGTGCAAGCTGCCCGGAAAACAAGCAGCTTCCTGGCTATTGTTCTGTGAGTCCCCATCCCCCTGAGGACCATCCAGCATAGTTATTTGAGTCATGGGCCTCAGTGCCTCCCAGCAGTTGATGTGCTGGGCTATTGACTGGGAAGCAGGCTTAGCACCATCGATCTCCAGAAGTTTTACTGAAAATCAATGGTGTCTGTGTGCAGGATCCTGAGGAGAGAAGGAAGAAACCTCCTGGGAAAAAGGAGCTATGCTGCAGTGATTAGGGAGCAGCCCTGTCCCCAGAGTGAAAGGGTGATGACTGTGACTCAGAATGTTCACAGAAAGAGAAAGGAAGCAGCACTGAGCTCTGAGGGTATGGATTTCTTGTCTAGGAAGTGACATGAATACAAGGCCTTCATTTCAGGTGTGCATTTGTGTCAAAGGGAGGATTAAGAAGACCGTCTTCTACCTTCTGCACCTAGCAGAGCTTTGCCAGAAAGATGGTAACCATCACTGTGAAATGTCTCAGTAGGTGAACGTGTGCATAAGCTCTGTGCCAAACGTGCTATGAAATGTTCCCAAAACACAGGAGTGATGGTCTGCGATGAAAACATATCTCGGCCTTGTGTCTAACGATCAGCTGGGATCCACTACATCTGTTCCCTTTCCTCTCCTTATCTGCCCTTTGCCAGCAGAACACATGCCTTTTTCTGGTTTGAGATTGCTTTTTTTGGGACACCAAAACATGCTTGGTGATGGCAGTGAGAAGCGGTGGCTCCTCCAGTACTTTCTGTGTCGTGCTCACCTAAGCACTCTGTGTTGAAAACCCATCTCTAAACAACAAGCTATCCAGCAGCATCAGGGGAAAGTTCCTACCGCTGATGCTGCACAGGCACAGTCGGATGGCAATCCCTCCCTTAACAGTTTACAACTTGACTAAACGCAAAAGTAATCCACGGGCTTGTCATCCACATTGTATCTGGCTCTTGGTTTTCGTCTGCTTTGTCTCTTAACATTGTAAACTGTTTGAGGGAAGAACTGTCTCTGACTCTGTGTTTGGACAGCAGAGGGGTCCCAGTCCTTGCTGAGCCAGGTACCATAATACAAATAAGGTGTAATAATTTATTTTAAAATGGACATCAAAGAAAATAAAAGATTAAAAGGGAAAGACAACCTTGCATAGCTCACGGCTTGCCCCCATGAGAGTGCTCCAGAAGAATGTGCTCTCTGTCTGGAGAACAGACCAGTTGCAGGGAGGGCCCTGTGACGTACCACCATGGGAGCCAGTGCCAGAACACCCCGGGCACGTGAGGAGAAGAGAGGTCAAAAGCTAAAGCAGGATAAGCAAAGGAGAAAGCCCTTTAAAATATACACATGCATTTTCTTGCCAGGATCTATCTAGCCAAGAGCCAAAGCATGGTAATGGCAATTTGTTTATAAGGAAAAAGAAATCACTCCTGGACTGAGAATTTCTTTGCCAAATCTCAGGCAAGGGGGAGTCCAAAAGGCTTGCTGGTTTAGGAATGCGTGTATTTTTAAGGCGGTGTTTTAAGAAGGTTGCTGGTGGGGTCTGTTACAGCACTGAGTACACAGCCCTACAAGCGCTTACTGCAGAGCACAGCGCTGCATGGGAGCCAGCCTGGTGGAAGCTGATGGCAGCACTCACAGCTAAAGCCATTGTGCTGGCTTTGCAGAGCTCAGCCGCTTGGGTTGCACCCAGCTGTCAGCGAGGGTGATGGATGAGAGCCCACCAGCTTCAGCAAACTTTAATTGAAGCCCTGTGTTTGTGGCTGTGCTTGGGTAGGGGCCCACAAATGTGTCCCTGTCCTTCAGTCTGTGGCAGATTTGCTGTTGACCCCACCTGGAGTGTGTTCCAGCTGCAGCTTCTCCAGCCTATAGCTGGCCAGATATTGCTCTGTGGGTGGGGATCTGTGGAGATCACAGGTGGTGGGTCATTTTGAGTGCTTCTACTGGGTCAGCCTGCAGAGCTCGGGTTGCCTCAAACTAGCAAGAGGTTGTTCTCGAGTGGGGGTAAGAACCTCAAGCCTGATTTAGACCCCTCAATAGCAAAGCCAAGAGAATTCTCAGGGCCTGGCACAGTGGCTGATGGTTTCACAGTCCTCTCTCTGACAAAGGGGAGAAGCTAAGAGATCCTAAGTGCTCTCCTTGCAAGCTGGGGACATGTGCCCAGTTTCTGCTGCAGCTTTGTGCAAAGCCTTGTTTTCACTGCGCATCACCATGTGCAGGCCATGCTTGTGCAGTGCCGGATACCTGTCTGTAAGGGAACTGCTAAGTCCAGAAGGAAACCTCACCAGCATCTGCAAAAAAAAGCTGTCCTTTGTATGAGCAGCTCTCGGCATAGTGGCTGCATGGAGAAGCGAATGCTGGAGTGCAGCAGGAAGCAGGTAGGGAGACAGCATCAGGAGGCATGGCTGTATGCAGGCTGTGGGGCTCTCAGTGCCTTCTGCTGCTGTCACCAAAGGGCTTGTGGGTGTGTTACGGTGGGCTCTCCTCCAGCCTGGGTCACGGTGTCCCCCTCCCCTCCTGCATTCTCCTCCCAGGTCTGTGCTCTGCACCAAACAAGGGCTTGAGATCCTCTTGTGGGGCTGATTTCTGCATAATGTACCCACCCAGTGGGATTTCAGCAAACATTAAAGCAGGAGATGGAGCCTTTAATGAAGTTAACCTGCTGAAACCAGGAGAGCATTTGGTTGAAGTACACCTGAAAGCCCTGGATTACACAGCAGCTGCTTCAAAAGAAACCCATTCCCTCCTTTCATACTGCTGCTGCATTGAGAAATAATACAGCACCTTTATATTCAGCCTAATTTACTCAGCCTGCTGAAGTCTGAAAGCTTTTTTTATTAACTCGGGAGATGCAGGGCTTTCCTCCCCAGCCGACCCCCCCTGCAGGCAGCGGGCACAGGTCCCCAGCAGCAAGGAGTCTCCCCCCCCCCCCCCCCCCCCGCACTAATGCAATGACGGGTTTAACTCCATTAGTTTGCTTCCTCTGCTATCTTTGTTGTTTTCTTTTATTCATTTTTCCCCATCCCCTTGTTCTGTCTCCGTTTCTTTTACCACCTCCCTCCCCAGCTCTTCTCCCCCTTTTGCTCTGTGTTTTGCTGCACACCAGCAGCACTCCTCAGATGTGGCACACCTGGGTCAGAGGGCAGCTCCCAGCTGCTGCCGGCAGCCTGGGCAAGTGTGGGGCCATGGCAGGAGGCAGGCAGTGCGGGGCAGCCTCTGGGCTCCCCCCTACACACTGCTTCCACCACAAAGTAGCAGCCATGGTATCATGGTAGCCCCATGAAAAATCAGCTGGGAGACTTGCTGGTTAAACACTGCCTTACAGATACTTCCTGATGGTCAGGGCAGGGGTGGGAAGGACTCATGCAGAAAGAGGAAGCTGAGGGTGAAGACAAAAGAGTCAGCATCGTCAGTGTTGGGAAGGAGCTGCAATTGGAGGGAGAGATAAGCTAGAGAGTGCCGGCGAAGGCCCCAGGTGCACAGCCCACTGGCATCACTGCATCACAGCTGTCACTGACACCTGGGCTGCAAAATCCTTCCACCAAATTCAACACGGGTGGTACAGTAAATACTACAGTGCTGTGGTATTACGTGTTGTCTCATTTTCAGTGAGGTTTTGTGCATGGTTCGGACATACAGGTATGGAAAAACACAGCAAGTTGCTGGTGAGCCTGGTGAGTTCTAAATGCCTACAGGAGGAGGATGGACTGGGAAGGATCTGAGCATTAACTGCTCCCCAGAGAAGTGCCCTGGGGCTCTTTTGTACCTGGGCCTTACTGGCAGGCATCACCAGCTTGAGGTCAGCCTGAGCATCTGCAGCAGTGGAAGCTCTGCAGCTCTGCCCTCTGTACTTAGCGCTGGTGAGGCTTCACCTCAAGTAATGGATGGATGGATTAACAGATAGCTAGACAGAGCATGATGGCCTCAAGTTGTACCGGGGAGGTTCAGGTTGGATATTAGGAGAAAATTCTCAGAAAGAGTGGTGAGGCATTGGAATGGGCTGCTCAGAGAGGTGGTAGAGTCATTGTTCAAGAATTGTGGAGACGTGGCACTGAAGGCCATGGTTAGTGGGCATGGTGGGGTGGGTTGGGGTTGGACTGGGTAGTCTTAGAGACCTTTTCCAACCTTATTATGTGAGTCTAATCTGCAGGTGCCTGCATGGTGTTTTGGCTGTGCCTTGTGACAGCAGCGCTTTGTGCAGAGGAGACTTGAGATGGGACAGGAAGCATGTGGAGAGCCAGTCGGAACATCTGTGAGCAGCAGGTACCTTCACTTCCCATCACTGTGTTCTCTCCTAGAATTACCTTCTCCTCTTAGCTCAGCAGCACATTGCCGCTGACAGCAGCTCAGAGCAGTATTTGCATTCTGCTGCTGCTGGCCTTAACTGGGGGGCATGGCTGAATGCGGTGGGAGGAAGGTGGCCCCTGTGCCAGGTGGTGTGTCTCCCGCGGGTCTTGGTGGCCTCCTCCTTTTCCACATGCATTTTGGGAGAGGGATGCTTTGTCCTGTAGGCTTGCGTTGCGCTCTAATGGCTGTGTTATGGTTCGCAAGGGCTATTTATACACTCGGCAGTCGCACTCTGCTAGCTTGAGAGCAGTCTGACTACAAGCAAGTAGTAAACAATAGTTGCATAACTCCACACCGCAGTGCAAAGTAAGGCAGCAGGCTCGCTGCCGCTGGCTTTGCATTGACTTCAACAGGCGCTGGAGCACGACTGAGCCCCAGAAGATGTGAATGGGATCCCAAAGCACGTAGGGGCAATGGGGTGACGCAGCCCTTGGGTGAGAGCTATGACAGCGGCGCTGCCCCGCAGCACACGTCTGATGCTGTCGGTGGGCTCCCGGCGCCGTCATGCCGAAGTCCGGGCTGCAGGGCGAGGTCCCTGCACCTGCTCAGCGGCGAAAGCGGGAAAACGGGGCGCCGTGCAGCGCCTGCCAACGCCGCTCCCAGGTTGGGTTTTAAGGAGCGCACTTGAAGACTCCAGCGGCGGCGCGGAGCCCTGCGGGACGGTTCGCTCCCACACCGCTCTTGGCACCGCAGCGCAGCGCGCGGCTGTCGGCAACGGCCCCGCTCGGGCCGAGGCTCCGATCTCCCTCTCGCGCCGCCGGCAGCGCTCTCCCGGAGCGGGGCCAATCCTTGTCCTGACGCTCCCCCATCCGACAGCTCGGGCGCACCCGCTGCGCGCACAGCTCCCGTCTCCGGCGGCGCCTTCCGCGGTTTCGCGGTGCCCGCCGGCGCGCGGGGAAGGGGCGGCGGCGCGGGGCGCGGAGCCGCGCGCGATCCTTCGCGGCTCGGCGCGGGCGGACGGCGCGAGGCGCCGAGCTACGGCGCGGGGCGCGGACGGGCGGGGCGCGGGCACCCGAGAGGCGGGGCGCGGGCGGGCGGAGGGCCGTGGGGGGCGGTGCTGGCGCGCGGCGCTGACAGCCACATGCCGCCCTGCCTGAAAAGGCTGCGAGGCGCCGGCGGGGAGCGAGAGGAGGCGCAGACGGCGCCCCAGCCCTCAACGCCGTCGCTGCGCCCCGGGGGATGCCGAGGCGCCGGCCCCGCGGGTCGCCCTAGGGGACAAGCGCTCCGTCCGCGCCGCCCGCTCCGTGGCCCCGGCTCGGGGGAGCCAGAACCCTGCTGAGCCGCGCCGGAGCCGCTCGTCCGTGGGCCGCCCACGCGGGGCTCCGGGGCAGGGAGCGCTGTCCGGCGCGCGGCCTCTCGGTGGGGTTTTGCGGTTATTGGCTCCTCGCGAAGGATGGATACGTTTCTTCTGGCGTGGGGATTTCTAGGGCTGTGCTTGCCCGGCTCCGGAGGCGCGGCGGAGACAGGTAAGCGGCCCCCGGGCGTGAGCGGCGCGGCGCGACTCGCGGGGTTCGGGTGGGCGGCGTGCAGAGCGACCCCGGTGTGCATCGCCCGCGGCCGCTCTGCTGCCTTCGCCCGACGCGGAGGGGCGCGGGGATGAAGCCGGGCTGGAAAGTTGAGCGTTGCTTTCTGCCGGGGGAGAATGGGCGGCAGGGAGAAGCCGCAGGGCGGGCACCGCAACCGGCTGCAGCCTCAGGAAACTTTGGGTGCGCAGTGGGAGCCGCAGGCGGGGCACGGGCACAGCGTTGGCAGCGAGAGAGGCTTGGGGGACGCGCGGCCGCGGGCTGCCTGTAGTGCCGGACGAGTCCGGGGCTGCGCTAGGAGCCTCTCTCTCTGTGTGCTCTGCTGGGCCCCTGCACCCCTCTCGCTCGGTTCGGTCCGGCTGCTGAGGGCAGCGGGGTCTCCGCTGGCGCGGATGCCGCAGGGGTGGGAAGCGCCCCTCCCGGCCCCTCTTGGGGCTCGGGCTGCCGTTAGCGTCGCGGGCGCTGCCCGGCAGGACGGATTACCGAGCCGAGCTGGAGGTGTCCCACCACCGGCCGGACCGCGGGACGTGCCCAGGCAGCCCCCGGGGCGCGCGGTCCCTTGCCCACAGCGCGACTCGGACAGCGCTGGGTGGCGAGGGGCGGCCGGCACGGATCGGTCCCTGCGTGCCCCCTGCTCCGATCTGCGTGGAAAGGGAAGTGGGAGAGGCGCTGCGGGCTGAGAAAGTCCCTATTTTGCTGCAGCAGTGAGGCGCGGATGTTGCCGGCAAACACACGGCGTACGTTCAGTTGCTCACTGGCGTCGCCTCTTTTCTTACAGTTATAAAGGAAAGAGACAAAAATCCTATCTTTTGTTCAGATAGATAGGAAAATAAACTAATAAGCGCTTGGCGGGGTAAAGAGAGGGTAGAGTCGTGGGACCCCCGTGGGTGGAGCAGCCCACCCTGCGGTCCCCGTGTCGGAGCCCCTGCCCGCTCTTCCGGAGCGCTGCTGTGCCGGGCTGCAACCTGAGGCTCGTGCCTGGGCACGCACGGCCAGCTCCGGGCAGCTCCTCGCGGCTGTGAGCCCCGCAGCGCGTGCCTGCGTGTGCCCGCGTGGCCGCCTCTTCCCGGCCTCCAGCGGGCTCGGGATCGGCTCCGCTTTTCGGGAAGGGGTTGACGAGCCGGCCGCGGGGTTGAGGTTGTTCGGCTGCTGCGAGAAATGTTTATTTGAACGCGGGGTTTTCCCGGCTAAGCGGAGCATCACATGGTGCTGCAAGCAGCGAGGAAGTTGTCTCCCTGCGGCTGGCACCAGCGGCTCTGCCGAGACGCTGTAGTGGTGCCTCTGAGCTGCTCAGGTGGCTCAGTCGTGAGCCCGGTGGGCAAAGGTATGGGGTAGAGAGGCGCGAGCCCCCGTCGACCTGAGTGAGACGGGCACGTCGTTGGATGAACCTGACACGCCAATGAGTCGTGTCACGCAGGTATTCCTTTATTGCGGCGCTGAGCATGTAGGGGATAGCTCCACCCAATGTGTGCACCTTGGCTCACGTGTAGGTTACATTTATTGGTCACGCTCATCCATACTCATATTTTTCCCTGGGATTTCATGCGTATACTAAATATTTTCTTGAACTCATGAGTGTTTTCTTAGAACTGATTAACATAAAACCCTCCTCCTTAGAGCATGCGCAGTCTCCCTTGGGGGTCTTTTTGGTGGTCGTCCGGGGGTTGAAAGAGGAGGGCTGATAGTCTCCATCGCTCCTAAACCTTTGACCCCAGTCTTCGAGAGTGTGCTCGGCTAGGTGTTTGCCTCCTCTCTAAGTGTGGTTTCTCTGGTATGTCCTGATAGGGCCCGTCCGTCTTCAGTTTGATTTCATTTCTCATCCTTATCTTTAAGGTAGTACATATGGTTCCTCCAGATACTGATGCTTGCAGTATTCGAGGTCCTTACTCCATCAGTGCACAGCCCCAGTCAGTGAGCAGCCTGGTGAACGCGTGCCTGAGACAGATGGATTTATGTTTCAGCCTGGTGTAGCTGAAAGCCTGTCTCCATTACGAAAGTCCCTCTTAAGGTTCCCTAAGGGAGGTTAATAGAGGGGGGAGATGATTTTAATAGACAATAATATGATAATCCACATGGCAAAAACCCTGGTGCAATATTTCTACAGTAAGAGATAAACAGTGCAGCTGCCAATTTGTATGTAGCCAAGCAAACCCGGAGATAACCGTGGAGGGGAGCGGGTGGGAGACCCTGGAGATAAATCGGAAAGCTGGATGCTGTGTTTTTCATCTTCCCGTAAAATGCAATCAAGTAGGAAAGTAACAGGTTTGAGTGACCCAAGTGCTGAGCCGTTCAGACGATGTTTATGCTGCTCTGAGCAAATCTCGCTCTCGAAGCCTTCCAAATAGTTTGCTTAAAAGCCAGTATTTTTCGTAATGACTTGAGAGATGTAGCGAGGCGGGGAGGGGGACCACAACAAATAGCTGCCAGGCAGGCACAGCGCCGCGCACGTTCGAGCAGCACACACACCCACGCAGTGCTTGGTGTAACGCTGTGTGCCCGCTGTGCCGTTTGCTCGGCTCTTACGGGGAACAAAAGCTTTTTTAGCCCAGGAGGCAAACAGTTGTCGGGAGCTTCATCGAGAACGACTGATAGGAGCTTGGTGGAGGCTCTGCCCTGGGTTAGGATGCTGGGTTTCATCTCCCTGACGTCCCTGCCTCTGCACATCTCCATGCACGGTGCCTGGAGCAGCAGATGGGCATGTGGGTCCCAGTGCTCCACGGGGACGCTCCCCATCTCCCTGCTCTCACCTCGCAGCACTTATCCTGCGTTTGGTACCTCCATGGCCTCAAAGGTTGAAATGAGAGCACGTCGGGCTGTGCTGGGTGCTGGGCAGCATTGTCCATCCCAGCGGCATGCTGCTGCGGGCAGTTAGTGTCCAACAGAAAGTGCCAGTGCCGCTGGGCTGTGGGATGTGATGGCCTTGTGCCGCAGATAGCTTGAGAGGAGAGAGCATCCTTCATGGGTTTAGGAAGCTGTCGGGTTCAGATAAGGCTGGAAGTCTATCCTGTGGGACCCCTGCTTGTATTAATAGGGAAAAATTAATTTTTAAGCACTGGGATTGCTGCCAAATTATATGACCTCTGACAGACCAGCTGCGCTAGGAAAATAAATCGTCTGTATCTGAGACCCGTGGTCCTATCTGAAATCGAAACTGAAGAAGTCGGCAGTTAGCTATGGCAGCGGGGCAGACTGCAGCAGCCCAGCAGCAAGCTGGAAGCTGCTAAAGTTGCTCTCCATTGTGAGGTGAAGTCACCAGCACTGTCCCCACGGGGGCTCAGGAATACAGTTGTCTGAGCCGGGAAGCGCGGGAAGCTTCTGTGCCTGCACACACCCTGGCTGGGCTGACCACATCGGCGTGGAGGTGGGGGCAGGAGTGGGTGTGAATGTCTCTGGCTCTACCCTTGCTCTGGAACAGCCTTTTGACATGTCTCTAATTATAATACACACACAGACAAAGAGGTAGCTGGGCTATTTTCGAAATCCCTGTCTACACCCTGGTGGAAACCGCAATACTAGCAACAACATAAATCAGGGCTGTTGCTAGCAGTGTTGCACACAGCGTCGCGCTACAGTAGCATGGTTTTAATCATACTTGGAATCAAAGGGTCAGCTTCTCTCTGCCTGAGCCAAATCGCAGTCTCAGAAGGCTGGATCCGAAGCCAGGCCCCATGCCTGCACAGTGAGGAGGCGTGAGCACAGAGAGGGGAGGTTTGTCAGGACGAGGTCGACAGGCACAGCGCCAAACACTCAGAATCACAGCTTGGATCTGCAAGGCTTTCCGTGTGCCAGCCATGCGCTTAGATGGTGTGGGGGGAAGCTAGGGTAGCACAGCAGTGAGAGCCCCAACCACAGCACTGCTTCTTCCCATACAGCTGAGAATGGGGCTACAAGCTGAGGAGGAAGGCAGGAGTTGGCAAGTAGAATAGCCAGAGGTATTGCTAGCAGCAATGGATGGCTGCAGAGACTTTGTCTGAATGCTTCTCACCTACCTTCATACTTGATGAGTCAAAGAAAATTGGACCCCAGAGGTGGAGTGCTGGGCTCCAGGTCTTTGAAACCTTCCCTGATTCCTCGCCATGCATGTGAGACAAGGGCAAGATGTCTCTCCCAGCTGTCCTGGTGGGTCACCCAGCATGGGGCTCAAATGCCTGTCCTGCATCTCCCTCCCTGGAAGATGAAGCCAAAGGGACATTTTCCTGATGCATGTTTTCTGAAAGGGGATGTTTTCTGAAAGGCATCTTAGGGGATGCCTTTTGGGTTGGGGACGGAGGAAGGAAGCTGCTGACTTGTGCGTGTAGACACAAATGCACACCCGTACTATCTCCCTGGCTTCTCCTCTCTTCACCAGCACTCAGGTCTAATCCTTTTCTCTTCAGTTCCCAAAGCCTTACTGCCTGCCCTGCACACTCCCACAGCCCGCTCTTCCCTCGTGCCCTCCCTTGCATGCTCAGGCTCTCTCCACAACTTTTTCCCTTGCGCACACCCCAGGCTCGCTCCTGCTTTCCTCTCTGCCTGTCCACTGAATATGTGCTCAGCAGGAAACAATGTGCTTAAGATGCTCGCCAGAATGTGTAATAACGTCGGCAGCAAGGCTTAGTAGAGGCTGGATTTGAGCAAGTTGTCATAAAGGCTGAAGCTGCAGCTCAGCAGTGTGTGCATGGGGGGAGCTGCAACAGGGTCTCACCCAGGTGGCTCTGAGGGAGCTGTTTCCCTCCCTATCACATCCCATCCCAGCCTTAGGGCTGTGCGCCTGCTGCTGAGGCACTGGGTTTTGCTGTGCACTGTGGGGAGGGGGGTTTGGGCTTAGGGGTATCGAGGGTTCAGAGAGGCTCTGCCAGCTGCCTTAGGGAAAGGCAGAAGTGAACTGGTGGGGAAAGTTGGGATTTGAGGTTTTATGAAGAGCGGACCTTGACAGATGGGCTCAGAAGGTGCGAGGGAGCTGGGAGATCACAGGGGGCTGTGAGAGATGAGATGTGCTTTTGGTTTCTTCTTGGAATTGTCATAATAACAATACTAATTAGTATTTCAGCGGCATTGAACACCTCTCATCAAGCTTGAAGCTCTTTAGAGAGGAATCCTAGGTGAATTTATTTAATGTGTGGAGTTAGAAATGTCTCTCACTTTTCTTCTGTGGCCCTCAAAGCAGCCTGTTTTTGATAATGTTCACAGGGATGGCTCGGCAGGTTGTTTCCTCCTCATATTGTTTCCTGGTGCAGCCTACAGGGGAGGTGTCAGGCTGCAGCGCAGAAGCGCTCAGCCCTATTTCTGCCTCTGCCCCACACCTCCCCGAGCTCCATTTCACTGCCTGCATACTGGTGAAGCTTCCCCAGCACCTGCCTGACCTGCAGCATGAAGCTCTCCCAAAGCTGCCACTTGCTCCTGGGAGGTGGCAGTGTGCTTCTGTGCTTTTTCAAACGCTTGGGAGCCTGACACAGAGGCAAGAGAGATAGGCATGGCTCCTGAAAGTTCAATACGCAATTATCCCCTTCCGTGTGCACGCACACGCTCACGCACCTCTGGAATGATTGCTGCAGTAGCCAGGAGTTGTAATTTCAGACCTACCAATTACATTCACGGGCAAGCCAGGAGAATTGTGTGCACGCATCTATATAAAGACTAACACTATTAAGCCGGTTGCCCTATTGGAATTGCATTAGCTTGTGATATAAGATGACAAATAACAAAGTTAACGGAGGTGGCACCTTGTAAAAACAGGATATGAAACCTCATCCAAGGTACAAACGTGTGGGGAAACAAAACAAACAAACTTCCCAACTACAACGTTTGAAGGTCAAGGTTCCACTGACTCAAGTTGTGCAACCGATGCCCACTGCTGGAAAGCAGCTAGCCAGAGCCACAGGAGTGGAAATCTTCTGAATTCCAGTGATTTTAAAGCAAGTTACCTGGACTTGCATTCAGGATTTGGCCCTCTAGTTTTCCAGAATGAAGCTCAAGCAGCTCTCTGTTTGCAGTCAGTTCCTCAGTAGATTACCATGGAAAGGAAGCGCAGGTCTGTCTTGTTCTCTTCCTCCCTCCAACGCTCCCACCTTCTTTAAAAATAATTTTAAATTATTTCTTTCTGCGAAGGCTCACAGCTAAAATGTTCCATTTGCTGAGCTTTCCGGAGTTCTCCTCTCATTGCTGTCCAGCACTATAAAGTGAATATATTGCATCCTTCCCCAGTTGCCTTAGGAAGTGGTCAAACGGCCACATTCCTGAGCTGATGGATTGGCGCTCTCCTTTCTTGCCTGAGCCCAGTGTTTTTATGGGCCTGTCTCATGACAGGCTTGAGACGCTTTGAATCAAACAAAACCTGAGTTCACATCTCAGAAGTGGTCTTTACGTTCTGCTTTGCCGTGAGCGTGCTTTTAAGGGAAATTTAGTCTGAGTAGTGAAGGCCCTGGCTGAGGCTCTGGGGGAACTTTCCCTGGCTGTGTGGAATCCCCAGAGGTGGATGTGGGTGTCGCGCTGGGATGAGCTGTGCGTGTCAGTGCTTTGTGTTGTCTGGGTGTGTTTGTCCATTAATTCGTTCAGGAAGCCTTTGAAGCTTTATCTCACAATCCAAAACAAACATGCTCTTGCTAATATGATCTATGCTACGGGGGATAAAAAATCTAATCTTATTAGCTTCCTCTGTTCTGCGTGTCTCTCCCTGGCCAATGGCTAAGCTGTACATTTAAGTCTGAAGCTCGATTTGTGCTCCCGCCCTTCAGAAGCTGTGCCTTAGGGTTTAGGGTAGGGCTCACGCCAGCCTGCAGCATCCCCTAGCACTGAAGCGCTGGTCATGAGGCAGGATGGATGTGAGCAGTAATGAATCCCCACCAGGTGGGATCTGTTTCTCCCATCCATGCTGGGGTTTGGCAAAGCACTTGGATGCATGTGGACCTTGCAAAGCTTAGCTTCCGAAAGAGCTGTTTGACTCCAGCAGGATTTGCTGTAACTTGTGCCAACTCTGGCAGCTTTGAGAGCACTCAGTTCCTCCACGCCAGGACCCACATTTTGCTGTGGTGTCACTGGGCAAATCTCTCCTGCCCAAGTGTCATGTCCCATGATGTAGAAATCTTAGGTGGTGGGATGAAAGCATGGAGTTGAGGTGCAGGGCCTTGTGCAAGGCAGAGGAAGCAGTCAGGAGGCCAGACAGCGAGCCTTGATGACGCAGGGCTGCTGCGATCTCCCCCCTCGCTGCCCTCTAGGCTGCCCTCGCTCAGCAGCAGGCACCGGTGCTGCCGCCTGCTTCTGAGGCAGCAGAAGCGCCTTGCATGGTGCACACAGTCTTGAATTATATCCCCAGAGTAAACTGAACCCAGCGGATCAAAATGTGCGATGGTTCCCTGCTGGATGCTGTGAGCTCTGAGAGGCTGTAGTATGTGTTTGTTGTGAAATGGGCCTCTGTGGTGATGATTATTTTTGTTACAACTGAAGAGTTGGCTTCAGATTCTGTGGTGCAGGTCCAACAATAACAGTGAGCCCAGCTCTCCTGGGGTGAGGAAAATCCAGAGGGGTTTAGTCGGCAGGAAATTCGAGTAGGAGAACACTGTGCTCCTGTCCGAAGGTTTCAGAATGTGCTGAAGAGCTGTGGAGCTGGGAAGCCCCACGTGTGGGTGAAGGCTCCTGGGGCCTGGCTGCTATCTGCGGGTCCCCTGAGCACTGACTGCAGCCTCTGTGGGAGTACCCCCCCCTGTGAGCACCCTCTTTCCACCCTTTTGGCTTACTCATTGTCCTCCGGTGTAAGTCCCCAGTTGGGGCTGTGTTATTCCTATTGGGTTAGCCTCCAGTTGCAGGGATAATCCAAGGCACCTGGTGGGCTGCAAGGAAAGAGGCCTTTGGGGGTTTCCCATCCCAACCCCTGCCCACTCACACAACCGGGAAGCACTGAACTCTGCGGCATCCACTGTGGGGCCTGCAGCCTGGCCATGAGCACGGTCTCCCAGCCTTCTGCCATGCGGGTTGGCACAGCCCCAGCAGTTGGCTTTCAGAGCCCACGTTCTGCTTACTGAGCAGCGGGATGTCCCACGCACCTGGCAGCCTCGGCTGATGCCTCAGAATTCAATTTTAATTTTATTAAGTGAATTTAGAGCTGGTGAAAGCTGCCAGAGCACGTTAGCCTTGGAGCACGTCTTGCTTCCAGACCATACGGCCTGGGCAGTAGCCATGCTACTCACTTTTTTTCTTTCTTTTATTTATTTATTTTTTTATTTTTGCATTGATTAGATGCATCAGTTTTAAAGGACAGATCTATGTAGAAGCTTGGACCTCTGCTGACTGCACAACAGACCTGGTTTTGTATAGGAAGTCGGTGCTTGGCATGTCTGCTGAGACAAACCCTTTGTCTGTCAGTGGGCGCAGTGATGGATTTTTTTGTTGCAGGTGTTTGTCTGCTAGATACCAGTGAATCAATAGAAAGAAAAGCCCAACAGAACAATTACAGAGATATTAGTCATTTTGCCTCTTCAGATGACTCTAAGAAGCCCACTTCCCTGGTATGCAGTTGCCACTGCCTGGGCAGTGCTGCATGTGGATGAGATGTAGCTCTCCTTGTTAACAGGGAGCTTCTTTGGGGAGTGAATGCGGGGCAAAATCTGCTCCTCCAAAAGGCTGAGAAGCTTTCCTGCAGGTGGAAAGCTGCAGAAAGATGGTGATTTTTCCCTGGTAGTGTCTAAATGTGTGTTGGACGTGGTACCTCTTCCTATCTGCTCAGTGATCTCACCTGCTCGTCCCATTTTGCTCTTGAGACCACAGAAAGAGGGGTCTGGCTCCCGGCACAGAGGGAGCCTCTCACCTTGGCACCCGAGCACTGAGCTCACCTGAAATCAGGATCAAGCCTGAGGACTTCCTTAGGTTGGTCCTGCTGAGCTGTGGTGGCTTCACAGGGTGAGGGGAGAGATTTTAGCATCAGGGTGTCTGCTACTTAGTTAAGTATCTGTCAGGGAGGAGCCGGCGCCTGGTCCCTTGTTCACATTGCAGTTCCCCTCGACTGGCTGGATCGCGATGTGTGCTCGTAGTACCCAGCGCGAGGAAGGGGCTCGCAGCTTCGGAGCGGTGGGTGATGTTGGTGGTATCAGCCTAGCGGGTAGCATGTGTGTGAAAGCAGGGGAGACGGGGAGGGGATGACGAGGTGTGGAAGGATTGACTGTATTTTCATGGCTTCGAGACTTTGCCCTTTCCAAGAAAAATAATCTGCAGCTTGAATATTTTTCTTTGCTGGAGGGGGTGGACATGTGTGCAAACGAGGTGTGAATTTTTAGGAGAAGGTGTGAAAGTGCGTACATGAGTGAAGTGTGAATTACACGTCTATTTGTACATTGATGTCAACAAGTCCGTGAATTTCTTCCTTCCATGTGAATGTCTCTCTCTCTCTTTCTCCCCTCCTGCCCCCCAAACCCACATAGACACGTGTGTGGGCAAATATGCTTTGCTAAGAGAAGGGGTTTGTGCAAAACCATTGGTTTGTAAATGTTTGTGTGTTGAGCAGGCGCTCCCGTGGAACAAAACCAGATGTTTTTTGGTATTCTCAGCTCCTCCGTGGCAGCTTTGCAATTTTTTCCCCTCATATTTTTCAGGATTCTTACAGGATTATTTTAAGAAAAAGACAGGGCTGGAGAGATGCCTCTGGGTGTGTGAGAAGAAAGTTATTTTAAAGAATGAATGTGTTAGAGGGCAGGAAAAACACGGAGGAAATGGAGGCAGTGCTTTCTCATAGTGAAGGAAGCCTGGCTCCCGCAGGGCAGCCGGAGCACAGGAGGACCTTACTGCTGCTGCTGCTTATGCACAGCAGTCGCCCCTTCTGCAGGGTGCATGTGGGCAGCAGGGTGCTTTTCTCCAGGAGGCATTGCCTCATTTTTTCTCCTTATGTTGCCAGATGTGCTTGTCTGGGCTGCAGGAAAGCCCAGCCACACCCTGCTGGGATGGGAAGGCTATGGGACAGCCCCTTGGCAGGGGGACAGCCCTCCCCCTTCACCCCTTCCTTTGTGGTGCCTGTGCCTGGCATTCCCTCCACTGCAGAGGCCCCAGTGTGGATGGGTGTGTGTGAGGGTTTGTGTCCCACGTTTCACCCCATCGCTCATGGGCTGGGAGGGTAGAGCCTGTCAGCACAAGACTGGGGTCAGCAGGGCAGTGCTGGCCCCTCTGCTTCTCTGGCTGGCTGCTCTGTGGAGGGGCCGCAGGGTTTGGTTGGATTTCACCCATTTTGCTGAGCAGAAGGAGGCATTGCCATCATCTGGAGACATCTGTGGGGCCGTGGTGCTCAGACAGGGTGGTGGCAGTGGGGAGGCACGCAATGGGGCCCCATGGAGAAAGGGACTTTGTTGAGATTTGTAGTGTGCTATCAATTGACCCTGTGATGCAGATTTTCCTCCCGGCAAGTAATGCAATAATAAATTTGATTTGCAGTGTTCATGAGATTAAATGTTTTTTTGAAGATGAAATCACACTCGAGGGCCTGTTCTAACCCAAAGCTGGGAATGCTTCCTCTGCTCACCATGTAATTGTTGCCAGGCATTTGTGGGCTAGCTCCTCAAAACCACCACTGCTGATTATCAGTCTGCAATTCCAACAGCTCGGGTTGACCAAAAGACTTGGGGAGGAAGAGGTGGCCTGTCTGCTGAGATGGGGTCACAGCCGCTGCAGGGAAGAGGGAGGCAAGTGGGGAAGAGCTGTCACACAGCTCCTTGCTGGAGCCAGGAGGGCAGGACACCATTTTCACCTCTGCTGCCAGCCATGGACCTGCTGCTCAGCACTGCTGTGCCTCAGTGCCCTTCCCTGGGAGCAGCAGAGCTCTCTGCAGCTGCACTGAGGGTCATCTGTGTCCAAACTCTGGTGCCTCTTGAGGCGCCTCTGGGAGACTGCCATGGAGCAGCTTGTGAAGGAAGATACAAAGTGAGGCAGCTTCAGATGATTTGATACCAATCTGCGTCTTACTTTATAGCTCTGTAATTGCCTAGGCATGAGCATTTGTTTCTGTTTTCTGGTCTGTGTGAAATGTGGCGTGTGGAAGGAGAAGGGAGTAGATTTCTTGTGTAGAATAATGTCTCCAAGCCCAGAGATTGATACTGAAATATTAAGAGTGCCAACCTGGCATCAGAAGCCTGGAGAGTGGCCTTTATCAGACCACCACCAGCCATGGCCCACAGGGACCTGCTGTCTGTAGTCGATGCCCCAAACTTGTTTTTAATGCCTCATTCCCTTCTGTGTCTCTGCAGCTCAGCCGTGTGGGGGCCGCCTGAACTCCAAGGACGCTGGGTACATCACTTCCCCAGGCTACCCCAATGACTACCCCTCCCACCAGAACTGTGAGTGGGTCATCTATGCTCCTGAGCCCAACCAGAAGATTATCCTCAACTTCAACCCTCACTTTGAAATCGAAAAGCATGACTGCAAGTAAGAACCTTCCTCTTCTTCTCTAGTACAGTGTTCTCTCCTCTTGCTTTTGTGTAGTAGTGTGGACATGGTGCTGCTTTGTGTGTGAAAGCATCAGCCTGAGCCCCCATAGTGCTGTGTGTCATGGCCTTTCAGAGCAGGTGTGCCTCTGCCAAACGGGTGGGTTTAAGATGCTTCTTTGGACTCAAAGGATGAGCGTGCACTGGACCAAACATGTTCTAGCCTGAAATCATCTGAAGGCAAGAGCTAACTGGCTTTCGGCCTGACTCTGACTTTGGTTAGAAGGCAGCTTGGTTTTTTTTTTTTCCATGTTGGTGGTGGCTTCACTTTTAAGCCATGCTGGGAGAGCAGTGCAATTTCCTGTTGGGTAACTAGGCAGAGGCATGGCATGGAGAGCCCAAGGGCTGGAGACCTGGGCTTGGGCTCGTGGGTCTGAAATGAATCTGATTCTCTGCAGTGTTTGTTCTACTGGGCTTAGTAATCAGGGATATTGGTTTTGTTTGCTTTTCTTTTTCCCCTAAGAGGGGGCTCAGAAACTAGACGTCCAGGAAAAACAATTAGCAGCTAGTAAAGAATAATTAACAGCATCAAAGGGCACCATAAAAGGCTGAGTTAATAACATGGTCTCGGCAGACGTATAAACCTGTGCATTTCATCTGGAATCTGTGGCCAGCTGCAGGGATGTCTGAGCTGTGAAAGAGCTCACTCTCCTAAAGCAGGCCTGATGCAGCAGTTTTGCTAGGCACGCTGCTCCTGTTGATTAAAAGGATGTTATATATGGAAAGGGGGGACACTGGTTGCAAAAAGGGACTGGGGAAGCATTTATAGGGCCGTAGGATCGGTCCTGTGGAGAATAAAGAATTCACCGTGGGTTTCATGATGTACTGAAAGATATAATGTGCAGAGTTGGATCCTCAGCTACCATAAATCAGCATAGGTCCTCTAACTGTAACCAGGGTGTGCTGATTGATGTCACTGGGGGTCTGATCACCCCCCAAAGATAAAGCTCTGAGCACCATCAACTCTCCTTGAAGTCACTCTGTGTGTAAAGAGTTTAGCAGTTTGCAGGATCAGGCCTGCATTTAGAGAAGGGAGATGGTGGAGAAAGGCTTAACGTGGGCAGAAATGAATACAGTAAGGCCTTGGCAGTGCTCATGAGAATGATGGTTGCTATCAGGTTTTACTATTGCTTGGACAGGTTTAACTGTATAGCCTTCTCATAGCTAATGCAGTTGCCCCAAATTCAGAGTAATAAAAGCTTTATAGGCCTATGTTCTCAGACTGCAGAGCATGCAATATGTATTGGCAGGGCAGTGTGCACGGGGCAGGGGCTGAGCTGGGCAGGAGTGACTGTGTCTCTCCAAGGTCTCAGGCTAGGAAATCTGGGTCAGTCAGAGTGCCAGAAACCTTAATGGGCGCCTGGCTTTCCTCTGCAGCTGTGAAGTTGTTGATTACAGCTCTGAGTACTTTGGACAACTCAGGTGTCATGTGCTGGAAGGGCTACCCCAACCACTGAAGTCATTGTTCTTCTGTGGCTTTCTGCTTTGTTGGGCAAATGTCTGAGTGGGTGCTACATGGTACTGTGCTGTTCCTTTCAGTGTGTGCATGGAGGAGCTTTGCAGGAAGGTTTGTGTTGGAGGGTTTTTGTTCCCAGCACTCTCCATGGGATGTGAATGGTGGAAGGTTTCTAAAGGTCTTTGATTCAGTTTGGCTTCTGCAACAGTATTGCTCTCTAGGAACCAGGAATTCACATCAAACCTCTGCTGAAAGTGAGGTTTGCCTGCACCTCTGTTCCCTCAGCTGCCACTTGTATACAAGTGTGAGGCAGGGTTCATCCACAGGGCACTTGGACCTTTGCTGACCCCCAGGTGTAAGCCAGGAGCCAGCAGTTCAGGTGCCTGTCCCCACAGCAGGCATTGCAAAGGATGGACAGTGCCTGCTAGGAACCGTGACTAAATCAGTGAAAACAGTGCAAGATAAACACTGCCGAAAAGGAACAGGTAGGAGAGAGACTTTTTGTTTTTAAGTGGCCTACCAGAAAGAAAGAAATATTAACACTGTGTAATTGCCTGGACATTAAGCAGTATTAGCAGGTGACCATCTCATAATAAATCTCATCTGAGTGTCAGAGGGTGTATTACAAGGACGCAAAGGTCTCATTGCAGCTGCAGGTGGGAATCTTAATGGGACCAGGAGTTCAGAATCAAAGAAACATCATCTCAGGGCAGAACCTTTCTTCTGACATCTGGTCATTAATAAAAGCACTTTCTCTGAAGGATGGCAGCCGGTGGACTGACTGGCACTCGGTCTCTGGGCAGGCGCGGTTCCCCCTGGCCTGGTGTTGCTACCTGGCAGCTCAGGGAGTGGGAGCAGGGCCAGGCTGTGTTTCATGCTCCAGCTGCCAGGAGTAAACAAAACACCACAAGCGCTTCCTTTGTTGCTTCATCCTTTGACATTTCTTTTACCTTATTAGGCTAAAGTTTCTTCCTTGTGAAGCATAACATTTACATTCCAAAAGCCCGTTTTAAGGCCTACAAAACTATCTGCAAAACTCTTCATCCTCGTATCAGATGTAGGCTTCCCTTTGGGGCAGGAGGTGCTTCCTCCCATGCTTTTCACCCTTGGGATCTACACAGAAGGTCAGCGACTTCCTCTGGCCAGGCAGCTGGCCGGAAGGGGCTGTGGACCTGCGGCTGCCAGACATCGGGGTGAAAGCTGCCTATGTGCAGCAGGCTCTGGTGGCTGGCGCTGCCCAGAGGGAGGGAGCGCAGGGTGCTCGGAGGTGGCAGTGATGGGCAGCTCGCTTGATGCTCATTATGTTGCTATTGTTTCTCCACAAGCACATCTGGGCTTTTATTTTTTGGCTGTGTCCAGCTGCATTAAGAAGCAACTGCATCCCCCAGCCATCATCGAAGGAGTAATTGATATAATTGAAGCCCCAGAAGATACTGCTCTATCTCTGTGTTTCATCTGTGCTCTGAGGAAGTGCCTTACTTTGGGAAGTGCTTCAGATAAAGAAGACTGGGCACCTCCTGCAATTGCAGCTCCTGGTGTCAGTCACAGTATGTCTCCTGTTGCAGGAGAGTGGATGTGCTGGGGGGGCAGGCCCTGGGCCGTGCTCCCTCTGTCCTGCAGCCATGGGGACACAGTGTGACAGCAGGTACAAAAAGGAAGCTGAGCACTGTGGTGAGAAGCCTGCCTAGCTACCCAGAAATAATAACAGCCCTATCCCCTTGCCATTTCTTCCTCTGCGCACTGTGAGCACAGCTCGGGTGGAATAGTGGGTGTTTGCTCCCTAAATGGGGAGGTGGCAGCCAGGGGGAAAGAGTGTGCTGCTGCTGCAAAGAGGCTCAGCTCTGCCGCGTGGTGTGGTGGTACCTGGGCAGCCTTGTATCTACCAGGGTTTATTTTTAATCCCAGGAGTGACCTGAACAGAGTTTCCCAGTGTGAAGTAGAAGCCCCCCCAGCTCGTGCAGACACACAACCCTCCTGCCCAGTTGCCATTTTTCTGCTCTGTCTGTGCTGCTTACTTGGAAAATCCAAGTCAGAAAATTCAGCTCTGAGTGAATCATCACCTCTATAACCACCTTTTCCATTTGTGTGTCCCTCCCGCTGCTAGAGATGTCTCTTGGCCTCTGAAAGCTCCCAAGCCTGGCTACAGGTTCTGGCATCCCAGCTGCAAGGCAGGCTGGGCAGTGACATGCTGGGTGCTGGGACATCTCTGCTTGCACGTGGCACAGACACATGCTGTGCACCACAGTGGGAGGGCACGGGTTCCCGCTGCCAGCAGAAGACCTTTGGGCTGAGTCATAGGATCTGACCAGAGGAACGCTATGTATTGAAAAACCTGAGCCACAGGCAGGCCACGTCGGCAGGATTTTCTGGAGTCCTTCTGCAAGGCACCCAGGAGAAGGATGGAAGGATGCTGCTGGGGCTGTGGCTTTCTGTCTGGGCAGGATTTGGGGCTGCTGCCGCGGCTCGCAGCCCCCTCTGGTGGCACTCACCAAATGCTGGCGGAGGGCTCTAGAGGTGGGACCTGGGCTCCAAAAACAAGCAAGAGGTGACAAATGGCAAGTAGCCCAGAGATGCACTCAGGCTCTTCCTCCTGGTGCTGGCTCACCATGTCAGGCCTTGAGGGTTTCCAGAAAAAGTAACTGCGGCCACAGCAAGGAGGAAATATGTGTAGTTGTCATTGCAGCCTGATATGGTGATGTCAAGTGAAAAAAGCCATGTTCAGCATGACCAAGCAGATGCAGGCAGAGAGGCAGGGCAAGGGCTGGGGCTGATGTGGGAAGATGTCACATGCCAGTGCCCATGTCGTGGAGCTGGCAGCATGCACCAGTGCTCTCAGGCCACACTGCAGTGGGACGTGGTGGGCACTGCCAATCAGCGATGGCCCTGTGGCAGCGTGCCATTTCCTGTGCTTCCAGGAATGGGATGTGGGGGCACAGCACGGCTCCATGTCCTTCTTAGAGAGCAGCCAGGCACTTGGCCCCAGCCCCACACCCACGCAGTGGGGGAGCAGCAGCCAACCCCTGGCACGACAGGAGTGCAGTCGGGCCCTGCCCTGCTCGCCCGCCTCTCCTGACCATCCCCTTCAAACAGGAGCGTGATATTGCAAGATGCCCTCCTTCCATCAGCCAGGGTTAAGAGCAAACAAGGCAGCAATTATGGACAGCTAATTAGGGAATGCTTTTGAAAAGTTTGCATAATTAGCTCATTAGTAAACATTTTAGAAACAATGCAGTTCATCTCCAGATTGGGTGAATGCTTAGAAAAGAGAGATTTGGCACGCTGCGTGTGTTTGGAGGGGGGTCCTCACTGGGGTGCAGTGGGAGGTGAGTGCCTCTCCTGCAGTGCTGGAGCAGTCGAGCTGAGGCTCTGCAGAGAGGAAGTCAGTGATGAGATGTTAAGGAAAGCATGTGCTTGCTCATACATTTGTGGCACGGGTAGCCAGAAGCAACATTTCTAACGTACAGGAAATAATTCCGTCTGGGTAACGCAGCACTGTGGCTCAATTTGTCTTCAGATGAGCTTCTGCTGTTTTTTAGCTCTGTCCGGTATCCGCCGTATGGTTCTTAATTCCTGTCAGCCGCAGCCGTTTTGCACACATGGCCAGCAGCGAGCGGGCTAGCATTGGTGCTGTTTGGCCACCTCCAGCTGACTCATCTCTTTGCACTGCTGCCCATCCGCAGGGCTGGGAGGGCTCAGCTCACTCTGCGACTGTGCCTGACTGAGCCCTTCAGGGGGCCCAGGCCCTGGGGTGGGTGGAGGGCTGCAGGCGTACTGCTGGGCTCCAACGTCTCACCGGCATCCGGCGCTTAGGAGAGCCGAGTCTTGTCCTGCATCACATATCCTGTTGGCATGATGACACAGCAAGGGCTGTTCTGGTGACACCGGAACAATAGCATGAGGCACCTCTCACCTCCTTCCTGCTCTAGAAGAACCAGCAGGTCACCCGCTTCTCCTCGGCCTCTGGGGAGTGAGGGGAGAGCGGGACCCAGGGGCTCCAGGGAGGGGATGAGCATTGGATTGGCTGTGGTGCTGCCTTAGGATCCAGCTGCCAGCTGTGTGGAGCAGTCCCATTCAGACAGCCAGTGCGGCGCTATAGTGTGCCCAGTGCCCTGCGCTCTCTTTGCGTCATCCCCTGGGTTTGCAGAGGTGGTCTGAGAAGCCCAGATGCCTTTGGGGATGGGGTCTGGGCTTCAGTCACTCTTTCGGCATCACTCAGTGGGGTTTGCAGTGCTCTTCTGCGTCACAGGTCTGCTGTCTGGGTGCAGGAATTATAAGCTTTAGTGAATGTAAAGAGGGGTTGGCCAGAATGATATTTTAGAAAGCATTCTTTTTTTTTTTTTTTTTTTTAATAAGGAGCAGATGCAAAGCCTGTAAAGGCAGCGGGAGGTTTTACCTTGATTTCCACAGGAGCTGAATTAGGCTTTTAATGAGCAACTGTTTGCCTTAGCGACACACAGCCCCTCCAGTGGGTACCGTGCCTATTGTCAGGCTGTGGCAGAAGGAGTGTCAGGCTCACCAGCAGTACTAGGGCTGGGAGCTGTGAGATTGGGGCTCTTCCCCTTCCCTGCTATTGGTTTGCCACTCCTGCTTTCACACATCAATTTAAATTCTTCACCCTATAAAGAAGAGATGAACGCTTGGGTGTCTGCAGGCTCACTGACCAGTCTGGCTAGCAGCAGTGCATTGCACATTCCCCACCAAAGGCTGCTGTGTTGCGGCATCACACAGAGCAGGTCAGGGCGCTGCATGCAAAGATTGGTTCCTTCCCAGCCTTTTCTGGCCAAGTGTGAATTCTGCAATTAAATATGAATGCAAAATAAAAAGAACAGACTGCAAAGAACAGACTGAAAACGGAAGAAATTTCTGGTTGCTTTTGGCCAGAGCTCAGCACAGAGCTTATTTGAAAGAACAGGGAGAGGTTAGTTTTCAACATGAGACGAGTTCTCTGTTTTCTTTAAATCAAGCGGCTGCACATCACCGTTGAATGGCAATGTAATAACACGTTGCAAACCACAGTCTGGTGATCCTGGAATTCCTTATAAGTTAATAGTAGTCATGGTCCGCTAATCACAGCCAGCGTGTTTTAAGCAACTGTCTTTGATACATCAGTTCAAGCACACCACGGTAAGCTCTCCTTATGCTGACTGAGCAAGTAGATGGGTATAGCATCAGAAAGAGTGAGTAACTTGGGTTGTTTTCTTCCCTGAATCCTAAGGGATTCATTGGACATACGTACAGCATTGCTGAGCAATCCCAGTCCAGTAAGATAGTAGTTTTAATGCAGCACCGGGTCAGACATGGAGATATTTCAGTCTAATAATTTGCTAGAAGAAGAAGCGGAGGCAGTGGGGTGGGTCTGGTAGCAGAAACCCTTTGCCAAAGACTTCCTTAGCCTTGATACAAGTAGCACATAGAGGGACGGGCGGCTGCCCTGCACGTGTGCCTGGTGGCTGTCCCAAATGTCACTCCTTTAGAGGAACAGAAGGCCGTGCCGAGGCTGTGTGCATGCACAGTGCTTGCATGCAGGCAGTCAGCATGTCAGGAACCCCCCTGGGGGCCCACAGAGCAAGGGTTGCTGACGGATGTTCCACAAGCAGGAGCCCCCTCGCCGTCTCCTGCTGCCGGCACGAGTGTGAGGCATGTGCTCAGCTTCCTTCCTCTTCTGTGAGTGTCGTGAGGTTTTATTTATGTTGTTGTTTTGCAGTAGAAAGGGAAGGTGTAATGCCTGGCTCTCACGTGCCATGCCATTGGTAACACTGATGTTGGGCTGATAATGGCAAGCAGGACCAAGGCCTGGGCTCTCCATCAGCAGAGGGGACTGATCTGTCATTGATCTCTGCTCACTGCACCTTGTTGAAGTTTTTTGACCCGTTTGATTTCTTAGGTTTTCTTCTGTGAAAATCCTCTGATTTTTCTGCCGATCAGGAGCAAAACATTTCTCTGTGTCTTTAAATATGGCAGATGGGGATTTCTTCAGATGTCCAACAACTCAATTGATGGAGAGACCTCAGGAGACCTCTCCTCTTCCCTGTCCCCCTTCTCAGCCTGTCTTTTCATCTGCAATCTGGAGATGTAAGGGCTGTAGTAATAGAGTGTCAGAGGAAGTAATTGATTCATCACACGCCGGGAGAGGAGTCTGTTGCCTTTAGTGTCAATGGAGCTGAACCACAGCCTGGGAGGGTGAGGGCGGCTTGTAAACACTGCATGGCTGAGCTGGCAGGGCAGTGTAGGCTGTGCTGGGTGGCACAGAGGGGCCACTTCTCAGGGGAACTAAGGCCCTTAGTGGGGCCTGTTGAGACCTGGGGGCTCGTGGCGGCAGGGGCACTGCGAGCACCCACCTGATGCCCAGGCTGCTGGCATCAGGAGCTCCTCACCTGCATCTCCCCCTGCAAAGTGAGCTAAGGGAACATTCACCCTCTGCCTTCTGCCTGCTCTGCTGCTCTTCGGCAGTAAATTTTCCTCTTGTCGTTGTTATCTTTTATTATATACTTCTTTTTTTTCTTTTTGTTAGTGATCAGGTTGCCTGTGAGTGGTGACAGTAAAATGACACAGAAAGCGGAGTCTGATTTTTTTTTTTCCACAGATGGATTGTAGCAGAAGGAGGAAAGCGCAAATGCAGTTTCCCAAGTGTCCTGCATTCGGGGGTTATGGAGGGCTGCGAGCTGCCTCGGCTCCCCTGCAGCAGCAACAGAAGGCTGGGTGCCTGGGGAGGGGGCTGTGCTGAACGCACTCTGTGTGTCTTATTCCTGGTTTCACCACGATTTTTCCCCTCCCAAACACTACCAAAGGCATCTTGCAAAAACCGACCTCTGTAGCTAAAGATAGAAGGGTGAGGAATTTATAGAGATGGTTTTGGAGACAGAAATAAAATTAAACAGCCATGCATAACCCCTGAACAACAGCCTGCAGAAAATCCCTGAAGTGCGCATTAGCACATCTTGTTTTCTGAGATAATGAATGGTTCTCCAGACATGCCCCAGCTGAGAGCCCTCCTCTACCCGTTGCACCTTCCCGCAGTGATCTGGGAGCCCTGGGACAAGTGGCACGTGGGGCAGCAGGCAGTGTGCTAAGAGCTGCCCCTTCCTGGACCACAGGAGCAGCTTACAGGCATGTTTTATTCTTCCCTTTGCAAGATGCATCTTGGCTACCTCTTTTTTTCTTTTTTTTCTTGTCTGCATAACTTAACAGTTGCTGCTGAGACTTTTCCTATGAGCGGTGCTCGTATGGGGGTGAAAACAGTCCAAGGAATATAAATAGAGGCTATTTGTAGTTTCCGTTTTTTGTCTTGGAGGCATTTTTGAAGAAGTTCTCCAATCTGTTAGGGTTATTTTCTCTGTCTGCCTCTCTCTCTCTTTATTTTTTTGACGGGGTGACTGGATTTTTCTCATTTCTCAGAAACTCTAGTCAGATTTCTGCAGAGATAAAATACTCCAACGCGCAGTGGAATGATTACAAAACCCCACAGCACTGTGGTTGCACAAGATGTAATTGGATGCAACAAATTCAAAACAAACTTTGGAGAAATCTGAAGCAATTATGCACCCCCAGGCCCAGCCCAGCCTCAGCTGCCACCAGGCTGTGATAGTTTCAGTTGCTGAAATCCAGTGAAATCCCTCCAGATGCAGAGCAATGCTGGCCTGTTTGTCTCTGTTGCTCCCAGGCGCAGTTATGTCAGGGCAAAAGAAGGGTAAGCTCTGCTGCTCTGGGTACATCCTTTGCCTTAGCGTGGCATGACTGGCTTCGCAAGCTGCAGGCTGAGAGCAGAGCATCTCCTGCTTCCAGTCTCCAAGAGGGCAGTCCTAGGCAGAGCAGATCTGCAGTCAGGGCAGGGGAGCGATTAAACCCATCCTGAGATGGGGCAGTGAGCCTGTGTCCGCCGAGAGCCATGGACACCAGCTGGCTGCGCCGCGAGCTTTTAGGTCTGCACGCACATCCATTTTGGGACCTGTGAGGACTGATTCGCTTCTCACCCCGGGATAAATTAGGAGTGATTACCCTTAAAATGATGAGTTACACAAGTGTAAAACTAGTTCAAATCAAAGGAGAATCCAATTCATCTGCTGTATTTATAATTAATTACTCTGATTAAGGGCTGGCAGTTAGGATCAAACTTCATTGCTGCTGTTTCATCAGACTGCAGAGGTGTTTGCCTCTGGTATCATGGCTATGAAAACACTGTTTAAAAGCCCCCAGTAGTTTCTGCAGCCATTTCACCTTTGAAGGGTATGCCATTCAGTAGCTCAAGATTGTGTAAACATCATAGAAGAGTTTTGTCTTTCACAAAGTAACCACCCATGAAATGAGGATTTGGTTGGAAGGTGGCATAAGAAAGAGCGTGAAGATGGGTGGTGACACAGAAAAATTGACGAAGGCAGCTAGCATGTAATGGCCCTTAATTCTAGCTGCCCCTTGATTACAAAACAAGTGCTGAGCTGCCAGCTCACCGTTTCTTAACCATCTTTATGCTGCAGCTGCTATCTCATCCCTAAGCTTAATTCAGCTTTTTCCTAGAGCATCTTTAAAAAACGTTGTGCTTTTAATAATAATTTGTGAAAAAGAAACCACCCTTTCAAGAGAAATGCTTGCATTTGCCTGCTGACATTGTGTCTAAGCAGGTCCCTGCCTCCCCCCAGCTGTGTGCAGAACATGAATGTCTGCTGAACTCCACTGGCATTGTGGCTACTCTTCGTATTCTTAGCAGATGTGTTTGAGATACCACGACATATGGTTCAGGCAGACCAGAGGTCTCGAAGGCTTGAGTCAACACTGGGTATTCCCAAATTTGGCGCTGTTGGCATGCAGTCAGTACCTATTTGTCTCTCTGTCTATCTAGGCCAGACTCCTCTACTATAATATAATCTGTCTAATCAAGGCTGGCTTCTATTCCTGGCCATGCTGAAAGCTTCCTGTGTGACCTTGGGCCAACCACTGCTCTTGTCTGCCTTCCCACCTCCCAGGGTCTCGTGAGGATCCCCTCATTAATGTTTGCCAGGTGCAGACACGAGCCCCTTGGAAATGACTATAAATAACAGCTCCAAATTAAATGGTGGGGAAGCTCAGGTCAGAGCCTTGCATCTCTCTGGCCCTGGCAAGCACTGGAGCCCAGGCATAGCTGTGTGCGAGCCTCACCTTCTCCAATGATAGCTCTGAGAATACTGCCGGAGTGTTCCCAGAGCTTTGCTGGGTGGGCTTTGAAGCAGGGCTCGCACGTGGTTAGGTGCTATGACTGTGGGCAAATAAATGATTTATCATTTGTGTTTCTCTCCACACTAAGCTAATGTCCGTGAAGCATGTTTCAGTGAGGAAGGACCCGGCAGCTCTAAGGAGCTGGGACTTGAGGGCAGTAGGTTTGTTGATTCTGTGTGGAGCAGTATGAGTCCCAAAGCTGCTTTTTTGCTGTCTGTGTGTCTCGTGGTAGGAGCACCCATTGGCACGGCACAGCTCCCTGGTGCTGCTCCCCAGGCAGGGCGCAGTGCCTGGAGCTCACAGCGCATGGGTGGGCACCCAGGAGGTCTGGGCTGACCTCAGGCAGCAGAGCACAGCTGGCTGTTCAGGAACCCATGAGCCATTCTGCAACAGAATGGGGTTGAAAAGGTGGAGTCTCCTCACCACTGCAACTGGGGCTCGTTGCTGGCCTTTATTGGGCCTAGCAGCCTTTTTTAGGGGCCAACAGCAAAGTGACTTATTGAAAATAGAAAGAAGAGACTAGGAAGCAGCGAGGGTTGACTGAGGGAAGAAGCAGGCAAGCATGAGTAATACAGACATTAGAAGTGCTTTATAATTAGTTTATAAAAGCTCTCTTAACATCCACAAAGCACTTTCTACTAAAAATCTTTAATAAAGACACAGCAATATTTGTAAGCATCTTACATTTTCCATTTAATTCTGTTAAACAGCTACAAGAAGAGCATCTAAGCACTGCGCTTCCCTCCCTTCTCAGCCCCCCATTGTCTGGGTAGTTAAAAGCACTTCAGCTTTGCCTTAAAACTCCCTAGTGGAAAGTCCTGTGTTCCAGGTGGTTTCAAACCAGCTGGCTGGCCCTCCCACTCCAGCAGCAGCTGAGAATATCCTGCTGCTGGAGGAGCAGCCAAGAGCGGCCACCTTCCCTGCAAGGAGTCTTGCTTGTTCCATTCACCGCAGATGTGAGTTACGGATGCTGTGCCCTGCCTTCACATAGCTATGGTTGACTCACTGAAGCAATGCCTGGATGGGGAGAAGTGGCCATGAAATGTGGCCTCGGAAATAGCAGTCTGCCCAGTGGAGGTGATGCTAGAGAGGTCAGCCCACAGGGGTGATGATGCATGCTGACTGAAGTAATGGATTTGGTTATGTGAGTGAAACGCAAATTGCTGGGTGCTGGTCAGGGTGGTGTGGATGCTATCACTGCACAACTGTCCCACCCAGCTGTGCGCCAGTCTGTAATTATCTGGAAATGAAATGGTTAGACTGAAAAGCGTCCCCTGCATTGCACTTTCTTCCTTCCATTTTTTCTTCTTGTTTTTCACATAGGAAGAACAAAGTCTGGAAACAATGCTTAAACTTAACAGAAGCAAAGGTCTGGCCAGTGACCCAACATGAGGAGAATGGGGTTTGTCAGTTTGTTTGATTGTGGGCCAAGGCATGGACAAGACCAAAGCACATGATGCCAAAAGAGTCTGTGGTGGGATTAGCCAGTATTCTTGCTGAAGTTTTAAAGTCTCTTGTTTTGGACCAGGAGTCTTTGGTGTTTCATTTATAAAGCCTGAATTGCCGTGCAGGAGAGAAAGGAGGTGCTCCCCCTCATCTGGGCAGGAGCTATCTCCTGACTGTAATACGCTCTCAATTCGTGCTCTGTTTACATGACCTGAAGAAAGGGAGTTTTGCCTCATGAGGAGAAGAGGGCTTGAGCCAAGATTTTTTAGCTAGGAACAAAAACTCATATGTGTTTATATTCATTTTGTATTTGGCAAAAAGGATTCTCTGACCTTCTCCTAGGGGCTTTTTTAGCTGTTTGTAACATTTGATTTATTAAGGATTAGTGGCAGTAAGAGAAGGCTTGGTTAGATGCTTGGATGAAGCCAAACAGGGTTTAATTCAGAGAGAGGCAAATATTTCCTGATGGTTTACTTACTAGATTCATTCTTTTAATTTTCCATGTGCAGATTGTCCAAGAGCAGATTGCAATATTCCCAAATTGTATGTATTATTGGAAGTCATTCACCCATTCAATAAGCAAATATTTCTTGGTCCAGAATTTGCTTCTGAAATTGCCAGGGCTCCTAGAGCATTGGGTGGTTGAGAAGCCGTGTGGAGAGCAGTGGGCTGCTGGGTGTGCTGACCGCAGCAGGAGCTGGAGCATTGCACGCCAGCAGCTGAGGCTGTGTCCAGAGTTGGCCAGTCATAACCCCATGAGGACACAAGATGTGTTTCCTTGGGATGCAGCTAAGCTACGCCTGTGCCATGCAAATGGCAGCTTTTCCAACCCGGTATGTTAACTGTGTTTTGCCAACACTCGTATTTTCAACAAGTTAATTTTTGTTGCATGTTCATTATTTCAGTAGCTGCCAGCAGTCCTGCAGCACAGACATGTACTTCAGATGTGGAAGGGCTGCACACAGTTGAGATCAAGGAGTTACTTAGAGAACAAAGTGTCCCTGCTGTTTGCTCAGCACTACTTTAAACAAATAGACAAACAAGGAGGGAAAAATTCTACTTAAAAGAAGCACTAACACTGTCCTCTGTGTTCTTCCTCCCAGAGGAGAGGATGGGAGCAAGCCACACGTGATGGACATTACTGGGGTCACAGAGGGTGCTGCTGGGTGGTGTTAGGGCAGTAAGGGGTCATGAGGTGATGGGGAGCTGCCCAGGGGCTGGGGGGAGCCGATCTTCACTTACATCCCTGCACTTCCACCCACCATCTGAGCCAGGTGCTCTTCCTGTGCCAGTGCTTCGTTTCAGGACTGCTTAGGTTTCACCTTGGCCAAGGCTGCGGCATTTGTAACGGAGTTAAAGGCTGGGCGATTAAAGCTAACTCAGTGCTGGGTCCAGTGCTGACAGGATTTTATCTGCAGGCATTTTGCTTCTGGCTCTCAGCCTGATTTAGTCCCAGAAAGGAGTGAAACCGAAGCTGCTCAGGCCATCTTTCTTTGTGGAGGAGCACAGTGTGTCTCTGAGTTTGTTTTCAGGCTGTTGCCCGCCAGTGTGAGCTCTGCAGAGCGGGAGTGAGTCACATGAGGATCGCCGCATCCAGCAAGCTACTTCTCCTTTCAACTCTTGATTCCCAAACACAAGGTCTTGTGACAAAGAAGAAAGGCAGATTTCTGGCAGCGTGGAGCTGCTGCTTCCCTCCCAGCCCCACAAGAAGAGCTGTAGCATTGTTCAAACAGGTTGATAACAAAGCGAATGAGCAGTAGAAAGGAGATGGGCAGTGTCTGTAAATAGCAGTGTGCTGGCCAGAGATGAGGAGAGGGGTGGGAGAGCGTGGGTGTTAGGAGGCAGCTGAAGAACAAGATGTTCACATAAAAGCTGTTTGTTTCTTCGTGGTGCACGCAGCCTGATACTACCTTGCCATTAGTCATGGCCCAGACGAAGGAATCTGTGGGAGTTTCCCCTTCCAGACAGACTTTGCAGCTAGCCTTTGTCTCAGCACCAGGAGGCAGCTCTCCCAAGCCAACGTGTTCCTCCCCAAAGCCAGGGGCTGGGCAGGTGGGCCAGCAGAGCAGGTGGGAAGGTGGGCTGTTACAGGGCCACAAGGGCTGGGCAGTGGTGAATGTGGTTGCCCATCTCTTCATGCAGAGTTTCTCATCCACGTGAGTCTTTGCTAGCACTTAACAGAAGAGAATTGGTATTACCGTCCAAAACCTGAATAAGTATAGCAGCCACACTTGTTAAAGGGCCAACACAGTGTCAAGAAGGGCGCAATGTACACGATGTGTAGAATGATGGCGCATAGAGAGGGAAGGGAAGGAGAGCAGCCCGGGAGTATTGTATCTGAGCTTTTTCCTTGCCAAAGGAGTTTTGTGAAAATACGGGCAAATTGCATCCAGAATTCTGCAAGTTGTCTGTGAAGTTGAAGTGGATGTGGGTGCAATAAAATAATAATTATGTGAGGTCACAGTAGAGAAAAGGGCAGCCAGACGAAGGGGAAAAATGTGTGTGTGTGTGTGTGTAGATGTGAATGGCTGAGTCCCAGGAACCCGACTGGGAGGTAGTTCTGTGAAATATGCAGAGAAATAAATGCTTAGTATCTGTCCCCAGCATGATGAAGAACCCCTCTGACAGATGGTTTTCCTGCCATCTCCCCTGCCTCACAGGTACGACTTTATTGAGATCCGAGATGGGGACAGCGAAGCAGCCGACCTGCTGGGCAAGCACTGTGGGAACATCGCACCTCCTACCATCATCTCATCCGGCTCCTCTCTCTACATCAAGTTCACCTCAGACTACGCACGGCAAGGGGCCGGCTTCTCCCTGCGCTATGAGATCTACAAGACAGGTCAGTGGCTGAGTCAGCGCCTGTCTGCTGGGCTGTGTGCCACAATGATTTTTGCAAGGAGATGTTGTTGGCCACCTTTGTTGTATGATGTTAGCACATTCATGTTCTTTGCAGATAAAGGGCTCCTTTTTTTTTAGTTTAGTTTACTGTTGTTTTTTTTTAAATTTAAGCAAGCCATCGTCTCACTTCCAGTAAGGTAAAGATGCTAGAGTGGGAAATGATAGTACATTTTTGGATCATAGCATGGCATCAAAAGCAGGATTCCTTGTTATACGCTCCCTTGAATTCAAGGACTCAGAAATGTCTATCTTTCTTCTTCGCATGTGTGGAGCTTGTTAGGGCTAAGTGGGGATTGTCTTTGGGTTAGGAGTGTATGGAGCTCCCCTCCCATGGAGCTGCGATTGAGGAATGATCAATGGCACTGTGTTTTCTCCTCCTGGAAGCTGGGTTTGTAACTGGGGAGCTCTGGTTTTCAAGGGACTGCTGTCAGCAGAGCTGTCAAGGGGAGAGATGGTGCCTTTCCAGGAGAATATGAGAGGAACTATTCATAATTCTGGTTAATACCAAACTATTATTGAGGAAAGTAAAAGCTGCTCAAAGGCCTTTTAATAGTGTTTCTGTCTAAATATTTGTCTGGATTGTGTGTCTGGGAAGAAGGCGTGAGAGCATAAAATCTACTCAGTGTGCTGTGTGTGCGGGTGAGCAAAGTGTGCCTGCTTGCTGAAGGAGCAGGAGCGTGTTCTGCATGGAGACGCAGTGCCCACCCTGTGCCCACATTCCTGTGGTGGTGCGTTGGAAGAAACACATATGCAGCTCTCATGTCATCACATCCAGCAGGAAAAACGTGCCTGTGCCTGGTAAAGAATCAGAAGAGAACACAAGACTTGACTCCCTTTTGCAGAGACTGCTGACTGATCCGCCTCTGCAAAGAAGAGGCAGGAGCACAGGCACCAGTGCCCAGGGACCACGTGGCAGGCAGGTTCACAGGCACCCCCATCTGCTCACGGGTGGAGGTGGATGTGGAGACTTTGCTGCAATGGGTCAGAGGTGGGATTCCTCAATTTTACTGTGAAATGGTGAGGACAGGGAGTATCTAGAGGTTCTCGTTGAATGAGGAAAGTGTTGTTGCTGATGGTTGCCTGGGCTGCATAATCAGCCATCAATCTGGTCTGGTGCAGCCACTTCAGGCCACTGCTGTTTATTAATGGTGAAGATGCAGACTGATTCAGCTGGCTCTTGGGATTTGTTGAGGCCATTTGCCAGCACAGAAGATGGCAGAGTGCCTGTGTTCAGGTGGGAAGACTGGTGACACTGTTCAGCATCCCTTGCCATTCCTTCCTGGTACACACACACATTCCGAGCCCAACAGGCTGGGTATGGAGCTGTGCTGGTTTCCAGATCGAGTCCGTGCCCTGCCTTGGGGCACAGCGTGGTGTGAAGTGGTCCAACTGGCAGATGGCAGAGGTGGCCAGCGGGAAAGAGTGGGGCAGCAGGCAGGAACTGACTGCTAGTGTCGGGAGCCAGGAAGGAGACAAATTCATGAAAAAAGAGATCTTGTTACTGCTGGGAGGGAGAGAGATGGTGTTGGCTGAAGGCTGGATATGAGCTTGTGTACCCCAATGGAGATTCCTGCAGAGTTGTCATGCCTGAAGTTTTGCTGGCACTCCTCTAGCCACTGTTCTCCCACTGCAGGCAGCTGCCCTCTCCAGAGAGAGAAGCACTTTATTCCTGCCACAGCCCATGAAATTTAGCTTGGCAAGGCAGATTTCAACACAGAGGACTGGGAGCACCACACCACCTTGCCTGCCCAGCCCTGTCTCTGCCAGGGATCCCAGGAGAGGGGTGCTGAAGGCACTGCATGGAAGCAAACCTTACCTTTTGTTTTCATACACCTTCAGTCTGAGCTCCCAAGGGAGCTTGCAAGGGTGTCACCAGCTTTAAAGGTCACTGGATTGTCGTTGTCCACATCAGTAAAGGCAGCATTGCTGCAGCTTCTTTCTTTCTTAAGGGTGACCTAAAAAAGCAACTCTTTTCAACTGAGCATTTATTTCCACACCATGTGCTGAATTTTCTTTATCACCATGTGAGAGGGGCAATCTGCATACAAACAACTGCATACCAGTCTCTGAGTCCCCTGTTGGGACTCAGTCAGCGGTCTGTGGGCTGACAAAAGAGCCCAGCCTCCCTGCTGCTCACTTTGTGAGTCAGCTTGGCAGGGCTGGCCTGAGCCCTCCTCGCTGGGCATCAAAGTGTGCTCTCAGGCTGGTCCGTGCTGCTGAAGCCAGCAGGGCTCCTGTTTATTATCTGCAGCATCCTTATGAAAAGCCGATCATTGTTTGCTGGTATCAGCCAAGCTGTAGACAAAGATGCCAAATCCGATAAGAGCTCCACATGAGGAAACTTGTTGTCGAATACAATGACATAGTTATGTCTCTCTCCTGTCTCCAGAGGACAGTTCCTTACTCCTAACTCTGGGTTTTGTCTTTGATTTTCTCCCTAGCTTGGAGCTTGCATTATTTTGTTTATCTATTTGTCTTTTCAGCTGTTCGGAATGAAGTACAACCCTTATCCCTGTTCACAGCATTATGCTGTGATTTGTGTTTGGCCTTATTTTTTGCCTCTGCATTTTACCCCACAGGTTCACACCAGAAAAGCTGGCTGCTTCATTAGGTAGTCAATTAAGAGACTCTCCTGAGTAGCTCTCCAGCTAGGCGCTGCATAATGCGGTGCCGGGATCCTGCCATTACTGCGGGCTGCTGGCCTGACTCCTGGAGGTTAATGCTGAATTGAATAACAAGTCTCCCATTAGTCCCAGGAAGGCTCGTGCTGCCTGGAAGAGATGGAGCAGAAGGGTCCGTAGAGGAGAAGGCGGGTGTCCCAGCAAAACCAAAGCTGAAACCTTAGTTAACACCGGGTTGCAGCAGTGGCTGCAAAGCTCCATAACATCTCCTTTCCCCTCCAATAGCTCCAGGCTGCAGATTTCTGTTGGCCATTGTCCTGCCTCCACAGAGCAGTGGTTTCAAAGCCACCGTGGTATGAATACGTCACAAATTCCCCTTTCGCCGGCCACCCCGAGGCACCTTGGCTCTCTGAGAGGGGGCACCGAGCTGCAGCGGGGGCCAGCACAGAGGTCAGCAGTAAATAAGAGGCAACATTGTCTGCCCAACTTGCAATGCAAAGGTCTTCCTTAAGGATAGAAATAACTTGCATTTCTGGTGCGGACGGCTGAATCTGTGAGAAAGGGGCTCTGTTCCCCCTCTTGTCAGAGCCCCCTGCCACAGCCCCATCTCCCCCACACTTGCCATGGCCATCAAGCACAGCCATGTGCTGGTGCTGCCCCATCCCTCACAGAGCTGCAGGGGCACAGCAGGCTAACTGCTCGCCTCCCCAGGGTTGCCAAGGTACCCAGCTAACTGTGGAAACATTGGCACCCGCTGGCCCCTCCGGGTCTTTTCACTGTCTAAATATTTGCACTTCTTGATTTTCTCGAGGAAACTGAGACATAGATGTTGAGAGAGGTTGCAGGAGACCAGCCCCTGGGGAGAGCTTTCTTGAAACAGATGAAGTCCCCATTACTCTTCTGTTCCTTCCCAGGACAGCTCCCTCACTGAGCAGAGGCTCCTCCATCATGCCTGGAGCTGTGGTGGCCTGTTGCCAGCACAGCTAAGTCAATGATGATGGCAGGTAGCAGGTCACTCTTTCAGGAGCCAGCAGGGGAAGCACAGCCCAGCTTGGCACAGCTTCCCTTCCCCTCCAGAGCTACCACCTTCGTGTGGGGGGTGCAGCAGGGACTGATTTGCCAGCTCATAGTCCTGGCTTTGAGTGGCTTTGGACGGATCACCTTCCTAGTCCTGTTTTTGGGGTAACTGGAAAGGGCATCAGCAGAGGCACATGGGTTATATATCTAAAGCTATCTGAGGGATTTTGATACGCTGTCCACTCCACTGAATGCACAAACCTTGTCTCTCCAGCCATGGAAGGCTTTGAAAATCAGTCCCCATCCTTGCAGGCAAAGTCACGCAGCTCTAGCGCCACAGAGAATTTCCAGAGTACACAGCCCCTCTAAGCTCAGAATGGGGTTTTCACAGTCTGTCAAGCTGTTGGCATTAAGCTGTGTCATTAAGATTGGGTTTTTCCTGCTGTTACAGGCTCTGAGGATTGTTCCAGAAACTTCACTGCCTCCAATGGTACTATTGAGTCTCCAGGTTTCCCTGACAAATATCCACACAACCTGGACTGTGTCTTCACCATCATAGCCAAGCCAAAGACAGAAATCCTCCTCCACTTTGTGCTCTTTGACCTTGAGCATGACCCTCTGCAGGCAGGGGAAGGAGACTGCAAGTATGACTGGCTGGACATCTGGGACGGCATCCCTCAAGGTAAGCTGTGGGATGCCACTCCTGCATTCTCAGCACCTCTCCATGTCTCACAGAACTCCAGAACTCTGTGCTCTGCTTCTTAAAAGATCAGAGGTGCCTAACCTTAGAGGTGACTGCAGCATCCAGTCTGGCATAATGGCGCTGTGTAGCTGGCCATGGGAACAACATGCTTGCAGAAGGCTGCATGCATTAATCCTGAAACTAACGTTCTGTTGTAACCACTGATCTAAAAAGTCCCATGGGACACTCCCACAGAGCACTGATCCTCACTAAGAGAAGGGCAAAGGGTTCATGCACGCTGAGAGGGTCTCCGTACCCTGAACCAGCACTGTGAAACAGAGCAAATTGGAGCATTTCCCAGCAATTGCAGAGCAATATTTGCTGAAGTGGGTATTTCTGTGCAGCATGCTGCATGGCACTGGGCCAGTGGATATAAAAAAGTAGCCCATCCCCAAAGCCTGCATTTCTTTCATCCTGGTCTCTCCTGCTAAGGCATCCATGCTGAGCAATGCTGACCTACTGGTGACCCATGAGGCTGGGGAAAAGGCAAGGATTACCTCTGCTGCTCTTTCTTTTGCAGTTGGCCCTTTGATAGGCAGGTACTGTGGCACTAAGATGCCATCGGACATCCGCTCGACCACCGGCGTCCTGTCTCTCACCTTCCACACTGACCTGGCTGTGGCTAAAGATGGTTTCTCTGCTCAGTACTACTTGATCCAACAGGAAGAGCCTGAAAGTAAGTTGGAAATGTCCTGAGCATGTCTTGGGCAGTTGTGTTGTTTGTTTCACCTAAGCGCTTCCTTTGCAAGAGTGAGGCGGGAGGAGTGTGCCTAAGGGTTTGTTTCCCATTAGCCACAGAGATGGGAATTACACTAAGTATGCTGTTTCTCACAGGAGTGGGATGTAAGGAAGAGTTACATTCTCTGAATTTTCCTTAACTTTTCAGTAGCTCGTGAAGTCTTCTCCCAACCTTTTGGGATAGAATCCTTTGTGTATATGATCCGCCCAAACGATTTAGGGTAAGACTTCAGCCCAGCGGGTGCAGCAAAATCATTAAAGCGTTGGGGAGAATCTCTCCAATTTTCCAAAAATTCACAGCCCCAAACTACAAATTGGAGTTTCATGTCTGTCTAATTAAGAAATGCCTAAAGCGCTAAGAAGTTCAAACCAGAATTTGTTTTAGATCCTTTATTAAGGGAGATAAATTGAGTTGGCGTAAGGAAGGAAAGTTGTATGTTTTGAGAGTGAAGAGCATTTTGATTCTTTGTGAAAACACTTGCAGGCTAGAAGAAATTCAATTACTTTTCCCATTATATTTCTGCATCAGAGCTACAGTTCTCAAACTCTGTTAGCAGCAAACCTGTGATACAACAGAAAAAGCCTTCAGGATAACCGTCAATCCCAGAGAAAGAGAGGAAGTCTCTGACCCTAGGCTGAGAGCCCATGATGGACAGCAGGGCTGGGGGGGCTGCGTTACAGCCTCTTGCTCCACAGCTGAGTTAAGGGTCTCTCTGCTGAGGCTGTGAGAGTTACAGATATGCACAAGCTCTTCACTGCTACATAGTTCCACGCTCCGTTGATCTGTTCTTTAATCCCCTTTCTATCCCATTCTTTAAAAGGTCTGGGAAATAAAGCATTGATGACACGCAAAGCTTGAGAAATCAAGCACGAGAACTATTAAAGGGCTAGGCTTGTTTTGATTCACACTGGTGTAAACTGAAATTCTAATAATACCACTGAGATCTTAACTTGGCCCATCATTTCCAGCCGGGGTTGACATGGCCGCATTAAAAACACAAACAGTTTGGTCAAGCCCCATTGGTTTACAGCAGTGGTGAGCTGTTTTCATTGTTATTGTTTTTACAGGACAACTGCCATAAAATATATGAGATGTGCAGTAAGATTGGGCTAATTACGACCTTTAAAATTCTTAGAAGTGAGGAAACCCAAATAAAAGCATGCCAGAGTCTTTCATGTTTATGGCTGGTTAATCCCTACAGGCCTGATATCACAAATAACACAAGCGCACGTCCACAAACACACCCATTCTCTCACATGCACGCAGAACCTTTAGGCCTACCTGTGCCAGATTTTGATGTTGCTGCTGGCAGCACAGCAGTGAGCATCCTCCTGTTTCCCCTGCCCACACTCCTTGCCTTGTCAGTGCTTAGTTTTCAACTCCAGCCTTCAAGAAGATGGGGAACTTCATGGCAAGGGAATGTGGGACATCTTGTCCCAAGGAGACGGAGGGAGGGAAGAGACAGAACAGTGCATTAAAACTGCAGCGGTGGAGAAAAGGGAGAAAGGCAGAAAGACCTGGACAGTACTAATTGTCAGAAGGCCATTCAGACATAAAGCTGCCCCGCGTTTAATTTCACAGTGCCATCTGTGAATACGGACACCGTAAGCTGATGGGTATCTATCTGTGTATCCCTGCTGCAGACTTCCAGTGCAATGTGCCGCTGGGGATGGAGTCTGGCAGGATCTCCAACATGCAGATCAGTGCCTCCTCCACCTACTCAGATGGGCGATGGACGCCTCAGCAGAGCCGGCTCAACAGCGATGACAACGGCTGGACCCCCAATGTAGACAGCAACAAAGAGTACCTCCAGGTTTGTATGCTTTCCACTCCCCTCGCCTCGTTCCCCACCAAATGGAGCATCACGCTGTTGAACTGACCCTTGACCATAAGGCTTGTTGATTTTTTTATTGGCTTTTTTGGCTTATGGGGAGCAAGCAGCAAGGGAGCTGCAGTGCTTCCATGAAATGAGATATGCTGGCTCTCCCATTAGCATGCTAGCATGAGGCTGGCTTGACCCATTGTCCCTCTCCCACCCCACTCCTTCCTGCCTAAAGTGTTGATGGACTTTCCAGCATACTGACAGAAATTGAGAGACCTCTGCCACTTACAAGGGTCACTGACTGCCACTGGCCTGAGGACCAACGTCTCCAGGAGGCGTGTGGAAAAACAGCTAGAATAACATTTATCTCATCAGTGATGCGAGGAGCATGAGTGGGCTGCATGTCAGGTAGGGGGCTGTCAGAACCAAGGCTTTCCCTAGGACCTAGTTAGATCTGCAGTTTCTGTCCATACAGGGTTTCTGGCTGTGTCACACTGCCATGAGACATTGCTTGCTAAAGGGCAGTAGGAATGGAAGATGGTGAATGTCACTGCCTCCAGCAGACATCTCATTCTTCATTCGTGGCAGTGCTACCAAGCCAGTGCTGCTGACCTTTCTCAGCCCACATTGTGAAAAAAAGAACAAAAAGGAAAACCAGAAACTCTAGCACTTGCTAATTGGACACCATGCTTTTATTTTACATGGAAGAAATCAGCCCTTGTCCTGTTTTAATGGACCTGAGCCTCCAGTTCTGTGCAGATCCTATTGCTTAGTCTGAGGCAGGAAGGTGGCTTTGTGATGGTCACCCGTGGATACACATCAGTACCAGTTACACTTGTCCTGTGGTTCTGGCTGCAGGCATCCTGCTGAACTCAGCCTGGGGGAGTTATGCCTGTGGAGGTGAGTTCTTACATTCCTGTGTGCCTCCCTATGTGAAGGGAAACAGACTGAATTTGTACATTTTCATGTTTTGGGAAAGTAAGTGAGGAACTAACCAGCCAGCCTGGGCTCTCAGCTGCTCACCGCTCTGTCTCTTGTCCCTTTTTCCCCTGTAAAGGTGGACCTCCACTTCCTGACTGTGCTCACAGCCATTGCTACACAGGGTGCCATCTCCAGAGAAACCCAGAATGGGTACTATGTCCGTACTTACAAGCTGGAGGTCAGCACCAACGGGGAGGACTGGATGATGTACCGACATGGTAAAAACCATAAGGTAAAAGGCCTTTTTGTCTCTTTTGTGTGTGCCCTAGTGGGTCTTGCAGCCAATGGGAGGGAAGAGAACAGAGTGATTTTACAGATCTGCAGCGTTTAATCTGTGAGAGACTCTTTTTCTGATGAGGGCTAAAAGACTGATGATGCCTTGAGCAGAGCAGAAATAGTCCTTTCTCCTCTGCACAACAGTGAGGAAACATGATTCCTTGGAAAACCTGGCTGCTGTTGCATCTTTCGTGGTGGTGAGAGTATGTTCTTCGACTGCAAATGAAGGAGAAAATGCTTTAACAGCCTGTGTTTTGCCATACAAGATTCATTGAGCTTTTATGGCCATAGCCCCGTCTGCATGCTGGGTTAACAATCACAAAACCACATGAAACTGTAGTTCAGGAGTTATTGAGGCCTGGAAATGAAAGGGCGCAAATCCTTAGAGGGGATCACACCATCCCAGAGAACAAAATGAACAATAAATAATGAGGAGCGATTCAGGCTGCCAGAGCTGTGGGATCTGCCCTAGCAGGCGCGGTTGGCAGTGGTGCATCAAACCCCAGGAGCTGGTGCGTACTCTCACCGTGTTCGTGGGAGGCACATGCAGATGGGAGCGAGGAGGGGAATAAATACAGGTGCCTGGCCCTTCCAGGGCCTGCGGATGGTGCTGCATGGCAAGGTGATTGTGAGACAGGCAGAGCAGGAACTGACAGTGTGGAGATGAGATATGGAGAGAGCCAGCCGGCCATAGGGCAGCTGTGGTGCTGGCTGCTTCCTGCTCTGTCACTTGCCTTGGTCATAAGGTTGTCCCCTGGTTAAGGGCACCTTGGAAAAGCCCTCCCCTGCTTTTCTTTGGAGCCCACTGGTGCTGTTGCTGCAGCTCAGGTCCTCCCACTGCCGTGCCGTGATCTGAGTGAAATGGGGTCTGCCTGCCTCCCCCTGCATGCATGTCCTAGCAGTTTCTGCTTCCTCAGCATTTCTGTTAAATTAGCTGTCCCCTCCCTTTACTGGCACAGGCGCTGTTGGCATGAACTGCAGTATCCCGCCTTGTCCAGGATTCCTTCAGACATTTCCTTCCCTTCCGGGCCGTGTCATTTCCCCTTCCCCACAAGCAGTTCAAATTTGCTCTTCATCCTATAGTCCGCACTGTGAGAGGCCCCTGGCAAGGCCTCATACGTGCAGTATTTGGAGCCTTTCAGCTCCTCGTGTGCCAGGGGAGTGGTGTTCATGCTATTTTAGAGGTAGGGAAATAGGGACACAGGACAGCACAGCCCCCTCTGAGCTCCCAGCTCAGACTGCCTATGTCAGGTCATGGAACGCCAGCTGCCCTGCAGGCTCCAGGCTGCAGCTGGTGGCAGAGCTCTCACCATGCTGCACAGCCTGCTCTCCCCAGGGCCACCTGGTGCAGCGGCACTTTCTATGAGCCAGGGGCATATCTCCCTGCTCTGGGCAGGCCACAGACACTGGGGAGTTTGAGGTCTTGCTGGGACCATCTCTCCAGGCTGATTTCCCATCCTTACCATCCCAGACCCCTTGTCCTCAGCAGGGTGGAGCAGGGCTGGTTTCAGCCCCATCGGGTTGGCCTATGTCAGCCTGGCTGGTGCCAGCCCAGAGCATCCCCACAGCCACATGCGTTGCCACCATGTCAGCACTTGGCCTTCGAGCCCTGTCAGCTCTTTCCTGCCCTACTTTCTCTCTTCATTAAAAAAAAAAAGAAAAGAAAAGTTAAACCTTTCCTTTTTTACTCCTTTATTCCAGTCTCGCCACTTTCCCACGTTCTGGCCTCAATTTAGCAGGCACCTCCCCAGGCTGGAAGACAAGTAATTGCTTTTGGTGGCTCGCCTACCCCTTGCATCAGAGCATCTTGCTCTCCCCTACTCTGTCCACAAGACCGACCCTGGCAGCTGAGCCATGGCAGGGCTGGGGGCAGCTCATCACTCACAGCCTGGCTGGGGGGCTCTGGCCCCATGCTAATCTCAGCTGTTCCTGTGCTAGGGAAGCTCTTAGCCTCTGTGCTCAGCTTGCAGGTATCACCCTGCGTCAGTGCAGTGTTCTGCTCACTGCAGGCTGCAACGGCGGAGCAAGCCATGCCAAAGAGATTTGTCAAGTCTGCCGCAGCTTGATTTGGTGCCATGAGGAGCAAGGAGGGGAGGGGCAGACAGACGGGGACTCTATTCCTCTCTATGCATACATACACACACACAGATAGATATATATACACACGTATATGGATAAGTATATATATGTATATGCAGATGCACGCACACACATATGGGGTGTATCAAACACTGCTCTGAATTTCTGCTCCCTGTGTGGGCCAAAAGCAATGCTTTGCTGTGCTGTGGGCAGGTCAGCTGACATTTACATCTTTATCAGGGAGCTAAAGCAGGAGAAAGCTGGCAAGCACAAGAGGGGTGGAAGGAGGAGGAGGATTCTCTACAGAGGACGGGGAGCTCTGACCTCCTCCCCTTCATTCTCACTTCCCCTCCTGGCAGTGTCTGGGAGGAAAGCAAGGCTGGGCTGTATCTGTGTGGAACATGGTGGCTCACCTTTGAGTCCACAGCTGCTGGCAGTCGTGGCAAGGGAAGCAGGAGAGGCAGGATGAAGCAGTGGAAAACGAGATTAATATGCAGTCCCAGCAGAGGGGCTGGCAGAAGGGGAGCACCAAGCCTTCCTGGCACCCTGTGTCCCTGCCAGACTTCCCCACTGCCCCTCAGAGCTGAGCTCAGCACACTGCAGCTATCCCCCTGTCCAGGGGATGATGCTCTATCCTTCCAGGATATGAGACCAAAGGTGCGGAGCTGCCTTCTCGTATGTCCCCTGAGAGAGGAGATGGGCAGGAAAGCAGCCACCACGTGCCACTGTCACAGTTTCCCCTTACTCTCCCCTCCAGAGCATCCCCATGGGACAAGTCTGAACAACCATGACCCCAGAAAAGCTGCACTGGCTTTTTCCACCTTCATGCATCTTCCAGTGAGCTGCATAGCCTGAAAGCCCAATTCGCTTTGTGCCACCACCAGCAGTGCTCCTGCTTGTCACCTCCCTCTGGGTTTCTGAGCACAGACATAGAGGGGGAACCAGGCACCCCGTAAATGCACCCAAGCCTCCAGGGCCAGGGCTGCTGTTTCTGTGTGCAGGCATTGGTGTCGGCATGGGTCCCTGTCAGCATCACCCTGCGGTCAGTGGCCCCTGAGGTTATCTTCCAGTCACTGGCCCTGCAGCTTGTGCCAAGATCTTATCTGGCCATTTGCAAATGTCTTTTAAAAATGACTCCTTCTTGAACCCAAGAAAGGAAAAGAGCACCTGGCAGAATTTGTCCTTTTGTTTTTGACCGTTTTCTCCAGGCAGATCCAGTGGTGAGGACTTTATTGGAAAACAACATGCTCATCTATTCTGATCCACTTCCTTTGTTGCAGGGTTTCAGGTTCCAGCCTCCGTGTGGTCTGAGCTTCCCCACATTTGTAATTGCAGAGTTCAGCTCTCAGGGATCGTGTAGTGGGGGGCCGAGATAGGTGCTATCACTGCCTCCATTTCCCTGTGTGTGAATGGGAAGAAGGCAACTGAAGCATTTGCTTTGAGACTCTAAGTCAATGGATGAGGAATGGCAGAAAGATCCAGCTGATGTGCGTTTTCATTTTCCTACTTGTTTTGACAGCTTTATGCTTGTTATCAGTGAACCTTCCTGGGTGGTATTTCAGATGATGCAGGAAGGCAGGTTAAATCACTGCGTAGGGCTTCAGCAGTATCTCAGCTGTGCATGGAACTGGGGACATTAGAGGTGTTCGGTGCTGACAGAGGATATTGAGGATAAATCTGTGGAGACCCTCATGCCTTCCCAAAGGAGCAGGCCTTTGCCCTGTTAGTTCATAATGAGGTCTCCTGTGTTTGTTCACCTGAGGAGGGAGAGAAAAGCTTTCAGGCCTGTGGCTTCTTTCTTGTGGAAATCTCAAGAAAAGCTACCGTGATCAGCCAGAAAGCCACAAGTGCTTCTGCGCAGAGACATCGTGGTGCGGAGAGTTTGCCCAGAAGCATCCCCAGGTCCCAGCCTGCTCCTGCTGCTTTCACAGCAGTACAAAGCTGACAGGCTTTGGGAAAGGCAGCCCCGTGCATTCACCCTTGGTGCAGTACCAGGGGAGAATTACGGCCATGGCTTTCCCAGCCAGGCTGCAGCTTTGTGTTCCTGGGCCTGCTATCTCCTTTGCAGGCTAGCAGAGTGCCACTCCTCCCATCCCTGGTGGCTCCCAGATCTGAGTGCAGCCTCTCAGAGGCACCGTGCTGGCAAGCCCTGCATGCTGTGCCTGGCCCAGGCGGCTGTGCTTCGTTCACTGTTGCCAAGTATCATTTTTCTTCTAACTCCTTGTTCCTGGATTTAATAAATCCCGGACTATCCACCCTCCACTTGAGCCAGAATCCTCCCACCATCAAACATACCCCATTTTGTGCCTTCCCTATCTGACAAGAAAAATAATCTCCCCTACTTTTCTCCTTCATGCTTCTCTGTCTAAATCCTGAAGGCCTAATCCCGTTAGCATGCTCTTTTCCAGGGCTCTGTCTCCACGGGAGTAACATAATCCTGCCGTAAATCTAGTGGGTCCAAGAAGACACATACAAAGAGACAAAGGCAGGGCTGCTGCCATCCTTGGCCGCCTTGTCTGCCTCCCTACCTCTTTTTCTTTTGCTCCCCAAGAAATCTCACAGTGGCCAAGCAGCACTGTAAATACAGCATAGAGGGCACCTCCTTCCTGCTGCCTGCTCTGCTGCCTTTGCCTGCATGGACCTATTTGTCTCCCGTTTGTCTTTCACTCCAGGCCCCACCACTGGCAGTGCCTGTGCCCACTGGCACTAATGCAGCTCAGAAATGCCCCCATTGCTCTGGGACAGTTGCAAAACATAGGAACACAACTCCTAAGTACTGCTGGGAGATCTGTGCACATGATGAGAAACTGCCCAACCCTCCTCCAGCCTCAGCAGCTTTTCCTGCCTCTTGCTTTCTGCAGCAAATTAATTAAGCAGGTTGCTGGTCATTGATTATCAATTTAATTTTACATGTAGACCTGCTGGCTGGACTAAAACGTAAACATAAAGTATGTGAGGAAGAGACTGGTGGCTTTCTGATGCAGCAGTGAAAATGAATTCCCTTGACTGCTTCTTGGAAGGTGCTTTTAATTTGTTAATGGTTTGCCCGTTCGTCTTCTGGCTCTGTCACCATCAGTGAGTGCATGCGCCTGCGTGTGCGCGCTCTGTTGAGTGTGCATGCCCATATCCCTAGATTGCAGCCAGGTTTTTTTTTTCTGCTGGTGTAAATTACTGTGACTTCTTATCCTTCGATGGCAGTATGTTGATTTACACCATCCGAAGACTTGGCTCCAGCTATGTGCTGAGTGGGAAGGGAAAGCAGCTAGGAGGGGAAGAATAGCAACATTCTATTTTGGTAAGGGGGAAGAAATCTTTTCTTTCTTGGCGCTCCAAATTTCACACATTTTCCTGCTAGTTCTTCCCATGCCGTGAGTGCTAATTTGAGGAAGGATGAGGAGCCTGCTCAAGTCAACGGGGCTCTCTGCAGTTCTCTCAGCTCTGGGGAGCAGCAAACCCACAGGCTGAGGACCGGGCCCTGGTCAGCGGTGCAGAGAGCTGCATGTGTGCGGTGTGTCCTCAGTGGGAAGGAGGTGTAAGGCCAGGCATGCGGGAGGTGCTCTAGCAGCACTGAGCACCTGTCCTCCAAGAACTGGGCTCCTCTCTGCTGTGCTGAACTGGGTGCAAAGTGGTGACTTGCTACCAACAGCTTTTCAGAAGCAGCGTATGGCTGGGGCTAGAAATGGGAGTTTGGAGGCACCTCTGCTCTGGTGAACTGGGAGTCCATCATGGCCCCAGTTTGGATTTATGTCACTTAAATAATGTGATCCAGTTGGAGGAAATCACTGAGCACCAAATCTAAAGCAGAGCTGAGGTTGCTCTCCTGGAAGCAGGTGGTTGGTACTGAGGTCACATAAGAGATGCTTTCAGCAATGCGTGTGGTAGTGATAAAGTTTTCTGGGCTCGGTCCCGCTTCTGCTTCTTGTCAAGCTTGACTTTGCAGAAATCAGCAACAAATTACATTGGTGTAAATTTGGATTCTGGCCCCTGATGCTCGTATGTGTGAATCAAGCTAAAAAAGAACAAAGCTGCAAATATGTTAAACCAAAAAGAGCAGCAAACCTCATCAGCAACTGCTGAGCGTGCCGGTCCATATGCAACCTTTGGCTGCGGAGCCCTCTGACTGCTGGCTGCAGGAATCAGGGGAGGCTGCCAGGAGCTGCTCCCCCTGCTGCTGCAGCCACCAGGAGCTGTTCCTGGGACATGGGGACCTTCGGGCTGGCCTGAGGTGCTCTTCCCAGGCTAAAATTGTGGCCCAGGCTCAGATAAACATTTCCTGTCCTCCGGTGTTAGGTTCAGTGGCAAGGTGTTGTGTGTCAGCTGCTGTGCTGACATGGAGCTGGAGGCTGTGCTGTGGAAATGTGTCCTTTCGGCCCGTGCGTGCACCTGTGTGTCCCCACACGTATACAAGACGCGCGCACATGCCTGAGGAGCAGTACATAGTAACCACTATTCTGACAGCCCTCCCGCTGGAAAAATGGGTATTTGGTGTCTGCTGAGCAAGGGAAACGATGGGAAGTGGGGTCAAACAGGATAAAATAGGATATTAAAAGCACATAAACCATGCTGTGTTGCTAAACGGTAGCAGCATGATATATATCTCCAGATTAGCATTTCTGCTGAAGTTCACATCAACTCCAAATCCTAATTACTATCCAGACTCACAACCAAAGCTCTCCACAGGCACACCCTGCCCTGGCAGGAACACCCCCTTCCTGGGCAGGACCCTGTGCTGCCGTGGGGCTGCGAGCACTGCTGCCATCCCTGCAAACACCTCCTGCCCACCACAGGGCACAAGAGCCTTGGAGGAGAGCAGCCTGTGTCCCTGAGCAATAGGACACTTAAAATGCTTCTTAACTCCTACTGGAGGCAGGAGCCAGCATACCGCCTCACCCTTGTTCTGTCCCGACTCATGGGGATCTGCGCTTGAATCGTTCAGTGGAGCTCAGTGCCAAAGATTATGCTTCCCTGCTTTGCTCTGAGATAAACTTAGCAAAGCTCCTTGCTTAGAATGTCATATGCAGGGTAGGAAACTACGAAAGAGCCCAGCCGACACTGTGTACACAGGTTGATCCTGGCTGAGGCCAGGGGATACTGCAGCCCTGTCCTGAAAGCCTATTTGCTATGAGGGGAAGGGGAGCGAGGGCAGCGTCATTCTGGGAATGTTAGTGCTGTCTGCTGGGTTGGAAATGGCCCTCAGATTGGGTATCTTCTCTTTCCCTCCTTTTGATCCCCTCATGGCACCACAGCCTGGAACAGAAGCACAGCTACCCAGTTCTTGCCCGGCCTCTTAGAGTAATGGGAGGGAGGGGTGGATCTAGCATCCATCTGGTAGTTATTGATTACGGCCATCTGGTAAGACAGCAGCTTTTTTGTATCATGTCGGATCATAAACTCGCTCCTAAAGCTGTCTCTGTGAAGGGCTGTGTGTGCACTGGGGAGCAGGAAAGGGGCTACCTGAGATGGCAGCTCAGTGCCCAGGGCAGGGGCCACATCCTTCCCGCTCCTACTGCTGCTTATGTGCGGTGCTTCCCTGTGGTGCTTCCCAGTGGAGCTCAGTGTGAGGTCCAGTCAGGATGGGCGAGTCCCTCAGCCCACCAGCAGTCCTGCCAGCAGCTCAGCCCTCTCTGTCTGCCCTGGGGCTTTCCCTGGTCAGGGGCCAGCCCTTCCCAGAAAAGCCTCTCCTCATTTTTCCCTGCTGAGGTTGTTTGTTTTGAATCTGACCTGGTTATTTCTTTCTGCCACAGGAGTACATAATTGTATTTCTGTCCCCTCTCCCTTGCAGACGTTTCAGGCCAATGAGGATGCCACGGAGGTGGTTCTCAACAAGATCCACAGCCCAGTGCTCACACGCTTTGTGCGCATCCGTCCCCAGAGCTGGCACAACGGCATTGCCCTGAGGCTGGAGCTGTATGGCTGCCGCATCACTGGTGAGCATCTCCCTGTTCCCACCGGCCCTCCTCTCTGTCCCTCCAGCACTCCGTCCCAGGCTGTGACAGCTATGTGGGGCAGCAGTGCTGGCACTGCAAGCAGCACGGAGACACCTATCCCTTCAGTTGTGCTTAGGGAAACCAGAGCCCAGCCTCTGGAGGCAAGGGGAGGCAGTCGGTGCTGCTTTAGTGCCCAGAGCTTAAACCTGCAGGGAAAACCATGAGTGCCCTCTGCCTCCTTCCTGGCTGCTCATGCCCTCTCCTTCCCTGCAGATTCGCCCTGCTCCAACTTGCTGGGGATGCTTTCTGGCCTCATCCCTGACTCGCAGATCTCGGCCTCTTCTATCAGAGGCTACGACTGGTCCCCCAGCATGGCCCGCTTGGTGAGCAGCCGTTCAGGCTGGTTTCCTCGCATCCCCCAAGCCCAGCCTGGGGAGGAGTGGCTGCAAGTGGACCTGGGCGTCCCAAAGAATGTCAAAGGCGTCATTATCCAGGGGGCTCGTGGAGGGGACAGCGTGACCACCACCGAGTCCCGCTCCTTCGTGAAGAAGTTTAAGGTAGCCTACAGCATGAATGGAAAGGACTGGGAATTCATCCAGGACCCCAAAACGATGCAGGCCAAGGTAAGCACTGCTTGGAGCAGCTGCAAAAAGTGATATATGCTTCTGGGTATCTTCAGTCTGTGTGATGATGTCTTTGGAAATCAGCTTTTGTTCCCCTCCAGTGATTTTGGGAGTTCAAGTTGTCACTATGAAACCCCAGGTTGCATCCCCTGGTTCTGCTCTTAAGGTGTACTAGAGGACATAGGTTCCCACCTATCCCCAGAGATAGTGGCTTCACTTCTTGCTGCAAACCAGGCATGGGGATTCAGACAATATTTTCTGCTCTTTCCAGCTTCTGCAGGTCAGAGCCCACAAGATAATGTGTCAAATTTTCTTTGACACAAACTATTTGCATATTTTAAGGGGAAAGGTGTTACTGTTCAGGCTTGCAGCTCTGGAACAGGAGAATGAATCACAAATTCTCTTTGGGAAATCTGCTATATTAAGTCCTTTATACCACACCAGCATAAGCCTGAAATCTCCTGTATTTTTCCCATGTTGTTGTAGCTAGCCATAATCTTTCTGCTTAGTACTGTGGGGATGGCAGGGGGCTTGAGGAATAAATGAATTCTCTGCTACTGCCAAGAACTTTGTTTTTATGCAAACTCAACTGCTCCTGAAATTTCAGGTATGTTTTAATTTTTCCTGATGATAAAAATGAGTTTTAGAAGGCCTGATGATACCTATAGCCCTGTGTTTGTTCCCCACAGACTTCAGTTTGTGCACTCAAGCTGAAAAACGGCAGTACTTTTGACTGTACGGAAAACTGAGTGTTTGCACTATCCTAGAACATGCAGTAGCTTTCTTACTTGCCAAAGGACAGATCTGATTTTATTTATACATGAAGTTAGTGGATGTTCCACACACTTTCCTGGTGAGGCTTGGATCAGAATCTAGCCCCTGGATATGAAGCAGAGGCCAAGGAAGATCATGCACATTTCTTGGAAACAGCCTCTTTGGTCCTCTTGAAATTGAAGAGGAGCAGCCCAGTTGCTGCTCAGCCATATTCAGTGCCTTGTAGTTGGACAGCTAAACTATTTTAAATCATGGCTGTGTCCTGCCAGACCCAAATATCAAGGCTGGTGGAGAGCAAGGGGGATGTATGTGTCACAAACTTTTCCTCTCTCTCTCTGCAGCTCTTTGAAGGCAACATCCATTATGATATCCCAGAAATCCGGAGGTTTGACCCCGTTCCTGCCCAGTACGTCCGAGTGCACCCAGAGAGGTGGTCCCCAGCAGGAATAGGAATGCGTCTGGAAGTGCTGGGATGCGACTGGACAGGTAGGGCACCTGTGCCTCCACCCACTGGTTGTGAGAGGGGCTAAGCCAGCAAGACAAGAGTAAGGTTATTTCTCTCCCTGCTGTCCCACCTCAGGGTCATGCTGGGGCAGGGGGCCACGACTGCAGGATTGACAGAGTGGCCTGAGCCCATCTTTTTTCCGCCATCTTAAAAACAAGTCAGGTCTGGGGCTGGCCTTGACGTAGGATGTAGTGCAATGTCTGAACTCCAATTCAAGCTTTCCCAAGGAGCCTCATGTGGGATTTATCCCCCCCTCCCTTCTACTTCTTTTGAATCTTTTATCTGGATGTTGTGCAGGCTTTTGCACTCCCAGTGTTAGTTAGACGATATGTGCACTTTTCAACCCAAATGAATAGGACAAAAAAGTAGGAAGGCAAGCAGAGGCACAAAAGCGAGGTGTTGGGACCACTGCAGCTATCTTCAGCTGCCCCAATAAGGCTTTACTACGAAAACAGCTATCCCTCTCATTGAACCCCATGTGGAAATCCTACCACAGAGAAGGCTGGGGATTTAGCTTTATGACATTTCTAAGAACAGGGAAGTTTGCTCACTTTTGCCCACCTGTTTTTCACAAGTGAAATATCTTGCAGATGCCGTTATTTTTAATGCAGAAGTGAAAACTGTCTAACAAGCTCACTGGGATCAATAGAGGCTGTGCCTCTGACCCTTCTAAGGCTCAGTCATGATTGATTGCTCCATAGTTTCATCCCCAAAAGCCAAAAATGCACCCAACAGTTCATTGTGTCTGACGCTTTTCAGTGCCAGGGGCTAGTGGTCCTTTCTTTTTCTTTTTTTAATTATTTTAATAATCCGCTTAAATCTAAATCTGGTGTCCAGATGTCAGCGATAAAGAGGTACGATTTCCATTTTATAAACACATCTGTACAAAACATTTTCTTACAAGAATTCCTGTTCTTAGAAGCTTAAAAGACACAGAGCTTTTTTTTCCAGCCTTTTGTGTAGTGTTTACTAGCCTTTCCTCCTGTGAAGTTCTGTGAGATGCATTACCAACTTGAACAGCAAGTATAGAACACATATACACACCATTAACAATGATAATTTGTCACCTTTGAAATCAACGGCAAGTCTTTCCCTGGACTGCAAATACATTGTAGACAATCTAAACTTCAAATCAATATTAAACCTTAATTTAAACCTTATGACATCTTCTTTGGGATGACAGGCAGAGAGGATTCCGTGCAAGCAGTGAGAGCTGAGGCTCTGCACAGATGCGGTGAGGCAGCCCCCACGCCGCTGCTTCCCACAGCTCCTGGGCATCACGCCGGTGATGGCCGGTGCATCACACCGCTGTACCCTGATGCTATGCTCTCCTATGACCATGTCCACGTCAGCCCCTCCAGAGCACTCCCTCAGGTTAAAAAGCCAAAGAAATGCAACTTCCTCCATTTTTATTCCTATTTTTAGTCCAAATTTTCTTTTACGGCTGTGTCCGTGTTCAATTTCAGTATCAGCAGCAACAGCCGATGTTTTTTCCAGGCAGGGTGCTTTATGGTCATTTCCCAGTGTGGCTGTCTAATCATTTGCACGTTGTAATGTTTAAAACTCAACTGCCAAGTCATAAATATTTTTAGCTTTATTGATCTAGAGGCATTCCGCTTTGTAATCAGAGCCGGGCTTGTAATCTTGTGGATTCACCATGTTACAAAGAACGTTTAGATCACCAGTGAAACCTGGGGAGCAGAGATAGCCCATGGCTTTATCTGCGTGTTAAATGCGGTCCCTGATGCAGGCAACACAGCCCTCCTTTGCTGGGAAGATTCAGGCGTATTACAGAACTGGCTGTGAAGACTCAGGCAATTGCACTTGCTTGGAAACAAGATTAAGAGATGGATTAAAGCAAGCTGATTAAGAATATTTTCAAGTCAGGGCCAAAGCCAATGTGTACCCTGCCCAGCTGTTTTCATTTCTTATCAGCAACGAGCATCTTAATTACTGAGTCAACCAGGTAACTTGGCAGCAACCGGGCCCGTAAACTAGTTGGCTAGTAGCTCAAACACAGTGAAGCAAGCAGTCAGCAATTGGCTTCTTTCAAAGACCTGCCAATTTTTTTCCTCTGAAGAGTGGAGATTGATGAATGTTCACTTGCAGCTGGTTTTCTCTCCTTTGAAGTTCCAAACATCTGGTTTCAATTGCTCAGTGACTTTGCATTTTGATCATCCGTTACCACCAGTTGCACAGACACTTGCTGGGCCTGGGAGAGAGAAAGCGAGCAAGACACCTCTCTTTTTCACTTTCCATTTCACACATCGCATTGTCCTCCCTGCTATTTTCATTATCTCATGTAACCATCTTGTTGCGGCTCTGCCATGGTAACTGATTTTTCAGGATATATTTCTGCAGCTTGTCTGGGGCAATGCAACACTGCTGATTTACATCCTCTCAGCATCTGTGTCCCGTATGGGACTTGGCTTTCAAGGTCCTTCCACATTGTCACATTTCAGCTATAAATCTCAATATACAAGAACAACAACCTAAAAAATGTACAGGCTCTAAATAACATTCAGCTTTTGATACGTTGCCTTCACCTGCTGCTTTCTCCCCCTCTCCCTCCTCCTTTTTTATGACATTTTTCTGTGCCTGGCTGCTTGCAATTTGCTTCTTGGTTGTGTTTGGAGTTTTATGGGGTTGTAACAAATTTGAACTTACAAATTAAAAGACTTTGAGGTTATTTGGTATTTTGCTTTGAACAAAAGACAACCACTGGAAAAAAAAAAGGGGGGGAAAGAACCTGAGTCTCTGTGCAACATGTTTAATAACAGGAAAATAAAAGGGCAGAAAGGAGCCTATGGAAAATATTCAATGTATTTAGCCATTTCCTCCTGCTTCTGGCTTTATTAAATGATATCCTGAAGGGTGCCGACAAAGCAACACAATCACACACAAGTGAGCAAAGCAGCCTCTTTTTGAAAGAGGAAAGAATAAAGGCTGCTGTACTCCAGTTAGCGCACCCGTAAAAGGAGAGCCTGCTGGAATCTAATGTCGTTTACTGTTGATCTTAATATCCTTCTCTTTCTTGCTTAAATTTCCCCTGACACCTGCTTTTGAGGTTGTTTCACATGGGCCATGTTGGAGAGAGGGAAATTGGACAGAGACACTTAAAAAGCGTAGTCAGGAGCCTGGAGTGTGAAACCAGATGCTTTCTGCAGTGAGCCAGAGCGCACCAGGGGATTCTCCGGGTCCGTTTGTGGTTACGTCATTTGTGGGTTTGAGTGACTTGTTTTATAAATTGGCACAACTGGTGGGAATGTTGTGTGTGTGTTTTTTGTGTGTCATATGCCTTTATGAAAGGAAGAGATGTTCTGCCTGTGATCTCTGTTATCCAGTAAGTACAGCCAAGAGGACTGCCAGCACCCGTGTAGATTAAAAAATGAAGAAAGAAAGTAGCACGTATGTCTGGAGGAGAGCATTGTCCAACAGGGACTCTGAATCAAAGGAACCCCCATATGGAAACAGCCAGTTCACACCAAGTTCAAACCATGCTGACATCTGTAGCATGTGGAAGTTTTGTGGTAGTCTTGTCCTGTCTGTTCCTGCCATTATATGAACATGAGAAAAAGACTTTTTGCTTTGTTTCCTATTACCTGGGCTTTTTGTACCATCTATTGCAAACAGCATCTCTACTCCCTGTTTTGCAGATGTGAAGCCCACTGCAGAGACACTGGTGCCCACTTTGAAGAGTGAAGAGACCACCACCCCATACCCAACTGATGAAGAGGCAACTGAGTGTGGTGATAGCTGTGGAGAAGAGGAAGGTATGTATCAGAAAAGTACATCTTTATCTCAGTAAAAGATGGGTTCAGAGCTAAGAAAAAAGTCTTATCTTCCCGTTTGTTCCTGTATATGGGTCCGATTCCTGGAAAGCTTACAGTAATGTTATTAGCAATAGGTTGAGATTAAAAAAAAAAACCTAGCCAAAATCTGATAAGTTATATCAAGGAAGGATGCAAGAGCAAGACAGATAGCAACTAATTCATACCCTAGGGTATGAGACTTAAAGAGCTGCTCTCCCAGCTTCCTTACATGACCTGAAGCAGCTCACTGAGGGCCCTGTTTAGTACCAGATCCTTCTGGTTGCGTGTCATAAATTCAGAAGGTGATTCAGGGAGAGATTCAGACCGCCTGTCATGCCGGGCTCCTTTTGCAGAGATCACAAATGTGGGAGTAAATCACAACTTAAAGAGAAGGCAGGTGTCCTGAAGACAACCTGTCTTGTGAGGATCATGTTGTTTAATATCAAATGCTTAAAAATTAGGAGGACAGACTGGGCTCCTTGTGCAGGCAGGAGAGGGTGAAATACTAGCTGCAGGCACGAGTTTGCGCCCCCCCCCCCCCTTTCTTAGATGGCTGTCAGATATATGGAGGGTGGTTTGCTATCTGTGGTGCTTGCCTACCTCTTCTGATTGTAGAAGAGGCTGAACGTTTTAGACTATGTACTTTGCTTGTAAAGAGCTGACGCAACAGGAAGACTAGTCCTCTCTGCTACAGCTTATAAAAAAGCTACTTGTGAAACAGACATCTTACCCTTCTGCTCCTTGCAAGGGCAGGGTGAGCATCTAGAGCGAGAAATGATCAGATTAAGGGCATGGCAGAGCCTTGTAGGGTTGGATGCATGGCACAGTGTACAGGAGAGGCACACCTCTGGGCACAACAGCAGGGCCTGGGCCTCAGCAGTGAGGCTCAGGCATTCACACAAATACTGCTGTGAGAAATCTCATGACAAAATCCTGTCCTGTGAGATCGTTCCTAGGACTTCTGTTACTGCATCTACTAGTCCCAGAGAAAAAAATTAATGGGTTTTTAGATATATAAATTAAAAAAAGAATATTAATTGTCTTTTTCATCCCTCCCACTGGGATTCTGCTGTAGTTCAGTTCTGGAAATGCAAGTTACAAACGCAGCTCAAAGGGCCTGATTCTAATTTCTTTGCCTCAGTGATGAGCCTGTGCAACCCTGCTACCAGTGAGGCACTTGGGAAGCTGCCGAGAAGAATTTAGGCCAGTAATAGTCTATGCAGCAAAACAGTTCCTGGGTGAAGTCCAGTGCAAGAGGGAGTGGAGTATGCTGGGGAGCGTGGAACCAGCCTCCATGTCAGCTTCCCTCAGATTTAGCAACAATTTTCATTCTCATACTTCATAAACAATGAGCGTGTTTCTCTCGACAATCAGATTTATGACAGGCAAACAGAAACAATGCTGCTCTCCAGGGTATGAGATTAGGTTGGAATAAAAGGATCCATGATCTGCATTGTTTTATTTCGAAGTGGGAGTGTATAAGAAAGCACCGTGCCCCTCACAGCAAAGTTCCCTGATGCCTATTGCTTGAGTCACTCACCTCCTTCTGGATATCACTCGCTTTGCTGGCACTGTGATTTAGAACTTCCTCTTTGCTCAGGAAAAACCCAGCCTATAATTGGTCTCTGACGTGCGTGTCCGCTGAGTGCTTGGGATGATCTCAGGCCATCTCTGCAGCCTCCGTGCCTTATGGCTGTTTCCCCCACCGAGGGAGCCAGCAGCTGCCTCATTGCTACATGCAGCCCTTGGCATGTGCCCTCCTGCCTACAGACCTGTCTCGGCAGGGAGGCTCTCCAGAGCTTTTAAAGCTCTTGACACAGAGGAATTAGCTCTGCTCCTGTTTCACAGCTAAAAACTTAAAGGGCGCACCCAAAGACCGTGTGGTGAGTCCATAGCAGAACTAGAAATAGAGGCTGTCTCCTTTCACTCAGAATCCAAGAGCTTGAGCTCATAGTGGCCCCACATTTCCCCTGGTAGCATTTCCATGAGAAGGTAGGAAGCGATGAGTGACAGCTCACCACGTTGACAGACAGCTCCCGTCTGGTGCAAGTGGCTAGATCTGTCACTCAGGAGCTGGGATTTTGGAGCACTTGAGATTCTCCTTTTGGAGGCAGAGCAGGAACTGAGGAGCATGGGGACACTCAGGAAGTACTCCTCCCTGACATTTAAGAAGGCATTTAATATTTGACCACTCTAGGGGATGAAGAGAAGGTGCTGATTAGAGTCTCGAAGCATTTGGAGCTTGCTTTTATATTTGCTTAGTTTGGTGGATTAGCTGCGGGACGTGGTGTGGGCATTTGGATGATGTAGAACTTAAGTCTGATCCCTGGAGCTGTTGAAATGTGAGATAGGTTAAAAGCATCAGTCTGAGTGAGATTTCATGCTTTCTTCAGTATTTATGGATTGCTAACCACTTTGGTGGATCTTTTTTTTTTTTTTAATCCAAGTTTGTTTTCTTTCTATTTTGCTTTCTAAGATTTCCATCTTCCTGCAAACTTCAACTGCAACTTTGATCTCCCTGAAGACCTGTGTGGTTGGTCACACGACTTGGCAATGGGCTACACGTGGTCTTTTCAGCCTGCAACCACCTGGATGGGCAACTCTGAACCAAGTCCCGAGACTTTGCCTGGTAAGATGATTAATGTCACAGTGAAGTAGGGAAGAGGGAGCTGATGGGCCTTTCTCCTTGTGAACAGAATGACTGATTATGCACAGCTATCAGGAGTTGTGAAGGCTGTGCAAAGCTGAATGTTTTCTTTTGTGGAAGCTTTCAGATGCTTTGTTTTATGGGTTCATGACTTATTTATAGGACTGTGACTGCTGGCACTGAGTTATACTAACTATCCTCTTGAGATAGTCTTGAAGCAGACACTGGGCTTTGAATCCCCAGTGACTGTGTAGGCTGGTCTGCACTTTGTTCCACATTCTGATCCAAATGTCCTCTACAAGATCCAATGTTTTTTTTCTCCAGAATGTGCTTCCTCTTTTGTTAGAGGTGTGTTTTCTTCCTTCCATATGTTGCTTGGTGTTCCTACAGTTCTCAACTATTCTGCACTCTGGGCATGCACAGGCTGAATTTCAGCCTCCTCTCGGTGAAGGATGATGTAAGCCCTAAGAATGCAGAAATATGCCAGCTACTTGCTGTTTGACTTTTGCTCTTTTTCTCTGCTTTGAAAGCAGAAGATTTGCATGTGTGTGGCTGAGCCTAATTTATGGAGGACCTCACTGAGATGGGCTGGCATGGGTTGGAAAGGGGCCTGCCTCTGGCAGTGTGGTTGATGCATCGTGTTCAGTAGCTTCACATCTTTGAAGTTGCTCTGGGACTAGTGCCGTTTCCATACCGTTCTTGACTTTGTGGCATGAGTTGCATGAAGGACATTTGCTGGTTTCCATGTAACAGCAGCCTGTGGCACTGTGACATCTCTTCACGTTCATTCATTGCTTATGAAACCCAAGGCTCCATCAGGGAGAGCTGGCTGGTGTTCCTGGCTTTGGCTCTGCCCTGTGACTTCAGGGTCAGCACACCACATGCCCAGGTAGCTGTGCGTGCCTCAGGCTCCTCTCAGCTCTCCCATGCACGCCGGTGAGGTTGAGTCTGGAGATGCAAACATTCAGGCGAACCTGTTAGCCACCTGGCAGAGGCACTGGCCAGATTGGCAGTGCTGCCAGCCAGTTGGAAAACCGTGCAGCCAACACCTGGTAGGCAGTGCTAAAGAGGAAAATATGTATTCCAGAAACATATGGGAAGAGGAGAATCTGCTACATCTCCGCACACAAATCACCCCCACACAAACGCACACATCATTTTTCTCTTTGGATCCTGAGGTGCCCAGCATTTTTCTAACAGACACAGTAACGCCGTAAGCGCAGCCTGTATGGACATCTGACAGATTCTTTGGTGTGACATAGGGTCACAGTGTCTGCCGTGGAGAAAAACATTTTCATATTTCAAGTGTTTATCTCTTCAGCATTTGAGTGCTTTAGAAGATTAATATCTGGAGATCAGTGGAGCCTCGGGCAACTGGAGAGAACACTTACAGCCAGCCCCAGACTTAATAACCCTCCCCATCTCATTCATTGTAATAATGTTTAATTAATATAAGCCTCCTGCAAGTAGGATAAAAATTACTTATTTTTATAACTCAGACTCAATTTTTCATTTCATTTCCGCTCCCCCGAGTCTCCCTACAATTAGTTGGCCACAGTTTCTTAGAAGATTGTGAGTGTATGCTGGTGCTGCATCAGACATCTCAGCACGCGGTTCTGGATTTTACCCTTCTTCTACCCTTTCTTCTCCTCCTTAATGAGTTATGAATTGCAGGACCCCAATCCCTTCAGCTGGGAGACCTTTCTCCTGCTCTGTTTCAGTGCTCTGGTTTGGTACCAGCACAGGGAGCAATCCTTCACAGCGCTGCGTCCTGCAGTGGGGTGTGCCAGTGGGCACACACAGGCACTCAGACCCTGTCAGGAAGTCACGGTCTGTATGAGCAGAGAGGGGAGGAGGCAGCAGCTCCAGAGGCCTGAAGTGATGTTCCCATGGCTGTGGAGGAGCACAGCAGCCAAGCTGTAAGCATGGCAATTTCTGAGCCCGTCATCTCAGCTGCCGGAGGTTTGCAGCTGCTCACAGTGACTCAGAGCCATGCTCTGAAGCAGTATGGGCATCCCTTCCTCTGTCCACATCTTGAGCAGCTGTGGTCATGACACTGTCCACACGACCTCCTGGCTGGGTTGGCAAGGGGTACAGCCACATGCTTGCCTTGCCCACACAGCGTAGGGCTGCGGAAGGGCTTTGGTCCTGCTCTACAAAATTAAGAGGACAAGACACAAAGGGAAACATCTATTTGCTTTTTTCCTCCCTGCACAGCTTTTTAAAAAACCCCAAGAAACATGAAAAAGAGGCAGCGCTTTGCCCCTCGGCGGGGACAGAATCGAAGCATTGTTTGGTTCGCACTCCCCCATTCTTCCCCTGGCTTTCCCTCACACTCCCTCCAGCACTTTGTTTCTACTTGCAAAATTCATCCACAGACTCCAGGGAGCAAGGAATGAAAAGCCCTTGTTCGGGGTGGTCTTTTCTTGTGAGTTCCCCACCCCGGGGTGAGCAGTTGGGTGAAGCAGAGCAGCTGTGCTTGGTTTAGGGGAGGCAGAAGCTAATGGGAACTCAAAGCCACTGGAGCACCATTTACTCTTGTTTAAAGGTGCAGGCCCTAGCCAGAGCCTGCAGCCACTCCACAGTAGCAAGTAAATGTGCTGTGCCTTTAAGAGCCATGTGGGATATGTTTCTATTTCTTTTGAAAATGGCAAAACAAAAATTAAAATTAAATGGGAAAAAGTAATAATGAAAGGAGGAGCCCCAGCTCAGCCTGCATGGGGGCCGGGGGGGGAGGGGGAAGGAAATGACCATGCTGAAATATCCTCTGTGAGGCTCTTGATTAGAAAAATCTGCTGAGAGACAGGCCTGAATTCCTCAGATATCGCCTGATTTCATTTTTTGCACTGCATGCAGTTCCTCCTTGTCTTTGGCGTGGAGAACTTCTTGAGACTGAGAAGACACCCACTGCTCTCGTTCCACTATTTTTATTTCCAAGATACTCTTTCAGGCAGCTCTGCATTTCTTTTTTTAGTGCTGTGTTCCTTGGGCCCTTCGCACCACGGATTAGCTCCACATCCTCTCCTGCAGGCTCCCATTACATGGCTGGAGACCCTGGTGGTGAGCATGCAACCAAAGTGCCCCACTCAGCAGAAACTTAGTGTGGGTCCAGCTGCTGCCATGCCCTTTGTGAGCCTGGAAAATGCTGTTGCTCCCTTTTGCATTGCCCCTGTGAGAGGTTGCCAGGATTTTTCCCTCTGTGGATTTTTAGATGCTTCCCATCTGTAAAGTTTCCCCTTTGCTGCACCTAGCAAGCTTCAGGCAGCAACAAGTTCAGGTTTCAATGAGGTTTCATCCCTTCTCCTGCTGCACGCAGCGGCAGTGTGCCATTGGTATCAAGACAGAGGTCTTAAGGATCTGAAAATGAATCTGGGTTGGTGAGTTGGGCAGCTCTTTGAATTTCACCAGAAGGGTGAACAGGGCCTGGGTCACATCCTCAGCTGGCAGGTGCAGTTGCATTGCTCTCCAGGGTGCCACATGAATAAGCCATTATGAGAAGCTGGATTAGGTGTGCTTTGCTCACTTTCTCCCTCGTCTGTTCTTGCAGTGCTTTAGCAAATACCTTGTGGTCCCAGCAAGGCACCACAGGTCTGCGTCCTCGCACACCCTGCTTTCTGTTTGGTCAGAGCCTGTGGCTGAGCTGTGAGCCCCGCACTGTTCAAACACTGTCTGTGCAGGAAGAGCATTTGAAGCCTTGGAGCTCTCCTGGCCAGCTGAGTCCTGTGCCAGGCTGCAGAACCCACTGGGAGCTGCTGCTGCTGGTGTGGCCCTGCTGGCCCTGAGGTGAGGAACGCTGCTCCTTGGGCTGCAGGCACTGCAGGGAAAGGTTTATTTGTTTCAAACTGTTTCCAGCAGAGGAATGTTTTTAGTGCTCTGAAGTTTCATAAGAGCTTATTTTATAAGGAAAACAAATGCCTAGTTGTTTTTAATCTGGTGGTGACCCTTAACTGTTTCTTTGTTTTTCCCATGGGATCCTTGAGAGGATCATGGATCCTGCAATCCATGAGAATTTCTGCCTGAAGGCCTTGATCGTGCTCTGTCCAACCCAGCGGAAAGGTTTCTGTGGTGTTAACGGAGCTGGGATGGACTGGGTCTGCACTCTCATAGGGCTCATTCTCAGGGCTCATGCCTTGGGGACATATCCTGTCCCCTTTGAAGCAGGAGAGGGCTTTGTGGTGTGGGGTGCAGACTGCATTGCACAGAGCCGAGCACGGTTCTCCTTCCCACATTTGCACAGTGAGGACAGCACACCCTGACATCGTTTGTCCCTGCAGCATAGTGGGGCTGTGCCGGCTGACCTTCAGGGCACAGAGGCTGGCTGGGCTGGGCTGGGCTGGGCTGCACTGGGCTGTGGCTAAGCCTTGGCTGGGGCTGGGCCATAGCCGGCTTTGGTGCTCTTGTCCCTGCACTGCCAGCAAAACTCTTGCTTGCCAGAAGCAGGAGGCAGGGAGGAAGAAACCATTCCTCTTAGGCTCACCCCTTTTATTCTTAGCTTGCCTTGTTGAGTCCCTAATCACTTTTTGGACCCAAAAGCCAATGACACACGCTGACTATAAAGCCAGGCTGGAAAGCCAGAAGCCATCTCTCAAATCTCAGTGCATACATCACTCCATGCCTTAGCAGCCTGTGAGTCACAGAACCTCATTTGTGTAAGCGTCTGTGAGCAGGCAAGCAGAGACGCATGCGAGCAGTGTGCGCAATGGATGTACTGCTCAGCGGGTTGATGCCTGTCATTGTGCATGCACACAGCTGGGCGCAGGAAGGCCTGTGTGCACCTTTCATGTGGCAGCGCGTGCTGCCTGCTGGGCTAGAGCTGGGTGCCGCGCGGGTAGCGGCCTGCTTAGCTAAATGTCAGGTGCTAATTGGCACCTGGCTTGTCAGGGGCACCGTGCCCTCCCTGCGCACCCAGGGGGAGGCTGAGCGACTGCGGCCACGCAGTGCTGAGAAGGACAAGAGGCTTAATTAAGAGAGGGGATGTAATGGCCCATCCATTAGCTAGGCTCCACAGGCAGGTTGAGGGCTTGGCACGGGGCAGGTGCAGCATTTTATGCCTTTTCATGGACTGATTTAGATACTGAAATGGCAAGGACTTGACAGGCTAATTAGCACATAATCAAAATTGAGGGGAATTTCCAGCAGACGCAGTGATCTAGTTAATATAAATATTAGTTTTACAGGGGATTGATTTCCCTTTGTAAATGAAAGTCTGTCATTGAGGAGAGGCCTGTCACTGCAATTACAGTGGTAGCTTTTTGAGGTGAATTTGTGTGATTTGCCAAAAAAATAAAAATATGAAACTACCCAATTTCAATCAGCATATTCATCTGCTGTCATCCCCTGCACTGGAGCACCCTGCTGCTACGGAGGGGCTGAGCTCTCCCCTTCTCTGGGGAAAGGCAAGGGCTGACACAGCCTCAGGTCATGGCCCCAGCACTATGGCAGGACCAGGACCAAGACCAGGCCTTACCGGGATATCCCAGAGTGGCATTGGTGGCTGTGCAGGCACCAGGGCCCAGAACAGAGGTGGGCTGTGGTGCTGTCACTAAAATACACCCTGAAACAAGCTCTGCAATGAGGACGAGTGCAGTGACCTTTGAAGGTGTGTAAGTGAAGGCAGTGCAGCATGCAGCCTCTATAGGAGCAGTGGCTGTAAGTCAGCAACGCCCAGCAAGGGGGAAATGCTATAGGAACCTGGGGTGTGGGTAATTGCTTGTGTACATCCTGCCCAACATGTTTTGCTGGAAAACCTCCAGGTGTGCTGCTGACACCAGCAAGGGAATGTATGTTTCTCCAGAGAGGGGCTGGGGTATGCAGGACCGTGCACTCAGGCTGGCTGACCTTGGCAAGGAAGCAGCTGTATGGCTCCTGGCTGCAGCCTGACCTGAGGTACAAGGCTGCATCCCCCCTCTGCCCCCAGTGTCCTCTCAGATGGCCTGCTGGCAGGAGGGGATGGGCACGCCAAAAGGAAACTGCGTGGGCCAGATGGTTCGTTTGCAGAGCCCGGCTGGTGATTTATCCGGGCTCATTGCCGTACTCACACAATGCTTCCACCGTCGTCTGGCTGGGGATGGTTGCGTGTTCACGCTCCTCTGGCTCCTCCACATCCAGATGAACCCATAAATCTTCCACGAGATTTATGCAGTAGCATCAGTTGCAGAAACAGCAGTAGGTTAAAATGCCTGAGCAGGTTTGTCCTGCCTTCCTCTGTGCCGGGATTTTGAGCTGCCAGTACCACTTTGGTAGGGAAGTGACTGCTGCGTGAGCTATAGCAGGGGCTGCAAAGTTCTGGGAAAACGCATTTCTGATCCTGGAAGAATTGATTGGCTCATCACTGCAAGGCTCCCTTCAAGCATCTTAGCAGGGGAAATCAGCCTTTCAGGTGCTTTCTGTGCCAAAGCCTTCCATTTACTGTATCAGTGATTTCTGGAACCACCAAGCTCCCACGCGCAGCTCCAATAATCACCTCAGCAGGGTGCTTGCTCAGTCAACCTCAGCAAATTCACAGGGCCCTCAGAAGGTGCAGCTAGCCATTACAGTGATCCGGCCACTTCATCTTCAGATGACACAGAAATGTCTGCTTACGCCCAGCTGTCAGCCCCAGAGGTTGTCCAGGAACCCAAGCGAGGTGCCCAAACCCATGGCACAGGTGAGCAGTTGGGTTAGCCTAAGCCTAAGCCTCCCCGCAGCCTTTGGGATTGCTGCAGAGCTCTCAGGACCCTAGCAAGTGCTGGACAGGGAGCACAGGAGATGTGAGCTTTGGATGCACCCAGGGATGGCACATGTCCCAGCCCTCAATCGGGCTGCTTAGATCCTGGCACCAAAATGGATGCCCCTGAACACCAAGCATCCAGATTTGATCATTTGTGAGCCTGGGTGGTGCTTTTAGTAAGGACTGCCTTTGAGACCCTTTGAGCTGTGAGATAATTGTGTGATTGTAGCCTTGTTTGTTGTTGCTGCCTTTTCTTGTTGTTGTTGCTTTTTGCTTTGAAGAGGCTTGTAGTGAATTACAGAAAGAGGATTTTAATTCAGGAGACCTTGATGACTTATTATGTCTTATCGCTCCTCCGGCATGGAGTACGGCTTGCACTTTTTTTCTTCCTTCCACTTGTTTATCTCCTGCATCTCCTCCTGCACCACCACCACTCCGAGGTAAATCACGAGAACACTCCTGCATTAGAGAACGGCATGGTACTTTCTCAAGTGATTCACTCAAGCAGGAGTGGGCAAACATGCTTTCATCTTTTTTTCTGCTAATGTTTGTTGGCATAAAGTGCCAGGTGACCCAAGTGCATTTCATAGGCCCTGGAAAATAGTGCTGGAAAATATCACTCTTTCTGTATGTGGCCGATCAGGGACAGATTTGTCCTTCATGCAGCAAAACTGCTGAAAGTTCATATGGAGTGGATACGCTTTTGCTGTATTTCGGTCATACATCCCAGGAGCAGAATGATGGCAAATTTTTCTGCTCTCTTGTCCTGCATTTATTTTAGAAGCCTTGTATCTCACGGCCATTGGTTCCAGCCCATCTGTCTGGCAGTGAAAAGCGAGCAGCAGGGCCAGTGGCTGTGCAGCCACCGACACAGCTCGCTCAGGCACCAAACTGCTGTGGCAGCAGCGAGGTTGGCTCCAGTGTTCTGGACGGAGTCTGTCAGGGCTCTCAGATTTTGGGTTTGGAGGTGTTTGGGTGCACTTTCAAAGTGCAGACACTGCTCTTCTGCCATTGCTGTGGGTGCTGAGTTAGTCTATCATGCCCAGGTATTTTAATCAGTGGAGTTTTTTTTTGCTGCTATCAGTATTCAGCTCAAGGATCTCCAGAGATAACAAGTTTACCAAATTTCCCTGAGCACTGGCAAAAAGCATGACACAGTTTTAAAAGTAATGTTAAAGAAAGCAAATCCCTTCTGTCTTTGGACCACCTTCAAGTTTGCAGCTACTCAGACATCATCTGTGCTTACCTTGCTCTCTGGGACCAGGTCCCTCCTCTGGGCTGTGCTTTAGGGCTGTTGTACTACATGGAGGAAAAACCAAGAGCCAGGCTTTCAGTTTACTGTGGCTGTCCTCAAAACGAAGTGGTCAGAAATATCCTGACTGAGGACCATGTAACTGCCAGGGGTGACCCTGCTCCCACAGCGCCTTCCTGGCCACGCAGTGCCGAACCCCCACAGCAGGAGGTGAGACACCTGTTGCACATGGATGCAGGAAATACTATAACTGGGCTTTCCTCTCCAAAACAGATGTCAAGAGCTACCTGCGGCTGCAGAGCAGTGGGAGGAGGGAAAGCCAGCGCGCCCGGCTCATCAGCCCCACCATCTACCTGCCCCGCAGTGCCGTCTGCATGGTGTTCCAGTACCAGGTGTGGGGCAGCAGTGGAGTGATGCTGCGGGTCTGGCGGGAGGCCAGCCAGGAGCACAAGGCACTGTGGATCATTGCAGAGGACCAGGGCAAGGAGTGGAGGGAGGGCCGCATCATCCTGCCCAGCTACGACATGGAGTACCGGGTAAGATGTGGGGCGAGGTTTGCATCCCCAGCAGAGCCCTAATGCTGTGGTGCACAGCCAGGGCCCGTTCATCATTAGGAAATGTGGCTGAAAGGGGCTGTTTGCATTGTGTTTCTTGGGTTACTATAGTAACTAAACGACACTGTTTGTTATTCAGTGTGCCTGTCTTCAGCACAGACTTGGGCCTTTGTTCAGCCTGTTGCCTTTTATATTCCTCGAATCTCCCACTCTGCAAATATTTTTTCCTTTTTTTTTTTTTTTTTTTTTTTTTTTTTTTTTTCCATTTTGTTCTGTGCAGTTCCTCCTTCCAGATGAGGGTCAGACAGGCCGGGCTGACCAGAGGCAGCACCCGCTCCAGGGTGCAAGCTCCAGTCCTGTGCCCGTGCAGCAGGGTTGAGAACAGGGCTCAAGGCTTTGCAGGGAGGTTTCCTTGCAGGCACCCCAGAGATAAGGGCCACCTGAAGCAGGGAGAGGAGATCAATGGCATACAAAGCCCCAGGAAAGCTCTTGGACCCTCAGGCCTAGGCAGGGAGAAGCAAAGCCGGAGCTTTGCACTGGAGCTGTGTGGGTAGTTTTCATGTGTTGATCTGGGCTTTTTAATAAAATACTAGTAGGCGCAATATGCCTGCAGATAAGAATGATGGGCACCGGCTGACTACTTTGTGCATTAAACATGAATATACAGGCATTAGCTAAATAACAGCATCATTATGTAAATAATGCTAGTCTCTCCGCTCAGCAGTTCTTAGAACTAACGACTCTATTTATTTTTGTAAATATATTTTGCCCATGATTAAGTAGGAATAAATTGACCCTTCTGTAACATTTCTATACTTTTTTATGCAGCGTTGATGGGAACTGCACTTCGCAGCTAATGTAGCCAAGTGCATATTGTGTCCTTTCATTCCTTTTTCTGATCGTGGCCTGGCTGTGGGACTCTATTAACACCACAGCCCAGATTTGCTGCTGCGGTAAGTCAGCGCTGTTCCACACTCACATCATTTGTGCAGAAGGGGAGGAGATGGCCTGCAGTGCTAAGCATTGATTCATTCCACGTGAGAAGCATTTAATTGAGCAAAATGCATGCGGAGTGCTGCCAGGACAGGTAGTGGTCTCCCTGTGAGCCCTGTAAGCCAGGAGGGGGAAGCAGAGCTGTTCTCAGGTCCACACAGGTGTGCAGGGAAAGGCCAGGAGCAGATTTCTTGCCATTGCCCTCGGGAGCAGGAGCTGCTGACAGCATCCTGGCTTAACACTGATGTTTCTGTCCCGATTTCCCACAGATAGTGTTTGAGGGATTTATACGCAATGGCCACTCAGGAGAGCTCGCCCTGGATGACATCCGGCTGGGCAACGACATCCCACTGGAGTACTGCATGGGTACGTGCAGCAGCTGCTGGGGGGCTGGGGATGGTGTGGGCAGATGGGCTTGGAGAGCCTTTGCTCATGGGCGGCTGCTGCTTCTCTACCGATGGCTCCTGGATCTCAGCTGGGATTCTCCTCACTTCCAGAGATGAGGGGGAATTGGTCCCTGGGGGATGGGGATTTCTGACTGCGTTGGCGTGAAAGGCAGGAAGCACATGTCTCCTCTGTGCAGAGCTGAAAGAGCAGCTGAGGGTGACTGAGGACTATTCTATGTGATAAGAACATATGCCAAATCTAAAAGGAAAGCACTGGACAAAAGAAACCAGCTGTCAGTCAATATTACATGCTTAGAGGAGCTGATGAGTTCAAAAGGATTCTTCTTTAATAAGAAATAAGATAGCAGAGGGGTTTTACAGCAACGTTAACAGAATAACAAAAGGAATTCTTGTCCTAGAATTCACCATTCCCTAAACCAGGCCAAAAGCCTGTTAGGGTCTCTCCATGTGAAAGACAGAGAGGACTTTTAAAAAAAGCAGAGAGAGAAAAGATGTATTTTAGCAGTTTGGTGGTGGAGCACTGCCCTGCCCTGTCTGACATATCACACTCACACTCCAATGGCTTTGCTCACCATCTATGTTGGATGTGAATTTAGAGCCCTTCCATCTGCGAATGGGAGCAGCTGTATTCCATCAGTGTGATTCATGTGAGAACTGCCCACAGGAGCCAGGCCTCCGCTCCTCTGCTTGCCCCAGGGTGGGCAGGTTTAACTGTTAACCACTCATAAACCCCACCAAGGGAAGCAGAGGCTCCTGGTGCCTCCTACCCTGAGTGGGGTGGATGCTCAGAGCTGAGGTGTGTGTCTCAGGGAGTGACACGCAGGATGAACTGTGCCTGCAAAGGGCTGGGCATGTCTCTTGCTGCCCTGGGCAGATGGGTGATGTTGAAGATGGTGCAGGGACTGATACTGGTAATAGAACAGAGGAGCAGGGCTACCCCAGAGACGCTCCTGAGTACCGTAGGTCCCAGTTTGTTTGATGCTTCGAATGCTGCTGGTCTCCTATCTGCCAAAGGAGCTAAAGCTCCAGATGTCAAATTCCCTGTATTAAGGCTTGACAGTGGTGTTTTAATCCCTTGCCTTCTATGGCGTTAAAGAGAAGCAAGGGGGATGATTAACACAAATAGCATTTTGTATCTAACATCTTTTGAGTGCAGCAGTTCACCTAATTCAGCGTTATTGTATCTCAGGCCTTGAACCTGAAGCTTAATATTTTGAAACAATGCATGAATAAATTATAAAGTTTCAAGCATTGCCACACTTAAAAATAACACTAAACTGCTACATAAAATTGTTTCTCCCGTTCTAGGAATTTGAATGGGAACCTTAAAACCTGTCATTTCAGACCATTCCTGACAAAGGGGCTTCCACTGCAAATTTTAGCATAACTCATGGGTCATTTCTAATGCTGCCAAAATAATGCAGTGGTAGAAACACAGCACTGCTCTCGCTCAGTCAGAGCTGTGAGAATAGCTGACTCCAGCACAGGCTACTGGGGTGGGTGTTTTTTTTTCAGATATAACCCTGGGAAGTAATCTGATTCCTTTTTAGCGTGAAAGAACTCTAATAAGTCACAATAATTTTTTTCTTTGACAAATGTGTCCTTCGCATTCTGAACTTGAGTGATGATTTCATAGCACTCAGCAGAGCCAGTCTGCTTGTGTGACTCACAGGCATAATGCAGAAGTAATCTAAAAATAATCAGAAGTCTATTACTTCTGCGAGAAAGTAATCAGTAATAAGCACTGATTATTGCTTTTCAGATCCAGTAATTTGTAATAGATTACTTCTTCAAAGTATCTTGAAAAAAAAGAAAAAATCACTTGCCTTTGTTTATTGGCACTGTGAGATGGAGAGGAACATGGCACTGAGAAGCAATACAGTTCCCAAGTGAATAATGATGACAGAGTTGAGCCAGAAACCAAACTGTTAGTGGAAATTTTAGGGGGTTTCAGAGCTGCATCATTAGTCAGGTGGGGGTTTGTTACCTGATGACTCAGGCCAGCCAGCTGGATCCAGATGACCCCTCAGCCTAACACATTTTTGTCTGAAGTCTGTGCCCAAGTTAAGGCTTTGTGGCTGTGGTTAGTCCCTGACTGAGACATGGTTTTCTCCCCGTTGTGGTGGATTCGGCTGGAACCCTGCACTGCTCCACACACTCCAGCACATAGCAGCTGGGGGGTACGGCCACACACCTGCTCCATTTGGGTGTTACAAATCAATGGATATGTGTCTCGCTCCAATTTATAGGAGGGAGGGGAGGTTCTTTGATATATGTATACCTGGCATGAGATCAAGAAACAACGGTTCAAATATTGGTCCAACCAGTTTATTACAAGTCCTAGCCTTTTAGGGAGATGGGGAAGGGAAGATGGGCGATAGGAAAGATAGGAAATATAAGCAAGGAGTCTCTGTAGAGAGCAAAAGAGATAGTCACCACCGTGGGTCCAGTGAGGTACGTAGTAGGTCTGTTGATCTCAGGAGCTCATCTGGTCACCGGGGGGGATGGGAGAAAGCCAGGAAGCTCCGCAACAAGCAGGCCTCGGGGGGTTCTTCCGAAGAGGTTTCCCCTTGGAATTCTCCATCAAAGGTGTCTTTGGGAGTTTGTCTCCAAAGTCCCTAGTTCAGTGAAGGCCTTTTATCCCCCATTTCTGTGGGGTTTTTTTCTTCTTCTTTTCTCTCAGTTTAGTATGACATGCCTGGGCCAACAGATAAGCCAGCGGGGAGTGGTGCCTTCGTTGCCATGCGCAAGCATTATTGCCTTTTACAGTGGTCAGCTCCTTCAAGCTCCACCCCTGAAAAAGACTGCTTGTCCCGCTTCTGCGTATCCTTGCAACCATAAGCAGAGGTACAGTGGCATGGTGACACCCACCATTCACCCCCCTAGATAATTAGCAGTTGTCAGTTAGAGTCTTATCACCAGAAAGGCCTCACGAAGCAAGCTTTGAGACAAAAAATAAAAACAGTTTTGTCTTTCACAGTATGTAAGCTGTGACCTTCTGTGTAATTTCCTCCTCTCTAATTCTGAACTTTTCTTTTCCTTTGCAGAACCCATCACAGCTTTTCCAGGTGAGAACTTCTACTTTCCAGGTAAAACTGCACTTCTCTTTCTGCTGGCATGGGCTTTTAAACTAAAGGAATGCTAAGTGCTTGCTTGAACAAACAGCAGATTTTCTGAGCAGTGAAATGGCAAGCGTGTGCTAAACCTCTGCTGGTGCCACAGCCAGGAATGGCACCCTCTGATTCCTGCTGGGCGCCAAGGAGCAGGCAAAGTCCCGCTGGCCCAGGGGACAAGAGAATGGGAGAGAGACACAAGAATGGGAGACCCGCAATCAGGAAGCACCTGGCATCCTGAATAGCAGCAAAGCCCCAAATGTATAGGCTGAGGAGTAAAGAAAAGCTATCAACTGACAAACAAAAAAGTAGTAGCCACTTAGAAGAGAAATGAGGTGGCACTGGCTCATATTATTGTGGGGGAAGGATGTTCTTTAGTTCATGGGTGCTCTGGCAGTGTCAGTGTTCAAGCTGCTGGTGGAGGATGGTTGGGTTGGGTCTTCCTGGAAGGGGAAAGCAGTTTGGATATAGAAGTGCAAGAGTAAATTGCCATGAGGAGCTCTGAAGTTGACAATCAATGAAAGGAAAACAAGCATTTAATAGTTAAATACCGGCCTGAAGCCTGAAAAACTGGCATTTCTGTGATCCAGTCTATGGAGTAAGATACAAGGTGGGAAATTCAGAAAAAATGCTTCACTGTTTGAACAGCCAGTGGAGATGCTGTTTGTCTTGCTCTGGGGTGGGAAAAGCTATCTGTTTATGGGGGAAGGTCAGTGTTCTTTGTTTTGGTTTCCAGATTTTGTTTTCTTGCATGCCTCTACAGGAGGGCACTCAGGAATTGTGTTGTAATTGAGACCAAACCTGGGCCTCCCCTTAACTTTGAAAGTTGTTTACCAGTTTGGTCAGCCTTTGGTCTCAGTTGGCGTTAATATCTTTACTCTCTCTGTCTCCTGCTCTGCTAATGGCCTGTTTAATACATCTGGAGCACCTCTCCTATGAAGAGAGATTGAGGGAGTGGGCTTGTGTAGCTTGTGGAAGAGAAGGCTCCAATGAGACCTCATTGTGGCCTTCCAGTACTTGAGGAGAACTTATAAACAGAAGGGAGACGAACTTTTTACATGGTCTGATAGTTGTAGGACAAAGCTAAATAATTTTAAACTAAAAGAGGATAAATTTAGATTAGGTGTTAGGTGGAATTGTTTATTCTTTACTCAGAGAATGGTGAGGCATTGGCAACCGACTGCCCAGAGAAGCTGTGGATGCCCCATCCTTGGAGGTGTTCAAGGCCAGGTTGGATGGGGCCCTGGGCAGCCTGATCCAGTGGTTGGCAGCCCAGTCCATGACAGGGGTCTGGAACTGGATGTTTGTTAAGGTCCCTTCCAAATCAAGCCACTCTGTGATTCATTTTATGATTCAGTGAAACTGAAGGCAGGGGCAGCTTGCTTCTAGGGGCATTGAAGCAGGCTGTGGAGCACTGCTAGCAGGAGACATGTGCGAGGAATAATGCTGTGTGTTACGGTGGTACACGTGCACATACTGCAGTAAGTAGGAACTTGGGCTTATCTGTGGGTAGGCTGCCTATTTATCCTGCTACTCAGACTTGTGGTGTTACTGAAAAACTGCTGTAATATTCTCAGCTGACACCTGAAGCCTCGTGACTGTTCCTCACTTGATCCATCCCTCTGTGTTCTCCTGAGCCTGGCCTGGTAACTGTTTCACAGACAGGATCCTCATCTTTTAGGACTTGTAGTCTGTGTTATCCTTAATTTGAACCTCACACTGAATCTATCCCAGAGTCTTGCCTGTTGTTTCATTTCCTCTTCACCCCTGCTCCACTGCCTTCATTCCACCATTTCTCTTTGTTCACTGCTAGCTTCCCTGTGGGTTTCCCAGCACTGGCTGCAACAGGGGTGCAATTGCAGCAAAAAGTTGAGAAGACTTCCCTGGCTGTAGGGCAAGCGTAGATGGGATAGAGGGATGGAAAGACAAAAATACAGGGGGAAAGATGAAGGAAAGGTGAAGACTGGAGAAGGCGTGATAGGTATTGCAGTGAGGGAGAGACAGAATGCCCGACAGGAGAGGGTAAAAGGAGGGGAAGAAGTCCCTGGCTAGTGGAAGAAGGGAGCTCCAGAGGTAAGACTGCAAAGGAAGTACTGGGAAGCTCTGCAACCCCCACTCCTGCAATTGCGTGTTGAGCTGGAAAAGTCAAATGCCATTAAAAATAATAACAAATCCTTGCTCTCCTGGCTCAGGAGCTAAGCTGGAAACATGCACCTTTCAGGCTCAAGGATCACAAAGCAAATAATAAGGGAATTGTGTGGGAGGAATATCTTTCAGTTAGTGGGTCGGGATCTTAGAAGACCAGTCAAGTATGCTTAAACTGTACTGCATTTGAGAGTTGATGCATCTCACTCTTAAGGAAACGGCATAACAAGTAGCTGGCAGCAAGGAGTTAGTTAGATAAATAGCAGGCTAAAAGTAAGAGACATCTTCCAGAAAGCATGGAGACAAGACTGTGGGGAGAATTTATCAGTGGACTGGTGGGGTTTCCCACAGTGGGTATCCTGGAATCAAGGCAGGGATACTTTGCTGGAGAAGTGGCAGGTAGCGGCTAAGTGATCGAGGTCAACACCAGTTCTGTGGCATTTGGATTAGATGAGTTTAACATTCACTTTCATCTGTGCCGTCTATGAAAAGTCCAGCTGTGTTGCTGGTCCACAGTGCTTCATGGCAGTGTTTTTGGAGGGGAATGCAGCAGTGGCACGGCAGTGACAGCCAGCAGATGGCCTCCTGGGAGACTCTCCAGAGAGGATTTCCTCCTTGTTCCCCATGACTTTTGCTCTTGCTTGTTTGGGATTTTCGTGCCTGTTGCACAGCTCTGAAGTTGCTGCCTGTTGGGCTGCCAGAGGGGGGGCCCTGGCCAGGCTGAGGGGAGCACAGAGCACACCCTGTGACATTCTCCTGGGTTTGCACTGCCCTGCATTTCATGTCCTGCTTTAACCAGTGCATCCACCGACTTGACAGTAAGGGAGAGAGGCATTTATTTTCTAAGGCGAGAGCCCCTGTGAGTGGATGAGGAAGGGCGAGCGCGTGTGTGGCGGAAGGCAAAGAGGAGTGGAAAAGTTATTAAGTTACAAAGATGGATTTTTTTTTTCCATCTCCCTGTGCAGAGAACTTTTCCATGGTATAAAAGAAAACTTCCAGCGAGCAGCAGAGCCAGTAAAAGCAGATAACATCAGCTCTGTGCTGAGTGGACTGGCAGCTATATTTAGTGGCTGACAGCGTAAGGAAGAACAATTGTTAATGTTGGGAATTGGCTACATTAAGACTTGGAGACCAGTAAGTGTGACTCCTTAATGACTGCAGTTGCTAAATGAACTCTCCAGACGGCTGCTATCACCACAGCAGGGCCGTGAGGTGCGGAAGCGGGGGCTGAGGCCAGATCTGGGCCAGACCCCTCAGGCTCACTCCTTGCCTGCACAGGGGTCCATCAGGGATGGACAAAGGCTGCCCTGGGCTGGAGCCTCCAGGGCACCCTTCCCACTGTCAGGATCATTGGGGCACATCACATGATCCCCCCACCAGCCTGGGATTTATAGGGAGGGTAAGGGACACGGGCTGGGTACCACAGCACAAGCAACCCTCATGCTCCTATCTATTTGCTTCATACCAGCCATATATGTGTTACTGTAAGCACATCTCTCTCTAGGAGAAGGTACTGTGTAAGCACAGGCTGACACCAAGACTAAACATGTGCATCCTCTGTGCCGAGAGCAGGTCTGAAGTGCTCCTGGGGGCCAGCTCGCCCCAGCGCTGTCAGGAATGGTGGTGAGATGCCAGTAGTGATGGCAGTGAGATGTATGGACCCGTCGGGGCTGCGTCTGTGTGGGAGGCAGTGGCAGTCAGTGGAACCCAGGCCATGCCCCGGGACTCTACACCTTTGTGCCCTGTGCTGGGAGCAAGCAAAGGGGCAGGAAGAGGCAGGGGGCTCCGAGTTGCTTGCCTGTATTGACAAATATGTGGGTGGTTCCCAGCCTCCTGCTCTGTGAAAGCAGGATTTATCTTGTCCGTGTGGTTTTTCTTTGTTTTATAGTTTTTTTCTTAGGGATTTTTGGTTTTATTATGCATCTGGGTGCAGTTCTCATTCTCATTTTCACTCCCCATGCCCAGGTTTTGGAGAGATGGGGAGGGGAGGGAATAGCCAAGGAAGTACCATTTTGCCTCATGTCCTGTGCCAGCAGCAGCAGCAAAGCTGTCCTGGTGCTGAGTGTGCAGCCAGTGGCTCTGGTGGGGAATTACGCTGCAGGGGGTGGCCAGATGCCCCCTGTGTTCTCCAGGCCAGATGCATCCTGTGCATCCTGTACCATTTTGCTCTTTCCCTGGGTATCCGCTTGAGCCTGTTCTAGAGGCCTGTGCCCAGCAGCAGAGCAAGTCCCTTCCAGCTTCCCCAGGGACTCTGGCCCCTAGAAGCAGCAAGTACATAGATGTGGTGCAGGTGTGCACCTCCCCCAGGGCCCCTACAGCTTGAGAGCAGAGCCAGGAGGGCTGAGCAGTGAGTGCAGGAGGGTCAACGCCACACTATTTCCTGGCCATGGATATCAGCACCAACCCACACCTGCTCAGGACATGCATGCTGCTGTGGGCTGAGCCTGGGAGCTCCATTCCCTTGCACTCCAAGGCAGCCATGGGATTGGCTTGCCTGCACTGTCATGAGCATGGGCTTCTGATGAGGATGTCACAACCTGCACCGTGCACGAAGTCAGCATGCATCATCACACCCATATTTTCTCACTTCAATAATTAAATCTGTAAGACTGTGAGCAGAGCACCTAGTGAGAGCAGGTCTGCATACTGAGCACTTTCAGGAAGAGATCTTGCTCCCTGTCTTGGCTGTAAGAATGACAAATGTTTCTCCATGTAATTTCTTTCCCAGTCTCCTGTGGTAACTTCCTTGGCCATCTGAGATTTTGCTCTTCCTCCAATTAGGGACGTGATGGGTTCTGTCACTGTGTGACGACATCTGCCATACAGAGACAAAACCAGGCGGCTGATCTGGAGACGGCCAAAAAAAGAGGGAAAAAAACCATTTGTTGATGCCAGAAATAATAGTAATAATAGCATACATATGGAATTTGCATTGTGAGCCAGGCAGCCTGCTTAATTGAAAGGGAAGAGAGAGGCATGTTAACATGCGGCTCAGCGAGTGCAAGCAGCTCCCTGCAGGAGTGTGCCCCGTACCTGGAGCTGCCCTGGGCCCCGGTGTCACTCGGCCCTGTACTTTGCAAGCATGTGTGTTTGTTTGTGCGTCTGCATGCCTCCCACCTAGCAACCCTGTTCTGTGTCTCCTCCCCAGGGGCAACCCTCCTGCCAGGGACCGAGCCCACAGTGGACACGGTGTCAGTGCAGCCCATCCCAGCCTACTGGTATTACGTTATTGCCGCCGGAGGTGCTGTTGTGGTGCTGGTCTCCGTCGCGCTGGCTCTTGTGCTCCACTACCACCGGTTCCGCTATGCGGCCAAGAAGAGCGATCACTCCATCACCTACAAAACTTCCCACTATGCCAACGGGGCCCCCGTGGCCGTGGAGCCCACCCTAACCATAAAACTAGAGCAAGACCCCAGCTCACGCTGCTGAGAGACGAATGGGAACGAGAGAGCAAACAAAACACAAAACAGACAGACAGAAAATAAGACTTCTGATACATTGCCTCAGTTTTGCACTTTTTTCCTTACCTAGCATACGTGTGAACTCTTAGACATCTCCGCCCCCTCTCTGCCCCCAGCCCTCCCCAAATCTTTTACAGACTTTAACTAATGCTGCATCTTGGATCACCTGAAGAGACACACCGCCCTTTCACTTCAGAAGTGAATACTCCTTTCTATTCCTTGTCAAGGACTGCTGGGGTGTCGGGTGGAGCTTTTGGTTTGGTTTCGTTGGCCAGGGAGTTTTTTGTTGGTAGGCTTGTTTGGTTTATTCTTTTTCTCTTCCCAGTGGGCAACCTGTAAGGGAACTTGATGGCGAGCCTGGAAGCATGTGTGGAGTCTGTGTGTGAGTGTGCATGGCAGCACGTGCGTGCCTGACTGACTGAATGTATATTTAGAAACAGCCCCTTTTAAATTTGCTTATTATTGCTTCTACTTGCACAGGGAATGCTTTTTGTGTTTGTTTGTTTTTATAAATTCTATTTGATTTTATTCACCCCCCTGCCCCCCCCTTCCCTCCTCCCTTTGGAAGGTCTGGGACACATTTGTGGTTAAACTCAGATTTGTTTACTAGGGGAAGAGAGCAATGCTTTTTTGTTGCCTTATCTAGCTTTGGCTGGGTCTCTTGTTTGATAGCGTTAATGTCTTGGGTGCAAGAAAAGACCAGGCTGGACAGTAGGAGTGTCCACCTCAGATGGCTGGAAGAATCCAGAGAGGTTCATAGATGTCCAAACAGCAAGATCTCTCCATCTTATTCTTTCTACAGCCAACACAATTACACAGCCATTGTTGGAAAGCGGGGGAGACTCTCCTCTTCCCCATCCACAAGTGAATCTTTTTAAAGTTGCCTTATATCAGAGAAGCTCATAATGAATGTTTAGTTTGTATCTGTTAAAGCCAGCCTTAGGGCAACACGTAGACTTCAGCAGGTCTAAGGTGGATGCTAAATACTATAGTTTCTTGAGAGTTGGAGGTTTTATTTTGTAAGTATCCTCACTCTGAGTGCTGACAGTTTTGCTTTTACACGGGGAAGGGGGAGAAGGCTCCTCCTTGTCTTTCTGCTGGACACATTGAAAGGACAAGTATAATTCCACTTTCTGGGTTTCGGGTTTGCTTTTTCCTCTGCCCAGTTCATAGCTGCTGAATCATAAAAACTGCCAGCTGACATTCTAGAATGTCAGTTAGTTTTGTGTTTGCTATTGTTCGGCTTTTTAAAGCATCTGTAACATCTAGCGAGCAGAGCCCAGGGTGGTCTGGGGGGCACGGCCATTGCTGCCGTGTTAACCCGGGCAGCCGGAGGGAGCCTCCAATTGCTGGACAGCCCAGCAAATTGTCGTGGAAATGCCTTATATAAATTACTAAATGACGACATGCAAAAGTGGTTTGGATCGTTAACTCTAATCCATTTGCAGGCAAAAAATGTACCTCCAGTGAGCAAGTTTCTCCCTCTTGTTTGTGTTCATTTGTTGTAAGTGATCAGATTCCCTCCACCCTCCTAAACTTGCCAGTGCTCCCCATGCCTCCTTGCCCGTGAATATTACATAAAGCTGATGCAGGCATAGCCCCTTAATGTCCCGGTCTGGGGCACCTTGGGGAAGATGTGTGGAAACAACAGTGTTGCGTGCCCACAGCGTTGGCCCAGCTGTGTCTGAGCACTGAGCCCAGGGCATCCTATCAGTGGGGTCACGCAGCCCGTTTGACCCCTGGTGCCACCTCCGGGGTTGGCTTCAGCAGAAGCCCTCTGCCGGACTCTAGAGCCTGGCCTCAGGGGCCAGGTCCTTCCCCATGAGCCCCATCTCCCCGGGCCAGAGCAGCCGAGCAGCTTCTCCCCGTGGACTTTAGCAAGCGTGCGTCGGTGTGTCAGAGAGGAGAATGTGGCACCCTGTCTTTAAAGCTCAAATCACCAAAGACAAACCAGGTCACTTCGAGGTTTTTACTCCCCGTTCTCCCCACTCCTTGAGCTGTGACATCCCCAGCGTTGCCCAGTTGCCTGTGTGTGAAAAATATCTTGTGGAAATTTGAAACTCTTTGAAGATGTATTGTGTGGAATGTAATAAAATGATGATATTTTTATACAAATATCTGGGTTTTTTCTTCTTTCTATTCTAACTTTCTCTTCTTCTTCTTTCTCTGCTAACAAGAGCTGCTAGTGAAGCAGTGCTGCAGGTCACATGTCTGTCCGTGCGTTGGGAGCTGAGTGCAGCTCCCATTGCTGCAGTGTGCAGGCCCACGGCCTCCATCTCTGAGGATCGGGCCATCAGCGTGGCCTGTAGATCTGTTATGTTGGTCACAGTCCTTGGTGGGATTTTGCTAGTGCTGCTTTGGTGTTGGTTGCTCACCGTGATATGTTGCGTCTTGGCAGGCCCTAGAGACAGGAAGAACACAGGGTGCAGGGCTGAGCACTGCCAGCCCACCAAGCCCTGCGCTCAGCTGACGGCACCATGAGCAGCAGGCAGGCCGTTACCAAACTAGTGATGATTGCAATGCATTCCTCTTCCGCAAAATCCTTTTGGGCCTCCTCATGTCAGGCTGTGCAGGAACGGGCTGGCTGCCCACCCTCCGGCACAGCGCTCAGCCTCTGCTTCTTGTCTTGAGGAGCACCTTTTGCCCCTGCAGAGCAGGCAGCAGCATCGCATTTCATGTGAAATCTGTTTGCTGCCAGTCTGAGAAGTTATTCTTTCCCTCCTGCATGTATTTTCCTTGTCTCGTACTCTACCCTGGCACTGAACTTAGCGTTGTGGTGAAACTTCCTGGCTTTGCTCAGAATTCAGGCCATCAGCAGAAAAATGATTCAGATGTGATCCCTCACTTTGGCTGTTCAAACAGAAGCAAGCTGAGGACCCATGCGAGCTTTTTGGTTTTTTTGGTCTCAAGGTTTGGGTTTTTTTCGCTCTAATTGTACAGCAAAGCCCATGCACTTGTAATTTGCATCTCATACACTTCAGTGACTGTCCAAGCAAAATTCAAAACAAATAGGCACATGCAAAAAACAGGGAGGGAGAGAGTGGCTGCTGGCTTCCCAGCAAGGAGAGAAAAAATCTGTTAAGTAAACAGATGAGAAGGGAGGAATCGTTCAGGGTTTAATTATTCCTTCTGTACACCACAGCCAGATTGACCGGGGAGCTGGGTGCTGCTCAGATTGCAGCACAGCGCAGGAAGAAAAGCAGCTAAAATTAGCCCGCTTTGTTTAGAAAAGTACATGCAAGTTAATGCGGCTGGGGTGCAATTTCCTTAGGAGGCAGCTTCGGGCACACAGGGGTCTGGGCTTGGCACCCAGAGCTGCCCCCAGTCTGCAAGGTGAGGTGTGCTGGTTGCTGTGTGGGATGGGCTGAAAGCTGCTTCCATAGCAAGAACGCAGCCCGGCTTCATGCCACCAGCTGTCAGCGCGGTCTTTGCTTGCCCCACCGTGCTTTGCCATCTCCTCTGAGCATGAGGTGCCTACAGGGCATCTCAGTGCCCCAAGATGAGGCGCTGAGGATAAGGTCCAGCATTTCCCGCACTGCAGAGGGATGTAGGGCCAGCAGAGAGGTTTCTTGTTTGCTTTCTTTAATGCTGATCTCCAGCCAAAGCGCTCTTTCAATTTGGAATTTGGCAGAGAGCTTTGTAAACTAAAAACGTTCTATGTTCCTGGAGGGGTGGGGTGAGAGAAGTGAGGCAGATTTTCAGCTGGAGGTGGAGCGGCCGGGATCCAAAGAGCGGGTTTCGCCCAACCAGACACACACTGCCGCGTAGCAGCATTGCCTGCCCAGCCTGAGGCAGCAACAAGACACGGCTGTGTCAAGGCAAGGCCCCAGTGGCTGCTTTGCTGTGTCAAAGCAAAGTGACGTGAGTTGGAACCACACTGTGGCTGCGGAGAGAAAGGGGCTGGAAGTGAGCAGAGCGAGAAGAGTGAGGCTGAGGCTCAAGTCTCTGCCTGGGCTGGCTGCAGTGCTTTCTGGCCGCATGGTGATAGGAAGAGCTCTGTCTGAGGATGCAGGAACCCTGCAGGAGGCAGCATTCGGTGCCTGGGGCTAAGTCAGGCAAAAATCAGTCAAGAAGGAAACAGCAAAAGAAGAAGAGATGGTGCAGGGTTTGGGGATCAAGCATGCAGTGTGTGTGTGGCACTGGGGTGCTACAGCCTTGCCCAGTGTGCAGAGTTCCTTGGCCCTGTCTGACCCACACTGCTACTGCCGTGTTCAGGGGTGTGCGGTAAAGGGCCTTAATCTCTGCAAACACTGATTCCCGCTCTCCCCACATACGAATTTATGGCAGCGTGGTACTTAAGATGCTCCTTGTCCTTGATTAGAATCTCATCTTCCTTTTTCAGGTCCCCTAAATTAACCTTTTAGCTGATGTTGCTCTCAGATCCAACAGATAGTGTCCTTTTCTCGGCATCTGGCCGCTTGCAGCAACATTGCTAACCATCAGCCTTTCAGCACGAAGGGCTGGGTGCTCAGCCCTGTTCAGCTCCTACCTTTCGCTGACAAGAAACCCTTCCTCGTGGCTGCATGCTGGTACCCTTTGCAATCTCACCTACCTTTCTCCAGCAATTTTTTTTCATTTTGTCTCTCTACATTTAAAAGCAAAGTAGATCATGCCTGGAAGTTGCCTTGTAGGAAGGATGCTCTCCCGAGCATGAGGCAATATGTGCTTATCCCATTCTGCCCTGTATCTTGTTGGGCTTTCCTAGGGACTGTGCTCCGGGGAATCAGCTTTCATGGTCTGCTCCCCTTGTCATAGTGTGGCTGAGATTTGTCACAAAGGATCCTAATTAATGACAAATAGCAGGCTGTTTTCTGTGACAGGAAATCATCTCCAATAGGATCGGTGCTGCAACCACCAGCTCCAATTCCCAGACAGCCCCACAGCCAGATCTGATTTTGTTAATGACTCCAGAAGCCCCAGCATGGAAAAAGACCGGCCAAGTTGTTCCAGGGCCAATGTAGAGCCCTGCGTGACACAGCTGCCTTCCAACAGCAGTATTGCAGCATACGGAGTGCGGGACGAGGCTCTGCCACCAGCCTGAGGATAAGGGAGGAACAGTGAGGGGGAATATGTCTTTTAAGCAGAAATTGGAGTCATATTAGCAGAGGGAATTGAGAAAATTGCAGGGAGAGCAAATAGATTCAGGGCTGGCTTTTTTGTATAAGCATTCTCTTTTTTCAAGTTTTCCCAGTGCTCCTTTCTTTCAGGCTTGAAGAATCAGTGTTCTTTCGAAAGCGTTGATTAACTGATACTTTATTTTTTCTGGCCTTTCCCTCAACACTACCCTGGGAAATAAAAGAGCACCAAATTGCTAACGCATTTTCAGACAAAATGTAGAGGAGCTAGAATACAGAAGGGCAAAAGGCTTCCAACACTGCTCCCCTGTATATGGCTCCCCTGGCAGCCCATGGCCCCACTTCCACCTCTGTTCATTCACATAACCTGCAGTCCCATGGGTTGTGCGGGTGACAGCGGGACAGCAGAACGTCACAGCTTGTCCTCCGGCTGAGGACCAGAGAGCAGACGGCTTTGTGTGTGTTCTGCTTTGCAAGTTATTTTCCACATGTTCAGCTCTAAATGTTTGCAAGAGGCCCTCAGGCAGTTCTCCCAGCCCTGAGATGTTGCCATCTGGGGCTGTCAGCTCTGGAAGTGCTGAGAAACCATGTGAACTCGCTGCTAAAGCAAAGGCATACAGAATGTCTTGTACACCTATGTTTCCTCAGCTACCTACCGGCAGCCTAGGGTTGCCTTAATTCCCTGACTCACGTGATGTGCAGCTCAACATCAGGAGGGGCAAGTGCTGTGGTGTGTGTGTTCCTGTTGCCAGGTTATCTGGAAAATTCAAAGAAATTCTTTAATGTTTTGAGTGAGGTGTGTGCAAGACAACTCTGCAAGTACGGAAGCTCCCAGCACATGGGATTTCTGCTGACAGTCTCCAGTGGGGAGCCCCTCACATGCCCTGAGTGCTGCTGCTTGCCACAGCTTCTAGATTTGTACCAACACAAGTTAAGGTATCAGACTTCCAGGGCTGGGAACTCTTGGGACGTGGGTTAAGTAGAATGTGGCTCAGTGGGTGTGGTGCGTGTTTTCACCTCCAGCATGAGATGCTGTCAAGTTGAATTACAAACAGGATGACCACCAAGGTTCCTGACAGCAAGGGGGATTTGGGCAGCACGGCTCTCAGCAGAGCTGCCCTGCTCTCAGTGAACCTTGCAATATTGCTGGCAGGGGCTGCCCCACACCATTCTCTGTGATAGCACAAAATGTAGTTGATGATTCAGGAGGCCTTTTCCAGTCCTAAACCTTTGTGCAGTATGTGCAAATAATCTTCTACGTGGTTTCAAATAATTTCATCACACATTGAGCTTTTAGGCACAAGTTATAGTCTTTGGTCTTGGTTGTTTTTAAATAACCTTATAAAATTGTTCTTGCTGTTTCTGTGCAAAACATAAAATATCCTTGGTTTTCAACCACAGCTATTTCAAGGATGTGAATCCTACTGCTTTCTAGCAGTCCCTGATTTTTGGCATTCCTGATCTGCTGAAGGTCTTGTCTCAGCTGAGCACCCTGAGTTATATCCAGCTTTGAGAAATCTAAGCAGATCAAAATGGAGGGGTATTTTCTTTTGGAAAACTGAAAATGAAATGCAGTTACTATACATAGAGTTAATGCTAAGAAGACTACGCGCACACACACACACACACAAAGAAAACAAAAAACAACCACCTTTCTGCTCAGATTACATCCTGTGCATTTGATTACTAGTGCTTAATCTGTGCTGAATAGAAAGAAATAGCATCACTAAAAGGAATTTGGATCAGAGAGATGTTAACATAAATGCCTAGATATGGACACCCATTTGCCACGCACCCATTTCCACCAGCTTTTGCATTGAAACATATGATGATGATACATGACTTCCTTAAATTATTATGAATTTATCTGAAACCCAGAGAGAAACTGGCTCATTGGAGCTCTGAGTCCTGTAAGATGTATGGGGAAAGATGAAAAGTAAAGTAGAGTGGGCTAAATGGGTCTAGCATCAGTGGCAAGTAACAATAGGCAGTACAATCCTATCCAAATTAAAAGGATAATACTCTTGAGAATGTTAACAGTGAATTATAGCCATTACGTAGACACCAACGACAATATTTTAGCGCTGTTCAGATTATCTGGTTTCTTTGCTTTTCATTCTACATTTTTCTTCTTAAAAGCTGGTCATCTGGTGGTCGTGAAATATGATGTAGTGGGAGGATCCTGTTCTCTTGAGTGCATGTGTGTTTGTTGTGTTTGGCCAACAGAAAAAGAGGAAGAAGAACCTTGCAGTAGTTAAGCTGTTTTCTTCAGTCACAGAGTCCAATGACTGGTGGCAATAATGCCTCCAAAAGGCCTCTTTAAACAAAGTGCTTCCCATTTTGTTGTTCTAGTGAACTTCCCAAGAATGAAGGATGACTTCCCGATCCCCGAGCAAGACTTTGAAGACAGCGATGATACTGGTTGGTACCAAGATGCCACACGGACAGTTTATCTGGGGGAGCTTGTCTTTCAGTATCAGCTGCTTACAATTGCTCACAAACCTCAGCTTTAATGAGGTGTAGAAGCTAGAACATACTTGAGAACATACACTAAAGTGGTGGCTTAGTGTCTGGACAAAGACATTAGTTTTCTTGTTTTCCTTTTTCAGTAGCAAGCAACCTTGCAAAGTCAATATATTGTATTTGTGTTAGGACAAGTGGAACTGATCTTTCAAGCATTAATTGCTGCTTGTGTGGCATTTTGACTTGTAAATGGAGAAAATTAAGTCTGGGATCTGTGACAGGCTGTTGCCATAGTTCTGAATTCAGTGGCGCTTGAAGGGCCAGAGTTTCAGTGGGTGTAAAATGCTGGCATGCCATTAACATAGCCAGAGGTGTAGAAGGGAATTGGGGCGCTTAGCTTTCTTGGTAATTAGGTGCTTCACAGTAGTTCTGGACCTAGGTTAGAGAAACCTGCCTGAGATATGTTCGTAGGGAGGTCTTGTGAGGCCATAACAACTCCAAGTGAGAAATGTTTCAAGGTGGAAAAAAGAGTGATCACTGGATAATAAGTGCCCATTCCACTGCAGATTACTTTGGATCGGATAAGAACGACACCCTGTTCTCTACTAACTCTCCAGGAAACTCAAAGCTGGACAAAGAAAAAAGCTGGCTCTACACCCTGGATCCCATCCTGGTGACCATCATAGCGATGAGCTCCCTCGGCGTCCTTCTTGGAGCCATCTGTGCTGGTCTGCTGCTCTACTGCACATGCTCGTACGCAGGGCTGTCCTCACGGAGCTCCACCACGTTGGAGAACTACAATTTTGAGCTGTACGACGGTATCAAGCACAAGGTCAAGATGAATCACCAGAAGTGCTGCTCGGAGGCCTGATGGGTGCCCTGTGCGTCCACCCTTGGCGTTGTGCCCGGTGAGGTGGGCTGGTGGGGGGTTACTTTATTTGCTGTTTTCTGTGGGAACTGAATGCCATTAATGGGAACCAAGCAGCACGGGAGGAGTGAGGGGAGGTGCTGCTCCCCTGCCAGCTCCTGCTGGAGGCTCCACCAGGACCTAGCGGGCAGCCCAGTGAACCGGACTGTGCTGGGTGAGGGGCATTAAGACCCTTGTTTGTTGGTTCATCTTCATTTTCTGCTGATGTGACGTGGCAAGGGAGGCTGGTTTACCTTTTGGATGTGAGAAACTAATTGTCTATTTTCCACTTCCTTTCTCTCATGAGTTTCTGGGAAGGCTGAGGGCTTTCTTCAGCCACCCTGTCTTTAGGAACGACACACGCACACAGAGACCCTATCCATTTTAGATCCTGTCCAGTTGTTATTTTGGCTGTAGGGATTTCTGCACTTCATACAAAACCCAGGAAGCTGTGGTTTCCAGTCCTGCACGTGGAAGCCTGTTGTTACCTTTTGCTTTCCTTGTCCTGGCAGGGGGGAAAAAGGGGATGCTGGGCCGGGTGTCGCTGGTAACAATAGCGCTTTCTAAATCATTAAGAAGTAAAATAGAAAAGAACCCTATGTGTAGAAGCACCTCTTTGAGAGAAGCTGAAGAGCCTTAACGTGATTTGTGAATAAGAGCCATTTATTAAATCCAAATCTTGGATTGAAACAGCTGAGGCCTTCATCGGGAAGGCCTTTCTTTGAATTTCCCACCCCTCTTTTTCCTGCCCTTTTTCTTTCCCCCTCCTTCTTTTTTTTTCTTTTTTTGCTGTAATGAGAAAATTGCAGCAAACAAAAGAGAGCCTGCCAGTTCCCTGCACTTGGGCATTTGGAAGCCCCTTGGCCAGGGCCTGGATGCAAGGCATGGTGCTGAGAGCTCCCAGCTAAGCCCAGGAGGGAGGACAAAAGTGTGATGTAGGCCAGAGCTGTACCTGCTGCCCCGGGGAGCCTGGCTGCGTGCCCTCTGTTCCCCAGCGCTGTGGGGCATGAGCTGGCACTGCCAGCACGTAGGGACCAAATTGCTGCCGTCTTCTCATCCCCTTCAGAGCAGAGTGGCACCGCTCCTGGTCAGTAGCAAAAACCTGAAGTTTTATTTCTGAGCTGTGTTTTGTCTTAGTTTAAATAAGTGCCTTAGAAGTGTTTTTCCTCCATCTGATGATCAGTGCTGTATCAAACAAGTGAGGTCTTCATCCTTCCCCACAAAACACTGTTCTGCATGGCTCACTGCTGGGCACAGCCTGGTTGAGGGAGCCCAGTCCTTCTGCTTTCAAGTGGTCTGGCTGCATTGTCACCTCCCGCGCCACTGCGCCATGGGAGAGGAGTGCTAGGAAAACAAGCTAAGGGAGCAAGAAAGTTCAGATGCTGGGCCCCAAACCAATGCCTTCAGGCCCAGTTTAGTACAGATAGATTGCCTGTGTTAGCTTGCACGTGCATAAGGGAGAAATTTTTCTGCATGCTGGGTTTGTTTGTTCAGGAGTTCTTTGGAAATACCTGAAATGTCCTGGTTTTACATTTTGCCTGGCATAATGTTTTGGGCTGGGAATGGATATTCTTTCATTACCACAGAGCAGTGTAGGTGCAATGTGCTGCGAAGCTCAGCTTGCACAGCCCCTGCATGCACATCCTGCAGCAGGCCAGGTGTTCGGGTAGATGAGCAGCATCTGGAGTAGAGAGGAACACGGACAGTGCCACAGCTGCTCCTCACTGCAGTGGGAATAGGAACATTTGTCTCATGTTTCATGAAAAGCTCTGTCAGACAAGAAGTTTTTAGGGGAAAAAAAGACAGACTTACCCACTGCTAGAAGTATGTGCTTGTTTCTGGTGCAGCAGATGCTAGCAGCTGTATCAGCCAGACACCCACGTTTCATACACACACACACAGACACATGCAGTCCTTCATTTTTTAATTCATGCTGTGTGCCCAACGGGAACAGCAGAATCCTGTCTCAGATTCCCCTCCCGAGTCACCTTATTTCTTCTGGCTTTCTTCATGTACAAATTCCACAAAGGTGTTGCTTTGCTATACAGAAAGAACATGGGCAGTAGGAGGAAATGTACCAGACCGTTTCAAAGCTGGACTGCTGCTGCTTGATGGTTTTGTCCCCTTTGAATCACAGGACAAGGGAAGGATGAATGGAAAAGGACCATACAGTAGAAAAGTCAACTTAGGCAAACAATAGGTGAAAATATATAATTAAAAAGATATCGTTATGGTGTCTAGTAGGCGTACAGAGAGAGTTCGTATATACATATATTCAGAAATAGTGTGTTTGCACACGCACGTGGATTCTCTGTATGTATTGTGTATGTGACTTATTCCGTGGGACTCGTGTTGCTGTGTCTCTTACCTGGGGCAGGAGAGCACTGCTGGTCCTGGCGCTGCTTTGGCCCCGCTGGCCCTGGCAGGCTGTGCTGGGACCACGTGTGCGCTTGCAGGGCAGGAGCAGGCTGATAATGCTGCAAAGCCGATACCTCACTTACCTCTGCTGGGTGCTTTACTGTTCTATTACAGAAAACTGTGTTTGATTGTAACTTCAACAGGGAAAAAATAAAAAGGTCGTCAGTGCATTCAACTCATTGTATCCTCTTCTGCAAATATATTTGATTTGCTGATCACAGTTCCCTTCGTGAAATTCAGAAAAGGAAAATAAAAAAAGAAATTAGTGTTAATGCCTTTGCTGAAATGGGCCGTGGCCTCCACACCTTTCCAAAGGCGAGGACGTGTTGCTAGCAGGCAGGCTGTAGTGCTGAGTGATTTCATTTCATGGGAAGGTGCCGGGGCTGAGCATGGGAATTAAACCATTAAGAAATTGTATGCAGGAATGGAACTTCTCCAAGGTTTGCAGTTCAAGGTATTTGACTGTTCACTGGCTGAGCCAGGACTTATGGACTTAAAGAGCTTTTACTGTGATTCTTCGGTGTAAAAAAAAAAAAAAAAAAGAAAAGAAAAAAAAAGAAAAAAAAAAAAGAAAAAATCAAACTGTGTTTATATGATTTGTATAAAAACCTTTTGAAATTACTATTTAATAAACATTATGGTAGAGATTATGTTTCAGTGGCTTTTTTGTTTATGGAAGAACTAGAAGAAGGCGGCTGAACTGAGAGGTCTTTGGACAGGCAGTCACCTCTGGGACACAGCAGCACAGCTGGAGGTATATGGCTCCAGGTGGCCCGTCACTTGCAGTGACACAGGAGTCCCAGGGCTACTGCAGGCTGTGCACACCTGCCTTCTCCCCCTCCAACACAGCTTCTCCTTCCTGGCACGAAGGCTGCCGTTTCTGTCAGATGCCACGTAGGCTGTGGCATGGGCTGCACGCTGGGCTGGGATGGCACAAAACAGGCAAGGCAGCTGATCCACCCCTGCCTCCTTCCTTCCTCCTCAGGGGCCTTCCAGCTCGTGCACCCCTGCAGAGGTTGGTGTTGGAGGCTGCAGGCTGGCTGGAGGAGTGGTGGGACGGAACCTGCGTCACAAAGTATGTGCCTTATCTACCAGCCCTGGTAGATGGGAACCAATCCATCAAGCCCCAGGGACCTCCAGAACAAGTGAAATCTTGCTGCCATCACCTCTCCCCCCTCCAGAAGCATGCTCGTTAAAGAAGCTCTTTAAGCAATGAAGGGCAGCTGGCAGCTGAGATGAAGATGGCCATATAGCTGCAGCCTTGACAGCTCTTCCCTCACCTAGAATAAAGCACCCGTGTTACGATCATTACCTGGGGGGTGGCTGTCAGGGAGCGGGATGCAGCTGGCAGATAAGTGACTCTATCATGTCACACCCATCCTGTAAATCACTTTGTCTAAAGATGCACCGCCTCTAGAGCAAGGAGCGGAGCAGCACGTAACAGCTGGGCAGCACAGCAGGCACACATCAGCAGGACAGGAGCCAGGTAGCAGGACTGCAGTACCTACCAAGCTACCCAGAAGAGGCCACAGCAAGATCCAATGGGGTGGGGGGGTGAGGGACCAGGGGACATTACCGCTGTGCTATAGCTCCAGCTCAGGCCAAGGCCTGGGAGTAGCATAGGAGCAATCGGCAGCACTGCAGACTGAGAACAGCAGCGCCACCATCCTCAACCTGCTCTGAGGGGTCCAGGCACTCCCGCACATCCTCCAGCTCTGACTGAGTCTCACGCACACCCTCCTCATGGCTCTCCCCCTTCTCCTTCCAGCTATCCCTTTGCCTTCTGTTTTAATGGAAAGTCTTCACAAATAATGACTTGCTTGCTGGACAGCTGGGGACTTGGCAGTGAGGGGGAGCCATGGGGCTGCACTAATGAGTAGATGCGTAATTAATTAATTGGCAGCAGGTGCAAGCAACAAAGCTGTGAAGGGTCTGGAGCGCAAGTCTTACGAGGAGTGGCTGAGGGAACTGGAATTGTTCAATCTGGAGGAGGATCAGGGAGAAATTATTGCCATCTACAGTTCTCTAAAAGGAGAGTGTGGCAAGGTGGCAGTTGCTCCTGCTTAACTAGTGACAGGACCAGAAGGGATGGCCTCAAGTTGTGCTAGGGGAGGTTCAGGTTGGTTAATAGAAACAATTTCTTCTCCAAAAGAGTGGACACTGGAACAGACTGCCCAGGGGGATGGTGGAGTCACCATCCCTGGAGGTGCTCAAGAACTGTGGAGACGTGATACTAAGGGACATGGTTTAGTGGGCAATGTTGGTGATAGGCAGACGGTTGGAATAGACATCTTGGAGGTCTTTTCCAATCTTTGTGATTCTGTGAATCTCTTACCTCTCTGAAGAGCTCCACTGCCACCCTGAACCTGCCAGGTGCTGACAGGGCCTCAGACCTCCTGAGCACCCAGGACTGGGGCTAGATCTCCCTCACACAGCCTACAGCCCTCATGTGGGCTCCTAAAATAGCACCGGGCCCCTCCAGCAGCTCCCTGGGCAGCAGGCCTGTCACCACAGCCTCTACCTGCCTCATCAGCAGCCTTGCCCCAAACTGGCTGGGGAGGCAGTGGTAGCACCCCATGCTGTTTGCTGGCTGCAGTCAAGCAGCGTTCACTGCCAGCACCCATCACACACAGCAATGCATTTAAGGCAGAAAGCTTGCCATGACTAAAGCAGTTTAATAGGAAAATAACTAATCCTTAATGTGTTGAGAGAGAATGACTCCTCTCTAGGCTCCCACATCATAACTCAGCTGCACCAGTCATATCTGAGATGGAAAGAGTTGGATTAAATGCTTAGCCCAAGAGCCAAAAACCAAGGGAAGAAATATTGCCCTGCCGCCTTGCGCTGCTGTGGGGGGTGGAGGACAGCACAGTGAGCCAGCATCAGCTTGGTGCTGTTTGCTGCATAAGGCTTCGCACATTTCCTTGGTTCAGTGTTTACAAAACCAAAAGAAATGGCTCTGCCAGCTCTCCCCACCATGCCCAGCAGTGCAGGGCCCCTGGCAGGAGTGCTCAGAGGCAGCTACTGCACCCCAGACCTTCAGGAGGCCATGCAGGGTCCTCATAGGGCCGCAGTGTTGCTAATACCACACAGCCATCCCCGTCAGTGGAGAGGCTTTGCTAACTTGGGGCAAGGAAAGTTTCTGGGAGCCAAAAGCCTCTCTGCCTTGGAGAGAAATCAGGGTGATTTAAGCAGTCCCCAGCTGACACATCAGAGGGAGAGCCATAAGCCGCAGCTGCATTTATTACAGAAGGAAGTCAGGATCTGCAAAGCCAACCTCTTTGAGTGCTCCACGATAGCGTTTTAATAAAAAGCACAACAAGTCCGCAACAAATCACAGCTTTGAAGGAAAAAAATATCAATTCTCATCAAGTTTTGAAGAATGTCTGAGCTTGTGGAGAAGTGAATTCCTGCAACACTTCTCTCACACTTTGCACGGCGCAAATCCGCAGCATGGCTGGGCATGAGGCAAAGCCAGCCGAGGGGGGACACAGCCGAAACAGCCTCAGCAAGGCCAGCAGGGGGATTGAGGCTTAAAGGAAATGAAATTTATGGCCCGAGCATTAAAATATTAAAAGACCTTAAGAACAGCCATGAATCTGATTTGGGGGGAAAAGGCAAGTCTGTCATCAGGCAGAGACAAACGGCTGCAGGCCTTGACAACTCACATAAATCTGGCAGAGGAGAAGAAATAAAGCCCAATCAGTCTTGAAGAGGGGAAAAAAAAGAAAAAATAAAAAAAGTGATGAAAAGATTTTAGGGCGTAAAGAGTGAGAAGCAGAGGGGAAGCTAAAGAAGATAAGGACTTGAAAGCAGAGAAGCGATTACAAAAATAGCAGCAGCAGTATGGCTGGAGGTAGAGAAGGAAAATGATTAAAAATCACCAAAAGAGCACAGGTTGCGTAGGTATTTTTGATGATCTCCCCCAGGAGATTGTGTTTGTTGTGAGCAGCACAGACTGGGCCTGAAAGAACAAGTGGATGGATGAACAGATGGATGGATGGACAAACAGATAGATAGATGTTCAGAGCATAATGGCCTCAAGTTGTAACAGGGAAGGTTCAGGTTGGATATTAGGGAACATTTCTTCTCAGAAATAGTGGTGAGGCCTTGGAATAGGCTGCTCAGGGAGGTGGTAGAGTTCAATCCCTTGAGGTGTTCAAGAACCACGGAGACATGGCACTGAGGGCCGTGGTTAGCGGGCATGGTGGGGTGGGTTGGGTTGGACTGGGTGATTTTGGCCTTTTTCCAACCTTAATGATTCTGTGATTCTATAGATAGAGGCAAATCCAACAAGGCTTCCCCAGGCCCCAAAGCAGGGAGTAGCCAGGTGGGACAAAGGTGACAAAGCACTCTGAGCAGAGAGCTGGAAAGGAGTGCACCAGGGGTCCATGCTAGGAAACGCTGCCTGCGAGGAAGCCCTCTGAATGCTAAACAAAAATCAACCTCCAGCTACATTTTGGAGGAAAACAAGAAGCATCTGGTTCCCTTCACTGGTGTACGTAGCGAGAGAAAAGTTGGCAGTACATTTGATTGCCATAAAAGAGAGCACTATGCAGAAAAAGCCACATTAGAGTAACATTGCCCGAAACAAACTTAAAAGTCTGCCTTGTTTTGGATGTGCTCACAGTGGAAATGTGAGCAAAGGTCAGCCCAAATTAACAAGAGATTCTAACGAATGGCCCAGGCTAGCCATCAGTGTCTCACCCAGCAATTTTTATTCACTGACTTATTTATTTCCTTGGACAAGGAGGCATCCTTCAAACAGGGTGAACACTATGCCCAGTGCTTCTGATGGCTGGCATGCCCTGTCACATCCTGTGACAACCCAGCTAGCTACTAGCTGGACAACTCTTCTGGGGCAAGTAGCACTGTGGCACCAAAGGGTCTTTACATCTCTTTCTGCCACAGTGCAGTTCTACTGCAGGAGAAGTTAAATACTGAGGTTGGTTTGATTTTGGGAGGGAGTAGCAGGAAGGGGAGCCTAGCCCTAGCTCCATGAGCATCCTGGAAAGGAAAAGCCATTCTGGCAGCCCTCAAGCTCCTGAACTCCAAGCACATGGATGCTGCTGCTGGCCCAGCTTCTGCAGCAATGTGCCCTGATTGTGGGGACATGGTTGGAGCAGCTATAGGCAAAGGTGGAGGCAGTAGCAGCAGCCCTTTTTGCAGTGTAATTGGGGATTCCAGGAAGCAGAGAAAGGAGAGGCCCCACAAGGGCTCCATGATGCCCCCATCTGCCTGGGGCCACAGGATGCCACAGGACACATCTGAATGCAGTTCTTCGGGACCAGGTGTGCAACATGCCAGCAAGATGCAGCATCACCCAGCCCCATGCATGGCAGGGAGAGGGACAGAGCCCCACTTAGAGAGTGTTTCAAAAATAGTCTTCGTTGTTTTCAAAGGAAGACGTTATTCCCACTGACTTCAGGATTAGAAATAGAGTTTGTCGAGTTCGGCAGGTGGGTTTGGGAGGGCGGAAACAGCTGCAGTACCTTGTATTTCTAGATACCAACAGTGTGACAAGCAGGAAACTGCTCAATGACTTAAAAAAAAATGAACACTGAAGTTATCAGCCTTGGGATAATGACAAGGTTGCAAATACAGCAATGCTGCTGGAAGTAAAGAGATTCAAGATCCTGGCCAGGGAACGAGTTGCGATGATTCCCCCAGATACTCGAGCTGAAGTGCAGATAATGCTGATAAACCGCATGGCACAGAACAAGCTGAGCAGTGACAGCACCTCATCACAGCTACCCAGGCAATTTGGCATGCTGGAAAAGCACTTCTGCAAATGTGACTGAGCCCCATCGGCATTTTCCTGCGGCACCCAAGGGATGCACAGAGGAGCTGAGGCTGGATGAGGGCACAGGAAATAGCCCTGTGACTGGGAACGCCTTCTCCATCACCTCGCTTTCTGCCAGGCTGAGGTCACCGTCTCACTTTCCAAAAATCAGCGCCACCCTGAAGTCAGATCTGACTGTAATTCTGTCCCTGGCAAAAACAAACTTGTCTGTTTTCAGTGAGCAAGCTGACTATAAAGCACCATCTCCTGGCTCTCTCCTCCAGCCCACACAGGGCGCGTACCATTTCTGTCTGCAAACAGGAAAGGAGCAAGGAGCCCTGGGCTCATCCCCCCCCAACCCCCTCCCCAATCTTGGACCATCGGGGTTTGCCCCCTGGGCATCCTCCCAGAGGCACCATGAGCGGCCCAGGATGGCCGTCCCACCTCTCTCCACAGTGCCACCCCAGTCACACACAACCAGCTTTAGTGGCACACTGTCCTCCGCTGCAGGTGCGTGCTGAAGGCACCTGCCTGCTTCTGAGCCACAGCCCACACACCAACCACAGAGGGCACCAGTGAGGTAGGACACTTTGTGCTGCTTTGTTGTCACACCACTTTACAGCAGAAATTTATTTAGGAAAAAAAGGATTATTACAAAAAAAAGAAAAAACAAAAAAAGAAACCAACAAAAAAAAAAAAAACACCCTTCATGCCTCTCCCTCCTCCACCATCCTCCCCAGGCAGTGACGGGGGATAATGAACTGCTGGGACTGTCATCCAAAGAGCGCTTAATGACAGTATGCTGCGCGCACGCGTAGCATCGGCTGTTCTCAAAGCTCTCATTATGAATAGTTTTCAAGCTGTTTTGACTATTATCTGCTACAAAGAGAAGCTCACTGCTAGCTGCCTGTTTCCATCACTGGAGCTGCCCAGTGTGAGCTGCCCGCAGCAGCAGCACCGCAACCGATAGCTCACGCTCCCTCTTCTCACCTCTGTCCATGTGGCACCAAGAAGGGCTGACCCAATGTGAAGGAGACAGACCGACAGCCTTTCCCATCCATTACACCAGGCTGCTGCAGGGGATGGGATGTCTCAGCCCCATGGTGGTGTGGACAGGGACTCAGGCCAGCTTTGCACTACAGAGATGCCAACAAGCTTCACCAAACAAGCCCATTCTCTCATCTTTTCCCATACCCTCTGCTGTGAGGTACAATGTTTTGGAGGAGCACCTGGAATCCTTCTGGCATTAGTTTCATTTTGGTCCGCTCACTGTTAACTTTGGGCTCGCTGTGCTTTTTGTGGCTTCCTTATAGAAAGCTTATTTTCTCTTAAAATAGGGAGAGAAACAGCTTGGCACCACAGACAGTTTAAAGATGTTTGAACATTTGCAAGAGGAAGCAAACACATTTTTGACTGTTATGAACACCACCTTGATCCCCAGCGTCTCAGCAGGAGCACTCAGCATGTGCCCACCTTCAGCTTCCGAGGGCACCGCCGAGCGGAGGTAGCAGGCAGCCCCTCACCACTGGGCACCCACTGCAACCGTCCGCACCTCCCAGCCACCAGGGATGGCTCATCCAAATAAACAGAATGATAGGGTCACAAAATGATTCAGTGTTGTCAGGCAACCAGCAATTCCAGACCTTGCTGCTGGTTCCCACTGAGGTGCTCAAGTATGACTTTATCTTCCCATCTTACAAAAAAACGGGATGGCGAAAGCTTTTCCTTTCTAATATCTTTAAAGCCTGCCTCTCCCCATGAAGGTTTCTCACACAGCACAATTAAGTCACCTCCTGTTCTTTTTAGTAAGCTAAGCAGGCTGAGCATCTCCGGCTTTGTGCTGTGAGTCACTTCCCGGCACCTTCAGGGTCAGGTCCGTGGCACCGCTGCAGCCTGCACATGGATGCAGGCTGGCTGCAAGATGTCAGCTACCCCACAGACCACGTTCTGGGGCCTGTCCCCCCACAAGACATGGGACAAGCTCCAAAATTCAAGGCCATTTCCCAGCACATGGGACTCACATCCAGGGTTTGTGTCACCCTGAGTCACCTGGTACTTTACTTTCAAGATCTGAGAGGAGACATGGAGCCAAGGATGCTGAAAGTCACAGCTCCCTGTGGCTTGAAGCATGGTTAGTGCCATCTCTGACTTCCTCCCTAGGAGGGGTCCAGACACAACTGTCCCAGCAGCGGCACGCGGTCGTACACTGTGATACGTGCTGCTCTGTTTCACAGCAAGCAGCTGAACCCAGCCTGCAGGCGGCCAAGCTTAACAGGGAAGCTGTTACTGCACGAACCCTGCCCATTTCCACACCAGTAACTGTGCCCTTGGCAGAGAATCACAAGCTGCTTGCTCCCCTGTGCAGAGCCAAGACCAAGACGAGTTTCCCAGCTGTACTGTGGGACCGTGCTCAGATATTAAAGGGACCAGAGAGTGTCATTACTGCCAGGTGATAAAAACAGCCAGTATTTGTAAAGAATGATGGCCTTTGCAAGCACTCCCAACAGAAGCTTCATTCTGCACAGTGGATAATAACAACCATCGTGGGCTGACATCCCAAGGCAGCTGCATTTTCCAAAGCTCTAGAAGTGACTTCAGGATTCCTGGCGCCACATTTCTCCAGCATCATTTTTTGGCAGTTGCAAAGCCCGGGGTCAGTTAATATTTGTAGACAATCACAGCTTTAAGATGTCTCCTGTTCTTCCCCCAGCTTGCAGCTCTGCTTTCTGGATTTCCTCTCAGCCCAGCCAGGCTGAGGGCTCCCCTCAAGCTGCTTGGTGTGGGAGCTTGTCTGGCAGCCAGCAGCAGAGCTCCCCTTCACCTTCCCCTGCAGCAAGGAGAGGGAGGTTTAAGCCTCCTTCCCTGACTATGAAGTAACTACCAGATCAGTTACAAAGGCATAATTGCATCACACTGCAGACATCACCCTGCAGCAATGAAGTCTTTGCTCCCAGATCTGTATCCCTCACCCCTGCCCCAGCCCATTTGCTGTGCCCAGCATCAGGAGCAGCCCTGCCAGGTACCCCATTGCCCTCACTACTCACACTCAGCCCTAACACCTCCCATCCCACTCAAGTGCTTTCTGCTGTGTGGGTTCTCTTAAGATGAAGTCTTTCCAAAGATAACTATTCCTTTCTAGCCTTTCAAGGGTCCTCTTGGTACGAAGTTCTCTTCATATCACCTCCTGCAGATGCAGGTAATAAAATAGCAGCAGATTTATGACATTGAGAATCTCATTATATCTGTCTATCTATCAGAAAAAGGAGCTGCTTTTGAAAGAGACAGGAGATGGATTTTGCTGTTATTTATTGTTTAAAAAGGAGGGGAAAAAAAAAAAAAACCAACCTCCTTCAGTCCTTCCAAACCCCAGCTGTAGATAGCAGTCAGTCCAAGAGAGCTATGCTGATAGGGAACACGCTAAGGAATGCCAGCACTGCTGGAAGAAGGCCTGCACTGGCTGGGCCCTGCTGCTGCCTGCCTATGGAGGTGAACAAGCCCACCTTACAGTGGAGGGGCCACAGAGAGACCCCCGGGGTGCCCATGCCCTGGAGGAATCTCAAAGCCATGTTGGTGTTCTCAGGTTTTGGGTATGGAGTCCAAGCAGGACCTCCACCCGACATCCACCCATGTATGGACTGCATGGCACAACCCAGCCTAGCAGCAGATGGCCACAAAGGCTGAAGGCTGCCAGTGAAGGGCTGGGTGGCAGGAGGAGAGAGCAGGATAGTCCAGGCACCATCAGCAGCAGTCACACCTCAAGAGGAGGTGACACCCAGCAGCATCAGTGCCACTGTCCTGGCTTCCTGATGCAGCCTTGCACCCAGCAGTCACCCTTGCAGCTCCTTGCCCTGTTCCCATGCTCCCCACTGCTACCTTCCCAGCAATTCCCTACGCGGCTCCCATCTGCCTGTGCCCATGGGGAGTTCCGCGCCTCACTGCTCAGTGGCTTCTGGGGGTGTCAGAGAGGGTTAAATCATCATTGTAGCAGGATCCAGTCTGATGGAGTACAGTAATGGGTCATGTATTTGCCACGTCCTCTGACCACATCACTGCTGAAGTCCCCACTTGGGAAATACATTTTCCAAGCGTTGTTCCAGCCAAAAGAATGCTTTGTAGTCCTATTGTTAGCATGATTTGGCAGCCTGCTTGCAAGTGGTTGAAGATCTCACCAGCCCCGCTCCCAGCACTGTTAAGCCCCACAGTCCCCAGCAGTCCCCTGTTTCCTGGCTGCAAGGAGCACGAAGGCCCAGCACAGCACTGGGTTGGACCATACAGGGCAGGCCAGGGACTGAGATGGGGACCAGACTAAATAGACACTGGACACTAAGCCAACACCAAAGCCATGGTTTTAAGAATTTGTTCATCAGCTTGTCACCACACTTCCAGCTCCAAATGCCAGTGTTTGCGGCCTTCCACCATCCCCCTGCTCTGGTGTGTGGATAAGGAGCCCCTTCCTCTGAAAACAGAACAAATCAGTTCTGATCTTTCCCATTAGCTGCTTTTGCAAACACTCATCCCCGCTCGACAACTCTGCAGATACATCAAAACACTTGGTGAAACAAAGCAGCAACCTGCTCTTCCTGTCAACTAACAAATCATTAGGAAAGAACCCTGAATCTGGAGAAAAAAAAGTATATATAAAAGAAAGAAAAAAGCAAACCACCTCCCTTAGCTAAGGGGGAAAAACAAAAAACAAAACAAAAAAACCCCACCATGCAACCATTAACCACTGGTAAACAGCCACAGTCATTTCATCTGAAAGGCGATGGTGCTGTGGTTAACATCTGAGAGCCTGCTCTGAGAACACGTTCTGTTTTCTACAAAAGAACAGGAAAAGCCCCACCCTCTGATTTTAAGTTCTGGTTTAGAAAGGAGGGAGAAAAGAAATCTACAGAGAAAGACAGCAGCTTTGGACAACACATCACAGCTCCACTAAACACAAATGGTCTGTCATTCACATTCACTTGGCAGGGGAAGTTGGCTGCACGCTTGATGATCCACCAGCACTTTGCAGGGAAGAGGCAGAAACATTCCTATTCCTATTAATTAGGACAAAGCAATTCTCCTAATGCCACCGATCCAGCCACAGCCCAGCTCCTACACGTACTGCTGTTGGCAGTGTCACTGCATGGAGTCCCCTGCAGGCAGCTGGGGATCGATAAATGCTGACATTTGTCCTGCCATGCCCCCTCCCATGGCACCCTGTAGCTCTGCGGCTCCATCAGCATTGGCCATGTGAGGGACAGGGAGTGGGGAGGAGTGCACCTCAGCTCAGAGGGTCTTAATATGCACAGCAAGGAGGAATCACAGCTTTTTCAGTAATTGGAAATACAGCATGCTCTTCATTAATTTATTTGCCAGGAACTCCACTCCTGCTAGGCGAGGCTGGGTGCACATGGGCCATGGGCAGCATGGCACCCAGAGCAGTCCTATCAGGAGCCTCCCAGCACACCTGGGGCTGCTCCTCCCCACATCCAGGGCCAGCTTCTAACCTCCTAGGATACCTCGAGGCCTCCACACTCATTCTCCTCACTGCCGGAGATAACAGCTGCCATGGATGTGGCTACAACTTTAATATTTGTTGTTGTTCAAAGAGTTTGAGAAAGCGTCTTGTGAGAGAGCAGTTGGAAATGATAGCCCTCGGCACAGCCAGCTCAGTTGGCAGTCTTAAAACATGGCCATCATACTGGGCTTAACATGGAGAAGTTAAGAGCGGGAGGTGAAAGCTGACACAAGCCTGGGTCTGTGCTGCATGCCAGAGGATGAGGATGCACAACCAACCTGCAACGCTAGCCCACGTTGCCACACAGCACTGCCACCCCACCCCACCAGCTGTCCCCATCCCTGCACTAAGCTCCAGGTGCCTGCAGCTCTCTCACCCACAACAGGCTCAGGCATGGGGCAGGACAGCATACCCACGGACAGGTCACCACACTGCAGAACCTGGAGCCTGACTCTGCTACTCCTCAGGCATCTCCCAGCTCCACCACGTCTGGGCACATACTACGCTGAGTGCAGGCATGGGCACCCAGCAGCGCAGGGCAGCAGCTGGGGGCGGCTTATGGTACAGCTCCTTCCCTCCTCACGGGACACAGGACAGCACGCACAACCAATTTGGCGCGTATCTATTTACTATGAGCGCATACAAAAAGACTACAACAGCTCTCCTCCCCCACCTTTGGCAGGCAGCCTACGTGTTGGCAAGCAAAAGACGTTATCTTAAGGATACACTGCAATACCCTGAGTCATGCTGGAAGCCTGGATGCATGAGGAAGCCTGTTGCAACCAGGGGCCTCGTGCATGGACACCATCCCCTTACCTGCCGTCTGTGCTCACACTCATCAGGGCCATCCAAGCAGCACCACAGGCTAATGGGCAGCAAACACCCCATGCATCTGTCCTAAAGGCTAGGAGAGGTGGGACCTTGGCCCTGTGTGTAGGTGACATCCCTATGAGCCAGGCTGGGTGACAGCAGAGCCTGGCCAATGTACACCAGCCAAGGAACTACCTCAGGGCCAGGGATTGGAACAGAGCAGCAAACACAAAGCCCAGCATTAGCACAGCACACAGCACCTCAAGGGCCCAGAGGTGAGGAAATTCAGACCCTGCAGCAGCCTTTAGTCAGAAGAACTTGGCCTCCAAGGGCTTTAGGTGCCTGCCTCCTTCAGGCACATTTGGATGCAGCCATCAGAAACCTGAACTTCCAGGGACAAGGGAACTCCTCCTGAACTGCGAAGTTCCCCAGAGCAGCAGACAGCAGCTCCTACTATTCCAGTGGCTGCCAAGTTGAGGAGCAATGGGAGATCAGCACAAACACAGCCTCTGTGGGTGATGCCCCATACTGCAAGCGTCCTCAGCGAGAGCTGGGGACCCAGGCCACAAGGGGTGTCGAATAGCACAGCACATCCTCATGCACTCCACACAGAACACCATGCAGGGAAACACTGCCCTGCTGCAGAGCTCTGAGGGATGAGGGGACTCGAGGGGCATCCCACTGCATGCAGGGGCACAGCAGTTCTGCTTGGGCAGTGTTTTGGGGTGAGACGGACACACCTATGAACTGCCCGACGAACCCAACGGGTGTGCAGCAGCTGTAGCTACTGCGAGTAGATGGATGGATCTCCAGGCCAAAGGATCAAACCAAATCACTTAATATGAACTCCCACAAGAGCCAGGCCACACAGACACAGGTCCATAATTCCTGCCCGACCGCGCACACGGCTTTTAGGAAGACCTTCAATCTGGATTTAAAGATACTGAAGGATGGAGACAGCACAGCCCCGGAATGCATTAGCAGATAACCCTATGCAGCAACAAGGGAGATGTCACGTTTTTTGCCCATCCTCAGTTTGCCGGCACCGCTCATCATTACGCCTTTGTCCTCCAAATGAAACAGCCCTCCGCCCCCGTAAATCTCCTTCCTAAGCAAAAGCTTCGAAACCACGATCGAGACACCTCCTCACCTTCCCTTTCTTACTCTAAATTACTCGAACTTCCTTCGCGGCTCCCCGGGGGCAGCTCTCCGGGCTGCGGGGCTGAGGCACCCACCGCACCGCCGGCTCCGAGCAGCCCGGGCCCGCGCCGCCGCCCTTACCGAGCGCCGCGTGCAACAGAGCCTGCGAAGCAAGTAATTAACAGCGGCAATTAACCTCTCTGCTTGCTTTCGTGCAGCCCCATCAAAACTCTGGGGTGCTTTTGTTTACTTGCTGTGTGACAACAGCTTGATGGATTTATACGAAGAAAATTAATAAATAGGCGGTACCCACGGCTAGAAATAATTGGGAGGACTTAATGTCACTGATTAAATTACCCATTCAGAAACGCAGCGCTAAGCTTCTCCCTCCCGCTCCGCCTGCCTCCGCACCCCGCGCCGCGAGCCCCGGCCCCACCGCGCGGCTGCCCCCCGCCCGGCCCGCCTCGCGCCATCGCGAGCCCCGAGCGCCCCCTGGCGGGCGACACCGCGCGCTGCCCCGAGCCCAGCCGGCACCAGCAGCCGCAGCTCCCCCGGCGCTCCCTCCGGTGGCAGCGGGACGCCGCTGCCGGCGGGTGCAACCGGGCCTCGCGCCGCGGCCTTCCCGCCACCGCCGTAAACTGTGCTCTGTTGGCTGCGAGAGTGCCGTTGCACCCACAGCTTCCGTTTTATCTTCTTAGGGGACCCGGAGTACCAAAGAACGTGGGCACCAGGGGATAGGATTGCTGGGGGAGCAGGGTGCCAGAAGATGGCGAGATTGGGGCAATGAGGTGCCATGGAATGGGATGCCAGGACATAGGGATCTTGGGGGCCCAGAACATCAGAGGATGGGGATGCTGGGGGACCCAGGTACCAGGGGAGGGGGATGCTGGGAAATGGGGTAACAGGGTGTGAACTAAAGGGCCAGGCGATGCTTTCAGACACTGTTCTGCTCTGGAAGTTGTGAGGTTTGAGCTTTGCACCCCATTCCTCATGCAGAATGAAGGCTAGTTACTTCTGCTGTCACTACTCGCCCACTCCTGCGGTGTCTTGAGTGCACATTTTGCATTTACCCAAAGGGGTGAGAAGACATGCTGCTCAAACCAGGTGGCCCCTAACAGGGCTGGGCTTCCTTCCTGCACCACCTGATCCTAGCTCAGGGTTGGGTCTCCTCCTTCCACCATTCAGAACTATAAGAAAACAAGGCTCCAGCCCTGAAAATAATGCGATTGACATTAAAAGTCAAAAAAAGTAGTTACTAGTGGGATTGCTTACATTCTTTGCTCAAGCATATACAATCACTTGAGTTGGAAGGGATCCCCAAAGGTCATCTAGTCCAACAATCCTGTACTGAACACAGACACGCTAAATCAGGCTGCACAAAGCCTAGTCCAGCCTGACCTTGAACACCTGTATGGATGAGGCATCCTCCACCTCTCTGGGCAACCAGTTGGCACAAGAGTTGCTTTGTCTCTGCAGTCATGAGATCCATCGCTTCTTTCCCACCCAAGAAAGAGCAGAGGTTCTCTCTGTGCTCTTGGAGAGGTCCAGCTGCTGGATGACTGGCAGCAGGAAGAGGGGATGTGCAGGAAGTCCTTCTGCTTCCCCAGTCCTGTGTTGACATTTCTATTCTACACTGCTCCTTATCAGCTCAGAGACAGCCTGGCCCACAGGCAGCTGATGACATTTCCAGTCATCGGCATTTTTCCAGTTGAGCTGAGATGAAGCCAGCATCTTCTCAAAAGGAATTGTATGGTAGGCAACCAAAAGAGCACTAACAGCAGCACCGTCTGCAGCCAAGACTTTCCCATGACCCCTCAGCACTGTCATGTTTCAGAGCAGGTGCCACCTGCAGCAGCAACGGGCACAGGAGCGCTAGTGGCCAAGCACACAGACCTGCAGCCCCAGGGAGTCCATAGCTGAATCACAGCCTGACACGCACCTCCTTGTACACCTGTGCACCAAAGGCAGCAGGAAGCATCAACCTGGATTTGCAAGAGCTTTGGCCAATATGCTCCCACCCATACCCAGGCTGCCTGCCCCCCACAGCGAGGCCAGCCCTGGCCTTGCTTTAAGGAGGCTGTGTTGCAGATCCTTCTACCCACACAGCTCTCCTGCCTTGAGGCTCAGCCTCACACCAGCTAAGCCACTACAAGGCTTCACCTCTCTAAGGGACATGGCTGGAGCCCTGCCTGGTCCTAGAGGTGGATGTCAGCAAGCACTGACCTTCCTGTGATGAGCACTGGGTGCCTCATTCCCAAATTGCCTCTGGAACTCCAGGGCAGGAACCTAATTCAGAGGACACCAAATGGTCTTAGATGTTTTCAGATGCAGAAAACATCACCACTTCAAAGCCTTTAATTGCTGACCTTCCACAGTCGCACAAACTTGACACAAACAAACTCAGCCCAGAGGCCTTTAGGCAGTAACAGGCTTGGTGAATCGTGGCTGGAAAGCTGCCTGATAGAAAGGGACATTGGTACTTGGTACAATAATTGGTACAGTACAATACTTGGTACTGATGGACAGTCGGCTGAATATGAGCCAGCAGTGTGCCCTGGCAGCCAAGAAGGCCAATGGCATCCTGGCTTGGATCAGGAATCGCGTGGTGAGCAGGACTAGGGAAGTCATCCTGCCCCTGTACTCGGCATTGGCAAGGCATCACCTCAAGTACTGTGTTCAGTTTTGGGCAGCTCAGTACAGAAAGGATGTGGAGGTACTGGAGCAGATCCAGAGAAGGGCAACGAGGCTTGTGGAGGGCTTGGAAAATCAGCCCTATGAGGAGAGGCTGAGGGAGCTGCAACTGTTTAGTCTGGGGAAGAGGCGGGCTGAGGGGAGACCTTATTACTCTCTTCCAGTACCTGAAAGGTGCTTACAGAGAGAGCGGGGCTGGTCTCTTCTCAGTGGTGACAGGTGACAGGACAAGGGGAAATGGCCTCAAGTTGTGCCAAGGTAAGTTTAGGTTGGACATTAGGAAGCATTTCTTTACAGAAAGGGTGGTTAAACATTGGAGTAGGCTCCCCAGGGAGGTGGTTGAGTCATCATCCCTGGATGTGGTGCTTGGAGATATGATTTAGCAGAGGGTTGTTAGAGTTAGGGTACTATGATTAGGCTGTGGTTGGACTTGATGATCTTTGAGGTCCCTTCCAACCTGAGTGACTCTATGAGGAAATGCATTTTTCCATGTACTGGAACAGGGTTTTGCCTGGTTAAGGCACTGCAGTGCGGCGAAAAGAGCAAGAAAGTGAGGAAAGTGACTGTCTGTCCCTTGAGCCTACCCCAAGCTCACACACACCTGGCCATATAAGTGCCAGCATTCAGAAAGGCAGATAAAAATGGCCCATGTGACTTGATTAAGCGCCTTCCCAGCTCCTAGCTTGGTTAATTGCCACACAGCTCCCACTCCTCTGGGACACAGTTCAAACCCCTGAGACACGTGTGGGGCCTTCTGCCCATATTCCCAGGCTCTCAGCCACAAGGGAAATGCAGAGAACCATTCCCAATGCCACTGGAGGGCACAGCAAGAGCAAGGGCTGCCTTCAGGCAGGGCGCACAGCTCCGGGTGTCGGCAGCCTGATGCCCTTGCAGCAGGTTTGCTGGGCAGGTTGCAGACATGCACATGCATGAGGCGCAGGCCTGCAGTCCCCAAATACCTGATTGTACTTGCAAATGAAGTTGCGTGGTATTTAAGTGCATGCAATATGCAGGTGCCAATAATTTTCTCCACAATCTGGTGTCTGCTTTTAACTGCAGGCAAAAGGGCTGTCAACATGAGAGCGCACCTGCAGGTTTGGAGGCTGGCTGAAAAGCAGCAGTAAAACAGCCATACAGCCCAGGACCAACGCAAGGCAGCCTGACAGGCACACAGAGAGCCACAGGAGCAAGACAGAGCTGGTGTTGCCAGCATAGCTGGGCAGGCACAGTACTGTGTCCCTAACAACCACAGGAGCTGCCTACCTGACAGCTGCTGCCACTAAAAGTGCTGCTGGGGCTCTGCCTGCTCACCTGAAGGACAGCCCAGGTAGCCAACACCAAACAGTAGTTTTTCATCATAAGATGTATATCAAAAAGCAGTGCACTCATCTAGCAAAGATTCATTCCCATTGTTCCATCACGTCAAATTGCCAAAACACACCCAGAGTTGAAAACAAGACAAGAAGAAACAACTTAAAGTTCACAATGCCTGACAACAAGCTACTTGGCTGTGAGGAGTTCCCACAGTATGCATCAGGACACCCCAGAGGCAGGACAGTGCCTGCAGAATGAAGGAGCAGATGCAGGAGCCCAAGTGGCCATGAGACATCTGGAGGCGCCAGCACAGGGCCACCTCTTCCAGACCTGAGCCTCCTCAGACTGTATCCAAGCACACCCCAGGTCCTGGGCAGCTACCAACAGGGAGCTCCTGGGGAGCCAGGATTACAAGTGTCATGTCAGCTCTTGGGTGCTCAGGGGGCTGAGGCAGGCCCTGTCTTCAGAACAGCATAAGAGAGAGGAGAGCAGAGTGCACGCCTTGGGTGTTTGGGGTGTAAATGAAAGCTCTTGCAGCAGCAGCCTGCAAGGCTGTCACAGGTTGTCCTCAGACAGGTTAGGTGGCTCTTGGATCAGAAAGTGCTGAGGAGAGTTCCCTTGCAGTTTGTCTTTGCTAATGTTCTCATTAAGATCCCGTTCTTTTTTGTGAAACTCAGCCATAAAAGTTACATCTGTGCAGGAGCAGGCAGCACATGTCCGCCCATGGGGATCTCCACCATCCTGAGAAGTAGCACTGTGCCTTCGCACAGAGGGGACAGCAAAAGAGCTTTCTGCAAACACTCAGGAACAGTGCCATAAATCCCATCCTGACACCCAGCTTCTATCCACAGTAGGAAGGAACACCCCCAGGTGCAAGGTCCTCTCTGGGCAGGACACGATGGATGACAGATAGGGAAGCCTCAAGGAAAAGGCAGCATTGGCAAGGCCGGCAGTAGCCTCACCCAGCAAATGTGGAGCTGTCAAAACCTGGGCTGTCAGGATAATTGAAGAAAAGCAATTTCCTAAAGCGTAACGAGCTAGAGTGAAGAAATTGTATTTCCTCAGTGCTGGAAACAGGATACATTGAATTATCACACAGTGGGAGACATTTTGACACACGTCACTCAGGCATTATAGAGCCGTGGCCTCTTTAGGAAATTAAGTAACGAGGGTGAATGGGAACAAAGCAAAGTGCCTGTTTGCGGAGGATGAGAGGCATCCAGATGTGCACATGGCCGTGACTGCTTCACATTGTGTGTGACTTCCAGCCCCGGAAACCAAAGAGACAATCCTGATGAAATATGCAAGCCCTCGCTGGAATGCTATCAAGTCAGCATCAAACCCCATGCTAAAGCACGAATACAGAAAGGAAACACAAGAGGAAATGAAAAGTGAAAGAATCTCCCCTCAAACAACAACAAAAAAAAACGTAATAAAGACATTCCCTCTTTGCTGTGTTTCCCCTTATCTCCTCCTGCTTGGGGAGCATCAGTTCTGCACAAGTACAGCAGGATGCAACCTCTGGGTGTGGGAGGAATGCCCAGCCCCAGCACCCCGGGCTTTCCCTCAGAGCCCTGCAGTACCTGGGTGGTTACAGGTCCTGGGCAGCGTGCCTCTAATGCACAGATCACAGCAATAAGATGTTGGCAAGCATGCCATGGAGGCCAACAGCAAGAAACCGTGCATAGATAAATAATTAGCAAATTACCTGCCTGAAAATAGAAGTAGAAAACTTAATTCTCCATTGTTAGCAGCCTGGCATCTATCACATAAAAATCACAGCCATAAACCGATGTTGCAGCACAGGCCTCGCACAGAAATACTTCCCTTTGCCAAGACATCTTCCCCACAGTAAACAAAACACTCTAAGAACACTTATCTTGGTATAAAACCCTGCAAGAAAAATAAACAGAATTATGTCCAAAATGAAAAATAAAAGCAGGACGCATTGTTTTATGGCACTAGGAAAGCCATAAAACTTAATAGCCCAAGTTCAGGAGGTTGGCACCATTCTCTGTGATCAGCACATCCCTTCCATCACATGGTACCTTCCGCAGCAAATCAGGCCCCGCACTGATAGAAAAACAGGAGGCAGAGGGAAAACAAGGCTGAATTATGAGTGACACGAATGAGCAGATTTATTATCATGCCATTCAAACTGAAGGAAAAAAAAAAAAGAGGATTTTGTCACTCTGGTGTATTTAAGACGTACACACCGCAGGCCATGTTTTAATCACAGGGCCAGAGCATGACACAAAGGGCTTAAAAATGCACCAGTTGTCCTGCCAGGGGCCTGGCAGCCAGCTGGCCCTGAGAAGGGCAGCAGGAGGGTGAAAAACACCTTGTCCCAGCTGCAGGGACTGCAGACAGAGCATCAGGTGCAAGGCCAAGGCAGAGCAGGGAGCACCACTAGCAAGGCCTGGAGAAGGAGCTTGCTCAGGGCAGCATTGCAAAGCCTGAAGGGTGCCTATGCCAGGAGGAGGAGGATGCTGAACATAGTCACTGTGAACACAGCATTTGTGCAGCACAGGGCTCACGTGAGCACAGCAAGGCAGGAATTGGTGCTCACAGCACTGCTAGCTTTTAAAGGGTTTTTAAATGGGAAACAGCACCTGATAAAGACATCTTTTCTGGCATGTCATGACAGGAAATTTGCCACAGGCAGCCAGCTTTGCAAGGCATGCAAAATATAATAGCAGTTTGGCTTAATTTTTCTAGAAGTGTGGGAAATATGATTTCTCAAGATCTTCATCTCCATCATCCTTGAAAGGGCCTACTTAGACAGCATGCGTGTTGTGTGAGGCTGTGACCAATTCTAATTTCATAACTAGGGGCACTGGGAGTAGCTGTGCCAGGCATGGCCCTGTACCTGGGCAGCACTGGTAGGCACAGCAAGAGCCATGTGGGAAGGATAAGGCTTGGCAAGGAGCAGCTCCCAGAAACTAATTTTGCTCACCAGGACCTCCTCAGCAGCAATCTGAGTTGCGGTCTGAGAAAAGATTGAGAGGACAAAGAAGAAAAAACAACCACCAACCACCTAACACATTATATGGAATGGGCAGAAAACACTGAGCAATAAAAGATGGGGGAAAAAAACATTCAAAAGCTATATTAAACAGCAGGACCCAAGAGAGAACAGAAGGAGGAGGTTAATAAGACAGGTAACAGGCTAGCTCCACTGAGCAAATGCTGGTTAACAGAAATAATTTCTGCAGGATGTAACAAGGCATTGAACTGGTTGGGGCAGAAATTAAAGAGCCAAGCGCTCTCAGACAAAAGTCAAGTGGCTTTACTGACTTCAGAAATTCAGTTGGACTGGAAAGCTGAAACAGCAAATACATGCAAATTGCCAAGAGCAAAAATTACAAGACTACACACTTGGGGAGTCATCCTCCGCTGCTGCTAATACGTATGTCTCTGGATTCAGGCAGTGACTTCTGCACCAACAAAATGTCTGCACCAACAGGCAGCAGGAAACATGTACAGGAGCCTCCATCGCCTCACACTTAACCTGTTGTTTCCTTCTAGACACATAAAGAAGCAATTATGAAACCTTTCTGCCCATCCCACTTGGGTTCACCCTCATGCAGTGGCAGCAAAGAATACTTTTCATTAGCAAATGAAAAACAATCTGGCAAAGGCCCTGTTTTGAAGGCTCACAGTTCAAAAAAATAAAACAAAACCTTTGGCACAGTACTGGCCCCAGCTTGACATAGGCCAGCTCCCTTGTTGCTGTCAATGTCCAGGCACCAGCAGGTGAGGCAGGGTTGCTGCTTCTCCTTCAGCTGGAGCCTGCACCCATCACAATTCCTAATGAGCTCTGCTACCAGGTGCACACGAAGCCACAGTGAACAAAAGGCACAGCCTGAGAAGAAATGCTCCAACACACTTCAGAGTGTGAAGGAATGCTGGATAAATACCATCTGTATCAAGGGTAGAGGAGCTTTGTAAGGCTACTGGCAATGATCGCAGTGCTTCAGACAACTCCCTGCTTGATGCTATTGTGCACACTCTCTCCAGAAGGCCCTCACATCTAACACAGCAGGGAAGGGGAAACAGAGCAGTTAAGTCCATTACACCCTCCCAGAAAAAGCAGGCTTGAGGATCACAAGGGAGCTACGAGAGAATATTGATCAGCATGACAACATTCACATCTATCTCAGCAGCATAACTGATGTCAGTGTGTAGGTGTCACTGTAGAGGACCCCAAAGGTCAGGTTTGCAGGAGGCCCTTGGGACAGCCACATGGCTGTTTTGGAGGTTCCTTGCACTGTGTGAGAGCAAAGGCTTTAAGCTGCACTTTAAGCAAGCAAGAAGCTGCAGCTGGTGCACAAGCTGATCAGAAGCAGGCAGCAGAGCCAGGCTGAGTTCAGGTGGTAGGACAGCCCACTACACCACAGCTGCCAGCCATCACAGGTAAGATGAGAGAGACAAACGGGACATGCAAGACTTGGTACCAGGAATGTCTTTCAGTGCAAGTATAGAACATTTGCACTACTGTTCCCTTGCAGAAGCACAAGAAAATACACGAATAAAAGCCACTTTCTTTCCAGGGACATTTTAGCACAACACTTCAGTTTCACTAGATGGTGTGGTATCAAGACTGTCTACTGGCATTTTCCACAAACCGTAAGTTGCACCAGCAGTAAAACAAGGCAGCCATTCCTAGGCTGAAGCTCATGGCAGTGAGCAAAACAATCACCTATAGCCTTTCCACCAAGCATCACACAGCTCCAGCTCCTGACAGCTGCCCCATACTTGGGCTGGAGGCACCAGGAGAAAGCATGGAAGGTTGGCCCTGTTATTGCCTGCAGGTGGGACAATGCCCAGGAGAGGTTGCCTTCACCTCTGCAGGAAGCCAGCTCCCACATTTAGTTAAGGTTTCTCCTTTCAATAATTTCACTGAGTATGAGAGCAACAGTTGCTCTTGTAATAAAACCTGCCACCTGCTTTTCAAGTTCAAACTTAATGAGCTTTCCTGAAAAAAAAATAACTGCCAGCTACTGTAAGGCTACTGCTGGAGCTTGAGAGGGCTAGCTCGACACAAAGGACAATGCACCACATTCCTCCTGAACAACCACTTCAAATAAAACCTGTGTTTTCAAACACAGCACTACAGCAGCAACTGGTTGGTTTTGTAAAGTCACAGGCTGAGACTCAACCCATCATTTTCTATGAGCATTTCTTTGTTGGAGGTTTTTTTCTCATGGAAATGCTAGAAGAAATCATCAGATGATTCAGCTGGTTCCTGACTTACTCAGAGTAGCAGCTCACTAAACTCATCAGCTGAATGCTCAAGGGCAGGCAGCTCAGTTTCTGCTGGGGAGTCATGCCCAGTGAAGAGCCCACAGTTTGTTAACTTCCATCTTCCTACTCTTCACTGTTGCCTCAAGTCTTACACCACAGAACAGCTTCAGCTGTTCCATTCCAAGCACATTTTTACTACTTATTCCATAAGAATCAACTCTTCCACCTCTTGCCATTTTGCTGTCTTTTCAAGGGCCGCTCCTGTCTCCCTAAAGGTAAGATATTACAGCACATACCAGGTTCAGCTTTGCTGAGACCTTCGTAGTGTGTGTTAGCATGGGAGGAAGTATCATTCACTGTCACCACTTATCCCTCAGCCTGAATTATAATCAGGCACTGCAAAATGCAGCCCTAATTACGCTGTCTCAAATGGCTGTGCTGCTGTTCATTAAAAAGAGAAGTCAAATTACTGAATCCCCTTCTCATCAGTCTCTGTTGATAGTTACTCCAATGATCAGGGCAGCATTAAAGGAGACTGCCTATGAAAAGCACAACCTGGAGCACAGTCTCAAACACAACTGTTCCTCTCCCTTACAAAAGGCAAGTTCAAATGCACTGGGGAAGGAGACCAGCAAAACAGACACCAGCAGTACCACAAAACCTCAAGTCAGAGAAGAGAGCACTTCACAAAACAAATACTAAAAGGAAGATACAGCAACCACCGACTTATTGCAGAGTGCCCAAGGTACAGTCCTGGTTAAACAGCACATTCTCCACGCTGCTGTGGAAAAGCCACATCTGAAGAGCAGACCTTACATTGAGAAGTCAGTACAGCCTAAGGCAGTCCACCTCATTCCAGCCTCAGCTCCATGGCAGGAGCCAGGGCTTTTCCTAGCACAGAGCCCTACCAGAAACACGGCACTGCATGCAACCCAGCTTAGTCATCCTGTCCAGGGCTGAGCCAGATCCAGTGCCATCCTCCATGCCAATCTGCAACCTAACAGTTTCAGTGATGAAGCAGATGCGCATGTTTTAAAGTTTCAGAAAACATAACAATACAAAAGATGAAATTCCATCACACACCCCTATACGGGTAGGTGGCAGCAGATATATTCGCCTTCAAACAGTTACCAGGTCACCCAAAACAAAAGGTATCAGCCACAGTCTAGTAACAATAGAACAAATAGAACAAATAACTTACCCCTTTCTGAGGATCTAGGTTCGCTGGAAACTCTCAAAGGAGACTATCTCCAAGTAGAGACCATCTCCAAGTAGAGACCCTTCCTCTTCAGCTGCCAGCCCTTAAATGAGGCTAGGGAGAGGGAGCCCCAGGGCCCACCCCTTCCAATCACACCGGTGAACTGCTCACACCTGTGCTCCCAGGGCTGGCTACGCCCCCTTCACCAGGTGCTCAATCACTGGCTCAGGCCATGACCTAACGGTTCTCATGCAACCCCTTAGATCGTATTTCATGCACAGCTGTGTACTTCATGACAGAAAGCAAGACGAAAAGGATGTGCTCCCTGGGCTACTAATCCAGAGCTAGAAAGCACTATAATTAGAATCAGGAGTGAGACTGAAGACCTCAGTTTGTTTGCAAAACTAATTAGCTAATGTTATTAAAAAGCAATACAGAATAAACCAGAGCACAACCAGACTCTACAGCTACCTAAAAGGACAGTTGTGCTTAGGATACACTGGGGGGGGAGGGAGGGAAAGAACAAAACACTTGATGGATTACATTAGATTTCAGCCTGAGCACTACGCATACAGCTCCAAGTTAGGAAATGGCTCGGAGAAGAGGGTTTCATCATAGAAAACACAACTACTTCACAGCAAGATTTATTAATACATCCAAAAGAAAGAAAGAAAATCATTTTGTCACACTATATACAGATAATACATACAGTGTTTTATACACATATTACATCAGTTTTTACACAAGAAAAATATACATAAAAATGTAAACTTTTGTATACAAAAACCCTTAAACAAATTAAACAAGGACCAGATAACAAAAGGAGACCAATCTATCATCATTTTCATTGATTTTTTTTTTTTTTAATGGTAATACAGTACATTCATTGAGAAGTATGAGGAACATGTGAGCCAACTGATCCTATTTAAAGGGAAGTACAAACAGGAGCTTTCCTACCCACCCTGGAAGGCTGTCAGAACCGTGCTGGGAGCTGCCGGCACTGCGATTGCTCTCCTCGGGCATCCCCGGGTTCCGCTCTCCCCAAAGCGGCACATCTGCAGAAGCAGACGGGGCTTTCTGTGCCCGTCAGCGCGGTACAGGATGCGGCAGTGCAAGTTTGTACGTTCCCTTTAAGCAGTCACTATTGGATTTAGCTTTGCTGTAGCAAGCTGTCGTTTTTCCCAATGTATGGTATGCTGAATACATGTTGGGCATGAAAGGGAACAAGGAAGGGGTGTAAGAGACTGCTAATCCTTGCTACCATGCAGTTACTTCAAAATCAGTTACGTTTGCAAGCTACAATTCACTGGTTCAAATACACTGCCTCACCTGTGCTTTCCCACTGCAACTTTATGCTTTAAACTCGAGTGGCCAAACAGCTGTACAAGGCTCTTTGTTAGAAGGCTGTTTCTGATATCAGTGCGATCACGCTGCCTTTAAAATGACACCAAACACAAACTTCTCTGAGACAGCCTTGAAAAGAGTGACCGTTCCCTCTAAAGCACTTCAGATTGTCCATTTGCCACCTTCTCTTTTATTAAACTCGAAACATAAACTCTTAACTGCAAAGAGGATGTTGGGTGGGGCTGACACCTGCTTTGCTCCACTTGCAGATAAACGTTTTGGGGGAATTTAAAAACAAAGCAAAAAAACCACAAAACCCAAAAAACAAAAAACCAACAAAACCCCACAATAATACAACCCAAACCCCAAAACCTCAGGCATCAAATAAGAAGGGAACTAATCAATGATGACGAGAAAAGCAAAACTCTTTGGAAAGAAACAATAGACCCCAGCAAAGGCTTCTCACATTACATAAGTTAAAGACTTGTTACAGACATCTTCATAAAAAACATCCATCCTGCACAAGTATGTTAACGTGAAACATGATAGTGATGCACCAGAATTATTTCTGGAAAGGACAGAGGAGCACGAGATCTCCTCAGTGCCATCAGCACTACCAAATGTAGGAGGTGAACAATAACTGAAGAAGGTAAAATAATGGGGAAAGCTGTGTAAAAGAAACCATGAATCATTAATTCTATTTAGAGAGGAGAGGTGGGCAGAACTTGATTACAATATGCCTCAGAAGGAAATAAATACTTCAAACTTGCACTTTCATTTCTTTCTTTCCATCCTAAAAGTGATGGTGGGAGTAAGGTCTGCTTGTTGTTTTGGTGGTGGTGATGGTTTTTTGGTTTTTTTTTTTCCTTTTTCTTTTTCTTTTTTTTAATAACAAACCTTCCAGTAAAAATTCAAAAGACGATTACAAATGGCTTTAGATAATTCAGAGTCTCCTTTTTAAAATAAAACTTTGATAACGCATTTCTCCATTTCTTCTATATAATGCAGCTTCAGAGAAAATATCTGCTAAGGGGCAGCGATCTGTAAAATGTTTAAAAAAATGCCATCCAAGGTTGGTAACATATACACATGTATATGCAGGACATCTACACTCTATATACATATTTAATATACGAATGCATGAGTATATACCAGGAGAGGACCAACAAGTATGTTCTCCACATACATAAACTGAAATAGGGTCATCTATGTGTGCGTATATGTATTATACACACACAGTACACAACCACACCCATACACACGCCCAAACATATGTATTATAGAAATCGTCATGTGTGATTGCATGAAAGCTCGGATGGAGCAGTACATCAGTTACCTTTTCCTAATAGAAACGCAAGGAAGACAAAATTCCATGGCTGAACTGTGGCCAAGAAAAACAGTGCCATACCCAGACTAAAAATGTGGACTGCAATAAGGCCTGGTGGCAGAACGGACAGAACTGTGCTCTCCGCTGAAACCACAGGTAAGCGAGCCATGAAAGTCAGCAGTGCTTACGTGTGACTGAGCAGGTTTCTGACAGCTGCCTTCTGCTAAAAGGACAGGGGAACTCCAGTTAGCCAGAAAACAAAATAAAATACTTAAAAACACAATTTACTTGCATAAGCAAAATCATTCAATGCACAACGAGATGCAAAGTACTCGCATGCTAATGGTCAACTCTGCAGCTCACTTTAAAATCTGTTTATTGGTAAAACTAACGAGCTGTGTTTCTCTTGATATGTTTGACAACAGCGCTGCTCAGAACCGAGCACAAGGCTGCCTTCTGCTCACTGCTCTCCTTACGGGAAAGGCACACTGAGCTCCCTTTTTCTCCCTGGGGCTGAAAATTAAGATGCTTTCAGTGGGCTTGCTTTTCTCATTTTGAGTATGTACCTCTGAATCGTGGTGCTGGGTTAACCTTTTAATACGCTAGGTAACTTTGCATCAGTTTCTAAGAGAAGTTAGCATTCATCTGCAAATCAATCACAGTCATGGTCAAGTACAATTGAGCAACTGGAAAAATCCGCCTAGGGTCAAGCAGGTGCTCAGGGCCCAATTCAGCTGCCACTGCAGTCACCCAGAGAATTTCTCTAATGCATAGTAAGAGCTGGACTGGGCCATTAGAGCTGCTTACTTCTATAGCAAGATAAGCTTTGGAGATCCTGGGACAGGGAGGAGCTGGAACGGAGATAACGGAGAAGCAAAACAAAAGAGGTTGGCATTGCAAGAGGCCTCACTGAGTATTAATAAACACAGAAGCAAAAATGTACCAAGGAAATTCTGCTTTGAAGGCTGAGGTAACAAAAATCAGTGGTGACCAAGATCAGACCAATTACTGACACCAATCAAATCCCTCAGATGAACTAAGACTACCTTGTTTGGCACCACGTGCTTACCTGTTACACAGGTTATGGCCAATCTTTCTTTCAGCTCACACACTTGTTTATGTTACAACTAATGCACGTGTGTGACACTACATATATTCCACCTATACATCTGTATATATATATATATATATATATACACGCATAGATTGATTGCATTCATACCTATTTATCGTGCATCATGAAGACAAGAGCACATTCAGCAAAGTGCTACCAACATCTCATATACAGATATCTCTCTCTGTACAGGTACACACAGAAGCAGGTCTATTTTCCCCCAAAAGGCATACAGATTTATGCTCCCATTACCACCAAATGACGAGAAGGAAAGGCCTCTGACAACATCCACCTCCCTGCCCTGTTCACTCGTACATGCAGATGCGCGAGAAAAGAAATGCATTGGGGCATGGACATACTGAGAGGGAAGGGAACATACAAAAACCTCAAGGTTTGATTTGCAATTGCCTTAAAAAAAAAAAAAAAATCAAGAAAATAAAATTAAAATGTCTGTGCAATATTGGAAGCTCTGTTCATCTAAACAGATTGTTAAAGCCACCGGGATCAGCATCACTAAAAGTAAAACTGTATGAACAAGTAACATTTAGGTTTTACTTTTCTCCAGCCTAAATGTTGTAACTGATGCACAGTATGAAGTGTAAGCAAAAACAGAAGAATATTTCTGATTCCTCACCCTTTCTTCAAGAACTCTCGAAGAAATCTTCCTTCTCCAATTATGAAAAAAGCAAAATGGCCAAAACCAAATTCCAAGACTCACAAGTGGAATTCCCTGGCCTGAAAGTGTATTTTGCTTTGCAATACCAAAACAGCAATTCTGGAGCAAAATCAATACACACAAAGACCTTCAGGGAAGAAAAGAATCTGCTTTGGAGACAAGAGCCTCTTACAGAACAGAGATCGGTCCTCAACCAGTGCCCCTTACAGCCTGATCTGAAAACCAAGTACAACTGATTAACCACATTTTCCACATCAGACGATAGGAGATCCAGGTATTAATTTGCAAAAATACACAATCCCTCTGTCTCATCATCCCACCAAATACAGAGCTCCCCATTTCAAATTCTCCTGAAAAATATCACTCAATTCTCCCATCCCTCCTCCTCCTCCATGTATTTTATGTAAAGGCTGTCTTTGGGAGCTTGGTATTTTCATGACATTTTAAACAGGGCTCACTGAAAGTCATTTAAAAAACAGTAAAATTGACATGATATCAGAATTAGCCTTATAACAGAAGATTATATAGTAGAGAGTTTGAGTTATTTATACAACAATGAGGACATAGGAACCCCCTACTAAATAATCACATTTCTACAATACATTCCATCACCTCTCGACTACTTTTCTCTTTACAAAACTATGACCTACATACAATATACACATTCGTATCGCACATACATCCCCCCCAATGCATATTTTGTGTGTGTATATATCATACATACATGCACACAAGCAGTCTAATTCTATTTATAAGTCACAGTGGGAATTCCTTTGTGAGGAAAGGGGGGGGAAAATTCCTGAATAAGACACTGAGATTTCTAATGTTCTGACTTTTCAAATTCCAACTCACAGAGCTAACTGGAAATAAATACGTTAAGAAAAAAAAAAAGAAGTCTTAAAACTTGGTTCACAACTTCCAGCTACAGTAGTTGGATTTTTTAGTTTGATCTATTTACCCTGTAACTAAATGTCTAATCAAAGGTACAAACCACAGATAAATTATTGCAGAATGTAACACTCAAAATAAAATTTAAAAAGAGATATAGGAACAGTAATATAAGGGTTAAAAAGAGTTCTATGCTTTGTTGATACAGGATACCATTTTATTTTAATTATATATATATATCTATATATAGATATAGATATAGATATCTGCAAGGTAGCAAAGAATAGCTGTACACCTTGACACGGCAAAATCCAGTGTAAAAAGGTGCTTCACTAGTTTGTCTTCCCAAAAAAGCTTGTATATAATTTTATAGCTATTAAAAACACATATGCAACATAATTCATTACACTCAATACAGCTTTAGTATAAAACTTATAATTTATGAGGTGATGTTAATAGCATAAATTAATATACCATTTCTCTTAAAATCTACAATAAGTATTCTGAAAGCTCATTGGGGAAGGGTATCTTTAAATAAAAAGTTTAAAGCTGAGCGTGATGAAAAAGATTCTGTATGTTGATCTTGAGAGCCCCGAGAAGAGAAAGAGTCCCTAAGCCAGACAGTGGACTAGAAAACTGAACACGGATTTCTCTTTCTTGCACTCTCACTTAGATGACGCTCTACCTTAAATTATTATTTACTTTTAAAACTATTTACTTTTTTTTTCTTTTTCTTTTTCTTTTTTTTTTTTTTTTTTTTTTTTTAAACTGCCCTTATTTCCACAAGGAATCCCTGAGACATACCCAAAACTGTACAGTGAAGGTAATCACTGTTCAGAGAAACTGGTTCAACCCCTTCTGGTAGGATGTGTAGATATTTTGCATGAGAACCCAACTGTACGTCACTTCAGAATGAATCTGTTTTCACTGGGACCAACTATGCTGTTTGGAACGCAGGTTAGAGTCATTACAGGGTAAATCAGTCCACTTCCAAGCAGAAGCAAATGCCATGTCAGTCAGCAACATTAGAGCAATCTGCACCAAAGTTTTCCAGAGGATACCCGGGGACAACCCCTACCCAGAGCTCACTTCAGTGGGCACCAGCTGGTGAAGGCAGCAAGCAGATAAAACGCTAGCGCCGCTGGACCAAGTGCATTGCGCGCATGTACTCTGTGTATCTCACTGTGTGTGTGCTTGGGGGCTAAGGAGGGGAAGGAGCACGAGGAATGCATTTTTCCCACATCAACTATGTATAGTTTTAAGGTCAAAAGCCTGAATTTCAACCTCTTGACTTCCGAACTAAATTCTGTGAGCCAGGGAAGACTGAAAAGGTGCCAGTGCTTATAAGGAGCTGGAAAAAGAAAGCCTTCTCTACTGATGTTCATCTACAGCCAAGCCCACCAACTTCTTTCATGCTCCACTACGACTCTATTTCACAGGGGCCAGAGAACAAGCGTGTGGAACCAGAATACGACAGGCAAAAACAAAGAACCCAACAACCAGGAGAGAAGTAGCAGAACAGCAAAGGAAAAGCTCCCAGAACGGAGTCACTTTTTTGGTTTGTGTTTAAATAGCTGAAGATACAGGTGAGAAAACTGTTCCAAGGCATAATGTTCTGCAATTCCTCCACCTCTCACAGACAAGGCGCCACCAGAAGTTCAAATTTAAGCTTAGTAAACTCAAATGTCAATTTTTCCCCCAACCATCTTTACTTTTAGCCGGACTTCTTCATGCAGCTTTTAAAGAGAATAATCTAAGACTTTTGTGATTTTCTACTGATGCACTTCTCAAAACAAGAAAAATCTGTGAGAAGGCAGATGCTCACTAACAGCCTGCACATTCACTGCTGATGTGTGCACTCCTCAGCATCCAGCCCATCACCTCTCAGTGTGCTGTGAAACCTTACTCACTGAGCTGAGAAATATTGTACGTCTAGTACACTGTCGTTCTAGCACCCCAGATGTATGCTATGAAATGCAGGAATATCTCCTCCTTGTGTTTCACAGCCACATTAGCTCAGGACCAAGCCACAGAAGACTTACAGTTGGCATTACCTACACTGGAGAACTATCTGAGAATGGGAGACTAAAAGAAAGAATGATGGAGAACACAGAGGGAAGGAAATAAAGGGAGGGGAGAGGGCTAAGAGGAGCAGCCCACAACACCCCAGCAATAAATATCACTCAGAAGATCCAAAACTACTCCTTCAGCTAGTATCTCCACCACCAGAGGATGTTGCAACCAGTCTGCATAGGAGACTTCTTTACATGTCATGGCAAAAACTCAAAGGCAAAGAGACACATCCCATCAGGAAAGCTGCCCAGACATCCGCACAATGCCTCACTGCAGAAGAATCACCAAAGGTAAGTTGCCTACTGTTTGCCTGCTGAAAATTCCCCTTGCTACGGTCCCTGCCCTCCACCACTTGAAAGATTCACCATCAGGGAGCTGGTCCTGCTGTAGCCTACAGGGAAATGCAACAGCCATGCTGCTACAGCACCATGGAGGAGCTGGAGTTTCGGACGTGGACCAGCAGCATGTGTACTTAATCACTAGGGACAATTTCTCAGTGAAGACACTTCTACAGGGTATTATTATTCCTTGAGACCCATCTTCCCTGGCAAGCCAATTCAACCCTAGACTGTATTTAGATGTGGATTCAGCAAAACAATGCCTCTAACTGAATGTGGGTACTAGCCTGCAGATTCATTCCCAGGCCCTCTTTTAACATTTCTTCCCTTACATTCGTAATTCCAATACCATCTCTGATTTTTGCCTAACGGGTTGTTAAGCTTCTCAAGGCATTCAAATGTTTTCAAACAAGAACTGTGAATCCTCAATTCACTAATCTGCTGAAAGAAGTGGGAAACCTAGCTGTTGCAGATTGTAGTGTTTGAAACTGACCCGCATCTGTGCTACCTCTCAGCATTATTGATGTAATTGTTTCACTAACCTTTAGGTCCAAAGACACAAAGAGGCTTGCTACCAACGAGAAGAGAACTAAGCAAGAACCTGAAGGAAGTGGAAAGCTGGAGGGGACAAAAAATGGCATCTTTCCTATCCTTTTGCATCACAGATGCATCTTTTTCTGCCACAGTTAATGACAAGGCCTAAGAACAAATCAGCCTTGAGGTATCTAAGTGCATATGGCTCCCCTCAAAGTTGGCCTAAAATCTTCCTAAGTGAAACTGTGTCTAACAGAACACATTACATGCCAGGCCAGAATCAGGCTGCTCCAGTCACTGTACAGCCTCCAGTCACTGTTATGTGTCATTCTGTCGATTCTTGCACTTTCGTACAAAGAATAATTGAGGTGCAGCTATTAAAAAAAAATGATCCTTATGGTACTTTATTCTAGGTCTAATTATTTTCTCAATTCTCTACAACTCAAATCTTATGTAAGGAAATTAACTTTTAAGTTAAACTAGCTTTATTCCATCCATTCATATGTAAAGGGCATGACAGATATTGACCAACTCAAATCAATGGACTGAAACTGCTACACTGACTCTTTGGTGAAAGGGTGATTAGAGTGCTAATTGCTGTACAAGGAGATGATATTCAAAAACCTCAGCAAGAGAGCATGGATGCTATTCAGGAATTACACAAGGACTACCTCATCCAGACCTACCTACTTCCCAGAGGAAGACATGCCAAATGTTCAGTTGCTCAAGCTTCTCTATGGGATCTCTCATATCCAGCAGTAAGACACCGATCCACTGAACTCGATGGGCTCTGCAGGTGTAGAAGCCTACTGGTACGACCCCTCCTGTAAACCTAAGATCAGTTCTCCTACGTTCTTGTCAAGCTGTATTGGTGGCAGTGGAAAAAAACAGGAGGTGAATCAGCAGAAGGCAAGAATGGTAGCCCATTTCAAAACTCTATCAGACAAGACAGAGGGATTCCTACTTCCAATGTATACAAACAAATTCATTTTTAATAGTACAGTTTACTGCAAACTTAGTTTGCTCACTGAAAAAATGCTACCTAATCACTTTTCAGGAAAAGGTCATCAAGGTATATATAAAACTGAAGTTTAAGTGGAGGAAGAATTAATGTCCTAGGCTGCCTTATACGAATGCAGATCCATAATGGCCAATGATTTCAATTGAGAATTACGAACCTGCGTAACTTTGATAGCTCTTGAAATTCCCTGACTAAAATAACACTCAGATCAGGAGCTGGATTCTGTTCTGAATGACACCAGTACAAACTCACAGTGGCCTTACACCAAAGTGCTCCTCTGAAATTTATGCCAATTTGAGCAAGCAGAACTTGGCCCTTTGTTCTTCTCCCCCCCCCCCCCCCCCCCCCCCACTTCACACCCTGCATTTGCTAAGAAAGAGAAATATAATGTGGAGTAATTAAGCTCTGCAGTAGCTGCAGCTTCGTTAGAGAGTTTCATGGGCACAATAATCATTTCAAGACCAAAGTCCTGAAACCAATTTATAGAAATTAACATCCTTTAAAAATGACACAAATACACAAACAGATTAAAGAATTAACCATTTGGTATACTAGTTCTTCACTCTTTTTCAGCCAGTCATCCAAAACACATTGAAGAAAGTATACGGACACAAGGAAAATCATTTGCAAATCAAACAGTTGTCTCCTCAACAAAGTGTGGGGAACTTAATACAAAAATAAATAAATGCCTTGTCAGATTTGCCTCATTTCACAATACCACTGGGCATTCCTCAATCAGCAGGACAATCACAAGCAGGATTTCATAGGCTTCAATTCAACTTTTTACATGATTTAAAAACATTTAAATGTTACAAACATATTTAAATCACCACTTAAAAAATATTCTGCTTATATTATTAAGATCTATTTTACCAAGTATGAAATAAGGACTTCATAACAACAGAAGCATGAAAACCATTTCTGTTTCCTCCACCCACATACACTTGCAATTTCATAAGGACATACACATCATCCACACTCCTTTAAGTTTAAGGAGGACAAACCTTTCAAGAAACGGGGATAGTATGATTGCTATGATAGTAAGGAGACAAGACCTCTCCCATTTAAACTCTGTTCTTTAGCAAGATGAAAGGAGAGGTTTGGGTCAGAGTTCAATGCGGGCCCGACTGCTAATGAAATGAATTCCTATAGAAACTAAACTTAGTTCAAAGATCACTTGCTCAAACAATTTATTAGGCCTCCCTATCACATGTGCTCAGTTCTCAGTTTCCTGGATTAGACTAGAATATATGCAGGTAGGATGTATCACTCTAACGTAGAAGGAAACCCCTCTTCTACAGTTGGAGACTGAAATCTGTTTTTTTCTATTCTCTCTCATTTGCATCTCAGAAACAAGTCAAGAGTAGCAGAGACTGTGATGCTAATGAAATAGGAGTTACTTTTACAGTCAAAGTATAGTAGCAAATCTGAGCCCTATAAAGTCACAAGCAAATTCCTTTTTTTCCCCTTCCAGTAAAGGGATACATGTAAACACCTCTGGATTTCTGCTGCTGTTATCCCTTGGATTAAAAACAAAATAAAAAATAAAAACATCTAAAAGCTAATGGACTCCATTCTTTAAGAACTGAAATTACTACCTAAGAGTCTGAACGCTGTCCTCAACAGGTGGGCAGTAAAAGCAAAACTGTCCTGCCAAAAAAAAAAAGAAAAGAAAAAGAAACAACTCTTATCTACCTATTTTGCTTTAGTGATTTATCTTTTGGTTAGCCATGACTGCTGATGGGTACCTGCTAGTTCCTTACACACACTCAGTTTCACATTAAGAGCATCAAGTCCCATAAGAAACCCAGAAACAATATGGCTTGGTGGGGAAAAAAAAAAAAAAAGCTAACAAAGCCTCAATAGGCAGAAACAATTTGAGAAATGCATCCGTTTGGAACTTACCAAAGGGTCTGAACTAGACTTGTGTGGATGGGCAGAATACCAACTGAATTCTTCCAGTTTCAGCTGGAAAACACCTGTCAGCCTGTCAGGCAAGGAGTCTGGGACAAAGCCACACTTGAAAAGGCAAATCATCAATGTTACAAGGCCACAGTAATTCAGCAAGGAAGGGAATTTTTGCACAGGAATCTTCACTACACCATTATTTTATTTCAATATTTCTGATTTTGTTTTGGTTTTTTTAGTTGCTTTTGTTGTTGTTATTGTTTTTTCCTCTGAGCTAACTTTGCATCAGCCTTCAAATTTATGGGCAACCAGTCAATTGTTCCCCTTGCTGCTCAATGAATTAAAAATCATCATCATCAAAATAAAAGTCAGCATGCAGTAAGAACAGTGACCAGATCCAAAAGGGGACAACTCCCACTTTTTCCACTTCTTCACCAAAAGCAGAAAAAGAACCGCTGCTCCCTGCACCCCAAACACACACACACGCACACAGAGGAGGTCAAGACACTATCTTAACAAGCTGTCAAACTCATTCTTGAACCATGGTCTTGTTTTAGGACTTCAGTGCACTATTCTCAATTCAATGTGCACAGCCAAGTTTTCAATGCCAGATGCTACCTTTGGGAAAATAAAAAATAATAAAAAAAGACTTCTGCCCACTGGAAAACTTTCTACCAGATGCTAATGGGATGGCAAGCACTGATCCAAACCCTAGGAAACAGTAATATGCATCCGTAATCTGAGGTATCTTCCCATTGCTAGGTCTTACTGCTAAGATCAATTACATCCAGTAACTGTGCTGCATCCTTAAGGAATTACTGGGGAACAGTGAACCTGCCTGCACTAAATGAGCACCGGTGCGTAACAAGCACATGTGAACGGCTACAGCAAGGTTCACAGAGGGCTAACCCTGGTCAGTACTGAAGCTGGGGTTTTCTTTTTAACCCCCTCATTTAAAAAATAAAAATAAAAATAAAAAAAAGGGGGGGCGGGGGGGAAAAAGAGAGGACAGAAAAAAAAAATAAAGGAAGAAAAGAAAGATAGAAAACACAGGTCCCCCATCTACCTGCACAGAGCCAGGCAGACAAGCTCAGTTGGAGGTGGTGAAGGGCGCGGATGCGTTATTGGTACTGGTAGCGGTGGCACCGGTGACTGCGAAGCCCGTGGGAGGAGCTATGGAGCTGTGGCTGGGCTGCAGGTCCTTGGGGATGCCACTGTGGGAGCTCAGCTGGTGCCCGAAGGCTGCGCTGAACTGAGGGAGCTGTTGTTTAGGGGAGGTGGAGGCCATGAGTTCAGCGGAGGCAGGACCCATGCCACTAAAACTGGTCTGCGGCAACCCCGGAAGCACACTGGAGCTGTTGGGGGTCACAGTGGCGAAGGCAGGCTGTGTGGTCTCTGAGTGCGAGGTGGTAGGTGGTGTGGACAGGGAGGTGGACAGGAGATGTCCATCTGCACCAAGAAGGTTGCTAAACGGAGAGGGGTCCCCAAGATTGACAGGAAGGTTTCCCCAGTGAGTTCTGGGGTTGACCACCCCACTAAGTGGCACATCCAGCTGAGTTGGGAGCAAGTGCTGTGCCATCATGGGCATCTCTGCTGAGAAGGTAGCTGCCAGGTTATCACCAGAAAAGGATGTGGTGTGAGGGGATGTGATATGGTCACTGTAGGGAGACGGCACATGCTCACTATCATAATGGCTTCCATGGGGTGAGGAGTGTGAATGGTCACTGCTGTATTGCTGTCGTGAGGTGATCAGGTCATCTGCCTTGCTCAGCAGCTGGGCAGGGTGGGGCCTCTGGGAGGCATGGCTGCCATCGTGAAGTCCATGAAACTGTCCTGGGAAGGCTCTCTCCCCAAGGCCACTCTGGCTTATCAGAGTAGCAGAAGTAAGGCCGACGTTGGCTGGGGCTGAGAATTGCCCCTGGATCTGCCCTGCCAGGGGCGTAGGTGGGTTGGACAAGGTAGCAGAGCGGAGCAAGTTCTCATCCAGCTCCAGACCGGAGAAATTATCATGTACTATACGCCCATTCAACAGCTCCCCCAGATCCGTGTTAACCTCTCGACTCAAGGACTGCATTCCTGGAGCTCCAGCACCTGTAGAGAACACCCCTATCCCTCTATCTGACAGCTCCTGAACTGGCACGCCATCTGTCTGTGTAAGTACTCCAATGGTACTCAGGCACTCAAGAGAAGTTACAGCCTGTAGGGCCCGTTCCAGTTCTTCAGCCTCTTCTGTTGTCGGAAGGAGATCTCCATTTTTACCTGCAGAAACAGGGACACTAAAAGTTAAGCACTCATCTCAGGTGGCCCCAGCACTCTAAGGATGCAGGGGTACAGAACTGCGGTGTGGAAGTTTCCAGAATGGCTTGTGGTACAGAAGAAGTTTCCTTCACCAGTGTTGACTACGTAAGCAGTGTAAGAAAAACTGGAAACTAAAAGCCTTCCTCTCCTGTGGAATTCCTTCTCCCTTCCTCCTCTTCAACTTGTAGTTCAAGGTGCCCACCACTCTCACTGGATTTGAAGCAAAAATGCTTAAGCAGGATTTTCATCAGAGCTGCAATACCACAAACTGTCTACAAATTCCTTTCTGCTTACTGCATTACAGCCTAAAAATGTACACAATCAGTACAATTTAGGCTAATTTCTACTAAAACGCATACGCTGATATCATATCTGCTCAGAAAATGAGCAAAGACATCACACGCTCCAACTCCAAGCTGTTCTTATTTCTTTGTTACCTGTGATAGCTACCGAGCTTCAGAATCCAGAAATTCAAGCTGATCAAAAGCTAGTTTCAAAAACGTATTTAAAGATCTTATTTTCACTCTCTTCTCCCTTTATCAAAGGCCAACACTGAACGTGATTTCAGCCCCACTCAATGGCAGAAAGATGCCATTACTAAGAATATGCTTGATTAAACTGCAACACTGACAGGCAATAAAAATGCAAAATGAATTATTAAAAAGCTAAACCAATTAGGATTTACGGAGCAGTAATTATAAGAGCAAGCATTCAACTACACACAACAGCCTTCTCAAAGGCTGCTTTACTTCAGAGCTCACAAACAAACAATAGGGCAGACATATTCTCCCTTGTCTAGAAGTTACTGCCTCTCTGGGAAAGCAAGCAACCCCTCAAAACACATGCTTCAGAAATACTTGTTTCTTCAGTTCACTGACTGTGTTCACACTAGCATAGAATAAAATAAAACGATACCTTCAAAGAAATCAAAATCTTGCAAGTCATCGGGCAGCCGTGGCAGGACATCAGAGAAGTCCTCCTGATTCAATTCCAAGTCATGTGGAATGTCTGTGATTTCATTGGCGATATCATCAGGCAGCTCATCGGCACTCAGCTCTGGGGTGGAGGGGCTCCTGGACAGAAAGAACCCATTAGTCCCTGGTGCTCGGCTTTGATTCCTCCAGACAGCAACTATGAATGGACATTTCCCCACATTTCATCCATCAAATTCTTTATTTGCTCAGATCTAAAATTCCTGACTCTAAGTTCTGTTGTTTTTTTTCCCAACAGTCACATGGAGATGCAATTTCTAGCCCCAAAGCATCTTACTGCTCCAGATGCTGATCAGCACAGCAATATCACACCGTTCTAGAGTACTTATCTACAACATTCAGGATAGAAGAGAGCAGGGTGGGTCAACGCTGCCACTAACCGTATATGGGGCATCTCTACTGGCAGTGAGACACTGGCAGGCATGGTGAGGTTCCCTTGGGGCACTGCAGGAGGAATAGGTTTCTGGGGCCGGCGTGGGCCTCGCCTTCTCTTCTTCTTGTGTTTTTTGGTAAGTGCAGGTGGCTTTGTTTTTTTCCTGGGTTTCCTCTGCTGCTGGTGCTGAACTTTACGGGAGCTGTCCCCCCTCAAGAAGTTGTCCTTTGGGAACAAAACAATAGCAGCAGAAACAAATAAAGAACAAATATTACTTTTCTTCCCTTTCTTTCCCCTCATTATGTTCATACGTAATGCAAGAGAGACCGCTAACTCAGACCCAGGCAAGACACAAACATTGAGCTGTTTCCTCCCTCGCTGACCGTGGCAAAAATCATAGACACCAAAGTTTGAGGTATGGTAAATAGAAGAGGCTGTACAGTGTTATTTAACAAAACCACCACAACAAACCGTAACTAAACCTCTCCAAAACTGTAACTTTGGTAGCATTCCTGTGAATATTAAAGACAGTATGCTGTGATAAGGTGGTAAGGTGGTAATAATGGAGCGCAGCAGCTGCAAACAGCATTCTCAACCATCCCCTTCCATATAAAAAGGACAGCACTGTAGGACTAAAGATTTGTAAAGAGTGCGGTTGAGCAACTATGGCCTCACTGCTTTTTAAGAATAACCCAGTGGCCATTTACAAAATAAAGCAAACATTTTTCAATTCCCAGTTGCCATTATGCTGGGAATGGCAGAGGATTTTTTCTTCTACAGAAGTAAATAATGAAAGACAAGGTAAAGACTAGCTGGGAAAGGGAGAAATGTCCCATACAAACCTGTTTGCGAAGCAGAAACCATCACATTTTAACCTAGAAAACTCAGTATTCCACAATTATTAGAGAGTGGGGGACAAAACAAAAACAAGAAGAACAACATAGTCCAATAACAGAACAAAACAAAATCAGCAGTTTTATGCCTACTGCCTTGAAGAAAGGGCAAGACAGCAGTGGGTGTGCACATGATCTGAGAAGTTTTGTTCTGGAAGACTGAAGGCATAAAGGGAGAGTAGAGGACATCATCTTTATTTGTGCCTTCTCTCATTGTGTTGTAGGCCACTGCTTTTCCTCTGGGATGCAAAGATCCCTGAAGGGGATTAAAGACAACTTCTTTAGTCACTGAAAGGTAAATTAAGTAGCAAAATCATCATGTTTGTAATTGCTATCTACACTTCATCTAGAAAATGCCTGGGATGCTATGTAGCAAGGTTGTTTGAGAAGCAGTGCTCTGTCCCCATACCATAACTCACAGTACATTCAGATCCAAGGGCCAGGAGTGAGCAAATGGCCACTGGATCTCTAACAAAGACTTTTTTATTTCTTAATTCATGAGAGGAGGATATTCTCATGTGCGATTTACTGTATCATCAAAAGTATCTAAAAGATCTCTACAGCATAGTTTACACTAACAAGGAATGTTTTACCCTCTTAAGAAAATGAAAGGCAATGAGCTCTTAAGTTTGTGAACTCTCAAGTCATCAAGCAAGAGTTTACCCAATACGAAGAAATAATTAGTTTTGGCTTTGTACTTACCATTTTTTTGGCATGTTCTTCACACAGAGGTGTCTGATGTGTAATGTCAAAAACTGGCACAGAGCACTGTTGACCATCTGCAAACTTGGCTGTGCAACTTGAGAAGAGCTGCTGAGAACGGTTCAGTAAGATATCTGCACATTTCTGAATCAGGAATAACACACAAGGCAACGATGGAGAAACGCCCTTTGATTTATCCATGTGGTAAAGATCAGAGCCTTCAACTTTATCTGTCCATGGATGCTATTTTTAATGAGTATTTTAACTTTGTTATTCAAGTTCAAAGCTAGGTAAGGCTCAAACCCAAGTTTTAAAGTGAAAAAGTGCATTCATGCAGAATCTCTAATGATTTTATTATATATTGAGATAGTTTTATAGAAGCAGCTATTTCACTAATGAGTTCTTAGCAAAAAGAAGTCTTTTCCTGGATTCTTAATCAATAGATCAATAGTACCAGTTGAAGCAGTGTAGTCAACATGACTATTTCCTTACAGACTAATGACAATCCATACCGAAACATTAAAGTAAGACTATTTCTTAATTCAATCTTTTGAGGTACATTCTTGGCATTTATCTGTACAGTGCAGACAAAGAAGCTTCAAGATCCTTCCTGCTCCTCTGAAAAAAGATGTGTAATCAGACACAAAGGTCAAGTAAATCTAAATGTAAGCTCACTGATACTTCCTTCAGAAAAATTCCCTGCAGAAGTGAAAATGTTTCTAGTCTTAAAACAAATCAAACAGGTATTTCATTGTGGGTTTTTTTCAGCAACAGTAGAAGTACTCCTTCGGTCCTGAACAGCTTTCAGTTTGATTCTACCCTCAAGATCATTATGTGTGTTCAAAAAAATGCTAAAATGCTAAAATGCAAAGGAAAAGAAAAAGAAAATGGAAAACCTGCAGAAGGCAATCTGGATTGCAGACTGCTTGTTTCAGGTTTCCACTGAGAATCATAGAATCACAGAATCACTCAGGTTGGAAGGGACCTCAGAGATCATCAAGTCCAACCACAGCCTAGCCATAGTACCCTAACAAACCTCTGCTAAATCATATCTCCAAGCAAAAAGAAATATCCTATCTCTGAGAAGAAAGCATAGAGGAAACAAAATATGTAGAAATGCAAAAATTACTATTCTTGACCACTCTATATACACCCACAAACAAAACCACTTAAATTTAAAGTAAAGTAAAATATAATTCTGAATCACAAGGAAGATACAAAACACAGCGGACCCAAACAACTGAAAAGGTGCTGCCATCTGCTAGCAACTGGAACGGAGACACACTGGTCTCTTAAAATACCAAAACCAAAGGCTCCAATAAAAGGAATTACACCTCCAAAACTCCAAGTCTTCATCTACAAAAACACCAAGCCTGCAGAATTCTTAAGTATTCCAGGTCAGAGATCTGGTTGTTTATAGTGTTCAGGATTAAACCTCACATCTAGTAATGCTTCCTCTTTTCTGTGAGCTTCACGTGTAAAGAGTTTACATCTTTCCAGATGTTGCTTGAAATTCTCTGCACTGGGAGCTCTCCCTCATTTAGAATTTGGACTCTCTGACTCCCTCTCTTCTGTTTCTTTAAACAATGCAAAATAACAGATTTCCACCTTCCCAGTCACTGTGTAAGTCATCTTTTTAAACTACATGAGAAAACTTGTTTCCATAAACCTTTCATAGGTAGGCAGTCTACTTGAATCTACCAAGCCATATAGCCAAGTACGAAAGCCATGAGGTTGAGGGCCATGAGGTTTGTACCATTTTATCCATGAAATATGATCATTTTCATACAGATTTCTTGTAGCCACTAGACACAGCTTACAGGAGTAAAACAATGTGACCACAACAGATACCAGTAACAAACCACTTATCTTCAGTGTCTGCAGACTCACAAGGAAAAACTAAAAGCAACACAGCTGATGAGACACTAACACTCATTTCTTTGTGACATCATCTTCGTCAATGCAAGAGCCTAATGAACAACCCTAAAGCAGGAAAGCTTCCACTTCCAAATAGTTAAGAGGATACGCTGAAAACAATGCCTTGTGAATGGAAGGGCCTTGTTAGTGCACGGTTCTCCCTTCGAAGTCCCACTACAGGTTGTTGGTTCTGCATCTCTCTGCCTGGCTTGGCTTGTGCTGAAACAAAAGCATAAAAGAGTTTGGAGTCCAAAACCCAGTCTCAGGTACTAACTTACCACAACCATTCCACTGACTGTGGTACAGCAGGATGAAACACTGCAGATCACGTGTGTGTGTGTCATGATCCAGATGGGTGCACATTTACTACCACACTCTAAACAGGGATACAGAATAGATGTCAATGAAAGGTGAAGGTATGACATGTATTAACAGGATTGTTGTTAATTTGATGGGGCCTTAATTGTAAAGAGAGGTGCTCTGGTGCTGCTACTATGTTAATATTACTATACCCTGCAACAGAGCCCAGAACAGCAGTAGGTGAGTGTCATCACAGGTGATCCTTAAAATGAAGTCAACTTTCAGAATACAAAGTATTGGGTATGCCCACATGGGCAGTCAGGTGCATTTTCAAGCCTGTTCATAAATCAAAACATGCCGATAATCCCCAGAGCTTACATGCAAGCATGTGCTCAGACAAACTTGGACTGAGCTCTGGAGTGGCAGAGCCTGAGCGTGCTCAACATGGGCAAAAGCTCTCCTTCATTAATGTGCTACAGCCCAATCCACCAGCAGGTGCCCAGAGCTGAGTGCTTCCTCAGCACAGCCTCGGTGCTTTGAGCCTGAGCTGCAAGCAGGCAACCAGAGACAGCAGTGTGGATGAGTACTGCAAGTGTTACACAGCTCACTTGGTGTTAGCCTGCTCTCAAGGCATTTGTCACCTTCACGTAGACAAAGCTGGAGGTTCCAGGGCTGAATTTCACCTCTGTACACGCTGTTTTCTAGGTTGACAAAAAGCTGTCTGTAGCCTGACTGCTTGCCTTCATCCATTACTGTCATCAACTGCACTTTGACTGAGCAAAGTTTTAGTTAGCGATACTACCCGTGAAACATTTTGTAAATGAAAAGACTGCAGTTACCTAATCTAACTAGAGCAGTGATGACAGGCATGCTTGGCTACGCCACTCTTCTGAGAACAATTTAATCTTTCATGTAATAAAAGGCCTCAGTAGCGAAAAACCCAGGAAGAGTTTGTCAGTTCTGGCAAGGGTTTTGCTGTAGTTGAAGTTTGGAAACATTTATGTATCTTCATAAACTAGTTGTGTACCTCTATATTACACTTTCAAGAAGTTATTCCAGCATCACTCCACCTCCCCAGCAATAAGCCCTCCCACTGCCAAGAACCACAGCCCTCTGCCCAGGAACAAAAGCATCTAATCATCAGAATGTACTCTCAGTACCCAGACTGCCTCTCATGTCAGCCCTCCCCAAACCCACAGTCACACACCCTGTAAAGCAAAACCAGGAAATCAAAGGGAACTACGGGTACCCAAGACATAACGTCAGGGTTCAGACTTACTCAGTCTCTATACGCACACACACATCAACCAACTCTCAGTATGCCGAGAGCTGGAGGGATGTTGACATTATCTAGAAAGAATTCCCACTGAAGGCAACCTTCAGAGCTGTTAGAAGATTTTTGTTGCTGAGTTTCATTTAATGCTAGATTGAGTTAAATCTAACAAAAAGCACGAACTTAAGTCTGATTTGCTGGGAAGAGAATTAAGAAGTGGGGGGGGGGGGTTAAAAAAGCAGGAAAAAAAAAATGAGTTGAAGCAGTAAACTGCAGACCAAACTCGACGCTCTCTGTAGAACCGGGCTTAGCAAAGCGCCAGATATTTGAAGACAGACAAAATGCATACATTCATTAACAAGAATAAATTTTAGTGGGCCACTAAGCTATCTCAAGACATTAAAGAAGCCAGCTACCTCTGAACAAACAATCCACATTTTAGAACACAAAGCTGAAAAATGCCTCTTTTAATAGAAAACACTGTATGCCATGATTATTTCACCCTGATGGCATTATTTACATGCCACGGCTATTCTGCTGTGAGCGTGCCTACCAGTTTCAGAGTTCAGCATTTCAGCTTCAGCTCCTAGAAACCCTGCCCACCCTCACCCTGACCCAGCCCTGGTTTACTGCAGCCGCAGGGAAGCTCTCACCTGCTACTAGCACAGGTCGCTCTCCGGAGTTCCTGGATCAGTTGCCCGGCACGCTCTGGCTCTCTGCTGGCCGCCTGCAGCAAGGCTTTCCGGAGCGTGTGCCGGCATTTCTTCTGACGAGATTCTGCCCGCTCCAGGCGGCAGAGGTGCTTGTATTTCTGCTGAAAGTAAGTGCAAAGTCTGGTCACCCTGGAACTCCTGTCATCCGCATTGTCATCATCGGACCTGGAGGGGAGAAAAAGAAACAAATACAGAGAGGCTTTAAGCAGTTTATTTTTAAAGGAACTTTAGCATGTCCATTTAATAGAATTGTTAAGTTGGCCTCCGTCTTCTAGACCCACAGACATCCAAAGGCTGAAAACAAGCAGGGATGCTCGAGAAAAGGGTAAGAACAAGAACCTGTTTGAATTCTAAAGGTACTTACCCTTCTTAGCATGTCATTATTAGAGATTACATCAATTTATCATCAACTCTGACACATTTAAATGCCTGGAGCCTGCTGTTCAAAAAAGAAAAATCTATACTGTTAACCTTTATTTACTGTAAATGTCTCAGCAAATGAGACAAACTCTTAAATCAAAGTGCAATTAATGGTGAAGACGAGGGTGGGGAGCTATGCAGTGAAAATTTATTGAAGAAAGGTCATGTGGAGAAGATGGTCAAATTCTAACTAGTACCAAAATGCTGACCTTTTCCAATTCCCCTTACTTTGCCAGGTGGTGTCTTTCCTCCTAACCCAGCTATCTCTTCATGCTCCCTGCCTCTTGCACTAGACATATACCAATCCCATGCCCACAGCAGGAAAGGACTTACTTCAGCCTTCTTACTAAGAAATGCCCACAGTGTGTCCCTTGACTTTTAACATCCAAACCCAACCCTGCAGCTCTCACAGATAAGCCTGGACTGATGTCCCAGTTTCATCACAGTCAGCTGCAAGAATGCTGTAGGGTAACACAGGCCATCTCCCCATAACAGCACCAACTCTGAGAGGATTTTTAAAAAGGGAGCAAGGGAGAAGCAAGTACCAGCGACTACTTTGCAAGATTTTAAGACAGTGCTGCTCACCCCTTGCTGCAACATTACCCATGCAGGAGAAATGAATGTTTAATTCTGAAGTTATTGAGGGAAAAAATCAGACCAGCAATGATCAGGACTGATCTCTGTCTTTGTTTGCTTGAAAAAGTTTTTTTCCCCATGTATCCAGGCTTTCTAAACGTCCAAGCACTTATCAATAGGACCACCAAAGCCATGTCAACGCGCTCAGTTCAATGAAATAAAATAAATAAATAGAATCACAAAGCAATGAACTCATCCTTGGGATGTGTTAAAACAACAAGGTCCTGGAGCTACCAAGCAGTCCTACACACCAGCCATCAGTTTGCAGAAGGATGGTTTTTCTCCCGGAGCAACAGGGCAAACTGAATCTAAGTAAAGTAGACCTTGTTGAGCTTTAAGTTTTCCCTTACAGAACCAAGGAACTTTTTGTCAACTTCCCCATTTGAGAGGAAAGAAATCCAAACAAATGAAATCAATCCGATCCCCTCAGGGCTCTGACAGCAGAGCTTGGTCAGTGAGACTGAAGGAACCAACATCCAAACCTGCGCCCTGCAAAGCAGAGCTCAATTGCTCTTGCAGAAGAATGCAAGATATCCATCAGGATATTTACTACACAGAGTAAGACCCGGAAAAGTGAGCAGAACAGCTGTCGCTGAAAGGAAATATGTCTAAAATCCACCTTCTTTTGTGGAAAATCTTATTCCATCTGCACGCGGGCTAAATTTAAGAGACTTTCAAACAGGCATCATCTCAAGGACTGCCCACAGATACTCCACACAAGCACACACTGGGTGCAAATGCACACTTTTTTAAGTTTGATGTCAATTCAACCATACTACGTATTCTGCCCATTAAGACAGATAACGGACTATTTTCAAGAAATGTAAATTGCAAGCAACTAACCACTCCAATTAAATGCTATGCGGTACATGCAGCTTGTTAAAGGTATTTTGTGTACATAATGTTTAAAATATTTTCACACTGAAGACGAAGAAAAATACACTTGTAAGCACTCATAGAAAAGAATGCCTACTGAAAAAATAAACAAACAAACAAGCAAAAAAAAAAAAAAAAACCTAATTAGAAAAAAATAACGTGCTGGAGTACAGGTTTCCCAAGGATGTTGTGGATGCCCCATCCCTGGAGGCACTCAAGGCCAGGCTGGATGTGGCTCTGGGCGGCCTGGTCTGGTGGTTATCAACCGTGCGCACAGCAGGGGGGTTGAAACCAGATGATTATTGTGGTCCTTTTCAACCCAGGCCATTCTATGATTCCATGATACTCGATACAGATTTTCCTCCTAATTTATTAAAAAAACACTTTTTCTCTTTTTTTCAATAAAACCTAGGCAAGTATCGAAACTGACAGATACTTTTTACTTTTGTCCCTTCATAGACAACTTTATCACCTTCTATTTTGTCTATTTTCTTAAGCCACATTTATAACTTTTGAAGCAGAATTTAATGCGTGGCATTTCAATTTTCAAAAGAATTCCGAAAACGCATGCAAGCCACCTGATAAATCATCCAAAGAGCTTCTTCCCAACCCTTCCCTTTAAGACTGTCATGCGTAGGCATCAAGGGAATTACCAATAACTTCATGAAGAAAACAAAGGCAGTAAAAAGGGAGAGCAAAAGGGTAGCGTGAACAGTTGGGGATGGGGAGCTGCTTGCTTTCTTCTACTCATCTGCTCTGAGAAGCATACCTGCTGCTGTCTTCCGTGGAGTCAGATGGAAATGGACATATTACTATGACTGCCTTTGGCTTGTACTACATTACGTAGTAACCAATGAAGCGACAATATTGTTGAGATCCACCTTAACTGTATCTGTGAGTAGATGCTTTTAGGGTCCTAAAATACTTCCCCAAAAGTATACTTCTAGATACCACGTACTGGCATTAAGAGAACATATCAAACAGCAATTACAATTGCGTAACTTTTCCCATAATTGAAACATTCATACTCATCTAACCATCTGCATGGAATATTTCACCATATTAACTGCACATACAATTAACTTCCTATAGGAACCTATCTTCAAAAAATATTCTGAACTAACAAAAAAGACAAAAACTTTCAAAGTTAAATGACATTTCCTGTAGAAGAGAAATATTTTGAGGGATCTCCCAAAGGAACTGCAATGAAGATTTTGAGAAGTTCAGTCTCATGTGTATTTAGAAGAAGGTAAAGAAGCAATTTTTGAGGGTTATAGTTAATGTGTGTGCTCAGGCACAAATAAAAAAAAAAGAGAGAGAATGACTTAAATTTGACCAGCTTACCTAGAAAGAAGAGTAAGCAAATTCCCACAATTTGAGGCATATGCTTTTGGAACCTGAAGGCTTTGGAAAACTATTTCCACTGCTTTTCTGGTGAAATTAACCAAACCTCAGAGCACAGCAAGCTGACCAAACCAAGAGCTATCAGACTGAACAGCCAGCAAAACAGAATCATTTTGACCAATCAAATCACCCAAGAAGCTGCTTGAACTTATATGTCTTCAGCAGCAGACAGACCAGAGTGTAAAAACATCCAAGTAAAACATTTCACGTAAAGAAAACCTCTGCAGAAGGTTGCAGAACAGAAATAAAAGTTTTAGGAGGCTGACAGCAAGTGCACGTGTCAATGTTTATGAATAAACTAAATCAGGAAAGTAGCTGAAGAGCAGCCAACGCTGGGCAGACTGACTGAAGTACAAAAGCAGCCAGTACTACACAAAAATGTATCCATCATGATCAGTTATCAAACTATTTAATTTGAATGCAAAAAATGCTAGAACAGATCAGAAAGATGTCAAGAAAAGGTATCAATATGAGAAAAGCTGAGGAAAAATTCAGAAGAAGTTAAGACAAATAGAAGACAAAATACACATGGATGACCTTTAGAAGTTGATGAAAAAAAAGCAACGGGGATCTATGGAAGAACTAGTTCAAATGTCAAAGATAGATGAGCGTATGGGAGTCATTTGATAGATATATCTGCTTTGAACATTATGTGTGATTTAAAAAATGAACTGAATGTTGCTTCATGTTCTCCCAGAACACTTTGGTTCAGAAGTCACCTTTTAAGTAGAACTAACGCTTGTGAAAGTTTACTCTCTGACTGCCAATGCCCTAAAAACAATGGTCTTTCATAGTTTCAAAACCCCTTTCTTCTTAAAAAGTAGAAATCTGTACCCTGTGATTTGGCTTCGATTCACTAAGGGCTCTCAGTACTTGGTATGTTGCTGCCTGTCCTGATAACAGCTCTGTTGCTCACTGTGCAGACAAGCTTCAGAGATGGAGAGAAGTTCTGGCAAGAGTCGGAATTTCCATTTAACAATGAGATGATGCTAAATGTTACTTAACTGGGATATTTAAAGAATAAATAAATGGGAGAAAGCTGTAGTATCAAGAAATCCATTAACGTACTGAAAGAGCACATCTTTATAGAAACTACGGTCAGACTCTATTGAGACCCAATTTCCTTTTGTTAACGGTTTCTTTACAGGAACACACTTGAGATGCTTTGCTTCAACTTTGCATCTTACAACTTATGTTAATAAAGATGTGTACTACTGATATCCTGGTGTAAGTCCAGATTCATGGTTTATCAGAATAATGAGATCAGTACTGGCCTTTCTGCACCAACTGCTGACACCTGCTCAGACACATCCCTTCCTTCTTTCAGTGCTCCCCACTATTTAACAAAAGTTTATTCAACACTTCTTAATTACTGAAACAAATACCGTGCCCTTTGAAAAAAAACACCACATTAAAACAAAATCCTGCACAATTACCATGAGGATTAACAAGTAAAATGCAGTAAGTTTACTAACAAGCTTATTCACAAACAGTAGGGAAGACAAGAAACAAAGAACAACTCCTTTCTCTTGGTTACAAGACAGGAAATCTCTCTATCCAGCAAGACACACAAGTTCATGAATAAACATCACTAAACCCAACTAAATTTAGGCTAATAAGCTTAAATTCTTTCTTGATGCATCCTTCTCACAGGAGACTGCACAAAGGTGTCCATGTTAAGTGAAAGCTGGGGCTGAAGGCAGAACACTGTTTAATATCTCTTTACAAACGAGTTCAAAATTCCTTTGTTTCAGCAAACCCACTTAAGGGTCCAATTACTCCACTGAAGTAAAGCTCACATTTACAGGATTTACTACATCAAGGCCAGCATGAACACTGATGAATCATACTCACTCATGTCTTTCGTAGCCGAGAGTTTCTCGGACAGACCACGCGACCTGGTAAGGGGAGGTTTGCTCTGAATCCTCCAACTCTTCTCCACTGTCTTCAGACCAATCCAGCCCTATGGGAATTGAAAACACAAAAGCTGGGTGAAAAGTGGACCTGCCTCCCACAGGTCTCTGAACAACCTATGGCAGAAAAGAAAAACGTGTAGCACAGCTTGCAAGCATAATTATGTTTGATTAAATATATAACATTCTCAACTAGACTGTGAAGTTACACTAGCGTCTTCATTACAGTGTGCAAACAGCATGCACTGATTTATTTCCAATTTTAGTTTTCCTTTTAAAATTCTTCCTGGACTCTTCATCCATAAGCAATGAAAGCGAAGACACTGGCTTTCTTACCTACAGGAAACGTTACAGCTTTTCTACCAAGCACACTGAATCTTCAGAGGCGAGGTAACAATGAAGTCCCTGCCACAAAGAACTTAAAGCCTGGCAACTTCTAAAGCTGTATGATCTAAATAGGCCACTTCCATTTCTGCTTATGTTCTGACCAAAGCTCTGTGCCAAAACACCCAGAGAGTGGGAAAACTGCGAGACAGAGCAGCATGGGTAGAAACAGATACGCAGTTACACAGGATGCTCCGCTGCTCAGTCTTTGTAATTGCCTGCCAAATGCATATATTAGCAGGAAAACAGAGCCACAAGAAATGTAAATACTTGTGCACTTTTAAAAAGGAGCATGCTTTTCCTTCATGATAATACAGTAGGTTCAACCCATTGTGTGCATCAACAGACACTGTTAGTCAAACTGATGGACTCCGTTATTGGCTTTCCTGTGATATCCTCAGGTGGAAAACATTAGCTGGGGCATCTTTTACAATTTTGCCTACTCTCTCACCCACATCCAGTAAAATCCTTCCAATCCCTTGCAGCAGGTGGGATAAAAATCCTGCAGCCACATTTACAAGCCATCGTCACTGCTTTTTCATTTCCTCATGTGCTCCTTGAAAGTGGCATGGCAGTTTGGACAGAATTAAAGAACACTTTATTCTGACTGAAAATAAACTAAGCAACTCTATCTGAGATGGTTCTGAAGTCAGATGCTTTCAGTTTGGGAAAGACCTCAGTACTTGGCCACCTACATTCTGAGACACAGGCACACACCATTTGGAACACAATCATCAGGAGCCCCTCTATCCTTCGGAACTGACATTTCTAGCAGGAAGATTAGAAACCCTATTTTTCAGCACCTTCAGCATCTTGAAAATATTTTTTTGGTTCCTACTTTTTAAGATATGCATATGAACTAAATTAAGATAGCTTAATACATTTGAGAAAATGCCAGAATTATACTGTCTATGTTTTCTACACTCCCCCTTCCATATAGTAAGGGAAATACAACCTCATCAGTGGATAAAGACTGAGCACAACACATACCATGTAACAAATTACCCAAAGTTTAAAAATAAAATCAGAGTTTGGGTTCTTTTCACTTTCAATGGACAATGAAAAAACAAAGGGACAAAATCTTACCCAGACTCACCTGTACTCACACTGAAGACTGCAGCTATACTAACAACCAATTACATGCTGCTAATAGCACACACACATAAAACCAAGTTTCTCTCTTTAAGGGCTCTGCACCACCATCTGTAGTGCTACTTCATCAATAAACACAAATCTAGTCTTTAATATCAAGGCATGTTATGAATAAACAACAAATTCATTTTCCACTCTGACATGTTTAATACGTCAATGCTGTTATTTGCCAAATATGAAATGTTTCAAGTGTATACACCATTTTTACATTTATTTTAGTACAGCATTTCCTTAACCCTACATTTGTAGGTCCAATTCATTTCCTACTATGCCTCTTTTTTAGGAAAATGTATTTCCTTCAGTCCAAACATCACATGAGCATGTAAAACATGAAACACAGAAAGTGATCTTTCTATGGCATCTCGAAACAGAGGTCACTTTTTAAGCTATTTGAGTTTGTGACACATGGAAGTGCCTCTGGAGCTGCCGTTCTTCAGAAGACCTGCATTATATGCAGGACCGTCAAACAACATTTCTGAAGAACGATGTCCTTTAGAGAATGTTATGCGATGCTAATTATCTTTGAACAAATAGTCAAGCTATCCCGTGAGTGCCAAAGGGCAGATCTTAGCTGCAAATTAAAAAAAGGTTAATTGAAACAGCAAAAATTACAGATGTTTGCAATTAAGTAAGATGTTCACATAAGTACTTCCAGATTCATTTGAAGTCTTAAAAAAGAATCATCATAAATGGCATCCCTATTCTAATATCACACACTGACCTCTGTTCCTGTTCTTCCTATCAGTATTTTACTTGTTAGGAAAGCACAGTCTAAAACTAAGCAGAAAAGCAAAGTAACTTTGGAGCATGAGGGACATGTCAAGGAAAGCCAGGTTCATGCAGATAAGACCCCACTTCTCCAACTACCTCTATAACATTACTGTTTTCCTCTTGGCATGTACCTTTATAACATTACTATTTTCCTCCTGGCACAATGACACTCCACTTTTGCTAAGCCATGTTCTGTACATGTCTGGGTCCAGTCTAGAAAAACCCCCTTGTGCTCCAACTCTCCTAGCCAAGTCAACCATAAATTTGGATCTGCACTGAACGATGGGCCAAACATCCCAACTTCTACCTGCACTTATTTAGTAACCTGCACTTGTCACATGTTTAACCTTGTGTTGTCTCCAACGGACCTTTACTAAGCAGGCTGCAAATCTTCTATACAATGCATACGTTGTCAAGCAATGCTTTCTATACCTCAGTTTGATTTCTCAAATGATTAATGGGACACTAATAAGAATGAACAGCTAAAGCACCATTAACCTTATGTAACAGGTCCAGGCATCCCTCTATAATGTGGCTAACAAAAACAAAGTCATCACCTAGCGCAGGCTTATTTCAAACAGACGACACGTGAAGGCAGGACAGAGGTAGGAAGACATTCCTCTTTTGTGTTCTGGTTTCAGGATAAGAAAAGAAGAGGCAAGGCATTTATAATCCACCCACCTAGATGTGGAAACAGATCAGTGTCCAGCTGCTGTTTTCGAGTGCACAGTTTCACCAGTCTCTGTAGCCGGCTCATGCAGGACGAGTGCGGAGAAAAGGCTGTGGCTTTCATTAGGACCCGATCAGTCCTTGGAGGGTCCGTGACGGGAGCCCTAGCAGGCGGCAGGAGAGGCAGAGGTCTCTTGTTAGACAACTGCCGGGCTTGTGCTATAGTGTGTGTGGTGGGTGCCACTCCCTGCATTGGTAGGCTGGTGTTCGGAGGTTGAGGTGACTTGCAGACTATGCCCTGCGGTAGCCCTGTTGGCTTTAACAAAGCTGATGAAGGTGGCAGATGGGAGTGCTGCTGCTGCAGAGGCTGCTGCTGCAAAGGTGCAGGAAGGGGGCTAAAGTGCTCTTGGCGAACTTTTAAAATCTCTGTCTCTCTCTGGCGCTGCCGGTTTTGAGCCAACTTGCTCTGCAACTTTTTCCTCACCGTTGCCCCTTTCTTTAGGTCATCATCCTCCTCGTTGAAAGCAAAGGGGTCTTCTAGTTCTGCCTCCAGGTAGTGGAGAGGAAGCCTAGCCCCAGGAGGGGAGAGGGACATCCCGTCCAGTCCATTGGGCATCTTCAAGGCCAGGGTGGGCATCGTCAGACTGAGGGCCATAGTATCCATCTGGTGCCTGACCTTTACCTCCTCTATGGGATCATTCTTTTTCTTCCTCTCCTTTTTCGGTATGAAGCCAAGTACCTGCAGGTGGCTGTTGCAGTACCTATGAAAAGTAAAAGCAGTTAGTTCCTAATTCAGTTCTTGCAAGTAAAACCTGAAGAAAACAAACCTCGCTAAGGGGAAACCCGCACACAACTTGAGAAATTAGATCAAAACACAGGAGATTTTACACAAATCGTAAACAACTCCTAATACAACAGATAATTGTGATGTTCCCAACCCATAACAAACTTTTCCAAGTGACAATGTCACTTTCTTATTCATAGGAGACTCTCACAGTATATTCAAAATATTTACACTCTAGTAGGATAAATAATCAAAACCCAAAGTGAACAAAACAAATGGACTGGTACATAAAAGAGTAAGAAAGAACTCAAGCCCTTGACTGATCATACAAAACCATTTCAAAAGCTCCCATGAAAGAGTACACTGATGACTACTTCCTTCATTTGGCTGCTCTTCCCATGGAATTAGTGTTTTCATCAACACACACAACATCGTTACGAACCCCACTGCAGTAGCGAGTGGCTTGTCATGGGGACAATCTCACTGGAGATACTTGCTAAGAAGGGTCAGTACTTGCACTTAATGAAAAAAAGTAGCTCCATATTTAAGCTCTGTTTCAGTAATTTAACATAACAAATTTGTAACCAGAGGATTAGTGGAGTGCTTTTCAAATAAAAAAAAAATCTAGTTTAAAAGAAATTCTGTGTTTCTGGAAAACATTTACACAGTGCCAAGAATATATACACATACAATCCACAAACACAGGTTTCAAGTTCTCCTAATATAAAAGAGTTGCGATTTATAGGCGCAGATAGCATACTAAGAAGTCAACAATTAATTTCTGTCTGTTTAAAACAAGCAGGCAATGGAGATACAGGAATCACAATTCCACATTTTCCTGCCTTCATAAAGGCAGGACTTCCTGCCTCTGTAGAATGCCCCAGTTATGAGGCTTCTGTCCTTTGTAGATCCCATCTACAATCGCAGCTTACAGATGAAAACAAAGATATGATGAAAGAGTGATGGCTATGTCACGGTATTTATGGACAAGATAAGGAAATATCCATGAAAGTATTCTTTAAAGTCTTATCAGTAGATAAGATAGATGATAGAGTAGAACAGAGCATCCTGTAAGGGACATAACCTGAGAAAATTACGTTTTATGGAACAAAAAAATCAAAACGAAACGATTGCTGGTCTTTATGAAGAACAAAAAAGTAACAAAAAAGGCCAAATCAACTCCCACAATGTTGAATACTTCAGTTTAGCAGCTTTCAATTTGTCACCCTGTCCCTAAAGAAGCAGTATGTGAAGTTTTTCTCAATGGTCCATGAAAGGCATAAATGTAAATTCCTATATACCCGTTAGCAACCTCCATGTTGCCTTGAAGGGTCCACACCCATAAGAATTTACAAATCAAAAAAAGGCTGAAAAGCACTGCTACATATTACTACATTTACTAAATGATTTCTTCATTACATTAAGTCAAAAGTAATAAATAAATGAGACAAGCTGAAGTCCTTATTGGAACAGACTACAATTCTGTAAATTCATACTGAGAGATGCACTTCCAAAAATTAAATTCTATAATGAGGGCTCAGCAAAGCTTCCCTTGAAGTCAATAGCACTATTCGCGTAATTAAAATTAAGCACTTTCTTAGCATTTTGTTTGAACAAGACTGAGATCAGTTAGGACAGCACTCTTAGTATGACAGAATAAAACCACAAACAGACAAGACAAGCACAATGGATTTTTTTTTTTCCCTTAACACCATAAAAATGAGAGTTTTGCTCAGTTTGAATATTTTCCTTGTATTGTTCAGAACTTATATTGCCACCTTGTGCTCGTGCAGGAGCAAGGAGGTAAAACTGGAAAGAGAAAGCCAAGTATAGAAAAAGGAAATAACCTATGTAGGCTTCTCTCTGAGTTTTAGGCTGCTAAGCATTTTGCTTGTTTAACTCTTCTCTCTGTTTTACACAACAGAGAACAAAACTGTGATTCTTACACCTGACCACGTTTCATCGGCAAAAGCCAGCAGTATCTTACATAGGCATCTCCTCTGGACACAAACCTACAGCTGACAGGCTACATCATAAAAACACAGATCACATGGAGGTGGGCATGTACAGGGACTTCCCTCCTTGCAGCCTCCAGCACAGGTTGGTAGCTGGCCCTGTCCCAGACTGGCCCATACTGCAGAGCCAGGAGCAGGCAGTAAGTGGCTCCGCTGGAACCAGCCAGGGTCAGCCAAGCCGAGCAGGAGGTTCTTCAGATCGGAGACAAGGCCAGGGAAGCAGCTCATGCTCCATAGAGGCAGGCTACTGGGAGGACAAGACTAGCACCTGGAAGCAGCACCGTGCCTTTTGCATGGCCCTGAGCATGACGCCAGGAGGGCAAAGCTGGCCCTGCACGCAGCCAGTGCCGGCGCGTCTGTCTCAGTGGCACAGCTTGTCATTTCCAAAACCTCGTGAGTTATTCTCTTCCAGTATCACACTGAGTACCTAATATAGTTTCTTTCCCCTTCCTTATTCAGCACTTAAGGCACTTATTCTGGTGCAGGTGAGATCAAATGCAGTCAACATACACAGTAAGAGCAGTGGGTTGATATCTATCAAAGGTACCACAACACACAGCTCACAAAGGTGATGGGCTGTGCAGGCTTTAGGCAGACAGCTTCTCAAATCATGGGAAAGGCAGGAACCCAGAAAGCCAGGGTTTATACCCACACCTGCATTCTGCTACCTAGGACCTCCCACATTTCTGTTGGGTTTAGTCACTTATATAATGGAAGATCTAACTAAACTGGAGAGTTGCTTGCACATTATTTACAGACTCTTGAAAAAAGAAAATTAAGAGATAAAATGGTGTTTAAGCTAGCTATATTGTAATAATTCTATACTTTTAAAGTATAAATAAACTGAGTATCATAATCCGTGTGTGTATTTGGATGACAAAGAATGAGGAGACGTATTCAAGAAGAATTACAGGTGCATCGCCCATGTCTGATTATTACCAGAGTATTTCTTTAAAAAAGCAAGATACAGAATAGAGAAATTAGACTTCAATTAAGGTAATGAAGTCATGCACTATTAATAGCTTTAATTTGAGGAACGTTAATGGTTAATAAGAAATTTAATAATATAACAACATATTAAACATCTTTGTGGCTGATGCCAACTCATTTGTCAGGGGTTAAGGGATAATTATTTTTAATTATCTGTGGACAGACTAGGAGGTTTTGGCATATAATGCGTGCAACCTGTTAAGACATTCGATTTTTTATAATCTTTAAAAATATATAAGAGCGTAGCTGTCAAAGTATCATACAGCCTGCTTCTGATCACATACGCGTCTCAAACTGACAGAATGACCATCTGACAGTAATCTCGTACACAGAAAATTAAAAGCTACGAGCAGAGAACTCAGACGTAGCAAACATCTTTATATTGAGTGGAGTGTGAAAGAAGTCTCTTAAGACACAGACACAGGTTTGCCTGCCAAAAAAAACTGTTTAGAGCAGGCGCAATCTTATCACTAGCATTCATCAAATCTTATTGTTAAAAATAAGCTCCGCCCTGAGAAGCAGCCTTTTAAAATATTTTTTCCAACAATCACATCCTCTCATTTGAAATTAAAAGTTTATTTTCTCCTTCAGACACCTGCTGTCCTCTTCAAGCACTGTAATGTGACACTCGACATGCAGTCGAATTATTCTAATATAACATACACCAGATGTCATGACCACACTTCGCTTTGACTTGAGAAAAATCAAAAAGAACAAAGTGTGAACTCAGTTCAAGGTGTAAAGAAAAATCTCAAATTCCACGGGAACATATGAGACCTAAAAAGCGTCATTAAGTAGTATTATTTCTATTGTTTTTGAGTGCGACCCTGCTAAACAGCGACTCGGGCTCAGTCGGCTCTTGCATCTGAAATTACAGCATACCATTTGCTCAAGCAATTTCTATGATCGTTTTTGTGAGCTTATTCCAAAGAGCCTCAATTGTACAGTAGCAAAGAAAGAGTCACCGACTGTCAAACTGCAGCTTATTCATCTTGTGCCATTTGAGCATTTGCCCTACAGCTTTTGACAAACGTTCGTGTTGTTTTCTCACTTCATCAGTCTCCTCAAGTGAAATGGCAGGTGAAGTGCAAGTTAATTTAGAGCACAGTCCAACTGTTGTTTCAGACAAGAGAGGGAGCTGTGAGCCGAGGAGGAAGTTATATGTAGAGCACAGTGGGAACACTGCTAATAACGCAAAAGGTTAGTGAATGGCAGCTAATAATGTGAAAGGTCAGTGAAGAGTGGTTTGATTCTGTTATGGCATACTTTGTTTATATTTTACTTTTTTTTTTTTTTTTTTTTTTTAAGTTATATCTAACAGAATAAGCCCCAGGTAGTTAACACATACATTAATTAAATACTGTTGTACTGGCAAAACCTACAGCAATGACTGAAAAATTAAAGTTGCATACACTTTGCAGACAGGATCAGACAAATCCTGCTGTTTCACCCCAAGCAGCACAAGTGAGATGTGTGTTCAAAAAGTCTTCAAGAGCAAGGAAAAATGCCCTTGTGGTTACAGTATGAGCTGCAATTCAGGGAGCCTGGTTTGAATTCCCAGCTCTCCAACAACTGCAAGCTCTATCTCTTCCAAGCCATTTCATATTGGGCACCTCAGGCATCTTCATTTGGGCAGGGACAGGGAGAAAAAGGGAGGAAGTAGAGAAGAAAGTGAGCAAACAGCACTTTCCCAGCTGACTGATCTGTTACCAAGTAATACGTGTTTTATTCCAGTCATACACCACCACAGATCAGCAGCAAAGCAAGAACACAGAGCTGCAATTCTGCGTTTGCCCCTATGCATCACTGCTCCCTAAGCCCAGAAGGTATGCATTTTCAGTTGTTTGTCCTGAAAAAGTAGATAGAAGTATGCTTTTGCCACAGTTGGCCTTTTAAGAGCACAGACTACGAGTGGCAAAACAAGCAAGACAGAACAGCAGATACTGCACAGCAAATTTGATCCACACTTTACAGTGAATTTAAGCAAAGCAACAAACCCTCCTGAAAACTTCCTTGGGAGTGAGTTACTGCTCTCTTTGAATACTTGACTCCCACAGAAAATAAAATAAACTTTACTGGTCTTATAACAAAACCCTCAAAGAAACATCCTGGAATTCAATTTACTCAAGCCAGTTCCTCCCTCATCCTGAAACCAGGCAGCATCTTAAAAAGAACCTCATGCTTCCATCCCAGCCAGTTCCCGCGTCGCAGGTGGGCAGCCACAACTCACCTACGGTCCTCAGATTTGGGGATGGGGTTGGTGCAGCGTTGGCTGTTATACTTGGCCACATATTCACATTGCTTGAAGGGGGCAGTCTTGTCCTCCAGAACGTGTCTGATACAGAAGGCGTAGCCGTTAAGTCGCCTCTGCTTGCACAGTTTGGGGCTATACGAGCACAGGGGCTTATTGTCAACCTCAGAGAAGTGTATGTGTTTGCCTTCATACATCACGTGACTCTATTCCTTGTGAACATCAGCTGAAAGAGCCAAAATAATAAGGTAAATCACATAAGGAAAAAAAAAAATGCATTCAGTTCTAGATTGTGTATTTCAGTTTGATGCTTAAGAGAGACCCAAAACAATACCTGATTTTAAATCTTCTGTACCATATCAGTGTTAAGAGAGAGCCCCAAGGACACCACTATCCTGGAATGATGATGAATCAAGACGATGTGGATTGTCTAAGGAAAACATCAAAAAGGTCAAAGTCAGTCAGAATAAAATAGGATCATACTGCTTAATAAGTGGCCAGATGTGGCCACTTAACCTGTGGTTCAGCTGGCATCCAATAAGCCAAACCCACTAGCACGACAGCTTTCAACTAGCAGTCACAGAGCTTTGGAAACCATAAAAGGAAAAAAATGTTGACTGTCACCACGTTTAAACCTGCTAAACAAAACTCCACTCGTACACCACAAAATGATCAGGAGCTACAAGTAGGAAACGGTTAAGCAACAAATCAGATCTCCTGCTTTCAGGAATCAAGATGAAAGCTGATATAACATCAACTTGTGTGATTGCAGAAAGGTTCTCCTTCAAGAATCTTTGCTTACAAAAATGCTGGGGATTACCCTTGCTCTACCTAATATTAATTTTCACAGGCAGCGTAGGAAAGCCTTTTATCTCTGTAAGATGTCTTTATCGCACCTGGTAAGCAGACTGATGACTTGTAGCTGCCCACACCTTCTGTAAGTAAAAGTTCCAAGTGAGTGATGGCATTAACGATGCCAGAGACAGTACTCCCATTGACCCCAAGAAGGCTGAAATGCCATTTCAGCAAGAGCCCGTCTTCTTCCCCTCTCCCACAAACAGAATCCAACAATGCCACAAAATAACAAAGCCATGAAATCTTCCAGTACTTTTTCATTTCCCACCACTAAGCAGTCTTCAGCAATCATCTTTCTTAAAACACACATGCACAAAACCAAGGCTGCAATCGAGAAAAAACTGACAGTGCACACAACCTGCAGCTCCCTGCTATTCCAAAAGCAGCTGGCGTTTGGGAAGGCCATCCTGAACCACAGAATGCATACGCAGTGTATTCAGTATTCCGTTTCAGGTGCTTTTACACCAAGCAAAGGAACACACATAGGGGTGATATTCAGGAAATACACAGTAAATGAGAGATGTGTGACACCTGCACAGATTACCAACTCAACCAACTTACTTTGAAAGTGCCACACAGCAAGGAAAAGATGGCAAGGAGAGAGGGGAGGCTCCAGCCTCTGCAAGGAAGATATTTCTTCCCTAGGGAAGCAATCTCACCCCGCTACAGAAAAGCGCCTCAAGAAGATGACAAGTACCACGGCAGCTGGGGATCTTAAAGTCACTGGGGCAGAACTAAACACCCTACCATACTTCCAGCAGCAAACTGAACAAAGCAGACATTTCCATTAGCTGTAGGAGCAGAACAGAAGGTAGCAGTGAAAACTGAAAAAATACAATTATTTAAACAGTTTTGTAAGTGCAGCGCAGCACACAGAATGGAGACCTGCTACAAAACATGGTGCAAATATCAGTGACTCAATCAATCGTTTGACAGTAAGGACTGTCTTCGTGTTTCCTCTCCACACTCAGTCCCCTTTCCAGGTACACAGACCAGCAGTACCCCGGAGGCAGCCCTGGCACTTTGTTTACATACAGTGAGAGCATGAGCACAGACATCAAATCCACTCCCCACTGCCTTCCCCTCAGTGCAGGGCAGCACAGGAAGGTGCACGCTCCATATATCCAAAACTGATCGCTGAAGTGCAACCCTTTGCAACGCATTCATCCTCAAAGCAACAATGTGAAAGGAAAGGAAATCCCATGGTGCCATGCCTAAGCAGTAGCGAGGTGACCCGGGTGCAGGTCCCATGTGCTTGATAGACAGCTTACTCCATTACTGGGGTAGCAAAAGGAATTAAATGAGTCTAAACAAATTGCATCTCTTACACAGAATGAAGCTGACAAAGTCTTTCACCCCAGAGTCTGCTGCTCTCCACAGTGATCCAAAGCTTGCAATGCTGACAGACTGGGCAGGATGAAGGACTGGACAGAGCACATCCATCTTGTAAGGATGGGGTGACCCACATGATGCTATTTCTTTCTGTCATGTTTACCACCGCCTCTTAAGCTGCTGCTATCATGCTCTGCAGAGTTTTGGACTGACCGGTGACCTCCCTCTCCTTTGCACAATGCAGCCACGTTTCTTGTCTGAAGGTTATCAAGCAGCAGAGCAAAGAGAGCTTTTCAGAGCAGTTCCAAAGTAAACAACGCAAAACACGTATCTGGGTTCTTCGGTTAAGTTTCAGGGAGGAAAATGCTCCACAGCTCCCAGCCACTGTAATCCTGGATTTATTCCTGTGCCCCCTGTCTTATTTTTGGACTAAACTCATAATTAAGTCTTATTTTTGCACTTATATTTGCAAAATGACCACACTGAGGCTGGCACAGCATTTTCCATCTCACTTGTCTGAAAGATAGAGCCCACAAGCACCATGTCATATGAAACACTGAAGCCAGGACAGTAGCAGTAATACTCAGGGAAAGCCCTGAGCTCACGCATGTATTTTGGGGTCTACATTTACACTAAGAGAAACTCACAGAAAGGTAATCAAATTCAAAATCCTGCTAGGAACTGATCAGTGCAACTACAGAGTAATGAACAAAAAGAAAGCTAACGCACCCAGCAGCCAGTGTTACACGGGGAAACTACAGCAACCCTGGCAAGCCATGATACATGTCTGATGGGTAGACGCAACAGAGGAGATGTTAGCAGAGCTTTCTGCTGCGACACAGAAAGTAGCACAAGCACAGGCACGTGTCACTTAAAACTGAAGAGAACTGAAACTACACTTAGCTAAATGGTGGGTGGGGAGAAAATATTTTTGTCCCACAGGATTCAGCAGAGATGACGGAAACATGCACTTCCCGTGGAAAATCAAATGCTCGAGCAGCTGTACTTTGTCGCACAACTATCAGGGTGCAAAGCCTTTTGGAAGTTGTTTTGGGGTCCGCAATTATACTCCACATTGAAGCTACAGAGAGGTTCAAAACAAACTCAATTTAAGCCAGCATGTCTTTAGACTGGCTCTCGCCACAACCCACGAATGAGAAACCAGAGACTACTACTGGAGGAACCCACATTTTCCTTAAACAACTGCTTCTAAGCATTACATTTTAAGAGTAAGAACAGAAGAACTCAGAAATCTGTCGCTGCCAAATGACATAGGATATAGTGACTACAGAATGGTCAAATGACAAGTCACACAATGTTGGAACTGGGGCTGCCTGGGGAAGTTAGAATGAGGTTGACTCAAAACGCAGGAAAGAAGTACTTCACTACTGCTGCTGCTCACAGGTAGCGAGCCACTGGAACTTGCTGTCACAGGGGCTGCGGGAGCAGGCAGGATCGTCGGGTCCTGAAGGCAACAGAAAAGTTTATGGAGAGTGTGGCCACTGATCCTAAAAGTGGGCAGTGATGTACCTGCTAGCATGCCCAATTTAATAAACACGGATGCTGGAGGAGCAAAAGAAGAAAACATTAAAAGAAGTTGGGCTTTCATATTCTGCCTCATCAGTTGTTCCCGCTGTCCAAGACAGAACAGCGGGTTGGATCAATCCCTGAGCTTAACCAGGAGGGTATTCTTGATGTTCCTACAAGCTTGCCACTAACATCTGTCATTTGGTAACATATTCACATTTTACACCTGAGCAGATGACTGGAAGAAATTCTCCTCCTTCCGGGAAAAGCCCTGTCTGGGCATGCAAAGGGCAACAAACTGCGCGTCCCAGCAAGGCCTTCAGCAAGCACAGGCAGGGCGCACAGCAAAGCCACACTGTGACATAACCACTGCGCAGAGCTACTCGTGCTGCTGGCTGCAGCCACCAGCGGTGCGTACAGCAATAGAGGGTGGTTTGCAAAGTGGCTATGAAAAGACAAATGAGACTTAAATATACACATGCACATACCTGCACAGCTGCCAGTGCCTGCTGCCAGGCATAGGAGGGAGCCAGCTCCCAGCCACTTTCAGTGCTCACAAGCAGGCATAACGGGCTCCCTCACAGTGCTCATCCGCTCCAAGAGAACATTACCTATTCCAATACAGTTAAACATTCCTTCAGAGAGGTCAGAAAACACCGTCACAGCCAGTCTTGGGGAAATCTCTGCGAGATCGTACTGAGTACCGGCATCATGTCATAGAGAAATTGGTACCTGGCATCACCTGTGTTCTACAAAGAAGTTAATGGCCTGGCCACTGTTACTGAAGCCAAAGCACAGCAGCCCCAAATCCAATCAGCAACCCTGAGAAAACACCACACAGAAAACATCAGAACATTTTAAACCATATGGGTTAGATCCACTGTCAAATGTATGCTCAGAATTTGACATTCAACATAAGTGAGACCAAATTCAGGCAATGGAATCCCCAAATGCATTGTAAATTGCAATGAAATTATTATATATCAACACTTAAAAGATATATAATTAAGAGGACTGAGCTCAGAGGTTCACACATTGCATCCGAATAAGATCGCTTTAATTGTGACTTTTAACTGTGTTCTTTGAATTCTTAATACCAGCAAAGACTTAATGCTGTATTGTCTGGTGTGTTTGTGTCATCTCACAGACAAAGTGCAATTGCCTACATGTGCCCAAAACCATCACCTTGGGGCCAGAAAGCAGAACTCTGATCTCCACGAACCTCAGATTTACCACAAACAGCGTAAATAGCAGTTCTGCTGACTCCCTGACTTGACCAAGAGAGAAAAATTCCCTGTGCTCCCACCGCCTGATCCTTTTTGCTGAGACTGGCAATAAACACGTGGATCTGAACGTGTTTTGGCAACTTGGAATTTAATCCACTCAGAGTGGAACAAAAGCCATAAGAGTCATTACAAAATGACACACATTTAAAACTACCTTACCATAAAACTGTCCAGTCAGTACTAGTAAAACCTGTATTATTAGAAAGAAGGCTGCCCCCTCCTTGGAAGCATTCAAGGCCAGGCTGGATGGGGCTTTGAGCAACCTGGTCTAGTGGGAGGTGCCTCTGCCTATAGCAGGGGTTGGAACCAGATGATCTTCAGGGCCCCTTCCAACCCAAACCATTCTATGACTCTATGACTCCATTTCTTCCCATTTCATATCAAGAGACGATTACCTTACTGGTAAGTACTCTGTTTTATCAAAAGAAGCTGTACCACATCTAATTGTGGTTACCATCGACACCACAGAGTTGTAACTTCTGTCCCTGTTCTACAATTTAACCCCAATTTTGGCTTACTTCTCAATCTGATGATGACGAGGTACCAAACCAAGCCTGCTTTAATTCCAGAAAGAGTCCTATCATTAAAGGTACCCAAACCAAGACAGAACACTGGGAGGTAACCAAAGTCAGCTACAAGAGTTCTCATCAGGAACAACTCTATTAACTAGAGCAGTCTTAGCTCAAGAAGACCTCTGAGGAGCCCAGACAAGTGACGAAGGCACTGCACACACATGCAAGAACTGGGACAAAACTACCCCCAAGATGCAGGCACTGAGCATGTGAGATCTTACTGGACGCTTTTAGTTCCCACCTGGAACCATATTTTGAACTAGTTTTCACATGTGGAAATCTACCTAGGAAGACAGAGGCAGCAACATTGTCCTCATTCTGCCTTCTTAGAAGGCTCATTACTTCAACTCTGCAAAAAGGCAACATATATTGCATAAAGGTGTCCAAGACATTAACAAAAAAGCAGCTGCATGTTTTAAGCAACACTGATAATATGAATTACTCTTCATGATACAACTGACCAAATACATAACTAAATTTAAGTATTATTCCTAATAATAACAACTAAATAACGTAAAGACTTGTGACAAGCTCCAGTCAACAACAGAAACCATAACTAAGAAGTGAGAAATTACTTTCTGTTCAAAACTGCTCAAGTTGCTGATTTTGTTTTCCTACACAAAATAAACTTCAGCAGGAACAGTAAAAACTTCAACTGGTTTCAAGGAGGAAAGATGGTCAGTAGTAACATTTGTTACTGAAATTTGTAGCCAAAAGCACATTCCTATAGATTTCAGTGTAACATTTCCTAAATAGGGCTATTCCTCGTCTGAGGCTCCAGACTGGCTCCCTATCTCGGAAGGCTTTTGAACAAGGATTGCTCTATCTGACCTAGTCCAAGGCCCCCATCCTGCAATCACATCCACACAACATGATCCTCATGCTTGCACAGAAGCACACTTATTTCAACACAGCTATAAACAAGCCCAGGGATTGCCAGAGCAACAGGCTGCAGAAAGAAGGTCTTCAGACACAGCAATAAATGGGACATTTAAGGAATTGCAACATTGCAAAAACACAAACTAAAATGTTATCTCAAAATATCTAAACCATGAACCAGAGAGAAAGCAGACTAAAATATACCACAACGTACCTTGCATCTGTACTTGAGTTTACAAAAAGAAAGAACGAACTAAGTCCAAGTCTTTTATTCATCCAAATAGCAGCTAACTTGCACTTGCATACAAGGTTAAATAAAACACTTCTGCCTTACTTTTAGTCCCAGTGGTGCACAGACAAACTAACTTATTTTCACACAATACAGGAGTATCATTCTTGCTTCAGTAGGAATATTCAGTAAGTAAAATAAAGCAGCAGAGCTCCTCACAGAGACGCCTTACAGCAGTTATAAGCGATCAAAGTTTCTATGTGGCATTACAATAAATTTCTGCCTCCTGAGGATCTGCCATACTGCGAGAGCATGGTAGTACATGCAACTCCGTAGGACCAGGCCCCACATACACAGCTCATTCATTCATCGTGAAAGTACTCAAACATCAAAATTACACCTACTAAGTAAATTTGGGGTTGCTTTCTGTAGGCAATTTAGCTTTACAATTAATAAAATCTGCCTTACGCACGTATATAGTACAAACAAATCACATACAAGGCTGAAGATGGTTGCAACGATATCACTAGGCTGCAAGTGACAGCTTCGCAGGCAACACCAGTGTTGGGATTTACCCATCCACAGCAGTACCCAGTTGGTACGATCTGAGAGTGGCACTGCTGGCAGAAACGGTGCCCAGAGAACAGGGCACTCAGCAGGAAGGGAACTATGTGCTGTCCTAAATTTGCCAATTTTAAGTATACCCATCCTGAAAAATTGAGAGCAGCCTTAAAATAAACTCTCATATGTTGTTAAGTAACAAAGTTAGAACTAACTATAGATCTACATATTTTAATCAGATGGTGTAATATAAAGCTGTAAGTTGTTACTGTCATCTCAAAATGTATTCAAGGTTACTTGTACAAAGCAATTAGCCTTCTGAGCTAAAAGGCATTTTAAGGAACATTTGAACAAAAGTATGCATCTCCAGCACGAGAAACCAGACCTGGTTCACCTGTGCGGGGTGAAGCATATTGGTTGCCTTTCCAGCGGGCTCACTTCACAACTACAGACATTCCTTTCCCTGGAAAAGCATCCTTTCATTTCCCGCTCCTGGCAGCAGTACCTCAGAGACAACCAATGCCCCACACTTGTCCAGACTATGGCCCACGTTGTGTCCATCTCCACAGATGAGGATGTGGGACAGGGCCAGAGACCGTGTTCAAATGCACCCCGGTTGGAATGAGACCTCGAGGGGGGTCCCTTTCCCTGGCTGCTGGGTCAGGGCCACTGACCCAGGTGGCAACCGGCCCTAGGCAGGGCCTGGGGGCTCCGGGGCAGGGCAAGCACTGCGGCCAGCCCAGCTGCATGGCACGGCACGAGGGTGAGGCCTCTGCCCCCCGCCCTGACCCCTGGTTTTGGGGTACGCCCCCCCACGCGGGGGAAGCTTATGGGGAGCCCTAACAGCCTTCCCGCCACCCTCCAAAAGAAACCCCCGTTCCCAACCCAAAAAGTTGGGAGGTGAAATAACCCGAGCGAGCGGACAAGGACCGGGATGAGTGGGGGTGCAGCCGCGGAAAGGGTCGGGGGGGGGGGAGGGGAAGACCGCGACCGCGTCCCGGGCACCCCCGCCCTATCCCCAGGACCGCCGAGGCGGGACGGACGGCGGCGAAGAGTGGGGTGAGCACCCTAAAAACGCCGCGAAACTTTCCAGGCCGCGGTCCCGCGAACCCCGCGGGACCGGCACCGCCTCCGCCGCGGCGGCCCCGGACCAGGCCGGGGGAAGGGGCGCCCCCACTCTCGGCACCGCCGCCACTCATTAGAAGTCATTTCGGGAAATTAATGCCGTCCCTGGCACCCCCGGTCCGCGTTCTCCCCCGTCCCCGTCCCCCCCCCTCGCCCCGCCGCGGTGTGGGGGGGTGGAAGCGCCCCCGCCGCCGCCGCCGCGCCCCGCCGCCTTCCCCCTGCCCGCAAGGCTCCGGCTCCGGCGGGCCTCGGCCCACTGTGGGCCCGGGGCCCGGCGCGGGGGGCCCGGCGGGGCGGGGAACGGAGCGGGCAGGCCGCGCCGCGCTGAGGCCTAGCGCCCCCCCGCCCCCGTTCTCCCCCACCGCCCTTCACCTCCCGGGCAAAGGCTCCGCAGCGCCGCGCCCCGACCCTCCCGCTGAGTCCCGGCGACCGTCTCACCCCCCTCCGGGGCTCCTCTCGGCGCCCGAAAGCCGCGAAACCCCGCCGGCTCCCCTCACCCCCCGCTGCGGCCTACACCGCCCCGGCCGATCCTCGGCGTCGCGTAGCCCGCCTCTCCGCCCGCCCTGCACACTTCGCACCGCCTGCCGCGCTACGCGAGCCCGGGGATGCAGGCCGGGCCTGGCTTACCTTTCCAGCTGCTTTTTTTTTCTCCTCTCTCTCCTCTCCCCCCTTTCCCTCTGTTGGGCTGACAGATCAGAGTTTCCTCCCCAGCAGAGGGACTGGGAATGGGCTCGGGCTCTGTGCTGCGGAGCTGCTGCCCCCCTGGCTCTGAGGAGATCCTGCTTTTTGTGGGGAGGAAGCTTTGGGGGCTCTTTATTATTTTAAAACTACAAAGTGCTCAGAGGGTAGGTGATTATTAAGGGGAATCCCTGAATATATTCTCCAGCAAAGAAGGCAGGGCTGCTGGGGCTGCTCAAGAAGAGAGCCAGCAGCCTCCTACAGCACCACTACAGGCACCGAGAGGACATAACATCACAGAGCGGCTCCTCTGCCCTCCAAAACAACAACTTTCCTACCATCTTGGAGGTAGTAGAGGGAGAGAGGGAGGGGGAAAAAAGTACAGAAGGTTTTTATAAAGTGTCGATTTGGGGGAGGGAGCCGAATGGCTAAAAGCAATTTTTTTTATTCATGTATATGACTTATTATTTTGAATAAAAATAAAATACAAAGGTATGCGACTGAAGAAATAATTTTATTTATATCAAGTTAAGATCAGATTTCTTGGGGGGGGGGGCGGAAAGAGGAGGTATGGAAAAATTTTTTATTATTTTTTTTTTCTTTTAAAAATACGAATGTTCATTTTTTCTTATAATTTAGAAATGTGGCGACTTTTTCTTGCTTTATGATAGTTCTAAAAATTAATGTGCAATTGTGAAAGTCAGCATAACTTTCTGTGGTGCTGCTACTGGCAGTAGAGCAACTGCGATTGATACAGGATAGTTTGGCAGGATTGTATCATTACACCCTCTCTCTCAAGGCATTGTAAGTAAAACTGAATGTACAGGTAAGAAAATAAAAGCTTTTTTTTTTTTTTTTTTTAAATTTATATATATAAATATTGATATATCTGTGTAGTAGGAAGGCTTAAAGAAAAGCCATGGGAGATTTGATGTGAGTGGAACCTGTGATAGATACCTGAAAAATTCTGCAATTCTGTCATAAATTCATGTGAAAAATAAAACTCATAGAGGAAATTTGGAGGTAGCAATTAAGGTTTTGTTAATATCTTCAAAGCGTATTGCAACTTAAAAAAAAAAAAATCTTTTTGGGTTCTTCTTAAGTTGCTGTTTTGATTTGGGGGCTTTGTCTCTGATGTTTATGAATACGATTATTCCTGACTTCTTGCTTGCAAAGTTGGGAAATGCTGTTAAGTTACACTACAGTACCCTGTAATATGGGATTGTCATTGTGTTTTTCCTTCTTGCAGATGCTTTTATTCGATCGTTAAGCATGGATAAAATGCTGTCAAAATGATGTGAGGTTTTACTGTGTGTCCATAGGTGAGGACACTGATGGCTGCATTGAGCAGACCTATGATAATGTTCGCGATAGGGTTATGTGCAGTCCTGTACAGGGAACTGCAGAGATGCCTATTTATTCCTCCTGGAGAAAGAGAAAATAATTGGGAAACTAATAAGCTATACACGTTAAAATGCATTTACATTTTTTTCATTGTAAAGAAATTATTCATGTGGACTAATAGAGCTGCAACCAAACTGCAGACCATATGAATGAGGATATTGGGTTGTTCAGTGTGTTACTGCACCCTCCCTCTGCTCTGTCAAATCTGAAATATATTGAGTCTTACCTCTCCTACTGTAATCTTTTATTTAAATATATATTTTCCAAATACAGACATACTCCTTCATTCCCTTCTGAAAATACACTTTGTCAGTTGCCTGGCAAGCACAGTTTGTGTGTTCATCGTGGCTTTTTCATGTAGATAAATTAGTTTGAATTAAAGTTTAATTAAAAGTCAGTCGGTCTTTGCGTCAAACTGCGTATTTTTTGTTTGGCTGGATTTTTTTAAATGGTGCTTAGTCTAATTAGCATCCTTTAATAATGCAGCGTTGCAATTCAGTGGAGTTACTGCAAAGGTGTTTTTTTGTATCAGATTATTAATCCATTAAGTGCATTATTCAGCTCTGACATTAGGAAAATAATAATAATCAAATGCATTGCTCCTGTTTCCCATTTGAAAAAATCGTATAAAAGTAATGGCATAATTAGGGTACTTTGTAATCTTACCAGTCATTACTGTGTCATTTGAAGCGTAAAATATAATGATTATTTTGCAGGATATTTAAATAAAAATACTTTTATATTCTGTATCTAAAACTCACTGCAGGAATGACAGCGATTACAAATGTTGATCATCATTGGGATGATTAAAAAAAACAGCTTTTTGAAATACTACCAATAAATGCTCTCCTGTGGCAACAGATTTGGAAATGAAACAGATGCAGAGCAAACTAATATTTCCTTTTAGTCCACATAAGTAATGGAGCAAATTCTCAGACCAGTTTTTGAGATGCTTGCAGGCCTGGTTAATAATTCAGGGTGCTTGCTCCATACTGGCTTGCATAAAACTCCAAAGTTGTTAAGAGTTTTGCTGTTGTACAGTATTTAAGTTTATATGCTAGGTGATTTCTTGTATCAGTGTGTTGTACAGAATTGCCACTTTAAACTGGAAGTCAGTAGGTTAGTGTAATTCAAATGTAATTCAAGTTAGTTCTTTTCATTGCACCTCTGAAAAATTGTTATAGAGAGGGAGGCGTAATGCTAACAGCTGATATGTACCGAGTCTGTGGTGCTCTTGAGAATACCCATACAGTGAGCTGAAGGGTGTCTTAGTGCTTTTGGAAATGGGATGATGATACACCATGTTAGAGAAAAGGCTGTGAAAGAAAGCACTTGAGAACCCGAGTACAGAAACAATACTAAACCCTTTCTTTGGCTTACGTGCTTGGCTTCGCAGATACTGACTTTAATCGGATTACTTGCATGGCTAATGGTACCAAGGAACGTGGTTTAGTGGGCAGTGCTGGTGGACTACATGATGCTAGACGTCTTTTCCAGCCTTAATGATTCTATGACTTAACACTTATCGCAGCAGCGTGATACATTTTGGTGACATCCTGAGGTCAGTTTTAATTGTCTTAACTGTAAAACAAGAAGCTAAAGAGAAACGTTTTGAATCTAGTTTGGAATAGGAAAAGTGCAAAGGGATATTTGAGTGGCTTTTTTTTTTTTTCCTTTTTAATATATATAAGCAACACTTTGTAAGAAAATAAAGAGGAAAAATTAGTTATATCTTAGAAATGTGGACTGCCAGCTGTTGTATAATCATTCAACAGAGAAATGAAATTCTCCACACTGTGCACAGGGGAATTTATTTAACATAACTTTGTATGCCTGAAAGGATTCAAAAGATTTTTAGTCATTTGCTAAAAATTGCCAATATTGTTTTGCTTACAACAAAGTGTTATGCTGTAACACTTCTAAGGAGCAAATTCTGCTTGCTTTACCTGTGCAGAATTGTTTATATTATATATATATGTGAGATAGTTACGGACAAGACTCATAGCTTGGGAGTCACATCATTTTGATGAGAGGAGCTGTGCTCTGAAATGATTTTTGAGGAAAAATTGACTCCTGCACAAGGAAGGTGTGTGAGCCCATAGCAAGAAACCGCCCCTGCGCAGAATGCAGACAGGAATTCTGTCCCTTCCATTTCCTTGTTACAGAAATAGGTCTGTGTGGCCAAAACTCTGGACCAACCACTCCAGCCAGTAAACGTGTTGTATGCTTGAGCACAGAGTGGTCAAAGAAAATTGATGTTCCCTAAATCACTACTTCCAGGTTAATGAGGCATACTTTGCTGATGCGTCTCACTGGTATTAATAGCGAGACAGAGGGCAGCAAGACAGTGAATAAGCTTTGTGAGTCTAATAAAAGAACTGAAATAGATGCTTTTGGTTGTACACCAGTTATTGGAGGAGACTGCTTCAGAAAGCAAACTGTGACTCTCCCAAGGTCACATGCACTCCAATCACCTCTGGATCATACCTGAAGACTGTGTGCACGATGAAGAGTCTTGGCTTGTCAGCAAACAGGGTTATGGCAGTGCTATGGTATTATTCCCTAGCATGCATATGTTCTGAAGAAACACTTCTAACATCTTTAAATGCTTAGGAAAGTGATCAGCAAGTTATTTAAGAAGAAAGAGAAATACCTGTGGAGGGACAACTCTATGCACGTAGGTGTTTGTTAGAAATTTTTATACATAGAGCCCAGTTGATGTATGAAAGCTTTAGGCATTTAAACACTGAAGGGGGGTGACAAAAAAAACCAAAGTTCTGATAAGATTTGTTCTTCTAAGTAAGATCCTGAGCAGCATCTTGATGCAGTGTTGGTTTATTTAATTGTGAGTTCTGGGATTGAGCTAACCATTAAGAACCAGCATGTATTGGAACAGAGCTCATTCTTTTTTTTTTTTTAAAACAATTCTTTGACATGGGCATTTTGTTTATTGCAGCAGTTGTCTATGGGATGTTTTGATTCCTGTTATCCTTAGTAGTATGTATTAGGTTACCAGCAAAACAACACCAAGAATACATGACTGTCTTTGTTTTTTGGAGTTTTAAGGTCCATAATAAAGCTTATTGGAGCAATGGGAATTTTGCTGTGGATTTCAGTAGGAATAAAGCTGCCAATTAGGAGCAGGCATGCGCTAGCCTATTGCATGGTAATATAATTCATCCACAGTTAATTACTATTTTCAGGTCAGTTCACTAAGACTTTACTAACCTGTTCTTCGTTATTAATGTGTATTTTAATCTGCATTAAATAAATGTTATTGTCTCCTAAGTCTCAGCAAATACAAAATAGCAATATAATCAGTTGTGGAAAAGTTGTCCAGAGTACATGACAGGCATCTGTGGAGACTTCTTTAAATAGAAGACAAATGAAATAAACTGCCCCAGCAGAGTGCTGCAATACAGTCCTATTTTACTAGGGAGGCCACTGTTAATTGAAAGCATGCTATTGCACTTCCCCTTATCTATCCGCTTGTGCCTATTGATATTTCATTAACTGTAATCATGGCTGTTAAGAAGCTGCACACTTTATTACCAGGCTTTCTTTCAGTTACTCATCCGCATTCATGTAACAGTGGGTCTCACTCATCACTGCAAATGATAAAGATAATTCCAACTTGAGACCAAATCAGTGATCTCTCAGACTCCTGACAGCGTCCTGTACAAGATGCTTCAAAAATGGTACAGGACATCCCGTGATGGGTAGTGCAGGAATAAAAAGCACAGCACTTGGGCACTGATCCCATGTCTTCACTTTTTGGGGAAACGCTGCAGATACTTCCTTCTCTGCCTTGAGCTATACTTCAAGATACGCGTTAAAATGAGGCACTTAAAACTATTTCTACAAATGGCCTAGTTTTGTTGGCTCCTTCAAAGTGTATCTCAGTTTGACTTGACTTTCCATTTGGGACCACGTTGTCTGATTTTTTTTTTATTTTTTTTTTTTTTAAATCAAAGAATCTCACTAAATTGCCCAGGATTTAAGGAGCATCCCTCTGGAACGTGGGCTGCCAATGCTTTTGGATAAGTGGATATTGAGCAGGGATGTTTTTTTTTTTTTTTTTTTTTAAAAAATCACAATGTAAAAACTTAAGTCTAAAGTGTGTCTGCACTATTTTAACAGGAAGTGGGAAAGGGGGACAGTTTGATCCTCTTTAACCTGACTGCTGGTGCTAACTTTGCCTGAACTTGCTCCAAAATATAAGTGCTCAGTAAGGCTTTACCTTGAATCAGCACTTCCCGCCCCCCCCCCCCCCCCCCGTTTCTCCACAACCTTCTGAGGAAGACAAGACTACATAAAAGCAAGATTTAATGTAAGGCATATTTAAGAGCTTATTTACATACTACTGCATTAAGAAAAAAGAGTACTTAGTGACTGAATCTGTCTCTGCTTGACACACTCCCATGATATCTATGCAGGCAGGAGAGTACAGGGAAAAGCAAGATGGTTACTGTTCTGTAACAGGTCCTGCAACAAGTGAGAAAATGTGCCAGCTGTCCATGGGGTATGACCAGGGCCGCATTTGGGAACTCTCACCCCCTGCTACATTCAGCCTACATCATCTCCATTTCTGTGTGGACCCCTACTTATCTTTTTATCCATACCTGAACAGAAGTCCACACATCTACAATCTGCCCAGCCAGCACAGCAAACAAAAGTAGTATGGACTACACTGTGAACTCTGTTGATAAGAACACCCATTTATATTTCCCTTTAATACCTAGTTTCCAATAGTCATATTCGTGGTGCCCTGTTGCTACCGACAGGTTTGTCTAAAAAGTTCTCTACTTAGTGACTAGTTAAGCAGCAGGGGGAGAGGGTAGAAACAGAACACCACCACCTCATGTACTAATCACCACTAATCACCCTTATTTTAAAAAGGGCTGGGTACTTCTTGAATAGAAGTAACCCCTATATACACACTAACTGAAGGATGCAGGACTTTCAAAAGTAATAATTATGTGCCTGTGCTCCCAGAGTTAAATAATGCTATGTTATTCAAGAAAAAAAAAAAAAAAGCTGTAGATTTTTTTTTTTAGCCTTTATAAATTGTGAAGTGAAGAAGTGACAGTCACTGCACAACTGAAATTATTCTTCTACATACGTACAATATGGATTTTTTTTTTTGGGGGGGGGGGTTGGAGAGAAGGGAATTAATCCAAGGAACATAGAACCAATTATTTTACTGAATACAGGATTCAGTGAAACCTTCTCCTTTTGAACCCACCACTTGTGGAAAGAACCAGCTATCTTGCTTTTGGCATGTTATACACATTCTTCTTTTGCTGTCCCTGTCACAACCTCCTTTTTCCCCTAAGGAAGTAACATTCCATGAGGACAGAGGAAGGTTTTACGCTGTGTTTGGTCACACATATGGACATACCTGTTAACTGCCACATTAAAAATAGACTACAGTACTTCCAGATGTTTCCTTAATGTGCACAGTATCTTTGCATGGAGTGAATAGTTACTTTGTACCACCAAGAGAACTGACCCTGGTGATAACTGGAAAATGGCAGGCTGGGTTAAGCAACATCCTGTGCTTAAGATTTGGTTGGTTCTAGAGCAGCATTCACATGAACTACACTGGAAAACATAGGTTTTCCTTGTGGAAAAAAAAAAAGTTGGGAGTGATGACTTTGCAACAGTGCTTCAGTCTGCACGGTTCCTGGAAGGATTCCTCAATGCCTTCTTACTCTAGTACCTCATTGCTGGGGTAGCTAGCCTTCTTCTACATTTCTTCTACATTTACGTTATCCAACATTCTGTAACACTGAGCAGATACTCACTGTTCTGAAGTCATCGCAAAGCTTTAAAATGAAACCCCACAGTCTCCTCTTTCACTTTGCTATAAAAAGATCAGCGCACAGAGGAATTATAGTGAGATTTTTTTCTTGTACTGGTGCAGCTGAAAGCCTTTTATCTTTTGCTAAGTTTTTAAAAGTTAAACATTTCAAAGCTGTGTGAAAATTGCTTTCTTTTTCACAGCATAAAAATATTTCTTCCCTTGAGTAGTTTTCTCAACTGCCAACAAAATAGAGAAAGATCCAAGTATCTAGAGCAGTGGTAGGTGAACATTGACACAAACCAGGTACGTCTGACTGAAAAGAGAGACAACTTGCTTTGAAATTGCAAGACAAAAATAGAGCATTCACGTCCTCATCAACATTTAAAATACCCTGATGCTCTGTAAGGTTACAAGCTAGTGCTTTGGCTATGAAAAATTGTTCTTGGCAAATAAAAACTTCTACTGAGGCTGAGTTGCTAGCTGAGTTTTCATTCAAAAAGCATGAGCTTTATAAATTACATGGGTAATGGCTTGTTTATTATAATTTATTTGTATACAATCATCATGTACGCAGCCTCTAGGTACAGCAAGTTGAATGCTGCATGTTCTCTCCAGCCACAAGAGTCCCGTATTATGGGACCATGTGAACTGATGAAAACGTGGATGAAAAAAAGAAATGCCGCTGCCTAGCAAATAGATTCTGGAAAAAAAAACAAAACAAAAAGGTATAGGTCACAGCTATTAACTGCAACAAATACTTGGATGAAAGTGGTAGCTGTTTGATCAGTAACTAGCAGCTGGCTGGCTCTTCTACTGCATGAGCACCTTCAACAACAGCCTTCACACACTTGGCCATTGTCTGGGATGCTCTGCTGATGGAATCTGCAGAAAAAGGAAGACAAAATTACACTTGTATGCAAATTATTCATTTTCAGCATACGCAGATTTATGTGGCCAATATAAAAATCGGTAGTACAGGACTGCATACAAAGAGGAGAAAGAAAACTGCCCTATACTTTGTGCAAATGCCAAATCATTTTATGAGAAAATATCATTTGAAGAAAGAATCAAATTCAACACGTATTAGTGGAAAGCTTTAAAAAAAAAAATCATACTGTAAAGCAAAGTAAAATATATTGTGGGTTTCAGAATGGAAAAGCCACCCTCTACATACCTGTCATATAGAAGTCTTTTATTGTGAGCTGAGGAGGAACAAGAGGATCAGCAAGAAGCTGCTGCTTTACTAACTGTGGCAAGAAAGGAAGAAAAATAAAATAAGCAGCTTTATGATAGGAACTTGGTACCAAAGTATTTCTATTGTGAAATCTGCATTCACTGTTCAGTGTAGATCAAGTTATGCTCACAGAACTACGTATGAAGGCGGCTTGTTTTCTTAAAAAGCATTAACCTGTGTAACAGCATTAAACCATGCTTAAGTGCTTTGGTTTTGGTTACCTTTGATAACTCGTTTGCCTGCTTGAAGTAGTTAGCCTCCTCCACGTCATCGTACCGGACCAGATTAGGAGATACTTCTTCTAAACGTTCCCGTATTTCATCAAGGTTCTCATAAGGCAAGGTCAAACCAGCCAGCTAAGAGATTCACAGAAAGAAATACCATAAAATCTACATGTTCAATACATAGTATTTTAATTACCAATACATTAGCATGCTTAAAGGAAAGAAATAAAAATAAATCAGGAAAACGATGCTTCCGAAACATTAGTCCTAGCCCTAAAAGGTGAACAGTATTATTTAGCTCATACAATAATGAAAGGATTCAATACACAACACTATTACATAAGACTACAAACATACATTTCCCTAAAAATATACCATTTTGGAAACACTTTCCAATAGAAAAGGAACTTAACCACTCACTATACTTTTACTAGAAGCAATTTACAGTGGAAACAGTACCTCAGAGACAGCTCTAATAATTTTCCAGTCTTCCCTTGCCATCCCAGGAGGTGTTACTGCTACTCTTGTCTGCTGGGCCCTACCCTCAGTATTCACATATGTTGCTGCCTTTTCTGTATATGCTGCTCCTGGGAGAATAACATCAGCCATGGGAGCCCCCACATCACCATGATGTCCTAAATAGGTAGACAAAAAAATAAAAAATAGTAAACAACAACATAAGACAAAGTGGAATACTTTACTAAAGTAACATAGGATTTCTGTGTTCCCAGAAGGAAAAAAGTTTGAGGTTCACTTAATCAGTGACACAAAGCATATTTTGCTGACTGTTCTGAGTTCTTACATGGCCATCACCTTGGAGAAAAGAGCCTGCAAGCAGTAGAAAATAGCAATTCAGTCTCTATAGCCATTCAGCTTAGTGGGACTCCTGGAACAAGGGGCTTAGTAAATTAAGATTAGACCATGTTTTGGTATGACAGAACAGATGGGAACAGACTTCTTTCTGCCAGGTCTGAAGCTAGGCTGCACACTGTCAAACTGGTTTATATTCCCCATTAGTCATCAATAATTTCTTGTTTCTACTTAAGAAATAAATAACTGGTCTGTCAGTTGCACATTGGAAGTTTCACTTCTTGTCAGAAAATAAAGCCTTTAATTGATATCAAAGGGTCAGATATGTTTCTAAGAGTATGACACTGTGTAGGCTCTCTCTCCAGCTTTTAGCTGGCAACACTCCTAAATTTACATTTACTAATTACCTTGGTATATGATAAAGCAATCCTTTGGCAAATCCTGACGTGTTACACAACCAGAATCCGCTCCCAAGAGATACAATACTTTGGGAGGATTTTTCCTAATTGCCTCCACTCCTGGTTTGAAACCCAGATCCAAAGCAGCTACCTGGCTTGCAACCCTGCAGGAACAAGCATAACTGTAAGTTACTCCAGAATTTTCTCAGCAGAACAGGCGTGATTTTTTTGACCAAATATTTTGGATTACTTTGTCTCCAACAGTAACAGAACAAAACTGAAGCATAAAGGCAGCTAAGAATTCTGACAAAGTAGTTGACAGAATATTAGGTTGGTTTTGCCTTTTGACAGACTGATTCCAATTCAGCTCTCCCTGATGAATCCCACTTACTCAAGATGGGATAGCAGGATAAAGGCAGACAGTGCAGTTCAGGGCCTAGTGGTGGAGAGCTAACTTGTCATGTGGAACACCACAATTCACATTTCAGCCGTGACCTTTGCTTAGCAGGACTTTTAATTTAGAGCACTCACACAGCAGATGAAAGACTACTGTCAACCACATTCAAACAACTTTTAACACCACCACTTCATCACTACTCACTTATTCACACACACCATTCTTAAAATGAAATCACCACTCTTATTTTGCAGCACTTACTTTCCCATAATCCTATATAGTCAGGTGCCATGTTCATAGATGTATTTAAAAGATACTCTCTAGAGTACACATCTCACAACATTACTGATATAAAAAGTAAATTTCTCCTTTCATGCAAAATGATTCACTTTGGTATTAGAAGTAGAAACCCTATCACTGAAACTCAAACATTTCAGTTTCCTTCAGAGAACCAAGCATTGCTCTTGCTAAGGAATATTTGACAGAAGGACTTTGCTGAATCTGAGAGCAACTGTATTTGATGAAATCATTTTTACTCTACAGAAGTTGTCAGCATGACAGTCAGAGTTTTAGAGTGAGTGGGGAAGGACTTTCACAGGAGAAGCTTGCCTACTGAAATAATAGCTAAACTTTCACTAAAGCGAAAAGTGTTAAGGCACACACACCACTCAGTTAAGAACCTGCACAGTAAAAGAAATACAAGGGGCCATACTATTTAGATAAATTTGCTATTCTGTTTTTCGTCATCAAGATAAGAAGCCATCATTTAGCAAGTGACACTGGTATGCCCTGCCTTTTACTGGGCACTTTGATATGTTATTAAGTTCCTTGTATTCTGTCCTAAATTTACACATTAAATTCCATAGTTAAAAATAACAGAATAAGAGAATCCAACGTAATCTTGTGAAGAGCCTGAGAAGTTTGCCAGGTCAAGAAACCCATTTTTATTTATACTTCTGCTGGTTGTATTCCCTGTAGGTTCTAATCTGATAAAGCATTTGAGTATATACAAAGAAATGTATATGCATATGTGAAGGTAACTGTAAGGCCAGCATTAAGTGAATGAAAACAGCTCCCTAAAAAGCTTTAAAGCAAACCTGTGAAGGATGTTCATGACTTTCCAATCAGAACCAACACTGCTCTTAGTCCTGGCATTTTGTGCAATGGTGGAAACCGCAGCATGGATAGCTGCTCCATCGTTACGCTGCAGTGCTGCACTTCCTACCACCACCACTGGCTTTTTAGCTTGGTCGAGGACCTGTGCAAGTTAAGAATCAAGACATGAATTCCAAGGCTCTGAAGATTATTCTTGGTGCAGATAACATAATGCATAATTTCTACATGAGTCTTCCATGCAAAACTACAGCTCTGAAACAGTAATTGTTTCATTTAGCAATAAAGCCAAGAGAAATGATGATAACAATAAGTACCCTGCTAGTACAGAACTATACTCCAGACTCTTAAGTGGAAACACCAGTGGCTGAAACAGCCTGTTTCACAGCAAGAAATATCTCAGGAGTTTCCTGCACCGGAAACTTTTACCTTAATATATTAAACAGCCCCACACACTCAGTGCACACCATTCACTACCTCATCTCTGCATTTGATTAAAAGCTTATAGCTCTATACATAGTATGGTATTTCTTATCAAATCTGTCTCTGTGAGGAATCAGATTGTTATTCAATGTATCTGAACTTTTAATAGATTCTTAAGCAGCGTGTACCTTGCAGAATGCATGTTTCCCAGAAGCAATGTCCTGGAGTATCTGTGGGGATTCTCCCAGATGATCATATGTGTAGGTCAAATTCACGGCAGAGCCAACAAGGGCCACGTGCAAGTCATTGTGAAGCCAGCTGAAAATACAGCAAGTGTTACACATCAAAAGAAATACAAAATTTTAGTCAATCAAACCCACTGATATGATTTCCCAAAATAGGATGCAAATACTTTCAGAACAGTTCAAATATCATTCACTGTTTTATTAAAATGTGGCTTAACATTAATCTTTTAGGCAAGCTTATGGTTTTTAGAGCTATTTCCCTATATACATTCTGGGACTAACGTAGCAGCACACCTTATGTGAGAAGTTCAGACCTCAGTTCTCCCTTCAAACTTTTGCCAATTTAATGGAAAAAAAAAAAAAGCACAAAATGAGGTACTGCACCTTTAAGGCATCTTCCACAGTGTTAGGCAAACACAAGCAAAGAACACGGAAAAAACCTCACCTACTACTAATATAAGATCACTCTTTTGCTTAACTCCTGGTTACTTCAGAATTGAAATTAGAATTATTCATAGAAGGAATAAAGAGTTCTGAATTGGACAGTTTTAGAAATCCACTTGGTTATTTGATACAAAGAAAAATGCTGCTGGTTAGAGATGTCTCATTTTTTGCAGCTCCTCATAGCATAGTCTTACAGAAGACATATCTTCCATAAATTTAATGACACTTTTCTTCACATCCCAATATTTTGAAGGTTGTAATTGTTTAAGATGACGCACTTTAGAAAATCCCCAAACATTAGGTAGGACAGGGCTTTTTTAACTTCAGTTATCACCCGCTGAGGCATCCTGTTAAAGATGAATTATGAATTAGCAGTGTTCAGAAAGTTGAGAAATGGCTCCACTGCTTGTCAAAGAAAACTTCACATTTCAAATGAATTACACTTGAATTATAGTTTCAATCAGAAAGCCTGGTTTGTTAAAACAATGATACAGAAAGGAGCAAACTGATGCTGAAAACTATTCTTTAAACAATTACGCTTTAATAAAACATCTTTAAGACAAAGCCAGAGGCATCTATGTTATGTAAGGAAGGAATGAGCACATGAATCTCTGTGAAACATCAAACTGAGAATGAACAAAACACAGCTGTACACTACAGGAAGAGACACCCTTTGTCTACACATGTCCCCTTTATTAAAAGAGTGAACAAATCCACCAGGTCCACCTGGATGAATGCCTTCGACTTACTGCCTGTGGCATTGTGCCAAATCCAGATGCATTTGCATGCTCGCTCACTCACCACCAAGGGATACAAACCTCTTTCGAATTCTAGCATTAAAAAGTGGTGCCTCAAAGCGTGGATTGGTGCCAACCAAAAGCAGCACATCTGCCTCCTCCACTCCAGCAATCTTGGTATTTAGCAGGTAGTTAGAGCGTAAATCTGTGCTATAACAAAGTGACATAAGAAAGAAAGAAGCAAGGCAGTGAGCATTCAGGGAAGGGAGTGAAGAAATAAATGTGAAAAAGATGCTAGATCCCCAAATACTTTTTTCATTTCAGGAAAAGATTTTTTTAAATTTGAATTACTGACCCAAATACAATCAATAGCTTCTGCCTTTCCTGAGTGTCAGAAACAGAAAGCATGAGAAGAACTACAACACAGACAACTACAACTAAACAGAATGATTGAATTATCAAACTTGCTACAGAATACAAAACTAACTCCCAGTAGCTTGTTGTCAAACTGCAGCAGACTCAGTAAATATGAAGCACACAAATCTTGTTGTAGTGGAAAATTCTGCACCTGCTCACAATCAATACTCTCTATAAACAAATGTTGTGAGCTCAAACTAAACCTGCTAACACATCAGCACTCACTATCCTTGGTCATCTCAGAATCTTACCATAAGATGATTAACAGACTGGAAAGTTTATAACATAACAGTTATGAACTTTGCCTGGATTCTTACCCAGCTCCAGCAGTAGGGAAGATCTCTTCTGTGCAGAGCGTATCACAATTTATTCTATTCAGTAAGTCTTTTAGAGCTATTAGTGCTTCTGCATCCACCAGTCCTCCTACAATTGCTGCTACATCCTTACCTTGCACAGCCTTTAGCTGGAGGGACAGAAAGTATAAACATAAGCAAAAAAACCCACAGAAATGAATTCCCTTTGTACCCAGGTAAAGGCGTGTTACATTCGGATAAGCCAAAGACAGGCAGTCTGCTAGCTTGGAGGAACACAATCAGTGGTATGAGACTTCTGCAAGGCAGCAATCCTTCAGAACTCACAACTGAAGCAAAGAACAGCTCTATGCAGGGGTCTCTCACTTGAATTACCGGATCTGAGAGATTTTTATATGGTGTGGTGAGGAACAGTAGTTAACGCTTCTGTTTTAGTGAAGCTACAGCACAGATGAAAAACAAACTTCCATTAGGCAAGCTCTGGTAGTAAACTCAATTCACAAGCATTATCTGAGAAGCAATGACTTTCAAAACCCTGCTACTGTACCACAGGGTGAAACATCCTCGAGGAAAGTTCAATTACAGTTCAATTCTACTTCAATCCACATAAAATTTTAATCAAAATCCAGAGCAGTCATGCAGCACTTCATTTGAGCACCAGAATCAATCACTGCACACAGAAAGCAATGAGGCAAGCACAATTCAGATAAAAGTAATACAGAATTAATGGTTCTGACGGCAAAAGTGTTGATAGCAATTTCAGTAAATTTAAAGATTCAGACAGATCAGAGTGATTTAAGAAAGGCACTTCCTCTTGGGATTCTGAAGGAATAGTTTAGTTGCCTATTTAAGCGCCCCAAATTATGCACTGCCTGTATGTTCTTGAAATCATAAGGCAAAGTTCTTAAGGTTGTCTAATCCACAAAATACTGAATCATTCAAGAGATAAGAGATTTAAGTGGAAGTACAATAGAAGTCAAATTCTCCCCACTAACCTTAGAGAAGAACATCCTTTTCTATAAAGCTCTTCTCCTATTAACCATTTTAACATGTCCAGCCCTAGAAATTAATTGTACAGGCTATACATATTGAAAATCGCTCTTACCACACCAGCAACACGAGTTAACACATCCTCCCATGAAGCGTAAACAAGGAGTCCTTTCTCATTTCTGATCATGGGCTGAGTAAGCCTCTGACGCTTCAGACCATCGTATGCAAACCTGAGTGAACACCACTGATATTAGTAAAGAGCAAAGAGACAGCTGTGTATACCAAATACTTCATGACACTGTTTTAAAAAAAAAAAAAAGTATGAAGTTTGCAACAATTAGAAAAAAGATGGTTTTCCTTCTCCAAACCATGCAATTAAAAAAAAAAAAAGAAAACACCACAAAAATGAAAGCATCACAAAACCCAATAGCTTTGGTTATCCAAAGTATGTTTTATCAATTACTCTTCACTGTATCTTTCCAGTAGTAACACCAAAAATCAGGAGTCAGAGCTACTGTGCAGGTTTCTGGTTTTCAAGCATGCCTTAATGTGTGCATAAACACACGCGTGCAAATACCTCCCACACACCTTGTTTTGTCAGATATCCATTCCTCATTGATATCTTCATGCAGCCTTGGCAAAATTCTCATCACTTCTCCAGTCCTTGTGCTCACAACAATGTTGCTTCCAACTGCATCAAGAACATCAATGGACTCTACCTTCCTGTTTAGAAGAACAAACATGCATTTGCAGTTTCCTATAGTCTAACAGCAGACAAATACACAATAAATAAAGAAATAATCAAGTGCTATAGGGTCAGCTTTAGATTCACAGTTAAGAGGTTTGTTTCGAAGATACTTAAAATAATTTGAATTTCAATTTTTCTTTATACACATTTTTCTAACAAGCATAATCTCAAAGATTATGAGATAATCTAAGAAGTTAAAATTAAGTATAGTTATAACTATATCCAGGAATTCTGGCATTTTTCCTTTTCTTGAAAGATTTCTGAGGCAATAACAGAATGTTAGATTTAGTCTATTAAAAATTCTACAATAAAAATCAGAAAAAACCCTTGGATCCAGTTGAGGGCATATTGTCAGATAAAGTGCGATAGGAAAAACACAGAAAGTCACACAGTAAGCTAAGACACACACCTTGTCTCCCATGGGCGTGCAGTAAAGGCATATGGCTTGGAGGTAAGCGCACCAACGGGGCAGATGTCAATAATATTTCCTGATAACTCAGACATGAACATTTTTTCAACATAAGTACCAACTTGCATGTCATTTCCTCTTCCAGTTGTTCCCAAGTCATCTACGCCTGCAACCTCACTAGCAAATCTGGTAGATACAAGAAGATTGAAAAACAAATTTGGAATTCTTAATAGCAACACAGCACATTTTTTCAACTCTCTTTCTGAAGATGAACATTAGCCTTTGTTCACATACCTGAAGAAAGAAAACTACTACTTAGATACATTCAGCAGTGCCATCTCATGCAGGGCCGTACATCTGCTGAAACTCGTTTAGATGGGGCTACAAAAATTAGGTGTAGTTAAATCAAAACACAACAGTGGTACAGTGGTCACTGAATTTCACAGTTAAAGTCTAAGATTATGCTGTTCCGTAGTCATGAGATACAGTACTGGCAACTTGAGCCAGAGGGAAAAAGAATACAACGTACCTGCCTACTTCCTGAAAGAAGTACTCAGATACAGCTAAATACAGCTACCAGAGGCTGTCAAGAATAAATAAATCTTGCAGTTATGACTGAGGAAGTCACCAGCTCCATCTAATAGAGTGCCAACTTCACTCCCATGTTTTGGCCATCTCCCCCTGCTTCCTTTGACAGCTGTCTGGCAGCTCTGGGAAAACAGCCATCAGTCCCCACCAGAAAGGGTTCTTAAGTACAATTAGAAAAGAAAAAAAGTTGACTGCCCCTCACGTTCCTTTTACAAATGACAAATTCATACTGATATTCCTGCTCAAGTACTCTCTCCAATGAAAAATAAAGAACATTACCTGATGCACCGAGTGCACTGTATACACCGAGTCATGATTGTTTTGACTAATGGGCCAATGTTCTTGTCCTCAACAGCACGTTTTCCCTCTCGAAATCTACTCCTATCACTGCCAAACATCATTGATTGATCCTAGAACAGACAACAAAAAATATATATATGTATCCAGGCTGCTGGACAGAACAATTTCACCTAAGGCAAGAACATTAATATATGCCTACACCATTTGATTGGATGTCGTACCTGTAGGTCACATTCTCCACCCTGATCACAAATAGGACAGTCCAGCGGGTGATTTGCCAGCAGGAACTCCATTACACCCTCTCTGTTGGGTTCAGAAATACAGTTAACGTCCACTCCATACCCATCAGCAGACGCGCAAGTAATCAGCCACAGGAGGCTAAAATAAAGATACCTTGCTTTCCTGGACTTCTCAGAATTTGTCAGTATGTTCCAGCCCTTCATAACTGGCATGGCACAAGCAGCTACTGGCTGCAATCATCATAAACAGCAAGCATGAGCACAACATATTTCTTCTCAGTACAGGCATAAATCCCAGCCTCCCCCCGAATTCTGACATAGGCACCTGTTATTAATTTAACATGTTGCAGAAATAAAAGGTATCTGCAATAAAAAAGAAAAAAAGGAAAATCTAACCAATACAGAGTCACTAGAAGTCATACTTACTAATTACTTACTATATAGAAAGGTTAAATAATTGAGGTACATTATTTTGAAAACCTCTAGTACTGAAATTCAAAACACACATCATTTAGTTACTGCGCACTTACTTGGATACAAAGTTTCCCCAGGAGTCTTGGAATAAAACTTCCCACAAGATTACTGCAAAACTAACAAGAGCTCCCGCTCAGAAAATGAATCCTTCCTGCCTTCCACTCACATAATGATACAGACCATCATTTCAGTCTGCAATGACGCAGCATTACCAGAGATACATCGCTCAAACTGTTGAATTCAAGCTGATGTGAGCTAGAATTTCACGTTGGTACATAAATGTTCATTTAAATGTGCAATCCAAAACTCCAAAAGAATACCTTAAGCATCTAAGTGCACTTCTTAGAGCAATACTGCTGAAGGCAGTATTCAATCCTAAAGTTAGTCACTTTTTTACAGTGGATTTCAATGCTACACAATGCATATAAAATAAAAAGTAGTAACTACAATCCTTCCTTAGCTAGAGCAAACACACAAGTGCTAATTCTGTGGCTGAGTCCAAACAGAAACTGAAGCATACTGCTTGTGTGCTACTAATTGAAAATCTGCAGGCAAAGCTTGAATTACATCACATAAAAACATATCTGAAAATACACAGCTAAGAAACGCTCATCTCCAGCAGCAAGATAATCCATAAGAAATAGAGTGACTGATCACTGGTCTAAAGGTAGACAATCACTGAAGCCCAGCATAACTTGGTCCTAATGCATATGTGTCACAGAAATAAACTTAGAAGTGGGAAAAGGGAAAATCTGCTTGAAACAGCTTAATTATAGTAACTTCTGTGCTTAAGATCGTGCAAAACAAGTATTTACAAGATAAACTAGGCACGAAGCACAGCAGAAAACTGTACTTCTTATGGAACATACACACTACCTTTGGAGCTTTCTCTATTTCCACAAGACACATCCTACAGTTTCCAGCAACAGAGAGACGGTCATGGTAACAGAACCGCGGTATCTGAATTCCAGCTTTCTCACAGGCCTACGCAGAATAAGGAACAAAGGGAAATTAAATTTCAGTTACATCTTTCAGTAATGCATAGCATACATAGCTAAGAGGTTTTTTCCAAAGAACAGCAGCTTTAGTGCTAACAAATACAGCACTTCCAAACTTCCAGTTTGGTTAAGTTCTTAGTTTTTGTCAGAATAAGTTTCAAAAACTTTAAGCAAACAGTAATATAGAAGGCTACCAAGATGATTATTTCTCAACAAAAGGCCTAGCTAAGGAAAAGATCTTTCTCATCTTCCTCAAGGGTTAGGGAAATCTTTTTAATAGGCAGGACACCAGAAGCAAACAGTTTTAAAGAAAGAAGGCGCTATTTGAAAAAAAGTTCATAGAAAAGGAGAACTTAAAAAATATATAAGAAAGAATGGGAATTATGACTTCAGATAATTCAACAAAATGGGTACTCAGCATAAACGTACAGGGGCACTGTCAACCTTTAATCTCAGCAGAAAATCAAGCTCAAAACAAACATTCTTCCATGCTGCGTCTGAAGAGGTAACACAAGGACTCAGGCAATAGATTTCCTGAGAGTAGATGAAGCCCTTTCTTGCATACAACCCCCTCCATCTCATGGGATCTATGTTGGAGCACTAGCTTCAGCTGATATGAGAAACACCACAGATTTGTATATGTATCACCACTAAGAAGTCAGCATCAATGAATTAATGATTTGCATCTATAGCAATCAGACAGATCAATATGATAATCAATATAATTGCATAATAATAAGGTGCTATAAGAGAAGGAAAAAAGACTGCTTACCCATACAGGAAGATCCCAGGTTTGCAGGCAAATAGCTCCACCAAGGAGGGATCTCCAGAAAGAGATCCTTCCCCAGTGGCAGTCAGCCCTTAAATGAGGTCTAAGAGAGGTGCAGCCAGGCTCCACCCCTTCCGGTCACACAGCTGAATTGCCTTCACCTGTGCTCCCAGGGCTGACCGGGTCCTTTCCCCAGGAGCTCAACCAGTGATTCAGGCCATGACTCAAGAGTTCCCATATGGCATCCAAAGAGTGAGGGTTCTATCTTGAAATAAAGGCTATGTTCTAACTTATTATACCATACCCCCACTGAATGGCTCCTTGAAAAGATGTCAGACTGGAGAATGATCTACTTGAAATTTTGGCCTGAAAAGCAGCAAAAATGAGCATAAGCTGGGACATCCACTGCTCCCCACAGCAGAAAGAATAAAAGCAGTGCAGGAACAGCATTCTGAACCGTAAGAACTAGTAGTCAAAAGCGATCTCTTGTTTGCCTGAGACATCACTTTAAGGTACAAAATCAGCAGATGATGATGCTCAGTTCAGCCATTAAACAGCTGCTGCAGCTACTCGAATTTGTAACATTCGTAGCTTATGGAATTTGCCATAGCTGATAGCATTCAGAGCAGAAACTTCAACTAGAACTTATTTAAGCCTGTTCTTGTGCATATTACGTCAGCTTTGTAGATTGGATTGAATGTGAAATTGGAGGCACTCAAGGCCAGGCTGGACAGGCCCCGGGCAGCCCGACGCGGAGGGTGGGCAGCCCCGCCCACAGCAGGGGTGGAACCGGGTTGGGCTTTCAGGTCCCTTCCAATCGCAACCAACCCGTGATTTTAAGAGGAGGGCTTCTGCACCTGAGAACCCAAATACTGCAAAGAGCTGAGGTGGAGGTGCAGTAAAGCCTTGCCGTGCCGGTGCCCGCACCTGCAGCACTGTGGTTCCGGGGTCCACCAGCACGGGCTGGCCGTCCACAAACACCTCTATCTGGTTGCTGGCTGCCGTGGCAGTCGTGCGGCCTGAAAGACAGGGAAAAGTTTTCGTAGCAAACCCTTCCCCGGCTGCTGGATGCGAACGGGCAGACCTCGCACCCCTCCCCTCACAGTCACACAGCACCGATGCGACTCCGGTTCCGCACACCTCCCAAAGCCAGCACCCGTCCGCAGAGGGACGCGGGCCGGCACCACTTACCGCGTACTGCGGAGGTCGGCGCGGCCGCAGAAAGGGCCCTGCGGAGGGCAGGCAAGCGCAGCATGGTGCTCTGCGAGGAGAGAAACGCCGCGGATGTACCGGTCGGAACGCCTTCCGTCAGGTTTCAAACAGGCAGAATAACGCGCGCGGCCCGGGGGTCACCTTGCAGGCGGCTTCCGCCGGCAGCCCCCGGCCCGCCTCACAGCACTTCGAGCGGCGGCGGGAGGAAGGCGCCGGGCCCACAGCTGTAGCCCAGAGCCGCACCTCGAGGAGGAGCCGCTCCCGTTACCGGCGGGCACGGGACGGCTGGCGGAGACAGCTCGGCCTTACCCGTCCGGTTCAGCCCCTATGGCGACCGCCTCGGCCCTTTCCGCCGCTCCTTCGGCAATCTCCGGGAACGAGCGCGCGCGCTCGGCAATTTTCGGAACGGGGCTCTTCGGGTTGCTCCGCTAGGCTGCGCCCGTCGGCAATTTCCGCCTTCCCGCGGAGCCCTCTCGGCCACCGTCAAACGTGCCGCTTCGGCAAGTTCCGCCTGTGCTGCTGCCGCGTTCGTCGTCCAACTCCCGCAACTTCCGCTGGCGCAGCGAAGCGGGGGGAGGGCGGGACAGGACCGGGATCAGTATAACACCAGTCCAACGCTGACAGGGCTCCCGAGCTCCACACGTACCGCTACGCATCTCACTCTAATCCATCTCCTCTCCTATAACGCCCAGTTTCCAGCACGCCCTGCGCTGGAGCGGCGCCCAGCCTGCCGGGAACTATTTCGGCACTTCCTGGCGGAAGGATACGTGTGAGTGCGATGACGCGGAGGGCTTACCCGCTATATAAGGGGAGCGCGGGGGTTGCTGGGCCTCTTTGCGCGGCGGCGGGGTTTCGGTGTGGGCTGGCGTTGTGTGGCGCTGCCGCCATGGGCTTTGGGGACCTGAAGTCCGCCGCCGGCCTGCGGGTTCTCAACGACTTCCTGGCCGACAAGAGCTACATTGAGGGGTGAGGGGTGGCGGGAGGGAGGCGAGCTGGCTTGGGCCGAGCCGTCCCGTGGCGAGGCCTGACGGGGCAGCAGCGGGGTGGCCCTGGGACACGCGTGTGCGTAAACCTCATGTCGGGTGGGCGGGCGCCGAGCCCCTGACCGCCTGTGGGCTCCCGCTGTGTCGAGCCGCCGCGCTCCGCGCGCATACCGCCGTGCTAACAGCCGGGCAGGTGCCGGGCCGCTGCTGGGGCATGGGCCGCCCTTTGCTCGGCAGCGGTCCCCTTGCATCCTGTAAGGGGGCTGACCTCGGCTTGTTTCTGCAGGTACGTGCCCTCCCAGGCCGACATAGCGGTCTTTGAAGCTGTCGGTGCCCCGCCTCCTGCGGAGTTGTTCCATGCTCTTCGATGGTACAATCACATTAAGTCGTACGAAAAGCAGAAGGCGAGGTATGCTTGAACCACAAAATGAACACACATGTTAATTGTTGTGCAAACTGTTGTGTTTGTTTCTGAGCTTAGAGAAGAAGGGGCTTTTCCCTCGTGCTGTATGGCTTCTTGGAACAGAAATGAGTCCAGAAGCAGAGCAGACTTGTCAGTATGTTACAGGGGCTGCTCAGAGTTGAGGAAGCTGAATCTGTCTTTGTGCAGATTCTATAGGGCTCCTGTAGAAGCTTACAAGGAAGCTTGGGTCTTGTTGCTGCCTCCTACTTGAGTGACTGTGCTGAAAGCTGGAAATTATTTAGTGGTGACCTGCTCCATAAGGGCAGTATTAGACTTAGGAACTATGAGAGAAGCCTGAAGACAATAAGGAAGGTGATGTGTTCAGATTTTTAATCCCAGAAGGTGAGGCTAAATTGAAGACTGACAATGCAGAAACACATGTAAAGAAGGGGGACTATAAAAGCAAATGTTCTCTCTTCTCTTTTTTTAGTGATTTTAGTGTTCATGAAAGGTGCTGTATTGACATCCATGGTGACTGCAGGCCTCTCTGGAAAGGTACAGCATAGGTAGTGTCAGTACTGCAGTACTGCTGCCTCTTTATGCCTCAGTCCTGTTCTGGAGGGGGCTCTTGTGAAGTTAGGTGGCTGAGCCACCACTGTGTTTTTGAAGCTGTCAAACCCAAGCAGGACTGAGATGATAAAGTTTCCTCAAAGTCCACTCTGGAAACTTAAGCTAATTACTGGAAATTAAATCTAATTTTACAGTGTTTATAATAGCAGTTCATAGTAACAGTAGGAAATTAATGGGGTTTTTGTCCCTTGTGAACCATCAATATGTTTTCTGTTAATTTAAACAAATGAAAATATTTTTAGGGTGACAAATTGATAACTCCTCCTACACAAAATACATTGCAGATTCCATTATGCAAGCTTTTACTATCCATATAGTCACACAGGGCAGCAGAATAACACAGGATCCATCAGTGATTAGATAGGCAATCTTTGTAGGATTTGCTGTAGTTTCAGCTAAGGTGTTTTTAGAAGCGTTGTTTTGGGGAAGGTTTTCAGGTAGCAAAATTAACCCTTTTTTCCTTCTTATCACAATTTTTTTTGTTATGAATGTACTTAGGAATGACAATTAAGTAGTATATCTACAAATATTTAAGTAGGTTCTTAATATCTGTTTTCCCTTAGCTTGCCAGGAATAAAGAAGGCTTTGGGGAAATACGGTCCTGCTGATGTTGAGGACACAACAGGTGCAGCTACAGATAGCAAAGATGATGATGACATTGATCTTTTTGGATCTGATGATGAAGAGGTATTGATGACTTTTAGTTTTATACATATATATTTAAGAACCACCTGGATAGGCAAGTGTTTACCTTACTAGTTTAGATTACTTTAATTTGTGATCTTAATAACAGATACTGTTCAGGATCTCCAAACTCCGATGTCTTTGTAACGTAAGAACTCTCCATTAGAAAGAAATATGACAGGTTGAAATGTCTGCTTTGACTGGTTACATGATGAATAAAACAAAAATCACCATCTTTCGGCTGACAGCTGTGATGATTTGTTTTTTCCTGAGTAGATGCCAGTCAATCTAATAATGCTTTAAAGATCTGGGGGGTTGGTGCTTTTTTGTGACTTCGTATTTCTCTTTCAGGAAAGTGAAGAAGCAAAGAAACTGAGGGAAGAACGCCTGGCTCAGTATGAATCAAAGAAGTCCAAAAGTATGCCTTTGAATAACTTTGACCTTTTTATGCGTTTGAACAGGATGATTAGAAATAGTGTTTGTAATAGATAAACTTCACTGGAATGAAGCGGAAGTAGTTTGCTTCACCTGAATTGTCTGTGAGCTTAGCCTTTCTTATAGCAAGTCACTGAACCTTAGTGTACCTTTTGTCCTGTCTATTATACTTCTGTTTGTCTTACCAAAGGAGCAAGCTTTTTCTCTACAAGAAGAGAACCCTAGGGTTTTCTTTGAATGAAACAGATGCAAAGTAGTATAAAATGCATCTGCGTAAGAACTCCAGCAGACTAACCTAAGGATGCCAATCAGTAGTTGGTGAGTTATAAGAGGAAAGGCTGTTGTATGCAAGTCCCTCCACAGTTACTGGTCTGAAACTGTTCAGGACTGTAGCAGTTGCAGTATTCCCTCTGTGGAAGATAAACTGTTACGTAGTATGAAGCTCCTTCTCAGATCCTCTAAGAAGGACTTTCTATGTAACAAACAATGTTAGCTTATGTTATCTTTTCAGAGTATTTTTTCAGAAACATGCATCTACATCTTACACATCAGGATATATATTTTCAGAACCCTTAAAAATGCATGTTGGTGCAAGAGGACTAAGCTATGAGGGTTTTTTATTAAGCTGAGAGAGTTAGTCTTGTGAAGTTAGTTTTGCAAGTATATTCTTGAGTTTCTGAAAGTTTCCTAGCTGTTGATGGTGATTTCCTCCTTTTTTTCCTTAGAACCAGCTGTTGTTGCCAAATCATCGATCTTGCTTGATGTGAAACCTTGGGATGATGAGACAGACATGGCCAAATTAGAGGAGTGTGTTCGAAGCATTCAAGCAGATGGCTTAGTCTGGGGGTCTTGTAAGTAAAATTCGAAGTGGGGAAAATGGTGATCGTGTGATCTGTATGAATAGGTAGCCTTAGGGTTACTGTTTGTCTGTGATAATGTGGGTAGCTAAAATAGTGAATTAACTGCCATATTACATGGAGTATGTGTAGCATGAGCTCTGTGTGTGTGGTGCTTGGTGAACTAGCACCCACTAAATGGCGAACTGCTGTTGTTCTTTGCATAATCTCACAAGAGTGATAATTTAAAAGGGGTTAGTCAGGAAGCCACTAGGGCTGCAGCAAGGCTAAGATTCAAATAAGCACACCTTTAGACTGACTTGTTGATTAATGCTATGAGCCACTTACATCTTTGATTTGAATATTTTCAAGAAAGGAGTGTATAATGCTTTTCATTTTGTTTTGCAGCCAAGCTAGTACCAGTTGGTTATGGTATCAAAAAGCTTCAGATTCAGTGTGTTGTTGAAGATGATAAAGTTGGAACAGACATGTTGGAAGAAAGAATAACAGCTTTTGAAGATTACGTACAATCAATGGATGTAGCTGCTTTCAACAAGATTTAAGTCTTGGTATATCTAGAATAAATATAATTGCAAAAATTGGGCCATGTCTGTCATTAATTCAAAGTCATAGCGCAATCCAGTTTGTTAATGTAAAATTTGATTGATGGGTAAAGTAGAAGCTAATAAATTGGCTTTTAGGATTGTTCCAGCACCACTTAGTGCCAGAGCAAAGAGAGAGCTGACAGTTGCCGAATGTCTAGGCTTAGCATTTACATGGCTTTAAATATCTGAAATGCCCTTTCCTCTATTTTAGGCAGAGTTGCTTCTTTGGGTAGTTGTAATTAATCTGGAAGGAGAGATGGCTTTCAGGGAGAAGCACAGGGCTGTAGCACTTTTTTTTTTTTTAAGAGAAATATAAGTTTTGTATAGAAAGGGTGGTGAGTAACCAAATAGTTCTATGGTGGCTTTATTCTTTTGAAAGCTACAGTTTGACTGTCACTAAGGGAATGAAGACAAAGATAAGGAAGTGTAAAGCAATGAGGACTGCAGTGCATTGGAGATTATGTGGTGAGATGTACTTTTTAATTTGACTTGAGACTGACAGGGTAACTTCTCACCATCTCCTGTTGTGTCAACCTGAGATTTTTTTCGCCTGATGTGTTTAAAAATAAAAAATAGAATTAACCTCAAATTTTGCTGTTTTGGGGGGGCTTCTCAATTAGTACTGCTTTAAGATCAAGGCCTTGGTGTGCCTTAAACTGTACACCAGTATTGGTTTTTAACATTGAGTCAGCAGGATTGTGATCCTTGAGGTGCAATTAAGGCACAGATCGCTAGGGGGCAGTGTGTCCGTTCAAGGAGACCGAGGCATTGGCTGTCTAACGGCGCCATGTTCTTGTGCGAGAATTAGTGGGGTGCAGTGGCAACATGCTACAGTTAATGCAGGTGGATGATATCTTGTAACTTTGTTAAAATACAGCTCACTACAGTGTCACTGTGCCTCTGAAAAATCCGTATCTTAGACTGAATGAGACATTCCTGTTTCAAATGTAACCTGTAACAACAAGGTGAGTAGTTAAGTTTGCGATCTTAAATATAGTCATGTAGGAACATGGGAGGACGCTAGCTTTTTAAAAAGGGCTGCCAGTTGGCACTCTTATTTTTAAAGTAACAAAGTTTTAACAAAAGTGTCAGAAACACTTTGGCACAATCTTCAAAAGTACAACCATTATGAAGCTGGGAAGAATAGAACCCGCTGCAATTAAGTTTTGTTGGGGTTTTTTTTCTCTGCAGTATCTCAGCAAAATCAGAGTGGGTTTTTTTTTTCCCATTGTAGAGCTTTGAATGAGCATTCTTCTGTCCAAGCAGTGTAGGAGAGTAATTGTTTTTTTTCGGTTATTCTTTGGAAATGGAAACCACGAATGCTGTCTGTTTTGATTAGGTATCTTCATTACTCTTGCAGAAATGAGTTGGAGGCAATTATAGCTGATCTTGGTATGAAGGAGGTAGCAATCACCTTGCAAAGTTGTTAGTCCATTTTTTTTTTTTTTTTTTCCACAGACCAGGACTGATGTTGGCCAGATTCTACATTATCTGGGGGAGGCTTTTGGTTAAGGTGGTGGTTAAGTGTAGGCAATATGTTTTTTTTAATTCAGAGAGCTAGTCCAAGCAAAGCATTGTAAAACATTTTCTGATGACGTACACAAGACAAAGCAAATGTAAAACTCTCTTGTTTGAAAATCAAGCTCTTTACTGCATATATTTGTCCTCATATACCTAATGTGCATGAAGAAAACTGAATAAACTTTAATTCCTGTGACATAAAAGGTCAGGGTTTTCTTTCATCTTCCAGAAATGTCAGGGAGGTGCTGTTCTGTGAACAGTCACTGCGTATTTGCTGCTGAGAAAAGCAAATGAACGCGTTCTTCAGGGCCAACAGAACTTTATTACTCCACTTGGAGTACAGTCAGGAAAGGAGCACTAAAACACATCATTCTTAGAAAGATGTCAAGGAATATGTGACGAAAAACAGCAGTTGATTTAGGCACATTAAGCTGTGTAGTGCCAAAATATTCCGGGTGAGTCACTCTGTACCAGGCAGTGAATGACTCAAAGGAAAGAATGCTGCTTACCAACTTTCCAGCCCAAAGTTAAATACACTGAAACTCCGTAGGTTCTGTGTCGCTCAAACTCTGAGACCAGAGCCCAAAGAAACAGCTACAGACCACAATCAGACAGCTGCTATTTATGCAGCTATCAGTACTGGATGTGCTTATGCATGCATACGGATGCATAGTTTTACATATAAGATCTCATTTACAGTATAAATGCAACTTATGTGTTAGCATGTAGATTATCTGAAAGCCAGTTTTACTCTAGATATGTAGGCCAGTAACAATAAAAAGCTATTTCAAATTCACCTAAAGCTTTTATTCTTAGCAGAGTTTTATCTCACATATGACTTCTTAGTTAAGTGGTACTGCCTCAGAAATTGGTCTGCTCCGCTTAGCGTGTATATTTGCATTGGTGTAGGTGTGATTCTACAGCAGGCAACAAGCTGGAGCAGAAAATAGGACAACTGGGTCTACTACTGCTTTCTAATGCGAGTGAACTTTGTATCTTGGATGTGCGGATCTTGACTGCAGCTTAGTAGAGAAGTCTGAATTTGGCTACATGCTTGTGAAAGAATATTGTTGAATTCACTTTACTCCTTTTTAGACGTTAAGACAAAATGTTTTACTGCATCTTAACCTTTGTTTGCAAGACCAGCAGAAAACAGCTAGTGATTGTGAAGTCGCTAAAACCTGGAAGTTTAAACACAGAAAAAGAACATGTGACAAGGGCCTTACGTCTCAGATTCAGCAGGAGACATTTCCACTAATTCTTTGCGTATTTCAAATGAGCCAAAATACTTTCTGAAACACCAATCAAATGGCATTAAAAGCACAAAAGTAAGTGACAAGAAACCACAGCCCCCTGGCTCAGCTCAGTATAAGGTAAAACAATGGGAGAAAACATTTTATTTCCACACTTCTTTAGAAGGAAAAGGCCGCAATTTGGTACTCTCTGTAGAGTTACTTCTCTGATTGCAGAGTGAAGCCAGTGACAGCTTCTTTTGGCTGGGACATAGCAAGGTGACTCCTACTTTCAACAATAGCGAAATACTTGTGAAGCTCACAAACCGCTGATGTCTGACCATGCTCTCTCATGAGGATGCCTAGATCAAAAGTGTTATCAGTGGTGATCAGAGGAATGTTATGTGCTCTTGAGATCAGTGAAGTATTGTCAACAATGGGATTACAACAATATTCCTGGTAGAAAACCCAGACAACTTTCTATTCAGGCTGTCCACGCTGCAACCACACCACACCCAAATGATGTATCCTTTAAAAACATTTAAAGGAAAGTAGCAAGCACAGTAAAGCCAGCTGTTAATACAAAACTGTATACGCAGAGATGCACATCTCATTGGCAGATGTGAAGTCAACAACACCTCCGAATCTGTCAGCTATTTTATAGATGGATGGTGATGAACAGTCACTGAGCAGTTTCACAATGGTGCACAGGCGCATGAGTGTTGTCTGAGCTCCACAGCTGCTCGCTGACGGTTCCTGAGCGGCTCACCTCCCACAGTGCCAATTTTAGCACCTCAGAGACTGTTGTCTTGACCTGAGCCTGAAACTTCTTGCTAATGAGAACATAGAGGATTGGATTGAGACAACTGTTGATGAAAGCAAGGCCCGTGGAGAGGGGAATGCCGTCTTGCAATAAGTCGTGCAAATTTTCATCATGGTGAGCAGAGAGCTCCACAATGCTGAATATGTGATACGGTGTCCAGCAAAGAAAAAAAGCTACAACTACAGCAATGATGGTCCAGAAGAGCCTGCTAGAAGTCAACACCGTTCTCCTCTTTACTTTAACAATCAGCAATGAGTAGCAAATAACCATGGTCAATAGAGGAAATAGGTAACCAAATGCAAGCCTCACCCAAATCAGAATATGATGTCTCAGCAAAATGAGTTCTCTGTCATGTACATGGAAGTTGTTGTAGCAAATGGTGACATTGTTGAGAGCAGTAGCTGTGTCTCTAAAGTATAAGGCAGGACCACCAATAATTGCAGCTGACATCCAAATGACCACACTAAGAATGAGGGTGTTCTTTATAGTCCGGTACTTGTAGGAAAAAACTGGGTGCACGAGGCGGATGTAGCGGTCAAGGCTGATGAATGTCAGGAAGAAAACACTGGCAAACATATTCAGTAGTGCAATGAATGAGTTCATTTTACAGAGCCACTTCCCAAAAGGCCAGTGGAAGCCCATTGCCACATATGTGATATAAAGGGGCAGAAAGAGAACAAAAATGAAATCTGCAATGGCCAGATTGAGGAACCAGAGGGTAGAGACAGATTTATCCCACTTGAAGCCCATAAACCAGATGACAATGGCATTACCTGGGACCCCGAGAAGAAAAGCCACACTGTAAAATGAAAGGGAAATCATATGGGCAATGCTGAGGGTGGACTGGGGTGATTCTTCTTCCTCAGGCAGGTCATAGAAATAAGAGTAGTTCTCAAAATCTTCAAATGTCATGTTGCACAGCTGCTTTCTAGGGAAGAAAAGAGATGGAACAATCAAAGGGGAACTGTTTTATTGTGTTGTACATAGTAACCTGCAACTTCTTTGAGTTTAGTTTCATATTATCTATCACTTCCTATCTGTCAACCTCTATTACAAAGCTTGTGGAGTATTTTGGCTGTAGATATTTCAAGAAAAACTCCAGACAAGCAGTCTATGAACTGTTTTCCTAGCCTTTATTTCTTAAGAGAGCACTGACCACAGCATCACTAGTAGATGATGTTGCAAAGTTCTACTGAAGCGCGATTTGTATTCTTGGGTTTGGTATTTTACCACGGTAGTGGAAATGCTAAGTCACGGCCTGAAACAGTGATTGGGCACCTGGCAGGAAAGCAGGGCCGAAACAGTTGAGCTCAGGTGCATGCAATGAGATTCCCAGACCTCATTTAAGGGTTGGCAGTGGAGGCAAGGGTACCTTGTTGGAGATCTCTGCCTATGTGACGCCTTCTGAAGGTAAGCAACTTCTTTCCTTTATTTCTGTGCCCACGGCTGTTACGTTTGAGAAAACTCTCACTTGCTGCAGCCTAGGACCTTGTTGCTCTGCTGTCATTGCTGTACTTTCTATTGCATTACAACTGCTCTGATTGTATTTGGAATAAGTTTTATGGACCGTGTCTGTGTCAAAAATCAGAGTAGCACTGGCCATCTACAATGGCAAGAAATTGCCAGGAAGCCTTCTTTTTTAGGAAAAAAAAAAGAAATTATGTGCATCCTCACACGTTTCAAGTTATAGCTAACAAAATACAGGCAGTGATTTTTGCCAGCAAATGAAAGTTCATGGCTTTATTCCTGTCTATTGCGCATTCATCCTTGTATCAAGGAATACTGATTCGCAGAACCACTCAGTGTTAGATTCCCTGGGATACAGCCCAGACAAAATGCAGCAAAGGATGTAGAGAAGGAAATATAAGGAAAATATTTCAGTGGCAATGCATACAACTGGCATATTCTTCTGTTAGTGACCCGAGAAACAGGTAATAGAGGGAAGAAAACAAATTTTTCAGGAGAGTGATACACACTCTAAGTGCTTCAGCTGGAAATGCATTATGTTTGGTTTGTGGTTTTGTTTACTTGTTTGTTTAGCTTGTCCTTTTTTTAAAAAAAAAAAAGTCTCCATTTTCTTCTGTTACAAAAGCTTATGGAACTTGCAAATACAATGTAATTTTTCAAATAGGAATTTTCCTCTAAAGCTGAAGAGGAAGTGTGTAGGAGGAAAATATAAACCAATAGAAAGATCCAGAAAAAAGAAGAAATGCACAGGGAAACATTAAATGACAGTTGAGCAGGAAAAAGCACTTAGAGGTCCTGTATTCATTCCAAAGTACGGAGAAAGAATAGCATGGTCTGACAAAAGTATCTTCCATACTCAAAAGAAATATTCTGCTAATTTCTGTTGTCCTTCAAAGCAATGTTTTTTGGCTGCACTGAGAGCAGGATGTGACCAGCCCATTGGCTGTACCACAGATGAGCTTAATGGTACATTTCTGAGTGCTGGTTCTGTTCAGAAACTGAGATTCAGTCTGCACTTTTGGAACCCAGCTATGCATTCCTGCAATTCCGTTATTTTGGTATGCTAAAAGACAACAGAAGCAGGATGTCAGGAGAAAACTGTCTGCAGAAGTGTATCTGCAAGCCTGTATTTTTATTTATATATAACTTCCTTGCATAAGTGAAGCTATGTTTGCGCACACATTGGCAGGATTTGAATTCTCATTTATAGATGGATGGGACAAGGTTAGAACAACAAAGCTGTGTAACTTCATATCTCTTGTTTTTAAAAAAAAAAAGAAAAGTAATAAGTCACCAGAGTCTCATCTATCAAGAGGCTACGATAACATTTGCCCCTTGCAATTTGCATCAAGCTAAAGGAATGTTATTTGCTTTGCTGCCCTGATAAAATGATGTGTATTGGGCTGTATTCGTGTAATTACATGCCCCGTGGGGGTAGACTCTGCATCAAATACTGGTACCACCCATCTGAGTAATTTTTTCAAATAGCATAACATCTGCTGAGGAATGGTATAAACAAGAAGCAGTACCACTAACATCTGGAACAACCCTACAGTTGGACAGGTTCAGAGAATACTGAAGTTAACTGGACTTTAAGCGTCTTTGCCTGTATACAGAGTTTTACCTTCAAGTTGAATTTATGCAATTAAATAAATCAGTGCAATTTTTCCAGTATCCTGATGATTAACATCCTGTATCTTTGTCATTAATCAGATTTGTGTCTAAGTTTCTCAATAGCTAGCACAATACAACAGCAGGATTCAAACGTTTTCTCCCCTGAAGTTTAACCCCCAAACTACCTTTCCCAACTGGGCTAAAAACAATGACAACAGATGTTTGCCTACTGCCCAACAATGTTCATTTAATATTTAGGATTTCATGGATGATGTACAGCAGAAAGAAAACAGCTAAATATTGAGTACTTACAAGCTTCCACTCAAAGAGCACACATCTAAAAGGCAATGTACTTTGAGGAAATATTTTTCCTTGGCTATCTTTTTTCTTATCTCTAACTCCCAGTCTTCCAGTAAAGTAACTCTTCAGCAGTGGGGTAAAAAGGTGGGAGGAACATTGTTTACCATTGCTCTCAGGGCACAGATGATGAAATTAGGATATATGGCTAAGACTTAGCAAGACTGCCAATTCAATTTGCAAAGCCTAGAAGCTGCTGCATTTAACTTCCATGTATACAAAGCGCTTCTGTAACAAGATTCACGGTGTTAGGTGCTGCTGTGCAAAAGAGAAGCAGTAGGTGATTTTCATTGGAGCTATGCTGTTTTAAAGCAGAAAGGATGCAGACATACATATTTTTTTCTCCTGGGACAACCATTAACCAACATTCACAATGGATCTTTCTTTGTGTTTGGGACTGTGTAACACATGAGTTCATTTATTAATATACTTTAAGAAGCAGAACTATCTTGAACTCCAAGTTCAAACCTTGAAAGTGAAGAAATTAAATTCTATTCCTTATTTTGTTTCTGATTTCTTGCACAATCTTTGCCAAATGGCCTAATTTCCAGACTGAGAAGGCTTTCATGAACCTGTCTGTAAAAAGAAGTCCAGTAGGAAGAAGACTTTTTGCAGATTCCATTTGGCTTCCAGGCTGCTGTTAGAAAGGGAGAGGGAGATGATGCAGTTCAGTGTCTCAGACCCTACTCTTCCAGGGCTGCAAAAAAGGGCCGCAGGGAGGAAAATGTTTTAATAAACAGGAAAATGTGGTCAGAGACCTGGCAATAGGACCTGGGGGCAGCTACAGGTTACAGAACAGTGTCGTATTGCATTTGGATGAATATAACCAAGTTTAGACTTATCCTGTCTTCTTTTTAAATAGTACACAGTCTGCGTAAAGTGTATGCCGAGCGGTTGTCCTTTTACTGGTGTCTGTTCCTGTTTGCTGAGGTCACAAGCAGCTCTGAAAACTGAGTTTCCTTGATTCAGTTGCTTAATTATGAATATAGTTGTTAAACTTTAAACAAATAAGCTTCAGAATGTTTGACTAGAAGGCTTCATTTCCTGTCCCCTTCTGTAAAACTGAAATCAGTTATGAAATGAATTCATAGGAGTATCACAGGATGACTCTCAGTGTTAATGCATTTCAGATCCTAGGACAGAATGTTCAAAGAAACAAGGATTGTTAATAAACATATCTAAAACATAAAGCCTAAGAGCTGCTGGGAAGAAATCTTACTATGTGTCACATGAAATGCCTTTCTCTGCATTTCAGGGAGGAAATGCAAAATAAGATCTGAATTGACAGATTCACTTTTTTTTTTTTTTTTAATTATTACAAGTACCTGAATTTTGTATTCTCTGCCACCTTGATAATATTCTAGGAAGGTGAGCCATAGTGACAACTCAGGCAAATGACTGAACCTGCTCACAACAGAACAACTTTTGTCGCAGAAAGAAGGGCCTTGCAGTTATTACATGGGACAAGGTCTATGGACTCTATTCCTGGCTGTGCCACATGCATCCTCTTTGACCAGGGGAAGTCATTTGACCTCACCGTGCCTCAGCCCTGAGGTCAGTGGAGTGGCTTTAGAATGAAATTAGGCTGGGTTTTCAGTCTAAAATAGAAGACAAACAAAACAGTCACTATTTCCTTCCACCTTGCTCAATAGTAAGGTCTTCCTAGGGGTTCAAAGTTCTCTGGGCAACCATGCAAGTTAGGGTCCAATTTAATTGCACTGGTAATTTATACCACGGGCTTGGGCTGCAGCCCATGCAGCTTCTCCCTCACCTAGAATTTTAGAAATTTACAGATATGTCCAAGGGAAAAGCTTATTTGTTGACTGTGTTGGTTAGGAGTTAACAAATATTTGAGTGCCCACTTCTAAATCTGTTTGTTCAGTGTGATAAACGGTGCTGAGAGACTTTGGGCTGCTAAACTGATTTCAGAGGTCTCAATGGCTGGCCCTAACTTAATAGGAAAATTATAGTATGTGGAGTTTGTTGTCTGAATAGTTAGTTTCATGGAGGGCATGTAACACAAAACCCCTCCTTTTAATGTTTTTGTTAATAATTCTGAGCATATCATATTCTGCATGTATGATCTATGGCTACAGGAAACCCTGTTTGATTGACTCATTTCAACATTTGTCATTTGCAAGAATTAAATGCTGGAGAACAGCTAGCTTTTCTAAAGGCCACCCGAAGTCTGCTTGTCATGATGTGTCTCAGCAATTTGCTGGGATACAGAATTTACTTGAGAGGGGGGAAAAAAAATCTTTAAAATATCTTCAAGCTTTTGAGGTACCAAACTTTTAATTTATGTAGCTTCAAATACATAAACATGAAATTCACCTAGTAGGTTATCTGTGAAGTTCAAAACACAGATGTCTGAGCAAGTTTGTTAGAAGAATATATATATATATATAAGAATATATATATATATATATATATATAAAAAAAATATATATAATATATATATAATTATATATTATATATATTATATATAATTATATATCATATATATAATATATATTATATATATTATTATATATAATATATATTATATATTATATATATAAATATATATAATATATATAATTATATATTATATATATTATTATATATATAATATATAATATATAATATATAATATTATATATATATTATTATATATAATATAATATATAATATATATATATATATATTATATTATATTATATATTATATATTATATATATAAATATATATAATATATATAATTATATATTATATATATTATTATATATATAATATATAATATATAATATATAATATTATATATATTATATATTATATATATTATATATATTATGTATGTATTTATATATATATATTCTTATATATATATATATATATATTCTTCTAACAAACATATATAGTGTATATATATATAGTTCTGGAAGGTATTTTACAAAGGCATAAGTAAGGATCCTAAAGTTAACTGATAATACTGGTGAGATTACAAACTGTCAGCCAACTATGTATGTAAGATTACCACTTGCCTCCTTGTGGAAACATTCTTATAGCAAGAAGTGTCTGGTATACCCATGTTACAAGACAATTATAGCTATGGTATAATTTAAGCTTAAATCTGACCCTGCAGACAAAGCTTCTAGGAAACTGGCTGTTTTATCTGGTACACAGAAAAGCAGAATCAAAGCTTGTGTGTATGTTTTCTCCTCCACAGAAATGCACAATTGTTTTCTAATGGTCAGTAGACATACAGTAACGAAGTGACTTTGTATGCTGTTGTGAATTCAACAACTCGAATCGATCATGATGGTATGACATGTATTGCATTTTGAAAATGTTTCTTGTACAGATATAGGTTTGCTCTAGCAGATAAGATGGGAGTGTAAATCATCATTCTCCATTATGTCTCTCACTGAAACAGTGTTAGAAATGCATATGCAAGGTCCTAGCTAGACATTGTCTAAAACTTATGCCAAAAGCAACTGTCTTTAAGCAAGGCCAAACATGATACTGTTAGTCATAATATACCACCTCATCTGCGGTATTGAAGTCATCTGACCAGATAATAGTCTCATAACATTTTGTACAGATGAAGTGAGTCTTGCAGTGAGATTAACTCATAGAACAGATACAGTTAATACTGGTAAAACAATGATTTCAGACACGGACTTCTGCTGCCACAGGAATGTTAAACAACAAATGGAAAACCCAACTTTATATCTAAAAAGTGCTTCTGTAATAGGAAAAATACCTACAGTAACTCTGGTTTGAATATAACAAATCACTCAGACAACTGCTGCAATTGAGCAGCTTATTTCCATAAACAGGTAACCCAAAAGTCTCTAGAGCCAGCAAATGCATTTAGTAAAAACTGATATATTTTCACGCAGATCCCATGCACTAAGATTTCCGTCTCTAAAGAAAACACAGTAACTTGTATGTCCTTGGGATATGCACTGGGAGGAGACTATCTCGTAACTGTGCAGTCAGCTTTTGCTCTCATTCCCCTCTGTTAATATAGCTAAAAGTACAAATAAATCTTTTGGTATTCTTCTGAGTGTAAAGAGTGACTGTAATCTCGGCAAGACAGCCCTTATGAAGGCGGGAAGGTTCAACCTCTACTGCCTTACTACCAACATCACCTCTGAAGCTGTGGGCCAACATAATAAAACTGGAGGCATTAATTAAGGAGCAGCACTTGTAATAGAATCACTGTGTACTTCTAGTATTCATACAAATATTTATTTATTGCGTTGTTTTTGGTTTTTTTTACTTTAAGCTCAAGTCTAGGATAAACACCATCTGTATTCTTCAAAAACTGAAAAGGGGGGGGGAGGGGAAAAAAGCAACCAAAAACCCACACCATACTAGTAAAACCATTTCAGGAGGACAAGATATTTATATATTTCCCTGACCTGGTACAGGCAACGCTCCCTAGCAGTGATAAGAATAGATGACATCTGATTCAGATGTTGAACTAGAAGCTTGGAAATACTGGTTTTACAGGTTTCCTTTATTACCTTTGCAAATCACTTTTATGTCACGTGGAATTAGACTCACCAGACATGGAACAATACACTCCAGTAAGAGTTTAAGACACTGAGAAACATCTTAATATTCTTAAAAGCACAGTAGTTTTTAACAATTATGAAACATCTCACTTGAACAATATGAGACTGAGCACTTTGAAAGACGACCAGAAAGAAGAAATGGGAGTTTTGAAAATGGTATTACATTGATGCTTCAGGGGTTTTCTACTCACAGTTTTCTTGTCTCTCTCAACCAGAAGCTTCAAAAGAGATCAAAACATGCTGTGCCAGGCTCACACTTGCTGAAAGAGGTGAGTATTTTGTGTTGGGAAAGTATTCAAAGGCCCTAGCCTTTAGAGATCAAAGTCTTGCTGCATCTATGCACAGTAAGCATGTAATGAGAGAGAACTGCCTTGTTTACAATCTGACACAAGAGAAACAGGGAAGGAACAGAAATAACTTGCCTAAAGCTAAACAGTTGATTCAAAGGAAGAGATGAAGGTAGAATCCAGACCTTGCCAAAGCAATGAAGAGGCAAACAAATTTTGTGGATGAAGGGAAAAGGTGCTGGTTCTTCACACCTGTGTCTTATAATTCTTGAAATATTTCTTCTGAGAAATGTCAGAAAGGGACAGGAGGGAGTATTAGGGAAGGGAAGAATGAAAGAGACAAAGTTTGGAAGAAGACAAATGAACTTAACAGATATGGGAGTACATTGCTCTCTGTCTTCCTGGAAGTTCTTTCTGTGATCTAATCAAGAATTCTAGAAGTGAAATGAAAAATGCCATTCATTGCCTATTAGACTGTGCGTGTTTTCCTGCTTGCATGTGGTGACCTGATTTTTATTAAAAAATAATCAAAGAAAACTCAAGTCAAAAGAAGTAAACAGAAAACTAAACATTAGGCTAACCATGGAAAATGTAATTTGTTTGGCTTCCATTCTTATACAAGTATACCTGGGTACTAGATGGCCTATGGCTATAAATATGTTAAAACTGCATCTACAACTCTTAATGATTTTACGGTTAGAAAAACGTAAGAATAATGGTAGATACTGAATACTCTTTGGGAGCTAAAGTTCCTGGCAAAGTGTGGAGTCTTCTGGAGTGCTGGCCTTTGTAGATACCTCTAAACCAAACCTGGTTTATAGAAATGGGTTTGGTTATTTTGTCATTGGGCCCACCAATGAAAATAAATTACTTTAAAGAAATGTAATGCAGTAAAGCAGTGGGCAGGTGAAAAAGAGCTGCAACAAGCCAGCAAAAATTGCCTCTAGAAGAGAGCAGTCATAGCCTTATATGTGTGTTTTTGTTTTTTTTTTTTTTTAATCTCATGTTTTCAAGCCCACGGCATCTGGAACATGCTGAGAACGAGAGCATAGAAGCAAATGCTTTGAGGACAATTTTTCTTATTGTGTCAGGAACCTCAAGCACACTGTAAAAGTAGCAAAGAGTGTTGGAGAGATGATCCATGCTTGATGATATCTTCCTTTCTAAAACCAAATGTCTCTTGGGAACTGCCCACCCCAGCCTCAGCAGTTTCTTCTGGTAATGTGCCATGAGAAACTGTTCCTCCAACTCAGTTCTCTTCTGCAAAGCCAGCAACAACGCAGCTCTGCTCTCTTATGAAACTTCTAGCTTCAGACTGAGTGAACACAAATCAAACCATTATTAGAAATAATGAGTGAAAATTAGCCAGACAACCAGCAACTGCAGTGAGAGAGACATCAGAATTGTTGGTACATTCCACAAGACAAAGTGAATAGAAAAGCCAGTAACGAAAGCATTCAACAGACTACAATGTTCTGCAAAACTATCTATTTACTGTCTGGAATAGTGGAATTATTCACATACTCACACAAAAATATCTCAGAACAGATCACAGACTGAAAAATTTAAATGTGAAGTTATTCAGGAAGAAAATTTTATTCAGTTAGAAAGCAAATGTGTCTTAATTCTTAGTGAATCTATGCATTTTCTATAAAGGTACAAAAAGAGTTCTGGTATTTTGTTTGATTTTGAAAGATAGCATTTAAAAAGGCTAGAGGGGACAATGACATGACTATCACTAGGGATGAACAGGAGGTGGAATCCAGCCCTGCTTGTTATATGCTCATATAGGAAGCTGTAAATCTTGTTGTTTCCTAGAAAACACTATTCCATGCACTGAGTGACAGCCAGATTCACATCGCCCCACCTTACTTCATGATGGTAGGGGAAATGCACACACCTTCCAGCTCAGCCCATAGGGAACTCTTTATAATACTGCATGACTATAACTGTTCAGAATAATGATGTTCTTATCCTATTAATAATTACAGATTTGTCAATTGTTAACAATCAATTTGTTACCTGAAGTTGAAATGACATCCAGTTCCTCTTCTAGAATCTAGATCGGAACCAATGTACTTACTTTTCGTACTACTGGATTTTGTGATAGCTGTAGGAGATGTACTATCCCTAAGCCTTAAAGCAAACAAAACTAACACAGGGTATGGGGAGGCATTTCAACCGAGGTCAGCTGGCATTCTTTGGCTGACTAAAATACTTCTTGAATAGCATATAAAAACATTTTAAAGTTATTTAAAATTAAATTCACACCTATTTTCATATCCCTTCTTGCCTCATGGTTGGTTCAAAATAACCTTTGAAACAAATGAGTATCACATTCCTTATACTAAGAAACTTTTCTAACTTCTTGCTTGTGAGTGCAGTTTTGTTTGTAGATACATGTTATTCTGAAGGAAAGGAGAAAGATTTAAAACTTAATGGAAAGACTGACCTTTCTTCAGAAGAAAGCACGCTGTAAGTCAGGGATGTGTTCTCTGTAGCAGAAGGAAGAACGAAGTGATCTGTAGAGTTCAGAGTGACTTCAGTGTGATTCCAGCTGCTTCACTTGGCTACTGCCTTCCTCTTAATAAAGCTGTAGAATGATATAACACTGTGTTTGTTTTGAGCTGTGAGGAAGTTGTTTCCAACTTCCCTTGGTTTGCTAAACCCAGTTTTGAAATATTGCCCTTCTGTATAATCCCAGTATTTCACCAAAATAAATGTTAGACATGTGAATGAATCATTCTGGCCAGTGTCCAAGCAAGCAACAGATGTGGTGGCTGATGAATGGAAATGGACTTTACAGTTGCAGGCTGCTTTTTGTTATGTAGAGGATTTCAACAGTACTACTTTGTTTCTGACCACTCTGGTTTATAGAAAATAATGTTGAATGAGCAGAAAGATGCTTAAGAAGCTACACTGAAAGCATCATTTGTTAACTATATGGTGAGATAATTTCAGTTTATATTTATGATTATTAATCTCCTTTTGTATGCAAGAGAAAAGCGAACTTCTCAAAGCTTGAGTTGCTAGTCCTCTTACCCACCAGTCAGTGCAATTCTGTGGTCAGACATTTGAACTGGGCCTTAGGAGACTTGGCTTGAATCCCAGCTCTGTCAAGAGGCTACTGAGTGTTTGTGGTCAGGCCTCATGCTCTCCATATACCTTAGCCTCTCAGCCAGTAAAATGGGAATATAATTCTCCCAGTATTTTTGTACCATAGCTTCACCTGACTTTGATGGTACTGCATTCACCATATAATTTTAAATCAGCTGTGGGTCTGTCAGTCTACCCTTACAAAAACCAAATCTTCTAGTGGAAGGAATAATCTTAACAGCTGTGTTCATCTGTAACTAATGCAAGACACCTAAAATGTTCAACAATGATTGAATTCAGTCAATTGCAAATCTTCCAGGTATCAATTCTACTGATTCCAGTAAAAGTAATACAAATAAAAAATAAAAAGTGGGAATTAGTGAGAAGAAGCGATGCTGAAATTTCAGCCCCTGGTTAATAAGACTATCAATTTTAAGCACTACTGTTACAGCTCAGAAGTTATAGAATCTATCAGGAGTCAGAAACTCCTTCCAGCAAGACAACCTGCTTTGTCTTTCTTCCATGTCTGCCCTTCTTATTCTGCCAATACAATGTAAACTGCTGATAGCTTGTATGAGGAGAAAGCTACAAATGAAAGAAGGATGGAGATTGTTACAGCAGGACAGAGTCTGGGCCTGGAGAAAATTATGGTGGGACAAAATACCTGCAAATATGTGACGTAGAGACAGATAGCTGTGTTGCCTAAAGAGAGCAGAAATACTTCAGAAGACCTCGCGATTTGGCACCTCGCTTGTGTATTTCTTGCTGTTTAAATATTTCTTCTTTCTTCTAGGTAACTGATAGGTGAATCTTAGCTGATAAAAAGCTCTTTTAATAGCAGTTGTTCTGTAAATATTGGGATAGGATGAATACAGGCACCATTTAACCGCAGGTCTGTGGAGTATTTTTTTGTAATAGTACATGAATCTATCTCTGTAGGTACTTTATCAGATCCAGTTATTGTGAGGCAGTTAATTCATAGGCTTGTAAAGCACTATTTGAGTAAGACAAGAGAGAAAGTTACTGGGTAGAAACGCCCACATATGATCTGCACTAAAAGACGAACTTCAGCAAGCAAAGTAGAATTACATACATGCCAATTGCTCTTCACCTTCTTGGTGCAGGGAGTATTCTGATGAGTGCGATGGTTTCTATTTGAGATGGTGAACAGTTGTCTATCAGGCTGTTTCCTCCACCATAAACTTAACCTGACTGGGACCGCTCTAACATGAACTGAGTTGATAGTTCAACTCCTTCATCCTTCTGAAGCATGGGAGGATTAAAATTCACACAGCAATTTTCTTCACTCTGCCTGTCATAGTGGAAAACATGAAATCATAGCTGCAAAGGATCCAGAAGAAATTTTGTGGAGACAATTTTTTTTCATGGAAAAGGAGGGCTTTTTTTTTTTTTTCCTCCCTAGGAAGAGCAAGTCACAGCATTTCAAAGATGTTTTTCTCTGCCAGAATGCTCTACCTACTTTTTCTCCTTTTAAATTGAAAAGGACTTCTGCACTGGTGAACAATTACCAAATTTGCACAGTATGACCTGCACATGCAATGTATCCGTGAGCAAAAAAAAAAATAAATTAAAAATAGAGAACAGGATTTTAAAGACAAACTTCCATTTCATCTGGAAAGATTTTGTTTGTTTTCTGTTCAGATCTAAATGTATCACTTCACTCTTCTACAGTTTTGATCAACCACAAAGGGAATCTTACATCCCTGAGGAATGTAAGCTTGGTTCCTACAACTTCCTATGTTTTAATTCTTTCTGTGCTCAGAGTAAAAACTAGAATGGCGAGTCCAACGTTTTTGCATATACAACATATTAACCACTGATATCATTTTACCAGTGTAACTAGCAGATCTTTTCAGATAATTTTTGAATGTTGTATGCCTGGAAGAAAGTAAATGAAAAAATTACCCCTTGTTTGTTTTCATGTCTTTGCCTTTTCCAACATGGAAGCTGCTTCTTTTTCACTGTGTCAGTTTTGCCTTTTCAACAGGGTAAGTTAATGAAGCTCTGGAGTTTTTATTCTACATTTGGGTAAGTGTAGGACTTGCAGAGCAGAGAACTAGTAATTTACATCTGATAAAAATGAATAAGTGAGAACACTTTCATACAAATAACAGACTTGGGGTTGAGCAGCAGTGAACAGACTAGGCCCATTGAAGAGAAAATGCGTTTTAAAACACATCAGAATTTTTCTTTTCTTTAGAAACAAACATACAAAAAAAGCAACCTATAGAACAAAAACAGTATATAGGGAAGAAAAAAATACAGAGCAGCCTTCTGAAAGTGCCTTAGCAGCATTAACCAAAGTATGAATTACAAACTGACTAACAAAACCAAAACAGCTTTAATTTACCAAGATTACAAGTAACTGCCTGCTGGTTGTGATAATTACTTCCCACTCATAGTACCACCAGTTCTTATCAAGCTGTATATTAAAATGAGCAGATAATCTCAACACTGAAGAACGTGTGTAAAATCAGCTAAGTTGCATTAATCATGAATTTGTAAATTGAGTCAAACAAAAGATAGTTGTTTTCTCCAGGGTTCATTTAAGCTGAACAACACAAGAAATTAGCTACTTACTTTTTGAAGATTCAGATGTTTAGAATTCAGTTCGTTTTGTTTTTAATTATTCGCTGTTCCTTTGTGCTCTTTGATTGAATTACGCCTCACCAATAAAAATCCACTCTGGAAAGGCTGAGTTTAACTACCTGACAATCAGGAAAAGAGTAATTTCCTGCCTTTCTGTGAAACTAATGACTATTCATGCCTATCCTTTCCAGTGAAGCTGCAGTGTTTGCTTGTGGCTTAACTGCCCACTTTATACCATGGTCAGCAACTACAGCAACATTCTCCAGGGTTTAGACCAAACAACCTGATGAAGGGAGCTTTGGCTTTTAGCAGATCCACGTCTTTCTGTGCAGATATTGGAATTATGAAGACTTTCATGTATAATGTGTTGAAGATAATCAACAAGCAAAAAAACACACAAGCATAGAAACGAATTTCTGTATGTGTGTGTACATATGTATCTGCATACAAGTTTGAACAAGATATTTAAAAGCAGCAATTTATGCAACTCCTACAAACAAAACAAATACAGATTTGTGGACACTTATTTAAAAGGAAGTGAAAGAGAAGTAGAGGAGAACCTGAGCCATACTTTTTCAGGATTTTAGTTATCTCCATCCACTTGGGTCCAAGTCACCAGTATGGATGCCTACACTACTCTTTTCTATTTAAAGTCTGAGGGTTCAGTTATCCACCTTTTATATACCAGCCCTTTGATTAAGCTCCCAAATCTACGGTTCTACTGGGATTATATCCTGGTGTTGCTCACAACAGACATAACTCTGTGACCCAGGAGGTTATTTAAGTTTCATTTTCTGCAAACATCCATAACAATTCATAGTTCAATTGTTATAGTTTGTCATGCTGATTAACAATGTAGAAAACAAGCAGGATCATAAGGAGGAAGGGATGAGTGCCAGTCCCTCACTGGCCTGCCACTAGACTCTTTCTCTCAGCTACTGCAATAGCTGTGACAGAGCTGCTCTGATACACAAGAAAACTGCAATTGGTAATCAAAAAGGCGTTCTCATCACATGCAGAATATAGAGAGCAAAGCTGAGGTTTGATATAAAATTAAGGACAGCTCCCTGAAAATATATCAGGCAAGGTGCCTGTATAGGACATATGGGTTATCACGCAGGGTTGCTGCTTTGCGGCATTACTGCTTAAAATCTTAACAAAGAGAAATATGGAGGCATGTGTGGAACAGTGAAGCCTGCTGGTTACTCTTTACAGTATTGTCTAGCTGTTGACATTCCTTAGGATTTATGAACATGCAAAGGCTTTAGACTGGACAGTAGCACCTCGTATACAAATGCAGAATGGTTCCTGAACACCAGTGCAAAGCCATGGAAAATGAAGTCCAAACCAAGCCCCAGTAAAGCTTAATCAGCTGTGGATCTTCTCAGATGCAGTGGTCAGTGGTTTCAGCACATATACGTTTGTATATTTAAAGTTGCGTTTTACGTTTGTCAGATTGTTCTTCTGCTTGGTGGATGTAAATACTTCTTGTGAAAGGTGCCAGGTGCCCTCGACTTCGTGGGTATAAAAGTTATTTTTCCACAGCAATGAATGTGAGACTTAAGAGAAGGAATGTAAGCTCTTGGTTGCTGTTCTGTATTTGACCTCTCCTCTGATTACTGTCAAGGGAGAGAGCATAATTCTGCTTCTAAAGCCTACCCAGCCCTCAGCCTCTCTAAGGAAAAGGGATCTGAGAAACCTGAGCTTGGTACGAAATGGCAAGGCTGTTACTGGTTGAATACTGTGCTGTAAGAACACTTCCATGCTGTGCATCACTCTTATCTCTCAAGTTTCCAGGACAGGCACACTGGTGGTATGGCAGTGGTGGTTGAACCTTCCCACCAGTGTTTTGTTCCACTTTGTTGCAATGTGACAGATGGCAGCAGAGGGGCAGCCTGACAAAATGGTGCCTGACATGGAAGTGCAGATGAAGCAAAGGGGTGGAAAGGGGGAAACTGCCACTTCTCCATTTCAAGATGAGAAGCAAGGCAAAGGGCCGTTACCCTGAGTGTATGTAGCTTGTGTCCAAAGCAGAAACTGACTCCCAGTTACTTCTGTATTACACACATAGACCATCCACTAACGTGTAAGAGACTTCTGGTTTACTGGTGGACCAGAAAACAAAGACACTAAACTCTGATCCAGAGAACTACTACAGTTACAGTAATAGCACACAGAATGCTGAACACCACTCAAATAAAAGCTTTTTTGTTCTTTTACTTCCTCCATTTTCTGAATTTTCCGTGAAATTGTCTCCATATTTTCCATCTGGAAGAGAAACAGGTTTCTTTCAAAGGTTCACGTTGTTGCTTATCAGCTTTGCTAGACTAAAAGCAAGTTTTGTCTGGAGAAAAACAGAGCTTCTCTATTCCGCACTATTTAACTTCCTGCCTTTTTTTTTTTTTTTTTCCCCCCTCCTTTCTGAATAGGATAAAGAAACCTTTCTTCAAATGATTCCCAAAGTAGGACAAGGTAGAGCCTGCTTGCTCTTGGATGTAAGAAAATATTTTATGTGGTTTATTGTGGGAACGTTTAAAAAATTAAATATAATTTAGAACAGCCAATGTGGAAGAAAAGAGCATTTATGTAACTACCTTGGGAATACGTTTTGACCCCACCTTACACTGCCTGCAAAACGCCATCTGACTCAACATAATAGCACATATGTTTGCAGCTCCCTGACTCCTATAAATGACACTACAGACAAGGAAGCTGCTGAGTATTTTACGCTCAGGGTCATCTTACATTCATCCACATCTATTTAAAACTGGAACTGCTCAATTGAAATTTATATACATAAACATTTAATTTAGATATTCAAAGGGGTCAAGGTAAGTAGATAACTTCTGGGAGCCTGAACACTGAATGCTCTTAAAAAAACAGAATACATCTCCAGTAAGTTTTGAGAAAATTAGCTCTATTGGAAATACATTACTCCCTGCCTCAATAATGGGGATAAATATTTACTTTCATGAACAATCTCAGAGCTCCTACTATGATGGAAAGGGAGGTGAGATAGAAGGGAATAATTGCCACTTACAATTCCTATTTAAAATATTTCAAGGCTTGCATTAGCTTCTCATTTAAAACCTGCATTCATTGTGTGACATACCTACACCATGAAAAAGGAGGATAGCTTAAAATCTGCCGATCAAAACATTCTGCCATGCAGATGAGAATAACGCTGTTCTAAGTGTGTTTCTCTCCTGTTATCTGTTTGTGGTTAATACCAGAACCTACTGTTCTTCCCATTTCCTTCACAGGTGGAGGCTCTTGGGTTATAGAGCTCCCTTCAGCACAGGCAAGTGGAGTCATTTTACTACTTCTGCATTTGCTAGCATGTCCATTTCAGAAACTATTGTACATTTTAGGGTGATCTGGTAATGAACACCTACACTTGAAAATGTTGTCAGTTCTCAAGGGCTGATCTGAGTGTATCAAACAGGCAAGTTTAAACGGTGCTATTTTTGAAAAGAAATATAAAACAAATGGGAAATGGAATTAACAAACATTAAGGGACTGTTATTTCTGAAGCTAAAAATAAATCCATGCACAAGATGAAGGTGAAAGAATATCCTGCAATTCATGACCGGTCACAACAAGAAACCCCCTGCCTACTTCCTGACCTAGTCCTGTTCTTTGTGTCACGTTTTTGAAAACACAGATGCTGTTATTTTAGAGAGATGAACTCACTGAACAGTTATTAGCAGAGAGTAGAAATAACTGTGAATGTAACACCAAACTATTTAGCACTTTATGATGAAAGATGCATTCTCTGGAAGCAAACATCATTCCGAGTTTCAAATAGGAAAAGGATCCGGAGGCATTTCCCCTTCACTTTGAAAAGTCAAGCAAATTTTATTTTGCTCCACAAGAGGGCTGTGTGGACACCAAGACAACATTTTCCCTATGCTGTCTTCAGCAGCACGGTAGGCTCAGTCCAGTAGGAAAGCATTTCATGCAGTGCTAGATCAACGCATGCAAACCACTCTACTGCTGCTTTAATTTCTTAGCAGAAAGTCTGTTCATAATTTCTGTTTTAGGACAAAGTGTCTCAAAAACATGTTAATTTAAGTTACTGGAAAGACTGAGAACAGTTGAGCAGTACTAGGGTAGGGACTTAAAGGGTAAACAAGAACAGAAGTAGCCCATCATGCAGAAACTTCCTGAAAGCACAGAATTCTGATACATTTTGTACATTTTCTGTGTTTAAGAGACACATTTTGAGTTGTCTCATTAGCCATTCCTTCTGGATGACTTGCCAGCAAATGAGCAGCAACAGCAGCTATAACAGCAACAACAGGCTCTGAAATGAGTGTGAACATCACTGAATTTTGCTCAGCATTATCATAATAAAAATCTCTGTCTTCTCTAATGTAAGTGTGTACAAAAATCTATTATCCAGAGCAATTACAGCAATAAATACATAAATAATTGGGTGGAGGGTGTTTATATTATCCTTTAACATATATGATTTAAAAAAAAAAACTCTGAAAACACTATTACTAGGTATAATTGAAGTGATTATATAGGGGAATAAATACCACAGGATATCACATCATTCCTCCAGTTAATCTGGAGGATTAACAGTGGTCCCCACAAGATTCTTGAGAAATACCAACATTCCTTTAAGATAATTCTATACTTCTTCATAATTAAAGCTTTTAATATAATACCATGTATCATGGAACACTCATTCTCCTACAGAGTTGAAGAAATCCACCCTTCCCAAGTTCACTCAGAACTGAAGTGCTCTAAAATCTACACACTTGCTTCAGACTGTTTTGAAATTTGCTGCCCTTGTAGTCCAGGCTATGTCTTGTTGTCCACCTCCGTGGCCATTTGGCTACAGTACTCTCTGCACACCTCAAAGCCCAGTCCTCAACACTTAGCTCAGACCCTTAAACAATTTTACCAAAACAGCAATTCAATGATAATATAGGCCTTTAAAATGTAAATAGAAAGCACTTATGCAACAAACTGATATTCTGAGCAGCTTTCCTCTCAGATAGTTTTATCAACCTTGATTTTCATTTGTTTCTCTCTCTCTGCAATCTTAAGCCAACTACTGGAAGAATTTTGACTCTTTAGGAAAATATATACTGTTTACATTTGTCAGAGGTATTTTATTTCTTAATATTCTTCATAGCTATAACTTTGACATGGATTTGGCTAACAGGAGCAGAAAAGCATATCAAATCGAAGTAAAGTAGAAAGCAAAGCAGTACAAGTTGGATGAGACAGTATATGGAAACAATTGGCATAGATCTAATCCACGGGGAAAAAAAAAGTTGGATGCTCATATCAGAAGAGAGGAATTTTTAAAAGAGGGAAGGAAGTTTCTCCGCCCTGACGGATGTTCATGTACATATGTGAGTATTAGCTTAGGTGCTATGGTTAAGAGGAGACTAGAGGGAAGGATCTCTCTCAGTACCTTACCTGAGCTTGAATCAAGATGCAACCTCAAGTTCATAAATACAGAAAGAGCTGGAAGCCATGAAATACCTGACAACACATGCCTAAATTCTGCTATCTTTGATTGATAGTCCAAAAGATAGAAAATTCCTTTCTATCTTAACAAAAATATATTCAGGAATAATCCAAGGACAAGCTAGATGGCATTGTAAGATGCATTCTGCAGTGTTCTTTGCTAAGGATTTCTGTTTTACATGAGCTATTCTAGAAATGAAATGTCAGTACTTGAACTACACTGAAACCTCAGATATGTAACCAAGCTTACTTTGTTCCAACAAGTTACAGAGCATTGGTAATCCACAGTAACTCACTAAGCTTGCTGCGAACCCATCATAAAGGTAAACTATTTTGGCTCGAGATAGTATTTCAAAGAGTGTTTGCCACAGATGGAGCGTACACCTTTAAACAGTGCAACTCAGCTGACATGAAATAATTTGGCCATGAGCCTGAGCTTTCATATATGTAAATATTCTCAAGACACACTGCATCTGCAAGACTTTGCAACTACTTCTCACATATCAACACTGCTACCCACAGGAGGCACACTAAAACTAGGTTTTCACTAGTCCATCACTGAAATCAATAATCATTTCCATGTTACTGAAGTGATTGATTCTCTCCTCATATGATTGTATTGCAATCCCACACCTTCTGACCAGTCCATCTTACTCAGTTGTGTCCAACAAAATAAACATAACTGCAATTATACTGATTCGTGGATCTTGTCAGCCTTGAGAAGCACAACCCCTATGCCATACGCACCTAAATGCAGTATCTTCCCTTCTCATTTCATCAGTAAGGAGTTTTGCCGAGTTCTGTGTTAAATCAGGCAACAAAATGTCACCAGGTAACTTCAGTTCTGCATAAGCTACTTATCTGTTGGCAATGAAAACATATCCGTACCTAAGCAAAAGGATCCAACGAATCCAACAGCAATTTGAGTAATTTCCCTCCTAAAGCAAAGCCTTCTCCTGCTGTTCTGCGCAATTTTTCTGTGAGACTTTCTGTGCTCAATTACTTGTTCGGTGTGGGCGGACGTTTCTCAGCCACGGTTTCATGATCCCACAACAGCAGCCCTTTTTTACAGCAACCTCACTTCAGATTTTCCAGTCATTTCCCCCCGCTGCACAAGTCATGACTGGTATCTGCACCTGTCTTCGCACGTCAGTGCTGGTCACCTTTGCCTCCGCTCCAGCTGCTCAAAACACGCTGCTGGCAGCAGTCGCAACACGAGGGAAACATGCAATCTCTGCTCTCCCACGGGAGATTAGATCTAAAGCGTTACAAACCTACAATTGAAAGCTAAAGGGAGCTTGAACTACGCCATATTCTTAACCTCACTTGTGAGAAAACCGAAAGCTTTTTTTATTTCCACGGAAGGCGTGCAGATCCCGCGCCAGACCGAAGCCCCACGCGACACCTCCAGCGGCGGCCGCACTCAGGAGCCCCGGCAACCACCGCCCGAAGGGAGGAGCGCAGCGCCCCGCCGCCCCGCCGCCCCGCCCACAGTGCGGCCTTCCAAACCGCCCTCCGCCGCGCCCTCCCGCCCACAGCGCCGCCCCGGAGCAGGAAGCCGGGATGGCGTCCCATGACCCCGGCGTGGCACGGAAGGACTTACTGGGAAGGGACGGAGGTGAGGCGGTGCTGGGGAGCGAGTCGGGCGGCGCGTGGCAGCGGCGGGAAGGCGCGCTGCGGGGCGGGGGGCAGGCGGCGGGAGGGGCTGTCGAGGCCGCCGAGGCAAACGAGCGAGCGAGCGCGAGGAGGGGCGGGGTCCGCGCGCTGCCCGGCGGACCTGCGCGCGCGCGCGCGCTCACGGGCATGGCGCCGGCAGCGCCCTCTCAGCTGCCACCTCGCCCCGCAGCCCGGCATCGCGGCGGGCAGGGCACGGCCGTGCCTGGCGGAGCCTTCGGGGCACCGCCGTCCTGCACGGCCCTCAGAGCTGCCCGCGGCCCCGCCCCGAGGGCCGTCGTTTTCGCTCTCATTGACCTGTTGCAGTACGAGAGTGGCGTTAGAGTTTCTTCGGTGCTTTTGTTTTTCGTTTTTCCCAGTGGTAGCATGTCTAAACTAACGCTAACACAGATGCGATTTACTTTTTAATCCAGCAGCTTAAGATATTTGCAGTCAGAAGAATCCTAACAAAGCTGGAACTGTCCATGCAAAGCCCGCAAATCTGAGAAATCCTGTGTGGATTTTCAGAGCTGATAAAGTGAGAGCGCAGCTGAGCGCGCCTGATTCTGGGGGCTGCTGCTGTGCTGTGCTTTGTGCCTGACCTCAGGCAGCAAAATGACTGCGTGTAGCTTCAGATCAGCTTTTTACTTTGTCCTGTATGTTGATCTTCTCACAGAACGCTGAGCTGAGGCAGCTTGTTTCTCCTCTCCTGTCAGCTGCTGAAGTATCCCTACAGGTTCTCCTCAGACATTTGCCTCTGTTAGTGGCAGCATGTGCATGTACACGTCTTAAGTTGTGTGGGCCTCCTCTGTGAGGAAATCTGGTCCATTCAATCTCCTGAACAGTAGAAACTCGCTGAGGAGATGCGCGGACTGGAGCATCTCCATTCTTTTAATAGTCCAGCAGTTTTGAGTTAGAAAACTTGTGAGTCAGTTTAACGTGTGCGAGTGAAGCCTCAGTACAGCACAGCCACTGAAATTATTCCCTGAAATAAAAGAAGTGATGAACCACTGTAGGGGTTACCCACCCACGTACTCCAGTTGCTGCTGTCATTGTAATTGCTGTATTACCAATACTTCCCAGCTAAATCATAACCTTCAACGCAACATCCAAACATCTAATATGTAGAAAGTACATGGAAGAAAGAAGGAACAAAGTTATTCCAGTAGGAACAGTTAACATTTAGGAGGAAACACTGCTGCTGTAATGAAAAAATGGATGTAGTGCAGACATCAAAAAGAGGTTTATTCATTTTATTGTCTGACCTGTTTGCAAAGAATTACAGAAAATTTTACATGCCTAAGGGCAAGGAGATCATGTTATTAGCTCTATTTTAAAAGGCACTTTAAATTAATTTTTTGACAGATGGGATGAGGAGAGACAAGTGTCCTGCACTGCAAATGGCCTCCTGTTTGACAATCGTTGTTTGCTAGCCTGGAATTGCCTTTGGTGGCAGAAGGCTGGCGACGCTAAGGTTTGTACTAGAAAGTTTGACTTTGTAATGTAAAAGGATTGTGTTAGAAGTTGTTTATGTTTGGGCACCCTAAAGCATGTTACTGCAGTTATATTTCAGGTAAAAATTAAGGGTTTCAGTATTGGTTTGCTGGTCTTCTGAACAATAAGTATTTCTTTCCCAGTGTGGGTGATTATTTTATTTGGTCTAGTATAGTTTTTATTAGAGTACATCTTCCATACTCATTGCAAAGATAACTTAAGAAATTAAGCAATTCAGTGAATTTGATAAGGTTGTTGCTTAAAAACCTAACATAGTCCAAGTTGTATTCATAAATATAGCACTTAGTTTCATTAATTAGACCAGAAATTGTCCCATTCCTGTCAAAGGAAGTGTGCATTATTAAGTGTAATATTGGGGTAACCTAGTGAAGCAGAAGTTGTTTTTTACAGTGCAGATTAATTTAAGTCAAGTCATTGTCTACAGTTAAAACTATATAGCACAACCGAGTGGCTCGGACTGAAGGATGGACTAGAAGATGTGTCTGGGTTTATTTGGTTTTTTTTTTGGCTATTTTAATTCTCAGTTATTTCATTTTTGATTTACAGATGTTTGACAGAATCAAACCATCTGATGAAGCTTCTGCTTCTTCAGCACAAGGTGAGACATTTAAAGTATATGTTTTTATTGCAGGTTTTTTCAACGTAATAACCATCAGTACAGACATCAGTTCACCTTATAGTTTCAGTTGTATCATTTGATTTCCTAAATTTCAGTATGGAACTTATGTGGAAGAAGTGACTTCTAAATTGTCCAAAGGTTTCTGTGCAAACATGATTTTCTTTCCCTATGGTAAGCTGTTTAGGACATGCTGCATTATAGCTCTCTGATTATGGATACAACAGTCTTATGAATGTAGATTTCTTAGTCTTGATCCCAGACAAATATGAAAAATACCTGCTCACTTCAACCACGAAAGGGTGAAGCTTATTTGATTGAACCTTATGGAGGATCTTTGAGGGTGAAAGGATCTCTCTAAATGTTTATTTAAATGTTTAAACTTTCTTTAAAATACTATTTCTGACAGGTACAATGTGAGGGAACTAACTGACTGCAGGTTAAACCTTTTTTTTTAATAACAGGAATGGAAAGACAAGGCTCACTACAACAGGACAGCAATAGCAGGTAAGTATGGTGATAATCTAACAGACATCCAATCTACTGCTTACACAAAGTAAAACAAGAATAATCTGATTTTCAACCTTGTATGTCATCTTGTGTAATGGTTGATAGTGATAGAACGTAGATAAGTGTATGATGGAGATCATTTATCTTTACACATATTATAAACTTTATAAACTGTGGGGGAAGGGCACTGTAGGGCCCAAAACCAATTATGTGGGTATCAGAATTTCTTAGTTTTCAGTTTATTTGCTTTTGATTTCAGAAGGCTAAAAATAGAGTAATAAGGGAATGACTATCTGTTTCTGGATAGATAGATCTCTTCAGACTACAGCTAACTCAAATTAGAATCTGTGCTAGTTGTGCCTTCAACCTGTTATCTGTCGTTCTGCATTTAAGAAAAAGTTATCTTGGGAATAGCTTAAACTATGTATTCCTACTTGCCATTGTAATTCTGAAATAGAAATGTTTATTTTGCAAGTTTGCTCCAGCTCTATAGTAAGGTGGGTATTCTGAGTTTCTATGTTAAGAATGTAATTAACAAGCCAACGTTTCTCATTTTCTTAATGAAATTTCATGTTAATATTACCTGCTTCTTTCAGTTTACATTCAAGAAGGCAAGAACATCCTCGGCCTGGAGTATCCACCATGCAAAATAGACAAGGATACTGCAACTGCTGCCACGTACACTACAGTAATCTGGAACAGGTAAGAAGGCTACTGTATAATTCAGCAGCAGATAGCAAGAAGTACCAGAAGGCTTTGCCAACTTACATCATTTTCTGCCCTGAACGACCGACTCTGAATGGAAATAAATCAGTTTGTGAGCTCTACTACTTCTTCGTGCATACAAAGTAGAGGAGATCCTTCTTACCTGTTACCTGTTATAAGGAAGGTGGTAGTACGGCATGCTTACTGCAGTCTGCTTTTCTGAAGTGTCACCCACTATACTTTACAGTCATTAGGTTTACTTCTGTAGCTTTAACCTTGAGAATTAGATATATTGTTGAACATTAGAGTTAATATGTTAGATGTCAAAGCTGAGCACTTTTGATCAACTATTAGCTTATCTGTTCTTAATTCTGTTGATCTCTTGTCTTCTAGACTTTTTTAACTAGGGAGTGGAAATCAATTTAATCTGTGCTTATGAAAATTCTCCTTAGTTTGAGTAAGTTATGAGCTGTTTGCTCAAATGAAGTTCAAAAATAATCAGCATGTATAAATCTATTTACAGTATTTGTTCCAGTCACAAGAGGTTTGTGAGCAGTGGAGTGGCTAACTTAGGTTCACTTCAGAAGGGATTTCTACACATTTCAGTATTATTTGTGTCTCCCCATGCATATTTAAAAATCTCATTGAATTCCAGCCTTAAAGTAGAAAAGGCTGAAGATGTTTCTTTTTGTTGAAACGTTTTTGTTGTGACAGTAATGTTTTACCTGGGAAATAATTCTTCTGAATAGATCAGTGTGTTAACAGTAATAATAAACTAGTTACCTGTTTTGTCTTTCTTCAGCATATTTTTAGCTCCCAGCACAGACATTTTACCACTTACTGCAGGAATCGTATGGGTACCAGTAGCTTGATGGAGCGTTTCCTGCAAGATGTTTTGCAGCATCATCCCCACAGATACCATGACAACAGGTATAATAATGTTTGTTTGCTTGCTTTTTAAATATATGCTAGTAGTCTGCATGTGTTGTGAGTTCTTTGTACTGTTCTATCACTGAACAGTACATTTTACCCATTAGAGGTGAAACGTTTATATTGAATGGAATTTAGGACTGAGTGTATTTACGTAAGTATATTCCTTTAGTGTTGTCTCTGTGCTTTCAAACTTTGTTTCACTGCTTATGAATCAGCACCACTGATCACAATTACATGTAAAGACCTAACAAAAAGTAGTAATATATTGGTCAGATAGTATATTAGCAGTGTATAATTGGTGTACATTTACAGACTCTTACAATAGAGGCATTCTATGCTTAATATTAATCTATTTTGCAGTCTATTTTTAAGGTATGTGTTGAAGTGGTTCATAAATTCAGCTTGTTGAATGTGATAGTGGTTTGTGGGTTATGTCAGGTGGGTGTTTATATGTTTATTTTTTCACTATCCTTATAGTTTACACATAGAGTTACTATTTGTGGGAACTTTATTAATTGGCTGATTTGTTAATGCTCACATTTCAAAAAGTGTTACTTTTATTTATCGTGTGCATGTTTTAGCATAAGAGGGAGTATAAGCATCTTTCTGTGGGAAGGTCAGCTGAAAGGAAATTAGTTAAATCTCATTCCTCGTTATAGGCATTAAAAGGCATTAAAAAATCCTGGTCTCAACTAAGTGTATCTTGATAAATAACTTCTTTTCAGTATTCTTTCTGTATTTCTCATAGAGAAAATATTGTCTATGCTTTAAGCCAACACCCAAATGAAAAAAGGCAGGTATCTCTTGAGATATTCACTGAATGAAATAACCTTGTACTAGCAATAATACCTATTAATTAGAAAAACCGGGCTATCCATGTTCCTTTAAATTGCTGGAAGAAGGAGCAGAATAAGAAAAATAATGTACAAAATCTAGGTAAGGTTGGATGATCCGTGTGAAAGGAATAATCCAGTATACATACAGAGTTTGGAAGAAGAAAACCAAAGATGGAAAAGCGTGAATAGATTTTTGTTGCGATTCTGCGCTGAAAAATGACTGAGTCAAAGTATTAGCTTTTTAACTAATTTCTGAAATAAGAATTGAATCACTTGGATTGATAAACAGTTTCATTCAGTTACTGAATACCTATACAAATCATACAGTAGATGAGTTCACACAAAGGATCTTAAGATCATTGTTTAAAAGAATTACAAAAATATTTGTGAGGCTTGATTTGTTTTTGCAGAACCAGCATCTCTAGTAGTGATGTGGAAGAAGAAAGCATCTTATCTGAGGTTTACCTCTTACTGAATTTCAGAGGAAATCCCTTCCTCCCGATGTGATTGTTTTGTTTTGTTTTTTTCATTAAAGAAGTAATATTGAGCATTTACGAAATCCTTACTCTGATTTGGGGAGTAATTTGTAGTAAAACTACCAGAAGTACCTCGCTTCAGAACTGAAGTTCTTTTCCCCCTGGAGGAATCTGCTTATAAATTATTTTTGAAAATCACCCATGGTCTGCTAAGTGAATGAAGAACCTGGGAACTTGCTGTGGTTCATCCAAAACAAAACCTATTTATATTCAATCTTGTAGCAACATCCAGATAGCGAGTGTTTCACACAAAGATGGAGAAATCAAAGTGACAAAAAAAAAAAAAAAAAAAAGGGAAAAAGAAAATTCTACTCATTTTGGCCTTCTGTTTAGATCTAATTCTGATTTATAAGATTTTGGAGTTAAGTCAAAAATGCTTTACCTAAGAGCTTAGGTGCATGCCTCAGCAGGGCACAGCAGTTCAGCTGGCTGGCATAATTCAATCATCTGATGTATTTGATTACATCACATTCATATGATAATAAGCCTCTTTTCTAATGTGTTACATGAGATTTCTTCTTGTGCTTAGTCAGTCCTAATAACCCTTATCTGTACTTCTATTCATTCTATTCATTCTTTTTATCAAGAATTCCTCTGTATTCTATGTGATTATATACCTTCGACTGAGAAAAAACGTTTTATTTTTGGAGCTAGGGCAGGAATATTACACATTGTGCCATAATCTTTTCTTCATTTCCTTTTAAAGTAACACTTGCATTTCAAGCAACGAGGAATTGTGTGCTGCTGTTGGTAAATTGATATGGCTAGTTAGGCTCAAGCAAAGTGTGTTGCAAGTTTAATTCCTCGCTGTTTAACAAAATTTAACTCAACCTTCCCACTGCATTCCTTTATATTCAGAGGATAATTGTAATCACTTCTATGTCAAACTTTACGAAAATGGCAAGTGAGTCATAGAACAGCCTGAACCAGAGGGTATCTGTTTCTGATGTTTTGTAATGGTGAAGAGTGATTTTTTTTTTTTTTAACCTATTTGATATTAGCAATCAGGTTTTGGTCTTTGATTGCTTTTTTTTTTTTTCCTCCCCGAAAAATTATTTGTTTAGGTTTCTGGCAGACTCCCAGAGACCTTTATCACTGTCTATTGCATGGTTCAGAGATCAGTAAGACACAGCTTTTCCTTTTTCAGAAACCATGAAGGTGGCAAGGTCTTAGAATCTTCCAGCTATTTTATTCTACTGTGCTATTACTTCATCAACTTACCAGTTGCAGCTCTAAAAACTATTAGTTGCTATGAAGTTTTTGTTTTTCCACTTAGAACTACGTTGTGTAGTTAAACATCAATAATGTGTTTGCTACGTTTGTTATTTCAAATCTAGTAGTGGCAGTGGATACATGTGCACATCACTCCATCACTCAACTTGAGTGAAGAATAATTTGTGTCTTGCTCAAGTAAAATACTCTGGAAATTATTTCATTATAAATACTATACTTTGTCACTTCTTACATAGCCAGTGAGATCTTTGGTGTGAGTTTTGGAGCTGTTAGTAGTTACTTGTTGAGAGGCCACAGAGAATGTTTTGTAATGATGTTTTAGAAAGACTGGGGAACAAACAAATGTAGAGATTGTCAATTATCAGTGAGGGTGGGGAGAGGGCATTCTTATTTACCATACCTGTTTGCTTAAGTTATGCTGTTTCCCTGATAATTGTGTAAGTGAACCATTTGCAAGAATCTAGAAGACTGTGAGCTGAGTGATAATTTAGTCAAGAAAAATCACGAGGCTATCTTTGAAAGCATAACAGGCCTTGTGAACTGAGAAAAATCATCTATCTTGATAACATCTGTCATGTTGCATCTATCAAAAGCCCAGATTTTGGACTGTTCCTCTATGAAGCTTAATAAGCAAGCTAAGGAAAATGTGAGTAGAGATTAAAAGGTGATGAGCTGGCTGGAAGGATTTATTCTTAATTAATTCTGGCTTGGGGGATGAGCATGAAAAAGACTAGGAGAGATCAAACAAAATCTAATGTTGGATCGTTTTTGAGCTCTATCTTGGGGCTTGAAATTGGTAGTTTCAAGCGTGGATTATTAGTGTGTGTTTTTTAGTTTCTTCTGCTTTGCTTTGTTTTTCTGTTTTGGTGGTAATCCACTAAAGTATGGTTTTGTGTAGTTTGTTTCCTTATTTTTATTTTTTCCTATGCTAAGTCTTGTCAAATCTGTAGAGACTAAATGAAACTTTACTTCTAAATAAAAATGAAAATGGTTTTTGAAACAGCTAATCCTGTTATTTTTCAACCATAAAACAGATCTTCTAATCTAAGAATTCTTCTTTTATCTGTCATTTCTCAATAAAAGACTGAGACATAGCTACCCTCAGATAAGATCTCCTGTCATTGTTTCTCAGTATGAAGTATCTAGTTAGAAATACTTGGTATCATCTGGCTTTATTAATAACTTTATAAACTTGGACATAATTATTATCTGCAAGTCCTTCAAGGACTTCTGCATGTGTTGACTACTAAATGCTTACAACCAAGGAAATTACTATACAGTGGAATTTATTCTTAGTATTTCCATTAGCAGATGAATGCACCACAAAAAGTGCATGGCTGTCTGCCATATATTCAAACAGGATCTGTTTGGGTCTCACAAGGTCTGATTGTAATTGTCAGGTGAAGCATCATATTCTCTTTTCAGTTGTATTTACTACATATAAAAACAATTTTCATCTGCTACACACATTTAAACCTTTAATGTTCTAGAGATGCATAACAGAAATAGTCTGTATCTCTCTGTTCTGTTAATTCTGCAAGACGTAAAACACTTTTATCTGAGGCAATCCTGAAGACAGAACTGCCAGTTCTAGAATATCTGAAGATCTGCTGTTGCCACAATGAGCCTGGACAATCATAACTTAGCTTCTTAGAGAAGTAAGTCAGAGCTGTGGTATGTCTGTGAGAAGCAATTAACATGGAATTCCTTGGAAATGTGTGAAGAACATCCTATCAGGCAGCTGTGTTCTGCAGGAAGCAGGCATTTGTACTGCATGGTATTTTTATATTACGCTGTATTATAATGCCCCATTTCCTTACAAAAGGTCATTATTTAACAAGTCGTAGTTTTACCAAAGAAATAACTTGTTTTTGAGTTCACAACTTCCAACAAAGGAAAACTATTTCTCTAGCTTTGCTCTACTTTTAAAAATATCGTAATGTAAGTTTGGCCATTCTTAATGGATAGTTGCATGAAGAGAGTATCCAAGTAACTGGACTCAACTGTTGTCTTTAGCTTTGCAGAACGTTCCTTCCCCCACGTTCTAATGGAATGGTTTTGCTAAAGTAACAAAGCTAGTGTCTTGAGTTAGGTGCATTAGGCGCAATTGCTTAAAAAAAAAAAAAATTGTAAAGAAAAAACCAAGCAAACAAAAAAATCATGTTTACAGTGTTTACATAGGATTTTTTTTTTTTTTTTTAACCCCTCTTAGGCCAACCTATGATGATATGCCACTGCCTGTCACTCCAATGTCTGCCAGGATTGCTTCTTCAGGAGAGGTGGAGAAAAAGAAGAATAGGGGTAGACAGGTGACTTGCAGCAAAGACCAGGAGTCCATCGACGATGTGCACTCTTCTGCTCCATGCCTATCTCATGAGCACACAAAGGAAACTTTTGTAACACAGACATTTACTCAAAAATCAGAAACTGAAAAGGAACGTGTTACAGGAACATCCCAGATGTCTATGGGCAGTTGTAGCAATGAGAAATGCAATGTCCTCAGAGATGCTCAAATTGCAAATCATAGCCATGAAGGCCAGTTTACGGCTGTGAGCCCAGTACCTCAACATTTTTCTGACAGTATGTTAGTTCATAGTTCTTCTGTTAATCGTAAAACAGAAAAGAATACTGAGATTTCATCATCATCAAATCGTATTCCGCATAGTGGATGTGATAACACAGGAATGGAGGTACGCAATAGGAATGCATTGAAGCCTGCTCTGGCACTGGTTCACCCAAAATGCCCTTCAGTTTTGCATCAGAATCCTGTGTGCAGCCACAGGAATTCTTTACATGTTACCTCAGGTCAATCTCTTTTAAAACGAGATGGTTTACAAACTCAGGATGAAACTTTGGTGTCTGATTTCTGTCTCAGGGATACTGTGGGGATCAGCAGCTCCCTAGGTCTTGGGACTTCCCCGCCACTAGCACGATGCAAAAATGTGAAGATGAACAGAGGGGATGCAAGTTCAGTGGATGAAACAATTGAAAATGTTATTCTGAAATATTGCCATGGAACTGCATATGAAGAATTTAATTTCAAAGAGGAGAATAATCTCTGTTCAACTTTTTCACCGCTTCTGGATCATGCTGATTTAGAGGGCTCTGAAATGAGTTTTGACTGTGATGCACCTATTCAGTCAGGAGCAGACTTACCCAAGGCAGCTGTAAAAGACATAGAATTGCTAAAAGAGGTCCAAATAAGTCTGCAAGATAAAGACTATGGAACACAGCTCTCTTCTGTTTTAAAAAGTGAGACAGTGAAGCAAATAGAAACAGTGAAGCAGAACATAGTAGTTCATCCTGAAGAAGCAGTTCTTCCAGCTCTGCCTCATGTGCCTCCTTCTTTTGTGGGAAAGACTTGGTCTCAGATAATGTATGAAGATGATATAAAAATTGAAGAACTTGTGCGTGATTTCAGGGAAGGTCGTTTTCGCTGCTACTTTGACAGTGAATCCTCAGCCAACTGTGCAGGAAAGAGAATGAAGAAAAAAAAGCAGAAAGATGAAAAAAGGAACAATACTGCTGAGGGTAATAGAACAGAAACTGCATCAGTTAAAGCGCTGCCAGAGTTTAATAATGCTTTAAGTGGTGGCTCTGATTTTGATAACCCGTCTTTAGCTTCAGATGGGTTATGCAACCCACAAATTCTTAAAACTCCTAGGAAAAGGACATGGCGCCTAGCTTCAAGGTGTCAGGTGGTTAAAGTCAGCCATGGCACCCAAACAAGTCTATTGAACTACCCTGTAACGAAAAGAAAAATGACAAGAAGAGAATCGGATCCATCTGATCAAAAAGCAAGCATTATATGGCCAGAAAATGAAAAGACTCCAAACATGAAAACTAGACTATGTGCCCTTAAACTTCCTGAGTCCTATAGCAAGATTATGAGCCCTGTGCAGCCCAAGACGGTGGTGTATGTACTTTCGTGTCCAGAGATGAAGCAGTGTAAAGGTAAACCTGTAGATATTCCCAAAATGAGGAAAAATCGTAATTCTACAGATAGCAAGGACTCTGTAAGGTATAAATACAAACAGTGTTCCTTCAAGTATTATGACCCACTGACAAACAGAATTCTGAAAATGCCTCCTAAGGGTTCAGTTGGGGAAAAGGCCAAAAAACCTTCTCATGTTCGACAGCTGTTCAGAAGTCTCAGCTTTGATGCAAACATGAGGAAATTAGCTGATGCGCAGAGAGAAGGCACACCAACAAAGTCCTTCAATCGGTCAGACTTCTATAGTTCATCTTCAGCAACTTGTCTGCCAGAGTCAGGTAAAGGGAATGATACACTTTCAAGTCAAAAAGCAGATGGATCTTCAGTTTCCACGGAAAGAACAGATTGTCTGGTATCTAGTCACTCTGAGAACTCTTTCAAACAGCTGGTCATTTCGCCTTTGGGTTCTCACCAGTCTGTTGTTGAAGGAGATGATAGATTAACTCCATTTAACAGTAGAGTTACCAAAGCTCCTCTGACCTCCATCAGGGGTGACCGATTAGACAGAGAGAATCCAAAAGCAATATGGAAGAGAAAAGAAAGCACTAACAAAGAACCATTTTTTTCCAAAAAAGCTGCAGGAGCTATGTCTGTCAGATGCACTGTTGCGAGGAGAGGAAACAGAGTAACAACAGGCAAACAAACTTCCAGAACTAAAAAGCAACAAAAAGAGGGAATGAGAAGGAAACTTTCTCCTTGTGCCCAGAAATCTTCATCGTTCCCCATTCATAGGCACCAAACAAGGAAAACTACAGTGGGAAAACACCTTAAGAAGGAAAAACCTGATGCTAAAAAATTAAATGTGAGGAAGAAGTCAAAAAGAACTTTTCTGAACTCAGCGGTCACGAGTATTCCTGATAAGAGACAGAAAGGCACATCGGGATCTTTTCCCAAGAAGCCAGAGCGAGCTTCTTCCAAAGTCAGAAGCTGGGAAGTAAGTGGAGATCGGGGTCACCCTAGCACTGTGAACCGACCCTCAAGAAGAACTTCTGCTGTACCATTACTTAGAAACTGTATTGTTCTACCAGGTGAGAGCTAGCCACCAAAACAACCGGTTTTTGGTTTTGTTTTGTTTTGTTTTTTTTAAATAGCCAGCACCTGGAAAAGGAAAGGGAACAAATGGAGGCCATACACAAAGCAGTTGAAGCGTTAGAGCTGCAGAAAGTGCAAAGCTAGTCTAATGTGAAACAGGTACAACTTTAAACTCTTGTTCCTGGTATATGGGACGTTATATATTGCACTGTTCTACTGTGTAAAGCTGCAGAAGTTGTGCGTTTGAGTTTAAGCACTTAGATAGAGCCCTATTTACTAGGCTTCACCTGTGCGTCAAAACAAATGGGCTTGAATAGTATGTTGTTTTAATGGGATTATCGGTGCATAATAGTGCACTATAATCAGGTAAATTAGAAGCTGTATTAATTAATTGTGCCTACTCTCATTTTTTTCCACGTAATTCTTAAAGTGCAAAAAATGATTCTGTTGTACTAGAAATTAAATTAAGATATATTAATCTGGGGTGAATTCTGTGTATGTACTTTGTGTTTGTATATATGCACACCTTATTCAACACATGATATGGTATATCTTTGCCTAATGAATGGTATTGAGATTAATATAGTATGATACAACTCAGATCAGTGCTTTTTTGAAATGAAATACAACTGTACGTGGTTTTATATTGATCCTTTTTCCTGAAATCATGTCCAAATTAGTTATTTTGGACAAAAAGTCACTGTGGGCTGTTATCTAGCAATAATGGACCATCCTGGTAAGGAAATATGTCTCTCCTGGTTACCGTGGTGGTGGCTATACTGAATCCTCAAATTCCAAAAGAAATGTAAGTTTAGTGTTTTCTTTATTCTCTTTTGCTTTCCTTTTAAATAGCTTCTTGGTAAAGTTCATAGGTTAATTTGACATTCCTTAGGGAGGGGACAGAAATGTTATAATACAGACAAGTAGCAGTGAGTTCTTGAAGTGTTTCAACATTAAATTTGAGACCCTGTGCTTTTTTTGGATTTTGATTGGGTGCACTGTTGGTTACATTTTTGTGTACTATAGCTCAAAGTTTATTTTAAATAGTCAGTACAGTATCGAAATAAAACAAACCTGAAGCAGCATCTAATGTGTTGTAAAATATCTGCTTAAAACAGATATTTACATAAGCTGAATTAAAAAATAAAAATAAAATATTCCATAATAATTCCTGTTAGGCAATTGATACTCTATGACTTCGTCTGTTGGGAAAGAAGTCTGATATTCTGCAGTTTTGGTTATATTTGTTTCTGAGTGCTTTGTTTTGGTTTGGTTTCTTTGTTGTTTTTTCTTTGGGTTTGTTTTGGTGGTTTTTATTTGCTTTCAGTTTTTATGATGACAGCTACATCACACATCAGATACAGAAACCCCAGTGCTGAAATTGTTTGTACACTTTAAAATCAATATCAATTTTTCATTTGTCTTAAGTTTTAAGCAGAGAATTAAGCTTCATCACAGTCTGGGCTCTTGTTTGTACATCTGCAGTCTGATGCATTATATAATGTATCCTATTGTAAAAGTCTTTGTAAATTCTATACTTGTACAATATATCTTTTTTAGATAGAATAAGAATAGCTTACGAAAGACCCTGCTGACTCTGCAATTGCACACCGTACCTCCGGTGCATTCCCTCCCTCCAAATCAAAACCTATTCTTGGTCAATTTTCTGAAGTGTCAAGGGTCACCAGTTTGTACTGAGATAAAGCTGCACTTTGAACTGTTGTATTTTTAAATAAAATGTCTGAAAGAAATGTAAAAGCTGTCATCATAAACTACTCGTTGTTAAAAAATGCATCAAAAATCTCCCCAAAATATATATACATGCATCTTTCCCAGCATAAATAAAAGAAGTGCGTGTACTTAAGCCAGCTGGAAACTAAGTTCTTTTGCAAGTCAAATATAGTCTGACTTTTTAAAAGTTTTCTTTTAGTTTTGAAATAAAAGTTGATTTCTATGAGTGAGTTTTCCTATGGTTGTCAGTTGACAAAGAATCTTATGACTGTATTACAAGTCACTGGAAAATAAAGGGTTATAATATGAGTTTTTATAGTCCTCTGAACTAATTGTGCCTGTATAATTTAATATTTTGTCTAATATAAAACTGATTTTTTTAAAGCAAAATTTTAATGGAATGGTTTTTATAGAAAGGCTAATTTTTAGAATAAAGTTTTAAAGCTTAAAAAAGATTTATAAGATAAAGTTTGTTTTAAAGCAAAGCTTTAAATTAACTATATATAAGTCCCATTCTAACATATTTTTATGATACAAGAATGTTTTCCTATCTGACGCTGTCAGTCTCATTTTTCACACTATTGTACATGAAAAGTATGGATTGTTTTGGTTGTGAATAAGGTTTTATGCACATTCTACCTTAAGATTGCTAGTGTATGTTTGTTTACACTCAAAAATACTGTTTTCCGTATTCATTTATTGCAAGCTTGTGTTTGTCTAGCATGCAAATTTCCTTGAAACTTTGAGTAATAAAATACATTGAGGACTACAGAATGACTAATTTTTTAGCATGACTTTTTCTTTTCCCAAATAAGATAATCCTTTTCTAGGTGTGATTTCACTTTTTTTTTTTTTTTAATGTTATATTTAAATAAAAGTATAAGAAGATATATATTTAATTTTTTAAAACATCTATTAGATCTATCAATGTTTACAAACAAATCTGGTATAAATTTGGAAATACTTCTGTGGTTGACTGTAAAAAGATTTGCTATGTAGCTCACATTTTTTTCTGTGCTTCAGTTCTGACTGTTTAAAAACTTCCGTGAATGCTCAGCGGCTACTAGGGAAGAAGGGAAATTGTGGTATCAGAAGCGACTGTAGAAATTGTATTTGAAAGAGAATTGATGAAGATGCACTCAATGTACAGGAAGGAAAAGCAGAGACGTTTTTCTGAGGTCTTGAGGAATTATTTGCTTAACAAGGAAGTTTTTTGCTGGTAGAGATTTTGCTACCATTTTTGAGTACCACATTGTTCAGTAGCAGCACTGCTGAAGCTTCAAAATGTGGTTGTGGAGATTTTAGCAATGGAAAATGTGTGCTGAAATATTTTCTCACTGAAACTGATGGAAGAGGTTTTTGGTTTGGTGCTTTTATTAACATTAGTGGATAGAGAAGTTTGTCAGTATATTTGCAAATCTACATGTACAAACATAAGCAAAGGTGACTCGATGAACAAAATCATGCTGTTAGAATCTAATTGCTAACAGATGGTGAACATTTTATAGTGGCTTTGAAAACAAAAGTTTGCATGTACTTTTGACCTGCTATATGGTCACGCTTATTTTTAATACAGTTCATAATTTTGAAACTATGAAAGTACTCATTCAACTTTTTAAAGCAGTCTCATTCTAAGCAGCTTGATTTTTACTTTTAGTATTGCACATCTCGATTGTCAAATAGATTCATACTGTGCTAGGTAAACAGAGTATTAAGACCCCCCCCCCCAAATTTCAGTGTCTGATCCATGCACATAACAGTTCTTCAATTGTTTTTCTGATTGACTGCAGGGGACTGATTAGGTCAGGGCATGAAGTGGTGATTGAGCACCTGGTGAAGGGGTGTGGTTAGCCCAGGGAGCACAGGCAGATTGTTTGCATCTGTGCTCCCCAGCTGACCAGAAGGGGTGGACGCAGGTGGAGCCCCCTGGGCTCATATAAGAGGCAGGCACTGAAGGGAGAGCATCTCTTGGACCTGGGCTGCTGCTGAGAAGGAGTGTCCTACAGCCAGGGAGCCCCTTCACCAGCTGGGTGAGTGCTGTTCTTTTTGTGTAGGACTATTGGCCTATTTGTGAATTTGATGTCAGACTTATTGTTTCCCTGTCTTTCCTCAGTTATGTGTTTGAGTGTGTTTTGTTTTTTGTTTACGTTGTGAAGAGCTAGACTATAAAACAGAATATTTTACTTGGAAATAAATTAGTGAGAAGTAATAAAAGAGGATGGTAACTGTATCTGAAGTGTAGAGGATTGGTTCATCTTTGTGCTTTCCAGCTTGGGATTCTCATTCCTTTACCGAGTAGTGTTAGAAGGGGGTGGGATTATGAATCTTAACTTCTTCAGCTGTCTTCCTTTCTCTTTCATCTGGGGTAAATCTGTTTGAGAATTGAATAATCTGAAATCATATTTATTCTGTAAGTAGAAAACACTTTTACCTCTTAATGGTTTGGGGACAGCTAAAAAAACTAAGATGTACCTCACTTACTAATGTAATTAAAGTCCAGTTATTTTTATCACTAATGACTTAATATTACATGCAGCATTCCAGATAATGCATTTTAGAACACTTTGTAGTTGCGTAAATCTGTGCATGCCTGGAAGGTGAGGTTTTGTTCCTTGTTTGTTTAGGTTTAGCAGTTAGAAATGTATTTGTTCCTTCACCAAAACAGATCCTGTTTTTTCTTTCTTTTTTTAAATAAAGAGAAAACTTGTATGTGATGTGGTCTCTTTATTTTGGAAGTAGAACTTAGCTTGAAACAAGTTGCTATGATTTGTTATGGAGAGAACACTGCAAAATGCTTTGGAAGTCTTTATTTCATTTTATTTATTTTTTACAAGTTTATCTTATTTGATGTTGTCTTAAAAAATGATGGCGGTAGTGGCCAAAAATACCATAATGTGGAGTATTTTTGAGTTTTTGGGGTACTTTAAATATGTTTCCTGGTGAATAGAACATCAGCAGTGTATTCTGTGTGGTTCCAGCGAGCAGTATAATACCTTGTGTTGTCATATGCTGTCTTGAACAGTGATACATGTAGTTCAGTTTGAATTGATAAATGACTGCAAAGTATAGGCACGTTGTTTCTTGAGGCCTGAAGTCATAAAATTTCAGGATATACTTTGCTGTTTTCATTGTTAAAGACTGTCATGTGCTTTGTTCTTGGCTGAATTAAGTTATCTAAATGCACTCTATTGTGCTGTCAAATAGAACTTAATTACATACATAGGATGAGGTTCAGCTATCTAAACGTGGAGCTACAACCCTCACACTAATTTTAGGTCTGGTGATTGCATCTTTCATGGGATGCGTAAGTAATTTGTGATATGCTTATAGAGTGTGTTATACCAGTTTGAAGGAGTATTTGAGAATTATGTTGAAATTGATTTTGGATTAATTAGAGTCATTAGTGGTTTAACATACAAAATAGTTTCTTTGGCTCTGGAAGTTGTAAAGATTTTCTTGAAGTGAAGAAGTTTTTTTGATGAGATGTGATTGCTCAGTATAGCTTATATTAGTTGTCAGTGGATTTTTAAATCCAGGCTTTCTCTGTTGAAGTTCTTTCCTTAAGGAATACTGAAAAGCAGTTCTTCGCCAATACTTGCATTTGTGAATAGGCTTTTTTTTTTTAAATTTCTTGCATCTTCAAAAATGTACTTTATGGCAACCTGACTAGCTTTAACATGTTATTTACTGTGTCACACTGCATTGATGTTGGCGCTGTTGCACCTGAAAATACTGGTTATACTCTACCTTAGTCATTATTACATTGAGAAATTAGTTGCAGAATCAGAATGTACTCATGCTAGCTCATGCATGGCGGTACCTGCTGGCCTGGGGATTGCGCTGTAAGAACTAACAGCGAAGAGGATAGACTTGTAGTCCTCAGGACAGATTTCATCCCTTGTGGATGTGATGCAGATGTGTGACTTGCATTTTTTGCGATTAGAGGTAGAGATGAGGAGTAAAACTCACAGTTGTAAGGGATGAGATAGGAATGAAACGAATGAATAATCAGCATTTTTACTTTTCTTTTTTTTTTTTCCCCCAATATTAATATTTGTTCTGCCTGAACCTTTGCAAACAACTGTCAAAAGCCATGTACTATCAGTGATAGTTCAGTTCATGTTCCTTCATTCTTTCTCCTGGCATGTTAGGTTTATTTGCTTAAAACATGGATAGCATTTCTCTTTTTTTTTTTTTTTTTTTAATTCTGGTCCTTTCCACAACTGTTTACAAGGGAGAAAAGAGTATAACAAAGGTTGCACAGCCATTTCTTTTAGAAGAAAATGGTTAATAAGGAAGTTCTAAAGCAGTGTGTGGCTACTGACAGGAATTTCCAAATGCTGCAAGCAGCTCTGTTTTTAAAAAAAAAAAAAAAAAAAAGGTAGTGACTAATCAATCAGTTGACCGAAAGGTGATGGAAACTTGTGCTTTTCTTTACTTCTTTTCAGTAGTATTAGACCAAAGCTTTGTACGATTAGGAGTAAACATACTGAGGTTTTGCAACAGGTGTTTCATGTCTTTAGTTTTCTGAATGTCTAATATTTTCATTCTCCCTTCTGTTTTAGCAAATTGTCATTTCTTGAGTTACTGCCAACGTATTGCAGTTCTGGGTTGAATTTGGGGCAGAAAAAAGTTGGAGTCAGAGTTTGTATTTTTACCTACTGGTTAGTTAATGTGCATACCATACAAGAACATGTAAGTGTTTGCTATTATCCAGAATTATCTTCAGTAATCTTTCTTTAGATGTCAGATTTCCTTTTTTAGTGAAATGTGTTGGTAAGCACAGGTCTTTTTTTTTTTTTTAAAGAGCTTGAAAGATAATGCAGTAATGAAACTGTAAATAACTTTTTTTACTTGTAAGTTTACAGACAATTCTATAACAAAGATTAAATTAGTATTCATTTTTTCCTGCACTTTTTCTGCCTCACAGTCCTCCTTTTTTTTGAAAAAGAATCTGCAATGCAGAGTTCTCCATTTTTATTTTCTTAGAGATTAGAGTGTGCTCAGTATCATTTGTCTTTATCACGTATGTAGTAATTGTGTAGCTATTGCTGTGACTTCATACATCTCTGCCTGTTCAAGAAAATTTTAGAAGAGGGTCAAGTATCCACATATGTTTGTAGTGCTCGTGTCTCATTCTGTTGGCTACCACATCCGTTTCAGCTCTCCTGTGCAGCCAGGGTCAAGGCCTCTGTTTTCCCTTATTTCGTACAATTTTAGAGCATGTTAGAAAACAAAAATTTTAATTCACAGAAAAGAATTAGTTAAAATTTCATATTCATTTTTTTCTTTAAGAATGTGAGCCTTATGAAGGGGGTGGGAACATGGACTGTGATGCTTTTTATGTGTCAAAAGTGTTTGTCATTAAATCTGACAGTTGTATTTTGGCAAGCCTTGTGTCCCTATCATCTCCTCCAGATTCACAGAACCATTTGTTTTTGCCTCAGATTTTTGTATTGGTTTGCTTTGCCTTATGTCTAGTATTTTGTTCTAACTGGATTTGTGTTAATTAAATTTGATGAAATCTTGCAGATGTAATGCTCAGGGTAACTTGCTGTGGCTTGTTTCTTTGGGGCTTGTTGTGAGCTTTGAGAGCTTTTAAAATTATTTCTGTATTTACTTGTTTCTTTTGTACAGTCACACCTTTGTAAGGAAATTATATTTTGACTTTCTGCTACTGGTAATCAGATTAAATAGCTTCTGTTGAGAGTGGGTTGTGGAAGGTGGTTTAAAACGGAATTCCTTTGCTGGCTTGTGCTGCCATTGCTTTCTCCAAATCAGATTAGTACATTGGTGGAAAAAAGGCAAGCTGTGTTAAGTGGGACCAGTGATATCCACTTCAGTAGATAGGGATGTAAATAAAAGTGCTATAGAACAGTTGTGCCACTAATACCGGACAGATCAGTGCATTTTTCCATTGCATTCTTCTATATCTGTTAAGAGTAAAAACTAGATAAATTCTGCTCTCCAACAGAAATTTACATTCACAGCATGTAATTGTATTGTCTTTCTTGTTATATTTAAATTTACAATGGGGATTTGTTTTCATTTTCTCGTTTGTGTATGGTGGCATGTTGGTATCATCAGTTCATCAAGTTCTTGGTCCGTCCTTGGTAGGAGGATAGTGCTGTCTTTCTGCTTTGTAAATATGTTAATTTATCTCAACTGTATAATGGGAAAGAATTGATGTTTTTTGAATGGCTTGCTTGTGAATCCATTATCGTTAGACTATGAGTTTCTTACTAAGTTCTTGAATTACATCTGGAGAGGGGGGAGGGACGTCAACTTCCAGCTCAAACACACTCCTGGAAATTTTATGCAAAGTGTGTTTCTCCAGTCAATCCAAATGCTCAGTCTGTATGTGGGTATGAAAGGACTGAGTGGTGAAATTTGGTGCAGGTTTATAACCTTATGTTTAACTTTGTTTCATGTTTCTGATTCTTCAAAGTGGGCTGTCACTCATACCCATTTCTCATGTTCGTGCTTTCAAGAAAAGTGCACATTTTTGTTTCTAGATGATGAATTCTGAAATATTTACAAGCTAAATACTGATGCTTTGTGCTTGATTTTTAAATTTTTTATTTGAGTAAATGTTCAAACTTAATGCTGTTAATGTAAGGGAAGGTTACATCAAATCTCAAACTGCTCGAGACTATTTAGTGAACAGCATGTGGAAGTATATCTGTTCTAGTTCAACCTTGTAATATTCTATCAGCACACATGAAAGGATTCTTTTCTGTTTGCAAAATGTGTTTGGGTCTACTATGCTGAAGAAGAATGTTTGAAGAGATGCTAAGTAAAGGGGAAGGAAATATTCAAAAATCTCTTATCAAGAAAAATATAGCACAAAAGGCCTTCATAGTGTTCACTGTGTGACATCAAGGCTTTATTCATTCAAATTTAAGCATGCGCTGGGCTTCATTTGTTGGCTAGAAACTGTTTCATTCAAAGATGGACCGACAAATCATTATGTTGGAGTAACTGAGGTTTTTGAAACTTTGGATGTGGGTCCTAATTTTATACAAATTAAACTTCAGATTTGCTGTATCTGCTCTGTTCAGCAGAGGATAATAGAACATGAATGCAGTAAGTTGGAGCTTAAATCAACTTAGAGATTACCGGCAGGTTTCCGTTAGTTCTGGGAATCCTGCTTCTGAGCTTCAACTGAAATCGTTAAAGCTTTCTACTGCTTTAGACTGTCAGACTGCTCCAGCTGGGGCACAATATTCATTCACATGGTTGGTCTGGAATCAGCTGGTGTTAATGCAAAAACCTCCAGTTGCAGAAATATTTGGATCATTTCCTAAATAGGATTCCTTATTCACTGGAGTATCCATTCCACTATTCAGATTCCAGAAATATTTCTGTTCATTTGATGCAACTGTCTGGCAAAATCATTCATGTATTTATCATTCTGAAAATGCTTTGCAACTACAGAAAATATTGTCACATTAATTTACCTGTCTTGCGTGAAGAAGGACAAAAATGTTTGTATTGTTACAGTTTATCTGCTGCTTCCGATTAGGAATCTAATTTGCTCGCTTTTGTTCGATGGTTTATGTATGGGATAACATAAAAATCAAAGTTTGCTTCCTGTCACTCTGCCTTGAGCTGAAATGCTAATTCTTGCTGTATTAACTGGTGTTTTGATAGCATGTATCATAACATAGGCAACTGTACATATCAGCTGCCAGAGTATGCGCTTCTCCCAGCTGTGCAGCTGCCTCAGGCTTGCTAACTGTAGCTTTATTTTTGTGAGTGCTATGTCAAAACCATCTATTTATAAACCAAATCAGAAAATGCCCTGGAACCATAATTTTGCTTTCAGGCTTCACTTTCAGTTATCCACAAGCTTAGTATCCTGCATTCATAGATTTGGGTTATAAAGTTTTATTAATATTTAGACAAGTTAAAACTTATTAAGAGTCTTGTGACATAGGTGCTAGTCAGAACATTTAAAAATGTTTGTGTTTTCTGCCTGCAAGGTGAAATGTAGAAGATGTTGGGATGCACCAACCAGACAATGGAAACGCATATGTTTTATTCATTTTCCATTTCTACTTGGTTATTATTCTGGATAATGTTTTCTCATGATAAACCGGTCTTGTGCTTGTTTTAAAGGTGGGGGAAGGGAGTTAAGCTTAAACGCAGTATTTTGAAAATGCTTGCTAATTTTGACTTCAGTTTCAAATCAACATACATGCTCACTATTCTTAGATGTTTGAATGGTCTGGACACCAGACTTAGTCTTTGCTAGCTATTTACTAGGATCAGACCCCAGGTGACCTGAAACTAATGCATAAAAATTCGCATTCAAAACAAATAGCAGTCCTTGATAATCTTCAAATCTTCCAGAATACATCAAAGAAGCAAAATCTCCAATTCATTCCTATTTTCAGATTAAGAAAAATAGAATTGTGGGGAGTGACTTTGGTAGAGCCTGGTTAATGTGATGGACTTAAGACCTTAATTGCATGAATCAGAGAGAGTGGTCAAGATACAGAATGAATGGCCAACAGTCACCTGCAGGCAAGTGATGTTAGGAGCCTGTGCAGATGATCTGGAAGTGTTTGCTTTAAAAAACAAACAAACAAAAAAACCAGTCCTTTCTCACAGATTAATCTCCTATAACTAAGCACTTTCTTTAAATATAAATGGCTCTGTGCCATTTTTAGAACACTTGGATTACTTTGTTAAATTATTAACAAGTTTTTATCATTGGGAGGGGAGGTTTTATAGAAATGAGAACAAGATCTTACTCATGAGTTATTTTTAAAATGTGTCAATGTGAAGACTTGTTCTCGTGACATAAGTGCAGTAGAGCTGCTGTTGTATAGATATTAAAGGAATTACAGAAACTGCAGATGTGGGGAATTCTTTTTAGGTGTAAAGCTCTGTCTAGGTTTGGTCCCTACAATGTACTTCATGTTCTGATTCTGAAAGCAGCTGTTCAGCAGTTCTTGGTAAAGTTTTCTGTTCTTCTCTTTTTAATCATTTTTTAGGATCTGCCTAGTAGACTATAAATACTGAAGTGGAAAGGGGAAAGCTGATCTTTGCTTAACTTACCAGTAAGTGTTTTCTGTCCTGATTTCAGACATAAAATAGCAGTAGGTTATGTGTCCTCTCCTCCAGCTTCTTTTATTTGTTTTATGAGCAGCAGATAGGAACTTAGTGTTTCTCTATTTGGCTTGAAGGCCTGACAGGAGGAAGGCTCACCTGCAGGGTACTTGCATAGGGGCTGCAGAACTGGTGGACTGCTGCAGATCTCACCTCCCAAGCTCTCCATGGTTTCCTTGGCATATACAAACATACCTGCTCCCCAGCAATTCTCAAGTCCAAGCAGGGTCAGGTGTAGATGTCTCAGTAATGATGTCTAGCTTTGGAGCATCTCAGCATCTGAAGAGGCATAGGCTCATCTAGAGCTGGAGCTCCATCCTCCCTGGTAGGAAACTGAAAACAAGACAGGCGTGTTTGATTTTGGACTGCGATTAAACATACTGTAAAAATATTGAAATCCACTAGCAAATTGGGTTATTTTTCTACAGACTAGAACTTATCTGTTATCTTAACTGAAAATGCTTTGGTGGAAAAAAATGGTGTGTCAGATGGGAATTGAGGGAATTACTAATTCTCTTCCTCTTAGGCCCTAGAGCATTACTTCCTCCAAATAAATTTCAAAGTCTTTTTTTTCCCCCATCTAGCAAGCCAGTTTCAGTTTTCCTACTCAGATGGTTAATCACACAAGTATTTGTTCAGCAAATATGAATGTCTGGAGGGTGATTTGTGGGATCTCTAAAAAACTTGCATTACGTGGACATTTCCCCTGGTGTCAGTATGCCCCAAGTTAAAATTTATGATTCAAAAACAGAATTCTATTTTATTATTCTGTGGTGTACTTACACTTCTTTTTGCACTAGGCAAAATCATATTTTTAATGGAAGACTACAAAATTTCAATATTGTAAATGGATGTATTCTTGCAGTTTATCTAGTAAAACGTTCATCTGACATTGGCAAAGCATACTCAGCAGATGGCTGGGGAAGGCCTAATCCTTTTCTTCCTGGCACATAGTATGCTAATTACTGTTTGGCCTGAGCAGAGAACCTTCTAAATATTCAGTGAACTTTCATATTTGGACAGAAGTGTTTGCTGGGCAAGGTGGTGGGAAGATCCCTGTGCACAACTGATGGTGACTATACTGTAAAAAAAAAAATAAAAAAATCTGAGAAATGTGTTATCTCTGGAGTCAATTGGAAAGGTAACATGGCTTGTTGTCAGCACAATTCAAATCCCACCAGGTTTTGTGCCGGATGGAAGTTGAGTTTGGCATGATACATAAGAATAAATTGCAGCGTCTTCCATCAAAACAGTGTTGATTTTCAGAGGAGGCAGCAAAGGATGCCTTGTCTCCTTGTGGTAGAGCCATCTGAGTTCTGTGAAAGACATGCTATGGGACTTGCTGAATGAGCATTTGGCACTACTTGTCTCATTATTTTCAATTCCATTGAAGTGACAATGTAACATCACAGCAGAAGATCCAGAAAGAGGCCAGTAAAAAACTGCTTGCCTAATGAGGGAAAACTGTGTGATGAAACCTAAGATGCTTCTCCATGTGCCTGGAGAATTTTCTTTCTTCCATAGCAGTTCAGAGGGGTTGTGCTTCTAATACAGTTCCAAAGTCTCCTTTTGCAGGTGCCTCAATTTTAACAGAGGCATGAGAGCAAGAAGCCAAGGGATGGTGAAGACAAAAGGATGCTGTGCTTATCCTGAAACCTGCAAGAGACAGCAGTCGTATTCATGCAGCAGTAAGCCTGCTGGGAGGATTCTGAAGTGAATTGAGGACTGGTGAACTGGCAGAGCTCAGACAGTTGTGATTAGCGATGAGGAGTCTAGTTGGAGGCCTGTTACTAGTGGCATTCTCCAGGAGTCAGTGCTGGGTCCAGTTTTGTTTAGCAACTTCATCAGTGACCTGGATGAAGGGATTGAGTCCATCTTCAGCAAGTTTGCTGATGATATGAAGCTGGGAGGAGTGACAGATGCACCAGAAGGCTGTGCTGCCATTCAACAAGACCTGGACTGACTGGAGAGTTGGGCAGAAAGGAACCTAGTGAGGTTCAATGAAGGCAAGTGTGAAGTCCTGCACCTGAGGAGGAATAACCACATGCATCAGTACAAGTTAGGGGCTGACCTGCTGGGGAGAAGCTCTGCCGTGAAAGGCCTGGGTGTTGCGGTGGACAACATGTTGACTATAAGCCAGCAATAGAACAAGGAACAATGGGCAGAAACTGGAACATAGGAAGTTCCATACTAATACAAGGAAGAATTTCTTTACCGTTAGCATGACAGGGCACTGGAACAGGCTGCTTAGAGAGGTTGTGGAGACTCCTTCTCTGGACATGAATTCAAGACCCATCTAGATGCCTGCCTGTGTGACCTGCTATAGGGAACCTGCTTTAGCGGGGAGGTTGGGCTTGATGATCTTTAGGGGTCCCTTCCAACTCCTACAATTCTGTGATTCTCTACTGTGGAGTACCTGGACAACATTGACCCATTTTGGCTGATACAGTGGTATCTCCATGCTATATGCGTATGTTCAAATGTGCTTTGCATTTGTGATGGTGAGAGATCAGCTGGCTAAGAATTTGGCACCTTTTGTCACAGTTGTTTTTCAGAGTATGCTCTTCGCTAGAAGTTATCTCAAGGAAATAAACTTCTTCCTTCAGACGTATACCTGAATTTTAGATTTTCCTGTCTCCAAGAAAGTTAAAATTCAAATTAACATTCAGTTACATTTGAGAAGATAGCCTTTTCTCAGAATGAAACAAGTATCACTTGAATGGTTCAAATTAGTATTTAACTTGAAACTTTATCATTACACTCCCATCTCCAGTGAATGAAAAATTCAAAGCAAAGATTGCTTACTTGAACTTTGTAGGTGGTAACAACTTTAACTTCAGCTGTTTGCCTCTTTAGTACTGTAATGTGTCACCTGCTAGAGCTTCTTTGCTGCCTCTCTTCTCTTACATGGCTAGTAGGTTGCATTTCTATTAGTAGCAGTACTGGTGGTGAAGCTGTTGGAATTCATTGCTCCTGTGCCACTTTCTGTTGCTTAGAGTCTTGTGGGGTCCATCACCAGAGCCGTGGTGGGAACAGCAGAGAGGCAAGCAGGGCAGCCCAAGGTGCGGTAGCAAGCTGGCAGTTATCCTACCTCCATGTTCGGAGTGTTCTCCTGCAGTTTAAATGCATCACTTCCTCAGTGACCTAGTGTTGTGAATTAAAAATATTTCTTCATAACTACAGGAAACAATTTTTCATCTTTATTTGCCTCTATAAAGGTTTCTGTTTCTTAATTTTACAAGGTTGCTTTTAAACCTTCAAAATCTTTATGTGATTCTGTGATTCTGATTCTGTAAGTTAGGAAATAGCTTGTGATCAGCCAGCTGTCAGTTGTGTGCATGCTTCTTCCAGAAATGAGTCTGTAGGGATGACTCAAACCTGGCAGCCCAACAAAAGATGTTCTCTCTGTAAAACAAATAGTTATATCTGAAAATGTGAGATTGTTTCTTCATCGCTCTCTTGGAGGGGAAGAAGAAAAAGAGAGAGCTAGGATGGTCATGAATATTTTAAATTTGAGCTCTATGGTTCAGCTGTATGACAGCTCATATAAACCAAATTACACTTTATACCCTGACTGGATAAGCACATTAATGCTTACAGTACAGATGCCAGTTTTGGCTCTGCAACTCATTACCTCTGCACATGTCTGAGATGAGAAAGAGTTCCAGAAGCCAGCATTTAAATGCCACTTTAAGCCAATTTGTGTGCTTATCTAAGCCCAGACAGAAGGCTGTTGTCATATGGCCACATCTGTAAGGGCTGCTCTGACACTAGGAATTGCTAAATACAACTTCCCTGGTAGCCCAGCAGTGTACTCATTACAGTGTACTCAGTAAGCTGTGGCCAGTGTTTTCCTCTCTAAAAGTAAACAAAATAGAAGTGAAGGCAAATTGAAGGTGGCCATGCTGCTGAGGATAGCTCCACAGAGAATTTGAGGTCATGTGAAACACATTGGCAGCTTTAACCCATATTTAGGCTTGAAAATCAGAGAATTTTCAAGTATGGTAGCTCCTGCACAACAACCAGTGTGTTTTTACACTGGTTTGGGTACTGTGCTACAGTGTACAGTGGGAAAGGCAAGGGTAAAACTGTTGGGGTCAAGGAAATAATGCGATTCTTTAGCTATTATAAAACATGCTGTTATTTTGAACTGTACTGCTGAGTGGCCAATCTCCTAGAGCTGGATTAAAATTACATGGGTTTCTTAGCAAAATAATGCAAAAGAGCTTACATAACTCAGCTGTGCTTTCATTCTCAACATTATTTCATTTTCTTCTTTTCTGATTACACTGATGCTTCATGCCCATACTAATTCAGCTGTTGTTGCTTCCTCAATAAAAATGGTAGGTGGCATAATATTATGGAAGACTGTTGTATTGCTTAAAAAGCAGCTAAATCAATAGATGGCTGTGCCTGTGAAGATGCAGTTTTCTATAAGGAAACTCAATTTATCAGTAGCCAGAATAAGGAAAAAGACATCTTGTGCTCAGCAGGCTCTCTTTGGTAAATGGAAGTTTCATTGATTATGCAGCAGTGTTGGAGAGCAACATAAATTCTGGGGTGAGGCCAATTTAATGTAAAAGCAGGAAAGCACTGTCCAGTGGGAAAAACTTTGGTCTGCAGAGGTCAGATTGTACTTCAAACCGTGTGATTAATCTGCTTTGTGTCTTTAGTCATGTTTCCCTACTGTTTTATGCATTAATCTCTACAATTTGGAGTGTATTTAGGAAGTTCTTTTGCACTTCAAGCTCAATATGCAGCATCAGCATGTAGGAACAGAAATAAAAACTAAGAGTAATTCAGTTTCTGTGACTAAGCTCTTGATTTTTTTGCAGCCACACAATGCAAGTTTGAGGCATGCCTTTGTCATGAGAAGAGGGTTTGGTCTGAGTCCCAATTTACTCAGAATTGTGATTCCTTTTGATTTTGGTTCTTGCTCACTAACTTGATAATTGCTTTGCTTTGATTATCAGTAAATTGGTCCCTTTCAGCTAATTTTCTGGATTTGCTTATAATAAGCAAATATTTTCTGCAGCAAGATAATGCAGGAGAAGCTGGAAGATGGTTAAAGTTGGAGCATTTATTAGCTGTAAGATGTGGATGGAATTTTAGAGAAAAGCAAATTCATGAATTCTCTGTAAGAAGTAGTTTTATAAGTAATCGGGGGGGATGGAATTTCCACAGTGGGGAGTGGGGGGGAAAAGGGGTATGCTGTAGGAGAACTAGCACTTCTTCCATTGTGTATGCTGCAAAGATGCTGCATACAGGGCACAAAAATGCTCTGATTTCCATTAAGTCTTCAAAACCTGCTACATTTCCATAATAACAACCCGTAATTATGTGTGTTTAAACTTTATGCTTAACCAGTGGGATAAGCAACCCCAGATAGTCATGGGGAACATATGCATGTAAAAAAAATAAGGTCTTTGAAGGGTGACTAAGTGTAAATTCATGTGGGCGGAAGGAAGAATGGAAGCAGCAGGGTGAAGAGCATAATTTTGTATCCTCAAGTGTTGGTTCTTGATGTACCAATCCACGTGGTCAGATTGTATGGGGCTCTTGTGAGGGTGAGTGTGGAGTATCTGCTCTCATGGTTGTGGGGGCTTGTTTTGTGTGTTGTAGAGGTTTGTGACTGAGCTCTTGGTCAAGAAAATAAGCAGAAAGTTTGAGGAATGAGTTCTGCATTAGGAAAGACTGATGGGGTCTCATTTTTCCTGTGTACCAAACTGACAAAGTAGTAGTAGTAATTGCCTAGAACATTCACTGCATTACTCTGTTGACAGCTTGAGTCTAGTAAATATTGTTGGCTTCAGATTACTTTTTATCTTTGGGAAATTGAAAGATCTCTTGCACCTTTCTTAGGAAGCTGGAATCTGCTGAAGGAATTGACTGCGGAAATAATAAAAAGTGCTCATTGGGATCAGTGAATAATGTAGTGATGTTACAAGTCTGCCATGTTGATGTTACTAGATAGTGTTTTTGGTAGGTGAGTGCTGAGAGTCGCCAAAACTGAGAGAGCTTTTCAAAATTTGGGAACCCGTAGGTCTGGACTGGTTGCTGGGGGGAAGCCAAAAGATGGTGTTATATAGTTGTATATCAAACTTGTAAGAAATGCTGGGGCAAGAAAGCAGGAGAAGGATGGAAACATACCAATCTGGTATGTTATCCATATATAGATACACATCTCCACTTATTACCATATCCAACACAGTTATTTGTATATAAAAAAAAAAACCGAAAGAAACTCAAATGTAGGGGGCATCTTACGCCTCTAGTGCAATACTTCGGTATCACTGTACATTAGCTTTTCTTATAAACTCAGTTATTTGAATTGATTTAGGTTCTCATGAGGAGTCAGTGCCAAATCCTATATATGTCCTCAAATAGGAATCTTTCAGGATAGTGAGTTTCATATCTGATGATTCATCCCTACGCCTAATTAGGAAAGGAACAGGGAAACTGGTCCAAGTTTATCTAGGGAGAAAAGGCAGAATACATAATTGGATGTAGCAGTTTCTATTTTCTTCCTATTTCATAGAGCTGCATTTTATGGAAACACCAAGGTTTTCCTCTCCTGACTAACACTGCTGCTATCCAGCATTTTTACCTACCTTTTATTACGTAGGATTACAGCAGCGATGGCAGCAATATCAGCACAGGGCTCTGCTGGATGCATGCAGAAGATCAGACTGTAAAGGTTTGTTACTTGAGCAGCACCCACAGCACCTGCAAATACTGGGGAAAGAGCAGGGTTCTTTCAGAATTTGGGGGGAACATAGGAAAAAAAAAAAAAAAATAATCAACCATAGTACTTTTTAAAATGCTGCATGTCTGTGTCCGGAGAACCACTACTGCAACTAGTAGCTGTAGCTGGCACGTTCCTTTTCTTGGTGAGGTTTAGTAGTTCAAGCAAGGATTATACTGGCATGGCCATATTCCTTCTCAAGATAATGCAGCCCTTGCTATTCCGGCCATCTCTAAGCTGAAGATAAAATCCTTACTGTTTTCATCTTCAGTTTCATATTTTTACCCATTTCTTCTTGGGCTTTGATGCTGTAAGCATTGACATCCTGGACATTTCAACCAGCAGGGGGACTAAGCTGTTAATGCCAGTGCTGGCACAAGAACAAATAGGTTTCTGCTAGGCATGAATAAAATTAGACTGGGAAGTAGGAGGATTTACATAGTGATTCAAATATTGAGATCCTGGAGCAGCATTCCAGTGGCATTGGAAGGCCAAAACCTCTAGTAACTTTTAAACACAATGTGTGAAAGGAATTGCATAATGCAATAGCCAGTGCATGCTTGACTGAATAACTCAGGAGATCCCTAGCAGTCCTTTTTTTGCATGTGCAAATAGGTGAAGGAAAGAGTGCTGATACCTTCCCTTTGTGAAGTCACACCAGAGTAGCTGCAATCTGTTTTTTCCAGAACCTACCATTTGTAAGTAGTTGATCAGCTGTGGCTAGTCCTTAGGATATGAACATGGACTGCGTGTACTTATTTTTAAGCAAGTATAAATTAAAGTATATTTAAGTGAACCTTTCCCTGTCACCCTGTTTTTCTTTCTTGATGCTGTTTTTGCATGATAACACACAAGAGTGAGAAGAACTAGCAAGGACCAGGCCTGATGTCACAGCCATGGCTAGAAGTGCTTGCTTATAAAAAGAGCAGCACTTTTTCTGCTGGCAGCTTATGTTTTACTTGCTAAGTACATCTGTATTGAAATAGATGACAAATGTGTTCTAGATGGCCTCATTGACCAGCATGTTTCTGCTTCTGCTGTCTCTATTATTAATAAATTGCACAATATGGTGAATAATCGCAGCCTTTAGAACTAAAATGTTTGCACCAGTGGCAAAAATACCCTACTGCAATATATTGTATGCAGCCACTTGCATGCAGTAGTTTCAATAATGCTAAGGCATCCTAACAAACGTCTTGTAAAATCCTTTGGTTATGAATGCGTACTCACAGGTAAGATCAGTCTGAAATGAGTTTGGATTGGTTTATTCAAAATAAATCTTTCCTGCAATCAGAAGTATCTTACTGATGCTAGGTTTCACCTGGATACAAATTGAACTGTAATTAATAAAACCTCTGACTTGTTTGATATTAGTGGCACAGCTGCATTCTCTCCCTTGCCACATATTGCTAACATACATTTGTTTTATTATCTTCAGTTTACCATTAATATTTCACAGTGTTGAAGGGAGGGGATGAAATCCTGATTACTGTGTATATTCTAACCTGTGATGCTGGAACAGATGGTGCTCATAAGAGTTCATTTGTGTAGTACTGTTGTGGAGAGGAATAGCTAGCTGTAATGCTAACCAAGCAAAGCTTGGTAAACGAGTGGCAATTCTAATGAAAAAAAATTGTTTTTACTATACTCTATAATAATAACGTAGTGTTGTGCCCAGTAGAAACTGGAAGGGGAAGCTGTATTTTGAACTCTGAGCTGCTGAACAGGAGGATGTTCTTCCTCTACAGTGTGAGGTTAAAATAAAGATTGCAAAGTGAAGAGCAGTGGGAACTCTGTGCTGCTAGATCTATAGTTTGGAAAGTGATGCTTGCTTCAGAAGAATCTACAGCAAAACCTGTTTTCTGAATCTCTTCTGTGTTTGCTGCATTAGTGCAATGTTTATGCTTTCTTCCTCGGTTGCTGAAATGTATTTAATGAAGCTAAGTGAAACAGTAAAATCAAAATGCTGGGCTGCTGCTGTGATAGAAGGATGGACGTATTTTACGTAAAGAGGGGGGAAAAGCAAAACAGCTTTTCTTATGGAAATATTTTCCTTCTCACTGATGACTGAGGAGTCATTTGAGAATAGCTGAATATTGAGGATCAGTGAATGATGTATTATTTTAAAAAGGTTATACTAATGCATTGCACTGTTCATTATAATTCCCAGGTTTCTTCTAAGTATAAATTATTCATATTATACCTGATATTTTTATATGTGCTGTAGTATATTTTATGAAAGTAATTAAATATGAGTTGCATGAAGTTTCAGTGCAGCTTTGTTTTAGCTTTTATGCCCCTGCTGAGAAACAGAATGGCTACCGCCTTCTGAGTGCACATTAGAAGTTGTGTGGATTAGCTCTGTGCCAGCTAATGAAGTTCTACTGTTGCTCAGTGTCCCTGTGTGCTTGGTACCCCCTCCTGCCCAGGACTCTTAGATTCGTGTTATTTACAGCACTGGCTGACTTATGTGCTACTGCAAATCAAAAGGAAATGTTTGTGCAGCACAGAGCACAGCAGGACCTTAGCCTTTGTCTGAGCCTGCTAATACTGCAGTAGTATGAGTAAGTCATAACCATGCTTGACTACTGTACTCACTTGACAGCAGAGCTCAGCAGTGGATGCTTCTGCTCTGCTGTTGGTGCTGCCTGGTTGCTGTGGTGCATACCCTTTGGTCACCCAAGACCAGTCTTGAACTATCCAGGTGGTGTCTTTGTTATTACAAAGGTAACCTGGGTTAGTTCTGTGTTTGGGAACTCCTTGTTAAGCTGAATATTCAATATTCTATTCTGATATTTGGTTCTGTAATGATCATCACTATTATGAACTTGATGGTGGTTTTATGCCATTCTTGCAAAGGTTTACTGCTTGATGAAGCAGTCATCTGTTTGCACCTCATGAACTTGTCTCCTTTGCGTTGTCTGCAAGAGAAATATTCCTTTTTCTATAAAACTAGTAACCAAGTTATCTCTGTGAGCAACATATAGGAATACCTCACCTGCTCTGTTGTTACAGGGTTTAACGTGATTCTTGAAATTGTTAGGTATTGGAAGGTACTGCTGTTGAAATCCAGAAGTTTTCCTCATGTCGCAGTGAGATACACTTCCATAATGCTTAGTCAGCAAGACCAATATTATTTATGCCTTGGGTAAGGAGAAAATTCCTTTAAAAAGGCTATTCAATATAGATTTTTCTAAGTCAAGCAACACACTGGCGCTGTACTTTTTTTTTCAGGTGATACCAGTAAAAAAGATTTGATTGTGTAGGAAGGTTGTGTCTTTACCATGGAGACTAGGCTCCCATTTCCTCACTGGCTGTCAAGCATGAATAGAGAAGACTGCTATCAGCAGTTCTGCATCTCAAGTCTTCGGTTTGGATTGCAGCACTGCATTTTCAATCCATGTGTTCACTGACCCCCGTCCTGATAAGCAAGTGATGAATTTAAAAGCTCTGGGAAATGGTCTAGAGCCATGATGCAAACTTTGTTTATCACCTAGATTGAAAGTTACGTGTCTGCCCTGCATAATACACGTTTTCTCCATAGCCGATATTGAAGCACTGGCTGTCAGTGCTTTCCTGCGTGCCTCTGACTCACAGTTTTCAGTTCCTTTCATTGGATGCAGATGTTACTATGATAATCCTTTTTTCTGATATCTTGCTTTCAGACATTCACAGTACAATCCATTTGGGATCATTTCAGTGTCTTTTGAAGATGAAAGCTGACTTAAAATAAATAAATAAAATAAAAGGCAGCTGTCATTCTTAGGGGGTGTTTCACATAGCCGACTGTACTTTGCCAACTGCGTGGCTGCCTGAAACTTGTTATCAGCTTCATTAAACACAGCTTGAGCAGTGTGGCAGTCAGTGAGCGAGAGACTAAGTGTGCTGCTTGAGAGGTTCTGGTGACATTTGAAGCTGGAGAACAGCTGGGTTGTATGGAAAGTATCTGGGGAAAATAGATATCAGGGAATACCAGGTTGTATAAAAAACTGCTAAAGGTTTTCCCTAGTTCCAGACAGCAGCAATCCTAAGGCACTTTGTCCTTTCCCCTCCCCGCACTGGGCCATTCTGTTGTTCTCTCCTGGCTGCCACTGTGTGCTTAATTTTGAACTTCTATGTGTAGCACTGTCTGACCAGCACATGCTGGTAGGTAAGTGGCATGTGCAGATCAGAATGATTCTGATGTTAAAAAAAAATAAATAAAACAGTAATGGTACTGCTGTAAAACAGTCCGTGCGGTAAGGATTTGTAAAGTTGCTTGTATCTTCTAAATTAGCTACGGTAATGAATTTGGTGATACAAAGTCTGTGTTAATGTGGGCTGGCCCCTGAAGAGGGCACTAAGCAGAGGATGAGTAAGAAAAAAGGGGGATCCAGGCAAAAAGGAGGATCATCGTTATTTCCTCAGCAGGGAGGCCTGAACCCAAATAAAGTGCATCTATTCCTGGATATTGCAAGTCTGCAGGCAAAACGCATGCTAAGAGCTCAGCATCCAGACTGGTCTCTGAGGAAATGCAGCTGTAAGGTCTCCTGATTCCCAGTGCTATGGAAAGACTACGAAGAAGCAGGTTCATCTTCTATCTGCCTGAAGTTATTTTTATCTCTGCAGCGGCTCCTGATCCCTGGTGGTTCACCCAGGCGTGCTCGACTGTAGGCCGAGGGCTGCTACCCTCACGAAGGAAACGCGCAGCCCGCTCTCAGGTGCCACTGCGCTCTTCTCAGCGCGGCCGTCACCGGGGAGGGTGATTCGCGCCACCTGCCTGAGGCGTTAACGGCTCCGCGTAACGGCTCCCGCTGCGCGTGCCATCAGGGGCGGGGGCCCGCAAGGGCTGTGAGCGCCCGCCCGCGGCGCACGCTGGGGCGGTGGCAGCGCGGCGGACCGCGACCGCCGCGCCTGCGCCTACCGCCGGGTTGTGCGGTTTGGGGGGGAGTAAAGGAGAAGGTGCGCGCGCGCCGCTCCCGCCCGCCCTCGCGCTGAGGTAGCGGACTCCAGTCACGGCGGTGCGAGGAGGCAGACGGGCGGGTGCCGCGGTGCGGAGCCGCCTGTTCGGCCCTCACAGCCTTCCCGGCCCCGCGGGCGCGGCCTGTGGGGGTGAGGGCCCCGCGCTGCCCGCCGGTCGGCCGCCCCCCGCGCCGCCTCGGGGCGCTATGAGCCATGAAGCCGCCCGGCAGCATCTCCCTGCGGCGGCCCCGCCGCCCCGCGCTCCTGCCGCTCCTCGTCGCGCCGCTCCTGCTGCTCCACGGCTCCGCCCGCTCCCGGGCTGCGGCGGCAGACGGTGGGTATGGCGGGTCCGCGGGCGAGGTGTCTGCTGCTTCCCGCGCCCCTTCCCGACCCCCTTTTCTCCCTCTTGGGCGGTAAACCCCCACACAACGCGTTGCCACCCTGTGAGCTCTTCCTCCGCCCTTTCTAGCTTTGTGTACGTGCCCGCTCCCCGGTATGTAACGCTGCGCTCGGAAAAGGTTTCCTTTGCTTGCTCGTGAAACGGGCAAAACGCAAGGTTTCCCTGGCTGCGCTCTGCTGAGGCGGTGCTGCAGTGCTTTAGGAGGGTGGTGTGAGGAGAAACGCCGCTGAGGTATGCGACAAAAAGGCATAGGTGGTTTCTGCGCGCGTCCGAGCGGGGAGTCAACTTGTTCGCCGGCGCTGCGTGGCTGCTGGCGTCCTGATTTGCTTCCGAGCGACCGAGGTGGTGTAGAATACCGCATACAGCCGCTCTGCCAATCGGCTCACTGCCGAATTTACGCTGTACGTTGACTGACTGTATTTTAACGTGGGAAGATACGGCGTTTCATCTGAAAAGGTGCCGCTGAAGCTGACGGCTCTCGTCAAAGTTAAAAAACGTAGAGAAGTTCCTGTTATGTAGGGTGCGTTTGTGTTTAGACTTCAGTTTGCCTTAGAAAGGTGGCAGGTATTCTCAATCTTTTTGTAGATGTGTATTTATATTTTTAATGCGTACGTGAATCTTTTGATGTGGAAGAGACCGTAGCTGACACGAGAGGTTGTAGAGCATAACTGTATCCAGTAAGACTTTTTTTTTCCCCCCCTCTTGGTGGCTGAAAGATGTTAAAATATTTATTGTATTATTATTTGTTATCCATGACTGTTTGTAAAAATGCATGTATGTACATTTAAATAATTAATACTATTTCAAAAACCATTTGTGAAAATGAATCAGATCTAGCTCAGTGAATAAGGTCTTTTTGTTTTCTTGAGTAACTGATTAAATATTAGAAATCTGTGAGTTGAGTGTGTCATTTTCAAATGGAAATAAAAATATTCTGCCATCTCATTTATGACTGGCGTATCTTTTTTCCTCAGACCTGCACTGGAATGAAACGGCAGGCAGAACTGAAGGGGTACTGGCAGATGAAGAGAATGCATTTCAACTGAATAAAAGTAGCAACAGTGAAAATAACAGCCACAGCGATGCAATCCAGAAGGAAATCACGCTGCCTTCAAGACTCGTTTATTACATCAACAAGGACTCTGAAACCCCTTACCATGTCCTGGATACTAGGGCAAGGCACCAGCAGAAACACAATAAGGTAGGGTAAAAAGAGGCTTCTCTACTGAATTTAAAAATAAAAAAAAATAGGCAATGTAGAACTGTGGTTGTATATTTTATTTTGTATATCTTCAAGACTTAATGTTGGCCCTTACCATTGTTTTTAGGAATTAATATAAGATATGTTATTAAATGAGAACATTATTTCCTGTGTCTTAATTAAAAAGTTTAGAGGTGATTCAGTAGTTGAACTGCAGATAAAATGAGTGGTGATTAGTAAAAATTTGTCTGTCTGACCAGTGCGGATTTTGGTAGCCCAACTTTATACCATCATCAGCAAAATGCGTCTTCCAAAATTGCTCTACAATGGAGAAATGTTTTACGGAGATTTTCTTCAGAAATCTGAACTTAAGGTGTGAGTTACTTTGACACTGAGTGTATCACGCTCTGCCTAATAAATGCAGTATTGGTTTCCTGCCAGTGCATGACCAGCGAAGATCAAAGCAAGGTGTGAGGGGTTGGTGGGTATATTTTTATTATTTTTGTGTGTGTGATCTAATCTACTCTTCTATTTTGCACGGATAGAAATGTTTCCGAAATTGCTTGAGATTGCATAGTTCTTTTTTCTTCAGAATAACTTGGTGTAGAGGTAAACATCTTCTAAACTGTATTGGTTAGGAGGCACCCCCTGAAATTATTCCATTATGCTTTTATAAATTTATATTTAAAAATAAATAAATAAAAAATTCCAGTAAGTTAAAAAGTTAAAGTGAAGACAAAGAGGGTTGGAGTAGGAAGAGGTTGCCGTGGTAGAAAAAGACAATAATGTGTATTAATGTGTATAGACTTAGCTATAGTGTAGTTCTTACCTATTGAATTACACCTCTTCTGGAAAACGAATTTAGTATGTGTTGTGTTTTTGTTCATGCTGTAACATTTCAGATGTGAAATTAATATGGAGTTCCTGTATAATCTTTGAAATACTTGTATAGTTTGGATATTTTCATGAGAAGAAAGGTTACTTTCTAGCTTATTGAATTTGGATACAGTATGCGTGTTTGAATGCATCGAAATGCACCAATGCATTGGACGGCACAGAAAAATTGTCCGTGTGTTGGAAAATGAAACTACTTAAAGCTATCCTCAGAAGTTGCACCACAGCCTTCTTGAAGCATCCGAGATTTTTATTTACAATCTTTAAAAACGTCTCAGATGTTATTTAGGAAAGAATAAGCCACGTCAGTGGTATACTACAAAGGTCAGCCTTCCTTCCTTACCCTCTCAACACTCGTGCAGAATGAAAACACACTACTTATGCAAACTTAGAGACTTGGAAAAAGTGTAGCACCTTCCAAATTCTGTTTTTTCTTCTGAAGCTGTTGACAAGTATTGTCATACAGGATTTCCTTTCTTTGGGGAAATGTAGAGGCCTATCCCCTGACACCTGGGGAGCTGTCCTTGAAGCGAGAGCACTCTTTTCAATAACCTTACACACTGTGGATTTTGTCCTTTCTTTTGAGAGGAATATGGAAGAAAGGGATGTGCAATTGGTTGGAGACCTGCCTTTGGGAATATCGCTGCTTCCTCATTTCTGTGTGATGTTTTCTTGAAACGCAGAGGTGAGAGTGTGCCATTCTCTTTACTTGACCAGCATTCTCACAAGTACACTGCTGCCATTGCCTATCCTTTCTATGCCCTACCTTATCTCTCTACCTGTTGGGGTAAAGCTCTGCAGAAATCAGTGCTGCCAGAATTGGTATTGATTTCTTTAGGTATGTGTGGTGCTGAGTATTGCGTAAAATGGATCTTTCCACTCAGTGTCCATTTTAAGCTGAGGCATTGCTAACACTGCATTCTTCTCACAGAATGGGTCTTTAGGTTTGGGATTTCATGGAGACTGGAATTACGTTGATTTCATTCTTCTGGCATGATACTTATTTTGCTTGGTTCCCTTTAACTGAATGTTGGTTGGTTGGTTGTAGTCTTTGTCTGGATTAATAGTATTATTGTTATTAATAATATCTTATTTCTTTTAAATTTCCTATTCCCAGAGCATAACATAGGGCTTCCCTTTCTCGCTCAACTTCTTCCCTCACCCAGTTTGATTCTTGCAACTTTCATTGCATGAATTTTTTTTTCTTATTTGCTCTTCCATCTGTTTCACCAGTAACACAGTAATGAGTATTTTGGTTATTTTGTCCTGTTTAACATTCACTGTAATCAACAAAGGAAAAAGCATTCCTACAGTGTAAAGGGAAAACAGCCTACAATTAGAAAACCACTAAGCAGCTGGACTGTAGAAGATGCAGATGAGCATTTTGTTTTGGGAGGAAGATGGAATGAACCCCTTAGTGATTGCTGTTATCCTTTCCTAGATTTTAAAACAAATGCTATATTGTAATAAATCGTAACTGTTAGCTGTATAGGAGACAGTAAAGCCTAATACAAATACCTTTATAGTTGGGTGAAGAAAGAAATCTGCATTTAGGATTGATTGTTTGCATGTTCAAAAAAGGAAAAACTTGCCCTTGGATACACTGGGCAGAAGTGGAATTAAGATGCTAGTATGGGTTATTTTCTTTTTTTCTGTATGTGTATTTTCCCCTCCATTGTTTTTAGGACTGTATGTCCTTTAACCTAAATTTTCTTATGTATTACGTGATATATTAAGATTGATCTATAGGTATATGATGTGGATATACTCCCTAACTATTTATATTGCTTAGAAGACCCCTTTGTGTTGAACTTTGCTGTAGTGGCCAGAATGTAAGTCGTTAGGATAGTCTGTGGGGTTAGGCTTGAAGGCTTCAGAAATGCTGAATCACTCATCAGGAGGGGAGAGTAGTAGAAGTTATGCATGTGTGTGAAAAACGAGGTTAAGCTAGAGAAATACAGTTATGTAAAATGACTTGAAATGAAAGCTGATTTTCCCTAAAAATCTCTTCATAAAATCTAGAGTCTGCAACCTTCTTCACTTGGGTAGAAATGAGGAGCTGGCTAATAGAATAGCTGACTGAAGAATCCATAATTTAAATAATAAATTGCTTTTTTAGCTCTGATCTTCTTTATCTCCTTCTGCTTCTGAATTTGGTGAAACGCCATGAGAAGAGGGCACACGTAATCTAAAATGTTGGTAGAGTCTCCCTCATTCATTCTTGTTTTTCCAAGAGTGTTTTCTTGCTGTGAGCAGAAATTGAATATTCAGTGTAGTTCTGACTTTGTGAAATGGTTGCTCTCCGAGGTGGTTGGAGTTGTAGTGTGTAATCTACTTTCTTTAAATGTGCTGAAGTAAAAATACTTTGACTACTTGATGCTTGAAGACTCTCAAGTCTGTACACTGCTGTTCCCTTAAATTAAAGCTGACTTTTCTTCTGAAATTATTTTTAGTGCGAAATACTAAAAGGTGAGTACCTTCGTCTATAAAAGCACACTAAAGAAGCTTGTGAGAAACCTGAAACTTTCTGAAAAGTTCTGAGTCACTTCTGTTCTGCAGTGTCTTTCTAAACTTCTGCAGGTGGAAGTAGCCTTTTGATAAGCTCTTGATTGAACCAGATAACTGCTTTGATACATTTGCACAGACTGCATATACAGGTTGTTAGGACATAGGTGGAAGACTACACGGGCCACAGCTTGGCATGGAATGCTAGGAGCAAATCCTTGTGATGGGCGTCAGAGGGAAAACCTGTGGTTTTGAGATCACAGTTCGGGGCAAACCAAACAAATTGTGGCTTTAATTAAATCATAAGTTGTAAAGAAGCAATGTATTTTATGTCTTCATCATTCTGAGTTCTTAGTGTAATTTTGGAAAAGGGATTAAGATGCTAATGACTGAAAGAAATATGTAATAGTCATATGTAATATGTGAAACTGTGAAAACAGTTCTATCACCCCAAAATTCTATTAATCTTGTGCCTTTTTCCCTGGGATTTCTTTGGTTGCTTCTGTTCAGCTCAGCTGTTAGTAATTTAAATTTAAAAAAATATTTCTGCCAGGCTTAATGCTGCATTTTCCGCTGTTACCCTCTTTGAGAGGTTGAGATGCCGATAAGTCCCAGTTTCTGAGGCTTGGTTTCTTTCTTGATATGTAGCATGCCCAACCTGAAAGAGGCAACCTCATGTTGAAAGGAAAACAACTTTATCACAGCCATAGCAAAGGAGGTGGTACTGAGGAGAAAACAGACCTGTTTTGTAAAACTCAGAAATATATGTATGGTTAATAACCTCTGGAAAGATGGCATTGTGGGGTCTTTCTGAAATACAGAGAGAAGTCATATGCATTAATTACTATACTCCCTTTGCCTGTCTTGTGCTAAGTATCCCTTTAAATCCTCTTAGAATGAAAACATTACAGTCCCCATTTAAATAATCAAATTAAGGAATTAACTTTGTGTAGCTTACGTATGAGTTGAATAGACTGTCAGGGAGTCTTTGTTGTATTTCAGCTGACATTTGCATTTTGGTCAGAATTTTTGATGCTGCAGCTTTGGTTTATAGTACCCACAAATGGATGTTGGCATGTATGTTGTCTTTTGCTTCTGTATTGAGTTTTTATTAATACAGAGGGCTTACTTGCACTCTACATCTTCAGTAGTTACTGACAGTAGGGTTGAAACTGGTATTCCTGTCTTCTTCCGAGGGTAGGACATCTGCCATATTCATCTTCTCCTCGAGTATGAGGGCTGCTCCAAAGGTAACGTCTCCTATTTTATTATGTCGACCCGTGACCTCAGAGGCAGATGTTAAAGGTACAGCAGTAGAGGATGAGCCTTCCTGCAAATGTTCCGCTGCACTTTGTTGCCATGGCAGCAGAGAGCATTATCTGACATAATGGTGTCTGACCTAGAAGTGCATGTGAAGCAAAGGTGTGTCACTGAAACTCCATGTGGAAAAAAATTGCACCCATTGACATTCATTGATGCCTGCTAAATTTTGGAATATCTCAAAGTTTGCACCAGGTGGGTCCTGCAAATGCTCACATGGGAGCAAAGAACACCATATGCTAGTCTGTCAGGACCTACTGAACCAGTCTAAGGTTGAAGGTAACAGTTTCCTGGATCTTGTCATTACTGATAACGAGACAAGGTGTTGCAACTATGAGATGGAGTCGAAACAGCAGTCACTAGAGTGGCAGTGTGTCAGTGCCGCATCAAAGAAAAGATTCAAGATGCATCCTTCAGTGGGTACAGTGCATAGAGTCTGTGGTGATAGGAGAGAGGCAATCCTTCTGGATTTCCTGGAACCTGGACAAACTATTAACTCTGTTGGATTGCGGTGCTGACCAAGCTGAAGACTGGAACTTCCAGAGTTAGGCCGGAGGAGGAGACAGACTTTCACTTGCAACACAGTAACACCAGGCTCCATACCAGTTTGAAGACTGTGGAGCACGTTGCCCATCTTGGCTGGACTGTTCTATGACACCCACCTTATACTCCGAACTTGGTGACTTCTGACTTCCATTTGTTAGGGCTGATAAAAGATGGGCTGTGTGGGCACCATTTTCCTAGCAAGATGTCCTCATAGCAGTTGTGTAACAGTGAGTCACCTCCACTGGTGCAGATTCTTACACATGTAGCTTGCAGGCTCTTTTTCATTGCTTGTGAAAATGCATGGCTAATGGTCACGACTATGTTGAAAAATAGTGTTTTGTAGCTGAGAATTTATCAAACAGTGTTGTTGTGCTCTTTGTATTGTAATTTCCATAGAAATAAATAGGAGGGCACTTCTGAAGTGTCCTACGTAGATCCCCATATTTGTTTTCTGGCTGAAAACAATTTGTTTTCTGGTCATGATATTTCTGAAAAGGAAACGTATATGTTCTGTCTAGTATTTCTAGGCAGTTGGGTACCACAGAAAAGTGATCCAAGGTATGGATGCACTAGTTGGTAGAGTCTTGTTAGCAAAACCTAGAGGGGGATATGATTTTTAGAGGCCAGTGTCAGCACTGTGTATGGATAGCTGAGTGTCATGCTGTGAGAGACTGGTGGCTTACTGGTACCGCTATCAGAAGGAAGGTGTAGGTCAAGAAGTGTTTTGATTGAATAAAATCTGTCTAAACCTGATCTAGGTTTCTGATTCCAGAGTAGGGGGTGATGAAACAAACCCTCTGCTCAGCTACTAAAATAAGGGAACTTTTGGCCCTTATTTCAGTCAACAGAGCTACATGTAAATAAAGAGCTTGTCACGTGGACTTCATTATCTCTATGAATATAGCAGGTGACCTATAGGTAGTATGAGTCAGTTAAATAATGCTGTTACACTTGTTTGAAGGCTTGTGGTGTAATTCAGTATTTTTGCACTCAGAGTAGTTTTACTGTGAAGGTGTCACTTCTTGTGATGATAGCTATACCATTCCTGAAAATCTGTTAAATGGGAATTACGGACAAATGACACTCAAGCATATTAACAAAAACAAGCTTTTGAGTTGTGACATGGATCAGTGGCACTTAGACTCCAGTTACAAACTTCTAGTCCTTGCATATCTTGAAACTTATAGTAAGCTAAGGATTGATATGAAAGAAACAGGAATTCAGGAATTCTGTATGTGTACGTATACATTTTTGATGTGGAAATAAAACAGAGGTGCTGCATTGCACGAAAAGCTACAGCACTCTTGAGATGTTCCTAATATGAGGAATCTTTTTACAGTGACAACATGAGTAATCTGACCATCTAAAGCAGGGAATGTTTTTTATAGGGCCTTTTTTTTTTTTTTTTTAATTCAGATTGGGGGGAGAGGAAACTGCTTAAAGACTCTCACTCTTCTTCAGCTCATTCCTGTATATTTGATCAGCAAGTCTTTGCTGCAGAAAAATTGCCCTGAATTTTGCTGCGTTGCAGTTGGAGTAGCCTACACCTGTCAGAGCAGGCATCTCTGCAGAGCTTTTGCAATGATAAATGTGTACAAAGGTGCTTGGCCTGGTCTGTATATAAGTAAAGAACATGCATTAAAGTGGTATACAGGATTATGTCTAATGTGCAAATGAAAAGAGCACCAATTTTCAGATGACAGCCTTTTCAGATGATACTTTAGGCGTTGCGTTACACACTAGCTGATAAGAGAATACAGCAAAATGATTCTAGTATACACCTCATCTCAGATAATTTTCTGAAATACTTTGTTCCATCATGATGGTACACAGCAATTGTAATGGCTTAAACATTGGTGACAACTCACTGGTGCCTTTCTGTGCTAGCCTGTTACAGGAAAAATGTCAGTTTCAGGATGAAACAGTTTCATTACCTTTATCTGATTTCTGGCTCGTAGCTTTCATACGTGGTTATACATTATTAAACTGGATGAACAAGATCTGTATTTCACTGCAGCAGTGGAGTATCGTATTCACCTGAATTCAAAGCAGTGCTTTTGCTGAACAGCAGGGACTTAAAGTCTGGTGTTCTTTTTATAACCAATGGTTAGAGCTAAGTTTGCTGGAGAATGTGCCCTACTGCAGGGTGCTGAATTACCTTGTCAGCTGCTTTGCGGTAATTGCTTATGTGTACAGGCTTACGTGTACTGTAAGTGAAGCACAGTAATAGATATGCAGAAGTAATTGCTTTCAGGAATAGCACTAATATTATGTTTAATACTACCGAATGAACTTTTTTTTTCTGGCAGTACTTTCAGCTGAGAATACAAGTCACTTTAAATAACTTTAAGTTGCAGAAACGGTTGATGGGTTAGAAATTCCAATAAGGGATGTTACACATGTCACCACATGGGCTCAAGTGGACAAAATAAAGCTATAGCAGATCAGACTGGATGTCTACCGAGCTGTCCTGAAGAGCAGTCAGTAGATGTCTAGGGAGGGATATATGGTGTAACAGTCATGGGATGCTATTCCCCATTCTCCAGCAATTGCTGAGTCAGGGCTGTCTAGGAACCCAAATTTGCCATTTGGATTTAATTGAAATCGATGGAATTCCCAATCTTTAGTTGATACGGTTTCTTTAATACACGCATAAACTTTTGGTATCTGTGATGTCACTGGGATTTTCACAGATTTCAAAAGCTGAAGATATAATTACCAACAAGCGTTTTTAAAATATATGGTTATTTGAGTTGATGCATCATCTTCCCCACTTAAGAATTTCCTCAATCAGTTAAATAGCTTGAAACATTGCTTGATCTTTTTGAAAGTCCTAAGGAGTGTTTGAAAAGAATAGCTGTTGTAAGTCATGCTTACTCTGTTAGGGGAGGTGAAAGAAATGCTGCACCAGGACCAAACTGAAACGTGATTGTATTTTTTTCTAAGCTAACCCTGGAGAGAATAAAGTCACTTTTGATGACTTTCCGTTACTTTTCCGTTCAGCGTAGTTTAAAGGTAATATTTGGGATCACTTTTCTTTTTGCATAAATTTAATCCTTGAAACAGTCTCTCTCCATCAAGTCTCCTGCTTTTGTTTAAACTTTCAACCTGGCAATTCAGAGCATCTGCAAGCTCACCTTGCCAGCCCAGCATTTACTGTTTAGAGTTCTTATTTATTTATTTATTTATTTATTTATTTATTTATTTATTTATTTATTTATTTATTTAAATTTAATTTAAGGAAAAAAAAACAAACAAACCAGGCTTTGGATGAGGGCGATTTAATACTGACGATTTTGTTTTGTAAGTATGCATTTTGTGTGGGTTTGTTTGCTTTTGAAGAAGCTTTGTAAAGTTTCTTAGTTAAAAGGTAAATAATAACCCTGGGGTTCCTAACAAAGGAAACACCAAAGCTGAATTTAGATGCCGTGGCAACTTTTGGAAACAGATTTTTAAATTGATGTTGAAGGGTTTTGTGAAATATGACTATGTTGGCTGAGGAAAAAGAAGATGGAAATCAGTGGTACTCCATGTTGTGCAAGGATGGAAGAGGAACAGAATGAAATTATTGTTCATGGAAAAAATTCCAAAGGTAAACCAGAGTTGCAGGTAATATGGGTTGTAAAAGGTAACCTCGTATTATCAAAGCTATGCACTAAACAGCTAGAACTTATATATGTTTTGTGATGGATCTGAATATTTATTGTAGTGTTTAATTAAAAGCAATATTTTTTGGTCTTTTGATTAGAGGTCACAGTATTCTAACTTCATGTGGTTACTTGTTTTGTCTCTTATTAGTGCATAAGCATGATTCGATTAGAATGTTATCAGTGAAGTTCAGATCTGATCTCTTTTGCTCTGTTGGAAGACTGTCATCACAAGAAGGAATTCTTGGACCATCTTGTCTTTTTCTAGAAAACAGCTGAAGGTGTTTTGTATGTCTGTTGTGACTGACATCAAAGTGTAGAAAAAACTATGTTGAGGTATATAGTTTATATGTGAGAAGTTGAATATTTTTAAAGTGAACTGCCTGTGTGAGACTAGCTAATGTCATTTTGTTTGTTTTCTGTAGAATCAGTCTTCTATATATTGGTTTGGTTATAATGCCAGATATAAAGCCTTTAATTGTGAATGGAGTATTTTGAAATAAGTCCTTGATAATGTGTAATACGAGCTTTGCCCTGATTTTCATATAAGAAGGCTTTTATCACAAATGCTTTATTTTGGGCTTTTTAAGGTGAATGAATGCAAGGAACATAATTAAAAGAACAGTATACTGCGTTACTGAGGCTTTAGTTACACAGCCATTGGGCTATGACAAAATATAGATATTTATTTGAATCTGGTTGTTTGGGAGATAACGAGCATGGTTTCCATAACTTTGTTTTTTACTGCTGTTAGTCACAAGTACTTATTGCATATAAAGCTCAATTATTCTTTCTGACAACTTACAATGTTTTGCAAAGCTCTATAGTATTGCTGTGTATTCATGTTTACAGGCTGTACATCTGGCCCAGGCAAGTTTCCAGATTGAGGCCTTTGGTTCCAAATTCATCCTTGACCTCACTTTGAATAAGTAAGTGCACAATTTGAGGTTTCTTTCTTTCCTGTTCTAATTGTCTTCAACTTACAGCACAAGGTCAGGGCATGTGGAATTCCAGGATCTACAGAAAAGTGCTGTTGTCTAAGTTATATTAATAGAAAACAACATGTAGCCTATTTTAAGCAAGATTGCTATTACCCTTACTGGCATCCGTAACATGCCTTTAAAACTTTGTAACTCAGGAAGGATAATGGTACGTAAAGATGATAAATATAAATCAGTAGTATTGTCCTGAGAAGACTAAGCCTAATAGTGCAATTTTAAGGCATTTGAAACGTACATTTATGCTTAAATTTGTAAAGCAGTCCTTATATTAATAGACATTCAGTAATTGGGTTGTTACAATTACGGATTTAAAATCTGTAGTTCAGTTCAACTATAATTAAATTGTTGGCTGTTAAAACCTTATGTTACCAGTCTTTATGGTAATTAAAAAAACACCTCAATGATTAAGAATAAAAAATGGCATTTTCTGTGTATATTTTCTGTGGAATTTTTTAAAATGTCTCATTACAGCAGAAGTAGTTGCAGAATGAATGACTTTACTACCTTCAGTTTCTAAACCTGTGTGATAACACCGCAGATCCCACTAACCTACAGTGAACAACCCTCATAAGTAGCAGTGAGATGATGATGTGTTAGTAACTTACTTCCCATACCGGTACGGTATTTCCATGCTTGCTATATTTGCAGAATGTTACAGAAAATGATACATACGGCATTTCTACTTGCATCCTGGTATAACGTAGTTCAGCATATTGGACTGTGGCTAGAGATGTTTGCTGTCATCTCTGTTGTTTTGTTTACATGTCTGCTCAGATTCAGGACAACAATACATGTGTTTGTTAGTGGACACCACGTACTTGAAAGCGCAAAGACTGGATGTGTACAAATGTCAGTGGCTTATTACTCTCCATTTATAGATGGTGAAATTGCAGTAGAACCAGTATTGGAAAGGTGTCGATTTTCTTGTTTTTGATGTTTGTTTTGTTCTTAATATGTCGATGAACTGTCACACAGATGTTATTTTAATTGCTGAAGTTGCCATGTGGGAATATTGCAAATATTTGTATGATTGGGTACTTCTGAATGATCTGGAGAATGTATTATTGTCACTATAATCATGAAGTTCCTAATGAAGTGGGAGTCTTAGTAGTTTGGCTGCACTGGAATGTACAGCCTGGAATGTATTTACCAGTAAAGTAAACAACAATTTTAGACATCTCTGGTCTAGAAGGTCAAACTTGTAATAAAGATCAGTGTTGGTTTAGCTGTTTATATTGCTTCTGCTTATGTGTCATCAGCTAAATGTAGGAAACTGTTGGTCTAAAAAATGGAACAGAGCTTTTGTGCCGCTGAAAGTTTGTACTGATAAAGTTTAAGAATAATGTGGAAGTATAAAATCAATACTAAATGACAGGTAAAATAATCTTTCCTTATTGCATGAAAGTGTGTTTGCAGCTTGTGCTGTCATTGAGCTTTTCTGCGCGCTGATGGGAAAATACAGAAGTAATGTATAACATTGCTCTAATGCCTGATTTATATATATAAATAACAAAAAAGCAAATTGAAAAAAACCCTCTAGAAGTATGTTCAGTGATTAAAATTAATAATTTTTTTTCTTCAATGTGGTCAGTTTATGTGAAGAATGCATTTGTGTACTTAATGGTTCCCGTGTATCTGATCTGCTGTATCTATTATATAGAATATATTTTTTCATTGATGTATTAAGCTTGAAGAAAATGTGTGAGGCGCTGATGAGTTCCTTTCTGTCAGTCCCTTCCCACCAACACGTGAAAGGCAGAATTTTAAATTGCAGTCCTTCAGCTGAAGAACCAGCAAACCAATGTTTCTGTGGGTAACTTCTGTCCTGTTTAAAGCTACCAGTACTTCTGTTCTGATGTAGTACTAAAACACATCGGAGAGAACTGCTGACAAAAAGCAGTGAATTACAAACTCGTACTTGTGGTTTTTCACTGATGAGGGCAATCGTCTATATTGTCTTAGGAACAGAAGCAGTAGCTTTTTGTCTGATTTTGCATTAGCCTCTACATAAAGGATTGTCCTCCTCTGGGGGCTGTTGCCATGATGGAACCTTCGGCAGGTTGAGGAACAAACGAGTAGTGGATATGCAGCATCAGAGCAGGACAGAAACGAGCTTAAAAATAATACTAAATATTCCCTGCCTTTGCGTTGAAAATGTCTCAAAATTTAGGAATTTGGAAGCAGAGGGAAACAAAAACCAGCTCATATTTTTCAGTTTTTCTTTCTTTTTCCTTCAGAAGTCTTATCTAAGTTCCCAGGAAAATGATTTCATTTATTTATTTTCCAGAGATGAGATTATTTGAAAAAATTACTGCATCTTTGGCATAAATGGAAAAAAACCCACTTGACTGTAACATTACTTAAGTATTTGAAGCAGTGAAATATGATGACTGGTGTGAGCAGTCACTTTATGTAAAGTATAGGATTGCATGCAGCATATTACATCCAGTTTCATCCATCAGTTTAGAGCTCGTAAATGCTGTGTTGCCTTTGTGATATGTGTTTCTCTAGGGCTGAATTCACTCGAGAACAGTCGCAGAGGAGATTGTTAGCATCTTTTAGAAAACAGTAAGGCATTAACAAGAAGTTAGTCAAGAGGTGAACAAGAAGTTAGTTGGTCTCTGCTTTGTTTTTAAATGGAAGTGAGAAAACTAGTCATAACTTTTACAGAAGGAAACTTCAGATATGTATAAAATTTTCTTAAATGCAAGTCAAAACACATAGGTTGCTAAACGGTTCTTATGATATACAGAAGTTGCATAAATTAAATATGATGGAATTACCGTGGCAAGTTTAATTCTAGTCTGCTTTTTAAAATGTTTGTTACAGATGAGATACAAAGCACTCAGTATTTTACAGCCGTGCGTATGTACTCCTCTCCCGTGATTATGTGCGGTCTTGAGAATTGAAGCTATAGATTTACTGCCTCACTTCCCTCTCTTGAGAACTTGAGGCAACCTATCAAAAATTATCATTTGCTTTGATGCGCGTTCCACGTTAGAAAAGACTTAAAGACTGATACTATAACCGCACAGTATTTGTTAGTACGCTTTAATATAAAAAGAGCTTTCCTTTAATTTTGCGAGAGTTACAAATACCTGATAATGTGGAAAAGCTTCATTTTCAATTATTGTATTCAACCACAAGCTAGAAAGATTAACTGTAGGAAATTGTAAGTTATTCTCCTCTTAATATTTTGTTTCTATAATTTTGAGCGTTTAGTGGGATTCTCTTGCCTTCAGTTACTGTTTTGGAACCATTTGGAATTAATGCTATAATAAAAACATGTATTGTATAATATTATGCATATGTGTACATTTGTGCACTGTTGTGCAGTAATCTACCACTTATTCAGTATCCCAGCAGTGCAGTAGGAGGCAGCACCAATCCTGCCACTGACCAAGAGCTTTCCTTGGCTCGGCACCTGAGATTTTTCTCAGCAGTATTTTCAGCTCCATTGCCTGCCTCTTTCATTCCTCTAGAATTTTCCAAATCAGTCTTTTAAATATTTTTATTTATTGTTCTCACTTTTTCCATCATCTCTTCACCTCTTTTTTGGCAGAAATTTGTAAGGTAAAGTGTGTGTGTGCATTTGTTTTAATATTTATAGGAGAGAACTTACAATGGCAGCCATAAAAATTAACTTTAGAGTGCCTGAGTTTTGAGCACTCAAATTTTGGATTTCCCTGTAGTAATTAAGTAATGCCCTGTGCTTGCTGTTCAGTGAATGGCTGTCACCGACACTAGAGCTTATTTCAACAGTATACCAGAAACTCAGGCTACTTTCTCTGTGAAACCCCACTTGAAGTGCTGATATTACAAAAACTCTTGAGAAGCACGTTTGTGCATGGAACGCTGTGGGAGCCTCTGAGAAGAGACGTCTTAAAGAATTTGGTTTTAACAATCTATCAAAAAGCTGAGAGGATGTGCTGTTTGGCTTATTAAAATGCAGATGGTGTTGTAGATGTTAACCCTCTTGCCAGGCCGCTCGCTTTAGCGTTGAAAATACTTTATTCTGTGCATTCTTTATCCTGGAGTTAATTAAGGGTGGATATTATGCACTTCTGAACAGTCGTGAATGGCAGTCAGCTGAGACAGGACTACAGCTCCCCGACAGGTGGATTGTTATGGCCACAAGGCTGGGGCATGGCAAATACATATATGTTAAAATAAGAAAATAGTATCAAAATCTGTGTGGCAGAATGAGGATGTGTATCACCAAGGGAATTTCAGCTTAACCTACTTGTTGTCAGATATGCTTTATCTGAAAGAGAAGCCAAACAAAAACACGCACAGAACAGGAGCCAGACTATGCATGAAATGATCTTTTAAAATAAGTGTGCTGTTACGATGTTTGTCGCAGAGACATTCTTTCATTCCGTAGTTATGAAATAATTGATTTATATGTACATGTATGCATGTGTGTTTTTCTTTTCTACATATGTTCTTGATCCATGATACCGCATTTTGATCTTTAGCCTTCTTCAAAATCTAAGAAAGATGAGTGAATTCTTGTTGATTTTTTTTTTTTAATTATAATTAATACGTACATTATATTTATCGCCCAGAGAAATTTTTGTCAGAAGAGTTTCAAAGGCAAGTAAAGTTTGCTGTGAATGGGTGCGAGAAACTTAGATTAATGGTAAATTTCCAGAAGAGCAGGTTTGGTTGTTATTTTTCTTTAAATTTTATTTTCAGCAAAGCTAGTAGATATAATTGAAACTGGTGACTGAAACAAGGTGGCCATTTCATTAGGTGACAGTGTCTTGAAGATGTAACAAAGTGCTGTAGAAAGCTTTAGGTTTCTTTTCACGTATTTATGTTCTACTGTGTCACATAAATGGACAAAACCACATGATGTGTTTTTTGTTAAGTAATCAAGAAGAAGGTTCTCAGCCTGATTGCTGAGTGCGGTTCTGAACTTGAACCATTGTGCAATACTTCAAAAAAAAATTAGTGGCGGTAGGTTAGTATAAAGGAAATTGAAGAAGATAGCAATGTAATTAATCTGTAGTATGATTTTTCCACAGCCTGCATACTGGGTTCCTGGAAGCTAACGTAGTTACTTGAGTATGAGATCTTATGTCCCTTACCTAGTGTAATCATTTTTTTTCGTAAGTAGAGTTAGATGACGGCTGAGGTAAGGTATTTCTCATGATTCCGTTCTCCTCCTATTGGTAATAACAGAAGTGAAATGTGTGCCAAGGATATGGATGTCAGCCCTTCAGAAAGCGTATGCTGCTTTAACAGCTGGCTTGTGTCTTCAGAGAGGTTAACAACCATGAATGGCATTTCCATTTGCTCTTTATTTTGCTTATGTGTCCAAAGCCATCTCTCAGCATGACTCGAGGCAGTGAGGCAGCTCAGTAAAAGCGGTTATCTAAGACAAGCAAGGTAGTATGGGGGGAACTGTAGAAAAGGACATAGCAGATTCTCCTTCATTTTTTTCCATGACTTTGTGCATCTAATTTTGGGTTGCAGTTTGTTGCAAGTTTTCGTTACTAAGTCATGCTGACATGGTACTATTCTAAGTAGGCCTTTTTCTGGTGTGACCATAACTTACACGATTGCTGGGAAAAAACAGATTTGTAAAGCAGTTGCATTTCTGCTGAACCAAAATGTAAAGAGATCAACTGAAAGGTGACAAAACAGCCTGGTGCAGATGAGGCACAACCAACGTTTTCTGAAACTCAGAATTTTTAAGCATTCTGTCAATAGCAATGAAGGATAAAAGTTAATTTATGTGGAGATCTTTACTTTATGACTTTACTGCCAGTATAAAGAACAAGGCAGATCACTGTTAATATAGGAGCAACTGGTTGTGTGTACTAGCAAAGCCATGTTAAAAATGCCTGCAGACATACTGATCCCCCGCTGTTCTTCCCTGTTCCTCTGAATGAGATCACGGTTATCTGAAATTAGCAGCATACATTAAAGGATTTCTGAATGATTAAAAGTATGTGTTATTTTCCATGTTGGCTAATACAGACTGGTAGTAGAAATACACATAAGTGATACAAGGTGACCTGCCTCAATGTGATGCTTTTTTCCCAATTATGGCAGGATTTCAGAAAATGGAGGAGGGTACAGACAAAAGCAGTTATCAGTAAGTGATCCAAAGTGCATGATAGGTAAGAAGGTGGCCAGCAAAAATTAGGTACCAACCAGGGTAGAAGCTTATTTTCAGGAGAAGATGACTGATATTTTTCAATTGAACATATAAATAGAATATTTCCTATGGAAAATATTTTCCTGTGGGAAACGTTGAGTAAAAAAAGCCCTTGCATTGCTTTGGTGGTTAATTTTGGCAAAACGTAATGATCAGCAACTAGTGCTAAAAGCCCTGCTGTAGTGCAGTTTGTGAACCTACCAACTTCATGGTGGTAGATCTTGTTGTATTTAACAGGTGGATTGTTCACAAATTAAAATGCATTTTGTTCACAGCGTGGTATTTGGGAAGTATATCATCAGTAGCAGGCCCCAACTCAGTACAGAGAATTTTATCAACGTGCCTTGTATCCAGTACGTCCACAAGGCGTTAGCGTTGGAAAGTCAGTGATGATGAAAATGAATAGTCTACTGGAAAAGCCACTGTCTACTGCATGCTTTCATTATGTGTATAAATTATGTATATGGGAATAGTCTGTCATAAGAATATGATCTTGGATACTCAGTAGAACTCTGTTTACTACCTGAATTTCTGGAAGCAATGCAAAGCTGAAGACTGGAGGAGGACATAACTGAATTATGAGAGTAGCTCAGCCAAAATCCAGGAAAATAACACTGAATTCTGGAAAGATTCTGGAAGGACGGACAAAAGAACTTTTGAGCAACTCTTACATCACATGCAGTGGGGCAGTTCTAAGGGAGAAATCTTGTAATAAAGTTTCGTGTGTTTGTGAGTCTATGGATGCAGTGGTAGACTACTCAGTGCAAGTCTAACAAAATGACAAATGCTCTGGAGAGCTGGCGAAAGCGGTTTTGAAATCAGTCATGTATCGTGGTTATGAGAGGGTTTAAAAAAAAAAAAAAAGAAGGAAAAAAGATTTCCTTGATTTGGAAACAGATAAGTCTAGATCCTGTCATTGGTTTGAGGAAATGAAATGGAACTTGGAATTGGGAATTTAAAATGGAAGCAGGAATGTCTTTAAAAATCTCAGTGCAAATAGAAAACAGTACTAGTAATCTTACTGTTTGTATTAAAAAAACAAACACCCAAATAAAATCAGAAGAGCAGCTCTGGCCTTTGCATGCGGTACTAGCTTATAAGGCAAGAAATACAAGCATCTGGCTTTGACTGCAACTTTCAGCTGAGGAAGACTTACCCATTACGGTGTGAATGTGAGTTTTGCAAGAACATCAGTTTTATTCCTTGTGTCGGTTCAACCTCACCTCTTGAAGTCAGCCTCATCTACTGCATGAGACTGCGGTTGGCTGTGATCAAAGACTAATCAAAGCATTTAGTGAGCACAGTTACAAACACAGAATGATTGAGGTTGCAGTGGGATCATCAAGTCCAGTTGAAACCACTTGGTTAAGGCTGTTTATAGTTGAGTATAGTTCTAGGTTTTAACCATCCTTGTGGAATTTTCCCCTTCCCTTGCATTCGTTACCTCTAGTCTTGTTTATACCATCCATTTAGGAAGCTGAGGACAGCAGTCTTTATAATTATCATGAAAAAGACAAAGTAGAAAAGGATGTTATCAACATTCTTCAGTTTAAGTGCTTTGTATATATAATCCTCGTTAGAAGCTTCAAACCTTGTCATGTTAAATGTAGTGAATGTTTGTATTGAAGCACTTGCGCTATTCATAGTGTTTGTGTTTTCTTGCAGAAAATTTATAGTTTAGCATGATGCTTATCAAGAAAGTCAAAATGACTTTATGCAGCTGGATTTATTTTTAAATCAGCACTTTAAATGTGTGTGTATTTAAATACTGCTATCAGAATGAAGGTTAAAACAAATGATGACAGGCTTCATAGATTCATAGAATGGCTTGGGTTGGAAGGGACCTCAAGGATCACCAAGGTCTGGCGCCCCTGCTGCAGGGGGGGCTACCAGCCTCCATATCTAATACTAGATCTAGACTTCAGTTATGATCAATGGTTACTGCTATTTCTCTTGCCCATACTGTGATCTCTCAGTGCTTTGAAAAAAGGACTTCTAAGAGAACCACTGGTAACTGACTTCAGCAGGAGCTGTGATATATTTAATGCCTGATAAATGCAGGATGAAGAATTGATTTTATGGGCCATTAGTAACAGTATTATCAGGATTGCTAATAGGGTATCTCATTTTGAGACGTGTTATTATAAGTACCTGTTAGTCATCAATTCCTATCAGAATTATTTTGTCACATCGGGCTTTCATAGTGACGGTTTTTATTCATAGCAGCAGTACTTGTGTATCTGTGTCATTGTCAGATGCTTTCATGACATTTCTGTTTGGAAGGCTATAAGAGGTCTTAAAACTGCTGAGAATTCTGGACTGCATTGAGTAATGTGCTTATATCACATATATGGTGGTGCCAACTAACATGCTCAAAATGCTTTGCTGCCCTGGGGGTGCTATGCTGCAACCCGCTCACCAGGCGAGATGTGAATGAGGCATTGAAGGTGTCTAAAAAAGAAGTAGAATTGTAAGTTATTTACAGCAGGGATTTCTGTTATGCTTCAGAAATGTATCTTGCCAGAGTGGTTTGGAAAAAAAAAACCAAGTGAAAAAGGAATCTGAGAAGAAAATGTGAAACAAACAGAAGGAGTAGTGCGTGCTTTTTGCATTTGTGTTGGTTTGGTTATTTTTAAAGAAACTTTTTGGAAAAAAAAAGATTTTTGCAGATGAGAAAGCAGGATACGGATGATATGGATACACTGCTGTCTTCAGGACAATTGTGTACTTGTCCATTCCTGTATATAACGTATATAATTTTTAGATCAAATATAAAATGTTCCTGAAAACAATAACAAACTAAGCATGCACATCAAAAGTGACAGTCATGGGCAGCTAGCAAAATTCTCAAGTCACAGGATTTTTTATTGTTGTGTATTCAGGATAATCGTACTGTAAGATGAAAATAGGAGAATGGAACACACCGTCTCCTAGCGCGTAATCAAACCGTCTACTGATTGCAAGCTGCTTGCTTGGTTGGTTTGTTTTTTAGCTAATTTACAAGGAAAGAAAAAATGGTTTGAGGATTCTAACTAAAGCATCCATGTAGCAGTATAAAGAATAATCAGATTTTTATCGTCTTGATGTTTTGTTTTGTTTTTGACAGTGATTTGTTATCTTCCAATTATGTGGAGATTCACTATGAAGATGGGAAACAGAAGTTTTCTAAGGTACTGTGCTTTTAAAATGTGGCAGAATGGTATTTCTGAGGGAACAATGCCAATAATGTGTTTTAAAAAAAGGGTCAAAACTCCGGAAGCCTTTTTACAGACATGTGAGGAAGCTCATCTGGGCTGGGGTAGGAAATAGGCAGTGGTGGATGATCCAGGTAGTGCTGGAACAGTTATGCCTTGTAAAATGTAGGGGATGGAGGGATGTAAGTCACCGCTAGCGTAGTCTTTATTGCATGTACTTAGCACAAATTGCAGGAGGAATAGATGGTGGAAATACAAGATGTACAAACAGAAAACTTGCAGTGACTTTTCTTTCTAGGAATTATACAGCTGGGAAACAAAAACCAACAAAAAAATAACCCCCTGGAGTTAGTAGAAAGCTAGCATGGTACATGACATCTAATTAATTTAGTTTGACAAACTGGCTCCTAAGTTAAATTCAGTGCCAATAAGCTATTGATACGAAGACATAAAGTTATGCAAGATAGTTTAGCGTTGTGGAAATCAGAATCAACTTTCAATTGTATTAACAACACGAAGACTGATAGGTTCAAAGGAAAATGATAGGATACATTTCCAGGGAATGACTTATTTCATAGCTGATTCAAATGCTGAAATATTTGTTGTGAACTTACTATATATGAAACATATTTCTATTTAGAGTGGAGAAAAGCAAGCGATCACGTTACATTTATGCATTCAGTGAAGTGAGACTTTTCGGCCATATATTAGATACCTGATTATTTTGCCCTTGCTATGGAGAATTCCACATTAAAGAGATAGATTAGGTCAAAATAAAACTATTGCATTGCAACCAAATTATTGCAGTGAATTGTTTTGTAGTCTACTGAAAAGAAATTATTTCACGTAACATACTGAGAAAGTGATTTTGTTTCATTAAGACTCAGTACTCCGCAGAATGGGCAAAAAAGCTAAGCGGTGCAAGAAAACAGATCCCTCTGGAATTTGAGCAAACTCATGCAATTGTTAGCTGCAGCGTTAGCACTGAGCACTGCAGTTGCTGAGTCATGAATCTGGCTGGAAAATTACATTGGAACTTTAGACTGAGCAAACGTACTGCCGTTGCGTGCTGCAGTAACTTGATCCACACTTCCTAGGGGATCTTCTCTGAATTGATTTGTTTGGAAACAATAATTTAGCTTTAATTTATAACTCTAATTAATGCATTAAAGCCTTTTCAGAAAATACACAATTAATTAAGGAGATCAAAGGAGAACAACATCCTAAGCTTTTTAAAGCATCTTGTAATCCTTTTTAGACTTGAAAAAAATGATCATTTTGTTTCTGGATGTGGATGTGAAGATAGGAGATCTTGATGAAAAATACTCTATTTTAAATATAGTCAACTTTTATTGAAAGAGTGAAAACTTCAGGGAACAAACAGTGATTTCCTCACTTGCGTGACAGTCTAAAAAAGAAAAAGATTGGAAAAGCTGCTCATGCAAGTAAGATGATCACCAGTTGGTTGTTAAAAAGCACGTTCTGAGTATTCTCACTAATGGAAAAGTAAATATGTAGTGGTTGCATTTTGTATAATACTTTGATTTAATTGCACAGAATAGAGTCAGTTGGGAATTTCATTCAGAGTTCGAATAACTCAGTAAATAAGGTCCAAAATAGAAAAAATGCTGTGCATAGTTGAAGAGCATTTACATTTTTAGTTAATTCTTCAAGTTGTAGTAAGTGCAGAGAAGTGGTTCTAGGGTGTGTGGTGGAGTTCAGATGATATACGACCCCACAATTAAGAGTATGATGATGAATGCATCAATTTCAATTGATGAGGGAGCAAGAAACTTTACTAAAAGGTTTTTAATACAGCTTTTTGAGAAGGCTTTTTAGTTCCTATTGTTGATAGATATTAAAGACCAACTACTTGAGTAAATCATTGTCATTCAGTTTTCTTGTTTTATCTTCATTCGCGTATAGCAGCAGCAGTTCTGTTATTTAAAAGCTTCTGAGTTCACCAGTTCTTTTTCTTTCACTCATGCTTTGGAAAATCAGAATAGCGTTTTGGTTTCTTTCTAAACATTTATAGCCAGAGCAGTCTTGTTCTTGATGTTTTCATTGATAGAAAATATACTTGTTTACTAGTTTGAATCAGTCCTATGAAGCTAGTTTACTCTACCCTTGTTTGCAATAAGTAGTTCTGTAAGCCTGTAACAGTCTAGTCACTTTATATAGCAGTGTTCTGTGGAATTGTAGGGATTATTAGTGGTTCTGCTGTCCAGCAATAAGGATGGAAGAAGTTCAGAAAAGTCAGATTTAAAAGATCTTCATGAAAATATTTTAATGCTAGCAATTCTTGTATGTGAGTAGATGATGATTTGACAATACAATTATTTCTGATTTTCCCATCTGAATCATTTATTTGCAGTCTGGTCTTAAGATATTTCCTAGAAGCCTCCTATCCTCTGGGTAATAGAATTGCGCTTCCTCTTTCTGAGTTTGGGAATCTGAGTTTTCTACAAAATGAAACTGCTTCAGTGTGTTTTATTGAATTTGGGGGGTGCTGTGACACATAGTAGCTGTGGACACAGTAGCCATTATTTGTGAGATAGCACATATTTCTGGAAAGTGAAGAGATTTGAGGTAATTCTCCTCAAAGAGACCTGGGAAACTTGGGTTGGGTGCTGTAGGCGTTAGCCAGAGGAAAGGCATTTTAATGCACTGGTTTATATTCTGGAGGAATGAAAAACAGCACAAAACAACCAACAATGAAAGCCACCGCAACTGTGTTTTGTCAGTCTCTTCAATGCATCCTGAGCATCCTCAAAGTCCCCTTGGATGGTTGGTCTTCTTCTGTGCCCACTTCGAAGAGAGCTTAGTCAGGAGCCAGTTGGTTCAGGGGAGGAGAGCTCAGTTTAGTTTGTTCTGTAATGAAGAGCTGGATGATGAGTCTGGGGAGCTTGCACTTCGAATTCAGAGGAAAGCATGCAGCATTCACTAGTTTAGGTCACATATGGGCAAGGCTTTCCTGGATTAGAACTTCAGTATTTTATGTACCAGTTTTTCTCCGTAACATTTTGATCTCTCGTGTTGTCCTGTTCCCCTCTTATATACACATATTGCAACTTGACTAACCTTCATGTGGAGAACTGACAGACTATATTCCAAGTTGCACTGAAAGCCTGTTTGGTAGCATATCTCGCACTAATTCTGCTATGCCTAATCCTTGCAGCTTCTGACTTGTCAAATCCTGCATGGCAGCATTCAGCAGGGTCTCCCTCCCTTTGCCTAATGAAGGCTTTTGAGAACTGAGGTCTTGGGTGTAGTTCGCCTAATGTTGAGGGGTTGTTGGGTTGTTTTTTTTGCTGGATTAATTCTCTAACTTTTAAACATGCTTGTAGGAAATTTCAGTATTATTTTACCCAAGTTCCTGCTCTTAACAAAATATGACTGCTGATTAGTTTATGAAAACCGAAATACTATCCTTTTAACATAGTCAGATTTTGCATATGTTTTTAATTCTATGCAGTTAAAATCAAGAATTGACTTTTATTACTCTTTTGAGCTAAAGACTGAAAATTTAACTGTGCATTTTAGTGTTGCCAAGCCGTGTTCACTCATCAGTAATACTGGTACCTATGTGGTAATGATAGGATGCTTAAATTAATACTTTTTTAGAGAGAGGAAATCAAACTTGAGTTGGTAGAATGCAAATTGAAGCCAAACATATACCAGGTAATTGATGAACATTGTATTGCTTATAATTATTTAGTGGACCTAGAAGGTATCAAGAAACAAGTCAGCTCATGTAACCTGCGTTACATAACAGTTCTGTAGCATCGATTTACAGCAAAGAAATACATTTGAGAAAAAAGAAACATGAGGTATGCTGTGACATCAGCAAGAGAATAACTTGCATTATAACTTGAAGGCATAAAATATTCTTTACCAGGCAAGTTTTACTATCATGCTGTAATAGTCATTGGGGGTGTAGTTCAACTAGAGACTGCTTTCTCTGAAGATGTTAGATATGTTTCCCCTTAGATTTAAACAACAGATATGAAATCAGAGTAATTTCTGTGTTTTTTCTTTTCTATTTTTTTTTTTTTCAACATGAATAGGGTGGGGAGCACTGCTACTACCATGGAAATATCAGAGGTATCAAGGATTCCAAAGTTGCTCTTTCAACTTGTAATGGACTTCAGTAAGTGCACTTCCTCGTTTTTCAAACAAGGCTATTAAGTGGTTACTACTCTTGAATAGTAATATCGTAACGTGTGATGGACTAAAATTTTCCAGACCAAAACATGCTTCAAATTTCAAAATTCCAGTGCCAGTTATGCCAATGTCCTCACACCTTTTTTAGTATCATTAGAATTAAAGTCTTCATACTGTCTTGTGAAACCTTTGAGTATGATGTGGCAATAAATATTTCACTAAAATGCCTTACTATGGTGAAGAATGAACAAGAACTGTACTCTAGCAGTCTGTTTGCTCAGTATGCGTACATGAAACTATCGAAACACAGAAGAATTTTTCTTTTTGATAGATAATTAAAAAAAAAGGGGAGAAAAAAAAAGTAACAAATTAGTTACTGGTCAGCGTAACTTACCTCATTTTGCTGCTAATATCTGCCTTATGACTCCCTATTTTCTAGGTGCAATATTTATACTCTGGTTCTTGATCATTACGTTATCATTACATTCAGTATCAGTTCGTTGAAATGTGCCTGATTTCGGAAAAAATAATAATAAAAAAATTCTTAATTCTAGCTACATATGATGATAGCGTGTATATGTATGGAATTGTTGTAATAGTGATCTGAGTTTCAGCCATGATTTTGGTTTATTTTGTTAAAAATCATTTGATGGAGCCCGTTTAATTCTCGCATAATCCTAAATGTCAGTTCTGTTCCTCCGTGTTCTAGTGGCATGTTTGAAGACGGTGCTTACATGTACTTGATAGAACCAATGGATTTGACTCACAGTGCAGTAAGTTTATTTTGATCTGATTTTCACTTGGTTTGGGAAAGAGAGTGCTCAGGGAATAGCACATAAAAATAAGAGAATAAATCAGTAAATTAGTGATCTGTGTTGTGTGTTCATATGAAAAACAAAAGTATTTTAAAACACCTGATTGGACTTCTTTAAGACAAGAAATGTGCAAATATGAACTGTCTGACTAGCACTTTTCTTTGTTTTTCTTTCATTTTTCCTTTTCCTAGTCATTGTTAATCATTTAGCTGTTGGAAATAGGATAGTAAGACATTTTCCATAGCAGATGGCTACGCACTGTCAAAAGGTGTTTATCCATTTGCTCTAGTACTTGAACTAGAGAATTTATGCATTTATAAGAAGGGTGTGGAAGTCATCCTTCTCGCAGAGCAGTTGGATCCAAGCAGCTCTTTGATCTGCCATATTTCCGGTAAGATCTTAATGAAATAGGTAATTATATCTGAGTATCTATAGATGTTATGTGTGTAAAGTTACTGTGTAGCTTAAATTATTCTGATCTGGTGTAGTTGCATATTCAAATATTTATATGGGATTTAGGACTGTATTTATGCAAAGATCTTGTTAACTATAATTATTTTTGTACTTCACGTTAAATAGAGCACAGCTGTTCCCAAAACTGTCTATTTATAGAACTGACTACATTTCAGACAGTAACAAAACCAGGAAGGTTTCTACATCCTGAGTGGTTCAAAGGTTTGAGTGATTTTCGACAGAATGATTCTGTAACATTAAGGTATAAACTGTAAGAATTTCCTATCTCACCTAGTCTGTAGGGTCTATTCCACATGCTGTATCACAGCTCTCAGAAATGCCTCACTCAAGTACTTACCAGTATGCGATAATAACATAATGCTGCAGAATTTGTGTGTTTTGGTGACAGTAAGTATTGATTTGTAGCCCAGAGATAGATCTGCAAAATCTTTGACTCCTGAGGCTTTCAAAGAAGATGAATCAGCATAGTTTGGCTGGTCAACTCTTGAGCTGCGCAGGAGACTATATGGACACTGAGAAATGTTGCATCTGAAGACAATGACATTCCTCAGCCTCCTCAAAAACTGTATTACGTGCTATGTGCTAAGGCACGTAATGCATTTTGATGTAGCACATTCAAAAAGATGGCGAGGCTGAAAACTGACAGTACAGACACTGTAAATTTGTTGAAATTATACTTACAGTTGTATCCGTACGGTAGTCAGAGGAGAAATTCTACAAGTGAGATACCATCTGCCAATTCTGTTAAGGATTCAAGTGGTAGAGTTCTGAATGAAAAGAGGACAAAAGAATGTTTTTTTTCAAAATGCTGAAGATCAAAACAGTGCAGCTACAGAGAATTTTCAGAGACTCATATTTTTTGTGTGTGTGAGATAATATCCTGGCCACAGGCTTCAGGATGTAGATTATTCAGCTTGATTGACCTTAACTATGGTGGATGCTACATAAAACATTTTTTTTTTCCAAAAGAAAAAAACAAAAAGCAAAAATGTGCTCTTATTCCCTTCAGTTCATTATATATTCATTTTATACTTCTCTCCCAGGAATTATGGAACAGTAGCATGCTACCCTTTGAAAACAATTGCATGTTTTGGCAGCCTCTATAGAAGAAGTGTTACAGAAGAAAAGATGAGTGTCTTCTAGAGATACCAAAATGCGATAACTTGGGGCATGTCAGGCTCGTAAAAAATGTATGCATTAAAAGGCTTCTTATTATTGGTGTACTCAGCACTAAGAATAAAACAAGCCTTGTGAAGATACCATATTGATTAGTTTCTTGCATTTTGCTGCAATTAAGGTGATAGGCTTTTGTCGTAAATAGTAAACGTGTTCTTGCATTTCTTCTGGGAGTGGAGGATTTTGTCTAAACGTGTGCTCTTGAATTTGGTTTATTGGAATAAATGATTTGCATTCTCTAGCACTAAAGATTTTAAAGGACTCTTTTCAAGTAATCTCAAAAACACCTCTGATATCTGAGTTTTGCATGCTAATAAATGCTCCATGATTTGCTGAGAATTGCAAACATTGCTTCAAATTGCTGCTGTGCGGAATTGGTACTGTGGCTGTTTGGGTTTTGTGGAAGAGTAATAAAAGTGATAAATATTGAAAGAAATGCCTCACTTTTCATTCCGCAGTATTAATTAGAAGAAAATGTTGCATGTCTCTCTTCACAGGAAAGTAAAAGTAGGCCACATATCATCCAGAGAACTTCTCAAACACAAGCCCCCAAGCAGCTGCAGGACCATGGTATGGTTTTGCGTATGAGTTTTTCAATATTGGAAATAGTTGCATGTATAACTTGAATAATCTGAATATTAGGCTAGTAGAGATATTTGAAATTGTCAATCATTTAGAAACACTTGAAAAATAAATACTAAACCCTTTTTAAAATATAATCATTGGAATGGATCTCAGAAAAGCAGCTGACAGACTTTCATCTATGAAGACCAACCAGCTTGCTTCTGCAGATCATATAATTGAATCACTGATAGGAATGCTATTGAGGACAAGAAATGAAAGAAAACATATATCCTAAGTCCAGGCTACAATCTTTCTATCTCCCCTTGCATGCTTTAATTCTAAATTTAGATTTCCAAGTGACTCGAGTTTTGATATGAGATACTTATCGCATATTTTACAAGAATTAACTTTTCAGTATCAAAAGGTATTCTAACTTTGGTGATCTTAATCTCTGTTTGGACGTTACACCAGTAGTTTAAAATAATGCCATGAAATTCTTAAATTCTGATTTGCACAGAGACTGAATCTAGTTCTGAGTGGCCCTTTATGTCTGAACTACTGTGGCTGAAGAGAAAGCGAAGAAGGAGAGCAGTGAGTACGAATGTGACCCTGGGTTAGGACCATTTATAAACACAAAGCCCAAACCATCCAGTTTGGACTATGAGTGAACAGAAGCTTTAGAAAGTAAATATTTTGGTAGCTTAAAATTGCCATGTAATTATCGAACAATTAAATCACTCACGTAAAATTAAAACTATACATCAGTTTAGTAATGAAAATGACTTTAGAAAGTGGGGTGAGTTTCAGATTTCAAATCTGCTTGATGAAAATTATTTTTGGATGAAGTATTGCTATTTGAAGGTAGCTGATTTTATTTTCACTTGGTGTGTTAAGTAGCGCGATCAAAGAAGAACCCCAAACAAGGACATCTAATTTGACTGGGTTATTGAGAGAACAAAAGTTGACAGTCCTCGTGATCTACACATGCATATGCATGAGAGCAAGGGAAATAATTGGGTTTAAGAAAGTTAATCTGTATTTCTTCACTGACTTGTACAATCCGTGGCTTATTTTTGGAGGGCTCATCTATTTTTAGAAACTTCCTCTTCAGATCTGTGATGAATAAATAGTACCCAAGAGTTTCCAGCGTGTGAGATTTTTTTTTTTCTCCTTTGTTTAAATAAGGAGGAAAGCAGTGGTGACTGCTGTACTGAACCAAAAAGTAAATTCTAAACTTATTCCAAATGATGCAGCTCAGATTCCCAGCCAGTGTCAATTATCAAAACTCACCGAGTTAGTGGAGCTGTGATGATCTACCATAGTGGAAGGTCTGACCCACTTCTTGCAGACTTACAAACTGTACATAATATGTACAGGTAATCCTATTAAATCAGGAGCTGCAGGTTATTTTTTGAAAATTCCTCCATTTTCATGATTTCTCAGAGAATTTCTTTAATCCATCAGGCATCTCGAGGTGTCTTTGAAGAAATGAAATATCTGGAGCTCATGATTGTCAATGACCACAAAATGGTAGGTATATCGATTCATTGATGCCTTTTGATTATAGTTTGTACACTGATGAACACCACTATATATTATCAACTCCTTTTGGGTCGAATGTGTCATTTATCAGCAGCTGGTAGCAATAATACTCTTTAAGATGTGGGCTGTAATACTGCTGCAGGTTGTTTGATTGACAAAGTGTTATTTGTTTAAAATGACAAAAAGTGGGGAAAAAAAAGTAATGATTGAGGATAAACTGGAAAACATGAGACCAGGTGACATCTGTAATTTAAATGTTATTGCTTTCACAAATTATGCCAGGTATGGTATCAAAGTTATTGTATCAAAATTGTTTTGCGAAGTTTATGGTATCAAAGCCATTATGATACCTGTATGAAAAACTGAAATGACAATTGCCAATGGAGTGATATGTTTTTTAAGAGAGATTATTGTTCAGTTTCCACGTTTTGGGAATCCCATATCTCACTGTTGAAATGTTTTAACCATTGAACTATTGAACAGAAAGCTGATTGTTGTTGCTATCACAGTCTTAAATGTAAGTTATATATTATATTCTCCTCCTACCTTCTTTCTCTCCAATTTTCTGTGATTTTTTTTTCTGCTAAAATGCACCTGTCCCTGTAGGTGGTAAAAAGACTTTTCTTCCTCTGTAAGAATAAGGTAACTCTGACTCTCTGTAAGAGTTATGTGTATTCCCTGAGCTGCGTCTTATTCTGATGAGTACTTTTCATTTTGTGTTTTTGTAGATTCCAAACTGCTTTGTCTGAAGTAATCCCTTCTTGGAGTCCAGTAGCTACACTTTAGCAGGGCACATGGTTAAAATATTAAGGATAGGTTTAACATTTTTCTAGTAAGGAAGAATGTACTGCAACCCACAGCACGTTCCTCATGAACAACTTGATTTTTGCCTCATTTTTCAGCCTCATTTTAAGGAAACTTAGCTTTCCCAACTTGAGAGGCAGCTAAGTGCCTCTTAGTATGATTTTGCTTCTGTGCGTGCAAAACCCTTGTTAAAAATCAAATTATCTATATGAACATTCAGCTTACTTTATTTGCAAGTTATAACAGTTTTGAAGTTTCTATACGAGCTCACTGAATCTGTGATGTTGCAGTATGTTTTCCCAATTATTTTTGTTGTTTTGGACTCTTAAGGATTTCTGTTCACCAGTAGAGGGCAGATTTCTCCTGCAGAAGATTACATGCTGGAAGTAGTGCCTTAAACCTCTTTGAACATTGTGTTATTAAGTGATCAGTATGTCTTTTCACGAAATTTTCACTTCCTCTAGCACTAAAAACACATCTAAATGTATTTAAATTGTTGAACGTTTTACAGTTTGACTCTGCTTAATTTCTGTTTTAGGAGATATGCTTAATGACATCATATATTGGTATTGATTCCAATATTTAAGTAGTACTGAAAACAAAAACAAAAACGTTTTCAAAGCATATTATTGTAGTTTTCCATTTCTGAGAAGGATTGACACTGTGTCAAAACAAAGACACAGCAGCTCATTCCCTCATTGTTTTTGTTGTAGTATCCTGGTTCCCTAGGGAGCAAACCAGATGCCATAACATGGCTGCTATTCTCAGTGCGCATCCTAAGCGCTAGTCCTGCAGCTGGCCGTGCTTAGGCAGCCTTCTGCAACTCAACAGTAACAGTGAACACCTGCATTTGTAAAAAAAACAAACCCAAACATCATAATTTTGTCTTGAACATGCGAACTCTGCTCCGAGATACGATATTTCTTGTAGTTAAATGATCTTCCAGGGATTCCTGAAGATGAGATATAGGCTGTTAAGTTTTGAGTTTTTCCCACAGTCTTTCTTAAAATATTAATTTTCCTTCCTTGCTGTAAAGTTACTGAATAGTGATAAATTTTTACGTTCTCACCGTGTTCTTCTTTTTCTTCTTATAGTTCAAAAAGCATCGTTCTTCAAATGCATACACAAACAATTTTGCAAAATCGGTGGTGAACCTTGTAGATGCTGTAAGTATCGGTGTGTCTTCTGAAAACTGTATCGCTGATTTTATTAGCTTAGCACTGCATTTAAAAAGTTAACATTAGCAGATAACAGGATTAAAAAACAAGCAGCTAAAAATTTCATTTTACAACTCATTTGTGGCTTTTCTGTAGCAAGATAATGTGCGGTGGATGTGTGAGGAACCAAATCATTACTGGCATTTTTCTCAAAGCGTCTGTCTGCGTGACTCTGCCTTTATCAGGGTGGATTTCAAACTTGAAGCAGCTTTCAGTATTGGTCACTGCCTAGGAGTAAGTGTAATCGTGTTTACGTTAATGAAATGTGCCTAACTTTGAGTGGTTGAAGCTGCAGATTTCTTCACTTACGCACTGGGAAAAAAAACCTGTAAAGAATGTTCTCCTTTTTAAATCTGTATCTATTTAAATTTATAGATTAAAACAAAATTGCCACTGTAGCTGAGTACCACTGATACAGATACCCTAGTTGTATTTTTGACAGGTAAAGCATAGAACACACCAGCTAGAAGTCAGATTTGTAGGAAAATGTGACTTTGTTGCTTTTCAGAGCTGTGTTTGTAGTGAAGGCAGGATGGATTTTCTGGTAGCAATGAATACAATGACTGGTTAGCTTAGCTTTAAGGAAGCAACAAAGTATTTTATATGTTCTATGTCAAGTATTGTATGTTGAAATTTGGGTGAGTATAATTATAATAGACAAAATAATGCAAGTGTTTTATAATATTTTTGTGTAACCTCCTGAAAATGCTAAATAATAGGAATAACGTTAGCATTTGTATTGCATGTGTCCAAAGAAAGGGTGCTATCCCCATCTTCTTCTCATGTGATCAGTATTTCTAGGTATTCTGCATTTTAACAACTATTTAACCATCTTTCCTTTCTCTGGTTGTTCATTCTGTTGTTCCATTTTTCTTTGCCGTGTGTGTTTACAGAAATATCCTGCATCTCTCCAGTGTGGATTTCAGTCACACTGTAGGGCTCTTGCAAAATGCCATCCGGGTGGCATTCTCTGTAACTGGAGCATGAATTTCTGCCTTGTTATTCCTTCATGCTCCTAGGGAGTGAGTTTTATTTCTTATTGAATAGTATTCAGAAAAAGATACTGGCTTTCAGAGACTTCAGTTACTCTGCTCTCTCTGCCATCTTTTCCTTCCTGATCACTTCAAGAAATACAGTGTTTATCTCAGAACACAAGTAAAGGCTCTGTTGATCCAGCCATATATAATTTGAGTTCTAGTTTTTATCATTTTTCCTCAAACATTTTACCATCTTCTTGTGATGTCCTCAGCCTGCTTCCCTCACACAAAGCATATTAGTATTCTTTCTTCCTTAAAAGTGCTTGGACAAAATTCAGCTTGTCTGGTAGCGTTCTGTCTCTTCTGTATGTATCTCCTTTGTTTCTGAATATTACGCACTAACGTTTCTTAAAATACAGAAAGTCTAGCATGCTGGCTAGTGCGAGTTTATTCAGTATAAATACCAGAACTTCAGGAAGGTATTTGCAGTTCACATTGTATATTGCAGGTATGACTTGGAAACAAGCTAATGAAAACATATCTTTAATATGGTGCCTTATGGAGATGACTGAGTAGCGTTTACAGATGTATAGATTAAGTAGCTAATGGATTAATTATAAAAAGCTGTTTAGATCGTGACTGAGCACGTTTCATCAGTAGGTGTTCTTCGTGTCCCATGAAATACTTTTAGATCAGCATGCTGATTATGGATAAAGAATATACCTTGGAGATCTGCAATTACCTTGGTTAACAAAATGTGGCATCTTATGTCCTGAACTGAAAGAGAGCAGCTGTTTTCTTTCAGTATCAAATACCATGCACAATGTTAAAAATGGATATTTTAAAGATGTTTTGTAGTTGTTAAGGGCCTGGTTGTCATTTACTTACTTACTACTATGGTGACATTAAAATTAGTGTAAAATATAATATTCTTACCTAATTCTGACATTGCTTAAGCTACATAAAGCGATCATATTATAAATGAAAATCATGCTCTGTGTGACTTATATTTTGTATCAGAGGAAGTTATTCTTGGCTGAAGAACTGTCTCTGGGTATTCTTTGTCTTTGAGATTACCCTGTGAAACTTTACATTTCTACTTTGCAGATTTTTGTTCCAGTTTTCTAAAAGACTGAATTAAATCATTTGACGTGAGAATTATAAAGAACAGGGAATCACTAAAAAACAGAAAGGAGGGAAGAAAGTTTGCTGGGTTTTTTTGTTTGTTTTTTGTCCTTTGATTAAAAGTTAGGTTGATCACATGATTAATTTACAGGAAATCCAAGGCATTACCAGCTAACTGTTTCCCCATGTTTCCCTCCTGATTTATCCCTCTTGTCCTTCCGCTTTACTCTTACTGGCTAACTGTGCATGTTTGACCCAGTGTTCTACTCCTGTGCCTGTCCTGTCTCTGCCTTCAGATATACAAGGAACAGCTGAACACCAGGGTGGTCCTTGTTGCTGTGGAAACTTGGACAGACAGAGATCGCATTAATATTCACCCTGACCCACTGCAGATGCTTCATGATTTCTCCAAGTATCGCCAGCACTACATCAAACAGCATGCTGATGCTGTGCACCTTCTCTCGTATGTACTGTTATACAATTATTAAGACCATTATAGTTCTACCTACTTTTCTGCCTATTGCTTTTGTCTACTTTTAATTACCTTTTTGCTTGTTGCTCATTACATCAACATCTGCCTGCTTTAGCAAGTTAAATCTATTCTTAATGCATTAATCTATTTGTAATGCATGTAGTATGTACCATGGTCATACTTATATGTATATATAATATATGTGCAAAATGAAAGCTTAATGTCTTTGCAACCTGGAGACAGTGTCAGACAATTGAAAGGTCTCCTGACGAACCCTTAAGGACGCTTGCTGCTGATGATCTGTAAGGCACAATGAAGAACAGGAGGGGGCAGACTGACAGCAATATGTGCTGCCGCTAAAACGTTTGTTTACACATGTAGCTACAGTGACATGTAACATAAGTAACACGTAAGTACTGTTATGTGTTATTGTAACGATAGAAGGTCTCTTCCTTTAGAGATACAATAGACTTTTAATCTAGGCGTTGTGTTTTTGAGGGAAGTGCAGGTTGCGTAGTTAGCTACAACATCAACCTTGGGCAACTCTGCCTACTGCTTCATAGCACAGTAAAGAGAAGGAAGAGCATGGTCCCCTGGGAAGCATAACGATTTTAACCTTTTCCCAGTCACACTACAGGGGATGGAATAACAAATACTTCATGTGTGATTCTCCTGTTAATCACTTTTTTACTGAGGAGGATTAAGATAGAGGCTGGAGGAAGTTCTTCATCCCCTGTCATAGCTGTGCTGCCTTAATATAGGTGCTGAAACACAGTGCTGGTTTTGTTTCTCATAAGATATGCAAAGCACTGATGATATGCACTTTAATTACTTTTATGCATGTATCGTCTTACTTGCTGAATAGATGTTCTAACTCTAAGTGTTATCTTGATTGTGAATCAAGATTCTTTTGTAAATGTGAAGTATATTTCAGCTTTTAGGAGTGACAAGTGATTGAAGACTGCTACAGGGACCTTGCCTGAATTTCTTCCTGCTTCAGTAACTGAATTCTCAAATTGCTATTAAGTTATATTTTATAAAGCAATCTCTTTGTAAAAATAACTAGAATAAGCTAAACAAAAGTTACTGGTGTGGCAGGATGAGGTACCAAAGAAGGTGAAATCATAGCTGCTATCTAGAATGAAAGATGAATGTTCAAAGTAATAACACATCTGAAAAGGATAATAACCCAAGGCTGGGCCTGACTTTCGTGAAGGTAGTATCTGTGTATCTGATAAGATCCCATCTTACGTGTGCATGCTGGTCGATTGTCAATTTTATTTCTTTTGCTGTTTATTGTGTTCAAAAAACAAAAAAGTAATAGTTATAAGATCTTTCCCACAATGTTCTGAAACACTGCTATTCCTGAAAATAAAAAGTAGAAATGACATTTTTATGAGCAGCAATTTTAATTAAATGGAGCCAGCAAACACTGACAGTCTAATATTATTGCACTTATACGCTAACCGAATTTGAGACAATAGAATGCATTGGGTTGGAATGGACCTCAAACATCATCTAGTTCCAACCACCCGCAGCCATGAGCAGGGTTACCAACCACTAAATCAAGCACTTCACTTAGCACGTCCATATTTTAATTTGGAGTTGAAACCAGAACTTGAATGATTTTCCTTGTAGATGATCATTCACAACGGTGATACATTTCAGTACAGAATTCTTTTTGATAGATTATAAACTGGAATATAGAATCATGGAATCACCAAGGTTGGAGAAGGCCTCCAAGATGATCTAGTTCAATCATCGTCCCTCTCTCACCAGTATTTCCCCACTGAACCATGTCCCTCAGTACAACATCTAAACATTTCTTAAACACATCCAGGGACGGTGACTCCACCACCTCCCTGGGCAGCCCATTCCAAGCACCTGACCGCTCTTTTGGAGAAGAAATTTTTCCTAATACCCAACCTGAAACTGGTGCAACTTGAGGCCACTCCCTCTAGTCCTATTGCTAGTTAGATGGGAGAAGAAGCTGGTCCCCACCTTGCCACAACCTCCCTTCAGATAGTTGTAGAGAGAGATTAGGGCCCCTGAGGCCTTCACTTCTCCAGACTGAACAATCCTGCCTCCCTCAGCTGCTCCACATAAGACCTGTGCTGCAGACTGCTCCCAGCTTTGTTGCCCTTCTCTGCTCATGCTCCAGGCCTCAATGTCTGTCTTGTAGTGAGGGGTGCAGACCTGAACATAGCACTCAAGGTGTGGCCTCACCAGAGCTGAGTAGAGGGAGACGATCACCTCCCTGCTGGCAAAATATCCTTTGTTATATTTTTAAAGGAAATGTTATTCTTGTATTTTCTTAGGAATCTGCTTGGTTTGTTTCTGGCTGTTTTATCTGTGGGTTGGGACTGATACTGGCTCTTAAAGATAAAAATAGTATTTTTTGTTGAACTTTGTGTCTTACCTCTTTTTATGTCAGTGTTCTTTTAGTAAACTTACACCAGCTTTTGATGTTAGATGAGCACTACTGTGTGCGTAATGTGAGTGGAAGTTTTATCTTTCAGCAAGTTCTTGGTGCTCAGTCTTAACATGTTATGCTCACTTTATTTTTATTTGTTCATAAGGAATGTGACATTTCATTACAAAAGGAGCAGCTTAAGTTATTTTGGAGGGGTTTGCTCTGTGACCAGAGGAGTAGGAGTGAATGAGGTAACTTTTTCTACCACTAAATTGAAGTAGAATAGAAACTTTTATAACCATAGAGTTCATGTGTTTCAGTATTCAGAACTTTAAAGATCATTCATATATTTAAAAGAGAGACTTTTGGCGGTCAACCTTGTGTTATCACTGAAGTACTGCCCACTATGCATTTTGTTTAAAAATGCATCCCCTGTGTCTGCATTATGCTCTCATTGGAGTCTTAATTTTTTTTTTAAAGCATATTTGGCAAGTATGGACCAAAAATCTCAGAGTAGGATATTTGAAATATAACACAGAAATTCCTTCTGCGTTCTCTTACTGTAAGAGGTTTGATCTTCTGAGGTACTGATGATGTAGTTCTAATTTTTTTTTTATTTAAAAGCTAAAATCATTAAAGCTAGCCCCTTTGTGTTGATATTTTTCTTAATAGTATTTTTAACCTCAGTGCAGTGTTAAATCTCGTAAAATCTCTTGTTTTGACAGGGACTAATCATGTTATACAATAATTATATTACATATATATATACAAACAGACTGTTCTCTGTAGGTTGACCAGTGTACTGGGTTCCCCTCAGAATAAGAGAGGAGGACTTTTTCTGTTAGGTACTTCATTGTGTTCATTTCTTCTATATGCACAGATAATTGTGACTGGCTGGACAGAGTTATTTTGTGAAATAGTAGGTGCACAGTAAGGCAAAATGAGGTGGCGTTATATTCATGGGTTTTTTTTCTTTTTTTTTTTTTTCCTTAATACTGAAATGTAGTATGGCCTCCCGTTAGCCATGGCACAGGAATTAGCACAAAGCCTTGCTCAGAACCTTGGAATACAATGGGAGCCAGCTGCCAGGAAACCAAGTATGTACGTGAACATGGAGCCACCTCTTGTCCTTCGTACCTAACTCTATAAAAACTCGATATTTTGTAATATTTGAAATGAATGTCATACTTGTAACCAAAGAATGAGAAATCCTGATTTTGGAAATATACTCACCAATATTTGAGTTTAACCAATGTAAAAAGCTCCAGTTTAGCACTTGTTTTGCAGTGACCTCAGCAATGTCTTCAGTTAGGAGGTTAAATTAATAATCAGCATTCAGATGTATCATGTAAAAACACTGCTAGCTTAAAAACCGTAGACCAGACCTGAAGAGAAATAAACAAAAAAACCCCTTACGTACAATTGAAGAAATTGTTAGAAGTTGTAACCTAATGACGTTTGCCCAACTTGGTATTTGGCTGCTTCACATCTAGAAAGTTAGCTTGATGTGGCTATGACACCTTACAAAAGCTGCTGCAAAAATCATTTGGGGGGCTAAAGAAAAGTTACTTTTCTTCCTCTTGCATCTTATAAGTGATTTCGTTACGTTATCTCTTTGTTCCTTCTGTAAAATTGAATAATAAATTTGAAGTGATTCCAAAATCAAGTCAGAAATCTATGAATTAGGAAGCAACGTGAAAGGAGCAGTTTTAAAATCGCTGTTGTTGTTTGTACTCACACTGCCTGTACTGAGATCACATAAGGAAGAATGTTGCCTGCTATGTTTAGCATTCTAAACTGCCTGAAACGTTGGGTGGAAAGTGTGCACGTATGATGGGAAAGGACCACATTAATTTTAAGTATATTAATATTTCTTCAATTGGTCTGGTTTTTAGGGCTGTATAGCCAAGCAGTCTGTTATTTTTTGTATAATTAGTATAATTTGTATAATTAGTCAAAGTCCAATTTATCATGAGTACTTTATATTTACTGCAAGCATATTTATAACTGCTTTCCTTTTCTGTTGTATCTTGATCTTGTCTGAGAAGAGTGTGACTGCACTGAATCCTGGGGTGGTTGCATCATGGAGGAAACAGGGTATGTCATCACCATCGGTAACTGAGCGCTCCGGAGCGAGTTCACAGTTTACATTCTGACAGTAGTATTTATGTATTGGACACTGTCTGTGTATTTTAGTACTAATAAATGAAAACCTGGAACCAGTTGAAACAACTGAAGCATATAGATCATTAACCTCTATTTTTCAGCAACTCATCTCATCTGCTGTTGCCATTTTAGGAGGACGTTCAAGAATCCTACATTTTGAAGTACAAAGCAGGATTATTCCTTAATGCTTTGTTACGCTTAAATAATTCGAAAGTGAAAAGCATCATAATACAGTTCTGATAATTGAGATTTCTGTTTTCCTCACGATGTTAATAACTCATGTTTAAAAATTGTAATTTGGAGTGAGCACATCTCTCTTCTCAATCCTTAACTAGAATAGTCAGTAAATAGTCAGTAGTCTGAAGGGAGGCACATCTAAGTGGGAGATCAGGTTTCATTGTCCTCTCATCACACAGCCAAAGATTCTTTATACACTGTAAGCAATTGAGTAGAAAAGGAGAGCTTCTGAAACATGTTTTGGAGTCTCAAAATCCCTTCCTGCCAAAACTCTTGCTTGCTGTGAAAGCTTGCTTGCAAAAATTCTGGAGAAAAATAGTTATTTCTAAGACAGAAGGAGCTCAGTTTATTTATATCTGATAATTGGAAATTGGTTCTGCAGCGGAATTATTGTGTGGTTTTTCCTGCAAACTGAGTTTGCTTCTGGGATAGAACTTAAGACATAGATCAGAATAGATACTGGCTTCTTAATAAGGGGAACTTGTCAAAGTATCTGTTTCATCAGTAGAAAAGATGGCGGAACAAACCTTTTCTGTAGGTAAAAGTGACAGTAAAAATAAAATAAAAAACAAAAGTTGCCAGAAGCAGATGGTCGTCACCCAGAAGCTGAAAAAGGAATCGATGAGCGAATAGATAAATAATTAGCTGCAGTATAAAGGCATTCACTGTAACGTTCTTAGTGTCAGAAGACTTTTATTTTAATACAATAATTCAGTGGGGAAACATGAGCTCAGTAGCAGTCAAGCTACTTTTTTGAAAAACACTTGTGAAAAGAATGGAGAACATCTTTATGGCACTGTTACCCTCATCTTTAGTAGCGCAGAGAGTTCTGATAGCTGGATCTCAAAGTATAATTAATAAATTAATCACAGTTTCTGTATGAGGAATGACTAATAAAATATGTTTTCATGAAAATGGGAAAGAGATGGACAACAGGAAATATGAGAGAAGTCTTATTATAAACAGTGTAGTAAATAATTACTGTTCTACTGTAAGAACTGGAGAGACGTGAAATTAGGCTGCAAATTGATGGCAGAAATCAGGATGAAGTTGTTCTTGTCCCAGTCTGTAATTATGCTGTGAAACTTTCTGTTACATCTTGTAAATACTGAATGAATTTGAGAAAAGTCATAGGAGAAAATGCAATGAAGATTATTAAATAAGACAAAACAAAGCTTCCTGAGAAAGTCTTTGAGCTGAAAATTACTGGAAGCTGGAAAAACAACTTCTAATGCTGGAAAAGCATTAGAAGGCTGCAGCATCCTATGCCACAGATGCATATAATAGAGATAAAAATACAAACTGTTTTCAAAATTTTCTTTAGTTGTGATATTAGAGTTAGAGGTGGAAGAGTAGGCTGACACACAGTTGTACACAGTGGTGGTAAGAAACAGATTTACGGTACAAGAAATTGTATGATCCCTCTGCCCCCTTCCAGTTGATGTTTCAAGGTGTTTACTCAGCTGATTCTTTGCTATTTTAGGGTATATCATTCCAGAAAATTCTCCAAGTGCAGCATAGCAGAATACAAAGAGTTTTTACTTCGTGGGGGAGGTGCCTGTCTTTTCAACAGGCCAACAAAGGTAATAAATGTGTTGGTAGTCATTACCTCTGCTGAACGTAATGAAAATGTTCCACTAAAACGTCTGTTCTCATGTTTATTAAAACATCTTTGTGGATATTTTCTTGAGGTTACTTGTGATTAACTGGGTGTTCGCTTCCATAATGTTCAAAAATAACCTTAACGGGAATCATATAATGTGTTTTCTATTAATTTTGCAAATAATGACAAACCTCGCAGTTGATTTGCATAGCTGGGCATGCATCATTTTAGCATGAAGGCACTACTTGTTAAGCTGGAAGTGGTGCAGAATAAATCCAGAAGTGAGACTGCAGTGCATGCTCCACGTTCACTCAATTCTTGGGCTTTTTGCCTGATGTTGCTGAAAGGAATCTAATTCTTAATGTGTTAATTGGCAAACACATAGTTTACTTCATACAGACAGCAGCAGTTTCAGTTTTTACTGAAGTTAATTTCATTTCAGATGTGCAATTAACAAAACATAATTAATAACTATTTCTTTGTACCATCCATACTTTTTTTCATTAGAAACTCAGCAAGGTCATGTTTTTTCTAAGGTGACATGAGCATGACATCCCTCTAAAGCAGCCAAGTAGTGTAAAATTGCTCCGTGTGGCACTTTTTGCAATGCACAATCAATCCAAAGTATTAATACTCTGTTTAATCATCAAGTCAAACTTGCTGTCCTTGTAGAATTCAGTGTCACATGGCCCATTAGAGAGTGTTTCCTGTGCTATGGAAAACTACCTTGCACAATTAACTAAAAAAACTTGCTTGTTGGTATTTTTTAATCTTTTCCTCAAGTAGCAATTTTTGCCTACAGAATAAGAATGTAAGAATTAGAGAAAAGAGGAAGTAGGGAGAAAGGAAAAACAGTGTTTCGTCTTCTGTGATTAAAATAGGATAATTGTCTAGCAGGGCAACGTGAAGTAATTATCAAAATGACTGCATACAGAATAAAAATGTGGTTTACTTCAGTAAAAGCGGTCCCAGGACAATGGTTGAATTCCCTTTATGTGTTACCTGTGCTACTGTTTTGCAGCTTTGAAATTAAAGGACTTTTGGGGGGAAAACAGTCATACGTCATTTTGAATCTTAGAGTTTGGAGGTAGAAGTGAGGTGGAAAATAGCGTGTTTAACTTTAGATAATTAAAATATACTCATAGTAAGCAGTCAGCATGATGCCAACTTTCATTTCAGCTTTTTAGTTTGGCTCTGATGTGTGTATGCTGTTTCTTGCAATTCTCTGACCCCTTTTGATTACCTTATCAGCTGCAGGTCAAATAACCAGGTCTGTTCAATGGAGAACTGAATTTGAGGTTCAGAATAGCAGATCTTGGCGTTTCCATTGGAGCATAGGAGTATCAATGGCTCAGAGAGAGGAAAAAACAAAGAAAGAAAGAAAGAAAAAATCAATTTTCTGAATTGACATTGCTAGTCAAGAAAAGTACTTATGCTTATTGTTTCACTGTAGTTTTGCTTTTGGCTCCCAAAACTGTATGTTCTATTGATTACCCATGTAGTTTGTGCTTTCTTTCCTTTAAATGTGGTACCAGCGTTCCCTCTGTTTATGTTTTTAAGGAGTTTTAAAGCAGTTTTATGTGATTAAGCTCTTCTCTGGCTGACTTCACCTGTAATAACCCTTACCATTTGCAGGACGTATCAGGTTGTTATTGGCAGTAGATATTCTGAGAGAGAGAACAGGGAGTGTGTGGAGAGGTGTAAAATGGATATATGAGCAAAAAAGTGTAATACGAATAAACTAGTTAAATGCTGTAATTGAAAAATGAGTAAGAAGATGTAAATTACAAAGGTTATTCCTATGATGGCTTATTGCACGATGTCCTAACTGTCTATTAGAACAGCTGAACTGAAGAACATTCATAGGGCCCAATGCTACGCATAAAGGTTGTCAGGAATTTTGATTTTACTTCATTAAAAAAAAAATCACACTTGTAGTTATCCTTAGATTTTCATTATTTCTGCTGTCGGAAAACACAGTCTAATTTGTGAATTACAAAAAAGAGTTTTTCCTGGTTATTAATTGGGTTGTGGTGCTTCTTTGCTTGCAGCTCTTTGAAAATACCGAGTGTGGAAATGGATATGTAGAAGCAGGAGAAGAATGCGATTGCGGTTTCCGAATGGCAAGTAAAGAGTTATTATATATAATTCCACAAGTATTTCTCACTAAATATGTCATGTTAAATGATTGGTAAGAGAGTGGGAAAGGTTTTGGAAATGGTCCTGTTTTGCCTTTTGCTTTGAAACAACTCAGTTGAAGGACTACATTAAACATCTTTTTCCAGTGAGTATGAGCAAGTGCAAAGCTGACATTGGACCTCAGGTCAGCCTTCCTGTCCTGTTGTTGGAGAGCACATACTGTTTCCTCATGTATTTTGAATTGCATTGTAGAAGCATTTACCCCTTCCCTGCGCAGTGTGCCTGCAGTGTTAGGTTCCTAATCAGTGTTCTGGAGATAGGTGTTCATATTCAGACGATATGAGGAAGCTGTTGTTTTCTTCTCTAAGGCAGAATTATTTAAGGATCTGTTTTGCAAAAATTTGCCCTGTAGCCTTGAATCCTAGTGCTACTATTTAAACATAGTTACACATAAAATTAGTTTTCTTAATTGTTTTTCTGCAATGTGCTATGCTGCACCTGTGCAGAGGTTTCAGAAGGTGTGTATGTCCTTATTGCTATAGCATGTATGTCACGCTTTTCCCTTTACTTTACTATTTGAGCAGCGCAGAGGATTCTTTCAGCTTAGTATTTCAATCATCAGTGCTGAACTGAATTTTTTGTGCTGGTACGTGATAGTTTGTTGGAAAGATTGGAAAGAAAATATTATTTTAAATGGAAAACTAAAAAGATCACTTACTATTTTCTTCAGGAATGCTATGCAGACTGTTGTAAGAAGTGCTCTCTTTCTAACGGAGCTCATTGTAGTGACGGACCTTGCTGTAATACATCGTGTCTTGTGAGTATTGCTGTAGTTTAGCTATTGTTCTTCCCGATTGTCATTTACAGCCTTTAAAAGATAAAGAAACTGATTTTTTTTTCGTCACTTGGAAATAGTTATTGAGACTGTGTTCTGTTCTTAGCCAAAAAAAAAAAAAAAGAAAACAACAAAAAACTCACCACAAATGCATATGAACATAGTGCTTACAGAGCATTAAAATGGGCATTCATTCCGAACAGGAGCTTTCAATTTTACGTTTATGTAATCTTATTATGTTCTTCATTTCATTCTAGTTTTTTCCACGAGGCTATGACTGTAGATATGCAGTGAACGAATGTGATATTGCAGAGTTCTGCACGGGAGATTCGGGTCAGGTTCGTAATGAGCTTCTCTGCTCACACTACTAATGTTTATTTGCAAGAGAAAAATCCAGGCTAACAAAATGCACGATTGTGTACTCACAAATAACTGTGCTGGGGAAGAGAGAGAGGGGACTGTTTTTTCATTTGATCCTAACAAAATTTCTTAAACGTAAGAACACAGACCATTAGAAGCTCAACAAATAAATATTAATTAAAAATACAGCACTCAAAATATGATTTTTCTTTTAAAACTTACATGGGGTTTTTTGTATAGCTTTTATCTCAGACATCCTCCTGTGCTGTATACAATGAGTACTGAGAATATACTGCAAACGTGAATAGGTTCAAAGGTAATAGTAACGTTTTATTAAATTAAACAGTTTGAATGCAGTTATGTGCACTTCATGTTATGTGTACACTTACTTACAACAAATTGGGACTGAAATGCTGCATTTTTAAGAGTTCACTTGTGATTTTTTTTTTTTTTTTTTAAAGTTCTGTGCATTTCTATTGAAAATACTTGGCTAGTAGAAGAATAAACAGCTGACAAAAGGTGGAGTTCTTTAAGATAGTCAACATTCAGCACATCTTCTGTTTGCAAAGTAGTTTTGACTGGTTAAGTCATACAAGTTCCTTTCCAATATTGCAAATTTTGCTTCAGGATTACGTAAGAACTTCATAACATGCAGTCATTTACTGCATCAAGTTCTTAGCATTGAAGAAGTAAGATTCAGGATAGATCTCCTGGTTCTTTGTGGGCATTGCCTGTAATAGATGACAATACAATAATGGTAACATTTGAGGCATTCACCCTTGCAGATTTTATTGTAAGCCTTTCATTCTGTAGATGGAGGGTTCTTAATGGGAGAGAGCAGGGCATTCTGTGTCTAGAGCGGCTGCCCTGAAAGTATTGGCTGTGACGTATGTTGCAGCAGGGAACTCTTTTCAAACCTTTACCAGTCTCTCTTTGATGAAAAAAAGCACTGAGTCTGGTCTACTCTTAGCTTTATAATCTGAGGCTTCTGGAGCTAATGAATTGTTCATTCCAAAATTTTTTCAGTGCCAAGAGAATGTGACGATATGGTCATAGTAAAACATATCTCTAATCTGTGGAGAGGTAGGCTACAACTAACTGCTCACTCACTTTCTTAGTGGCACTGAAATGAATGCAGTGAAAATGTTGCATGAGAGCAAACATACTCCCCAAATATTATCAGATATCCTGTTCATGAATACATTTGATTTTTATTTTGTTCCAACTCCTTAATTTCTTATGGGGATATGCAGAAAGTTAGACTCAAGTCTTGTTTTCGTGGCTCGGGATGTTCATTTCTTCATTTTTATGAGTAGCTATGAACATTCCTGCAGTGATTACGTTACCTACGTCCTTTATATGTTTTGCAGTTGTCATTTAAGAACAGGAAATCTGATCTCCATATGTCATCTTCTGATGTAAAATGTTTCTTCTTTTCAGTGTCCACCAAATCTTCATAAACAAGATGGATATGCTTGTGATTCTAATCAGGTATGTAGCATTCTAAAACCCTGCACATCAACTAATACAAATCAACCAAATACAAATTTTTTTAATCCTGTCTTCTATATTTATGCATAGATTTCGTCTTTTGGACATCAATATTTTTCATGCATTATACACTCTATGAATAGTATGAGCTGGTAGTGAAATCTGTGTGGTATTTATATTTTGAATGTAGATATATTATCCATGTAGAGATGTTCTCTATAGCTATGTAAATGAGAAGTATAAAGTAGCTGCTGAAATCTCTGTGCATCTTAGACATCAACTGACTTTCAGCATCTGAGCCAAACTGTGTGCTCCATTTATTCCAACTCATGAAAACTCACGTGTCCCAAGATGTGGGTGAAGAATAAAATCAGACGTTTTGTCAGGGGTGGGAAAGGAAAGGCAAGCGTTCATCTCTCATTGCTAACCTGTTGTGCTTTGTTTAGGGACGTTGCTATAACGGTGAATGCAAGACAAGAGATAATCAGTGCAAATATATCTGGGGATCTAGTAGGTTGACTTTTACTACCTTACACATATTTTATTTGTAGTTAATTCTTGTCTTTGATTGTATGATTACTTTTTGTACTCCCTACTGTAGTGTAGGGTTTCTGTTCAGTAGTCTGCTGTGTGAAACTGACTTGATTGCCAAGTGAAATTTCAAGTTTCATGCTCATTCAGGAGTGACAACAGTGAGACTGTTCTGACCTGATTGCGGGTTGAAGACATGGATAGGTCAGCAAATACGTAACGCTGATGGGGTTAGGTGAGATTAGCAACTTAGATACAGTGCTATGGGGGGGGAAAAGTGGGTTTGAGGATATTTTTTTTATAGTTCCTGACAGATGTTTTTGGTTGTTGTTGTTGCTTTTTTTTTAATGACAGTTGTCAATTCCCTTAGCAGTGGTTCATGCTAAAGCTGCTCCTTCTGTCTTTGTTATATCATCCTATATTCAAGACAGTTAGTACAGTAGCACAAATTTAAATATCCGTATCACAAAATTAAACCCAGATATGTTGGATAAAGTAGTTGTGGACTATGCAGCTGACAGAGGATAAATGTTCTGTTTAGTGACTTTGAGACAGTTCAGCAGAGGATATCCTGTACTTGAGCACTGAATGTTTTCTTGCATTCTGTCTAAACAAACATAGCTGCTGATGCTGCCTATTTGAGACTGAAGAATCTTTGCGTTTTTGGGGGATGAGAGGGGAGGGATATAGCTTTAACAATTCTTGTCTATCTTAGCACAATATAAAATATTGTATATAAGTGTAAAATTAGATGGAGATAACATTTTCTTTGTGTTCTGATGCCTTTGTAAGTGTTACGCTGCCCCTCATGCTTATTTATTGATAATATTAAGCATAGTAGAAGTTTTTGTTAACTGATTTCTTTGCATCTCACATGCTTATATTTATATCATTTGTTTTGTCTTCTGCACATGTGATTTTAATACGAATGACTCTTTTTTTACCCTTTACCCTTTTTTTTTTTTTTTTTTTTTTTAATTGTCCTCTGCTGTGGAAAAGGTTAAATTAATGTTATATGCAGACATTAAGAAGTAAACAAAGTTAGACCACGGATAAACTCAAGTGAAGAAAACAATACAGTCACTGAAGAGATTGATTTTTAGAATAGTTCCAAGCAGATTGCGAACACTGAGGGATTATCTTAGAAAAGCCATTTGTAGGTGGTGTTGGTATGTTTCGTATTCCCATACCAGAAAACTGCTACAATAAAGTATTGTGCAGATTTTCATTACCTGTGAAAGTTCATTCCTTTTTTTTTCCTTCATCAACAGAGTCTTCAGGATCTGACAAATTTTGCTATGAGAAGCTTAATACAGAAGGCACAAAAAAAGGAAACTGTGGGAAGGATGGAGACCGATGGATTCAGTGTAGCAAACAGTAAGTGCGGCTTAGTAGATCTCATTTCTATTTAAAAAAAAAAAATTAATATCGGTGTATTTTCTACTTTTTCATCAGTTCTCCAGCAGTGTTTTGCATTATTTTGAATCTTCTTCCCTTCACAATGTTTGCAGCTTGAAAAAGTACCATAGGTGCTTATGAAGAATCCATGTGCGCCTCAGCAGTATGCTTTTAAAGAATTCCAGATTTAAAAAAAAAAACAACATAGTTTCAATACTGTCAGAGAAGCTGAGGGCCAAGGCAGCAAAAAGTCACACTCTTATGTACGAATGCCTGAGATTTGTGTATATATATTTTTTATATATTTTTATATATATACACAATATATATACAGTATATGTATAAATACATATTAAAAAATCCACACAAAGTAGATTCTTTACCTAAATTAACGCACACACTGTACATTATTATTACTATGTTTCTGTGTGCCTACAAGTGAAACAAAAAGCAATTAAAAATTGAAAATCCACATTAATGAAAAAGCTGTTAATGTAATGTCAAAGTTGTTAAATGTATGAAAATGTAATTTAGCCTGGTATTAGAAAGCTGTGTACAATTTGGCTCTTTTCCATTGTATAATAGAACGTGGATGAGTTGTTGTTCATGTGAATGTCATATAAACATTGTTCACTGGTACGTCAGGCTTGTTTCTGCCTCTTGTCAGTCACACCACTTAGTACCATAGTTTTAAACTTACACTCTGAACGTCTGTCTTCTGTCTTACGGCAATACATTACCTACTGTTGCTAGCAGCATCATATTAAGTCTTTCTTTTTTGCAAGTTTACTTCGTAACATTTCGGTAACTCTTCTGTTTTTGTTTTACAGCGATGTTTTCTGTGGCTTTTTGCTCTGCACTAATCTTACTAAAGTTCCACGAGTTGGTCAAGTTCAAGGAGAAATTATCCCAAGTTCTTTTTATCATCAAGGACGAATAGTAGACTGCAGGTAAAAGATACTGCAGTGTTCCAAGACAATTTTGATCTGCCAAATCTAATTAAATGAAGATGACTGTAAAAATGTATTATTTAAAAATGATTGATATCTTACGGCAAAATTATTATTCTGAGTGGTATTTCTTGTGGTTAAAAGAAAACATTCCATATTTTAGAAGGGTGAAAAGTGGATTGCCCTCTCGATCCTTCTGTCTGGACTCTGTAGTAGCAAAATTGCGTGGTTGAGAGTTTAATGTTCAGCATTACATTTTTCTGGGAAAAAATAACTGTAACTGCCAAAGACCCATAGATTAAAGATAATATCTGCAGAGAAATAACTGCATGAAAAGTGATGGTTGAGAGAAAGGGAATTGCGCAGAGTTGTGACCGGGTATGATCTTAAGCTACAGTTCATTCAAAGGACAGGTAAACGGGTTTTAGTTTACTGTGCATGCTGCTGGATTTATATTTTAAAGACATTGTCAAAATCACTGTCTTGCAAAGAGTACTCTGTTAGGTAGATTGTGAAATAACAGAAGACTTAAGAACCGTTGACTATTCAGGTTCAAAGTTGTGTATTTACATCATTATCTAGACTTCTTTTTGGTCTGACTACTGCAACACTTTGTCAGTGCTGTGGACAGATATAAAGACTATAATTTTGTTTGGTCTTCCTTTATGCTTTAATGTGAGAAAGTCACGAGGATTTTACTACCTATACTAATGTGTTTAATGTTGTCAAAAGACTGCAGTCATAATACTAATATTACCTTAAAACTTTTTTCTCCTAGTGGTGCTCATGTTCTTTTAGATGATGATACAGACTTAGGTTATGTAGAGGATGGAGCTCCATGTGGTCCTCAAATGATGTGTCTGGACAAAAAGTGCCTGCCAATTCAATCCTTGAACATAAGTAGCTGTCCCATTGGTTCGAATGGAAAAGTCTGTTCCGGTCACGGGGTGAGTCTGTGCTTGCAGTTTGCAGTTAAGCTTATCCAGCTCTCTCTGCTAGATCTGATCTTAATGTACCCTGTGGCATTTTCTACTTGAAAGTGTTCCTGAGACATGTAGATCTGAAAAACATACAAACAAAACACGTTAAGATTCTGGAGAGCCATTCTGTGAAGCAAAGACAACTTCAGGTCTAATTTGATGATATTTTAGAAAGCGCAGTTATATCTGGAATGGTGGTGTTACTACTATCAAAAAAGTTTTACATCAGTTATTGTAGAGACTTCTGTAAAATGTTATCCATATTTGAAGCTACTTGTCACATCTTAAGTTCTTCCTGCTTACTAATGCTTTTATTAAGTTGGTCCTGCGTTATACCCAATGACTTAAATAATTAAAATTGTAAAAGGCTGAACCTAAACAGAGATTGTATGTTCTTCTTGAACATACGCAAATTATATCATTTTACATTCAGGTGCATTATATTCTTCTACCCATAAGTCTGTCTGTCTTCAGATGCTAATGTTTTGAAGGACAGATCCACTATTGTATGTCTAAATGGGAAGGTCGTTAAAAATCTCTCCACTGTAGGATTCAGCGGGCTTAAGATAGTTGTCTAAGGACCTGAATTTTGTACATAAAAGGCTTTTTTTTCTTGTTATGTGTAACTGAAAATGAGAGGTGAATCTGAGCCCTGCAAAGTTAAGAAAGATTTTTGTAGAGGATCTGGAAGAGACCTAGAAATCTTGGTATGTTTGAAAAGTAGCACGAGTAGTCAGAGACCTCTCATACCTTTTCTGTTTTGAGTTATTCTAAAAGAATACTTCCGTTGATCAAACCTGTAATGAGATGCATTTGTTACCATCTTTCTAGATAAGTTTCTCCAGTGAATGCTTTAAGAAGCAGAGTGACATAAAAGTTAAATGGAAAAAAAAGTAATAATCACATACGTTATTTCTAATCCTTAGTGTGCGCATTACTTAGTCTGAAGGGCTTTTTGATATTATGTTCCAGTGTCAAAAGATATTATTAGCTGGTACCTAACAGTTGATTTCCCTTTGAATCCCACAGTCAAACTTCCTTGTGTTGTCTAATTCTCACGTCCTCTCGTGATGACAAATCCACTGAAAATCTTAGTTGTTTTTCTGTATGGGAAGAGGCTGTAAAGCATGACCAGGTCTTGAGCATTTTTAAATATGAATGTTTGGATTCTTTCAGGACATCCAGGCTGAAGCTCTGATGACTGTAGGTAATTTGTTAGTGGATGAGATTTCTGTTATCTCTTACATCCTGTGCAGATGTGAAGTGCAAATGATGATGGAACCACTGGGAACGATTCTGCTTTTCCTACCATATGAGTATATTTAGAAGGTTAAAGCAAACTTTCAGGCTACTGGTGTGTCATTACACTCCTTCTAGACACTGAGTGCTATTGCTGTAATATATAAACAGAAATTTTTATTCCATGAATTAACTACTTAATTACTTGTTAAATAAATTTAAATAACAGCAGTAGCTTTTTAGCTGTATTTTACTATTTTCTTTTCCAGGTCTGCAGTAACGAAGCTACCTGCATTTGTAATTTCTCCTGGGCTGGGACAGACTGCAGTATTGATGATCCTATCAGGGATACTGGTAACAAGAAAGATGAAGGACCCAAGGGTTTGTGTGATTTCAGTTTTGATATTATTGCAAATATTCATTACTTTTCTTTCTTTTCAGTACATTGCAGTAAAATTCTGCTTCATGTAAATGATGTAGGGCTTCCTCCTTTGAGAATGGATTAAACTATTTTTCTAATTTACATTTTGTGGAGATCTCAGTAGGTAGCAATATGTACTTCCTTATTTTTTCAATCTCATTTCTTCTCATTTTTTCAGTCATTTTCTTTGTGATTGGAAGCTCGCTAAATGTAGCTCTTCCATTTTACATATCTGAGTATTTATATTTTATTAGAGGTTTCCAGTTCTCTTAGCTATTCTCACATAATTCAGATACTGTGGAATGAAAAACAAAAAAGTGGAGTGTCCCTGTTGAAAACAGCTTTGGTTCTGGGGCATCAGGATTTCAAGAGATAGGGGAAAAAAAATGTTAAGGACCTGTGTTATTCTTACAACCATTATTGCTTACTCTTGTTTATATAGGAGGTATTCAGTTCAGCTGAATATGAGGAGTTAGTGAGAAAATAATTAAAAATATTTTCCAAAGTGGAAGAAGGGCATTTGAGATTATCTTTGACTTCTCTGCCTTGGGCTGTCTGAGGTTTTTAAGCTTTTCCTGTCATCCGGATGTTGTCCATATCAGACTGTCTTTATCCAGAATTACGGGTTTACAGATAAAGCAATAAGCAAGTGATAAACCTGAACAAAATTTTGCAGCTAAATTGCATTTCTGGAGTCTTCGGTCTGTTCTATAAAGCTGATGGAAAGAAGCTTAAAGATGTAGTACTTACAGTGCAATCGATCACTCTTTGAAACGTCCAGGGCTTCAGGGGCGTAGGACTCAATGACCTTTGTTGGATCCTTTCAAAGTGGGGATACTCTGTGATTCTATGATGAGAAGACAGAATTTTGGTGCGTCCCTCCAGAATTGCTCCACTTCTGCTATGTGTGCCATAATCTTTTGGTCCAGTGGGTTCCTGTACACCTTTACCAAGAACTGTGGAAGAGACCATCTTAAGACAGGTTCCTAGCATGAAGGAAGCTGTGTAGAAACAGTCTGGATTTCTCTTTGGGAATCTTTGCAGGTACTTCCTGGGCACCTAACCCTGCTGCAGTTCTCCATAGAGCTGCCTGGTTTGTACACTGTTTTATAGTGATGCTTTATCATTTCACTTCCCTAATGTTGGAACGCTGCTTATAAAATCTGAAGTACTGTGTTGCCGATTTCCAAATCCTAAGTAGATATTCCCTCCTGTATAAGCAACAGAGGAGGTATATTTATCTTGGTTAGATTCTGGTAATTGAAACTAATTGGTATAATTTCACATGGATAGACATGTAGTTTATATTCCAGTTTTCAGTGGACTCCACTGACTGTTGTTACAAGGTGATTCAAAGAATTTCAAAAGATGAATTATTTTTGTATGTTCTTATAGTAATTTATTGATGTTGAATCACCTAGAAGTGAACTTAGGAGCCTGAATACTGACAGATGCTATAAACTTTTTTGGTGTGTTAATAGAGGATTCTTTTGGAAGATTATGTCAAAAGAATACAGAAATAATTTTCCATAGTTCTGTAAAGATCCAAAGTACTCAAATAATGTCCATTATTTTATCAGCACTTCCTGTGTCATTGGCAGCATACAGGTCTAAGACGGAAACCAAAATACTTGTTTTTCCTTAGCCCTAAATTTCTGTTATATTTCAGAGGCAAACCAGTCTCCTTTTCTCAAAAATAAAAAAATAGAACACAGAGTCAGTTGTGAGGACATCATCACGTCTCAAACAAATCCAGCATCAGAGAGCGATGTCTGGTATGACCAGAGGTGCAAGGAACAGGCTGGGATGAACATAATCTGACTTCCTAAACTAGAGCGAACGCAAGAAATCAAGCATAGACAGGGGTAATAGCCATACCTGTGGTATTGGTGTCAGACCTTCCGTTTTTACAGTTTTGATCGTGGTTATGGACTGCAGTTCATGCATGAGAGTTTCTAAGCAATTATATTCTCACAAGTGGAAAACAGTGATTTTTGTTTCTTGTTCTTCAAAGAGCATGTCCGCATGTAAGGAAAATGGAAAAAGTTTTAAAGCATCACTCAGTGGATATACCTTTTTTCCTCTGTATTAGAAAACGTTGGATTTATTTTCATCTTTACATAAGCAAGTTTGTCACTTAGGGCAGCAGATGTGTTGAGTTTTGACTGTCAGAAGTTTAGATATTTAACAGATTCAGACTGAAATCTCCCAGGAAGTACCTGCAAAAAAAAGTAGAAAGCTATTTTGTATTGCAATAGCAATATTTTTTACAAGAACCCTGGCAAATATCTTTTCCAGCGTTTATACAGTTCTGTTACAAATCATCATTTAAAATAAATCCAGATTACCTCCATCTACCTCCTGCCTTATACCGCATACAAGTAGAAACACCAGCTCTTTCTTACAGGAGTAACCTCTTGATGAGCTCTTTGCATTAAATTTAGTACCTTTGTTGGGAATGTTATACTTTGATAGAAGAGAGGGAAAAACGTACATAAACTAGAATCCTCTTTGTACATTGTCAAGAGCTTTGGGAAAAGATTTGCTCAAGTCAGGAGCCCTGGTATGTTAGAGAGTTGAGGGCTTTAATTTCTTCTGGTTTCAGCTACTTACCATGAGAGAAGGTAATTATTTAGGGAGAGGTCATATACCTATTAAGAGATGTGAAAACTCGCATAAATTGCTTTAAAACTTTTCACGCGATAGATTCTACCATTTTTCTTACTATGTTTTAACTACATATAGGAAAGTAGTATTGCTGTTTGTTTATATATTATTACAGTAGCTGCTAATTTCAGTTTTTGCTGCATTTTTGAGAATTTTGTATCATCCATCAATTACTTTTGCCTCTATACTGTATTTGAGGATTTAAAAATTGGTGGTCCTTAATTGTATTTATACGTAGGTCTTAAATTAGTCTAAACTCTGCAACCTACTATACCAGCAGACCCACGGGAGAGCAGCTCGGGATCGTAGGTGCTTTGGGAAGGAGCTCCTGCTGTTTAGTGTTTGGCTGCTGCAGAAACTTTGAATTCTTTTACAGTGTTGGCTAATGGTTTTGAGGTTGGTGGGGCTCCATATGCACACAAGGTCTTTCTTTGCAATTTCATTTATGGATCTGGGCCTTTGTTTGATTAGTGGAATACTGTTTGTTTGTTTTTAGCACAAAAGCTTATGTCTCAAGTGTGTGTGTGTGTTTGTGTATATGAAACAAATGGAATTAAGAAGCAGCTTCAAAAGAGACTTCCAGCATGAAGATTATAAAGTCTTTGTCCCTGAAAATGTTTCCATTAGAGAATTGTTTATGGTCAATTATGATGCATTGAATCTATCAACATTTTAACCTTTTTTTTGCAACATATGAAATATAGATTTTCTTTTTTCCTTCAAAAATGAAAAATAAGGCCTCAGCATAAGGCTCTGTAAACATACCAAAGTGTAGAACGTTACCTGAAGCACAGTTCCAGGGTCAGGTGCCATACATCTTTACATTATAGAAATAGAGTGTGGTAAATGCAGTTACAAAGGAAAATATTGCAAACTAGTAAAGGGATTACTTGAAATCATTTTTGATGGTTTTTTTTCCCCACTCAAAGGAACTGTTTCCAAATGAACAGTTTCCATTTGCTTAGTTATATACTATGGATACAGTATGTTTCCAGTGATCAAAAGGAAGTTTTCTTGTTGGTGACTTATTTATGTTTTGGCTGTTTTAAACTTAATAAGGCAGCAAGTTGAGGATGTTCCCTGAGTAAGTAAACAAGAATGCAATCACAAGCTAAAAGGAGTAGCCTTACAGTTATGGGAAAACCTCTCGCTGAAATATTTGCAGGCATTCAGATAAGACAAATAAAGCTAATATCTGAATTTTTAAAGCTTACAGTATTTGGTAAATAAAAGTTTGATTAGAGGCTTGAATTGTTTACCAAAGGTTTATAAAGTAAAATATTCCTTTGAGGAATTATTTCATGTTTTCATTTCAGACATATATGATGTGATCATTTCCTTAAAAAATCTTCCCTTTTCCCTCCACACAGTGAGCATGGCCACTAACAGGCTAATAGGTGCAGTGGCAGGGACCATTCTGGCCTTGGGGGTGATTTTTGGAGGCACAGGGTGGGGAATAGAGTAAGCATTTTTCATAGTTTGAGTTTTATGTTTGGTGCCTAGTGTGTGAGGTAACCGTATGCACCTGAGCCCTCTGTGTATTACCCCTTTAGCTTTGTCCTGTGGTGATCGTATTTGTCTGTGATTTGACTGTGTCTGTGTCGTGTGAGTTGCTCATGCAGTGTTGAACCTTCTCCTGTCTGGGGTAATGTGGGGCATAAAAAAATGAGTTTGTGAATTTTTACATTGTCACAGTGAAATTAAATGTCTGAATGTTCACATTATGCCAAATTCAGAAAATAATGGGGGAAAAAATGTATGTTTGTAATTATTTCACAAAATAGAATCAGGGTATCCTGGGCTATTTGATAAAAAGCAGAAACTTATGTTCTTTGCGGCTTTTAGTCTAATAACTCATGCAATCTAGATAGGAAAATGAAAGCTGATGATAACAGGGTATATAACTTGTTCTACAGTAAGGCTTCCAGTCATTCTGATTCTAGCATTGTTACCTCAAGACAGTAGAATACTGAAGTACAGAATTCATATATGAATACACATAAGCAGTTTTTACCATCTTCAAATTTTGGGGAACTGGAATCTTAAGTGTTAGCCTGCTAACTCAATTTTAGCTGTGGCTATTTCATTCTTATATATGTATACAGGGCTTGCAAGAAAGATGGAGAAGATTACCAGGGCCTGTAGCGACACAACGGGGGGCAATGGTTTTAAAACTGAAAGGAGGTAGATTTAGATTGGATATAAGAACTACACTTTTACAGTGAGGTTGGTCGGTCAGTGGAACAGGTTGCCTGGGGAAGTTGTAGATGCGTTAGTATTGAAAGCGTTCAAAAGCAGGCTGAATGGAGCTTTGAGCAACCTGGCCTAATGAGAGGTGTCCCTGCCCATGGCAGGGAGAGTGGATGACATCTTAGAAGTCTCTTCTAGCCCTAACCGTTCTATGAAAAATGGCTCCGTAGGATTCATTTGTTACTTATCACATTTCGATAACTTGTCCGTTAACTTAACCTGCCTCAGATATCTCCTCTGTTTGAATTGTCAGTGAATTTTTCCAGTCTTTTTTCAAACATTTAACAACCAGGGAACACAGTAAGAAGAGAGGTGTTAAAAAGTGGCCATTTAGTACATCTTTATCTAGTTTGATTTATATTCTAATCCTTGTATATTTTTTGTGGGAAGACAGCATTCTACGGCTGGAAAGAAATCAGCTTTACAGAGTATCAGGGTTTCTAGAATTTCTTACAGGTCAGTTAGTTTCTGTGTTTGCAGTCTTTTGTTGTGTGCAGTCATTTGATAAAATCCAGAGCAAGCCATGCATCCAGGTTGGATACAGTAGCTCATAAGGTTGTTAAATGTTGAAAGCAAGCCTTGATTGGGAGTATAGTGCCCATTAAATGGCATTCCTTTACCCTGCACCATACTCGCTCCTATTCATTTAGAGCCAGGTGTGACTTCAAAGGTAAGTCTAAACAAGGTATATTCTAAATTGTGAAAAATTACCTTTTAATTATTGTTGTCAAATTTGTGTACTGCTCATAGCCATTAAGCCTACATTATTTCTTTGCATTTTTTTATTTATATTCCTAAATGTTCTTTTTGTATGAATTATAGGAAGCATTTTTTAAAACGAGGGCTTGGAAGGGTTTGGGATAATGTTTAAGAGTCACTGTATAATTTTGCTAAACTTCCTTGTAGCAGATAAGCAATCTTCTTGAAGTAAATGTGTAGTCCTCAGAAAGGAAAGTATTAACTGAAGTTCACAGCAAAATATAGGGTGTTTTTTGTGAGTTTTTTTTGAGGGGAAAGTATTTTTTTATTATACCTGAATTTTATGCATACTTATTTATAGTGATTAATCGTACTTATGTTCAGCATGAATTCATGACATGTTCACAGAGCAATTGTTTCATTCTGATTAGTGTTACAAACATAACCTGAGGGCTTAGTTTTCATTTATCTACCGGTATATCCCAAAGTGCTGATACAGCAAAGATGGAATGGATACAACGAAGTTAGGTCACAGCTCTAAATCCTAGACCTTGGGGTACTTTCTTTTTGTAGTGTCTGGGACCTGGCAGAAGGTTTGAAATGTTGAGTTACTGCAACTGTCCTTCCTTTGCTGATCTCTGACTACTCCTTTTTCTTCCCTGTGTTAGCTGTCCCGTAGCATTCAAAACTCATTGTCATTTTATTGCTGTGTTGAAGTGTTGATTTTGAGAGACTGGGATAGGAGGAGCTAAGAACTGTTTCTAAGGGCTATTCCTGAACATTTAAATGTTTCAACACAGTATGCAATGTATTGCAAAATAATTGTTGGTTTCGATTTGCCTTCAGCTCAGACGCAATTAGCTTTACATCAAAGACTGCTCAATAGGCATTTTTTTGTGTGCAGAGCAACTGAAATGGTAAAATACTCAATTGTATTGTCTGTTTTCTTGCACCCCATGTAAATAGAGCACTTAAGGGTCAATTATGAATTTCTTATTTAGGTTTTCTCTTCCTCCTCAGAAAAGTGCACAAGTGTATTTTGTGCTGCTGCTTCTTGTTGCTCTTTTTTTTTTTCCTGCTCCACCCTTCCCCTACCTCGTTGTAAAGTAGCTTCTTGAGGATGATGAAAAGATGCTTTGATGTTTGGAAAGCTTAATGGGAATGCTGCTTTTATGTCAGCTTCTGTTCCTTATTATGTAATCCTTTCCTTTGTCATGAATTGTTTGTAAATTTAGCATTGACGTAACTAGGAGGAGTCTGGACTCAGATTAGCAAGTGGTGCTAGATACTGTCAGCTCAAATTAAAGCATCTATCACCTTTCACAGTCTATATTAAATGGGAGGTTGTGATTTTTTCCCCTGTTGGCTGTAGTCATAAATAACACAGCATTTATACTTTTACCTTTAACTTCAGGAATTCTTTGCAAATATCTCAGTGATCTCCTTAGGTGAAAATCAATTCACTGGATAAAAGTCACAGTGGAATTTACCCTCTAATATTAGATATTTATCTATGGTAGAAGTTAACATAGCACACAGTGCAGAGACCAACAGATTTCTTCATTCTCTTGTTAAAAGTAAGTTGGGCCTGCTGAAATTGTCTACAGACATCACCTTGTGTGTGCTGTCTACATTCCTTGACTTGTTGACTACCCTTTAGGTTGCTTCACTTTACGTAAAACATGAGCACTATATTCACATCTTTCTTACCGTAATCCTTTATCACAGGTCCTAGTGCCACCAATCTTATAATAGGCTCCATCGCTGGTGCCATCCTGGTAGCAGCTATTGTCCTTGGGGGGACAGGATGGGGCTTTAAGTAAGCAATGCCGCATGTCTTCTCTTCAGTGGCTCTGGCAGTTCTATTTCTTGCTTTCATCACTAAATGTTGAGTTCCTGCTACAAGAGTTTTAAGTTAACTCCTGCGCAATTGACAATAAATTAAAGAGAGAAAATTACACGTGTGCTGAACAAGCCGAAGAAATGGATTCAAAACTAGCCAATGTCATCAGGGTGCAAAGTTGAACAACAGTAAGAGAAACAGTTTAACGTTCATGAGTTCACCTACAATTAGCAAGCAACTCTTGTTTTCATTTCCAGCTGGTAGTATCATTCTCTTTCAAGAGAAATTGAATACAGGGGTTTAAAAAATCCAAATGATAAATTTCTCACTGTAGCCATGCCTTCCTCAAGATTAACCTTCCCTCTGCAGCAGACAGAGCCTTTCTTTGCCTATGGCTTTGACTGAGCAGGTAGCAGTGACTGACCTGTGTAACCTGCAATAGGGAACCTGCCTTAGCAGGGGGTTGGACTCGATCTCTCGAGGTCCCTTCCAACCCCTGCAGTTCTGCGATTCTTGAGGTCTGTTCATTTGGAATGCCGTAGTACATCAAAACTTTTTTTTTTTAATATTATTTTTTCTTCAGTGAAAATGCCAAGTACTGGCAGTAGGTGAGTAGTTTTAAGTAACAAAAGTGTGTTGCTGAAACAGCTGTCTCAGAAATACTGGGGCTATCTTTTGGCTCTTGTTGCTGATTTCTTTTTTGTCTTATTATTGATTCACAACTTTTTTAAGATTTTCAGCTGACGCTTCGAGAGAACATTTTGAAAGCTTGAAGTGTCTCCTGGAAAATGAAAACTGTTCTCACCTATTTGAATTCAATGGTCTTGATCATTATAAAGCACAAGTAGCAACACTTATCAGAAGTTACAAGTAGAACGACAGCAGTCATTCTACTTGTGACTGTTAAAGAAGAGTCTTGTACAAAAATTCCTATTTCTTGTTTGTTTTTCTGGCAGCGTGAAGTCTACATATACACATGGTCCGTATTTGGTAAAAAGGGCCTAAATTTAGAACCAGTGTTTTTAATCTTACAAATCAGGGGGGTGCTAAGCACAGGAACAAGTAATTTCTCATGGTATTTGCTGCTGTTGCTTTTCAGTAGTGTGAATTAAAAGCAAGCTATGCTATGACAAACTATAATTCCTCAATCAGGGTTTTATAATAATTGAAAGAATGTAATATATAGTCCGTATTCATATTCTACATCTGAGTGAGAAGTAGAAAAAAACGTTTCCTAATTGATTAAGAAGGTTGTCAGAATCGAAAATAACGATCGGGCCTGCTTATCTGTTCATTCAGTTTCAAAGTCACCTAAAAATGTTTGCTGTCTCATTTTTGAGTATTTCATTTTCTTAGGATCTGGCGGCCTTAATGACACATGCATATAGAAGAAAAATACAGCTACCTATCTCTCAGCCCAGGGGAAAACAGAAAACAGTTTGCCCTTTCTTCTGGAAAAAAACCCAACAGCTCTTACTTCATGTTGCGCTGCTTTCCAGTATCGGTGCTTTCAGAAGGACCCAGAAGCCACTGCATTCTTTCTGGTATTCCTCCCAGCGCTGTTCTGGGCTTTGTGCGACGCAGCAGAGCTGGCGGTGAGCAGGGATGGCAGCGCTCCCTGTGCATCCCGTTGGCACTGGCACAAGCTGCAGGCTGTGTGGCTGTAGTAGAGTCGCAGCCCTGGTGTTCCGGGCTCCTCATCTGCTTCAGTAAGAACAGATCCAATACCAAATTTCTAAAAAACCTCAGTAAATCATGATTTTTTAAGCATGGGTATTTTAACACCTGCTGATAGACTTACTTACCTTGAGCTTCTGATTTTGTTTGGTTATTTTTCACAGCTCCTTCTCAGTTAAATAACTTAAGACCTCCTACTTGTATAATAAATACCCCTGGGTCAGCCCCTAGTACTTGTAGTTGCTGCGGTGGTTCTCAAAGCAACAGAATTTTAATATAGCCCCGTATATTTTTTTTTTTGTAGTCTCATATTATTTCTGAGATAAATGTTTTCCATATTTATAAACAATTTTTTAAAAATACTAATGAACATTTAATTTGTTGTTACTTTATCTGATCTATGCTTAAAGCAAGAGATTCCAGTGAGGTCTGAGGTCTCTGATTTCAGAGTATGCAGTGACAGATTTGGATTCAGCTGTGGGAGAGACTGAAAGGGATAGACTGGAAGATGTCTTTCTGTGTGGGTGCAGTCTGGGCATTGAGCTTTTCCTCAGAAGTTGGGTACGTACTGGGCACAGTCTGTAGTGTTAACTCACACGTGCGCGTTTTTCTAAATGTATCCCGTAAGGTGCTAAATTATAGGAAAGAATTCTCTTTTTCCCTAAACAAAGGATATAAGCAGTGCAGAAGAAGGCAGGTAAGATGTCAAACTGATTTGTTGTTTTGTTTAATGCTTCAGTGCAATTAGCCTTTAAAAACAGCCAGATTTTCTGCAAGACTTGTGTTAACATTTCTGTTAAAAACTTTCATTTTTGAGAACAATCACATATGGACTTCTCAACTGATAATGTTAGGAACACCACTAACTATGTTTTGCTGGAAGAACTGAGTGATAGGTTTTACTTTCGGCCCAGTGTTCAGACGTCAGAGACTTATGTGTGTTAATAGCATCTGTATTTTTCTGACACAGAGTATTTACCCCTAAATAATAAATCTGTAGTGCAAAACATGATTTATTTAAAGCACGCTGCAACTCATTAAAACACAAAAACTTTCGGTGTTTTCTTCCCCTTCATAAGCTAGCTCATGCCTTAGCAACCAGCGGCCCAGACTGCAGCCCTTCTGTAGCAGCTGCTGGCAGTTGTGCAAGCGGTGCGGGCGCTGACTGGATATGCCTGCACTCGGAAGCTTGCGTGAGCACAGATGGTTAGACGATTCCTCCCTTCTTAAATAATACAATATTTGATAGTTTATTTCTTCTTTGTGCTCTGCATCCCTTCAGCTATTCTCACAAATGTTCCACTTTGCATCCTGCTGCCAGTCCTTTGCCTGCGTATTTGTAGAAACTTGTTGTCCCCATACTGAAAAGTCTCTTGAAGCTGCTCTTCTCAAAAGAGCAAGACAAGTGCTCATTCTGTAGCAGAACCTCAAATACACCAGCCTGGCCTAGCTCACAGCTTGAAGTGCATGTTTCTTTTGGGGGTTGGTGGCTTTTCGACTTGTGTACAAAAGAGGGCTAGCACATGCAGACCCTCTCATACTTTGCTTCAAATCTATCTGGAGAGACAGATGAGGATTTTAATGTGTCCTTTTTAAGCAAGCAATATGTTTAGTCTCTGCAAATACGAGTGAAGGTAGCTAATGCTTTACAAACTGGGAGATGTGATTTCTGTTTCACAGGTTATCAGATTTTCATATGAACATACGGTACTGTGGTGTCAAGTCCAAATCAAACGTAAGCTGCAACTAAGCAAACTTTGTTCATGAACTGAGATGGGGCGGGGGGAGGCTTGAGGGGGAAGCATAAAAGGTGGCTTGATGCAAGCTTAGAGAAATGAGGTTAAGACTTCCAGTTTCAAGAATGAATTCTAGATTAATTTTTCTAATCAAGTTGATATGTGGATAGGATAAGGAAGGAAAAAAGCTGACTGGTTGAATTTTCAGGGACATAAGAGTCTCATTAAACATTTCTGGCTTGGAGTTAAAGGCTTTAAGTGGAAACCTTGTTAGGATGTAGATTTTACTTCAGTTGAGCCCTCGATAGTGCTTTTAAAGCTACTGGATTTTGAACTGCACTACGTATTTCTATCTCTACTCTGCTGGGCAGTATAGAAAAAATACAGCATTCGTGAAACGTGACATCAATTTCAGCGTTGCAAGTCTGTGCAAGATTTCAACATACGACATTTTATACAGGACTGATCTAGAAGGACGTTTTTGCAGTGAGAGTAGTTTTTAATGTGGGCTTTTTGCATTGGCTACAACATCAGTTTAAGGGGACATATGCTTGCTTATTTTTCTGGCATATATTCACTCTTGGAAAGTAATACAAGCCAATTAAATGCTTTTGTTGCTGACTAAAACAGTATTAAGGCAATCTCTAGTAATGAAGCAATGCTGCTAAGGAGCAACGCTAGGTGAAAGCACATGAAAAGCTGCTTCTCATCATATTGCACTGGGTAAGCGGCTGACAGAAAAGAACTGATCATACGTATCATTCTATATAGTTCCAGCAGCTGTTCCTTGGCTGGAGCTCAAGTTTTCTGTTTTTTAAGTGAGGATTAATGGTTGGAGTGAAGACTTGCACAGTCCATACAAATGCTACATTTTTAGCTGGTCCATGCAGATGCATGTAGACCCCAAAAGCTTATTCAAGATAAGGCAGTAGGACAGTTGATGAGGAATGAGGTTTCAGTCCCTTACCAGCACTTCCTTAATGCATGTAGTATGACCTGGCTACGCCTATTACTTACACAAACATCAGTGTTAGAACCACACAATGTATTTATTTTCTCACTTTTTTTTTTTTTAACTATTACAGTAAATAGCGGGTCAATATTTTAAGCTGCTGATTTTAGCCTCTTGTTTTCTTAATTTCAATCAGGTGTGGTTTTTTTCCCTAGAAAAGTCTTATTTATTTACTCTCTTAACCGGTATTTGAATCCCACTTTAGGAATGCTTATGAAAACATTGGTTGTTTCAAGTGATTAAATTAGTGGTTTGGAATAAATTTTTATGTAGTTAGGAAAAGGACTTGCAAGTAACTTCCTGTGTCACCATGTTACTAACTAGTGGGAAAAAATGCTAAGGATTAAAGAAAGGTATTTCTTGCATATATTGAGCTTTCTTAAAAAAAATATTTTTTCTAAAATACTTGTCATTTGTAAAGACAATCATATTATGCAGACAGTGTCAGCTGTATCATTTTACAGCGTAGCGTGCTTTTTTTGATTCAGAGTAGCCTATAATTCTGGTTATGTTAGAGGGTTTTTTCTGGTTGGATTACAGACTGAAATGCTGACCATCATTACTTAATCAGGCATTGAAATATTAACTGCAAAAAGTTCTCGCAGACTTTTGACATGAAACAACAAAGAAACACTGCACCCTCCTGCGCGATCTCTATGGGTCTCCTGTAGCCCTTTGCTCCCAAATTGCTTTTGCTGCACTGTTTAAAGAGAGCAGGCTTGTTTTTTTTTCAGATAGAGGGAAGAGTTTTAAAGATTATTTCAGTATTTTTTTCACTTGTCTATCATAGGTAATTATTGTCATACATTAAAACATTCCACTGATTTTCTAAGGGAGAAGTTAATTTATCTTGTGACTCAGGCTCTAACTATGCATTGCTTACACCACTACCTGCTGAAAGCTATTTCAAAGTAGCACTGTTGTTTGTGTCCTGGGCCAAGTGCTCAGAGCTCCTGTTCTTCAAATACTTCAGTTGTGTGCAGCTAGGCATGATTATGGGCCCAAAGTAATAGGCAGGTATGAAAGCAGGCCCTGGAGATGTATCTAGTTAGATGATGTGATTGGACCAGAGCCACGGAGATTTAGCAGAAGCTTACTTGATGTTTTGTTGAAAACTGTATGAGAACCTTGTGCTGCTATAACACATAGCTATGAAATGGTGTGGACTGCAGCTACCCAGGATGCGATAATCACCTAGTCTATCTTTTTTGTTGTAATTTTCTACGGGAAGACAGCAACTCGTTCTATTTGCTGATTTAAGAATACCGTCTTCATTTTAGCATTAAAATGGTTGATAACTCGTGATGAAGTTGTAAGGCAAGTTTGGGTAGTGCCTCACTATCCAGCTCTGTAAAGCACTAAGATCACAGCAGAAAGACGTGGCAGGCTCTCATTGATGTTTTACGCATGTGTACCATGCTGCGCTGCTCACCCTGTGCCATCGATACTTAGTATTTCAGAGACTGTTTCAGGTTCTTACCTTAAATGTTCTGGTGTCACACGTGTTTGGATTTTTTTCCCCCTCATACCACACTGTTACCAGAATATTCTAAGTGAAGAAAAGCAGTCATTTAATTAGTATCGTATTCCTATTCCTTGAAGCGTGTATTTCAGCTAGATGAAACCAGAGAATGAGTATCGTTTGGTCAGATCACAGAATGCAGGGTGAGGGCATTATATTCATACTACTTACTACATGCAGTTTCTGCTGGTTGTCCTAAAAAAAAAAAAGTATTAGCTCACCTCAAATGTATCTGCGGTACAGAGAGGATGGATTCAGACTCTGAAGTAATATCATCCCAATGGGCGTTATTCCAGTAGTTGTGGAGGGCAACTGTTAGCAAGATGAACACAGTGATATTTTAAAAGCCAGTAACTCTTCCACAGCATGCACCGTACAAAAATGTAGACAGTGATACTCAAAAAACAAAACAAAAGATGCCCGGGAACTACCAGTCTTTGGCAGTCTTCTCAAAAAGAATTTGCCTTTGCACACATCCATTAGTCTCTTAACCATGAGGAAAACTTTGCCTACGGTACACTAATTAATATTGCAGCAGTCATAGTAGTTAGCAGGCCTGCAGAACATAGAAAATCCTGGGGATGGTATGTAGCTTTTAGGGAATTTGTGAATTCCTGTTTCGTACTTTTTGCATGTCATTTTGGTGGCGGTGGTGGCGCATATGCCCAGTGGGAGAACTAAATGCATGAGCCCCTTGCTTGATGCCCCACATAAAGCCAGATACCGGGGAGGTTGCACCTAACTTTCGTTGTTGCTTTGTGATGTCTTGCTGTTTGACATAGGGTAGATACCAGTATCGTAGGAGCCTGGATATCGCACCAGCTTGCTATGTGCTCTTAACATTAAATTCTGACCACACAACTTACAGAACTGTCCAGTCTCCTTCGAGTGTGATGTCTTGGCTATATTTTGCACCTTACCGAGATTCACAGCAGTTGTGGTCGATAGTGTGGTAAGAGCTCACAGAGGCACTTCAAGGCTTCCTCACATAGAACTTGCAAACTGAATTATCCAGTATAACCAAAAATGAGCACCTGCTATGAGAACCCAAGTCTCTGTGTGCTTACATACTACTTTTGGCTCACTTCTGCTTAGGCATATGCATGCTTTCTTGGCCTAGTGGACACACCCTACTATGGTTTGAGCATTTCTACAAGTACAGACCACTTGAACTATTACAAAAATAATTAAATTCTGTACGCCATCATGATCTTTAAGGTTCATAAAGAAACTAATACTTGTTTCTATGCTACAGAAAGCACGCAGCCAAATTCCTTATTGCAAACGTTACGTGCTGTCTCAGTGTGAGCCTTTTACTTTACTATGACCTCAGCTTTGGTTTTGTTCCTGTTATGACTAACTAACGATCTGCCCTTCTTGTTTTTCCCTACTCCTTTTGATGCAACCTGGAAGAAATGTCAAAAAACGAAGGTTCGATCCAAGTCAACAAGGCCCTATCTGAAGAAATGCAATTCAAAGAGCTGCTTCTTTCACTACTGGATGTTGGGTATGGTATCTTTGCTGTAGCTGTGCAGGAACTAAATAGGAAGAACAGAAAGCATAGCTACAACTGTGATGTTGAGAAGTTAGGAATTGACGAGAGAGAACACTGTCCTTTTTGGAGAGAAGTTGAAAATACTTCCTCCATTCACCTTTCACTGGTTATTATTAACTGATACGACTTCAGAATCCATTATTTTCTTTTTTTCTTTTCTCAAACAAAGGAAGAGACAAAGACCAAGTGCAATAAGAGAACTATTCAAAACATCATGTAATAGCAGGAGATTTTTTTCCAGCCTACAGGCACTCTAACTTCACTTGCGTTCGCATGACTTCCTTTTTCTTAACGAACTCCAGTGGCATGAGAAGCTAATTTTGAAAGGGTAACCTGCATGGCTCACATTATAAACAACCAAGCTAGCAAGCTGACCCCAAGCAGAATCTGCAGCCCAATAACTACAAAGCACTGGGAAGCTGGTTCCAGGCTCCGACAGGTCTTCCGGCATTTTGTCACCAGGCCTCGGAGCTCCCTGCTCTCTGAGCTCACTGTCTGCCAGGCCAATTGAGTGATGGATGGAGTTCTCCCAAGAAGGAAAAAGTGTAAATATGGAAATAAGATTTTGATGTATCATTTTCACAGATTATAAATATATATATATACAGAAAAGGATTTCCATATAAAAAAGTTCTATTCTTTATGTAAATCTATTTTTGATGGTAGTTTTTTTTTCTTTTTTCTTTTTTTTTTTTTTTTTTTTTGCTCCCCTCTTATTCTGTAGCATGTTTTACAGCCAGTGCTCTGGGCTTGCTCAAAAAAGGCAGAGAATAGCATGCAGATGCAGGGAGTTCTAACACCAAACAGATGTGATCTAAAGTTTGTATGCTTGAAACCAAAAACAATTAAAATCTATAAATGCATATATATGTATTGACTATAAGTCTGGATTACTTTTTCACTGATTTTTTGGCAGATTTTCTGTAATATAATGTAAGAAAGTAACACCCTTAAATTAATTACAGAAGCGCCAAGCTTTTATTTTTTTTTTTTTAACTCTAGTTGTTTTTTTTTCCAGTTGTCTGGATCCTGTAATATAGAAATTTAAATAAGCCTTAAAATACTTGCAAAATGTTAAAAGCTTGGAAATAAGTTTTTCTTCCCTTCTGCTTACCCAAACCAACTTGCAAAGATAACGTTCTAACACACTCCCTGTATCTCCTTGATGCATTCCACTTTTCCAAGTACAATGCAAAAATCAGTCTTTTGACACTTTGATACTGCTAGCTGGTTACAGGATATGCAAAATCCATATAATGTTAGGGGGGGTGAAGTAATTATTTAGATACACCTTGTGTACAAACAGATTTTTCAGACAAGTGCTGGGCAGCCATACTGCTCCTGTAGTAAGCAGGCTGCCTGCATATGTCTGACATGAGAGAGACACGAAGAGAACTAGTTGAGAACTCCCCTATGGGCCTGTGAGATCTGGCTCATCCTGTTTACCTTGATTTAAAAAAATATATATACATATGTGGAGTAAATCATTTAAGTGAAGCAACCTAGAAATTTTATTGCTGCAACTGATCACCAGAATCAAAGACTTCTGTAATTTTTGATTCAAAGGTTGGATATTAGTAACTACGGAACTGAAGTTACATGAGGTATTCTATTTTCAGTGGAAATCCATTTCTTAAGTTAGCTTTACGAGTCAGAGCATTGGGAGCAATGCTGCAGATTTCCTGTGACTTACTTCAAAAAAAGTAATCTTTCTCATTTCAGTTGTATTTCTTATGATAATGTTGAATCCAACAGTCTCACAAGAGAATTACTATGTATTGTTTTGGTTGACGGTTATTGTTTTCAAACAGCTTTAACAATCACATTAAACACTTACTACATGATGAGTTAAAGGTGCTGCACACAGGTAGTTGATATCGATACATTTGGAAGTCATATTCTGAACAATTCCTGCCTGACCTCAAGCAGAACTAAGTTTCTATGGCAAACCAAAAATCCTTGCAAATATATCGATGTCTTATAAAATCAGTTTGCTTGGGAACACGATCCCAACTTCAGTGGAGTTCTGCTCCCTAAGCTGTGTAACCACAATGGAAGTACTGCTGGTTACCAAAAATTAAAATGAATAAAATCAACCGGATGTATGTAAGCTACCTGTGTAATAAACCTTTGAGAAGCATTTCACAAACAACATTGTAAATGTGCGATGTGATGTTTTAAATCAGACCACAGTGGTCCCCAACTACTATGTACATACAGTCAGTGCTGGAGTAACTTTTTATTTACCCCAGCAGTTTCATAGGAATTATGATTTCTTGACTGAGTTTACGCTCTGCTCATCAGCTGTTGCCTGTACGTGGAAGTACACAGTGGCTTTCTGCCCCACGTGTACAGAATACAAGTGATGACACAGCACAGAGCAGGTCGAGGCTGAAGTGCTTTCTGTGGCATTAGACAATAAAAGCTGTTGTATTTAGGTGTTCATTTTCTACATTGTGTCTTTGCTGGGCTTTGGAAAGTACACGTGCATTTAATTTGTTCATCACAGTGTCATCAAAAGACACAATCAGTAACATCTGCAGTTCACCTGCTGTACGTTTGCTCCATTATTTATCTATTCACCTGGACAAGAAACTGTGGTAACTGTACAGCTTATGCCAGTTTGCTGCATGCTCTCACTGAATTGATGTGATCCTCCTAAAAGAGAAGTCCACTAGGCAAATTAACAGATGTATAGGTGCATGTTAAAAGAAACGGATTACTTAAGGCTGGAGTTTAACAAATCTTTCTTTACTATGCAAAGATGGGTATTGCACAAATTTAAGACAAATGTCTGAGGAAATGCCATAGAATACTTGAAGCTATACTTTAAGCCTACTCGGTCATGTTTTATATTCATTATTGCTTCTACTATTTTTCTTTCTTTTTAAAATTATTTGTAATTATTTTTAAGTGCACAACTTGATGTTAGAAGTCAGTTTTTGTTGGAAGACAGTACTCATTTTGTTGGCTGCTAATGAATGGAAACTCAATAGTCTTTGTTCTGCATCTTAGCAAGATTAAAAAACTTCATGAACATGGAATGGAGGAGTTAATTTTTTCATTTTTTCCTTATTTATTCTCTGTTGGTTTTTCTATTTATTTTTTTTTTAAATTTATTTGCACAAGATACCATCACAGCTCTAGCAGTGGGAAATGACAGGAAGTTACTTTTACCAAAGATCTCAGCCTATCCCATGAGATGGCACAGCCTGCAGGCTGTGTGACACCAGAGCAGAGCTGCATTAGTCCCCTCTGCTGGCTGCAGGGAGGGGAATGAGACCTGTGTGCAGCAGTGAGTGGAGAGGAACCTTTTTGCATTTCACAAATCTGAATGCTATTTAAAGCCTAAATGATGCAACTATTAAAAAAATACTTTGAAGGCCTTAGTAAATACTGTGGTCATCGTTTTAGTGGATTACAGAGTGAAACTCGATCACTCTTTCTGTTTGTTTGTTTTCTCCCCATTATTATCAGACAAACTCTGCTTTCCTCAAGCTCCAGACAGGAAAACAAAATAGTCTTTTGCCTCAGTTCTCCCAGAGATATATACATGGCAGCATGCTTGGCATTTAGAACTATCGCTTAATGGAGCCACTATCGTCTACTTTTATTGCCTATCATTTGAACATAAAAGAATTAGTCTGTCAGCTGAATATTAGCACACAAACATTTTGGCTGTAACTACAGTGGGCACTCATTCCTTAAAACAGGAGTTAAGCCTTTTGCAAGACATAAATCTAAAAGCAATAGTATGGAGTCATATATCCCTTTAATTTTACAAGATGATAAAATTGTTAAAAAATCAGATCTTTCATTATTACAGCAAGAAATACTGAAGAGCGATCTTCCTAGGTCGCTATTTAAAACCAACACTACAACAGCTGGACATGTACAAAGCAGAAAATCCCTCTTTTATTCCAATTGCACTTATTACATATTCCTACCCAAAAGAGGTAAAAAAGATAAATAACATGAAATATCAGAAAGAAGAGACTGAAAATGAAGTTCAGTTACTAGAAATTTTAGCAGTAGTGAAGCTAGACCAAACACCGCTGAAAGCTAAAAGTCACAGGATCAGATTTATCTCGATGCTACACATTATAATTCCATTCAGAGATCTATTTTTTGGAGCTCAGCAGGCAAAGCAGCACATGGCCAGACATCAGCAGGTGTGTTGAAAAGGTTTTTAGTCAAAGTGTGCGACACAAGAACATAATGCCTCTAGGTAAGTACAAGGACCACAGATGAGAGCAGTACAGACATTCACTTAATGTGCATTACTTCTGACCAACTTCATACTGCTAAAGGCAACACAGTTCAGAATACTCAGATGTACAGAAGTCTAGTAATCACATGCCCATCTAATTTAATCCTCATTAAAATTTTTCTTTTAAAACAGCTTGTCATAAGGGGGGACGCCCCTCATCTTTATCACTGGTAGCGTAACAAGCTGTGATGTAGCGCGCGCTTTCTGAGCCAGCACTAGAATCACCCCATCAAATCTGGTTAACTCAAAGCATGAAGCAATTAAGTGGTTTTTGTCTCAATTTCATAAGCACAGCTGCGCCCAGCACCCATGGTACAGCTGGGGATTTGTCCCAATCTCCCAGCACTTCCCTGCCCCACCAACAGCTGGACTGTGGGTGTGATGCTTCAGTGTGAAGAGGCAGAAACCAGAGCAACGCTCCTGGTCAAAGACCAGTTCTCGAGCTTCACAAGCACAACACTGCAACACCTAAAATGTTCTCCTAACTGTTCACATGTCATAGATGGATAGATTTCCTCAGCCACCAGACCAAAATTTATAAACTCTTGATTTGCTTTTGGGACCAAGAAGCAAGAAGTTTTCACCTGCAGCGTCGGCGGCTGTCTATTGGTTGAAGTCCTGCACAGAAGTTCCCTAGCACAGAAGTAGAGAGGAACACAGCTTATTAAAGCTCTGCTTTTAACTTAGGACCAAGGCATAGTGCACAGCCCCAGCTGTGCCATCATACATCCTGCTGGCAGCATTTTGCCCTCACACATTAGATCCGAGGTATAAATTTGAAAATTTGCCGTGAAACAGAATAGGCTCCAACTATAACAATTCACAACAGTTTTCCATTGATTTCGTCTTTGGACTTTCAAGGTTGACTTTTTAAATACCTACCATCCACCCAGTCTTAGAAAGAGACTATCCAGTACACATTAGGATTCACAGAACATTGAAACATATTACGTGAAAGCTTTACTATTCCCAGAGAGGAGCATTCAGCATTCCAGAAAAACAGATCAACCGCCAGCGTCCAACGCAAGCAACAGCACCAAGATACCTCACAGAGCTGCAGCACAACTGAACAATACTTGCACAAAGGTGATGGGACCAGTGCTGAATGGTGCCTACTGCTGTCAAGGCAAAAGGGGAGACCAGACTGTGCTGACAGACACCCCTGCTTTGCATTGGTGCATGTGCCAAGCTGTAGGGCAGCAGCATCAGGGACACACAGTTCCCACCATCTATAGCACTTAAGGTTGGCAAAGCCTGGACATTCATCCTTAGTGCAGTCACACAAAGTGTGCTTCCACTCTTGAGCTTAAGCAGAGATCTGTTCATCTTCCTAGCGAGAACCTTTTTTTGAAACATTGTTTATAGTGGTGGTTTGCTCTAAAACATAGCAGTAACTACATAGAGAATGACTGTACAGGACTTGCTGTAGCAATGCTCACAGTAGCCTCAAGTAGTACAGATCAGCACTTTGAAGGAGAAAGCTCAAGTCGCTTATAAACGAGCACCACAGTCTACGCCTCAGTACTGCTCTCATACATTTATGTAGGCATTTGACATATTCTGGCCATCTGTTTCATCCCCAGACCTATGCCCTTGTTGTACTACGCTTGGAGCAGGGCATGTTGACAAAGAAATCAGATGAATGCAGACAAAGTGCACAAGCAAGCCTGTTTGTTCTCAAGTCATTCATTTCTCCCTTATTTCCTTTCAGGTACATCCAAACCCTAAGTTGCTATTGCAAGACTTGTTCCATTATGAAGTTGCCATTAACAATAACATAGTTTACAGACAATACATGCTTGACTGGGATTTCTGCGTAATGAAAAAGCAGTTCCAAGAAACTGGAACTATTATAGTACCCTCCATCATTCACTAAAAGCTTCAGGAAATTAAAGATTTTTTAATAGTCCTTTGTTTAATGAGGAGGCTTTGAACTCAAGACTCAAAAAACCACATTATTCAGAAGAAAAAAAGAAACAATTCCCTTACATAGCAGAATTGTGTCTGCATGCTGTTGGAACAGAGAGCTGGACAGGTAGACAAAAGATTCATATTTTGCATCAGTTTTCCTTCCTCTGACTTGGCTGGATATTCTCCACTCTGAATAATAAATAAAACAAAACAGAAGACCTCTGGGGCAAAATACATCTTACTCAGACACAACCTTCAGCATCTAGAGCAGAGAGCTCTGGTTTATGCAGAGCTAGCTGCCCAACATGGTTCTGACAAGCCTGCACCCAGGCATTCAAAGTAATTCTTCACAGAGTATGCTGCTCCTTAGACATGCTTAATGAAGAATAGAACATAAGAGAAAAGACCTTGTTAAATCAGAGTAGAGTCTCTCCAATTGCTCAAGACCTGATTTAAAGATAAACTTGCTAGACAGAATTTCCACTCTAGCCTCACCTTTATGGTATCCCTTTGACAGTAGGTTTCAAAGGATACACTTATGAATGAAAAACAAGGGTTTCAAAGGCCTTCTCAGAGTGAACAGAGCCTACTGGGTAACAATAATAAAATCATTTAATTAGATCAATACTCTATCTGCCTCTGTCACACCGCTCCTTGAGAATGTGTCTGTTTTGGTCAGAGAATGTACTACTTTACTTGGAAAGTTACACAGGAAGGTGAATATCCTTGCCAGTAACTTACATCTGACAACGTACAGGTATTTCTAACCAGATGTTGTACGGAAACAGCTATCTTCCTTGGACAGCAGCAGCAGCAATACAGATAAGCCATTTCTGAGTTAGGGTGATGGGAGTACCTTATGACTGCCAAGGTTCTAGGTACTAGGTACAAGGTACTAGGGTAGAACTGGCAGCAAAACACATAATAAAGCAGATTATTTGCGGGCTACACCAGGCAACCAAGTAAAGCTGAAGACCCCACCAGTCCATCCTTTTGTACAAAACAAAATATCCGCATTCTTCCCAGAGCCTCCTGTGACCCCTCTCCCGGCCCTTAAAAATCTGCTCTCCCGCCTCCAGTTCCTTATTGCAGACCAGTTGCCCTAAACAGCCTCACAGCCAAGCAGGCAGCCTCCTACCATCACACCTGGCTGACCAGGGGAGTGCTCTGCTGCAAGGTGAGTGACAGCCACCAAGCTGGCATGCTTCCCAGCAGCATGGCAACTCGCTTGAGTGCATTTCTGAGGTGAAATATTGGATAGCCACTGTCACATCCTTTACAAAGGTTATTTGCATTTAGCATCATATATCAAGACATTTTTCGGTGCCATGAGGGCTGCTCTGAAAGTAATGCCTCCCATTTTATACTTCTGGTACAGTGTTGGAGGTGGATGTTGGTGGTATGGCAGTAGAGGCTGAACCTTCCTACCAATATTCCGTTACAAGCACATCATGCAAGCTTTTGCTCATCATTAGTGAAAATGCATAGCTAATGGTGGTGAATGCATTTTGTATTTTGTAGCTGAGAATCTGCTCTATCAAATAGTATTATTGTGCTCTTTGTATCTGTTGTACATTCCACAGAAATAAATAGAAGGCATTACTTTCAGATCAGCCTAGGTATTAGTTTTCTAACCAATGCTCTTTAGTTTGCACTTACAAAATGTCTGCTCTGGATGACTTCCCAAAGTTTACATTAAATACATTTTCTACAAGAAATATTTTTCACAAATTAATTTATAATCAAGTGTCAGTGGAGAAGACACTTCAATATAGGACTAATAGTATCTAAATTTGCTCTTGGGAAGAGGCCCCAAATACACATGTGGTGACAGAGCTCACATGTGACAGCTGGTGGACAAGAAGAGAGAATAACTTTTTATTTTAAAAAAAGACAGCTCTCTTAGTAAAGAGCTACAGAACGCATGCTCCACCCATTTGCACTAAGGCTCCAAGAGAGAAGCTCAACCAGTACAAATTAAACCTTCAAGTGCTACATATTTGTCACACAGTAGAAAAAAAAACAGCACAGGAACGTGATTGATATGATGACAAATGGGAAGACAAATCAAACAGGCTGAACTGCTTGAGTTCCACACAGACAGTCAGCTAGCATCAGATTAATCCAGCAAGATGAAGAAATGCAAATTGTGTAAAAATTATATGGGCTTGGACATGATCTGCTTCCACGAAGCACAACGTGCTGCACCAGCTCACAGATCTGCATGCATGTTACTCCAAATATTCAAGAGAGTACCAATTAGTAGCAACCAGCAACATACAGCCGTATTCCAGGCAAACATCACAAACACTTGCCTGTAACTCAAGCTGCGTTCTAAACTCTTGAAATGTCACAAAAGCCTAGGCATAAAAATAATCGAGGAATTAAACACAAAATTAGATTTTACAGTCTAGACAGCTTTAAAGATGGGGCTTAACAGCAATGAAAACGTTGCTTTCAAAAGTTACAAGCAAGACACATCAGGAAAGAAATACCTGAACGTTGCCATTTTGAAATGGCTGAGGTGCAGCCAACAAAGGTGACTAATGATCTAATAACTGCCTGTAGCTTCTCTTCAAATAATTGGAAAGATAACAGAGCCAAGTTTTTCTCGGTAGAGTTACAGCAGGGCAGTAGAGCAACAGAGTAGGAAACTCAATCTAAATAGCAGGAAAAAAAGTTTCCACTGGCAGCACTGCATCGCACTGGAACAGCTAGCTAGTGAGACTGCTGAAATTTCACCTGTGGAGACCTTCAAAGTCTCGGCTAGAAAAAAACCACAACTCATGACCTGATGCTAATAACAGATGTGCTTCAAGCCAAGTGTCCACACCACGAGCTGTTGTCCCCTGCCCTTCCTGCGGGCCATTTCACCAGAGACTTTAGAAGATCAGTAGGAGCAGTGGGGTTGTGAAACATGATGTCTGCAGATTCGATCCACCGGCCTGCATCACAGGAGAAACCAAGGAGTTGATGAGGAATGTGACTTCTAAGAGAATAGCTTAAAAACTAGATATAGGGGATCCCAGCCCATGTCATTTGCTGCCAGAGAGGACAGATATATTATCTCATGGATGTTCGCAGGACACTTGCACTTAGAAGAATGACAAGGCTGTGTCCCCACAGTCCCTCAGTCCAGCCCTGCTAATGGCTAGAAATAATGACCTTGCAACACAGGGCAACGGGTAGGCAAAGTCCCTTGAGTGATCTGCCAGACTGTACAAAACTGAAAGAGGGTTGCTGTATCCGGAGAACCCAGCTGAGCAGAAAGAATGAGATTACTGTGAAATCAAAGATAAAATACAACTGAGCAAAATGAGTTGGACATAAAGAAACCCCACAAATAAGACCAGTACTGCAGTACATCCACCAGTAGTCAAGAGTCAACTTCAAATTATTCCAATGAAAATCCTAGGATGGGATAAAATCTATCCTGGGAATTTGGCTGCTGGCTTTAGCTAGAACAGGTCTCAGACTCAATTACAACAATGCCCTCCACAACTTTAAAAAGGAAAATTTTCAGTAGTCACATTAACCATTTACTGCAAGCAACTTGCTTGGCAGTTTGCTTGAGAGAGATGGAATTAGACCTCAGTTTATAACTGTCTGCAATACAGATACATGGCCTTTTCAACTTGATTACACATCATCTTCAGGTTTCTTTAGGCACTTCCTACTTCATGCAATGCCATAGGTATAGTGAGACAAATATCTACAGAACTCAGCAGGACATTATAGTATGCCCTTTATTCCTTAACTAGAAAGACTGGAAGATAATGCATCTTTGTGATACTTGCACGCCCCAAACACAAGTTATCTTGTTGCGCACAGAGCTAATCAACCAAGCAGAGCCAGCACAGGCCTCTGTAAATAATCTGTGTGTGTATATCATAGAATCATAGAATAGAATCACAGGATGGCTTGGGTTGGAAGGGACCCCAAGGACCATCTATTTCCAACCCTCCTGCCACAGGCAGGACCACCAACCTTCTGATCTGGTTGGCAGATATGTTTGTCCACCTTTTGAAAGCGGGTACAGGAGGGGGGGGGGGGGGGGGGGGGGGGGAAAGAGGCACTTCGTATTAAAAGCATAAGTACCATTCTTTGATACAACACTAGAACTGACACAGGCTATTTATCAAGTTGCACAAGGGATGTAGGTGTGAGCAAATCACTGGATGAAGAATTTTTTCCACTTTTGCCCCTCTTTCCATTTATGGAATCTCAATCTCCTGCCAATAGGACATAGGCTCCTCACTATTTGACCTTCTAGCAGAGATTTATTTATTGAAACAGTCACTCAACTTTTCAAACAAGTTCTGCATTCAGAGACTTTCACTGTCCTTTACCAGGCAGTAGTGAAACTCCGTGTCCTGACTTGAAGCCCTCTAAATAACATTTTAAAAATTAATAAAAAATATTCACAAACAGACTTAGGATTGAGCATAAGTATTTCATTTCCAAGAAGCTCTTAGTTATTTTTGTCAGGGAGCCAATTTTTATCTCCTGCTTAAAGGAGAATTTGCAAAGGTATAAGTGGGAGTTAGAGCCCCATTTTGCCTTTGAAGATTTTGAAAGAGAGCAGGGGGCAAGGAAGTCTTTTCCATGTACTAAAAACCAACAGACCTTAAAAGGGGAGAATCCCAAAGAATCACAGGTTTTGCATTTGCTGTCACTTGGCTGGGTTTCATACAAAAGTTTGGATAATAAGGAACCCAGAGAAGCAGAACATGAAATTTCAGCTAAAAGTATTCCTTAATTTCTCACCTAACCAATGAGACGTGTTTAAGGCAACATCATCTTATAAAATTTAATACTGGGTTTACATGTGACTGCTCATAGGAACTACAGGCAAGGGATGCAGCGTGAGTACCATCATACTTGGCTGCCTCTCAGCGCTGAATGCAATTTTTTAAAAATCTGTAAAAATGCTGTAAAAATTGCTCAAGCAACTATAAGCCCTTGTCTGTTAGCTGTCAGTGCTAAACCACACTGGAGGGCTTGCAGGGAGCAAATGCAAGAAGGGAGAAGCACTGTGTGTAGTTGTTTATGCCCTTACTCCATTCTAAACAGAGATATCCACGAGATGCCATTCAACTATTCTTACTACCTACTCCTATAGTCCAATCATTTTAGCTTATATTTTATTTTGGTACTTTTCCTGGTAGAAAAACAAAAACAAAACATGATTTCTGTAGTGTTAAAGGATCTGAAATATCTTTCTTCTTGAATGCACAGCTGAGAGACTTTTCTTGATAAAGGCCACCTTTGCAAATGACTCTGGATATGACCTACAGACTATCAGAATTAAATTTATTCATAAGATATGGAGATCCACTGAAGACATGAACGTTGGCTGTCAGGGGAATACATCCTGCAGTACAGGGAAATAAAGATTATTCATAGCCTAAAAAGGGCACAGAAAGCTTTACTGAGAGCTCATAGAAGGGTTTGCCATCTCATTCAATTCTACGTTTCTTCCCCACTAGAAGGTTGAGGTGATGAATCCAATTAACAAAAGCATCTTTCCCAGAAATAGAATGTGAGTGCTCTGGTTCAGAGGGAACATTGCACAGTAGGCTCAGGAAGTATCTGTGGAGCCAAGTGTTTTATCTGTAGCAGTATTTCCCTTGAGCAGTGACTCTCATTTCTCTGAGAACACCTAGTTCAGCACCCTTGAGTCTACCTGAAAGACTCTGAATGGAAGGAAACCAATGTTGTTCTTGATCCAAAACTAGATAAAGTGCTCCCCGGAAGGGAACTCAATTAAATAAACTCACTTCTTAACAATGAATCCAGAAAGGCTCCAGCTTGGCAGAAACATACCAACTTACAGTTGCAGACTTCTGCTTTACACTCCACAGCAAAGGGTACAGCCCTTAGAGCACTTCACCACAGACCTAGCCACACAGCAAGTAAAAAACATTTCAATAGCACCTTAGTCCTATGCTAGTCTGGCCTCCTGCGCCCAGGCCAACAATAAACATGAGCAGCCTTTCCTACTTTGGAGCTGCCTTCAAGTTGCATCACAACACCCAGGTCTTACAGCAGGGCTTTCTATTTTCTCTCGACCAGCTCAACCTCACACACAAAAGCGAAGAGAAACATATGTGTTCCTCAATTCTTCCACTTGCTAAAGGGGCTCCAGATAGCACAAGGGTCCAAAGTCAGCTCCTACAGAGCTGACTTTAAAAATGTTTGAGGATCCCTTTATTCTTAGAAACTGAGAGAAGATAGGCTACTGGAAAAGCCTGTGTTTGATAATAGCACAAAGCAGAAATATTGGAATTCCTTCATGGAATAAGAGATTTTCCCTCTCTTATCAGGTGTTACACCTCCTCCCCCCTCCCCCACATCTACCCATAACTCATCAAATTATGAAGGAGGGCAGTGAAATTCACATTGGATGTGGCTCTGGGCAGCCTGGCCTAGTGGCTGGTGACACTGCACATAGCAGGGGGACTGAAACTAGATGATCACTATGGTCCTTTTCAACCCAGGCAATTCTAGGATTCTGTGTCTCAAAGGCAAGGCATTACACTCTTCACTTCCGCTTGAGGTCTCTATTAGCATTTGGTGCTGCCCATTCCCTCATTTTCAGCTCCATACTTCTTGAAAAAAATAAATGGAACATCTGCAAATTTGCTAAAGTCCTACAGCAAAGTTAACTATTGGCTCAGGCCAGATGTTTTCTCACTACTCAGAAGTTCCTTTTGCTTCTGTTAAAAAGTAATACTTTTTACACACCATTCGCTCTCGTATGGATTGAATAAGACTGAATAAGAAATAAAGCACCAGAAGAATAACTGTTTATTCTTATGGAAACACTGTAAAATCATGAGTTAGGAAAAGAACGTGCTTCTCTGTTCATATGAACTAAATTCACAGAAATATGCAAATTATAAACATACAGGTAAGTAACAAAAAAAAAGAAACACTGTTTTAGGCCACCTTCTCAGCTGGTTTAAACTAGCACAGCCCCACTGACTTCAAAGATAAACCTAATGCTACTGAGGCACAGGTCCTCATGGAGAAAGGATTGCGGTTAAAAGCACCATAACAGAAGGGAGCTGCCAGTTAGTCTTGAAAAAAAACATGTTGCTTCCCAGCTGGTATGGATTGGTGCAGCTGTACTGACTTCAGACAGCCAGCAGCATGCTACATGATTTGGCCTGTAGACAGCACAGAGTTATGAAAAAGAACGGTGTCACTTGCCCTATTTACTTCAAGTAGCTAGTGTTAGAACAAGGTGTGTTGGACACCGGTCAGTAGCCTGATCCTGGAGCACCAGCTATTTGTACTGCGTGGTTTATGCATGCCATGGCACAGCTACAGCATGCACACTGAACACAGGTAGAGTTACCACTTGCAGAGCTGAGCACAGTAGAAAGGCAATACAGCTGAGAACCTCACAGAGAGGAAACACAACAGCAGTAGACCACATCATTGTTAATTTTAGGTGGAAAAAAGTGTAACCTGAGACCTGCCCTTTCGGAGGGCGCACAGCCTGAGTGGCTCTCATTTACATAGATTTGAGAGAATTGAGCTGCAGAGCAGGTCAGCCTCGTGGCTGCAGTTAATTCCTTTACTGGGTTCTTTTCAGGATCTCAACCTGGGTGCCCAGGAGTGCAGCAACTGCTACTATACAGCTGAAACCTAGGCGGCAGATACCACTAGCTGTGCCACAGAATCCTTCCCCAGAGAGAAGGGTGGAGGACAGGAAGGGGACAACTCCGGCAGCCACGCACAGCAGGGAAGATGACTTGGTGGCTGAGCCTGGTCCAGAAAACTGGAGCTCCCGCATGGGGACCTCCTTCTTTCCCTCAGTATATCACTGCTGGGAGAGGGGACAAGGAGAGGGCTGCCGTTTGGGCAAGTAACGGCTCAGGGACCGTTCTACACTGACAGCCTCTTCCGGCGGGGCAGACGAACCAAGCACACCTTACAGCAGGGGCAGCTCCGCTAAGGGTAGCGGCCCATTTTCTCGTGGCGAGGAGGGAATTAGCGCCGAGTGCCCAGGAACAGCGACCAGAGCTCTGGGGGTGGGGGCTTTTCCCCGAGTCTTGACGTAGAAAGTAAGCCGGGATGCCCGCCCTGGCTTCTTAAGGAGAGCGGCGGCGGGCGCGGAAAGCGCCCTGCCCGGCCCTCCCTGCACGCCGGAGCGCCGAGGTAAGGGCTGCGGGCGGCGGCGGGCAGGGGGCGCGGGGCGGTCGGGCAGGGCTGGGGCGGGGGGAACCTGCGGGCGGTCCCCTCGGACTCTGCTCCCCGCTACCGGCTGCGGCGTCTTTAAGCTCCGGGATCGGGTGAATGGTCCTAACTGGAAGCTCCAACCAAGGGGAACGGTGATAACCAACGAGCTAATTAACTTTTTTTTTTTTTTTTTCCCTTTATTGTACGGCACTGTTCATTATGTGAGGCAGGATGGGGGGGTCAGTTAGCGAGGAGGGAAAAAAAAAGAGCCGCAAGGTGTAAACAGCACACACACGAAAGAAATGTATGGACAGACTGATCCTAAAAGTTGGAGTGCAGAATTCACCAGGAACATAGGTAAGGCACTGATGAAAATGCTATTTCCTGAGCACCTCTCCAGCTCCCGGCTGCCGAAATAAATCCCGAGGCTTGCAGAAGGCTAGCTGACACGAACACTGCAAGTTCAGCCAGCACGCAAGGAGCAGCAGGGCTGGATACTGGCCCTGCTCAGTGCTGGCCACAACACGCCTCGAACGGCACAGTCTCCCAGCTCCCTGCCTAAAGCAGCCCCTTTGTGGTTTTTTTGTGTTTTTTTTTTTTTGGTTGTTTTGTTTGTTTGTTTTTGCCTCTGATGAGCCCAGAGTCTCTTATCTTGCCCAGCTTTGTAACTTAGAATGTTTCCAAAAGGGGGCTGGGGAAGGGGGGGAAAAGCAAAGTAGCCAATGATGCAGCCCTGTCCAAATGACAGCTAATCAATTTTAGTATAACTCCTTAGTCTGAATTATTTGCTTAGGTTTCCTTAAGTTATTCTTAAGTTAGGTTTCTTTCAAGTTTTTCTTAAAAAGAATCTTACTAAGCTAAGTTAATTAAGTTAAAAAGTTGAGGTAAGCAGATAGATGCATATTACATGGTACACACGCACAGGTGCCTACTGCCCATTGGAAGGGCTCTGATGCACATGCTAGGAGGAATAAAGTGACTCACAGCATGTCCTCAGATTTGCCTCTCAGAAAGCAATCCAAACCTGCCTTGAGCAGTAGAGTACAGGGGAATTACGCTTCTGGAGATCCTGGTAGCTGCACAAGGTCAGTCCTGTTACTAACAACTGTCCAAGCAGCATGGGAAATTGTTCTATTCCTCTTCGTTAAATACAAGTTTAGGATCTAAGGCTGTCCAGTCAACATTCCTCAAGGGATCGTAAATCAAACTGGATATAGACTTCAGTCTCCAACTGCTTTACAGTCAAATAGTTCCCAGAACTTGATCATGGTACCAGGCAAGGTGCTAGAGAAGAACATCGCTGTCAGGACTGAAATAGCAGAAGAGCCCTTTAGACCTGCAATAATATACGCTAAAAAAAAAGCAGCTTGGCCTTCCCTGGTCTTGCACACGGGCTGTGACGAGGCTGCTTTCACACACACAATCCATCTGTGTGCACACATCCTGTCTTCGACACCTTTTTTTCTACAGAGTAGAAAGATGCTGCTTTTGTTTTTGATGAGCACTCATGGAAGAGTCACTGATTAAGTTAAGCTGGTTAAGAGAAGTAGCTTCTCCACTCCCCATTAAAAGCAAAAAAACTCAACCCCACACACAACCAGTTACCCTCTCCAAACAATCAAACCAAGACCACAACACGTGTGCTGAGCTGTTACTTTTAAACAGAATTGTTTGTGCTAAAAACTGATCTCAGATGCTGGTTTCTACAAAGAGCATGTTCTCCACGCACCATGATCTAAACCAACAATACCCCAAACTTGTTCCACATCAGAAATAACACTAGAAACATATTAGAAAATACACAGTTGAAGCAGGTGCTAGATATGAAATCTGATGGAGACTACTGGGTCTTTCTTTCCCCAGAGAGTTATTATTCTCCAGACTTCTCCCTCTGTAGCTGCTGCTTATGAAGTTTCACGATGTGAAACAGACAATTGTCAATTGTCATTGATCTATAAGCATCTGTACATTTATGTGCATGAACGTATATATGCTGTATGATACAGATGCTGTACCATGGCTTTGCTATACCCTCTTTTCAGACTCATTCTGCATTTTAGCAGGTAAAACACCCCTGCTCAATGGATGATTTTGCAAACTACCATTAATTCATTAGAACACGCTTTTAACAGTTTCCTGCCTGTACCTGCAGATCCCTGGGAGTCTGCAGACTACTTTAAAGGGCTTGGAGAAAAGCAAGACTTTTTTTAAAAGACAGAAATGAATTAATCTTTACTGGAAGAGTTTAAGGATCTGCAAATATGCCAAAAACTTTCAATATGAAGAACTTAGAGATAAATGAGCTTATCACAGGGATACGAGAACAATTGTAACAGTTTTAACGCATGCTTCTGCAGAACAGAACAACGCAATTCCACTGCATTTATACAAGAAAGCATACCTGGATTTTTAAAGAACAGACAAACTACTATCAACATCTAGTGCCTTCTATGTAGTGCAAAGTACAGGGCTTTGTTCCTGAATCTAATGGTGATAAGCTTAAGTTACATTGGTTTTGCTGTGTTTCAGTGACATAATGGATTTTGGTAACAGGGGGAGAATCCACTGCAACATGAGGCTCACCTACTCTCTGCTAGTCATGGGAATGTTCTGCGTGACACCTTCCCTCTGCTATAGCCAGATTGATCCACTGGCTCTTGGGCGAGCAGACCCTCAGTGCTGGGAATCCTCCTCAGCTGTCTTACTGGAGATGAGGAAGCCTCGCATTTCTGACTCAGTCAGTGGCTTTTGGGACTTCATGATCTTCCTGAAATCATCAGAAAACTTGAAACATGGGGCTCTGTTCTGGGACCTGGCTCAGCTATTCTGGGATATCTATGTGGACTGTGTGCTCTCCAGAACCCACGGTCTAGGAAGAAGACAGCTTGCAGAAGCTCAACAGAGGATCGCTACTCTACCTTCTCAGTTCACAGGGAGAAACCAAGGTTACTACTCCTTTAATATATCTCACAGGCAGTAAACAGTCTAGGAAAGTAAGAAAATGCAGGCTTATATTACTGCATGGTAATAGCACACAAACAGTTGACAGTGCTGCACAACTCACCCACCAATCTGACACAAACTACATCTAAGTTCAAAGTGATCACAGTAAAAATTCGATTTCCTAATAACGTAGACTTAAAAGCTGTCATTAGAGTTCCATTTTATGAGAGTTGGTCAGAAAAGGCAGAAAGGGTAGAAAATAAAACACTGGAGCATTCAAACAAAGACAGCAGCTCAGCTACTGAACAAAAATATTCTTCAACACCAGCAATTTAGTCAGTGTTGTGCCACAGACAGGCTAGTTCCAAGTTCCTCATTCTGAGAAGTACATTAGTCCAGGAACAGTCATACTGGTGCTGCTGGGGAGAGCAGCACCCTTTCAGCAGAGGAGTAAGGATAGATTTAATTGCCATTTAGTAGTCAACCACTACATGTTCGTATTTCTAGGTAACTTGGACCAACATGTAATGGAAACAAACCTAGTGCTCAGGTGCAAGCAGGCTTTCAGACACAGCTATAGTTTCAGGAAGAACAGGATCTATGACACTAAAGTGCTGCAATTCCTTATCTCTAGGCTCCCTACCTGAGAGCAGAATCCACAGGCTTAAAGTAAGAATCTCCATAGGCAGTAAGGCAAGAGCCGGTACTTCACAGCAGGATTCACAAAAGGTAGCACATCACTTTGTTTCCCCATTCCTAGTGGAAAAATATAGCACAGCTTTTCCTAAATCTCATTTCCCTACAAGGCTTCAATTCTAATCCTGCTACCAGTAGGTGCATCCTTCCCTGGAGAATATCATCTTTCAGAAAGGGACAGTGCTAGGCTTTGAAAGGATTCAGATCCCTATCACCACTTCCTAGATCAGCATTTAAATTATTAGGATTTTGGGGTCAATGTCCATGGAATAACAAAGAACCTCTCTGGGCAGTCACCTATTAGGGCACCTCTGAAGAAAGGACACAAAATAGCATTTTTCTGTCCCAGTGACACTATACCACTGGACAGTCCAGCTCACCCACAAATCTTAATTTTTTTTGTGTGTGTGTATTGGAACATAGGACTCAATAAGAAGGATCAAGAGGTCTTTACACCCATTACCTACAAAGAGTATCCTAGCCATTAAGGTAGGAGATGGGAGCTGTATTTGAATCAATCCCCTCAGACTGAAGAGGAACTCATGCAGTGACAGTTTCTAAACTGAATCAAACAAATGTTATCTCAAAAAGGAAAAAAACTGCTGTCCTGATAAGGCTAATGCACTTCTGGGTGCAAGTAGCACGTAGCTTCAGTACTGCTGCTTCATGTGTCTATTAAAAGCTGAGAGAACCATCAGGCTAAAGCAGCTGATGAATTTTATCTTTTATTTTTTTCCCCGGGATTACAACTTTGAATTTTGCTGCCTAAGTTCCCTGAGCCTTTTCTTTGCAACTGGCTTTTCGTATCACATTTTGCTTTTCCTAAATCAACAACTAGCCTTCAAGACTAGTAGTCAAGATTAAGAATAACAGCATGTCGTCTTCTGAAGTACTATTTTTTGTTTTGTGATTAATACCAACTTTTGTTTACTCTTATCCAGAGGGATCTTAAGATACTACTAAACATTCGCACTTTAAGACAAACACAGACTCCTCCCTCCTCTCTTCCCTCCCATTCTTTGACTTCTTTGTTTTGTAAATCGCAACCAGCTGGTCTGGTTTCATTGCCCAATTGATTATCATCAGTTGGAAGCAGGCAGCTTATAGCAGTGTCATACTAAATTTTATTTCTTCGAGGAGCTAACCTCTCATTCGAGTCTCCCAGTTTCTTAACAAAGCAAGCTGTTTTAATCTCTGTAGCCTCTGTCCCTATTGCCTTGCTTAGGGAAAGCAAAAATCAATTGTTAATAATTGCAGAGATAAATCAATCACACCCTAGAAAGTTATGAGAAATTGAATTACTACTTATTATTTGCAAAGATGCGTACAAGCCTGTTTTCTTATCTCAGAGAGTAGCATCAACTGCATTTGAATGGCCCTGTGCTCTCCATTCCATGTCTACATGGGCAGGTATAAATTGGTTTCAGTAGGCTAGAAGAGTCAACCAGTGCTGTTCCTTCTACAACTGTTGTAACATTTTTATTTGAAATTTTCATCTTATTCCTCTTAAGCATTTATAAGAACTGCATTTTTGTTTTTTATTTTTTGACTGACAAACCGTCATAAGCCAGGAATAACCTGTAAGTTACATACACTGTAGTTCTTCAAGCATACTGAACTAGAAAAATCAAGACAGATCTGGACTTGGCACAGAAATGCCGCTGTTAAAGTATTATTATTGTCATCATGTCAGACTTCTGAACTATAAGATAAATCCCATGAGATCATTGTGAAGACTGAGTAATACAAAACCAGAAAATGATGGGCCAGAGGGAACATTAAAGATCATCACAACTCTCTAGAGCAGGGATTAGCAGGAACTAAGCTTGTCTAAGAAAATCAGAAAAACCCGCAAAGCCAAAGAAACTAGGAAAGCCTTTAGTAAAGCTTGCAAGTAGCAATGAACAGAATATTCTGAGGCAAAACATGCCTAAGAAGCACGTCCACAGTTCTTCAAATTCTGCCCTTTGGGGAAACAAGTCTGTCTGACTGTGTATTAAGACACTGGTAAAAGTAGCTCAGTTTCAGGCTTACAGTTTTAAACACCATTTTCTGAACCAGGTCAGCCCTGCTAAACTCCTGATTGTAGTTACCAAGAGGTCTAGAGATACTCTAAATTGTACACAATCTACAAAAAACGTAACAAAAATCAAAATTGCTGCATTTGAGTTATCTGACAAACTACCCTCATTTTCTGAAACCCTACTTAAACTAACTGCATAAAAACTCCCTGGACAGTCTACAGAGGAGCACCAATGACCTCTAAATTAAGTGGGGAAAATCCTTTAGTTATCTGACCAAGGTATCTTTAATCAACCATTCTGTTCCTTTCCCAAAACTCAAATGCTACATAGAAGTAGATTTAAAAAAAAATGACTTAATGTATTACAACAGAGTAATTAGATGCATCATAGTTACAACAACTTTCAATGAGCCAAAATAAAACTTCAAAAAAACACACAAGGAAAATAAAGCTTTTGTACTTACAGTAAATCTTTACGAAGAGCTGCTGTACAAGATCTTCCTCAAGAAGACATGTAGCACAATACCAGCACAAATAATTGAAGATTATAAATTCAAAACAACTCTCTCCTCCTCACCCAACAGTCTCTCCACTACCTCATTACTCAGAATGACCACAGCTGTACACACTTCTCTCACAAGTGCAAGCAACTAAGCTCAGATGAGCTCCTGCACATGGCCCAACTGCCAGGGACAAACACAACTTGTCCTAGTTCTGCTAGGGTTTTAAGGAGAGTAGTGGGGTTAAGCATTTGAGGTTTGGTAAGTAAACATATACTGTGTTAATCAGTTACTTTTTCAGAAGACTAATATGTCTAAAATTAATAAAGCCACTCTGTTTGATTTTGGAGATTATTGCTAAGAAAATATTCCATATTTCCTCAAGGAAATAAACTTGCTACTAAATAGCAAGAGAGATCTCATTCACTGTGTAGAAAGATTAACCATAAGCCAATGAGTTTGTAAGATTGTGTGGAGTCCAACAGCTAACTGCTCTAACTCTGCTAATTATAAGTAAAAAAGTTCCATAGGAAGGCTAAAAACGAAGGCCTGTGATGAAGGGAAAGGCCAGAGTGGTTTGTCAATGAAAGGCAACTTGCAGATGGAGAGATATAACTATCACCAAAATGAGAGATCTGGGGCCAGAACACGTAGTTACTATTGAGAATATTAGGACAGTAACAGCTGAAGATGGAAGAAACACAGGTGTGGGAAACTGAGCACTCAGCAGCTCTTTGTCATTTTGAAATTAATTACTTATATGTGTTTTAATATCACTTTTCAGGAATGTTTGCTCATATTCAGAGGTCACCGGTTCTGAGGAAGAAAGACTTGTTTGAAGATTTAATAGAAAACCATGAGCATAAGAGTAGATCTACGTTACTTGGAAGAATCATTGGAGAGCTAGGGAAAAAGAGGAAATGACACATTTAATTCAAGATCACAATTTGTAGATTTTTTTTTTTAAACTGTTTCTCTTTAATTTTTGCATTTTATGTCTCATTGATGTTAATTTTCAGGTGGACAAATGCTTATAACTTGTACTGTATCTGATTAACTTCTGGGTTGTTGTTTTGTTTTTGTGTTTTTTCTTAAGTGCCTATAAATTTAGTCTCCCTAATAAACTGCATGATTTATAAGCAGTTGCCTGCTTCAATCTGTATGTATATCAGGCTTTTTGTAATGCATGTGACTTACTCAAACTATTTTCTTTTAAGTGTCAAAGCAGAAAACACTAGTCCTCCAATAAGACATAGACAAAGTTGCCCAAAACTTCCACCATTGCTGCTATAGTACATTATAGCTGCACACTCATACAAAGCAACCACTGCTGAAAGACATCATCCTACTAAAGAAAAGTAGTACTTTTTTTTTTTTTTTCTATTAAAAATATTTCCCTAAGACTTTGAAGTGTAATGAAAGATGTTGACAGGTCTCACCAGCTCCTCTGTTTGCTTTCATAGGACGTTTTTATGGTATTTCCTTAGATTTTTCTAGTTATGCAAGTATTTCTTAAAATGTAACACATTCTTACAAAGTATTTAAATGAAGGAATTCTCATGCATGACTTAGAACTGCTACTTTCTTTTAGTTTGCAAGCTGTTTGTAACCAAGTCAGTTTCCTCTGACTTTTATTACTCTCACAGGCAATTTGATATTATTATTATTATATATTGTATTATTATTATATCACTGATATACTGGATGTATGCAAATACAAAATTCAGCTTTCCAGGGCAGGTCCATTTAGTTGCTCAATCAAAGCTTCTTTCCTTGAGCATATGGCAATATTTGTTCTTTCCTTCACAAAAAATCCAAATCAAAACTCATTTGCAGAAGCATTTTGGGTGTTCAGCAGCTTGTAGAAGTAAGTTCAAGTAGAAAAATGTGTAAATGAAATCTTGAAATGGCTACTAGACCTGAAGAAAATAAATGTTACTCATTGCCCCATTGGATGGGATCCTGATTTTACAAAAGCAGACAGCGAACCTCAAGAAGCCTCCCAAATTCAGAGGGATTAAATAAGTGCTTAAAGTTGAGCATTCAACCAATCATGTAAATGTGCAACTGAGAAGTTATCGTGACAGTAATGTGAGTAGAGGAGCATGCCCCCACCTGCTCCTTCCTGCAGCTGCTGCCTATAAGAGAGCTTTGCTACCATGTGGGAGGGAGGCAAGGGTGTTGTTACAACAGATCTGCTCACTCTCATTCTACTGCTGTTAATTATCTAAATTATATTAATGTATCTAAAAGCCCTGTTATGCACAGCTTTCTAACATAAGAGAGACCGTCTTCATGCACAATCCCTGCAGTCACTAAGACTAGCAACAAAGTATATAGTATGGGCTGGATGCCCAACCAAGCAGGATTGGAATTGTAGTAGAGCAGATTCTATCTGTTCTCATATGCTTTCAAGCTCCAGAAAACAACAACAACAAAACCACACCAGAGCGTGAACAGGTACTGTTAGACTGTTCCATAGCGCCCTTTGGAAAGAGGCTAGCACATTCAAATTTTATATGTTCCTTCTAAACAAGAGGATCTCTTAGGAAAGGGCTACTGGCAGTTTTCTTCCTCCCTTCAGACAGTAACAGAAATTAAGAAATGCCACCATTGGTCAAGCAGATGTTTAGCTTAACAATACCGTTCTGCTTCAGCAAGTTCCTTTATTAACAGGCTGTAGCATCATTTGGCCTTTGAGGAAATGGGCAGGGAAGGATTAGTACATGCAGGAGAGATTAAGAAAACAGATGAATCTTAAGCATAGGTCCCACTATAGAGAACATTTGGAAATTGCTGATGTAAAGAAGACGATCCGTGTTATTAATTGTGCTGAAATAAATTAAAAGAAAAATGGAGGAGAATTAAATTTCATGTAAACATGTATGTGATAGAATTTCTACATGAACTCTTACCTCAGATGTTCTCTTCTCTCTGAAGGACTCACAGCTTAATTCTGTTTTATAATAAAGGTCTTACTTCATCTAGATCTCAATGATTTGGCATAAAATCACAGCTGGAGGATGCTGTTTGATATTGATTCATTTATTATAAGCTGGGTCCTCCTACGGTGGTCGCATTCAGAAAAAGCAAATACAGTGAGGATGAGATGCAAGCAGGTTTGCTGTACTGTCTTGAAATAATGATTTAAAGTTGTTTCCTATCCTCTCACCTGTGAATTTCACGGCAGATCTTGGCATGACCCAGGATTGTTTCTGTTGATTCTGCTCCTGGCTTGCTGTTCCTCAGTCTGAGTGTGGCAGGAGAAGGGTGGAATGAACATTTACAACTGAGGTTCCTTCACTGTGTGCAGGACTGAGTAACAACAAAATAAAGTCTTGAGACTTTGCCCTTTCCACCTTACAGAGAACTAGCAACTAATTAATTGCTTATTGATGTGGAAAATACTTCCCTCAGTCTTCACTTGCTGCCACAAAGTGAAAGTTAAATGCTAAGAGGTTCAGGGATATTTCATGGATATCTATCTATTAGCATTTGCGTTCCAGGCCTGTCCCATACTGCATCTGACTAAACCAGTATTTGTCAGCAGTCAGTGTTTCCAACTGATTTTGATTCATATTCACCTGCACTGAAGAGTACTTAAAGCCTTGTCAGAAGTTGCTGTATATCTTCTCATAATAGCCAACTGCGCTGTTTGGATTGTTATTTGCATCTCCTGGCACAGGTATATTGGAAAAACTACTAATCTTCTGTCTATGCAAGAATATGGAGGTATGCACTTCCTAGTGAACTCTGCGATTTGTTTCCTGTTTTCTGGAGTCTTTCTCTGTCAGTTAGCTGATTTACCTTCCATCTTCTTCACTCTTCATTTGCTAGAGACAATCTGTTAGCTAGTTACATACCATCCTTTGTTGCTGTAATTCTTGGATGTTTGTGTTGCGTGTACTTATGGCTTTCACTGACTAAAACTAGCAGAAAAAAGCCAGGAATGTTCAATACCATCACGAGCACAGTATAAGGTCTTTCAAGAAAGTAGCTGAAGTGTTACGAACAGAAAACAAGATTTTTAGCCATTTTCCAGGCAGCCCCCTGTATCTTCACGATTATGACATATTATGAAAAAAAGACAACAAGGAAAATACGTGGAAAATTAAGTGGTCTGCTGTGCAGCTCTTCTTCAGCACTATACTTTTAGCCTTCTTTTAATCACATTAGTCTAAACAGTGTTTCATTATTCATGAAGCTAATTTTCAGAATATGCAACTTCTTCCCCCTTTTTTTCATTTTCTCTCTTGGCGAGCTGGTATAATTCAGTAACTCAACTAGAATCCTTAAAAACATGCAAATTGCTCTTGAGCCATGACAGGTTTTGAGCACAGATCTTTAAAATACTTCCATGTACTATCAGAAAAAAAAAGTCACCCTGAAGGGATATACAGCACAATTCCTATCAAGTAAGTAAAGCAAGGCACATCAACAACTGAGAGAGAGAAATGGGCTGAAGAATCACACTTAGTAAATTTGCCATCAGTTCATACAGTCACTTGATAAATAGTTAACAATTCAAAGAAGGAAAACATCTGATAATAACATTCAGATCTTTAACATGCCCCATCTTCACCCATTATCTTATCCTTCAGAATGGCTGTTAGTAAAACAATATGCCACTATGACACTCTCCATCATCACAGGTTATACCAGGGTATCTCACTGAAATCACTGGTGTTGTACTGCTGTAAGAACAAGCAGCAAACAAGAAGTGATGAAAGAAAAGCAATGAGTACCTACTATTTTCTCCTAAGAATGAACTAAGTCCTTTCCAAGGCTTTCATTCACTGATCACTATAAGAAATTAACGTAGACTATAGTATGAATGGGCCAAAGCAGTATTTCTTTTGTCTGGTATATTCCTTACTCTTCAAATCCCAGCCTACTTGTTGCTGAGGCTTAATAAATCGTTTGTAGTTTACGTCAACAAGTTCAATCTACTACCATTAGCCAATCATTTGCTTCCAAACTTCCACACAGTACCTGTATGTTTACTTACATAGGCAGCTGTACTCCTATATGTGTATGTACAGGCTTTATAAGCATTTTTAACGCTCTGGAAGTTTTAGATTCATACAGTGCGCAACCAATTAAAAATGACTTCTCACACATTTTAGATGCTGTGGAACATTACATTCTCATTAACCATACTGTATTAGACATTACATTCTTATTAACTGCTCTATACTAATATAAATACATACATATCAATCCATAATGGAACGGCTCATCTAGAGCAACCAAATTCCTTTAAATGTTCAAAACTGTTTTTTTCCTTTAAATACGTATTCCTCAGTTTGGAATAATGTGACTATTGAGTCCTGAGATGTCTGACAGCAGAGAATTTATTCCTTCCAGTTGGTCTAAGAAAAAAAGACTTGATAGACAACATATCACCGAAACAACCTGCCTCAAGCCATTTTTATTGGGAAAAAAAATGTTTCTGAAACACAATTAGTTATCAGTTATATGGCAAAGAAAAGAGAGTACAGGACAGGACAGTTGTGAAAGCCAGAGAAGCATTAGTGATGTTATACTCATTTTAATCAATTGCCCCTGTATCTGCTGCACAGGAGTTAGAAACCACTAACGGAAAAGAGATGTTATTCTCTAATACTATTTATGGTTCCTGGTGAAGTTGTTAAATGCAGAAATCTGTTAGGCTCAGATACTACAGTGCAATATCTGAGATACTTTGAAGAGTGTGACATGGCTTTAATTACCTTCAATAGTTCAGTGGAGCTGTGAGGTGAACGCCATTTTCTGTTACTTCCAAGCTGGCAGTTACCTGGTTGATGAGATCAGAGAAGGATCTGCAAACGTGTTCAGCTTTAGAGAAGAAATGCTGCTTCAAAGCTGACTGTTGATCTGAAAAGAAGAACAGATTTTAGGTCTTTCAGAAAACTTGGTTGCTGCCAGAGCTCTAAAATATTCTTCATAAATTTCTAATAATAGACAATTCTGTAGAAGCAGCAGCTTTTTCTGTCACTCTCCTCATTACATCCTCATTATCATCATGAGTGTTGAACAAAGTTTTGCTGTAGTATAACTGCTGATTACAAAAGCATTTTGTACTGCTGAAAGTTTGCCTGGGATTAGAGCAAGAGTTACAGTGTCAGAGCATTAGTTGACAACAGAAAAGACCTCCGGTGCCCTCATCAGTGTGAGTTTGCTCCTCAGTTGACTGCTGAGACTGACTTCCTCTTACGTGCTTGTTTTAAATTACTCAAGTATTAGGGGCTACAGTCTACCTTAAAGGAGTAAGTTCTGCATCTTACAGTATACCTATACTGCACCTCACAGCAATGCAGTACTTTTATAATGGCAAGATTCCAAGTTTCCTCTGAGAGTTAAATGACTATGAGTGATTTATAGAGCAAATTGGATGAAGGTGAGAAGACAGTGTCTAGGTAACAGGGAGTACTTGTACCTGGTTGGGCTTGAAGAGACAATGCATCCATCAATTTCATCACTAGCTGCTGCAGTTCCACTTCATCACAGAATTCCGTCTTATCAGATGGTATCTGTACTGCAGCGGAAGTAGAAGCTGTATTCCTTATGATGCCACTGTCGTAGTTTTCCATCAATTCAGGTAGATATGTTTGATTATCTTTTATATTTTTAAACTGTTCCGTAAAAACTCTGTCACTCTGCAAGGTCACTGACTTCACCGGGTCGTCTGAGAACATGAAGTCCACTGTAGCAGAAACCTCAGGTGACTCTAAAACCTGTATTCTATTTGCAGAACTGAGGTGATTCAAAGCTTTCCAATCTGAACTTGTTCTGGAAATGGGCTTTATTTGAAAAGGATTTAATCCACCCTGCATTTTGCTTTCCTGAAGAACATGCTGATCTCTTGGCATCATATTCTGACACAGTGAAAATGAAGGATGTGCTGTTGACTGTAACACTGTCTACAGTAGACAAAACAGAAAATGTATCATGAAAATATCTGATGTTTTTGTGCACTGGTAGTACTATAATAGGTGGGAAAAATCATTTGGAGTCAGAATATATATTCAATTTCTGGTGTACCTTAAACCAATAATTTTCACAAATGAAGTGTTTGCCTGCAGTGAAATAAGACTTTGAGTTTGGATAAATCTATGTGGCCATTTTTTCCCACAATTCCAATCTGAGGACATATGCGTTAATGCTATTGAAAATTGAGGATAATAATGCTCCAAGACTAACTTTGCAGGAATGTTGATCTAAAAGAATTAAACTAAGAGAAAAAATATATATGCAAATTAAGCACATATCAAACATCTCACAACCACTGACACACACAGTTCCAAAACCAGGCCAACTTCGGTGCCACAATTCTATTTGTTATTTTCTATACTGTATCAGGCTGGCAAACACCATTATTACATGAACACTGAACTAACGGTGCATACACTGGGCACCTAACTGCATGTGTGCAGCCAATCCTGCCTGTCATGGACAGGACAGTGTCACAGCATGCATACAATATGGTGACATGCAAGGTCATACTGGACTCCATGTGCACATGCCATAAAGATGTGCACTGCAGATGTGTCTTTTATTCCTATGTGTTTGACCTGAAAAACACTCTAAAAGTAGCATGGCAGAAAATGCCACAAAAAGCTGTAGTGTCAAATATGTATGAGCTCCCATAAGTTCCCTGTAACACAGAATCTTTTTAGAACCTCAGAGATAGTTCAAACGAATACAAGTTAATATAAATGAAAAGAAAAAAAGCATATCTCCTCTAGGAGGTCTGCATTACATCCCAGTACAAGACAACAATTAGGAATGATAGAACAGTATTTTATTTATTCTGTGCCTATAAAGAATTCCTCTCTAACGGAACTGCAATGAAGTATCTAATACTTCCACTGGGAACCATTTTCCCACTCTTATTGGAATTCTTCCTCTTTATCTTCACTGCAGTATTATCTAAACATCCCATGGACATGTCTATCCATACTAGGTACTAAATATATTTAGAATGAGAAGAAAATCCCTGCCACAAAGAGCCTATCTGCTCTCTATGAAGACAAAAACTGGAGCTGACTGAGCAGATAAGCAGAGAATGCATGAAACAGACTCAAGGGAACTGGTCTGCAGAAAAGTAGTAGTTAGTGTTCAGTAATTGTCCATAGCTGAGAAGATTCTTCATTAATTTTATCACCATACCTTTACTTCTTGCTTCATTTTACACAGCTCCATTTGCAGGTTTTCATGTCTTGTTCTCAGGCTTTGGAGTTCTGCCTCTATTTTGAAGCTTTTGTCCTCCTGGTAGTTATGAAGAAATTGCATTTTGTGCTTCCATTTATCCAACTGCTTCTTCATGTACCTTTCAGGGAGACAGGAGTGTGGGAATACTGCTAGATGCATTACACACACACACATATTTCCAATCATGGAAAAAAGCAAACACTGTAGTGCAAACTTTCTTCTGTCAGTTCAGCTTCTGGCTGAGACAACAGCATTTCAGGAACTGGGCTGTATACACAGAATTATCAAGAACAGGAATGTACTTGGGGAAATATGCAAGCTGAGTGGAAGTGCAGCCAGGATGGAGACTTGCATCTTGGGGTTTACCATTCCCATAAAGACAGCTGCAAACACAAAAAGCAGTCCCTCTGTCTAGGAACAAACTTCTCTGGAAATTCTTAAGGCAAATCTCTGATCTGCAAAAGATTTGCATCCTTTTTCTCTAGGCATCATAAGAAAAAAAGCAGCCTTTCGATCTCTAATTGAATCCCTTCTTGCTCCTGGCATTCTGTAAAACTTGTCTGACAATACCGATCGACCCTGTGCAGGCCACTCCCTTGAAATGATACTGATGCTTTTGTGATGAGAAGCTTCACTCCCTCACACACAGGGAAGATTTAGAAATTACCTACACAGAGCACAGCGTGTTAAAACTACCACCCCCATATCTCTGGTCTAGAGGTGGGATTTCTCTGAGAAGTCTGGGCAGAAATACAATTCTGCCTTTCCCATGGCTGAGGTGAAGACAGATAGAAAAATTGGCTAATGATGCAGTAATAAGCCAACTGCCTTATACTACCCAGCCAAAATAGTTATATGTCTCATTTAGTTACATCCAGAAGTTTATCTGATTCACTCTCTTTTGTGCATTCATTGGCTTACACAGACAAGAGCAACATCAGCTTCACTGAAATCATGCACAAATTGTCAGAAAGGGACAAGTTAGACCACTTTAAATTTAATTTAACATTACAGTTTAGACCCCTATTAAAGCATTTAATAGGCCTTTACTGTAAACTAATGACTGCCTTAAACTACCTCAGAGTTCAGCTCTATGAGCAGACACAAACACTGTAGCTAGTCCGCAAATAAGAACAAAAAGCTTCCCACGTGTAATGTAATTCACTCACCCAGTTACGATAAGCTTTAGGTCAAAGGGTTTTTCTTTGCCTGAAACTGTTGTTCCAGTGATCTTCACTTGCACCTTCTGTCGCTGAGTTTTTTCATTCACCCCCATTTGAGAGGAAATTATTTAAAATCTCAAAATCATTCACTGTATTGCTGTCCTGGTTTTGGCTGGAATAGAGTTCGTTTTCTTCCTACTAGCTGGTATGGCACTGTGTTTTGGATTTAGGAGGTGGTGAGCTATTGCACCATGCATCTTTTGTTTTATATGCTATTATCATTTCTCCTTCCTTTTCTGTCCTAATTTACTGTCTTTATTTCAAACTATGAGTTTCATGTTTTTTCCCATTCTCTCCTGCATCCCACTGAGGGTGAGGGAAAGTGAGTGAACACCTGCGTGGTATTGAGCCATCTAACAGGCTAAACCACAACTATTGCCCAGAAGTCATTGGTCATTGAAATACTGCATTTACTTACCTGCTCTTATTGTGAATACTTTTGATGGAATCATGCATTTTTAACACATCTGCTTCAAAAGATGCAATTGCCTAAAATAGAGAAAAATATCTGTTCATGAATTTATTAGCAATACAATTTTATTTTCTTTCCAAACTCTGTTACAAAAAGGCATGGGGGATTTGCCCTGTTTCATGGATTTACTAGCTAAATTCTCAGTCAGCTGATTGCAACCAACAAATACATTAATGTATTTCTAATGGCTGTTAAAATGGACTGAAATATTTACTCAATATAGGACAAATTATTTATTGTACGACACATTCTGAGTGTTTCAGAATATGTTTTCTCTCCAATCAGAACAAAACCTAATTCTTTGACAATCCTGAAAAATGAAATATTCTGATTTGGGAACAGTCTCTCCCGAGTCACGCTGCTGTTTGGGACAAGGAAATGTAGGAAGATGGACTGGATGTAGAAGGAAGAAGAGAAACTTCTGGTCTTTGTGTGCAAGCAGCAATCTCTGGGCCATGCAGAACAGTAGTTCCAGAAGTCATGGAGACAAAGGCTTTCCAGATAAGCTGCTCTAGGGGCATGGCATGAGCTGGGCTAGAATCTGGGCAACTAGGTAATTATGAGACCCATAGTTGGGACCCTAGGACCTTCACGCTTATGGACTCTTTTACAAGTTACCTTGCATAGGACTTACAGTCTGCATCTTTTTAAACAATCTGCACTACTGTTGGAAATCAGTATTAAAATACTCCAAAAGAATTCCACCCAAAGGAAAATTCAACAAGACAGTAATGCATTTGACAGAGTACCAATACAGTCGTGTCTCACTGTCTTCTGAAATGACAAGTATGAACCATTAAAATGGCATGCTTAAGCATTATCTGCTCACAATTGCTACTGTGGATTTGTGCTTGCCGGCATTATATCTCATGCTAGGCAAAGACCTAAAAGACAGTCCTACATCAAAAGGAGAAGCACAGGAGTAGCAGCCAAGGGAGTGACCTGACACATGCAGGGTAGTTTGCAGTTACTGCACTCTTGGCTTCCGGGAAGAACAGAATGAGTAGATGAGACAAACTGGTTTGAACACAACCTGGTGTTCTGTATTTTCCAAGTAAGGGCAGAACTATGAACCTCTCAAGTAAATATAGAAACACAGAACTGCTATGTACTTATTTTTATTTACACTATCCTTTCCACTCCTCTAGTATTGCTTCTGTACAGGAAACCTGGAAATAGATTGGTGGAAAGCTTTTATTCATGAGCTATTTCAGTTGGAGTGGACACTACTTAACCCTTAAAAAAGGCCCATACTGTCCTCTTTTATTACTATACTGACAAAGAAAAAGTCTAAGCCTATTAAGAATTAAGATGCCTTTACTCAATGCTTATGATGGCATTTTTTGCTGTCACAACAGAGACAGGGCTCTAGTATTAACTAGTCTTAAAGATGCTGCTCTAAGACAACTTGAAGGTAAAAAAAAATGTTAAAGCAAATATTCCTTCAAATGCTTCCAAAAGTCACGGAAGTCAAGCAGTTAGTCACTAATCTTGTTCACTAAGTTTTCAGTTCCTTCATTTTTCACAGAAAGGTGAAGCTGTCGATTACATTTCTTTTGCATTCGTACTTAGACATCAATTAGATAGTTAACATGGTAGGTCTTCCTCCAAGCTTTAGTTCTTTAACACCTTGATGTCTCACTAACCTCAATTTTTGTCTTGCCTTGCTCCAGTATCTTGCTGTTATTGTCGTTCTTGTGCAGTACAGTTCTGGTTTTGGATATAAACTTGGGTGATTCCAGAATAGGGTTGTTCACTGGGAGAGACAGGTTTTCACGTCTAGGGAATGGTGAAGCACTGAGTTCTGCTGGGGGACTGCATATCAACAAAGAAATACTGAGTAAAGATCAAGCTTTATATGGTTTTGGTACCCTGAATGATCAAAATAAAACTAATGTACTGTGGGCAGACAAACAGCTGTGCTATTGACTAAGAAAGAGGAATGGTCTGGCCATGCTTGCTAGCAGATTTTGGCTGAAAAAATGAAATTCCTTAAAACGAATTCCACCCTTTTAACAGAACCTCAACATCAGATTCTTCTCTCCTTCCATTTAGCATTACTGCAATTTGCTACTTCTCCTTCTCACATTAGGTATTAATCAAGAGCTAAATATATTGGGAAATTCAACGATGAAAAGATAGCAAAGCGCCAGACATCCTGCTGTGCAGGTTATTCCATGCTGGGAAAAGCCCAGATACCTATCAGCCGCACAGCGACACCTATAATGACACCCTCAAATGCTTCTTTTTCACTAACTGCTATCCAAGCATAACTGCTATCCAAGCATAAGGTAAGCAAAAACCCACTGAGAATCACAGAGAAATCTTGATTGCTCACAGAAGGATTAAATGATATTCAAGAATGAAGAAATGTATCACTGTTGAGAACAAGTGGGGATATATTAACAGTGGAAAATGGTTTGTGTTTCACCACATTCTGAAGAGCAAACATTGAAATAATATTCTTTATGACAATCACTGTAACTATCATCCATTGATTGTAGTGAAAATAAAAAATTGGTTTCGAACAGCAATACATTTACATAGCAGTACAGCATAGTCAAGTTTTATAACCAGATCTTTTTCTTCCTTCCCACAAGGATAAAATTATTTTAATATAACTCTTTTAGAGAGCAGTGATCTTCTTTCTCTGTTTTGTTCTCACTCTCATTTGCAGAACACATGAGAAACAAGAGAGTTTCTAGGTCTTTACACAACAAGCAAGGTTTTTCACCTGTCATAAGTCTGTGTGCTCATCTCATATAATTGTTCTCTTCAGTTTCTAGATTTAAATATCAACCAAAATCCCAGAGCAAAGAAGGAGCAACTACACAGAAAATCACAACACAACCTCCAGAGCTCGTTATTAACAACTGAAATCTGTGGAAATACGGTAATGAATTTACACATTAACTAAAAGCAGGTAAAACAGAACTGACCTAAAAGAATGGTGATGCAAAAAATCAGTTACTCACAACAGTGAGTAATCCCACAGGACTGATATTCAGTGGGATTCAGTAGAATGCTACTCAGTGAAAGCACTGTGGGTCACATGCAGGAAGTATTCACTTAATTTCCAATGAATCTGTCACAGAGGAGGTGCTTAAAATCCATGCAGTTTTTCCATGACAGGTGCTAAATATTTGCAATGCTTGACCTTAATCTGAGCATTAGATATGGCATGGAAAGAAAGAGATGACATAGGGAAGGAGAGAAGGAAGACACAAGCAAGTTGTATCTTTTAAGACAACTGGTCATTAGGTTGCCAGCACAGTAATCATGGTTAAGCAACAGAACAATGTGCAGTAACTTCCCATTTATGTTTTCAGTTGTTTACGGAAAAATCATGACACGGTCTGTCATAACAAAGTCACTTACTTAAAGAACTCAATCAAGCAATATCCTACAGCCTGACATTCAGAGAGAAAAAAATCATTGAAAACAAACTCACAGAATCTTTTTGTGAGTAGGGAAATGCTTCTCCTCTGTTATCTCCAAAACCTTCCTTCCCTGAGCCTCCTTCCTTCTGCAGCAGTCTTGAAACAGGTTGTTTCTGACAGTGCAGAGAAAGTGCTTTACATTCGCCTTTGCTGACATCTGTTGGAATATGGGATAACAGAGAAGGGAGTGAGTTTTCAAACAGGCACTGCCCAAAAGTAGGCACAGCCCAAGGCAAAGGCAAGATGTGTAAAGTTCCTGCTGTTCTACAGTTGAAGAGGTCCGTGGCTGCAGTCTGAGACGTGGAGATGAAGCAGATGATGATGCAGGACCAAAGGCAAGATCAGCTCCAATTCTTTTACGTAAACAAATACCCTGCCTGGGCCAAATTGAAGCAGCTTGGAAATGTTTAACACAGTGTTTTTGCAAATGCACAAGAACTCTGTCCAACTAGTTCATAAATTCTCTTTTGAACAATAGAAAAAAAGTAATTTTTAAATTGGTATGAAGTGTTAATATATGCAGTCTTCAGTGTTTCACAACCTCCTCTTGTAAAGTATAATGAAAACCATACTTCCGATTCCCACAGCAGCATCAGGTAAAACAACTATGCTCCACAACTGCATTATGGCAGGGCACGAACCAATTATTTCCCAGAAAATGACTGGTGCAGAACACTGGGAAAGGCTTAACAGACTAAACAGGAAAACAGAAGAAAACATATAGCATGCATCCCAGTCATTTCTCAATGGTAATACTACCACAAGGTGTCAGCACAGTAAGGAAAAACAGTGCTGATACTTCAAATCCATCTCTGCATCCCACACCCTGGTAAAGACAAAGTGAAAATGTACTTGACCAAGGACTGCTAAGAGTAGAATGCGTGGGAAAAAAGAGCTCACTAGCAATTCTTATATATAGGCTAGATGGGGCTGTGAGCAACCTGGTCTAGAGGGAGATGTCCCTTGCTATAGCAGGGGGTTGGAACTGGGTAATCTTAAAAGGTCCCTTCCAACACAAACCATTCTACAAAACTTGAGTCCAGCTATTCAGTTGCAATATTGCAGCAACAACATAGGAAAACTTAATGTCATACAGTGTAAGAGAGAAAGAGGACTTGATTTTAAACCAATATTGATTTCACTCATTCACACTAACTCACTCAAAAGTACTACTGTACGTGTGTTCAGGTGGTCTCTCCAGCATTCACATACCAAGGTGTATGCATCCACATGGTATGACTACAGTGGCTTACACTGACATGGAAGAAAAGAGATGCCAGCTCTCCTTCAGACTCCTGGGTTACTTGCACTGTGCTGTTTTTTGGATGCACCTTTAATTCCTCTAGGAACTCACAGTCATGATCTTTCATATCTCCACCTCTGTTCAGTTCTGTGGGTCACGAGGATTTATTTGCTTTCTGTCTCCTTGGATGCTTTATAGCCACAAGTCTTGTCCCTTACCTTCACATTATTATCTTCAAATGGCTTTGTCCCTTGTTTCAGCCTGTTTTTTATTTTCCTAATTTGAGTGTTCTGACAAGCCGTGTGTATGGAAGGGCTATGAGCTTGCTGAACAACAATCTAGCTTGCATCATTTCCTGACTTTGACACATCCCTCCTGCTCTTTCTTCTTGTGGTTTGACATTAACACGTTCCCATGCATTCCCCATTCATATTCAATTTAATGTCCCTAGTAGAAATCTCTGCATGAGGACATAAGTTGTCATTTGATTGTTCTGTTTTCTCATGGAGCATAAGGAAGGATATTTGGAGGAATGAACATCTCTACACTATTTTTAATGAAGATATTAACCAAACAACTCCCTGGGAAGAGAACTTGCAGTCTGACATTCCATGGCTCTATTCAGTTATTTCAGAGCACAACATTTCTTAAGTTAGAAGTCTTCTTTCTTTCTTTTCCCTGACTCACTGTTCTCAGATAAATAAATCCGAATGCCTCATGGGTACCATGGCTGATACATACATAATTTTATAATCAGTTTAGCTCAAGAGTCTATTGTCAAATTGCCCATATAAAGAACCAGAACAGGGGAGTAGGACTTTACCTGCACACAGTGTTCCACAACAGGATGTGAACTCTTATGTGGTTTGCTGAGACGGCCAGTGAAAAAGCAGTCCTGGCAAAGGTCAAAATTCAGGCACTTCAGACAGCGATACCTGTGAGAGTAAACAAAAGGATTAAGTTACTTCCCTGCAACTGAGAACTTGATGTAAATTAGCTTGACTACTAGAAATTCATATCCCTGCATTCTAAAATGCAGAGAAGCACCTAAGTTACAATAAAGATTTTCCCCTGCATTTTCTGAATAGCAAGTATTATTTTGTGCACACGACAATGGAGTAATCTTCAGAACCCAGTCATGATTTCTGGTATTACTTATTTGCTGCAATGAAATTCAGTCCAGAAAAACCCCAAACAAACAGTTGTTCTAGTATCATTTTTGAAAATATGGTGACATCTTCACGTTTCTTATAGCTTACCTCTATCTGCTGCTCTCATTGAACTGTAAGGTTACTACATTATTCATGTAGAATTTGTAACTTCACAAAAAATTAAAAAAAAATAAACACACACCCTTTAAACTTGCTGTTAGTGAGAAGACAGTAGCAGTAAAACACTGCTCTGTGCATTCTGGTCCATAGGTAATATCTATTTTTTAATCAGGAGGCATTTTTACTTGGATGAATAGGGTCATAAGATGGCTAACTTAACTGGTCAGTTAATACGCCCAACTGATTATGGGATAAAGAACTACAAAATGAGACACAGAAGTTAAATTCTTGGCTTTACCACTGTCTGCAAGTTTACTTTCTGTAAGTGTACATAATAATGCCTGTGCCAGTGAAATGAAGTGAAACAGGATGGAAGCCTGAGCCAGGCTGGAGCCTGGGGTAGTCCTATCTTTCCCACATCCAGTTTGTTATGTCCCATGTCGATTGCTTAATATAGTAGTTTAAGCCTGCAGAGTATGCAAACAATAGTAAGAACTTTCTACATGGATACTATAGACTACAGTAGTTACTGACATACCTGAGGCCTGTAATGGGGAAAGTCTTGCAGACTCTACACCTAGCGTGGTGAGAAACCATTTCTGTGGCTGATAATCTGTAACACGTAGGGAGCCATTGCAGAAGAGCAGGTGCTGATCTCAGCCAAGACAGGAATCTTTCTTCAACAATTCCTGAATTCAGAACCTGGAAAAAATGTACATCTCAAGTTCAGCCACTTACTTGAAAAGAACTAGTGCCTCATCTACAGTTCTTACTAAAAGTTCTTATATCGGACTCTGCTAGCAGAGATTTTTTTCATTCATATAAAATGCTACTGGGTTTAAAAGGCTTAGAATATATGCAAGTCTTCAGTAGTATCCTACTGAGCATCTTTTCCATAGATATCACTCCCTCTATATTGTAAGAATGACAAACAGCCTTGCTTCTTAAGAGTATATACTGGTATATGTCACATGGTGCTACACTTCCAATCTTAATCTATCACCAACATTCAAAGTAATTTCCCAGGACATCTGAATTTCACTCACCCCATGGAAACAGCTGTGAGTAGCAATTTCCACACAAGACAAAGTGCAGCCTTCTCCTACAATGGCTGGGATCTGCATGGAGAAGAAAGGCTTAGAAGTACCTCAATAAAAAACAGATGCTCCCATCATGCTCAGCTGAGATGGTGACAGCACACTGGTGGCAAAGCGCCTACAGAAATGCCATTTGACATACTCTTTTCAAAAAAAGCTATTCAGATTCCTACCATCAGTGCACACTTTCAGAGTTCAACATGTGTCAGAATGATTTGCTTCCAGCTCACTTATTCTAATGGATCAACACACTATGTTACCACATTAGAATATTGAAGGACAGTAGGTTTGAACCTCAGGAGTCATTTTAAGACCCCATTTTTAGCACCCGTTCAGCTGGAAATACTTGCATGCTAATGCATTATTCTGAAACTGCATGCTATTCTAGCAAGTGCAAACATCTGAAGTTTGAAACTGCTTTAGCAGCAGCTGCATGCAGCTGTTCCCAGAACCTTTAAGCTCAGGCAAAATGAATACACATAGATACCAATGTCAGACATTATTCAGACTAAGAATATCTAGAGAATTTGATTATTTTGCCTACTTTGTATGGTAGATCCCTAAGTCCACACAGTGCCCTGCTGACATCAGTGCCATAATATAATCAAACATAAAAAGTATCAACAATATATGTTCTCCTTTTGGATTATAATTCCTTCTTTGAGATTTGTTACCTAAAAGCACTGCAGCAGCATTACCTGATTCAAGTCTGTTAGCAGGCTTCTCAGAGCACTACGGGTAAGCAAGGCCTTCTTCCCATCAGGAACAGCATAAAACTCAAAGAAAGCTGAAAACAACCAGAGAAAAACCAGAGAGAAACCAGAATCCTAGCAAAGCTTGAAGAGTCTTCTAGCTACTTACTCTCAAAATATCTGCATGATTATTACAAAGTATCAAGTAAACCTCTCAAAACAACTCTCCTTTAATTCCCAAATCTAGCAGGCGCTCAGTGACTGCTGACTATGCTTTCCCCAACAGGGAAAGGAAAAACAGGCGGAAAGCAAATTAAGAATGAAATTGTAGCAGTTTCTTATCCTTATGTAAGAAAATACATAATAAGCAATGGGAGAGTATGAAGCCAATATGCCTCTTGCAGTTCATTTGTTCTCCATTTTGAGCATTTAATTCAGGTGGAAGCCTCTGTGCTGCTCTGCGCACTGGGCTAACTTTATCTTTTATAATTCTTCAAGCATTTTTTGCCTAATATTTAAAAGATCTCGACGTCTTGGATCAAATATACACATTTGTTTTCTGCTCTAGCAAAATTTAAAACAAGGGGTTTCTGTTCTTTTCTGCTAGGCAAACAGAACTTGATCTTCATTACTGAGCTTTGACCATTTATGCAGAGATGAATATGAGCCCTGATGAAAAAGCACTGTTCTGCATCAGCCTTTTCCGACAACATAATTTACTTTCTGCATCAGATTTATACTCTTTTAAAGTATAAAACAACAAATCAGTATTTTCTCAACATTCAGTATTTTACACAGTATATAAAACCGTACATTTCCCACCTCTGTATTTAGCAAGTAGAGTGTCTCCTGAAAGGGCAATTAGAGCAGCTGCAGCAGATCTAGTTTTGATATAACCTGTTCCAGATCTAGAAAAATAAAATCAGTTCCATTACATACACCAAGAACACAAAACCTGGAACCTCTAAAGAAAAAACATTGTTATGCTGTAAGATAACTTCAACGTTCATATTCTTTTGTATGTACACAGCAGATGTAGCACTGTAGTAATATTTTATGTCTAGGACTGTTTGTAACTGAACATGACTACAACGTTCAAGACACCACACAGTCTTAAAACAAAAATACAGTATCTCCTTTCTAATTAAAACATAATTTTATTCTTATAATACTCATCCTAAAAGTAATTAATTAATTAATCATCCTCTTTTCTTGTGAAAGGCCTTCCCAAATATGAATGAGAAAGCAGGACTACAATCTGTTTTTTCTACTATATCATCAGGCAACCTCACTGTGGCCCCAGACCTACCCCTGCAACTACCTCTTGGATTAACTTCCTCTAATTTCATTGCAATTCAAATAGAAGATGCATAGAATATTCACCAGACACTGCTGTTTAATGAAACTTACAAGAACATTTTTGCGACAGTTACTTTCAAATCTCATGAAGTATACAACCAAAAACCCTTATAAAAGGTTATGTAAGCATGCAACTAAATAGCCACACAGACATGGCAGAGCACTTATGTTCTTGCCTTGAAATACTTCCAGTTGATAATGGAAAATGGAGAACAGCACAGAGAAAACACATTTTGAAGAAAATAACAAAATACTTTTTCTATCCTATCCATGCAGCTTGTGAAAACAAAAGAAACTTGAGAAAACAGATTTATAAAAAGATATTACAGCATAAAGAAAGTAATATACTGTCCTTGCAAAACAGGAGAAGAAGACGAAGATAGTCCTGTTAAGGAGATTCTTCTAAATGGTTTTCCTAAGGTGGTACTTAAAGCAAGAAAATTACAAAATACAATTGATGTTTTTAGCTTTGCTTTGAAATACATCTATTTATTCTTTGACTTCATTGATTTTGTAAGTGCAAAAAATTAATAACATGGGATCTTACATAGTAGTAATCATATGATTAACAGTAGTTCAACACAGAATGCTGTAGAACATCTGTATCTTACATTCTCAGTCAAAAGCTTTGCTGTGATGGAAAAGGGAATTAACTTCATCTGTGGTGAATAAACTCAACAATGAACTAAGCCTTTTCTTTTAAATCTGATACAGTAATGAACCAATCCTGCAGTTAATGAATTAATCCATATTATTTCTGAATAAACTGTAGAAAAATGAATAATGGGAAGTGATTGGTATAGTGTTGACCCGTGCATATACAAAGACAAATATGGATTTTTATTCAGAAGTGTACACCCTGCTTGTCAAGTGAAGTCTCTCTTTGTACAATGATGTTCACAGAAGAAGCTAGTATAGGCAGGCAGATATCTGGACTTTTTGGAATTACATTACCACTGTTTCTCTGCTAATGCTTTGCACCCCACCTTTCTGAATCTGAAACTCTTTGTGCGTATCTTAAAGAAAATACCATCATCATGGGAGAGTTTAATACAAAAGTGATATAAGAATGGTAGAAATAGATTTGATCTAGCAGTACTTCGTGAAGGGTTTATATTTGTGCCCTCTCTCACCGGTCATACATGGCTTCTAGCAGGCTCAATGTGAATTCGGCAGCTCTTCGATCTATCTGGCCTGGTTTTTCCAACCTTGCTCTTTCAAACAGCTCCTTCAGCATTCCAGAGAGCTGCTGCACCTTCAGAGAAATCTGCTTTTCCCTCTGTCTCTGTTCACTTGATAAGATGTGCTGAATCAGAGAAACATCAATCAAATCCACTGTGGGAAAACAAAGGAAGAAACAAATGAGGATTCCTGCCTTCTCTTGAGTGGAAGCTGGACTTCTTTTTTTAATTGAAAGTACCTACTTTAGGTAAGTCTAGACAATTAAGCCTAACACACTATGCGACACAAAAAAGAAATAGACTGGGAAAGGTCTTGCTGGGTTTAGGGATACAGCACAACTTGTGAGGCTGTAAGGATAGAATGGCTCAACTAAAATTCCCTGGAGATGGTTTTGAAATAGTTAGGAGGGGAAGGAAAATAACATAATTAACTGCATGTAAATTACAAATGAAAACAGTACAGTAACTGCAAACTAAGTTGTAGTCCTACATTTCATTGTATATATAGTGAGAGATACTACAAATTTATGCACCATTTTGTACTTCAAAATAAAGTTCCACTAGCACTGTGGAATCAATGCATACTTTGGAGTAGGGTTTCTTCTCATTCCAGATACAAAGAGAAATAAGATACTTTGGCCAAGAAAGTTCCTAATATGTCATTTTATAAAATGTATCATAACTAATACCCAGTGGGAAGAATGAACTATGACTGCTTAAATGTCACATCCAGTACAACAGAGGCATGATTAATTAGAATCAAGAATGAAAGACTGGAGTATATGCATGTACCCATCTCTCATCACTCAATACAATAAGGCTCCTGAAGAAAGAGAGAAGACCCTAGAATATGTCACCAATATTCTTTCCAGTGAAGACTGAAAGTATCAATGCAAGACATTGGTGAAGCTCCACCTGTGTGCAATTCTGGTCACCAGTGATAAAGGAAGAAGGTAACTGGAGTAGTTGCTATGAATGCTGAGGCAACATGGAGGTCTAAGCAAAGGAGCTAATGAAAACCAGCACCTCTGTGAGTTAGCACCTCCATGCTGTGACACAGCACCAGGTAGATTTAGCATGTCAGGGCTGAAATCCAGCTAAATATGTTCACAGAAGAGCATACTCAAACTAATACATGGCCACAACCAACAAACTAGACATCTTTTGACGTTCCCCTAAACATCTAACTTAACTTTTAATAACTACATTTTTAGCAACAGACTGCTAACAGTGGAAAATTCAAGATTTCCATGCATTCTATCTCAACGTGGAATTTAAATCCAGTTATTTCAAAGTAAGCAAGGTACCCCTGGCTTTGTTCCATTTGCTTGTACAGAATTATTACTTCAAAGCCAGGGAGAATGAGCGCTAGGCTGGGGTTTTCTGCCTGTCATATTTTGATTTGTTCTCATTAATACTTATAATACTTCTAATTAATACTGGTAACATTGTAATATATGCATATATTATTAATAATGTTGTAGTATAGTAATTCTCATTAATACTTCCAGTGCCTGTAAACATATTTTTGATCATCTATGATTACTTCCAATAACTCAACTGCAACAGATAATACAAAGATTCATTAATTGTCAGTGATGTCTACATAACAATGTAGATAGAAATAACACCTCAGTTCTCTCATGCATTTAGAATTTTACTAATGTATTCCAATGTATATTCAAACAGTTAGAAAACTGATTTGTATACAAAGAACCACCTAGCTCTTAAGAGTTTATAATGCACTCTGAATTTTTCAGGTGGAAAATGAGAGAGGAAAGTAGTGTAATAACTCATGGTGACAGCAACACAGAATTTTTACAGATTCCTCCTCCTGTCAAAGCACATCATTTTCTTCATCTACTAACACTGGCACAGACTTTGTAATGAGCGTAGTTTTAGAGCTGTTCTGTAGACGGAGCTCTGAATGTCATTGAAAGACTCTGAAAAAAAAAACAAACAGTAGAGTAGTTAATTAAAAAAAAAAAGCAAAACTGAAATAAACTGAAATAACCAAATTTTGACTTGGCCAAAACTCACAACACTTTTTTTCAAGGAAAATTCTGACAAATTTGAGAAGCATGAAAACACTCTTTCCCATAACTTTGTGGTCTTATTGCCAGTGGCATGATGAGCCAGAAAAATAGTATTAATAGACAAAGCACGTATGCCTCTTCAGGAATTAAGTCTCTGAAAAATGGACATGCAGTATGTGTACTTTTAGCTAAGATCATACTGAAACAATTTTCTAGGCAAAACACATTCTTGATCAGAGTAGAGATGCTTTTCTGCATGGAACAGTTCGTCAGTCTATACAGCAGGGTTATTGTTTTGGATGTCTTTTGTTCCAAGCACTAAACAAATTTTCTGCCAAGATCAACATCTGGAATTGTCTCATAAGATAAGCAGCTTACCAAAGCAACTAGCTTTTGACATCTCTGCTTAGTAATTTCACTCAAGTTGCTCAACTAAATCCTGTGCCCTTACATTATTTCAGCTTACTAAAGCATGATTTTCTGAGTGGAAAGTAAGGCTTTCAGAACTTGACTTATGCCTGCTTCTTTACACACATATCTAGAGCTGGACAACAACAACAACAAAAAGGCCTGATCACAATAGCATAAGCAACAAATAAGATGCATAATGGAGCAGAAATAATTTATGTAACTCTCTACCTGCTTAGTATGGAAATGGGCCAATCTGTGTGCAATGGTTCCACACAAATGTTCCAGACTAATGTTAAGTCAGCAAAATATGGGCTCTGCTTGTTCCCAGATGCAGCAGATAGAAATAAGCCCTATCTACCATACCATCTGTCTACTCCAGCTCGTCACATTATGTTTCACAGTACTATTTCAATACCTAGAGTAGCATGTCATACAATGTGAAAAACGAGTTTTTACTCCCATGCAGTATCAGTTCTCTCTTCAGTAACATGATCCAAAGCTTTTTTGAAAGAAACACTGATTCCTGCAGTTTTCAGTGGACTGTGGATTAAGCCCCAAATGTTTATTTTCTTTCTCTAAGAAAGAATTTAAAACATTAGAAACATACACATAATCCATCTTTAATACTTTCCACATGCAAGATGGCTTTCTAAATGGGGAGAATCTGTTTTAATAGCCAGTTGCTATAAATTTGTTTTCACTACATCACAACATTGTTCAAGTTCATCCTTATAGGCAATATCTAGTATCATAGTAGGGCATTTCGTGCCAGTCAAAGAATAGTTCAGAATGAACTTGCAAGAGTATACAAGTCAACAGCAAATAAATAAATGAATAAACAAGTAAGTAAATGAAATTAAATATAAAATATATCAGGCTTATTATTTATGAGAGACAACTTGGCCGGACAGAACAATTAAACACATTTCTCATAGGGATGGAACTTTCCCCTTGGACAGAAAACCAGCATGCAATCATTCTGCAGAGAGTCAAATTTTACTTCAAGATGCATAAATGCCTTTCATTGAGACGCTGACAAAAGAATTCCTACATGTATAGGAAAAGTTTCTTGACATCTCCAGCTGGTTACCTTTAGTTTTGTATTGTGCACTACTTGCTGTGTAGCAGGTGAAATATCACCTACAACTTTATACTTGAAATGGGAGTGTATAGCCATCCTTCACGCCTACTCTAGAACACATGAAAAAAATATATTTATTATAAATTTGGAAACATAACCCTTGCATGCTTGATCATTCCATGAATCAAAGTGGTAATGGCAGGGAAGGTGCCATGACAGATCTAAAAACAGACATGGCAACATAGCTGTGTAATTTGTCAATTAAGTTTTATAGCACAGAGATTCTGAGAATTGTATGACTTCATTACAAGTCAGTAGTTTCCATGTAAACAGATATAGAAATATCTCTTGAGAAAAGTTGGTAAGAAATAAGAAAAATCCTTACCCTGCAAGTCTGGATTCATTTGAAGTGAGCAGATGGCATTAGACATTCTATAATGAAACAAATCAAAGCGCAAAGTTACATTATTGAGGCATATGGAACCATTCCAATCAAACCTCACAATCTGAAAAATGTACTGAATGCATTTCATGGATGAAATTAAACAGAATTATATAAAACAACATAGTAGATTTGGTGTCAGGTGTGGAAAAACACCAGAAATTTGCAGGATTTCTGCTCAGGATAAAGTAGGGGCAACTGTACTAACTGCAAAATTGCACGAAGGAAAAAACTGTTCCCAAAGCAGCTGAAGAACAGGAAATGAGATCTTTGACTATTCAGGAGTCCAGTGTTTACATACAGGATTACCACATAGTCCACACTGTATTTCAAGATAGCTAAAGTATACCTTTACACCAGACTGCTCTCAAGAGAATGCAAAATTAGTTGCGTCACTGATAAAAACAGAAACAAATTTTCCTGTCAGACATTATGTCTTTAACACTTTAAACTACATTATATATTTAAACATAAAAATATAACTTTGAATTTAGTATAGAAACTATCTATCAGCTAATATTACAGTTGAAAAACACTAGGTGTAACAGGACTAAGTTACTGAAGATACTAAAGGCTATATGTATATATATATATTTATATGGATTACAGTAGAAAAGAAATGGAAACTCAGTAGAAATAAAAATCAAATAATTGAAAAATTGAAATCTGAAGCCTAAACAATAAGTTCAGTATTAAAACAAAACTTACCCAAGTTTTCACTGCTTGACATTTCTTGACATTTTTGCAGGGAATCACTGATCATTTGCCAGAAACATGATAGAATATTGGCCAATTACAAAGCATAAAGATCTATAATCATTAAATCTATCATAAATATATTGTTCATCATCATAATTGGCAGAAGTTGCAACTTTGCGTTTCCGTCTCTAAATAACCTATAAATATTTAAAATGATGGGATTCAGACTTGCTTTTATTACTTCCTCATTACAGAGTACAATGCCACCATTTTTATTGAAGTCCCTCTTTGAAAGAAACAACACTGTTCCTTTTTCAGAATCACTGCTTTCTTCCTTTAGCGAGGTTTACAGCTTGAACTCAACCTTGAGTTCTGCAAGACTGCAGTTCTGCCCAACATTTACATAGGCATGCAACTTTGTTTATGCAATTACTCCTAAAATGGGTGCAGCATTGTATGTCTCTGCATACTTTGAATGAAAAATCAACGTAGGGAAATCACTGAAATCAGAAGATCCTAAGCAATGAATTAAACATAAGTCACATGTAGCAACCTAAACTCTACATGTTTGATAAATGACAGATGTACAAAAACATAACTTGCCTCTTTTTTCCTCCTTTTGTCTCTCTACTAAAGGTATGTAAAACAAAACAAGAAGATGAATATGAAAATGCACAGCCTAAACTCACCTATATTAGAATTCAGTTTACTCACTCTAATAAAGAACAGCTCCATTGGCTTCACTGAGTTCAACATTGTGCATAATATATCAGCACTTGATACTTACGTAGAATAATGAGCTCCCCATCCAGTACAGTGAAATGCTTACCCTATAAATTACTCATGCAGATAAATACATTATACATTTGTACTATGGTCCTCAAGAAAGGTATCAAAGTTAAGTACTTGCTTAAGTGTTTTACTCAACTAGTGGTCATGATGCAACATCATAACATCAGATGTGCTATACCCATTTATGAAAGACATTATCAACATAAATATACATGCAGCTCTTGACTGCAGTAGGACTGTTCGGCTGAAATGAGTGGGATCTCATTTCATGCTAACACTGTTAGCATATCTACCTCATAATGAATACAGTATGAAGGAAAAAGATCATCCGTCTACTAAAACATCACATCTGAATTAATAATGGTCACAGATAACTATTTCAGACAGTGTTTTTGGATGTATGTGCCCTTAACTAATAGTTACGAGCAATCCCATAGAACAAAAAAGAATTACAAAGTTAGTTACAAGTGTACAGGAAAGTAATTTTATAATTATAAATTCAAATCCCATTAACTCAACTATTGTTAAGTGCAGAACGAGAATAGCCTTACTCTGGCACCCTACTGTAAAGTGCAAGAAAAGTAACATGCTTAACTACCTATATGTGTTTTGAATGTCTATACAGGTTCTCAGAATACGTTAGTTAGCAAATAAAATGCATTTTTAAAATACTGTGCAATTAAGTTAAAATACAGAGAAAGACAAATCAGATCAAGTAAGGCAGAAGTCTCTCAACAGATTCATTGACTTGATCACAGAAGCCTTCCTTCTTTTGAAATCAGTCAGACAATGTATAAGCAACATTTTAAATATGCATAAAATAAACTACAATTACTTCTGTTTCCTTAAAAGGGTGAAAACATTCCACATTGTGCTCAAAGGCTGAAATTACCGTCTCCTCATAAATAGAGTAACAGCGCTTACCTTTATCTCAGCTAGCTGTTAAAAGCCCATAGGTCAGAAAACACCTTCAGAGAAGTCCAGCAGGTTTGTAGCACTTAAAAGTTGACTTCAAGACATAGTTTTAAAGGTTTTGCTTTCAGATGAATGCTGTTCTCAACAAATGCCTAGCAACAGCCCAGATCAAAGCATCAGGCAATTGTCTAAGCAGTCAAAACAGAAAACACTAATTAATTAGTAATAAATATCTTAAATAATTCAAGATAAAACTTCTTTGATCTTTGTTTCAAAGCCAATTTTTCTTATCATTGAAGTGCAGTATTTTTCAACTGAGGGGCCTTTGCGAAGCGTCTCCTAGTTGCTGAGAAACAGTGTTGCTATAGAGAGGAAAAAAAAGGTGGAGGCTGGTACAGTGAGGCAGAAAGAGGGCTGTAAAGGTGCAACAACACAAAGAGAAAAAATAGTAAGCCCTAGTGTTAATGTCCTAGAATAAGGAACATTTCAATTACACAGAAAGCTTACACACTCTTCAGCAGATCCAAATACGGAGAATATATATAACATTTTTTAGATATATCCATTTATCTGAAGGGCCATTTTCATATATTTCTCAATATAGAATTCATCAAAGCTATGAATGTCCTGCACACACAGCCCCAGCATTAACCTCGGAGAAAACGTGCACAAGAAACTACTTACTACTTACAGAAAACCCATATTTGTCAATATTTGACTAAGTCTAACATGATATAATCAACTTTGAATATATTATCATATTTTACCTTTCCTATTATTTTTATTCTTTCATGCAGCCCTAAGAAAAAGCCAGGAAACTTCAGTTTCCTTTCCGTTTCCCTGAGTAAGGATCTGAATTTCCTTGCAGGCCACTAGTTAATTACTACAAATTAGTTCATAACAACTAATTAGAGTAATTTAGGATATAAGAGACATCCAAGACATTCATTTTCTCGTTCTCCTCAAAAACACTGAGGTGAAATTCTCTGTGGTTCTCAGGCAGTAACTCAAAAGCCCAGTAAGTCTGCTTAGAAACAAAACCTTCCTGCAATATATTTCTCATTAACAGCTTTGCATTGCTTATGCTTGAAATGCGTAGTTTGAACTATTATCTCCATGGGACGAAAAAAAGAATTCAAATATTACAAAGACTACAAGATCATATTCCATATAGAAAAACATAAATTTAAATGCATTTTACAGAAGTTCCTTTCTTAGAATAAGAAACAAATCAAGTGCAGTTTGTAAAAACTACTGATAGCATACTTCTCTCCTATAGTCTCCCAAGACACCCGCCTCCAGATTCTCCTAGACACTCAACCAATTTTCTATGCATACAGTTCCAGAAACTAATTCCCCGGAGACCATTTCCACATGAAATTAATGATTCCTAGCCCCTTACTTCAAGACTTCTTACAACTCCTGCCTCTACAACTTCCATGCGAACTTCTCCATGAAGATACTTGTACCAATGAAACCTTGCTTCTCCCATATATATTTTGTGTAAGAAACTACACTCTCACTTCCATCTCCCCTGTGAAATCCAAGTTTCCCAAGCTCCTTTTTCTGTGAACTCCTCATTCACCAGCTGGCAAAGAACACATAAACTTGATTTCCTCAAATAAGATGAAGGCTAGCCCTGCTAAGAGTTTGAAACTCCACTTGAAGAGAAAAAATGCGCTGTTCCAATTGCTTGAGTTCCATTCAGAGAATAAGAAACTTTTTATTTTGCTTTTAATGTTCACAACTGATAAAAAATTAGCAAGTACAATCATTGCTCATTTATCATAGTCCCCATTTTTTAAGATACTGAAGACATGACAATGCAAGCAGTTCCTCAACAACCTGGTTTATACAAGGACGTAATTAATTGTATGTCTGACTTGAAATGCATGAGCAGTCCCTATGATGCCAATGAAATAAAATAATAGAGATAAAAAAGATCTTGTCAACAAAAAGATGCATGCAGTTAAACTGTCGTGTTAAAAATCAATCTGGCCTACGTATAAACATTCTCACATTAGAGCTGTTTATCAGAATCTACAACTACCAGAGGAGGCAGGCATTTGGAGTTACGAAACCACTACTCTGTGACAACTTTGCAGAAAGTCATCCTAATATGAACATTTCAGACATTAAAGGGTTTTTTTCTAAACAGTTCATTCATCTGAAGAAGTTGGGCATAAATTAAATTCTAGACTCATTAAAGTGAATGCATGTTTTGCTTTGGTCCCCAGATTAAGACTTGTATTTATACTGCTCTTGAGATATTTTCCACCTACTGATTTCCAAGATTTGGATGAAGACAGCACAATAAAAGCTATGACAACACTTAGCATTTCTTTGTAGTTTACTCTTTTGAGCAATAGAAACATCGTTTTAGCATGGGAGTTTTCACCATTTTCCTCCGAAGACTACTCTTGCTAAACTGAGCCAGTAGGAAAAGTTTCCATCTCTGTAAAAACAAAAAGCAAAAGCAGTACATATTTCTGCTAATTTCCAAAAATAATTAAACATGCAGGGAGATAGGCAGGGCACTTAGATAATTTCTGAATATTGTGGCCCTTGATGCTGATGTCAGATAATTAAGTCAGTACTAAACCGTTAATTGCCAGCAGTGGAGTGGTTCACTGCTTAGTATCTAAAACAGCTAGAGGAACAGGGCTGCTCTAGAAAAGGAGTGCTACACAAGTAGACAGCAGAGAAAGGAGGACACTCCTCTCTAACTGGGAATCATCTCTCTGGGTTAATCAAAATTACAACTAGAGGTATAATTAAATTCTGGGTTTATCAGGAAAATCATCTTGTGTCTGTAGTCCTTTTCTGAGAAACAAGAGTGGACAACAGAAAGGCTGATGTGCTCACTAAAGGCCCTGCATCAGCCTCCAAATAGCTGCCCCATTATTTAGCCTGTCCCTTAACGCATTCAATCACTGGGTAGGTAGATAACACATGGTGAGTGCAGGGGCTAAAGTGTTGGAAAGAATTCTGAAGGAAAACAGGGAAAAAAGAAAAACAAACCTAACCAGGAAAAAGGGCAGTGGGATTTGGATGTAGAAAGAAATGGCTATAACAGTGTGAGAGCCAGGGAAAATGTATGGATTTAGGAACCTGATTATAAAGACAGTAATAGTTACACTGAAATGAAAAATAGTCCAAACTAAGCAAGATAAAAATACATAAGGATAATACAAAAGAGGAGGGATAAGCACAGAAACATCTTCTTTGCATAAAAGGACAAAAGGCACAAGTGGGATATCAAAGGTAGAACAGATAAGATAAAGAAAGAAATGTAAAAAAGCAATAAAATGTACTGTAATCTGTTCTTATTTTGATTAATGATTATTCTTTCCTTTACACATTCTTAAGAGGACTGACAATTGAAAACCAGCACAAAAAGACATAGTAGAAAACCATTATTCTGCATGGGAAAAGTAGACTGGATTCAAGGGCGCTTTGCCATAGCTGTATCACGCAGTTTGCAGACTTCCCACATGCTACTAATATTAGCAATGAATACTGGAGTTGTTCAATAGGCTTTTAGTTGAAACCTGTCGTATCATTGTGTACTGTAAAATTAATTAATGATAACATTGGCACGTTATTAGTAAGCGAAGCAAAATGGGTAAATAATTTAAAATGTAGTGATCTTGAAAAGATCTTTCATCTACTGTAATTGGAAGAAGTGACAGATGTGAGTGCTCCTTACTGATGTTGCCTTCTTTGTAGCAATAAGGGATCTCTTTTTTTTTTTTTTTTTAAAGTCTGCTCTCTTTGGGTATCTCAATCTTTTCTCATTCTGGCTAGCTTATAGATTACAGACATTAAATGAATTATAATAAGCAGAAAAACGAGGACTTTGAGTTCCAATTTACTTTTTTTTTTTCCCTCTGTTAGAAATTCAACTTTATTCCTGGAGAGTAAAGAATAGTAAAGAATTACTTCAAAAACATTTAGTAGGGTATATGCTGAAAGTGCTTTTCTTATAACAGTTACGTTACATGGTTTAAAAAGATGTTCTATTTAACAGTAATCTAAAACAAAATATATTATATTCACTTTACGTTGGAAAAAAATCTAGTGCTTTTATGCTAAATTTATTATTCGTGCTCAGTTTTTACATTCATTATCTGTGAATGTCATGAAAGAAATTCATAAAAATAAGGCATCTTCCATGCAGACTTCCTGCAGCATGTTCAGCATATATCAGACAAGCACTTGTTATTTACATTCCTCCCTAAATAATTTTATATTCAGTTTAAAAGAAAGGGACATAACATAAAATAAGAATCCGTGACTTAAATTCTCACTTAAAACTTGGCATTATCTCTTCTGGGGAAAAAAACCCACCTTGACACAAAGCTTTTTTAGTAGTGATTTTATCAGCTCTGTAAGGATGCATTTCTTTTATTTCCTTTAGTCCAATGCGCTTTTCCTGAATGAAGAAAACAGTTTCAATGCCACCTACTTGTGGTTCACTCAAGTTTTTCACACAAAACTAAAATATGTTCAAATGAAGATAATAGGCACACATAAACTACTGTGACTGAAGATGATAAATATTTTATTGATGGTAGGGTGTGAAATTTGGGACCTTTTCGTACTTTAATATTTAACCAAATTAAATTCTTTCTGTCTCACTAAACGACAAATGGCTAATGATGAAATCATTGCTTGCTGATTTTGTATTTACTGAAAAATCCCTTTTTATAATAAAGTCTGGCCTTGACTCATAGAGAGTCACAGCCATAAGCTTCCCAAAAGACATGCTTCTTGGCACAGAACTACTCTGAATAAAACACAAAATTAAGATCAACACCACAGCATGTAAAAGCTTTAAAGGTAACATTTCAATTTGCACAAAGCCTGCAGAATGTTGGAGTGCAAATTTTACATTTCCACAGGTAAACTTATTATACTGCCTCCTTTTTGGGGAACAGAACAACATTCTATTCATCTCAATACATAAATACTACCTAGTAATACTATAAGTACTTTTTTAATACTCAGTTTTACATACATGAGCTCATGTGTACAGTTCGCATATGCTTAACATCTGCAATAAGGGTCTTAGTACTCCAGGCTACACTGCAATGTACCCACAGGTGGCAGAATGGGCATACCATCAGATGCACAAAATCATTACCTGTATCAGATCGTAGGATAAGCGTCCCAGAACTTCCTGTGTTTTTTCATTAATTTCTAATTCTGTCACAACTTCCCAGCTACCGTTGTGGAACCTCACAGGCATAGAGAAGACAATCCCTTCAGGAATGCAGAACTGACCTGCAGAAGAAGGAAAAATTACCCAAACTTATTATTTATGATTATAAACCACATTTTCAGCAGTGTCAAGATTAAGCCCTGCAAATTTGCAGAAGTCTGTAACTGTGCAAGATCTCGATACAGAGACTGACTGCACAATTCAAAGACTAGAGGGCTTCCTTTTGACTGTAATTCTGAATCTTCGTTTGCTAGACACATAACAATTTTACCTTTTAAAAAGTGGAGAAATTAAATCTTTTCTTTCATACAAGGTTTAAATGGCTGCTGTGTAATACTCCATTTATTGGTCCACATACCTTCACAAGAAGAACATGCTTTTATACCTTTGGCTCTAACAATTACAAAGATTCCATGCGCAAACCACATATATGAAAAAAATCATTTAAAAGACTAAGCGACAATCTGCAACAAGACGGTATTAACCTAAGAGACACTTTTAAGAAATGAACATCAAATCATGAGCTCAAGATAGCATAATTGTGCAGATTTGCAAGCTCTTCTAGTGAAAAAAATTCTCAATCTCCAATGATACTAAGATTTTTTTCATTATTAAATTAAAAAAAAAAAAAAAGAAAGAAAGATTGAAAAATCACACTATAGAAATTGGGGAAGGCTACAAGGAAGCTATTACAGAATATGTGAAGCGAAAGTAGACTTACCTTCGCTAAGTATTCCCATAGAAACAATCTCTCCAGGAGGAGAACCGTGAAACCAGTACCTTAGTGCAGTGGCTACTGCATGAGCAGATAACATTCCTGCACAATGGCAGACGCGGGAAGTTAATGAACTCTGTGCGGACACAAATTCTGAATTGATCCATTTGCTGACAACAAAAAAAGGGGGGGGGGGGGAGAAGCCCTGAAATGACTGTAGGTAGAGTAGTTTTCTAAAGGACAGCAGAACTAGAATCAAGTGAAGATAACAGTTACAATTTATTCAGACTTTGCTGAAGGCAAGGCTCTTGAAGGCAGAAAATAAGGTCTAGTAAAAAATGGCTGAAGAGGCAACAGCAAGCCTTATTTGTCCGTGAAAGGTCATTTACTCAAGTTCTGACCTCTATTATTAATTCTACTTATATTTGTTACTATCTTACGTAAGAACTCAGCCACGCACCAAAATCCCTGCTAGGCAAAGTACTAGTAAAGAAGAAAAGAAATATCTGCTACCCAGTAAACTCTGGAAGGCTTACATCAGAGTGGAACCTCTGCACACCCAGGCCCGAGTACTTGTAACATCAGCTGCCCTCTCACTCCAAACATCCTTTCTCTGCTATTTCTCTTTCCTCTAGAAGATATTTAGATGCCATGTATCCTTCTAACACACATTAACAAATCTTAAGAGAAATTGACAATACCAGTTACCTCAGGCCATAGATTCAATGTAATTCAGGTACAAGATGAAGGTATAGGTTTAGTGTTGTTTCAAAGTATTTTCATGCATACTAGACATCTAATTCACTATCTGGCTTGTCATTACTTTTTAAAGCCTGCTATGTAGGAATATATAGTTCCATACAAAGTTGGCAGAGGAATCAGACCTATGTATAGTAGCAGGAACTACTCAACTTCTTCTGCAAACTCAGTACTTCAGCTCAAGTTTTCCTTTATGTACAGTGCTAATCAAACACAAATCTTGAAAACAATCATATTGCTTGATGTTCATTAAAAAGTTCAGATGAACACAGATGTAGAGAAGTTGTTTAGTTTTACTTTAAAAAACAAATCTGTCCTGTACATACCTATCATAAATCAAATTCAACAAAGGACGTGAAAAACTAGGTGGGCCCCAAATAGCACTGTCACATCTGTGAAGCTTTGCATGTGACAAATCAATGTAGGTACAGCCAGTAATGTTGCCCCAAACAATCACATCTTTAACCCCTGCAACAGAAGAAGATACATAGATTAACAGACAATTCTGCCTGCTAATTTATTTTTCTATATTATCAGGCTCCCAAATATCATTGTCACTGACGATCAGCTCCTACCACTGCAGTACTTGAGAGAATCTTGACGCTGAGCAGACTGTTGGAACACAGCCCTGCAGTGCTGTCTGGAACTCTGCGAATACGACCAAGTTATGATAACTAATCTGAGAAAGAAAACCAATTAACCCATAAATAACACTATAACACAAATTCCCTTCACTCTTATTATCCACACAAAAGCATGCTGTCACGCTTATTCACAGCTAGTTTGTGTCTCTCCAAAATAACATGCTGCCGAGTGTAAATGTGATTGCAAGTTCTAGATTCTGATCTGCCACATTGCTCAGTCAGGCTTATTATATTTTCAGAACAGTATAGACACAAGAATAGACGGGCAATGTATGATAGTTAACAAGAAAACTGATTTTTATGGGATCAGGCAGAGATTCAGACATCAGTAAGCAAAGAGAATGGTAGCACCTGCTAGTCACACCCTGGCATTCTGTACAGTTGTGCAATTCAGTGGGTGCACTGCTGTGCTTGCATTTTTGTATGGACATCGACTGTACTGTTCTATGAAATATGTGCTCTCAAAGATGTCTGGCCACTGAATACCCCCAAACGCTCCCAGAACATACAAATACTTGCCTGCTGTGTTCATATTCAGCTTCCTGGCCAGCATGGCTTTAGCTGCACTTTCCCAAGATGTTGCAACAGCAATGACATTTTTAGGCTTAATGGATGGGCCATATGTGATAATCATCATTGCCTTAAGGTTTACAAATGTTTTTCCCGTTGAAATTATTCTGACTCCACTCTTGGCATTCTTCTCAATCAAGGGAGCGTACACTTGACAGATCTCACACACTGTTCTAATGCAGTTCTCAAGGGTTTGGGTGTCTCTTTTTAAAAGGATATCATCAAGAACAATGATAACATCAGCTTGAAGAAAAGCCTTATCCATCTCAGTGTGCCCCGAAATACCACGGAGGAGTGGGAATGCCATGTCTTCAACTTCCATTACAATACCAGAAAGACATTCCTTAAACTGGACAGCATCAAGCAAATGGATACTGATTTCTGTGGTCATTCCAAACACATCGCCACTTGCCAGCAGAGGGATAAGCTGATAGCAGGTTGGAGCTGATGCACTGATAAAAAAAAGGATACAGATGAATCATAGTTAACCACTGAACACCGTTGTGCAGAAGTATTACATCAATAAACACTAGAACTGCAAAAGACTATTTAAATATTTCCAAAAATATTCAATGTAAAATAGTTGCATTACAACTTATTTTGTAAATACTTGCTTTTCCACAAGGTGATCTGGGAGGCTCACTGAAATCTGTTCACATCAGCCACTTATACTGAACAAAATGCAATAAAAATAGAAATACTTTTCAATTCATACATTGAATGCTCATAGTGAGGGATGCGGGATCTAATTCAAATCAGCAGATCACATGGATTCATGTATAACCTTGGCTGGTTATATCTCACGTGATAAGAAAAATTGTATTCTTCTGAAACAGAGTGAAAATTATACTCTTTTTACTCTAACCCGGTGATCCAGATCTGCAAAGGGTTGATAAGACTTCTAATCTCTTCCTGCTCTTTTTCAGATTCCATGTATGCTTGTAGGTTCTCCTCGGCGATATCTAACATTTCCTCAGTCAGCATCATTGAGGTGATACCATAATAGTGCTAAGAAAAAAAACAGACGTTCTCTAATCAAATGACATCTCAAACACAGCAAGGGAACACTGGAAAGGATAGCTTTATTATACACTTGAAGGAGGAATAAAAACCAGCAATCTTATAAGAAGATGTAAATGATGGGGTTACTGTATTAAGAATTGCTCGTTACCTGAGCATATTCCAGAAATTCATTAAGTCCTCCCAGAAGCAGGCCCTTGCCTCCACGGTCCAACAGTTCTCTCCAAATGATTGGAGACCATTTGTGCTCCCATCCATTTGTTTCACAAACATCATGAAGCCACTGCTAATGCAAAAATCACTCCAGAAGGTTTTAATATTTGTTCACATGTTAACATTTATTTGCTTCAGTTATAAACATTATTTCCTCTCAACACCTAATTACAAAGTGTTTAAAACTTATCCACATACAAGTGTGAAAAAAAAAAAAAAAAAAAAAAGGCAGAATGGCACAAAGTTATAATAACATACAGAGCAAGCTACACTGACACACTAACATACTACAATATTTCAGCAACAGAGCAAAAGGTCTAAGTAATTTCCACTTGGCATTAATGCTGTAATTTTGCTCTATTCTCTTAGTGATATTGAACACGGAAATGCTGCAAATCAGCAAGGAAGCTTGAGATTCCTTAAGAATGTAAATAGGTAAGAAGTAGGCAACCTCTGTGGGAGGTAAGTAGGCTGCAGAGGTTAAGTGCTATTCACTGAGGTGTCAAGCAAAGTATAATGGGTAAAAACATCACAGTACTGTCTGTATTGTTAAGTAATACTGCATTTTTTCCCCCAGTTTTTTATAGGGACCACACTGTGGACGCAGCAATATATAAAACTGTCTTCAAGTAGAATGAACAATTGGGCATGCAGCAAAGTACTCAGAGAGGCCTGTCCATACTGTAAACAAATACATGAGATTCAATTTTATACTTCTATTGTCATGCAAAGCCCTTGAATGCCAGAAATCCTCTTGACGACAGGGGAAGCATATACAGAACATGCAAAAAATTACTGAGCAGCAGGCTGACCTGCTACATATGCTCAATAAGAAATGATGAACTTCAGCTTCCTATCAACTAAACATAGTTTTACATGGCTCACATTTATACCCATATCCTGTAGTAAGACTGAGAAGAATGCCAGAATCACAACATTCAAACTTTCCCTCAGGCTGGCACTCGTAGCCAAAGGCTCTGCCGCGCGTGTGCTCGCCTACCCAGTTAGTAATACAGGACGGTAAGACCCACTAGAGGTGAGTGCGCTCCTTCCCCGCGGAGTGCTGGGCCCCTGTGGCTGGATCTGTGCTCCTTACCTCCCACCTGTCGGGGTGCTGAACCACCTTGTGCACCCTGAGGGCTGGCAGGTTAGCCTGGAGGTAGTCGGCCAGGAGCTCGGCTCTGGCGTACTGCGGGCAGCCTGCCCTACCTGTGGGAGCAGCAACAGCACGACTAAAGGAATGTTCTGTGACGCTGGCTGATACAAACAAGTCAAATGCTTTTTGAATCGTTACAGATTCACACAGAGCCTGTGTGACCAGTATCACACGAGTTCTCAGAAAGCATAGGGGCAAGTAAATTAACCAGCAAAGAAAGGGTAATTTCAGAGGCCAAACGATCCTCTATTCAGCAAGAGTATTTCAGCCAACGCCTAAGTAGTACTTCACCGGACGAATGAAGGGGAGCACAACAGGGGGAGAAGCTTCCCGATGGAGTAAAGGTGACAGGGCTGACTCGAAAGTGGCTGAGGCGACGCGACGGACAGACAGCGCTCTCAAGAGAGAGCGAAGGCGCGAAAGGCGACAGAGCCAGATGAGAGGACCGACCGCCGCAGCCCCGCACAGACCCTAATGGTCGCCTCACCCGCTAGCACCAGCTTGGCCATGCGCGCGCCACGCCTAACGGTCGGTTTGCCGTTGCGCGGCAACGCGCCGCGCGCCGCGACCGTTTGTCCCTCGGCTCGTGCCGTCCCTCTCGCGAGGCTCGCCGACAGCGCGCGCGCGGAGAGTGGCTGGCTGTCATGGCGCCGTCGGGAGCGAGGTAACAGCTTCTGGGCGGCGGAGCGCGGTCCTCTGCAGTCCCTCGCGCGTCGCTAGCTCTGCCGAGCCGCCGCACGTACCCTGTCCACGGGGCTTTGCACGGCGGCGAGGCGGCGTGCAGGCTGCGCGTGGCCGCCCGGGCAGGCTCTGCTGAGCAGGGCAGCGCGCGCGACTGGTGAACCCCGGAGCCCTGGCAAGGAGCGGGCCGGCCTGCGGGGCGGGAGGTGGGAGGACGGTTTTCCCTCCCGGCCAGGTGGCCTTGGTCGCGGCATCGATCGGAGGAAGAGGTGGCACCCAGCGTGCGACTAACGTGCGGGAGGCCAATGAAATCCTTTGCAGATCCGGTTTTTACATGTTTTTCCATAGCAGTATTTCTTAAGAGCCTGAAAGTCTGTTATATATCAGTTCCACTTGACTCACATAAGTGATTTTATGTTCTTTTTCCAGGCCTGTTTCCAATGGTAGGATTTCCTCAGATCCCTGATCTTGAGTTAGCATTTCACATCAATGTGCGAGCCGCTGGCAAAGATGAATAATAAGATGGGTTACCTGTTGAACGTGGTCAGGTACTTGTGTAGGTGCAGCCCTATGCCCAGACCGTCAGCTGCTATGAGCAGCTGGAGTGGCAGGCACTGGGATCGCCTGGAGAATGTGAACTGCAGGAAATTGTTTCTAAATACTTTTCCCTCTCTACGTGGATCACCTCTTCGATTTCTGTCTCAAAAGGCAGATGTTTTCGGCGCAGGTGATGAAGTACAACAGGAAAAGAGTAGAGAGGCTGTGGTGAGCAAGCAGGCTCCGCAAAGCTCCTTGGAACTGGAGAAGGTGGAGGGTGATGAGCAGAACTTCAGAGTGAAGGCAGTGCTGGATCAAAACGAACAGTTCTTTAACAGACTCCATAAGTGTGCCTGTCCTAGCGATGTACTGGACTTGGCCTCAGAGTCTGCTGTCTCCATTAAGCAGTTCACAAAGTGTTTAACTACCATTTGGAAACTCCTGAGAAACATGTCAGAAGACCAGCGGCGCTACGAGAAGCGACTCATCTTTGAGCACCCGGCCTTCATCAGGCTTTGCCAGCAGCTGCTGTGGGACTCCAGAAGGATGACATGGGGCGACCTGGTGTTCAGTCTGCACGCTGTGGTGAACCTTGGTGTTCCTCAGAACACTCTCTTAGTCCAGACTTTGTTGAGGGTGTGCCAAGTAAGTATCAAAATCCCTCTTGGAAGTTTGGGCTGAAACACCAGGGTTAGTTTTTTGAGGCTATACAACATCAGGGAGGTTTGGGTTACATCTCTGGTTTAGTCTGATGTTCAGAGGAAATGGGGCTCCCTTAGTTAATCTGTATGCACATTTAGTTTCCTTCATTTTTAAAGCCACTGCCTAATTTCACACATGTAACTGAGAGAATTCTGAAAAATTGTTACCCTTTTTGAATGAAGTAGGAGACTGTGGAGGTCAGTGGAGACTTAAGCTTACGAACTGACTTCTAATGGGAAGATAGGATGACAGGTACAAACTAAGAGGTTTTCTTTTCGGAAATTTTTACTGGTCTGAGGTAATGTAGCATTGTGAAAACTCCTTAACAGGAAAAGCTCAATCAACTGGATAGCCGCTGTATGTCAGTTCTGGCAACTACGCTAGCTGGGATGGATGAAGACAAGAATGTGAGCGCCCTTCAAGCTGGATTACGGTGAGAAAAATATCTTACGCCTGTTATTAGTATTTAAATATTGTTTGAATATGTGTGTCTTAAAAATCACGGAGGAAATGTCTGTGCATAAAAGACATACTGTGGTTTTAGGATCTAGATGTTACGTGAGATAATGGCAGTACAAGACAGTGATTTTTGGCATTGTCTTTCCAGTTCTAAGCAGGAAGGCTTCTGATAGCATAGGGTGTTAGACCACTCTGCAGTAATGCGTATTCGGACTGGATCTCCACCACTGTGTTTTGTTTTGGTCAGGTTCCCTGACGTGCCTCTGTTTTACCTGTGTGTAAAAAGGAGGTAACGAATCTAGCTTAAATTATGAAGTATTTTGATTTATCGTGATGAGAAATACTGTTCAACAGCCAGGGACTATTTCCTTTTAATTTAGTAAGGAAAAATTAGGATGAAAACGAGTTTTGATTTCATCTATCTGTGACTGCAGCAAAGCTTTCTGGAGAGTGCTTTATCAGAATAACTTCTTTGATTGTAATGATTTTCTCTAGGCCAATGAGATTGGTATGGGTATCCAATCTGCTGACTCATGTGAGATCCTTTTTACTGCGGCTATCACAAAACTTGCAGTAGTTTAGTTCTTTCGGTCCTGAGTCAGGACCTGCTCTGAAGATGTGGATGTGTTAGTGACACACAAAAAGCAGGTTTTCCTGTAAGCCTGGGTACATGGTTCTTGTAGGTAGAAAGCAGGAGATCCACCTATAGGCTATTCTTCTGTCCATTTGAGGGAACAGCATCTGTAGCAATGAATTTCAGAGCAATACTCTGCCTTAGACAGTGCCACTTTGTACTTCAGTGGTTGTGTAGGTATATTTGAGTGATTCAGAGACAACAGTTACAGCACTTCCCTCTGAGCCAGAAAAGGCAGTGCTTAGAAAACAGAACTCCTTCATCATGCACTTATGTTCTATGCTATCCCCTTCTGTCTCTGCAGCTTACGGAACAGCTTGTTCATTTTTTTGCACAAGGTTGTTGTTGGTGTCCATTTCTAAGTGTCCTGGATGTTATAAAACATATATTGCTTTCTACAGAAGTGTTAATTCCTCAGTGCTTAACAGCATGCACATTTGCAGTCACCTGTAGTACCAAGGAAGGTGTTTCTGATATTCAGAGTTTGTGAGGGACAGCACTTAGGTATCAGGAAGCATTAAAAAAACATATATTTGTACCGATGTAATGATTTCCAACTGAGCTGCAGCTACATCATGTAAAATTGCTGGCCTTGTAAATATGTGGTGTAAGAAGAGGAAGGAATTACTGCTTTAACTTGGGAATATACTAATGAGGGAACATGGGGGTACCTACCTGTTTTTGCTGAAATAAGGAAACTGTCTCAAGGCCTTGCATTTCTTCCTCAGATTACTAGTAGAGCAGCGACTCCCAAGCATCAGAGATATCTTTATACTGCAAAACTTGATGAAATGTATGGGAAAGAATACTCCAGTCTTTCTGAAAAAGAAATTAGAGGTAAACTTGTCTGGAGGTTCATTTTTACTTCCACAGAGCCTTTGCTTTTGCTTTGTTTTATAAATTGTGTATGGTTCTTTCCAGGTGCACAAAGAAGATACACAAAGGTTTTGGTGTATGAATCAGGGTCCAACTATATCTGTAAAAAGAACTTAAGTTTGCAGCTTGAAGAATTACCCCATGGAAGGGGACAGATAGCAATGGAAATTGCACAAAAGGAGTTGAGACAGTAAAATAGTTGTTCCCTTGCCTCTGGGTTGGCCACGTAGTATTTCACAGAAGAATGTGCAGGCTGTACCCTGATTCCCTTTGCTGACCTGTAGCTGGAAGACTGACATAAAACTGTATAATTTCTGTTGTAGGTGCATTTTGTATTTACCTGTTGATATGCACGCAGTAGGAATATTGTTCTTTTAATATCCAATAAAGCTAGACTCATTTTTGCCATCGCTTCTGTTAGTCTAATTGCTGCTTCTATAAATGAAGTCTATTCTGTGGTATCAGAGCTGCTCTTCTGTGCCTCAGTGCACATTTGTAGCTGGATGTTTGTATTAAAAATATGCTACTCAGTATGGGGTTGGATCGTGTTGAAGGCTTACAGTTTTCAAACACATCCAAACTAGTAATTGCAGTAATTTAAATGTCAGCTGTGTTAATTATATTCCCGTTACTTTTTGTTAAGAGTTAGTATAATGTATATATTCACAGCATTAAGAAATAAGTTCTACTGAGACTTCTTTTAAAAAATCCATATGAAGGCAAATTGCTGTGAACTTACTGAGTGACAGAGATCTAGAACACTTGATCTGCTCTAATTGTGTTTTGAGAAATTGGAAGAACTTACTTCATGCTTTTGCTTTCTGTTGCTCCTTTTTCTTTCTTGTAACTCTGAACAGGTTAAGAAATTTGGTAAAGTTTTGGTGAAAAGATTTTCATAATAAAACAGCGGTAGTGTATGTGAAGAATGAAGGATTTAATAAATTCTAATTCACTTTAGATGGCAGTTTTGAGAGAGATAGACCACATGACTTACCTGAATGCTCACCGTGTGTTTTTGGGTCTTGTTGCAATGAATTATTGTTCCGTTCCAATCCTGAATGCCTGCAGTAAAAAGATCCAGGGTAAGAAAAAGAGTTGTTTATTAACTTTCCCTTCCTTGTGCCAAGTTCTTCCTCATTATTGTTTCACACCCCTTTCTTGATTTCCTTTAAAACTCAGGAAACATCTTTGTTTTACAGGATAAGACAGCAATGCAGAGTGAATTCACAAGTGGCAAGACAGAAAATTACAGATGGATAATGATAACAAATAGTTCTTGTAGTCTCTACCCTTTTTAAAATTTCCTTGAATTATGTATTTTTTTTCTTTGATTTTCTTCTGTACGCGTTATTTTGGCAAAAGAAGTGAAGGACAGCAATACAAGGTAGATTTCAGATAAGTTTTTAAAACAAATCTGAATGGGAAATAGATATTAAAAGATAGATTGGTGGTCTGGTGCAGTTTGTTAATAGACTAAGTGGAATATAGTTCTTCCCTTGCTAACTGGATTTCATTCTTGAATGCTGATTAATAATTGACCTCATGCTGCTGCTTAAAAAGTTAAAAGGAAAGTTAATGCTCTCACCTCTCTCCATACCTTTATAGTGCATTTCCTAAGTATACAGAGTCAGTATGTATTGATTCACACTTAAAATACATATGACTGTGTGTCTCAAAAACTATTAAGACAGCAAAGCAACATTCTTAACATTTAGGAAACAAAAATATTTGGGTTGCTTATTCAGTCTTTATTTGTTCTGTGGATTAGGATGCAGTCTTTAACTACAATGTACCGCCTTCTACCACAGGACTCTACCACACATAGACACAGGCTACATGGCGTTCAGAGTCAGCAGCTACTCAGTACTTTTTTGTGCGTATTCTCAGGACTTGCTGTATATTGTGCAAATTATGCTCTGGGCACAGTGATTTATTTCTCAGCAGAAACCTCCCTGTTTCAGAGCTGAAGATAGAATAGGAAGAGGAGAGAGAGGCATCCTTTGGGGCTCGTGAGGCAAGGGAACTCCCCAGCAGGTTTTCCAGGTTCTGCTCAGTTGCTGGGGCTTTCAAGAAAGTAGGGCCCTCTCCCATATCTTGGGACCTAACCATAATTGTAATAGCTATGTATTTCATAAATTGAGTTAATTTTTGCAGCAGTGAAGAAATGACCCAGTGGTGATACTCATTTTCTAATTAAACAGCAGACAGACATTCAGGTCAAAGTGTCCTGTAATACAGATTCCTTTGGCCTGTTTTATTTAAGAATACCTCGCATTATAAATCACTTCATCTGATGCACAGCTTTCATTGTCTTCAGTTGCAGTTCAGTTGAGCACGACTCAGAGGATGTGAATTCAGTTATTTTCCTGCTGTCATCTTGAGTCCTCTGGCAGAAGAAGCAATGAAGTCTACAACTGATGATTGTACTACTGTAGCTGTGCTCTTTTCTCCTGCAATCACTGTCTTTTATGACATGCATGTCATTCATTGCAGCATATAGTGTAGGAGTTCAGAGAGAGCATTGCTTCTTGGTACTTCATCTTTTTCAACTGAGGCTTTCACTGATTTGTATCATCTGTTCTTTTTTGCTTTTATGTTACAGAGAATATTCATGATGCTCCATTTTGGCAATTAATTCTTATTCTGGAAGCTTGTCACAGTCTCCAGTACCGTAATACAAAGCTGTTTTCAACAATAGCAGACTATGTTAATTCCGTTGTCTGCCTTTTGGACAAGAGACTGGTGAGTTTGAGACCAAGTACTTTATAGTAGTAGCAATAAAATAAGCAATGTATGGTTCATTCTGTCTTACTCTTTCTCGTGTGTATCTTTGGTCTCTGGAAAAAACATTTTTATGAAGGTCACTTTGAAATTCATGCAGTTAATTTTCATAAATGCATTTCTCTTTGTTGACTTGCAGATTAAATTAACAAATAAAAAGGATGCTAAGGTTTTGCTTTCATTAAAAATATTTCTTATTGAAAACAAAAGATAAGATCCACTTCACTGACTTTCTTGACCTTATAAAAATGTCTTTTGTTTTAGATTATCCATTTTCTTTCTGCCTTTGAGACACTTAGCTTTCAGCCCAGTGAACTGATGGGTGTTCTTGCTGAGAAAGTTACAGAAGACTCTGAATTCCTGGACTTGAAAAGCCTTTTGATTGTTCTTCGAGTGTATTCACGACTCAACTATGTTCCCAGAGGCCAACATCATTTGTAGGTTTTCATTTGAGAATGCCTGATGTTACATAGCTGTCATAGAGCGATATAAGGAAATATATGGAATGGCAAATGGTACTTGATTCCAGTTGTGGAAAAGTCCATAATCTAGATTTATTAATCTGTAAGGTAAATTTGCTGTGCTTTTAGTATTTTTTATATTGCATAGGAATTGTTTTCATTGTAGCTGAAATTGGATACTTTCTTGGAACTAGACTGATGAAGCTACTAAGTCTGTTGATAGGGAGCTGTAGCCTCAAAGATTCTAATGCTAGTGGTGGATTAAAGAATTTAGGATTATACAAGAGGTAATGATTTCTAAATTGTATTTTGAAATTGTTTGAAAACTACAGTTTGTATAGTCTTATTTGTGTATTTAGATACTTTCCTTCTGCTTTTGGAAAAGGTTTTATGAGACTCTTCATAGCTGCTTGAATAAGCACCTTCCCCAGATTTCCAACGCAGAACTGCTGAAGGCAGTGTATTCACTGTGCATCTTAGGATGTCTTCCTCATCGTGCACTCGATCAGCTGCTGAAAAAGGACAACTTTGAAGAACTTGTGTCAGGTCAGGTCTCGCTTTGTCATATTCTTTAAAAGCATAGTGCACTTCCATACATAATTTGTGCTAAAGTTTATAGTTTGGAAAAGACAAACTCTATTAGCATTAAACATGACATTTGCAAGAAAAAGCTGACACAGTAACTGTGATGTAAGTGACACCATATTCTGTAACTATGTACTAGGGCATCAAATTAATTGTCTTGGGCTCCATGGTGGCTACGGTTTAATAGTTTGCACACAGATGAACGTGAGATTGGTGAAAATGGTAGAAGTGTGTTGAGAGGTAAGGGTTCTGTATTCAACAGATGTTCAGGCATTTTTAAAAATATGGGAGGTCTTAATATTTGTAAACCAGCTTTAGTACCTGAACAGGTACTAAACTTTAGTACCTGAACAGGTACTAAATCTGAACAGGTTCTGAACAGACTGTAAAACATAACAAAATGAAAAATGTTGTGAAGTGATACACTGGATGTAAAATTTTTGCATTCATTTTCAGGTGATCTTTACAAGGAAAAAAGGGAAATGATGCTTCACTGTGTGAGAACATGTATGGAACTTGATAGCCCTTCCTTCGTGAAGCCTGCGTTTGTGCCAACTGAGAACTTCTCCTCATTAGTATCTGTTAATCTCAGAAAGGCTCGGGAGGCACTGCTAGAGCTTCTGGGAGATGAGAACATGTTTCGGCAAAATGTTCAGCTGCCATATGAGTATCGTATTGGTATGAATCCAAATTACTGTCATATATGCCATTACTTTTTAATGTAGATTTATAATCCCTAAAATAATAAGGTGGTAACAAATCTGCATAGGTTACAGGCAAGTAAAAGGTAAAGTTTTGAAGACAGTCATTTAAAAAATGATTTCTTTGATGGGTCAATCTTATTTTCTAGGATACTTTTGTTAATGTCAGTTTACTAAAACATTATGATTGCTTTTATTTACAAAACTGATTTGGACTTTTTGTCGAGCATCAGCAAGCAGATCGTAACTGCACATAATTCCAATGTGTCCAGCTGTTTCAGGCAGTTGACGTCTTAGTATTAAAGCTAAATTAAAAGCAAAAAGTCACCACCTTTTGTTCTCTGACTTTTCTTTCCTTTTAAGCTCTGGATAATGTCTGGGTTCAGCTTTCATTTATGAAATGGGATACGATCTTTGAAGGGCGATCATTTCATAACATTTGGTTTCTTTTACATTTTGATTTATATTTGCTAGCAAACCCAGATTACCAGTTTTTGGGGTTTTTTTTGTGATATTTGTACTAATTTGCTTCTTAAGTATTTCGAACCAGGAATCAGATTACAGGACAATCTGAGTAGGTTTGACAGACTCAGATCAAAATTGGTCTCTTTAAGATTTCATTTTCATAAACTTACGTCTGCAATTTCAAAAAAAACAAAACAGCCCTTCTTTTTTCCTGGAGGTGTGCAAGCTGTAGCTGTTCAGATTGGTTGCAGGGAGGGAAAAGCAATCAATAATTTAAATTGCTTGGGAACAGAGATTAGAAACACAGCGGTGACAGTGTTTGGTAACTTCTTCAAATGAGCTACATAGGTTGTTAATTGTAAATTCTTGCAGTGTTTAACGTTTTGTTGTTTTGTTTTCAGATTTTGAAATCTGGATGGATTCAGACAGAAGAAAAGTGCTTCCAGTAACTGCAACAGACAGTCATGCTGATATAAGTGTTCAAAGGTGCCTTTTTTTAACTAGCAGGCTAGTTTTGCTTATTTATTTTATCCAGTTACTATTTCTACTGATTTGCAGAAGCAAAGTAGATGGTTTCTTATTTATACTCACAGTAACATACAGAAATTGCCACACATTGGTTGAGTTGAGAAAAACAATGCATCCAGCTCACTACCTTCTTCTGACAGAGGGTAATTACATTTCAGAGCGAGGCAGGAAATTTCATGGGAAGGAATGTCTCAACCTCTTATAGTAGATACAGATTTTGAAGTACGAATAAAATCGGGGAAAAAAAAACATTATGGTATAAAATTCCAAGTATTTGTGTCCAGTTAAAAAAAAAAAAAACAGTTGTTTTTCCAAGTCTCCAAAATTTGTATCCCAGTGAATATTTTAGCAATGAATTCAGCTGCTGAAATACTGCTGGAAAACAAAGCATCATCTTGTGTGAGAAAAATGAGACATCCATTATTTCAGTAAACCTTAACTAGAATTGGGTAACTTACATTTGTGTTCTGGATCACTGTACAGCAACGTATTTTGTGTAATTTGTTTTAGCTAGTGAATTGTGTCACAAAAACTGTCTGACTTCCAAAGTGTTCCTTTTCTTACCTTTTTAAGTAGGTTTAATGTCAAGAAGTAACTGACCCTGAGTATTAGTAAATGATCAAAACAGGTGCACAAACTATCAAAATGTAGAATTTAGAGTGAGCTATTTCCTTCTTATTATAGGTGAAGTAGAGATCTAAGGACTTAATTCTGCTCTAGGAGTTTGGGTAAATGTTTTCAGTACTTTTGTGAAATATTGAGAAAGAAAAGGGATAAAGAAATGCGTGCAGTCTTAAAACTTAGCCTAACAGAAAGATACCTATGTATTCTGCACCGTTAAAAGATAATATTGAATCATTGTCTTATACTCTTCTTCGTTGTAGACTGGCTTTTCTCTTTGTTCCTTCGTCTGCTTTTTGTTTGGGTACAACACACCCCCAAGGGAAACTTGCAATGAAGAAGCGGCATCTAAATAAACTGGGCTATCATGTGATTCTGGTAAGAAGAGTCCTTCTGTTTTCTCTTGTTTAGGTCACGTTATCAGCGCAGTGATGAGAACTTTTGTTTGGCAGAACAAGCTCTAAAGGGAATTATGAGCTTTCATCGAAGTGATAACAGCTAGCATTTCTACGTAGAAGGTGGCTGTGTCATAAAGAACAGAGGAGCTCTGAAAGACAAGCTACCACTTACTTAGTACTGGCAGTGAAATAAGTATTACCTTAGCTCAGGAATAAAAAAAAAAAAAAGAAAAAAAAAAAGCCAAGCCCCTGAATTACTTGTATCTAACAATCCATGTGACTTCGGCTTATTTCTGTGGGTTTTTTAATTGCTGTTTGTTGTTTCTTTTTCTTTCTTTCTTTCTTTTTTTTTTAAACAGAGAATTCTTCAAATTAACTTCTCAAAATACAGCAAATCCCTGTGGATTTGCCATCAGTGAAGGCTTGGTTTATGGGACAGGGTAGGTTTACTAAAGATACTAAAAATAATGTGTCCTTTTGTATTCCCTTGTTCCAGGTCCGGAACAAGAAGTTTCAAGAATTGACAAATGAAAGTGCAATTGAGTTTTTGAAAGGAAAAATCTATTCTGAAAACGTTTCCCCTTTTTCTGATGTGAATTTGTGTGATAAAAATTAAATAAACCAACAATTCTAGGTCTCTGTCTTTTTTCTGTTTAAATAACAGACTGATTTTAACAGAAGATATGAGCAGTTTTTTGCATAACTGCCTATCCTGAAGTATTTAAAGGTTTAGAAAAGTTTGTAAAGTCAGCAATGTCTGCTGTTAGCGAGGGGGTTTCTTTAATGAAAAGGCAGTAGGTTTCTTTAGTGAAACAACTACTTGATTAATCTGAATTGTATCCTGCTATCAATCCCTGCTGAAATGCCATAATTTTATAGGGACTTCCCTTCCCACATGCCCCAGGTCAAACTCTCCCCTCATGAGCTAGGTCAGAGTTTTGAATTCACCAGGGTTTCAAAGCACAGTTGGAACCTGGCCTACAAGCAAGCACTACAGGGATCTTCTCCAACATCCCGTCCCCATTATCTTCCGTATTAACCTTTATGAAAAGCTCTACCAAATAACTCAGCCTAAGGGATGTATTTAAAAAATCCAAAATTATGTGAAAAGCTCCTAAAGAACTCAACTTCAGCCAGTTTTCAGAAGTTTGGGACACAAGTGGTTCCATTAGTTCTATGTTGATTCTTTCGAACTTTTTTTGCTCCACTGCTCTTGTAATACATTTTGAGGCTTCTAGCCTCAGAACATGTTTGTCACATCCTTATAAATGGACTCTTCCTCTATGTTCCCAACAGTCTCCACAGCTTTTTAAACAAACAAACAAAAAAAACCTCCAGTTTGTTCTTTGTATATTGTGATGCATCTTCACTGCTCTGTTGTGTATTAAAAGAGAATAGCATGGTGGAATTTATTATGCTGGCAAAGGCCTACGCATTCAAAACAACTTCGGACCTTTGAACTGACAGAGCAGAGATAACCGGTACATCTTTTCTTGATAACATTTACAGGTAAAATACCTTTATTGTGCTCAAGTTACTGGAGTACACAGCAAGAACATTGGAAAGTCTGAACATACCTGCGTTTGTAAACAACGGGTTTTTTTTCTGCAGTACGATCAGACCTGTCACAATTTTTTTCTGCCATAACCACAGCCAAATAATCATGAAGGGAAAACGGCAATACTTTCTGCAGTGACTGCACCTTACCCAAAGGGGGCACTCTTGTTTCACTTGATAATTCACAAGAACTACGTTCTTTGTGCATACTACTTCAGAAACACACGTGGATAAAATATTACAATGATAAGATGAAGTGAAAAGGAACACTGCTTAAAAAAATTCACTATGCAACTTCAAGCAGGACATATAGATAAGAGTATGGTGCACATTTGTGAAGGAAACAAATATCAGTCTGGCATAAAAAGCTCAGACAGCCGTCCAACATTTCAGTCCCTGAATGCAGCAAGAGCTGAAAAACAGAAAAAAAGAAAAACTTATACAATTGTAACGCTTAACACCTAGTCCAGAGTTAATCTGCTGGACTTGGTGTGAAGTTCATTGTGCTATTTTTGTATTTGCTGCTTGAAGAAAGTACTGTTTATACAAACATCTGTAAATCCGATGGAGGACATTCTGATGTTCTGTGCTGGCCAACTGATCCCAGTGCCTTGGCTAGCACTGAAGGAGGTAAAATATGCTTTTCTGTGCTGGAGTCTTGAGTGGTGCTCAGAGCTGTGTTTGAGATAGCATTCTACCTCAGTATCAGCTGTGGCTCTTACCTGGACAGGGGAATGGCTCCCTCCTCTTCAGGTTTTAAAGTCAGGTTCTCAGTAACAGGTTCATTGCTCCACCTGTTCAGGGACAGAACAGGAGGCAGGAAAGCGTACTGTTATTTTGGATGCCAGCAGCCTGAACAAAAACTGCAAGCCAACGGCATAGTACTTTACACTGAAATAGCTGATCATCTTTACTTTTGTATTTTTAAATGCGTTACAGAAGATGGATACTTATACAAGCAGTATGGAAGTACAGTGGTCTACCATAATTATCACTTTGCTTATTAAAATATCTTGCACATGCTACTGTAGTACTTCTTATTGTCACCTACACTGATTCAAAGTTCCAAGCAATATGTAGCTGCTGCCTGAGATTGAAGAGCTGTGGCTTTCTCGAATTATTACTTCTGCTTAAATTCTGCTGCAACATCTTAAATACACCCAGATTTCTTAGGTGCCCAGTTCAAGATGTGGTTTGTGCAACCGAAAGCATTTAAAACATTCTCCTGAATCACGCTTATTAAAGTCAGCAGGAAAAGATTAACAATAATTTTGCTTTAGGTTTTCTTACTGCATGGATTGTTCAGTGTGAAAGTAGTAAAATCCCTTCTTTTTTAGCCTAAACAGATGTATTTAGCTGACCTACCAGTGAAGCTAATGGGATGTGAGCTGCACTCCCCCTCCTCCCCCTTTTCTTTTTTCTTACCATTTTCACAGCTTGCCTGCAGACTTGGGGAGGCATGTGTTTCTAACCTTTATTCACACTTGGAACATTTTCTAAGTGCAGTAGCTGGAAAATTTCTTCTGAACCTGGAAACTTGAATACGGCTTTACTTTATACAACATGTGAGTGTATCTTATTAACAGATGGAACCCAGATACTTGCTGTGGTGTTTAATTCACTAAAGATATTTCAGTGGTATATCCAATCTGTAGCAAGTTCTCAACCCCATGTGAAGTGAAAGTGGATTATTTACTAGGTAAACTAAATTGCTCATGGATGGGAGGATCCTCAGTGAATTGAAGGCTATTTAAAGAAGATAAAGCAATTATGGGACTTAAAGTAATTATGTAGCTATGAGTTAAAGACAGAGTCAGCTGCATGGAGTAACCATTTGACCAGATTCATACATAAAGGCAGCATGTTTTATTCCCGGCCTGCAAGGCAGTCTGAAAAGCAGACCAGACCCAACACAAATATTTCCTTCAGTCTGAGCTTTGAAATACCAAACTTGAATATGTATACTGCTAATCTCAAAGAAAAAGATACTGCCTGTTATGATTCCTGTTGTTTTTCATATGTTCTATTAGACATTTTTTGATTCATAAATCTTACTTTGTTACAAACTAATCAAATGCAATGCTAAAGCTGGCTTTTCTGTTTGTTTGTTTGTTTTTTCCCTTAAAGTAAGCATTCATTATTCACCCCTTCAGTTCTCCACGTCATTTCACACACAAAGGCTAACAAGCTCTAATCACTGGCATGTATCAAGTAATTAATAAGAAAACATTGTGAAAAGAGTTAATGTATGTTAAACAGCAAACTTCTCTGGCCCAGGGATGGTATTAACCATTTGGGGATGAGTGAACTCTCTAAAATGAGAGTAAGAAACAGGAGGGCAGAAGATGTGTGCTACAAGGGTCAAGAAGGCTCCAGTGCAAGCAGAAAATAAACTTGTACCATCTGAGCAAAAATTAAACAGAGTTTGTCAAGTTACACAAATGAGAAAAGTAAGGGTCTGGAAAAAAAAAACACAGGCAGCTGAATTTACAGATACTTAATGACCTGTATTTCTCTCCTGCTTGGATTTGCTTTTGTCTGAAAACACATTTTATCCCTTCCTCCACTCTTCTTAGGTAGTATGAAAACTCAACCGCTCAGTCTTGAGAAACATCCCAGAACTCTGCCTTGCTCTCAAATTGGTTCAAAAGTGACTAGGAAAGAGGGACTGGCAGTACATTGCAGTGGTTCAATTTTTGTTAAAGAAATCAGAAACTAAACACATTTAATCTTGGAATTAAGGAAAGGAAGTCTGTTTCTTAGATACTGCAACTGTTTCTGCAAGAGGCTGAATAATGCAGAAGAGGGAAGACATAAAAGACATGGCTCTTAACAATTTCTTAAAAGAAAACTGCAATATCCAGAGCTGATATTAAGCCTTCCCTGTCATGCTGGTTTTCTGCACATGTGGTTGTTGATCACTGCAATGGGAATGATTTTATACTGTCATCTATAAGCGCTGAATTATTCCTTTTCCACACAAATCTCAGAGCACATATCCTGGCATGAGTTATCAGTTTCACTTCCTTCTCTGTGTCTGAATTCAAGAAGAATTGCAAGCGTACTGCAGAACTCAAAAAAGGTAGAGTGTTTACTCCAAGGCCAAATGTACTGTAGTTAGTTTTCCCAGAACAAAAGCAGAGCCAGTAAAAAATTAGAAATGGTTATATGATATATATCATATATATATATATAATATGATGGTTATCTGTTGTCCCCTACAGGCATACTTTTACGAACTGATTTTACTAAAAACAAAATCTCATTCCAGTGCTTTGCTAGTGACCATGGATATTTTAGTAGTTCTGCACTGTTCTTTTATGTGATGCAAATATGGCAGATGGCTACTTTTAAGTTCTGCCCTTCTGAATTAGCAGTTTTTGTTCTTTCTTTCATTATTTCTGAATAATCACAGAATTTCTGAATAATCACAGAATCTCCTGAGTTGAAAGGGGCCCACAAGGATCAGTGAGTCCAACTCCTGGATCCACACAAAATGCACAAACTCTACATCTGAGAGCACTGCCCAAATGCTCCTTGAACTCCAGCAGCTCAGGGTTGTACCCCCACCACCTGCTCGATGCCTGCCACCCTCTGGTAAATAACCTTCCCTAACCCTCACCTGACCCCCTCCGTGTCATTTCCTCAGGTCCTGTTGCTGTCACCAGAGAGATCACTTCCTGCCCCCCATTCACAATCCAGCACTTACTCCTGTTAAATTTTACATGGTTGGTGATTGCCCAGCCCCCTGACTTGCCAAGATATCTCCGCAAGGACTCTGCCCTCAAGGCAGTTCACAGCTCCTCACAATTTTGTACTGTCTGCAGACTTACTTAATACATCTCCAAGTCCCATATCCAAATCACTGATAAAAAACACTGAAGAGAACTCGCCATAAAATGGATCCCTGTGGAAGCCTGCTGATGACTGGTTGCCAGCCTGATGTAACCACATTTCCTGTAACCCTTGGTGGCTTAGGATGAAAGTATGAACATGGAGGTGACTTTAATGACAGCCCAGGAACAATAAGAAGGATAAGCTGTCTCTGAGTCTGCAGCAAAAGCCTTTGTGCCCACAGACATTCAGCAAGCTTCCCATTTCATCTAGTTTCCTCTCTCTGAAATTGTTCTCATGCTATACTCCAGTAACATTGTTGCCATGGCACCAATCAAAACCCAGATATGCTATTGCTTTAATGTAGCAAGATGCAAATTTTGATAACAGGAGAATTTCTTTTCAATTTTCACTGCTATAGGTATAGAATTCTATCTATGCCCCCAGACAGAGGCAATTTACTAAAAACTCTTTGTCATTTCTGAATATGTTCCATGGCTTACTCTTATCAGTTCAGTCCACAAAGGGTGCTTGCTAAGTTTTCTGTGTTTGCCTGTTTGATTTTCATGGTACAAATTACTCTACATACGTCATCTGCACTCAACCACCCTTTTAAAAGGTGGGGAAGTGTGTGGGTAAGAGGGAGTGGCACATCATCTGGTTTAACTTAAATTTAATACACCACAGCAATATAAGCCAGTTGAGGTTCTGGCTCTGCATCTTCACAAGAAAAAGTTGAAATGTTCTGCAACACGCTTATCTTCTGCTACAGAAAACAGCTGGTGAACGTAACTCTGACTGAATGAAGCCTAATGTAAATGGTGATAATCGTCACTGAAGTCTTGATTTGTACTGATACTGCTTGTTGTAAAACAGATTACATATTTGTATGTTCAAACCTCATTGCTCAGAACAGCTAGGCAGGGAGAAGTAACCAAGCACAGAGCTCACATTTGTAATCGTACCAGCCATGTCTTAAATGGCTGTTTAATCTTTGCTTGATACACATATGAAATATCAACACTTGGTTTCTTGCTCACCCTTTGTGCTAGCTTAGTCAGGCATCAGCTTTAGTGGTACAAGAGACTAATCCTTGACAAAGGAAATTTCCCAGAAAGTACAAAAGCAATCAAAGCCCCTTGTACACTGTGGTGTATGAGGTAAGAAGTAGGTAAAGATTGCTAATGCCATTGTCCCTGTGACCTTAGAACATGCTCTGTTTTGCATATGAGTGATTTGTTTAAGGGAAACACCATCTGGTAAAGCAATCTACAGTCTGGGTCACTTCTGTAGAGATGTTTGGAAGATTACAGAGATCTGAAAAGTTAAGCTGACAAAAAAAACACACATATACATGTGTTTGGAGGTTTGATGTGCATATGTCCACGGTGAAGAAACAACAAAATGATGAATGCTTCTCTGATATCAGCAAGAAGACTCTTTCAGGGGAAGTACTGACTCTACTGAGAATGAAGTATTGAGCTGGATGAAGGTTGGCTAGATTTCTGCTCATGCAGAACAAAAGAATATTCCAAACATTTCACTGCTGCTGCTGGGTTTGATATTTGTTTGCTTAACCTAAAAACTCAGCGTTTGAAGAGAAAAAAGGGCAGAGCATCAATAAAAAGTATCCAAACCACTCTGTCTGAACAGGGTATAAAATCATCTGACACCGAGGTATAGACAAATATGGGCAACCTGGGCTCAGCTCCCTGCTTGCCCCCACTCATCTGTCTGCTCATGGGCAAGTCGCTTATGCAGTTCTCCTGGTACACCTGGGTTTTGGCTAATTACAAAAAAAAAAAAAAAAAAAAAAAAGAAACCCAACAAAAAACAGCTCTCTTCACTGAAGATACCCAACGCTTGTGGGTAGAACTATTCCATGCAAGTCAGCCAAATCAGTAGCCTTATTGCAAAGCCCTTTCACAAGTGCTTCAAAGTTACACCAATCAGTCTTCTGACAGTACCAGCAGCAGCCATTTATTACAAAATCAAACACCAAGATATAAGTTTTTACTGGTATTATACTCACAGACACATAACACTCCAAACCTGGCTCTTAAATTCTTCAAGGCTCTTTTGCAAAAATACACTTAAAATTCTACCAAATATAAGCTGTCTAGACTAGACTTATCTAGCTCAGACAAGATCTGCTTCAGGATCTTTTGCCAGGTACTGCTGGTTTCATTCATCAGTATTAAGATACTTCAGAGACATCATAATCCTTTTTACCAAATCCTGATGCAGGTTGAGGAGTCTGTAGTACTCTTCACTTTGCACAGACACACATAACTGCGTGAGTGCTAGCAATACAGTTATGCTTGGTGGTGCTGGTAATGAACAGAAAATGCAGTATGAGTATCACTGTTACTGGAACTGAGGCCAAAGGGTAACGTGAAAATGTTTCATGGCTGCAGAAGCTAACTGTCTAACTTAAAGCAAATATAGTACACATTGTTTGGGTCTAAGGAATTGTATGCAAGGCTATTTGCACTTAATAATTTATGGCAAGTTTAAATAGTTCATATAGTATTTTAGGGCTTGTAATAGAACTCATTAAAAACGATGGTGGTAATTCTAGAACACAGTACAGTAAGCTCATTTTTTAACCATTAAGCAGTAATAGAGGTTTATATGCTGTCTTCTGCAGTTCTGCAAATAGTAATAAAGTAATATTGGCTTATTTACTTACAAAAGTAATTACTATGTTTAAAAAAGAGCAAGATAGACTTATATGACATCTTTAAAAAAGGTCTCATCAAAACAATCCACAATCTGTTATAACAACAAAATTTTTACAATAAGTTTTACATCTTTACAAAATCAAGGATTCTTTCCTAACTCTTGCTCACTCAGAAGCTCATTGCAGGACGAAACACTTCTGAAAATTATTTTGCCCTAAAGCAATACCTTTGAGATCATAAGATCTAATCATGTCACAAGTAGTTACTCTTATGAGAGAAAGTTTTCAGGGCTAGAGAAGGTGAGTATGAAAATCTAGCTGGTCTTTATAACAGCAAATTCAGACACAAAAAATTGTCAGTAAAAATCTTCCCTTTTTTCAAACTAAAAGGGCAGTATTTTGCAGCCAGATAGTAAGCATAGACTTGGAGTTCAATAATTTACTACTGCACCCAAAATACAAGTTTTTGTTTCTTTTTTTTTTTTAAAGTTATGTTGCACAGTCCTTACTCAGATAAATTTCCAAATGGTGTTTACATAAGGACTGCAGCATTTTGTGCACAAGTCCTTGTATGGGGGGGATCGCCCTTAACACCAACAACTGAAACAACGATATTTGTTGCCTCTTTCTTGTAAACACTGCCTTGAATTCTGATCCTATTTCAAAGGATCAGCTAAAGGCTCCACAGCAGCAACACTGATGAAGGCAAAACAACCACCCAGCCCAACCTTTATTAAGGAAAGGCAATTTACTTATAATATCCTCCTTTTCTGGTTAAGGAAAACTGTATCTAAGGAAGCTGCTCTGCCAGCCTCATTAAAGCAATACAGATCTTGCCAGAGTGCTTCAGCTCCCTTCCATAAGGAACTGCTTACTGAATGGGTACTTGATGCTCTTGTGAGACAACAAAGCTGTTTACAAATTATATCATAGAACTTATGGAGAAAAGGTAGGTGTTATTTCACATACAATACACTCAAATTTCTAGTTTTGCTTCAAAATGTATTTCACAGAATCACAGAATTATCGAGGTTGGAAAAGACCTAGAAGATCATCCAGTCCAACCATTACCAATACTTCCCAGCTAAATCATACCCCTCAACGCAACATCCAAACGTTTCTTGAACACTCCCATGGTCGGTGACTCCACCACCTCCCTGGGCAGTGCGTTCCAATGCCTGACTACCCTTTCCGAGTAGTAATACTTCCTAATGTCCAGCCTGAACCTCCCCTGGCGCAGCTTGAAACCATTCCCTCTAGTTCTATCACTGATTACACGAGAATTTGTGTGTATAAGCACAGTAAAAACTACTGAAAAATCTTTGAAACTATTTGTAAACATATGTCCTGAAACTATCAGATCACAAACCAATTGTCAAAATAGTTACACTGAGCTAAAGCTTAAGTGACCCACGTCAGCAGATGATCTGGCAGACACTTATGGTTGGCTTAGTGGAACTAATTTTATGGTTTACCATTAACGTCATTCTAATATATTGTACGTTGGCTGGAATCTTTTCTGAAATTATTTTAAAATACCAAATGCAAGGTTAACGGGGTGTTTTCTGTGTCATCTCAGAGAGAGAGAACTGTTTCCAGTAAGTTCTCATCCACGATAATATTATGGTTGGAGATGAGGCCTGAGAATTGTTATTGCTGTTAAATCACAACAAACTCTTAAAAAACTTTCAAAAAACACCCTCTCTAACAAAGCTAGAAAGCTGAAGACTTACAATATTGATTTGAATTGCAGAGCAAACAATGTACTGCACTGGAATATTTGGAATGTTACTCAGAAAGACAGAGAAATATCTTTCAGTACCCTCAGAAAGAAACAGTAACTATACAGTATCTCCTATGACAAGCCAATGGTAAACAGAACTATCAATTCTTTGTGTGCTTCCTCAAAGTAAAGTGACAGTGATAAGCAGAGGATATTTTAGTAAAACAGCCAAATTATCCAACCCCCTTATTCACTGGAGCAGAACAATAGGATTTAAGGCACATTAGTCAGCATGCTACTGTACTGACCCTGCTTGGTGATGATTCTGATTTGAAGATATACCATAAGCCTTCTGAAGCCATGAGAGCAGACTTACTGGAAGATTTTTTTTTTTTTGTCAGAATTAAGGTGACAATTAAAAAAGAAAAAAAAATGATCATGTTGAATTCTGTCTAGTTCTAGTTTGGATTTAATCCAGATGGAGTCAGCATGGAAGCTAGTCATGAAACTGGGAAAGCTTGATGTGATGAGCTGATGTTCGTGGAGAGATACAAGCGTGTAGAATTGCTTTTCTTCTTAAAATTTCTGTCCTTGAAAGTTACATGCAGCTCAGAAGAAAATTTGGAAGCAAGCAGCTACCAGGATTGAACTCACCACTATATGGTAGTTGTTCAAAGCATGGTATGCTTCAGTACGGGACTTTTAAATGAGAGAGTTCTAACTTGTGGCTGTCGCTAAACAGACGGTATGCAGATAAGTCACAAATAGCCAAGCATATGTGTGATGCAAGGTTAAAACAATAACAAGCAGGTAGAATCATTCGAACACTGGAAATCACTTTGACACCAGGCCAAAAGCTTAGCTTGCGATGATATCAGTATGGGATAAAAAGAGGATGAACTAACAGGCTTAGTAGCCAGCTTGTTGGAGTCAGCATATAGTATCTATACTTCCAATAGGAGAGCAGATGGTCGTATATTTAAGGAAGCACCAGATAGGGAATCTGGAGATCAGAGCTCTATTCCTGGCTCTGCAGCAATGTTCCTATGTCACCTTGGGGACTCACATTTTTCCTCTTTTTTTTTCTTAATCTTTTAAGTAGAGGAAATAATATTTACTTGTTGGAGGGGTGGCAGGGTAGAGACAGTTGAGAGGCTAAACTGATGCTGAAAAAGTGCTTTGAAGCTCTAGGAAGAATGTATGCAAGATCTGCAAAGCAAACCTGTTTGGAAGAAAGGACACTACATGATTTCACATAGTCATATGCATATGACCTTTCCTCTTCTCAGAACATCCCATGCCTTTTCATACAGTTTTCCAGAAGTGAATAAATGGATTAATCTGCATTCCATATTTGCTAGAAAGATAAACAACTGCCAGTAAGAACCTGACCAAAGAACAGACTTTATTACTGAGAGAGACATTATTTGTGCCCGAGAGAGCAATAGGCTTGTTGATACTGTTTGTCCCAACATACTTTCACATTAGGGGCAGAACAACATCTCTAATGGCTTTTATTCTGAATTTGCTGTCCTTACTGCAAGCTGAACATTAAGTACAAACTTAAGTATCCTCTTCTAAGAATAAATCTTATGCCAAAGTCCCCCCAAAATGTCTACTTTTTAGAAACCAGTCAGTAATGTCCCTAATTATACACGACTTTCATCTAAAGCCCATTAAAATCAGCAAGACCTCAAAGGAATTTGATTCAAAGACCTAGCAAGCAACTGTCATTTATTCTGAATCCTATGCCCAGTAAGAAAATGACCCTATCTACCCTAATAATTATTTGGCATCAGAGGAGTAATGCTTTCACCACAGAACAAAAAGTTTCTTCTTTCAGAAAGAAGGTGTAAGCTTTAGGGTGAAGTTGAATTATAGCACAATCATAATTTGTGCCATTTTTTGTAAGAGATAAAAATATATATATATATATATATATATGATGAAGCCTTTTTTTTCCCCCCATCCTTTCTGTCTCCATTTTTCTTGTTTCAAGATTCTGTGTCCCTGTTGAGGGCTTGAACCCCATTCAAAGCCAGTTCTGGTAAAAGGGAACAAGAAACACCACAGAAAGAAATACTTCAAATCACCAGTCTACCTCGTACAGCAACACTAAAGACAGAGGAAGCACAAGAAAAAGTTATCTGAGCAAAGATCCTTACCATCAATACGGAACATGGTTTTCCCACATAAGTTTGTTTTTCTGATTCCTTCACAAATGAAGTTGCCTTTAACCTTTTTAGATAGATTTCTTACAGTTGTTCTGGAAGACACTTTGTGTGGGGTAGCTGCACGGAAGGAAACATTCTTTTTTTTCAGGATCAGGCAAGTTACAGTATGGGACAAAAAACAAGTGAAAGATCTGGTATGATTTATGAACAAAAACATATTCTTCTCTTCCTTGCAGCCTGGTTTTGTGAGAACATGCTTCTTTGGTTCTGATTGGTTCTGCTGCCTGTTTCCTTGATGACAGCTTTGGCAGTAATGTAAGAGGACTTCAGCTTGCTGAGAAGGATTCCATGATAACAGTTAAAGTCTATAGCATATACACATGAACAAACTGACTTACTGGACTATCCTCACCCCAAATCCATGCAATATGCTGTGTTAAACGACAATGGGAAGGCTTTAATTCAAGAGAGAAGCTGAGTGAAAAAGTTTCTTTCCACAGAATTGTGCTATATGTCTAACTGTGTTCTAGTAAGGAAAAAATCCAATGACTTACACTTGACATATCAACTGAACTGAATGAAGTATTTGAGACAGTAAGCAACCCAACATTTTGAGTACACCAAAATACTTTTCATCAGTGTACAGTTGCTTGCCTGTGGTTTGAAACTGGTCTGGCTCAACAGAATATAGTTTACATAACATCAGCATGGCTATCTTTCCTATCTAAAGGAATGCTGATTGTTTCTTTTATATCCTCTTTTTGGCTATTTGAGTCACAGAATTGCAGTTAAAAGGTCAAGAAAGTGTTTCACAGAGACACAAACACAGGAAGGAAGACAGCAAGGATGGAACTTACCTTACCAGTGCTCCCTGTAATTCTTACAAGCATCTCTGCGTCCTGATGTGGTTGCCAGGCCACACTCCATCGTATTTGAAGTTGTGGTTTCCAGGTGGACTCTCTAGTGACTAGAAAAAGGGAAACAACACTTCCATTTTCAAGAAAGGAAGACCTGGAGAACTACTGGCTGGTGAGCCTCAAATCTGTTCCTGGAAAGATCATGGAGCATATCCTTCTCAAAGAAGGAACATGCACCACAAGGAGGTAATCTGAGACTGCCAGCAAGGCTTCGCCAAGGACAGATTGTGTCTGACCAATCTGGCAACCTGTAATGAAGTAACAGCACTGGTGGACCAAGGAAGGACAATTCATATTATCTACCTGGACTCACGCAACGTCTTTGACATGGTCCCACATCACATCCTTGTATCTAAATTGGAGAGAGACATAGATTTGAAGGCTGGACTACTAGGTGGATAAAGAATTGGTTGGATGGTCACAGTCAGAGTGTTGTGGTCAATAGCTCTATGTGCTGGTGGAGGCCTGTCATGAGTGGTGTTCCCCAGGGACCTGTCCTGCTCCTCAATATCTTTGACAAAGATGTAGACAGTGGGATCGAGTGCATCCCTAACAAATTTGCTGATGACACCAAGCTGAGTGCTGCAATTGACACAATAGAGGGAAGGGGCACAGTCCAGAGGACGTGGAAAAACGGGCCCGTGTGAATCTAATGATCAACAAGCCCAGTGCCAGGCATTGCACTTGGGTCAGGGCAATCCCAGATATATACACAGACTTGAAGAAGAACTTGCTGAAAGCAGCCCTACAGAGAAGGAAATGCTTCACTGAGAATGTTACTATTTATATATACTTGTAGTCTGGGGTGTGGAACACAGAGCTTGCAGAATTAATAAAAAGTTCAACTATTACAAAGTGAAGTTAATGATTGAATAAGGGCAGGTCTGATTATATATGGTAATTGTGCAAATTGAGTGTTCAGTCCAAATCTATCTTCATCTACCCTGCGTCCTCTGAACAAAGATGTTGCTTTTTCTTGGGATGGCTTTTTCTCTGGGGATCCTAATTCCTGGAACATTCAGTTTGAAACTGCAATATGATGGGTGAGTGTGAAGGGGGTTATGAATAATTGTGCATGTTCTAATATTCTCAGGAACTGTGTAAAAATGAAAATAGCAATTCTGAAATGAATACATGGAGAGAGGGTTATTAATCCTTAAGTTTGTAAGATCTGGAAAGAGAACAAAGAGGTGAGAAATTAAGAAAGAGTTCGTCAATACAAGCCAAGAAACAACTGCAGGAGATGCAGAATGTCCCTGCAATACACCTCTCTACTTTCTTTTGCTGAAAATCGTTTGGCTGATCCTCTTCAAAAAAATTTTGGAAGGAACATTTGAAATCAGATGCTGTGGAAATAAAATATCCTATCTGAGTACAAAATGGTTGAGCAAAATTAGAGCCACTACTAAAAGTAGTATGTGCTCGTGTGAAAAGATGGTGTTTCAAAAGCAGCTCAGATGCTGAAACCTTGTTGGAAATCTGTAACAACAACAACAAGATAATGAAACAGTCCAGACAACACTCAAAGATGTTCACAAAGTGAGGTTTTACCTTTTTCTAATAGACAAATGTTCTGGAAAAGTATACTACAACCTCCATTCTCAACTCTGCTTCCTAAGAAATGAGTGATATAAGATTATATTTTTGCCTATCTAAATAGTTCTGCTCTATTCAGCCTCCATTCCATACAGAATGATAGGTAACTCTCTGCCTTTACAGCACTTGTGAGTTGCAGGAGGGGCACAAAAAAGTACGGAGGCCATCTATTCACATATAACTTTATAAATGGAATTTTCTCAAGTCAACAAAGAAAGTAGCCCTGCGCTTAATACTTCTAGATTAATTATATCCCCTGGATAATCTTTAATTACTCAGAGGCTGTCAATTTCATTTGGTGGAACTTGTTGGATGCTAGATAATATAAGTGTTCATCTTTGTTTTTAATTGCCACCCAGGTACGGACCTGTTCCGCACTTGTGCAAGATTCAAAAACATGTTTTTAAAAACAGAACAGTCAGCGTGACTTTGGGTTGGCAGTACCTGCACAAAGATGAAGCAACGGGTAAAGCCCAGCAGGGCTAGTATTTTCGTTGTCATTTGTTCTATGAACACCCTAGGAAATGTAGCTTGTACTAAGAATGACCCTTTAATTTGGTAAGGAAGCTTAAATGTAGCATTTAAAAAAAAAAAAACAAAACTGTTGTTCCTGCATGGTCAAATGGGATGACTTTGCACTTCTGCACTAAGAATCCCAGTACGCAATCATAAATGAGTGCGTGCTTTCTAATCTTAGTGTACTATTAAAAATGATCTGTCTCCACACTGGCTATTGTAAAAGGTTTATCAGTAAATAAGAGGTAGCCATCTGGCAGCAATCTGACGGTCTGGCATTTTTTTTCATTTGGTATAATTAAGACATAACGTCAATGAGGATAGAAAGATATTACAGGATATTGTTTCCCTTCCCGACAAAGAGCAAAGCAAGCCCAGGCATTTAGAGAGAATAAACTCTGAACTACAGCTGAGATGTTTATTCTCCTAGTGAAGACGTTTATCCTCCATCTACAAGGTTCTACTACAAAGATATCACGGCTGTCATATCCAATTGTTAGCAATGCAAACAGTCATTTTGCCCCATAGATGAAGGTGCTATATGCTAACAGCATTTCCTGAACCGGCAGTAAATAGAACTTGATAGTTAGAACAAGCTATGTCCATCTGTAAAGGAGATATTCTGAAGAGATATTAAAAAAAAAAAATCCTCCCCTCCTACTCTTCAGTGGATAATGCAAATGAATTGTAAATTCTATTTGCACGCATATTAAGCTGATAATTGAACGTTTGCATATGGAAACGCAAACAATAGCAATTGCAATTCAAATGGTAGAAGTATATCATATTGATGATCATAATGATTGAGCATGCAAGGCTTCTGCAACAAAAGTTGCTGTCACAAGCTTGAAAATATAAAATGTTATTTTTTTTGTACTTGTAAAGGCTCCAGAGACCAATGAAGTCACTGAAGACAATTGTGAAGCAGTGGTTACTGGTTACTAACAAATAAGAGCGCCACTGAGTAATGCAGTCACCAAAATCCACTCCTTATTAGAAATATCACATTTGCTATCCAGCCTGGAATGTTGGTCTGAACAAACTGTGTGTGTGTGTGGGGGGGGGGGGGGGGGGGGGGAAAGAGAAATGATTACAAATGTTTTTTCCAAACATTTTATTTGCCCTTAAGCCTTCAGTAAATGAACATTTCATGAAGCCTAATGAAAATATATTCTCAAACACTGGATTTGTACATATTTTCTGAAAAAAATAATGTGACTAACGTTGTAGTATATATATATATATATACACACACACATTTCTGCTATTTAAGTAAAATTATGTAATTCTGGAGACCACCATATACACCATTTGTGAAATAAACTGGCTGTTCTCATGGCAAGTAGTTTGTGAACATCTCAGTCAATTAGCAACATTTGTGTATTGTGGCTATTTAACTTTTTTGCATGCTAAAGTAGATCAACAAAGCACAAAGCATATTTGAAATAATTGAATAACTCATGAATGAGGGGTTAAAAAAAAAAAATGTTTTAAATCAGTGATCTTGCTTTGGCCTTGGTCCTGCAAAGGTAGAAACGTGCACCAGGCTAATGTAAGAACTGGCTTCAGTGAAGCTGATATGACGAATAAAGGAATGTCACTGGCAAGGAAGCAGAATTAACCTAACATCCTAGCAACAGAAAACTCACTTCACATAGTCCTATTTGCAGCTAAAACATTCCAGGAATTCATCATTCAGACATACTTCTGTTAGAACACCACCTGGCTGCATGCTCTGTCTTCCCATGTAAGAAAACATCTCCTTTTGATTTATGGGATTCATGGATACTTCAACAGATACTGAAACTGATCTTGTTTCTCTTTTTAATTTCCAGGGATCAGGTTTTACACATTGTGCCAGAAACACTCCAGCAAGTCCAGCATCTCCAGCATCTTTGCAGCACTTTACTGGTGAGTATGAATAACAAGGTGTGCCCAAAAAAAGCACTGGGGGGGGGGGGGGGGGGGTTGGTCTTGGCCTGTAAAACAGTTTTGCAAGTAAGTCTGAACAGGAATAAAGGTGAAAAACTCGAAAAAGCTTTATCTAAGATTATTTCGTAAAGAATGGCTGAATTATCCTTTGACTTGATGAAGGAATTTATGGGGAGAAACTAGTCTTCTTGTGTGGCTCTCCGAAGGTGTTGTTCCTTATCAGTGGTGCCTGAGGCAATGAAAACACCAAGTCTGTGCAGCATACTCTATACAGAGATGGCTTGAGAAGAACTATGAGAAGAACTAGAAGAAAAATCTATGCAACTACTCTGTCATATTTTCTCATTCTGAAAACAGAGCTTGAATTGTGCATTTCTTTTTTCTCCTATGCCCAGATGGATTTGTGGAAGCCCCTGCTGCCTGAAGATATCCAGGCTGGAGAAGACCTGCACATAAGGGTCCCAGCTCCTCTGGTACAGGAGGTGAAGGACAGCTTAGATCAGCATATGATCTCTTACAAGTATGATTTTTCATTTCCTGATAGGAAAGGCTGACTCTAGCAATCTTCACTGCCATCCCAGAAGGACCAAACCCTCTCCAAAGAACAGTCAGCAAATAATGATGATAGGACCCAACCTTTGTTCAGGTGTCTCCAACTCATCTCGACCTGCCCAATGCACAGCTTTACAACCACATTCCCTTTCAACCTATTTATTCTTCCAACTAGTCTGGAATAGGAATTTGGGCTGTCCCAGATCCCAGCTCCAATCTGTCATTCCTTGTCATTCCATGCTGTTGGCCCCTCAGTGGCAGAGTGGCTCTCAGATACACAGCTCGGTTCTCCTGTATGAAGTCAAAGCTTTGTACAACCACTACTGACAGGAGTATGCTTTCTTCTTGGAAAGGATGGATACTAGGACACAGGGTCCCTCCCAGTTTTGAAGAGCTCAAAGGTTTACAGCAGATAGGCAGAGTCTCTGCTCCCCATTTCCAGTCCCTGTGTTTTGTTGCTTACTGGTTTAGAGAAGAACCATTTCAAAGGCATAGATTTATTTCAAAGGTATAGATTTAGGCAAGTTCTCCAAAGCTGTGGTCTTCCTAACTGTTCCTCCTCTGCCTTCTGCCCAGATGGGTGCAAATTTCCTGGCACCATCTAGTGCAACAGAAATCCTAGTCTGGACCAAACGTCCCAGTAGCAGGTCCTCACTACACACAGAATTGAGATCAGTCACTTCTGCAAATGGCCCCCAGATGCTTCATCACACCCGCCCAGCAACACATCTTTGCTAACAGCTACACTTTTCCTTCCAATAGAAAATCCAATTCAGATACAAAGAGTGTTAAAAGGGAATAAATAAGATCTATTCCTCACAGTCTCATTCTGAACTGACTTTTTCAAGTAAAGAGTATTCCATATAAACCATCCTGTAGTAAATCAGAACTGATGACTAGCAGCCTACGGACACAGACTTTCATTTACCAGTGGGAAAAGTAAGCTGGTGACTTCAGAGTTGTTTAGGGTTAGAGCTGATCTTGATATCCTGACTAACAAATTCTTTTTAGTAAGTGTGATGCCCTGACAACCAGGTAAGCAGAGATCAGAGGTGGCAGCCAGCATGAATGATCTAGTATCAGGTTTAGGTATTCAGGACCTAGGTGACATTCTACAAGATAGTTAACTTCTTATTTATATTAAGGTCCTTAATTTTCTAATGATTTCAGTTTAGTCTACTAGAAATTTAAGTACTAATTTAAAGTTAGCATATTAATTTTGTGTGTGTGCGTGTGTGTGTTGGGAGTGGGAATTGGAGCCAGAACTGTATTCACCGTGTATATACACCTTGTGTAGAGTGTGAAAGAAAATCAGTAATTGAAAAGTCAAGCAGAAATCTGTCTTTGCACCGCAGAGGGGGGTTTGATAAGGAATAAGGCAATGCTATAGTTAAAGTTCCTGTAACAAAGCAGGAAAACATCTCTCAGAAGGCAGTTGACGTGCAAGGAAGGTAACATGACAGTTAGATGAATAACGATAGAGTCATAAATGACGAATTGTAATCAGGACATCAATATTCTAACTGAGTCAGATGCTGAGATTTTTGTTCTCCAGAGCTTTGATAAGGCATTTTGCACGTAGCTGCAGTTCACAGGAATTTGTGCTGCTAAATTTTAGTCTGAAGATTAGATGCAAACAAATATCAAGGTCCAAAGAGAAAGTAAGCTGTAGCCACACTAAAAGGGTATATTTGCAGCTTACAGAAGTGCTGGTTGATCTTTCTGTCAGCAGAATATCCTATTTGCACTTACAGTACCTGAAATCATGTTTAGGCTACCCTTTCAATTGTCTTATCACAAGCATTTGCAATAAGCACAATCTGTGCCTGTGTTACAAGGAGCAGCTCTCAGTGAGAAAGCGCAGCGTCTGATTCAAAGTCCTCTGAAGCTAAGGAGAAGGTTTTGTTGACTCCTTTGGTCAGATAGCTAGCCCTATGCAAACCTCATTTCTGAATTAATTTGTAGCTAAGAAATAAGAAAAGCTTTTTACTATGATTTTTACAAAGCATAACAAGCACATACATTAAGTTTTGCAATGTGAAAACGTATCTACTATAATACAAGAAAATAACTAATCTTACCATTTTCCACCTTCCCCGCTGCCCTTCTCAAATAATGGTATTTTAAAGGTTTGCCCATGAGTAGAATCCATAGAGGAAAGGAAGATCTGACTATATAAAAAAAAAAAGTTAAATCTTAAAAAAAAAAAATCTGCTAAAATTATTACTTTAATTATTTATAAAAATCCTACAAAAACTTCTGTACTTTGAACTTTCTCTTACATGACGGTAACCATTTTGCTGTTGGTGATGATTTTGTCAGACAGCCCACAACACAAAGGTCTAAATCTTTTTATTTATTAATGTAATGCAGTGCACATGCATTGTCGCTCTCCAGTAATTGTTAGCAATTGTTTTTTGTTTTTTGTTTTTTTTTAAATCTCCCTCTTCTGCCTCCCTTCAGAATCTTAATACATGATGTACAGGAACTAGTGGATCGGAGCACACCAGAAGAGACAAACAGCCACAAGCAGATCCCAGAAAGTTACAACTATACTCAATATCATCCAATGGAAGAGGTAAAGGAGAAACTAAGTCAGTCAGTTCTCTGTCGCTATTTTGTATATACAAGGAAAGAAACTCTGCTTGCAGAAAGCTCTGCCAAAGTTGCCAAAGCTCTTTCTGGCTCTAAAAGTCTTTCCTGAAGCAACAACTTCAGTACTTTGTCTAGAATCCTGGCCTGGCTGAATTGATCCTGTATTAGCCATTAATTTTGATCAGTGCTATCCTGACCAACACCTAAATGCTCTGCATGAAGCAGCCATATTGTTTTGCCAACAATATTCTGGGATTCAGTTGATTGATTTCCAACATTTCTACCTTACTGCAGCTTATCATAATCTTCAGTATTTGTTCATTTAAGCCCCGGTATATTTGGTGCTGAACCAAATGTGAAGTGCAATGAATATTTGTCTCTGGCATCCCAGGAAGAGAACAGAGAAGAGAATAGCACCATGTGGGTAAAGGTGGACAAAGGAGAGCTCAGTGACATCCTTTCTTTTAGGTTTGTGATAAAAGCAAGAGAGCAGAATCGGTCCCCATTAATACTTTGTCAGGGCTACTGATTGAACTACCGTAATACTCCTCCTGAACTAACATGCGGAAAATAAATACTGAAAACACTGTAATGCTGTTTTGGAGATTTGATGGTCTGGTTCCATATTCAGTGAAGACAACAGAAAGACACTTGATGAATCTCACTCAACCTGCCCGTTACATCATGATCAGTGTTGTACTGCAGTGAACACCCAAGTGTGTGTGTGTGAGGGGTTAGGGAGGGGGGAATGTTTTTGCTCATAGGCAAGTAAAACTCCTCCTTTGAGAGTCAAGTGATAAAACAGCTTGATATCACAGCTTAACTCCAAGGAAAACATTGTTTGCCTAAGCAAAGGAAAATGCTTTAATCTAAAAGCAGAGGTGGGTAAGAGACAGAAAATCCCTTTGCCCCAGGAGTTCTCTGTGACTATTTCAGATTTATACATGGATGGCTCAGATTCAGAAGAGCAACAGTGAGCTGGTGACTCAGCACTACCTGGGGGAGACAATTGAGAATCGAACAATCTATTACCTGCAGGTAAGAGAGGAATTATACTAAGATAAATAAAAAGTAGCTTTTCTTAAGTATAGAAGTACATGGAGAAGACAGGGTTCAGATCATCCTTAAGATAGTCTAAATCCCAGTTCACTGAAACAGGAGATGGTTTTACTCCTCTACAGTGAAGTAAGCTTCCCAAACATTCATATACACCATTGCTATAACCTTGTTATTGCTCTTTTGTACTGAGAACAATCAATTTAACAGGAATCTTATTTAGAAACACAAATCAGTCTGAAAATAACTTGACAACAGCTACGCATGAGGATCAAGAGTTTTGTTTTGTTGTTTTTACTACTTCTCATAGCATGTAATGTATTGTCCAAAAGTATGCCATGATACTTCTGCTGGAAACTCTAGCAAAAACTGTGGTCTTAATAATTGGGTGAGTTATTGTCTAATCTGATCCTATTACTGAGTAAAATTAGATTCCTTGCCTTCCTGCGATTCCCCTTCTAAATAAAGAACCTCAGTGTAGGAACAAGTCCTGTGAATGACTAATACAAATGAAGAAAAGACTATTTTATTGAAACATCTACTCAACAGACTTTAAGACTCTCACACCAAGGTACCTAAGATACAGGGTTATTAGGAAGGAGAGCTTGTCATAATGATGCCTATAACAATAATTAGCTTGGATAACTTAACAGTACACCAAGGAACATCTTTTTTCCTATATTAGGCTAGACTATTTTATTTTAATATAAGTTTTCCAAGTGACCATTTTTACACTTTCTCAGATCGGTTTACCATCAGATAAAACCAAAAAGATTATTTGGATGGACTGTGGGATTCATGCCAGGGAGTGGATCTCGCCAGCCTTCTGCCAGTGGTTTGTGAAAGAAGTGAGTGCTATCTTTACCACTTAAATAATAATATAAAAAAAAACACCACAGATTGTTTCGGATATTTCATTTCTTCCTCTGCAGCATTATTCTTTTTCTGCTTAAATATGGTTTTCAGCATTTCTAATTGTACAGAATCCTGTGGAGATCTAAGTTCAAACCACAGTTTGAGATGAGATACAGAACAACATCTGTTAGTGTATTGTTTCCTTCATCTGAACTGATTCCAAAGCCACCAAACCAGTCAACAACCTCACCATTTTCTACAGTGACTTTTGGATCTAGCTTCTCTGCATCACAAAGTCACAGTCCTCCTGGAATTAAAAACAACTCTAAAAGGTGGCATAACAATGTTCCGCATATGCTTAAAGGTGTCTGGCTCACAATGCCTAAGGTATCGTACAGCTTTTGTTCCTGCAAGACCACATCCATATAAAATGCATGTAGACAATACTACTAGGGATCCGATAGATCTTGGGTACCATAGTGATATCCAATTGTGAGTGGTGCTTTGAAGATAGTTCTGAACTAGGTCTTCCCAGCTATTACCTCTAGATTCTGTCTAATCCTTTGCATTTTTCCCCCTTTTCAGATTCTGCAAAATTATGAATCTGACCCAAAGATAAGGAAGTTTCTTCAGAATTTGGACTTCTACATCCTGCCAGTCCTCAACATTGATGGTTATATCTATTCCTGGGAAACAGTAAGTAGTGAAAATCCAAAACTGGTCTGAAATTTAGATGTGTACAGTGTGTTTAATTTTAGATACAGTCATAGCAATTATATTTAAACAGAGAACAGTGACAGGATCATTACACAAATCCTCTCACTGCAGAGGTTTCGTTTCTTCTGGTTAAAACAGCAGTCACTTGAGATCATAGGACTAAAAATTCCTAGCAGATGTCAAGAGCCTTGGGAAGATGGAAAGTCAAAACCATAAGATCCACTACTTTTGGGATTCTGGGAATTGACTCATTTCTCTACTAACAGCTTGAGGCTTGGAAGACAGAGCTAAGCATGTCTGGAGGGCTCAGCTGTGCTTAGCAAAATACCTCAGCTAGCAGATGAGTCTAAGCACCTTTGCAGCATGGGGCAGGAGGAGAGTTGGTCAGATATCAGGCAATCTGGTTCTGAAATACAGGTGTTCTCCTAACTAATCTTCATTTTCTTGTATTGAGAATAATGAAAAAAACATTGATCTTCAGCAACTTTCACCATGCTTCCAGGTACTCAAACACAGGATAAATATATTTTAACACAGGACCTCAAGTGTGGCCCAAAACGTTCAGCCTACTGCCACATGGGCCCTGCCATCTCCTGCTTGCTTCCCAGCATGGTTTAGAGCAATGGGGCCTGCCACACTGTTCTTAGATACACTAGTAATTCAGTCAGGAGGCTCAGACGGGCAGTGCAGGGAGTTCTGCAGGGAACCAGGTGTAGCACTGAGTACAAGTATGACAGAGAAGCAAAAAGCAGCAAGATTAGATGACAAAAAAAAAAAGCATTTATCTTTTGCATCTGAATCAAATGTAAGTTCTGCTGTCACCTCTTGGACACAGGCATATTCATATCTTCCTTAAAAGAGCAACACTCTGTAGAAACAGTTCAGTGCTACAGAAACTGCATGTTTGTTTTTGGAAGAGCCTCAAAGCTCATTTCAAGATGCATGAAGGTTTGTGGAAGATGTCTGCATAGCTGTAGAAAATAAGTTTTCCACAGCAAGTAGAAAGTTTCATCATCCTTAAACACTGAGTCCCCTGCAATGTAAGAATTACTCAAAAATGCAGAGGTCCAAAACAAAGGTGTCTGAACAGTATACTGTCGTTAGTCCCTTTGGATTATTGAGTTAATACTTAATTTCTGTTTAGGCTCGTTTGTGGAGGAAAAACCGTTCTCCACATATGAATGGTGCCTGCTACGGGACAGATCTGAACCGAAACTTTAATTCCTCCTGGGGCAGTAAGTTTCAAGTATTTCAGGTCAGATACATAAATGTAAAGCAAGAGCAATAGATAGTCACTGAAATAAGGTGAAGTCCAATACAATAGAAATACTCATCCTTTTTTTTTTTTTTTCTCCGCATCAAGATACATGTAAAAGTAAAAACCTGGTTTGTAAAAAATGCTGTCATCAACTTTTAACTGGCATCTCCTTTTGCAAGCAGAAGATCACTGCTTACATAACTGTTCCTCTAATTCACCGGAAGTGAAAGCACCACCAGTGTTAGCAACCAGGCAGCTAACAGCCAGTATTTGTCCAGTCTAGAAGCGTGCACAAGATATTTCACAAGTTCCAAATTATATTTGCTATCAAAAGAGAAAATGGTTACACTTCTCCACCCCATAGCTCCCTGTCCACACCCACTTCAACACTCTCAGGTAAACTTCTCTTTGAACTGGGATTTATATGCCTCTAATTTGGTCCACTTTCTATATTCTTCTCCAGCTCTTGGTGTTTCTTATAACTGCAGCAGTGAAATCTTCTGTGGGACTGGACCAGAATCAGAACCTGAGACAAGAGCTGTGGTCCAGCTTATTGAAAGGAAGAAGAGTGACATTTTGTGCTTCTTAACAATTCATTCCTATGGACAGTACATCCTCACTCCTTACGGTTCCACAACTGAACCTCCAAGTAACAATGAAGAACTGGTAGGGCAAACTATTCATCTTCTACACTAGTAGAAGAACTAGTACAGGCAGTTGTACACAGCAAAACTCTATTTGCCCTGTTGCATTTTCTTTAAAGAAAATTTTGTTTGAGGGTTTCAGCATGCTCATTTACCTTGCGTAGGGTTCTGGTCTTTTCATCTTTCTTGGCTGCCTGTTGTAGGTGTGGAACCAGCAAAGTTTCTTAGCCCCAGAATGAATACAATGAATCCTAATCCTTCATCTTAAATTCAGAAAAATTGTTACAGATAATGTTACCCCTGTGCAAGGTAAGTAAAGAACATCAGGTTCTGCTTGCAATCAAATGCCGTGTGCAAGAGTGTGTTTGTAATTTAGGATGCTGGTAGATTACCTGCACATGGTTGCACCCAGAAGGGATACCCCAAATGCATCCAAGAGAACGGGAGCAGAACAGGCACCTAACTTTTGGTTACTTCCCCACCACAATTTCTGTGTGTTTTAAGTTCAATAAAATGAGTACTCACAAATATTCCTGTAGCTGTTGCACTAGTGAAGAGCACGAGGAACTTGGGCTCAAACTTCATGAGAGACTAAACAAGTCATTCAGTCTACCTATGGTTTGTCTTTAAAGATGGTGAGACAGACTATGGCAATAGAAGTGTAAGAGATCATTACTGCTGCAAGCAGCATCCATATGCTATATGGTGTAGATTCTAGTTCTCCAAAATGCAGTTCTCTTGCACTAGAGTAAAACAAATTCCTTGACAGCTGTACAGCTGTCATCTTTTTATTTTAAATGAGATTTACATTCAAAAAAAAAGATCTCACCCAAGAAACACATTTGCAAAGGGTTTCTTTAACATCCTGAACTAATACTAATATAACTTGAAGCTGATTACATGAAAACTTGGAGCTGGAAAAAAAAAAATTGGCAGACAATAATTGCCAGACTTACTGGTATTGGAGAAAACATTGTTCATGTATTTTCACTTTCCAGATGCATGTTGCGCAGGCAGCAGCAGCTGCTCTGACAGAAAGGTATGGGACCAGTTATGAAGTAGGATCAACCTCTTTGATATTATGTAAGTTTGTTTTTCCCTTTGATTGCTCTGTTTTTCAAAGAGAGTCACTCTTGTGTCACAGGCATCACTAAGTGCTGTTTTGCTGAGTTTCCTCTTTGAGTAATATTTAATGGGTTGGTTCGGTGAAATCGCGTAGGAGCAGTCATTTGAATACAAGATAACATTGTACGTTAAAGCTGACTGAAGGAAGGAAGGAAGCACTGATCAGAAGCCAATTCTTACATGAATTCCTCACAGATACATCACAAGGGACAGAAAGAGATTGGTGATAGATCATTCTGACCCTGCTGAAGTCAGCAGCAGAACTCCTATTTGTCTTCACTGGAGTCAAGCAAAAATTAAAATCCCAATCAGGTCTACACTCACTCCACCAGATATTAGCACATTGCAGCTGCTTGCAGTTCTGTGTGGAATACGTTGGCTTCAGCCTCATTATAATAACAGGATAGACATATTATGAAGGCACCTTCAAAGCTGATATTAGCTGACACTATTAACACAAAGGACCCAAGGGCCCTAGAGACTGCCTGATTAAAAACAATCTTTTCACCAAAACAGTAAGTAGCTGGCTCCAGCGCCCACATTTTGCATATTCACAATGTCTGCCTATGGCAGTCCACTAGTCACACAATCCACCTTCTGTATGATCAACATAGCGTAAACGTATGGTAACTTGTCCATGCCTAAGTCTGCATTTTACCAGGGTTTCTACTTATAGTGAATGAGTAAGAGAAAAAGATCCATGAGGCAGATGAACAATGATAGCCAGAAGCAAAATTATGCAAAAATGTATATATAGACAAATAAGCGCCAAATAGTGCCAATGCAGGAGATGAAGTATCAGAACAGAAGGATGGCCAATTCACAATGTATCCAACGCTAACCACAGCAAAATGCTATAAACATAGAATCCATGTAAAATAACAGGAGATGAATTCCAATATCATCTTACAGAAAACTGTTTCACTCAAGAAACTTCATGCAAGACTTTTAGGATAATTAAGAATATCATCACCTAGAAACTGCTCTCCATGTCACAGTGATGTATGATTACTGCTTACTTCAGTGATTCTAGTATAACCTTGCATTAACTAGTACAAGAAGTATTTTCAAAGAATGGTGCTTAATACTTACATCTCCCTTCTGCTTTTAAATTCACAGACAGTAACTCAGGCTCCTCACGGGACTGGGCTCACATGATTGGCATTCCTTTCTCCTATACATTTGAACTGCGAGACAAGGGTACTTATGGATTTGTTTTACCTGCTGACCAGATCCAGCCCACATGTGAAGAGACTATGTTGGCTGTGACAACTATTATAGACTATGTTGATCAGAAGTACTTCCCAGGTGGGGCTATGATGCTGACCTCAGGTACCCTGGGCCTGAGCCTTTGCCTGACTACTGTACTTATGTTGATTGCTCCTTAAAAACACCTCAGAAAGCCCAGCAAGGCATAATATCCCTTTGAAATGACAAAAGTACATTAGCAGAACTAAATGTCAAGTATCTCAATAAAAGCTCATCCCAGAAAATACAAGCATCCACTTGTGTTTTTAATAGCTATGTTTTAGGGAAGGAGGAAAGGATGAAGAGCTGTGGCAATTTCCCAAGATTCATTTGCTAGCTCTACAAGAAGTCAGCCTGAGTACACATAGAAACAGAGCATCATTACTCTTTAGATCTTGAACATGCGTTCAGGGGCCCACTTGGACCTATGTGACCTTTCTGGCAGCCACAGTCCTGCCCTATCCAGTTCTCCCCACCTCCTGATCCTGCTGACATTACCATTATGCCTGTGAGCCTTAAATATCCCCAGTTCTCACTACAGAAAATTGGACAGCTTCTTCAACACTCTCCTTCCTTCCTTAAACTAACACATCAGAATTAGGCAAAAAATACAGTCTTAGAAGGCAGAGAACAGCTGTAATCAGGCAGCCATCAAGAGCAGCCAGAAACAAGCAGAAGAGTTCAGATGTCACGTGGGGAAAGACAAGACATGCAGCCCTGTCACTTAGAGCCAGTCAAATAAGGCAGAAACTGCCCAAATACTTCATGAATACAAAGCAGAAAGGAAGAGAAAGATGAAGATGAGGTGTTATTTCTACATCACAGAACAGATTAGAGAATGATTAATTTGCATCCTCAACTACTGGAAGCTCAACAAAGCTCTAGAGAACAGGAACCACTGTAGACAGTCGAACCGGGAACCAACAACATGCTGAAATGCTTGAAAGGAAATAATAAGAAATGAGCTTCTTTACTGCAACATCCAGCTGCAGAGGGTACAGGGCATATTCTAAAGCTATACTGTCTGTTTTTGAATCTAGAAGCTCTACATCCCCAAAATACACTCACAAATAAAATTACCTGTGATAGCCAAGCCTTATTTATTTGGATAGAAGATGAAGAGTTCAGAAAATGAATACAAAGTCTTATTTTTATTTTTTTTTAGTAAATTTCAAGATCCCACGTGAAGACTCAAAATGTGCCAAATAGAGATTTTCAGCAAAATCTTTCCAACTTGGGGGTAGACAGCATCTTATATATATATATTTAATGACTACTTGAAAGCTAGTGTTGGCAAATATACATCAAAAGCTTCTGATACAAAAGTCACAGATAAACAACATGGAGAGGGCTATAATATCACTGACCTCAAGCTATAAAACACAGAAAGACTATGACTTGACTAAGATCTCATACACACTATGTAGCATAACCTAGAACATTCTTTCCTCCAATTCCCTTTCAATGCCGGCAAGAGAAAAATGCCTAACACTTAACCACAACACCCCTAAAAATACAAAAAACAAAACCTTGCAATCATTTTTCCAAAGCACAACCGGCATTTTTTTGTCTGGATGTTTAGTTGTCAAATCTTTGCTCCTGTCATTGTCCATAGATTACTACCGATCAGTGTAGCTAAATTGGTGTAACTCCTGCAGGTTCCCCAGAGTATAGTCCTTCCAGACCAACCACCCATTTACAGTAATACCCGCCTGTTGCTGAGTACTGTAACAGGTGTCACTAATTAGCACTTCCCCCCCCACAGGAGCATCAGTCCCCAGACTTATGTTTAGTTTAGGATGTGACTTGTAAGCCTTTACGTTTATGTTTTTATATTGTGTCTTTCAAACTGTAAGGAAGAAGACAAATCCATCTGGTCCATCACTATGTGCTGTCAGCACCAGCATGCAGTGCCCTCCGGGGACCGATGCCCGCATGTTCGCCTTGACAAAGCCAACCCAAGTGTAGGCTGCCACCAAGCACTTTCCAGAACTAGCCCATGACTGCACTGGAACAAAACTACTGCTGGCTAGGGCCACATTACTGCATTCAGAGTCTCTGCATAGCCTGGACTCCTCAAGATAAAGGAAGGGATTTGGTTTTGCTGATCCTGGGTATTTTCTGATAAAATTGTTTGCAGCTGTAAAATGCAACCAAATGCGTCCCAAGGTTAATCAGCAGATCTCTGTGGAGCAGTTTAGTCCCTTATTAGCTCCCCTTATTGGAATAGCCACTAGCAGGTGGGGAAAGATACACCTGTACATGACCTCCAGGCTGGGGCTGAAGGGATTCCCAGCACTTGAGAACTTTCTCCAGAAGGAGAGAGAAAAACTTTACCAGAAATACATACAAACATATTTAGCAATAACCATTATCTAGAAGGATGTCTGTTACTGCCAACACACTGATCATCCCTGGGCATACAGCTCCTTGGATCTGTCAGCAATGACTCTTTTTCATAGTAAAAACCACAAAAGGTGTGGAAGTAAACCTTGCCTTCACTGGCACTGCAGCACAGATATACCACAATGAGTACTTAGTCCCCTTCTAGGAACCACTGTTGCACAAGCAAGTTACAGTCACTGAAAGGCCAAGGCTGCAGCAAATGGGTCTTCACAAACATTACATGGACTCCATATTTCACTCCCCCCCCCAGTTTGCTGACATCTCTGTGTACCTTTTGTGCTTGTAGAAGGGTGACATGTACAGTTGACAAATAACTGCAGAGAGAGTATATTTTGTCAATCACATTTTGCAAAGAAAAGCTTTAAAGAAAAACAAACCGTGAATGTCTATATTGAAACCCCCCTTACATCATGAATCCACTGCCTGGCTCTGTCACCCCTGCATTCCTTGATCGCCTTGACTCCTTGGTTTCACTTTATCATGAAGTATAGAAAGAGCCATATACTAATTTCTTAGCAGAAGAACAGTCTTATCCTACTGAGGTAATTATGTATCTTCTGCTTTAACTCACATGTAAATACACCAGAACTTATCACACAAAACTGATTATTTTATTGATTGTTATTTCTCCCTAGTAAAGACCCATGACCCTTCTCTTTCTCCCTCATAGTTAAACACCCAGCTCACGCTTGCTTTACGGATATAATTGGTATTGAGAAGGATTAATTACTTTTGGTCATTCCAGTTACTGAATAAAAACAAGGGCATCCTAGTTTTGAGTAACAGTGTTCTATATTCTCCTTATTAATATTTCTTCCTTAATATAGAAATAAAGTTTTAAGAAAGGGCCATCAGTGATCTCATTCAATTTCAGGCAAGGAACTCCTCTCTCTGTTGACTTCTCCTACGTGCTATGTTAATTTGATACAGTCCTCAGGCTCCTAACAAGTTACTAACACTGTCCTCATTAAGAAAAGATATCACAAGGGAACTATACTATTAAATGAAAGCATGTAGCCTCATTTCTTAGCGCTTCACATAATGAAAGATCAAAAACCTGCAGTTTTGAAGGAAGTGCGAAAACACCTCTTTCGTCAGGTGGGGGTAAAAAAAAAAATAGTTATTTCCTGATAAACTGCTTACATGCCAGAAATCTGCTCAAATGCTATTCTTTGGTGCAAGTTCTATTCCAAATGAAAAACAGAGGTTGGGTCTAAACAAAGCTCTCAGACTCGGGAGTATACAGTAGATCCGTACTGGAAACAATCTTGCTGGTACAGACCTGCTCAGAAACACAGAAAGATAACCTCGGTGTTTTCCAGGCATTATTGTAGATGGGAATGTACTGATAATCAAGAACAGAAGACTTAACCATGTGTGTCTCAATTCTCTGTAGCCAGAACTCTTTTTCAAAGTAGACTGGGACCAGCTTCAGATGGGGCAGTCAGGTTTCAATCGGAAACCAGTGCCCTGTAACTGATCTCAGGTCCTCTCCAACTACAACCCATAAGTATTCATGGTTCTGATATGCTTTGTCTCATTCCCTGTGCAACTTCTTTATTCATTATTATCTAGACCTTGGTTTTCTTAACTTAGATGAAGTTTTCAGCTAAACCATACACACACACACAAAAAAAAATACAGCACAGCCCCTTGCTTTGATGACAAGCCGTGCACATGACCTCCTTCTACATAAAGGACTGACCAAGGCTGCCTCCCCCCCTCCACCTACCGCTAAGCTTGAAGGCAACTGAAAATAAAGATAAGGTAATAAAGATAAAAATAACTCTAAGGTTTAAATGATTGGGTATTAGAATTAGCAAACTTGATGAAAATATTTTTAAAATACATTTCCTGTATCTTCCTTCTGAGGAATCTGGATTATCCTAACTGGTATAAAATATAAAAGAATAATTTGATCACAACTCGTCATCACTCGCATCCATCTACCCAATCGTACTGTATTTGCCAATGAACACAGTAGACATGCATAAAACCAACTTCTGAATGCTGGCAAGAAGTATGGTGTTGCTATATAACCCTTGACAAGAAAGAACAAATTTAGCGACATGCTCACAGCTTATAATTCTCCTCAGTGCACTGAACACAAGGTACACATCACAGCCGCCCTCTCTTATGAGAGAAGGCCTCAAATGAAGGCAATATAAGGAAGAGAGTGGATTAAGATTGCATAGCACTGACTGCAGTTGAAAATGCCTAGATAAGAGGGAACATTTGCAAAATGATGGAAATTTATTGTGCTGTCAAAGGCTTCAGTAGGGGAGAAAGAATCGAGTAGGTCACAGGTGGATTAACTTCGTCATTCCTAGCTTTAGTTTCTTCTGCATGAGTCTTGGAAAGCAACGGACCCTGCCTTGAAAATGCGAACTCTCCCTGTTCTGAAATACCCATACAGCTTTACCTGGGGGAGAGCTGAGGAGGAAAATGATTGTCAATGAACATTATTTAGTTCTGATTAGTGAGGCACAGAACAGGAGGAGTAAAACCAGTGAGGAAGGTTTGGAGTAGAAGTAGCACCAAGAAACACACATGTAGGCAGCATACTCTCTGATAATTAGGTGTAAAAGTCTATTCCCCTAGGCCACATAACACAAGTTTCCTTCCTGAGACCACAGTACAGGTGTTTTATCAGTTACTGATAGAACCAGGGTAGGACAGTTTCTACAATCACTTGATGATAGAAAAATGTTCCCTATCCACTGCTGTCATCTTAAAAAAAAAAAAAAAAGTCCATATATCACGTTCCTAGTTCCTAACCACAAAGCAGAGAAATGAGTCAACAGCAAAGGCTGGTTTACTCCAAATTCTCACTTCAGTCACTGTTCATGTACACTCTTTAGAGTCCCATGTTGCAATTTTTTTCCCAGGCTAGCTCAGCTAGATATGAAAGGGCTCTTTCTTTTTTTTGGAAACACTTTACCTTCTACTTGAAAAATGAATCTTGCTTGGAATAAACAAGATCCTTGTGGCCAAACACAGGTGATACTGGAACTGTTTCTGAATTTGCTTCACCAGTCACCTGCGACACTGACCCAAACCAACTAGGGTTACTTTGAAAACACAGAAATCATTACCTAGAGACAGAAGAGTTTGCTAGGAAATACTATATAAGAACCATTCTCAGGGGTAAAAACAAAACAAAAAAAAACCCCACAACCCTCCCACATGAGAATTCCATTGGGAAAATGATTACACAAAAGTTCCACAATCAAATGCCTTTCTTGACATTACTCCCAACATAGAGGCAGGTATCAGGCTACTTATTTATCTATCCAACTGCTTTCTGCCTGCTACTTAAATAATCCCATTACTTTGATAAGCTTGCTAGTGCCTGCAATCCCAACACATTATCTGAGGATATTCTTAGCATCTGAGCAACTGGGAATCAATAATAGTTTTGGAAAGGGGCAAGAAGGGGAATAAGGGTTAATAGCAATTATTCATGAAAAGCGATCTAAACTACTTTTAAAATTTAATTTGGTGCGCCAAATTTAAAGGATTCTTGAATACAAGGGCCACCGTAATCATGCTGATCCTGTGTCTTATTGAGTAGAACCAGAGCATTAATCATTTTTTGCGACCCTGAGTTACCAAGGACATGCTGGGCAAGCAGCCAAGGTAATACATGCTCAATAATAATAATCTATACTTAAAAGTAACATGATGGCTATTACATGATGACTGTACCGATTGGAGGAAGGTTAGATCTCCCGCTCTGGTAACTGCTTGACTTAGTACTTGTTCTAGCTGATGAGAAACACTATAAAATAAAGCATGTATCTCAGAAGCAGGAGAGAATTCAAGTAATGTAAGCAGCAAAGAAATGGGCAGAGGTAGCAGAACGATAGAGGCCGATACGCTCTGAATACAAGAGCAGTTTGGACATTTTTATTTATTTTATAAGACAGTGAAATTTCTGTGGCTCCATCTTCACAGAAGACTGTCATTATATGTGCCAGAAAAAGAGATCAGGAGATTGATAGGAATCCTGCTCTTCTTAGGGGATGGGAAAACGTGTACAGCCAGAGAAGTTAAGTAATAAAAAAAAGGCCAATGAAAAACTGCCTAAGATTGCTCTCTGGAGTACACTGGGAGCAGGCTCTCTTGTTCAGAAATTAGTCTCAAGCTCTCCTACACTATTCTTCTCCATTTTCACTGGAAATGAGCAGGTTCTAGCAATTGCCACTCTCTTTAGGAAGTATGGATAAGATGGTCCTGAAGTGCCTCTTTCCAGCTATAATGTGTTTTGTTCAGGTTATCAGGAATCTGATGTTGTCTACTGTATGCTTGCTCTATAATGTCAACAAGAGATTGAGCTCTTTGACTATCTTCCAAGGAAATATCAGGACCTCCAACCTATTACAGACATTGCCCGTAATATGTCTAACCCTACATCTACTCCATGCTCAGGAACACTCACATTTGGCCAGCTGATCTAGTCATGTTCTTCTGGCAGGTCTGTGCTAGGAGAAGGTCCTTTCAGAGAAGCTATATCGATGCAAAAATTGTCAAAGTAACCAAAAGATTAAGCTGTTTTTTTTTTTTCCTGAATAGGCCAAAATGGCATTTTCTCATACTGCAAGTTTTCAGAGACAGACAGCATTTATCTGACACCTCCTTTGCAATTAGGGATGATGATGCTTGTTGCAGAACTTTCCTGGAGTTCTACCTTTTTGTACAGCAAAAATATTATCTTTTATGTGACCACAGTACCTCATCCGGTACTGCTTCAAGAGAGGCCAACACATCTCTGTTGGAAGCCTTACTCTTGATGGCAAGAGAAACTATTGAACAAAATTCCTGTGAACTCAGGGGAAAGCAAAACAGCTTGCATAAGGGTACCTGCAAGATGAACTGCAGAAAACAGAAAAGACCAAGATCCTTTGAGCCTCAGCTGGCAACCAGCTCATTAGATCACAATATTCAAATGACGCCACCCAGGCTTATAATGAAAAATGGTTTCAAATAAAAAGTTTGTAAGCATAAGTCCACTTTTAAAAACACATTGCATTCTAGAACGGATCAATATTTTTTTGTCTATAGCACTTGTCTTATATACTATTTTAAGTAATGTAATGCTGATCTCACATTTTGCTCTTCTAGAGAAAAATCATGAAATGCACTTGCAAGTATCATGAACCGGTGTTCTACTAAAATATACACTGCTTAAAGGTCATCTTTTTTGTCAGAGGCTTTTGATTTTTATATTAAGTGCAGTAGGTTTTACTAAAAACAAATGGTGACATTCTGCTAGGGTACCCCATTACTTCTTCAGCTTCAAAACAGAGACACTTTAGATAAACCTAGAAGGAACATTAATATGATGATGTGCCAGCAAAAATCTGCAGTAAGCCAGTGAGGCATTCCGGCCTTTCAGAAAGCAAGTCTCTGAGGGCTCTTTACTAAAGAACAACAACATTTTCTAAACATAAAAGTGGAAATAGAAGCTGCTTAATGTGAAATCACCCTCTTTGTGAAGAGGCATTTTTTTCTAGAGAAAAAGGAAGAGAATTTGCAAAACCACAAGATACCTAAGATATATCTGTATATTTTGTTTGGTGTATAGTATTTAGGAGAATAGACAGTTCAATTTAATAGGCAGTGTTAAACTTGCTGTACAGACAATTCCAAGTTTAAACTTGAAACTAGTCCAGCACAACAACAGTGCCTCAGAAAATTCTAAGGTTTCTGTCACTACAGTAGCGAAACGGCAATGGCTTTATCCTGCACTCACTGAAATCCATAGCAGAACTTCTGCCCTTAGCAATGCTGCATCTGACTCTGTCAATCTCAACATTTACCAAATTTCTAAAAGCTTTTTAGCCAGTTTCTCACGGTAGCTTAGTCTGGGAATACTGTGGAGACCATTCACTTGAAAAATGTCAGAGAGATTTCTTCCATTCAGCAACAAATTCCTGACTGATTAAAAGACCTACACTGACAGCCCAATAGAAAGCCTTGCCATCTACTTGGGCAGCCTGCACTGCTGCCAACATGTACCGGTTGAGAAAACAAGGAGCAGTAGGGGGGGGAAACTGGGAGTTTGACAAAGCCCCTGGAAGCTTCCAAGTAGTTTAAAACAGAAGGGAGTTGTTAAATGCAGTTTCACACAGCCAATAAGATAAATTAACCATTATCCTAAAACATTTCTACTACAATATTTTGTTGTTGATCACAGTAAAAATACTAGGTTTCAGGTTTTATTGGGTTAGATTAGATTCAGCATTATTCTAGGTTCAGTTCACAATTAGGTAATATGCTGGAGTAACACCTCAAAAAACAAACTAACAACAAAAACAACAACAACAACAACAACAACAACCCACCAGTTCTGTGACAAAAAGATGCCTCCAAAAACCTATGTCTATTGTTAAAAAGACTTGGGCTCTGAGCATTTTGTGTTTTTTACCTTCTTTGCCTGTAAAACCATAGCTTAAGAGAGAATGCATTGTCTACCTCTATGCCTCCCCTTAATACTTCTTGAACCTGTTGGCTACCTCCTGCCAAACAGGGAATGTGAGAAGGGTCACAAGAGCCAGAAGTTCCTACAAGCCCAACAAACAAAAAAAGTGGTTGCACAGGATATAGAAGCCCAAATAAGCACCTTTAAGAGGAAAAGGAGCATGCTATGCGGTCAGTAATTATTATTAGATAAAGCAGACTCAACTGCATTACCAATAGCATTGGTCCTTGGAAACAGTGAAATTGCTTCTGAGAAGTTCCTTACAACACCATGCAAAGCACCATCAGGAATACAAAAAAAAAAAAAAAAACCTCATACAGAACTCACCTGACTGACAATAGGATCTCCGGCTGTACAACATTCCTCACCAGGAAGCAACCTTCATTCAGGAGACTTCCTCCTTGAGGAGACTAGCCCTCAAATGAACCTAGGGAGAAGCGGACCCATGGTCCACTACTTCTGAATACAGGTGGATTGCTTGCACCTGTGCTTCCTGGGCCAGCCCTTCGCTCAGGTGCTCAATCATCAGTTCAGGCCATGACATAATACCTCCCTTACAAACAGAAAAGACCTGAACCAAATCACAAGAGAGTGCTGAAAAAAGAATCTCAAATACTGAGAAGCCTTGTAATACGTAGTACAGAGTGGTACAAAATAAGAGCCAACATCAACACATAACTTACACTGCATTTAATTAATGTGCGTGCCCTCAAAATGCAGCCCTCAAAAACTGAGGAAAGAACATGTAGGGTGTTTACAGCAAAGACTGCACGTTTCCCTGCTGAAAAGAGGAGTCTCGTTCTTCAAGTGCTTTCTTAAAAGCAAGCAGTTTTAGGAAGAGCTGGTAATAACATACCCTGTATCTTCAGCAGGTGGCAGGATGATAATCTTAAACAACATTTTCAGTTGAATATGTGTCACAAGGCTCAAGAGGACTGCTAATTCCCTTTCCTACAATGACTCAGGCTGGGATTTCCCTCAGTTTTGTTATTAGCCTAGTTGCTATTTTTCCTCCTACCTATTTTGTTGCTTAGGAGACTGATAGTCAGTGAAAAAGAAAAAACAAACAAACAACAACAACAACACCCTAAAAAACAAGTCCTATTCCTGCCAGTGTGATCCCAAGCTAAGAAATGCTGAATGTGCTTGCCTTATGGGATCTGCCTATGCAGAAAGAACACAACTGGTTAGTACAAGGGGTGTCCAGGGAAGAAAATTTCCAGGCAAGCAGTATGGATTTACTTTTTGTTTTCACGGCAGTAACAGAAGTTTCTCCAGTCAAGCAATGTAACTGAGCAATGATTTATGGGGCAGACTGTTGGTTACATGACAGTCATAGAACATAACTGCAATTTTCCTGCCACTCAGGACTGTAATATTCTGTAACAGTTATTCTTACATCCCTGTAAATACAGGAACAAAAATGACTCTCTTCCCTAGGGAGGGTCTGCTAAAACCTGTTTGTTTACATGAATATGGTGCCCCATAGTAATTGCTGGATCTTCTGCTCCATTTTCATCAGGAGATCGCAATCTGCTTCATAAATCAGGTCACCATAATTTCCTCCTTTCCCCCTACATTTTTTATCCTTCCTTCCCAACTTCCATTTTATTTCATGTGAAACTACAGCCAAAAGAACAGGGCAATAATAAGAGCCACCGAAAACTGCTGGACTCTGCTGCAATCCTCTAATGTATGAATGTCACTCTGAAGAGAAACCAGCATACAATCCTGAGATAAGTGAAGAATCAGCACACTTCACAAAGGCTAGAAAATGAATCCTGCTTTACAAGCCCTGTCTCTTGTTATATTCTGGCTTCTCAAAAGGACCAAAGACATAATTTCTGAATGTGGTGTTGAAGCTCTTTTAGTCTTCATCTCTCTTGAAAATTCTGGTGCTTATATTTAGGATCTTAGCCAAAGGTTTAAGAACTTATGCTAAGCCTCGGTGCTTGGCATGTTGAATGTGTGGGTTTCTGGCACATGTATTTAAAAAGAAATGTGTTATTAATTGGCTTTCTAGGAGCTCGAAGACTTTGGAAATGACTTATTTAATAATACGTGGCATTTGAAACCTGAACATCTTCAAAAATCGCTGCTACACAAGATGACTCATAATGTGATAACACTGATTTTACTAGTAGCACCAGAGGAAAATCCTGTCCCAAATCAGAAACACTCAGATGCAGTGGACACATTCTAGGAAAAACACATGAACTGTTTCACCATGCTTGTTTCCTCAGCTGAACAAAACAACTGAAAAAGTAGGTAATACCTGAATATTCAGTCCAAGTGGTAGGTAATAAGGAGATAAGTTCTCATGTCTTGATCCGACTCCTGCTTGTAGATGCTGACACATTTCCCTCAAACTTGAAAGTAGGACTGATACCAATATAACTATTTTTTTAATTTCCTGCTTCTTCCTTCAGTCAGTTGGTTGTACTCTGTGACCGGTCTTTTTAGCTCATCACTTTCATAAGGCTTGTCTGCGTCTGCTTATCTATTCACTTATGCCAGTGAAGCAGTATAGGTAGCTCTTTAGCTTTATATAACATTTGCTTGCTGTTCTACGGTATTTTTGGAAAAACCAACACATTTGTTGATCTATCTGAAGCATGTACTAAACAACAGATCGCTAATACCCTTTCCAAATTACTGCCCTCCCCGATGGCATAAATGAAGACACAAGAGGCTTTGCACATGAACCAAAATATATGATCAAGAAAGAACAGAGACAGAGGCACTTTTCTGCAAGGTAAAAGCTTATGAGTTTACACTTAAAAGATGGTAATACCTGTTCTCTCCTGGAGTGACAACCTTTGTTCAAAGACTCCCAGAGAGGTTGGGAATATGTATTATAGGGTCACGACCACCCCACCTTTCCTATACTGTTGAAGTGGGAGGATTTATGTATTAATTTCTGTTACTGTAGTTCTTATAGACCAATGCCAATGGGTCAGGGCCATGCTGGACAAGGTACTACAGTGACATTTTAAACATAGACAGCACCTCATCCACAGTGCATATATCTTGTTATCTAGATGGCACACAGCACAAGGAGGGAGAGATGTATAATGAGAAGACAAATGGGGGGCAATAGAAGAGCTAGGCCAGGGGCACTAGGACAGGCATGCTGCTCAGCCACAGGCAGACACAAACATTCTGATAGATGTCTACTGCAAGCTAATGGGGTCATGCTGGCTGAGGGTGGAAGAGGATCTCATTTTGGGTGCCATCTTTCTTCTGCTACAGAAAATGTATGAGTCCAGAAGTCCACAGACAACTGTCTGGTACCCCCAGTACAATTTGTTTGGCCCCGTAAGTACAGGCACTCTGATCCCACTTTACCTCAACATCAGCAAAAACAACTGAGTCAAATTTGAAAGTCAGATCCTGCTCAGGCTACTGCACTTCAAGCTCTCTTTTGTCACTTCCCTCTGCTGGGAGCTACTCATTCCAACCGGGAACCCTTCACATTTTCTCCGTCACTCTGCTTTGGAAACCCATTTTGCCTCATCTATTTAGATAATACGCTCTTCAGTAGTCTCACTGTGGCCTGCGTGTACAGTATGAAGCATGACATGGCATCAGACCATTTCTCAGATTGTCCATGATTTACTGAATCCAAATGGAGCCATGGGAAGGGCAGAGCCAAGAAACAACTCTGAGAGGCTATGGGGAGCATAAGAAAGGAAAATTTACCAACATCCCATTAGCTTCTGCCATGAGGAACAAGGCAAGAGTACCTGTGATAGCAGCTACCAGAAATGACCTTGGTGAGAGAAGGGAGATGTTAATTATGGTTGTTAGTAAATAATAGTGGGCAGTATATCTCACAGCAATGTTCTTTTTTCTATTAATTTCAGATTTCTTTTTGGCAGTTTTTTTTTTTTGTTTTTTTTTAATCAAACAAAGACAGACTGAACTGGGGCCATGTTTTGGAAAACATGGGAAATACAGAGTCATCTCCATCTTGTCTGAAGGAGAGAAATCATAGTCCTTACGTAGGCTCCTGCATCCCTGTTGGTTGTTATTGAAGTGTTATGGCCAGTGTGGAAGAGATGGAAGAGAACTAAGCTTGTATTAAAAATGCCAGCATGTTTTTGAATCACTTTATAAAGATAGGCACCTGAAGAAGAAAAAAGAAGAAAAGAAGAAATCTGAAAAACAAATTCAACACCAAATAGTTTCTGCTGTGCCCGTCTATTTCAACTAGTGTGATATTAATAGAATACACAACAGCAGGGAGTGGGAAAATAAACATATTTTTGCTCACAGAAAGGAACTGACTGAATGACTCACAAATGCAAAAGTAAATAAATAGCTCCCCGTGATAATCTGAAATGATATTATATCCACTGAAACAAACCAGCTTCTTAACTGTAACCTAGCATGTTAAATTCAATCAGTCTTATCTGAGGCCATGGACAGATTGAGTGATCAATCTCTATTACCCTAAGCTTTTTTTTATTCTTGTCTTTACAGTACCATTTTTCTTCTCACTAGATAGTTCAGTTCATTTCCCCAAGCCTCTGTCAGCTTAATAGCTGAATTTCAGACTTACACACAAAAAAATGGCTCTCAAACTTCCAGGAGGTGAGCAAGTGTGTGTTGTGTATGGGAGGGAGGAATATTGCAAAAAAAAACCCCACCCCCAAGCAATTGTTAACATTGCCTGTGTTGCAGTTACTGGATAAAGTTATGAGCTCACATTTCATAACGGAGACGTTCAGGGTCAAGAAGGTGCTGGCTTTCAGATGCTGTAAAAATCAAGAGGTGAGGTATTTTTGGTCGTGTATAATTGGCAAGAAGGTATTTCCCCTAGAGAAATGGAATGAGGACACAGCAATTAACTCTTCTAGTCCTGTAATCAGAGTGCTAATCAATCACATCCTTAGCAACTGCATGGTCACTATGGTACCAACACCACCTCTTGTTAAAATCCTTTCCAATTTATTCTCCTATAACTTTGATGATGGTCAGAGCAGAAGTTACATACACTTGCTGACACTGTGCTGAATGATTCCATCAATCTCCATTCTGCAATATTGGACTCTGTTGTAAATGAGAATCAGCTGCAAGGCTAGAAAGGAAGGCAGTAAGCGTCCAGACAATCTATGCTGTTTGATTTTCAGAAACATTGTGCAAATGACAAACACAATGCTTCAGTGCAGCCTCTCTGCTCTAATAATCTTGAATGTGAGACTAATGAACTTTATCTTTCAACCCCATTGAACCTCATTATACTGTAAATACACTTTGTGTAACATCTTCTCGTAATTCAGCTGCCAAAAATAATACTGTCAGAAAAGAAGAAAAAGGCAAGGCTATGGTCTTAAAATCAAGCCAATCAGATGAATCTTTCCACAGCAAATATTTGTCCTTGCAGTGACAAAATACGGAGTTTGTAACGAAAGAAAAAAAGAAAGAAAGAAAAAAAAAGCTAGATGTTGAGACCTTTTAAAATGCTAACAGAAACAGAAAATAGCATACAAATATAGACTAACAATTTGTCCCTGATGGAGTCACGAAGAGTGGATGGTGAATCTCACCTGTATGTTCTATCCCATGGGACATACTTTCAGTAACTCCTCAGCCTTGGGGTTCTGTCCTCTGACAAAGGTTGTACTGATCATTTTTGGAGGCAGAACAGCAGACTGGGTGGGTGCTGTGTGGATATAGTGTGATGACATCTGTTTTCACGTGTGGAAGATAATATTAAAATAGACAGCTCAGATACTGGGAGGTAATCAACTAGAGTGACAGTTTTAAGTGATACTGACCAAGAAGCAGATAAATGCACAGCTTCATAAAAATTTACAGAATGTACATTCTCAGTCACATCAGCATTTATTATATATTTCTAATTGGAGCACCTAATTTCTACATTTGCCTAATTGATTACTGTAACAAAGATACCCTGAACGCTGTATATTGTTTACCGATTGCTAAGCAAACATTATTGGTGTGTCAATATTTGCTTTTTGCTAGAGCTATCATTGCTTGAGAGGGAATAAGTCATTTGGGATAATGCTTCAGTAGTACTGGATTAAACACGCATGGAAAACACCCAGTATGCTTAGCCTCTGTTAGTTCTCACTTAAAAAAAAAAAAAAAAAAAAAAAACCTGCAGTGAAAACAACTGCTCGTCAGTTGTTAAAGCCAAAAGACAAGACAAAACATTTCAAAAGAACTCATGATATTCCTGTCTTAATGGTTTCACATTGCTGGGGCCCTAGGTTCAGAGAGGTTGAGAATTCAAAATTGTCACCTATTTTATATTCACATAGCTGGTCTCTCAAAGCAAGCACTCCCCTAAATTCCCACCTCCTTCTTGTTTATTCCTAAAGATTCCTAAAGAATTCTGCTCTAACCAATATTTAATATGGCTTTTCCATACTTCCAGGCTTCATCTTTTCAAATAGCAGATAGACTTTCTCTGTAGCCCAAAAACTCAAGCAATGATCAGCACGGTAGAGTTAGAGATAACTCCATAATTGCAAGTTTGCCCAACTTATACAAAGCCCCCACCAGAAATGTTCTGAAAAGTACTGTTCACTATTTGCAGTACACAGAGTATGATGCTTCAGACATGCTGACTGAGATGCACGTCTGTGAAATAATACTTCAGATTATCCTAATGGTTCTTTGGTCATTCAAAATGTAACTAATTTTCACATACCACTGTCCTGAGGTAGGCAGAAGATCACTGTGATTTCTGGTAAGGAAATGCCTGGAGAGTCTCCTGCTGCACTTGGAAATAAGACAGAAGAAAAGTGGATTGCAAAATCCAAATGCTATGGTCTTGGCTCCTGATATGGGTCAACAAGAGGTTGGTTGGAGGTTGACCGCATATTTCAGAGCTAAAAATCCACACCACAGGACCAGGAGTTTTAAAAGGACAGCACTGTTACCCACAGTTTTTTTGCTAACTTAAATGTTTTTCCTTCATCTTGCTCTATAATTAGGGTAGACTTTAACCTTATATATACAAAAAATGTGCCTTTCAGTTGGTGTTGAAATTAGATGATTACTCTTATGCAAGCTAATCAGGAAGGTGTATAAATAAAACTATGCATGCCTTTTACATGTGCAGAAATGTGGTTTTAGGAATGGCAACTCCAGGCCTCTGGAGTAGAATAGAATTCACAGTAAGGATCTGAGAAGAAACTTCCATCAGTGCTGCACTAGAACTCACAGTCGTGAAACATTATCAATATTCTGCTGAATAGGAATTTGTCTTGTTATTAAACTGATTGATTGGGAACCACTGGTTAATGTCAGTCATGTTTTTCATTTCTGCATAATCTGAAGAGAACTACAGCCTCACACAGTTCCAGTTGCAGAGCATAAGTCCAAACACAATAGCTCATGTTTTCAGCTGTCTGTACATTCTTGGGATGTTCTCCAATGGGTCAGCCACTTCAATGGCCAATCATAACAACAGAGTTCCTTACTTCTTCTTTTTCCACTTCTGATCACAGAGTAGAGCTAATGGTCCAGATTTAATCAACAAAGGCATTTACATTTCAAAATAATGAGAGTCACTCAGCTGGTAACTTGTTAATTAGTTTTCAAGCATTCTCCCTTTCAGCCTTCATCCTCTCAAACAGCAGCTTGCTGAGGCTGACAATCCTTCCAATAATAAGGGAAGTAACTTGAGCAAATGTTATATCAGAATTCTATCTTGCTCTAAGTTCACTTTACACCAATCTGTTGATTTCAGAAGTATGATTTACCTGGGGATAAATGTTTCAATGTATCGGACCATCATATTTTCCCTGTTTTCTTCTTTCTGTTTTTGAATGATGAATGTCTGCAAGGCAATTACATGCCTGAATTTAAGCTTCTCTCATCACTTTATTTTTTAACAGTGCTATTCTATTTGGGGACAGAGTCACATTTACAGAAAAGCTATTTCTGCCACTTTATAATTCAGTGCAATTATTTTCTTGATTCTAACAATGAAAGCCCTTTTACCCAAAGCTACACAAACGTACCAGAATATAAATAAGAATCTGTCTATTGTATTTTTCTAGCACCCAAATACTTGCAACTGAGGATGAGTGCAAAGAAAGAGAATCCGTCCCTGTGCTAATAAAAACGGAAATACAGATGCTGGGTCTCACAGTCTTCCCCAGCATATTCCTTAACAACTGCAGAACTCCAATTAGTCCCCAGCACAGGATATGCTTCAGCTGACCTGCTGGCAATCAGTTGTTCCAGAGCCTAGATCGATCTTGTCCTGCATTTATCAATACTCCTGTCAGACAAAACAGACAAGATCTTAAAAGAAAAGAAGATGTTTTGTGAAATAAAATCAAGATGTTCCACTCAGCACATAATTTCCTCTTATATCCTCATTTTGCATGGCACATAAGAGTGTGCTTAACTTCAAGCATATGATTAATCACCTCTGTGGGAACAGGAAGTCTTTCCTGAATTGGAAATCTCATCTTCTTTGCAGCTCTATAAATGAGTGGCTACTTTAATTTTGTTTTCTTTCTTCTTTTCCCCATCCTATTTTCCTTTCTACTTTCTTTTTTTTTTTTAATTTCCTCTTTTTTTCCCCAAGTTTTCCTTTTTTCTTGTCACATGTAATATAACTTCACAAAGTTTTTGCCTTTCCCAAACATGGTTGGTGACTGAGGCACTGTAGGATGCAGCTGCTTAAAGAAGGTGGGCAAATAGTTTATAAAAACAGCAGGACATTCCCAACATTTTAAGAGGAATTTGTTCTTCTGAATCATTTCAGTTTCTTTGAAGCCTGAAGATAAAGTACACCTAAGACTGAGCCTTTTTTTTTTTTTTTAATTGATGTTTTTCATTATAAATGAACTACTTAATGATGTTTTTAAAAGTCATAAATTAGCACCACATAGCCTTACAAATAGCAGGTAAAACCAAGCAAAAGAAAAGGAAGAAGGAATAGATCTGTCATAGAAAACTCTACCTGTCCTACATCTCCAGGACATCTTTTGGAGACTTACCTAATCTTGTGTGTTTGTGACCACTGTATAGTACCTTCCAACACATTGCTAATTTGGAAAAATATTACCAATCCTTTTAAAACACTTTAATACAGAAGCCATACGCTTTAACGAGACATTTAGAGCCCGTGAAGGCAATTCGACAATTCTGACTTTCACAGAAATGTGACCAAGTCTCAGGGTTGAAAGAAGTGCCGGTTTTCAATCTGAGCCCCAGGAAACACTGTTCTGGAAATGTGATTCATGAACTGGAGAACCTCAAGACTGGATGTATCTCATTTGAAATATTTAACAGCTGTCTGGCCACTTTTTAAAGATAATTTCATATGCTTGTAAGGATTAGCCATTAAAACTTACTCTGTCACAAGATCTCCATCTTAATAATCCCTATAAGGCACAAATCCTGAAGAATATCACTTGATATCCAAGCTTGAAATATCCATTGCATAAACTGCCTCTATCTGAAAAAAACACTCACCTAATTAAAACCACCAGAACAAAAATACAGTTCTGTAGAAAAAGGAAAGAACTGGGGTACACGTTGAATTACATAAATATTTGGGGAGGATACCACTGTTTTTGTTTTCCGTGACGACTTCTGTACTTGAAAAAACAAAACAAAACCACCATATTGATACCAATGAGACTAACCCTGGATTATGCATTTGCAGTTGACTTGTCAGAGCTCAGCTTTGTTGCCTACTTGGCACAGAACTCCCCATGCAACTGGTTACTGAGTTGCATGTCACTGAGAAGCGAGAGTTAAAGACAGTTTGTTCTGAATGACTTCAGCCCAATATGGGTATTTCTGGGATTCAGTACAGAGCTAGCAAGACTAATCTGGTTATAGAAAGAAAATACTAGTCATTGCAAGTCAGGTTCTGGCAAACTTACTCACATATAAATAATCATTTTGTTTTATATACGAATATGCAGCTATTTTTCCTCACTTTCATGTGGAATTTGGAGTCTCTGCCTCTACAGAGATTTGTGTATATGTTTGACTCAAACCTCTGTGGAGTAGTGTCCATTCCAAACCCTTCTCTCTTACAACTTTAATTAGATTCCTTGATTTCAATATGCATGAGGTATAAGGTTTAGCAGTTCAGGGACACTTTGAGCAATTCTAGGCTATTATCTGTACAGTGGTGTGGGAATCTTCTGCATATATTCACAGCAGCAAGAAAACAGCCAGACTGTTACCATAACAACAGTTTTGAGGGAGGGAGCTACAGAGGGGAACAGCAGGATAAAGAATTTCTTTGAAAATGTTTCAGTGTAACATTCTTGTGTGAGAAGGGAAGGTAGGGAAGCAGGCATTAGATAATTGAGTCTTTAAAATCTGCAGTATGTTTGTAATCACTGAGTCACTCAGAAAAGGCCCTCCACGCTCAGCCTAAGGCTATGAATATGTTTATCTGCAGTTCTGTGGCCTGTTAACCAGTATCTCCATCTGATTTTGTGTGTTTTACAAGAAAACATCCCCTTTCCAAATTTGAATATTGGCAAGTTGCTCTTTGTTATGCTTCTTCCCCAGAGGAGCTTGGTCTGAGTCATGCTTGGTCCTTTTTATTCTATCCTAATACATAATACATATTACTTCTTGCTAACCATTAATAGATACGTGCTTTTCCATCTGGTTTTCTTTACCTATAAAATTTGATATTTATAGATCCAATGGTATCTTGCAGCTATAGAGCTTGCATCCCCTCCCCCCCTACTCTGTGACCCTCTAGAGTATTACAATATCCCTTACAATTTTTCAGAAATACCCATAATATCAAGTACTCCTTCCCTGTTGTACACTCTGCTTTCCACTGTTATTAAGCTTGTGGAACACATTGATGGCAGTTATTTTTAGCCATCTACCTATTTTTAAACAAATTCGTTGCTGAGCTCCCTACTTCAAAATACACCACCATGATTTCAGTTTAGTTATACTCAAGGTCATTCATCATCCCTGTTCCCATCTTCTAGCACTGGATACACAGGCCACTGTTGTTCTAGCTGTGGCTGATGTGGGAAAAAGAGGAAGGCTTGTGGAAAAGCAGACTCACTTTTACCCAGGCTTAACTACCCACCTCTAACCCAGTGCTAGACAATGCACTGCCTGGTCCTGCACAGGGTGGTGAGGTCAGAGCTGCGTGGCTTCAAACCCCTTTCTATAATTAGATCTGGGCTGCATTTTCCCTTGGAAATGCTTCCTCTTCATCATCACAACATTTCAAGGCTCACTTCTATTTTTATATTTACTACTTTTCTCAAAGTAGTGACACAACTGGTTTTTCTTTTTTTCCCTGTCATGAAAATGATAATGAAAAACAATTTCTACTTTGAATTTTTTCAGCTGTTCCATTACTGATCTTTCCATTGGCTCAGTGGAAACAGTGAGAGCAGTTTTGATTCTTTTCTGTGGAAAGAACACCAAAAACCCTGTTAAGCTTTTTGCCGAAAAACAACAATTTTTCTCTTATCCATTATTTTGCTTGCAATTTTGCATAGCACTTCTCTGAAAATACACGTGCCAGTTTGGTTTTAAATTTCCTCTGTTCTGCCAGTGAAAAGGCTGCAGATGGAAGGGGGAGCTGGGAACTCCTTGTGTCAATCAGCTCCATTCATTCAATGGCTATATTTATTAGTTTCATTAAAAACATATTGAGTGGCCCTGGTTCCTCAGTTCTGCACGCCTACACCACCCTGACCGCCTTGCCATCCCTGACAGTTAGTGCTCCATCCTGAGGCCTCTCTCAGCTTGGGATTCCACATGAAACGTGAGTGCAAGAGGATATCACATGTTTTTAGGTCTTGCTGGAAAGACTGCACACAGCGTGAAGGTGGGGTGCGGTGGTATGGTTAGTGACCCAGGAGATGAGTAAAAAGAACTGCTTGAGGTGGAGTGATAAGTAGATATTATAAAGAGAAACAGAAAGAAAACAACTGTGCAAAGCTTGGAAAATATCCCCGCTGCTATTCCTATTCGGTTATACATGACATGAATGTACATATACAACCTACCCAGAGCATTAGTCATAAAACAAGGTTTTGTAGAAAATACAAAATGCTGGTCTATCATCATACAAAGGAGCAGCTCTTAGGGGAAACAATTTGCTACACTATTAATGCTGAGGCATGGACTACTCCCATGGCTACTTCCACTTGCCTCTGTTCTTACCAAAATTAGGGCTATACAGAAGAGTAGAACTACGGTCTGCACTTTCTGGGGGCAAAAGAAAAAGTGCCCACCGAAACACAATAATTAGATTGACTGTACTTTAACGCTTTGTTAGTGTTTAGTGGTGGGTTTTTTTTTGTTTTTTTTTTAATCTATTTTATGATGCAAGAAAAAGGCTTGGCATAAATCAATAAAATATCTGTATTAAGGACTAAGAATTGAGGTTGCAATCTAAGCTCCACTTAAGTTGCAAATATACTAAATAGCTTTACTGTCTTTAGACCAAACACCAGGCTTGAGATGTTTTCAGAAAAGGATCTTTTAAAATGTATTCTGCCCTGAAAAATGATCCACAAAAACCTACCTCCTCAGAGACATTGGAACTGAATTTCTTCCTCTCTTCGGAGATGACCTCTCTTTCCACAATTATCAGATTGAATAATTGCTACCTAAATACTATAGCTGCCTTTTTCCTCCCCTATGTAATTTTGGACCATGAACTTTAATGCCTGAAACCTACAGCACTTCAAGAAAGGAAGAGACTAGGGTGTGCATTGATGCTCTTAAGCACTTCCAAGGATATGTAGCATACAGCCTCTTTCAGAGGTATCTTCTATTTTTCTTAAACAGGTCACAGCGTATTAACATTGGTCTCTGAGCTTGTTTACAGAAACATTGTACATTTTTTGCCTCTTATAACAACAGACATTCAAGGACACAGCAAACAAGATCTACTTACTACCAAATAAAAAATATTCTCAGCAGTTTAATAGCCCCATCAAAATATTACATCTTTACAGTTGTCCTGACAAGATGTTCTTAGTATTACTTACCTGTTTCCAGATGAAAGAGCAAAAAGGTACACAAAATATCAGGATCACACAGCATATATCAGTACTGCACCAGCTGAGATTCAAATGCACGTGTTCCATTAAGCGTATGCATCTTTATGAGATGAGAAACAAGTCCCATTGAACTGGGGAACTTGGACAATTCACAAGGGTATGCTTGGCCTTTCCCGGAATAAACAGAGAACCACTGTTAATGCAGCACACAAAACAACTGCCAGTAGAGAATGCAAGGTAGGGGAGGTAGAAAACCATGGTAATGCAGTACTTTCACCTTCTACATTTGAAGGTCACGGTGTTGCCACTAAAGCTATCACTTCATAGTTTGGCAGTCACATAAGGAGAAGCTGATGTTCAACAGGTTATAATTTGGTGGTAGGTGGTATCAAGCAGGATTTGTTTTTTGTAAAGGAGAGACCAGGTGGACTAGGCTGACAATTCCTAAAGTCTTAATTTAGCACAGAACTCAGTAGTAGCAAGTGACAGTTCAATTCACCTTTCTTGGGTTTGGCTCTATCGTCAAGAAAACTGGTCTCCCTGCTGCTCATCCCTAACTTTTGTGTTTCTATTAAATGGACCATCTCTACCTTGCTCATACAAAGAGGAAACCAGTATTAGTTTTCACAGTAGAATCACTCAGGCAGAATATCTTCTATAGACATTTACACCTTGTTGTGTGGTTACTAGACTGAGAGAACAAGTGAATTCCACAGGCATGCCTATACTTCTGCTACATAGAAGTACACATAGGAAAAGGGTGTGCATATCACTAAAACTGAACCGATACAAGACTATGATATTTGGTTAAATTTACCTAAAATGTTTGCTGCGATACAGGTACAATCTGACACCATCAAGTTCTGGTATAATTGCTTGCTATTCAGCTTCACTAACATCTCCCGATATACTAAAACTAGACTCGAGTTGAGGTTTTCTTTTCATGTTTTGTCTTGAGCATTCTATTCATCTTTTTCCCTTCTGTTAAGAAATAAAACATTTAAGTCTGAATGTATATTTATATATATTAAACTGACACAAGTATACAGGTAATTTTCCCCAGGTTGTTTGCTTTTCATCAGTTTAAGTCACTTCCATGCAAGTCCACCCCTGTACGTAAACGGAGCCCTTCTGAAAAGTAAGGGGCAAGCAGAGAAGACCTTTCTGACACAATGACTCATTGGCTGTATTTTCTAACTAATTACAGGAACATTCTCCCCTTGGTATGCACACAGTGTAATTCTCAACAAAGGGAAAACTACCCTCTTAAACATGTCAGGCAACAACTACCTGAGGGCTGATTTCTGTTGCTCAAAATTGCTCAGAACATGGATGTTTTGTGTATCTGCCTACTACAGCAGGCCAACTTTTTTCTAGATCACACACTTACCCCCAGCTGCATAGCAACACCAAACAGAGGAAAGAGGACACCTGCCCAGCCTGGCAGCCTTTGCAGCCACTGTTGGCACAGCCTTCATCTTGAATCTTCTGTGCTGTGGTAGACATCTGAGGCACCAAGCCAGGGAAACTCAGCTGCCAGAGACTGCATTTGAGAAGCACAGCTACCATCTCACCCTGAAGATCAATTAATACTGGGCAACACCTGATTGCAATGACATGGCTCCCTGTCAGCTTGTTCTGCTCTCCTCAGATAGCTGTGTCCACATCAAAAGCCCAACAGCACCTATGAGGGGAAATGCACTGTGTGGTAATGATGGTGGTATGCATAGGGACAAATAAAAGCTCTCAGTGTGGCTCACATCTTTTGCACTGCTTCCCTATGTGATCTTCCAAATCCCCACCCAATCTCTGAAATAGTGCCTCTGGCTGGACTGACTTTGAGCACAGCCCAATCCCGAGCAGCACTGGGGAGGCTCTGGCATGGCCATACCAGCAATTAAAACAGTATGGACAGCTGGCCTTGCTGGGTTTGAGTGAAAATATGATGCAGGGATGCCTACAACTTGTTTTTTTTATTGGAGCGGTGGCCTAAGGGGCAGGCACCCAGTATCAGAAATACTAAGAGAAAAGCAGGCAAGGGGTTAATAGCAATCCCCGACCTGAAGAATTGTTCTAACAGCAGCATTTTTATAATTATCTGGTGACCACCACAGTGAAAAGAAAATCTTCATGGCTCAGCAGAAAGCAGTGCTAGCTTGGCAGATGAAAGAGACTCCAAACCGTGATGTGTGAGAAGGGGACAGTGGGGTAAGAGAATGGCTGCGTGGGGAGAAAACAGCACGGCTCTCTTGAGCCACAAAAAGACCCACCTGACAGGGAGAACATTTCCTCACGTGCTTCTTCTCAACCTTAAAACTCATGCTGTCACTGCTACATTTCATGGATGCTGCCTGGGAGTGGGTCTAACCACACTCAGCATGCTGCTTCTAGGCCGCGCAGACCCCTCTGAGCAGGGGCGCACTTGCAGTCAATGCCACAAGCAGCCTGAGAGGACGGCTCACTAGGGAACGGCCGTTGGCGGGAAACCTGAGGGACCAGGCGCCATTTTGAGGGACCAGGCGCCATTTTGAGGGGCTTCGGGTCTCTCCTCAGGGACTTGGCACTGGGGGGCGGGGAAGAGTATTTTTGTCTCCTCTGTCTTATCAGGGGCTGTGCTATGCCCAGGGTCTGGGAACAGAGGGTTAGTGTCGTGCAGGACCACACAAACCCTTCTCATCCCTTGTGGAGCTCAGGGAATAAAATCACCTCATTTTACATGGAAATAAAGATGAGCTGTATTTAGACCATTTTCCAAAGCATTAGGCATTGTTCCAATCAAGGGGACTGTTCTATCCTTCTGCTTCCAAATTACCTTAGTAGCAGCCAGACACAGTATCTCAGGGTCACAGAAAAGGAGGTGGAAGTAAATGCGTATTTTAGGGACCAAAATATTCACCTCTGAAGGCCAGGATTTTCATCGCTGAATTTTAGGAATCTTTATCTATTTTGCAGCTGTCCACCAAAAGGGTAAGAGGTCTTTTTGCTGAAGGGTAGGAAATTTCCTATTCTCATTCCTGAATACCCCAAAATAATATTTAAATGTCATCATTCAACCATACTTCTCTTTAATTACAGGACTAGTACTAGTTCTAGGTTTGCTAACACCATTTAGACTAGAACCTGAAGGCAAGGTTCTGATTACCTCAGTAAATTATAAATATTTAATATGAGCCTTAAAATGGAAAACATTGGGACAAATAGCCACACATTGTAAATTTCCTGCCCATGAAGTGTTGAGCTCACTCAGCTTGTGTCAGCCTGAGAAAGGTTTAAGAACTCCTATGCCTTGGGTTTACCACTCTACTCTGCTTCAGCTCAGGTGCATCTGAAAGACAGGAACTGTCTGGAAAATTATGCAAAGTCTGCACATAAGTTTGCATCATACAGGTCTAACAAGATGCTCACGTGCAGTCTAACCCTGGAAGTGAAAAAAATCTTTCCTTAGACAACTCCACAGTTCAACAGTGGGGGTTGCCTAAGGCGTGTGACTGTATGCTGCCTGAACAATTTCAGAGGGAAAGTGTTCTTTCACAGTACATCCATTCCCTGGTCTCCAGCCCAAGGAGGTGTCTGACAGCTGATCCTGCAGGCTAAGCTGTTATACTATATAAACTAGCTGTTTATGAGAGGAAGTGTAAAGCACTGCATTTTCTGAAAGTTCCTGGAAAACAATCAGTTTATGTGTGGTTACCTGTAATTGATTATCCTCCCTCTAATTCAAGCCAGTTGAACACAGGCCAAAGAACCAGCCATGCTGCCTCCAAGTTACCTTCATAAAAGTTTTTCTAGAGCTTTCTGCAAGAACCACTCATAGGTGGAGAGGACTAATTTATACTAGAGGTATCTTTGGCTAGACAAACGGTCTGTCAGAAACTCAAGGCAGGTGAGATGCTAAAAGCTTCAGAGTATTTCAAGGAAGAGAGAAAGTAAAACAACAGAACCTGGTCTTTACAAGAAAACAAATAAATAAATAAATAAGAAACCCAATAACTTTAAACCCAAAATTCTGTGTGCAGAAGGAATTCTATATTGTGCATAATTCCAGCCATACCTACGTTGTACAAATCCACATACAAAAAAGAGACTATTTCTTTCAGCCTTTTATTTTTGTAGTAGTATGCTACAAACTCTGTGATGATTGCCTCAGTTACTCAGGCTCTGTGAGCGACATAAAGGTATCGCTGCTGCAGCGATATCTATAAATTATGTTTATCGCCCAACACACGGTCTGACCTGACTGAACAGAGTACCCATGTGCATCACTGGAACTTTTACCTTCCAACTTACCATGGGACTTTCCAGAAATGCTTGATGCCACCCCAGATTTTTTGCATTCAGCTAATCCCCTGGAGTGAGTCACCTCTGGATTCATCTCTCTCTCTTCATTAGCAGGAAGCATAAGCATTAGAGGGAGCATAAATGATTAAGTTAGAATGGTCATCTGACTTTTTGATGCAGAGGAAAGGAGGGTAATCCTACCTTCTGTCTGACATGAACAGTCCTATCACAGTCTTCCAACAGTGAAAGTGAAGCATGTTGCTGCAGAAATAAAAGCTAGCAAGTTTGTATTAGATGAGCCCTAAAGGATGTTCATATGTGGTGCCATTTTGGTTGTTGCCATGTGTGATCACAGGACACCAACAACTTAAAGGGATACAGGCCAATTCTAAAAAGTCAGACATTTCATTTTATTCTGACACTGCAAAGTAATTGTGCTCAGAATGACTGTATTTACTCCCTAAATACATTTTTAGTACTTCATCATCCATGTGGATTCAATTGTGCTTGCAATTTTGTAGACATTAAAGAGGGAGGCTAAACGACAGAGGCAGGGTAAAGAGAATAATACTGCACTCAGTTCCTTCAATACAGCATGATACACAGACTAGAGCACCTCACTAATGCTTAGGAGCCTCAAAGTCTAGTCCTGTTTTGACCACTGACTGACAAATGTTTTGATAACTAGGCATGGAAAATGCAATGCAAGTGCTCTTTGTATCTTTTACAAAAATAACACCGGCAGAGATCTTGAACCAGTGCAAACAGACAAAGAATAAAAGTCACTGAGTCCAGCAGAAGCAAATCTGGAAATCTGGTCAGCTTTTAAGAATGCAAATTTCTTTCTTGCGCATCTTTTCCAAAAGCAACATGTGCAGCAGCACTGATATAAGCAACACTTAAGCCCCTATAAAATGCATCTTTAAAAATGTTCTTTAAATCCAAAAACGTGATTCTGATAAGCTGAAGCATACTTGGAAGTTATGTATTTTATGCCAGTATGTGTTCTTACTGAACCATAGCTTTAACTGATATTCAAAAGTGACTTCCCTGTTCACAGGAGCTTTAAAAAGAAATAATATACAAGGCACACTAAACATTGTCGGGCCAAACACATTCTACTGTTTATTACACATATTACATTCTTAAATAAAAATGCGTCACATAACATTTTTGCATAGATATCTTACAATATACCAATTTAAAAAAGAATTATGAAACAGACCAGTAACAAAAATAAATTTTTTCTTCATTAATAATTTTGTAACATTAACATACCACCATCATATAATACAAATAATATTTTTAAATCTTAAGACTTTTGTACAGCAAAAAAACTGACAAAGTAATATATTTATATATATATATATATATAAAAAGCCTAAAAAAAATAAAATGTCAAAAAAAGGCAGAACTGAGGGCTACAAGATTGGGTACTTCTGTGATATATTAGAAATACCAGAGTAGGCCTGAGAGAACGTGACCGAGGGCATCTCCAAAATGCACTTGTCAGACACATCTGGTAAAAGAAAAAATATAGTGCAAAATGAAAGTCCTTCAAGCAATATATATATATATATTTTTTTAAAATCAGGAGCATTCATACTTTTTATTGTTGTTGCTTAAAAAAATCCCCCAAACAAAAATCTAACGTGAAGTAGAGAGAAAGAAAGGTTTTAAAGGATAAGTAAGAAAACAGGCCATTTTGCAAAGCAATTAAAAAATTCACAGCCTGCATTATTATTTTTCCAATTCAGATGAGCAGACATGCTAAACTAAGGCCTTGTTTCTAAGAGAAAAGCTGTCATGGTTTATATGCAGCGACTACAAAACCATACACTTAAATTGGTGCAAGAACCTTCTTGTATCTTAACTGGTTTAACGCTTTCTTACTGCATAGGATGCCAATGCAAACACAGTCTAGGCAAACAAGTACTGGGTGTATCTACAGAGTGATCTTAACTAGACTGATGTTCCAATATAGAACAACTTCCCTGCTAGAGACATGGCCTTGGTAACAAAGTAGTGTGCAAACAAGCGTTTTGATCTACTTCCAGAATCTGACAGGCCTGGTTTTTAAAATACGGAGAGATGGGAAAAATGCATGTTCCAAAACATAAAGATCAACCCTTCAGCCAACAGGCCTTTCAGGGATGGCAAGTTACCTTTTTTATTTCCCCAAGAGCCCAATAATAAAGGCTAAAATAGTCACCTTTCTGTCCATTCTAGTTCATTTTCAGTGTGTACATGCTAAGCCCACATCTCCCTCCCTTCCTACCTCCCCTCCCAATCCCCAGTTTGCAGCCTATCCATTCACAGTACACAGCAACATGTATGTCCCCGAATTATTGAAAACTTTCCTACAAAAGCTGAAATGATTCCTAAAATGCAGTGGCAACAGTAAGTGCCCTCCCTAAATCAAAGCAATAGGCACGGTTGGCTACCACATTGTAAGTCAGTAGCTCAGTTTCCTCTTCTGTGTAGGTATATACAGTAGACTGTTGTACTGCCACACTCACACAGAGACAGGGTGCAGAACCTGTTTTCTGGCAGTATATAGAAGTCAGGACCAAAGCACTTAAAAAAAAATCATCAAAGCTTTCATTTGGAAAATTGTGAAGAGTTTCCACTTTAATTATCACACCAAAAATACCATTAACAAGCATTAAGGAAAACTATAAAACCCTGTTTGAAAATGACACCTGCATTTGAAAGTTTTCTGGTAGGGAAACTCATTTTTGAGGTGATAAAGGCAGCCTACCCCACCATCTCCACATTTATATATATATAACTTATATATACAAATACATCATCATATATATAACTTATATAGTACAAGTATGTCTTGGACCTCTTCCTCTAAGGGAGGAGGAAAGTCTCAGCTTTATGAGACAGATCTTAGTACCCAGTAGGCCAGACCCTTCAGTTCTTGCGATGCTAAATCTTGCTGTTGAAGCCAGTGTAGACCCGTGGAGGAGGAAGACTGCAGTAATCGTTTCTAAACTATCAATAAAAACGGGTGCAAATGTGACACGAGGAAGAAAAGTATCCAGGCTTGATCTGGAAATAATCATTCAATAAGGTGTAGACTTCATGCGCATGAAAGACAGGCAAGATTTGTCTATGAGCAATCTGTAAAATTTTGAGAGGAAATAATTTTTATTTTTCAAGCCAAATCCACAAAGTTAGTCAAGCACTGCTTTTGTTCTTGATATGTGATGACCTTTGCAAGTGCAACTCTATCTGAAATCAGCAAAAAGTACTTCAAAAGAGTGTTGGGTTAAAGGTGTCACCTAGAAATACAAAAGCTTAAAAACAGTCTTGCTGGATGGAATGTCTAGATGTACTAAGTCCTGAATAAAAACAAGAATAAAAGCCCTTGATTAACTGGATGCTAGCCAGGTAACGTTAAATTATGTAACAATGATCCTCTGTTATTATTTTTTTAATTTAAAGATTTTGACACCTTAAGGGAAAGAGAAACAAAAGGAAACCCTTAAGATAGTTGGACTTTCATCAGTTTTGCCAAAAGCACCAATTATGACCTCTTCTGTGCACAGACAAATGAAGTATGTTAAACAGGAGGAACAACCTTTGTGTTAGAGATGGCTAAAAAAGCCCAAATTGCCTAAAGCCAGGTAAAATGAAGACAAAAGCCTGATTCTGTAAATATCAAAAAGGTCACAGATAAAATACACTCAACCGCTGCAATTATTCAACTCCATTTTAGCCCCAATCTTTGTGATTATCCTTTTCAGACCTGAAGGTAAAACAGTTCCAAAAATCAAGGGACTGGAAGCTCTTCTTGCATTTAGGTTCTTCTGTCTGATCTGTGTTTGGTCAGAGTTTTCCAGGTATTAAGTGAAAATGTGCTATTTTAATAATACAGTAAACCCAAATTCAAAATATCTGAGGCAAATAAGAAGGGAAAAGGAAGAAAAGGTTTTATGATTCACTTCTACAGAAATATAAGTCGGCTTAGATTTCAGGAACTGGGAATCATTCTGGAGACATAACACTGGTCTTCCAGGCTAGCAAATCTGTTTTCACAATCTTTGGTTGGTCCCTGCAGCTGTGACACATCTCATGATAAGATATTCCTTCAAACTGCTTTACTAAGTTGTTTTTATTTTTGCTGCAGCTTCAAGATTTTCTCCATCTTCCTCATGAAGAAACATAAAGGTAATACGGATGGAACTATCAGAGTTTGAGAAAAATCCTACAGGCCCATTCTACAGTCCGCTTTGCCAGAGCAAGACTGGGAACAACTAGAATCAGTACACATTTAGTCAGAGAGAGCTCTGATATGAATCACAGAAACACAGAAATATTAATGTTGGAAGGTACCTCTGGAGTAACTTAATCCTACCCTCAACTCAAAAAACAGTTCAGTTCAGCTAAATCAGACTGCTCGGGGCCTTGTCCAAGACGCTGAATAAATGTGGGATTTCAGTCCTGGAAATAAGATTTCTTTTGTTCCTTTGCCTAGTCTATCCAGGTGAAATAATTTTCTGGACTGAGTACCAGCTCTTGAAAGAGAGAAATTCTGAGACAACGAAAAATAATTGACTCTGGAAACCTGTTAAGCTACTCTTTATAAAATACCCATGATCGTTTGGGTTGCTTTTCTCCTAAGAGGGAAAAAACAGCAGAGCAAAGAAGCACTGAAGTGTTGTTTTGTTCTAAAAAGTGACTAAAATACATGTCTCCATGTTTGATATGAGTGATAACATTTTTCCAGTTTAAGGTAAAAAAAGTGATGATTGTGTTACAAAAGACAGATTTTTGTTTGCCAGGCCTCAACCTGGCAGCATAAAAAATGTACTTCCATAAACATGATTTATAAATTCAGTGAATCTGATTAGAAAAATCTTGATACCGGTACTTTCTATGTGATTTTTCAACACCGTTACATACAAAGTACATCTCCATCCAGAATATTCTGTCCAGTTTTGGTTTCTGCTTACAAGAAAATTATTGACATACTGAAGCAAGTGTAGCAGAGCTTCACCAAGGAGATCAGGAGACAGAGCACATGACAGCTGAGCAGAGGCTGTGGAACACAGTTAATTCTTATAAGAGAAAAGGGTAGATCTTATTGCTGTCTACAAACACCTTACAGAGATGGTGGAGAAAATGAAGCCAGACTGTTCATATTGGCGCGAAGTGGAAGAGGCAGCAAACACAAAATGGAACATAGGAAATTCCTACTTGGCGTACAGATTTATCTTTTGTGTGTGTGGTTTTCTTTTAACCGTTTAAATGGTCAAATACCAGACCAGCTTATACACAGTAGCTGCAGAATTTCCATCCTTGGTAGCGTTGAAGAATTGACTGGACACAGCCCTGAGCACCCCACCCTAGCTAAAGGTTGGCTAAAATGGCCTCTGGAGCTCCCCTCCCACCTGTATTCTCCTATGATTAATTCTATGCTCTGCTCCAAAATACTATTTACTACTCACAAAAAGTTACATTTCCTCCATGCATACTATTTTCTGTGATATTTGTCTCAATTTATTCTCATTCTACAGCTCCATGCCCTTGGAAACCGCATTTGAATTTCTTCAGAAAAGCCAGAAAAACCTGGCTGCTGTTCTGCAAACAGGTATCAATCTAGCATGAAGGAAACAGTCATAAGCTTCTTCTCTCTAGAGCTCGATAACTTTGTTCTCAGCTGTTACCAAATCATCTATTTATGGTTTTGCTTCCAAAGAAGACTTATAGAATGGATTTGCCTTTCCTTATTAGCCTATTTCTACTCATAATTTATAAATAGAGGATATCTATACAACTTCAGCAAGGAGATACAGGCCCAAAAAGGATCTAGCTGTAATACATTACTCTGGTCTGAAGTGCACAGCTTGAAACATCTGCAAGGAAAGAAAAGCTGTCACTGTAAAAAATGACTCTTGGAATGCACCTTTCCAAAATGGAGACTCCTACAAAAACTGAAGTGCAGAGACTGACAAAGTACACAACACATACAGGTGAAAAACACCTCCCTTAGGAAACAGAAAAGATAGTCCCAGAGCCCAAAATTTGGCTTCAGAGTTCAAGACCTGCAACAGAAAGAGCCTGTTAAGTCTAAAATCTGGTTAAGTCTCTTATCCTCTTCTATGTTTTTGTAGCTAGATAGACCCAGGATTTAAAGTAAGCCTGTCTCCAGAGCAAAATAATCAGACATTTCAGCACTTTTTTTTTCCATGGGGCCCTTGTTCTGCCATATTTAAATGAGACATCAACAAGACCATGAATGAAAACTTGGAAAACCGGTACTTAAACTAACACTTAATAACTATGATTTGTAGACTACTGTTAGCATGTCTAAAGGCAGGTGTGTTCAGAGGTCAAGGAAGGATATTTGTGCAGGTTCACAGCCAAAAAGTACCACATCAGTGAGTTTGAGAGCACATATTTCGGGATGCTACAGTAACGAAATTCTAGGATTCTGTTAACCTTTTTCTAATTTAATGCACTGACTGGATGTTCCACAATTTCACACAGCTGAGGTCTCAGTTTCCATTAGACATCTGGCAGGATGCTCCATATATTCCAATACAAATTGGATTCTAGGGCCATCAGTCCCAGTAGAACAGCTGGAGGAATGGTCATTAAAAGTATGCAAACACAGAAGCAGAGAAATACGAGATTGTCAGCAAGCAGTGCTCCACATATGTATTTATAGCATGGTTAGTTTTAAATCTTTGGAATAAACTCAATTTTCTTTCTTCCTCACCTTCTACCTTTCTTTTCCTCACAATCGCTCTTGCTCTCTCTCTCTCTCTCTCTCCCTCTTATCATGAATGTTACGTCATTGCCCCTAAAAGATAGTTAGATTTTGGTCCATACTTCATGCGATATGGGCCAGACATTGGATTTCCCTCCTGTCCCAAAAGCGCTGAATTGAGACAGTCACAGCGCTTTGCAAAAACTGTGAGGAAAACCAGCATCTTTTGAGTAAATTCAATCTCTCACTGGAACCAAAGGTTGCAAAACTCTGAGAATTCAAGTGCCAAGGATCCCGGTGACAGCTCTTAAATATCTATTGAGTTTCTTGTTTGTTCTTTTTCCCCAAGAGTACAGTTTCAACTCCTAAAACATGAATTAAGGGAAATATTTAACAGTCAATGTGTCGAAACAGTCAAAGAAGGGCAGCTGGCTAATACAGTATAAAAGAGCAGCAACCATTTGTGGACCATGTGCCATTCTGTTTAATTTCTAGACACATCTTGTAGAGATGGTCCCAGAACATACAAAGTATACGATCTAATGGAAACACGCCCACTTGCACAGGCCGCCTTTATGGTCCTAAATGCAGTCTTTGGAGTCAGGGCCAGCGCCAAATAGTTTCAAACATGAGTTACTGTAAGATGCTTTTTTTTTTTTTTTTTTTTTTTTTTTTGTAATGAAGACTGTAATCCACTTTGTGCCCAACAAAATCAAATTATCAATAGGACTGAATGGTGAGCATGAGACCTTCACTTTCCCTTGATGATTCACACAGTAGGCCAAAATGGGCCTCAAGTTTATTACCACTTCAGATCAGTCGTTCAAAAAAGTCTCATTGCTGTACGTCAAACCCAACCCTTCCTTCACTGTTCACACTGTTACACATAGGAGCAGGCTACAGCATCAACTTGATGAATGGAAAAGGAGGACTTTCATAATTTCTTTAAAAGGCTAATGCTGAATGAAGCCATTGTACTTGGAAGAAGTTCTCTATTCCCCACTCAGAGACTGGAGCAGGATTTTTGGCTTGTTTGTGTGTGCGTGCGTGTGTAAGATGTCTGAAAAACATCAAGTTTAAATTAAAATGTCTGCAGGTGCCCTTTACCCAAACAAAAGTCTAATGTTTTAAATTGGTTATTAGAAGAATTGCGAAAAAAAGTAACATCATTCACCACTTAGTCACTGTGAGTTGTGGCTAACATGCTCACATGATGTGGAAGGAATCCTGTAGTCATGCCTGTGTGGCCAGTCCCAGACCAATATCCAGGTGAAGACAAGGAGTTCTGAAGATCACTTGTTCGTAGAGAAAAGAGAAAAAAAGGTTTAAGCTTCCAAATAAGCTTTTAAAGTTTTCATTCAACAAATAAACAAGAAGTCCTAGCTATGGCAATAAGGTGAGGCCTACAGAGATATTAGGTGCTGTTTCTCAGGGTTTATCCCTTGGCCACTTAGCCATCATGGCAGCAGCTTCCAGAGTCCCTAGTGCATATGTTGTGCAATAGCCAAAACAAAAATTAAAACAATAAAAAAAAATATAGTCCTCTGTGAAGTCTACATAAACTTGGGCCAAAGAGAGGATATTTGTGTAACAAGTGTCACTCCACAGTCTACTGCCATTAAGGCCACTGGTATTGACTTAAAAGGATCTCAATAGCTCAGTTCTAGGAAGAAGAACCAAAACCAAGACAGGTCAAAGTGTCTGTGAAAAGTCTGATGCATTGAACATTAGGAATCTTCAGACAAAGAACAAATGAACCACGAGGTTAATTTGGCTACCAAACTGGGATTTGGTTTTCTAGGTCATTGTTTTCCCCCCATCTATTTAAAAAGAAAGTTAGTGCTACAAATATGCAACTTGAAGACCACATTTTCTCCTACTGAGTTGCACTGAGAAGCAAGTTAAATAAGCCCCTCCTACTGCCGTCCACCTGCAGGGACCTCCTCCATTTCCTTTGTTTTCCGTTGGCAAACCCAGGAAACAAATCCAAGAGAGACGAAGTACTGTAAGCAATTGTTCCTTCTCATTGACTTCACCTCCATAGCATTTCCTCTCCTGCATCTTCTCCCGTCCAGCTGGGGCAAGGCATAAAGAACCAATGGATGTATTGAAGTATAACTGGGTGTACGACAGTGTGAGTGTGTGGTCTCTGTACAGAGGGTTACACGTGACCGAGCTCTCCTGCAAGGCAGCACATTATAACTTGAGTTCCACTTTCATCTCACAACACTTAGCTCAGATGTCATCCATGCCAAGCTGACCGATACTTAGATGTGCCTCTTCATGTGGAGGGCAAGGTGATCAGACCTGGAAAAACACCTGCAAAATAAACCAAATGTGAAATGAAATAAAGATTTTGGGAAAAGGGAAGAAAAAAGAAGAAAAAAAAACCCAATATCTGGTTAATAGCTGGTTCCTGCTCCTCCATCTCTATATACAAGAGGAAATATTTATCCTGGTTTAGAGCTGTTCTTTAGATTATCACCACCAAACTCTGTGTGATTCACCACAATGACCACAAATGGCCAACTATGCTGCTGAAAGCTAAACAGACTACTCTCCTCCTTTTGCTGTTTCTTTCCCTCCTCCTCTTTCACTGAGTGAAATACCAGGGAAGTGTGCTCATATATGCACCTGTAAGATAAAATCAAATATTTAGTGTCAGTGTGTGTGTACACGGCAAAAAATAAAACAAGTCAGTTTTACTTAGCAAACCCAGTTTAAAAAAAACACTGTCTTTAATAAACACCAACATAAGTTTTGAAAACTAAATTCCCATTTTAAACTCCAAATTGGAAAGAAAATGGTTCAAAGTTCATGGGCTGGAAATCATTCAGGCTATGTATCTTTCCTTTTCTCTCTAGGGAATCTCCATGGTAGTATGTGGATGCTGATGAGTGCTAACCCCCTGAATTATGCTGAGGTAAGACAAGTTATTATTAAACCCACCCTGTAAACGTGAAAATTGAGACACAGAAAGGCAAGGAAATTGTAAATCACATAAGAATTAAACAGCCAGGACTTCCACTTTCAATTTCTGTTCTTTATCCACAAAGTCATTGTTCCTCCATCTCCTCATGCAAAATAACATTCCGAACATGTAAAAGGATTCTGATGAGATGGTCTTACAACTGCAACCCTAGAGAACTAGTTGGCTTTTAGGGCTGGTCTAAACATACAGATAATTAAGGATAAGATAGGCCATGAATTTGAAATGAAGCATCTATTCTTGATTAACTCCCTCCCTAAAGGCTTATGACTGCCTTCTTTTGAAATTACTTAATCCACTTGGGAAGTGGGTTAACATACCCAGAATAAAACACTCTCCCAGAGAAGTTAACCCAGAGAAGTAACCCCAAAAAGAGTTAATCAGGAATTACCATTCTAAAGCAACTGCCTCGTAGGAGACATGCTGCAAGGAACTCACAGCAGCAGGAACGGCAACCCAAAATCTGGGACTTCACACCACTAACATATTCTCATTGACAAGGGGTTCTCAGGTGGACAGGTCCTTTTCTTCTCTGTCAGTCAATACAAATTCCACTTTATCAAGGCTGACAGTAAGCAAGAATATTTTTCCAATTCCGTGCCCATTAGAAATGAAATCAAAGGCACCAAGCCAGTTCATACTCACTATCACAATAACGGTACGTATAGCAACAGGGAATAAACTGCTGGACACGCAGGCAGCCTTGAGACGGAGCTCCGCTGTCCGGCAGTACAGAGACATCCTAATAAATGAAACTTCTACTACACACTTCAAGTTGAGCACTCAGAAATGGGAGGTTTCCAAGTTCCCTGCAAATCTTGGCTTGCTTTCCTTCCACCCTAAACCATAAGACACTGGCACATTTATTTTTAGTATTTTGGAGCAAGAAACATTCATTATAAATATCACACAAAAAGACACATATCTGTGGCTTTTGAATACGTTCTTTTTGTAGGCCCTGAGGACATAATGAGAAGCTACCTCCAGAACTGATTTGCCTGAAATGTCTTTTCACTGCCCCACAGATTTAGAATATAGAAGTATAAAATACCAGTTAGGAGAATATCCTAGTGGCTTACTGCGAGAATCTGCATAGCTTACAAATGGGCAGTAAATCTATTTTTTAAAAGGCAGTAGCTGAGTATTCTTTGTTTTTCAGAGAGAAGAATGTAAAAGAACAAATTCAACTACACAGTCAAAGAAAATAAAACAAAAGTGACCTCAATCTAAAGGCAAATACACAGAGAATAAACATCCTAAGCAGAAAAAAAAAGGCTAAGAAATTGAAGAACTAATGAAAATGAAGAGGTTTTAAATAGTTAGGGAATCTTTTCCGTCTTGCTGGCAGCATTGTCCTGCACAAGCAGTCTGTCTCCATCTTTATAGAGATGAGTCACCAAAAGGTAAACTCTCAAGACATAGACCTTGTAAGAAGGCAGCTTTCACAAGAAAAGCTAGATACTCATCATCTGTGGACGAGAACAGCTCTGCTCAAACCAGCTGTTCTCTACTGATTTCTATCAGCTTACGACAGCGTTAGTACCCTTCTGTAACAGAATGGCAAAAAATAAAGACTTCAGAATGGGATAGTGGCTGTATTACTCCAAGCTCCTGCATGAAGTGCAGAGACACAGATGAGGGTCTGACAACAGGCACTTGGCTTTCAGCACAACAGGCTGAGCACAGCTAGAATTTTCTAGCCTCAGGGTGCCAAAATACACCCTCAGACCAACATTTCTCTCATCAGTCTAAACAGAGAAAGCAGCGTGCTCTGGCTACAAGGGCTGCCAAAACAAAACAACAGCTTGAGTGGCTGCCAAGAAGACATGCACCAGCTGGCACTTTAGCCTAGGACTAGTCATAAGACCACTACCCAAGAACGGCTTTTCCTCTCCAATTGTCTATATCATAAATGCATCCCAGGAAAAAGTGTGCAGAGCCACAGCACAGCAAAATCTGTTAAAAATATGAATTTAAGCCACTGTTTCACATCAATTACCACAGTATTAGTATCCAGGGTATTTTTCAGCTCTATAATATTTTTATAGATAGTAAAATGGCATAATTTTTTGCTAATTCACAGCTAATAAAATGGTACAACTTGAATTCTTCGCATTCTCCTGCTAACTAATTTGGTTAGCTCTATTTATTGGTAAGGCTGGTGGATTATCAACAGTAAATCAGTCTCTATCAAATGCTGCAGCTAAAGTATGTCAGGAAAAAAAAACCCACAAAAAATCCCACTACTGATCAGTAGGCACGTTTTCTCTCTGCTGGAACAAGAGTCAGCAGCGAAGAAAGCTCCACAGGACAAACTGACAAGATAAATTCCTTTTCCCACATATTAAGAAACAGCAGCTTGTTAATCCCTCATCCCACCTGCAAGACAAGACCTTGCTCCACAACTCTGGCTCTGCACCTCTTCCAGTTCTACACCAGCACTGTGTGCTGTACATGGGCCCATCTTCCCCCCTAATCCAGTTCTTCCTAGGGAGGACAGTTTATGCTAGGCTAAGATACCCTAATTCTGAAAGTCATACAGTGATGCACAACGCAAAACTTTCCCTCTCTGAAACACGACTGGCTCCCTTCTCTTTTTGCTCCATCTCCCTAGCAACACAGTACTGCTCAGCACTGAAGCCTCCGCAGGAGAAAGGGGGAAGGTAACTGATGAGATGAGAATGTACCGTTCAGCCATCTTTCTTACCAGCTGTGCATTCCTACTGTGGGATTTGTGCATTCCAGGTAAGCGCACTCTTAACTTGCTGTCAGAGGACACTGAGCACATACTATTACACTGAATATATACTCCAATAGACAGGCACTAAATATGTATTTAAGCATAACAAGCAAGTGCCACTACCCTGCCATCCTCTTCCCCTTGGAGTGCCAAAGGCTCACACTGTGTGAGGAACATAACCTACCTGTGTTTCTGAAGAGCATAACTCCTGGGAAATGATAATAAACAGCGTACCCTGTGTCTGGAAGGCACAAGGACCTTGCACACTGCCTTCTGCACCACTTTAGCTGATTCCCCTTTCCCCCTGCTGCCACCAAACCACATATCATTTGCAGCACATATGGTGATATAAAACCAATGGTGGCCTGGCAGCTATAAGTAACAATGAGATCTGTGGGGTGCGCAGCGCTTGGGCTGGGACAGCAGCAGAACAGAATCACATCTTCTAATCTCTTTTGCTTTAGAATTGTCCTGTACAGAGATGACATGAATATCCCTGTGATGGTGGCCAGGAGGTCATAGATACAACTGCTTCTGAAAACAGACTGGAAGGGAATTGCAGGCAAAATTGTACAGTTCTCCCCTTCTTTGCTATTTCAATCACCGCTTTCATGCTCTGAGTGCCCAGGTATGGCCTTCCCCTCCAAACAATTCTGCAATGTCAGTATTGCAAAAAGTAGCTCCAAAAAGCTCCTTAAGACTTATCAAGCCAGGATGTTTGAGGGAGTGATCACACCTTGTGTCAGTAATGGTGGATGCAGAAGAGGGCAGCAGTTCAGATATGAAGAAACTGTTCTCCATCTGGGATTCCTGGCTCAGGATGGAGCATCTTCAACATTAGACATCTGTCTAAATGGCTAGGCACAGACTTATGCACATTTCTGTGCTCACCTGAAGTGATATCTGCAGTCAATGGTTCCGGACAGATCAATGAATGGGAAAAAAAGGAAAAATAGTGGTATGGCAGAGAGGTCCAAAAGATCAGGCAGAGCCATTCTGTGAGCTTGCAACAACTGATTGGGAAAGTAAAGCTGAATGTGACTCTTCCTGCGACACATAAACGGCATGTGCATGGAGTTTAACAGCGCACAAACTACAGCAGTCCTAACTTCCTAATGAATCCTGGTTTCTTTTATCTGCAGATCCAGTGGAAGAGCAGAAGTTGTATTAGATAGTTGCAGAAATGTATCTCTTGACTGCAGCAACCAAATTGGCTGCTCACAACAAAAACCCAGTTAGTAAGGGGAAATATGAAAAGGGAGAAGAATGGCTACTGAAAGATGGACTGAAGGAGACTGAGGAGTTGAAAATACTGACTGTATTTCTTCAAATCTCTGCTAAAGATTCTAACACAGAAAGCACGCAGTTTTGCACTGCTTGTGTTAGAGTGTTTTTGGGGCTGGGGTGGTTACTTTGTTCTCCAGAGAAAAAAGAGAAAGGCAGTGCCTTACACTAAAATCAGAACATAAACGTCCTCCTTCACAGAGGTGCTTATACAAAAGCAGGACTCCAGAGGTCCCTGTTTGGTTTATCCTGTCCGGCATTCTCAGCAAACAAAGGATAATCCAGGGCTAAGACAAAAACTAATCCAAGAGGAAGCTCTCCGTGGCAGAAGGGGGGCAGGAAGAAGGGAGACAAGGGGAGAAGAGTGCTCAAGGAGACGAAGCACTTGGAAAGGCAGGATGTGAAAATGATCAAATTTCCTTCCCATGAAAGGATGGGGTCCCTTGTTTATGTCCCATACATCCTCTCTCCATGCATGTTCTCTGCTGCTCTGGTGTACCCAAAGGCTTCCTAGAGCCTTTATTGTATTACAGAATGTTTTCTTATCAGAGCAGAGAACCTTAGTGCTACATTAAAAAGACGGGTAATTTTCTTAAGTCTCTTTTAAAATATATATACAAATAGGATTAGCCAGATAACATGTTCAGATGCAAGCACATTATTTGATTGCTCTACACTGGATGCAGGTTTTACCCAGGGCACTGCCAGCCTCCAGCTGGGGGGGGTTTCAGGAGGAGAAGTGCTCATTGTTCGATCCTGTCAGTGCTGTCAAGAATCATTACAGTGGTAATTGCTTTTGCTCCACCCTAATTTCTTATCATCTGAGACTGGGGATAGTGAGGAGGGTTTTCTTTTGGTTTTGTTTCTGCATTCAAAGAACCCAGCCTTCAAAAGCACTCAGCACCAAGCAAGGACAATTCGATTTTTCAGAGGAGCTTCTTCATTCAGCAGCTGAAGTGGCAAGGACAGCAAAAAGTGGGCAGCAAGCAGCAGCTCTCATTGCTCTCAGTGAGAACTGCTGGGTGCCCAGCTCTCCAGGCAAACCTGGCCCCTCATTTCTGAGTGCCCATAGGAGGACTGTTGCATATTAAGCTCTTCAAGAAGCCTGGCTCTAGGCACCCATCGGGCTTTTAAATCTGCGCCCACTCAAAACAAAGAGTATTTCCCACATCAAACAGACATCAAGGTTGAAATTTAGAACTGGAGAGAAGATTCGCTCATTAGCAGGAATATTCAGCAATCACTGATCCTACGCAAAACAATCTCATGAACTTGAATAGTCAGATGTGCCTGAATTAGTCCTGTGCCTTTGAAAATGAAGCACCCTGCCAACATACAGAAAGCCAGCAGAGGTGCTTGGGTAGCCCTTGAAGGAGGCAGGTGGGGAAGGAGCTCTGCTTTTCAGGGGACACCGACCTAACAAGATGGGGAGATGGAAAGCTATGGAGACACTCTGTGGACCTACTTTGATAACAGTAGGTCAGTCACTGTGGTCTGGGGCCTTCTGGAGTTCCATTCCAATTGTGGAGTATTTAAATTAGCAGTCCTGTGGATCAAGTCCTGTGCCCACAACGAACACGGACAGGTTCCAGTGAGACTTGTACCCAGCCCTACACCTTTTTTTGTGCCCTCCTTTGGCTGAGGGACTAAGGAAGGGGGACACGAGACATGGATGAGCCAGGCTGACAAGGTCTGGCAGCTCCACACCAACTCACAAGGATCACATTTTGCTTGAACACATTAGGAGACTGCATTACCTGTCACAATGGTTGCATTTAAAGGGCTTTGCACCCGTGTGCTTTCTGTAATGCCTTGTGAGCTCGTCACTCCGTGCAAAACGCCACTCGCACCCTTCCCACGAGCACTTGTAAGGCTTCTCACCTGCAGAGGAGAGAAGAGAAGAGTCAGCAGGGCAGCAGCATTACCAAGCACTCCACTTGCAAGTCCCATGTCTTCCACCTCACCCCTTCCCCACCCAGGCAGGTTAGTTCACACCCAGTCACACAATCAAGGGCACAGTGCAATTCAAACAACTTAGGACTTACGACACGTACTGTGGATAGATCCAGCTTCAACTTCTGTTGATTTGTTCAAATTCTCCCAATACCTCATTTCTCATTTCCAACAAAGCTTATTAATTGCTCTTGAATGAAACCCTCAGCATGTCCCCAGAATCCTCTGCCCTGTACTGCTGGACCCTCATTTTCAGTCAACCTTGCAGCTTGCTCAGCTCCTGCAGGCTAATTGCTCTGGTACCTGTGATGGCTGTGCCAACACCTATCCACACCACAGGTTGGAGCAGGTCACATCTCTCCCTCCACACCCTCCGACAGCAACCACCACCACTGCAACACATGCTTTTCCCAGGCTGCATGGCCAGACTCACGTCTGCTCCCCCAAGTCTCCATGCCCACAGTATCCTAAAGCTGCACCTTCTCTAGTTGCTCCCAACAACTTTTAGGGCTGTTATTCTGCCCCCAGATGTTAATCATATCACCGAAGCAGTGAAATGGTGCAGCAGTAAATCAGATGTGAGACCGGTCTGCTGTGTTCACATTTACCTATCCTCTAACAGAGAGCAGCCTCTGTGAATCAGTCTGCCACTATGTAGCATCCATGGAGTCCTTCACACCTCTTCTTGATGGAGACTTCCAAGGTCTGGTGCCTCCCCTTCTCTCATTCAGTGCACATGTACTCATGTGTATGCAAATTTATCATCTCCCCCACGAGGAAATGCTCCATTGCTTCTCTTCCTGTACGAATTCAATGTCACTGATCCCCACACAGTCAGCACAGTGCAGATGCATTAGTAGAGGAGGGAGTTGAGATAAAACGTTGACAAGAAATCACTTGCACTACCAAGATCCTAAGCCAGCAATTATAAACAGAGAAGGGATTATTACTTATTTATTTATTCTTAAAAATTGCTAAGAAGGCAATCTTAAAAAAAACAAAACACCACTGTCCAAACTGAAGTTGCAATCCATATGACCTCTCTTCTTGGCCACAGCAGGCAAATGTCTCAGTGCAGACTCAGATTTCTATATTTAGTGTGTCTATTCAGCAGGTAAAGAAGTGAGATCTCATTATGGGAGACCTACGTATTTCAAGGTGACAAACTGGAAAGGCCAAATGAAAAAGAAGAGTGAAGAGGGCAAGACAATTGTATCAAAATACTTTATAATAATAAAAATATACTCTGCTGTGAGCGAGTCCACGGACTTCTTATTGCTAAGGCAGCTCTGTTGTACAATGGTCACCCACCCCAGATAGCAGAGTGGGCTGAGGTGCTAACTGGAGCTGAGCCACTTTACCAGACATTAAGCACAGTAACTAAATTAAAGGATTCACTGGGTAAGGCAATGAAGAGGGAGCAGCAGCCAGCGAGTCTTCATCAGACTATCAAATTGGCCCCTCAGTCCCTGAAAAAAGAAAGGCCAGCCTGAATGTCTCTATGGTGTGCCACAACCCATCATGGGGACATACCCAACGAGACAATAATAGCCCCATCTCACACTTGCTGTGGTGTCTGGTTGGTCAGCTCTGCAAGCAAAAACTTGCATGGTTTTTGGTGTGATTTTTTCTTTAAAAATAAAAAAAAAATTCAGGTAAAAAAAAGGCAAAAAACTTCTTGTTAGTGAGCCAAATGCTGGAGTCCTGCTTCTGTGCTGGTTACTCGACTGCAGTTCAAACACTGTCACCAGCAGAGCCCCAGACACCAGGGATGCAGTTGTTTGGCACTGCCTCGACAGCCCGTGACCACCTACAAGGCACATTGTATTCCATCTCCCCTTGTCAGAGAAAAAGGATTTCCCCTGCCCTGGTCGTGTCCGTGATGGTGCAGCAGTTCCATGTGAGCAACTTGTGCATTATTTTAAAAAGGTGTCAGTAAATGAACCTTGGTGATAATTCAGCTTGCTTGGTTCTCTGATGCTCTCTAGTGCCTACCTTAGGGAGCAGACAGCAAGGCAGACAAAGCACCTCACATCACACTTACTACACGTGCTGTAAAGGCGAAAGATGAGTGCTCAGCCAAATCTGGCAGGTACAGCCAGTCTGAGAGCAGAAGGGTGAAGGCAAAACATTGTGTGGTTCTGTGAAACAAGGGCTATTAGGACTGAAGCTGGGTTTGGCTTGTTAACATTTGTCAAAAGCTTTGAAAACGTACAGTGCTATATATAGGTTAGGAGAGACAGAAATGCCAAGCACGATTACTGGTAAGCCCACAGAATGCCACACATCTCTGCTGCTTGCTCCAGGGGCTCCTCTCTCAAGTGTTCTCGATTTGCAGCTTGCACTGCCCTGAGCTGAGTTCTGTTCTCAGATGCTTTTTCTCTGTAACCAAAGCCACACAAAATGTCAGCGCACCTCCTTGTGCTCCCAGACAGCAGAGCACACTGGTGTGCAGAGCTCTGCGCAGCACACAGTGGAGGCAAAGGAACACGGTGACCTTTAAAGCCCTGTAGACTCCCTGACCCAGAGACCTCAGAGAGGGCAGCATCCTGCTCTCCTTCAGCCACTCCATAGCCCCAGTGGGCTTGGAAAGAGAGATCCCTATCTCTGCATGGCAGGACAAAGAACAAACTGCATCTTTAATGGCTGCTTTCATCTTACTCGCAGATGAAATGAGAGCTATCTTGCCAAGGTGTATGTCTGTAGGAAGCGGGGGCGTGAGAGGGGGAGAGGCCCCTCCTACCTCACTACTGGAATGGCAGGCAGGAGAAATGGGAACACTCATTTCCACGTGCCAGGCTGCTCTGCTGCTGTTGTAGAGGAATTGCGGGAATAAAAGGATAGATGGTAAAATCCTCCTCTGCTGAAAGCAATGGCAAAACTCCCACTCACTTCTACAGGACGAGGATCTCCCCCTTTTTAACAAATTAATTCCGAGCTTTAAAATCCAATTAAAAATAGGAACACCACAGAGCTGTGCCATACTGACAATTTTCGGGTTCTAATTCCTCAAAATTAATAACTGAACTTAAACCTCGTACATGAGAGACATTCTCAGGAAGAAGTTCTGCTCCTTAAATCACCCTTGTTCAACACAAGGATCTGTGTAGTGCTTACACAAATCCTCAAATCCACAGTGCGCACCTAAAAAGAAGCCAGTACCCAGCTGCGTGCCTGCAAAAAGCTCCACCACAGGGCTGGCTGAGCTTCTACGTGTGCACAAGCACACCTGGGAAGGGCAAGCAGCCAGCAATGCAGATTTTAAGCATCAGATTATGCAGGTAACACAAAGTCCCACTTGTGTATGAAAAAAATTCTAGAACTGAGCCAGGGTGATGGAGCAACCCACAGAACCCACTTCAGCAGCAGGGCTGGACTTGATGAACCCCAGAGGTCCCTCCCAACCCCTACAATTCCATGGTTCTACGATACTGCGCTTCTGTGTCTGCTTCCCAGCACCGGGAAGCAGGACAGCAGAGACCAGCCCTAAAATGGAGCTTCAAACTGTGGAAAACACTCACTTGGACACATCCTTAGCTGCATGCTGGTGGTGCTTCAGCAGCAGCCTGCAGACGCCCATGAGGACATAGACCACTATGCTGAAAACTACTGATCAGTCCTTAGACCATTTCTATCCTTTCATGTTCCCAGAGCATGTATTTGTACCATGAGATTGGTCTGCCTGGGGAAGAAGCTCCCTGTTCCACTTCTGTTTATGGCACATTACACAACCTCCTTCTAGAAACTACACCCAAAGCACACCGTTACAGTCTGGCCCTCCATCCCTTTTCATTTCATCCAGCCTAACCAAGTCTGGAAACTGGAGAGGAAAGAACTTTGTAAATTTATAGGAAGCATGCAATGATCAAAGGTAAAATTTAGAAAGAGTCATTGCAAAAAACCACTAGACTTTGGCACCCCTCAAATCAGGTCACTGTTCCTTTGCTAAGACAAATGCACAACTAAATATCAGGCACACACCTGTGATTGGAATAGGTTTCTCTTGAAAGCCAGAAGTTTATCATCTGAAAAGATGGAAGAGTGAAGCACGCAGTCCCAGTATCACCACCACAGTAAACACACAGCAGGTTCCCAGGCAAATGCTGTTGGTAGCCCTGGGTTGACTTTGCCATGAAGACACTGTACCAGGCATTTTCCATTTTGGCGAGTTTAATCTCATGCCATTTTACATGCTGAAAACCACCTGCAATAATCAACTATTGCTCCTTTTGAAACTAATGGAGAAACAAAGGAATGTGTGGAGGATGACACATCCGAGAGCAGTAAGACTGAAGCTGGAAGTAAAAGTCTCTCCTCTGGTTGTGTAGGGGAAGCTAGGCAAGCAGCTCCAGCTGGATCTTTGCTCTTCAGGCACAGAATGCAGACCAGCAGGTTTTCTCTCCCATATACTAAGACTGCACCCCTTATATAACCCTAGCAACAAATATTCTGTCACAAAACAAAGTAGTGGGGATGTTTTCTCCTCAAAATACACAGACTCCTGTCCTTGCCATGTACATCCCCCAGAAACTGTCTGGGCATATTTCTTTTGTACAAAGAGTAAGAATGTGTTCACTACAGACATCTCAGAGGGGTGTTTTCAAGAGAGATCAATTAGTAGAAACATTATGTACATGGAGGTACATAACCAAGATTGGCCGAAGAAGTTGCCCTGATCACAAAACTACAGTACACAATGAAAGATGCTAGGGATATTTTACACCTTATATTTTGCGCTATTTATTGCTAACACCAAGGGTTTAAAAAGCCTGTGAGACCCCCGCCAAAAATAACAAGATTTTAAATAAGAAAACAATAACGCTTAGAGATTGTTTGCCTTCTGCTTTAGAGATAACCCAGGGTCCTGATTTTAAACTTCTCTTGGCAGCCCTGCAACTAGAAACATTAGTTAACAAAGCAAAACAAAAGCAAATTAAACAGAGAGAGGAGTTTGTTCTCTGTTCCGTGGGTTTCTTTTTTAGAAGAAAACCCTACCGATTTGAGTATGCGCATAGTAAGACCACACAGGCTGGCAGTGCTGCAAGGTGAAATCCAGTGGCTGGCTCCATTGGAAACATGCCCATTAAGGCTCAAGTTTCACCCCGTATCTTTACAGTATTATAAGTAAAGAAACATTATGGTTATCCATGCTTGTTTGCTTCCTTCTGGCTCCCCATGCACCTCAACTTAAACACCACAGCACAGTCATGTTGGTTACAGTGTGCTTTGTAAAATAAGCAAGCCGCGAAAGCCCCACAGTCCTGCAATGATCTTCAGAAAGAGACCAACCAAAAAAAAGTACAGTGGAGGATCACAGTCAAAAACTCTTGCTAGGATATCCCAGTGCTAAAATACAGTACATTTAAAAGGTTTCTTTTATCAGTGTGACTGAGTTGCTAGAAAGGTTTAAAGAAACTGAGGAAAAGAACGCATCCTGTCTGCACGTACATTTTGAAGGGCAATCAAATAGAATGTTTGTTATGCTATCCTATCAGAGCTCCTTAATATGGGATGTACACACACACAAAAAAATAAACACCCCCTGAAAAATCACCATGTGTTCTAATTATTTACGTACCATTTCAGAATTAAAAATAAAGCTTTATGAAAGAAACTCAGAACATCCCCTTCCTCTTTAAATTCTGTGATTAAAAAAAAAAATACTCAAAATGAAACCATTCTAAAAAGCCTCAGTGTATTGAAAGACAGCTTCAGCCATGCTTGCTCTAAGACTGGCATTCCCAGAGAACCAGACAAACTGCAAATTGCCAATGAGAGAGGAATTAAACACAAGATTTCTCGCCTGGGTTTCTCCCATAAGGATGCTCTGAGGGCCTGAGTTGTATAAAGAAATGTGTGAAGAACCAAGCAGTCACACTGACTTTTTAAGAGAGCATTTTAATAACTTTCCTTGCCACTCTTTCTGAGAAATCCTTTCGGGACCTACTGTTCCTGGGCTGGCGGCTGGGAATGCTCCATCACACCATGTCCCTGCAGTGTCACCGGTGGGACAGCCCTGTGCCGGGGCTGCTGTCCATGCAGAAGGAGGTTGCTCAGGAGCACCAGCAGCTGGGGGGGGGGGGGAGGTCAATGAGAAAGCAGCCCCCCAAGCTGCCTTGCGGAGAAATGCCAGGCAGACATTTGTATTTGCTTTCCAGTTTATTACAAAATCTGCCACAGCACAATGGGAAGCCTAATGTGGAACATCGCATTAACAATATTTTATATTTATGTAGCACTCTTCATCTGTAAGGGTCCCCGAGAGCTTTACAAGCTACATACGTGGCATACCAATGAAGCCGAGCCGTAATTCTTCTAATTAGCTGAATATCAGTACACATCACATGACACAACAGAAAATGTGACTGGTCACACCTCTCTTCATATGGAAAGTGCCATGTGATATTTAACACGAGCGTGTTGCAGAAGGAAATTCAGATTTAAGGAGTCAGGAAAAAAATGAAATCTCCCAAGCAAATGGGTCTCCTTTACACCTGTGTCCGTCCTCACTCTTCGCACGTGCACACTCCCTCAAATACAAGATGCAGAGGAAGAGTATCCCAAGATCTGCTGTTTGTCAAGTATCTCTACTTTCACACTAAATTGAGCAAGTTGCCAGCACAAGGCTCCAGCGTGCTTTGCTGGGGACTTCTCAGAAAACCTATAGAATGGCTGCAGTTCAGCACACAACATCGCCCTCTATTTAAGATCAGAAGGTTCGTGCCTTCAGCAAAAAGGAAGAGCAGGCTATTTAACACACACATCCTCTGGAAGTCAATGCCACTATTTAAGCATACATGCACGTGACCCATCAACCAGTAAAACTAATTATAAAAATCAATTTCAGATACTTTCCTGAGCCTTTCATTCCTCAATATACTCCTAATTGATTTCTGTTGGAGAAATAGCAAGCGTAGTTATTATTTTTATTACGACAAAGGAAGGCAAGGGGGGCCATGGTCAGTATTTTAAGTGGCTCGCCAGTGCTTTCTACCCAAAAAGAGGAAAAAGGGGGAAAAAAAGCATTTTATTCAGTTTTGCCACCTGCTGGAAAGATGGAAAAGCCTTTGAAAGGGTGACAAAGCACAAGAGAAAAGCTGGCAGCAGACAGTGCAGGGCTGGAGAGGAATGTGACAGAATTGTGAAAAACAATGTGAGAAGGTTGTACCTATTTATAGGCGAGCAGGGATGATCAAGTGTAAAAGAAGTACATTTCCGTGAATGATGAACGGCTCCTTTCATCCAAAAAGGTCAGAAGTGCCCTTATAGAGAGATGGCTCTAATCATGGCTGTATTAGAGATGGGGGGGAAAGAGGTTAAGAGCCAGAGCCAATGTCCAATCAGTCTTTCCACGAACCTCAAAGCTCCGGATTAGTCCCCAGGGCCCTTGTCAAAGCTCCTCTACCAAGCCAGCTGCAGAGGATGTGAAAATGATTTTTTTCAGCCTTATTTCTTGCAGACACACAAGCACGTAACACAAAGCCTACTTGTCTAACTGAAATGCAGAGGAAAGCAACGTATGCAGCAACACTCAAAGAGACGGCAGTACTCCATTTCCTATCCCACTCGCGAGGCCACCTGTAACGAACCCCACTGCAACCTGCGTCCCGCACCAGGCGTGGGATGGCTGATGCCATTTACCTCCCTGGGCCTACTCAAACTCCCACTGAGCGACAAAGCCCCAAAACACCGCCGCCGTTCCAAATCCCCTCAGCACCAGCCTGGGCGCACACCAGCCTGCTGCCCACTAATTGCCAGCCCGGGGGGCGGCAGCTGGATGACACGGCCAGCAGCACCCCGCAGCATCGCCGGCAGCGCAGCTCCCCAATTAGCCCTCCAGAAAGAGTGAGAAGGGGGGAGGAAAATTAAAATGTTTTGAAAAAAGAATGGATGGAGTTGCTTGGCAACGTGAGGGCAGAGCAGCTGTGCAGCAGGGCTGGTACCCGGCCGGGCTGTCAGCGCCCTGCGCTTCGCACGAGCCGGAGTACTGTGCATCCCCTCCTCTCCTCCTGCTTGGCCCCCACCAGCAAGGCATCGCTGCCTGCCCTAATTACACATTCTGTGCTGCTTCAGGCTGCCATTGCTGTGGTCCCCAAGAGAAATAGTAAGAACTTAAAAAAAAATCTTGGCTGAGGGCTTTTGGTTTCAAATTCAGCACAGCTCTGTGAGCTCAGAGATGCAAGGCGAGGCAGCTGCAGCAAGACATGAAAAAGGAGAAAAATTCAGCAGTTCACCAGGTCAGATTGGTCCAGAACTCCACAACAGACTTTTTTCCCTTTGTTTTTTTTTTAGTAAATTATACCGGGGGGTGAACCATGGTGAGAGCCCCTCACAAGATGTGGTGCATGTGCATTCAGTGCAGAGCAGGCAGCAAAGATTTGCTCCTTGGACACTGGCATATTAGTCCAAGAGCTTCTGGGAAATACCATGCAAAAAACAAAGGTAAACAAAAGATATTTATCAGTGACTGGAACTGACAAAAAAAAAGTGGAGACACACCCACTTTCCCAACTATTAATGTTTTAAATTGGTTTTGCTCCACATTTTTGCTAATGAATGTGATTTTTCAATTATTCAAACCACTGCAGTGTTGATGGTTCTATTTATGTATCACTTCCTTTTCTGCCCTTTGCCACTGAAAAAAAAAAAAAAAAATCAGAGAAAGATGACAGAAAGAAAGTGATGCAGAGTAGCAGAGACAGCACAAGAATAAAACATGAGGGAAAACAATACCCGTTCCTCTCTGGTTCTCAATTTTGTCAAGAACAAAAGGAAGAAAGGAACAAGACCAGCATGCTTGCATTCATTCAAATATTAGATTTGACTGGGGGGTGCACAAATGATTCCCCTTCCTCAGCTCTAAGGGAGATGCAAGCACATGGCTGGGAGTCACCCAGGTCATCCATGCTGCCATAGGAGCGCAAATGAAGAACAGCATAGATGTACTACGAAACCCCACTGCTGGGTGACACTGCATCTTCACAGAGAAATCTTAAAAGACAGAGATGCCTTCTGTATGAAACTTCCTAACACACATCCAATGGCAAACAAAGCTCCCAAAAAGAATCACATTTGTGGTTCTCTGGGTTTTGCAAAGAACTGACAATAAAATGCAAGTCATTCTATGACAGATCACAGCTTAGTCCACTCAAGTTAGTTTTCAACCAGATATTTGCAGACAGAAGTCTTCTACTCAAAGGCTATTATTTCCCATCACACATGCCAAGTTTTAGCTCAGCTTGTTACACGGAGGAAAGCTCTTTTCTCCCTCCTGCCCATCCCCAGCACACATGCCATAGTTTCCCAAAAAACAAATATTTTTCCTCCACCTTCTAACATAACTAACAGCAACCACATTGGAAAATTACCAAATGTGGAAAATTTCAGCTTCAAGGAAAAGCTTAGCTAAGTTGCAGGTGACCAACAAGAAGGCATCCAAATGGAAGTTCATGGAGAATTAACCATAACACAGTTCCAGATTGAACAAAAGCATATGCGGGTACGAATGCTTCTATTTTTATGACATTCATTTCCAAGAACTAATAGGCACTTCTAGTGCTCTAATGGTCACTTAAGGTCACCATAAAAAACTAGAATGATATTGCAAAATTGTCCCACTAATCTATTAAGTTCTCTCTGTTGGTGATAGGAATGAGTCCAAGCGTACTGGAGCCCAGAGATCTGCAGGTAAAGAAAGTCCTGTGCAGCATTTTGTCCTCCCCTGTCCAAAAGGGCTGCACAGGTCTTTAAAACTCCCCTCAAAGTTCTTGTTCCATATTTATTTCAGCCCACAGCTGTACACTACCATTTCCTGCTTGACATTTGGTAACCAACTGGCTTTTGACAGCGATGTTAGACAAAAGTGTTCTGAAGACACAGGCACGCTTTCTCCTGAAATCCAGCAAAACTGAAATAGATAATTTTACACATGAAATCCGCCCTTCAGGCTGCATCATATGCTTGCCCTTCACCTACCTTCAAATACATTTTTCAGACTACACCATGGTGCTACACCACGTGCACCATCTGCTCCTCTGAGGTGGTACTCTGTGAGCCACATCCTCCATCTTCTTTGCTAGGTGACTCCAAGGGGTTCAAGGATGGATGGATGTGAGGAATACACCGGGTGACAAATGAGCAGCGGCCTGCTGTAGCACTCAGACACCTGCACTATCCCTCCCACTGCTGCTGACAGACAGCAAGCATCACTTTCTAGGTCTCCCTTGTACCAAAAATCATCTCATACGGCAAACAAACAATAGCTATTTCTATTTTCAAGCCCCAGTATTACGACTGTCTCCCTATCTGTGCTACTGAATTGGCAAATGATGGAGCAGAAACACAGGACTGGGGATTATGGTACCAGCAACCAAGCAATGGTGAACAGCACAGGTGTGTTAAATGCCGATGGCTGCTTTTGGCAGGGCCTCTCCTGCGCCTGTGTCACTCACAAAGCACATTGTCTCAGCCTGAGCTCTCACTGCAATAACAAAATGAGGCTCTGGCCCAGCACAGTGAAATCATAAGGCTTTCCTCTAATCTTGCCAAATGGTTGAATGGCTTCAAAAAGAAAAAGTTTTTTTTAAGAGCACATGATCAGGTTGGTCTTCTTTTAATCAGTTTTAATTAGATTAAATTCAAAAAGAGAACAGAACTAACAAAACACATCTTTCCAATTTGGCAATGCAACTATACCTCAGAACAAACCGAGGCATGAATGAAGGTCTTCCTCACACACCCCTCCTGCCTCAATTCCCTTGCTCTTGTTTCCAGCAGCACATTCATCCAGTGCTTCAGCTGCTGCCATGGGAGCTTCCTCCATGTCTCTTTGCCATGTCCCAGCCCCACATGCAGAGCAAGGGAACTGTGGCAAAGCTGTGGATCTCTTGCTATACAACAAAAACCTTTATGGGCCCTGGCTTTTACTCCTCCTGTTCTAGATAAACTGTTCTCCCAACTGCTTTTCCCTTACTCCTTATTCAGAAGCTTGCATCCTGCACAACTAGTGCTTTGTGCGGCCGTTTGTATTTTCTTTCTCATCCTTGGCTCTCTGTTCACCAGTGCCACCTCATTAGCACAACACAGTACTGCAGCTTCCATCCATGGGTTATCAATGACACATAGAGTCTTTATTTTCCCTATTATTCTTTTGCTTCAAATTAGCCTTCTTCATTTATCATCCAGCCTTCCCACCTCAATTCTTTCTTTTCCAATCATTTCCAAATTCTCAACACTTCCACTTCTAGCCCCAGCAATGTTGGAAAACTCATTTTAAATCCCACCTCAAAATCCTTGCTTTCTTTAATGCTCTAATTCTCTTGCGTACCTCTTGTCTTCTTTCCTTCAAACACAGTAATGTGTTTTCCTGCAGGGTGGATTTATTTGTTTTGCTTACTCTCACCCAGCACTTTGGATCAAAGAACTGCATATTTTAAAATAAGATGGCATGACAATGTGAAGCAAACTCCATTTAAATAAGAGCTATCTTAAGACAGTATGTAGACTCCTATCTATTTACATGGGCGTCCCCTGCTTGTTTTAGGCTTTAGAAACATAAGTAAAGATGTGAGGTGGTAAACTTACGTTGATTAGAGTTGATTTGAGGTTGTATCAGATATCCTGGTTCTAGATGTACAAACTAAAAAAAAAAAAACCTCAAAACCTGATCCCCACAAAATGCAAACCCCAGCAAAATGCTCTAGGGGTCACTTTTTATCATTACCACAATCTTCAGGATTTCCTGGTTAGATTACACACGATGCTTTATCTCTAGCCATAAAGCATCCATGTCACCTCATACCTTCCCGTGTACATTACAGCAAGGAAGGCTGATGTGAGCTGTTTGGTCAGGAGATAGAAATCTCTTCCACAGGTCTTTGATCCAAGGGAATCAGCGACTTCCTCATGACTAATCTTTTCATAGGTCACAGGCCAGCTCCCCCTTAGACATATTTGCATCCAGATACTCACCAGCAATATCCTGTTTCCTAATTTAGGAAGTACTGATGACCATACATTTTCTTTGGCTCATGCTAATTCCTTTCCCCTCTGTTCTCCATTACACTGGCAATTCATCTCCATGCCTGTGTGAAGGCTGGACTAGAATTCCTGTCTCTTAAAGGAGACACTGATGTCTGCTCTGTGAATAAGTGTGAGAGAATGTGTTAGAGCTGGGTTACAATGCCGGTCCCAGTGGCTCCTCCACTAGGTTTTTTTGCTTCACCCCCACACTGGCAGCACAACCTTTCCATTCCTACAGCTCACCTTTCACTCCTGTTTACAAGCACACCCACCACTTCACCCCGACATGGCTTCCTTGCTGCCCTCTGACAGACAGACGGACACTCCTGAAACTGTTCCTATCTCCTTTACACATCCTTCACTTTAGGTGCTCTAGCTTTCTTCAAATCCAATCAAATGTTTTAATTTCCCATCCCACCCAGATAATGTTCCCCCTTTCCCTTCCAGATTAAACTTTCTCCCAGAAAGGTAATTGTTTCTCCCTCTCCAAAGGTCATTGAGGAGTTGTTTTCATAACCAGTTCAAACATCAATGAGCCTTACAGAACTGTCCTAATTTTTGAATGGACGAGATGCAGGAGAACAACTAGGGAGACTTGCACAGCACCACAAGCAATGTGGGATCTGACTGTCTCAGCTCCCCAGTGAAGCAAAGCCGCAGGAGGAGCCAGGTTCCAACCCAGCAAGCTGCTATCAGTCTGCACTGCCTCCAGCCCCGTCTGGCTCATCCTGCCACGAGGAAGGCCAGCCAGCCTCTGTCTGGTCAGTGTTACGTACGAAGGAATGCAGCCTCCTTCCGCTGCCTTCCGCCCCGCAGCTCCCCAGCCTGTGGCTTTGCTGTTTTCATGTGCTGCAGTAAATCCCTTTGATCCAGCAAGTGGACACTGCACACGCAAGTTGGGTGACCAGCCCACATCTGCCTCCCTGCCCCACACTGAGAGCTTTTTGTCTGTCGGGGCACTCGCGCCCACTTGCACAGAGCCCACACTGGCAGACTGTTCCCTCCTGACATAGTAACAAGCTACCAGCCAAAGGAACATATCTTGCAATCATTTCAGATCCCTGTCTCAGTCACTGACTAAGCCTAGTGGCTACTAGCTATTGGCACTGCTGGGTGCATTCAAAACTCACAGCACACACAGCTCGCCACAGTTCCAAGTTGGCTGCAAAAAAAAAACAAAAACAAAGCACTGATGGAGAATAGGGTGCTTGTCCCCAGTGCCGAACGCACACATGGGAAAGGAGGCAGCCCTGCTATTTACAATTCAATCCCAAATTGCCACAGCTAGTCCCCTCTGTCCCTCTCTTCTACAGGAAGCTCCAGAGCTCCCTGTGGGGTTACCCCACTGCAGAGGTCAGAGTGAAAAGATGTAATGTCTTGACTATGCCACTTCTGATCGCTGTTAGTGATTTCAAAGGAACAGAGCATTGAAACAGGACAAAGGGATCTAAATGAGTTTGTGCATGCATCCAAGTAAGCTAGTTACAAAGTCCTATCACAGGTCTCCCCAGCATTCACTCAGATTGCTCCCAAGATCCTAAAGATACTCTCATACTTAGAACTTTCCTCTGTGTGCAATGGGAGTCAGGTTCCTAGCAGCTCCCAGTGCCTGCAGCAGAGAGTTTAACAACAAGGATGTATCAAGTCCATGCTGCAAAATAAAACCCTGTTTTCTACACAGCTGTGGACAGCTGGAACGTAACTGGGTATAGGATGCTTATTTGGCTGCAAAGAGTGATGGGAGCTGTATCTACGCTGCTGCAGTGACTTCATCCCAACACAGGTCTCCCCCATCAGCTAGCAAATGGACTTGCCCTTCTCACCGCACTGAGTACTGCTGTGGATGGATGGACACGCACACAGCAATGGGACCGTGTGCAGTCTAAGGCTATTCTATGAAGGTATTATAGTACCAGTGAGAAATGTTTCTTATCATGGAATAACTGTAAAGCACAAGATTTGACATGTTGATGTTACCTAGGGGAAGGATACAAAATTCAACGAGACCTAAGGATGGGTTCAAAAGCACACAAAATCTTTCAAGATTTTGACTTCAAAGGAAGGAGGTCTTGCAAGTGTGGCCAACAGTTTTCTCAGGATTCTTTGTCCCCGTTGCCACCTGCTGGATGATAAGAACATAGAAATTCCACAAGTTTATCCCTCCTAGGTGAACATGTCACATCCTTGGCTAACTTCAGGAACAGCCATGTAAGACTATCACTTGCAGCTTGAAGAGGAACGCATGGGCCACATCCGAACAGGCAAGGTGATCTGCCAACTCACAGCTCAGACGCATGCCTGCAGGGAGCCCCTTGGCACACAGGGAGGCCTCCTCTGGGACATCCACCTGGGCAGCCCTGGTGGAGCCTGTGTCCCTATGGTTACCCTCACAGCAGCACTGGCAGTACAAGGAGCCTCCTGATTGTACCACGGCAGGTTTTAAAATGAAAGCGATATTTTCACTGGCTTTGAAATCACAGAATTGCAAGGGAGGTCACTCCTGGTAAGGTGGCCATCCACAGTAAAAGCGCCAGAAAGCGCATATTAAAAGATCAAAAACAATGCCTTTGTGTCTTAATATGATTTATACTTCAGACCATGTAACTTTTACAGTGCTGCCTAGTACATGATGGATGCAGCTCTCTTAACAGCCCACACATTTGTTTGATTTACTGCATCGGTCCAACATGTTATTTTCTACCTTGCAAGAACCACCTTGCTTCTAGGAATCTGCGTGCATGATAAGATCATGAATTAAATGTGCAGTTATTGTAAGAGACCACACATTTTACAGTAAAACTGAGAAAACTGATTACAGCAATCTCTCTGGAAACAAGAATAATCACATGATAAGATAGTGCTAATGGGAATTTATCGTCTCACATGTGAGGCTTAGAACAAAGCAGCAACGCTAGCAAACTGCACGGCTATTACTGCCAGTGAATGCCAGCCGAAAAGCTACTGGGGACTGTGAACAAACGACAGGAGAGGAGGGTTGCTGAACAGCCAAACTGAAGCCAATTTGGTATGCTTCAAGATGCTTACACAGTAAAGCTTATATGCATCATTAATCAATACTATCCAAAATAACTGCCTGGTACCTTTCCATGCATCCTATTCCCTCTCTATCTACACTACTCCATCCAAGCTCCATGCAATTCTCCTATTTGTTCTCACTGTATTTCATCACTAGCATAGCCCAAAATAGAGAGATCTCAAGGGTACGGCATCTGTGTACACACACATCTGCATTTACACACAAGCTTCCTCTCACACAACCATTATTCCTAAACTGTGTATCTCAGAACTGAAATATGTTTTTTCCTTTCTCCTACACAAAAGGCAGCAAAAACCTACCCACAGTCTTTTCTATTTGAAGCAATTAATACTTAACTAAAATTAACATTTTTAAAGCTGTCTTGGGGAACTGAGCTCAGAAAACCCAAATTGGCATGCCCACAGTTCTACAATAAATGATACATCTTTAAGTATCCTGAAATTACTCTGCATCAAGCCCCATAAGACACACAAAGACTCAACGTATTGATGGTAGACAGCTAATTCCTCCATTCTGTTGAAAAGAGGATGTACTTGCTGGCCTGCCATATTTTTCCATTGCTTTCCATTGCCCTGCTCCATAGATAGAGGCCTGGACTTTTCAGAAGAGATTTTTTTCTCTTTTCTAAATGAAAATAAAAGGAGATGGTTACGGCTAGGTGGCAGGAGGACAAGATGAGAGAAGCATCCTACACAAGTACCTGTATGAGTCCTCTGGTGAGCCTTTAAGTGGGAGCTCTTTGTATAAACCTTCCGGCACCCATTAAACTGACAGCGGTGAACCCTCTTCTTGTTTTCTGGAGATGCTTCCAGTCCTGGTCCTCCTTGTTCACTGTCACTTTGCCCGCTCTTTATTGTCCCTGCGGTTGCTGCCGCTACACTCACTTTCATGGAGCTGAGGGAAGATTTCTTGGCCACCAATTTCAAAGTCACTGTGCCATCCACTGCCGAGAGAGTCTGTGAGGTTTTTACAAGGTGGCGGCTGAGCTCCGGAGAGGAAGGGGGTGTTAATGAGGTTACTGCATTGAGTTGGGCCTGGTTGACGGCCGTGTAGCTTTCTGTGGAAGAGCTGGTGGACTGCAAGCTGAGGCACGTCTCAGACAGCAGCTTGTCCCGTGAGAGGATAATGTCCATGTTGGCGCTTTTGTCACACACACTCGTCTCCACCGGCAAAAGGATGGGGTCCAGCCGTCGGATACTGTCCTCTGCATCTGGAGCTGAGGAGGCATGAAGGAAGCAGTCCAAATCCTCACCAAAGCTCTCAGAGATCTTCCGCGGCTCAGTCTGAAGGTACCGCTCCAACTCGAGGCATGTCTGCAGGAAGGGAAGGGAGGGAAAGAAACTGCTATTAGGGAGAGTTCACAGCAGAGCTCCCACCGAGGGCAGGAGAACAACATGGGTCCAGAGCCATCTAGACACAGCACTTGTGCAGCAGCCCCTTCTTAAAAGATGGTTGCTTTTTGGGAGGCAGGGAGATTTGGCACTTGTTTGAAGCTGCTCAGACACAGGGTATGGGAATATCTGTGTATGATAAAGCATATTATGGTAACATAGATAATAACAACTGGAAAGCATCCACTAAATTTTCATGGAAATCTGCACACTGCCGCATTTCAACTGTAATCTGGCAAACAATCACCTCTACTTGCAACATTCGAACCGCCCAATCTCCTGGCACGTACAAAAAGTCACCTCTCCGATTAATTCCTTCCTCTTTCTTCACACACATCACGTTCCACTCCAAACTTAACTCTACATTATAGGAGATGATTGGGCCTCAGCCAACAATGATTTACTTCAGATTTATGACATTTTAAGATAGAAAGAGGAGACAAAGAAAATCTTCCAGTAACAGCATAGCTTGTTTGAAGGGGCTGAGAGAAGATGAAGATGTGACAAGAAAACGGGGACCTAGTGCCTCTTTTAGAGGCTTTTTGTCACATCTGAACAAGTAGACCTCCCATTCACAGAACACCACACTTGCACACAAGCACACGCACGCAGCATCTTGAAAAGTAGGTGAAGATGCAGGCAGAGATGCTGCCTCATAAAAACGTGTTCCTACATCTCCGTAGCAGTGATTATAGCATGAGGATGGGGTGAGCCTACTACTTGAATGTACCTTGTATGAGCTGCCCTAAGCTAGCACTAGCACCAATAAAGCCTCCAGGCACCATCATGCTGCCCAGTGTTCTCCAAAACCAGCATTATAGACTTTTATTATTTATAGAAAGCCGTTATCTGTAGTTTTGGGAGCTTTTAATGGAGTTTATTAGTGTTGTTTTTCATTTCTTGCTGCCTGAAAGGACAGTTGGTTTAATACCTTCACTGCAATTTTGCAGGGCTTAAAAAACATACATACTAATAGAGATTTTTATATTTTTTTTTTTGAAACTTTTAAGAACTACTCCCAAGGGAACACTTTAAAGATATAAAGGAAGGGATTTTTAGGCAAAAATATTCAACGCAGCTTAATGGAGCTAATGGTCCAACTACATCTCAACCTGGAAGCCCAACATTTGATCAAGAAACAAAAGCTTCCTACCACCAGAGATGAGATGGAGACTCAAAAGACTCCTGTCTTTTGAGTACAAACCTCAATAGGAGCACAAAAAGGCTCCATTCACAGCTTTCTGGGAGCTACCATCTAACTCAGGATTATTACTTTCAATGCAGCCTGGAACCAATGCTACTCTTTGCAGATACAACTCAGTGGGATGAATTCCAGAGTTTCTGAATTCAAAAAAAGATTCTGTCAGACAGTTATCTATTTGATTACTTAATAATACGCAATCATAGATCCAAGCTGTAGAGATGGACATGGCAAAACAACAACGGCAATATATGCAAGTGAGAAGTGCTATACTTTAGCAGAGTCACATGAGACTGTGTATGCAATGTGTCTGGACTTACTAGTCAGCAATCTTGCCTTAAGCAAACCACCAAACAATCAAGTTGCTCAAACTTAGCAGGGGGCCTCACTTCTTTATCTACCATAAAAGGGATCTCTGAAGAACTGCTTTTGCCAAATCCCTGGAAGATGACGCTGGTAAGTTTTTGGGCTCCTGACACTCAGCAAGCAGAGGTTCAACCAGTGCACCCTCCCAGAAGTACCTGGGAACTGGCACTCATGAGCTGCAGCCCACAGCTTGGGCACTTTGCTGCCCTCTGCTTTGGGTTAACACTAAACTGCTGCACTGCCCCAGGAAATCAACAGGCTGCAACAACCGCCTATACTCTTTTCTTCCAGCAGTGATTTCCAACAGCCAACAGCTGATAAAAGCTGAAGCAAGATCATCAGAAGCCTGCTGCTCCACCTCCTAAACAGGATGAGACTGAGGAACAATGATGTGGACACTAACTCAGTGCAAGCTCAACATTCAGGACTTGAGGGATTCCCCTTGGGGGCTTACTTCTCCAGCAGCCTTGCTCCAAGCATCACAAGAAACCATTCATTTGTGCTCTCTGCTTTCCCCACTGCTCCTTCAGCTGGATTTTTGGATCTGTTCCTATTTCCTGCTGCAACAATGTGACTTGGCCCTGTACATCCGCTGGGCTGCCCCTGAGGCTACCCCACTTCCTGAGCACAGCAGAAAGTTGGAAATTATGGGAATCAGCAATAAGCTTCACAGCAAGGTGTCACAGCATCTGGTTCTGCTGCAACCTAACCTTGCTGGCTTGTGTGACAGCAGAAGCTTTTCACCTTGAACCCACCTCAACTCAGGGCCAAGGACTTCCCCTGAAGGACAGGGGACAAGGCTTTCTGCTTTCACTCAGGAGTCCCCTGTTCTGAAGGTCCATCTGAATTGGTTCCTGGGGAAGAGGCAGACAACCCCCACGCTCTCCCTGTGGCACCAGCACCTAGCTACCCTGCTCACTCTTCTCCCCCAGGAAAGCAGACACCTTGGTACCAGCAATGAGGGAAGCCATGCTAGGGCTTCTCACAGTAACAATTGAGAGCTGCTCTTGTGGACATAAAAAGCCTGTGTGCTGCTTAACGTGCAGTTGTGGGACTGGAGAATGGCTGTAGTTGGGGATCTGGCCTCTCCCCAGATGAATTAAGGGGCTTGGGGGCAGCTTTCCAAGTGAACCCCACAGTTCTTCAGGATTGATCCCACACACAAAACAAAAGAGGTGATGCTTTTTAACCCTCCACATCATGTAATTTGGGCTTTCTGTCTCACTTAGCCTTCATCCAATGGGGCAGAAATACATCTGGAGGCCTAATAAATAGAAGGCTTCCAGACTAGAGTGTAACATAATCAGAAATTATGGATAGAAACGGGGGAAAAAAAAAATAAAGAAAGAGACTGGGACTCAAAGCCATTAAATGTGACAACAGTGGCAGGAGATTTCAATTGCCAGGACCAGAAAGCTGCATATTGGTTCTGTGGGCCCGTGGATGCAAGCAGGAGGTGCTGCTCCTTTAAGGCACCACTAGCCCAGAGATAACAATGGTAGGCCTGACAGTTTTTCCAGCTTAACCATTAATTTTCCATAAAGAGCAGTTTCTCAATGAGCCCTTTTCAGGCAAAGCCTGATGCTTCAGAAACCTGTAATTATTCCTGGCTCCCCCCTCCCGCAGCCATTGCACCTGTGCCATTTCAAGACACCAGCTGGTCATGCCTTGCCTTCTGCCTCAGAAATCCAAAACCAGTGGATCAAGCCCATCTCCCCATAGAGAGGGGAAAAAAAAAAAAAAAAAAAAAAAAAACAACTCAAAGGATAAGAAACAATATAATGAAGACCCTCCTTCTCTCCCTCCCACCCCCCTCAGTCCCTCCACCAAGACAACAGGGGGAAAGCTGAGCAGTGCTGAGCCAGAGGACCTCCATCTCATCTGCATAGCAGACAAAGCCCGAGGGGGGCTCAGGCCGCAGCCTTGCAGCAGCCCGTCAGCCCCTACCTGCTGCCGAGGCAGGCCACGGCCCGCAGAACAAAGCTTCCTCCCCCATATGCACTCCCCGGCACGTGCCAAGTACCTTATGTGACCTTCCCCTCGCTCAGGCCCAAATTGCCTGGGGAGCGGCAAGCAGTGTTTTGAATGCAGCCTGTTTTCTTCACTCCTGCCCCAGCAAGGCTTGGCATTTTTAGGCCACGTACACTCACCCCCTTGTCTTGAGCTCTGAGATGGTGAAGCCACTCAGGCTGAGACCACCAGCCTTACGGACCATCAAAAGCAGCAGGATAGTTCTTCTGTCTCCATTCCCACAAAGTTACTTGCCAACAAGTGCAGCAAAACCTAACAGTTCTGTGTGAGAGCAGCAGCACACCAACAGCTACCCAGAGATTTGAGCCCACATGGCTAGATTCAGACACTGGTGAAATCTGCTTCTTCCATCATCAGCCTGAGAGGACAGTGGTCCAGTGTTACACGAGACAGGAGCAAGCTGCTCCTGCCGTCACTGCCAGCTCTGCTGGACATCTGGATTCTCATTACACAATCATGCAAGAGATGGGGAGATTGCTCTAATAGATGTAATACATCTCATGTGTGAACTAAGCCTTCCTATGCCATAGGTTTCCACACAGCAGGTAACCTGATAGGTATTAAACTTTCTTGCCCAGCGCCTGTAGGATTTGCGGCAATAAAGGCTTCAAAACTGTAATGGGAAGAGGAAGATGGTTCCCTTCAGGGACATAAGATCAGTAAGACTGTTGACTGCTGTCAAATGGTTTTTGCAGGCTAAGGATAAAAAGTGACCCAGCTACTTCAACCCACCTGCCCTGAGTAACAAGGGTCATTCTCTTTGCCCCTTGCTCCTCAGTTTAGCCAGTTAAAATAAATGATGATTAATAGCTGAGAAATAATAGGATATGACTTTGGTAAACTCCAGGTTCTTGTAGAAAGACAGTGAGCAAAGGACGACCATCTGGCACATGCACATTCCCAGCAAGAACTCTGCCTGATTTCTTAACCTTGGATACAATTGCAAAAAGGTTCACTTTCCCAACAGAGGTACATTTTCATCACCTACAAACGGTGATGGGTGTTTCCTGACTACACTCTGGTAGGCTGTGACATCTCTTTGTTCCCCGCACCGTACCACCTCCTCAGCAGAGCAGCAGAATACACCACAGCACTTCCACACACAGGACAACATCCTTCTGGCAGTACAAGACAACCACTGCAGTGCTGCTCTACGCCTGGCAGGACCTACTTCTTACAAAATGCAGTGGAAAAGAAACACTCTCATGCCTCTGAGAGTGGAAATGTGGTACATGTACCATTTTCAGCAGAGTCCAGCGCTCACCTAACAGCAGCCAGCAGAAAGCCTCTACAGAACTCAAGCTCCTGCATGTTTTGTACAGCTGAAGACAGGATAACACAGCAACAGTGAAGTTCAGCCAAGGGTAAAACAAAGCCCAAACACTTCAAACAATTCGAGGCCAGCTGGGGAAGACACCTAATCAACACGTTCAGTGGGTTCCTCTGTTTTGTTGATGCTGAAGTATTTTACAACATCTTGATTCCAAATTTTTCTAGCAGATTATGGGAAGTCCTCATCTGGAAGTGCTAGTTAACTCTAAGTGCCATTTTACTGCAGATAAAATGGGACATCGAGCACCGATCTTGGAAGCTATCCAAAACCTAATTAAGAAGTTGGATACTTAGATCAGGCTGTGACAGAGAATGAAAATGTCAAATGTGGTTGACAAGCGGGTCTGATCTACCAGCTCTGTTTACAGTACTTGAAAGGATTCTCTTTGCTGCAAATCTTTATTGGTGCAAAGCAGAATTATATATGCAGTAGCTAAGGTCAAATTCCATCCTCCATTGTGATCTCATCACCCTCCCCCGGCACATAAAAAAAATGGATCTCATTTGCAACATGAAAAGATTACAGATGTGTCAAGACTGCAACAGAAAAGAAAACATCCTTAACCTGAAAGCATCCCAAAACAATAATTCCAAGGTGAGGGTTACCATGGCTCACTCAGACCAAACTATGACAGCTAGTCATAGTCCAGTGCCTGGTGTCAGTATGCCATTCACCAGAAAATCAAAAGCTTTTAGCTGCAGTGGCACTTGCAGTTTTGTTCCCGGATATTGAACAGAATGCTGTGAGACAGCTTTGAACTAATAGGAGTAAGAGGTCCAAAATTTACCTGCCTTCCCTGGAATGTCACGTTACTTTTTCTTTAACCCTAAAGCAAGTTTTGAAAGCTCCACCTCCTCCCTGCCACCAAAAGCCTTCATTACTTCCTGAACAACAACAAACCCCAATACTTTTGCCCATCTATTCCAAGGCTGCCATCTATTCCAAGCCAGCTGCCAAAACCTCCAGCTTTTCCTCTTGGCAACCTTTACTGGGCAGTTGCTAGTTGTCAAAAGCTGCAGCACATCCAAAGCCCAACATTTGGGATGGCATAAAATTAACAGAATTTTAGTACTAAAGTAAGTAGTTCTGCTAAATACATTCAGAAAAAAAAAAAAGGGAAAACTACACTCTGAAATGAATGAATAGTAAGAAAAATGTTTCAGCTAGGCAACAGCAAATAGTTTCTGTTTCAAAGATAAGAAAGGTAAAACTCGCAGCCATGTGCCAGTGCATCCTACCTAAATGTTATGCAGTTCCTTAAGAAAAAGACTTTCCAGGTACAACAATAAGCTACCTGCAGATACCTAACTCTCAGTAAAACCCTGCATGCATTCTTAGCCCTCTGTAAATATGAGCCGAATCCAAGTTAACTCTATGCTCAACAAGCAGGCTTTTGCCAAGGCACACACATGGTCAGCAAAGACCAGCTGATCATACAAAGCCTCGTTTTCCTATGGTAACTCCAGAACACGCATGGGCTGCCAGGCTGGTCCGCTCACAGGGGCTGAGTGAGTCTCAGCAGCCAGCAGTCTGGGCTAGGCAAGTCTGTTAACTCTGTCATTTCTGTTGAATATTCTACACAGAACCCAAGGCCTCTGTTTGCAAATGCGTTCAAGATAATTGTGACCCGTGTCTGTTTTTTCCCCTTGGTGTCAGCCCAAAGAGTGAACTTTTAAGGAAATGTATGTAGCCAAACCAGCCCATTCACTATTATCCAGGCATAAAAACACTCTCAAAGAATGTTCCTGTATCACAACCCTGGCGGCTTTCTCCCTGCATTCTTTTCACAGTATTTTTCTTCTGACCATAAAAGATACTGAAGTCAGAAGCCTCAACCCCATTAAGCAAAGATACCGTTTAATGTAAGAAGTCTGCAGATTTACTTAAAGAGCAGCATCACAACCTTCACATAAACAGAAGCCATCTTCCTGTTGCTCTGGGGCAGGATGCAACCAGGGTCGGCAAAGACTTTGGTCAGCCTCTAAAGCTCAAAGGAAAAAAAAAAAAAACAAACACCTCTGCCATAAACCAGCGATTTCCATCACAGAAATGGGTAGTGAAACAAATGCCTCAAACAGAATAATCCACATATCTAATCAAGAAGTCAAAAAAAAAAAAAAATCAATATTTGTTCCCCTATTAGCAATAATCAAATAAATTGTGTCAAGTATTTTTGTAAATGGACAAACCATATTTGTTCACTAAAAGTCTGTGGTATTCAGGCTGTAAGCATAGAGAGCTTCAGTGCACTAGTTGTGAGATACTGAACAAAGGACTGCAGCTAAGCGTGGCTGAATTTGATAGGCATCTAGATTAAAAAATGGATGAAAGAAATCTGTGAACATTGAACCAGGGCTTTGGAGGGCTTCTGTTGGTTGGTTTTTGTTTTCTTTTTTGGTGGGCTTTTTTTTTTTTTTTTTTTTTTTTGACTGTTTAATAATGATAGAAAAAAATATCTGAAGCAGTCACAACAAAACACAGCAGCAGTGTCAGCAAAGGATTAAGGACAGCCAAATGAAGAATTCAAAAGTGGAGGCAGCCCATTGTGCTAGTATCAAAATATGATAAAACCCATGTGTGCTTACACATCAGAGCATGCACTGTGTGCTGCCATGCAGCTCAGACCACAAGTAGCTGTACAAAAGCCCTTTAAGCTATTGTATCTATCTATATATGTATAAATACTGCCTTTCAGAATCTTTCTGAAGAAATCACTTCTTTGTGTAACAGCCTCGCTCTGAGTGTAGTGAGTGGCCCTCACTACAAACTTTCCTCCAAACTTCCCTGAGTAGGTATTTTACCTTTTGCTGTCCCACTTGGAAGCAGCTTTAATTTAGCATTATAAATAGCAAAAAGGGACAATTAGCTACTAGAATTGCCCGTTGTAGCTCCCACTGAAACCAAAGGATTGGGTTCAAAGCATGCCCCAGAGTGTGGTAAACTTCTCACAGGAAATGGATATGCTGAAGTAAATGCTGATGGCTGTGAAGCATACAAAGTAGAGCAATATTTTAGGTGTTGATCTCAATTAAGATTCATCCCTACGAAGTATTGCTGTGGGGTTACAGAGCAGAACTGGATTCCTTGTAATTAGTCCGGATTGGATCGTGTATGAAAAAGATGTACTAGCTAGAGATGTTTCATTAACATCCAGAGATAGTTTCACATTTCCTCCTCAGTTGGCACTAATGTGTACACTGGTTGTGCTCTTGTGGGCTCAGGCAACATATTTGGAAGTACAATTCTTCACAATTAACTAAAATCTTAAGAGGAGGTGTCATCGATACACCTAACGTGCAGTACGTTTCATAAGAGAGCGTTCTGGGTTGTGAGTCACCTCTGCTCTGACCTAAAAACACATGAAACAGGAGGCTGTATAACACTGAATTTCTAACCCAAAAGTCTGCCATTCCTCACCTCAAATTTGTATGATCACCATCTGTGTGCTGGGACTATTGCCTCTACTCCACACATGATGCTCATTCACTATCACATCTCATGGCTCAAAAAGACCTTTTGTACATTGCCTTTTGTATTGTTTTTGGCTGTGGGGAGGAAGAGGTGGGGGCCTGTCTGGGAAACGGGAAGCAGGAGGAAGTAGGGGGAATATGGAGTAGAATAAGGTCAGAACTAAAAAGAATAGAAGAGCATTTATACCATTTCTAAACCACAATAAACATATAGGACCGAAGTCTGCCTCAAGCCATGCAGGGAACAGTGTGCTGCTTGGCTGAAGTTTAAACTCTAACATGAACACAGCAACTGTCTAATCACTCTTACAAAAGCTATTTGCTTGTTTTTTGCTTTCTCCTTTTTTTAAAAAATCATTTGGGCTATTTGTTATCTTACAAGAGCAAGAAGATGCTTGTGCTGCTCTGATAAATATGCCAGTCTGGGAAAGGAAAAGAGAAGACAGCAGCCTCAGGTTTCACCATCACACTGAGAAAAAACTCAATCCAGAAACAAAGCAATGGGAAGCCCAACCGGATTCTCAGCTGGGGTAAATCAGCACAGAGCAGCATTGATTTCACTGTTCCTGTTTACATCAGCCAAGGACCTTGCCAACACTACATGAAGTTCTGCTCTAAATTAGCACCATTTAACTCCAGCTTACGTGAAGCAGAATTTGACATGGTCTTTGATGGCTGGAGATTGTTATTTTATATTAAAAATCTTGTCTACTTTATTAGGAATGATGTGACCCAAATGGAAAAACTGGAAGAATTTGAGAACACCACCATCTTCAGACATCCTGATGCTTGGATTCTTAATGTGGGCCAGCAGTGCATTTGGAGGTACTATCTGGTTACTGCCATATCTACCCAGGATTTTCATCATCTGTGCAGAGAAAGAAGAGTCTTCATGCATGCCACTGCAGGTAAATTTACCTGTTACTCAACAGCAGGTGCTCTCTGAAGGATACCCCTTGCTGCCAAGAAAGTTTTCCTCTTCTACGTTGCACTGCCAAAGCATTTGTGCCAAAACTTAAGCCATCAGGGATTCTGATCGAGCCTCAAATCTTGCAGACTGTGCACTTGTGCTGCCACATGTCCCAGTAAAAGCAGCAGGGTCCTCTTTTTAAAGCAATTTGCTGGAGCATACTGGAAAAGAGCCTGCCAGAATCAGCCCAGCCACTCACCAGCATCACAGGCACCTGCCCACAGGCGCCTGAGGAGACCTGTCCCCAAAATGCTTTAGACCAAACAAAAAGGAATCAGGTACCTCCTTTTGTGGATACTATAGGCAAGTCAAGGTGTGCTGTCAGACCTAGACCAGGTAGTGCTTCCTCTCCATGAAAGAAAGAGATCTTCCCTGCATCAGGGCAGTTCGCAGCAGGCTGTACAGCTAGCAGTTGTTGCGTAAGATGGACAGCTGGGAGATGCCACCAAGAGCCCTCCCATCAACTGAATTAAGAAAAGCTCAGCAGGTCCCATCACCAGCTGCCCAGGGCCAGAACACCTCTGTGAGCAAACTTACACAGGCATAGCTCTTGTTCTGTCTCGTTCAGTCTGTTGACTGTGGACATCCACCCAGTTGTTATGGATTTTAATACACTGCCATATGAAAGTGCTATTTCAGGACAAAGCTATTAATAGTAGTAGCAGCCAGAAAATAGCCTAGAAGGAATGCAATGTCTTGGTATTCCTGGAAGATCTAACAACTTCCCAGCATCCAAATGGCCAACACGGTCAATTCAAGATTTTTCTGTGCACAAGAGCCTTGCTCTTTTGTTAGAGGATCTAACTATGTGACAAGCCATCATGACATCCTTCAAATGCCCAGTAAGGGTACCTGCCAAATGCCAGGTCTGCAGAGATTTCAACATAGAAAGTCCCAGAGGGTGGTACTACGTTACTGCAAGCAGAGGCTGAGTGCTCTGATGAAGCAGGAGGAGATACTTAAGTTCTGCAGCATCAAGTGAAAGAGGTGAAGAATGGGAGCAGATCTAACTAAGACCTGCTCAGAAAGCTGCCTGACACAAGTACTTCCCGGAGGCTCTTCTTTCCAGCCTCTTCCCCCACTAGCATCCTCTCCTTCCCTCGTTCCTTCACAATGCATTTACTCAGCAACATTTTACTTTGGCAGGAGCCTTGTGGTCAAGGCAAGGTGCTGCCCCTTGCCATCCTCTCTCCTGGCAACACGTCCCTGGAAATGTATTGGAGAATACTGTACAAGACTGCCAGACCCTGCCTCAAGTTTTTCCTGGCATTTGTCCCTCTCAGATTAACTGGGAGGGTTCCCAAATTAATTCCAGGTCCACAATGAGCACAACACTCAGCACCACCTTCTGAAAGTGAGGGCATCTCTGCTGACAATGCTGCAAGGCTTTCAGCATCCACTCTGCCTATACCTTACTGCTCAGAGAATCTTAGTGAGACCTTTGGCTTTCCAGCCCCATCCTTAAGTAAAGTGAGCGAGACTTGACACTGTGCCTTTCTCCAAGATCAGAAGGCCCTAATGATGTTGCTGGGAATTAGAAGATGGCACACTCACAGCATAGAGCCTTACTGATCAAACCATCACACACAGCTCCAACTCACTACCAAACATAAAGGGTTTAGTACAGGGTACTCTGGTCTCTCACCACCCTCCAGAACAGAAACAAAAAAAAAAAAACATTTACCAACAAGAAAAGGAGAAACATACTGTGGCCATTATAATCCCAAGAGCAGACATGCTACCAGGTATATCTCCAACTCATACATTTAAAAAAATTTAGATTACCTTAAGAGTCTTATTTTCCCCAATTGTCCTTTTCTACATTTATTTAAGCCTATATAATACCTTCTACAATAAGCCTGCTTTTGTGGGGCAGCTGTATACTGCTCCTTCCCTCTATTGTCTTTTTGCAATGGGATGGAAGTCTCTACTGTCATGGCCTGGAAGACTGTGGCCAGGCTTTCTTGGCTTGGTCTGTGGGAAGAGGAAGAGAAAGGACATGCGCTCTGTTGCTGAGGAATGACAGCTCTCCTGTTGCAGAAGTGATGTCCCCTTCCTCGTGGAGCAACCAACCCTCCCCACCATTTTGTTTATCATCAATATTGCTTAAGTCATTTTTAGTAGCCCTCACAGACAGGGTCTGTTGCCAACTATCATCATCCCAACCACTTCCAGAACTCTATCACTCTTCTATGGTACAATCCCTGTAACAGATAAACACAAACATCATGTTCCCCCAAGTACAAATTACAGCTTTCAGGAGCTGCAATATTATTTTGGTTATAAACACACAAAGGTAACCTTTATGCTAGGCAAGGAGGAGTTGCACAAGAGACCACAGGCTGAGCCTCTGCCTCGCAGGGAATGATCCTGGGAGCCTTTGCTTCTTCTCCTCCCACTGCTTCCCAGGCAGCTGCAATGATATCAGTGCTGAAGTGAGAGCCAAAATTCCTTGCGGTGGTAGCTGGGTCTGCTGGAGGGATTTGTTTCAGTCCCACAGTCCAGGAATGAGGATTCAGAAAGGGAGAGGAACAAGCTCAAAACACGCTGTGTTAGCTATTGCTAACACTATATGCTGGCACAACCAGCACATCCAGGATGCAATATTTCAAGCACTATTCATGACTTCTGCAATCCCAAGTCCCTCCAGAAGTCAAAAATCACCCTTTTCAACATGTGGACACATTCAGGATGACAACACGTGTGCCTCAGTGATGCTTCCCATCATGAAAGCAATGCTCAGAGGAATTTCATCCTCTCTACATCTCTAACCCTTCCCATCAGACCACAGGTATCCCCAGTTCTGCAGATCTCCCATCACCACAGCACTGAGTACACAATATGTGTCAGAAAAGCATGAAGTCAAATTGACCCTGCAAGCCCCTGGGTGCTCCCTGAGGTGTTCCACTCCTCCTCTGAAGATGCTAATGTGTCCCTACTCCACCACAAGTAATGATGCACTCCTGAAAGCAAAAACTGCATTAAAAAAACCTGCTTCTTTACAGGCAAGCTAAGAGCTTTCTTTGCCTCATACCATTTTTACTCATAAATATAATATCAAGGTGATCGTGTTCTTCTCAGCCTACTCAGAGTGTTCTGTAAGTAAGACCTGCAATTGGCAATTTATCAGATGAAAAAAATAAAAGCCACATTTCGTTTTCCCCTACACTTAAAAATGACCACGTGCAGCCTCTGAAACACACCAAGCTTCTGAACAAGGTCATGAATATCAGCCTGGAGGGGGAGGCAGGGAAACAAAACCACCCTGCACGTTTTCCTTCTCTGCCGCATTCTTACTGATGTTTTGCTCACTTTCTAAGCAAAGAGGAAGCCTCTCCTGTTCCCGTAACTCTGTTTATTCACATTCCAGCAGCAGCAGAGCTTACAGCCACAAGGAGCTCTCCAAGGGCAGAGAATCAGATCTTGCTGCAACAAATTTTGAAGCTTGAGACATGGCCAGTTCTGAGCAGCAGTGAAGCAGAAGCTGTGAGAGCAGAAAAGAAAGGCAATGGGTGGTGGGACACCATGAAATCTTTTGAAAGCACCATACTGCAGGCTAGGACAAAAAGGACAGTGCACCCCTCGCCCAATGAAAAGACTGGAAAATGTTCTTTAGGAGGCATAGCCTTAAGAGTCTGAACAAATCCCCCCAGATGTCCCCCGTGACAAAGAAGCCCAATTTGATCAATACAGCAGCATTATTAACACAGCAATGGCTTACACACAGCTGGTCATACGTTCCTGCCTCTGCCGCTGACCGTGGGGGAAGGGGTGCAAACTCGGCAGCAGTTCACAGGGGAAAATGTCTCTCAAAATCATTACACCACACAAAGAATCTCTTACCCATTTCCATGCAAGCTGCTTTTCTAGGAGAACTCTGCTCTGTCAGTATTGATCAAGCTCAGGTGGAAACCCATACATATTTTGGGCATTATGTGTTCAGTTGGTTTTGCTTTGTGTTCAAAAAGAAATCTTACTTTTAATTGCTTTAAGATTCCTATCTTCAGGCTTTTCTTTGCAGCTACAAAAAGCCTTTTCTTCACAGGCTGGGGACAGACACATAAACGCAGGCAGTTAACAATAATGTGACCGCAGAGGGCGGGACTTTATGAATAGCAAATCTTGTAAAAGTATTATGGGGACTAGGGGCTGAGTTAAGCGTGTTTGGATTCTAACCGGAGGAATGGCAGTAGAAGGGTACACACCACTACCACTGCCAAGCTCCAGTCAGAGTCATGGCCCTTCTGTGTTTGGCTCTTCACAAAGAGAGTTTACAGACAGTCCTGGCAAGTAGCTCAGGAATTGGCAAGAGAATGGAAGGGGAGAAAAACACTTATAGCTAATCATCTGCTCAAGTATGGCCAGCAAATCTGAGGATTTAGTAAAAACGGGGCCCTGCAGGCGCCACGAGCCAAGTGGGAGGAAGGGCATCACGCAGGCAGCAGTGTGCGTGTGCGCCATCCCAGGTGGTTTGGGAAGGAAAAAATGCAACAGAGAAGCTAAAAGAAAAAGCACCACAGAAATAATGCACCTGCACCAGTTTTCTTTCCTCAGCACTCAGCTTGGACACGGTCAAAAAACAGGGAAAACAACAGACTTGTTTTTCCCCTCCACTGGGAAGAAATCCTGCCACCTCTCTGACCTAAAAACACAAAGGCCTTCAAAGCCAAATACCGCACAAGGAAGGTAAAAGGCTGAACTTGAACTCACTATGTGTCTCTACACTATTTACCAAGGTTTTCTCATCAGAAAAGTGTGATGCTACCCCAGAGCTGCTGGCATAAAGCTCTCTCAGAAAGGGGTGCTGTACAAGTGTCTAGACAGACTAAAATTAAAAAGAACAAGTTAGATGACACTGCCCACTGTCTGCAAGCCAGGGCCAGATTCTCACAGGGAGAAGTAAATCACTAGAACTGTAATCATAGCTAGTGGAGTTATCTTAATTTACACTAAGCAAGAATTTGGCCCAGAAAAATATTCCTGTCAAGTCTGCAGCCAAAAATTCCTCTGCTAGACCACATTCCACCAGCTAAACTGCCAGGGAAGACAATTGCAAAAAGATTTTAATTAAAATAGAGATCAGGGAACCAGTAGCCTTTTCAGCTTCCTCTTTATGACAACTGAGTATTTGGGTACCCCAATTTCCCAGACAGAAAAATGGGTACCTACAGCTCCCTGCTCTCTATGAGCAATGACTGAAGCATCCTACATGTTCAAAGCTCCACCATCATCTCAAACAGACATCTGAATGCTCTAAAACCCTGGGTCTTGGACGGAAGCATATGCATCTTGCTTTGCTGAAACAGCTCTGTCATTGCTCTTGGAAAATCAGAGCCTTGAAAAGGCAACTCTGAAAGACTGTAGGTGTCAGTCCTCTGACTCACCAGGGTACTGCTAGGGAATGTTACTGCCCCAGACCACACAAATCCACTGGCACAGTGGGTGAAGGAGAAAGCCCTTCCTCACTGTTGGTCCCTGGTGCTGAAATACAGGTATGCACAAAGAGTACTGCTTTTCCAGTTTTCTTGTTCATATTTTATCTCTGAACTTAAACTTTTGTATTGATTAGTATCTCGACAGAAAGACAATTTTCTGCACACACTTTTTTTTTTCAACTCCACCTGGAAGTCATTAAGTGGAATAATACACCAGGGATGTGGAGCAATGCAATCACGCCATCAGTTCATAAGGACGATGTCATGTGGTGCCTAATTGTAGCAGGTCCTTTCTTCTCTTTTACTCCTTAATTATCATTAAAACATTTGGCTTTTCGCACGCTTGTCTGCAAGAAGACCTGCAACTGCGCATTGCGCAGAACTTATTTCTTTACAGTCCTTGTGTTCTGCACAAACATCCCTAAAAGGTGCTCACCTTTGTACCGCTTGTGAAACGCTTGTGCTTTTTCCCAGCTAATTTTTCTCTGCTAATTCCCAGGCAAGACCCTGTTTTGTACACCTGATACCTGCAGTTCTGAAAGAACACAGCTACAGCCCCAAGGCCAGCTGAGCATTGATTAACATGTTATTTTGTCCTTGAAGAGTGTGAGAGGATACAACACTCTTAAAAACTTGCTGGGGAAAAAAAAAAAAAAAAAAAAAAAAAAAGAGGAGAACGATTACAGTTTTTGTGAACAGTTTTCACAGAGGCACAACCTAGAGAAAACCATCACAGCTCTGCAGCCCACAACCAGCTGTGCAGCTCATTACTATCAAGTGAGGCCCCACTGCTTTGTTACAACCCCAGTAGACACTATGGGTTGAGTAGCATTCCTCCTGTGCAGGAAGGAAGGGGAATCACACATCCTCCAAAACACCAGGAAAATACTTCTTTGCAAGCCTCCTCTGCAAGCATCCTGAGCTGCCCCAAAGGAGCAGCAATGGTTAAAAGCAGCAAAGTGGACAAACAGATCAGGAAGGCCTTGAGTGCAGGGCGAGCAGACGAGCTCAGCGCAGCTCATAGCACTCAGTGCTTCCCTGCATCTCAAGTGTGCCTCCTGCTAGCAGCTTCCTCAAATCCTCCTTTACAGTGGCACGGCCAGGACGTACAAGTCCTGCCTCTCTTGGATCCAATCCAGAACCCACTTGGATGCGAGGGAATTATTTCCATTGCTTCCAGCAGCCTTGGGACAAGGCCAAACTGCCTGCCCAGCACTGACTCAGCAACAACGGCTGCAGAGGAGGTGGAAATGGTGCCTTTCTGTGTTGTAGGGACTGGGGCCATGCAGCGAGCCAGTGGAAACACCGAGAAGGGTTCTTAATGGCAGCCAGCATCCAGAAACATGTTCACAGCTTCACAGGATGAGTTCACATAGAAGTCCAGGAAAATGTACACTCCCAACGATGCCTTCCAAGCTCCTCACACTGCCAACAGCATCCTTCCTCTGCTGCAGGATCAGCATGAGTGCTGCAGGTCCAATGTGCTGTCCCATGGCCCCACGGAGCCATCTTACCCATGGCCACCAAGAGAGGCCACCTCCTAGGCACTGGAGTGGTGCTGCGACCCTGCCCACACTGCTCCTTTTGCGGAGGGGCAGGACAGAGGTGTCACAGAAATTCAAGCAGCTTTTCTAATGAGCCATGATCAAGAAAACTAGTGACCTTCAGCTTTTGGCACACATATGCCGTTTTCTGAACAAGGGGCAGCAACTCATGGCAGCCCTACTCTTCCCATCACCAGTAACCTCGCAGTTTTCAAACCCATACCTGTATTTGTTTTTAGACTCTAAAATGCTGAGACTTTCCACCGTCTGCTGTCAATAACCACTCTGATCAACTACCATCACATCCAACCATTAACACAATTTTGACTTCATCCAGCTGAGTTTTGATCTGTTTCATTAAGCAAACAAACCTCGGCATCATCTTTTTTTGTTCCCATTTACCTGATGGATTGCATCCCCTGCTTTAAAAGGCACCTTAATAAAAAACAACCCAAAAAACTAAGGAAACTGATAAAAAAGCTTCTACTTTGAAGAAAGCAGGGAAAAGGGCATAAAGAACGTTTGCTAAACGCTTTTTTTTGTGGTGTTTTTTTTTGTGACGCTACCAGAGAGAGAGCATATATAAAGAAACACACACAGCGGCAGGAAACCAAGTTCTGGAGTCTGAATTTGGAGAAAGATAAATTAATGCATTTATAGAAGAAATAGCAACAGAGCACACACACACACACACACTAACTACAAAGCTGAGATCCAGTTGGGCTGAAAAGAGACCCTGAGCAGATAAGGCAGCAAAGACCAGTATGGTTTGGAGGACACACTCTTAGCATCTGATATACAGGAAAACTGGAGGGAACACCAAGATGGAAAGTATGACAAAATTGAAAGGGACATTCACGTTTATTACTATTTTCCATGTCTGCTGCACAGCCAGTATTATAATCTCCAGTCAATGAGAGGAAATCTCACTTCACATTTAGATGAAAATGCTTGAAAGGGTTAATATAGGTAAAGATGGTAAAAAGCACCACTTCGTTCTTTTATGGATTGGATAAAAAAAAAACAAACAAAGCAATGGAGTTGCTCATGGACAAATGAGAGGATACAGGACAGCGAGGAAGTAGATTGAAGTAGGAAGGAAAACAGGCATACAGATATTCTTCCTCCAAATGAGGCTTTAGTCCATACTCCCAAGGAAAGCAGGGTCTCACACTAGGAGGATTTCCAATGAGACGAGAAAGATGCACCAGGGCATACAGTAAGAAATGGCACCCAGGCAAAAGGATTTTGTGATGTAACAGATTACTTTTTTTCTGTGCTCATTTTGGGATTAGAAATTTCTGCATTAGTAGAACTGCTGATTAGCAATTTGGAAAATCAGAAATTAGCAATGAACCAGATCTGTTTATATGCACAGTCAATTGATGCTGGATGAAGGTAGTGACCAAAAATGCTTTTTCATCATGTGTTCTCTGTTCTGTGTACTCCACTCTTGAACCTCATCTGTCTTCAGAATTTGCCATTCAGATCCATTCCTCCCCCCCCCCCCCCCCACTGAACATAAGTTCTCCTACAATCTTTCTCAACCTCAGAGGCCAATCTGCTAGAAGAATTCAGCCCCACACTCTCACACTCTCTCCATGTCACGGCACTGCATGACGTGACGCAGATTGACATTTGATTTCAGTAAGCCTAGGAGGAAGCCCCACCCCCACCAGCCTGGCCTCTCCTCCAGCCTAGCACAACACACATGTGTGAATGAGTTGCTTGTCTGGCCACCCATACATGCACACATGCAGCCCTGCTTTCAGGTGACTCATGCCTATACCACAGCTTTTTTGCATGACTAAAACACAGCAAAAAGGTCTTGAAGTAGATTTACTTATAGAAGCTGATCAAAACACCATTCTGCTCATTTATCCAATCCCTTAAAGAAACTGCCCACTGAATTACACTAAAGGCTGCAGGTGAACATTTACACCCACTTTCATGTTAGTTCCCACTGCTGAATATGAAAGTCTGAGGGTAAATCAGTGTGGGATCCTTCCATCTTCCCACACACTGAGAATGCTCAGACACCTCTCTCACCTGTCTTTGTTTCCCAGACAGGTATCACTGTCTGGGAGGACCAAAGCCCACACCAGGTATTATCCTACTTTGCAGTACTGGGAGGAGCATGCTCAGAAACTTCTCTTCCCACCTCCACGCTTTCTTCATTTGAAGAAAAACAAAGCAAACAAACTATGCTGCATTCTGTTTCATAGACACTTTCTGATGGAGACAAAACTTCTTTCCAGCAGAGTTCCCATTATACATTTGCTAGAGGGGGAAACAGTATTTATAAGATGCCTAAGGCCACACTTGCTATAAAACAGAAATGAGCCAGTACACTAAGGGCATAACTTAGTGGCCCACTGCACAACATTTAAAAAAAATGCATCCTTTCATTATGGCTCTTGAGACTATCTCCTCCCCCAGTAACATTTGAAGCACATTTATGAGAGCCATAGAGCAGCAATACTGTTTTAATCAAATCATTAAATGGGTGTGCTCCTTCGTGCCCATATCCTGGTATTTATTCCACATCCTGACGATATTCAGGATTTGTATAGACCATTCTCCTCCAAAGTGTCAAGTGACTTCATAGATGCCGGGCCAGTATAAGTCTGTGTATCACCACTGTGACTTTGGCAGATCTGCATCAGTTTGCATCAGCCAGGATCTGACTCACCAACTGATCCAAAACCCTCATGTGATGTGAGAACTACTTTTCCCTTTTAAAGAGAGAAAAAGGAGTTCAGAACTAGATGCCAAAGGTTTTCTTAACCTTTTCCATGTAAACATACACAAAAGGAAAGGAGACAGAAATCCCCTCCTTTTCACAGTGTATAGCTGTAATTATACAAGGTGTACAGTTGTAACTCTGCAAAGGTAAAGTAGATGGATAGCCAGAGGTTATATAGGAAAGACTCACAGACCAGATAGATGCTCACCACGCCCCAAAAAAAAAAACAAAAAACAAAAAACAAAAAAAAAAACCCACCACAACCCCACACAGAAACAATCTCCAAAAGAGATGCTGCCTTAGTGGTGGTCAGCCCTTAAATGGGATCTAGGAGAGGTGGAGTCAAGCTCCACCCCTTCCGGGAGCACAGCTGAATTACCTTCACCTGTGCTCCCACAGCTGACCCGTCACTTGCCTCAGATGGTTAATCAGAGGTTCAGGCTGTGATTAACAGTTTCCCATACACACAGCATAACATCTGATGAGAGATGCAGCTTGCTCAAAGAAAATCCTACATTACAAGGCCTGGCAGTTGAACTAGCTTTCACTGTATGAAGAAAATCCACCTGAGATAGTCCCAGCGGAGTCTTCAACCCAGGAATCATTCAGCATCCAGCTGAACAGGAGTTTGACTCTTGGAAGATTAGTTTCCCTACCCTAGGCTGTTCTTTTAAGATACCAGATGACATGCACTTATCCTAAAATTCCCCAACTGCAACAGAAGCACCATACGGTCCCTTTCATTGGGTTGGGTCAGCACTTGAAGCCATCAACCTCTTCTTTCAAAACAGGAGATCTCTGATACTTTTCCCCTGGACTAATCAGACAAAAACCTCCCTTCCTGTCACTATGTGACTGCAACCCCTCCCGCTCCTTCACCTGCTTCTTTTCACCTGCTTCTTAAAGCTCCAACACTGGAGGTTTCCGGTTACACCAGAAGCGTGTTTCTTAACACCAAAAACAAGCTTCTGGTTTCCTCAAATGTCTAGGAAAGCCTACAAATACAACTTTACACTATCCCAAAAGACCACAAACCAAAACCACATAAAAACAATGAGCACCTTGCCTGAAGTACGGCAACCTTTCAATGTTCACATCCATTCTGAGGTGCTGGCACAGCTTATGAACAGCTGTGACTGGAATAGCAGCAGCATACGGAGATGGAAAAGAGCTGTTCTGCCCAAACTGGTCATACTCTGCATCAGTCATTCCAGTGCCCGCTGCTTTGCCCTTATTCTTTTAAAATGTAGACACATTTGAAAAAGAGACGCTGACATTCCTCCCCAGCTGATCTAGTCACTGATGAGGGAGGTCTCTTTTCACTGGCACAGACTTTCCATTGAGCAGCAAACGCAGTCTCTCCGCTGTCCACGTGTCGGAAACAAAGCCATTTCTGTCCTGATGCTTTCCATATGAAACACCAGCTCCCATCTTTCTTCTTCTCTCTCCCTCCTTCTTATTTTATTACTCATGCGGCAGCTGTAGTAGCTTGCAGATGAGTGGAATGTTTCCCTCGGAGCAGCGTAAATTTTCCAGACTGACATGGGAGGCCAAAAGAAAGAAAAGAAGAAAACAGCCTCCAAACAAGCATCATGAAGTGCTTTTCACTAGTGAGAAGCAGACAGCAAGCACAGCACGGCTGTGACCCTTTAAGCCACTGTGCAGCCACAAGTAAAAGATCAAAGCCCCTGAGCCACTGTACTCTAGGATGTGAAGCACCTCAGAACCAGCAGTGTACCAGGGATGCCCAAGCAGGACGAGCACAGAACCCTTACCCAAAAGATGACAGAGCACCTTGCACCTGGCTGTGAGGAGTCCCGTATGAGCAGAGCTGAGTGGGGAGAAGAGTGACCATCAGCTGTGAGGAGGTGATGGGGACAAGTGGCTGCACTGCGGTTGCACACCTCATGCATCTGTATGCCTCACCAGATTTGTACCTCCGGGTTACGGACCAGAAGCAGTCAGACACTGCTTATGGCATCACATGGTGCTGTGGCTGCAGTGCTCAAACAATGCAAGAGTCACAGGCTGCAATGAGCCCAGATATTTTTTATTAGGCAAATTGATACTAGCTGGGAAAAATGAATCAAGTTTTAGCGTCACAGGACAACACAGAGGAAGGTGCCAAACCAAGTCTCTCACATCAGAAATAGGAACAGGCTCTGAGGAAAGCCTCTAGAAAGTAGCCCTGGTTGAAACATTTGCTAACAAGCAGTCTCCAGCTAAAAAAAAAAAAAAAAAAAAAAAAAAAAAAAAAAAAAAGTTTAAACAAAAAATGATTAAACAAAAACGTTTAATCTGAAGTGTTTTATTAGAATACATGAGATTTGGAACCACCATGTCATCATCTAAAGTTTCACACACCCAAGAGGTGATGTGCAGGGGCAGACCTGAATCAAGCTGAAAAGTCTTGAAAAACACCACACCTAAGGCTGTGATGAGAGTATAAAAAGCAAGCAGACAGGAGCAGCTCTCTCCCCTTCTTCTCCTCCACCAAACATTCTCGCTGTGGCCTTCGCTTGCTGGAACCTTTGTTTTCCATTCAGCCCCCGTGAACAGAGGAAGGCAATTAAAGGCAGTCCCCTACCTCACCCCCACCAGCACAAAGCACGATGTTGATTCCCCTCCCAGACTGGAGACAAGACAAGTCAGCAAGGGGTAGAAACTGCGAACGTTTGGAGCCCAAGAACTCTCCTTCTTGGAAATGAAGCATGCCTGCTGAAGAGTCAGGATTAAAACCAAATGCCTAACAGCATAGTAGCCTATTAGCAGTGAAAGCATTTTTAAAATCTAATTTACTTGTCACGCTGCATGCATTTTCCTCACTGCACAATCCAAACAAACAGTCGCTTTCACTTTGATTTCCAGTCACTTTACTCAGTTGCATGGGAAGAATGTTGCAGTGCAAGAGCTGCAAAGACAGCAGGTGGGAAAGATGATCCCATCCAAAAAGCACAAACCTTGCTTACGGCATGTTTTTGGGTTGTTTTTTTAATTATATAGATGGAGATAATTTCACTGATTGCAGTTTATGTCAAAGCACGTTGATTTACAAGCTCCCTCACGGTCAAATGTCAACCTTATGCCAGTGTGCATTTAAAATCGACCTTGGGAGGCTGTAAATTTAAGGGCAGGATTTGCAAATCAGGACACGAATTGGACTCTCTCAGAAAAGCCTCTCACAAGCCAGCGTCCTTCTCCTTTGCATGCCCCCCCATCAATCACATTGTCTCCCAGACTCGCTTCTATTCCCGGCTACCTCCCTACCCCTTGCTGAGCAGGGGCTGTTGGCACCCTCGTGTGATTTAAGCCCTAGCTTTGCACGCAGGTCCACAACGCTGGCAAATAACCAACAGGATTAGGATGTGTCAGACATGGTCTATAAGCCTTGTGTTCAAAACCATTATGACACTTAAACGCGAATGTCTGTGGGACCTTCACCAAACGTTAATACTCTGTCTGTGCGTGACTCAGACTCTTTAGTGTGCATTGTAAAGTATACCACATGCATCTTAATAGTTCTCTAAACAATAACACGTGTAATGAATACACAGTTGCATTGAGCAGAAACGCTCTGGATTGGAAAGGATCATTCGTGTGAGAACAAAGAGAGAGCAGGTACCTGTTTAAAATAACTAAGAGCATCAGAGCAGCTTACCAATACAGTGAAAAACATTAAAACATTAAAAATAAACAAATCCTTGACTTTCTGTCCAAGTTTCTTACACCCAACTCCCATTTGTCCCACTTTCCAAGATGAGGTAGCATTAGCGCTATGCACCGGTTGTCTCAAAGATACCACAGACCCCAGGGGAGGGGGAGGTTAAGGTCAATTTTCAGCTATTTATCTACAGTACTTTACAGAGGCGATCCCACACCCATGGAGGACTCTCAGCTGCCCTGTGCTTTCACCCCATAGGATGGGGTGGCTGGTCTGGCGCAGTCCCTCGCGCTCCAGCCACTGTTCCTGAGCACCCCAAGCCTCTAACAGTAACCCTCACAGCATCTGCAGGAGAAACAAAGAGCTTCCAACTTGTCTTCTAACTGAAGACCCAAGGAGAGGTTTGGTGCCCTGATGCAGTGCAAGATGTCTAACTACCCCGGTGCACAATGGCTGAAGCAATTTCCTCTAGGAAGGGAGAAGAGATGCAGACCCTGCTCTCACAGGCAGCCAGGCAGCCCTCCCCACCAGCTGCTGCCAAGACCAGGGGTGGCAAGCGCAGCCTGGCTAGCACAGGCACATGCAGGGATGTGCACATATCTCCATGCTGCTGTCTCTCAAGCTTAGACAAAAGAAGCATTTTCTTAATGCTGCTGGAATCAAGTAACCAGCTTTATTTTTAAAACCAAAAGACAACAGGACAAGTCTTCAGTGGCTCAGAAACAAGAAAAGTAGAAGGAATATCACAGGTTCTTTTTTAATGTCTGCATCTTTAAAGACCATCTCAGTGCTTTGTGAACCAAGCATATGACTTTTGAAGCGTTGAAGTGGTAATGCTGGGAAGGAAACAGACAAGAGAGTATTCAGCTCAGACACTCAAACACGTATAGTGCCCATCAAGACTGAAGTCAGCAGAAGAAAACTGGGATGGTCTCAAATATAACAGCATCAAGCTGGGGAATACACTTCAATCAGATCTGTACTTTGTCCCCTATCTAGTATAACAAGGGAGGAACGGAGAGGAAAGTAAGAGGGACTCAGCATCACTCTTAAAAACCTTTATTAATTCTCCAGAATTCAGCTTTACCATCTAAAATAAAACTTCCATCAATTACAATACTTGTGACTAATTTTCAGGAGGTTTTGAGTGTTGTGATCAAAAGTATTTCTTCCCTTTTGCAGGATGTGACAGATTTGGTATGAGGTGTACTATTACACAACTGCTCAACACACTGAACACCAACACTGCTCCACCAGTCAGCAACATCCCTTTTTTCTAAGGACAAACACAATCAAAGTTGGCCATGTGCAGCTACAGTCATACAGAAACAGCTTCCTTCTTACATTCCTGTACCACGCGTTCCAGTGCAGAATGGAGAACCAACGCACTGGAGGTTTCTCAGTGGAAAGATACTGGACAAGGCCTCAAAAATATGGCAGTATCCAGAAAAAAAAAAAAAAAAACCACTGTCCTCTAAGCTCAGAAACTTCAGTGTGTAATTACTGCATTATACTGAAGAGTTTCTGCTACTTCCACACGGAAGTACCGCATTGCAGACTGGCTATATATCTTGATATTTATGTAGCCTACTCAAATCTATGCACTGCCTATTATAACATAAAGACATGGGTGGGTTGAGAGGTGTGGGGGCTGTTAAAACATCCCAAACAAATAAGAAGAATATTGAAGTTCAGTATCCACATGATTGTGTATTGCTTACAGGTATATACTCCATTTCAAAATCACCTGCCATAAGTCACACACACAATCAACTATTTAACACTTGTTGCATGGATTGCAGGGCTCTACGCTTTCATAATGCTTTAATAATTTATAACAGCAGATTCTGTAATTAAGGGGAATCAGAAAACAATACAGACAGCAGTTTCCAGTTTGTCTTTCCTTTTTCTCCATCTCATTCTACAGGATGACAGGAGCTTGCTTTCAGCACGTGGAGCAAGCAGAGAGCATAGACTGGTGCTCAAATCCAAAATACGCTGCCTTACAAATGTGGCTGTGTTTGGAAGTAAACCATTTCTACAAGTTATTCTCAAGATGCATGATGTACTATAACCACTTAAAAAATGTGCTGCACTGTGACTGGACCCAAGATGAAATAGCAATATTAAAAGAGATGTTTTAGTTTATGAAGTGGCCAACTATACCATTAAACTAGAACAATGAAGATGATGGGGAGGCAGGAATGTTTTCCAGTGTCATTTATGCCTTTCCAGTAGCATGGAAACTTTTCCTATAGGCCTGAAAATGATCCTGTCTGGCAAGTAGAAGTCAGCATTAAGATGTAAGAGTTCCACTAGATTAGTCACTTTGGGATTCTCTGCTCTCACACAACACCGGGGTCTCCAGGCCCTCGGTCAGGATGGGTCATTTCAACCTCCCCACCCCACAAAGACCATGCCTCAGCATCACCAGCGTCAGCCATTTCAGAACAAGATAAAACGAGGCTTACAGACTTGATTAAAAATACGCAAAGAAGGCTGTACCACAGATCCAAGGGCAAAACAAAGGTTTCCTTGATTCTATGCTTTCAGGAAATGTACATCCCCCTTTGAAGGATCAGGGCTTGCTGTAGTTGAGAGCGACTGGGCCAGCCAAGGCAAGAGGAAACATTATCAGTTCAACTATACAACACTATTCTCATCAACAAGATCTGTTCTGCCCAATGACACATGTGGGAAAGGCTGGCTGGCTTGCAGTATAATCCAGAATATGACACTCAAACCCTGCAGATTTTAAACTTCTGAATCAACCACATGCACGGTGGCCCTGTGCAGCTACCTGCTTGTTGTACTCTGGGAATCACATGCTAGAGAGTGCTCTGTGGCGTGCACAGAAAATGAAGAGAGCCCCAAAATTCCCAAAACTCCAAAAGAGAGCCCACATTCCCAAAAGACCTCTTGTCCACAGAGGGATGACGAGCCCAGAGACCTCCAAAGGGACAGGGCAGTAGGGGCAGCTTGAAGTTTGAAATGCCACATTTAGTAGAGACGTACCCAACTACAGGAGATGCCCTTTGCACATTGATCTTTTAATGACTCCTTGAACACTGCTGGGAGGGCACAGCACAAGGAACAAGCTGAAGCCCCAGGTCCAGGCCCTGCCAGTCCTCACTTTGCAGCCCAGCCCACTGACAGTGGGACTACATGCAGCTCCACGGAATACACTCCTTTCAGCCACCTCCCTCAAAACCAGCCTTCTGCCCACTTCCTTCCGTGCAGAGCCACAGGGATCTCCCCAGCCTCGTGCTGCCTGGTCCCAGTCTCGAGGATGCCACATCAGACATCTACTCCTGGTGAGCAATGGCGTGTGACCAGAGCTCATGCTGCAGGGCAGCAGCCACGCAAGTGCTGAAATCTACCTCCAGATGGATTCTGAAATGCGGAGTCAGCTCACAGGGATGAGAGCAGCCCAGACGGTTCACATTACTGCAAGGATGGAGCATCAGGCAGAAACAGACAGATACTGAGATACCAACCAGCTGGTGTACAGCAAATGCCTGATTTTTCAAAGCACAACCCACCTCTTTCTTTTATCTCTCCTAATGCTGTGGCTGTGCAATGCTGCTTGAAGAGACTAAACAAAGTTCCTTCCCTCCTGATGAAGCTGTGTGACTTATTATATCCCAACCTCCATTCTAAAACACTCCTAACCTCACAAGCTCTTCTGCTGAAGGAGGACAGCCAAAGCTGACACAGTAAAACCAAGCATTTTCTTGCCTAAAACTCAAAGCTCCCCCTTCCCACTAACACCTGTTTTAAAATAACGTAAAACACATTGCGGATTCAGTTCCAGTTTCACTCCAGGTATTTCTGCTTTTATTATATAAAACGTGTCTGAAATGGAGTGGTGGTTTTTTGTATTTTATTCCTCCTGAAAAGTACAGAAGAGATGGCAAAATTCCCCTGTGTTGTATGTATTTGGGGCTGCTCTCATCCAGCTCCAATGCTGTCAAGAGTGTAAATGCCAAACTTGCTCACGTTTCTCTTGTAGTGGGAAGGGAAAAAGGGAGAGATCAGCTGACCACATGCAAGCATTTAGCAACCTGCCTGTTGCTGCCTGTCAGTGCCCTCTCTGAGTGATGGTGTTTCACAATCGGAAATATGAGCAACTGCCCAGCTGTGAAATCCTCAGCTACAAAAGCGTGATCCCAAGTCAGGAGAACAGGGAGTCAGGACTGTGGCAACACTCTCATGCCAGAGTGCTCTCAGATTTTCAGTGGGGCATACACATCTTTTATAGCATTGGAAGAGACTCTACTTCTAGCAGCAATTGGCACGGACTAACCCCTCTCCAAAGAGGGCCAACAGCCTGCTGAACAACCTGAGCTCATAGCCTGACCAGGAAGACTGCTCTTGACCCACACAACTACTTCCCCCCATTAAAGAGACTTTGAAGTAATCTCCTGGGGACATGGCTTTGCTGCTGCCAGAAGCACTGCTCTGCAGCCGCCATGGAGCTCAGGTCTTGCACTAGAGCTCTTCACGGGAGTGGAGGCAAGACCCATTCAAGCACCTTTGCTCAGAACTAAAGCTGCTGCCCTCAGCCTCAATGCTTTGTACGGGGGTTGGTCACTGCCCTGACAGCTTTTAGGGATGCCTTCAGGTGCACACCCACACATGTGTAATGTGTCCTAAAGCTGCTACGGCTTGCCTAAAGTGAATAAATCCCTAAGACCTGGCTCTGTTCACATGTGACTGAAATCGGGGTCTCTGTGTCAGTGGGTCTGCCAAGCCCATGTGGCAGCATGCTCAGTACAGCGGGCAGCTGCTCCCACCAGCTTTGCTCCCCCATTGTCTGCAAGGAGACTCCAGGCAGCAACAGGGGAGAAAAACAAATTGTAAATACAGGATGTATTATGAAACACTGGGCACTGCATGGAAGATCTGAGGGGAAACAAGGGAAAATGTAGTAATTTTTTCTCAACTTTGCTTTCCAAATATGCTGAGAGTCAGTGGGGTTTAATCAGGAAAGTGTTACATTTAAATTCTGCAACACTACAAGTGGGCTTGGGTAGGTACTTTGTTCTGTATCAAACAAACCACTGCTCTGCCACACATAAAAGAAGGCAGCAGGAGACAGAGTATCACGCACGGTACTGCCTAAAGCATGCTGGCTATGTCAACAGATTATCTCGTTTTGGTCTTCCCAGGCTGTTACTAATATGCAACCAATCCAACAACAACGATGCTATGAAATTATTATTTTTCTATGAAATTATATCAACCTCTTCAGTTTAATTAGCATGTTAAAATTATGAAAGGAAAGCAGATGTGACCACTATGGATGCCGAGCTGAATATTAATAACCAAAAGCATCCCCACCCCCTTGGAGGATAAAGCAAAGTTGGATCGGTCATTTTGCACATTAAATCCTGGATGTGTTCACACATAGCTGTCAGTAAACCTCTTGTAGGTGTGTGCACACACAAAGCTGAAGCCAAAACAATTTTACTAGGGCAAACCTTTAAAGATCCAGCCACAGCACAGCCAGATGACAAAGCTACAGCCTGACTGGCCACATTTCTCCCTGCACACATGCTTGTAAAGAAAATTAAATAAATGTTCCACACTGTCACTTGCTGCAGAACTAGCACATGCTGCCCTTACACTAGCCAAGACTAATGTGAGTGCTTGCAAGACAAAACCCAGTGGCCCATTATTTCTGAGCTGATGGTGCCATGGTCTGTGCGTGGCATTAGCACCACATGTCATTCCAGCCACACTCCACTATTCTTACTCACGAGCACATTTTTTCTGTTAAAGAGACACCAGTTTAGAGGATTCCATCTGGCGTGTCGCTTCTGCCAGAAAATCACCTCCATTAAGAGGGCTGCAGGGAGGAATGCTGCTTTCCCTTTCCTTCCCTATCCTGGCAGATAACTGTTTATAGGTCTATGCATTTGGGCTCATCGTTAATTTTATACGGCTCCTTTCTGTCACCAGTCATCACTTCAATGCATTCATAATACTCGATTTCCACCTTTAGAAGTACCCTGATTCTTCCTGAATGTAAGCAGAAGGCACTGGTTTATGGGAACCAGCCAGAGGCGGCATTGTCTTAAGGCACAGCGAGAAGCGTGCACTTCTCCTCGCATTCCAAAAAAAAAAAAAAAGAGAGAGAGAGAGAAAAAGAATAAAAATGAGTTGCCTCCTGCTTATAGAATTCAGCCTCAAAGCTTTTGCCTCCATGCACCTGCCCGCCCCCGCTTCTGCTTTCAGCTAGGATTTTTATTGACATGTACTAATTACCTGAAAATAAGAATGATCTACTCCGTTTCCACCAGCTGCCAGCTGTCAGCACTGGCTGGAAGTGATCAGCCTCACTTAAAAGAACAAAAATAACGAGAAAAAAAAAAAAAGAAAAAGAAAGAAAGAAAGAAAGAAAGAAAAACTAAGCTCAAAAACGAAAGGAAATAAAAGCAGGAGTGGTGACAAAGGCAGACCTGGTGGCTGTCACCGGGCCTCAGGTGCTCGGACAGCTGCGGGCAGGCAGGGCTGCACGGGCTGCTCAGCTGGCCGTGGCAAAAAGAGAGAGACGTACAGCTCTACCCACGCGGAAAAAAAAAAAAAAAAAGGAAAAAAAAATAATGAAAAGCAAAAGGAAAACAACCAACCCTGAATCAGAGAACAAAAAATGAAATAAAGGCAGAAGCGCAGCCCCGAGGCACCGACTGTCTGCACTTAAGAGATTTACAGGAGTAACGTAAAGCATTCACCTGCTGCCAGTTCTCCTCCAAGGATGGCAAAGCTGAGAAGTAGCCGGTGTCGTGGACAAGCTGCAGTTCCTGGAATATACTATAACTAGCCAAGACATCCATGCTGCTGCCGGCCGGCCCCTGCTCTGCTTTGTGTGTGTTTGTTTGCTCTGGAGGGGGGTGTTTGGGATCATAAAAAAAAGAGGAGGAAAAGCAACCAATGATAGATCCAGCGTCCCTTTTGCTTTGTTTTGTTTCAGTCACACTTCAAAAAAAAAAAAAAAAAAAAAAGAAAGAAAAAAAAAAGAAAAGAAGAGAGGCGGGCGGTCAGCGCGTAGGGACGCGGGGCCGGGCCGAGGCGGCCGCGCTCCGAGCACCCCGCGCCCGCCGCACCGGGGCACGTCCCCGTCCCCGTCCCCGTCCCCGTCCCCACCACCGCGGCCATGCGCGCTCGCGCCGCCCTCCCCGCCCCCTCCCCGCTTTATTTTCGGGCCCCCCCGCCCGGTTCCCTCTCTCCCTCCCTCAGCAAACCCGGCCCGACAAACCCCCCCCCCTCCCGCCGCCGCCTCACGGCCGCCCCTCCCACCCCCGCGCGTAGCCCACTCAGGCAGCGCGTGACCATGTAGGGTAAACGGCGGGGCGGGGGGGGCGGGGCCGCTTAGCGCCTGGTGTCACAGCAGCCCAATGGAGGGCTTCGGAGGCGGGGCTTAGCCGCAGACTGCTCGTCGATTGGCCGGGGGCGAGTCTCCCGCCTTCTCCCCGCGGCTCATGGGGCGGCGCACGGCGAGCTATTTTTAGGGCGCTATATAACGGGGCGGCGGTGCGCGCGGTGGTGGCAGAGTGAGGGGCGGCGCGGGGCTCCTCACGCGCCTCGGGCTCGGGGCTTTTGCCGCTTTCAGCAGAAATCCGCCGTTCTTGAGGGGCTGCGGGGCGGGCGGCCGCCGCGCCACTCCCCGCCGCTGGGCGTTCGGCGTGAGGGGGAGGCCGGGGTGGCTGGACAGGGAGGGGGCCGCTTTCATGTCGGGGGCCTCTGAAGAAGAGAGCAATCAGTGAGGCTGTTCGTGAGGGGACAGAGTGTAATGCTCACTGAGTGAGGAAAGCGTTCTGCCGTGGTGCCATCTTCTGCAGCAGTCACTTTGCGCCTTCGCTGCTCCTCTTGACTGATGTATCTGCGCACACTGCTGGCTTCGAGCACTCACCGTGGTGCGGGGCCCTGATGCACACCTCATCCTACGTGTCCTGCCCTGACTGATGGGAGAGTGTGAGGCAGCAAAACTCATCAGTGTTAATTAGTTTGTGGTATGTTGTCTTTCTTGGTGATGAAGACTAATTGCCTTTTCCAAGATTGAGTTCGTGTTAACCATAACAGAAGCCCCACTTGAAGAATGCTTTTGAGATTAAAGCTGTTTGCCCAGACAATGGCTGCACTAAGGCACGTGTTTTCCAAGCCGCTGACGGGCAGCGCTGCCATCGTTTTTAAAAAACAATAAGCACTACACCCTCATTTTGAGAGCCAAAATATGGAGGAAAAGTGGAAAGTGAAGCTGCTCCACGGTAATTGGGAGAGACTGGACAGAGGGCATTTTTTCACGTAAATGGTCTTGCCTATACAGAAACACGTGTGTGGATGCAGTCTTCGACCCCTGGCTTCATACTCCTCCCTGCCAAAGAGCTCAGCACACGCTGGGGCAAGCTCAGAAGGATGCCCATTTCTCACACTGCTCCTCAGGAGCTGTTGGTTATCTCAAGCTGAGCTATCTCCAGCACTTTCATCCTTGCGGAAGAGCTGGATGCGAATAATAAACTGTTCTTTCTCATAAATACACCCACAAACGTGGCAGTGAGCATGTTGGCTGGGAAAGGAGAGGGAAGGTTAGCGCAGTGAGCAGTGCTGAAGGTCCTCCAGGCAGTCGTTACTGATTCCAGGCATGCGTCAAGCTGGCACAGCGATGCTTTTCTGGGACACCTTGAAGAGCAGAGAACTCATCTAAGGTGGTCAGATCTGGTAAGGAGCAGTACCTGGGTATTGTAGCACAGCTCCTGCAGAGATACTTTGCAAGAAATAGCTGTTTCAGAAGAAGCTTTCAGAAAGCATCACTCCTTAAGAGCTTGTCAGGACAAGGCTATATGCATATGTAGAGGCTGTCTCTGACCTAGGCAAGGAAACAGGACAAAAGCAGTAAAGATTTATGGTGCCAGCTACTTAAGCATACGCTTTATGTTCAAATCCTGTAATTCCTGTGGCTGAAAAACATTTTGGTGCTATAATTCTGTCCTTGCTAAGCATAACTACCCTTTGATTAAGTAGGCTGTTTAGTGCTCTGATTGCCAAGCCATCCCTCTAACACTGGTGCAAGGACAGCGGCCTGTGTGAGCTGCAGATTGCTTGTGCTTAGGTTTATTGGAAAGCTCTGCACTTGCAAGCATGCTGTGACAGTCACATATGCTTGCCACCAAAGAGCTCTGGTTTGAACTGTCACTTAAAATCCTTCTGTCCATCAATTTTGAACTCCCCGCCGAATGCATGCCCCTGTAGGAACAGCCTCTTTTCCACCCTTGGAGTGAAGGCTGTTCCCAGTGGAACCAACTCTTTGCACCAGCAGAGATCTCTGCCTGTGCCTGGCTGCATTGTAACTGATGGCCAGATCCGGTGAGCAGCTGCCGGTCTGCTGCTCTTGCTGGCTTCAGGAGGAATTGTCTGAGGGCAGGATTTTGGCTGTGAGCCGTGAGGTGAAGAGCTGGGCTATGGATCTGGCTGCATGCCCAGGTGGTTTCCAGGCAGACACTGCATTTTTATTGTGTTGGATATTCTGTTTTGGAGGTCAGTCGAGAAAGCAGAATGGGGTTATCATTTGGCAGAAGTCTGAAGAAGAAAAGTCTGGACAAAAAATGAACATGGTGATACACTGGGTGTAACGCTCTCAGTCCAGCATCTGGGGTAGTGTATACCTGTGCTAACCCAAAGGTAATGGAAAGCAATTTTTGCCATACTCCTTTGTTTTCCAGGGTGCACTGACCTTACTCCTGGCAGATAGCCACCATCCCTGCTCTGGCTCAACCATGCCACCCATTAGAGAGCAATGCAATCTCACATGGAGGAGGAGCACCACCATCACACAGCTGGGCTTAAAGGCAGTGAGGTCTGCACAAACATAGAGGTAAAGAGTGCAGGTCTGGGCCTGCAGAAGGTGCAAGGGAGAACATTTCAGCCCTAGCACAGATTTGTCCTGAAGTGGGGGCGGTTAGTCCTTGTGAAAGGAAAGAAAATGTTTCCTTGCTCCTTTGAAGAAAGAGTAGAGGTGTTTACTGGAAAGAGCTTGAATTTCTCATTGCCTGCCACAGGACCTTTGGCAACAATCTCTTCTGCCCTCTCCGAGTTGGGAGGATAGAATTGCCCCCTGCACTTAGCTGGGTTTCTGCAATACACCAGTGCACACAGATTCATAATTTTGGTCAGTCTGATTGCTTTCCCCCGTCGTATTTCCAGCCCTGCTGACCCCAGCAGTGACAGTGAGGGTGTGCGTAATGGGTACCTAGCAGAGGCTGATTTGTTGGGAATTCTGTGGTGTTGTTTGCTTCATTGCTTTAAACTGGACAGTGACAAAGTGCCATAAAGCCATAGGGTTGTACGTCAATTTATGGTTTAAACATTTCTCTGAATTTATTCCCTTTGGTAACGATGAAAGAGTTATACAAGTTATCTCTTGTACGCAGCTCAGGATTCAGTTTTAAACCCCATGGTCTTCATAGATGGCAAAAGTACTGAAGCACTTTCTCCAGCAGGAGCAAGTTGTTCTAGGTGTATAGGCTGTGGGTTCTTTCTACTGTCACATCTGTGTGTTGTCCTGCCATCTGTGTTTCTTTCTTTCCCCCATTGGAGTTTTAGGGTTAACACAGCTTTCCTGCACTTACAGCCTGCAACAAGGCTGTTAAAAAAGCATTGGTCCTTCAGTCTATGTCCATTCTGAGGAGGAAGAGGCAGGGCCTGCACACAGGTAGGACTGAGGCTGTTAGTGGTTGTGAAGTCACTTGCATAAAGTGAAGAGGAGGACTGGCACTGAGGATCCTGCTGAGTTTGCAGCTGTAGCCTCTCCAGGAGTGGGTGCAGAAAGCTATTGCCAAGCAAGCAGGCTCATTTTGGTGGTGGTGAGCTGCCAGGTGGCATGGCTGGAGGAGGCTTCCAGAGGTGCAATGGGACAGCTCTAAAGCCAACTTCAGACCTCAGTTTTCTAGAGGAAGGCCTCCGCTGTTGGCCCCACATCTTCCTCCTGCTCCTGCACAGCACTATTTCAGTGAGCTGAAAAGTAGTTCAGTATTTCACATTTCCTAATTTTTTCTAAACCTTCTCTAAACTGTGTAACTATACTGCCAGGAAGGATGCTGAAGATCCCATCTCTTCCCTTCAGCAGCTCATCCTGGGGAAGTACAATGAGGACATGAGGAAGAACTTTTTTTTTTTTTTTTTTCCTAATAGTGTGGGGAGCAAAATATGTAGGTTACATCCCACGTCAAAGATGCACCATTTTGTTGTCACTTCTCCAGCATGTTTATTCTATGCTGCTCTTCTCCAGACAGGCTCACTGGGGAGCAGGAGTCAGGCTTAACTCACAAGTGTCTGTGTGTGTTTTTCCGCCTTGCATTTTTTACTCTTTCACATGATGCACAGTTTTCAAACAGCTCCTCTCAATGCAGATGTTCTTGGTTCATGGAGAGCTTTCCTTTCTGCAGTGTCCGTGAGGGGAAAGATAAGTGGATGCTTATTGTTGCCCCTTAGGGCAACACGAAAACGGAGGACAGAGAGACATGAGAGAGATGCAAATTGTGGTGCTATGATCCTGTTTTGCATTGCCAAGAAGGTACATCTCAATAGCGATATTTAATCTAGAGCTAAAGCTGAATACACTTCATCTTCTGGCAGGCACAGCCCAAAAGCAGCATCCCAAGGACAACTGGGGCAGAAGTGATTTCCCTTCCTGTCTCTGTCCATGGGAGCTGGCATAGCTGTGGCATCTGCTGGAGCTGGGAGGCAGTGCTGTATATATAGTCATCACATTCGTCTTGCATGTGGCACTGCCTGATGTGGAGCAGAATAGCTGCATCTCTGCACCAGGCCTGCATGGCTGGAGTGCTTCCTGGCTTGTGAGCTGCTCTCTGAATCTCCAGTGATAGAAAAGGTGACTAGCATGAAGCACTGCAGGTTCCTGCGTCTTTCCTCCTTCCTAAAAACAGGCACCATTTGACTCCTTTCCCTTCTAAATCAGTGCCCTGTGGACAATGCAGTGGCTTTAATTGCAGGGCAGATAATGAGCACCCTCCAGGGTTAGAGATGAATGGGTTTAACCCATAATCACAACTTTAGGGCATCCAACAGTCTCAGTGGACTTTGCAAGCTGATTGATGGCCAGATGCAGATGTTTAGTGGGAAAGAAAGACATGACATCCTGAAGCAGAACCATTATATAAGTAGTTCAGTTCTCTGGGCTGAGCTGAAAAATAAAGCCTGATGCTTCGAGGGAAGGTTTGAAATAATAGTTGAACAGACCTGATCTGGTTCTGACCTTGAAGCTTTCTGTCTTTCAAGTCCTGAACTTTTTACCACCCATCTGTTCTTCTTTCCAGAAAAGCATCGTGGCTGTGTAACCCTCCTCCTCACTCCTCTTGCCCTCCAGATCCTTCTACGAATCCATAAATCATCTAAGAGCAGACTGGCAGTAGAGGTGTGAAGTTGTTCTCAAATTTCTGGCGGTACCTGTGCTTCCAGCCTCTGGGGATGAGAAAGGTCAGCACACACAGAAGCAAAACAGAGACCTCTGCCTTCTGCCCAAAGTGATCTGTGTGTTTCTGAACCTCTTTGCAAGGGCAGTTATCATTGCTATTCCGTCAGTGTTCAGCATCTGACATAAACAGTCTCTGATCATATTAGTAGGCTCTTAGGTACTTCTACAGTACAAATAATAAATAATAATGAGCTGCAAGGAAGACCTCTGAGTCTTGGATGTTTGCTCAGGCTGGACTCTCATGGCTCCCACATGATGGGAAGTGTCCATTTTGTGGACACTTTGTGAACACTTCTGGGCTACTGTTGCAGACAGTGCTGCAATGCCACTCATAAGAGTGGCCTGGGGACAAAGGTGTCTTTTTGCTAGGAGTGAAGGAGAAGGTTGTCCTCAGCCCAGAGAAGCATGCCTGAAAGCATGGTATTATGCATTCCCGTGTAGTGGTGGTTTGGTGATCTTGGTGGTAGTGCTGAAAGCAGCAGGACTCCTCCTCTGGATTGGTTGGGAAGGGGTGCCAGCCCTGGGCAGAGGCTAAGGCTCTTTGTCCCTCTGCTGCACCCTGCAGTGTGACAGGAGAATACAGTACCATGGGAGATACTGAACAGCTGTTACTAGACATGAGAAAGATATTTCTAAGAGGAATCTCTGGGTTGGTGGCCTTAAAATAACTGAGTTGGGTTACACTCAGGAAATCTGTAGAAAACCTTACCATAAAATGGAAGGATTACTGGAATTGATCAGCAGCTTGTAACCAGGGTTTGTGTTATTATACACACTGCACTAAGCAAAGTGTTGGTTTGCCTTTCCTGTAGCCAGCAAGAGCTCTTTTTAGAAGAGCTGTCATTGCAGCACAGAGCACATACAGCAAAGAGAAGCACCACAGGGAATTCCCTTGTCAGTTGGTGCCATACAAAGGAGAGGACTGTCCAGAAAGCAAGGGATACAGAGCGTTGCTGGATTTGTCTTTCTAGTCTTGTCACAGATTAAGGAAATTCAGTTCGTTCAAAGCAAAACTTGTCTTCAGCAGGAAGCTGCAAGATTCTTACTGTGCTGTTTTCACATCCTCTTGGGGTTTCTCTCTAAGGTCTGTTCCTTACAAATAGCTACTGAAGATGTGGCTTTCACAGTTATGCATGGATGTGTGAATTAACAAGGAAATGCATCAATGCAAGGAATGAAAATCAAGGCTTTGAGCTCACTTTTCAGAGTGGGTCATGCTGGATACTGGCAGGGGTTGCAGCTGCTCAGATGTGTGAAGAACAGAACACCTGGCTTGACACTAGCACACAACTCACAAAAGCGACCAAGCCACATGTAAACAGTGAGAATCAAAGCCAAACTCAATTCCAGGCCAAACTCTCTGCTCTAGCTTATCAGTTGGGCTCTGCTGGCTTTAGTAGTGTGACACAAAGACATCACCTAAGTATTGCAGCATTTCCCCCTCTAAAGAGCGTGCGTTTGGTGATTGCTGTCAAATGAAAGGAGATAAATGGTTCTTCCTTTGGACAGACCTTTCCCATCCCAATACCAACTGCACTTCCAGGATTTCTCTATCTCTCAGCCTTAATCCTACTTGAAGATAAACTTTTGAACAAAGCCCTGTAGACAATAAGAACCACTCACAGCCAAGTTCTTCTGGGAGCTCAGCCCACATCTGCCCAGCCACTATAGACTGCTGAAAGGAAAACTGGGAGAAACCTGTCCTTGGCCTGGCTCCCACCATGCTTTTTGTTCCTTTGATCAATGGGAATCTGCTGAGCATCTTGCACTGTTCCAGCCAGTGTTGTGCAGGGGGCCAGGTGGATATTTGGCTGCTGGTAGAAAGGCCGTAGTATCAGGAGAGCTCCCTAAATCTTGGGGTGCACATTGGTGCTGTTGGGTTAAATACAACAGAGAAGAAGCTTTGTCCAACATCATCAAGTGAGTCAGAATCCAGAAAAAAAACAACTGGATTCTCTCACACTGCAGATAAATGCCAAGAGACTGGCCTGTGGATGCGGTACCTGCTCCCTTGGAGCCTTCTGCAATGGGAGAATACTCCTGGCTCCCCACATCAATTTGTGAGTAGGGAGCTCTGCTGAGCTGTCATTTCCTCCAGGGCAGTGCTCAGCAGGGTAGCCAGCAGTTTGTCATCCCTGCCTTTTCTACCCATAGCAATTGCTGCCACCAGTGAGTAATTGGTTATTTCTATTAAAGCCATGGGGAATGTTATGAGATTATTTTATAAGGGGTGGGGGAAATCATTTGGTAAAATGGAGGTCACTAACATAGCCTCCCTCCTCTGTAATGGCAGATAAATACCTGCAGAAGGCAAGCTGGGGCTTTTTTCTTTCTGAGGAAAGAAACAAAGAGGTAATACAAGTGATAAGTGGCAGCTGAGAAGATCTGAGTCTTGTTCTGTAGTCCCCTGCCTTGAAAGCTGGTTTGTGGGTGGCGGCTGGTAAAGATGCTGGATGTAATCATTCCTGCCAGAGCTCTGTAAAGTGAAAGGCAGGAGCTGTTGTGTATGCTGGATTCATGCTGATTTCTGAAGTCAGGAGTTAAGAAACTGTGCACAGCCTCGGAAAAGTGAAGGCAGAGGGAGATGCGCATCCCTCCATAAACTCTCTCAAATTCCTGGAAGCAGGAATGTACCAGCTGCTTCTGTCTCTGACATCACTTCTTCTCCATGGCAACGCAGAAAGACATCACTGGGTTTTTGACAGAGGAGTCACAAGAGCTTGCATGGCTGGGACGAATGACATGCAGCGTTACCTTGAGAAATCCTCAGCCATGAGCCTGCCTCCCTTCAGCTGCTCCACCCTGGGTACACCTGGGCTTACTGGGAGCCAACTGGGGAGCATGAATGCCTGGCTGAACATCTGCACCCTTGCAGTTTTCAAGTGTGTTGTCCTACTGCAGTGTGAAATGGTGACTCACCCCTTTCTGGGATGAGCCACTACATCCTGCATATATTTTTAATCATTTTTATGAACCTATTCACTGAATTCTGCACACATTTGAGTATGTTGTTCATCAGTGGACGTGACGAATTTTAGCAGAGTATTCCTGCAGAAACTTTCACCCAGCTCTTGCAGTGTGACCATGACCTTATAAATGGGCAGGACTGCAAGCATTGTGCCAAAACTGGGGACGCATAGTCATTCTCCTTAAGAAGAGCAACTGCTGCAGGAGCTTGCTCTGGTTTGCTTTGAAGTCAATGGCAAGTTTCCCATTGGCTTAAGTAGGAACATGTGTTTACGGAAATGAATAATACTGCTCCTCGCTTTTCCAAGTTTTGTATGATCAAGGCATGGCCTGAGTTGACCTGGAGACTCAGCCTGTTCAGCCTCCATCTCTCAGCTGCGCAGTAGGCGTTACGAGTTTGATTTGTGTGGAAGAGAGCTCCATACTGTTGGTAATTATGAGCATTAATTGGGTTAGGACTGATGAACTCTGAAGGTTTCCTTGTTTTCCACTGCTAATTTTTGCTTTAAATTGCACTTGGACAGAGTGTGTGTCAAGGAACACAGCACTTTTATTTTTCATGCATGTATTGCTCCTACTTTGGATGAGCTGCCTGCGAGTACAGTGTTGCTGTGGCCCTGTCTGGGGAGGAAGCTGTCACTGCTCACACAACCCTCTTCTCCCCACACAGTGCGTTCAGGTCAGGACTATCACCCACTGTCAGCATTGGATGGGGTGGTTTTGCTGCCAACACCCCCTGGGCCGCCAATGACAGGTACCCGGGAACAGGTGAACTTTGAAGCTCCAGACAGAACACTGTGGCGAGGCTAGCAGCCATGTCACCAGGGACCTGTCCCCCAAGGGCCACCTCGTATCTGCTGAAGCACAGGGAGTCTGAAAGGGCACTACGGTTTTTCTTGGCATTGATTGCAGGATGAATGCTTATTGAAGCAACTGCCTCTAATAGCTCAGGAGAGGCCTTTATGGTCTGCTGTGGCAGTGATCTACAGATAATGGCTCCCTCCGAGATTTTCACACTTTCCCGTGATCCTCATACTGGATACATTAAAGCTGACCTGCTAAGAAGGATGTTTTATTTTTCTTAAAAGGCTTTGTAGAGTTCTATGACGTGCCACTATTTTTGGTACGTTGTTTGTTTCTTGGGGATGACATTATGACATTGTGATGTGGGAATACAAACTGCTTACTTCTCACTTTAGAAATAGGAGGACCATCAAGACCCACGTGTACAGAGTGGAGGAAATGTGAGGGTCTCAGGGCAGGGGGTCCAAATCCCTACCAGAGGGGCAGAGGTGCCAAAGAATGACCTGGGGAACCTTCTCCTCCAGTCCCTCAGCAGAAAGGGCTGCAGAGGTTTTCAGTTGGACTGAGTTTCCTTCGGCACATGCAGCTTTTCTTTTGAAATTGAGGCATTTTATGAGGATGTGTCAATTTGAGCATTATTTCCAACAGGAAAGGCAAAGTGAATCATTTGGGCTTTTCTGTTTTGTTTCATTAATGTCAAAATGTCTTGTTTTGATAGAGACAGAATTGTCATTTCCGTGATATCACAATGTTTTACTAGCTCCTGCTCGTTTTATTTCATTTTCTACTAACTGTAAATATACTGTTCTGAAGTTATTAATTTATCATTATCTTTAGATGATATTTGATACTGTATTTGATTTTTATACACGCACTTGTTTTGACATCTAAGCCAAGTGTGTTTTTAGTGAAACAAGACAAAATGAAATTAAGATGCCAATACAAAACAATTCACTGCTGGTTGAAATTAATTTTCTTGTTTCTTAATCAAAAAAAAAAAGAAAAAAAGAAAAAAAAATAACCTCCTGTTTTTTTAATTTTTCTCTTTCTAATGGGGAATGCATCTGTATTCCAGGGTGTGAGGCTGTAGAAAGCACCTCTGGTGTTTATGAAGTTGTAGCTGGAAGCGATGGGAATTTGCTATTGCTTCCCACACAGGAGGGGGCGAGCTCTGCATTGTGCTTGGGTCACACTGTGCCATGGCACAGTGGCCATAAGGCACTCCAGAGGGGAGAAACTCTCTAGGCATCGGGACAAGCAACTACCCGTGGGTGCTGGGATCTCTATTACCAGCGTTGCTAACTTGTGTGATGTTTCCTGATTATACTGGGATAATGGCATTTATACATCACGCTTTGAAGATGCTCTTTATTGACTTAATGTGAATATTATTGCCATCGTTTATTATGGGGAAGTATCTCATCGTAATTGAAATACAATATGGTGCCATTAATCACTTTGAATACAAACTGCTAACTTTTAACTGTTCATAGTATATTAAACACTCCTCTAACCATAAAACAATTAGACTTGCAGTCAGATAGTTTAGAAATGGCCAACAGTTAAGATTCATGGTGATTGACATTTATGTGGCGATGTTTACATTTTTGTGTTCGAGCAATGTATTTCCTTTGGAGCTTCTGTGAAGGAATCTAGACTTACAGCTTTTTGTTTGCTGATAAAGAGGTGCAAACAGGTGTAAACTGAAGGCATAATCGTTGCCTAACAGCATCTCCAGGGCATAATGGAGATAGCGGGGAGTCTGTAGCTCAGCGGGCTGTGTACAGCTAGTGTTGCTCCTAAGCCTCACCAGCATTCTTTCCCCACCATTCCTGGTAAAGGAAAGTGGTAAGAAAGAGACAAATTCACAGAATCTTTAAGGCTGGAAAGGACCAATAAGATCATGTCGTCCAACTGTGAGGTTTCGGGCATACTGAGGTTTTGGGCGGTGACTGCTAAAATAAAGCTCCTTTGCTTTCACAGGATGCCTTTTGAATTTTCCTCTCTGTCCTGCATTACTTAGAAAGGAAAGGTTTTTACACTCTGGAAGATGATTTTCAGTTAGAAAATTACCTGTCTGCCAAAAAGGCTACCATTTAAACTGCCATCATAGGAAGGCTACGCCAGTACCACCTGAGGTACTTGAGCCAGGTGGGAAAAATCCCCTCCTGACCTGCCTGGCTCCCAGCTCGGTACCGTGCTCTTTGCAGTGGGCACGCTGCCCAGCAGCTCCAGCCCTGCTCCTGCTGCCCCAGCCTCCCAGGACGGGCGTAGGGACCCTGCAGGGCAGCAGCGTTTGGTTGGACAAGAGGCAGTATTTTAAAAAGCTCCAACATTTGCTCCTGCAGCAGCTCTGGGAAACCTAGCTATTCAAATGCTTGCAGGAGCCTCCCTTTTTGCTGCCAGATTTTAAAAGCATACTTCAATGGCACTCACAGGAGGTGAGGAGATATGTAAGGTCACTTCTCAGGGCACATTTTAAAGATTTTCCAAGAAGAGCGGAGCAAGGTCTTTCTGCTGGGGGGAGGGGCTTTTTTTTCCTAGCTGGAGCTGTTATTGTCAATATGTATTTTTAATAAAAGGGAAGTGATAGAAGCGGTAGCGGGTGACAGAGCCCTGCGTTGTTCAGCTGCTGACATTTATAAGACAATGCCAACGTCTCTTCAAAACAGACTCCTGCTTGCCCCTGCTGTATTGATGTACACATTTATTGTACGACTGACAGCAGCGAGATGAAAATGATAATGTATGAAAAAATCCCAGAGGCACAGACCGGCGGTTTTGCAATGCAGGCTCTTTGCCTTTGGCATCCTTTGGAGGATAACGGTCTTAGATGAGTCACTGTGAAGCAGCACAGGCTACTCTTTCATGCAGCCTCAATACTCATTTTTCCTGGTTTCTGGTGACACCAGCTGTGTATATCTTAATCATCTTGGCGCGTTTACAATTCTTTCTCAATTATCTGTAAACAAACCGTGGCAATTACATGGCAGGTGATGGCTGGAGTGAGCTGGTCAACTGTGAGGTTGTGCAGCATGGTGGGCACAGGAGAAGTGAAAAATATATAAATGCATTCCAGGTACTGAAAAGGGAGCTGCAGCCTTCCAAATAGCACAGCGGAACAGAGTAAATTTACTGCACAGGCTCAATGCAGACCAGAGGGCAAACAAGCACCGGGTGTCCATCCGCATTCAGTCCACGTGTCACCATCCCAGCTGGGCAAGGTGCTCATCCAGGGAGCATGGAGGTTGGTTGGCCAGAGCTCAGTGCCCGCTGCTTTGGGGCCATCCACAGCTGGCACAGAGCGACGCCTGGATTGAGGAGGAGGAGGCTGTCGTGTTAAGTTAGAGCCCAGCCCTTCAGATCGGTTCTCCGTGAAGTATTTTTGGTTGTGTAGGAACAGTCCTCGTGGCAGCAGGCTGACCTTCACTGTGGAAGGAAAGCTTATTCATGGGGTGCATTTTGTAGGATACTCCTTACCCCAAGGACACCGACACAGCAATATTATTATGATGTTACACACGAGCTTTTATTTCCAAATGAAAAATGGAAATAGAGAATGCTCTCCACCTATTGATTCTTTGAATTTGCATACTTGGGTACATATGTTTGATGTCTGTCTTTGTGCGCAGCTGTTTGCCAAACGTGACAGGATTTGTTTTTTAAACCTGGGGGCGAGTTCTGCCCTGTGCATTTAAAATAAGATTCCTCTGAATTATTGAATATGTCAATAAATAAAGCAGAGGAAGCAGGCAGGGAAAAACCCAGAGGTCCTTGGCAAAAGGAGGTTGTGGATGCTGGCAATAGGTTGTTACAGCAGGAAAGAAAAGGAGAAAAAATAAAAGGGGGGACAACTTAAAAAAAAAAAAAAAAGAAGTGTAAAGGACAAAGAGTTGGATCAAATATCCCTGTTCTGCTTTTCTCTGGGTTGGATGGTAATTATGAGCTGGGCCCTGGACCGCTTTTCTCGTGTTCCTGTGAATTTAATTCCACCTTGTGGTGGAGGGTGAAGGAGAAGTGGAATACTTGAATAGAAGCCGAAGTGGAGTGGAGCGATATCTGGGCTGTGTCAGTGCTGCTCAGGGTGTCTGTGGGGTGGGAGCCACCTGCAGCCGGGCATGGGGCAGTGCTGGGGAGAGAGCTGGGGACCAGCGAGGAGGTGGCATGCACGCACCTTTTCAAACAGAGAGTTTTAGCCTGCAACAAAGCTGAGCAAAGAGGAGAGGAAAAGGAAAAGGAAGGAAAAGGTCAGTCCCCAGAGACGCTTGCCCACAGAGGGATGTGCAAGGCTGCAACCATGTGGACTTTGCATAGTCCATTGCAGCATGCTGTGTTTGTAGTGGCTGTCACCAATCGGCTTGGATGGATGGCTCACCTGAGTGCCGGCCCTCCTGGTCACCCCACGTGCATGCAGGAGGAAGGAGCTTCCTTGTGAGAAATCATTTTGCAGATGGGGTTGCCAGTGTGCGGAGCAAAGCATTTCCTTAAGCAAATAAAGTGAGGTGATTTTGCTGTAACTGTTGTGAGTTGGGGAGAGTGACTGGTGTATATCAGGAAGCCAAAATAGTGGGATTTTACCTTAATTATGTTATTTTATGTGCAGTATGAAGGAGGAAGAGAGGAATTGGGTATTGAGAACTGCGTGCACGGGGCTTGTGGGAATAGTCACATTGGCTGGTGCAGGAAGGAAAGCGTGCCCCGTTCATTCACAGGGTATGCAGCACAGCCAACCCTCAACATGCCCCCTCAGCAGGAGGGGTCCCTCTGATCAGCAGGGCTGGGAGCTGCCAGTACCTCAGTTGCATGTTGCTGGGGGCCCACAAATAAAACATGGCATTCTACAGAGCTCGTCATCCCATCGCCAATTTTATAACATCCCTTGCACTCCTCTCAAGAGATCTTGTGTGAGCAACCATTTAAATGGATGTTACATTATTTACAAGTTCTGCTGTTATTAAATTAATGTTACATTCATTGGAGTTTTTGTTTTGTTTTGTTTTCAAGGCAGAGCTGTAATTTGAGCAACATATTCATCAAGTGGGAAATGGTGGCTCCAATTATTTTAACATTCATTTGCCCATTCAGCTTCCTCTACATCTGCTGGTTTCTCAGTGCAGCAGCATGTTGAAGCGCTCACACACAGCCCGGCCAGGGACGTTTCTGTGCTGTTCAGCAGCAACGTCTCCGCAAAGGAGACAATGGGAAATGTTTGGTCTGGCACAGCTGAGGCTGACGGAGCTCTGCTGTGAGGGCCATTAAGCATCAGTTGCAGCAGCAGTGCATCCCTGGGTATGGATTTCCTTTCTCTGCTGGTGCAGCCCTCCTGGCATCAGAGCATGGGAAGTTGAGACTGGCAACTTAAATTCAGGTGGAGTAACGAGAAGAGTCTCCAGCAATTTGGCAGCACAGGAGCCTTCATGAAGCAATCTCATGTGTGCATGGTAGTGATGCTCATCGTGGTGAGTGTGAGATAATTGATTTAAATTTGAAAGGATACTTTTGGTCACTGGGTAAGAGACAAAGCATCAGCCCCTCAGCAAGTGCTGAAAATAAGCTAGAATAACAAAAAAGTGTTTCATTATTTATTTTGGTGCTTGAAGTGTAGGCTTTCCTGACACGATCATAAAATCTTGTAATTTATTAACGCTCCTCTCTTTGAAGCTACACCCTGTGCACCCCAGGCCTCAGCTTGGGTCCAATCCTGCCACACAGCTCTGACAAGCACTGCTGGAGCGCTGCCATGCCAGCACCACACATGTGGTTGTCAGAGCTCCAGTCCTTCTGGGCATGGGACTCTCAAGTTGGTGTGGGTTTAAAAAAAAATCAATAACTGTACTCTCTTTTCTCTTTGTCTGCTATTTCAGTCTGTGAGACTCTCTTGAGCTATTCCCTGCAACTATGAGAGCCAACTGCATGCTTAGGGACTTTCTTTCTTTCTCAGAGGAGACAGGAGACTTGGATGATTTTTGGACTGCAGGAGTTCCTGATGAAACCATGGGAAGAGATGGCCATGATGTGTGACTGTCCTTGTAGGACCATCCCTGCACCTATATGGGGCTTTAGCCTCCAAAAGAAGTCCCCTTCTGCCTTGGCGGTACTCTAAAGTGCTGGCAACTCTCTGCTTTTGCCTGTGTACATCTCATTTTTCAGTTAGATTTTTGCAATCAAATGTATACCATCCAGTCGTTCAGTATGGCTGGATGGAGCCAGGCACAAGTGGCACCTCTCATTCCACTGAACCTAGAAAAAGAGATGGATAACTTGCACTGAGAGGCAGAACATTCAAAACTGTTATTCAAAATTGGATTTTGCTGAGTACCTCCTATTTCTAAGCAAGGGACAGTACAAAGCAGTGCTGGCCAGCAGCAGGTTCTCCGTGGGTGCAGCTGCCCAGGGGTGGCAAGAACAAATGTGGCAGGGAGCTGCTCAAAGGGGAGCGCAGTGTGCGGGAGGCAGGATGGCAGTCCTCAGAAAGATGATGAAATGTGGCCCTGCAAGACCCTCAACAGTGGCTTGTTGGATGTGCCTCTGATCTGTTCATTAATCTGCGATAATTAGACTTTATTTGCAGAGGTTAACAGCAGCGGCACATGATAATTAACCACTCATTTCCCACTAAAGGAGTCATAAAGCTGCTTGTGTTACCCTGGTCTGGCTGTGAGTATTTTTGGTGCTGGTGGGTGCTCCCAGGGAGTGATGCACCCCTAAACCACTCCTGTGTTCCTGGCCCACCCTGAGCTGGTGCTACAAGAGGGGTCGGGGGAAAACAAGCCCAAATCCTCTGCCGCTTGCTCTGTGGTACCTCACTGGCCAGCTGGGAGCTGTTATTTCCCTAGGGCAGGAGCAATTCTGCTCAAACACCTGCTGCTGCTGCGGGCAGTAGCGTGCCGCCAGTTTTACAGAGCCTTGCATATGGCATTAGAGCTGAGACCAGCCTGGGATTAGGGAAAATGGAGCAGAAGTGCAGATTTTGGACAAGATCTCCCCCTCCCCTTTCATTACTTCTCCCTCCCTTTCCCCACATCCCCCTCCAGCAAAACCAAGCTAATTAGCTGAATAGATGAGAATAGGCCAGGCGGGGAGAAGCCCCGTTGCGTGCCCTATATTAGTAACCCATGTGGGAGCAGCTGGAATGGAGAGAGATTGAAAGGGAAAATTGTAGGTGCGGGTTGAAGGAGAAGTGGGATAAGCTTTCCCCCGATATGGCAATGATGTCATCCTTCTCCAGTGCCAGCCAGAAGCACCGCATCCATCCCCCGCCGCTTGATGACCAGCAGGGAACCTCAGGGACTTCAGCCCTATGCACTGGTGCTGCACCCTCCTCCCCAGCAGGACAGGGCAGGCACAGCCAGACACCTCACAGCAATTCAGAGGAAACCCAAAGAGGTGCCCAGGCACAGCCCCACTGGAAAGAGTGGCTACAGGAGGGGTCCTGTGGGAAGTGGGCAGCAAAGGTGGGGGTTTCAGCAGGCACCCTGTTGTGTCTGTGTTTCTCCCTGTGAAGCAGCACCATTCTTCCCTACAGTTGTGTGCTAGCAGTGGGTCTGCGTGCAGACCCCCGATTTTTGTTCCCCTGCCCAGGATCCACTCAAACAGACGCAGTGTTTGTTTGCAATTACTGCCTTCACCCTGGGATGGGGAGCTTGCTTCAATTATCAAGCAGGTGAGTGCAGCTGGTGGCTGCAAAACCTGTGGGTGCTGGAACATTCCCTTGGAAACATCCAAACCTTGTGTGTATGTCCCATGTCCCAGCTTCCATGTTGCTTCCATGAGAAAAATCATGTGGGGAAAATAGCTCACAGCTCCAGGATGGCTTTTGCTGATCCTACATCTCACTGCTTCGTTTCTTCATTTGCTTTCCCAGCAGCCACCCCTCACAGCTTATCTTAGTGCCTGCTCTTCCCTTCCTGGACCATGCTGTGGTTGTAATCCTGTGCATTTGCTGCACCACCTCCTGTTTAATCTCTCAGGCATTAGTTTGTCTTGTGCTCACACTGCCTTCCTTGTCTTCATTTCACATATTCTATCCATTGTTTCAACTATTTGTAGTATCAAATGAGTTTGTCAACTTCTTTCTTCTAAGTGACTGGACACGAGAGCTTCCACAGCTCTAACATAAACCTTTCCAGTTCACAGGTATGTCATTGTACCCAGAAATTAAAAACAAAAAATCCTTCTGAATTAGACCAAAGCTGAAAAAATAGCTGTTTCCTGTGAACTGGAAGAATGTTGTGAGTAAGGCTGGGAGAGTCTTCAGCTCCTGGCTCTGGGCACACACACCAGAGCACAGTCATGTTCTTACAGGTTCTGGGGGGCTTCAGTGACAGTTCATTGAACAGGAGAGATGACATGTCTCAGACCGACATTTTTCAATGACTTTTCGATTAGCTGCAGAAATTAATGCTTGCATCTGAAGGAAAAGCATAGATGGACACATCTGTAGTGATGAGAACGAGCATTTGGTTGGGAGGACAGTTCTCCAGCCTTGCTGACAGGGCTCAGAGCTCCTGTGGTCCAGGATTTCCTCTTACCATCTGTCTCATCAAAAAAGGTGATGCAGATCCCAGCACAAAAGGCTCAAGTGCAAAAGCAAAGTGCCGTGCTAGTGCTGTCGCTCTCCAGAAAGAGCCTGCGTGCTGTGTTACCTGCACACCTGTAGTTTAAGAGTCTCAGTTTAGATCCTAGCCTGCAGTGGCATGGCTCCACCTGCAAACCCTCAAGGGCTTTGTTTGGGTTCTGTTTCCTGTCTGCTCACCCACCAACACACGCTGCACCAAGGGGTGCCTTCTGCTCATCACCCAGGAGCTCCCACTGCGTAGTTTACTGGGGGCACTGCTCAAACAACTGAACCATCCTCAGCCACACCGTACTACCTCTGTTTTATAGGGGGGTTGTGGCTGACCCTCTTGAAGTTGTCAGCAGGGCAAGGACTCATTGCTCCAGCTGTTGTGGCTCTGCCCAGGGCAGGCTTTATCCCAAGCCTTAAGATGCCCCAGCAAGGCATCAGGCAGCCTGCAGACCTGGGCTGTGCCACTTCCCTTCCACCAGTTCATTTTTTTTCAGAAGTGGAACATGAGAGTAATAGGAACTACACTGGGGCAGCAAAAACGTTTAGTGGTGAGAGCGCTAACATAAACTCATCTTCTGAACTACAGGGGTGGGTTTTTTGGTGTTTTTTTTCTGAAAAAAAGAAAGAAAATAGAAATGACCTCGAATAAAAACCACTCCTTTGTGAGGCTTGCAGAATGAAAATTACTCTAATGTTTCAATTTTCACTTCATGAAAACAGTTTCCCCATTTTCCAACCAGCTATTGCAAAAGGATTTGCCATTAGTAATAGAAGAAGCTTCACATCTGGTCGAGGTTTCACCATCAGACAAAGGGAAGGACGTCAGCGAGGCATTAAATGTAGATAATGGATTATCAACAGGGAAAGCAGCCCTTGGGGGGTGGGTGCGGGGAGGGGAGAGGGGCCGAGGTCCTGAGGCACAAAGGCAGCCAAGTGAGACATGGGAGGGCTGTGCCTGGCTCCTGGGCTCATGCTGCTTCTGGGGGCGGCTGCGGCTGGTCCCCTGATGCCTGCCAGACGTGGCCTGCAGGGAAGAAATCAAATATTAACTGGTTCCTGCTCCCAGACCTGCATGAGGAAGATGAGTGAACCAGGAGGGAAACTGGTGGAGCCAAGAGAACAGTAGGAAGCCAAGCACAAGCCAAGCAATAAATTATTAGTGAGCGTGAGTAGGAAAGCTTTCAAAGGCAGAGTTGACAGAGACACTAGCAAAATCCCCAGGTTAAGAAAGAGCCTTTGCTAAACTTGCATAAAACCCAGTAAACACCTTTTGTGAGTTTGGAGAACAGCCCTGGCTTTGGCAGAGGGCGAGTGGTAAAGATCAGGGAGCCAACGAAATGCCCAGAAGGAAGCGGCAGAGAGCTCTTGTGGAGCTGAACAGCTCAGAGTAAGGATGAAACTCAGCAGCTTTTACACTGCCGTGCAAGACCCCAGAACCAGAAGCAGGGTACTCCCTGTAGAGAGCTTACTGCCTGATGGAGATTTGCCCAGCATCTGCAAAATGGGCTGAACAGCTGTGCACAGATGAATAGAAAACCAGGACAGAGAGGCAGTGCCTTGTGCTGCCTCACCGCCTACAGTGGAAGCAGTTCAAGTTAAGGATTCACCTCCTCTGAAATATGGTCCCGGTCCAGATCCTCCTGATGTCAACAAGGAGCCTGGCCCCAGCAGAGCCTGATGAAGTTGGCTTGGGTCTGATGAGAGCTCATCCCTCATACCAGAGCGGCAGAAATCAAAGGGTGGCTCAGACCAAGAGGTCTGTTTGTTCCTGGCTGCCTAAGCATCTGGGAATCTCAAACTTTAAAACACAGGCATGATCACGAGTGCCTCTGTCCTGCTCCCTCGCAGGAGCAGTGGCATCCCACATGGGTTTGCCCACATCCTGGAGAAGATGAGCAAAGATCTGGAGCATCCACATTTCTGCTGCCCTCCCTCTGCCTTCCCAGGACCTCCCTGCCGTGAGTTGTGAGATGTGGGCACCTGGTGAATTTAGCAAACCTGCAGAAACTGCACCTCCTGCCCCGATGGTCGCCAGCCTGGATATTCCTGCTGCCCTTCACCCCTTGCACTTATGAACTATGGTGAACAAGCATTGCAAATAAGCTGCAGTGGCAGCCTTCCAAATCTTTTTTTGGAGAAGGCGCAAGGATGTTGCTTTGGACACTGAGCACAAAGAGAATGATGAAGGCTGCTTGCCTGGGTGAGACAGGGGGCTGGAGGACATGTGGCAGGGAGATGTGGGTGTTACAAGAGTTACTGCAAGGATCTGGCGTCTCTGGCAATGGATGTTAATGGTGCTAATAACAAACCGAACAGGAACGTGGGACAGTAAACAGCATGTGCTGGTCACCTTTTCAGTGCTCAGCCAAATAATTGTAACCAAACTGTTTATGAGTTATTTCGTCTCCATAGAGACATCTTGAAGTAAAGCAGGGATCCAAATTTCTAATGCATGAAAGGTAGCTTTGTAGAAACACATACTTCCAGATCTTTTCCAAATCTTTCTTTCTTTTTTTCTTTTTTTTCCCAGCACAGGGAAGTGAACACTGGGCACAAGCCCAGATTTTACTTTCTGTTGTGGGTCACCTTTAGGAACTGAACAAACGGAGGATCTCATTATTAAAATAGAATATGACTGGAAACTTCATCAGTGGCTGCGCTCACCTTGGCGTCCCTCTGACCCGTGACAGCAAAGACCTGGAGCTTCACAGCACGATGTTGTCCAGGAATTTTCACGGGCTGGCTGGAAAAGGGCTCCGGACACCCATTCACCTCTATGGACTCACTGTGTCGAGGAGATGCACTGTGACCTTTGCAAGGAAAAATCCCTGTTCTTGACACAAAGGAATGATGAGAGGAACCAGGGGTGACAGGCAGGAGGGCTGACCTTGTGTCTTCTGGTGTCTGGAGTTGCTGGCAGCAGCTGGAAGATACCTAAGCTGTCCCCTGTGCCCCGTCTCCATGCATCGTTATGTGGGAGCTGCTGCATGATCAGCCCAGGCTCACAAGGCCTATTTTGGCATGAGGATTTTGCCCTGGCCAAGCCAATCTTTTCATGTCCTCCAAAGACTTCTTTTTTTCCCTGCAAAATTTCAAGCCATGCTGTTGCAAGCCTGAGGCAAGGGGGACCATGGTGAATGCCCCAGGTGCAGAACTAAGTGTTGCTCCCACAGGATGCTAGCACTGCTTCCCAAAGCCTGGCCAGCCTGGCCAAGTGCATGCCTTCCCCTTACTTACATCCAGAGAACAAATTAAATAAATCCTGGATGCAACGAGATTTATAGCTTAATTGGCTGGCTGTAAAAAGTTATTTCCCTTTTCAGCCCTTCTGCAGTCGAGCCACTCCTCCTTTCCTCATTTATCTCTTTCTGTGAATATCTGTTGGCTGACTGTAACATGGAATGTAAATACCTGAATTTATTCTCCAGGACAGGCGTGCTGGCAGTCAGCTGCCCAGGGACAGCACTGTTCTGCTCTGCTCTGCACTCCTCTCCCTTGCATGAGGCTGTAGGGCTCACATATGGTCAAGCCAGGAAACACATCCTGATGGTGTTGTCACAGAGGATATTGGTCTATAGGAGAAAAGGAAGAGTTCCCTTATTTCTTACTCAAGCCAGCTGCCAACCCTGCAAATAAATAGATGTTGTGGTCAGCCCTATTGTCTGGATCAGGTCTGGCTTGCTCTTAAACGAGGCAGAGCAGTGAGAATGAAAGACCCGTGGTCCTGCTCCTCACTCTATGACTGTTCGTATGCCCAGATTTGCATAGATTTTCTCATGCAGCGCAACCTGCCCGCTCAGCAGCCTGCCTGCAAGACATGTTTCTCAGCATCACTGTGTTCTCTCATCCCAATAGCCACGCACGGCCCAGCCCAGCAGCCCCTGCAGGAGGATGCATGTGCTCCAGCACCCACCGTGTCCTGAGCCCACTGCCTCAAGTCTTGAGTGCTGCACTTGGAGACAGGCTGCGCCGAGATTTCAGAGCGCCTGGCTGACTCCATCCAGATTAATTATCAGTGCCTAGGAAAAAGATCTCACGTCAAATTGGTGGGATTTCAGCTTTGTTTTCCCCATGCTTGGCCTCCTGCCAAGGGAGCAGAGCAAAACCAGCACTGCCTTCCCTTTCTTGCAGAAACCTACAGTCACTCTGACACAATTAAAAAGCAACTCATTGGATGCGGGGCATTTAAAATACAGTGCTGCTTCCCTTCTATCCATCACGCCATTATGGGGAAAACAAAGCCCATCGCCAAAACAAGGGGAGCGAGATGCCCTCTGGAGCGGCGCGGCAGCGATGGACCCATGCACACATGGCAACCCCATTGCCGAACTTTGTCGGGGGACATGGGGCACGACAAGGTCCCAGCACGTCCCTGTGTGGGTACATTGCAGCCTGTGCCGGAGGCTTCTAGGGCATAAATAATTCAAGAGCAGCGAAGAGGATTTCTCCCTCTGCCTCCCTCTCTGGCTTGTAACAAATGCTAATTTAATCAATCGGCAGTAAATCTGGCTGCTTGCTGACTCATGGCAGACGGTGCCCCTGCGGACTGGAGCAGCAGCTTTGCTATCTCATTTGGAAACGAACAATGTGGGAGCCAGCTTCTTTGCTTTTCATTTTTTCCCGGTTTTCCTCAAGTTGGTACAAAGCGGAGACGATTGCAAAACGCATCCAAGGCCGTCGGCCACGGGATGCTGAGCCTATTTGCCTGGCTAGCAAATAGGGCTGCAGATACCGAGGAGGAAAGGTGCATGGGGCATCGTTCGCTGCTCCTTGCTGCTGCAGGTCCCCGGTCCGTTGCAAGTGGGCTTCTACAGCCATGCAGCTCCCTGGTGCAGCAGCAGCAGCTCAGAGCAACCTGCAGAAAGCAGCGGGACAGTGCTGTCTGGGAAGGAATATTAACGTTCTGATTACGATTAAAGCAATTTCACTTATTTGCAATGTTTATCAGCCTCCAGTAACCTTTTGACCCACAGAAGAGTGGGTCAGGGAGCAAGCTAGGAGGCCAAGCTGAAAACTGTACAGTGAAGTGCTTTCCCAAATGAAAATCAGTTTGCAACAAAATGGATTTTTTTCTGCTTGATCGTGTCCATTTTTGCTTCCAAAAAATCAATGACAGCTTAAAAAAATTAAAACATCTCCTCAAATGTTTGCTGCAGGGAAAGAGGGAAGCCCATCCCTGATGAATGCAATGTTTTCATCAGATAAAACCTATTAATACTAGCTATAAAGCTTTTACTTTGAGGGTTAAAAAAAGTCTTCTTGTGGCCTTTTTTTTTTTTGCTGAGAGCAAGATCAGTGTGTTTATCTGCTACAGTCTCTGTCTGCAGACTTACCTACAACTCAGCAGTGGATGGAGCCTTTTACTCCATAACTTCCCACCTTAGAGACTTGGTACTGCAATGTGGGGCGAGGGGGTGAGACCAAGGGAGCCAGCAGGGCCCCTGTGGGGCTGGGGCTGCAAGTGGTCTGCACCGGGCATGGGCATGGGCCATATCTTCTGCATCTTGAGTGGCATCCAGCCCAGGAGCGGCAGTTAATTAGCAACAAAAACCAGCAACACAGCTGATCTTTGGTTGTCATATGCCTTGATATCAGGCAAGGATCAGGGCTGTGAAGCAGCAGCACCCTCAACTGCTTGCTGCAGAAAGTTCCCGTCCAACACATTGATTTTGTATTGCAAAGCTCCCTACATGGTGCGCAATCTTTGCTTGAAAAGCTTTTATTCAGCTGATCAGCAGAGTTGTTTGCTGCAGCATGCCTTAGGGCTCTCAGGAATGAAAGAATTATAAGCGTATATTAATAAATTACATCCTCTATTTGCCAGCAGCTCCTGCCCAGCACAGACCTGGGTACCATCACAGGAAACACCAGCACTGCCAGCATCTCCTCCATTTCCTCCAACATGATGGTGCATGGGGCAAACACAGCCCACTGAAGCAGTGTGTGTTTTCCATCCCTGCATGCACCTTTAGTACTGTGTAGTAATGAGGCCATCCACATCTATGCAAACCACTCCTGGGACAAAACACATGCATGACATAAGTTCTGTATGATTCTTAAAACATGCTTTTGAACTTTCGTTTAGAAGCATGGATTTCTTCTAGACCGTGGCACTCTGAAGGGGAGCTGCATGGCAATTAAAATGCTACCGTTGTTCTGTTTCAATTAGGAGTCCTCTTAATTGCCAAGTCTTCAAGGTTTTTAAGCTAGCCTCTGGTGAAAGATGGCAGCAGCGTGCGCTGATGGATGGTGTTCATGTGTTGCCTTACACCGCAGAAAACATCACAACAGTTACCCTGCTGCAACCACATTAGACTATCGTGTCTTGTTTCTTTATTTCTTTTGTCACTGGTGTTCATTACCGAAGAGCTCGGCTGCTGTTCAACAAAGCACTTAAGGCCCTGCTTGATTTGCACTGAAGTCAATTCCCTTCACAGTGCTGCAGCACATCTACATTAAGGATCCACATGGAAACCAGACCAGATCTTTGTTCATGTCACTGCTGACCTGGAAGAGAAGACTTACTGCCCAAAGCACTGCAAGAAGAATTTATTCAAAAAAAAAGAAAGAAAGAAAGAAAGAAGAGTGTATTCTCCAAATTGCTGAGCCCCTTTGTGGCCCAAACAGCCACCTAATTCATGCCAGTGCCTGGCACAGGAGGCACAAGTGCTTTGCAGATCTTTCACATTTCAGTCCCTTTGCTGGTGGCACCTGTCAGCATCAATCCATTTCTCAGAGAAGTTCCATCATCCATATTTACCAGCTTCAGACAAAATGCCCCAAACTCCGTGGCATGGTGAATCTGTCCCTAGTGGGGTCTGTGTTTGAGCAGGGTGGCTGGGCTCAGGCTCCCAGTGTCCCCTCTTTGCCAGCCCATGCACAGGGCAGCTCCACAGGAATGCTCACAGGCTGGGAATGGAGCTTTGTGGCAGCGGAAGCTCTTGGTGGTGCCTTAGAATGTTATGATTCTAATTGAATAGAATCATAGAATCACTGAGGTTGGAAAAGACCACTAAGATCATCTAGTCTAACTGCTTGCAAAGGAGCATGCATCTCCAAGGGATGCCAAGCAGGTGATCTTTCTCAAAGCACTTGTGCTGGGGAGGACTGGAGCAGCCACGGTAGCAGTGCTGGAGACCTCAGTGATGACTGGTTGGAGTGACGTGCTGCTGTCTTGCTTTACCAGTGCCCTGTCATTCAGCTGCAGGCATTTTGATAAGACAACAGCTCCAGCTGGAGTGTGCTAAAGCAGCAGTATATTGTAAGCACACAAAGCTGTGACCACGCTCTCACACAGCTTGCACAGGATGAGAGCTGCCAGGAGGTCCGACTTGTAGGTTTTGTAACAATGCCTTGCAAATAATCTGTGCTTGCACATCTCCTTTCACTATGAGGCGCTAGCACATCTTTGCATGTATTCTGCTGGTAATTGCACGGGGAATGGACACATTTGGTCCTGTTGCCTGCTATGAATAATGCATAGTGAAGGAGGGGGGGCAAAAGCGCTGAGCTGCTCACGTTTAGATGGGCATTCTTATCATTGTTGTTTAGATGTCATAGCCGTTCTTTGCCTTTGTGGCTGCAAAAGTGTACTGTTAAGGAGGGGGAGAAAGCAGCAAAGCAAAAAATAAACCACAGACTAAAACTAATCTGAGATTATCCATGCAAATTGGCAGCTGAGATTCAGTGTGAAAATCTAACCCCAATAGAAATGACTGAGATTATTTCTGCTGAATATTGGTTTTCTCCTGACTCAGTAAGCTGTGCTGGGGGAAAATCCTCCCATCCATTCTTGTTTAGTTTAAGGAACATTAATAATCTTAAACCCATGGCAGCAGCCACAGGAATCCATGCTTAGCACATGCTGCTGGCTGCTGCTGCTCAGCTCACAAAGCAGAGGCTTTGCCTTCACCACTCGATATTCCTCACATTCGCCTTAAATCAGGTGATTATTCAGCACAGCCTGCTCTTTTGCTTTCTACTAGCTGTTTCCTCTTAGAACTCCCACTCACGAGGCAGTCAAGTCAAAACCCAGGAAATCTAAAGGCTAAGCAGGATGCCTGTGGAAAATATAGACAGTGTGTATTTGCAGGCTGAGATGTGAATATCTTGTACCAGGCAGTGCGCCGTATATGTCTGGATTATACCTTTGCCACGTTGCACAAAATAGGAACATCTTTTGGGGGTGTGGATGTGCCAGCGCCTCTCAGTGTGAGCATCTGGGGCAGCTGCAGTGTAATAGTGACTCCCAGCTCATTGTGTTGCCAGTCCCAGGGAAAATCCAGTGTGCTAGTTAAGAGTATACAATGCACTGGTTTGCAGAGATCATCAGAGAGTGCAAGAGTTGAAACCAGCAGCAAGTTTCCATCTTTATCCATTTATTAACACGAAGTGCTTTATTTCCCTGTGGCGAATTTTCCAGAGCCCCTCTGAGGATGCCGTGTTTGGGTGCAGCTCAGGGCTGAGATTTGCTCTGTGTTCACTATGAACACACACCAGCTACCACAGCACTTGGAGCAATGCCCCGGGCTGCTCAGCACTGAACACCCGCTCCCACTTCACCTGCAGAATGAGTTCATGATGAACATCATGCACACCTGACCAGGGCAGCCACTCTGTGTGAGGTGGTGGTAAGGATAAGGACAGCCACCCCACGCCACCACCATATGCTCTCAGCATCCCATCCCATGTGGCTTGGGGGATGGATGGGAGGGGAATGACAGTTTGTGGCTTTTCTGGTGTTTTTCAGGTTTTTTTGGGTCCAATTGCTTTTAATTACATTAAAATCCCAGATATTTGGACTCATTCCACTGCTAACTGAAAAATGAGGGGGCTGGAAAGGCTTATGTGAAAATGTTATTAACATATTCCTCTTCCCACTCTCTGTGCTTCCTCCAAAGTGCCCTGAAAACTCCACAAATGCCAATCAGTGGTAATGAGACCATCAGATCTGCGCAGGGAAGCGCAGGATGGAAAGCGGCTGCACCTGGCGAAGCAGGGTCCTAGGCCTTGCAGCAGCATGAGATGCCATCACCTCCGTCAATTCCCACATGCCACTGGGTTGTGGCTGGGGGATTTCTGCTCTCCCCTGGCTCCCTGCAGCTTTCCCTTGCTCACTGCTGCTTCACCTGCTCCATGCAAGTGCATCTTTTGACACAGCATTATTTTTTAATCCCACATGACAGTCAGCTTTCAGGAAAACCTTTGAAAGAGCTGCCAGATCTTGTGCCAAAAACGTGTGGGAAGAAAATAACATTTCTGCCCCCCTGCTGGTACCTGCATACCCCACCGTGTACCATCAATCACATGCTGGTGCTGCCTGGCTCCGTACAGGGCTTTCTCCCTATAGAAATTCCCTCGAAGTCATGAACACCATTAGCTAAGTGTTTCAGAGGCCTGGACCTGCCTGGGAAGAAGCCCCTGGACAGGGCTCTGTGGGGGAGCACGCTCTGAGTTGATGCACTTTGCCATGTCCATGGGTGATGGTGAGATTTGAGAGCTCCATGCTGCAAGGACAACATGAAGCTGGGGCTGGATGTGGCCAACAAATCTCACCAGGAGATCTTCACCAGATCTTCCTCCCGTGTGTTAAATATTGACCGCTGGGTCCACCAGTGAAGCAAAATTGCTGTAAGGTGGGAAGGATGATGAGAGCTGAAGTGCCAGCTCTCTTATGCTGGGCCCAGTGAAGCACCCCGCTGCCCCAGTGTGTCCTGTACCCACGGCCACATCCTGCAGTGCCCAGCTTCCCCCAGGCTGTCATCCCCAAATGAGAGGAGTCCCACTGGGGCTCATTGTTACTCCTGGGTCCTTACCAGCAGTTAGCTCAGCAAGGCTGGTTGCATTTCTGCATAGCACAGGCTGTCATTATTGGCTAGGCTGGTAGTAATTCTGGCTGCTGTATTTCCCTGGCGTTTCCCACCATAAAATCTTGCTTTCGGTCACCCACAGCCTTGCTCAACTTTAACCATTTAGAGAGAAATTCTCCATGCTGAGAATCTGCCCCTAAGGGTTTGTGGTTCTTCGTTTTTATGGAAGGATGTAATTCAGGCTAAGAGCAAAAGGTTGTTTTGCTCATCCAAGCCACACGTTGGTTCCAGTCAAACCTAAGGTTTTCCTATGTCAACATGGCAACGGGATACTTTGCAATTGTTTTTTAGTGTGTGTAACCATTATAGCTCACTGAGAGTCCTAGGAAATCAGAGGGACTTCATTTTGATCCTTGGCGGAGTGGGCAGCAGTCACATCATCTTCTGTCTGGGCCTTTAACGCTTCCCTCTGGAGCCACTGAGCCTTGGGGTTTGCAGCCATTAAATACTGAAATGTACGGCTGCTTTTCTCCAGCACTGAGAGAAAGCCAGCTCTGCACTTCGGTGTTCATATCTCACGCGGATCCCTACACACTGCTGCTAACACAGCAGAAAATGCTTGCTGCGATACCATCTATTTAAAAGTAACGAGACCAGGGCTGCAGAGCACGGCCCTGCAGTGCCTGGGGCCAGCATCTCCAGGCAGGGAGTGCCCTGTGGGATGGGACTGCTGGAGCTGGGCACTTGGGCACAGAGTGGAATGGGAGCATGCCTGTGGGCATTGCATTGAGAGCCTCCGGGAGTGCGGAGCTGCAGAAACCTGGCTGAGGGAGGGAGGAGAAGAGCTGGTCGGGGAGAAGCAATGAGGAATAAAGGGACAGGGTGGAGACACGGGGCTGGCAGGATGATTAGCGCCAGATGGCAGGTATCAATTATTTACCATTTATGTACGATAAAAAAATACACTTTAACGGTGGGAAGAGCACAAAACAAGCTCAATAGCAATTTAAAAGCATATGGAAATAAAATGCGGCAATTTAAGAGGTTGTAATAAATGTGCATCTTTCGTTGTAATGCCCCTGCAAGAATTACAAATGTTAAGCCTTAGTGAATTACACTTAAAAATAAATGTAACATAAAAAAGAAATTAGGTGCACAAATAACTTTACATTCAGGCATTTATAAAAGAAAATCTGTTTGCAGCAGCTAATGAGAAGAAGGGTTCTAATGAGCATCACTTTCCCTTACCTTAGAGTCAAGGCTGAAATGTTAAACATCAATATAGGTATGGTGGGTGCCATTAAAAGCTCAACTTTTGTAACTGCCCGGTGATTTTGAAGATGAGATATTTCTTTTCCAGAGAGAAGAGTTGGAGTTTTGGTGCCATTAAATCTCCATCGTGTCAGGAAGGGCCATCTGTGCTGTTCTGCAGATATCCCAGTGCTTGCACCGCCGTGCTTAGTACCACTGGCACCACCACAACAACCAGGATACATGGCCCATCCTGCCCACACTGAGTGCTGTCCTGCCCTAGTCCCTGATCCCCAGTCTTTAACGCCTGATCCCCAATGCCTGATCCCCACCCTGCCCTGTGGCACCCCTGCTCAGGGTAAAAAATGCCATGTGGTTCCAAGCAGGTTCATGGAGCAGGATGTTGGGGCCTCCTTGCTCTGATGCAGGCAGAGAAGTTCTGTCACATTTTGATTCAAAAACAGCAGAAATGGTCTTACTGAAGTAAGGAGTATCCGTGCCACCCAAACAATGTATTCTGGGAGAAGTGTGTCAGAGCCAAAACAAGGCAGTCAAAACAGATCACTGATTTCTGGTGAATTAGAAGCTTTCCACCAGTATATGGAGCTGATAACTTCCTCCAGAACATTTGCTTTCCTCTGCTTAGTGCTTTTGAACAAAAGAACAGTGCAGAAAAACCAAGGCAAACCAACAGTGCCACTTGGTCTGCTCCTCTCTACCCGAATTGCTGGGAACAGCTTTGACATTCTCCACGGGTCACATTCTGCTGACATGGGGAAGACTTGCTCTTTTCCTTTAACTGGTTTTCCCCACTCCTCTGCTCAGGGGTGGATGCCAGCATGCATCATGCATGCATGAGGGCTGGCCTCATGCTCTGCACTTTGTTGTGGTGTGGGGATGAGGAGATGCTCTGTGTGGTCTGTGGACGGTGATGCTGCTCTGCAGGGATCTGTGGGGAGAGTTTCCTTATTCGAGGTTTCTTGAGTGTTTGCTAGATCTGGGTGAAGCCCCTGGAGCTGGAGCCCTCCTCCCAGCCTGGGGCAGGCCTCACCCCTCCACTTGCCTGGGCTGTGGCCACGGTGGTGGTTCCTGGTGACGTGGGAAGCCAGAAAGGTGAACAAGGAACCTGGGGAGGGGAGGGTGGTGTGGAGGCTGGAAATCCTGCCACCCCACAGCCCCATCCCATCTGGTGCAGCATGCCAGCACCTCCTCGCTGCAGGCACGGTGTGACCCACGCTTGCGTTTGCCTTGCAAGCCGGCAGCACTTCCATATTTTTAAATATTTAATCTTTGCAGCCCGGTTGCCATGGGAACCTTCACATAGAAATCTTGACTTTGGGTTAATTGGGAAGGTCCTTCCCACGGGCATGCGACAGCAGGATGTCCCCCTGCTGCTGGGTCAGCTTTGCCCTAGGCAGGTCAGTGGGTGTTTTGGTATCGGCTCCTGATGTGCAGCCACCAAATTCTCAGGAAATCCCCTTCCCAGTACTCAAATAATTCCTGTTTAGTGTCCCAGAACACCCCTGGGTTCTGGCTGTGGGCAGCAGTCTCTCCCAGGAGCTTGGCAGACCCACAGTGCCCAGCACAGAGCTCTGCCTAGTGCCCAAGGAGGTTTGTGGCTCCTCTCCCTGTCAGCAGCAGTGCTGTTCCATCCCCCTCAGCTGCTCTGGGGCTTATCCCCCACTGCCATTGGAACACACCATGCTTAGGGCTGGATCCCAGGGTGCCCGCAGCATTGCATAAGGTGAGGAGATGGCAAGGAAACCGTGTCAGCAGTTGTGTGAGAGATGGTAGTGCGCCAAAAGGAAAAATGTATGTAAAAGGTACACTCTTTTGCCAACAAATTAAATCTAAATTACACTCTGGGATTCTTCAAATAATTTAAACGCTGTATTACAAATTTAGTTTCAATTAACAAATTAAATAGAAAGGCAAGTTCGATGCCTAGCAGCTGTTGTAAAACAGGAGGCATTTTGCAGTGATGACCTTTTCTCCTGTCACCATACAGTGTGGCTGAAAACTGTATAGATGCAGTTACCGGTTTGCCCACACTTGCAGCCCCACTTGGTGTCCCCGCTCCTGCTCCAAGCTCAGCCGGCCCAGCCCCACACTGGCTTAGGCATGGTGAGCAGCTGGAGCCTTGTGCCTTCTGCCTACTGTGGTGGGGAGCGGTGGCAGCTCACCTCCCCTTATGCTGAGAGAGAACTTAGAGTGCCACTCAGAAGTGGCAAGGAAGCAGTCACTGGAACAGCCTCTGAAGCCAATACCAAAAAAATATGTCAACACATTCTACAGGACCCAAAGGAATGTTTAAGAATGCTCTTTTATTCCCCCTGCAGAGCACTGATCTGTCCTTGTCCCAGCAAGCACGATCCACGGCCGAGGGTTCACACTTTACTTAGGACTTTTGCCTGTAAAACCCCCCTGGGATGGCTGTCTGTCACTGGCACCAGGGATACCAGGGAGGTGGCACGGGGACTGAGAGCAGGCTGTGGGAATCCCCCAGGGTCAGTGCCAAGGGGAGCAGGGCCACCACGTCCCCTCCGACAGTGCTTCAGCAAACAATCTGCGGCCGAACGCCCTTTTTTATTGCTTTACAGCACAGTTTTTCCTCGAATTTTATGGCATTTCATTAAAGCCGCCAGAAGGTGATACTGCCCTCTTTCCAGAAGTGAAATAAATTCAAGTTTTATCACTTCTGGAAATGCTGGAACAGCTGTCAGGACAGTTGATGGATTTTCTCAATTACAGGACTTGTGGAGCATTTTATACTTACATCCGCGCCGAAGTTTAATATACTGTACGAGACGTTTGTGTCCCCCCATCTCTTATCTCTTTGCATCTCCCTCCCTAATAATGGTCAACTTGTTATTTTTTCTCTTAATTCCTTTTCTACTATAGCCTTTTTTTCCTCCTCGATAACAATCTGTCTCTTTCCTCTTTATTTCCCAGTAACACTGGGACTTAACTTTCTTGTGTGAGCAGCCAGTGCGGATGCCAAGATGCTGCTGCTGGGTGCTTTGCAGGGAGCAGCATGGGGCTGCCAACCACAGCAAACCCAGCGGCACCCAGGTTGTGTGCATTGGTCCCCAGATGCTGCAGCACCTTCCTTACATCTTCATCTCTGCGGAAAATGGATCAGTGCTCACTGTGAAATAAATAGGTACCTGGGGCCATCTGCTTGCTCCTTGTCCCCAGTAAGAAAGGCAACATTGACTTCCTCTCCCTTTCACACACTAATAAAGCACATGAGGATGCCAAATTGCACCTTCTTTTCTTTCTGGCTTTAAGCCAAAGCACATGGCAGCTCAGTCCTGGCTCCATGGAGACAGGGTGAGCATGGGAGCTCCTCACCCCATCACTGCCAGCAGAGGGGTCCAGGCCCACGCCTCGGATCCTCAGCAAGGTTCAGAAAGCCGAGGTGTGATCCCAGATTTATTCAAATTAGAACAATTAAGGCAATTAAATGCGCAGAAATGCTTGGGAAGGAGGGAAGGAGGGAACTACTACCAAGTAGAATTGCTATTACAGTCGATCAAATTGACACAAAAAGATTAAAAACCTGATTTACATTAAAAAAAAAGAAAAAGTCAGGCATTCACTAAAATAGATAACACATCCTGCTGAGAAAATCACTCCATGCATAAAAGAGAAGCAAAGGTGATTATATTTAACAAAACGAATCCTCTCTATTGCTTTAATCACCTCAGACCGTTTCACCTGCTTATTTGGAAACTGTTAACTTGAAGAAAAAATTATTGTGAGAACGTCCTCATTTCCAGTGCTGCGCTCCAATGGACTTGTTTTCCTACACATCCATCCCTACAGCCTGTATGAGCGGCCATTGCTCTGCAAGATAAATGTTTGCTTAAGAATATTGTGTGGCTAACGCATTTATTCATGACTTGAGTTCCAGATGCAGTGAGGGCAGAGGGTGCCAGACAGCCAGGAGTGGCCCACTGGGCCCATCCTGCCACCACCATTCTTTCCTCAGTTTTGGGGGAGCAGAGCACAAGCATTTTTCTTCCTGTGCATCGTGACTCACAAAGTCAGCATGGTGCTTGCGGCCACAGTGGAGGGGAAGGAAAGGTGTGGGCATGGGAGCAGTCTGCAGGCTGCAGCAAAATTCGGAAACTACATCCACAAAGATCAACATGTTGGCCCTGCACCGCTTGTGCCTGCCTATCCCAGCATTAACCTATTTGATGTTGAGCTGCAACAGCTTTTTTTTTTGGCTAAATTGTCTTGCATTAAGCCTGATTCTTTCCTCGCCCAAGCAACTGCTAGCAAGATTGTATAGATGGCTCATTTTTACGCTTCGACCCAAAGCCCACTAAGAACTGTGGGAGCCCCCAGGCATGGAGATGCTGTGCCAGCAGTCAGGAGCCAAGCTGCTGGTGCGGTGAGTTGGCTCTCACACCACAGCACTGGCACTGAAATGGGCAGCGCCATGCTACAGCAGTAAGTTCTTGCAGGTCTCCATAATTCACCCAAATGCTTCACTCATTTCTCTTACAAATGCAGTTTTGCCATGATCTCCGAATTCAGGACTGGCATGAATGATACGTGCTATCTCAGGCTGTCAGCGAGGGCAGGAGAAAAAAAATCACTTTTCCTGTGATTGGTATACAAAACAGTTTGGGCAAGAAGTATGCTCAGTCTCCTTCCAGAGACTAATGACTTCCGAAACTCAACATATTCAGAAAGGGGAAGAAATGGAGTGAGGGCACACAGAGGGAGTGGGAGGGCAGCAAACGTTCTCCTCCTCGCCGTAAATCACAGAAATCGAATTAGATCATCTCAAATCGAGGGACAAAAAGCCAGTTATAGATCCATTTTGCAACGCCAGCCGACATGGCTTCCATTTGTGACTCACAGAGTGGTATTACTTTTCCTGAGTGCTTCTCTGACAACATAAGCACTTAATGTGAAGACGTGTAAAATTACAGCAAAATGAATGAAATTCAGGAAATTATGTAAAGTTTATGGGTTGTTTTTTTTTAAATTCTTTTTCTTTTTTGAGGCCTTCTCTCAGTTTCCGCCTCCTACATTAGGACCTGGGCAATGAATGCATAAACTGACAGTGGCTTCCCAGAGCGAAGGACTTTTCTGCCTCTGATGCATCTAAGCAACTTCAGGCTAACACAAGCACGCACTGAGCGGTGAATGGACCTTTATGTTGATGAGGCAAATCCTGAGGCACTTAAAGGCAACCTACACCGAAGTGTCTCATGTATCTCCGTCTTCAAAGTGCAACATACTTATGGAAATTGCAGATGCTGTGGTGCTATTTGTCTGGAAGGAGGCATTGCAGCTGACATATGAACCTGATTTCTCAAACAGATGAGGTCTGTGACAGGTTTAAGGAAGCATCTTTAAATTAAGATGCATAATAAAGTTCCTGCTGCCTTCCTTGTCCGCTGTCTTATTGGTTCAAGAGCTGTGCTTGGTGGAGCACCAGACATCCCCCTGCCCAGTGGGCAGGCAGAGCCCAGCACCCAGCACTGCCAGCAGTGCCTTCTCCACAGCCTCTGCAGTGGCCCCACGGCGAGCAGCCCTACAAGCAAGGCTCATGCCGGCTCCATGTGCTGATCTGTAAAGGCCCCGCTTGTGCACAGCAGCATCCTCCTGCCCAACTGCACTTCCTATAGAGAAGCGAAGTGATGGAGCGAAACCAAATTACTGCTGCCATCTTCAGCTCCGCCCCGAGAATGCACAAGCCATGGAGCAGCCATGGTGGGGTAACCCCCACCCCAAAGCCTCCGTGGCTGCAGCAGGGACAGCATCCAGTGCTGTGCCAGGAACCAGGGAGCTATGCCAAACGGGCTCAGCCCTGAAATCAGCTCAGAAATGAGTGTCAAGGGTCTCAAGGTGCTTTAATTATGCCTAGCCAGCATCCACAGTGACAAAGCAAATGGGAAAGCATGAAAATCTGATGATTTTTTCTTCAAAACAGACTTTTTTTGTGTGTGTGTTATGGTGGTGTATATAGATGTTTGTTTTTTTTTAGAAAGGATGAAAATAGTCAAAGCCAGAAAGGTCTGTATCAGCCAGCACAATCTGGCATGGGCTGCTGCATCTTTTTCCCTGACTTGGTCAGAAAATGTACTGTTTATGTGACTCTGTGGACCGCAGAAGGGAAAACACAGAAAGAAATTACTCTTTTCTTTATGAGCACGGGACTAGATGGAGAAGCCCATGATGGGAAAGCAAATAAAGAGAACAGAGGTAACCTGGTCTGACCAAGAAGTGGTGTTGCCAGCACCCACGTGTGGCTGAAGCACGCATTGGCAGTGCTTTCTACTGGGATCGTACTGTCCTCACAGGCAGTGAGGAAGGAGCAAGAGGAAGAGAAGATTGCCACTGTCATTAGGGTTTCACCTTTTCTGATCTCACACTGAGCGAGGAGCAGCCCCTGAGAAGTACCCTGGGGGCATCTCGGCTGCACTCCCAGCATGAGCTGCCTCACAGCAGATGGCTGCGGGTGGTTTCCTTTCCATCAGCACAGTTTGCTTTGCAGCAACAAGGAAAAGCTCCAGACCTGGACATAAAAGAGGCATCAGGCAAAAGTATTTCCATTTGTTTCTCTGCAGATAACAAATGGCAGCTACCATTTCAATCTTTCTCTGCTGAAGACCTCCGTCTGACACCACCAGTCATTTATGGTCTGCCATTAGCTATATGCAGTCATATCTCTTTTCTCTTCTAGCTGCTGCCATGGAACTTTTCGCTTAGGCTGCACATAAGTTGTTGTTGGGAAGATTTACAACGAAAAACAAAGCCTTAGAAAAATCCCATTCTGCCAGGAGCGGTCCCGTGTCCCAGGCTTGGCACTTAAGCTCTGATCACCCTCATGCTCGTTCCATCTCTTTGGAGTGCTGCTGCCACCCCCCCCACACACACACACAGCCCCAGTAGTCTGCAGGGAAGCTGCAGCCCTTTCACCCAGGATTGTTTCCCCTGGACAAAGCACAGCCTTGTGCTGTGCTTAAAGAAACTGTGGTTCCCAGGAGTTCATGCTGCAGCACTGTGCTTCCTCCTGCATTTTTTGGTCTTCCACAGCTCTTGCTCTTGCTCCTTGCTGAGATGTTTGTGTCAGGCAAGCCATGAAAATTTGGCACTGAAATGAGATTGGGCTGTAGTCAGTGTTTTCTCACTATATAGCTCATGACCCCTCCTGTTCCCAACAAATCACACTAACCCAAAGGCTGATAAGCCTTCCTGAAGCCAGCAGCAGCTCTGGGATGTTATCCCACCTTCCCGTTTGACGTGCTGTTATTGATGCTGCAGCCATAGTGGAAGTGGTGCTGAAGGCAGATCTCCAGAGGGAGGAGGATGAAATCTGGTACTTGGGAGTAGAAGGCCTGCTGTAACTCGGGGGCTTTGGTGGGAGACCTGGCTGTTGTTTTGCAAGCCACAATTCTCCCGCTCTGTGCCCATTTTCCAAAAATCAAGATCTGTCCAGATGTGTTTCACCCAGAACTCCAGATTGCAGGGGGAAGGCTGAGTGGGTGTTGTGGGATTTACTCCTCTGCTAAAGAATCCGTGAATGAAACAAAACTATTGCCACTGATCCTTACAATGTTTTATTTCCTTCTGCTGCCACAAGAACTAGATACATTGGGCAGCTTTGGGCTGGTGTGGTGGGCAGGGAGCTGGAGATTGCCCAGATGCTGGAGCTAAATACGAGTGAGAAAATATTCTCCACTAACGAACCTCTCCATCAGCCTCCTTGCTGCTGTCCTCCTTAATCCCATCTTACAGAGGGGAGCAGGCAAGGCGGTGCCTTTCTCAGTGTAACACCTGTCAGCCAGGGCAGTCTTTCTAATGTGAAACCATTCAAATTAAACCACAAATCTCTTCTAGGTGTAGTGCTCTGCTGTCCTCACAAGCCTATTCTCATTTTCTTTTGCCATTTTGACACTATTAGTCTTCCAAAAGTGCTAGCCCACACACAGAGATAATACTGTCAATTTTAGCATGCTTGGAAAGACGCAGAGCAGCCTAAACTTGGCCAAATGCTTGATTTTGGCTTTTCCCTATCGTATAATATCCTTTTGTACATAGCTCTGCATGGCAGCTCATTTATATCAAATTTTATCAGTTAAGGGAGAGGGGAAGAGAGGTAATCAATCTTTATCTTGACAAAGAGATCCAAAGTCAATACACTGATGTTTTCTACCAGCTGAGTATCATCCCCTCCTGTTTTGTTCCTGGTTTATGGCAGAACCATACGATACCATAGAATCATAGACTGGCTTCTGTTGGAAGGGACCTCAAGGACCATCAAATTCCAACCCTCCTGCCACAGGCAGGGCCACCAAGCTCCAGATCTGGTACTAGACCAGGCTGCCAAGGGCACAATCCAACCTGGTCTTGAACACCTCCAGGAATGGAGCATCCACAGCCTCTCTGGGCAGCCTGTTCAGCACCTCACCACTCTCTCTGCAAAGAACTTCTTCCTGACATCCATTGTTACCAACAAGCAAAGGTCACCTCCTCTTGTTGGCCTGGCCATGGCCTTGCACGCCCACAGATCCCCAAAAGCAGAGCAGGAGGGTATCACTGCCACAGCTGCAAGAGCAGGAGTTTTCGAAAATACACAGAATAGTTTTTATTCAAGTCGTACAGGAGGACCTGGTCTTCAGGCACGGGTTGCTTGTGCAGATTTTCATGCAGACAGCAGCAGGCACTGGGCCATTTCCCAAGATCTCATAGCAGCTCACTGGGAGCAAACGCAACATGTGCCCTGCAGCATCAGTAGCCCCTCGACTCCTGGAGATCAACCCCGGAGTGAGAGGCAGAAGGAAAGAAATGAGCATTTGTCCATGATGAGGATTTTCTAAATCAGCAGATCCCTTCCATATGTGCAGTCTTCAAGTGCAGTGTAGAAAAAAAATCAATTTGTTTTCCTCAGTCCAATTCCCTTCTGTCTAATGGGTCTGTTGTAAACGCCAATTTTACTGTCATTTACACTGTGCCCATTTGAGCTATTTTATCAATAGTTAAATAAGAATACTTTAAAGTAATGTGATTTTTTTATTTGAATTCCAATTTATGTTCAGATGGTTTGACACAAATCTAGTAAGGAAGGCACACTATTTTCATTGAACAAATTAAATTATATGTTATATAGCCACGCAGGTAAATATGTTATGTAATTGGATAAATAAATACCTGTGATTAGATACAGCATTTCATTCTCACCTACACATAATAGCAAGGCCAGTGGAGGTATTGTATAAATCACCACGTTTTAATAGTTAGCAGTCCATGAGAATCGACCTGAAAGACAATAAGCAAAAACAAATCTAAAAAAAGGCTAAAGCTCGTTATTTACATCCAGGCTTCCTGCGTGCCTATTTAAATTGCAGTTCAAAACAGCTTACAGTCATCTTCACTTTGATCAGTGCATGCGGTCAGAGGTCAAAGCAATTTGTTGTGCAAAAGATGGTGGTGTGGGATGAAAGGTGGTGATGGATACCACACAGATAAGTGTGGTTAAGGATGGAGATGGATGATGGGCATGGGAGATGGGCACGGATGATGGGCAGTGGGGATAGGGAAAGAAGATGGGGATGCATGACGGACAATGGGGATGTGTCAATCTAACGGCTGAAACTGACCACCTGCAAGGAGTTTGGGAGAGCGTGTTGTTCTCTGTTCATGTTATCTGACAAGGCTTTCCTCCTGACTGTGAAAGGGAAAAATTCAGTTTCTTTTGAGCTGATAAATACAGCTCAACTGGGACCCAATTTGCTGTTTGGATATCACAAGCTGAGAGAAAGATCGGAGCCCTGGCATGTGTTAAAGGAATCACGGTCCCCTTGTGCAGCTAAATTAGCAATGGATAGCATACACTTGCAATGGAAAACTAAGGAGGTCAACGTTAACCGTTCCTCTGCTCCTCCACCTTCTTTTGTTCCAATCAGCCTGCCTTCCAGGTGCTTCTACCAGTATTTTCCCAAAAACCTCCCCCTTCTTCTCACAACACCAGCAACTCAACTTTACAGCAAATGGGCATGCTGAAAACTGGAGCAGCTCAACATACACAGACATTAGCTAAAATGAGACGATGAGATCCTGATCTTGAAATCAAACACCACACACATGGACTCCCAGCTTCCTGCTGCCACCAAAATTATTCATCGGATGAATGTTTGCTAGGTTCTGACATGACAGAAAGACAGATGGGGAGGTGTAAGATTTATTTTAATTTTTTCAAGGTATGGAAGTCGCTCTAAATAATGTTTTCTGTATGATGGGAGCTGACTCCAAACCAGCAGGCTGTGCCGATAGAAATGCAGTATTATTTACCATCAGAGTGATTATCCCTGGCAGCCAACTTCAGGCTACAATGCAAGCACTTGGAGCTAAAGCTGGCCAAATCTCAGAGGGTATTTCCCAAAATTATTCCCCGAAAATTTCTCCCCCACCGCTCCATTTTCAGTCTGAAAGTAGTTACTGGGTTTAGTGTGGTTTTTTCTTTCTAGCATTGACTTCCATCAGGCCTTCTACATCGATTTTTTCATCCATGTGCCACAGATAAATTCCATTTCCCACAGGGAAGGAAAAGTTTCCACCGAGAGACCTCTCCCCTGCCCTGGGCTGGCCTTGCTCACCCTGCAGCCACATCCCAGCACATGGTATCTCAGCTGCAGAACTGTCCTCTTTGCATTTGCTGTGCCTGACTCTTTAGTAAAGTGCTGCCAGTATCATTAATCGGGTTTTGTAGTTCTTAAAGCAACAGAAGGGTTTGGGGCATACCCACAAATTATGAAGTATGTGGTAGAAGAGCTAAGATAAGAAAAATATCACCATGTTCTGGCACAAGGGAGTTACTATTGGTACAATGACACTGATAACCAAGGTGCTGTCAGGCCATTTCCCTGTTGGTCCCAAAGCAAGAAAAGCAGCACAGAGCATACCCGCACCTTCACTGCTGCACCCAGTCAAAATCCCACCTTTGCTGTATCACTGAGTGGCACTGAGACAAGGGCAAAGGATGCAGCCTTGCAGAAAGGGAAGTAGCATGTTCCCACCAAGGGACAGGGATTTCCCCTCCTGGGCTGCTGCGTTCACAGGAAAAATGTGACTGATGCAGCAGCAGGATTCTGTATTTCTAACAATGGGGGTTAAGCCAAGTCACCAATTTCCTTGGGCTAATTGAGCATGCAAACTGCCTGCTTGTAAAGCCTGTATTTGGCCTAGAAGATTTATTGCTTTTAGCAATGATTAATGTCCAAGAACAGGGAGGGCAGACCTGAGCTGCAGTTCATTAACTTTAAGGGGGATGATGTTGGAAAACCACTTCTATTTCTGGTTACTTTGTTCTAAGGTACCTGTGAATTTAGACCTGCTTCTGTAATAAAGTGCTCAGGGAGCCCAGTGAATCTTCTTCTCCCTGGCAGGTACTAAACCTGCAGGGTTTTGTCCTCATCCTGATGAGTAAGCAGTTTTAGCTGCTCCTGAGAGGCTATAAAATGATTGAAGACTGCTCTGCATAGGAGTTTGTAGCTAAGCCTCCATCTATCTCAGATGCAGAGACCAAAATGGAGGACTTGCCATTGAGTTTCAGCAAAGCATCTTTCATTTTCTGCCCTACCAGGCACCACTGGGTCAGTCTACTATGAACAGCAACGTCCACTACAGAGACATGGAGGTACTCCTGCCTTCCTCTGCATCTGTTTCAAAAATAGTGCAATGCAATGCTTGTTATACTGAAATGTGCTGGACACTTTGCTAACCATCTAATGTAACATCTGCCTCCCTCCACATTCATTACTTGCAAACAATCTGCTTCTGTCTCTTTCTTTCCTTAGGAGAATATCTGTTAGTGAATGTGGTTGTGAAGCCCTGGAGCATAGCCTACCTTCTTTTCTCCCCAGAAATACTTGTGCTGTACGTTAAGTCATACACGTACAAAACACCCTCTCTCTGCTCCTGCACTGCCAGACCACAATGGTCCTGTGGAAACTGGCAGTGAGTGTGTGATGTTGAAAGATGATTTTGCTATAAAGCAGTCACTGAGGTGGCTTCAGAAACTATCTTTGTGTTGCATTCTGCTCAGTGGTGTGTCAACCGGAGTGCTTAAAATGTACATTTCTCTGTGTTTCTGGAATAAACATTGCCTTGTGTGTGACCAGCGTCAGCACTTCCAACTACTCCAGATTGCCATTTGTGGTCTGTGGCTCTGCCACACCTCGCAGCCAGGTGCCAACCTTTCTGGATCTCTGTGCCACCCCTTAGCCTCCACAGACTCTGGGCCAGGGTCAATCAACCTGCAAAGCCATGCACAAGGAACCACTGCCCAGGATAATCAGCCTGGCAGCTGCAGAGCTAATGAATTTGCCCCTGAGGCTTAACTGTAAGAAAAGTAATTAATCTTGCTGGGTTTCACTCATCATCAAGCAAAGTTTCACTGATGAAGAAAACTGCTGAGCTCTCCAGTTTGCTCCTCAAGTCAGCCTCTCCCTTTTGGACTTTGTGGGTAATTGGTACATCATTATCATCCCATTTTATCCAAATTCCCCAAGAGACCACAGTGAAAGGAATGCATAGATGCTAGTGAGGGCAGGGGTTTTTGCGGCTCAGACTCCCAGTCCTGAAGAAGTTCCAGTTTTACTTAGTGTCCCGATTTTGGTCAGGATGCTGACTGAGAGGAGAAAAACAAATACCCTGGAAAGGAAAGAAGAATGTGCAAAACAGCTGCCAGAAAGTTTCAGAGCAGCTGCACATGAGATGTTCTCCCAGCCTTGCCACTGAATTGGTGTGAGTCAGGGCTGAAGCCAACTCCGGTCCACATATGGTCTTAGCCTCAGCCATGGGCAAGAGATGAAAATACCACAGAAACATAACATTGGCACAATCTCAAATGACTCCAGGCATGTGACCTACCCGAGGCATCTGTTTTAGTTTGAGATAAACTGCACTCTTGAGCTATCTGTGCTATGAGGAGCCTACACCAGCTGGCAAAGGAGCAGTCACCACTGCAAGATGCCCTTTGCAGCTGAGCTGACGGACATTGAGAGTGCTGCTGAAAGCCCCAAGTGAGTGCAGGGCTGGGGAAGGCCAGCGGGATTGGCAGAGGATCATCCAGACCTTAAATGGGCAGCAGGATCAGAGCCGTGCAAGGAGCTGCCTGCCTGCCTGTGTATATAGCTCAGGACCCAGCTATAACCCAGTCCTGTCAGCAGCACTGCTGCTGCTCTGGCTGAGTGCAGCTGGGGCTACTAGCGGGAGTCACTGTCTGAGGCCTGGTCTGTGCCTTTTGGTTGCCTTTCAAGGGCTGGAATTTATTCTTGAAGGCTTTCTGCTGTGATCCTTCAAGGCTGCTGCCCCACAATGAGCAACACAGGTCGGGGAAACTGGCAGGCACAGAGAACATCCACCATGCTGGTCACAGGGAGCAAAGAAAGGTGATGTAACACCAACATCAACACAAGGAGGGAAGAGGATTGGGAAAACAGATAAAGAAATGCAGGAATCAAAAGGAGACGCTCAGATCACCAAATCTGTTCTGTTCATCGTAGGCATTTTCTCACATAGGTTCTCACAGCCTTGAAGCTCCTTGCCTGCAGACAGGCCAAAGGGGACAAGTGCAACAGAAGTGGAAAATGAGATGTGGCCCAAGCCATGTTGTGGGGTTATGAGCAATGTGCTGTCAGTTTAATATGAGCTCCCATTTTTAAATAAGTCAATTCTGGCTTATTTCAGTTTATTTTAGAATAACTGTAATCAACAGAAACAAACAGAAAAATACGCAATTGTTCTCTGAGCCGCCTTTTAATTTTGGATGGATTTACATGAGATAGTCTAACTGAAATCCCTTCGGCGTTCCTGAGAAAACAAGGCTGGACAGGAGCATGGTGTCACTGAGCAACACAGCTGGTGTGCACCGTGCTGTCTGCTGGGGATGTACCTGACACGGAGCTTCAAATCTTGTTCTGCAGTGCCATCTTGAGGTTTCGTGAGACAAAAGTGCTTTATATGATTTATATTTATAAAGCGTTGGGCTTTTATCGGGCTGTAAGAGTTGGTAAAGTTGGCTCTCCTTGCTACTGGACGAGGTGCGCCCTGTAGGCCCGAGAAGACGGCGCTGGAGGCGCACTGCGGGCAGCGCACCCCGCCCCGAGGCACCACCGGCTCCTCGAAGAGCCTCCCCTGGCAACGGTTTGCCCCTTCAGTGCTCGAAGGAGCCCGTGTGAGCTCCGTCCCTCCCTGGGGGAGCGCGGCGCTGGCGCTGGCGCTGCCGGGTGCAAATGGCCGCCTGGCCTGGTGCTGCTGCCGGCGCTCCGGTTTCCACGTTCATGGCTCGGCGTCTGCTCCTCTCTGCCCCCCGGCCTAGCGGCGGCCCGGAGCAAGGCGCTTCGCGGGCGGATCTGTGTCTTGAGGAGCGCCAGGGCTCCGCGCCGCCGTGCTGTGCTTGTGGAGACGTTGGATGTGGGGGTCCCCGCGGGCCGAGGAGGCTCCAGGGCCCCGAGATCGGTGGGGCAAGAAGGGGAGAACCCTGGGGCGCGCAGCCTTGCAGGGCGGCGGCCGACGCGTGCTCGGGGCCGCGCTCGGCGAACCCAGGGTCCCGGCGCCCTGGCCGCGCTCTGCGGGGCGGCGGCCGCCCGCAGGGCCCCTTCGGCTCGGGGAGGCTCGGCCGTTTCCGTGAGCGCCACGGGGATTTCCGTGCCAGCCCGCCGCCCGCCCCGCGGGCCGCCTCGGGCGGAAGCGCCGTTCGCGCCTTCCCGCAGCCGCTCGGCTCTTTCCGCCACCCCTCCGGGGCGCTTCGTTCGTTTCCGCGGCCGCTCGGCTCTTTCCGAGGAGGCCGGCGGCGCGCTCGGCCGTTCCCGCCGCCCGCCGCGCGCTCGGCGGTTTCCGTGAGCGCTCGGCGGTTTCCGTGCGGGCCGCGGCGCGCTCGGCGCTTGCTCCCTGGCTGGCGCTCCTCAGTCGGCCGCTGCCTGCCTGTCGCCGGGCTGGGAGCGCCTGTGTGTGTGTGAGTGACGCGGCGGAGGTGTAGTTTGACGCGGTGTGTTACGTGGGGGAGAGAATAAAACTGCGGCGAGATCCCAGGCGCGAACGAAAGCAGTGACGGAGCAGCCCGCAACCGGTAAGAGGAGGACGGCGCCCAGCGAACAGGGGCGGGGGGGAGGGAAGGAAATGGAGCCCGGCGGGGACCGGGGCAGCCGGCGGGCGGCGGGACGCGGGCGCCCGGCCTCGCACCGCCCGCGGGAGGGGCGCCCGCCTTAAAGATGGAGCCGAGCCCCGCACCGTCCCCGCCGCCGCCGCGCCGCGAACAAAGGATAATGGCGGATGGGAGCCGGCCCCGGCGGCGGCCGCTCGGCCGGGCCACTCCGGCGGCAGCCAGCGGCGGCGCTCGGCGAGGCGGGGAGGGCCCGGCCCCGCGGCGGGAGGACGAGGACGGGGGCGCGGGGCGGCCGCTCGCCGCTCACCCGCAGCGCGGGACGCCCTCCGCCGCTGCCGGGCGCTGGCGGCGCTGCCCCGCTGCTCTCCTCCCCCAGCCGGGCCGGGCCGGGGCCCCGCGCCCGTAAGCCGCCAGCCGAGAGCCGCCGCCGCGTCCCGCGGGGCGCCGGCGCAGCCCGGCCCGCCTGCAGGAGGCCCCGCGCCGGCACCCGACACCTCCGAGCGGAGTCGGGCGCCCCGGCGGTATTTTTAACCCGCAGCGAACCTGAGCCCGGCCGCGGCGATCAGCCTCCGCTCGGGAGCCGCTGATGCCAGCGCCCCGCGGCTCCGGGTGCCGCACGACCGGCGGGATCCGACCTCTGTCCGTGCCTTAATCGCAAATGTCAACGACGGCGCCTTCCCACGCCACGCCGGCTCGCCCGCCGCCGGTGCCGCAGCTGCGGGCCGTTTCCGCCTTGTTCCCTATGATAGAGGACTCAATTCCCGCTTCCAAACCTGGATATCCGCATCTCTGTGCACAGCAATAAGTCAAAGTGACGTGGCAATCGGATCTTCTTAAAAATGTATTTCAACCGAAGGTTATTACACCTCTCAAGTATACACAAGGAGATATATATATTTTATTTTTGCAGACCGTATGTCTTTTAATTCCAGATTTTATTTTATTTTTTAATTCTCCCTTGTAAGTATTGCAATGCTTCTGGAGTAACACTGTTATGAAGAACATCTCTTCCTGGGGTTAGAAGCAATTTTCCTGTTTCTTAAATAAAGGACTAGAAACTGACCCAGGATCGTTAAGCAACTGCAGATCCACTGTGAGCACCAAGCACTCTCTTTTGAAATTCAGCATCTGTATTTGGTCCCTTCCCCATCACCAGCAAATATGTTTGGTTTTGTTTTTGAAGTAAAATGTAAGTCACCAAAACAAATTTTTGGTCAAGACAGATGTTAGTGATTCACAGAAGCACGTGGGTAGCCTGCCCTTCTTTCTGTGCAAATTGCTGTGTTCTGTCACTTCCACCACTGTCAACAGAAATGCCAAGGGTGTTCCACGTCGCTTCTCGCTCTCTGTAATAGAGGGTTCCTAAAGCTGTAACTGAACAGTGGACATCTGTGGGTGTCAGCGGGCAGTGTAGCTGTTGGTGGTGATTAAATGATTTGTAGTGGCTGGTGTATTTCATTCATTCCTGGTTTGATGGAATACACGCTTCGTTTTAAATACAAAAATGTGACAGTAAATCCTTGCATAGTACTTTCTGTAGCTTCAGAAGCACGGCACTTTATCCCCCAAACATGCTGTTTCATAATGGCAGAGGACTCTCAGATCCACGTTTTCTAACCCATACCCTGTATCCACACGAGCTCTGTATATCCTCGCAGGTCAGGTTGGGAAGAGCAGCGGGCAGGAGGCTGTGTTTGCTACGTGTCTCTGTCAGGATCAGATATTTAAGTGCAGGAAAGAAGAATATAAAATTTCTAAAATTTCATTGATAGAGTATAAATGTTAATAAATAATAAATAAGTATAAATTTATTCTCCCAGCTTTGTGTCTGGATCTCCCATGAGCTGTCTGCATCTGATCCTCCCTCATGGCTTTGGTAGTAAGGTGCCTGCTGCCCTGGGTGCAAGGAATGGTCTGACAGGGAAGACCGATCTGTTGATGCAGGAAATTTAGAAGCATCTAATTTAGGCTGTCACGTCATCAGTCTGCCTGTTTTGTGGAAGCCTGAGCTGGTGTAGCTATTGCTGGTCCTGAGACCAAATATTTTGTGTTCTGGAAGGTAGCAGTTGGGCCATGCTTAGAGGTGAGCACTTCTTGCCCATGTGCAGCTGTGTGCAGGCTTTGATAGCAGTTGAGGGACTTTCTATTGACACCCTTGTGCAACAAATGGGATATTCACACTTCACCTCTATTTTAGGATCTCTTAGCAAGTGGAGATGGGTTACTCATGCCACACTTCTTGAGGCTTTGCTGCAGTGAGAAGGCCTTGCCAGCTTTCTGCTTGTGATCTAAAGTCGGTTTCTTGAAAAAGACAGTAATCCTCAGCAAGAGAAACAGACCTGCTGAGTTGGGCTGGAGCTCTCTGCTTCTTTGCTTGCTTGCAGATGGAGATTCAAGGCAGTGCCCTGGTTTTTCTCTAAATCAAAAATGGTGTGGCCTCATCTGCAGTCTGTGCTGTCGCACTTCACAGTGATTATGAAAACCTGACTACCTCGTGGTTAGTGATTTTCTTTGCACTTCTCCCAGCACTAAGGTACTGACACCTATTTTATTCTCCGAACCTTGCCGGTTGCTCAGTAATGCCATGGTTAAAAAGGTGAGAAGAAGCGCAATACTTTCTGGTTTTGCGTGCTTATAGAACTGCCGTGTGAGCTGTGCAGCTGAAATGACCCTGACTCTGCTTGCTCTCTGGGGTTTGCCAGGTAGAGCAGCATTTGCAAACAGACAGGGATTTGCTCATGTCATGCTGCTGCCATCTCTTTCTGGCATCGCTGAGTCCAGAGAATCCACATTTTAAGTAAAGCATTTTGAGGAGGTCTGTTACTCTGCGTGCTTTATAAACTTACACACATGCAGTTTTAAAGCAGCACAGATGCCTGTTAGATAGTCTCAGTGATTCTAAGCAAAATGCATAGCTCAAGGATTTCTTTCACCCCTTAAGAGGCATCCCTTAAGATTGTAAGCATACATGAGAATGTTTTGAGGTTTGTTTTTTTGTTACAAATCTGAGACCCTTGGGTGAAAAATGTAACAACAGTTCAAAGATGTGAGAGTCCTTGCAGTTGCTCTTCTGTTACCGTCACTCAGGCCAGACAGCACTGACTAGGTAAAGCTGCAGAAGACCTTACAGTGTGCTATTTTAAAGCTGCCTTTGTACAGGAGCATGAAACTGAAATGTCTGCCCTTGAGGTTTTCACACTTTTTGGAGGACAGAGTTGAAGTGATGTGTACAGATGCCTTTGATCCTGTAAGTGCTGTCCCAGTGGTAGCCTGGTTGGTCAGGGAGGCTATCAGTAAAACCTTTTTCTCCCTCATTTGGAAGAACTGTAAGTCTGGGTCATGTTTTCCTCTTCTGTCAGGCTGGGTTGTATTTCCCCATGCCAGCACCCTGGCCTAGTTGCTGCAGGGCTGCACGTTGGCTGTGCCAGCACATCAGAGGAATGGATGGGTCTGGGAGAAGCAAGAGAGGGGCAGCCTGAGCAGCAGTTCTGCCAGATGAGAAAATGCAGCCTGCACAAAGTTCTTAGATTATTGCTGTGTTTATAGCCAAGTTGGATCGCATGGATCTTGTTCTTTTTGCTGCGGCAATCGATCATTCCACTAAGTTTAAGTTTTTGTATGTGTTAGATAGTAGGAGTAAATGAATGTGAGCAGCAGCTGCTCCCAAACTTTAATATCGTGTACACTGTTTGTACTGTTTGTCACACTACTTATTTACTTTGCTTAAGCACCTTCTGTGTATTTAGCAACTATTGTGTTCACTTCCTCAGCACTGTTCTTCGTTGTTCATCTGCTCTAACTCCTAACCTCCTGTCCGTGTTCTCTTCAGTGCCTTGCTGCAATCTTTTTAACTATCTCTCCAGCTACAGTACAACCTCCTGTCACATTTTGGCTCGAGTATTGCATGTATTTTTCTGGTAGATACTGCCCCAATCCTTCTCATTCTTTACCGCTATTCAAACAGTAGTCTTTCCCTTGCACCTTTCCTAGGGATTGAACGTTGGATCTCTTCCCATCCAACTGATCTTTTATACCCCTCAGAATGATAGATAGGAAGCAATATTTTCTTGCCTTTCCCTGATGGCTCTTTCTCTGGCTCTGTATAGTTGGCCCCGTCTCAAACTCTGCTGGTGCCTGTCCACTCCTCCAAGAGACTTGGAATATGCACAGGGTTTGTAAATTAAAGCCTTCATATGTTGTGGAGAGCATTAGGCAAGAGCAGGGCTTCTGCTCCTCGTGGAACTCATCCAAATTATTCTCTTTTGTACTGATAGGAAGATTCTGGGCAATACTCAGGGAGGGAAGGTGTGGAAAAGGGCAGTGTGCAGAAACACTGTGGTGTGGTACCAGCATGAGCCTGCTGCCCTCATTTCATCTGAGCTGACACTACTGTCTGTGGCTCTCAACAGACACACATCTTACTCCTTCCCTTTCTCCTGCTCCTGGTTGCATGGTGTTTGCCCATCCCTGGCATAGGCTGTACTGTTGGTTGTACAATTTAGCGAGCCTGTTCAAATCACCAACATGGGAGAAAACTGTTGTCAGGTCAGTTTTCTTCTGCGTGACTGAGCTGAGTCGGTTGGTGACTGCGATCCTGCTGTACCAGCACTGGTGCAAATTCACAGTGAGACTGTAGGAAGGAGGAAGACAACTTTATCCCTTCAGCAGCAGAGCTGGACCAAGGCCTGTCCCAGGGAGCTGCAGCACATCCTTGTTTGCGAGCCACAGGAGGAGCTGGGCTCTGTCTTTATGTCTAGGGGAGTTGTAACACAGCGAGTGTTTCAGCTGAATTAAATAAAAAGAAAACTGAAGGTTTCCTTCTTTTTGAAAGCCCAGTGACACCTGCATGGTTGAACTAGCTCCTCCTCATCAAAGGTGGGTTCTTAGGAGATTGGATCAGTGTGACAGTTGACTGTCTCTGCTTGTGAGGAGCCCAGTCAGATGGGGAAAATTATATTTGATAGCTTTTCATCAAGCCTCATGGGAAGGACAAAGCTCCAGAAGGGTCCAGGCCCAACATGCCAGTGTTAAGTCCTGCCAGCCATACCGAGGCACCTGGGCCAGAACAAGGCACTGGGCTGCCTTTAGCTTCACTGTTACTGCATGTAACTGCTGCAATCTCTCCATTGAGTTTTAAAGTAACAATTCTGGCTGAAACTTCTAGCAGGAAAGTTGTAGCAAAAGGTTTCTGTGGATTGTACAACTAGTGCGCAGTATCCTGAGGTGGGCAGAGGATGAAGCATGGTACCTGCTGCAGACAGCTGCTTTCTCAGAGGTGGAGCTGTCTGAAGAACGTGGCACACTACCCAGTCCTCAGCAAGCCCACCTTGAAAAAAAAAATCATCTGCTTTTAGCCTCCCGCTCTTAAGGAGAGTTATTAATAAAACAGTAATATTCATGTTACAGAATGTGTGTTTTCTTCAGCAGCTTTGTTATTTCCTGCAGTCTTCTGACACCTGTTCATGATCTGATCTACTTTGCTCCCATGGGCAGGCTAGGCTTCAGCAGGGTAAACTCTATTTCACCTCTGTTCTTGCTCCCATGGCAGCAGCGCCAGTACAACTGCTTGTGGGTTTGTGAAATTATCGGAGAACGAGTCCACATTAAAGATAAGTTATATTTGCTGCTTTATATGTAGCCGGAAGTGGTCCCGAGTTCCATTTACTGCACAGCTTCACGAGGGGCTGTAAGGGTAGGAATAAATAGGAACAAGAAGGAAAGCTGAGCTTGAGCAGTGCTGCCAGCCATGACTAGTTGCAGAATGCAAAACAGAGGTTTTCTTTTGTATGCTCATGCACTTTTGTATACTAAAGCGAGGCATGGATTCTGTTTCTTTCTCTGGCCCTTTCTGGTTCATCGCTGGCTCCTGCTGCTTATTCAGGTCCATCATTCTCAAGTCAGAGTTACCAGCAGGTCACATCTCTATTCTGTCTAGAAAGTTGTGTTGCCCACTGGTAACACAGGTCTTAAATCCACACAAATATTTGAGAACCAAGATAAGCTATTCTTGGTTAGGGTGATGATACTGACACAGAGCAGATCTGCCTGGCAGGCATATGAAAGACCTTTCCCATTTTAGTTTTCCCGTACTGTCCACGCAAATACAAAAATGCATGAAAAATAAGACAGAACCCACACGGTTGATAAACTTATTATAGAATTTGGTCATGGTTTAGTTTCAGTTGGTGTTTAGGGAGAGCGGGTCATAGATTTAATTTTGGCACACTAAGCAAGATAAGATATCTTCTGTTGCTTCAAAAGCAGTGCTACCTGACCAAGCAAGAGCAATTTCAATGTAACTCAGCCAGAGAATTTCAGGATTTAAAGTATTTCCGAGCTGAGCTGTGGCATAAGCCCCAAGCCTTTCAGTTTTAATGTTGCAACACATTCTGTGAATTGGAAGCATTCAGAACTTGGACAAGGGCAAGGTCTCTGTAGGGAAGTGCTGTTTTTCTTGTGCATTCCTGGGTGTATTCTACTGTAACGCTCCAACTATAGAAAATTCAGGTTTTCACTTCAGAGCAGCATCAGAGCAAAAGTTAGTCTATACTGTCCCTTAAGAGAGAAACAAAGCTATTACAACGAAATCTGTGTTGCTTCTGCAGATACAGGTTATTTTGAAGTTGCTTCAGACATTTGGCTTTATATCTGGTAACTATCAGCTCTGTATAAATCATTCAATCTTGCTTTCAGGTGACCAGTTCTACTTATATTCTGCTAATAAAACAGTGAAAACATTGGTCTGAAACATCAGTTTTGTTGTGTTTTCTTTCTGAACTCATTAAAATGGTGGTGGTTTCTAAACAAGACTTCCTAGTGTTTACCAAGTTACAGGACTTTGTGTTGCACTGTGGGGTAAACTCTACAGTAACCACATATGTTACAAGCATCGAACAGAACAAACAATGTTTTGTTTTTTTTTTAATTGCTCACTATAGAATTTGGATCCTAGATATCGAAAGTAGCATTTTCAACATACTGTTTAGCCACTGACATTCAGAAGAGGGTTAGAAACAATTGGAATGGAGCACTCCATTCTCACCAACAAACAGAATCTCGGCACAGACACAAACTTACATAAAATTCTTTTGTCAAGTTTAATTATATGTTGATAATACCCAAAACTCTCCATGCTTGCCCTTAATTTACTAACTGATTTGACAGTTCTCCAAGACAGAAGAATGATGAGAAAAAGAAAGTAATCTTCCACTGCGGAATTTCAACATCTGGCCCTTTTCAGTTTGTAGAATTGTGCTGAGGTGACTTCAGCAAAGGTGACAGGATTTAAACCTCAGGCTTTTTGTCACATTTTTACATGAAAAATAAACCTCAAATGGATGATGAAATTCAGGTGTCTAATTTTTAATGGTTTAGGTGACCAACATTAAATACAGGCAGCTACCCTCCACTGTTATAGGATGGGAAACATTTATTTTATTCATGGGAAAGTACCCTGAATTTCTGGGACTTTCCAGCAGATTAAATTTTGTAATATAAAGTTACATTCATATTACATTAGATGTCATCTTTAATCAGTGTAATCTCTAAGCAGCTTGAATCTAGTCTTATGGTACGCTATCCTGATGAATGTGAAGTGCCTATTAATATTTTCACGCTAAAAAATCAACCCAGTTCCTCTGGAAATGAGTTACTTTGAAAGTAGCTTACTTTTGAGTAACAATAAACATGTCTTAATGGGTATCTGTCTTTATCACATTCCTACGTATGCTTTTGTTAAGTCATACCTGGTATATAATATAAATTACTACACTGAAAGAAACACCTTTAATGAGACAATACCATTCTCTGCTACAGCAGCAGAGGTTACTCATTTGTTGCATTCCTGGTCTTTGGGCCTGGAGCACTCAGGTTCACCAGACTGCTGTGACTGCGTAACGCTCAGGTTTTTTTTATCATGTCGTTCCCGATCTGCTCTGAGTGGCAGAAGAGCTGGGTGATGTTTATGTAATTTCAAAGGAACCTTAGCCTTGTTCACTTCAGAGTTTGTTTTGGTCCCAGTGACTGGACTTGTGCAAATCTCTTCTGCATGTTTAGAGCAAAGCCTGTGCAGGAGGGCCTGTTATTAAATGCCCTCTCTGTTGAGCAGCCAGCCATTGCTCCATAATTGTTTGCCAAGAACTCCACCACAGAGATAGCCTTGCACTGAGCACCAATGTGAATAGTCACTCTTTGCAGAGTTCTGCGCAGCTGCAGGTTTGGGACCACACAGTTCCAGCTGGTGCCTCTGAGCTGGGACATTTAAAGGTTGCCTGGCATGTAGATAAAGAGCCTTACTACACTCATCCAAATGTTTTCTAACATCCCACAGCAGTTAGGTTGGTCTTGCTCTGCCAGAATGACTGGTGGGGCAGTTTAAGGCTATAAGACACAGAAATGCATACAGAGGAAAACAGACATGTTTTGTTTGAATTACGGTGGCAGGTCAAGTCCTGACAGGTCTACAGAGTGGGAAAAAAAGAACACATGCACTTTCTTAGATGAGTCTTAACCTTGCTATCGTGGCATCACTTTCTGCTGTGAATACTGCTTTCACCATCGGTGTGGACACAGGTCTCTCTAACTCCTCCTCCTGTTTTCTTCCTCTCTCTAGGGAAGGAGGAGGTATCTGCTTGCAGAATGAGCTTTCCTTTCTGTCATTCTGGACTGCCTTAACTCCTCTGCTGGAACACCTTCACATGCTGATGTTTGCAGTGAAGGGATGCAGGAAGCATCCTGGCTCCTGTTGACCAGTATGGTGGATTTCATTACTTATTGAGCATCCCTGGCTGAGTGATACCAGAGCACAGTTTCTGAATTGCTCATTGTGCCAGCCAGGCACAACCTTCCTCCTTATGCAGGAATCATGCAGTTGCTTTAATGTGATATTGAACACAAACTAATAACCCCTGTTAAGAGGTAGGTAGGGTGTTCCAGCTTGGACACAGGGTGTCACGAGCAGAGCAGAGATGTTAGTTCATTGTACATACTGTTGTAGTCGCAGTACTTGGGTTCAGGCTGCGTTAATACAATGCATGGCTTTTAAATGCTTGTGTCCAGCGAACTTTTACCATGGACTCAGCAGATGCAGCCTGAACCCTCCATTAGACACCCCTGTTTGCTAAAGGGAGTATCATCTGCAGCATCCAGCAATATCACAGAGGCCTTTGAAGTAACAAAAAGAGAAAGATTTCATTAGTGTTAGTGTAGAGGTCTGTTCCTTTTTTCTTAAAAAAACTGCCATCAGGACAGTGTCTGGTCACAGTTAGCACTAATCTTACAGTGCAAAAAATTGTCTGGTGTCATTGTTACATCAGTCATGTTGAGAAGTCTGCCTCAGATCTCATGGGCTCTGTAATCCTCAGTTCTCCACCCGCAGTTAAGAAAGAAATAAAACCTGCTTATGAGCAGCTACACTTATTGTTAATTTTCAAGAGCTGTACCGATTGGTAAGAGCTTGCTTCTCAAGTTCATGGTATGGTCAGTAGGAGCATTGGCTCCCAAACACCGTAACAAAAATCATTTGGTGCCCTTGTGTCATCTTGAAGACATCTTCATACAAATAATACCATTCAGATATATTGTTGTGATAACTTTTGATTTACCAACAGCCACACATTGCAGAGTTCTCTACAGTGCTTTCAGTAGGCACATGGAGATAAGATCTGTACTAATTGATATTTTTACATAGTTGCACTTTGTGAGAGGAAAACTTACTACAGCTTGCAGGAATTACAAGAAATCAGTGCAGGTTGAAGATTAGGTGCTTTTTATACTCTAAAAATAACCTCAGAGAAAAGATGGTAAGCTGTAGTAAGCTACAGTTAGTTAGTATGTAAATGCACTGTGTAAATAACATTGGCAGCAAATGTGTGACAACTACAAGATGTGTTGAATTCTTAGAAACAAGCAAGTTCTCTTGAAGTCTTTGAATAGGTAGAATATACTGCCCAGGTCATCCTTAAAAATCTGCTTTCTCTACAGTTTCAGTTTTCAGATACCTTTTGGAGAATTTTTTTACTGCACTTATTTGCTAAGGGTGTTCATGAATATTTATCATGATTCTGTCTTACCATTAGGATCACAGATGTAAAGCATATGAATTAATCTTTTATTACCCTGGGTGCATTGAGTATGAGGACTGAACATTTATAAATAAAACATCTTTATGGATTAAGTCTTAAATAATAGTAATAATAGATACCAAATGACATTATAACCTGTCTGTAATTTGCTTTGGTATTTTCTTTTGTTAAGTGAAGTCTAGCAGTTTTGAGGGGGATTTCTGTCTAACAGGTATGAGATAGCAGTGAGGCATTTGGTTTCTTTTCATTGTTCATGTCTTAGGAAGTACTTACTCTCGTCTCTTCCCCCAAGCTTGTAGAAGGGCTCCTTGGCAAAACTGGTGCATTCGTACAAGATCTATCCTTCCTACGAGATAAGATTTTCAACTTAAATAGATTTTTTTTTATCACATTATCAGTTGGATGTAAATATATTGGAGTTGTTTGTTTTTCGAGATGAGCAGGAGAGTTCACCTTTTCTTTAGTGCCTGATTTCAAAGAATAGAAATAGGGAAAGTTTGTAATTCACTTAGGTCCCTTGATGATGTTATATTGAGCAAGAAAAGGCAGTATAGATTAAAAATAAATTATGCATATGTACAACTGCTTGCTGGATGCTCTTGTGACTTTATAAGAAATAAATTGCAGTTAATTATTGTTGAGTCTCTTCCTTTTAGCAAGCCTGAAAACAGAAACTCCAGATTCTAGTACAATGCCAGGAGTGTAGAGGCAAAGCAAGAAAATCCAGCACTAAAGAATGCATAAGCACCATTCATTCACACATCATACAAGTGCATTTTCATTCACCTCTGCCTGGTAAATGTCAGCTTCATTGTGTTATGCAAACACAATAAAACGGAATCTAGAATTGATGGCTCATTTGGGTGTTCTACGCTGTAGCTGTGAGTTCAGTTTTAGATCTTCCACCTTTTTGAAAAAATCTCATAGCTATTTCTCTAGTGAGAGGGAGATAGAGCATGCAAACAAAATACTTTGTTCCAATACAGTGGTTATTTAGATATCTAAATCTGTTAAGTATGAGATGTTTTCACTGACTTTGAAAATGCAGCTACAACTGCATTAGAAGTTCCACTTGAAAAATCATGAGCCAAAAAAAGTTTGTGAAGCATAACCGAGGTCCCTGGTTGCATTTTTCAGTGACTTATATGAAAATGCTGCATTTTCACCTCACTTATGCTGGCTGCTACATTCAATCAGCAGAGTGTTTTCAGGCATCCCCTTGTGTCACACTGATGTAAACAGAAGTGGGACCATGACTATCATGTTCAGCTGATGTTATGATTCCATTTTGTGCAGGATCTCTTTAAATTGAATAACATTTTTTCTTGTAAGTTCAAGATGAGATATTTTACCTTCAGTGACAAGAAGATTTTTTCCTGCTTTTTATTGCATTTGCCTCACAGATTGCTATGCTTGAATGCAAATATCTGAGGGATCTTTGCCATTTTTGGCATTTTCGACAGAGGTGGTTATTGAAGCCATTCTGGTACTCACGCCTCAGTTTCCAAGTAATTGCCCGGCCCCTGTACTGCCCTGACCTGTAGCCAGGCAGCCTAATCGTGAGTGGCTGTATGGAGAACAGATTCAGGGGAGTGGTAAAAAGTAGTTTGAAGAAGAATTAGCAAACTAAGTTGTGTTCACAGTGTGGTGCGCAGTCTTCTGTCACCTGAAGGAGAGAGCAGGACAGGAACAAGCACTTGAGGGCAGTGGCAGTGACAGCTTAGGATGGCAGTGATGCTCAGATAAAAACTGCAATTTGTGTGTAGTCATTAGTGACAGAGAGAGATAATTATGGGCCTGTCTTGTCATGTTGCACATTTATTAGTGGTTATTTGAAGTCTCATGTGTTAGCAGTAAATAAAATTATTTTTCTCTGAACATTTTCAGTCTGACATAGATTGAATAGAATTCATAGAGCAGCTGCTCAGCAGCAGCTGAAAAGGCTGCCACACTGTGAAGTAACAGTGGAAATGTTTATAGATTGCAAGTGAATGTCCTCAGTAATTACACTGAAAAGGTGAAAACAAATAGCAGCACACAGGAGTGATGTTTGATGACTTTTCAGTGCTTTCATGGTGGATCTGTGACTTAATAAAGCCACATGTACTAAATACAGAGTGAGTTGAATTCCTGGAACTGTGGACTACGGAGCCGTATGTGCTTTCTGAACAATGGTGCTGGTATGCCGGCTATGAACAAAATGGAATATAGGCCATAGTGAGCACTGCTTGGGGAACAGACTTGATGTGCTCACTTTGGAGGAGCCTTACAGAACTCAGGACAGCTGCTGAAATCAGGACTGGCATATATGCAGCAGTGTTCATGTTAAAGCACCATACAAAACTGTTACCGTATTTATTCTCTTGTCTGAACATCCTCAGGTCGGTTTCATGGTAAAGGTTGCAGAAGATAATGAAATGAATGAAGAAGGAGGCAAAACAGGCTCCGCTCACATTCGGGACAAGAAGCTGTAAGCAATATCTGTAAAAGGAACATGGTTTGTGAAACAGTTTATTCATTTTAATACGTGTAGACCTCTCTGTATATAGGTACTACCCTGGCCCTGCACTGCCTCACGCAGCTCAGTGGCTGGGTGCTGGGCTGGGCCTGGAACAGCATGACCATGGTGGTGATATTGACGGGATGACCAGATGGACTCCTGACTGGACATGGCGCATGCCAGGCTAGTGGGCATAGGTCTGTCAGGTCTGCTCCCTGCTGGTGCTGGAAGCTGTTGTGGTGCTCTTGAAAATCTGGTTGGGTACTTGAATAAAGTGAAACCAAAAGCCATTCCTTATCTGTGGAGGAGAAAGAGGCCTTTCAAAGTTGCAAAGTGTGCGGCCTAGTAAGTTCCAGGTGGCGGCCATGCCTGCTGTGAGCAGGCTGCAGCTGTGGCCGTCGGCTGTACGCTGATCCGTGCTACCTCGCAGCTTTGCAGCACTTTGCAGCTGCAGCAGCCACAGCACTGGTGTTTTGCTTCTTGGACTTAGAGGTGGTTGGGAAGTGGGCTCCATCTTCTTTCCTTCAGTCTGGTCCTGCATGGTGACACTCCATCTTTGCAGAGCAGGGAAGCTCTGCAGTAGCTGCGAGCCAAGGTCTGGTACCAAGGGGTGGGCAGGTACCGGGGGTGTGGCATCGTGTCTGGGAGAGATGCTGGAGTTTGTAGGGGTAACTGGGGTAGGAGATACAAGGAGTAAGAAAGATATATCAGGGAGGCCAAATAACTGGCAATAGGTGAGTACTGTGAATTGAAGAAGATAGGAAATCTGTGAGAAGACAGTTATATCTTCCTGAGTTTAAAGACAGGAAGGGAGGTGGCTGTACTTATGCTCTAAATGTACAGCATTGGAGCTCAGAGATAACGCTTATCTGCAGGTCACCTCAGTCAGCATCCTGTCTAAGATACTAGTGATCATGACAGTACTGGGAACTACAAGAATTAAATGCAACATAATCTGCCCCCTCATGAAAGTATTTGATTTTTTAAGGGTTAGAAATTAATTTAAATCTTGACTCATTGTTATCCTTTTTTTCAGTTCTGCACTTTTTTTTTGTATGAAATAATCTCCTTAATTACAGATATTCTTGTTATCCTTATGCATGTCTAGCCCTATTTCAATCCTGATAAATTGCTTATCAGTGTCAGTGGCCTTTTTGTGTAGTACATAGAGTATCAATTTTCACTTTTTTTTTTTTTAGTAAATAGTTTTAAATTTTTATTTTTATACTGTTAAACTTGCTGCCCTTTAGCTTTGCTGCTTCATATTCAGGCAGTGAATGTTTATGGCTGACTTTCTGTGTTGCTGAAATGTTTGGAGTTCATCTTTCTGAGGTAAAAAACACAGTTGTGGTTTGGGTTTTTTTGGTTGTTTTTTTGTTGTTGTTGTTTTTTTGCAGCCTCCTAATACAACAGCTACAGGCTTTCATTCCCCAAATGCTTGCTTTCTCTGAACACCTGAATTCCATAAAACCCATTTCCACAGTGTGCTGCCAGCCTCTGCACTGCGATCCAGCTGATGGATAGGGCCCACCTACACAAGCAGGATTTTTTAAGTCTACCCTGCACTTTATTACTTACTTGCATTTTAACATTTTAGCTTTTCTTGTTGTAGGTACATGTCAAGCAGAAACTTGAAACAAGCTAGAAACAGTAGTGCCCAGAGCCCTTTCCCTGGTTTATGCTGTGAACAAGACAGGATTATTTGGATTATTTTTGCAGTGTATGCTGTTCAGAATTTTTTAGGCATTCTGCAGCTATTTGTGTCCATTGTCTTAATGCTTTGCTTAATGCCTTAGTGCTGTGACACTGCAGCTTTGTTTAGTACACTTAGTTTCTGCTGAACTTCTTTCTCCCTCTACTGATTTGATTAAAATGAATTACTGGGTGTCAGCTGCATGTTTTGCTGTTTAGCTGTTCATCTCTGGAATTTCAGTTCGTTAGTAGGTACATTAAATAATACTAGTTCTTTTGAACTAAAAGAAAGTTATCTATAAATATCAGTGTTGAGTTAAACCATATCTAATCAGGTAATCATGTCAGCTTTCTTAACCTGCATTCAGAATTCATTCCCAGGGTGTTTCAGGCAAGCAGAGTCCTGACTTTTTCAACTCTGGTTGTTACTGCTTTTGGTTTTTTTTCCTTTAGTTTCATTTAGGAATTCTTAGTTCAAAATGAACTTCATCAAGAGCTATTTTTCTAAAAGTGAAAGTGTGAGACCCTTTTTGACAAGTCGGAAAGCAGCCTGGAAGCAGGGAGGAATTGTGAATTGCAGCTGTGAATTCCAAGAACTAATAGGAATTGATAACCTTATAGTCTTAAAGCCATTGTAGTCTTAAGCCCAACCACACAGTTGATAAACCGAGGGCTGTATTATGTAAAGACTTGGTAATTTCATTTAGATAGATACATTTAACAAATATTTTTGGAAGAACATTTCAGAAATGAGTCATGCTTGATACAATGATATGCACTTTTAATAAGTATTTAAGTTCTAAGTACTTTGTCTTGTATGCCTTGGCAATCTTGTAATACTGTGCTGCTAAAACAAAGATGAAACAATGAATCAGCCTATCTGGAGCCTGAAGCCACATTGCTCACTGATACAATTCCTTCTTTTTCTCACAATTTATTGTAAAAGGTAGTAGTGAAAAAGTTAGAATACAAATACTCTGAGGTGTAAGAGCATGGTAAATTAGCCAAATTCAAGATTACTTAGAACCTGTAAATAACCTAAGGCGAAGCTTGTCCAAAAAGCCCCTTCAAGTCATCCCTGAAACTTGCTCCAACTGCATGTGTTAAGATGCAAATCTTGCAGGCAGCTTCCTGCATTTCTCAGCGCTTACTGTATGTTATGAGGAGCTTCCTTTTAGGTGTTTACATGTCAGGTTAAGAATTTGGTTTCTAAAATGTTAGTATTTTAGAAGAGAGTGAACCTCAAACAGTTAAAACTTACTGCAATATATACAAAGACGACTCAAGTGTTGAAACCAAGCTTGTAAAACCAGAAGTCTTTTCCTTAATAATGTATGAGAAGACTGGAAATTCTTCCTACAAAAACATGTGTATCAACAGGAACTTGGCAACGTTTGCCTTTGTGAACATTGGTAAGGCCCTGATTCAAGGAGCTTACTGCATTTTATCTATTTCTAATCCCTGTTACATAGCAATTGACTCCTTGCTGGAGTCACAATTTCTATCAATCAGCCATTATTAGTTTTGCGATATATTTAAATGCATAGCTGGGAAACTGTATCTTCTTAAGTTCTATTGAAGTGTTTGCCTGGGAGATGCTGCTACTGTATGCAATCTGTCCATTCTCCTTAATGGTTCTTGTGGAGTGGGCTTTAGGTGCACTCACTGTGATACTTACATAGGAATTGAGAGAAAGATGTTGATTTGCTTCCCTTAGGCAGAATGGCTGGTACACACACAAAAAAAGGGATCAAACTAGACACCTCCATAAAAATGATAGAAATCAAAGAGAAACCTCCAGTACTCTGATTTGAAAACAAAGTACTAAAATAAACAGGAGGTGCGGCATGGAGGACTAAAACTATCACAGTAAAACTCAAATGTTAGAGAAAAACACTTAAAATAATGTAATTAATGACACCTTTAAGAACTGTTTGGTATTTTGGTGTATTATAAATAGTAATAGTGCAGGGGTTTTCCTTCGTGCTTTCTGGAAGATGAAATACAGTGAGAGAGGCTGGGTGCTGTTGGGAAGAATGGGCTTGTAGTATTTGTGTGGACACAGACTGTCCTTGACATTCTTATAAAAACAGTAACGTAGACTACTTAAAAGCAGTGAGTTCACAAAATATTTCTTTCATGACTAGTTTACAGCCGTATACCTATAGTTAGAGTGTTTTTTATCTGCAGGCATTTGTCAGACTGGTGTCTGTTTTATGTGGAATGTAAAACCACGACAAGAGGGAGAGGCGGAACAAGATTCCAGCGCTTGGAAGAATTTAACTTTCATTTTCTAAAAATGCTTTTTTCATTGTTTGTTTTTAAGGAAAATCAAGTTTAATGACTGCTTCTTTTCACTTCCTAAGGGTTTATGAACTGATGTTGAACTAATTTTTGGCACAACCACATTTCATTATTTTCACACAAACACATGCACTGTCTGAACAATCTATTTCAATAGTAAGTATACAGATTTTGCTTTATATACATTGACTCGCTTTCTTTTTGTGCTAGATGCAGCTGCTACTTTGAAGTGCTGTTTTATCATTTACTAAGAGATGGAAATTTCATATTATTCTGGGGTTTGAATCGTGATCCTTCTGCTTTAGGCAATGTGTCTCCTGAGCGTGTTCTCATTGCTGTAATACAAAAGCCTAAATGGCATTAAAATGTACGTTTCTCTGGGATTAGGTTTAAAATGAAGTATCTCAAAAGTGGTCGTGGTACCTCCACATATTGACTCTTTTAAGTCTTTTTCTCCGAGGGCCAGTAAAGTTCTGGAGGGAGAGGGGAATTTCTCCTTCTTTCCACCTTCCCACTGATCTGAGCATCCTCTGCCTCCAGGCCCTCCCGAAAGCAGAAATGCTCAACTGGTGGTTTTGCTCCTGCTCTGGAGAGCTGTGGTGCCGCTGGGTAGAGAGAGGCCTGAGTAACTGGGCAGCACAGAGCGGTACACGAGATTGGTATTGTGGCTATGGAGGTAATGGCCATTCCTCTTACTTAGTATTGGGGGTTCTGTATTTTAGTTTTGTATTACTGTATCCCTGTTGGAAGGGTTCCCTTGCATTTTGAAGTTCTCTGTTAGATTTTAAATATTTACTTATCAGTATTTAAAGAAGAACTGAGAAGTAATTCTCAGAGATCAGTGCAGAATTTCTCATTCATTGCACTCTGCCTACATGCTGGGGTTTGGGAGTTATGCAACCTCTTTTTATAGAGTTGTGTTTTTTAGTGATCCAGACTTAACTAAGCTATAATTTAAAAATATAAGTGTATTGGAAAATGTGTAGGATACAAAACATAGGTCATGATGAACTACTGTGTACCTCTTAATTTAAAAATAATCAATTGCATTAAGGTTCTTCAAGCAGTGGCTTCTATCATTATGTATACTGATCTGAATCCTGCAGAGTGGAAAAGCTTTAGTTGCTGTGGCGTAGATCCATGCACAGTCTAGTTGTGCAAAAAGTGTGTATGGAGCTGTTGTGTATTTAGCTCAGATAGAAGACTGAAAGCTAAGTATCCAACACAGAAATTGCTGTTAGTTACCTGCAAACTGTAGTGATGGGGAGAGGGAGGGCTGTAGCAGGAATGCTTTTATGACTCAATTGTGGCATATTTTTACCTTGGCACTGAGGCTTCCTGACAAACTCTGGGTCACTGTTCCAAATTACAGAGGTAGCAGATCATCATAGTACAATTGCTCAAGCAATTATTTTAACATGAGCAAAACACATTTTTTTCTGATCTCAGTTTTTGGAGGAAACTGGACCAGTTTTTCAGAAACATTACACATAGGAAAATGAACCTGAGGCAGACACATAGCATGCAAAATTTTGCCTGAATGCTAATAGTTTGGCACCATTTTAATATGCAAACGAAACTAGTATGTAGTAATGGGAATTCAGATGCAGTGATTGCTACCAGATCCACTAAGAGTAATGGAATTGCATACCAACACAGACTTACGACAAATGTTGTGATTGTAGGTAACTAAATGACCATGGAATCTGGAGCAGAGAACCAGCAGAGTGGAGATGCAGCCGTTACAGAGGCAGAAACCCAACAGATGACAGTACAGGCACAACCACAGATTGCAACGTTAGCCCAGGTATAAAATAATATGGTATAATAGCTTTACCTATTGGGTAATTTTTTTAAGAGGGATAATGTCTGCTCATGGGCCTGAGTTAAGGTCCAACTGATACGACTCTAAAACAGCTGCTATGTATAGTTCCATTAATGTTTGTCTTCAGATTTTTGTAGCATTAGAAATTTTCGACTTCACATCACTCTAGAATGTTAGTTCTGAAGAACTGTGTGCTTGTAAACTTTGTAATTTTAACAGAATATTTAATATTAATTGAATTATTTCTATTATTTACCACAACCATAACACTGAAAGGTTGGGTTTTTTTCAAAGCATGTAATTTATTGTCTTTTTTGATATTGACCGAATTGTTTCGCTGTTGTATTTTCTGTTAGAAACTTGTTTATAACAGTTAATTTAATTCTGAGGGAAACAAACTGAAAATCCAGTTAAATAATACAGAAAATACAACGTCATATCAGATGGGATGAACACTGTAAACAGTAGGATCAAGTAAATGGAACAACCTGGCATCTGACAGCTTGTCTTATCTTATGGAATTTCACAGAATTGTTCACCACATAGAGAGACAGAAGTAGATCATTTATTGTCCCCAAATTATTTTGGAGGGACAAGAAATTATGCAATTCTAGCTACATCTCTAATTTTGGAATCTAGTGTCATTCTTGGATGCACCGATGGCTGGCAGAAGTAACTCCATTGTGTAAAATGAATACAGAATCTCTCATCTCTCCCCTTTAACAATTTCATTTTTAAAGTACTTGCAGTCTACAAAGAGCTAGCATGTTTTTGGTATCACGTAGTGTGGGGAATTCAGTGTTTTATAAGTGGCGCAAGTGTTGAATTCTGTATCACTTTATAGGCGGTTAATATCTCTAAGAAGTCTTTTCACCTCTCGGTAAACTCAGTACACTCAGTACACAAGTGATAGCACAGGGGTCCAAGCTGTTAAAATGCACAGGGTGCTTTTTGTTCAGTGAGCTGTAGTGTGAATTTTCAGACCACCAGCTGCCCTGCACCAGCTTGCCTCTTTGGGCAGTTTTCTCACTGTCTAACTTAGGCACAGAGTGTAGGTGGTGTGAATAACACTTCAGTGTCAACTAAGTGAAAGTCGTTTATTTCTCTTGCAAAACCAGTAAGCTGCTTCCCACTTGGTATGTGTTAAGATTTCGTATGGAGAAGCAAGCACGTTTTACATTTATGTGCTGACGTACTCACTTCCAGGTAGTTAAACTTGCAGTACGGAGTGGACCGAATGTACTTCACTTGGGCAGAATTTCCCTGGCACATGAATGAGATTTTTATTTTGATTTTTTTAATTCAGAAAAGGCTATGCAGTTATTATTAAAACCCCTGTGAAGCACAAGCAAATATGTGATAGTTTCCCTAATTCCCCTATTACCATTCGCTGTATTTTTTGCACCTTGGCTATTTCCCAAACTGTATATTCCTCATGGAGGGGACTGAACAGTCCAAACACAATTCCTTGTCTGATTCTGATTGGCAGTGTTTCGTTAGTATGATATTTTTAATGTGTGATGTGGCAGTGCTTGGCATTAGGGAGTGCCCTCAGAGGCTCAGGCGAGTCTAAATAACTATTTATGTTAATTTAATCTTTCGTTGCTTCTTGTAAGGTCACCTCCTTATGAGTTTAGTCTAAGTTCTGTGTTTTTAGCTAGCTCAGGGTAGTTTTTGGAGTCAAAAGGAAACTCGTTCCAGTTCCACAAGGTATGAGTCAGAGACATCTGCGGAAGTTGCATTCTGCTGTTGGCTTTGTGCAGCCGCAGCGTAGCCTCCAGTTGATCGGCGTTGCTGTCACTGCCAAGGACTGTTCAGTCAGATGTGCAGTATTATAAAAGGTCACTTGGTGAAGGAATATGATTTGCCAGAGGGAAGCATGTTCATGCTAATCCCAGTCCCAGTTTCTCTCCTGCAAGCTAAGTATGGATGTGTAATGCCACAGCCATTTTCATAAAAAAGGAAGGTAACAGCAAGCACAGACTGTGGATTAGGAAGGGACAGCTGTGAAGGAGAGATCTACATGAAATTCCCCGTAATTCTGTTGTTGAGCAAGATTTCTTTGTAAATGACGGATGTTTATGGAGATTCAGAGATGAGCTGTTGTAGTATTTTGAGAACCACTTGTCCACGAGGACAGCAGAGAATTTGCAGTCTGCATGCAGCAGGTCTCTGGGATTAGGCAAGGTGGCAGTAGAACCCCTTCTCCCACTCTAGCTAAATGGATTGAATTTCTTGAAAAGGCCATTAGACACTGGAAGACTCCATTTGTCCAAATGTAGGTATCCAGGCACAGGTTGGCTAGTGAGCAACCCCTCACTGGCATGGCCTGCGAGTTCCTTCCAAGGGCTGTGATGGCGAGTAAGGGGCATCTCTGGGGCCCTGGCACAGGTGTGGCAGCACCACTCTGCCTGCCAGGAGCCCAGGTGTAACTGCATGCACTGTGTCACTGGATGAGGGATGAACACAACTGGGTCCTGGGGTGCCTGCCCAGCCACAGAGCCGTCCCAGCACACAGCCCTCTGCTTGCCCATTGTGGTCCATGTCACATGGCACAGTGAAGAAGCGAGACTTCTCCACATGGCATGAGCAGCTCTGCTTGGGGAGCACTGTCTTTAGGGCTGTGTCCTGTGCAGGGCCGTGTGGCTGCACGCACAGTGCCATGCTCCGTGCTGCACAGTTGGCATGTCACTGTGGGCATAGCACTGCCTATAGCTCTGTGTTTTAGAAATGAAGGTGTGTGTAGGAGCTGAGATTTTAAAGAGTTGGGCCATTTTTCCTCATCTACGTGAAATAGCTCTAAGAGCATAGTTTGTGTTGACTGGCTAGGCTGGATCAAAATAACTGACTCTGGTCCTCAGCAACCCCCTGTTTTTTTCTATCTGAACAGGTGGTTGATTTTCTTTATTTAAATGGACTTTGCCAGCTACTCAGTATGGTTTAGGCTCTAATAAGTCTGAAAGATATGACTCTACAAATTCTAACATCTTACATCTGGCAAATAACTGTGCATTTTCCTGAGTGAGAACAAAAATAGTTCTACTCCCATACGTTTCTGCCTTTGACTCAGCAGTGTTAGTAGGAGTACACCCAAATCCTAGCAGTGTGTAACTGAAGTAACTGAAGATTAACATGTTTTTATTAGGTTACTCAAAATAGAGGCAGTTGTGTTTTTCTCAATCTTGTCAATGGCTTTAGAGGTGATATTTTGAGCCTGCAGAAACTCTTCATTAGATTAATTTGGAAAGTAGGTCAGATGTTAGGCATAGACAATTCAGGGTTTTTTATATTACTCCGAAACATTTGGGTCGTCTAGCTGGTGTCTAGATTAGATGGAATTTGTTGGCCAGAAAGTGTTCCTGATAGTGAAATAAGATTCTGCGATAACCTAACTTTTGTTCACTGTCTCTACATTGCAGGTATCTATGCCAGCAGCTCACGCAACGTCTTCTGCACCCACGGTGACCTTAGTTCAGCTGCCCAATGGGCAGACAGTTCAAGTGCACGGCGTAATTCAGGCTGCCCAGCCATCAGTTATTCAGTCTCCACAGGTCCAGACAGTTCAGGTACTTGCTGAAGAACTTCCTAATACACGAATTGCACCTTCTGAATGGTCCTGCCAGTTTGTTGGTTTCTAGTGGGTTCATGTCCTTGATAATGTTTTTGCTTAAATGAATTGAAAAGCAAAATCTGTACAGTATTTGCTACTCTGTGACTTTTTTTCTCTTCTGGTTTAACCACTTCTGACTTTAATTCATCACTGAGTTTCATTTCCCTCTAGAACTTGGTTGGGGAGTTTAACAGGTTTTATCTTACAGTATTTCTTAATTTTTTCCCTCTACTTTATTTTTGCACAGTAAGAGTGTAAGAGTTAGTATTGTCCTAAAGTGAACAAGAGCAGTTTTTCTTATAATGTAATCTATTAATCATTAGTGAGCCTGATATTCTGGGATGAGAGTCTTTGCTGCTTCAAGAAACATTCATATTGGTTTACAAAACACATCTGTATGTTTGTGGCCCTTAAAATGTACTTATCGGTCTCCTCATAACAATAATATTTAAATTTACCAGCTGAATGTTGTTTTTCTTCTGTAAAACAAGAAAGATAATGCAATGTGAATGAAGAGAGAGCTTGAAGACTTAGGAGAAAAGTAATCTGAAACCTTAAAACCCATGACCATTTATTTCATTTTTCTTTAGAGCAATTTCAAGTCCAGTGTTACCGAGCACATGAATTACTTAGGGCAGCTACACAGGGTTAGACTGATAGATACCTAGCTGGGTATTCTTTTAAAAATGATAAGGCATGCATAACTTAAAACTAGGCCATTCAGATGATAGTCTTTATCTACTCCTTGTCGGCTTTAGCGATGAGTTTCTGGCAGTCTCTGCCCTCTTCAGCTGATGGAGTCAAAAGTTTAGAGTTTTGATCTGTTGGAAGCAAGCAGTTTTCAGATTAGTGCACGTTACTAGCCCAGGGGTGGAAGATAAGAGACTGACAGTGAAATCATGGATGGGATTCACCTGGCTCAGTACAAAGCGCAGATGTGTATGGAATGCTGTGGTACACAAAGCATGGTATTTCACTGTCAGCCTTGGACCTGTCCAGGCCCTCTATCTGATAACTATGATTTAGGCGCCAGCAAGCTTTTGGATCCTTTAAGTATCTTCCCTACGGTGCTTAAAAAATCAGGCTGAGAGCTGTGTTTCTCACGTAAGCATTTTGCTGCTCACCATAATGAGCTTTGTATATTTGTAACATGAATATAGCCATTTGGTAAACAGCCCCAAGAGTTTATGTATTTGAGATTTTTTAAAATATTTTTGGCACACTTTGAATGTGAAACTGTGGAACTACGGTTGTTAGGAACATTTTAACTTTCCCTTACAAATCTTTTAAAGCTTTTTTTTTTAGCTCCCATTTTCAGAATTGCAGCACTGCACTATTTTTTAGCGTCTTCAGGCATGACATTTTCCTGATGATTTCCCCAAAGAAAAAGCAGTCTTTGTTTAATAAATCCATACAGTGATTTACAAATTGTTGTTTCTCAGTTTCATTATTTTGCTCTTTCTAGCCTTTCTGCATCCTTTCTTAATTTGCTTTTAGTTTTTCTCTCCCTAAATCTGACTGGCTTCCTCGTTTGTTCCCTCAAAATGGATGGAAACAAGGAAGAAATAACGAAAAACAAAAAATGTTTGAGACTAATTTTTGTATTCTCTTACTGTAGTCTTGAAATTCTAAGAGACATTCTCATGGGTAGATATCTGGCTCTGGTCATTCTTCACTGTATCTGTTACTTTTAAACAGCCTGCCCTTTCTTTTCATTGCATAGGTAGTAGTAGTGTATAATACATGCGTCCTGTCAGCAACTCCTTAAAATGAAGGCATTGGAAGTGTCCTGTTAAATTTGATTGCTGTTTTTATTTTCAGATCTCAACTATAGCAGAAAGTGAAGACTCACAGGAATCAGTGGACAGTGTCACAGACTCACAGAAACGGAGAGAAATTCTTTCCAGACGACCCTCCTACAGGTAAGCAGGTTACAAGCAGAAGCATTTTGCTTGGTGGATGTGTTCTTCACATCGGGAGCCGAATTGTGGGATTCTGTAGTTCTATAGTTCTTTTCAGATTTACTGAAATCTCTCTTCTGCAGTGTCTTTCTATGGAGTAGAATATAAAGAGATAAGCAGATAGGAGGAGGAGGAAGAAGACTCAGCTGGTACACTCAGTTAAAACAGAAACAAGCTGAGAATAAGCGGATTGCAAATTTGTGCAACACTGAGGTATTGTGCTAGGTATCTTGGGGATAGCTTTAATGAATAGTTAACACATAAAATACACTGAAACTTTGCAAAAAGGTGGTTTCTGTATAATCTGTATTCTGCATAAAATCAACTATTGTTTTTTAGTATTGTTGAAATGCTAGCAGCCATCAAACTTAATTCCTTTCTCCCTGAGAAATGAACATGTGGTATTCTGTGGCTGAAAGGGAATTTCCATTTGTGTAAGGTTATGTTTGAAGTTATGTTTAAAGTTTGAGAATTCAGAATGTGAGTGTAATGGAGTGGTAGACTTATAGTGCATTTTACTTCATTAATTAAGCCCTTGCACAGCTTTTTCTGGCTGTACTAAATCTCAGTTTTCATTTGTAAAACGCTGAATAGCTTTAAGGAACGCCTATAGAGTTCAGCAGTTTTTAAGTGACCTGTGGATTCCTACTGCTTCAGAAAATCCATTATGGGCATGGCCTTAGAAACATAGCCAGACGATAGCCTGAGTATATCTTACCCTTTTTTTGTGAGGTTTTTGGGTTTTTTTGAGAACTTACGGATTATTTTCTCCATTCTCCAGGAGCCTTCAAGGCTGTCCTGCTGAAGATAGTTAAAATGGCTGCAGAGGATCCTTAGCCGTAACAGATCTGGGAAAATATTCTTATTTGTGAGAAGCAGTGCTGCTAATATTAAGGCTGTCACAGACTTCCTTGCAGTCTGCCTCTGCAGTAAAATGCTTTTGCTGTGTATGGAAGAATAGCTGAATATGGTGAGACAACAGATCTAAATAAACAAACTGCAAAACAGAGAGTAGGGGACTTGTGCATGCTAACTTCTCATTCAGATGGACTCTGTTACATGCACTGATGCCACAGCCTCCTCTGTCGCTCAAATCAGACCCTGCAAAACTTACTAATTGCAAAGCTTTTTTACCCAGCTCAGCCTCTGGTCTCAGCCTTTCTAGCTGAGACAGACTTCACTAGTATCTAGTGAGTTCCCAGCCGGCTTTATCCAAGCTGCTGTAAATGGCCCTACACACAGGGTTGGTGCAGATAGGTACAGAATTGAAGAGCTGTATCTCTTCCTCAGAAACTGCATTTTGATCCTAGTATGCATCATTTGTTCTCCATGTCAGTTCATATCTCTTATATTTGTAAAGTTGCCACCTTATCTTCTATTTTAAATATAAAGATGGCAAAGATCAGTATTAACTATCAAACTGTGCATGGTGAATTTAAAAAGTGTTGAGCTGTAAGTTCTTCTTTTCTATTTTGAGCTTCCTGGGTTTTGTTCTTCCTCATCCTGTCTGCACTCTCTCTGTATTTTTAATCTGTTTTGTCCATTAACTTTTCTCATCTAATACCTAGAATTCAAATTCTCTAGACAGGACTTCGTTATTTGTCCAAGTGGTACTTGGCACCGCGGAGTACTTGTGCAGTGCTGGGGTTCCTGCACACATGCAGAGCTGAAATAGTTACAGCAAAGCGCTGTTTGTCAAGTTGCTTAGCAGAGTGACCAGACTCCCCACATAGCTGAGCACAGATGTTCTGGTTCCCAAAGCCTTGGAAGCTTTATTTAAGCAGCGAGTGTTGTGTTGGAGCTTAGGATCTGCAGCGGTGTTCACTTCATCACACTTTGAATTCTAGAGAAAGTCCACAGGAAAACAGATATGAAGAATTACAAAGAAAGTTCCTTTACGCCTAAGTTGCACTTTGCAATGAGGTAATACAGTGCCAGCACGAAAAAAAGGCTTGACAGTTCACTCTCTGAGGGACAGTGCTTAGTTTAAATGTTGCAAATAGCAGCAACTGGTATGTTCAGTCCTACAGTCGCAGTCAATAGGACCTGTAGCTGGGATGTTTCAGCTGTTTAGGCTTTGGAGAATTAGCCCATGAAAATAGTTAACAAACTGCTTTTTCTTTACATATGCTAATCCTACAGCTTTCTAAGGCAGAGTTTTTACCTCCCTTGTAAACATAATTGTGCTGCTTAAACACTAAGCATTGTCTCCCAGGCAGCTGTTCCATGAAAATCTAGGGGCTCTGTGCAGGCATTTCTGCAAACTTCCTTTATACTTGTCTCTCTGGCTGAGGACTTGATGGTCTCTGAAAGGGAGCAGTTCCTCTGATGTGAATGAGGAGGTTTTGCGTACACTGCTTTCTTCAGATATTTTGTGGATGAAAGCAGGAAGCAAGTCAAAATGCCCGAGACACAAACATGTTTTTAAGAAAAAGGAAAGGTTGCAATTGTTGAGAAACACCTGTGCTGCTCTTTGCTAACCGCCTTACCCATCTGTGCATAGCACTCTGAACAACTTTCTCCAACATGAATTTGAAGGTAGTCTGGGTTTTTCATTCTGCAGCCATATTTGTAGTGCTGGCTCACTGCACTTCCCAGCTTTCCCAATAATTATTCATCAAAAAGACATTTTCTCGCTTTTTATTAAAATCTCTACAACACACTGTCTTTGCCAGAAAAATTTTGAATGACTTGTCCTCAGACGCCCCAGGAGTGCCAAGGATTGAAGAGGAAAAGTCTGAAGAGGAAACAGCAGCACCTGCCATTGCCACTGTTACGGTGCCAACTCCCATTTACCAAACCAGCAGTGGGCAGTACAGTATGTAGTCTGAATTTCTCAGTGGTGCTAGTAAGTGGGGATGAGAAGATGAAGAACCATTATTTGTATAACTGTGTGGGCTTGGGTAAAGCAGGGTAAAACTAAGATTACTTTATTTGACTATTTGACAGCCATGCCTTTTAAACACGTTCCTCTTGTTAATATTTGAAATGTTCAATTAACATTCTGGGATTGTTTGCCAGCTAGTGCAGCTGCTGCTTCCAGAGGCAAAATATAAGTTAAACATAATGCTGTTATAAACTTTCTAACTTCAGGAATCAGATGAGGCAATTCAGTAGTTTCCTTTTTTTTCTGGCAGACTACTAATCCAGGCCAAATCATTCTCTAGTTTATAGAAGAATCAGTCTGCCATTGCACTTTTTAGAAAGTCCTGGAATATAAGGACTTCAGCAAGCTTATTTAAAACATGTAGTAAAATAGTTTCTGTGTTTTCAATGTTTCAGTAAAGCTAGAATTCACATGCTGCCTCATACAAATATACTCAGAATTGAATGTTCAAGAGGAAGAAAGAACTCTCAGTTCATGTCTTTCTCTTAAAATCTCTTTAAAATGTTGTTTCTCTGTTTACTCCTTAGCCACTTTGACAATATCCTACCTAAATACTGAAATGATGTTACTTCTGCTTTCCTACCATAACTGTAAAATAAACTGGTTATGCGGACACCTCAGACTTTGATATATCTCTATGTAAGAATACAGTGAAATTCTGTGGAAGTAGGAAGGAGAAGTGATGTCTCAGTACACCTCAGTGCACAGGATAGAGGGAGAGAAAGGAAAAAAAAGCGACTGCATGAAGGAAAGAAAAATGTGTGAAACTGGACCTGTGTGAGTGAAAACTGCTAGGAAGTGCTAAGGAAGTAATAGAGAAGGGGAGATACAATCAGAAGAGAAAAATGCCAAAGCAAGAAGAAAGTGAAACACAAGATGGATAGCAGTAGCAGCAGAGGAGACTGAAGGGAGTAAAGCATGGAAGAGGCGAGGAATTTCAGATGAGAAGAAAAAGGCAAGGAAACCAACCAAGAGGAATACTAACTACTAAAAAGTATTTCCCAGGGGAGGATTGTAGCTCCTCTGTGTGATATTGTTTTGTCAGAGAAACTAACTTGGGTTGTGGGTTTTGTGTGTCCCCAAGATACGAGTCTCAGGAAAAATTAAAACCTTACTGTCAAAGTAAAGTATGATTACTTTAAACCTACTTTACAGCCTTGTATCTGATTTGAGGGCTTATAAGGTTCAATGAATTTTACTTGGACTGGTAGTCTTCTAAGTCTAGGTGAATTACTTTATGTTAATGAGTAAATCAGTGTCTTAAATACTGTATCCCTTTTCTCTGTCTGCAGTTGCTATTACGCAAGGAGGAGCAATTCAGTTGTCTAACAATGGCACAGATGGAGTACAAGGTCTCCAGACGTTGACTATGACCAATGCAGCTGCAACACAACCTGGCACTACCATTTTACAATATGCACAGACCACAGATGGACAACAGATACTGGTACCCAGCAACCAAGTTGTCGTACAAGGTGAGATGATGCTTCACAGCCAGTCATTCTGTATAACATTTTCTCCACACAGATCCATCTTGACAACCTAAAATCCTTGAATGTGTCAGGAGACAGAATTAACACAGATCAGACTCCAAAATAATTGAAGGAAATTCTGGACAAAGCTGTCATATTTTCTTGGAGCCTTTCTCTTCAGATCAATACATTTATAGATATTTACTTCTTAAAGCAGTATTAATTGTTTTAACATGATTTTTTTTACACATTCCACAAAAACTGATGCTACGCTTCACTTCAGAATTCAGCCAGATAGTCATCTGCAACAACAGTAAATTTAAAGCAAACATAGGAAAGAAGGTTGTTTAATATGTTCTTTCCATAAGGGCACTTTTATTTATTAGTAAGTTCTCTCCTTCCTGCTGTGGGGTTGTAACTAGTCACCAGATATTTAGTCATGGAGTTTTAGAATCATAGAATAGTTAAGGATAATGCCTTAAGATGTCATTTGATCAAGACCTCCACTTAAAGCAGGACTACTTCAGACTTAGACCAAGTTACTTTTTATTTTATTAAAATTCTTGTTTTGATTAATTGGAAATTAGAGGGAGAGTTTTAAAAATATTTATTAAAATGACAGAAAATTATACGCCTGCTTTTATGATTGCAAGGCAGATAACTTAAAGTTATCTAGTGGAAAGGTCTCTAGGCACCAGTAAAAAAATATATGGGTGCAAAAAATACTATTGTTGCATTAATTTTCTGGATTTTGTGTTCTTAACCACCTGCAGTCTCCTTAGGTGATATCAATTTTTTTATGATCTCAGGCAAGTATGACACACTTGTGGATTAAAACAAATAATGGAAACCAAAGACCCCATTCTCTATTGTAGAGAAGTATTAAAGTTTTGCACCTAATTTGCACAGTTGTTGAAGTAAATGCTATGTTTCTATACCCTTTTTTCTGCCCCAGATACATAGATGTTTAGTTTCTCCTTTTGCAGATAGAAATTTGGAGCAGAGCTAGAAATACTTTTTCTAAAAAGTTTGCCATCTTTCATTTTCTTACAACCGCTAAGACTGCCCAAAACCCAGAGAAATAAAAGGAAGTTTACCAGGATAAAAAGAAGTACAGCAATATGGTAGACATCAAGCACAAGCGAAGACTTCTTCAGCAAAATGCCTGAAACATTTTATGTTAATAAGCTAAGACAGTAACGGCAATAGTGATGCAGATGATGGTCATCTCTCCCACAAGGGAACCCTGAATGCATGGTTAGATAGATAACTGTGCTTTTCACATTACGTTTAACAGTGCTTTTGCCAAACTGACAATATGACCCCTATGGTTTTCATCTTGCAGCTGCCTCAGGAGATGTGCAGACCTACCAGATTCGCACCGCCCCTACCAGCACCATTGCACCTGGAGTAGTCATGGCATCATCTCCAGCACTTCCAACCCAGCCAGCAGAAGAGGCTGCACGGAAGAGAGAAGTGCGTCTAATGAAGAACAGGCATGTACATTCAGATCACTTCTTTTTTTTCCAAACAGCTCTGCATAGAAATAGAGTGTTGAGCACTAAGAATCCTGATCTTTCTTAAGTCATTAAAGGTGCGAAGCAAAGAAACACACCTGCTAATGCTGTGTATTGACTGTGAAACCTTAAGTAAGGGTGTCACCTTAAGTAAGAAGTTGTCACCCAAGAAGGCACCTTAGTAGCTCTCCTCTGAGAAGCACAACTCTTTCCTAGTCCAGAGGTAGTTAGTATTTGGTGACACAAGTAGCAGCCCAAAATGACACAAAATTCCACAGGTTGCGTATGGCCCACTGAAGTGCTACAAGCATATAAAGCTGTATTTGTAGGAGTGAGCAGTGGATACTTGAGTCCTTTCCGGACTTACAAATTAGATTTTCTTCTTTCTGTCTCATTTACGAATGAGACAGTTACAGAATATCAACAGTTGCTTTTTGTGTTGACTTACCAGGTAGACCCTGGAACAGATGCTCTTTTTTTACTTTGTACTACAGTTATTACTTACCTAGTGAGAAGAAGAGCTGGCTTCAAATTTATCTTCGCATTTCCCAGAACACTGGCATTATCACCATTTTATGCAGTATTTGCAACGAAAGGACACGCACTCACCTTTTGAGGCTGTTCTGCATTGCATTTAGCAATTCAGGTCAAACAGGCATGTATGTCACACGTTTCTGCAGTGTACTGCATTGACAAGCCATGTTGCAAGAGAACCTTGTGCAAGCATGTCCACCTGCAGCATCTAGCCTTGTGCTCACTTTGTAAGTCAGCACCATAACTGTTGCTCTGCAGGACACCTTCTGCCTTGGTGTCGCTGCCTTCAGGATGCTCAGCTGCACAGTAGCAGCTTTGAGGTATTTTCCGGTGGTATCCTTAATATTTTACCATCTGAGTTACTTGCAGGCAGCTTAGTCTTTACAGGAGAGTTTGGTTGTCCCAAGACCTGCTTCAGCACATTTACAATGCCATGTTCTCTGCACAGCAGATGAAGGCTAAAGAACAAGTACTGTTGCTAGCGACTGCATCATTTTTTCTTATTTGAGTGGTATATATTATGACTGCAATGATGCAGGCATTACTAAGATGTTGCTCAAGGGCAAATATATGATTGCTCTAAGTGCAGCATTTTTTGCACTGCTTGAACTTCCTGACTATTACTATGTGGTTGGACTGCAGTAAAAGGCAGTGTTGAGACTATAAGAAGATTAGTAGATGAACGCTGCTTTTATCCATGTTTTTATTATTCATCTATGTATTATAATAAAAGCAATTTAATTATTACACCAGCATTCCACTCAGACTAATAGCTCCAAGTTAAATCCTGCAAGCAGAAATTTATCTTCGAGTAGGATCCTTTTCTCACAGCAGCAGGTTTGTATTGGTGCTGGCAAATTGGAATCTGGATATTGAAATGAACCTTGGATCTTGAGAAATTGTTATGAACTCAGCCTTTTTTCCTTACCTGTGAGTGTTTCTTTGAGTACCCGCATATTCTGAAAATGACAGTACCACATAAGGGTTCAATCCAAACAATTAAGTAGCCAGAGTCTGCAAGTAATTGTTCTGGATTTGAATGTCCTCTTTTGCTTTGCAGAGAGGCAGCACGTGAATGTCGCAGGAAGAAAAAGGAGTATGTGAAATGTCTAGAAAATAGAGTGGCTGTGCTTGAAAACCAAAACAAGACACTGATTGAGGAGTTGAAAGCACTTAAAGACCTTTACTGCCACAAATCAGATTAATTTTGGATTCCCATTTTCACTTGTCCAGGTGGGATGAGAGACTGGTTCTGACTATACCCAGAAAGACAAAGTAAACTTTTTATTTTCTAAACATTTCTTTTTTTCTATGCGCAAAACTGCCTGAAGCAACTACAGATTATACTTCGTCTGTGCTTTGCATCAAACTGTGAATGTTCAAATACTTGCCTCCACTCTTCCCCCTACAAGATTATTTTCGTCGTCAAATAATCTCAGCGTGAAGAACAGGCTTCTTTCTCATCTCCCATCCTCTTCAAGGAGTTAAGATGGTCACTTGGGAAGTTACTGGGGGGGGGGGGGGAGGGAGGGTCCTTTTGTAACGATGTCAAGAATTTGTGCTGAGCTCTTTCCATTGCCTTAGAGACAGAACTACCCCAGCCTCTTGGCCCAGAGAGCTGCGGGCCACAAACGTGAAGCACGCATGGTGCGATGAAGAAGCAGTCGTTGCCAAAGTGGTTTCTCATACTTGTTTTAAGCTATAAAAATACGTGTCTAGGTGGCATGCCAAATGAGAGGCACTTAACAGTCACATTCTGCGTGTGGAGCTAAAATACCTTTTTAAACTAGCCCAGGAGGGGTTCTTATACGTAATCTACATCACTAGTCCCTCCTGAGCTAGTGAAAACTCCATACCTCAGACACAAGTGGATTGAAATAAGCTTCACTGTTCAGTTGTTGCTTCTTGAAGCGTATGTGTGCAAATGTGTTCAGCGTTCTGAATGCACAAAAAGAAAACATTGACTTCATATGTTACTGGTTGGCAAACAATATTTGAATGGGAAAGAAATCAGAATAAAAAAGGTACAACTGTGATGTTTAGTAAACAGTCACATAATAAGGCTTACACATGAAAGCACTGCCTATTTATATGCAGAACAACTAAGCAGTTGAAGCATGGCCAACTCCACATACATACTCCCTGATGACAGTATAGTTTGTCTCATGTCCTCCTAAGCAATCATGTATTTCTATTTCCCTACCACTATCATATGTAATGGAAATTATTGAACTTGATAGAAGCATTGTCCTGGTTTACTAGATTATTTTTCAAATTTGGAGGATGCTTTCCATGCATGAATTAAATTGCATCTTATGTCCTGCATAAGATGCCAGGACAGCATCAAATATTGAAGAGGACCTCAGACGCAAATATTCCGACTGGCTTCTGCTTCTCAGGGGACAATATTAATTATTGGAACTTGCCCGGGCTAAAATGATTCTTAATTTATTGAGAGGAATTCTTCATGCGGAGGGTCGGATTTATCAAGTTGTTTGTTCATGTAAGTGGAACTACTTACCTGCCTCAGACTTTTGCAAGATCAAACTTCTTGTGTGTACTGAGGAAACGTGTTTCTGGATTTACATTGTTAAAAAAGTAGATAATGTTAAAAATAATACTGTAATCAGCATTAGGACTTCCATTATGTGTCAAAAAGAATCACGCTCTGTTTGTTTCGTGGGCCCCTGGAGCCAGGCTCTTCACATATTAACCTGAGTCATTTGATGGAGTAAGTTTACTTTGGACCTCTGGTCCAACTTCTATGTTTAGAGACGTATGAGTAAGACTCCGGTCCAAACTAATGTCTTGCCTAGCGAAGTGTTAACTCATATTTTTTCCCATTCACTCTATTTGTTTTTAAGATAAATTTCAAAGATGAATTTCTAAAAGGTTATACAATCAGTGTGATGTTGTGAGAACGTTTGCAAGGCTCTTGGCAGTTGAGTCTCAAACAACTAAGCAGTATTAAAAGTTGTAGTTTTCTCATTTGAGAGGGCATTCAGTTTCCAAGAGACTTTTAAAGGAGCAGGGTTAAACTTGTAGCATTATTGTTAAATCTAGAGTTATCAATAATTTCAGGTTGTTTGTATTTCAAATAAGAGATCATAAGTATCAGAAATATGAAAGAATTCATTTTCAAATTAAGTTTTGAGTGGGTTTATAAATGGTCTATTCTTATCTGCCATAGCAAACTGATTTTCATGTCTTTATTTAATGGAAGATGAATTTATTGGTTTAGCGATTCAAATGTAAAGAAGACCCTAAATTCTCAGCCTCGCTTACCTAAAAATTGTCTGATTCTTAAAGACAGAAAACACATGCATTTGTGATGGTTTCCAGTTCTTCAGAACTAACAACAGAAATGTTGATGAGGCAGGAGTAGTTCTCATCAAATATGTAAGCTTATGATGGCTTAATTGGCAGAGTCACACGGAATGGTTCCTCTGGCTTTGAGAACTGTGTAAAAGGCCATGAGTGCCTGTGTTAAGGCTGTTTGTTTTGCAGAACCACCTGCGTGCAAAAGCTTGAGGTTCTGTACCGAACCTCTGTGAGACTAGCTGGGAGCTGGGGGATGCTCCTAGCCATGGCCGTGGGCGCTCGTGGGCAGTCCCAGCACAGAGCCTGGCAGCTGCATGGACCGGGAGCCTACGGCTGGACCTGGACCTGCTTCTTTTACATGGCTGAACCAAATCTGTGTGGCAGCGAGAGGAGAACTGCATTACCTGTCTGTCTGTGTGTGGTCTGTGAGTAGTCTGTCTTGTCATTACTGTAGACTGCAGAAGCAACAAACATTTCACTGAGAAAAAGAATGGTATTTTAAAGTACGTAGGCATCTCCAAGAATCTTTATTTATGCTGCACTGAGGATTTAAGGACTTGAATTTCCTAAACAGAAATTTTTAATGATGATAATAAAAAATGTATTAGGCAGAGTACAGGTCTGGCTAGGGTTACCCATACATGCTTTGCTATTAATAGTGACCCAGAAGGGGAAATAATACGATTCAGGCATTTGCTGATGTGCTACTTACCAAGTAGTGAGGTTGGGGTAATCAGCTTCTCTAAACTAAGGCCATTTGGAAGCAGGACAGCAGTAGTGCTGGCAGGGGGGAAGGTTAGTTTTATATCTCACAGTCGTGAGTTTTCTTGAACCGATAGCCTGTTTTACCTGAGGAGAGGGTTAGAAAGGGCTAGATCCATTATGTTCATAATAAACGAGAATTGATTTGAAATATAATTTTTGTAATGTCATTATTTTGCAAAACTACAGCACCAGTCAGGCAGTTAAGATATTGTCAGAGGTGCTCTTTTAATTTAGATATTCTTGGAAAATACATATGTATAATATATGTACATATATATATATACACACAGTATATAATCTACAGCTCTGAGAGCTTTTAAGTCAGGAATGCTGAGTATTATAGTATATGGAGGTCAGAAAAAATTTTTACTTCTGTGTGCATCTGGGTGTGTGTGTGGGTGTGTGCGCGTGTGTGAAAGCCTCCCCCTGCCCAGTACTTCTGGGCTGCATTATTCTAGCGCTTATTACTGATTTGTTTTGTGCTGTTTCTCAGTTATCCATTTTTGAGAATTGTATTTCATTTTTCATGGCTTTTGTGAGTTGGTTTGTTTTTATTTTTTTGACGGGAGATTTTTGAAATGATGTAAACAGTTGTTTTACAACAGCCACCACCCCCCAGAATAACTCACTTTTGTGCTTTTTCTCTTTGGCAGCTATATATCAAAGGCAAAACAATTGGAATGGTTGTTCAGGTGTTGCTTTTTAAAGGAACCACTGGTAAGACTTCTGTTTTCCTCCTAGAGTAGCAGCAGTGCATTTGTATGTAAGCAGGGATTTCACCAGAAGCAGGTAGTTGCTGGCACCATTGCTTGTATCTGAAAGCACAATTGTAGCCTGTCACACTGTCAGGACTGTACAGACTCCTGTAGGTTCTGGCTCTTCTGCAGGTCATGTTTGTGTCACAGACCACTATCTTCTCTGGTACTTCACATTGATCAGAAAATCGGTGGGGCTTTTGGAATCATTAAGAGGCTCAGGAAAAAAAAAAAAAAAAAAAAAAGTTGGATTTAATAAGGAAAACAGCCCTGATAGTTTCTGATCAAAATTTGTACTACAGTCTTGTTTTGTTTTTTAAATCTGGGCTTCCAGTAGACAGCAGCTGCTAGTAGTCATCTGAGCAAAAACTGGCCTCTGCCTTTTTATTATGTTAGACAGAGAGCCGGTGCTTTTTGTGGGCTAAAGACTGGTCTCTGCATCACAGCAAGTTCATTATCAGTGGTTGCAAATGCATGACAATTCATAGGGGATGTCAGTGGTTTTCTAAGACCCTGTTTTTATTGTCATTTTTTACCCTGAAGGTGGTTAGTGATGTCACATTTGCCAACGATCTAACCAAAAGGTCATGTATTTATTTTTGTTAAACAATGTCCTTTGTAAATGTTTAATTAAAATGTGCACTTTTTAAATAAAAATAATAATAATAAAAAAGCATAGAAAAAAATAAGAAAAATTGGGTTTGCTTAAGAAGCTCCCGGGCACAACTGCTGCGATCCCACTGCCTGCACACAATTCACTCCTTTCCCCACAGCAGTTGGCTCTTTCGCCAGTGTAACTTGCTGATCAGTACCTGGCTTCCAGCAGGCACTGCTTCAGACTGGCAGGAGATGTGAGCGGGTGGTACTGAAGACGGCAAAGAATTTAGTGTGTGGTGTCTCAGAGCAGTAGGTACAGGATGGACGTGGCATTATTTTTAGACAGTATAGAACTGGTTCAGTGATCCCAGGTGAGAAAGGGAGATAACTCAGAAAGAAAGCCCAACTCTTTCTCAGCCTCTTTATTCCCCTTTACTTAATTTGAGATTTAGCTGTGCGTTTTAAAAGCTTCATTCCAAGAAAATAAATTAAAACGCTTTATAATTCTTTGACACCGGGAATTAAAGGTATGCTGACAGTGTGTCAGCTTGCTTTAAAAGAAAAAAAAGCACAACTAACTTATTTTTGCAGAAACGATGATCATTTAGTTGTAATCCTGAAATCTGTCACAGTAAGCAGGTTTTAAAAGCATACAGTACTTTCATGGCTCTCGTGTACTGTGCCTGGGAACTCATTTCCCTGAGCTTTTGTGTTTGCTGGCTGTAAAAGACTGATTTTGCAGAAACCTGAATGTATTGTGAAGCTCAGTCTTGGAGGAGCCGGGCTGATGATGAGAAATAGGATGCTGAAATCCTATCTGCTGTGTGCTGGTGGCAGGTTCGGGGTTGTGGATGGACATGGCTTAAATCTGTGCATCTTTTAGGGATAGGGACCAGATCCAGGTGGTAAGGGGGGGTTGCATTTTAAATGTTTTGTCTTGGAATGTACTTTTTACATGTACTTAAGCTCTGTCCTGCAGAGACTTGCTCTGGCTATTTTGTGTAGCACAAATTGAAGACACTGACTTGTTCTGGTGCTACAAGTGCAGTTCTTGGCTTGTGCTCCACAGTGGTGAGTCTAGGTCTCACTTTCACCAGCAAGGAGGAGGAACAGCCAGCTGTCCTCAGGAGCTGTGTGCTGACAGGGAAAGGGCCAGGGGGCAGCCGTAGTGACCCGCGGTTAGCGCTCCTTCATAAGCTGAGCCCTTGCTGTACTCATTGCTTGGGAGCAGTCAGTTCACTGAGTCTCAGCTTCAACTATCTATTTCTTTCTCTAAATTAGGGAATAGCTGAGTGAGAGCAAGGGGAAGGTAGACCTTGAGCCGGTCAGTTGTCTGGAAATGGCCACTGTTAAGAACTGAGGGTAAATGGATGCTTTCCACAAGCTGTGTTTCATCCAGGTGCCACTCCATTATTTTTTATTTTGTGTGTGTGTGTGTGTAATAACATTTATTTATATTAAAACGTAAAGTTTAAAAATTCTGAACTGCGAGTTTGTATGAGATTTAATGCTGTGCTGCTGATATGGACTTCTATGGATGTCATGGGGAACAGGGCAAAAAGAGGTGCTAGTTGGCAGCCAGCCCCTCCACAGGCTTGTCCACAGATCAGTTGTTCGCTTCAAAAATGAGTTTCTGGTTGTCTGGATTTATAATTTAAAATTGTTTTGGAACAGTGTTTTTCAGGGAAGCTTCCAGAGCAAGAGTTATTGTTCTCCCTTTGTAATGTATGCTGGAAAGAGCAAGTTCACCTCATCTGCATTTCTGGTTTTTTACCCAAACCATGTCAGCACAGAACAGGGTATTTGAGCTTGACTCCCACGTACCTGTGGAAGTTAAAAGACTGAAAGAAAATCCATTGTTGGGGGAAAACAAATCCATGTTTACCTTTCCCCAAAGATCTAGAAACATCCCTGTTGTGTTTATTTTTTTTTTTTTACTTATTTCTTTGTGCTTTACCTGTGTTTAAAAAAAAAAAAAAAAAAAAGCTGTACTGGGTTATAATGCATTTTATTAACACTATGTACATATTAGCTGCTTTATGTTTCAGAATGGTAGTAATTGCTTTGTATATTAAAGTGATTCTTGTGAATTTGTGAATTATTGTCATAAAGATGTGCTTTTTCTTACTGTAACCTTTGTGGTATAAACTGTCATAACTACCTTTTTACACAAACATTTATGTGCAGTCACATAAACATGCTTTAAAAAACTAACAAGTCTCTTTTTTGAGCAGGATGTTCCCTTTACACTAATTGAGAGGCAAAGCTAGATAGGAATATGGGAAAGGGCGCATTTTAAGCAGACAGTGGTATTCTCATGACTTGAGATGTGCTGTAAGTATTCGTATTTTCCCAAACAGAATGCTTTTAAAATCTTAATTAATTTGAATTAATTAGAGGGTAAATCCTGAAAACAAAGTTTATCTTCCGCTTCTGGTACTTGTTTTTAAACTTCCTTTCTTGTATCTGCTATGGTGGCACTTAGTTCTGTTGTTTGATAATGCGTGAAAGATTTTTCTCCTTTCACAGTTTAAATATGGTGTCTTTCCCACTTTTAAGCACTCCTCTTAAGCCATGTACTGCTGATTTTGAGAACAGAAAGGAAGGCAGCAAACATTGCAGAGATCGTAAGTTGATTATGTAATCTGCAAGGCTGGATCAAACCACTGGGACAAAAGCCAGAACAAATCCATCACTGATGCAATGCACCAAGGGAAAGAAGAAAGGTCGGTTCATTATGGGTGGGATTTTGTGGTTTTCACAACTAAGCATTTTCATAATGTTGTTCCTATACTCGTTCACAAAATCTACATCTCTGCAATGAGGGGAATCCCAGGCAGGTTAGTTTGTAAGATAAAAATGCAGTTTGTCTTGAACTTCACACTGAAGGAATCGGGTAACACAGGTCCCTCTGCAGTCAGTACGTCATCCAGTAAACCTGATTCTTCTGGTGCTGAGGCACCTTGAAGCTCTTTGTCTGTAAGATACAGAGCTGAATTTTGTACTCTGTCTTCATACTAATAAAGCACCAGTTTTGCAATGACATTGCAGTTTGTTCCCTCACAGAATGGCACGTTTCAGAGACGGTTGCAGAAAATCACAGTATGTTCACATCTACCCGGTCACTTCTCTGTGTCTTGGATCCTCCCCCTAGGGTGAGTGTTTTTTTTTTTACTGTCAAGAGTCTGTTTATGCACTGCGTCACTACTCTGGGACAATTGCACAAACAAGTCCTCCATGCATGGAGTTCACATGACATTGCAAACCAGGAGTGATGCAGTGGAACCACCCATACGAGAATCTCATTGAATTTCTGAAGTATAGGATAAACACAGTGGCAGAAAGTGCCTGAGCAGGGTGTTAGCATAACTGCCATGCAGCTGCTGAACCATTAACGTGCATCATCTCATTCTAGATCAGAAGCTTGCCTGGGACCAATCAGTCAGGACACCAGAGTTTGGTTTTGCCTCAGGCTTGCAGATGTCATTGTGAAGAGCTGCTCTCCATGCTTACCCAGCGGGGCCATTGCTCCTGCCCTCCTGTCCTACACCTCTGGTGTGGTGTACTCCTGCGTCTAGAAGCAGCCAAAGCTGATCTTTTCTGCCACGTGCCTGCTCACAGAAAGGTTACTGGCTGTAAAATCATCTATAGGAGAACACACACTGGGAGCTGCTAAACAATTAGAAAGCAATGCAATTACATTGATCTGTTTTAAAAACTCAAAACTTGCCATCACAGCAAGCCGTGGAACAAAGATCCCTTTTTTAAAATCATGCAGGCTGTTAAACTTTTAGGTTTTAGTCTGTGCTGTGTAACCGGGCTTTTTAAGCAGGTTCCTACTAAAGCAGCAGTGCAGCTGCAGCCTCTTGCAGGGGCTGAGCACGGCCAGGTAGCAGACCTTCCCCAGGGGCCAAGTCACGTGCACAGGCAGGCAGAAGCTGCAGCACTCTGTTTTCTGCCAGCTCCAGCCCCACGGGAACCAAAACACGCAGTGACCACAGATGAGCTAAGAGAGAAGGAAGCACTGGCAGGGAGGAAAAGGAAGAGGAGTGGTGAGAACTGAACTCCCATTCCAAACATCAGAGCCAGAAGCAGAATAGGGAGAGCATGTGATTTTTTTCCAGATGTTGCTCACCCAACTGGTAGGACAGAAAAGGCAATGTCTGGCACATTACAGCTCATACCGTGTTCTGCTTTTAATTAAAGGTGCTGTCTTCGTTTCCTCAAAAGACTTCAACACTAGTTTGATACTGCAAATTCCCAGTAAGTACTGTTTTAGTGACACCCTGTGGCTTCTAAGTATACCGTTGTAAGCAAGTGTATTACAAAGCATCCGCCCTCAGGCTGAGTTCAGAGCCAAGCAGAGAACTAAAGCTGAAAACAGACAACAGATTCTCCAGTGGCAAAATGCAAGGCCTTTGGGCCTCGTTGGTGGGAGCTATAATGACACGTTATTTCCAGAATACAATCTGCATGTCACTTCTGGATCACAGACCCTCAGCATCTTCTCATTAGGAAGTCTGATGGAAGCAGGTATGGCCTCCACACTTGCAAGTCAGATGCAACCACTAATTTCTAAGTCAGCTTGCTTTGAAATGTAAATCCCCCTCCTACCACCCCAGCCCTGGTTCTTTGTTTCCCTGCTCCTCTTCAGTTCAGTAGTGGAAGCAATAGAACAGATCCACGGCATCTGCCTTTGTTGCTTTTGCCCTTTGAATGGCTTCTTTTACCACAGTGTTAAAAATGTAGGAGGTCTGATGAGTTAAAACATTTTGAACTGAAGCCTTACTTTACATTTCTTCCACTTTTCTAAAGTTGAAGAAGTGATAAAAGGGAAAAATCCCACCTAATCTAATCGCCGATAAAAGTTCCCCATGAAAATTATGTGGGAAAATTCAGATTTTAAACAGCAGATCTTTTGATTACATTTTTCATGCATGAAGATTTCTGCAACATAAATCAACTACAAAAATTATTTGATAAAAAGTCAGTGGAAGACCTTACGCATTTCTCACTGGGGAATGAAGTGGAAAATCAATATGCAGAAGGTAGGTAGGAACCTTCCCTGCTGGTTCAGACTGAGTGGAAAACGAAGCCAGTGAAATAACACAACCTCCACAATTATATGCTTAGGAACAAGTGTATTTACTAGGAACAAGAGGAGGTTTGAAAAGGATCAGCAGTTTATTAACAAAGTATACGGTCAAAAGTCATCTTTGTGACTGTGTCTCTGTGCTTTGTAAATATGAACATCCTTACTGCAATCATAGTGGACCTCATTTACAGAGAAACGGCCTTTCAGCATCTTCAAGAAGTTGTTATCCCGTTCATAGCGGATACGGCAGGAAAGAAGAATCACAGTTTGCTCTGAGCACAGGTGCTCCAATGTCTGAAGCAGTTCCGCAAAAGTTTCTTCGAGATAAATGATGTCTGCCCCCAGGATGAAGTCAAATGCTCCTGGAGGGAAGTTGCCTAAGTCTTTTCCCCAAGTTAGTTCCTTCACCACAGCCCTTGGGTGTAGTTCAGAAGGTAAGTTAGCCCATACGTTCAACTCCAGGAATTCCAGCGCTGGCTCCCTATCTGTGATGGTTACATGAGCACCTAAGTGGTACAGGAATATGTCTCAGATAAATGCTTGATGTCCATAAATAGAGCATCTGGAATACAAAGCTCCAAGGTAAGCAGTCCTATTAAACACTAATAACTGATCAGATGCTTGATTAAATACAAAAGAACAAAACAAGCAGAAAGCCCACTGTCTACACATGTCCCATTCTTCATCAATCACTTAATAATATATTCCACATTAAGATTAAATCAGGTTAAACAAAAAGGTTTTCTGGAGCTTTTTCTCAATGCATGGGCGTAGTTACTTTCTGATAGGTGACAACAACGTTAAAATTGCCATCATTAACCTGCTCTGGTTCCTCATTAGAAGAGAAGAAGCTTAAGAGGCCAGACAAAATTTATGCCTGTGTGACTTCGTATGGCATTACCACATTTTGTCAAACTGCTTTGTTTTTATTATTTCAGCAGGCACTTTCCACTGTCAGTACAGCCCTGAATTACAATGATAATCTGTGACACTTAGCACAGATCTAACACAGTGCTCAGCCCCTGCCTCAGCCACAGACATATCTGAGGCAAATCATCCCTACAGACCTTGGTTTCCCTGTCTGCAAGATAGGCTAATGTGGCTTTGTGTGCTCTCTGTCTGCAGCTTTATCTGTGCTGCATTTCAGGAGAAGTGGAAGACGACAAGTACAGCTCTTGTTCCCTGGGGGAGGAGATCTGCAGAGCTCAGTGTTGCGAAGCAAACTGCCATGGTAACAGCATCAGCCTTAGCAGGGTCCCACCATAAAGTAAACTGTGGTGGCACTATCAATACAGTAAATAATGCAGCAGGCTCTGAAGTCTGACAAGAGAGGAAGATGACTCAGGATATATGCAGTTCACATGCGTGGCTTTGGTATCAACTTCTGCATGTAGATGTAAAAATGCCAGTTTTACTACAGCTGTAAATTGCTTAAGGCAAACAAAAAAAACCCTTACCCAACAGCGTGGCCACTATTCCCAGCAATCCAGTTCCAGCTCCCAGCTCAATCACTGACCGATCCCTGAGTTCGATGCCTCCCATCTCCAGATAAGCAGACAGGACGACAGCCTGAGCCAGGAGACAAGGTCAGTTAAGTGCACTTTGTCACACTGAATCACTTCTGATTTACACGGAGGGAACATGTTATGGGAAGGGTCATCTGCAGCCCTTCTCTGCCGCCTATGAGCTGCATGCGGCCGTTGTGAGCTTTATGTAAGACCCTTAGAGGCATAATATGATAACGCCCCCGGTACCTAACGTGCAGTGCCAAGGAGCGTTCTGCAGGGCGGCTTCTGTCAGAACCAACGTCGGGAGACAGCCAGAGCCGCGTGCAGCCCTGCAGCCGCTCGGGGGCCGCAGCACTCCCGCTGCCAGCGCCCTGCATCCTTGGGCCGGTCCCAAAGCCGAGCTGTTCGGGAGGGCTGCATCCCCGGATAAGGCTGCCGGCAGTCCTTGCGGCTGCTGCAGGCGGCGGGGCCCGCGTGCTTCCGTGCCGCGCACCGCCTGTGCGGGGGCCGGGGAGCCTCGTTGCCCTTGCGGACGTGCAAGGCTTCTTAGGAAAGCAAACTTTCTTTAAGCCGCCGTTCCCTAATTCGGCGCTCGGTCGCTTCTCCGCGCGAACCGGAGTGCCTGGGCGCCGCCCGGCCCGCACCTACCGCGTCCCACACCACGGCCGCCACGCCGCGCCGCTCCCAGTCCTGCCGGATACGGACGGTGCGCCCCGCGAAGCGGTACGTGGCCGTCGGCCTGTGCAGGCCCTGCAGTGCCCGGCCTTCCTCGTAGGGCACCAGCGCCATCGCGGTCGCCTTCTGTGGAACTGCAGAAACGCGGCGGGGCGCAGCCGAGCCTCCCCTCTCCCTCCCTCGCTCCGGCGGCGGCGCTGGTCAGGCAGGCCCTCCCGGCCGCTGCTCACGCGCTGCAGGGCCGGGGCCGCGGCGCAGGAGGGCCGTGCGCGGCCTCCCCATACGGCTGCGGGGCTTGGCCGGGCAGAGGGGTCCGTGTCGGTGAGTGTCACCGGGCTGGAAGCAGTCCTTGCGCAGCCAGCTAATGTCGGACGCAGCTCCCGGTACAGCCGGGTCACGGCGCTGAGCACGGCAGCAGGGCCGAGCCGGAGCGGTGTTGTGGTGCCCGTGCTCCCACTGCCTTGTTTGTGCACGGGTTTCTCTTCACCTTTGGCTCCGTTTAATCTCTTGTTTGGCAAAACAACACAGAGCGCCTCTCCTTTGCCTGTCTCCCTATCCAGTTCCTTGAACCCGCTCCAAAGCCTGCTAAAGGCCATGGGAGGGCCGGGCAGCAGTCCTGGCTCCCCAGAGGCACTCAGCAGGGAATCCAGCAGCGGGGCGGCAGTGCCAGCCGTGCTCCTCGTTCCCAGCACGGGGCCGGAGCTGGTGTGCATGGGTCACAGGAGAAATGCCTGGGGGAATGGGCCTGCACCCATCTCCGGGGGCTGCACTGCTCAACGGCTCCCCATGCCAGCCCTCAAACTCAGGGAGCACAGCCAGCTCCAGAAGACAGCCCTGCTTTCCCACAGGAAGCAGCAAATCTGGCTGGCAGAAGAAAGCAAATGCGGTTATATGTGAAAACTGTTGATTTCAACAGAGTGGCTTTAGATTCATTAACACCCTTGTGGAAGAGCATTACAGGCTACACAGGGGGAGCAGGAAACAAAGCTTGTTTTTAGGGTTGTGCTACTGTAGTGGAATGGAAACCAGAATTTCACTCGCCCCAGACTGGTTCATACTTGTCTTATGGCAACTCAGACTTCTTTTCCTAAGCACGCCAGAGCAGGTGTGATGATTCAGCTTACTGTGGTTTTATGTCTAAAGGACTGGTTCCTTGCCACTACTCCTACTTGACAATAATGCAGCGAACAGTCTTTTCTCAGGAATGTGTTTTTTTAAGACATATATCCCAGAGTATCTCAGGAGCTCAGCAGGTTCAGCAGGTTCTCTGTGAATCCTGCTTCTCTCCCCAGAAGTATTTCCCTTTCTTCCCTGCTAATATTACTTTGACACTGACTTCCACACACCTTAGACAGAAGGCCAGGAGTTACTTTTCAGATCATAACTTGGTAGTGAAGCTATTAAAAGGCAATTAAAGGCTATTAAAGGGCCCTACATTTAACTTTTTTCCTCTCTACAAATCTGCTTTCCAAGTTACAGTATTTTCAACTATTATAACGGCAGAGTAGGAGATGTTTTCCTGACAGTAAAAAGGCAAGGAAAATGCAACAACAGAGAATTCTGTGCATAGGACAGTTGTCCAGAACTGAAGAGTTTTTTCTCCTGGCAGGGTGAGAGCTTAGCACAGCAATGAAGTTGGAAGAAATGTAACTCATTTCCGCCTTTAAATGCTGCAGAAGGCAATATGGACATCTGAGCTGCAGATAAACTTGCAAAGTAGGAAACAGCTCATTGTAAGGTAAGCAAAGGTGAGTTAAAGCAAAAAGAAACACTGCTTTGAATCCATTCTCATCTCACTCAACTACTTGATAGAACAGAGGCGCAGGGTGTCCAACTGTAAGTCCTGCTCCCTCTGATGCCAATAAGCTTTGTGGGGTAACTTAAAGAAGTGTTTCAGAGCAGTGGTCCTCTTAATGCTCAGAAAATCAAAGAATCAAGTAGATGTGATGGAAACGAGAGCAAATTCTTCTAAGACCATACTGATACACATCCCTTACGGAAATCTTCTCTTGTCTGCTAAGTGTTTTAAATCCTTCCTTTGAAATGAATACAACAGTTCTTGTGATGGTTCTGCAGACACTGCGCACACCAAATAGATCTTGGAGACATGCACAACGTGGGGAAAATACCGCATCCATCTCACAGTCTCTGGTTGCCAAGGCAAAGACAGGTATAAATAGAAACAGTCCGATACACTTTTTAAAAACTCTGTATCTGGGAACATGCGTTGTTGGTAACCCTCTGAGAGCAATGCCTTATCCCAAATGGCTGCAGTGACTGTTTGTCTAGAGACTTCTGGTCCTATGTGTTTAATCCTTTCCTGTCTAAATAAATATCAGCTACTTCTGCTTGTCCTTCCACTGGAACATGAAAACGATCTTTGAAGGAACGTTTTGACAAACGTCTGTTTTGCTAAAAACTTCCACCAACCAACCAACCAAACGCTGGCTAATTGCAGGCATGGAGGGGGACCTGGGAAAGAAAGCTTTCTCCCCAGCTACCACCAGCAGTGGCCGTTCAAGTGCCCAGCGGTGAAGTGATGAACAGTTTTTACATGTATGTGTTCACCAGTAGCTTCCAGACTCTTCACACCAGAGAGATAGATGGAGGCACTGAATTGCTTTCTGTTAAACAAAAAGGGAGTAAGCCAGAGATTAATTCTGCTCATCATGGCTTGCAGTTACAGAATAAAGCCTGATTGGTCTGGACCATCTTTGAAACCAACAGGATGAATTTAAAATGAAAACCTGAGAAACTAACAGGTTATCTGTAGACATTATAACTTGCTGGTTCTGCAAGAGGTGTTAAATAAGAAAATAATGTATGGCATGAGCTACTGTGTCATTTTATTTCTTTATACAAACACAGTTACGTTAAGCAATGGAAGTAGTGAAAAAAATCATGAAGATGCAGAATTTCAGAAGTGCAGGGGCTGAAATGCAGGAAGTTTTGGTGCCTCTGAGGAGCTGTTACAGAGCTATTACAGTACTATTACATTCACTCCATAAACGTCACATCTTGATCAACTGTCAGACATAACCACCACGCTTATTACAATCTCTTGTTACGGAAGAATCACATCACTTTTAGTGGAGTTTCATGACTGATCTCTCAAAGGCCACACAGCCCTGAAAGCTGGCATTATTCTGGAATTTTAATTAACCAACAAAAAGCAAAATGAGCCAGCTCTTCTCCCCATAAGCAACAGCGGCACTTTGGTTGCTGGAAACCTTCGGCTCTTGCTAATGCACTTTGCAGATCCAACCTACAGCCTCACAGTGGTGTGCCAACAGCTGGGCACTGGGCCATGCTGGCCCTCTGATGGGGAGTGGATGGTGCTGTGCTGCACGGCTGCAGGTCGCAGTGCAGGTGCTGCTGCCCTCCCGCAGCTCTCATGTGCGGGGTACCTGGCTGGGGGCTGCAGAGCGCCTGGCTTGGGTATCTGCCTGTGGGACGCTGCTGTGCTGGGAAATGTGCTGCAAAAACACCCTTTGGTGGAGGCTGAATGTAGATCCAGAGGGTTAATTTTAAGTGCTCGCATTTCTGATATGTTCTGTAGGTGCAGAGTTATGTAATTGGAGGGAAAATTACAGTGCAAGCCGTGCACTGTATTAATTTACAACTAGTTAACAACAACTGAGGGCAGTTTGAAAACAGTTGTATAGGCAAGCAGACAGCAGCTAAAGCATACAAGTAGATTCATCAGGTTCCCCTTTTTAACCAAGTAGAAACCAATAAAAATGTTTTTTGTTGGTTTATTTATGTATTTATTTGAGATGGTATTAGGCAGCTTTTCTCCACTCTTTAGATGCAAATCCCTTCAGACAAAGGAGAAGAAGCACCAGGCATGTGTAGGCAATTTCTGGTGCCTCAGACCTCGCACGAGGTGCTGCTCAGAGCCTCCTTCCAGGCTTTTCATGGCCTACGTTGGAATTAAGCCTTCATAAGTTTTCCTTAAACAAACCTACAGCTGGGCTTACTCATGCAGTTTGCTGTTTCTGAATGAAGTCACGCATACTATGTTCATGTTTGTGTTAAAATACTAGAAAGTGTTTCCCTTTTCCACATAGGAAAACTGCATACATGACCTGCAGTACAGCTATTTGCAATGCTTGGCTCCTCAGGAAGAGGAGCTGTGCCAGCTCTGCCCGGCAGCTCAGAGCACAGCCTCCTTGATTTCAGCACATCTGAGATCCTTTCCTCAGGGATAAGGTCTCCATAACTCCACCGCTGCAGTTCATTCTCTTGAGCCTCCAATACCTGCAAAAGCTAATTTTCTGTTTTCTTAGGACAAAATGAAGGCAGGATCCAAAAAAGAACTCCGAGGTCAAAAGACACTCACTGTCATATGTTTGTGCTGTTGGCATGACTGCAGTGATCCAGGTGCTCGTGTGCTAAGAACCTCTACAATGCCTGCGCTGACATCCTGGGTTGCTGCAGAGACACAGGTACAGGTGGCATCAGTGACACTGGCGCTGCAGTCTGTGTACTGCAAGGCACAGCTCCCAGCCCTGCTGGCACTGCTCACCGCTCGCCAACAGTACAGGAGGTGATCTGAAAACTGAGAACGTTTAGGGCTACTAAACCTCACCCTGTGACCCTGTGTGTTCTGAACAACCTCACTGGTTTCTTTTTACTCATGTCAAAGCAGAAGCATTGGATCTATTTCCCTAAGTACTGTTTTGTTTCAGTTTTTTTCCCTTAAATGGCCACAGCCTTGTTACTGCTGAGCCTCAGAAGACAATCATGCCTGCAGTATTTTCATCCTGTCAGCTGGTGCTGGATTTCAAAACAGGATGCCCACTTTTCCCCCCATTATTCACAGCAGTGAGATGCAGAATCCTGAGCTTTTGTTTTCAGTTGGTTACACGGGTCCAACCTGTGATTCATTCTTCCTGCAGCCATGTTTCCAGGAAAAGACAATGCCATGGCCCCTCTCCAAGTCACCCGCAGGCTGCTGGAGGCTCTGGCTGGAGAGTGCTCCTGTGCCTACAGCTGGGACACTTTCTAAGAAGTGATGAGGGGACAAAGCCTCAGGCCAGGGCTAACATTATCTTCCAACAGACAAGCAAAGAGGCACACGGCCTTGGGAAAGCACATGCATCACAGAGTCAAGGTGCAGATAAGAGCAGAATGTACAGGATTTAAAGTTCTTGGCCCTGCGAAGCACAACAAGCATCTGCAAAGAGCTGGTCTCCGTTCCTGGGACTGAGGCTGATTGCCAAGCTGATGGCTTAAGACGCTGCAGTGTCCTTCCAGATATTTAGGGAGATTCCTGGCTGCTCGATGCCATTGGTGTGGGCTATAATGCCTGCGGATATTTGAGTTTCCCAAGAGTTGTTCAGACAGCAGCTGGTAGTGATGCCTTCTGGCTCTGCTCTGAGGGATAAAGCTTCTCATGGCTCTGTGTGGTGGAGCCTGGGCTGGAGAGCTGTGTGGCCATGCGCTCCAGCACTTGGCTTCTGCAGGAGTCAAACACAAATGTGCATGGATCTGCTGACAAGGAACTGCGGTGGGGAAGGCCTGGGCTGGGCAGTGCAAGGGCTTGTCTGCAAACAGTGCCAGCAGGCAGCAACTCACATGTGTGGGGCAAACAGGCCAAGTGCAGAGCAGAACCACCTCCCGGTGAGCCCAAGAGCAGGAACACAGCACCCTGCATTGCCCTGCCAGACCTGGCGGCCTTCCCTTGTTGTGCCTGCCGCATGCAATGACACAGCTGGGCTCACGGCTCAACAGCTGCAGGGTGGGCTCCAGTAAGCGGGCCCTTTGGGCTTCCCACGTGTGCAGCAAGAGGGAATTGGGTGCTTTGTGTTTTCAGAATAAACCACAGCTCTGTTCCATCCCCACATTTGGGGAACACGGGTTGCTGCTGCCACCGCAATCTGACTTCATCCTGCAGCCCTGCCCGGTCCTGGGGCTGCTTGAAGCTCTCCTGGCAGCTACAGCTGCTTCCCCAGAGGGCTTCTGTTTGCGTTTGTTTCCCAGGTTGTGGAAAGTTACTTTCTTGTACATGGAAAGTGAAGTGAGCACACTCTCTCCCCACCGTGCGCCATGAAAAGCCAAAGGTGATCTCTGGGAGCAGAGCTGAAGGCCTATGGAGCAGCTGGTGTGCTGACAGTGAGCATCCAGCTCAGGAGGACCCCTGCACGGTGTTAACACCACACGGGGTGTCAGTGCCAGCTGGAACCCTCGGCTGCTTCTTTGTGTGTTCTGTTTAGTCACATTTTCTCTGTGAACACAAACGGAATGGAGTTGCTTTCTGTTTTCATAAAGCGAGGTTCACGTTTGAAAGGCCCAACCAACTCCACGCAGAACATCCCAAGGCTGCTGCACTCACCCTAGGCCCAGTGTGCAGTGAGAGGGCTGCACCCCCAGCACAGCGATGGGCATTTGTGTGATGGGAACTGCTGACTCATGGGGGTAAATCAAGCGAGATGGCAGAAGGATGGCACGGGAAGAGGATGGGACTCGCAGTAAATCACAGTGGGCGGTGTTCGGAACGCAGCCACCGCGCTGAGTCGGTGTGCGCGGGGCCGTGCAGACCAGGCGCGTGCCGCCTCCGTCGAGTGCGGCTCTGGGCGCCCAGCGCCATCACCGCTCCACACAAAGCACCCAGAAACGGGTCTTGCGCTCTTCTGACGCAGCAGCTCTGCACGAGGGCCGTCAGACGGCCCAGAGGCTCAGAGCGTAGAGGAAGGCGGCTCTCCGCGAGAGGGAGAGAGGCTCTTCCGCCTGGGCCGGCGCTGGGGAGTGCGGAGCAGCGGCCCGCAAACCGTAGGAGCCACACCCCGGCCCGCTGAGCGGCGCCCCCTCGCGCCGCCGCCAGCGACACGTGCTGGCCGCGCAGCCCGAGCCCCGCGACCCTGCGGGCGGGCCTGAAGGAGGAGCGCGAATCAGGGGAGGGGCGAGGGGCGGTGCTGCGCGCGCGCGTGCACCCGCGGAGGACGGGGGGCGGAGCGCGGAGGCGGCGGCGCGTGACGACGGCTTCGGCCGTTGGCGGAGCGGCGTCACGCGGCGGGGCGGCGGCTGCGCGGGGCAGCGAGGCGGGGCCGCGCCTCTCCCCCTCCCCCGGCCCGGGGGAAGGTGGCCGCTCCGCCAGGGCCGTCGGTCGCCGCGCGCAGGAGGCGGCGGCTCGCGCGCGGCCGTTGGGGCGGGCGTGGGCCGCGCCTCTCCGGGGCGGAGGCGACGGTGATGCGGCTCTGAGCGCTGACGCCCTCCCGTCTCCCTCCCTCAGCCCGGTGCCTCCGCGCCCCCTCCCCCGCCCCACCCGGCGGCCGCGTAGCCGGGGCCCGGCGGGGGAGCGCCGAGCTCCATGGGCAACACCGTCACCTGCTGCGTGTCGCCGGACGCCAGCCCCAAGCTCGGCCGGGCCCGCGGCGGAGGCGGCGGGGCGGCGGCGGCGGGGCCCGAGCGCTGGGCGGACGCGTACCAGGCGGCGGCGAGCGGCGGCGGCTCGGGCTCGGCGGAGGCCGACTCGGGGGATTCGGAGCCCGGCGGCGGCGGCGGCGGCCCGCACCTCCAGCACATCAGCGACCGCGAGTTCCCGGATGGTGAGCGGCGGGTGGCGGGGCTGGCCGGGCGGCGCGGAGCGGAGCGGAGGGGCGCTGTCCCGCCCGCCGCGCCCCTTTGTCCCGGCGGCGCCGCGCCCCGAGCGGAGCGGGCGGCCGCGGGTCGGTGCCGGCGCCGCGGGGTCCCGGAGGGCGAGGGCCGGCTCCGGGCCGGGCGCGGTAGCGGCGTGCCGAGCGGTGCCGTGCGGCGGGCGGCGCCCGGGCGGCGCTTCCATCGCTGCCGGGCGGGAGGAAGGAAGGGTGTGTGGGAACGGGTGGCGGGGCGTTGCGGAGGCTGAGGGCCGTGACATCACCGCTGGACGCGGTAATTCATAGCCCGGCGTGCGGGCGCTCGGCGAGGGCCGCGTGCCTCACGGCGCTCCTTCGTGCGGCTCGGCGCCCCCCGTGAGCCCGTGCCGCCGAGCGGTTCTTCACGGCACGGCCCGCTGCTCCCAGGCGTGCCCGGCGCACAACAGGTGGGGCTGCGCCGTCTGCTGCCGGCGGCTGTCGGTGCTGCAATGGCGCGGGGTCACCGCTCTGCTGTTCGAACTTAGCTTAATTCAGTACTGCGCTGAGTATAACCACACCTACAAGAAAAGAGTGGGAGAAAACAGCTGTCTGACATCCTTAGCGTAGGGTGGGCGCAGTGACGGTTACCGCCGTTCGTCTGAGCTCATCGTGAGGGCACGAACAGATTTTTGGTGACTGGAGAGAAACTGTGTGAGTGAGCCCGAGGAGCAGAGTTACCACGTGTGCCCAGATCTGCACAGCGCTGTGCTGCAGCTGTGACCGAAGTGCAGCAGAGCAGTCAGCTCCCTCATCTCCGAGACAGCTGTGCAGCACTGCAGGAGAAATTATATTTGCCCATCAGGAGAAATAAAATTTTATTCCTGCGGAAAGATACTACAGAAATGTCAGATCTCTCCCGCGCTCATTAAGCAAGAAGGAGCTGAACTAATGATTCTAACGATTCAAGCCGAAGCGCCTAAGCTAAATGAATCTGCTCAGGGGTAGGGGTTATATCTAATTGAACCCTGACTATGTGGTCATGTCAGCAGGCCTGAGTAATTAGGCTTAACTTTGAAATCATCCAGACATCGGAATTTCCTCAAAGTAGGGAAATACTGATTTTTTTTTTTTTTAATTTGAATGAAAGGGTACAACCCAAGCTTAAGGTAACGGCTATCTGTCTCAAACTGTACTTTGAGACAACACTGCGGTGTTGGAAGGTTTGATCTTGAGGCTGGAGCTAACCCCCAGACTGGCTCAGCTCAGACGGTTTGGGTGTGAGACGGCTTCAAAGATCACCAGTATATGGTGTGCCTTGCATGATGGAACTTGCTGCAGCTGGTGAATGCTACTTGTCCGCAGCTTTCTGGCTGATAGAACTATTTAGGGCTGCGGAAACTATCAAAGTTTGACAGCTTTATGACAGTACAACTCTGTGTGGGGAATTCTTTGAGCATTAGAACGCGTGCTTGTCCCCATTAGCTCTGGGATATGAAAGCCATCAGCGTAACAAACCCTGTGTGTTCCTGTGCTGCTACACAACATCACTTTGTTGCTATAGTGGTGGGTAGTTCATGGGTTCAGTTTTAGCCATAAATATTGTATAATTTTTATGAGTAATATGATAGGTTAGCAAAGTTGCTCATTTCTTCAATAAGGGCCTTGGAGCCCTTAGCTGGCCTTTTCTTGGATACTTTGCAGAGAAATGAGAATCTATGGGGGGAAAAAGTCAGCATCATCTTGACTATTTCTGTTTTACCCTGTGTTGTTCTAGGAGTTCCTAAGAGCACAGCTGCATGTAGCAGGAAGCTTTCCTCCAGGTGCCACAGAAACACTTCATTCCTTACATCTCTGTCCTTAAAGTTTGTTGTTCCTAAGTCAAAATCCTTTTCCACTTGTTGTGCTAAAATTGAATGTTTTGGTTGTATCAGGAATGCAGAAGCTACCAGATGCACTTTGCATCATATATATATATATATATGATATACATACGTATCATATATACATACATATATACATATATTTTTATATATATACATATATATACATACATACATATATACATCAAGATGCAGTATGGTCCTTACAGGTCTGGCTCTTACATGGGGGCTGCTGAGATACTTTGTGATACTTCTCCAGCTTACTGCTTAGCAGGCACTGTATTTAATAACTCTTAGCTTCGGGACATTAATTTGATTTTGGGGGTAGCAAAGGACAAATACATTGTGTGAAATACACAGCGTATAAATCTAGGAACTTAATTGGTATGTTTGTAGCAATGAGATACAACCTGCCCCTGTTATCTGGCATGTAAGCATGAAACAAATTTCTTCAGCAAAGTAGCACTTAAAGCAATGCAGTTAATTGTGTGCTAGGGTCAGGCAACAGGTCAGGAATTAAAACACTAAGTTTCATGGTTTAGTTTTCAGCAGATACTAATGCTTTGTCATATATTTCAAATTCTAAGGTAAGATTTGTTTAACCTAAATTAATCCGAAAAGTAGTGGCTATGGAAAAAATGGAAACAGCATGTGTATTTGAAGTACTCCTCAGGGGGTGAGGTACAGTTGATGATGGTCAGCTGGTTCCAGAAGGCTTCTAGTCACAGCTGCCTGGATTGTCCATTGCAAATCCAAGTCACACCAGAAAATCTTGTTTAAAACAGGGACATTACAAGGTAAACGTTTATTTAAGGCAAAAAAAAAAGGAAGGGTGAGTGGGAGGGAGGTACTGAGAAACTGAAACATTTCAAGAGTTGGTTCAAATTGTTGGTTTTGCTGCTGAGAGAGTCTAAAGGATTTATTTAAATGTTATTATCGAGGTCCTGAGGTATATAACCTGTTCTGTGCACAGCTTTTCTGGTTGAGCAGTAAACCTACATTTACTGTTTGATGTTCAAAGGGGAGGTTGTGTAAAGTAAGTGGAACAAACACAACTTTGAGAACTGAAAGCTTCTTCTCAGTAGGTTTTTGTCTTCTGAGAAGGTTGAATATCAGAAGCATAAGTGAGCTGCCTAGAGCTGCTCGTTGGCTGCTCAGCTGTGTGTCGCGATCATTGCTTCTGTGTGCAGCTGGGATTGGCCAGAAGGCTTTCCTCTCCGGTTTCAGAAGCAGCAGCTTTTCGATGTTAATGTTCCATTTGGGTTAGTTTGTGCTGATTACTGCTTCTTCCAAGTGAGTGACAACTTCTTACAGCTGATACTTGCTCACCAGATCCCCATGTTATGCATAAGTCTAGTTTTTCATAGATGCTTTGAAGAAACCAGAAGAAGGCCTTGCTGGCAGTCTTCTCTCATTTGCTCTTGAAAATATGATCTCTGTCCACACCTGCTGCGTGCTGAGCACAGTGGCTTTGGTGGGACTTGCCTGGTGCACCAGAGACAAGTGGAGAACTGCTGACCTGGTGGTCTGATGGGACAGCATCACATGGTACCTCCCCCAAAGAACTGGGAGGTGGGGAATGAGGAGGCAAAGCAAATAAGGACCAGCAGAGGTGTTCAGAGGGGTATGGTAATCACACAGGGGTTTGATGGGAAAACAAATGTTAAAGGACTTTAGAGGGGGGTGTTAATAGAGAGTGATTTTTGCTTTAACAGGTCAGTTTAGCACCTAGCTTAACTCTTCAAGCACCAGTAAACTTATCTTTCTCTCTTATTAGTAATCTCTGGCTCTCCAGAAGCTGCATGCTGAAGGGGCAAACTGCAAGTAGTCTGCATGCTACACTTACTGAACAGTGTTGGAGATAATCAGTATATTTCAATATCTGTTCATCTGTGATGTCATTTCACCAACTTGTCTATAAGTTTTCCTGTAGAAGGCCTAAGTTCTGTCTGTCCCTTATATAAGTATGTAGCTGTAGCGATTGTTGCTGTTTTTTAATCCTGGTTATAATCTTGGTAAGAGAGAGGGGGGGAAAAAGTTAAGGCAAGGAATCGCCTTTTTCCTGTAGGAGTGTTCAGCTGTCTATTTAGGTACATATGAAATTTGGGATGAAAACCAATACACGCTTTTGTTCCTGTTCTGTTATTCCCACTGTGGTTTTTTTTAATGAAATTTACACTCACTCTTCTTTCCCAAGAGCTCTTGCTATCTTTCTTCTACTATTGACTAGGAACTGTTTACAGAGGTGTTTGTAGTTGTAAGGGCAGAGGGACCAGTGCAATGGGAAAATATGGGAAAATGTTACAGAAGTATAACAGCAGAAGGACCAGCGCAATAGGAAGATAGTACAAAAGGAAAGAGAAATGCTCACCTGCTCTCTGCTGAGGATCTAGGCTCACACAAGAAACTCCACAGAGGAGGGATCTCCAACAAGGAATCCTTCCTTAGTGGCAGTCAGCCCTTAAATGAGGTCCAGGAGGGGTGAAGCCCATCTCTCCCGGTCACACAGCTGAATTGCCTTCCCCTGTGCTCCCAGGGCTGATCGGGTCCTTTCCTCAGGTGCTCAATCAGCAGTTCTGGCTGTGACTCAGCAGTTCCCATATAGTAGTGCTTACAAGCAGAATGTGGCCTTAACAAATGTGAAAGAATTGACCCATCTGCAAGCTAGAAACACCTTCCATCTTGCTGCCTTAGGATACACAGTGGTACAGCCTTTATGAAGACTGGAAGAGTGCACATAGTGGCAATGATGGGATTAAGAAGTCCTTCAGAAACATTGCTGAAAGGGCCCTACACAATTGGGAACTGGGAGTAGAGGAAAACATTGCCATGTCTCTATTTGTGTTCTTCTGGGTGGGTACTGCTAACAGCTCAGGAATCCTCTATCCATTTCTTTCTCCATCAAATCTTGTAGGTTGCTGCAGCTCGCAAGTATAAGTAACCCTTAGGTTTTTAAGAATAATTGATACAGAACATATGTGAGGGGCACTGATTTGTTTTGTGTTAAATGTATTTCTTCTGGCTTCCAATATGGTAGCTGTTATAACTGAGAAATTTCCATAAAATAGGGAATAATGAAAGGAGATACGCAGATCACCTGAGAGTTTTGATGAAACTTGGAGTTAAGGAAGCTGAATTCATTTTCACGTTGGCTTTTTAATTACTGTTTTCTGTGTAACTTATCTGTAGGACCCTCACATCTTTTGGCTTTCTTTCTTTAGGAGACTTGTTCTTTTTCCTCCTGCCTGCCAGGGTAGATGTAGAGCAGCAGCAGTTTTTGTGACTCCCAGTGCGGTGGGGCTGTACTGAGAAGCTGACTAACAGGGGAACTGTGTGAGGTAACAAAAAGCAAGGAAACTCTCTCCCAGATTCACATCACATGTTAGACTGGGGCTTCTAACAACGTTTCTTCCACATCTAGGAAAAAGGAGGGTGTTACTCAATGAGGCACAAGGCAGGAGGAAGCCACTACCAAACATTAAGACCTGGGATCTGTAGACCTTTGCCAGCAAGCTAATGTTGAGATTTCTAAATCTATTTTAGTCTTTGTTACAAATAGAGTTAAAATGAATGCTTGTATTTCACTATGAAAATCATGTTTTCAGAAGTAAGCTCTGAATGTTTCCACTTCAGGGAATAAAAGAAGATGCACCTGTGCTTAAATAACACAACAGTACTTATTTAAATGTGTAGTAAAGCCAGATAAATAAAACTGAATGTTCCACGTGTGGGCAATGCAGGTGTCAGGGTTACCTTGACAGTGTACACAAAACTCCTGATAGCATTCCGCAGTGTCTGGTGAGCTATGTGTCTGTAGCACAGCTTTTGCTTGGGTTTAGAGTTCTGAAAGGGCCTTCAGTCATTAGTGATCAAATGTGGGGTTTGTGGTTTTTTTCTCTTTCCAGTGTGAAAAATAACACCAGCTTGTCATCAGACATGTCAGTCAGGCTTAGGTAGTAAATTGCTGAATGAGAGCTTCTTTTAAAGCCAAAAAAAGGATTTTCTCCAAAACTGCTGGGCATGGTTTGTAAGCTATTGTTTTTTCGTAGTGAACAAAATGCAGGTAAACTGAGATTCCTACAGCCACAGTAAAGAGTGACTGTGCTTAAGTTTGTGCCTAAAATGGCACAGAAAATGTGATGAAGCCCTGTTAACTGTAATAAGAGCTTCAGGTGAAGCTTGCATTACGTGTTTGTTAGCATTTGGAAGAGGGGAAAAAGCATATACCACCCAGTGGACTGGTGTAAGATTCAGCACAGCGTGTCAAACTGTGTTACCTGTAGACATGCGGAGAGGTTGGAATTTCTGAAACTCATTTGTTTTTGTTTTTCAACCATGTCTTGTGAGAAGTAAGGCAGTGTGCATGCAAAGTGTAGCTAGAAGAAAAACTTGCCTTATATCCACATGCGTTGCCTCCTATTTTATTATTTTGGCCAGTGACATCAGAGGCAGATGTTGGCGCAATGGCAGTAGAGGATGAACCTTCCCACCGGTATCCCATTACGTGTTGCTGCACGTGACGGGTGTCAGCAGAGGGGCAGTCTGACAAAATGACATCTGAAATGGAAGTGTGGATGAAGGAAAGGTGTGTCACTGAATTCCTCCGTGTGGAAAAAATGGCATCCACTGACATTTGTCAATGCTTGCTGGATGTTTATGGAGACCAAACAGTGGATGTGAGCACAGTGAGGGGTGGGTGGTGCATTTCAGCAGTAGGGGCAGGAATGTGAAGGACAGGCCATGTTCTGGATGGCCATGCGTAGTAGTCATGCCATGAAATGAAGAGCATCTTGAACAGCTCATCCATGCAAATTGGCTAATGGTAGAGGCAAAGTTGAGAAAGAGCTTTTTGTAGCTGAAAATTTGCTCTATGAAGTAGTGTTGTTGTGCTCTTTGTATCTGTTGCCCTTTCCATGGAAATAAATGAGGCATTACTTTTGGAACTACCTACATACTTACAGTTAACAGTGTGGATCTAGGAGTGAAAAATTGCATTGGTCTCACTTAGTGTGTAATTAGAAGCTTTTATGCTGTCTGTAAATAAGTGAGGGCTGTGGAGTTCCTGCTCTGTTCCCATGGCGGTGAATTGTGATGCATGTAAAGGTCTGTATGGGCAATGAAAAGTGGGCAGCACGGAACTGATTCTTTCTCCTTGTCTATTTAAATGGTCCTACATTGGGTGCTGTCTAGAAACACATTTCTAACAAAACGTTAGCTACTTTCAAGATTTAACTTGTGAGCTTCTGTTTTCCTTTAAGTTCCAATATCTACTTCTAGGGTCAAGTAGTTTTCCTCCCTTCTAACTGGTCCTGCCTACTGTGGAATTTTGGGTGCCCTTGGCATCTCGCTCCCTAGCTGAAACATGTGTAAGTGATTACAACATTCACAGGTACCCAGTGAAGCACATGGAATCCTGCTTGATTTCCTTCAGTCCAGAGAGTCCAGATACTGCACACGGCGTGATAGTTCTTTTACTGTGTTTCCATGGTGGGGGCTGTGAGCTGTGGTGCCATGGGATTCTGCAGGGTTTGGCTGCAGGGGCTGGCCACTGCAGTGTGGATCCTCCTGCAATTTAAATGCCAAATTCATGAACCTTAGAAACGCTCAGCTAACAAGGAGTGTGTTCAGAGACTGGAGCCTCCTGCCCAGAGGGGCTGTGAGGTCTATCAGGAGGAGATAGCCCCACGAAGGTGGCTCAGCCCTGGGCAGCCTGCACTGACTGTCCCTGCTGGAGCTGGGCACAGGACTAGGTGATGGCAAGGGGTCCCTGCTGGCCTCAGCCTTCCTGTCATTGGGTGAACAAGCACCAACTGTATAGGTTGTTTTCATTTGCTTTTCTGCTTAAATAAATAGTTGGTTTCCTTTGAGCCGTAGGGAGTTAGAGGTGTTTTTAAAGAACCTATGCACAGGAAGGTATTGGTTAGGGTTATGTCCTCACCAAGAATTTCCCTCAAAATAGAGTCCTGTCTGAGAACTGTTTGTGTTTAATGGGATTTTATTGCACGTCTGTATGTATTCAAATTTGCTTGTATTGCTGCTACTTAGTAACAGCAACCACTGTGACTGTCAGCTTTATTCAGGAGATAGCAAGTAATGCAGCAGCGTGTAAAGGGTGCTCTCCCTAGGCAGAGATCACCTGTGGGGGTGTGTAAAACAATAGGTAAGCTAACATTATGAGTTGTTCAAACCCACACATGTTCTTGTATGATTTTGAGTAAAAGCACTCTTTAATGCCAATTCTGTGTCAAGGATAAGGTGCGAGAACTTGATCTGAGAGCAGAGGTTTACTTTCACAAGCAAGGTGATCTGCCCCGCGGGGACCTCCTGTCCTTACCAGTGTGCTGTAGAGGCAGCTGAGATTGCCTGGGGGGCAAGCAAACTGCAGCACTTTCTTTGGAGGGGGAATGGTGGGGGGGGGGGGGGAGTGAGCCACGGCTTCTGTAGGGTTTGTCTGACAAGTTTGATAGCACCCGTGAGTGGATGGCACTGAGGGATGTGGAGAAATAGAGGGGAAGGCTGTTCTGGTATGCAGTTTTCAGAGAGGTGGAGGGCCATTGCAGCATTGCTGTGTCGCTCCCACAGACAGCATTTCTGCTGGGGATCTTCCCTTCTCACCTCTCTATCGCTAAGTTTCAGGTTCTGATAGAAAAATGTGCGTTTACTCTTACTGAATTGGTAGCCACTAAAATGTTTTGGAGTTTCTTTTTTTTTTTTTTTTTTTTTTAAATTATTGTCATCACCCTGTTGCTTCTGTCACTGCTCTCATTCCTGTTCTGCATGCTTTAATTCCCATTACTTCTGTTCGTCTGGTAGCATACCATACAGTTCTTTTTTCACTTACTTACCTGTGAGGCCTGAGTGTTCTGTCATACATCTTTTGCTCCTAAACAAGGCTTGTCCTTGTTTTTAATACTAAGTATCTTGGTTTTGGACTTCTACTGTGATAATGTATTAGGAGTTACACTTTGTTGTGAATTGCATTCATTGCAGATGATGATCTCTTTGTATGGCTTTTCTTTTGCTGCATTTCCCATTGCATTTTGCCTATTCTCATATTATTATTTGCCTCTTATGCATCCTTCATCAGTAGTTTTGCTATTCCTTTTTGGTATTTCATGAGCGAAACTGGCACTTCGGAATGGACAAACCATGTGCATTGTCCAGAGAGAACAGTACAGGCAGGAGGGCTAAAATTCTCAGGCTGCTGTGGAAGGGGAAGCTGCAGGGAGGCAGTCTAAAAAATACATCTGTTTTTCATTGCTGTCTTGTGCAAGACAGATCAGCTGTGCTGCTCCTGTTAATGCTGCAGTATTCTGGGGTAAGAAGCCTGGTTGCAGTTGGTCTGGGTCATGTACCAGGAATTGCATGGTGTGCTTTGGGCTTGATTGCTGCTGTACCTTACCTGGTTGTGTGATGTTGCGGACTTCATGTGTCGTGGCTGCTGGAACACCTGTCTTTGACTGGCAGAAAGCATCTTGTGCCTGGCAGAATATTTTCCTTTCGCTGCTGTTCCTCTTCAGAAGTGTGTATCTGTTTGAGTTCATGAGGGCTCATCTTCCTTGTGTGACCATGTCAGTGTTGTGTCCCTTGATGCATGTCATTTGTACACCCTTCTTGTGTGGGGTGGAAGTTGGTCATGTCCCTATGTGTTTTTCTTGTGCTTTTTGCATTAGACCCAATTTCTAACGTCTTACAAAGGATGGATACAGGAAAAGCACAGGAAGAAAGCTTTATTAAGAAATGTCATTTCAAAGTAAATCAAAACCCCAGGGAAATCGAGGTGGTAACAGTGTATTTTTCTGTGGGGTGAAGGAGGATGGGTGTTATTTACCTCTTACTGTTTCTTCCCAAGAAATGAAAAAAAATACACAAAAAAATGAAAAAAAATTAGACATATTTATCAGTGAACTGGAGGAGGCAATGGAGGGCACTCAAATCCCAGGTGACACCCTACTGGGCAACAGTCAACATGCTAGAGGCTGCTCATTCAGAGGGGCCTAGCGGGAGGGCTGGGCCAGCAGGAATCCTGTGGAATTCTGCAGAGAGAAGTGCAAAATCGTGTGTTAGGAATTACCATGTTCAACAGCCTAGGAGAAGAGAGGCTTCTGTGGCTGTAGGTCTGTATGTGTTTTCCCAAAAGGCACTCATATGCACAATCACACTGCTGGCATACAGGTCAATGCAGGCAGAAAACACAACATACAGACATAACAGCGTCAGCCACCTCATCCTGTTCCCCTCTGTGGCTGATCAGAGTGAAAGCTTGTTAGCTGAAAGCCTGTTACCTTTTCAGATGCATGATGTAGTATGGGACACTGCAGGTCTTAGATATACAGCCTTTCTGGTACCTCCCCAGCTACTGACACCAGGACACGAGCTCCAAGTGCTGGTGCTCAGACCTGCACAGACAGGACAGGCTGCAGTGATTAGGCTCCAGGCCTGGCCAGACAAGCATGCTGACCAGCAACCTGTTTACAAGTGTCTGACCCATTTATTCCCCTGCGCTTGTTCCTCCTCAGCTTACTTTGCTCCCTCCTTTTCCCAGCTTTTGGTCTTCCCCTTAAATATAACATAGATCTTGCACGGTTCCCACATGCTCTTCTACATCATTCCTTAATGAGCCCTGGAGACATCAGTGTCTCTCAATGGGTAAGGTGGTTTGAGCAGTGTTGACCCCTTCCTGTGGGTGTTCTGATACACAGGTAATGGGCTGACTGTCCTCTTTGGTAACCAGGAGAGTAGCCTGGTTGGAATGCTCCATGCGTGCTCTAGATGCACTCCAAGGCCTCAACATCTTTCTTGTAATGGGGGTTCCAAAACTGAACACAGTCTAGCAAAATACTTCCATTTCTGAGTAACCTCTTTCTCAAATCCAGAAAGTTACTTGAAATTTATTATCATCAGTGAATCCTTTGATTTGTCGGCATTTTTTTTTATTATTATTACTATTTTTAGTAGGGTGCTAACAAGAAACTAGAGTTGGTCTCCGTGTTGTCTGTTTAAAATGATTTTGCCAAATTGGTCTTAGTACACCATGGACAAGTTTTAAACAGGTTATGCTATTTGTTGAGATATTGCAAATAGTAGTTAGCATGCCATGCTGGCACATTTTATTATATGCTGGATTTTTTTCAGATAACCAGATATGTACAAGTGGTACTTCAGGTATAAGCAGTAAGGCAAATTCTGTTCTAGGACTTCTGGACCTCTTAACATTCTAACTAAATGATTAAATACCTGTATCTGCTCATTGTGTGCCATGAATGAACACAGTAAAGTGGAAATAGGAACACTGGTTTTGTGTTAGAATTGTCAAAGTTGGAAGACACTTACAAGATCATCCAGTCCAACTGTCCACCTGTCACTGATCTCTCTAAATTGTGTCCCTCAGCACAACATCTAAACATTCCTTGAACACCTCCAGGGTTGGTGACTCCACCACCTCTCTGGGCAGCCCATTCCAGCCCCGACCACTCTTTGGAAAAGCAGTATTTCTTAACATCCAGCCCGAATCTCCTCTGGAACAACTTGAGGTAGACCACCAGCTCACAATAACTTCCCTTCAGGTAGTGATAGAGAGCAACAAGGTCCCCCGAGCCTCCTCTTTCCAGACTGAACAATCCCATCTCCCTCAGCTGCTTCTCATAAGGCCTGTGCTTTAGACCCCTCACCAGCTTTGTTGCCCTCCTCTGAACAAGCTCCAGGGCCTCAGTGGCTTTCTTGTGTTTTGGGCCCAAAACTGGACACAGCTCTTGAGGTGCAGCCTCACCAGTGCTGAATACAGAGGTACAATTACTTACCTGCTGCTGCTGGCAACACTATTTCTGATACAAGCCAGGATGCCATTGGCCTTCTTGGCTATCTAGGCACGCTGCTGGCTCATGTTCTGCTGAGCATTGACCAATACCCCCAGGTCCATTTCCTCTATGCAGTCTTCCAGCCATTCTGCCCCAAGCCTGTAGCGCTGCCTGGGGTTATTGTAGCTGAAGTGTAGGACCCAGCACTTGGTCTTTATGAACCTCATCCCCTTGGCTTCAGCCCAGCGATCCAGCCTGTCCAGATCCCTCTGTAGGCCTTGCTACCCCCAGGCAGGTCGATGCTTCCAGCCAACTTGGTGTCATATGGAAGCTTACTGAGGGTGCACTCAATGCCCTCATTGCCCTCCAGGTCATCAGTAAAGATAACGAAGAGGACAGGCCGCAGCACCAACCCCTGGAGAGCACCACTAATGACCGGTCACCAGCTGGAATTAAATCAATTCATCACCACTCTGGGCCCGGCCCTCCAGCCAGTTCTTTACCCAGCAAAGAATGCACGTATCCAAGCCATGGGCTGCCAGCTTCTGCAGGAGAATACTGTGGGAGACAGTGTTGAAGGCTTTGCTCAAGTCAAGGCAGACCACATCAGCAGCCTTTCCCTCACTCACCAGGCAGGTTACTAGATCGTGGAAGGAAACGATGGTTAGTCAAGCAGGACCTGCCCTTCACAAACCCATGCTGGCTAGATCTGACTGCCCATTAACTTTTAAAACCTGCTCAAGATTATTTTCTTTCATAGCTGACAATGGCCTTTTTTGAGAAGGAAGATTCCTGGATGAAAAATTGTCGCATTCCTTAATGGATGCTGGCTGCTGTATTTGTGTATTAGAGATTCAAGGTTGTGGTGGTCTGCATCCTGGTGTCAGAACAATGCCGTTGGACTAACATCAGTGATGTAAGCCAAGTACCTGGAGAATATCCAGGCCTGGGTACTGATGTGTGCCAGTGGGAACTTGGAACAAGAACTCTTGGGCATACGTGCTCTCTCACAATTACATTCTGTCGCTGACACGTGAGGGCTGTGGCTGTGCTGTGGCTTGGTGCAGCTGCACAGAGCATTCCTGTCACTAAGGCTTCCAGCACCAAGACGGTTTGCGCGTACTTGGCTGCTGTTCACCCGGAGCTCTCGTCATGTGCATAAAAGGTTTTAAGTTGTTTTTTTTCATGAGAAATTGAAGGCAATTCTTAGGTAACTTTGCAGTTGTCACACCCTTAGAAAAACACTGGCGTACTGCCTTGGAACACTGATGTGCAGGTTTGTGAGCTTGCTTGCTGTGATGGTTAGCATGACGTAAATGGCACACATGAAGATGAGAACATAAATTGCTGAGAGTTTGTTCCTTCTGGGATCCTCGTGTTAGAGTGATAGTTCTGCTTATGCGCCTACAGGAGGTAGCGTGTGCAAAAACAGCAGCAAAAACAGCCGCTTGCAGAAGTCATGCTAGTGCAGATCAAAATTCATCGTGACGTTTTCAGTAGTTCACTCCTATCTTAATCTCAGGGAATACTGTATCTTCATCTAGTGCCCCCACTAGTTTGTTGCAGCAAAGGATTAAAGCCATCATTTTGTTTTTATGTAACTGTGTATTAGCTGCACCGAGTCTTGAAATTTCATAAGAATAGTGTTAGATCTGTGTTTTGATACTTAGCAGCACCCTAAGTTACTTACTGAACTCCTTACAAGACCACAAAGATTATTTACTGACCAACTGGATGCATAACGCATAGAGGGAGAGTAAGGCCTTCAGTGTCTGTTGCCGTAAATTCAGGTCTCAGTGAGGTTCTGCCTTTCTGCCTGGTACTGAGCCCAGGCGCTGCATCCAGCTGCCTGCCCTGGCTTGCTTCTGATGGATGCTGTGCTGCTTCAGAGAGGCGTGATGGTGGGAATGAGTCTGCAGGCTTTTTTTGAGAGGAAAACGCCAGATTCTTGTTTATCTTGGCAAGAGGGAGATTTTGATTTAGAGAGCTCATTTTGTGTCTTTCTGATCTTGATTCCATCGCTGCACTTGACCATTTTAAGGCTGGATGAGAACCTTGCAGTAACCTCAGTCCTCTGTTGATGGCCTCTCCTTCTCTGTCCTTTCTCTTTCAGATTTAGCCTTGGAATCCAATCCGTCTGATCATCCCAGAGCAAGCACAATTTTCCTGAGCAAGTCTCAAACAGATGGTAAGCAAAGGTTTTTTCCAATTAAAAAGTGCAGAGGAAAATAGGGGAAAAAAATTGCCTATTTTAATTGCATACCATGAGAACACTGGAATTAGTTTAATTCTTCCAAGACATAGGGATTAATAATTTCCACGTTAGCACAGAAGTGCGCCCATAGGCTATTTACGTAACACTTGAAAAGACTTGTGGTTTTAAAGACTTACGTATCAGGAGATTTCTGAGCAAGGCGTTCGTACTTCGCAGATGGAACTCATGCTTCATGCGGTAATGTTGGGGTTTTTTGTTTCAGTTTTGTTTTTATGGCCAACGACTCTTAAAGGGTGTTTTTTTTAAAGTTAAAGTTAAAAAAAAAAATAGTTTTATGTTTAAAAAAAGTTTCATGTGGGGAATTGTAAGCCTAAGCCACGAGTCCTAACTGATTGCTTCTGCGTGTGTTGTTTGAATAGCTTCAGCAGCATAATTATTCTTGAATGCCATTTTAATTACATTACAACATTACAACAGTTTCTTTGCAGAGCCCTTATTTAAATCAGAAAGTCTGATAACTGTAAACAATTACTGTCGCTATATACTCAAAATACTTTTTTTAGTCAAGGTGCTTTCATATTGCATAAATGAAAAATAATTCTGACAATACTAGGGCTTGAAGCTGCAGCTAAAAAGGAGCTTAAGATAATGCTTCTGTGCCTTTTTTAGTTAATTCCTGTTTGAAGCATTTTTTCTAAGCTTGCATTGCACTTGGGGTGATGGAAAGCCACAGAACCTTCTACCTTGGAGGAGCTTCCTCACAGGGCAGTACTGTTGTTTTGGTGGTCTGTCACTTCCGTGCTGCTAATAGTGCGAGTGGTGAGATCATCACTTGTGTCAGCTTTGCAGTGCTCAGGTAATCTCTGAGCAGAGGAAAGGGGCAGTAGTGTGATTCCCTGGAGGAGGTGGTACAGAAGAAGTGCAGGCCTCTTCTGGGGTGGCTTCTAATGTGTGAGAATGTGCCCTGCTTACAGGTGTTGATTGTCTAAGGGCAGTCCTTTGTGAAAGGGTCCATCACCTGCCGAGACTGGTCACACGTACAGCTTGTTGCACTCCTCAAACTACACGCCTGCAATTCCCAGCTCTCCTTTAACAGCACTGTTTTGCTTCACTGATGCTCTTACAGCAGCTGAAAGTTAACCCTTGTCTCTTTTTTTTTTTTAAGAAGTCTGACACGCTTTGAGATGGTCAGATAAAGGGGCTGCGATTACCTGATAATACTGCTTGTTCCTGCACCTTCTGTGTAGTGAAATACCTTTATACCTTATGCCGTCTAATAGGAGAGAGCACGTATATAATGCTGGATATCTCACTTTCTTCGTGTGTCTCTGGCAGTCACGGTGTGATGGTTTCAATTCTATTTGCTAAGTGCTGTTTGGTATTGGACATTGTCTATTCAAACTATCTTTAATCCAGTTTTTTCATGATGTGTAATGCCTTTTCCAATGCTGAGACGCTTTTCTCTTAGTGCAACGGGTAGTTTTCCAGAGCGTATGTGTAGATAGCTGGAAGTAGTACATCACTTATTAGCTTGGTAAAACTTAGCATTTTTGTTAAAAATTCACTTTCCAGAGACTTGGAGTGAAATTAGAAACTTCTAATGCTCATGTACTTGAGAAGAGCAGATTAACAGAATGACGTTGTTGAACATAAATCAGGGTTGCATTTTAGAAACTTGTCAGCTGATATTCTTTCTCCATTTTTCTAGTGCGAGAGAAGAGGAAGAGTAACCACATCAACCACGTGAGTAAAACTCAGAGGTAGCGTTGCCATTTAGGTAACATGAGTTACATGAGGTAAAGACAAATTCCAGAAACAGTTGTACATATGTAGTCCTGCATACATTCTAAATCCTTGTTAGCAAGATAAAACTGAATTGTCTTTGCCTGTCTTTGAAGAAAATAAACAAGCATAGTATTATAGCACATAGAGTGGCTGATGGCAAAGGGAAGAATAATAATGGATTCTGTTGTATCATTCCTGAACATTCTGAAACAGTATAGAAGAAAATAAAGTCAAACTGCCTATGTTAGTATTTGAAACAAGAATAAAACTGAATTAATTTCTTAGCTGAGATGACAAGTCTTAAACGACTTGCTCTTTGAGCATCACTGCAAGGCTTATTGTAAGAAATGTATTCAGCAGTAAGAGAATAATGAATAAATGCTATCATCAGCATGAACAAATGATAAACCAGTAGCTGAAAACGTGCTCCAAGCTTTTTCTGCACACATTAGACATTTTTCTTTGATGCGACTTAAAAGGATCTAAAAGATGGAATGCCATAATAAGTGGATACAGACATTTTTTACTAGTAAGGCTAGGAATGGAAGTTACTAAACAAAGTTTAAAAACATTGCCAAGCAGAAGTGTCTACTGATAAGTTACTGGTAAGATAACACTATTTAAAGACTACTGTATTGAGTACAACTGTGAGGTCGTGTGCCCCCTACCTTCTTCCCTTACAACTCCAGCTGAAGTCTGCCAGCACCAAGATGAACTGTGATTGGTTCATTTTTGCTGGCAGACTTCAGCTGGAGTGGGAGATGCTCCCAAGCAGCCATTATGCTTTGAAGGGAGTCAGCCTTTTCAAATGGAAGCCCTTCAGGTTTTTAGACAGGGCATTTAAAATGATGATGGCAAAACTAATTAATCTTCAATTGCTGGATTAAAGCTCTTCCCTCAATTACAATGTTCTAGCCCGAGTTTCAGGCTAAAACTGCTCAAGGAAGCCTGACGTAGTGTTACAGTAAGGTAGGAAAATTTCTTCAAGTATTAAATCTATACATTAGCATAGGTGATGGAACATGATAGTCTTTATTTCCAGATTCCAGGTGCTTAGCAAGACATGACTGAAGAGAGCAACATTAGGAAAAGGTTTATTGTTTTCTAAAATGGTATAAAACACAGCCCCAAAAGCAAAGGTGTTTCTACAGGGAGAGATGCTGGATAACCAGAAAACGTAAAGGTGTAGGGTATGGTATGATGAAGGGGGAAAATGGAGAGGAAAGACTGAGACCTCAGATCTGCTTTAGCTGCAGCTACTTCTGCTGAAAAGTACTCATCTGAAAACGTGTTGTGTATTACAAGAGGTGGCTAATGAGCCTATGTTATACAAAGGGTGTTCTAAGCAACTTGATGGCCATGAGGTAACGTGCACATCGGGAGCAGTCATCTTCAAGGATCTCAGTAGCTACTTTAGCTTTAAAGCCAGTATTCGCTGTGGTAAACCAAGCTTACAGAATCAATCTTCATGAATTTCTTTCCTGTTCTTCTCCCTTAGGTTTCTCCAGGACAGCTTACAAAAAAATACAGCTCATGCTCAACAATATTTATAGATGACAGTACGGTCAGTCAACCTAATCTTAGAAGCACAATAAAGTGGTAAGAACCGTTTGTTATTGACAGGGACTAAGCCACATATGTTTGGGATTTTGTGGCGTTGGCTGTTCCAAAGCTAGCCATACAGCTGAGCGATAGGAGCACAGCTTTGCTTGTTCGGGTTAGTCGTGGAAGGGGTGTAGGAGTCTGGGTAATTGCAGACTACTGAAGCAGGGTTGTTGTTGGTTTTTTTAAAGCTACAGAGCTAATGTGTATCTCAGATGAGTTATCATACACTTGAGAACCAGAACCAGTGCAGCAACGTGTCGGCATTTTGGGTTCTGAAGTATGTACTGGGAGGAGTTCAGTGATCAAATTGTAGATCTGGGAAGATTTGAAATTGATTTTGTAGGAAGTCTCAGGCTCAGGGAAAGTTTGTAGGATTGTTTGCTGCTTGCCAGTGGTGTTAGTCTGCCCTCTAGTTGTGGATAAAGGTGGGGTGTTGGCTTTGGTTTTAGTTCCGACCTGCCTACTTTTTCCTGGTGTATTTGTTAACTTTGGGTAGCTGAGAGAATTATTTAGTCTTTTTGGTTCTCCAATGGAAATGACCATTTTATCTGTTGGATGCTACAGAAACTGTTCTTTTCAACTAAACTATACCAGGTGAGAAATGAGAAGTACTCAAAGTGAAAGGAAGAACAGCTGCTTCAGGCCCAGGCGGCTTTACTGTCTTAACAGTTCAGTAGAGATTGGAAATACCTAAGATGATTCACTGCTTTCACATTGATTTCAAGCAGGTATTGAGCACGTCACTTGTCCTTTGGTGCCACTGCCATTTTTAAGCATTGCACAGCTGGCAATAGATCAGTGCTTGTCTGTGATGATTTCTTTGATGGCAGTATTTCTGTTGTCACTACAAGAATAGGAAATTTGGCCACATTAGATGTGTCAGCTTTATTGCCTGAGTTGACTCAGCACAGACTGAATCCTCCTTGGATTATGCTGGCATTCTTTATTTTGCTCCATTTTTAGACGTATCCTAAACTACATAGCAAGAGATGCAAAGTTAAAACATCAGCAGAGTCTCTACTAGGGTTTATGTAACATCAAATAGAACTGTTACCATACTTCAGTTGTGAATAGTCTGTGTTTTCAATAAATATCACTTAATCACAGGGAAATCACATGTGCTTAAAATTCGGTGTAATTCTTTCATGGCACAATTATCTGTACCGTATCTAAAAGCAGCTTGGCTATCAAATCTGATCTGGGTAGTTTCTGTTCAGACAGGTGAAGAACAGAAATGTGGCACAGGGTACTCAGGAATGTGAGAAAATGTAACAGATTTTGAACAGTTTGCCCCGAACAACAGCTTTTGCAGTGGAATAGTCTACACAGAATACGCCTTAAGACTTTTTTTCTCTTTTCCTTTTTAGCGTAACGTTAGCAATATTCTACCATATAAAGAACAGGTGAGTAAACTCCAGGGCTTGTTTTTTTCTGAAACGCACCGATTTTATTTTTGAGCCAGGGTTATGGCTGTGCTGTTTCAGTAACAACCAGTTGTAACTTAAAGGAGTTGAAAAAATCTGGAAACTTGATGATGCATCTGCCTTCTCTTTGTACCCCTCTTGAGCTGATACATAGTGGTCAGTAAAATGCCTGTCTGATGGCACATGCTTCTTCAACAGTAAAGCATAAGAAGTCAAAGCAGACAGAGTAAGAGAAGTACACTTACTTAACTTACCACAAACCAGCCTTTAGATTTGGTTTGGCTTTTTCTGAGTGCAGAGGGACAGATAAGTTTTGATGTTGGAAGGAACACTGTCCTGTATACAAATGACCACTGCCATTACAGCTAATTACAGCACACGCTTCAAAATCGAAGCTGCCTTTCTAAAATAATAAATGCCATTAATGAGATGGTGTCACGTTTTTAGGGAGAAGTGCACTGGCTATGATATTCAGTTGTAAGATCTCATCATTAAATGCTTTGCAAAAAATGCAATATAACTTCATCTATTGTTCTAGGAAAAGCTGAACTATAAAAAATGTTCCTTCATTCTTCAACGAATAACACTTTTTAGTGGAGCATAGCATTACCAGTGAAGTCTTGGTGTTAAAACAGATCTTTGCTTTGCAGAGATTCAGACAGATCACTGGATATTTTTGATGAAAAATCTCATCCTCTCACAGTAAGTATTTCTTTTTTGAGCCTCTGTGTATGCGTTATTTTTTATCTTGATGTGTAAAAGTTACAAAAGTGTATTAGCACCAGGTCAGAAGCAAAATCATTTAAAATTACATCTTCCTATAGAAGGTACAGTGCGTATGGCGTGCAGTGGATTTCTGCTATCAGCCACACCACTCTTTCTCAATAGTGCAACATATGTTTTTCTATGCATTAGCATTATCTGAAATAAAAAGAGATGTATTTAGAGCAAGCACTTGCTAACTCATATATATTTCAAATGAAAACTGCTTCTCTATTTTCCTCTTTTAACGATATTTTAATTGGTTAAAAGTCTTTCCCATTTGTATGGGAAAAGTACAGTAGGCGTGCGCCTAGCCCTTTAAGATTGCAAGCAGGAATATTTACAGGAGTATTTAGAAGTAGTATTTGTACAAGACAGTAAGTCTTAAAAGGCAAAATTTTAAAGCCATCATGGCAGTGCTGCTTGCACTACCATCTAGGAGCATTCCGTATGTGATTCTAACGTGACTGGTGCTGGGGCCTTTGTAGACGGTCTCTAGGGTGCAAAGCCTGACAGTACTGGCTAGCTCAGGAGCGGAGTGGGTGCCTTGTGTCCAGCGTGAGCACTGCAGGACTGCTTACTTTATTTTGTCTATCAATCACTTGAAATGAATTTGACAAAACTTTAAAAATTGTTTGTTCTGTGACTTATTGGAGCGAAAGCAGCTTAACTGAGCTCACCTCTTTCACTTGTTAATAAGCAGTTGTTAATAAACAATTATATGTTTGAAGTTTTGGTAGAGGTTTATCCATAAACAGGACCCGTTGTACAAGGAGTTATACATTATTAATAAACGTAATCATTGAACTAATGAAAATAGTGAACCTCAGGAGAAGAGCTTTATGGAAGGTTTCCTGTACACTGTTGCACTTCAGCAGAAATGTCTGGTCCCAAACTTGTATCTGCCTGTGTCAGCTGATTTGCTTTGAGAATTATTTATGGAAGATGATCTCATATCATCATTCAGACAATCTATTTCCTTTATTTAGCATTTATTTAACATCTTCTGATCTATTGCTTGCCTCCTATGTAGCGAGTATGAATAGAGGGAAATCGCTGTATCCTTTAGGGAACAGTTAAAGGTTTCTTCTGTCATAGTTCAGTATACAGACAGAAATACACTAAAGACCATGTATCATGCTTATGAGGGGAAAAGTAATAATTACTTTACAGTGTCTACAGCAATAGGGTTTGGGGCCTAGTACCCATTGTTCCTTTAATAATTAGCTGCACACGTTGTCCTCTAAAGATTTGGTCACATGGAGTCCAAATCCAGGTAACTGTCCTGGCTCTGTTGTGCCTCACTGCAGAAGTAACAAACTTTTGTGTTATGGGCTTAATCATCATGGGGCTTAATCACAAATAACGCTCCTAGTCTTTTCCTCCCCAGTTTTAGTCAGCAAAAATGCACTTTCATGTGCAGGTACTTCTGCCTTGTGGTCAGTTTTGGCCAGTCAAATGTTGTGGTCAGTTTTGGCCAGGAAGATGATCCCGGTAGCCACAGACCTATTGGTTTCATATCAGTTATGGGAAGGTTATGGAACGGATAATTTCAGGAGCCATCATGGATCAATTAACGGTCAACCAGGCGTATCAAGCCCAGTCAGCATGGGTTTATAAATGGTAGATTCTGCTTGACAAACCTGATTTCCTTCTACGACAGGGTGACTCGCTTAGTGGATGAAGGTAAGGCTGTCCATGTGGTCTACCTGGACTTCAGTAAAGCCTTTACACTGTCTCCTACAGCATCCTAATGGAGAAGCTGGCTGCACATTGTGTGGATGGGCTCAAGCTCCACTGGGTGAAACACTGGCTAGATAGCCGGGCCCAAAGAGTTGTGGTCAGTGGAGTGAAATCCAGTTGGCAGCCTGTCACGAGTGGTATCCCCCAGGGCTCGGTACTGGGGCCACTTCTATTTAACATCTTTATTAATGATCTTGATGAGGGGATTGAGTGCACCCTCAGTAAGTTCACAGCACCAAACTGGGAGGGAATTTTGATCTGCAGGAGAGGAGAAAGGCACTACGGAGGGACCTGGATAGACTGGATCAATGGGCCAAGGTAAACTATATGAGTTTCAATAGGGCCAATTGTCAGGTCCTGCATTTTGGTCACAACAACCCCAGGCAACCCTACAGGCTTGGGGAGGAATGGCTGGAAAGCTGCCTGATGGAAAGGGTCCTTGGTGTACTGACGGACAGTCGGCTGAATATGAGCCAGCAGTGTGCCCAGGTGGCCAAGAAGGCCAATGGCATCCTGGCTTGGATCAGGAATGGGGTGGTGAGCAGGACTAGGGAAGTCATCCTGCCCCTGTACTCGGCACTGGTGAGGCCTCACCTCGAGTACTGTGTTCAGTTTTGGGCAGCTCAGTACAGAAAGAACATGGAGGTGCTGGAGCAGGTCCAGAGAAGGGCAACGAGGCTTGTGAAGGGCTTGGAGAAAATGCCCTATGAGGAGAGACTGAAGGAACTGGGGCTGTTTAGTCTGGGGAAAAGGAGGCTGAGGGGAGACCTTATTGCTCTCTTCCAATATCTGAAAGGTGATTGCAGTGAGAGCGGGGCTGGTCTCTTCTCACTGGTGACAGGACGAGGGGAAATGGCCTCAAGTTGCGCCAGGGTAAGTTTAGGTTGGATATCAGGAAAAACTTCTTTACTGAAAGGGTTGTTAAGCACTGGAATAGGCTCCCCAGGGAGGTGGTTGAGTCACCATCCCTGGATGTGTTCAAAAACCATTTGGATGTGGTGCTCAGGGACATGATTTAGTGGAAGGTTGTTAGAGTGAGGGTAGTATGGTTAGGCTGTGATTGGACTTGATCTTGAAGGTCTTTTCCAACCTGAGCAATTCTGTGATTCAATTTCAGTATCTTGTTCTCTTGTCTCCTTTTTTGACAGGCTTCTAGGTCTAAGATCACAATTAGATTTCTGGAGTGAGAGCACAACCTTTCTTTTTGGGGCCTTGATATTGCTTAACAGTCATTTTAGCATTGCTTTTACAGATTAATGTATTTCTAAGCTTGTATTCTCTGCTGTATTTAGAAACAGCTTAGCATCACTTCAGAGTTGAATCTAGCTGTTTGTTACCTTTGTTATCTTCCTGGAATTTCTCAAGAAAAACTCCTGTAAAGACTTCTCATGCTCTTTCCCATTAGCCTTACAGATCAAAATAGTGTTGGCAACAAATACATCAGCCAAAGCTATTGTGTTTTTAGGTTTGTTTCTAATATTCATAACATTGCAATGCTATTTGTTTCTTTCAGTGTATGATTTTGTTTTGCCACTGAGATGGGTAAGGTTAGATGGGTAGGCTTCTGCTTGATGAGAAGAAGTAACTGCGTATGGCTGTTCTTCTCAGTTAGTAGTAAGACAGACTTTCAGTAATTCAGAGGACTTTATTTCAGCGGGAAGAAGTTCCAGATGACTACTACAAGCACGACCCTGATCACAAGCACATCTACCGCTTTGTTCGGACGCTTTTCAGCGCTGCACAGCTGACAGCTGAATGTGCAATAGTGACACTGGTAAGAGATGCTTGATTACTGAGTCTTAAGCTTTTGGAAGACCTTTTTCCCCTCAGTGAATGAACTGGGCTGAACTGAGATATTACACTGTCTCATAAAACCATGTTAATAATGAAGATGCGATACAAAAAGTTTATTAGAAAATATTTCCAAGTAGTCACAGAAGTGGTTAACTTAGAAGGATCTTAGCTTTCCTGTATTTGAATGTGTAATACTTAATCACTTGTCCAATCAGATACTTATTAATTTCGAAACATATATAACTCACTGAATAAGCTCGAGAGAGGCAAAACATGAGATACTGTAAGCAGAGGGGTGTACTAAGATCACACACGAAGTCATGTTTTATTTCTGTGGTACAGAGGACACACTTGAATTTGTATTAACTGGAGCAGTGCAAATAACATGTCCTAAGAGGCTGAGAATCCACAGTGCAGCAATTCCAGGAGATTAACTTCTCTTATTCTGATGTCCTTCAGTCACGGACACCTTTCTGTCTGCTCTCTTTTTCTCTTTTTTTTTTTTTTTTTTTGTTGTTGTTTTTGGACCCCTTCCCCCTTGTGACATGGAGGTGCATGGAAACTGAGAACAGCAGTAAGAGATCATCTCACCAGAGTTTGCTGTTTGTTTTCCAAAAGCGAAATGGGTTTAAAGAATACTGATCTTTATGCACACACATATGTTTATATGCCTGCACGTACACAACACACACAAATAAATACCTGAAGGGAAAGGGAAAAAGCACAGCCTACATAATCACTGCATTAGGTGATCTCTTAAATTGTGCTTTGTTGCATACTAGACTTCAGTCTTCATTGTGGCTTGTCTGCAGAACAATCTGAAAGGAGCAGAAAAGAACCATCACCAAAAGACAATGTGGCAATTAGGCAGGCTCAGTTTCTGCTTTTCCAAAGACATGCGAGCAATTGACAGTCCCAGGCAGTCTTGACGTCTAAAGTATTTTTTAAACGGAGTTGGTTTTTAACGTGGCCTTTACCACTAGATGGCTCCGTTATTACGGGAACGCTTTTAGTCCTCTTGAAGGCTGCAAGCAAAGATGGGAAGAAAGTGTAGGGAGACCCTGGTAAATAGGGGTTGATGCTCCCCACAGACCCGTGCAACAACTTCCTGCACCCACAAGGCTATCTGAGGTTTCACTGGGACGTTTGACCTGGTTTAGGTAAAACAACAACAAAACCAGGAACCTGTAGCTCTGGAAAGTGGTGATTCTGAAGTGTAAATACAATGGCTGCTCCAAAAACAATGCCTCCTGCTTTATTCTGTTGGCCCATGACATCAGAGGTGGATGTTGGTGGTATGGCATTAGAGGCTGAAGCTTCCCACCGGTATTCCATTGCATGTTGTTGTGTGTGACGTACAGACACAGAGGGGCAGTCTGACCAAACGGCATCTGACAGGGAAGTGTGAATGGAGCAAAGATGTGTTATTGAATTTCTTCATGCAGAAAAAACACCACCCACTGGCATTCATTGATGCTCACTGGGCATTTATGGAGACCAAACAGTGGATGTGAGGTAGTGGGTGCGTTTCAGCAGCAGCAGCAGTGGGTCACCTGTGCTGGTGCAGATTTTTACGAGGACAGCACACGAGCTCCTGTTAGTTGCTGGAGAAAACACACAGCTCATGGTGGTGGCTGTATTGAAAAGTAGTGTTTTGCAGCTGAGAATTTGCTCTGTCAGATAGTGGTGTTGTGCCCTTTGTATCTTTTGTAGTTTCCACAGAAATAAATAGGAGGCATTATTTTTAGAACGACCTATGTAGTTATTACCAATAATTTGTTTTAGACAATAATAATGAGATAACGTAGTCATATCTGACTGGAGTGTTTGATCAGAAATCAGCTCCATGTCTTGATTCCACACGTAAAACTGTTTTGCTTTTTTTTTTTTTTAACAGGTTTATTTGGAAAGGCTTTTAACCTATGCAGAGATTGACATCTGCCCTAGTAACTGGAAGAGGATAGTCTTAGGAGCTATTCTGCTGGCTTCTAAAGTGTGGGATGATCAAGCTGTTTGGAATGTGGATTACTGCCAAATATTGAAGGACATTACTGTTGAGGACATGTAAGTTGCAAGTTTTTACACATCTACAATGTTTTCTAAATGGCAGTTGTCATGACGGTGCCATATTGAATGCCTCTCTCTGGTGCTACAGGATACACACAATGCATCTCTGCTGTCAGGCTTCCTTACCTCTTTTTAACCCAGGAAACTACGCTTAACTGTCCTCGAGACAAATCTTTATTATCATTTCTAACTACTGAGGCGAGCAACTTCAAAGTTAGTTTTTGTTAACATTGTTCCCCCAGTGATGAGCCATAGGACTTGCTGCTTTGCATTGGCAGAACACTTAAGAGCCCAGTTTTTAAGTCTTATCAAAAATCTTTTTAGAAAATAAAAATTATCATCTCATTCCATACCTTTTTTGCTTAGAATTAGAAAAATTGCAAGGTAAGCTATAACTTGTGACTTAAACATCTGCTCCTGCATCCAGCTAGTGCGTAAATATTTCAAGGTGTGAATTCTTAGCTGATGCTCCTGAAAGACAAGTGTCATTTCTGTTGGTATCTGTGGCTGTGTGTCTTGCTTCCAGCTACTGCTACAGGTCCTCCTTGTCAGGTGTGTTCTTAGACTTGCCTACAATGCTGGGAAGAAAATACCAATTCTTACTACTGCTTGTTCATGTAGAGCTGTTTCTTGTACGTGTTCTTGTCTCAGACACAGGTTCCAGTTTTTTAAAACTTTGGAATCCACTCCTTTATTCTTTATGAAGTCAGCGTTAAGCCCTGTAGTTTCTGCAGTTTCAGAGGATGTTCAGAGGGTGTACATCCTGGTGGCTCCCAGCCAGCACTGTGGACTGGAAGCATGTTTGTGGGGAGTGGATTTGGCCCATAATGTTTTCTGTTAAATTCCTTTTCACGAAGCTCTCTCCCTCTCTCCGCTTCCTCCTGCATTTTCTTCTATAATGATGATGGTAGAAATACTAGGTTAGCTTAGTATCATTCATTGTGGCCTTAGTAAACTTTCTGAGTTTTATCACACTGTGATTGTGCGTCCAGGCCTACATAGTACAAGTCAGTTCTAGTACAGGAGCAAACAGGCAGTAGCAATTTGCACATAGCACTTGATAGGCTCCTATGTCGGATATTCTGTCCTTGCCCAGTTTTCTTCCTTGGATTCAGCTTAGAGCTAACATTTAAAATACAGTATTTACCTAGGACTCCTTAAAGAGGAATGTTCTCTTCCTTCTGGTTTTCAGGGAAGAAGGAAATAGAGAAAACTCCCCCATTTTTTAGTTTCCAGAAGTTTTTGGTTTTTCAAATCATTTTGCTTTACAAACAGCAACAGGAAACATAATATCTTTTTTTATAGGTACCCCTTGTCTGGGAGTTCTTTGTCTCCAAAAGCAGGGCTATGCCAGCCGTGCTTTCAGGAAAGCATAATTAGTGATTTTATGCAATGTACATCTTCACTCACCCTGGCTCCGAGTGCTTATCACTCTGAGAAACACACTTGAAGCGTTGTTGCAAATAGCTCTGAGACGGCTGAAGTGAGGTCAGCGATGCTACGAGCGCCAGGGTATACATCTTGCTCTTTTTGATGTGTCTTCTTCTAGCCCTCCTTGGGACAAATCAAACTGATAGCACTGAAACATCTCTAACAAGCAGGATGTTTATTCTCTATTGCTGGTGCTGGGTCTCCTGAAATTGTTGGTACTTACTTACTTTTTCAAAGCAGTGGTGATGGTGGAGGGGAAAAAAGATTTTAGGCTGCTGCTTCTCCCCCAGTTTGGATTTTTTTTTTTCCGTGATCCCATCTAATTGGAAGTGGTTTCGACCTTTGAATTTAGGTATGGGCTAAACTGCACAACCCCCTTCTGACAGCGTGCGGGGTGCCCAGCCAGGCCCCGCACTGCCGCAGCAGGGCAGAGTTCACTTATCCCAGGTTGGGTAATTCTACCACAAACAGAACCCTGGAAAACTGCTTAGAATACACAGCAAAACTGACTATTAAGCTTGTAATACTGCCTTCAATTAACAGTTGGCACTGTGCTTAATTGCCAGCTTTCGTAGTTGTAGTTTTGTGGTGTTTTTTTGTTGTTTGTTTTTGTTTCTTATTGAAAAGGTTTTTTGGTTCGGTTTTATTTACATATTCCTGTGGGAGGAAAAAAATCAAAGGAAATTAAACTGATATTTGGAAGTCGTGCTTTGTCAAAACTTGCTTGCTTTGATGAGAGTGAACCCATAATCACTGAAAAATTAACTGTGCAGCTGCTAATCTTGCTGTGATTGCTTGTTAAGGGGACACATGCTGTTCATTCTTTCAGACACATATATTTGTAAATAAAGCACAGGAAACACATGGGAATTATGCTTTCCCAGGTTTTAAACCACTATAAATAGACTTGTTAATCCAATGAAGAATTGTATTTTTACACAATTGAACTAGTGTGGTGAGTACAAAAGGGGCAGTGAAGAGCATTTATTCACAGGATAAATCAAGCTCTGATCAGCTGATCATCAAAACATTATCTGATTTACATTTCTATAGGCTTATGACCATATGAACAGGAAATTAATTTTGGCACTAGGTTCAATGGTACTCAAGTCCACTATACTAGAAACAAGCACAAAGCTGCTATTGATATTGACACCCACCATCCAGTGCAGGACACAACCTGGATGGTTCTTTATTTCCCCCTTCTGATAGGTAAAACATCCATTTTAAAAGCTCCCACTGAATCAGTGCCCCTTATTCCCCGGTGTATTTGCAGTTGACTGACTTACAGAGTTGTCAAATTCTGTAGATAAAGGTCTGCTCCCAGTAACGCAACCACTGAGTGCTTTGGGTACCACTCATTTCTTCCAGGATGATTTATTTACATCACGAAAAACTTTTTAGCTGACCACAATACAGTAGCTGAAATGGCCTTTTTTTGTGGCACAGTGCTCTCCTCGCTTTCCTCCAAATATTTTGCCCAGTGAAAACAGACGAGTGAGTAAAAACCGGACAGTGCCCTTTAATGCAGTACTTTGTTATCCTGCCTAATGCTATTGAGGAGAAAATTCCTTCTCCCACCTAATGCTGCTTATTTATTTATTTATTGGAGATGAATCCATGTTGCTTCAAGAGGCTTTTTTCTGTGAGATAATAGCAGCAGCTCTTCATAGATCCATTTGTTGCCGTGGTGATCTGCCTACTGCTTTTGTTAGTCCGACTCTACTTCAATAAACCCCCTTCCTGTTATCAGCCTGGTGAAAATGTCTGCAAGTTCTTCAGAGCTAATAAACAGCATACATCATTCCTTTCATCTGATCACTATAGCGTGGGGCTGTACGAGAGAGTGAGAATGGCGCATGAATTGTACAGCTGCACTAATGGAACTCTGAAGAATGAGCCTCCTGGTCAGCCCCGCGAGTGCACGACAGGGCACTACCTTTCTCTCCCAGCTGAAAGTGCCAGGACCCGAAAGCTGCACCTTGTTTCGAGCACCAGTGAATGAACCATCTCTTGAAACGAATAATGCAGGCCTCTCGATGACTGGTTCAAAGTTGCTGGTTTTACAAATAGCCTACAGGTCTCCAGTAGTTCTGTTGCTTTGGGGGGTTTTTTTCCAGCTAAAACAGTGCTTTTTCCTTTGTTTTCTGTCCCTCCTAGGAACGAGATGGAAAGACACTTCCTGGAGCTACTGCAGTTTAATATCAATGTTCCTGCCAGTGTTTACGCCAAATACTACTTCGATCTTCGCTCTCTAGCAGATGACAATAACCTGAGCTTTCTGCTGGAGCCTCTTAGTAAAGAGAGAGCACAGAAACTGGAGGTAATGGTCTGAGGTTGGCTGAGCAGGGGACTGTTGCAGTGTGTGTGTCTGTATGTAGTAGGAGCATCTGTTGCTAATCATATTAAGTGGCGGTTAGAAAAACTAAAAAGCTTTTAGATTTGTGTATTACAGGTGGATTTAACCCCTTTCTAGCTGCAGCTAGCACTTCTAAAGCCATGCCTAGGCTAAGTTAGGAATGGAAGTCTAGCAGATCACTGAATAAAGCAGATGTTATATGGGGAACCATAGTTCAGCTACGCTACTGAAGATTGAAAGAATAGTGTCATATGTAATGGATTGTCTGTCTTTCCCTGCTCACACACAGTCTGTATTCCAAGCACCGAGAGGCAGTCACACTTGGACCTTTCTAAATACTACCAGCTGAAGGTTTCCCACTGCATCCCATCGCACAGCTGCTTTTAAATCTAGAGGGAGTGCTCTTGCTGCTCTCACGGTTTAATAAACCATTTGTTAGGGGGACAGCTGCAGAAATAATGTTTCTTTTCACAATCTTTAGAACCTCACCTTTCCAAAGAAATGTTGTTTTAAGACAAACTTTTAGAATAGCTGCTTCTTAGGAACGCTTCAGCATGTCCAGAGCAGTGTAAATACAGATGACTGGCCCCTTTTGCTAAATGGAGAAGGCTGCCCTGGTGCAAGTCCCCCCAGCGTTCTTTCATGTGGAGGCTTCATGTTAAAGAACTTAAGCAGTGTCGAACCTTCGTCCTGGTTGGTGGATATATGTAAGACGTTTTGAAAATACCTAAATTACCCGGGCTCCCAAGCAAACCTTTCCTAAACATAATAAAAATAAGGTAATAAAAGGTTGATAAATGCAGCCTTCCAACCGTCAGTTGACAACCGTGCATATGTGTTTTTGTTGACCTTTCAACAAAGGCATTAAATGCGGGCCCCATGTACACTGATGCCCCATTTCAGACAGGGGCATTCTGCAGGATCATTGGCTTATACTGTTCTGTTGTCCACCTCCAGTAATTCTGCCAAGTGCCAGTCTTTCTATTTCCACCCAGAGGTGGTTGAACTTTGGTAATAAGCCCAATCCCTCCTGGTCCTTTGGAATGATAGGTATGATATGCCTACAAATTCCTTTATTTAAAGTGAAGCAACGCAGCTCTTCTGCTTTGTTTCACCCTTGTTACTCACACTTTAAGCTAACACTGTCACTAATTGTAAATGTGGTTGTAGGTCAGTTCATATTCCACTGAAAACTGTTTATTGAACTGCTCAGAGCCTATGGCATAAGTGGATGATTTACAGGTTGTAAGCCTGTTTCTTCGCTAACATTTGGGGGCTCGGTGTTTAAAAGCAGAGTAATTTTCAGTACAGCATGTGACTTGCCGTAACACACTCACTAATGCACGTACATAGGACACTTTGGTTTTTAATTCTAAAACGTGATAAATATTTAAACCATTTGCTAAACTTTTTAATTCTGCCTTTCTGTTAGAAGTATTTGAGGAGCAGATAGGCACCCCTCTGAAGCAATGAATTAGTATTCCAGGGACTGAAAACTGATTTATAACATATGGGTTACTGGGGCTAAATATGTCAACGGAGGTTGCCTTATGATTGATGTGCTAGCATTAAAACAGGATGGAGAGTCTGTCTGGTCTTGCACCGGGAGCTCATACAGCCAGTGTCTTAAAGAATGCCACTCTTGAGCCAAATGCATGCCTCCAGAAGGTCGGCAGAAATAAATGTAAATAATTATTTTAAAATACACTTAGGGGTTTATTCATGCTCAGAGTGCTTTTTCACCTTTTGAACTTCCAGAACGCTGGGCTGTGCTGAATGGGTGCTGCCTTAAAGGGAAGGTATAGACTTGTAGCTGATTGTAGCACTCTGAAAGTTTGTCTGCTGATACGTGGTAAATTATTAATGGCAGTAAATGTTCAGGACTGAAATTCAGTTCAGCCTTTTATTACTGGTATCCTTGTTTATTTGCACGGATCATGTCTGAAAGCTTCAGTCAGAAACGGGCTTTGCAGGGGAGGATGCGCACCATTTTCGGCACAATCATGTGTTATACGGGAAATAATTAGGCTGGCACTAAAAAGGCTGCACCAGAATAAGGGCAGCTTGACTAGCTAAATAAGCAGAGCAGAGCAGAGGTAAGCCAGTAAGTGGCTGAAAAAACAGTTAAATATGAAGTTGTCCACACGTGTGGATATGTAATAGCTGTATTAATGCCCCAGCTATTGCGGTGCCATTGAGCAGAGAGCTGCCCTCCCTTCTTGACCTGACTATATGAGTGGTCTTTGGTGGGAAAAGCAGCCTCGAAGAGAAGGTGTAGAGAAAGTAAAGGGAAAATAGAGGTCCTTGTACGCCTCTGTTTTCTAGGCTCACTTGTACCGAGTGACCAAGGGCAGGGTTCTTGAGGGAGTGCAGAAACCATTTTCGCTTAAGCCTTTTCTCTCATAAATGCCTATGTGCATTTTAGTGCTGTTAGAAGCCCAAACACCAGACCTAGCTACTAGGTACAATTTGGAACATACCTTGCATGAACTTGTAAGTCTGAAATGGATCCAAGTTTTCCATTAGATAACGAGACTTGCCTTTTTAATGTCTTGATTCCTAATGGATAAGGTTCTTGATAGCACAAGGAGAGACCCCCTTAATATTTTCCTTCCAAAGTGGTAGCTCTTTACTGACTTTGCAGGTAAAAAAGCCAAGTGTCACAGCTGCAGAGTGCCCACGCTGTTGGTATGACGCTTTGTAAAAGCTTCCTTGAAATGTTCCAGCTTTTCTAATGTGTACTTTCCTTTTGTTTCCACACTTGATACCCAGGCCATCTCCCGGCTGTGTGAAGATAAATACAAAGACTTGTCAAAAGCTGCTATGAGACGATCTTTCAGTGCTGATAATTTAGTTGGTATCCGCCGTTCTAATGCCATCCTCTCCTGAGGAGAGACAAAGGTGCAGCACCATGAACCAGCGTCCACACGAATCGGAGGAATACCACCACTCCACGCACACAAGCCAGTGGTGATGGTGTCTTCCAGCAAAAGGAGAGGAGGGGTAAAATTAGCCAAGGGAGCCCAGAGCTTGAGGAGCATACTTGGTGCAAGACAAGATCTTTGTCAAATCAACTCTCTCCTCCTTTTTAATTTATCCAGAGATGCAAAAACAAACTTTTCTCCATCTTTTCCCCACAGATGTTTGCTTACTATGTAGGCCTATAGCTGTGAACTCTTGAGGTTTTTAATAACAAGTAGTTTTAAATTTTAGAATTTAAACACTAACCACATGACTATAGTTACAATGTTCTTCCCTCCTCTCCCCTGTCATCCAGAGTCTCCCCGCATTCGTACTTCAGGTCAGTGCGGTGTTAAAAACAAACCAGAACGCGGGACTCGTTAAAGTATCAAGCCACTCTGGAGCTGAAAACAACAGCCTTGACATGTGTTGATGGTTTTTCCCTGGTTTGGCTACTAAAAGCTGCTATTACTGGTGATCTGTTCATAACCAAGAAGCTGCACAGCAGGAAGGAATCCCAACTCTGCACCAACAACTTCACTCCAGTAGATTGTCAAAGGACTTGGTATGTTTTGAGTGGGGGCAGAGAGGCGGTTTTCTGTATTGTTAAAATATATAGGGTCCATGCTGCATTTCTTGTGAATTATGGTGCTTCTCTCATTTTCTAATACTTGTTATTGCTCTGGAAGAGACGCAATCTGTATATTTTTTCTGAGGCATTGAATGAGAAAGTTGGTCTGGAAATATCATCACCATCCCAAACAGCGTAGCAATCCAGTGGTGAATGGCATGTGTGCAGCACTGCTTCTCGAGTTCTACTGCAGATCTCTTGTGCTATAAACAGTGGAGTTCCTAAAGCTGATATTGTGCATCCATTTGGCTCCCCTTGAGTTTTTGTTTCTTGGGAGGGATTTACAATTGTGCTAAGATAGAGTTTGAGAATCTTGGACTACCTAACCAGGTAGATTGGGGAAAAAAAAAAAATTAATTGAAAATTATCAAAAATATTTCTGTAAAACTTTTTTTTCTTTTTTCCTCCAAAGTGAATTTTACCTTGTGCAACTGTTTGAGGCTTGGGTTTTTGTTCCTTCTGAGACTTTGGAATGGACCTTACTTTCAGGCTCTGAAACTGAACTCTAAACAGGATAAGTATTACTAGACTCTTCCTGTTACAAGTCTTTGTAATATCTTCCCTTCTTGGATCCAAATAGATTCTAGGCGGTTTGTCCTAGGAGCAGATCTCCCTCCAAATGGCACAGTTTCTGTGCACTTCATCTAGCCAAGGTCCAGAAACTCACACTGAACAGTGAGTCCACACGCTTTTGAGAGTGGGGGGTAGGGAGTGGGGGTCTGAGTGTAACAATTAGTCTGGCTGCACTCAGCTGTTAAAATGATGCATACTGCCATTTGTGGTATGCAAATATGCCAGCCCCTGGCTCTCAAATCCTTGGAACTTGGCACTTCAGGTATTGATCACAATTGAATTTTGGAAATAATGCTACATCTTCAGGTGGTTTTCCTTTCTCATGTTTGTATTAAAAGAAAAGCTAATAAACTCTATTTTAATTAAAGTTAAAGGTAAATTGTGTGTTCTGTACAGTTGTCTGATTTAATTCCCCCTCTATTTGCTGCTGTACAGCTTCTTTCATGTTTGAGAAGAAGTGGGGGGCTGCAGAATCGATGTGCATTAAGGCCTCCCTGTCTCCTGTACCTTCCCCTCATGCCCATTTTGCTGAGGTTACTTGGTCTCCAAAGCCCGCAGCAGAGGTCACCGGGCAACTGTGAGCTGCTTGCTGTGCTGCATGGATGGGCCAGGGCCCTCAGCTGGATGAGCGGCAGAAGCCTTCTGTAGCTGCCTGGCTATTTCCACTTGTTGCTCGAGTTTGGAATTTGACTCAGCCTGCTACACAGTCTAATCGCTGGCAGTTTCTTTGCACTTAAATGGCTTTTAAGTAGGGCCAGTCTGTCTGGTGCTAACTGGAAGTTTGTTAAGTTCTCCCTCGAGCACTAAACAGGAATCTACAAGCGACCAGGTACCTTTTACTTTGTGTGATGGGTCTGGATCCACTTCGCTGTGGGCTGGCACATGGTTTCTGCATACACAGCCATTCAGCTCTAAGGTGCTCCTTAGGAACTTGTGGCATTCGCTTACCTTTTTGCCAGAGAGAGAGGCTTGTCCTGCTGATCTGGCTGTCAGATGGGTGTCAACTCAGACAGCTGTACTCTTCTCCAGGAATCTGCTGCTCCCAAATTAATTTTGCCTAAACTTTAACTGGTTTTAGTTTTTCTGTAGCTTAGCCCAAAGCACTTTGTCAATAAAATTTTGATCTGTCCATTAGATGCCAAATTAGAGTCTACTACAGCATGATTTCTTAAGAGGGGAAGATAGCAATTCCCTTGAACGTTCTGGGCCATCTGAAAGAGATCCTGGAAAACATACCTACAGCATTTCTTAGGTAACCAGTGGGAAATAAAACTTAAAAGAGTGCAGTTGAAGAACAAAGACAGATACTATTTCAGAGGGAATTGCATTTGGGGGGTGGGGCCTGCTGGGAGCTGAGCCATGCTTTATTTGTTGGCAGTATTTTTCATACAAAGGCAAAATGAAAAATAATAGAATCATAGCCAGAACACTGGCGTTGAGTGTACCTACCTCTGCTCCCTTGGAAGAGCACCCAGGAACAACAGCCTGTGATAAGAACGCTTGTTTGTGAAGAGTAAATCTAAGATGAGGTGACCTTTGGTTGAATTCAGTCCCAGAGTGGTACTGCTTAACCGGTAGGAAACAGTTTGCCTAGACAATAGCTATATCGTGACCCATCAAGAGTAATGTGAGCAGCGTGTGCTAGAGGTCCATATGGGCAGCAGTTCACCGGTGTGTTTCTGGGCGACGTGATGCCCTTGGGAGTCAGAAGGCCTTTCCATTTGTGTATGGGGAGTATGTGCATTTTGTTTCTAAGGGAACTTTACGAGAGCTACTTCAGCCTGGGTTTGGCAGTTAAGAGAACAGGCACTTCAGAGACTGAATAAATGTCAAGAACATTGCTTCTGGATAAGAATATACGCATCACGAATAACCTGAGCAAGCAGAAGAGGCCACAAGAGCAATCGAGGTCAGAGTTTGCAGGGGGGGTTGCAGCTGTGTGGGTGCTGTTGGCTGATGGGTCAGAGCCCAGAACAAGGTGGGCTGCTGCCTATGGCCTGAGCTGCTAATTCCCATAGTGCTTACGCCTGACCGTTCCCAGCGTTCTCTGAGAAAGAGGCAAAATACATGCTGTCATGCTGTAGTAGTGAATATAGTGCACTGTTGCACTAACATGCTCACACACATGTAAGCAGTTTAATAGCTGGGTAAAGCACATGGCTGAACATGGGCTAGCTTGCTGCCTTAGGGAGCAAGGCATTTCCAGGAACAAAAACACCACTTTGCCTCCTCCCCCTGTGATATAAAACCCCATCTGCAGGGCCAGGAGATCCATTCTGTCAGACACTGCTTTTCCCCACACCAAGTGAGGCTGAATTCCTGCACTGCTCTAGTCAGCGCCAAGAGAGCATGGACCCGCTTTGAGGACAGCCTGAATGGGCCGAATGGGACACAAAACACAGGTGTGTGACACCACACCATCAGGGTAGGCTGCGTGTAGCTGTGCAAGAGCAGAGTCCTGCAGGTGGTTCACCAACAAATGACTACAGCAATAGCCCTTCTCTTGCTCAAAATCGATCTCGAGGTGGCAGCGAATGGCAGCTTTGCCAAACCCCTGTTTCCTGAGGCACTGAAAACGCAGAGGCTTCTCAGGAAGCCTTGGCAGTAACCCTGCTGCCAAGTGGGCATTCCAGCTGGAGACAGACGAGGTGCCTTCAGCACCTGGGTAAGCCCTCATGCTGAGGTGGTGCATGCCCACACAGCCCCACAGCAGCTGCCCTGCACAGGGCAGACTCAGCTGCTGGCCATCCTCTGTCTATACCTAACCACAGAGGGCTCAGGTGAGTCAGTGCACTGCTGGCTCCATCAGTTTTATCATGGGGCACTGGAATGCTGCTTTCAGGTAAGAGATCCTATCTAGTGGGACCCATGTGTGCCTACACACCTAACTAGATAGCAGAGTCCTGCACCATTAGTCACAGTGCAGCCAGCTTAACCCCTTACTGTACTCCCTTCGCACTCTTCCCAGCACATGAGTGTACAGCAGATGGCAACAAGGACACTTAAATCAGCACACAACATCCTCCTTGGCCAAGAGCTGGCACCTGCTAAGTACCAAAGGGCAACTCTTCAGTGCTTGCTCTCAAGGCAGAGTGAGGGACTGATACCGTGCAAACTGCAAAAGCACCAATAAAAGTTGATCGTTAACCATCTTCCACCAGGAAGGTGCAACCTCGGCCTGCCCTGGAGCTCTGTCAGCAAAGCCAGGGGCGGTGCCAGCAATACCTGCTGCCAACACCCTGCAGACCAAACTCACTCCTGAGCTGGGTGGGCTGCTGCCATGGGCCAGTGCGCACAGCCTCACACTGAGGGCAGAGCTGCGCAGGGCTTGGCGCTCTCAGCAGTACGTCTGCACAGGGCTGCTGCGGTTGCCTCCCAAGTCCCCACTGATCCCTGCTGATAGGGGACAGCACAGCCCTCCAGCACTCCTCCCCTTTCCCCACAGTAAGCATTTGTGGTAACTATTAGGTTAGCATACACATATGAGCAAAGAAAACAACACATACACCTTTTTCCTCATAAATAACGAATCTCTATACTTCTCTTTGAATAATATTTCTTCAGCTTTTCACAAAATATAATACAGTTATATAAACAAAGTCGAAGAGCATCACTAACCAGTGATGCCAAAACAACACGTCAGTTACCCACAGCACAGGGGCACCAGGCTCTGCACCTTGCCCTGTCTGCAGCACAGTGCTGAGGCCGGGGTCAGCCCGAGGCTGCTGGCACCAATCTGTCCTTAGGTCAGAACAGAGTGGCCTCCCGGAAGCTTTTCAATAGGCAAGTCTGAAGCCAAGCCTGGATTTCTTTTTTTCTTTAAAAAAAGCTTTACAGTCAGTTACAATTAAAAAAACAAAAAAGAAAGAAAAAAAAAAAAAACAGAAAAACACCACATTTACCATGGTTTCGTTCACTGTATTGCATGGTGTGTTTAGCTGTATCTGCAGAAGGCACTATAGAAAGAGACAAGTCCAGCAAGGCGTGGGTTGGATCAGGTTGGAGCTATTTAATGCCCAGGATTACAACACACATATGCCCACAACGCCGCGCCTGACCTGCCCCACACTGAGCACACACCTGCCCCAAACCCGTATCAAAGTTCACCCCAGCTCCTGTACGTACAAAACAGCTATATACAGCTATTTACAGTTTGTAACAGAACATGGTGCAATGCTGCCCAAGGTGAAGTACTGCAACACGCCAAAGCGAGCCAACCTCTGTCGCAACAGTGCCCTGCAGCTATGAGAGGGTCCTGCGGAGCTCTCTGGCCCTGCACCGCTCTGCACACACGCCATGTCCTGGCACCACCTGTATCAGCAGGTGTGCCACCTGAGGGTCCCCTGCTTCCCAGTTCTAAAAGGGGTGGAAACCTCCTTGACTGAAGTGGTCTGAGGGCATCGAGAACAACCTGGGGCCCTGGCAGTCCCTCAAGAGCAATGCAGCTGGGTCTTGGTGCCATGCTTGGAGAGGGACAAAAGGACTCATGTAATCATCTCCATAAAGTTACATACGTGATCCCCATTTAGGGCAGGGAAACCAGACTAAGCCCCTGGGTTCTTTCACAAGCAGGTAGGAGCTGGCTGCAGCTGCCTCTCAGCAGCCCATCCCTGCTGCCGCTCCCTTGCCCCACTTGAGGGGGCTGACACAGCCCCCATGTCCTACCAACCTAGGCCCAGATGTCCCCGGAGCGAAATGCCTCGCGCTGCCTCTGTCAGTGCCCTGCTGTCGTCCAACCCTGGGAAGAGGCTGTGGTGCGGGAGAAAGTGTGAGCGCTTTGCTGACTATTCCTGAATTACCTGCTTAGCCCCGAGCCTGGACAGAGGCGCTGCTTCCAAAAAAGCAGCAAGGAGGGCTGGAGCCGGCTGGCGGCTGACCCCACTGCTTTCCAACACACGCAGCTACCGCCTGCCTCACAGACCCCACGCACACACCTCCTGCTGCAGATACACACACACAGTGCATGTCAGGCTATGCCACAACCCCTGCCTCGCCCCAGGCAGCCCGCGCAGCACTGGGGAGATGCCACAAACTCGCCTGACACAGAGATGTGGTGCATTGCCAACCCCTTCCTGAAGTGCCAGAGCCAGCAGTGCCAAGCATCAGCCCCGCCAGGGAGCTGGTGTGTGCCTGCTGGGGGCACAGGGCTCCTGGGCCCCAGGCTTCTTGGCAGTGTGCCAGGCTTTGTTGGGCTGGCAGGAGGACTTTGTTGAGCCCCATCCTCCTGTGCTGCCAGCACCTGTGCAGCTCGCCCTCTACCTCTCAGCCTGTGTCAGGGCCACCAGCTCTGGTGACACGTGGGATGCCCCCGACCTGCTATCCTGACTCCACTCATGCTCCCCAGCTCCAGCAAGCAGCTCAGCTCTGGTTCTGGGGATCACTGGGGATAGGGCTGCCACCAGCCGTGCCTGCTGCAGCTCTCCCCCTCGTCCCAGTACCAGCACGACCCATCCAGAGGCTGTGGGGCTGCTGCCACCTGTCCAGCCCACACATCACTTCATGGTGTGTCCCAGCCCATGGTGGTGCTGGGCTCCCAGCACCGACCCTCTGTCCCCACGTTGCTGCTGGCACCTCTCCTGCCCTGACTGGGGCTGCACTCGGACCTGGGCCGCTCCGCTCTGCCGTGGGGCTGGGGTCACGGGGTGGCTCTGCCGCCGCTCCCTGTGCTGCAGCATTGGGTCTTTGCAACCCTCTCCTCCTTCCATGCTGGGGTCACTGCAGCTCCCTCTGGTCACACATGGGACAGCGGGACCTGCTTGTGGTAGGAGGCCATGCTGGGCAGCACCGTCCTGCCCACCAGTGCTGGGCTGGCCTCACCATATGCAGCAGCACCCGCCGGCTTCTTTGGCCGGCAGCAGCGGGCTGTGAAGCGCCGCCAGGACTCGAGAGTTTTGCCGGACCAGATCCAGACGCCAGAGGTGATGCCCACCACGAGGCACATGAAGTACTTGAGCATGAATACGGCATAGTCGGGCTTGGGGCGGTGGGGGTCCCCTGGGCAGGAGCAGTTCTGAGCCTGCTCCCACGCCTCCCGGTTGTGCTGCTCATAGATGTAGCAGGCAATGACAATGGTGGCAGGCACAGTGTAGAGCACAGTGAAGATACCGATGCGGATCATCAGCTTTTCCAGCTTGTCAGTCTTGGTGCCGCCCTGCTTGATCACGCTGCGGATGCGGAACAGCGAGACGAAGCCAGCCAGCAGGAAGAGACTGCCTGTGAAGAGATATACGACCAGTGGCGCCAGCACAAACCCACGCAGATTCTCCAGGCTCTGGTTGCCCACGTAGCAAACCCCAGCCACCGGGTCCCCATCCACGGAGCTGAGCGCCAGCACGGTGATGGACTTGGCACTGGGGATGAGCCAGGCAGCCAGGTGGAAGTACTGCGCATAGCTCGCAATAGCCTCGTTGCCCCACTTCATGCCAGCTGCCAGGAACCAGGTGAGGGACAGGATGACCCACCAGATGGAACTGGCCATGCCAAAGAAGTAGAGGAGCAGAAAAACCACGGTGCAGAGCGCGGGGCCCGTGGTCTCATAGTGGATGTGGTGGTGCTCGGGGTCGCAAGCCACACTGGCATGTCCCGCTACCAGCCGCACAATGTAGCCCACGGAGACGAAGAGGTAGCATGCAGAAAGGAAGATGATGGGGCGCTCAGGGTACTTGAAACGTTCCATGTCAATGAGGAAGGTAGCCACGGTGGTGGAGGTGGAGAGGAAACAAAGGATGGACCAGAGGCCAATCCAGAAGGTGGCGAAGGTCTTCTCGTCCTGGGTGAAGTAGGGCTGGTAGCAGGGCATGGCGCAGTTGGGCACCTGCCCAGTCCGGATGCGGTTGTACAGCGGGTGGGATTCCTTGGAGATGGGCACCAGCGGTGCCTTGCACTTGCAGGTCTGGCCGCAGTCAGTGCCAGGGGGGTGCTGCCTACCGCTCGGCGGCTGGCTTTTGGCCGTGTCCTTGGCCGGGCGTGTGGGCTTCCCGAAGAAGGGCGGCAGGGTGGTGGCCTCCGTGCGGTTGTAGCCCATGCAGAGCTCCTCGGCGTCTCCCAGCACTGGCAGGCTGTCGCAACTCATCCTCTCCGGCCAGGCAAAGCCATACTGCTGCATGATGGGCGAGCAGCCCGCCTTGGCCCGCTCGCAGACGGAGCGACAGGGGGGCAGCGGCTTGGTGTAGTCGGGCAGGCAGATGGGGGTGTACATGCTGCAGAGGAAGAAGCGCAGGTCCGGGGAGCACTGGATCTCCACCAGCGGCCAGAACTGGTGCACCTCCAGCCCGGCCTCGTCCTGCGTGTCGTGGTTGAACTGGTTGGGCATGTAGGTGAGATTGTAGCCGATGCCCTTGCACATCGGCACCGTGATCTCCTGGCACACCGGCGCCTTAGAGGCGGCGCGCCCCGCCGCCGGCAGCCCCAGCAGCAGCGGCAGCCCCAGCAGCAGCGGGACCGGCAGCCCCCGGCCGCCCATCGCCGCCGCGCGTCCTACCGCCGCCGCATGCCCCGGGCGCCTGTCCCCGCCTTGTCGCTGCCGCGCCAGCCGGGAGCGAGCCCCGCCGGGACCCGCCGTGCCTCCGCCGCCGCCGCCACCTGCGCTCTGGGGCGGGCGGGCGCCCCGGCTCCGCGCCGCGCCGCGCCCCGCCCCCGGACCGCCTACGGCCCCGCCCCGGTGTCGGTCCCGCCCCGCCCCCGGCACGGCACCTCTCCCGCCCTTCCACGGCGGGTTGCGCCCCGCGAGCACGCGGCGCTGTTCGCGGAGGCGGCCCCGACGTTCCCGAAGCTCACGGGCACCGCGCTGCGCTCTTGCCCGTCCGAACCGACTCCCTCGGGGCACACCGATCCCCGCTGCCGGCCGGGTGTGCTCGGCACCCCTGCGCGGCACGGTTGCCTTCCTTCCGCCCCACCTCCGGGGCAGCCCAACTCCTCGGCAGCAGCCGAAGGCCAAGAGGCAGGAATCGGGGTGCAGCTCAGCTCGGCGCTGCCAAACCCTCTGCCAAACAACTTCCTAAAAAAGGCCAAAAGTGCTCCAGTCCCCAGCGCTGCAGTTCCAGTGCTGCCTGCAGCCGGGCGGCATGGCAGTGAAGTACAGCCACAGGGCGCTGGTGCGCGGCAGCGCAACCCTGCAGCAGGAGCCGTAACTTTTAATTCTGCCCGACTGCGTTTCTGTGAAGTCGCAGCCCAGCAGAAGGCAAATCACAGACGGTTTCATTACGGCCCTCAGCTGATTACCCCAATTACGGCTGAGAGCAGAGGGCAGCCTTTTTATTATCATCATCACTGTACAATTAGAAAACGCTGATGCGGCTGCACGAGAGCAGAAATTCTCCTTTTTCCCGGTGTGTTTTGTTTCTATAAGCATTCCCTCCAGCAGCATCAGTTTGGTCTGACGCACAGTGGGGACAGGTAGGCAGGGGGGTACAGGAAGGGCAGAGCGAGGCAGCACCTCGCTCCACCCATCCATCAGCCCGCAGCCTGGCGTGGGTTCTGCCACTGCTCCAGATGCACCTAATTCTTAGGGCCTGGCTGTAAATAACGCTGCATTTGCTACACTGGGGACGCATGAAACCCAATTAAGAGCCAGGTAGACATCTGTGCTTCTGTTTCCTTTTTGTTGTTATGAATATGCAGCAGAGCAACCAGAGCAGGATTAAATGTGCTGTAAGAGCGAGCGCAGTCAGTAAGCTGCTACCCATCCCTAGCACACGGAACAAGCACATCACTGTATGCATACACAGCACCGTTAGCAACAGCCCACGCCTGCCTCAAACCTACCGCGCTGAATCTTGGAGACAAACAAGAAAGCGTTCCTCACACCTGAGACCTTTCTGCCATTGTAAATAAACTCTATGCATTATTAGGAAATTGCATTACCTTCAGTCCCCGTGCAGAGGTGTTCCTCAAGCTCTCCCACGCCGACAGCTGTGCCTGGGAACTGGGCTGCAGCCCCAAGGAGAGGGGCAGGGGCACGGCCACTCGCATGTACCTTTCCCCATAGGTGCACTTCCAGCAGGGAGGTGCAGTGGTCCCTGTAGGAGCAGAAAGTCAGAAAGCAGTTAAGCATTTCTGCACTTGGTTCTCTCTGCGTTGTCAGCTTTCACTTTTTACCTGGGCAAACTGCCTTTGTGGGGGACACGGTCGCTTCTAAAGGACTTGAGAAAAAGACTAAGGGAGATCCCTTTGTAAAGACCAGCCACTGCCCTTGCACTTGTTGGGGAGCTCGGCAGACATCTGCAAAGAGCTCCCAGTGCCCGCAGACAGCTGTGGGTATCCCATCTGGGGTAGTGCTCACATGCACAGTGACCCCATACCAGTGGCTTAGCGAGTAGTGTTTCTGCACTCCCACTTGAGCCACAAGGCTGCGGGCTGCTGGTGCTGCAAGCCTTGGAACCCACTCTGACCTCCCCTGGCTGCCAGAGCCTGTGGGGGTGTGAAATAAGATGCAAAGTCTCCGCATGCTGGGGGCCGGCAGGTAGAGGGGCAGGAGGGGCAGCGTACAGGCAGGCTGCGAGCTGCTGCCAGCATGGCAGGACTCTGCACCGTCCCATGAAGTGCAGCAGCAGTGGGCCAGCATTTTCTCATGAGCAAAATGATTTACAAGCTGTGGGCTAGGGACAGGAATTTGGATTTAAATCACTTCAACACTTTCACCATGCATGCCTTATTGAAATTCCCTGGAAAACCCAAACTTTCATCACTGCTGTTTGTTTTTACAGATACCTGGACAATTACACATCTCAAAATAGCGTAGGAAACAAAACCATGCCAACTCGCAGTCATATTCAAAAAGCTCCATGGAACTACACACATTCTGAGTGAATTAACACACGATGTGGTTTCTAACAGTGACACAGGCGGCACCAACAGCTGACCTGAGTGGTACGCTTTGCAAAATGCAACCAAAACTTCAGACGTGGAAAGCTAAAGCAAAATCAGGAGGAGTGGCTGTACTTAAAGCTCGCCTCACTAGATTTGTCAATTCTTTACCTTGGCAATTCCATTATGACCTATCTGTGCAGATCGTGGCATGTACAATGTACACAACTGGCCTCTGTCGGTCCCCACAGGGACTGGGGATGCAACCGCACCAAGGGGCTGCCCTGAAGCCTGCGTCAGGCAGAGGGGGCTCAGGGCCACGGCCCCAGGGGGCAGTAGTAGGAAGAAAAGCCCCAGGCACCCTGAAGCCTCACAGCTCTCCAGATCTCACCACGATTGACACAGCACCAAGTTAAGGAGGAGGCAGGGAACATAATGCTTGATTTTCCCGGTGGGCACATTGCAGCCTGAATCTTCTCAGATATGTGGGTTTTGAAACACACTGCGCAGTACTCCACCCCCCTCCCCCTTTTTTGACACTGGCCTTTGAAAAGAAAACAGTCCCCATAGTGAAGTTGACATGATAAATTAGTATGGCCCTGGCAAGGCCCTCACTCTTCATTGGGCAAATACTTATTTATGGACTTTCAAACTGTGGCTTATGTAACAACATGGTGAATGACTTTCAAAAAACCTCCACCATTTCTTGACCTGATAGAGCCTAATGGGTCCTTCAGAGCAATTAGGAGTTATTGTGTTAGTGCCTATTGTGTATAGAGACCATTTAAAAAACATGTGTTATTTACCCAGAAGGCAGTAATGACTGTTTAAATACATAGACTGTTTCTGAAATGCTCACTGCTCTACATATCGCAAAGGAGTTACTCCAAACATTTTTCAGAGCTAAATACTTTGCTCTGCTGGGATTTCCAAGCAGGGCAATTGTACTGGACATCCATTTGTATACTTACAGCTATAAATGAATCCAGCGCTCAGGAAAGCTGCCAAATGAACAACCCTGAAGCATGAAATCTGAGATTTTTTCTCAACCAAGGGGCCAGCGCTGGCCCCTCTGGCAGTCTGAGCAGCTCAGGCTGTTTCCCAGTGGAGAACTGTGCATTTCCTGCAAACTACCAGAGCTCTGCCCAGTCTCCGGTCTGAGCTGAATGTTCAGCAATGGTGATCAGAACAGCCGTGAAGCCGTGGTTTCCACCATGGCACAGCTAACCCTCTACCTGTACTTGAAGTGGAACCATCAGCGCATCCCCACAGCTGGTGTGCAGGACTGCCAGTGCCGGGTCAGGGCACTGCCGCAGGGCTGAGGAGCTGCTCCCTGGCCAGGCTCCTGGCAGCGAGACTTCACTGCCTGCTTCCACTCTGGAGTCAGCTTCTGACTGCTACAGGAGCAAAACAAAACAAAAGCCCAGCTAATACGTGGGAGCCATTAAATGCCTTTGTTAAATAACAATAATATACACCAATTATTGCTTGCTTTATCTTCAGATTAGTCCTGTTTTGATCTATGTCATCTTTAAACAGGCCTCTCCTTTCTCTGCCCTCTCTTTTTCTGTGAGATGCCTATGGGGTGGAAGTGCTTGGAGCAGTTCAGCTTTGACATAATGCTTCCTGTGCCCTGCCTCAGGCCATAACCTTTGAAACCTATTTTCTATTTGTTCGCTCTACATCCAAATTCAAATAAAATCCGTTACAGTTGCAGTACTTTATTCTGGGGACAAAGGTCCTAATCCAGCAGAGAAGGACAGGCTACAGCAGCAAGGTGAGGCTGAAAAGGTTGCAAACACATTAGGGTTAGGATGCAAGTCAAGGTGAGAATCCTCCTGATCAAATGCTCAAGCAGCCTCCACTGAAGCTGGCTGAAACCTGCCATTTCTGTTTTGTGGAAAATTCCAGCATTAAAAAACAATGCAAAACATACTAGTTTGTGCCAAATAGGGCAAGCTGACCGTACTTCTGAAAAATCCTGCAGCATCAGGAAAAGCAAAGAAGTTTCCTGTCCCAACGTGGAAAAGGTCTAGAAGTCCCCTCCTCTATCCTAGAGCAGGGACACAGAAATGCTGGCGCACCGAGAGCTTGCTGGGAAGCAGGCAGGCTTCAGCCAGAAGGCAGCACAGCATGGTCAGCTGCCTCCGGTCCCAGTGGCTTGTAGAAAAAGAACAGAAATGTGGCCAGTAAACTTTCTGTGCTGAACCAGCCCTTCACAGAGAAGCTGCTATCTGTATGAACAAAGCAGATACCAGTGGTCTTTCCTGGCCTTAAAAGTTTATCAGTAGGTGGAAAATGTTGCTGTTAAGAAGGAATTCAGCCTGGCCTTTCCTGAGAATACAAAGTACCATACAATCAGAAAACATCTCTGCTCTTCTTCATTAGCCTCTCTAAGTGCTGCGCTCACCATTTTCCAGGTGCACTGATTCTGGACCTTCCTGAGGCAACTGTAAGGGGTCTTCATTTACAAAAACTGCTACATACCTGTACTCTGGAGACATCATGAGCACCTCCATGATGTGCCATACTGACCTACTGATCTATAGTACCCTAGAAGGGTACTATGAAACCTCATCCCCTCTCTGACCTTGAGGCATTCTTGCTTAGACCAGGCACTTTGGATTCCCAGTATATGCTTCTGACATCCTTGAAGTGCTTGACACAGGCTGGAGAAATATCTGGAGCTAAGGCTCAGTGAGTCATGTTACTCCCAGTGAATGAACCAAATTATGATGAAATACAGATTTAATTCCCTGCATAATCAACATTTACTGGACAAAAGTAAAAAGGTACAAGAAACTGAATGAGAAGGCAGTTAGCACTGGTTGGAACTATACACATTTTGATTACTTCATTTTGCAAGTTATTAATAGGATGATGTAATACAGAGGTCAAAACGTATTTGACCTGCGTATTAGTTAGATATGAAGAATTAAGAAATGCAAGAAATCCACAGAACCTGATCTTAAAAAGGCATAGCTTTACGAGGGACTAGTGTTACAGAATTGGAGCACATCAAGAGATTTGCAGGGATAAAAAACATGGTATCTGTTCTCTAAATCCTATACTGCATTGTGATGTGCATTACTGTCAAGCACATGGTGATGCTACCTTGCTTGGGCTATGTCCTGGTGATATAAAAATGTGCTCTAAATATATTCAATCTTTCCACAAGTGCTGGCAAAGGCTTTCCAAAAATCTCTGATGACCGAGTTGTGCAGTACTCTTACAGGCTTTTTTCTTTCTTACTGAACTGATGCAAACTGATTTTCTATAAGCAACAGGCTGACAAAAAGAGTAGCACAACATCTACAAAGATGGGACACCTTCCTTACGCCATTAGAAATAGTGGAGTAGCTTGATTCAGCTTTTTGCTCAGAGAAGTCTGCCCTTCTGCAGCAGAATTCACTCTGTTGTATTTCCCCTAGGTTGGTGAAATTAATTGTTGCACTACATGGGGCAGGTAGCTGTGGAGCTCTTTCCCATGCCTGCCAGAGGCTGGCACTGCCAGGCTCCAGGAGTTACACTGCTCTGGGTGCACTTGGAAAAGTTACTGTGCAAGCTTCTACTACACATCTTCATTATTTGCCTCTCACTATGCCAGCTGCTCAAGGTACCGGGCAGTACCAACAAGTCTCAGGCTAAGCAACCAAGGAACAATAAATGGGAGAAAGGACAATTCTCCTGCTTTTACAGACAGAAAAATTCTGTGATTTACCACACTGAGCTGAGAAATCAATCCTTTGGTCCTCAGCCGGAAAAAGACCAAGTCCTGCTGCAGACAGCACTCTGTTTCCATTCCCCTAAAGCAGGTTAGGCTGATCACCTCCAATGCTGCCCTGCAAGGATTTGAGACTGGGTGTCTCTTCAGTTAGGGCAGACTGACTGTCCGGGAGACAAAATCCCCCTCTGGAAGAAGTGCAGTCTGGGAGGAACAAGGTTGCCTCCTTACCTGAGCCAGCTGGCTGCATCCCTCCAAGACTAAACATCCCCCCTTGGGCAAGGAAGGGGCAGGATGAGGTGAGAAGAGTTTAATCCATTCAGCTGAGACTCTAGCAGGGATGTTGCTAATTAGCAGAGTGAGGATGTGTTGTGGCTGGTGTGAGACAGACATGTTCTGTATTGCGAGACAGTGTCTTCAATCAGCCCTATCTGTGAGGCATGTACACTGAAAGCTTCCTGATCATGTTTGCATTGCAGGAGCCATCCCAGCCATGTCAGCCGAATCCTTGATGCCTGCTGTGCTACCCTCAGCTCTGTGTGAAAGCTGTGATGGGATTCTGGATGGACCGAAAGTCTTGGATGTGAATCCCATTTGCACTATTCTGACAGAATCAAACTGATTTTGTATAGATGTACAGAGTAGCTGTGGCTTCCAGCTCACATAAAAAAATAAAAAAAATAAAAAAATAAAAAAGACCAGTATTGGAGCAGCAACTGTATTTCCCAGGCTTGCTTGGGTATCTTAGAGCAGTGTTGTAGTCGCAGCTAACAGGGGAAATGGGGAGTTATTTTCAGCCTCAATGTGAAGAGAGACTGCAGAGTCCGGAATAGTATATGTGTGCATGCATATCAGCTTTATGCACTGCAGTTTGGGAACATTCCCAGCAGACACTACTAAATTTGGTTGGTTAGTGTCTTGGTCAATGTAAACAGAGATGAATCCAAAAGAGAACAGTTACGTTTCCCTATATCCAAGGAAAACCAAGATACGCACCCACTATATCTGAGAACAGCCTACACTGTATCCTGCAGTTTAGTTCCATGGATTTTCTTTAGATCCTCTGAAAACATAAAAAGTATCATTCCTAAATTTGTGTCTCTGTGTACTTTTCACTTAAGCTAGGACACCCCAAATTCCTTAATACTTAAGCATATTTATGTGAGGTCAAACATGCCTTACGAACCTATTAACTGGGGATATTCCTGAGACACAGCTAATTGTTTGGCTCATCAGCTCTTGACTAAACCTAGCATTCAGGGTGTGAGCTGAGAATGGTAAAAGCAACAACCTTCAAGAGCAACAAATTTACAGAAGCAGAGATTAAATGCATTCAGCTATGCACCAATGCAGTCACCCAAGGCAAGCCCAAGCCATGCGAGGCCAAAATGTGCTTGAAGAAATACTGTAAATACCAGTGCAGACCTTAGGATGTCTGAGACCTGACAAAGAAATGAGCAGAAAGGGGTGGATGCAGGTGTCATTCGCACTATGCAGGTTTTCGTGAGGAAGCACGAAAGTATTTCGTGCAAGTACAAAGGAAGGCTTTGTACTTGGTCTAAGCAGATTCCATGTAGGTACTGAGCTTACAGAGATGCTTTGCCCAAATATACCATTAAAAAAATGTAAGGATGAAAGAAGGAAATAATGGACACAGACAAGAACAGTTGGTGATCTCTGAGGTTCTGCTGGAGGAAGATGGCCAGGCTGTGGACAAATGCAGCCCAGCTGCAAGGTGCACCATGCCAGGCTGCAAAAAGGAACAGGGCTGCTTTAAAGGTCCTTGAAACAGGCAAAGTGCTGATTCCGAAACCATACCCTTGCATCCTCCAAAACACCTCCTGCATTCGGCTGAGCTTTGGTGAATGCCGTCCAAGTTACTAGCCACAAAGAGCTGCTGGATGGGGCCTCCGCAGAGCGCGGTGGGCAGGCGAGGGCCGCCAATTCCCATCCCCGCGCTGCTCGCGGCCCGGCCGGATCCGGAGGGAAGGGGGAAGGGGAAGCGGTGGCAGCCAGCAATTCGCTGGACAGCCACGGCGCTCTTGCAGTTTGCCCACTAATTACTATTAAGCCCTGTTCCTTTTTGTGTTCCAAGGGGCGTCTTCAATGTGGCACGGCTTCTTGGGCCTTTCATGCGGCTGGACTAACCTCTGAATAGCAGGCTACCCCCCCCCCCTCACTCCCCTCCCCACTCCCCCTTCTTCTCTAGCTACCTCTCTCTCCCTTTTTCTTTCCCCCTTTTGCTTTTCTGATAGTATTTTCTGTCCACGTTGTGTAAGGCCCTAAATGAATCTTGACTGCCCCTACGGCCGACTGGAGACACACAAAAGCGGCCCATTCCAGTGGCCACGGCGCCATTGTGTTCCCTAACAATGCACTAATTGGCGGTGACAATCGTGCGGCTGGGGAGGAAGAGGGGGCCGGGGGGACATGGGTCTTTTCCAATCAGTGAGCTGGGTCAATAGAAAGAAGAGAAGCAGTGTTAAGAGCAAGACACGCTCTGCTCCCGGCTCTCCCGCACGCACGCCTCTACCAGTCCCCAGATCCCCCGAAATTCCTACAGAGAACAGCGAAGCTAGAAACTGTAATGGGTGGCTATGCAGAACAAGAGCTGTACGAACTGAACGGCTCCCCTCAGCCTCCGAGGCTTTCTCACCATCCCGAGGCCGAAGGAGTTCACGTGCTGAGGACAACGCTGAGATATTCATGGGAAAGAATCACACACAAAGCCGGGGGTGCTGCTGCTGCAGCACTCCGTGCTGGGCACATGGGCAAGAGAGAGTTCACTCCTGAACAAATGGAGCTTCAAGGCCCTCACTGTTGCACGAGGCTGGTGGGACGCAAGGTCAGGGTGTGCTACAGCTCCCTGCCAGGCAGCAGGGAAGTGGAGTCTGTGGTACTGCTGGGAAGATGGGAGTGCACCTGGAACCGCATCCTTCAGCACCAGTGGAGCTGAGAACTGAGGACTGAATGGGGCACCGGGTGGCACAGGACTGAGGCTACTCATTGCCACCGCGGCACCCGCCAGGACTCAGAGGAGGGACCAGCTCCTCGCAGTCTTAAACACAGATTCTAGAGCACACTGGTGTATGGAGCCAGCTCCAAAGTTCAGTTCAGAGGCTGATATATCTGATATGAGAGATGGATTTCAGCCCCACTCTTTTGCTGTAAAGGTACGGTATGGATATGAGAAGTATGGCCACAGAGAGCAAGGCTCATATAGTTGCCTAGGCAGAAAATTAGCTCAGCCAGTTTATAGACATGGGGTCAGATGTTGAAGGGCTCAACACCTGCCAACTCATGTTTTGCAAACAGTCTGTACCAGCCCTCCCAGAAAACAGAGGAGCACTCTGGTTCCCAGCAGAGAAAGCAAGGCAAGCTGGGCTAGCAGCATCGCTGAGGTTTTCAGAGGCCTCCAAAGACTCCCTTCTCAACAAGTGTTTTTATTCTTATGGCTGGCTGGTTTTCGAGAAGCATTATCCAGAGCAGGGTCAGGAAACAGAGCCTCCCAACCCTCAGCAGACAGCTATGAGACTGCTATGGGGGGAACACTTCCACTAAATGATTTGGTGGAAAAGAATAATCTTCATTTGGAAGGTAGAAGCAAAATGCATTGCCACGCAGTAGGATGTAACCGGAGAACCACATCTAGTGGAAGAGCAATACCTCTCTGCAACAGTTCTTTCCAGCAGCAAGGCTAGCAGGTCCCATGTATGACCAGGGCTTGGAGAATAAATGTTGCCACAACTCCAGAAGGGTAAAGATGAGTAGGGGCTACAGAGCAAAGCTGCAGGTCCATGAACAGGCAAAGCACTGTGCCTGGATCCAAGCTCCTCAGCGCTCTAACTGATTGGGACTGGCATTTCAGTTTCCACTGCATGTAAACACTGAGTTCAGCTGTAAAGTCTGGTCCTGCAGCAAAAAATGTTAAGAGGATGCCTACCGTGAGCCTAGGGTGAGAAGCAGAGCAGTGACGAGAGATGAAAGTGTGCTGAGTCCAGGATGTGTGATGCAGAAATCCTGGCACTCTGGACTCCTGTCCTTTTTAGCTTCACAGCCACACTTAAGCACTGTATTTTTCTTAATGTTATCTTTCAGCTTTTATGGGTCCTTGTTAGCATTTCTATGAAACACAAAAGGGTATTTCAGTTCAGACACAAGCCTGCTCTCAGCAGAAACCCTCATCTCCACTGTCTGGAGGGCAGATTCATTAGGTTCCTAAAACCAGGAGGTGGTAAATATTCTTCCTGAAACAAAGCCATTGGCTACCTGCTCTGAACATAGCAAACATGCCACTTCTGCTCTCTCTCCCCTAGCAGGCCTCCATGCAGCTCCTGTTGACAGCTATGGAAACATTCGCACAGATTACTGATGGAGCTGGAGGAGGGCCTTATATAGAGACTTCTTTGCCTTCCCTTTGCCCTAAGCCCTTCACAGAAGCACTTTATTGTTTTATGACAGTGCAGTAACACTTGACATAAATTTCTAAGCACACCTAACAATGTCAATACTGTGTAAATATCTGCAGTAGAGACCCATACGTTTATCGTAATTTCACTCTTACTACTATCACCCAGGGTTAACTCTGAGCTGAATGCACATGCAGTCACTTCATTTTACAAGTAATCTGCCAATTTTATAAACTGCTACAGCTCATGTCTCGAAAGACTGAAAGCTCAGCTCTAGTTCTTTCAAAACTGCAGCTTTCATTGAAGTCAGCAGAACTTGTATATGCTTAAAGGATCGATCGTGCCATCTGTTAAATCAGAGATGAATGTTCTTCAAAAGTGCAGAGTCCAAGCCAGAACAGGACATTTTGCAATAAGTACATAACAAACAACATCCACCCAAGCAATTGGATGCCAATATCTGATGATAGAACGGTGCTGGGTTCTCAGTTCTTCTACCCTAACCTTGCTCCCACAGGGCTGTCCTTGGTTCACAGAAATCAGTAGGATTACTTAACAGTGCAAGGCACAGTTCAGTGAAGAGACACTAATTACATTTCAAACTTTCATCACTATACTTCAGGTATGTCAGAGATGAGATTAAATTATAACCTTTCATGCTATGAAAACAATTTAGGCTGAACTGTTCCATGCACACTGAGTACCATCTATTACTTTCTAATGCACTCAGTAACTTGCACTTTCTTACATTTAAACAATGTTTAGCATTATTAACAATTCCTTCCTATTCACCTGTAAGCACACCATATTATATATTTAAATGATAAAGATCTGGGAACTTTCAAGTAAGTCTAAAGTTCAGTCCTTAACACAAACTCTTATCTGACTTCTCTTGCTTTCTAGATGAGCCTCATAACTTCATTTTTAATATCTGAGGCTAATGTCTCAGGCTCAATATAGAAATCAAAGAGTCACTATAAACATTACTAGATTTTTAGCATGTTTGTAGCCCCAGTGACAAAGTTTATATTTTTCTATGCTAAAATGGTTGGAATTTACTCCTACTTGCCTTGGAGACTTTGTCTGGAGACTGTGACACCTGATTATCTGAGATGCTTTTCACCACCTTCTCATAGTGGTAATACTCAGACCTCTAGATGGAACCACTACTTCAGAGAGTATTTAGTTAAACAAGAACTATTTTAAAAAGACAGTCCAAAGCTACGTACAAACACTCCCAGAATATTTTCATTTGTCCTCAACATGTATTTCACTGAAAAGTTACATTGACCCTCAAACCTGGAAGGGCCTTCTCTGTGTCTGAGGAAAGGAGGAAGCTAGCTCCTCTGAGGTTAATCTGTTGCTGTCATTGAGATTGTATCATACACATGACAGAAACTTGAAAATCTGAACAAAAAAAGTTTCCTTGAGCCTGGAGCACAGTTCTGGACAAGAAGCTTGTACTATTTTAATTCAGACACCTCCTCAAGACTTATTAAATGTCTTTAATTTCCTCAAAGAAAGACTATATTCTAGTTCTGCTACCTTTCAGACAACCAGCTCCCTACAAAGAATCAAATACTGTTAATTTTTGTCTGAGAAATGTAACTTTTTAAAACAGAACCGTCCTGACCTTTAAGAGAAGAGTTTGGTTTGGCATGGTCAGATGACATGAACTACAAAATCACACATGGAACTTGACTGTATGGGATTATCAATATTCCTGGCTCAACCCATTGCAAAGCATTTAAAGTGCAAAGAGAACATGAAACAACAAAATCCAGAAAGCTGTTAGATCTAAGAGGTTATGAGATTTGTCCATGATATAACATCTCCAAACATCTAAGTGGATGTGATCACCCTACGACACTGTCTCACCAGCATGAGGGGTGTCAATCAGGAACAAGATGGTTCCTGTGAGTGCCAGTTTGTCCCCACACTGCTCAGCATCAGAAGCAAATGCTAATTTTGCTTCTATTTTCCACAGGACCTGTAGGGCATGCTCCAATTCACAGTCTGACTGGTATTTTTTGTGGCCTGCTGAGTTGATAAATTAACACAAAAGACTAATAGAAGGTTAACTGAACTACTAAAAACCTATGGCTTTTGTGGGATGCATGTGCAGGGGTTGAGAACAGGGCTGCCAATGTAAGGTTTTGTTGGCAGAGCTGCACGTCGCTGTAGGGCAGAGCTCTCTCATGTAATGACAGTGTACAACAGGGAGAAAAATCCCAGCACTTCAGCTCCTGACAAAAACCAAGAGCAACAATGATTGAAACCACAGCCCCAGGTTGTCTGTGACAGCTACTGGAGTATGTCCTTTCAGTAACTCATTTCAGTGATGGGTTCATGCACCGAAAGAGAGCAAAACAGGGAACTGAAGAGGCAAAGAGGAGAAAAGGCATGGAGGGGACCAACAACATCCTTCTCCTCCGCCCCTCTCCAAGAAAAAAAAAGCTGAAAAAAACAACCAAATTGCTTCTCCCATGACTCCTTAAATTCCATAATTGCAGCTCTGTGTTGATGCTTCCCTTTCTAGCACTTCTTACAGAGTGAAGTGCGGAGGCAAAGTGGCAGTGAAAGCTGAAAAATGTGTAATAACAGGATTTGCTCACCTTGTAAAGCAAATAAGGAGGAAGAGAAGGGTCTTGCACATGGTTTTCCTGTGTGTTGTCCTCGTCAAACATTAACCTGTTGCCCGTAGCCAATTCATCACAGAGATGTAGTCCAAAGGTGCCTGCAGGAGAAAGGATTGACATTCCTGGTGGACTTCTGGTCCTTCTGAGGAGTGGCAGGAGGGCAGCGAGGGAGGGGATGTGTCCTTCTCTTTGAAAGACAGGAGAGCATGGGACTGGATGCAAATTTCTCTGGGGGCCCTCACACAAGGTACTTAGGTCTGCAAGTTCTACCACAGCTCAACACCAAATCCACAGCCCTGTAAAGTTGCTGAAGCTTCTTACCTGGTGCACTGGGAGAAGCAGCCCCCAAGAACAGCAATTACACCTGCTCCTCCATCCATCAGATGGAGAGCTGTCTAAGCAGGAAAGCGCTTACACCATAGGCAAAATCCTGTTCTCCCAGCCTTTCAGTGGGCCCTGCAGTGAGCTTGGAAGTACTTCTCTTACTTAGGGTCCAAGGTTTTTTAACCTGGAGCTTGCAGGAAGAGGTCCACATGGCAGCCTCTCCATGGCTCCAATGAGCTGCTTACCTGAAAGTGCCCAAATACAACTCCCAGTAGGTTTTCCTGGAAGGTGTTGGGGCTCAGCACCTTTAAAAATCTCGCCATTTGTGGCTTTCAAACAAACTTAAGAGACTGAAATATAAATTCAAACACACAAAGCCTGATGCAGTCATTGACGGCATCTCCAGAGACCTTCTGCCTCACACCCAATAAAAATATCATAATTTACTTAGATTTTGAAGACTTTTACCAAGAGCTAAATATTTATAAGGGAACTAGCACTCTTAAAAAACTTGTCCTGCACATGGTGCAGTATGCAGCAGAAGGCAGATTAAAAAGGAGATGAGTAATTTTTTTTGTAGTGTTTATTGAGAGATGCCTTTATACAGAAGGGACTGGTGCTCTGATGCTGTCACAAGTGAACCCAAATAAACCCCGCTCAAGTATCGACAAGCAATTCAAATCACTGAATTTAAATTACATTATTACACACCAATAATAAATTAAAAGTATTGCCTAGTAGTTGCAGACAATTTAAACAAAATCCTTGTCAAAAGTAAAACAACAACAACAAAACAACAACAAAAACCACAAAATAAACAAAAGACCAATGAAACACACAACAATTTGCCAATAAATTAACAGATGGCGTAGCACACACATATAATGGTTTTCAAAAAACTTACGGTGCTGCAGGTGAGCTGGAGCGCTGGTGGGAAGTGAGCCCACGCCAAAGGGGCCAGTACCAAACCCTGAGCTCTGCCTATCGTGCCTGGCTTCCCTTGGCCTCAAACTGCTTCAACTCGACCGGTGCGCTTATATGGAAACTGCCTTTACCTCTTCAAATGTGCATTTTGCTCATTAATTCTTACTTTTGCTCAGCTCAAGTACAGAAGGGCCTGGTATAAGCCTACCTAGCATCAGAGGTATCAGTGCTGCTCAAAATCAGTCTGAAAACACTTCAGTTGAAGCAAGATCAACTTTGCAGACAAGTGTCTAAGTGAAACTGAAATAAATCCTTTTTCCACCAGAATAGTGCTATGCATTCAATGATTTACATTGGTTCAACACACATATTACACAAAAACAAGTAACTGAGCCACTTATAGCTGTGTATGTGTACGAGACCTAATAAGACATTGGCAGTTAATAGCCTTCCAGGCCTGAATTTTTTCAATGCTGCCCACAAGTGACATTCTGAGTTGACTTAACGGCCACCTTAGGGACCAGGAGGAAACCTGCATATTAAGATACGACCCAAGCCAGTGTGTGCACACCAGGGTTTTCAAGTAAAGAAGGACTTTGCACACTATCTGTCATCCAGGCTGTCTGCTGACTACACTATTAAAGTGCAGGGAAAACAGTACCACTGCCAAATGGGGATCCGGCTACTTGGGGTCAAAAGAAGCCTTAAAAGATCCCAGTTAGTGCAGACACGTGCTCAAGATGAACACACACAGGATGTGAGCTAGCTGTAGACTTTAGCAAATAATGCTCAGATTTAAGCAGGTTAACTCCCTCCCGAAGGTAATGCTGATAAAAACCCCAGTGGGTTAACCTTCACGAAACAAGGTTGCATTAAAACTACAGTTTGAGGAAATGCCCTCACTGCCACAGTCACGAACCCAGCTTTACCATGTAGGACCCTCTCATCACATGGCACAGGCCAGCCAGTGGTTCCAGGAGGAGCAAAGCTGCACGTTACCTGATCCTGTTTTATGCCCAGTGCTTGCCATTATCATATATCCACAGCTCTGATGTTCTCACATTAGCACAACCTCATTTGTGGATGAAAAAAAGCCCAGCTAGTTTCCAAAATGAAGGTAATAAAAACAATGACTCCCTCCATGCTATCTTTTCTCACATTTTCCTCTCCATGCACAGACAGTAAACAAATTTTATGGTAACCACTCCTAGCGAGATGGAAGCTGCCATGAGCAAGGGTTTAGAGCTCTAACACCAAACATGCTCCATCATGGCAGAGCATTCCTGACAAAATTCTTCATTGCTGAAAATTTAAGGCACCAAATTAAGTAAAAGTGAGGAGTTTCCATGCAGCTTGGCATCTTCAGAGCTGGTATATACAGTCTGCAGAACTTACTTCATAAGGACAGAACAAGCAAACTGATTTATTCAGCCGCCCCAGCAAAAGAGCATGTGCAGCTGCGGGAGAGTTTCAGTTTAAGCCTACAAGTTAATCAAACAGCAGATTCAATCAGGAAATCCAAAACAGGAAGATAGAAACTAATATACAGTACTGTAAGGCACTCCTACTGGGAAAGGAAAATTGGAAGGCAAATTATGAAGGAGAAAATGATCGAACTTGACTAGCTCAAAAGCAAAGTCATCAGCTACAAAGCTGAAGCCTAGCTGTAGGCTCAGCACTGTGAGCCAAGGCAGGGACAGAGACAGAAAGAAAGAAAGGAAGAGGGGACTGGCTTGCAGCTGAGCAGCAGAAACAAGAGATAAGATTACAATGATTATTCAATTACATTTCCTTTAGTGAGATCAACAGTTGGCTGCAGTACAGATCATGACCTTGGAAAGCCCAGGAAATTCAGTGGCTTCTGTTACTATAGGGAAGAAGCAAAGTACAACTGTGCAGCTTCCCCATCATCAGACATCCTCTGGTTTGTTTTTTTTTTTTTTAAGTCCTTCTTTGTCATAAATCCATTATAATGCACACAGTATCCTAGTATTATTTACTAAAGGAGCCTTGATATGAGCAGCTCTAGAAGTACTCTTGACGACTCACTTCTGACAGGGAATACTGTGCAGAATGCAAGTTCCTCACCAAAAAGCATCTGCTCTTATTTTTATCAGAAACCCTCACAACTGCCAGCTCCTATCACAGCCCTGCCAGCCAGGACACTGTGTCACACCATAAAACCATCACTTTTTACCAGCTAAGAGAGACAAAGAAAAGAAAAAGATCTCTGCATAGGGGATCCAAAATTCTTGATCTGCAGATTGATAATAGCAAAAAAGCTGCAGTTTGCACCTTCTAGGTAGGTATTTATCTACGTTAAAAAGCTAGAAGGTTGGGTTAAAGACGAAACAAGGGAGAATTGAGTAAGTTTATCTACAGTTTCCTGCATTAAATAATTTCAAACTAACTAAACCAAGATGATAATTTTCTAAGTAGTTGCAAAGTCAGGCTACAGTCCCTTGCAGTGAAGCATTCTATTTCTACAGTGATTTATAAGTTCTGTACAACCAAGTAAGAGCAGTAACTGGACCTACAGATCAATTCCTCCTCTTCCTTAAGTCAAGAAAGCACCTTCTTTGGGAAGGAGGCAAACAGCACATTTTACTTTTGATTCACAGTGAAACGTTACTGTTCAAATTTATTTCTTGCACAGGCAGGATGGGACCAGAAGCACGTATACACAAATTCCAGCTCTGTGCATGTGTGTGGGGGACAGATATACACAACCTGGAAAGGCCCTAGGTACTTTTCCAGCTGGTGCCCACCTAGAAGTCTGCAGAGCATGCACAAAGCTGCAGAATGGGAAAACAGTACATTGGTGCTCAATGTGCACAACTACATTGCATTAGCAGAGACAGTCACGCAAGATACAGTGTCATACAAAATCCAAACCACCTACAGAAGCATGGGCAGTGCCTCCAGCAAGCAGGAAAGCCATCCTTTTGAGGTCTTTCAAGAGTTAGCAACATGAATAGCACTTTCTGTTTATTCTTTCACCCTACAGCCCTAAAAATTGGACAAAGCTCATTCCTACTTCACCAACAATTCCTGAAGGCAGGACTGGGCCGTTATGCTCCTGAAAGGCAGAAACAGAAGACTGTATCCTACTCATCCATATGGAATAACTTCTTTTGGATAGGAGCTAGGCAACCCAGAGAGGAAAGCGTCCATTTCACAGTCTGCTTCTATAGCCACAAGAAGAAGCTCTACTTTTTCAAAATAGAAAAATGCATCCATTTTAGAAACCATCTCATTTACAATTACACTGGATTAAAAATAGTAATATCCAATGTATATTGTACATTATCCATTCACAAAAAGCTTTGGGTGCTGCCGCATATTGAAAAACATGCTTTTGCTCTGCTCTTTGTTGTTAGCAATGCAGAGGTTCCAGACTCACCGCTAATTCCAATGAATTTTCTGACAACAAACGCTTTTTTCCCCTCTAAATCTCAGATAACAAAGTAACACTGCTCTGCAATAGCTGCACAAATTGAGAGTAACTCCAAAGCTGTCCATTGTTATACCAGAATTTAACTAGAATATCTAGCCACCCACATCACTGACGCTTTAGACATCATGGCATCTATAAAAGTAATCAGTACTTTGCAATGCCTAAACTTTGATTCCTTGATGCTGTAGGGTATTCCACAGTGCACACAAGAACACTTTTCTAAATTGGAACTTGAACTGGTGCTATAAAGTATCTTAAGTTCCAAAGCATTATGACGTGGAAAACATAACTATTTTTTTCTTTAATGACCCATCATTATGTCTAGGGCTAAATCAAAATAGTACCTGCCAGATTCCAACAGTCTGAGCTACTGGCTTTGCCACAGTACCGGCTGTAATGACACACACTGAAAAATGTGGGAGTGTACTGTTTATTCAGCCAGTACCACTGTAGTTCCTGTTTACATGACTAATTCCACAAGACTTGCTCAGTGTTTGCATATATGAACATGCAGGGAGTTCTTCACGTGGGAACGGACTTGGAAGGAACATTATATCCTTAAGGACGACAGCTGAAAGTAACTCATTTCACGTGAAGAACGGAGAGCTGCGTGAAACACAGATGTCCCTGTGTAAGGGAAGTATTAATTTTAGTGACAAAGGTGCATCATTCACCAAGTTTATTAAATATAGGAATCCCTATACTACTCTGCCAAGAGCAAGGAAAAACCCTCGCTTCCTTCCAGAGAGTCCCAATGGGAGAAAGGCTTCTGGAAAAGAAAGGCACTGGTTGTCTAGTGTATACAGATATAAACATGCTTCTACATATATATAGTCGTGCTGAAATTTGAGAAAGCTCAGATTCAGCTACTTTCTTCATGGGACACTGGAAAAAGCAACCACTTACGCTCCAGTACAAGGCAGTTTGTTTGTAGCTTTCTAGTCTCTAATGCAAGCATGATGTACCCTGTTCTTTTATGTAAAATACTTCGCATTTAGTGAGCTGCTTCAATGATCAATACTGCTTTCTGCCTTGAATACAACAGCCTGCATATCATATAGGAAACAAAGACCAGTATTCTGTATTTTAACAAACTTATGTGAGAGAAGAAAAATGCACATGCAATTAGCTTTTTTCTTCTGAAACCACATTTGCTTTCTGTATATATATGCGTGTGTATATATACGAATGCATTCATATGTATGTAATACACATATTACTGCAGGGTCTGGAGAAAAAGTTAAGAATATGAGCCGGAATGACAAAGATCTCTAAGTCCTCGCTAAAGGTGAAATCACATGAACTGAACACTATCAGTAAAGATATGCATCACTGCAGTCAAATCCATCACATACCTCTCTTTCATAATATATGTAATTTATCATGTTTAGTACTTCCCCATGCTCCAGGTCTATGAAGCAAAACCATACCTTGAGGAAGTTTGTTCTCTACCACAGAAATCACTGGAGAAGTATAAAATCCCCTAGAGCTCCCAGAGAACACAGGACACACACTGGACATGAACACAGCAAACTAATGTTTCACAAATTTAGAGGTATCTTCTATGTAATTTGGGCAAGAACACTTTCCCAACTATTGGTCTAGTAGGTTCAGGTCAGATGAACTTGCAAAGTAAATTTCACAAAAACAAAACTAACGTGGACAGATAAAAGTTCTTCAAACATGAGACTAACAAGAGGTTGGAATGTCATGTTACTGGAGATAAGGATGTGACCTCACACAGATCAAGAACAAGCAGTGTAAAGCAGAATAGACTTCGGTGACACAGCTTGACAGATATACTAAGCATGACCAAAAACCAGCAGCAAATACCCTGCTTATCTCCTTACGTAATATTCCACTGGGGTGGTTATAAATACGTAAACAGCTAAATAAATTATTCTGCATCTTATGCTAGCAAACATCCCAAACAAGGTTTGATGGGAGATACTTTTCTTTCCTCCGGGAGGAGTAACATGTAAATGCACTGCTCTTTTAAAAATAGCTCTCTGGAAACACAAGGAAATGGAACAATGTGTCTGTATCAAAAGGAACAGGTGGGCTTAAAATCATTCCTGCCTTATTCTGTGACACACTTTACCAGAACCACTGCCAAGGCTAATAAATAATACACATAAATAAGTAGATGATTGGTCAGTTTTAAATGAACAACATCAAAAATAATGCATTAATGGCAGCAAATACTTTCTGCCTTGAGAAAACGTCTTCTCCAGAGGTGGAAAAGAAAAAGATAGGTGCTTAATTAGCTAGACATAAAGCATTTCAAGTAAACCATGTTTTGCATGAGAGCTAGCGGCTGAACTTCAATTCAAAATGCAGTTCAGCCACCGATAATCCAAAGCCGACAAGGCTTTACGGCGACTTTGGCAGCTGCTATTCATAGCTGAAGAAGATCAAATATTATTTTGCAAAAAAGATTTCCGCCTAGCTAAGCTGAGAGGTTGCTTGAGCTGGCAGCTGGGGAAGAGGTTCTCTTCAGGCTGGCCACTGCCTTAAGGAATTCATGTGTTCTGATATGACAACTCAAACATGTTGCAAGATTCTTCGAAGTTTTCATCCATATTCAGTCGCCTCCAGAAGGATTTCTGCTTCTTCTGCAATTCTTTACGCACACACCTGGGGCATGGGACAGCCTTCACTTTGCATTCAGAGTGGAAGACAGCACCACAGCTTTCACACCTGCAAACACAAATTAGCGTCAAAATTGAATAACAAAATAAGACCACAGCATGCAATGGACTTCACGTGCACTGTGGACAGTAGACATTCCTTTGAACAGTTCTGGTAGCTCAAAGAGTGTGCTACAATTCAAAAGTGCGCAGTATCAAGTGCAGTGTCTTGCTCGCATCTCTGCTGGTGTAAAGCCACTCAGGAGTACTTGCATCCATACGTACTTGCTGAGAATCTATCCCAGTGCTTCTCCTTCACTTTACAAGGATCAACATTTATCTCTTCTTATTAATTAGCATTCAGGTTATCACAGGATAGATATCATTTTTGATTTATGAAAGAAAAGTTTGCTAATTTGTTCTGTAAACGAAGAATAACATTACTTATTTCCAATAAGATACATTTCAGCATTTGGAACAGTCAAGATTTGACAGTTTAGTCAATGAAGTTCCAGGGGTCAGCTGTTCTGGAAGGAGTAAAACAGTCAAGTCCACTTCAACAGCAAGAAAAGAAATCATTCCATACAGTAAAAATGAAACAGAGAATGGCAGGAAGTATTTTCTGCTGTACCCCACAGAAGAACCAGACTAGACGATAATGGATGTAACATCATAGTAGATCAAGCCTCCAATTTTACTTAGCTGTGGAGCAATGAAATATCTGGCAACCGTGGAGTGTGCTAGAGCTGAGCAGATGGACATTTTCTCAGCTTTTCAATGCAAATAACTGTATAATGACATGTGAGTCACTGCACTGATGCAGTTCCATAACCAAATGAAAATAAATAAATAAATGGATGACAGGGTCATTAGTACAAAATCTTAGATTACTGTTGCGTAATCAAACAAAGAATGCAACAAAACACCAAACTTTCAGAGCAGTTCTTGAATATAAATGAGGAGTGCTGGTTAGGCTGGTGATTTTTGCAGGGAGTCTTGCAATGCTTCATTCTCCTTATCCACAGCTACTGGAGTCAGATGTCTATACGAGAATCTTGGCATCCGTTGTTACACTCTTACTGTTTGCTTGTTTTACTGTTGAGGAACTTTTCTTTCTTTTTGTTAGAAATAAGGTTAAAGTTATCAAGATTGTGGGAAAAAAAAAAAAAGAAAATATGAAGGAAAGAGCCTCAAATGCTGAGAAGCCATAAGGCAAATAAAAGCCACTTTTAAAACAAATAGCAATATTGGGCACACAGTCTGGAAAGAGCTACAGAGAACTCCGTAAGTTAACACAACCTGCTTTGTTAACTATGATAGCCACATCTGCATTTCACCTATAACTTCTTTAAAGCGGTTCTTGAGCTGGCTTTAGGATTTACTTCTGGGTCCAAACATAGTCTAAATTTAGTAACAGATGAGCTTTGAGATGGCTATACAGAGGTCTGAAGAGGCAGATTTCTAGCTAGCACAAATCGACAGAATTCAACTAGCCAGGTTAAAGAACTTAAGCACAATGCTAACTACTATGCTCTGTTGTGCTAGAACTTGACATACTCTTATTAATGTGTTCAGCTCGTGAGTCTGAAACTGTTTTTGAAGCAAGAAACTGGCTCACACAGAGATATTTCTCTTTCTGAGCACACAAATGATGAAGCATGTTATGGCCCCAATCCATTGAAGCACATAAACATGTGCTTGTGACTAGCATCACAGTGATCTCCTTGTGATTACTGATTCAAGTAAAATTAAGCATGCACTTAAGGGCTTTGTTGGACTGGGATCTCTACCAACAGACACACTAATGGATGAAGGAAAGACAGAGAGGACAGACACGTCTTTAAAACTTTACATCATTCTGACCTGACACTAATGGTGATTTTATCAAGCTAATTCTCCCTTGTTAGTCAGCAATTTGCTGCACTCTGGAAGTTGCTAGAGGATAATGATTGATGAGCGGTGTAATTTTGTGCTTTTGCACTGCCGCTCCCTATGCTCATTCAGTATTTCTTCACAGCACTTGATGAGGTGACAAAAGTTATCAAAATTTGCTGCTAGAATGGTTGCCAGAAGGATTAAAGGAGTCAGCACACCTGCTCCTCCTAGCGAAAGGCCATCAACAGAGAAAACAATGATTTACTGTGTTTAAATTAATATGAATTCATGTTTCAGAAGTAAGCAGTAGAAAAAAAGTAACAAGCTTCTTTCATCCCACTCAAAAGCAAAAGAGAGAAAAAAAGTCTGCACAGTTATTTATTAGTGGTGGAACAACAGCCGAAGCTCTGATGGGCGGGACCCCACATTGTGAGGCACTCAGCAGAGGCAGTGCAAACAGCCAGCCCTGGAATTCACAGCCCACAGCACTGCTTCACTGTGGAAGAGTCCTGGAAAAGGCTGAAGAACAGAGCTCTGAGGTGAAGTGCAAACTACTTCTTACTCTCCAGAAGGACAGGGAGAGAGGATGTGAGCATTCACTGTATACTTCTATCTCCTCACTGCTGAAGAAACTCAGTCACATGAGGCTAATGTTGAACCTGTATTTGCATGGATGGCAGATTACTCCTTGCCCAAGCCACCTGTGCCTTTGCTTTTCATTGTACCAAATCCAGTCAGTTTCAAATGATCCTGGTGATTTCGAATGGTTGACCATTCCCAATTTCATTGGGAGAAAATGTTCAGTGATAACAAGAAACCCCACCAAATTAGATTCCATTTTAGAATATCACAAGCGGATTTCTTCTTCTTTAATCCTTTAGTCTAATTTTATCTCCACTGTAACATCAAAAATGGAATGGCCACTAGTGCTAAGAAAAGTCTGCTGTTCCTGCTTCATCATGTGTTCTGAAGTCTTTTCCTTGTCATGAAGAACTTGGACAAACAGACGCTGCTCTTCAAATAATATATTTGTGTAACAGCAAAAGCTTCTTTCTTCATGTGTTATGAAACACAGGCAATAAATCCTAGAAAAGCTACAAGACTCTCTCTCTCACTCAAATGATTTAACATGCAGGACTTACAGGTTCAGATGGTTACACACTAGCAAAGTCTCTCTCCAAATGCAGGAACCTGCACTCCATAAGGCTTATCAGGCACTAAAGTGCACATTAGTGCTGAGCTGCACTTACATGTTGATCCCATATTCGGTTCTGCATCACTATCTCTGGAGTTGCAGACCTTGCATTTAAAGGCACTGGTAAGTCTCTGCGATTAGACTGACAATCTTCCCTTTGTGCACAGCTCCAAGTAAGCTCCTTTTTGATGACACTGGTGCTTTTACACATGCGAAAACTCAAATACCAAGTGCAACAACTTAATTGCTCCATCAATTGCCTTTCTGCTGAAACGCCACCAGGAAGCTATGGGTACAATGATGGGGAAATCAAAGAAAAGAATCCAGGAGCTGGATTAGCAGCAGCTGTACTTTGTGAAGGAAACAGCAGCACCTGTGTTAGGAAAAAAGGGTGTTCCACATGCACTTCTAAATTGATACTCCCTTTTGAAAACTGATCTCTCAAAGCTATTTCTAAGCCTTTCTTCATATTCTTTTGTAGAGTTTTTGTCAGAAAAAAACCCCCAGCATGGGTGGAGTTCACAAACAACAACAACAAAAAAAAGACAAGAATTGCCTTTGCTACTTTTTAAGAAGCTAGAGAACAAAGTAAAAATTATAAAAAGCAGCTTTTTTTTCAGGCCGGCAAACTGGATATCTGCACAAAAGTAAACACGTAGGTGCCTTTGTGTGGCTAATACTTTCCTGATGAAGGATGAAGAAAAACATCAACCTTCCTGCCTGTAACTGCCAGCCAGCTGTTACTTATTGAGACCACTACCACGAACTGTTCTCTGACTCTCTAAAACCACTCTACAACTAGCTCTTCACATGCAAGTTTCACAGTTTTTCTTCACTGTTCTTTTCAAGCCTCAGTGTGCCTAAATGCTTCTATTTTCCTGGGGGGGAAAAAAAACCCACCGTTTTGTGGTCCACAAAAGGCTCATGTAATAGTTACTACATAAAGTCATTTTTTTTCCTTGAACCTCATTGTTTTCATAGGTAATTTACGGTTCAGGTACTACTTCTGTATCTTGATGACTTCTTTGGCTAGAGGCCAAGGAGTCTCTGCATCTTTTGTGAAATTTCTATATACCACAGCTAATAATGTGATGAGTCCACAGCCATTCAAGCTTTTCTTGTTTCCTTATGTAATAAATGATATTGCACGTTAATAGTACCTTGCTATTTCTCAAACATTATCTGAAGAATCGGTGAACACTGACTGTTATTCACATATTGACTTTCAGCCTCCTCAGACAGCATCTGATATGGCTTCCTCTCTATTTTGGTGTTTTGTCTCTTTTACTTGACCAATTCTATCAAAATGATAAAGGATGTTTCATGTTTTAATGATATTTTACTTGTTTGAAAACCGAAGTAATATAAGTGCAAAGAGCTATTCATTTCTCCAAATAAGTTCTATTGCACTGAAAAGTGTTTTAAGATAAAGGCCACAGCTCTCCATAGCCAGACAAGCTAGACAGGCATTATAATGCTCTTCTTATTATCACTAGTTACAAAAGAAAACCATTTCTACATTAAAAGCACAAAACCACTCCTTATGAGTTGAAGAAATGCCCACATTATTATGTAAGTCTGGACATCTGAAACATATGGACGTCAATTTTTGGTAAACCTTAAATTTTGGTAAATCCCCCACATTGCACAGGCTTATGGGTCAAGTAATTCTAGATTCTGCTCTACCAATTGATCATACTTCTATTTCTCCCCGCATTGTGCCATTATTCAGGTCCTCACAGGTACGATCAGAGGGGGCACGCCCTAAAGAGGGGGTGCAACACAAAGAGGACTGCCTCAAAGAGCTTCTGACTTAAACAGACAAAATAAACTGGGGTGATCAATTTATGACCCACAATGTAATGTGGAAGGCAGTTTTGTCTTCTAAAAACCTTACAGATCGGCAGGATAACCATGGTCCCTGTTGGGAAGAAGCTGCTGCAACCAGCAAAGTTTATTCAGATGGCTTTAGTACCACAGCATGTGGGCTGAGCCAGTCTGGCTTCCAAAAACCAAGCTGGGAATCAAAACAGATCATGGCTATGCTGTTCAGCCCTGGAATGAACAAACAGTGGATGACAGATAGACCACCATTCCTGTTTCACAAATACAAAACAGTAGATGAGGTGAACTGACTTGCTTAAGGTAAGCCAGAAGCAATTACAAGAGAAGGGCAAAGTGCTCTCCCTTGTCTCACTGCAGCACCATATCCACCTGCCATCCTTCCTAGTTTTATACAGTAACTTGTTTTTTTTTCCCCCACAGCAGTGTCACTTCCTCTGTGCCAAGCCTTATACACATTTACTCAAATGAGTAATTTACTCACTGTGGGTATTTACTTTGAAGTAATTTCAGTAAGGATTTGATGCAGGATGGAGCCCTTCATTGCCTATAACTCTTCAGATTACTATTTTAATTCCCTCTTGCAGAGTACAAACAAGAAAAAAAAGTTGTTCATTACAGTTTCCTTAGATTATGTTATACTTTCACTAAGAACCATAAATATTAAGCCACCTTTAACTCAGTTACTAAAAGGACAACCGGCAGAGCAAACCACAGTAGCTTAAAGACGACTTGCCTAGGGATTCCAGCATGAACACCATCCTGCACAATCCACATGTGCATGTCTGCAAGGTATTTCTGAATTGCTCAGCTGAGAGCAAGGTGTGCCCTTCAGAACTGTTCAGAGACTTTTAGCAGAACACAAGGGAAAAAGAAAATGGACTAGATTGTGTTCACTTGCAACACAAAAAAAGCCTCAAAGGCAATCGATGCCTGACATACACGTGGAACAATATTATTACAGTTGCCTAGGAACCACGGCACCGAGCCTGTCTAAGGCGGGACACTGATGTAGTAAATGAATGGAAGAAAGCTGGCAGCGATATGGCATTGATTTGTCCCTATAAGGATCCTGTTAGGATAATGCCTTTTATGACACACTTATAGCCTACCCAGTCCCTGAAATATGAAATAATTGCATCTCAAATTCAAATTCACTCTGAACAATTAATTCAGTGCTCAGGGAGCTAGTACAAGTAGAAACGGCAATCCAAAGCATAATTGTATTTTTCATTTCTATATACCTCCTTGTCAGGGGGTTACTCTTAGTATGCTAACGTGGCTTAAAGATGTTCCTTGTTTATAAGGGAATGGCTGGGTTCTGGGCTGGCTCAGAGGCATACAGAAAGAGTAAAAGTAACTGTAGCCACCAACCATCAGCCCAGTTCATGTTCTGTGGGAGCTGATGCTGGTTACAGCTGGCAGTTATCAGGGGGCTTACAGTGATTGCCAGCCTGTACAGATGGGGCTTACGAAGGAGAGCACCTACAGACTGGATCCATGCAACATCTGCACAGACCTCCCCCAACCACAGCCTGACACAGCGTACATGCTCAACGCTGCTGCTGACCCAGTAATGCCATGCTGAGATTAATGAACAACATGCTACCCATTGTTGTCCCTGCATGAAAACTGCAAGACCAGCATCAATGCTCCCTTATAACCAGCATGGGTCACAGTGAGCCCCTTGCTGAAGTGTCCCAAGCAGACAGGAGTGTGAACAAATGAGTCTCTTCCTCTTCCCCAGTTTGGCTGCCCATGGTGCCCTAGGTGCTCCCCATCCACATCTATGTCTGTGTCCTTGTTCTGTCTGGCCAGCAACCTCTGCCAAGGTCAACTACATTCAATGGAGGTGGACAGAGATATGAAAGCCCCATAAATGAGGGGGAAAGCAGGCAGCTCACAAGAGGGGACAGAACACTAGTGCAGCAGAGGAAGCCTCAGTGTCAACTCCTCTCTTACCAGATCCAGAACAGCCAAAGAGAGGAGAGAAAATGCCCAGCAGGCCTTCATTTTGAGTGCTCACAGAACAATTGGCTACAGGAGAGGGCTGAACCAGAACAGTTTGATTATCCACCTGCTATCCTCCTCTGACTGTAGTGTACAGTCAGTGTAGTAGCGTAGGCTGAGTTACAACACCGAAGCACACCAGTGGGGTCAAGCAGGAACAAAGACATCCTGCAGTACTCAGACCCTTCTCCACAGAGCTATGCAGCTCTGGATTAAGGAGGAACGTGCATCCCTGGCTCCCCCTCAGCTGTGGCTACAGGGATTTATGCTGTACTTATCTACATGTATTTCCATACTTCTGTCCACCTCAGCCCTGCACTCTCAAGTCGTCCAAGTCCAAAGATACCAAGCCAAGTAATGTGGCCTATACACAGCAATCCACAAGAAGTCTGTAAAGAGACAGTAAAAACAGCGTTAATGTATGTTTTAACGATACTGTAAATACACTTCAGTTAGTAGAGATTATTCACTTTGGAAGGGAGAAAATCCCTACATATGCACTGCCTGCAAACCACTGAAGATGCAGAAACGCCATAGAGATTCAAGTATTTACATAGCTCAGACCCATATACCTTTTGCCTCTGCCAGCTGTCACACCAAGACCTGAAACTCCTCCACCTGTCCTATTATTAATGCACTGTATTCACCAAGTGGTGGTTGAAGACCTAAAAGCAGAGCCATGTAATGCTATCAACAGTTGTATTAAAATATTGCCCTCAACCATCACAATTCGATTACATTACTCTTCAGTTTTACATTTTCCTATAAGTCTCATGTTTTGGAATCTTGTGATTAAGTTAGGATTTTTGTTTTTATTAAGAAAAAGGCAAATGCACTTAAGATTTCATAGCTCTGCTATAATGCTGAAGACATGTCTATCTGGACCCTAGATGAAAAAAAAGGAACTTAAGATTCTTAAGGTAATCTTAGAATTTCCAAACAGTTAAAAGATGTAGCGTTGACTTTCAGGGGGTATTGGAAAATTTGGCATCCAATATACAAGGAACCTTGCTTATAAGATAGCGAAGGTCTACCCCAAAAAGGAATTTTGCATGAGGAAGGAAGAGGAAATTAGAAGGTCTTGACCAGCAAGTGGTCAAGTAGAACAAGGAAGAAGGCACAGGAGGGAAGTCATAAAGCAGAAAGAGGAAGTAAGGTGGCTGCCATGCCTGGCCAGGGGGAAAGTGAAGCAGGCAGCACTGCAGAGGCCTTTCTGCTTGAAACTAAGTGCCTGCTTTTATGCAGAACCTTTTAATTCACACCAATCTGATACAAGACAGGAAAAACTGATCTCTAAAGCTAATGTAGATCCAAAATACAATGCTCTATGAAAAAGCCTGCTTGTTTTTTTTTTTCTTGTAATGCATTCTACATAGAGTTACTGCAATGACCTGCACAGACAAAAATCAGATTTGGTCCAGCAGATTTTAGCCCATTTTGACAGATTCAACAGAAATTACATCATGAAGATAATTTAGCATCTGCTTATGTGCCTACGTTTCTTCATCCCTTTATCCCCAAAGTCCCTTCAGGATACTTTGAATAAGCTTTTTACACTATCAACATCCAGTGAACTTAACTCTTTCACAAACCAAGTACTGAAGGTACTAGCACAGCTTGAGGGATCTGGGTCTGAGGAAGGGCTGTCTAGCAGAAAACACACCAAAGCAATAGGGAAAATGATGTACTTCAAGCGATGCTTTTCACTTTTGCCAGGGTATTTCCTGGAAACGCTCTGTGCTGTATATTTCAATCTCTCCACCTACTATCTAATTCTCTCACAAATGCTCAGAGCTGTTTTTGTCTACTAACACAGAGTCCACAACACAGTTAGCTGCAATCTTGCAAAAACTATGGCATGTGTATAAAGCTATGCACAGCCCCAGAGCCCTTAATAAGACTTTTAGCGATGTGTAAGTTAAGTACATTCATAGGTCTTATCAGGATGGTGGCCAAAGATTACAGAGGCATCCAAGCTGGTTCATATAGTTAAGCCTGTTCTATGGCATGTCTATTTTAAACTTGAGTCTTCTGGTTTGTATCTTTAAAGGGCTACATGTCTTAACTGATCTTCAGAACAAATTAACTTCACAAAGCAAAAACAGTTTAGCCTTGATAAATGAATACAAACACAAAAGAACCACTCTCCTTCGTTCATGTGCATCCAGAGGCACAACATAAAAGGCAAGGAATTGACTTACCAGGCCTTAACCTAGCGAGTAGCTTTTCTAGTGATATACAATGTGCTACCTATGAGGGTAGTCACTTGGATGGCAGCACACAAGCAAGATCCTAACTTTATTAACTGAGTAGCATGTAATAATCTTAACCATAATTACCCAACTATTTAATTAGACAGAAAATTATATTAATGAATAATTCCATTCTTATTCCAATGGTATTTTTCTCATCATTCTTTAAGATTTAACACTTGTTAAAGAATGTTCTAGGTCATAAAACAAATAGGGCTACATATCACAGACAACTACATCACTACACAGACTTTTTTTCCCACTTCTACCATGACTTCTTATTTTAGAATACACTACATTAATGAAGAACAAACAATACTAGGAAAACTTGAGGGACAGTGCTCAACTGCTCTAACAAACATGTTTATAACTGGAGATATTTAAGCTCATTTCACAACATTTGTAAAAATAGAATTTGCAACACAATAGGACTATTTTATATGTTTATTTGGAAAATTTAAGCCTGAAGCAAATTTAGTTGAAGACATAAAACAGGAGGTTGATGTTCAGGTTGCTGAAGTTGCCAGAGCTCCAGCAGTCAACATCCAGAGATGCTGAGAGTTTACATAAGCTGGCTATTTGCTCCTTGAAATGCATAATTAACTCAGAAGGCTTTAAATACAGACTTCACGATTTAAAGGTCTTCAGAAAAAAAAGCATGATTTGTGAAATTTGGAAGAATCTAGATGAATTCATATAAATACTTGAAAGAAAGACAAAGGAGGAAAGTGGGAGACAGAGGAACCAGATTAGAAGAGGCATCCAAAAGGATGGGCCAATTTAAAAAAAAAAAAAAATTGTTTAACTTCTGAATCAAGGCTTTCATTAAGCTCTGTGCAGAATGGCCGCCTCCCAAGAAAAGCCACAGAAAGGAAATATCATTAGGAAGCTTATGACTTTGTGAGCCCACCCTTACATTCAAGGCAGCAAACTGTTGCTCTGTATTGTTGAGCAGGATGTAAAGAGTCTGTGAAGCACAGCCCACAGACACGCTAATTAAGTGAACTGATTGTGTTTATTTTGGAACCTTTGCCAACAAAGGAATGTGTCATGGTGATTAGTGAGAGATATGTGTATTCAAACTCCGAGGAGCACATAACCCAGGTATTCACTCTGTTTGCTCAAGGACTGACAAAAATTACTTTTAAGCAAACAACCTGACCAACGAGAAACTCCAGCCCTCAAGAGGGGCCCCCCTTTTCTCTGAGATATGTATATCTAAAGACCCATCCTTCATAAATTCCTACTGAAGACTACTCTAGAAAATGCGGGGAAGGTTTTGGAGAGAAATGAACTCTCAAAGCTCACCTAAGACACCACAAAGATGGAAAGGTAACAGTCATCTGAAAACCACCTCAGAATTGTACTAGCCTCTCTGACAGCTGCCACTTTTCTCTCCAAAGCGCAAGGAAAGTAAGGGAGGTAGCCAGGAAAACAAATGTCAGCTTAACACAGACACACATACAAACTGACTTCCCTTTTCAAACGTTCAACGCGGAGGTGAAGTTTAGGAAAGTTGCACCCAATTTCAAATATTTCCAAGCCAAGAGCCCAGTTTACTGGTAGAATTAGCAGAATGTTCAGAAGTGAGTGACTAACACATGAAAACATGGAAAGAGAGTCTTCAGAGCTCTGCTGCTCTTCCCTTTTTAACTAGCAGCTACAACCAGGGTAATTCCAAGTCTAGACAAGTCTGAGTGTAAAATGTGAGTACTACACTGTAGACAGCAATTCCAGGAAACTGAGACCTTTTCCTATGTCTAACCAGCCTTCCCATGTTATACCTGAACACCTACTGCAGAAAACTCTCTGACCTGTGTAAGATGGCTACAAATGTGAAAACCCTTCCTGGGCCTCTGCTTCAGTGCTTTGCAGCGATGAAGCTCCTCTGTCATAATGACTTGTCTTTAGCCTAAAGGCAGAGAAGAATGAAAATATGGGACTGTCATAATCTGGTTTGCTTCACAGATACGCATTGTGCCCACATGAGTAGTAATGCAATGAGAAAACTAACAAAGGGAAACAGAAAATGCTAATGACAAAAGGTTTAGTGATAAGAGTACAAAAGAAGCAAGCAAAATGACCTCTGACAAAATGAGAAAGAGAAATTTCTAAGAACCATTCATGCCGACTGTGTTTCACTAAAATCACTACAGAAGGTGTTGTCTTTGGCATGACATCAACCACATTTGTGAAACATGAACAAAAGTCCTTTCTGGTTTCTAATTCACATAAAAACAGGAGCTAGAGAAGCTTCTCTTGGCTTTCACTGGACTACTGACAAATACCATTTGCGACCAGAAAGTTTTATACTGTAATTGCAAGGTAAGACTGATCTCAGCTGAAGGGTAGGGAAACAATATACGTCCAACAATGTTTTTGTGACCAAAAATCCCCAAGCAAATCAAACACAGATAATACTTCAGGTAAACTTGTCTTCTCAAACGCTCTTACATTTTCTCATCAATCTTCAATTGCCTTTTATACAGTCTCAATAAGCATGTGATGCTTTATATATCTCAGTCTCTTTTTAACTCAGCCTATCTTACCAAGCACCCTCACATACATTCTTTACTGAAAACTGTTTATAGAGCTCAGCTGCGCACCTTGTTTAGCTTATGATCCCTGCTTTGTCAATGCATTTTGTAGGATGAGAATCTGGAGAAAGAATGTGCAAACAGTCATTGAAAGTCAGGTCAGGCTGAAAAACCCCCGAAGGAGTCCCTGGCTACTTGTAATTTAACATCTTTGTACACACAGAGGAATCAGATTCTTAAGGAAGCCCCTTTAAGAGGTTGCTCCTGATTGTTTCCAAGGGTGGTCCTTCAATTTTTTTTTTTTTCTTTTCAGTGGAACGCTTTGGAGAACAAATTAAAATGACTGTTTTTGAAACATCCAAAAAGTACGTATCTGTAGAGGACTGTGGTGCTGTCAGATGCAGCCTTTATGTTGAGTTAAAAAAAAATCCCCCTTTATTTAAAATCCAAGATATATTTGAAAAAAAAATAGTAATACTGCTGCATTGCTGAGTCTATTCTGATTTCCTGCATTTTGTGTTTAGATCTTCCATACAACTCCTATCCCTGATCTGGCATCCAGTACTCCATTAAAGATTAAATAAATGTTCATGGATTTAACATAGGTCTGGGCATATACTTAGGTATATTATGTAACTACCTAAGAAGAGCTGCCATTAAAGGAAGGGGTAAACAAAAACCAAAAACAAACAGAACTTGCATACATACAAAGAGGAGTATGCACAGAGAAAATGAAGAATTACCCATAACGATTCACAGAGAAAACATTCAAGAATAGACGGTTAGTGCTTTACAACATACAGTGCCAGTATATCATGGGCCCAGTGACATCAGGTACTGGAAAGATGCCTGTGATCACACCAGAGAATCCATTTAGTGTTTTAAGACACTTTGCAAACTCAGAAAACTTCAAATAAATCACATGATGCAATTCTACTGGGGAATCTTCCCATCTAAAGCAGCTGTTTTGAAACTTACAGTGCTTTGGGAAGTAGTTCTTTCCATCTACTTCCAAGCTTGTGGCCTCTCTGGGCCAGGAATCTTGTGCAGCTGCATGGGAATGTGAATTAGTCAAATCCAGACCCCAGCTCTCTAAAAAAGATGTCATAAGGCTAAGAATACACAAGGATATGGGATATGTTAGGTGAATCAAATGTCAATTTAATTACAGTACCTGCTTGTAGAAATGTCTTCAAAGGGGTAAAGGATTTCTCCATTGTTACAAATCTCACAGATGAATCCCTTCTGACTACAGAGACTGCAGCTATACACGTGAGAAGTGGCAAACTTGATCACCTTCCCCAAGAAAGGAGCCAGCTTTCCTTCAATAACCTGAAATAAAGATGACATTGTATGAACCCATAAAAATGACCAAAACTTCCTGAAAATCTGAAAAAACACTAATACGGAAACACAGCTATGTACAGCTTGATGAAATAACAATAAAATAATTTCCCAACTGTTATAGTTCCATGAAATCACAAGTAACAGCAGCAGCCATTGAACTGGCAATGATTCAAATATGAAAGAGAGTCCCTATATGTTTAAGTCCCTATATGGCAGTGACACACAAAACTAGCAACCATTTGAAGCACAACAATGTATTCACATGCTACAGCACGGAAGAGTATATAGGAAAGGAACTTAAGGTTCCGCATTATCATTTAACCAACAGCTATGGATACTGACTTATATGCATGATTTTCAATTCCTGTTAATTTTTATGCACAAATCAGTTTTGTCTCTGCTTCTTTTCCCCCATTGTACAGTCCTTTTTTTTTCCTCACATTTTTCATGAATAGAATCCTGGCTTACCTGCTTCAGCAAGGCTGTATTTCCCATTGAAAAATCATTAAAATACATTATTTCTCTCACTGTCAATGTGAGTATGTTCTCAAATAAACTCTTGAATATGAAGAAGTATTTTTTTCCCCCTCCAGTGTCCAGCTTTCAAAATCAAGAAGTCTCTCACTGCCAGATAACCCTGTTAGGCCATTAGAAGTGATTAGCACTGCCTGTGTTTTTATGAAAAAAAAACAAAACTGCCATGTAGTATAGATTAAACCACTAGCCACAACACTCATCTAAATTTGTGATTCAGTGACAATGTCTCTATAAGGGGTACTATTCAGGCAAAATACTTCCTATTCAGATTGAGTCTCCAGAGACTTTAAAGAATTCTGCTATGTATGGAATAATGAAGATGGAATAAGGCCTTAAGTGTATATTCTTCACTCCTGGACTTCCTGTGGTCTGAATGGCAGCCTGCCAGATTAGTGATAGAAATGTGTCATGAGATTTGATAGCGACCTCCTGTAAAAAAATGAAAAAGAATGCACCAATTGCTGTTTGAAGGTGTATACAGGGCTGCGCCCTGAAGGCTAAGAGTAGGGAGATTTACACTTAAATATGTGTCATATTCAGTTCAGGTACCTCTTCCTTCAGTATGTAGCATATGTAAACGGATTTAGTATAAACTGATCTTGAGAAAGCAAAGGTCAAGGCAGAGAAGAACAACAGAGGTTTCAGAAGCATTCCTCCCCTATGTTAAGCAGCAAGGAAATAAATTTGTGCTCTAGGGCAATATCCTGCCTGCTAGCTGAGACATCAACTGTTAAAGAGTGCAAAAAAGATGCACAGGCAGCATTGATGCTGATTGCACTGGCTGAAATGTGCGCCCTTTGCTTTCAGCTCAAGCCTGTTAACAGCATCTGCAACAACAGGAAGCGACTGTTATTGCTAGTACTGCAGATAGGACATCTGCTCATGCTAGAGGAAAAATGACATTCCTATTGCATCCTGGTATAGGAAGATCCCCTTCAAGTAAAATATAAACAATGCTGCAAATGAAGCCATAGTTCAAGGTAGTGATATTTCTAACCTTATAACAGATGGGCAGACACTATTTTAACTCCCTCAGGATGGGTTTTGTTTTTCATTTTGAAAAAATATTTTTTTTTGCTTGTAGCCTTGAGGGCTACAGAGGGTCAGAAAATCAAACAAGTTGGGAGTAGGGGAAAGACACGAAATTGATAGCATTCAGGAAATGGGAGGAAAGAAACAGTGAAGCTACCCAGCTGGTGACACTGCTACACTGACCCATTTAGTACTAACGAATGAAATATGCATACAGTGATAATAAGTAAACCACAATTCGTATTTTCCAAAGCACTTTCACACTATAGCAATCACCTCTGACAGGCTGTAAGAGCTCAGTTACAATGCCAGGCTGAAGACAGAGCTGCAAGTAAATTCTATAAACCTGTACTAATGTCACTGTCAGCAAGGACTTCAGTGTTAAATCTCTGGATTAAATTCACATTTTACATAATGTAATGTTCAAATTAACATAATCTATTACCATCTTAAGCACCAGGGGCAAATTTAAGTCTGCACAAAGCACAAAGATTTCCTGTGCTGAAGAGCTCACAATCTAACCAAGATGGATTGATAGCCCCCAAGGAGATGGTGCTATTCATCCTTATTTATTTATTTGTATAGCCTGCCATCGCACTGTAGTGCGTTGGCTTGTAACTCTGGGCACTGCAGAAACACAATGAAGATTCTATCTTCAAAGAACTCTGCATGTCAATTTTGCAATGTGAATTACAGGCAATTTTATTGTATTATAGGAGGAAGACAAAATGCAACATCAAACTGATATTACCACTATTTTTAGCATCTTCAAATTTCGTGTCATTTTACTTCATCAGAGACCTCAAGGCTGTGTACAGGAAACAACTTTCTCATTCGTGTTTCTACCTAATAAAATCCTCATCTCCATTTACCGACTGCAGCAAGCAAAAGGGGATATTTTCTATTTCTTGTCCCCAGGAGGAGTTTCATGGTAACGCTTCCACCATTTTTATAGCTTTGGGAAAAGGAGAACTGTCAAAGCTTCTCCTGTGACTGAGCATTCTCATGACAGCCAGAGGCTCAGGGTTGGTCAGTTTAGACGTGCCAGAACCATGACGACAGAGTACAAGGACGTTCTCCCAGTTGATGCTGGAACCTTAAGTTTCCAGGAAATACAGATGATTAAAGAAAATCACATGGAAAAAATCCTCGGGAGGCCATCCTGGTGGATCCAGCAACATCTGTGTCATTCTTTATCACTACATAGCATTTAGTAGCATACTAAAGGCTTTCAAGGACAGAGACTCCACAGTTCTCTTGCAGCCTAACCCAGCATGGGTCTGTTCTTACCACTGGAGCCAGTCCTAAGCTTTAATGTGAACACTTCAGTTTTCAGAAGTTGAAATTTTTAACCTGCTTGCTCCATAAGCAGATCAGATACAGAACATGGAGGAAAAAACCCTTCTAACTACAAGACAACAGGCAATGCTTTAAATGCCAAGTGACAAACAAATCTCAAATCAGACCTGTGGCCCTGAAGGAAGAAGGCAACATGCAGCTGTCCAGCTCTCACGCATATTCAAAATAACTTGGGTCACTGTAGTAAAAACACAAGTGGTCCTTGCAAATTCAGCTCTCAGGTAGAGGCTGAGACCTGACAAGTCTACTACAAGTCACTGGCAGGCGCATCTGGCAAGCTCAACAGCAGGCAAGTCTCTTCTGCAGCACGCAGTGGGTCTGGAAAATTCATCCATTAGCCTAGATGCAGTGGTTGTTATTGCAAACCATGAGAAAATTGCATGTTTTGGTTTTGAAAGGGTGTAGAGCAAGAGAAAGTCTTTCAATTTGGTCTCTAAAAACTGCAGCTATTATTCATACATGGAGCGCTGATATTGCAATGTCATGTTCACAGCCTACAGCTAGTAGGTCTGTTGGGACTAGAAAGTAGTATATATGATCCATTCTTTCTGTTCTCTTTGGTAACATTTGCACCCCACTCCATGAACAAAAAAGTACATCAAAAGAAATGGTGTAGGAGAATGTTTACTCCACAAGACCATACCTAACCCAACTAAATAATCAAAATTTCACATTGCTAGGAAGTGCCTGTGCACCTGGAGGACAGCTGTATTGGATCCGACCAAAGCAGAGAGCAGAAATGAGCCAGTACTTGTGTTCCACGTCCTACTAATCCCTACTACAACGTGTTGCCATTCACACAATCCCACTGCAACACTCCGCCTCTTTACCACATCTCCAGTTTATCAGAAACACTCAGAAAGAATTTAGGTCTCCAAAATTACTTAACTTCATTTAATCTAATGAAAACAGAAGAGTCCAAATCCTTTCAATATCTGAGCTAGAAGGAAATGGCTGGCCCCAAAATCATGTTCCCCAAAACTGCATGCAATCCTGTAAAGCTCCCAGGATTTTCACAACCTAGAGAGCATGAAGAGAAACTGTGGAACCACACATACTGTGTGCTGCAGAACAGTCTATTATGTCTCAAAAGCAATGCAGAAAAGTAGTGCAAAACTTATGAAATTAATAGTGGTCTAAAGGAATGGACTAAAAATTTCACTGACTTAACCCTATATCTTAATGCAATCCCAACATGTGCTTGCAAAGGCTTAAAAAATACATTCCTGTCTGTAGCACCTCGCTTAAACCAAACTGAAATGTTGCTGAGTTCAGATTCTCTTCTGCATACAGATGCTGCAGCACACACAAAAAGCAAGCTCTGTTTTCTAATCCAAATTATTTCTAGCACAGGCAGTAGTATAATTAGGCTAAATTGAGCATGAAAGATGCTCATCAATCAATGAAGGGTGTAACATAGCTGATTCTCCCTAAACTGGTCAAGGAACCCATCCCAAAAGGATTGTGAACATGGAGCCATGCTTCTACAGTTAGCTTACCACTGCTGTAATGTATTTTGGCACAGGCCCAATTTTTTCTCTCTGATGAGCCCCCGTATTCAAATTAGAACTGCTATCCACCTCTGAGGATCTGGAAAACATTTTTCTGAGCTATCACTGTGGCTTCGCACATTGCAGGTACTGTCAGCATGTCTTACATGTTAGGAATTGTATGAAAATACACACCCACACATACATACATAAAAGATGGGCCCCGCCCTCAAAGCACTTAGAATTTGAACCAGCAAACGAGCATTGCTTTTTAAACCAGCTAACCACATATTTCATCTCCCATCCTAAACAGGTCATACTCCATGTTTTGGAGGAGACATCCCACCAGCAAGAGCATGCCTGCAGGTGACAGGACTGCTGCAGAGGGGAGAGGAAAAGCCAGGAAAGCCCACAGGAGCAGCAACCCACTCTACTGCCCAGTCTCTGGGCACCCAGGTCAGGAAAGCTGAAGTCCTGGGGAAGGTCAGGTGGTACTAGAAAGCAAGAGGTGAGGCAGAGATATGTCCGCAGCAGAGTGAGAAATCAAAGGGGGATGTACAGTATCTGAACACATGCCAAAAGGGTGCTGGGACAAATATTTTAGATGATTTCTAGAACAGCAGCTTTCTATACAAGACAAACTTACAAATAAAAGTAATTTGAGATTTCTTCTGTGTGTATCTTTGTGGCACTGGTTGGTAGGGTAGCAGCATAAACCACAGTTAAGCTCTGCATAAATGAGGTAGGAGGGAAGACCAGGGGACCTGCAGACCCAGACAGTATTGGCAATGGCTATGAGCCTTGGCCACAATGCACAGGCATGTTTTTCCTGATTCAGCAAGAAGACAGAAGATGAAAGACAGTAAGGGCTACTGTTCAAATTGAAATCCCTTTGGACACCTCATATTAGCCTGATCATGAGGGCAATGTGTGATCAGTCAGCTTCACTACCTGCCAGGAGAGCTGCTGGCCCCTAAAGGTTCCCTTATTCTCCCCTATAAAAGATTAAATGTACCTTGCTCCATCAAGATGATGTTTTCAGAAGTCATTGTTTTCAGAGAATAAGAATAGGGTAGGTCACAGCACCCTCCACAGGGAGAGAAACTGTCCTCAGTAGCTTACCATGCATACAACCGGGTTGTTGCCAACAGAGAACTTTTCACTGGTATACCTGCCCCGTTCTTTCCCAACATATTTCTGAGTCCCTAAGCCTGACCTGCACCAGAGCAGAGACAGTTCCCTCTTCCCCAGTACATGCTGAGCTATGGCTCTGTCCTGACTCCCTTCTCTTATCCCAGCTCTCCAGGCTGAGTGTAACGCCAATAGAAGCCCGTCACTGGAGGCCCCTACCCCTGAAACCCTAATGTCAGCCCTAACTTTCCTACCCTGCAATACAGTACAGGGGAGCCAAAAAAACAGCCCATTACAGGCAGCAGAGTGGAGTCAAGTCAAGTCACTTCCCTTTTTGGTCAACAAAGATTGCTTGTATGAGAACATACTTACCTGTGTGAAGGAGGGTTGCACAAACTAATCCCACAGAAGAGCAATGTTCTGAGCACAATGTTGCAATATATGAACATTTTCATAGTTAAAAAAAAAAACAACAACCTGAGAAAATGAATGGCCAAGGTACAGAGGCAGAACTAATCTCTAGATTCCTTCTAATTCAGAGATGGTGACCTAAACTTAGAGCTTTTTGAACTCTGTTTGGAAAACAGAAAAAGACAAAAAAAAATGCACTCAAAAAAGCCCTAATGCAAAATAATTTGTTAGAGTTTGCTCCAGATCCTGAGTGACAGTTATTTAAATTAGAAAAGACGTAATAGCAGTTTCTGCCTGGGTGTCACAGGAAAGCAATCAATGCTGATTAGATAAGTTTGGAAGTCCCCTCTAAATTCAGACTGTTTTATTCCCAAAGACATGATATTGCAAGGGCTTTAGGTGTAATTAGAGGGGGGTGTAGGGGGGGAGGAAAAATTGAGTCAGCTATAAGATACTATCACTTTAAGTACCTCCTCTATAACCTCCCCCCACCTATTAGCCCAGGACCACAGAAATAAACAACCCTTGCATCACGGCCACGTAAATTAACACTCCCATCTATCAGACGTGATAAACTTTCTGGACAAGAGAAAAAAAAGCAGTACACTTTTCAGGCATTTCTCAAGGGAGTGTGTGTTTGCTTTGAGGGCAGGGCACCTTTCAGCAATGCATGCTAAGTAGTAACAGGTAAGGAGGAAGACCTCCATCCCTGCAGGAATCCGTATGATGTGCATTTCTGTGAGAGTCATCAAACTTCCAACCCTGTCCATGCATTTCTATCATCTTCTAAGAAAAAAAAAAAGTGTAGTAAATGCTTACATAGCATGGAGACTAAGTATCTTCAATCACCTACATAAAGACTGTGTCAATACAGGTGGCAGAGGGGATACAACTTGCTAATCTTTCAGATATAATATTCTGCTCAGTAAGTAACACTGCCAAGGCCAAATAGTCCAAATTCTAAAAAGTGCCACAATGAAAGTGCCACATCAAGAGTTTCTGGATTAAAGTATCTGTTTATATTTTTGGTCTAAGTAATTTTCAACATACAATAATGAAAGCAAAATCAGAAGTTGTTTAAAAAAATAATTCCAATATTAAGACACGAGTTAACGGAGATCAACAGCTGAAGGATATTTTACACAGACTTTCTACAGTCTGAGAGCAAGGAGGAAAACTACAAACCCCTGTAACTTTCTGTGAGCTCAGACACAAGGGACAACCAACAACTACAGGCACCAGGAACGCCGTCACTACACTGTGGATGTTTGACTGGAGAATAAACCCTGAAGAGAGACAGAACTCTCTGAACTGGACCCATATTTTCCTCATGTATCAGAAACACAGGAGGAAAACCTTTGCTCTAGAGGAGTATCTGCTGCTACTGCTCTGTCTAAAAGCCCTACCATTGGGGCTAAGTATTCCTGTTAAAGTGGTGAAAACATTATAAAACTCAGATCTCACTGCCACTGTGAGACAAGCTAAATTCACCAAACGGCTTTGTGACCCCACCCTCGTAAATCAGCTTGTTAATCATTATCGTCATAGAGGCGATAAAGCTGTTTTATAAGCCAACACCAAAGCAGTAACATTAACTACCTATGTAGAAGCTGATGTATTTCTCTGCAGATAACATTTATTGGAAGGCCCTCTCTTTAAAGATACAGGTTTGCCTCATAACCCTACTCTGGAGCACCAGCAATCTGTTCCATTTATTCCTCCAGTCCTATTTACATGTCAGACATGAGTGCTGCCTGGAGGGGACAGGTTAAGTGATATGAAATTGCTAGAGCACCTTGAACTATAGGTTCAAATCTCAACTGGATTGTCCTGGCCTCTCTTCCTGACAGAATAAAATTTATGATTATTTCTCAAGGCCAGACGCACACTTGCCTCTGCCTGAAACACAGAGACACAATTTGCCAGGAGGCACTTACGCAATACAAAGAGACATGAAAAGGCCAAGAGGTACTGAGAAAACAGAAGGGGTGGTAGACATGAAGTTCATTCACTCTTTCCAATCCTGTATGTGGAAGGGACACAAAGTCCTTTAATTACTGGGGTTAGTATCATAAGAGTGCCTGGAAGAAGGAAGTCATTGGAAGGAGTAGTCAACAAATAGTGCACAGCTTTCCACTATCTTCCACAGTCAAGATTTTGGCATATTCCTGGTTGTTTCCCTTCTATCCCTTTACAAACAGCTAGTTTTTAATCAAGCCTTTTGCTAACAAGCTCAGAGGTAAGCTTCAGCCTTGCCTCGAGTATCACAGAGAACATACTTCCTGCACTGAATGAAAAAATAAAAAACTTCAGAACAGATACACTTAGATTCATCACTGCGTTCACCCCTCTCCAAATTCCACCATGGGAGCTTTGTGGAGGACGACTAAATACCCAGTAATCACCAGCACCTCCAGGGCACGTGAGAAATATGCTTTTGAAAGAACTACCAATGATTGAAGAAAATAGGGCTGGATAAAACACAAAGAAATCTCCAGTTCACTCCTCCTGCTACAGCCCAACCAATGGACAGACCTGCTTAAAAACTTCTCACCACAGGGATTCCACAATTTTCCAACACTCAAAACATCCAGAAAGCTTTTCCTACTACCTATCTCAGGTCTCTTTTGTTGCAGTAAACTGCCTTTGTTTCAGGCTCTGTTTCCAATCCTTATATTGTACAATTCAGAAAGCATTTTCTGATGAATTCACTTCTCTCCTATCCTTCGTTGCATGCCTGGAAGAAGAGTAGCTTGAGTGCAGGAAGTCTACAGTTCTTGTCCTCCCCCTCTGCTAACTGTAGAACAAGTAAGTATTTTACGCACTTATTAAGTGTGGAGATTAGATATTATAATGCAAGGGGTAAAATGGAGTCTCTACTCTCCAACAGCTTTCAGCAGAGTCAGAATATCTGCCGTGAAAACACTGACTTGGAGACAACCATGCTAGAATATGCTTAGCTAAGGATAAACACAAGCTGCAGAGAAGAGAAAGGGAAAACACATTCCCTGGCTGGGAAATTACTGGCCATTTCCACATAGGGAACAGACAATGCTCCTGGACTGTTAATTTCCTTGAGGATTTTTTCCCTTCCGTTCACCATATTCGTAACTCTGTGAATTCTTGTTATGATTTCAGTGCACAATTAATCTTTAGTTCAGAGGAAAGGGAAATGAAAGGAGGAAGGATGATCATGAGGTAAAAGCCCCAGGGAGGCAGATATCAGATCTCAGCTCTGCCCCATCTCTGTGTAATATACAGGTCTGATCAGGTTTCCTTGCTCCACTTTGACTTCCACTCATCTCTTTCAGATTGCCTGCTTTGTTTATTTAAATTGCAAGTGACTTAAGGGAAGAATGATTTCTTAATATTTATGTGCATGCACACTAGAATCTGTGTGTGGTGCTGTAAAACAAATAAAACCAGAACAAAACAGTAACTTCAGGAGATCACAGCTCCCAGCTTGGGATCTGCCTGTGTTAGAAGTGAACACAATACAGGCAGCTAACTGGATGGGGAGGGGAAATGCCATGTTTTGCTTGCATATAGGCCCAATTTGATTTGATCTAGGCTAGCTGAAAACACATCTTTTGTTGCTACAGCCATGCTACAGGCCACAGACCCAGCTCCCATCAGTAAGGGTGACACCAGTCCACCCTTTCTTTCCTTCTCCCCTTACACTGCCTTTGCAGATGCCTGGCTGTCCCAAGGGCCTGTTCAGCCAGTAGCATGGGGGAAAGCAGGGTGGACGGGAGCAAGTGAGGCCAAGGACTCTGTTGACCAGCTGCTGACACCAGTGCCAAGTGCTGACTCTGACACACACGCCACTATTTTGCCAGTGCTGGCTTTGACACAAAGAAAGACACATAGCACAGCCATACATTATGCTGTGCTAACTTGTCACCCACACAGGTCAGAAAGCATCCCAAAAGGAAATTTGTCGATAAACACAGCAAAGAAAAAAACAAAACAACAAAATCCAAACAAATCAAATTGAAACAGAAATGGGTAAGAATATGAATGAACAGAAAGACTGACTCGCTTTAACTTCCTTGCAGTCCACAGGCAGTCCACACTGACAGCAGAGATCTGCTGTTGGCAGTTCTTCCAAGCAGAACCACTCGACATGTTGCACTTTTACTCAGTATTAAAATTATATTCCACCAGTTAGCCACTGTAATATTCTTAGAGACACTGGGAAGAGCGGGAAGAACAAAAACAAGTTCAAGAACAAATGTTGTTAACCTGTGAACAAAGCACACTTAGAGAAAGGGCACAAGCAAAGACAGAGTCTTACTCGGGTTGAGAGAACTTGGCCAGATCGCTCCAGCTCAGGTTCACCGAACAGACAACGACAACAGAGGAACAAACTGGGTATACACAAGGTTTGTCCTTCAGTCCAAGGGAATTTATTGCAGGAGGCAGAGTCAAGGTTCCTCCAAACTCTCATCTACTCCTCAAAGAAAGAAGAAAATTCTGAAAATTCAGCAGGTCTCTCAGTTCAAGTTGGTGAGTGAAAAAGATGGAATTGTCTCAGTATAAACAACATGCCTGGAAAATGGTAGTGCCAGCTCCACAGCCAGCCCTGCAAAGGGACTCTCTGCCTTTGCACTCACAGCATTTCAGTCCTCTGCCCTCCTTTCTCCTTCCCCCAAGGTTTCCGGGCAGCCACATGTCAATTTTGTCACACCCTGAGTTCTCCTAATCTTGTCGCAGGGATGAATTATAGGTTGTTTTAAGAAACCAGTATTCAAGCAAAGGTTAAAGGCTGTTTTAATCAAACAAGCTTGAAAGAGTACCAGGAATTTGGCTGGTTGAGAACAGAAAGCACTTTCCTCAGCTTAAAAAACATACGTGACTGTATACTCACACAAGCAAATATGCATTCAGGCAGAGGTATATGTATTCCTTTCTCTCTCTCTCATTTTTTTTTTTAAATAAGACCAAGCAGGCATGCATGCATGCAGAGACATTAACTTAATCTACATGCCTACTGAGTAAGACATTATTTCATGAGTGACATCACAAAGCCAGAAACTTTTCTGCTTCACAGAGGACTGGATCAGTGCATTTTAGGAAGGAATCTTCTGATGATTTTAGAACAAGAAATCAACATACTTAGAAAATTGTTAGAATTACCTGAAAACACTCAGCAAGTACAAATCATATTCAGATTTTTTTAACCCCTTTTTCATCCAAGCAGGTAACCCTGAAACGGTATTTTCTTTCTCTGAGAAATTATATCTAGGGATGTTACTTCTTGGGATGTGCCCAGCTGCCTCTCTGAACAGACATTTTATGAGAAGTAAGGCATTTTATGAGAAGTAAGGTTAGACCCCAACCTACAGTACTGGGCCTTTCATTCTCCACAGTGAGGAGGAGAACTAAATAAAAATAAAAAACCAGTCAGCATCAACAAGTACTAGAAAAGGGGCAGTGTATATTCCTATTTCCTCTTCCGGGGACCGAAAAAATTAAAAGGACACTGGATACCTCAGAGGCTCTTGCAATCCACTGGTACCACTGCAGAGCTGTTTTGAACAGTTCCACACTAGAAAGCTACACATAATACAAGTGGCACAAATGTCATATTCCTGCGGAAAGCATCACATGTATTTAATAAAGCTTGCTGAAAATTCTGGTCTCAGGCAGCTGCAAACCTAGATCTGATGTGAAAATCTATTAACAAACTTGCTATATCTACATGCTTCTCCTCCAAGTCTTTAACACACCTAATTAAATGAACTCATCTCTCTGGCAGCCACCTGCCCAAACACTGCCCACATCAGCCTGGCCAGCTCTGTCACGCTCTCCACCTGACCATGAGCCATTTTCAATGACAACTCCTCTCCCCAGCAGAGCCGTGGTAAAAAGGAAATGCCAGTAAAACCCTTGCCATTACCACTAATTGTAAGCAGAGATGTCAGCAGCTTGTGGAATTACATACACACCTGGTCTATCAGCTAACCTGAAGCGTTTCCTGTTCTGCTGAAAGGTGGCTCAGTGCTAGCACACTCCAAGGAGTGACGGAAATGAGTGATAAAGAAGCCATAGGAAAAGCATACAAACTGTATAACTGCTGTTTTGCTAGCAGGCACTTTAATAGCTATGGAAATACACATTGTGTAATTTTTCCCACTCTAGGATTATTTTCATATTTTTCTAATGAAATTATGACTATCGTATAGGCACAGATCTAAAAATAAGGACATAAAGGTGGCCATTAACATTATGTTGTTACAGCCCAAGATGCAAGTTTTTACATAGCTCAAGTACAAAACTATCCAAAATTGTTTCCCTTCCTTTTACTTTTATCATGTCCAGGATGATTAATTTAAACATCCATATAGGAAAGTGGGACCCACCTTACTTTAATCCCACTACAAATGTCCTGTGTCTCAGAGAAAGCTGTCAGCACAGATGGGAAGACAGTCCATATCACCTGTGCCTCAGAATGAGAACTAGACAAATGCACAGATGAACTTCAGCAATGCATATGTTTCTCACTTCACCACACAAACTTTTCTCTCTTACCTCCTGCCCACCAAATATTTAAGAGCAGAAGCTGTACCTGACACATCAATTAAAACCCACCACTGCTTTAAGCCAGCTCTGCTCTAAGAAAAGTCTTCCAGCCTGTGTTCAGACGAGTATTGGCGAAAGGCATCTCAGGACTTGCATCTGTCCCACATACTGCACCAAACATCTTGTTCAGGAGGCTGGAGACATAAAGCTAACATTTTCACTATATTGCTGGATAGTGAACCGTGGAAGTTATGACACAGAGGTGCCTAGCATTTTGCTGCCCTTGCTGAGCTCACTGAACTCCCACAGAAAACTGTGAAAGCCAAATTTTCAGCCATCTCAGCAGGATTGCATAGCCCGGTCTGACAAAACCTTAATTCCACTTCTCATTTGCCACCTCCTGCCCCTCAAGCAAAGTAAGGGCTTGTCTAAACTTAGAAGGATCTGCTGGTACAGCTACATGGGTAAGCCTCTTTGGTAAACACATGTTTAAGCTGATACAGCTTATATTGATTCACTGAATGAAACAAATGATGCCAGCAAGAGACTTTCTCATTTACGTAACTGAGTTTGCACTAATACTTTACAAGTACAGCTATATCCATTAAGTGTGTGTTTGTTTTTGCCATGCATCTACTCCAGTAACAATTCTAATGCTAGACCAAGCCCAAAGTATGTTACCCAAAACCCAGTTTTGCCAGTCAGTACAACTGCATGCACACTACTGGCTTTTACTAGCACAGGCCTGTTAGGTACCACTTCCTATCACTTCTCCGGCAGAAACTGCTGTGTTATCAAAACTTTGTAGCACAGACCTGGCTCATTACAAGCTATCAAACAGTTTTTTTCTTAAATGCTATAAAAAGCATCGCCAACTTCCTCCATCTCGGTCTATGAAAACAGAGAAAGGACACAAATTTCCCACTGATAAAGGATGTATGAAGAAAGTACAGGACAGGTAAACAGCCTGAAAAAGCACACCAGTCCTAACCACTTCTTGGTTCTTCTAAGACTTTCTAATCCTTTTCTAACAGTATGCTAGGCTCAAATTAGGTATAATGTAAGCTTCACTTAAGATTGATTGAAATTCTTGAACATTCAGATTTTTATATTGGGAATGCTTCTGTTACAGCAATTTTTCACCTAGTTCAAAACCCTATCAGATGCTGTAATCTCTACTACGTATGCCAAAGAACGACGAAATCATTGATATGTCTGTCAGTAGGGAAGACATCTTCCTAATCCACTCAACAAGTAATGTGTCTATTCTGAAACCTTATAATCTTTTTACTTTATGTAGTGCAACAGTGGACATTCTCATTATGGATACTTAATCCTCTCAAAGATTATAAACTTCTGGCCTTGGTAATATTACTGTGGAATTAAGTTCCTCATGCTCACTGTGTGTGCTGCAAAGAAGCATTTCCATTAAGGATTCTTATGCCCATCTCATATTCACTACATGACCTGTGCTACATTACTATAAGAACCACTTTCCAGTCTTCCTCTCCATAGTTCTTCACATTGTCTGTATGCTCATCTGAAGCAAGACAGTCAGGAAAGGTGATGTGAATTAAATTGATGCTTTAATTAAATGCTAATGGATTAATTTATCCATGATATAAAAATGGATAAATCATTACCACATTAAAACCCTTTATGGATAAAAAAAATTCAGAATGAAAATGGCTTTAATATCATTTAGCTCAATTTACCTCAAGCAAAATGAAAACTGCTGATATTTTGAATAAAATTATTTACACTGGTTCAATATAATTCAACTCATCATTTTAAATTCCCATGCTCTGTAACTTCATATTTTTTCCTAATTATTTCTGTGTAAATGTATCTTTATCTTTTCAAATCTCAGATCTCACTCAACATTACCATCCCTGACATCCAGTCGTTTTTGTTGTTATGGTGATCCTTACTTTACCACACCTTTTCAAGGTAGTTTAACTGGGAGGAAATCGTTTCCACAAAAAAAGGTCTTCTGGTGTGAAGAATAATGTGGCATTAATCATTGCAAACACATACATCTTACTATTTAACATAAAGAACAGGCATATTAGTTGTTCTGTGTGGATTAAGCACCTGAATTTCAAGCTCATCACCATAACTTCCAGTCTTCTTCTAAAGCTCCCACTAATCTGGAATCCAGTTTAAGTAGCAATAATTCCTTTTCCTAAGAAATGCAATATTCCTGTCCAAGTCAGCTCCTGTATAATTCAGTGTTTAGCAGTGTAAAATCTGGTAGTGTCACCAAAAACAGTTCCAACCCACAGAAAATGAACAGATACTTTTGAATTTCAACTTGCATATATCACATTCACACTGCAACAGCAGCAGAGAATAAGTTCCCAACATCCAGTAGGTTTGTGATGAGGGGACTATACTGCATATAAGCAAGAGGAATTGTTTTTCTTGGTGTGCTATTGTCTCCTAAAGACAGTAATTTCAAGAGTGAAGTCTTGCTTCCTATCAACTGGAGGTTGGCTTCTTTCAGGTTTTCGTTGATTGGAATAGCTCTGAAATAAAACTGGCTAACAGGGAAGCAGTGATGTTTTAGTGGCAGGCTCAGCAGTGACACAGAACAAATTAATCTTTGGAGAGGTGATCATAGGGAGGGCTGTAAAGGAAAACAAGCGTACCAATGGGATAGAATAGGAAAGCTGTCACACTTTGTTTCTGCTCATTAAATCTGTATGCATCTACTTAGTTATCTCAGCTGCTAATGCCTAAAATGACAACGAGGACAACAAAAAGCTAAGAATAAATTCCCCATCTGAGTGTCCATGGATGGACTTGCTATAAACTTCACTGTAGTCACTCAGACGCTGGATTGCAATGCAACATTGCTGGGGTGCATATGTGTTTTCATCTATTTTAAATAAACACACATACACAAATAAAGAGTATCACCTACTGCCTCTGGTTAAAGGTCAGGGACCTACTCACACCTGCCATTACAAAAAGTACCTCATCACTTAAGAGTTAGGCAAATTTCCAAAACTAATAGCATCCTGTCTATTTTTTTTCCTCCCTCAGTTTTGAATCTCAGTTGAGGTCTTCCCTAATAGAGCCCTGGCCAACTAGGTCTGAATTACAACCATTCTCATCAGACACCTCCGATACGTACTCTGCCACACCCATAACATCTAGGCATGGAGATCTGTTGAGCCTGGCAAGAGACTTACATTGTGTTTCCTTTTAAAACAACATTGTATGATGCTTCATCTTCTGACACCTCCGACTTTTTTTTAGTACCTCAGAACTGATGCTCAACACATTTCTAAAATCCAACTGCTTGGTTGAAAATGACTGCTTGTTTTCCAGGATCTTTAAAGAGAATTTGGCTAGGAAACAAATCAGAATTGAGCTGCGACTAACCAAGGTAAAGGTTGCTTATATCTGCTGATTACCCCTCTCTGCTTTTCTAATTCACTCACCATGCTTTATCTTTCCATTAATCTTTAATAAAACTTTCAGTTAATTCTCCAAACACACACAATATACATGACAGCAGGAAACAGCGTAAAAGCAGCTCATGGATATGAAGAAATAGGCAGTAGAGGAATCAAAAGGAGAGAAAACTTTTAGGATTAAAAAACACCCCAACCCATCTGCAGCTCAGTGGAAAATGATGAGCCATAAGGAGAAAGCAGTAGGAAGGGGCAAACTGGGGTTCATAGAGGGGTCTTGTAAGGGTGTTACTATTTCACTCACCAGGGCCTTCCACCCCTTTCCAACATGATTACATTTTGACAAAAACAGGCAATAGGAATTCAAACCTGTAGATGCTGAAATGTGAAAAAACCTTTCTAGGCTGACATCAGGGATATGGCTAGATTAAAAGGTAAATCCAATTTAACCAACCCCCGTAGAAATGGTAATCAAATTATACTGCCTCTAAACATGATAAATCTGGGGCTTGGTCCCTCAGGGGAAGAGAAGGTGTTTTGCAAACACAAATAAACACAAAGAAACATACTAAAGGGAACTGCTAAATCAGTGAATGAATTCTGACTTCTACCCTCCATCCCTCCCACAGGGTGCTCGATAAGCTGCTGATTGCTTCTAAAACATCTACTACCAGTGTTGGAAACTGATTAAGCAGCTTACAAAGCACTGGAGGCTAACAGACAGGCCCACCAGGGAGACTGCAGCTCTGGAGTTAAGTAGCTTGCTATTTCATGGCTTGATTATTAGAGATGATAGCAGAACATGCTGAAAGGATGTAGAAATTTGGTTTAGACAACTGGACTTTTTATTTTATGTATGGAATCATTTCAAGTCTGTGACTTCACCAGCCAACAAAAACCTGCAGAATCTGTGGCTGTGTAGTTCCCAGCTCTGAGGGCAATCTGAAGTACATCAATTTAAGATATCAACCGAACACCTCGAACTGACTATGCTGCCTGTTACCCTGCAGAAAAGGTAAGGTTGGACAAGTGAAATATCAGTGGAAGAAGCTTAAAATAATGTGTTCTACATGTCATTGACAACAGCATAGGAGCTTGAACACAGATGGTGCCTTGGTCAGCTAGCACATCTTACCTCATTGCTTCCTTCATTGTGTATCTAAGCACAGCAGCATATTCACCTTGGATTCCCTGTCCTTTTCAGTTCTTTTTGCCAAATTCTTCTTGTTTAATCTTGTACATGACAGAATTCTGCTGTTCAGGCAGATGCATTGCAAGCTGTTCACTTAGCTCAATCAACACCAACACAAAGACACGTTTTGTTGGCGCATTATCTTTTCCATGGTCACAGTAACACTGCCTGGCTTTGTAGCATGCTTGTTGAACTTTTCTTTTTTAGTATTGTTATAATACCTAGCAGACTTATTAAATAAGCATGTTGCACTAGGGACTGTACAAACTCAAATTCCTAAAGAACTACTCTTTCAAGCAAAAAAGTAAATACTACTTGTCACTACTCGTCTCCAGTTGAGCTTCAGGGAAGTCTTCATTGCGCAGATGAAAATTTCTCCCAGCAAAGTTTTCTCTTGTGGCCTATTTCCAGTTCTATTTCAACATTGCAGCTCTAGGTTTTCTCTCTGAATACCAACCAATGGCCCTGTTAGCCCACTTTTATATCAAACCATATACCACAGAGATCGCTTTAAAGTAAAGCAACTTGTATTTTGGTTAACTTGAAGTGTGATTATACAATTAGCACTGAAGATGCTTGGTGGGTAAGAAAAAAGTAGAATTAGTTGAATGAACTTACCTGCTGGAGGTCTGCCAAAGAATAAAGATGGATTTGCTGCAGAAGGTACTCTCTCGGAAAGATCCTGAAAAAAAGAAGAATTGATGCACTGACATGCTTCTAAAAGATAGGGTTTTTTTTTTGACTGGGAAACTCAAAGATTTCCTCCCTTCCCCAAAAGATCTGTATTGGTATAAACTTTACAAAGACTTATTTGAGAAAGTTACATTTTTCTTACATAAAACATGGTTTCAAGCAAGACCATTGACTATTGTCTGACAGACATGTGCAATAAAGCTAAATTACAGAACTGAAACAGAGATGTCTTTAGAATGACTTGTAATAAAATGAACAACGGGGTTAAAGTAAGAGTAAGGAGCAAAATCAACATTGTAAAGTCAAGTGGACACTAGCAAGAAAAGTTTATGAAAACCCTTGCATCTGTTGGGAAAAGTATCTAATTAAAATGTCTTTGGGTGAACCAACAGAGGCACAACCAGCTAACTAGCTTTATCTTCCATCTGCCTAGAACAAATTTAACACCATGCTCAGGTATTCCACTGAGAAGATAATCATATCACTTTTGGGAAAGAAAAAAAAACACAAACAAACCGAGTAAGTCTAAAAGAGCAGCTATTTTACAGTGTATGTTGTTTAGAGAAGGAACTCTGAACTCACTTTCCTACACTACAATCATGACAATCATGTAGTTTTCAGGTAACACAGAAACCAAATTACTGACCTTATTAAACACATGAATGAAGCTCTGATGAAGATCAGTTTGCAATGGTAGAACTGAATGAACAGAAAGACCATTGGACATGAACAAAAAGAAACTGTCAAGATACTGAAAGATCGATATGAATTTGATGCTAATATGAAACTAATGACAAAGTACACAGGAACTCAAGAGATTTTAGAAACTGGAATAACATAATTAGCTCAACCACAAATCAGCAGGCCTAAATCAGCATCAACAGCAATCTTTGACAAAACACTGAATCTCACAAATAATGGAAGCACCCTGTTTCATCCTGCTTAGCAGGTACCTTAAACAACTATTTTAAGGTGATGCTTTCAAAGCTGTCTTAGAAGGATTAGGACTTTTCACTGCTGTTTCAGTGAGTGGTATGAAATCCTGTCACCCTTTTCATGTTTTTGGAAAAAAAAACTAACCTTTGTTGGAGTGGGAATGAAAGAGTTCTGCAAGCAAGGCACTGACAACTGGACACTGCCAACTTCATGGCACTCTTCCGGAGCAAAATTATGTCCTAGCTCCTTCTTAACTCACCAAGCACATCTGCCCTACCCAGCTGTTTCTCAGCTGCTGTCTCGCTAGACCATTGCGTTTTCCCCTTTCAGTTCTGTATGCTATGCCGTTGCTTCAATCAGAGGTGAATGTGTTTCAGTGGCTCTGCTGCATCATGCCTTCATTATACATTTGGCACAATGTCAAAGATAGCTAGAAAACAGTAAAAAAAATTCAGGTATCAGACAACATGTGACACTTGGATTCCTCATTTACTTGCAGGAGATTATTAAAATTGATTGCTAAGATTTAACTCTGAGCAACATTTCAAAGCCTTTAGTATTCTTCAGCTCTCATACAATTTATCTCATTAAAATTTCCCCTTTATCCTACCCTGATCACACACAGGCACTAAACAGCATGGTAGCTTTGCCAGGAAGTGTATTATTTGCTGACGCCCTTACAGTACTGCTAAGGAAAATAATTGGCTAATGAAAGATTTCCTTTTCTAGGCTACAGAAAGTCTGTAGCCTGAACAGCCCATAAGGCAGAAACTGTCAATGACTAATATCAGTGACTAACATCACATTCCCCTGCCTTCAAGGACTGCATTTTATTTCCTGCAAGTTCGAACTTCTAAAAAACATGCTGATGAAAAGCAAACTAAGGATCAAGTGATGACCATTGCCAGAGGTCTCAGCCAGCACAGGCCCTGGTGACAGTCAACCTCTCCTCGCATTCACCTCCCCTCCTGAAATGTGTGCAGTAGCTACTCTGTAGTTCCAGTATCCAGTTCTCCTCCCTTCCAAACCCACTTCCGGGAAAAGAAGTTGGCACTACTCTCTCAGTCTTAAGTTAGACACAGAAACACACACATGAATGACACTCCAGCTAAAGGAATACTTACTTCCAAATGATACAGAAACTGAGACATTAAAAAACCCTCAGTGAGGCTGACATGGTTTCAGATTTGCAACCTTTCTATGGACTCAAAAAAAATCAAATTCTGATTGTAGTAGGCCACAGAAGAACAGCTGAGAAGTTAGAACTTCCACCAATAACAGTGTTTACAAAACTTCTTAGGAAGCAACCAGACTGGTCCCTGGTTCCGATACCTGCAGTGGTGCAAAGCACTCCCTCACCACCTGCTCACATCCCCAGAAGTAGAGAACAAACACAAAAGCACTTCAGTGGTCTAAGAGGTCAGTCCCTGATCTTTTAAAATATAAAATACATGCCTTTGCCTCACCTGTTGTGAGCTGAGCAACAAAATGTTACGGAATATTGGTGAGAAGGTTCAACCTTTACTGCCATACCACCAATATCTGCCTCTGACATTGGAGGCCAAAATAATAAAATAGGAGACATTAGTTTCAAAGCAACTGCTGTAACTTGGGAAGCCACTGCTCCAAAATACATGTTTGTCACCAGTGTTCTCAGCCTCTAGTAGGTAGAGAACAAGAGCAAAAGGCACTAGAATGCCAGACAAATGCATATTTAAAAGAAAACAACAACCAAATACTACAAAATGCAGGTAAATCAGCTGGAGCAGTAAAGCCACGCTGACTAAGCAGTCCAGTGAACAAGAAAATGAATGACATCCAGCACTTCCACAGGCCTTCCATAAAGGCTCTCTAAACCAAGGGAGATGACTACATATACAATGTATTTTGCAGTAGGGGCACACAGGAATAATTTAATAATTCAACGTCTCTCCCTTTTTGTTTCAAGATACTTCTTCTCATGCAGACTTCAAGTCTTTCATCTTCACCCTTCTGCCAACAGTAATTGAAACTGACCACAGGAAACCAGACATCAGAGTACAGCAGGTGAGATGGGACTCACAAAATCACTGGGCCATTGCATTAGCTTCTGGACAAAGTATTACATGGCATCCAAATCAGCCTACAGTCACATCTGTGGTTAAAATTGTAACACAGACTGCAGAGCAGAATGGGGTAACTACACTCAGAAACAATTCACTAGAAAACACATTCTACTCTACTCTCTACTCTCTCTACTTTCCACATGAGAAGGAACTTTGAACACACTTGGGTTAATTTAAGTTCTCTTTCTGAAAAGACCAAAACATGTGTTTGCATTTGGTACTTATAAGTTTTTCCTTTGACATAAAGGTTCTTTACAAACACCAAATGGGAAATCTCTTGCAAGTCATTTGAAAGCAAAAGAAAATATGTCCATTTTGTAGATCTTTTGATTGATGGTCTATGAGAAATTGATTTTTTTTTTCCTAAAGTCAATTAAAAGTATTCAATAAACAGTGTCCTTTCAGTCAAATCTTAAGGCACAGAAAAAACTCAGAGTGAGCTAGGCAGAGGTCAAATGCAAGATGTTAGGACTCATCACAATAAAAACTCAAACTTCTGCTGCTTCAGAATGTGACCTGTGACCCCTGAGAAGCAAATGGTATCGAGTGCACGTCCCACTAAAAGCACCTCCTAAGCTTTCATGAGGTTTGGAAACTCCCAGCCCAGTTTCATCACTGATGCAAAACAGAACAGTTGTGAGTCACAGGATTGCAGTGCTGTAAACCCCGGCTACCAGTCAGAATTAAGTCTGCAGTGAACAAACTAAGTTCAATGCCAACCAGCCCTTTAGCTTTGCCAATCCCCATGAACAATGAAATCCAAAGTCCTGTTGGTTAAAAGTCTTTTAATTACTTTATTGTAACATGCTAGCAAAGAAAGCAATCAATGTGAGCAGGAAAGAAACTTACCATTCTGAGACTTTGGGTCCAACCGAAACAGAATTAAGCATTCTCAGATTGTAATTATTATTATTTCTTGTTTGATACATATCAGCCTTCAGGCAAGTTAGAACTTGAAATTTCAACTGTTTCCTTTCAGAGGATCTTATCATGTAAGTATTTGCACAAACAAAGGTTATCTTTTAGTGTCCTCCTGCAAACAGAATCACCGATAAGGCTTTGCTTTTTGCATTTGGACAAAGTGTGTAGTCATGGTGCTTTGTTAGCACTAAGTAATTGCTCTGCATTTAAAGCCTGTTTATCATCAGCTTAGGTCATTTTTCTCCAGTGGGTTAAATACCCTGACAGCTTGGCTAAAGCTTCAACCAATTAATCTGCTCAAGCCTGACACTATAACCAAAGTACAAATGTGATAAGCAAAGCGAACTCTTCTTTTTACACCACAATCAAAAGAAATCAAGTTAGCTGGCAGGTGGACACAATTAAGTCTCTTTTGTACCAAAAAGCCTGCTGAAAATGGAGATGGGGGCAGGGAGGGAAGGGGAAGCTGGCACCACGATTTCATGTGCCAGTCAGGAGTGTCTTGTTTGGCCAGGTTGAGATTTGCGTGGCTGAGCTCTGATTCATGGGAGATGCAGATGCACCAGACTAGCACGCAGCCACATTCAAAAGTTCTCTCCACCTCTCTTGCAGGAAGCTGCTACACCCACAGTTGGCACAGCACCCCAAATACCAAGTCCATTTCCTCAGCCAGCACTGTTCGTAGCCTGGCCCTGTGACTTACACCACCAGTTTACTTTTAAGCTACTGCACCAGCAGGCAAGCCAGCACACTCTGATTTCTGCCATTCCTGCTAGCCTGAACACATTTTTTTTTTACCTCCTGGACAAGAGGCAACAGAACCTCTTAAATCCTTGCATTGTGCGCCTCTGACAGCTGTGACTGTGTACGCAGCATGCAGGTAGGAGAAGCTCATGCTCATCTCTCTTTCACCACACCTCAAATTTTTCAGAATTACTTTATGAAGTGGAGAGGGATACAAAGTAACTCACCAGTTAACTCAAATACATGGGACTGTTAATTTAAGTTACAGAACAGCAACAAAGATTATGGGGAAAAAGTAGAATGTTTTCTTTGCATTGCTAATTCTTTTAATTTTATTCAGGCTTCTGCTATATTGCATTTCCTTAGCAATCCCAGCTCCTAGGAGTATACTAGGTGAAGAGAACCCCAACTTTCCAGCCAAACAAAAAAGTTACTCAGGGAAGTAGGGTCCTGGGAAACCTGCTGATTCAGAAGTCAAAAGCTAATAATAAATTTAAAAAAAATGAAAATAGTAATAAAATCTATGAAGTATCGTTGATTTACTTCTTGAGGTATTTACACCAGATTGTTGTGTTTGTTGTTTCCTCCCCCCCCCCCCAAGTCCAAGTTTTTGGTTAAAAAAGCATTTCTGAACCATTTCAATTTCACAAGGGAACTCTTCTGGGAGGGATCAGCTGTTCCCTAAATAACTTCAACCCACACTAAGTGCTAGATTGATTACCAAGCATGTCCAGGTAAAGCCATTTTTCATGTTGTTATGAAATTCCCCATAAGCATTCCTAAACAAGCTAATCTTTCATCAGAAATCCCAAATCAGGATATAAACTTCCAGCAAAAATGCAGTGTAGTAAGTCTCTTTCCTCTGTGGTTATTTCAGTAAGGTTAAGGTAAAATTGTGAAAGGCAAGAATTACTACAGATCAAACTCAGGAATCAAAAACCATCAATACTAAAAGCAGGATGCAGAGAATTAGTTAGAGGCACGAGTTTCATCTTGAATTCAAAATAGCTTGAAAATAATCTCAAAATCAAGTTAAGAAGAATCCTTGAAGTTCCCCACTGTAAGTTCTGATATAAAAACACTGGAACGAAAATGGCACAAGTAATATTTAATGTAGTGTCCACAAGAGGAACTTCTTTTTAAATCAGTATATTATTTTTAAAAGTAATCTAGTCTCAAAAAGAGAATGAAAACTACCATTTTGAAAGAAATCAAGCACTACTGGGTTGTTTGACAAGGTACAGATGTGACCCTAGACCAGAAAACGCTAACATGAACCTGAAGATCCACTGGAAAGTATATCACACGTGTCCCAGCACACACCTCAGCTGGATGCTTAGAGTGGTTGAGCACTGGCTTGTGTGCTTTCAATTTACCCCTGACTTAACCAGATTGCAGTACTGCCTTCTGCCTGTGGCTGCTCTGGCATCATTCTTGTTGCTCCAGAAAGTCGAAGTGAAAGCTCAAAATCTACTTTAACTTCATACTGAGCCCACCACAATTTTAGCCAAATGTATTTTTATCGTGTTAACTTGAAAGAAGCCCACAAACGCAGTTACTTCCTCAAAACAAAAAAAGCAAGAATTGAAACAAAGAGGTGGTCTGTTTTAAGAGCTCCACTAACAGGCATGCTTCGTTTTAGCTAGTGCAACGATCACATACACACAGTATCTACATAAAACAGTGGCACAAGCATCCTTCTCTGCATTTGTTTTCTCATCCTTCCTTCCTTTTAGATGTCATTTGGTCTTAAGACTTGATCTTTTCAGGATATCTAGATATCTTCTTTGAATGTATTTCTCTCCCTCCCTCCTTCTAATCATCCTTTTTGCTCTCAACTCAGAGCCCTGTGCTATGAAATCACATTCTTCTGTTGTTCTCCTTCTCAAATTTTCTTTTTACAGTCAGTTGCTCTCACAAGCTGTGCCTTTGTTCTCTTGCTTTGGGATTTTCCATTTTCCAAATGGCTTACCCAATGCAGAGAAAATGGTGAAAAACACTCTCTTTCGACAGTCTGAATATGACTTAACGACCTTCTGTTGTCCTTGGTCTGAAAGACGACCTGACATAGCCCCAGCTTGACACATGTGAGGTATTTGGTTGTATAGTGATTGCCTAAGATCAATCAAAAATTGTGTGATGTGTTTAGACAGGTTTTCCAGTTGCCACACAAATATTTTGAAAATAATCTATCCTTGTGTCAGAAGTGATACGTCTAAGACCACACTGTAGGAAGTGGCAGGACTCTATTGTTCAGCATAGCTGAATTTGGGCTTGTTCCGTTTTGTGCTGACAAACCAGCAGGCTCAGCCAGGACCATGGGGCTGCAGCACTGGAGGTGTACTTTTAACTTCCTCCTGCAACTGCAAGCTCTAATTTGGCTTTCTTATAACATAATATGCAATATATCCAGGTCTCTGGGAAGTTTTTCCATGTAGTTTTTCACCACCGTACACAGAATGCCTGATTACAACAGAGAACACTAGAATGAGCACTAACGTACTCAATCTGTTGCAGACTATCTTACCTCATTCTACTGCCATCTGTCTATAACACCTGGGCTAGCAACACTGCAAGTTCAGGTGTGTAGTTCAGAGAGAAGAGAGCTCAGAGAGTGCTCCAAGGTAAACCTAGGTTACACTACCCTACAGTAGACACGGAAGTACCAGAAGACCCTCTCCCCGTCCCCCCTCGCCCCCCCCCCCCCCCCAAAAAAAAACAAAAAAACCCTAGCAGGTCTTTGCCCAAAAGAGCCTTCAACAATGACAAGAACAGAGGAAGACAGACTATGGCATAGGAACACAGTTAGCTTGTTTCACACCCTGAAACAAAAGGAAGAAAGTAAAACCAAAATAACGCACCGTTCAGTATAGCTTCACAGAATAATCTAATCATTCAATGGACTTGAGGATTCTTGTTCTATTACCTACCTATCCACTTTACTGATGTAATCTTGTTTGCTTGTGCCATTTATTCATCTACCCTGGAAGCAGCAGGCTGTGGTGGGATTTGTATAGCTCCACTTGTACTAAATCTATGTTGGTTCTAGGTCTTGTCTTGTACACTTCAGTCTGAACAGAATCCACACAAGCAAGGCAACCAAAACAAGTGAGAACTTGTTGAGTAAAGGCATTTGTGGCAAATTACGTCTGTTGCAATGTCAAAGAGACGGCCGCAACATACCAGGCGTAACAACATCCCTTGTAAAACAGGGTGCTCAAAAACTGGCTTGTTTCATCAGCAGCCCAATCTCTGGGGAACACTGCTGATATGCACCAGTGGGGGGCCTTATTTCTCCTCTCAGCCAAGTCTGTTTTTTTTCACTTTTTTTTTCTTCCTCCCTTGTAAATATAAAAAGTTTAGAATCTGGAGGAGCAATAAGTGAAAAGAAATCATTATAAATGATGAAGACCACTGCTTTACTGTAAGCCTGCTAGCTACTTCAAGGATTTCTACTGCTTCTTTTCCTATTTCCTTCCTTTTTCTCTTCCAGTTTCAGTCGGTTGCTTCTTCAAAGCCTGGCCCTAAGTACCCTACCAGATGCCAAGATTCACAAAGTTCCCAAAGTACCTATCTTTGCACACAAAACATTATAAATAGCATTTCTACATTTAAACCAACTGGATCCTAAGTTAACCTGGTTTATAGCCATCTGGAATTCTTCAGAAAAAATGACTTGCAAGCACTGTAAACAGTTTTGTCTTCCCAGAGGACATCAAGAGTTTCCAAATTCACTGCCATCTTCGTTTTGTGATCTGAGTTCAAGAGCAAGGTATAGATTTAAAGATGATGATAATGCAAATAGTATTAATAAAAGAAACCTCAGTGTGATATGCTTTTCCCTAAAAAGGCAGGCTCTATTAGTGTCTCAAAGGCAGCAAGGTGCCAATACAATTAATCAGTCTGTTTTTAGTTCTCCCGAGACAGCAATATTAACAGTTTGTTTCAGTCTGTTTATATGGGCCTGACAGGTCTCCAAGATGCTGTGTTCACTTGGTTGTGATTAATAGTCATTCACATACTAGGTGAAGACCAAGCAGAAAAATAATGTTTTCAGATCCAGATAGATAACTGGATTTTTCTCCCCCCTTCTTTCATTTCTAACTCGGAAATGGTACTATTTTTAGGAATGCTGTCTCTTCATGTTGTTTCTAAACTCCCTTTTTTTTTTTTTTTTTTAAAACCGGCCCACGTGATGAACCAAAGGTAAACTGAAGTGATACATTTACTTGTCAGCTGGGCTCTGTAAAGCCATTACATTGATAGTGAGGGTCTGCAGGCTGTGATACTACATGTACCAAATAAAGACATAGGGACCAGTTCTTGGCAAGATACCTGCTTCTGAGAAAAGGATTTCTCTACCTTTCCATTTCTGCAAACATCTTTCAGGAGATCTTAAGAATCAACTGAGCATCAAAATTCACTGCAATGGAGACTTAACAATCTGAGAATAAGCTGAACTCAAAGGTGCATTCTGTGCTTTTGAAACATTCCTTCAGCGACTTTCACAGTGCTTTTAACAAATCCAACCAAATTGGAGATGCTTCCTTTGTACAAAATCAGTGCCTTAATATTCTCATCTTTCCTGAGCTGAGGTTTTCTCCACCACAGAGTTTTAATATGAGACAGTATGAAGGAACCCGTGAATAAGAAAACACAGCATGTGCTTCATCCTCCCCCTCCTACCTTCCCGGGTGTTTCATTCTGATACAGGGAAAAAGCCTCCAGTAATGTCCAGCCAATACAACCACTCAGGTACAGCCACAAAACAGGATGTGACATACATGCCCATGCCGCTACTACTTCTCCCTTGTTTTTTTCCTTACCAGAGTTGGTATTAAATGCTTATCATGATACTTCTGTGACTTTTTTTTTTCCTGTTTCTCCCCATGCCTGTCACCCCAAGAAAAGATCATGCACAGATTTCTGTGATAATTTGTCTATTCCGTCTTTTCTCCATTTCTTCAGCACTTGCTACCTCTACTTTCTGAAGGAAAGTTTTTGCTGCCCCTGCCCCTGACTCAATTTCTTTATTAACTCTTCATTTCCTGAGATCTCTTCCTTATCTTCTTCTTCCCTCAGCTCTGGCTCTTCAAATCTCCTTCTCCTGGCTTTCCATCATCCCTCTGTCTCTAGGTCGTAGACTTCTCTGTTTAGACCTCCTTTGATCTCTCCTCTTTAGCTCTCTTACTTAAGTACCTTCAGCCTCCTTCTGTCCATTTTAATTAGGGTATTCTTTTCTTCAGCATTAATCAGAGGACACAATTTCTTTTCTGCCACTTTTCCTTAACAGCAGCCTTCATGAATCTTCTTCTCCTTTTAGTTTTATTGCAATTGAAGAGGATGGCATAGGAAAATAATTGTAGCTGAAGAGTACGACAGCTCTACAATATAACACTATAGTCTGAAATAACAGGAAAAAAAGCATCCTAATTCTTAAAATGCTGTGAGCTGCCCTATAAAATAATGGGGATTGTGCAGTAATACATATACAAACACATACTGACAGTCCAGCAGGTCTGATGCAAAAACTTAGTAGGGCTCTCTCCAGAAACCTTCTGTTATTTCATTCTTAATGTGTTATATCATTCTTAATGTTCTCCTCAAAGAAACAACATGGTTGTCCACTGAACAGTAGACTTCACGTCACACTCGCCTGGGATAAAGACACTAGTTTGGTCTCCTATTCCTCTCAGAGAGTTCAGGTCCCCACCATCCCTAAAAATTATGCTCAAAACACAGTCACTGATGGCATTTGCTTTCTTGTTCTTTGGAAACTGATAATTTCAAAGCAGTGGCTTTCTTATTTGTGGACTTGTCTCACACTCACAAATGCTTAGTGATGTATATTTACCACTGAGTCAGCTACATATACCTGTAACCACTTGTCTCACAAACGCAGCATAGCCACTGCTATCTCCCAATCTCTTTAGGAAATCTAGGACAAAAGGAACCTAGTTTTTTTGTTTGTTGGTTTGTGTTTTTTTTCTTTTTTTTTCTTTTCTTCTTTCAAGGTCACCACTGTGTCTTGCAGGTTTTAAGAAGATTGTTCATTGTTAGCTTGTTTCCTCCAAGGAAAGTTCAGAACTATTAAGCTGAGAAACATTTTCTGCTGTGCTGTGACTACCTATTTTCCAATAAACAAAACACTTCGCAGGGCCAAGAAATGCATGGAAAAGACGGTGACTGAACAATAGCATGACTACTTTGGCGTCGCATAACTCATGAGTCGAGTCACTCGCAGGGGACTGCATCTCCCTCTGCATTTTTGTGAAATCATACATATCACACAGAGGGGGGCAGAAGGACTCGGCCACTGATTAAGCTTGGCTAAACTGTGAGCTGGTTCAAATTCCTGACAGCGGCTACCATACTTAGATAATTTGAAAGACAGATGCTGTGGCAGGGAGCATGACCTATCATACCTGACTTAAAGATACTCATGCAAAGTCAAGAAGCCTGAGGAGGAGTAAAAGATGCTCACCACAATGTGTGGCCCTTGGGCTAATAGCAGTCAAGAACAACTTCAGATACTTAGACCCTATAAAACCTATTGGAACCATTTTCTTTGGCAGTAGAATATCCCAGCAGCGAAGTCAGATCCAAGCACAACACTTTCTAAATGGGTAACATCTTCAGAACTAGATTATGAGGGGAAAAAAAACAGAAATACATCAAGGAAACTATACTTTTGTGCTACATGTTGTCTGTGGTTCTTACCTTCTACGTAGATCTTCAGCCACTGATGCTCTGCAGCTGAACAAATAGGCTCGCAGAGATTTTAACTGCTGTCTCAGGCGGACAACAGTTGCCAGAGATTCAACGTGCTTGTACAACATGGGATTTTCCTGCTGGATATCAATCAGTGGCTCCTCATACACATATTCCAGAAACTCTTTGGCTTGCTTTGATACCTGAAAAACATGCAACCAGTTAAGATAAGCTTTCCTCGTTACTCTTTTTAAGCAGATCTTCCCTTCTGTGTTTTGTCAGCCATGTTCTGCATCTGAAATATTATTGTTAGCAACTACAGATGAAAACAGAGCTGAGAGAGCCAACTGTCTCTGCTTATAGCCAATTCAAACTTCATCAAGCCCATCAAAGCTGAATGCCTGAGATAATTGCTTACTTGTCCAAAGTACAGCAATATTTGCAGCCACACATTTTCATTGCAGGATAACACAGCTCAGTACATGTACAGTACAGTACATGGCCTTGAAACTGTGATCATCAAGTTTCTTCCTTGTTAATATTTTTATGCTTGATTTCCTTTGGAAAGAAGCAAGTGACTGAGTTAAGTGCCAGAGCACAACACCGGAAAAGGAAGCACATACACTGCAAATCCAGTCACACTGTGCTGTCCCAGGATACAGAACTCCAAAATAAAGTTCTATTGCCTTTGCTACATGCTCAGCCAGTGTAGCTAAAATAATGTAAAAAGAAAAAACTCTGAAGCGCGTCTATTAAGTTTTTCAAATTATGGATAAATACATCTAACATTTACCAGTATTACCCATTTGCAATGTTTCATTTGCAAGAAATTTTTTTAATGTCATTTTCTTGAGAGTGCTTTGTTCTATCTCCACCTCTAAAGAGCTACTGTGATCCCGATAAATTAACGGGAGTTTTAGTTCCACTGGAAAAGATATTCATGTTTCTGAGGTGAGATAGACAAAAAACACTCATGTCTCACTTCTGCATTTCATCACAGCTGGAAAAGAGAAGATGGGATTATCTGAAATAAGCTGCAAATCACTTGAAACTGTGCTACAGAAATACTGTGTGTTCCACAAATCAGTTAGTCCTCATGGACCCTTAAATCAGTGTTTGCACTGTTGAGTTGAGGGAGGGCTAACTACGCTACCTTCTGTGAAATTAACAAAAGGAGAAAGGGTACACCACAGCCTCTTGAGATTTAGGACGTCATTTTCCTACCCATGTTGTAAGGCAGGAAGCTGGTAAAAGCAATATACGTAGGTCACTTCAAAAGTAGTGCCTCCTATTTATTTCCGTGGAAACTAAAATAGAAACAGAGAGCACAATAACACTACTTGATAGAGCAAATTCTCAGCTACAAAACACTGTTTTTCATCACAGCCATCATCATTTTTGCCAGCAATGAACAGGAGCCCATATGCCACCCTTGTAAAAATCTGCACTAGCACAAGTGACCCACAACTTCATAGCTGTATGATGGTATCATTGCTACAGAAATGTTGCACATCTTTCACCAAATGGAGATCAGAAAGTAAAAAATTCAGACTATACGGTGGGCAAGGTAGGATAGTCCAGCCAACACAAGTGATGTGCTCCACCATCTTGAAAAAGATACAGGGCCTGGAGTTATCCTCTTGCAAGAGAAAGGTTATCTTCTCATCTACGCTGACTCTGGAAGTTCAAGACTTCAGCTTAGCCAGTATTGTGATGTAGCAGTCAGAGTTGATGGTTTGTCCAGGTTCTAGGAAATTAAGAAGGATCGCCCTTTTCCTGTCCCAAAAAACAGTGTCCATCACTTTACACACTGAGAACTGTCTTGAACTTTTTCTTCGATGTGGAATTCACCTGCACCACTCTAGCGACTGCCATTCTGACACCAGTTCACAACAGTGACACCATGTCTTGCCACCAGTAATTATGTGATCCAGGAGACTGTCACCTTCAGCCTCATATTGGTTCAATAGGTCCTGAAAAACTTGCATAAGGTCTTAATTCTGTTCCTGTGTAAGAATCTGCAGGACCCACCTGGTGCAAACTTTGCAATATTCAAATGTTCCTGCCATCATTTCCAACACACTGAAGCTAATATTCAGCTCAGTACGCAGGTCCCTGGTTGTAATTTACTGATTCACAGGAATTAGTTGATTGAGACACTTCCTTTCATGGTGGGACAAATGTGCTTGGCTGTCTGTGCACAACGTGGCTTGTCCTTCCGGTCACTGTCGCCACTGCTGAAATGGACAACCTACCACCTCACTGTGTTCACATCCACTCTTTGGTCTCCATAAATGTTCAACAAGCATCAATGAATGTCAATGGATGCCATTGTTTCCCCATGAAGGAATACAGTGACACACCTTTGCTTCATATGCACTTCCATGTCAGGCACCATTTTGTCAGACTGTCCCTCTGCTGACAATTGTCACATGGCAACAACATGTAATGGGATGTAATGTATTGGTGGGAAGGGGCAGTCTCTACAGCCACACCACCACCATCTGCCTCTGACATTGTAGGCCAACATAACAAAATAGGAGGGATTACTTCCAGGGCAGCCCTTGTATATCCTTATAAAAAGCATCGCTCTAAGGAGAACTAGCTTTAAATATAACCTTTTCACAATGCATAATTAAGTATAATAATAATGTCAAGGACGTTACCACCAAAAACTACAAAGATAATAAGGTGTGTAATTTTAAATACGGCAGATTATAACCCCTCAGATTCCCCATGTCCTGAAGCTGTATCAAACGGTTCACTTATTTCCATTAAGCACTCATTTCTTTTTCATTTTTTTTTCCAAAACAATGCATACACAAGGAATTGTGCCATCTGAATGTAACATGCTGTGTAAGGAGCAGCACAGGCAGCTTGTATTTTACAGATCAAGACTCTATAATTACGTCAAGTTTCCAAACATTAGCATCAGTAATGTTTTTAGACGCACTAACTGTGGTGTACAAAAGAGACCAAAGTTAAACAACTACTTTCAAACTGTTTTTATAATCATTAAACTACTTGGCTGTAATACCTCAACTATCTTCTGACAACCACAGTATCTAGTGAAAATATTATTCCTCATCCGCCAATGTGAAAATTAAGCTATGGATTCAGTGATACACTAGGAAGCACATGAACACTTGGTAGAGCAAGTAGCACCTTCCACACAGAGGGCAAGGGACTCAACTCAGTACTGTCACTCCAGTCTTTGGGATTTCCTCATTCACCTGTCCTCCTGCATCAGGAACCAGAGAGACATGACTGTCCCAGTGCTACACCCATGCCTGCGCACACCTTCACCCCTGAACAGGGGAGCTTTCCTGAGGCTGCAACTTTAAGAAAACAGAAACAAAAGCAACACCAGATCCACAATCACCTGTGTGACTGCAATACATATGGACTATGATACAAAATTTAAAATTACCTTCTCATCTTTTTCCCCCCCTCATAGAAGCTCTACTTCATATGAGTACAGAGCTGAACAAAAAGCAGCTCCTCTCCATCGCTCAACATGTAGCCCTATGCCTTTCTTGTACAAATCACAATCCCAGAGGACCAAATATTACTACTGTTCAGTTCTGGTGCTACACAGCCTGAGCACAGCCTTTGAGGGGAGAAAAGCGAACCTTTCTCCTTGCAGATAAAATGTACCTGCAGAGCACTGATAACAGGAAAAAGCAGCTTTGTCCAGCATCATCGGCTGACAGGGATGTGTTGTTTTCACTCTGCATGCCTGACACAGGCACATATGTAAAACATTACCAAGTATAGCAAAGTTACAGGGCACTGAAATGCAACCTTATAATGGGAATGGTCAGGCAGTCATAGTAATTCACATTGCTATTGGCCAATATTCTAGTAAGTGTATTAGCATGTTCACAATAACCCAGCTATGCTGGACAGAATATACACTGATAAGCCAGTATGAACAACATGGGGCAAACTGAAGAGTTTTAATTTCAAGCATCACAGAAGGATGAATATTAACATTTCCAGACTTGTCTAGAGGCTGCAAATTTACCATTCAGAACTCAATTTACCAGAAACCAATGTTCCTTGAGGCCTTCTGGCACAGACAGTTCACTTCCTGCTGTCTGTGCAGTCTGACTGCACAGGCTAGAACCTACCTGAACCAAACTGCAGAACTTACTAGCATCTAAGCTGGGAAAACAGTTGAGATAAATAAAAGGAAGGCATTTTCACATGATTACCTCTTCTCTTTTCCCCTCACAAAAGCATGAAAAATATGAATAGGGAAACTGTGAGGAGATAAAAAAAACCAACCAAACAAAAACCGTACCTGAGGACTAAACTGCTGCTTGGTTATGACAGAAGACACATGCCTAACTGCCAAGTCCTCTGAAAGCTTTTACTGCATCCAAGGGGATTTTTCTTACCCACGTGCTTTCAGGTGTTAAGTGCATTGTTGTTTCTCAGCATGGTAAGAGAAGACAACAGATTTCTATTGCTTCTGCTTTTTTCATGTCCTGTCTTTCCAAAAGCAAGACAAGAACCATTGACAAAACTTACTCAATTGATGCAAGATAGTAGTCAGCAGAGCGGGACTTCATGAAACACAGAAGAGAAACATGTCCAATTACATTACATCACCATAAAAGTCTAGAGTATGCGCTGCTGGTTGTTTTGCCTTCAACAGGTATGACAAATACCAGAAACCTCTCAGAGGGGGGAAAAAAGGCACTGGGAAGGCATGAGAAAGAATGTAATTTTTCAAATTCTTCATTCAGTTTCCTTCCATTTAGGAAAATGCTAGGCACATTTTAGTCTGTGTGCAATACTAAGTTTTTGAAGACTAAAGTCTGTTTCAGCTCTGACCACCAAATGAGGTGTGCGCATAATCCAATCACCTCCTCTCTAGGATATGCTATTAGTCCACTGGGGAATGAGGCACCCACTACAGTAGCTCTGCTTTCAGACCTGCGACAGCCATGGCTCTACCTTTAGGAGAAGCTCTGTTGCTAAGATGCACTTTGGAATGTTGCCACATGGCTTTATATGGGCACAATGGCCAATTATCAGAAGTGAAATGCTGACTAATTAAGTGTTTCTATTTAAAACTGACCCCATAGGAAATTATTACTACCAAGATCACCTCAAGGAAGTGGGGCAAGATCTCTGCCTTTGCCAAATCAGCACATTTAATCAATACACTGCTAAGGAATCATGCCATTTCATTACCAATATTAAGTGCAGCAGCCAACACTAAATTGCCTTTCAGACCTTACAGAAAAAAGGAACATCAAACCTTGCCCCCAAATGGAAGGAGATGTGGATGTGAAAGTGCAGGCAATATGTGGCCTACCTCAGAGAAGCACTGTTTAGTCAACATGGGCATAGAGCAAGGACAAAAATAAAAGCATGTTTATGCAGAATTGAACAGAACAGGAAAAATCCTAGAGGTTTCCCAAAAGTAACAACTACGTGTTAACCTGGTCCTATACATGGATGAAGTCGAGCTGAAGAGATCCAGCTGGTGATCTCAGCTCAGTTTTGACATTGCTACTGTGGCACATAATGACCCCTTGACCTTCTCTCCCTATTTCAGTTCCCCCCTAATACTTGGAGATGCTGTCATGTTTCCCAAACTAAGGAACAGCTTTCCTTTATTAAATTCATCTCTGAGTGTTTGGCTGTGGTCCCAAGCCACCTTACGCATGTATAGACAAAATACAACACAATTTCTCACTATAAGAGTTGCAGTATATTAGATTTTCAATGAAAACTTAAGCTTGGAAGTCTTATTTTCATTTCTCCCCTCGGCTGCTTACACCTAAATTATTGGAAACACAGCACAGAGCATAGTATTCACCCCCCAAACTTAGAAACCAAACCAGCTTATTTTCTTGGCAGTATCACTGACACCTTGATATGAGATTTCCTTACCTTACCATCTACCTGTTCCATACAAGGGCTCCCTATAATGCCCTAGGCCTTGCAAGTTTAGTCCTTGGCAAAAAGCATCCAAAAAAAATAATTTTTAACTATTTATTCCTAGCTTCTAGGAAAGGGATGGTTTGGGTTTTTTTGTTTCCACATATCAGAGCTTTGTAGCTCTGAGAAATCTAGCAATTCGTGGTTCAAGACTATCATTTTCCTGATGGCAGGCTCTGGCTACCTTTTAATAATCTTCACTTCTGTCAAATTTTCTTCCTCAAGAGAGCTGCTTTTCCTCTAATAGGGCATTTACTGGTTATTTTTTTTCCTTTTCAAATAGCCCATAATAATAATATTCGCAGACACAAAACATCAAACAGCCTCTCCTAACAGTGGCTGCTAGGTTTGAAGTTCTAGTATAATCTGGTTTCCTTATGAGTTCATCGTTGTTTCAGCACATGCCCTCTGTTACTGCAAAACACTGCTAATACGTTTGTTGGCGTAACAGTTGGAGGCATGTAATCAGCTCCCACTATACAGTAACCAACCACTAAGGGAGCAGCAATAACAGATCACTGAAGTTTTAGAAAAGCAGCTTGTATGGCACGAAAACAGCAAGAGAATTTTCTCTTTATGTTATTTTCAAGTGCCCAGTCCAAACAAGTGCTACAGCGATGTCCTGGCATTCTGGAAATGTTTGCGCCACAAGATGGGACATATTGGGCTTCTGCAAGCACCATCTTCAGGTTATGCCTGTTTCCAGCACGCATTTTGACAGTTTTAGCATCCATCACTAAGCATTACCAACCTGTAGCCTCAATCAGTCATTCTGTCTCTTGAACAACTAGATGAGCAATGATGGAAAAAACACCATCGAGAAGAGGAGTACAGCTGCTCCTTTGGAGAAACACCATAGGCCTGGCTAAGAAAACCACGATGAAATTATCTGTCTGCTTGAGAGTACATGGACTTGACAGGCTATTCTGGCAAGCGAGTCAAAGCAGATTATCAGCAGACAATGCCTTTAACCCTCAACATGTAGTAAAATGTCCGTGTTTAGATAGAAACAGCAATTCAGTTCACTCGCTAGTAAATCAACTTACAGGGAGATTACCTTGTACTTGGAAGTATCCCAGTTATGAACCAGTCGTGCAGGGATGAGGAAGCTGTCATCCACATGGCAGGTGCAGCAGTAATACCATCCACTGTAACTACACACCTTGGCTTTGCCATTGGACAGGCCTATGGAGCGCTGACAGCCTGGAGGAGAGAGAAGACGACTGGGTTTGTACAGTATGCCATAGGTGCAAATTCAGGATACAGTAAGGAAAGTAATTATTCCTTCTTCTGAGGTCATCTAAACAAAAAATAAACAAAGCCAACCAACCTCTAAATAACAGCAGACAAACAAACAAAATCTCCACAATCACTATGTTTTTTCCTTCGAAACAGAGTAATAAGTATATCCCTTGTCTAGTGCTGAAAAAAAAATTCACTACCTTGAATGTGTAGGACAGAGTTCAGAGAGCAGTGAAAGAGTATTTAGTAGATCTCAAGAAATGAAGGCAAAAGAGCAACTTTGAGATACTAGGCATTTAAGTCCTTGCCATCAAAAAAACCCAAAGAATCACTGCCCAATAAATCATATTTCTCAGTGTCACATCTCCACAGTTCTTGAACACCTCCAGAGACAGTGTCTCCATCACCTCCCTGGTCCAATAACTCACCTCTCTTTCTGAGAAGTTTTTCCTAATACCCAACCAGAACCTTCCATGGTGCAACTTAACGCCATGGCCTCTTATCCTATCACTGTTACCTGGGAAAAGAGGCCAACCCCCACTGTACTACAACCTCCTTTCAGTTAGTTGTGGAGAGTGATAATGTCTCCCCAAACCTTATCCTCCAGACTGAACAATCCAAATTCCCTCAGCCACTCTCCCTAAGACTCATGCTCCAGACCCTTCACAGCTTCACTGCCCTTCTCTGAACATGCTCCAAGGCCTTGATGTCTTTCTCATAGTGAGGGGTCCAAAACTGAACTCAGTACTCAATGTGCGGCTTCACCAGTGCTAAGTACAGGAGGATAATCACCTCCCTGCTCCAGCTAACTACACTATTTCTGATACAAGCCAGCACGCCATTGGCTGCCTTGGCCATCTGAGCACACTGGTGGCTAATGCTCAGCCGAATGCCAACTAATACCCCCAAATCCCTTTCCTCCACCTCACTTCCCAGCCAGTCTACCCAGGACCCAGCACTTGGTCTTGTTGAAGTTCATACAATTGGCCTCAGCCAATCAATCCAGCCTATTCAGATCCAGCTGTAGGGCCTTCCTGAAGTTTCCTGCTTTAACTAATGAGAAAACTAATGAAGACCCTTCCTTCATATGACCACCTGTTTTCAAAAAACAGAGTTCATGAAAAACTTATGTTAATGTTTCCTTCTTTACCATTCACACAATCAGAATGTAAGCATGTACCAAGTGGTATTACTCAAGATACCTAACGCAAAAATGTGATACCATCTTAGGTGACCTCACCTTAGTTTGACATCATCAAACAGAAAAGCTAAATATTATGACTGTAGATTATTGTCGTTGCAGAAATAATTTTTGTATGGAACACAGTAGCACCATTTTTTGCAGAGCAATATTTTTAGGGCAGAGATAATGCAGATGTGCCTTTACATGGGTAAACTGAAGACAAGAAATCCAGCAGCACACTACAAAACAAGATGACACATGACTGCTGCTTGGGATCATAACTTAGAAGCCAACAGCCTCCTAGAAAGTTGGTTGATGCCCACGTCTGACAGTGTACAAGAGGCGTCTAACGCCCTCATTAATACATTTCATCTTTTGGTTAGCCTCAAGTGGTCCAGCAGTTCAAACAGATGATCTTTTAATGTCCCTTGCAACTATTCTATTCCATTCTGCAACTTCATACTTCCCTTAGCACAAAGCAAGCACTTCCCTGTTCTCTTCCTTTTTAACAAATGCAGTTTCCAGAATAGCCACTTGTAAGAGTTCCCGTGCAGTCCTGCTCTACAATGCTGCTATGGATAAAATCAGCAGGCATACTTGCTGGTAAGCTTAGTATCAGTAATCTGTTGTACACATGGAACTTCTCTTTTTGTTTTTAAATTGCCCTAGTACACAAAGGTGAAGGTTTTAAACAACTGAAGAGATACAAAATAACCAGTCCTGTCCATCTGATGAGACATTCATCTACTAACTCTGGAAGATGCTCACAGAAGGTACTCTCAGTGTTGCTAAGGAGCCCCATGTTTTTAAAGGCACAGCAGAGGTAAATCCTGCTCCTCTGTAAAAGCAACAAAAATACGATCCATCTTCTGCTCATGTAGCAAGATGGAGGACTATACAAAAGACAGCATTTCTTCCCCCTTCCCAAGTTAAACAGAAGCAAGCCCTCAGAGAGTGTGTTTGTGTCAGCAGTATCTCAGTAGAGTCTTTCTCTTAAGTGCCAGCATGGTAAAAAGAAGTGCTGAAAGGTCTAAATCTTTCTCCTTGCAAGTTGCCTCTAGATACTACTTTTATCATCAAAAAGCACTGAAGCATGAATCTTGATACCTCAACTGACTCCAGCTGAAGCATCCATTACATAAAGCAATCCCCTCACACTGGATGAAACAAGCTGCCAGATAACATGCTGGATTTTTCTAGCTCAATGTGTTTGGACCAGGTGATGCAGAACAAGCAGTACAACTACAACTGAATGAGACTGATGTCTCCTAGCTCAATACCATTAAAACTTCTATAAACATTCCCCACTAGCCAACATTTACTTTCTAGGGAATGAGGATGGGACAGTACACACTAATTTCACTCCCTGCCATTCCATAAGCTGCTGGTTTGTCTTAGCAATCTAGCTCCCATTAGTTAGGCTGAAGGCAACAATATGCTAAACTCCAATTTCTCAGACTTGAATTGTCATCATCCCAAGCTAAAATATCTATCAATGAGAATGTGCTACTTAGACATCCTTTCCCACCGCCTCTTAGAGTCAGAAACTTGTTCTAGTCTATGAAGAGAGCTTCCTTGGGAGATGAATGAAAGCACCGAAGTACACTCTCCTCCTGCTCCCAGAGGACTACATCCAGCTCAGAAGAACTGAAGGGCTCTGCAGTAAAAAGGCACTTGGTAAGCAAACCCTGAAGCTTCAGGGTTTGCTTCATTCAGGAAGGATGGCTTTATAAAAAGAAGTTTCTACCCAAGCAGCCAATTCTCCTTTTTTCCAGTACTTCTCTGCACCCATGCTTGTTTCCTTGCTTCTCAGAAACATATTTTAACATGAAGTATTTCCCTATCTTCCTCACACCCTCAAGTCAACCATATTCTGCAAAGCTACACAACTAATGCGAGGTTTGGACATTTCTGATGAGAATGCAGCACTGGCACCTACCGTACATTTTCCCTTAGCTTACAAGCTTTGCTGCTGGAAAATCACCATCCTTACCATTCTTACCTGTTGTGATTCATAATGATGGCTATTTCTACAATCCTTTCAAATCAAGTTATCAAAGCACTGATTTTCTTTGATGTTATGCAGTTCAAAGCGATGTAGAGTGTGACAAACATTTCTACAGCATAGACCATTTATGCTACTTTGTTTTTTTAAGATGGGGAAAAAAAAAGAGCAAGAGGAAGAAAAAAAAAAAAAAAAAGGAGGAGAAAAGAATAGCAGAGGGCTTAATGCCCTTGCAAATACTGCACCTAGCCATTCAGGTACATACACCTGTCATCATGTTTACGGAAAGCAAAGCTAGTACAGATTCCTGGGCTTAAACTCTTCAGTATCCTTCCCCACAAGATGGTTGGTTGTAGTCAACCATCTCACAGATTGGTAACACAACTCAGCGAAGAGGTTTACCTGATGAGAAGGGACTATTTACATTTGCAGAAAAAAATACTTGCCTACGAAAAGAGAAAACAGTTTCCACAAGTTGGGGGAAAAAGCAGCGCTACTTACACCAATTCCCTCTCAAACTATTCCTAATGCTTATACAGAACAGTATCCGTGAAACTTCTCTACAAAGGTCTCGCAAATCCTGAGCAAAGAATAAGAGGAATACTCCAACATTTATTATTACCCCCCAAATCATCCCTACCTGAAGGATGTTTCAGAGCAAGCTACAAATGGGAGAAGCGTGGTTGTCATACGCTGTTAGCAAAGTGAGGTAAGGAATGATCCTAAACCTTTCATCACCAAAAATATGACAAAACTACACTAGAATCAAGCAGAGAAAAGAGGGCTTAGAAAAAATAGCAGCAAGAAAGTGCTGCTGGGCACAGACGAATCTCTCTCAATATACCTCTGGAAGTATCAACATGAAGAAGCTTACCTCCAAATGCTAAGACTTCAGGAGGAAAGAATTACAAGAAGAAAAGGTAAAAAAAAAAAAAAAAAAGAAAGAAAGAAAAAGTTATCACAACTCTCTGTCCTTGACATAAGGTGGTGGTGAGAGGTATAGCATGGAGGACAAAGACACTACAATACACCTCCCATTCTGCAAAGTGTAGAAAACACCACTTCGGTCACGTTTTGGGTGTCATAAAGCTCTTACAGTCATGGCTGATACACACAGCTATTCTTTATCCAAAATACCTTGTTCTTTAACCATTTGGCAAGAAAATACTGGAGCAAGCTACAGTGGAAAACAAGGAACACCAAACTCAAAACAAGCACATAACTGTTTTCCTTATTCAATAAAGTTATTTACTCGGTATCAGGAAAAGCAAGTCCCTCGTGATTGCGTACCATAATTAAATCTGTGACAGATTAGCTTAGACGCTAATTCATTTAGAAACAACATACAATACGAAGAAGAAAAATGACCCACAAACTTCAAAAGGCTTTTAGCTTGATAAAGCCATAAAACAGACTAAGCAGAAGGTGCCCAGTAACAAATTTTCAGTGTTAGATCAGACATAGAACACTATTCTACCTTCTCAGCAAAAACAGGGAAAGTGAGAATTACACTTTAGTTGCTGTGCATCTTCACCAGTTCATTCTGCTGTGGAGAAACTCAAACTTACGAGGAAGACAGACTAACAATCCAGCTCTTCATTCTTGAGTTATAATCTACATCAATTTCTCCAGAAATTAGGAAGGATTTGTTAGTCCCCAATTCCTATCTTTGTTTGGTTTTTTAACAGACTTCAAAGGATGGACCAACCCTCCTGAACCTATGGAAACCCCAACTACTGGCTGGAGCCTTGAATTAAGGCTTAAATTAACAGCTTTCCCAACCTGACTAGTGCCAATAAAGATGAAACACACAGCCCAAGATAACTTGGCCACCCACCCCAGGCAGGCTTGCTGGTTGCAGGCCCCAGCCTATGCTGGGCAGATGGGTCACGAAGCACTCATCCCTTCCTGCTCCTGACAGCTCATGTGCACACAGCAGCTCCCCAAGGCAGATGAGATGAGTCATCCTCTAAGCACCCAGGCTTTCCTCCAATCAGCAAAGCTTAGTTTAATGTAGTCATCCAATATTTAGACTGTCAGAGCTAGGTGTAGTAAACAACATCCTTTACATCAGTCATACTGACCACACAGATCCATCACCCTCTCCAAGAAGATCAACAATGAAAAAATAACCATGAATGGAAAAAAAGCCAGGTGACAGCACATACAGACTTCATCAATAAATTAGGAGCAAAGAAAAAAATACTATCTGTGTATCAAATGGCTGCAATAAAACTTTACTTTTGGAAACTGGCTTTTTATTTGCTTGGATTTCTCCACTTCAATTTTATCAGAACATAGGTTCTTCTACCCTTAACGTCAAATGCTGAGAAGGACCAAGGCGCCATCGTTTCCCAAAGAACTTGCTCCAAGGGAATTAAAAACAGCAATGAAGACATGCTTCACAAGCAAGTATGGTTTGTGAATCCTTTAACAGATGGCCAGTCTGCATTCTCCCCAGTGCTCTGAAAAATTCCTTTATTCTCATTCGCAGGACCACAACACTGATGAAGAATAGGACACACCTCAACTCATTTGCTGTTCTTTCCCCATGCCCTTACCTTACAGCGTTATTCTCTCCAACGTGTGGTGCTTTGCTGAGATTCTGAAGCACTCTGAGACAGAAATGGATAGGATTTCCCAGGGAATTACTTAGTGGCAGATACTGGTAGTTCACCAGCTCTTTAGACAGGGGTGGGGATTGAATGCACTCTCTGGGCCAGCTCTTGGAAGTCCACGAGCCACAAGTAAATTGAGGATTTAATATAATTAGTAATAGTATTCCCAATCCTACAAATGATGACGCTCATAGTTGGTTTTATGCACTGGGAAGGCAGCTGAGAATACAGCCAAGAGCAGGTGAGCTGTTTGTAAGATCAGAGCAGATGCTGGTGCCAATGTCTACAACTGCGGCCAGGTTATTTTACACACAGAGCCTCTACTTAATGCTGTTTTCATTCCCGCTCTGCAATTAGTTTGAACACCACTTAATTCTGCACTGTTCACTTATTTATTTACACTGAAGGCTCCCCAGTTTGCTGAGCTCAATGTACTTGATAAAGTGGCTATTAACATATGTTGAAGTAATCAGCCATTTCCATTCAAATACACAGCTGGTTTTGTATCTCCTTCTAACACGAGGAGCAACTGCGAATTAAGTGTGGTTATACATTCTTCACCAATGTTAGCTGACTTTCTTCTTGGTTGCACATCACTACCACAGTGCTACCTTAGACATATGTACTGCTCAGATTTGCACTACAAGCCCATCAATGTTGCAGAAGGACAGGCGAAGAACCTGAAACCCTCCCAGCAGCTAGCATATGGTTCATCCTCTAACCTCTCTTACATTTCTTCTGTTCTCATACAAACATAGCAGTTCTGTCAATAATACACTGTAGATGTGATCCCTACACTCCAGAGAACAATTTGGGGACTTAAGAGTTTTCAGGGCTGAAAACATTTCCACTTTTCCAGGTGTAGCTTTCTCTATCCTGACACAGATGAGACTTGGACATTTAGACTTCCTGGTCTTGATATTCTTTTGCTTAAACTTTGTTAATTAATTCAAGACGTACACCAGGAGTGGCTTCACTAGACAAATGGACCAAGAAAGTAGTCAAGAGTTCCTTGGGGCCAACAGAATTAATTCTTAGGATTCACAAGCCTGGAGGAAACAAGGCATTGCCAAGGAGAAGAATAGAGACTATGCTAAGAGTAGACATGCTCACTCAGCAAAACCGAGCTCATTCTCCCAGCACCACAGATAACAAAAACAACAACACATTTTAGATTGGAGGGAAAAAAACAACAAAAAAAACCTGCAATAACAACTTGCTAAAAACCTGAAGAGTTGCTCATGGAAAGATTAGAATTATAGGATGATCTATCCCAGCACAGGGAGCAAAGGTACACTTTAAACTTTCCAGGGGAAATACATAGATTTATCAGCCAAGACCTGTGTACCAGCTGCTCTCCCTCCAGGGCTGATACAAAGTAGTAAAACAGCAGCAGAGGACTGCAAAGAGCATGTAGGAGTACAGGACAGGCACTGAACTGGCCAGGTACTCAACAGAGCTGCCTTTCCAGGCAGCAGCAAGCCAATCTCAAACAAAATCCAATGAAGGAGAAAACCTTGCTCTGCGAAGGCACCAAACAAACGGCAGGTAGGTGAATGACCTAACTGCGATGAGATTACACAGAGCTAATGCTTTCATTGCCATTTCACCAGAGTCAAGCTTTCTTAAAACTGAAGAGCGCATTTACTTTACTTCTGAAAATGCAATGTCTTATGTGAGCATAACTGATCGCCGATAAGAGATTTAATCAATTCAAGCAAACAAAATAGACACCGTGCAACGTCTTCTAATGCCAGCCAAATGAGCTGCCACATGATCAAAGACCCTGTGGACCAACAACCTCATGTTTTGAAACATGCAGGTGCATAGCAGATGAAGCGCAGCCTGCTAAATGAATTCAAGTTACCCTGGCATAGAAACCTTTTCTCCACACCTTCTAACAAGTTAGTGGCTTCATTTAGGCGTCATGTACTTTTCAAACATTACTTCAGCCACTGACAAGGTCTTTTTGCTCAACTGGCTCTGGCTAAGATTTCAGGCGTACCATTATTATCAATGGAAATTTTACTTCTTAATCAATAGAAACATGGCCTGAAAGTGACCTACAAGATCCAAAGACCGTTCAAAAGATAATGAAGTAATAAAACCTTTACAATGCAAAACACATTCTTACTGGGCATTCCAAAGTCTCAAATACAGGTAAGACGAAGAGCTGCTGACATCTTGGAATAAAGAGATCAACTGAAATGAAAACAAGCATAAAGTACAGTACTTAGAAAGCACAATCCTCTAAGTCCTGGACAGGTGAGAACAATTATTTTTGGGAACTAAAAGAGTGACAAGAGGGCTGACAGCTTTCCAAAGGACTTTCTGGTATTTTATTTTTGTACCAAGTTTGCTAAGATTTGTCCCCAGCTATCTGTATTTCTGTTACTCGCTGCTATCAAATAGGTACTGGGTGTGATAACAGTTCACTAAGTATTAGCTAAATTCAAGGAAGGAGCATCCTTGCCTTTCAACGACCTTTTATGGCTTTTTAGGAAGTTGAACTAAGTCAGCGTGGCATCCAGCCAATCTATTTTATTTTTGATTATACGTGCTGCCTTGCAATCTATTAGGAACACTTTATTTTTGACTGAGGTAACTTTTACCAGAGTTTGAGCTGGTTTTAGACCAAGAAAGGGAGCAAGAGCAGAGGCTACGTGAGCCAGGCACATTGAGTTGGGCTCTCCCTGTCTACACACAGGATCGCAGCTCTAGAGGCAAGACTGCCTCCTTGAAAGCCAGCAGCTTTCCACCTGCTGCTCGATTTGACAGGGGTACAGGCTCAGGAAATAGCCCATTTACTAACACTGGCTACTCTGCTCCCAGCAATTAGTTCAGCCAGCCAAGTCAGCAGTGCCATAATAGCAATTTTTTTTTTTTTCCTCTGGCAAGTGACAAGTCAAAGAGAAAGCAGAGAAGAAAATACAGAAGGTACTCCAAAACAGGTATGAGGAAAGCCACATAGAGAAACAAAAGGGCGTAGAGTACATTTTGCAGAAAGCAGAAACTCCCACATCCATTAGGACTTGTTGTCAAAGCAACAAGTGCTCCTGGCAGACTGAACACTGAAAAAAATGTTTGTTTTAATGGAAGAATAGGGAGAGAAAAAAATTAAAATGTGAAAAGAGAAACATTTAAAGAACAGGAGCCATGCAAAAAAAAGGAGTCAGGGATAGAGGCTATTTGCCACCTTCCTCACCTACAGAAAAGTGAAGGCACAAGCCAAGGGAACAGCAAATGGCAAAGGCTGCTGGGGATTTCTGCTCCTGACAGACCTCCAGAAGGGGTTCTCCAAGTCAGACAGCTAGCTGCTCTTCCCCAGGAGCTCACGAGTAACCCAACAGGGAAAAAGGAGTGTCACTGGAGTACCCTGCAACTAGCTACCACTACTGGCAAGATGCTGCACCTGCCAAGCATGTTTTGATGGAAGCCACCTCAAATTTGTCATATGAACAGTTTAGAACTTCTCTTGAATTCAGGTAAAATTAATAAGTAAAAACAAACTAATTGATCACCCTAACATGTCTTGTTAATTTTATTTTAAAAAAAATCAAGTCATAAAACCTAATGTTTACAAGCTTGCACTTGCAACCAGCTTTCACTTCATATCCATTTGAGGACAAGAGGTCTCACCTGAAATGTCACTCTAGCTCAGAGCCCCAGACACTACCCATGGGAACACTAGTACAACCTACACAATAGCAACACAACAGGAGCAGACTTGCAGCTATGTGAATACATGAAGAACAGAGGAGGGTGCCATTCTAGTGCCAGTAGTTTCTAGCTCATTCAGCTTTCTAAATGCATTGCCATTCAAAGTCAGAAATACAACCAGTGACAGCAAAGGAAAAAGAGTTTATAAAAGCATGCCTCTCCACATTATCAACAGCCTGATAGGGCATTATTTCTTATAACTTCAAATGATGAACTGTCTTCCACAACAGTAAGCTAAAAGATTTTCTATCTGCTGACCAAGAAAAAGACTTTTTTTGCCTTTTGACTTCAACGTATTAACAGTTTGTCCCCCTGCTCCATGACTACACCTGACACTACCATCCTGGCTTATATCATGAGTTGAAAAGTGCCAGTCAGACTCCAAAATAAACTTGTCAATAGAGAAGTGCAGACATTCTTCCCTACCTGCTTGTGAACATCAGCTGTTTGTCTGGGAGCAGTCCCTTGAAAAGCCTTTACTAAAGGAAAAGGGAGATACAGAGGGCAATTCAAACAAACAAACAAAAAACAACCTAAAAAAACCCCACAAAACAACGGGGAGGAGAACCTCACAAAGACTGCAAAGGGGGGGGGGGGGGGGGGGGGAGAGAAAACCCACAAAAACAAACCTCTCCCCATCAGGTCCTCCCAGCAACCTTCTTTATCAGCGGTTCATTGTCAATCAATTAGCCAAGGCAGCGGGGGTCTGTAAGAAGGGGGGTAGCCTGAGAGACAATGGTCTGCTCCGTTGTATTACTATTTAATCACTTTTCCTAAATAAATAAAGCAGCCCTGAGGTGCTGTCATGTCAAGAGAATTTATAACAAAAAAAACCTTCATTTTTCATTGGTCATTACTTTTCCTTCCCTCCCACCCCCGCAGGACTAGAGAGGGTTATTACTGTAGCCTTAAGTTCCATCTTTGTGTTGCTTGCCTTTGATTCCCACTCGGACCTTGCCACTTTCTGGCACTAATTTGTCAGGCCGAACAAAGGAGGGATTTGTACCTCCTGTAAGGTCTCAATTAGGAAAGGCTTCTGCTGTATTATGTGCCATTGGGACAGGACACAAAGACGGTAATTACAGGAATTTGCACTAAATGGCTGAAGAATTCACAGCAAAACTTTTCTTTCTCCCCCTCCTCATCCTTTTCCAAGCTTAACCCTCCCTGCAGCCCCGGGGAAAACTGCTCTCAATGCCTGCAAGATGTAATTACCAACAGCAGGCCCCTTACTTTAAACAGCAGCCCACGCAGGGAACAGCACAAACTGCCTGCAGGAAGCAAGGTATAAGGAGGGAGCCTTAGCGTCTGCAGAGTCTCCTCGGCACAACTCTTCGGAGCCAGACAAGATTTCTCAGCTCCTCTCAGTTATAATTAAAATCATTCGTTTCTTTGTGCTGTGTTAACAGCCAGAAGTACCAGCTGACTTCTACAAATCAGCTCGGAGGGTCTCAGGGCAATTGGCAAAGGGTATGCTCCCACACTAAATGCTATGTATCCCCCATCCTTGGGTACAGGTAGTCCCAGAGGCATCATCCAAAATCCGAGAGGTGGCATGCTTCTTACAGGCTCTTCACAATTCAGATTTCTCTGAGCAAGAGAGAACTGAGCAAAAGCTCAGTTCTGCAGACTGAAAGGAGCCCACAGGAGCACTGGGAAAACCTCACACCTTTCAGGAAAAGACACAACCTGACTGGCACTGTCAGAATACTTCATTTTTGTGGGGAACACAAACGAGTTCAGACTAAGCATCCCATGTTTGGCAGAGGAAATCCACTCCTTCCTACTCAAGAATCTCTTCCCATATGACACAACGCAACACTAAAATCCATCTCACACAGCAGACACACATTTTGTTGCCATTACAGGACCTGATCCTGCTGGAAACACCACCTTGAAATTCTCCTGGACCTCAGTCAGAGGATGAAGCAAAATTAGAAAATATTCCTCTACCAAGCTTGAAAAGAAACAAGAAGAAAGGAATAGAGCTTGAATACAATGTGGGACATTATCTTAAAATGAAACCATTAATTCTTCTGACTTCTTGACTTTCACAAGGGCTGTCTGCTAGGTACCACACCAGGTTGACTCCATCTTGGGGATAACTGTTTGACTATGCCCAGAGTCTCCTGACAGCTTTTATTCTCACAACTGTTCTTAAAGGTAAGACATCTCTGTTGTCACTGTTATAGAGGTAGCAGATATTTGCTTACACTCTCAGGTACTCAATGGCATGCAGTTAATCAGAGTTGTTGCAGTACTCAGGCACCTTCAGTTGAGTTTGGCACATAATTAGTTCCAGAAAAACAAGACACGAAGTTAGAGTTCATAGCCAAGAACAGGACTGAATTCAAGCAGAAGCCCCAACAACATGACCAAACTGGTAACCGCCATGAGGCAAACCATTATGATATTCCAGCAACCAAAGAAGTGTCATGCACCGTGGAGAGGTGAGCAGGAGGCATATGTGCAGGTGTTCACCACAGAGAGACAAAGCCAGCCTCACCTACACCCAGCTCTGCAGGCAACAAGTGTTTCTGGGGGCTCAGGTCTCCTCCAGCAGGGATTCAGGCAAGCCAGCTGGCCCTGCACAGACCCCAAAAATCCAGGTGCGGTTCTAGAGTAACAGGAGACCCTCAAATCAGACAACTCCCCATCCCAGGGGGAATGCAGGACCCTAGCAGCTTCCACAACAAAAGATGAAAACCCACTGAAAAGCTGCTACTAATGCAGCTGGCAACTTTAAGCGAACATAACTAAAGCCAGCCCATGGAGCACAATTTTGGCACAAGGTTCCAAAATTGCTCCACAATGCTGCCTTTAGTAAAGTAAAAAAAACAACGAAGTGCACTCATATGGGTCCACTCTATTTCCACCTCATTCCCAATCGGGATAAAAATCATACTCCTACCTGGGACTAGAGTCACATTTCAAATGAACTGAGATTCACAGTTAGATGCAGATCCTGAAGATCATGCTTCCGTTTCTGCTTCAAGGGAAGTGAAGAGCAGATAAGCTCAGTGCTAGAACACGTGTCACCAAACGATGTTATATCAGGGAAACATACACATGGCTTTAAGGAGTCTCCTCAGAAAGCTCAACACTGAAAGCGAGTTCCAAAACCAACTTCGAGGAGATTTATTAATAAAAAGACACAAGTCCTTGATGTTGGAAACCAGCATTGTAACCAGAATTCAGGTCCTTTTGATTCTGGACCACTTGTGCACTGTCCTTTGAAAACAATTCATCTGCCCAATGAGGAAGCCCTGGCCCATGTAGTATATGCTGTGCGTGCACAATCTTAATGTATCAGAACTGCGCATCAAATGCTGGAGAGTCCCTGCATATCTTTTAGGTTTTTCTCCACATTTTAGAGAGCAAAGAAAGATTAATACACCAAAGTGCCTACGACAGTAGTGAGAGGTAGAGAGCTGTATGCTGCTAAAACAAATGTAAGCTCTTCTAGGTGATTTTCTGTTTGTTTGTTTCTGCAGAGGAAGAATGGGTGCAGAAACTGCTGTCTAGTTGCTTACCTGCACACTTGAAACTCTGAACTGTGAGCCCTCTCTCTAGAGACAGTGTGGTCAGGATGCTGAGGAAGCTGGTTGTCACAGACTGGCGCTTGCTCTTCCTGAAATCATTTCCAAAGGGTCGATCTCCAGGTTTGTTTCGAAGTGTGACCTGTGGATTCTGACCTAGACTTCTAGTAGCATTGGCTGCTGTTTTCAGTGCTTCCATCCATTCCTGGGCCCTCTGACGGGTCTCTGCACGCAGGCGGAGGACATCTTGAGGAAAAATGACCTGAAAACAAGAGTCACAGCCATCTTGAGTATCGGTCTGAACCGACAGGCAAACGTCAACATTGTAGCTCAGCAGAGGGTCTTCATCAAGCCTACCAGGTTGGAATGCCATTAGATAAGACCTATTTAAGACAAAAGTAAATGCCTTCCAGTTATTCTGGATGGTTAACCTATATAGAGTCCCCGATTTAAGAATATTTTGGTATTCTTTAGTATTTTCAGTCAAATTCATAGACAGCAAAAGTTCAGTGGGCTTCTCTACCAATCCATTAGTTTGAGAAAGGTCACTGCTATTGTCAGGCTCTGGCACATTCTCCACTTGCTCTGGCTGTGTTGTGAAAGTAGGCACAGAAGCACGCGTCACTTCCCAGAGCTTTCGCCCCCAGTCCAAAGCCTCCCATGATGACTCCGCCTTCAGCTGCAGCTGAGAGTTGTCCGACAGGACAGCCTCCACCACCTTGGCTTCAATGCTACCAGTAACAGTGACTCTTTGAAAATGCACAAGCGGATACACGGTGGGAAGAGTCTGGTTGCCACTGCTGTCCAGGCAATACAGGTACAGCTTGTATGGGGAGAGCTCAGCATAACAGGTTTGCCAGTAGCTGTCATTGTCTCTTCTAATTTCTAAGTATCCCTTCTTCAGAATATTTGGGAACGTTGGCTTGTGTTCTAGAAGAAACAAAATGAGAACATTAATTCATTTCAAACAACATCTCACTTTGAACAGTCATACTGGCTTACACTTTTCTACTGATCATACATGATGTATTCGGAGACTAAGACCATGGAAATAGCCTTCATCCAGTACACTATGATTATAAAACACAATCACTGACAATCAAAAACATAGCACTTCCTTATTTAGAGATGCCAAACACTTTACAGAAAGGGGGGCAGGGAAACAGGGACAAAGAAAACGTAAAAGTAATTTTTCAGTAATAATCCAGTAGAACTGACAAAGCAATGAAAGAGTGCAAGCTTCGCAGAACCTAGTCCAGAAGAGTATAGTATTATAAGGTGAACTTACAAGTGGCAGCACAACAATGCTAAGCACAGAGAAGTGATGATGTCATCTGGACATCTCTCACAGTGAATCTATCACTACATTTGATACTTGGCCCACCACACATTCATGTGATAGACCAGGTTGAACCCAGGTGTGCTCTCACTTCCTCCCTGAAGAGAACAGAGGGGTGAAAAAGATGAAAAAGGCAGTGAGCTGTGAAGGCAAGATCACTTCCCAATTATCATCACCAGCAGCTACCACTTCATCCAGTGAAACCAGTTTAATTTATAGCAAACTAAAATACATTTGGACAGCAAAAAAAAAAAGACAAAATAGCACCTTGCTACCCATCTTAATGGCCTCCTTCCCAGAGGACAAGCCTGACCCACCGAAGGATCTCCAGGAGCTGCAGTACCCCCGCTGCCGCTACCACAGCACCGCGCCGCGCCCGTCCCTCAGCAACCCCCAAGGCACCGCCCGCCTCGCGGAGGGGCGCAGCTGCGCGACCGTTAGAACCGTTGGAACCGGCCGCGCCCAGCAGGGGGCAGCCCCGCACCTGCAGCTGTGCCAGACGAGCCGCGCCCCACCGCAGGCGCTGCCGGCAGGTGCGAGCACTCCTTCCGGGGCTGGACGTGCCCATCTTCGCTGGTCGCGGTGTAAATCCAGTGGAGATCACTGTGACGCTCTAATGGCGACTTTAACATCTGGCACGGCACAACGCAGCCCTGAGGAGCTAAGTGTTGTTCTGTTGGACTCCGTGCTCCCTGTGATGGGACCTGCGATGGGATTTGGCTCACAACAGTCAGGAACTGCGGTAACACAGTTGCTCTTTCACCAGTAGTTCCTGCCCTCGGTCCCACAGCCTTTCAGAAGGATGGGGTAGGCAGCTGGAGGCAGGAAACATTTCCAGCATCACCACTGGACCAGCTACCGCTCAGGTCAACAGCCCACACTCTAACAAGTGTAAAATGCGAGCATCTCTGAGCATGCCTAGGATGTCTTCAACGCAGAGCAAAGTACCTGGGGGGTTTGACAGAGCTTGGAAGCAAAAAGCACAGGATGCGGCTGTGTGTAAAGTCCCACATCCCCACCCGGCTTCCTAGGAGGGCTGGCTGGACTGCCCGCAGTGAAGCCCAACGATAAGGATTTATAGGATTAAGTAGACAAGTTTCAGTCAACCTTAATCAATATCCACGAGAACTAATTGTTTGGGAATACTTAGTGTGAGTACGCAAACCACACAGTGCAAACAGGCAGTTAAGAGTGAGGAAAGGATGCTACCTCCCATCCACACAAACAAAATGGATGCTTAAGTTTCGCTTGGCCTCAGCTTCCCCATGTAGCCCATATGTACAGAATGGAGACTGCATGTAACACCATGCGCATAAAGCACTCTTGAATTTACCTAGAAAAATTTTCTGCATATATGACCAAAAAAAAAAAAAAAAAAATCATAGCAATTTACAAATCATTGTTTTGGCACTAGGTATGGAAGGGCTGAAAATAAATAAATATAACTGTATACCACAGACAAATGCGCTACTCAAGAATATTTCAACTAAATACGAAAACTGAAAGCCCAACCTAACACTTAAAACGGTAGAGAAAAAGCATGCTATCATAATCCCAAATGGATACACGCGTGTACATACACACACTAAAAGAGAACCAATTTCATTCACCATCCATCTCTGGCCCTGACATTCATTAGTATTTCTGCGCTAACTCAAAAGCCATTAATTTATCTGAAACCCACACTAATCCCTTTGTAGTGCAGATAATGGGCATCCATTCTAGAGTCATCTTCCCTTTCTATTAATCCAATCAGGGAGGCAGCGCTTCTGCAGCTCCAACTGCAATCTCTCTCGCTTCCATCAAGTACAGATGACAGTTCAAGCTTCTCCATAATAAGACAACTCATAACCTTCCCCCAGCCACCCCTCCTTCATCTGCACACAGGCTTGCTCATCTTTTGTTGAGTTACAGAAAGGCTCTCTCTCCTCTGCTTTTCATGGAGGCACCCCCTTCTCCCTTCTTCACCCCACTCCTTCCCTCAAGCTCAGCTCCACCCCCTAAATGAGACAAAAATCAGCAGCCAACTTGATTATCATTCAAATGTTTCATATTGTTTAGGTCAGGGCAGTAGATGCTGGCAGAGACACGCTGAATCCACACACACACCCTTTACAGCCCTCTGCTCCCAGATCTCCTCCATATGCAGTGTGCCAGACAATGCCTTTCCAGTCAGAGACCAAATGCTCCCACCTCTCCATCCACCTTCAAAACAGAAACTGAACCTCTGCATCCCTTGCTCCTTACAGAGACATGGAGAGTAAACTGAGGAAGTATTAAAAAAAAAAAAAAAAGTGGAAATAACAGTAAATGGCCCATCCCTGAACCATTTGGAGTTACAGTTCCAAGCCATGAGGGGGAAGGAGGCAGAAAGAAGCAGAAACTCAGCAGCTAAGGACAGGGCAATATGCTCTTCAGCATCTCTCCTCTCCCTCAGGGAGAGAGCCGGGCACCCTGCACACACCTACCACTTTCCATGCTTGACAATAGGAGAGGGAGCCCAAATGCTGTCTCAGCATATCCAGGAGATGCATGTTCCTGAACAACTGACGTACTTGTGTCCCAGGAAAATGTGTCCTGCTCTGCACCACAAAGCATTTCTGATTTCAGCAATACCAAGTAATTTGGAAATGCTTCATTTCTGAAGGACTTTACTTTTGAGGTAGTGTTCCTGCCTGGATTCTCCAGTGCTCAGAGACAAGCGCAAGTCACAGAGCTTTCGTCAATAGTCCTCGTCTCAAATTCCTATAGAACTCAGCAGATGCCTTTCTGACCTGAAATGCTCTATCAGGATGGATCGCTGTCTCACGAGGCTCCTGAGTAGTGAGAGATGGCACTGCCAGACATGTGGTCAGAGAGTACAGCTGCAGAAACCTGTGCAAGTCACCTTAAATACAAAAAAAACAGTTTTTCTCCAATAATTTCCCAATTTAAGTACAGTTTTGGCATGGCAGTATCAACCAGAGGTATGAGCTAGAAAATGCCTCTGGGTTCTCCTCCCAGCTCTGCCACTAACTCCGTAAGTCAAGTTGGCCAACTCATTTACTTGTACTTTTTGTTTACCTCCATTCTGCACATTGTTGTCTGTCCACTCTCCTGTAAGCCCTACATTTTTGATCACAGTGTTCTTAAAGCTCTTAGGAAGCCCTCTGACAGAACACCCTCACACTGCTACTGCTACTGACAAAATAAATTAGACACATAAATTCCTCCTTAACAGAACTAGTGACTTGCTTGGGGCTTGCAGGATTAGGAACTAACTGTCTGTGAGGTCCACGGCCCTCCTACTTAAAACCACCATCTTTTCTTCCCATCCATTTTCTATCGGGCTCTGCAGATGTATCTTTTGCAGGCAAAAGAAATGAGAAAATCAAATGAAGATGCATTTTGCTGATCCTTGTATAAATTCACTCAATTCTACTTCAAAAAGAAGGAAGAAAGAGTACAAAATGACAGACAAAGCTATGAAAATAGAGTCATTGGTTCACATTAGCAGAGATTGCTAACACCACTAAGGGAAAAGTCTTACATACTGTAATAGCAACTAACATGAAAATTCAGTTATGAAAGTCATCACAACATCACTGGAAGCAATCAGCACAGCCCCAGGAGATGAAAAACTCTATTAAGCTTTATGGAATGCTGTAACACAATCCCCATAGGATATAACCCTCCCAACCTAACTCGCTGGTGCCTCTTATTGCAATCCTCCTGCACTGTCAGTTTCTTTACATGACCCCCTCCCATAGCCTTCCACTGGACTTGCCTTCCCCATTCTCCTCTGCACCTTCCCACAGTAGGGGAGTAGACAGGGCACTGCTGCTGCTCTCTACCAGCCCCTGTGGCCCCTTCACTCAGAGGGTGCCTGATGAGCAACCAGGACTAAGCCAGAAGAGGACAAGGGCAGCACTCCTCAAATCAGACAGAGCAGTTAGAGGGGAAGTCTGATGTAGCAGATGAGATCAGGTGATCCAAATTACACTTCTGTCTGATCTTAGGCAAAACACCTCACCCCATCCCTCTGTGTCCCTGTTCAGTCTTGCTGCCTTTACTGTGTGGTTTGTTTAAGCTGTAACCTCTTGGCAGAAGGGGCTGTCCCTTGCTAGATGCCTAAACAGACTTTGGCACTTACAGACCCCAGCCCAGTGGAGGGCATCCAACTCATGTTGGATGTTAAACAATTGCCTCCACAAATCTTGAAAGGCTCCAAACCTCTGCAAGCACAGCTTTTCCTTGCCTACCTTTTAATGCTCAAAATAGATTGGCCTCCGGGGGCACTGGATGCTCCAGCTAGCTGGATGCTTTCTGGGATTACTTCCAAGTAGTTTGAGGCTTCCTGCTCTCCAGAGAGGAAGGTGCTAAGTGTTGTTTTGCACATCTGCCTTTTGGATGGCTACTCTATTGTCTTCTACACAATACTACACAGCTATAATGCTCTATCATCCCTGTGGCAATTGGTCTGTCCTGGCTGTGCAACTTCTACTTACTGCTGACAAAAGACAGTGCTAATGGAGTGTTTTTGCAAGACCACAAATAGTAATTAGACTTCACAAACCTCCCTGGTAGACGGGAAAGGAGCCGGGCTTTAGGTGGCCATCAGCAGCGTGTCAGCACGAGGGCTTCACATCTTCCCTCAGCATTTTACATCGCTCAAGACCTCTGGCTACTTCCACACTACAGCAGCTCCCTTACTTAGCACAACCTCTCCATCTTCTGTCCAGCTGTCTTTGAGGCTCCTTCCCGAACAGAACAACAGTGGCAGCTGATGGCTCCGCTATCTCCTGCTCTGTGACCCACTGCCAGGAACCTGTTCAGCACAGCAATACATACTATTAAATGCTGCACGAGCTAGCAACGTAGGCACAGAGATGGTGCCAGCCACTGCTGCTGCTGAAGGCAAGGATATCTGGCGAACAAATTAAGGATTCCCATATTTTTCAAGCAGCTTAAGTTATTTTCTAACAAAGCTGAAGAGAGATGAATTAGGATTGGGATTTTGTTTTAATTTCAATGATTCCCATTTCCCTGTCAATTTGCATTAAAAGTTATGAATTAAATTTCAAGAAGAAATTCCCCTTTCGATCAAAGAACAATTTCAGCATCAAGTTCTCAATGGCACCTAGTCAAAGGCTCCAAGGAGCTCTCAGTTATGATATGATTTTGCAATTCAAAGCAGCCAGACCCTGCAGGTGCTTATGTCTGTGACTTCAGCAGCCTCTGACTGTAATAAAACTAAGCACTTGCATAAAAATGCTTACAGACATAACCTAAACAATATCACTCCCCTGCAGATGACACTTGTTGATTTCTGGTACAGACTCCCTGCTACCACCACTAAGACCCATCACATTTGACAGCCATGTCAAATAGTAGCGAGATATAAATCAACTCCTTTGCTTAAGGATTATCTTGCTCTCAACTCAACCCAGATTGCAAGTGTTGCTGAAAATCTGAGGCCCAGGAGCTTGCTTGCTCTACTTGCTTCTGTGAATGTTATTAACACCACAATAATGCACTCATGTCCTCCTTTCACAAGCCATCAATTCAGGCAAAGAATAACCTTGTAACTTCCCTCACCAATTCACATGCACTTCCTCAGCAACCCTTCAACCTGGCCTTACCCAGCTACAGAGCACAACATGCATGGCAGTGTTTGGTTAAGACGGAATTGAGACTGCTTTATGCTGCATAAGGTCAGTGTAGGAGTAGAAAAATGAAATCCCTCAAGTCAATGTGATCCCTGAAGTAGGATAAAGCAGCTTCATAAAACGCAAAGATCAGTACCAGTCTGTGAACCACTATTGTGCTGCTCATGAATAGAAATTTAGATAGGTTTTCCCTCCTCAAAAACATACCAGAATTTGCCAGCGTAACATGATGGAAAACGCAGCAATGACAGCAGAGTAACAAGGTCCTAGGCTGCAGCAATTGAGGGTTTGCTGAAATGTGGCAGTCGAGGGCGCAGAAATAAAGAAAAGAAGCTGCTTACCTTCAGAAGGCATCAGGTACACAGGGATCTTGAGAGAGACCCTTAACTCCACTGCCAACCCTTACACGAGGTCTGGGAAGGGTTGGCCTTCTGGTCACTCAGGTGCATTGCACTGCATGCACTTGAGCTCCCCTGGGTCGGCCCTGCCTTTCTACCAGGTGCTCCATCACTGTTTCAAGCTGTGACTTAGCATTTCTGCTACAGCCAGATATCCAAGCATTGCACAAAGTTGGGGCCCAGGCCCAGACCTCTTTTGAAATATTCTCTGTACTACTCCTGAAGATGTGATCAGACCTTTGCAGTGTTCCACACAATGACTATGTTCCCAGATAGGTAAAAATGCAAAGAGAGGGGGAAAAAAAATGGTAAATCAGTCAGCAGAGAGAATCAGGTGAAATTCTTCAGCATCCTGACACAGTACTGCCAAAATCAGTGGGGCTGACTGAGTACCTACCCACACAGCCTGCTGGTGAGGGGCACCAGGCCATCAGCTCTCTGCAGCTGGGACACTTTCAGCACACAGGTGCTCCTCCACTCAGTGAAAGCTCTTCAGTGCCCCGGGCTCACAGGCGTGGCAGGCAAAATAAGCAGCTACCTGGGAAAAGCACTATAGCACCCACACACCTGGGACTGGCCATGTTTGAATGAAAACATCCACATGACTGTCAAAGATGTTTTCATTTCAAGACTGCTCATGCACTGTTTTAATGATCAAAGCGAGCTTTCTTGAGACGCTACAGAAGCAGTATTCTCCTTTTGTTTGCCAGGACACATGCCCAGAAACACAAAAGCCTGCCCTGAATTTGCTTGCAGCTTCCTTCTTTTCTAGCTCCGCTTACTGCTTGACACTGCTCTGCAGCTCAAGCAGTGCTCATTTCTGGTATGCTAACTGTGTTGCCAGCAGGCCGGAGGAGATACAGCCCCAAAAGGCACAGCTTCTTTCAGAGCTTTTTCCTCCACAGAACATGGAATGGATCCAGTTTCATTTTATTTGTCTTATGAGAAAGTAAGCAGCAGGAACAGATAAGCTCAGAGTAATAAATATAATATGAAGATAATGAAAAAATAACTGTGATTGTGAAGAGCTAATCTGTGCAGCAACTTGGCCAGCTTCAGAGGACCGGGAGACCTCTGCAGGCTCCAGAGGGAAGTCCTTCACCGCCACGGGGACTAAGCAGCAGCTGCAAACTGCTCTCAGTACCTCATATGCACTGTTTTAATCTGCATCAAAGCCCTGGAGAAGGATGCCTCCGCCAGCTGAGGTCTCCATGACTTCTTCCACCACCCCAGCAGCTTTCAGCCAACCTGCAAATACATTTTTTTATCTGTTGCGGAGTACAGTTACCAGTCTGTAACTGGTACACATTCCTGCAACACTTAGATTCTTGATTTTACTTTTCTGTTTTAAGCTCAGCTCAAAGTAGCAGCAAACTCTAAGGTAGACTCTCCAGTAAACACAAAGGGAAGAAATACTGCAGCTACCAAACCCTGTACAATGGCAGAACAGAATATGCTAGAGAAAAAGGTTAAAAGTTCATTTTTAGACCACGGTTCTCACTCCTCAAGAGAGGTACCATCACCCTGAGACAGGCATCCTGTGCAGAAGGGCTCAGGGAGAGCACACAGCAAGCACTGACAGATGCCTCAGGCTTCACTAAAAGCAGTAGGGAAGTGTGAGCTGAGCATCTTAGAGGTACTGACTGCTGCTGAGCTGCAGAAGGGTCCTGGGAGAAGTTCTTCAGCCACTCTTATCAGCCTATTTCCCACCTCTGCTTCTCCACTTCTAAGATCCCAGGAATCAACCCAGTTGAGTCTCCTCTACGAAAGGCATTTTGAATATAGCTTTGAGCCCAATCCACTTCTGGCTTTCACCAAATAAATCATAGAGATGAAGACAGTGGTTGAGTGTTTCCGAAGCCCTGAGCACAACCTCTTCCAGTGTGCTGCTTGAGAAAGGAAAAGGAAAAACTATCACTTGCTGAAACATCACCTCATACAGCTCACTGGGGATACCTGCCACAATCTGATAACAAGACTTCCTGTATGCCACACCAAGCTGGCAGAGAAGCCTTAACATTGACAGGCACAAATAGCACGCTTGAGTCTTTGTTAATTGTTTACAGACTGAATAGCCAGCATTTCTTAAAGAAACAGAACACAGATCTCAGGCCTCACAGTAAAGCTCCATATACCTACCCTCTGTTTAATGGCTGCTCTTTAATTTATAAAAGCTGACTTTGGATTTGCCATTCTCCCAATAGCTTTAGCATGCAAAGTTGGTTGGGTTTTTTTGTTGTTGTTGTTGTTTTTTTTAGTTTAGGAAATGATTTTTTCTGAGTAAGAATGAAAGAAATAGGAGCAAAAAGTAAAACAAGCTTAGTTCTTCAAACAGAAGACTGTTTTAAACACTGACCTCTTTGCCAGGCAAACAGACAGAGCTGTATCAAAGACAAGAGAGTCACGCTGTTTTACATCATGCTAAAAGTTAGCTCATAGGGTTCTTCTTGTGTTTTTTTGTTGTTGTTTGTTTAGAAACAAGCAGCTCCTTTTGGAGATAAATATTAAAAACAAATTGAAAAGCCTCTGCTTCAATAGAAACAATAACATATCCATACAAACCTGTGTTTCCTTGGATGTCCTGTCCCTTGGTTAGTGCCAGGTAGGAGAGCAGAGCACAGTTATTGTCCTGACCTGGCAGAGCTGGCTGCTGTAGAGAGGTGCCAGTGAAGACCACTCCCCAGTTTACGTGGCTGATATCAGAGCGTGAGCGGTTGTGTCCTGGCTTGAATGTAGAGGCTTCTTCATTCTGCACCAGGATGTCATTCACTGACCGAGGCCTGTCCCTCCTCCGCTGGCAGATGTTGAAGATGTTAAAAGCAGCAGTTTCCCCTTCCCCTGACCAAGCAAGGTTGTCAGTAGCTGTTCCCCTCCGCACCACATGCTGATCTTTCGCAGAGAATGCTGTCTGGGCTTTGGTTTCCAAGAGGCCATTTTTGCAGTGATCCCAAATGAGGCTACTTTTGGCTAAGGAGGCGACGTTCCTTAGATTCCTGCTCCCTGTTATCTGATCAAACACCTCATGCCCAACCAGCTCAGGCACCTCCTGGACACCAAACACCCCAGAAGGCTGCACAATCTTCTCAAGCTTAGTATCAAAACTATTGAAGAAGTCTTCAGTCACTTCCAAGGCAGGGCTAATATCATCAACTTCAAGAGCTTCCATGTCCTTTGCTGCCAGTGGGCCCAAGGGAAATGGTTGCTTCACATCTGCCCTTTGCACACCACTAACTCAGAGATGGTAGGACAAGTCCATGCATCAACCACAATCCTTAGTGGCAGTGAGGAACCCGACCAATCCTCTTCAGATGTGAGACTGAACATCCATGACAAAGTTGGCTGCAGTCACTCTAGAAAGCACGCTCATTGTGACAGCAGATCACCTGTAATGCAAAGCAAAGCGTCATGTCAGCATGGACTTCTTCCCAGATAAATGTGTTTATCCACATCCCTCTTTCCACAGTCACAGTGTGTTATCTCTTCTTGAACTGGAACAGAGAGCAGGGTAGGCCACTACATGAAGGGGAGCCAAAGTGATACCACTTACTAACCAAATGTTAGAGAGCTGCACTGGAAGGCAGTACTGACCAACATTGCAAATGCAGCCACCTAGGGAACTTACTACAGGTTCTCATCAGGCAGCAAAGCAAGCCAACTGACCTTGATTACTTTAACTTTTTCTCCTGGATTGCTTGCATTCTTTGTTTTAGGAGACTGACACTAGTTTGCAACAGCTTTTGCTGCTTGTCTGCATAAACAGAACTGTGATATTTAATAAATCAGTGCTAATATGCTGCTGCAGAGTGACTGCTGCACATTTCTCTCTAGAGTATTGCTGGGAACCTGCGTGAAATGGTGTGGCAACCTAAATCCCAGAAAGATAACACATCCTATGAGCAAAACAAAATACACCATAACCCCTACTGTCATAAAGCTGTAGATCTTTATCTCCCAGCAGCTGATTTGGAAAACCTTAATAGAGAATGGCTTTAAGGCTGTAACTATTGAAGAGCCGTACTGAGCTCGCTTCAGGAAGGAAGGGAGAGTTATTACACTCCCTGGGGTGCAGTAAGGGGGTGTCTCATTGCCAACTTCTGTCTCACCATTCCTGCTGCCTTCTAACCTCTCCTTCTGGAAGCTCCATCTATGGCGCTGCTGCGCCTGAGGGACACGCAGGGAAGCTAGGTTCAAATAGGGAAAATCAAGCAGCACATTATTGGGACCTAGAGACTGGGTGCCAGGGGGAAAACAGCTTTCACAGCACCTGGAGCAGGCACGCGCAGAATGGCCAAAAGTCAAGGAGATCTGTGTTTTGACCACATCAGTTCAACGCTGCTGAACAAAGTTCAGTTTGCTGCCTAGAAGCAGCAAAGCTGTATTAGCTCAGAGCTCTGCCTAGATTAATACACTCTTAGCAGAACTAATTAGCCTGGACAGCGCTGATAATTAGCAGCTCATTAGCTTGTGAATACTGCTAAGTGTCACCAAGACCCATGAAGATTTACACTTAGCAGGAAAAAACATCTATTAAACAGCATCAAACACACATCATGCTAATATTTAAAGTTTTTTGGGTTTTGTTGTTTTTTGTTTTATTAAAATCAAGAACAGTCGACTTGCCTTACCCTAACTTAAATTAGCAAAGTCATTTAAATAGACACTCCTTCCTTAAGCCATACGGAGGAAGGAGACCGGCATCCTGCAAAGAAGGGGCACAGAGTTCTGGAGCACAAAACCTCCACAGGCACTCGCTGGCCTCCTCCCTCCCACTGCTGAGGCCACAACACTCCTGTGCCAGAAAGCAGCAGCTCAGCTTCCTGCGTAACAGATTGGTATTTCAGACCATCATCTCCCTAACCACATTCCAATTAAAATAAATAAATAAACAAATAAATAAGTAACCACATACATAACTCAGGAAACTTCAGGGCTTTACACTGAGATCTTTCTCCCCCATCTTTTTTCAAGGACTCACTTCACTTGTCTCACAGCAAACCAGGACTAGGACAAACTGAACAGTGAGACACTAATGGCAGAGCCAGAACCAAAATGGAGTGCTGAACAAAACAGATTGGTTTCAAATCAGAACGGTACGGAAACACTCTCTGAAAAGCTGTGCAATAGTACTAGTTGATGGCAGTGGGAAATGAAGCCACTCCAACCACATCCACACCATCACCTTAAAGGAGCATAATGTTCACTCCCATAGATCATTCCTGCCACTGGCTCCAGAGCAGCATTCTGCTTGTGGAGCCTCGGAGCTCCAGCAGGCTGAGGAACACACTGTGTTTCAACACATCCACTTATTCCACATCCTCCCATAGCATGTCTTTAAAGTAAGAATGGTAGTTGGAAATTGCAAAACCGCAAAAGGCTTTCACTTGAACAAAAGCAGCACCAGAGCAACCCCATGCCAAGAGAGCTGCAGGCTGACCACATAAAGATGCTGCCTCCTGAGTTGGCAGAGAACACAGCCCTGCTCCCACACAAGCACTGGGGCAGCAATCACTCCAGAAGGGTTTGTGACATGCCACTGAAGCACTGCGGAGGAAGAATTTCAGTGGTAGCACATGCAGTGCTGCTTGGTTCTTTATTTTAAATCATCAGGAAAAGTTAAAAGGGACAGGAAAAAGCCGACACTTACGTTAACAGGTTCGTCCTTAACTGCTGGAGGCCACACTTCATGCAGCTGCACGTTTCTCTGGATCCTGGAGACTGGAATTACCAGAGAAATGCAGCCACGCATAGTGCCGTAGAACTACAGCTGACCTCATGTCTGGGGAGATGCTGAATCACAGGGTCATGAGAAGGTGGCAGGCCCTGCATCATATGGTATGCAAAGGGCAACACTCATACTCCCTACCTTTGCTGATCTGTCCTGCTCAGTAGGTACAGGAAATGCGACCTCGGTGGCAGTGGTGGTCAGATCACATCCTACTACACCTAGAGCCTCCTCAGGCCAGAGAAAGATGTGCCGTGTGCGCAGTGGTTCCCTCAGCACTGGGATTCAATAAATCTCCATAAGCACAAGTTGGCATCTTCTGACAGCGACATTCAGCCAAGATTTCCTTCAGACTTTTAAAGGGATTTTGTGAGTAATGAATGCAAGCTCTGATATGCCAGTAAACAGACCCATCCAAATCTCCTCCAGGAGAGAAAACAGTGGAAATCATCCCTTTCACATAAGGGAAGAAAAGCAAAGCAAAGCAAAGCAAAACAAAATGTTAGGAAGAACTCCTTTAAAATTACTATCACCTGTATTCCCTCATGTACTGCTTCTCAAAAACACCTGAACTTTTCCAAGGACATTCAGCCTAGGATAGTGAATGTTACAAGGAAGAGAGATGCATCAGCCCAGATAAGAACTAAAAGTTGCCAAAGCGATGGGCAGCCATAGGAAACCCATCTTAACCAAAATTGGTGAAGGCGGTGCGTTATTCTTAGCAAAAACTGCTCAGCATCAGCTTGTAGCAGCTGAAAAACAGCTACTGTAAATACAGCTTCTGTCCACAGACGTGCAGCATTCAGATAATAAATGACTTAACAACATGAGTTAAGTCTTTACAAGTGCATAACGGCCACATTACTCATGGCTGAGGCAAGTAGCCATGACTGCTGGTCATGCCACATCAGACACAGAGCTTCCGTTTAGTTAGGGTTACACAAAGCCTCAAGAAGCCACAAGGGTCAACCTAGCTGACACAGCAATCTGGCCACAGAGGAAAACCGGGGATGCCAAATGCCAGGGAATGTATCCCGGAACAGATATTTTCAATTCCTGATGTGCTTTTCTGGATCCCAATCTTCCAGGAAGAATATCTGGGCACCACACTGCAATTACTAGCAGGGAAGAGGCAAGGGCAGAAAGTAATCCTGCAAGTGACAAAGCTCCATGACAGCACCCACTGTGTACCCCCAGCTCACGCATCGTGACCAGGACTGCTCATTCTAGTTCAGGCAGGGGAGAAAACCAGAGCCAGCATGCATTTAAGGAACCACTGACTACAAAGATCCATTTAGCTCTGTAATACTTACAGAAAGTATATATATCAGACATCTTTTGGTTTGATTGCCTAAAGAAAAAGGGTTTGTGCCACCGTCCTATCTTCCAGTTGTTCTCCTTCCCTCTCTTTTGAATTATGCAGGCAACTTCAACTAGATGTGGCAGTATGGCAGTGTCTTTAAAGATGTAGTTCTTGCACTTGTTAAACACTGGGTAGAAAATGGGAAAATTCACCCTCCTGCTAAAGAGGAGGCAAGCAAAACCCAGTCCCTCTTCCTTTTCAGAAGTGCCATCACTCGGGTCTCCTCAAGCACAACTGTTAGCATTAGATAGATCTGAAAACACTAGGAAGTAGAAAAGAAAGGAGACATGACACGATTTAGTAAGAAAGCAGCCAGGTTGGTTTTGTTGCTCACAGTACCTCCTCAGAGAGCAAGTGATAGAAGTTTATACATAAAGTGATGAGTTTCAGTTGTGCACAACAGGTAAGTAGGGGTCTTCTCCTTTTTCTCTTGTCTTTGCAGAGAGAATTAGAAAGAAACGATCAATGACATAAGCAATATTTTCAGGAGGAAACGCATAAAAAAGAGGAGTGCCCAGTCAGCCAAAAGACAGAGATACATGACTGTTTCACTGATTCCTAATGACTCTTAAATTCCTGGCAGAGAATTTGGTATTTCTGAGAATTCTCTCTCAAGACCGCAAGAGGAATTTCACAGGTTACCTGTCGGCAAACAGTGAGCAGTGGTGCCTCAGTTCCTGGAGAGCTCACCCCATCCCCTTCTCTGCACCCTGGAACCTGCTGAGGGAACTGGCCGTGCTTACCTCACGCTGCATAGCAACTGTGGGCTGAAATCCCTGTCTGCAGGAAAACAGAACAAAACATTCTTTTGGAAGATTTGGTAACAATTTGGTAGCAGAGGGTAACAGATCCAGGAAGCCACAGGAACCTTTATTGCTTGTGTGCTGCAGACTTGGACCACTAGCAAGCCCAACTCATGTCTGTGACAAGCTCAGTCTAACTAAGAGGTTATATGAAGAAAAGATGGACATACAACCACCTTGAGCAGAACCATTGAGGCTGGTACAGCTGATATCTAATGAGCTTTTCTGTCAGTCAGACTCTGAGCAACCTCAGCCTGCGATCTCTCTCCAAGTGGTACCTTGAACCATCACAGCCTTTGGGCTCTGCTTCACAAGCATTAGCTCTGAGGGTCCCATCAGCCAAGAACTGCACAGAATCTAAATGGGATGCACTCAGGTCAGTGACTGTCCCTGAAAACCAGTATGCTGTGCAGAATCCCTAATAAAAACATTATGAAGCTGAAGACTTAGGAGCTACCTCTAAATTAAGAAGTTGTATTTGTCAGGTGGCACACCAGAGTTGCTAGAAGAGAGGATGACAACATACAGGTGGCTGCCAAAGTCTTTACCACCATTTTCATACTCTGCTGGCTGAAAAATTGATGCAGCACAATGTAAGGTGCACGATGCCATCCTTCCAGCATCTCCCTGCTATAACTAGACAGCAGATGACATTTTATTTGTTTACGGTATAGCAAGGCCTACTCAGCAAACACTCTCAGTGATTTGACACCAGCTTTCTCATTCCCCCAGCACAAGATAAGCGTTATCCCCTGTAACGCAGCACGCAAGCTTATTAGATTCATCATTTAAATCTCTGAACTAAATCTACGTTGCCTCACAAAAAAAAAAAAGACAAAACTACATCATTTTTTCATATGGAACAGGCAAAGGGAGTTTCAAAGAGACTGCCATATGATAGTCAATGGTCTTACATGGCCTGAAGAATTGTCTTTAGATGACACTTCTAAAACACCTTTTGAAAAGCCTCTTTCCCCCAGTATCCAACCGAGTGATAAACTGCTTAAAATGTTCAGACAATTCTAGTTCACGGCATCACATGGAAGAACTTCTTGATTGATGATCAGGCACGAGCCACCAATGATCAGGACAAGCTTATAAAAACTGGAGAAAGCTGCTTTCTGGTCAGGAGTGCTTGCCTGTAGGGCCAGGTGCCCGAGAAGATAACTGAATGTAAGCACAACCACTTCTGTGGTGCAAAATCACCTCCTTGCTATGGTCTACCTGAAGGGCAGCAATGACCTCTTCCACACTAAAGGAAGATTAAAAAAAAAAAAAAAAAAAAAAGGGATAAAGAGGAGAAACCAGGGAGAAAGCAGAATGTCGCATTCTGTGAGAAGCAGCAGACATTTAGGTGAGGGTACACAGGTATCACTCTGGAAGCACAGGCTTCCTCAGCTGCAGATCAGCCCCACTGCTCTACCAAAGAAACTCCCCATGCACCCTCACTCTGCATGGCAAACTAACACGCTGCAGCTATAAACACCTTATCCAGCAATGAGCACACATTAATGAATAATAAACAGTGCTTGTAATACACCTTTAATTTTAACTGCACTTTGGACAAAGTAATTACAATGAAACAACTCTTAAGCTGAGGAGTGCACACCGGAACAAAGCGCTGGGTATGCAAGCACTGTGCAAATCTGCACCTGTGCAGGAAGACACATGGCTGATCAGACATCGCCACTGTGATATACCAGCTTCTCTGCTGAGAGGAAATTGGAGAGCTAGTTTGTGACTAAGGACAGAAGACATTTTCAATAAACTTTTCTGGTTAGCACAACTGAAATTGTGAGTATCTCTCCAGTCCATATGTTCTAGAAGAACTATGCCAAATAGAAGACCCTGCTTGTCTTTTATGTATTTAACAATGATCAGAAATGAAGGCATTTTCATTTTGTCCCCGTGAGCTCTGAACAGAAATGAAAGGCATCTGTCACTCCTGAGGACGTTGTTCTGTAGTATTCATTTACAGAGGCTGCTGGAAATCAGGCTGCTGAGCTGTCAGCTGCTGTGTGCAGCAATGTTCTGCCTGGCGTGCCTCCCTTGCTGCCCAGAGGTGGCCATGTTTAAGTAATGAAGGACATATACAAGGGGGGGCTGCCAGATAAAGATATTTATCTCTTTGTAAATAGGACGAGGGGACAATAAGAAGCTTTGGGACTTCTTTTAGATGAAGCACAATTGCTGGTATAAATAGCAATGCAATAAGCGAATCCTTTGCCAGCTATGCCAGCGTACACAATTAACTTTCAGTTAGCTCTGCAGAGCAGTTTCTCTGAGGTGCACGGAGCAGGGAGTAGCGAGCATGCCCCAGCTGAGCCAGCACAGCCCAGCATGCCCCACACTGGGCAGTAACAGCTGCCACTGCCTGTAGGCAACAACGAGGGTCAGAAATAAGGCATCTCCACAAGAACACGGGAGACATTTCTTCTCTAAGCTTATAGCGAGGCCAAAAGAAAATACAGACTTGAATTCCAAACCTGTCCAGCATAAAGACTTCTGAGCAGCCCTGATCTGCAAACGTAATCAACTCCTTGCTGTGGTACCTGAGGAGCTCTGCTGGGACATTGCAAGGCAGACACAGGGAGACCTGGTCTCCCTCAGCTACTGGTGGCTGAATGTCGATGCTGATGGGGCTACATTTTTAATAACAAATTCATTTCTAACTTCAATCTAAACCCTCTTTCTTATCTTTCAGATAGCTGGGACCGCTATGGTTTGGCACATTTATCTCTGGGGATGAGGTGTAGGAGAAAGAGTACAAAGGACACTCGGCACAGCAGCACAGTGACCTGGTGCCCCTGGTCCCAGCAGCCCTGCCCCAGCTGCAGGCCCCCACAGGCTCCTTCAGCACAGCTGCTGTCATCAGCTGACTCCTCCAGCACAAACACCTGCTGTTCTCTAAACCAAACTGTAACTTTATTACAAGGGATATTTGCAGAAACCTCCTAGAAACCTCAAAACATCAGATGAAACTGCAACACTAACAACACCATGTGATCCAGCCCTGTAGGAATGGTGCACTGATTACAACCTTCGTTCTGCTATGCAATGCCCTGGTCTGTGTTTTAAATTTCCGATTCTTTAATCTCGGATTAATGCACATAATTTTTCCAAGCAAGATGAACAAGCCATGTAAGCGATGAGATGAAAACTCCTCTTGCTTTCAGCGGGTGTTGGTCCCACTGAGAGGCAGATGCTTTCATTCCTACTTACAGCAACTTGTTGTAGTCACTCGGTGGGATGATGCAGTGCCTAAAATTAGACTTGTCTGTAAATCCTAACGGATCAGGGCGGTAAGTACATATCTGCAGAGCAGAGAACAGATAAGGCGCAAGCCACGATTCCCTCTGCCGGGCTCACGCCAACCTTCTGCAGCGCCCCAGGCCGGCCCGCGCCCACGAGCCCGGTACCCCCGCGGTCTCAGCGCTGCCTTTGCCCGGGCGCCCGCTGCACAAAAGCAGCGGCTTCGGTGACACACGAGAAGACCGCGGCACCGCGGCACGCTCCGTGCCGCTCGGAGCGAAGATGAAACGCTCGCCGAGAACTGCGGAGAGACGTAGGGCCTGGGCTCTCCCGGGGGCACGGCCCGCGGCCGCGTCCGTACGGTGGGCGCCGGCCGGCTGCGCGTGGGCCTCGCCCCAACAGCCCGGGGAAGGCGGCCCCGCGGAGCGCCCGACCCGCAACGCACGCGGACGCGCGAGGTTTACCTGGCCGCCGCGCCGCGAGGAAGGGGCTCCCGGCGCCCCGGCCCGACCCGAGCGGAGAGGAGCCGCCGGCGCGCAGGCACGGCCCGGCACGGCACGGCCCCTCTCGGCGCGGCCGCGTCCTGCCGCAATCCCGGCCCGGCCGCCGCGGGAAACGGCGCCGCAGCACCAAGGTTCCTGCCACCGCCCTCGGGGCCGCCCGCGCCTGGCCTCGACAAAGGGACCGCCCGAGACTCGCGCACCTGGGCGGCCCAGCGGCGCGAGGGGCTCCGCGAAGCACCCGGGGCGCGAGGGCTGCGGGCCAGAACAGGTCGGTGCAGCAAGCGCTGCCCGCGGTGCAACCTGGCACCCAGGGAGAGTCAAGCTCTGCAAGGCAATCACAAAATCCTTCATTTCATGAGAATGCAGTGCAGGACCCCACCCAAAACCAAAATAAATAGTCTGCAAAAATAACCTTCAGGCACACTTAGCTGAGCGAAGCCGGGTAACCTCAGCCCCGTGCCTGACAGCGCCCTGCAGCGTGACACCGCACGCTGCGCACGTGGGCATGGGGCTGGCGAGGTAGTGCTGCACCCATACATGCTGCTGAACCGAGCTCATAGCCAGCAGTGCAAGGGGAGTCTGGTACCTTTCATAAAAGGACTGCTAAGAAAGCAATGGGGGAACAGCAGAGGTATTGCCCAAGAATCATAGAATCTTAAACATTGCAAAAGACCTCTAAGATCATCTAGTCCAAATGTCCACCTACCACCAATACTGCCCAGTGAAGCGCAGTTTTCAGTACCGCATTTCCACAGCTCCTGAACACTTCCAGGGATGGTGACTCTACCAAATACAATCACAGAATCATTAAGGTTGGAAAAGATCTCTAAGATCACCTAGTCCAACCATCTGTGCGTGTCTTTCTCATGCCGGTCATAGGGAACAGTTTGGATTCAAGTTTTTAATTCAACATTCTGAGAAGCGCTTTTACAAACAACGATGACCATTTTACCTGAAGGAGGAGAAGACTCCATCCCCTTTCGGAATGATATTTTCACATCTTTGATTCCTCATGTACTCTTCTTCTACAACAGAGCCTTCCTGGGCAGGGGGCTCTGCTTCCTTTTTTTAATGCATCAGATATCTTCCCACAGTCCATGTGACACTGGGGAGAACAAACGGCCAGCCTTATCCTTCAAGGCTGCAGTATGACAGGCTCCCATTCAGAAGAAACCTGAGCCTTGGAAAATGTCCGTGTTGTAACTTTACATATTGAGCGACATAAATTTCAGATCGTAGACTCACAGAATCATTAAGGTTGGAAAAGACCACTAAAGTCTAACCATCAACCACCACCTCCGTGCCCACTAATGTCACTATGATGCAGCACTTTTCACCCTTTAAAGATATCGCCATCCTCTAGCATGACAGGAGCTGTTGCACACTAAAGACCCGGCAGCGGCTGTTGTGCTGAGGTGCAGCTTGGTGCCCTCATTCAGCAGCCATCGGCATACAGCCTGATATCACACCCAGTGCCTGGAGCCCTCTGGTGGTAAACCTCACGAGAAATCAGCCCAACTGATGAGGACACACAGGTCATTTTCCCACTGCCTGACCATACATTAGACTTCAGAACCTCTAATGAAAGCTACAGTCAATGCCAAAAGAGGGGGAACATGGCTCTTTCTGCTCACTCCAGAAGTGTAACTCAGCTGCTGTCTTTCTGTAAGAGCTTGCAGGACTGAGTGCTCTTCTTTAATCTGAACAACTCCCATAAGTACTGCAGAACTCTTTTCCAAGCCCCAGATTGTTGGACTGTACGCTACCAAGCTTGGCTCCTTTTGATGACATTCCAGCATCATTCTCTTCAACTGGGGAACTCTCCGGAACCCTGAGGGCCAGCACCGCATGGAAGGACGAATGCCAATTTACCATACTGGAAGACCCAGCAGCTCACACCGGCTGAGCGTTAGACCACTGCCTCTGAAGCAGGGCCTTTTTTCACACGTTTTAATTACGGACTCCCTTCATGGAAGCTATTACCTCGCAGAAAGGCCGCTAACTGACACGTTCAGCACAAGATGAAACCTTTCCGATAATTGTTCCTTGAGTTCATGTTTGTGAAAATAAATATCATCAGATGATTAAATTAAACACCACAGCCAGCCCAGCAATACACTGTTCGCACTTATCGTGCGGAAAGGAGATCAAAGAGAGCGGCTCAGGTAGAGCCGTTCCAGCTCGGGTTGGTAGCTGCCTATTGAACACACTAATTAGCCCCGCTCGGGGAGGGGGGGGGGGGGGGTGCAGCGAGGAATTAACCCTCCCGAAATCAGCTGGCACTGCCATTGTCGTGCCCCGCAGCACCTGGATGCGGAGGGACTCCGCAAACCCCCGGCCCGACCCCAGGGTCTCTCGGGCCTCCGTCCCCCGCAGCGCCCCCTCCCGCAGCCCCCGGCCGTGAGGTGCTCCTGGGGGCGCCGCGCCCCCGCCCGCCGTGCCGGGCCTTCCCCGGGCAGAGCGGGGCGAAGCCGCCCCCCCGCCGGCCCGGAGAGCTCCGCTATTCTTCTGCTAATGGGATTGGCACCGCTTAAAGCGGTCTGCGAGGGTATTGTCTGCGGCCGCAGCAAGAGAAACATTATTCAAAGGCCATTCAGGCCCTAAAAGAAGCGGCAGAGCAGAGTAATTATCGGAGACTCTCCATTAACGAGGGCATCTTTGCTCTTTGTCTGTGTTGGTTTAATAAGGGCCGCTAATGGGGCCGGGGGAGGGGCGGACTAATGCTTCTAAACAAACCCCCTCCTCCCTCCCCCGCCGCTGAGCCCCGCTGGCCTGATGGGCGCTGACAGCCGGCCGGGAGCTGCCGTACCGGGGCTGACCCTGGGACCACGCGGGGTGCCCCCGGCCCGGCCCGGCGGCAGCCGCCTGTACTCCTGGGAGCCGCTCCGCGCTGGCCGGCCCCGCACCGCGCCCGCCCGCTCTCATGTCACCCCGTGACCCTTCGCGGCTGGGCACGACGCGTTGATGGCTGTAATGGGTGACGACGCTCAAACCGAGCTCCCGCAGCAGAGGCCCGGGCTGCTGCCCGCACCCGGGAGATGCTGTGAGTGGACACCGCTCTGAACATCCTGCACCGCGACCGGGTCCAGCGCGGGCAGTGGCTCCTACCTGCCGGTGAGGCGGAGGGAGGGGCCAGCGCGAAGCTCCAACCTGACGTCCCGCACCGCTGCCCTCCAGAGCACGCAGATAAATCCTTCTGAAGACCTCTAGACTGTCCCGAGTGCCAGGTTTGAGGGGTCCGTTTCAGAGGCACTTTGCAGTATCACAGGGTCAGGCACAGACTGGTCACTTCAACATGGAAACGTGGGCAAGAGGTCTCAGGACGTCTCTGCAAAAGACAGCAATCAAACAGTGCACTGTAACAACACACAAGTAATAAGCCAGAGGAATGTACAACGCTTTCCAGCTGTAACACAAAAAGTGCTGTGGATACAGGGCTGTAGACTGCAGGGCTCATTTTTAAACCAGCTATGAAAACAAACAACAATCAATGAAATTACTCCCACAAGTTTGTGCAAGTTTTTCTTTTTTATCAAAGCCAAACCTTGGATACCACTATTCTTTTATGTAGAACAGCTCACCTTCAAAAGTAACAGCCCTAACAACAGATGTTTGCACCGCACAAATAGCTTGTGGGCTGCAAAGACAAAGCAGTGCCTGAGCACCTGCACGTGTGCATGTCTGCAGCCTCGGGGATAGCACCTATGGGACAGCTGATGCCAGTGCTGTCTTTCATTCTGAGGAATGAGTTTATCTAGATGAGGTAGGGAACAAATGCCTTCATACGGGCACCCACCCAGCCCTCTCCTGAAGCAAATGTCCTGATGCTAGTGGTTCATCACAAGCAGATGAACAAAAAAACCATGGAAATTCTTTGCTATTTAAACCAGTGAGTTTGGGTGTGAAGAAGCAGACTCTGTATAGTATCTCACCCTCGTTTTGTGAGGGCTTGGCAGTTCTGAAATTTTCCTAGTTTTGGGTTGTTGTTCTCAGCATTTCACCAGAAAGCTCATGTCTTGCTACAAAAGAAACTCTCTGTAAGTGTTCCATCTCCTCTCCATGAGAGCAAAACATCTCAGAACACCCTCGGAAGCCAAAAGGTGCACTCACACTTCACATGAAGGGGGCTGAGATACAGGGAAATTAAACCGGCAATACCTGATTGTCACTCTTGGCAGACACGAGTGAACACAGTTCTTTCTCCAGAGCCTTAGCATGGTGTTCTGCAACCAGCGGTATTCCCTGTCCCTGCTTTGAAGTGCTCTGTTTCAAGGATCAAAATCCTGAAAAAGTCATCAGTTTTCAGGATGTAATTCCTCATGTTAATGCCAGCTACTATCCATGTATTTTTAGAAAAATAATCATTATACACATGCAGGGCAACTGCTTTTGCAATCTAAATTAGGAAGTTAAAACAGAATGCACAGGACCTGGCTTCTGATTATAAGTTTTGCTTTATAAGCGTCATTAAGTATCATCCTTCTTTACCTCTAGCAGATAACACAGACAGCTTTGTTGTGCGTATGCTAACATGAGATTTGAGCAAAAACAAAAAAGTAGTCACAGGGATAAGGGATAATGAAGATGTAGTTGATACATAAAGCAAAAATGAATGAAGAGGTAAAAACAAAACAAAACAAATAAAATAAACAGACAACAACAAACAAAAACCAAACAACTGATTGACACTTTAAAAACATTGGTACCACAAGGAAAAAATAACAAGTTGCAGCAGTGGGAAAGGAAAGATGGCCAAGGCCTGGACGAAGATATGTCATGAAAAAGGAGAGCTCTGAGCTTCAGCATGAAGGAGAACTCAGTGAGTGGTCCGTGCTAGGCAAGCTGAAATGAGACAGAGCTGGAAGGGAGCGGAACTCCCAGCAGCGAGAGATAGGGTGGGTGATAAGATACCAGCTCTTGGAACTGCAGTCAGAGTAGCACAGCTGAAGACGAGGCATCTGGTATGAAACAGATGGGAACACTACAAGTAAGCAGGGAACGACCATATCTGCCCTGTGACTACTTTTTCATTCAGCAGTTCTCCCTTCTTCATATTCATCCTGCAGGTATTTGAGGCTATCAGACAATGTATGTAAGTGGATTCATTCCAGGTTACTCTGCTTCACTCTGCTGCTGTTAATCTGTCACACTTAAACTGATCTGAACCCCACCAACACAGCAACCGGGACCGTGCTGGCTGCACAGTTTTGCCTTTGCCCTGAACTGAGTTTGAGCTCATCAATGTAGATTTGAGCCATTTTTTAATTGAATCCATGCCTTGAAATCTAAGGGAAAATAAAAAGGAGTTAGAAAGGTCAAAAGACACCTTTCCAGAAAATCAGCTCCGTACGTTTGCAATCTATTGCGAGCAGAAGACATATTGAAATATGGGGCAGGAAGCAGCTATTAATCTCTGTAAGTGCACTCCGGTTTAGTTCAGTGTAATTTCACAGCTTTGTCTCCACATCCTTTCATCTCTTTCTCTAGAAAACATCTTTCTCTGCCAGCTTAGCAAAAACCTTTCCCGTCAATGCCCTCACAGCTGGCATTCGTCACACCTGCCCTCCTCTGTAGTCCTGATGCCCTTTCAGTGAGCAGGTGGTGCCAGGGGAAGGTCCCCTAGTCACAGGCACTGACCTGACCTGGTCTCAGGACACTGCTCACTGTCCCTGCAAAGCCTTTAATACAATAGACAGAGGAATACTAATACCAACGTGCAATATCTACACCAGCCAGCACCAATCCTGCCAGTTTTGGGATGAGGAATAATGCTGACACTTTATAACTACAGATAGAGACCTGAAACCGATCCTATCTAGAAGAACCTGAGATGTCAGAGGTTTCACAAAAGCAATCTGCTGGCTCTAATAAAATATATTAACAAAAGAAAATAAAACAAGTGGCATATTTAGTTGCTGCTTCTAGGGACTTGCTCTCCTCATAAGTGAAGTTACAGCCAGAACTTCAGTGTCTGAGTCTGCACTCCTTCACAGTGACTGTTCAGCTTAATGCTAATCTCATCAGCAAACAGCATCTGGGGAAAAGCAGAAAGAGTGGGTTGCTGCTGCATTCTTGAGATCTCTGCTAATGTAGCCACTCAGGTGCAGCTGCAGTTAGATACGAGTTTGCGCAGCCCCAAAAGCTCTTTCTCTGCTATATGAGGAGTAAGGACATAAATGTATCCCATAGGTACTTTCTCCATTGCTTGTAATTCCTATTCAAATACTGTCCTGAGAGCCCAAATCCTTTTACCTCATGTATCTATCCATCACTGCGCTCGTGCTCAAAGGACATCCATCATTTTGTAAATACTGAATAGTGTGCTATAATAGTCTCAGCTTTTCTTTTTTTCTAAATAAAAATGATGCCATTGGTGTCCATGGAGATGAACCTACTTGGGTGATAAAGGAACATGACTGCCTTGGCCAGAGATTATCTGCAGTGTCACCTACAAGAGAGCAAATAACAGCATTACTTACTGCATCCTTTAGGAATAGAGCTTGAGTAATCTAGCTTTATGCAACTGTGTTACAATATATTAAGAAGAAAAACTTCAGTCCTCTGCACACAGGTAAATCCAATATCTTCTGTTCCATGAATCAAGCTCAGCTATTAATCACAGTAATCACCAGCACTTACTGCTGGGAAAACTGTAGCTTTTAAGTCTGGGTATCTACAAAGTCAATTTGCTGTAATGCCTTCTCATCTTCTGCAGACTGTGAGAGCTTCCTGAACAACACCTACTCCATCAAGACAGCATGTTACTGACTTTCATACTGCACTGAACTCTCCTCACTGTGACTGGCCTTTGAACAATGACCGTGTGATATCTAATACTTGCCAACATGTGCCTTTCTTTCCAATATATCATACTTTCCCCACTCTAGCAATTATGGTGAAGACTCCCAGTTACATCGATGCTGGCCTGACAGCACCCAAAAGCCTCTCAGAAGGATATTACTTCCTCCTTGCTGACATAGAATAAAAGAGAAAAGTCACAACACTGAAGACCTCTCATCCCTGAACTGGAAGGGTGAAAGAAGCCTCACGCTTCCGTACTGTGATATCACATGTGTATATCCTGCATTAAGCACTTTATGTTTCGAATAAACCAATTAGAAGAGCAGCACAGCAGTCCATGCAGGAGGTGGCTAATGCTGTGTTTATGGAGGCTCCCAGCAGCTGTGCATCGCTGCCCTCTCCTGGACAGACTGAGCCTGCACCAACACGGAGCCCGGGCTGCCAAAACTCAGCCTGGCAGGTGTTTTCTTTAGGCACTGAAGGAATATGATTGTCCACTTACTGAGCATAGCCTTGATACCTTCAGTAACCTCACCGAGCACCACAGCGATGGCTGAGCTCCTGCTAACTAGATAAGGACTTGATGAAATATAATTAAACACAACACGGGTAGCACTCACCCAGATGAGGAGTCAACAAGTCAAAAAATCCAAGAGATAAAATGGTCATAACGGGAACTAAACTTGCTCCAAAAAAATAACCAGTCATGTTTCAGGATGTTACCTTATGCTTCCAAGCCTCCTCAAGTGCTCTGGAAAATTGCCTTCTGCTGTGCATGAGTACACAGTGTGCCTGCATGCATCTGTGCGCTTGGGCACATCCTCTTCTCTGACCATCCAAACCTCCGCACACAGCACTACTTTGCCATACTGCTTGGTTTATTCCTATGCTTCCTGCTCACGTAAGGGCTCTTCAGGGTACAAATCCTGCCAACTTCCTTTCCTGATCTTCCATTCCAGCTGACGTTTTCTGTGGATGCTTGGTGAGCTGTTCTTCAGCCCTCAGCAGTGAACAAAGTGCTCTTCCAGCCTACTGCTGATGCTTGCCGTGCTGAGGCACTTCTGGGGTGCCTTCGGTTCACCAGGCTAGTGTGCCCTCCATCACCTCAGAGAAGACCTTAACAAGTCCAAGATGCACACATCTTCCAATGCTTCAAACACACAACACAGCTGTTTGCTGAGCTGTCTCCCAGGAATGCAGGGAGATGCCTGCTGCAGGCTCCCCATGACCATATGTACTAAGCCCAGCTCTGCAGCTTCTCTCCAGCTCAGTGACTGCTGCTGGCTGAGCCTGAAACAGGAAGAGGGCACAATCCAGAATTAAGTGGTATGCTTCTTAGCTCAGAGCCCTGATGAAAAGCTCTCTCCATGTATGCTCCAGATAAGCTTTGTCCATGCAGCAGCCTTTCTCATAGCTGAAGTCTGGCTAGCTGGGAAAAACAGCACTGCATCTGCGCCACAAGGAACTGACCGAACACAGAGATGCAGCACATCAGGACTTCTCAAGGAAATGTTCGTGATGCTTTCCTACCTGTCTACAAGACTGATGTCAGGCGTAGCCTGAAAGATGCACTGCAAAGTATTACAATTTCTCATATATTAATGGGGATATGAGGGCTTACTTCCCCACAAGGAGCTGCAAAGACAAATCTAGCCATGACAGAGAGGTGCTCAGGCACTGAAGAAACTGAGGAGACAGCATTTTGTTATCTGACTGTCCCTGAAAGCCAGATGTGTAATTTCCTAGGCAGATAAACTCATTTTTTGCAGCTGATGGAAAAAGGTGTGTTATAGCTATCAGTGTCGTTTCCCATGTGTTTCCTCAAGAACTAAGATACCGTGTCTCACTGACCGCACAAGCCAAGAGCTCCCTCTAGCACCACAAGAGAAATAATGCAGTTGGAACTTAGGCAGTGCTAAATGAAGAGAAAAATTTTGCTACGAAGTATCAGAAAAAATACAAGAATTCTGCTGCTTTCCTTCACTTTTGACCAAAATATATCCTAGGATTCAGTTGTGTGCACATAGCTAAGCACAGATGTCTTAAGAATTAAGAGGCAAACATATGTACAGGGCAGGAAAATGAAGGATATTATTTTACATGCTTACTCATAAATCACAGGTACAATTGCACACAGCCATCCTGGTCATTAGTTTTCCCAAGGCAAGCACACATGATTCTGGTCAACAGTTCCTATGGAGGGAGACTGCTGTGATCACTGCAAATGGAACCACTGTTACCAAGAAAGACATAAAAGAGGAAAACAGAAAAAAAAATGAACTTAAATAATGGGGGATGAAATAAGCCTGTAGAGCATCTCAGGTCACAGTATTCGGGTTGGATCCTTATACTGTTTTTCTAGCCATTACTTCCACTTTATAGCATTTGAAAGCAGAACATAAGACCCCCTTAGCTGTGCAAAAGCTCATTCAGGAGTACCTAAGTAGTCTATCTTAAGTGATATATGCGAGCGAGTCCGTGACTAATTTATAACGCAGTTTTCAATGACTGATCGGTACAGAAGATGCAAGACAAGGTAACAACCATGCTGAATGCCAAAAGCTCTTCCAACACACGAGTAAGATGAGACTTCAAGGAAGAGACTACTTTCGTAAAACAGCTGTGCATACTATAAATAGCGTAAGGGTCTTTTTTCATCAACTACAAGAGCTGTCACATCATTTGTGCGTTACTGAATGGCTCAAAATGGTTTTGTACAATTGTTCATAGCAAGTATTATCAACAAATAACTCTGACAAAAAACAATCACCGGTATAACTATGCACGTGCGTATTGTGCAAAGCTATACTTTTTGTTTTTTGCAGACTCCAAAAAGCCACTTCCTAAAATTTGCTATTTGTCTAATGCATACACAGAGGAGTCCTACTGCTGAAAGAGCTGGCAACAACTTGAGAAGAAATACTACTAACGTTGTCTACCTGAGTGCACCTGTCCTTGCCTAAAACCACACTACACTTCCCTTACAAATCCTGGTGGCCTAAATGGCCAGCACCCTCCAAAAGCCTAGTACTAGAGAGAATAGACAGACTGGGGTAAAATATGTTCAAACAGTCTGAAGGAAGACTGGGAAAGCACTTCTCCCTCAGGTGGATGATAAGGGAGTTGTATCAGCTGCTAACACTAAGATTTCACCTCTACTTTCTGTTGCAGATTTGCTCCTAGAAGTCTTTTGCTCCAATATGAAGACTGAACATAATAAGTAGGGCTCATGACCATTTTCATTTCCTTCCTTGTTCTCTCACCTGCTGAACATGGGGATGGCGATTGCGTTCCCTGCCAACAATCAACAGTTCTGCAGCTGTTATTTTCCAAATAGCAGCACCTTCAGCCTGTTTCATTTGCTTGCCTCTATAGATGAGGAAAAAGAAAATAACTCATCAGGGCACAGACCTTCCAGGGAAAGAATAAGGCCTGAAAAACCCTACTTACTATTAAGTCACTTACCTGTGTAGTACTTGCCTACTACTACAAAAAATAAAAATAATAAAAAAATCTGACTAAAAAAAGTAAGCAGAAATGTTTTGGAGCATTCTGGATGCTTAGCTCTGTGCTAGTCCCCCAGTCCTGTCTGATATTGCTTGCCCTTGTATATGATCTTGGCATAAATGCAGATTAGGATTTCAAACTGTGAATTAGCAATGAGGATCCACCAGCCAAAATAAAGATAATCTGCTGCTCTCATGCATTACATCAGAACACCAAGTCAAACAAATACAAACAGGGAAAAGAATTATATATATGTAATTGAATTATAATTATATATTATAACACATATAATACATAATTATGTGACTATTACATATGTACATATATATGCATAAATTATATATAAATACACATATATACATGTACACATGATCTGTTGTGCCTATTTCTGTGTTTAAGCAAAACAGTTACTGGGGACTCTCTTCTTTGCATCATCCAGCTGGTATATCAACTAGCGAGGCACTGAAGAATGAACACCATGTTAAGCACGTAATAAATAAGCAGCATCATTGGCACTTAAGTATACTACCTTTGTGTATGTCAGTCAAAGCTCTTTGGAAACCTAGCTGATCTTTACGTTTGGGGCATAATTTTACAATTAATTTTAATTTTTTAGTCCAGAGGTGACCTCGGCACTTTCTGGAAATCCAGTACACTTCAAATTAAGTATGCTTCAGGTTTCTCTACTCAAATCCCCTTCTTATGGGGTGAGGACCCAATAGCTCGTAGTGCCTGGAAACAGTCACTTCCATGCTAACAAATACTGTCAAGGAAACAGGAGTTTGGACATCACAAAAGCAAAACACAAATGAAAGACAAATATAGAATAGCTTCAGTTTCTCTCTAGTGTCTTTTGATAATTACCATCACTATTTGAAAACAAGCTATTCATGTTAGCAAATAAATGAAATATGTCTTGCCATGAAAAACTTGTATATTGTGCTTGAACGTGACAACTACTGACTGGATAAAAGAGATTCCACAGAAGGCGTGCAAAGCAGTTGAACACTAAATAAAAGCAGGACAAAGCCAAGAGAAACCAAATCCACAACACATTTCTATTTTATGAAGTGCTTTATTTACCATTTATTTCTGCAATGTCTGAATCACTACTTTTGTTTGTAATCTCAGAATAAATGCCATCATACCACCAGAAGTGTTAGTCTTTGGTCAACATTTGAAAGACCTTACCTTACCAATGAGTACAATGCTGTCTGACTGTGATACTTTTTGTTATCACCTATCCAGAGCAAAACAGTCCCATTCCGCGGCTGTTAGCTAATCTCACTAGTGATACCTCAGATCATTTTACAAAGAAGTTCATACATCTGAAAGGAGAAGAGACTTTCTTTTCATAGATTGAGCTTCCTGACACAAGAAATATATATCAATTTCTCTATGAAAATATTGCTCTTCTATACTGTTTGCAGCTGATAAACCTAGCCCATGGCAGCTGAAGATGACCAGATGGGTTCCAGGGTAGTCTTTGTAGTTGCTTTTCAAATGACAGATGCCACAGTTTAATGACCCAAACTACAGCATTCTAAGCCAAGTCACTCTGTCTGATTCAAGTTCAGAATTTTTTTTTAATATTTCAGTGCAAAAAGACTTTTGGTAGATGGGGAACGTGTATAACCATGTATATTTCCAGAGCAGCTGGTGGCTAATAATCCCCAGCTGACCCCGACAGTTACAATATGGAGATATACCTTCCCTTTGATAGTACCTCAAGAGACAAAATAATTACCATATATATTTCCACCTATGGCCTTAACATAGATAGGAAAATCTAAGAAATAAATTATACTTTAAGTAAAGAGTAAAACAATAATCAAAATTTAACGATATTGGAAGAAATTATTTGAAGTTAAAATGACAGCGCAATCCTTTTTGAAGCTCTTCCTCTAATTTATTAGCTAAGAAATCCTTTGTCCACCACAGATAGCTTTAGATCCTTCATACAGATAGCTCTAATAATTTGTCACCTTCCTTTTAACAGGGAATCTTCCTTTCATGGTGAGACAAGGAGAAAGGGGAAGAAAAGAAAGATTAATTTAGTTAATGGTAGGAAGTCATCCACTGATTATCTGTTACAAAGAGTGCCCCTACCAGAAATCAGCAAGTGAACCATCTCACCTAGTATCCAGCCTAGACACCCTTAGTGGAAAGCACCAGGTGTTTTTGGTAGGTGATATAAGAACCCATATACAAAACTTACATTCCAAGGAAGTTCCCTTCTCATTTCAGCAGGGAATTACTCTCTGAAAAGCACTGGGATATAAATCTCATCCCCAGACTCTGCCTATTTCTTTTCCAGTGCGTGGCCTAACAAGTACTTAGGCCAAAGAAGCCACTCACCCCAAGCTTTATCCCCTTCTGAAGCATAGATATAACGCTCTGAAGATGCTGCTACCATCCTCACCATCAGCAAGAGCAACACTACCAGAGTAGATGAAGGAGAACGTACTGCAGCAGCATAATTTTCTCAGAATGCCTCCCCTACATTTAAACCTGTAAAACACAAATATGGTTGACATTCTCCAGCAGAAATGTCATGGGCTAGACAGGTTCCTTAATTGATACCACAGCTGATATCTACTACAGTGAAATGGTGAACAAGCAGAAATCGAAAGGCCCAGCCAGAACACATTTAGAAATACAAGACCTGATTTAAACACCGTGCACTCCTTTCTACACATAGAATGACTTCTTTAGAAAGTAAAATCTGATCAATTTTGTACCTTGCTTAAAGGACTCAATATTTGCTTGTAACGATCAAAGAGACCACTATTTGCCATTGTGACGTAAGATCAAATACAAGTTTTCAATAAGTACTTGTGGGATTACCCAGGAAGCCCTGTTAACCAGGTAAGAAGTCACTCCAGAGAAGCAGCTACCAAGAAGAAACACTTTCATTTAGTCCCATCCATCTGAAACAGTTTAGACATCACTCATATCAAAGTAGGCCTCCTCCTGTAACACCACAGTCCACTATTTCCTAGGTTAGGGAATACTGTGACATTCATACCTCACATGACGGAGAAGCTGTGGTAGGTTGCACCATGCACCTAGCCACTCCTTCCACTCCCCCCTCCTCAACAGGACAGGCATGAAAACAAGCTGAAAAAGCCCATTGATTCAAAGACAGGGAGATCACTTACCATTTACAGTCATGAGAAAAACAAACTCAACTTGGGGAAAATCAATTTCATTTGTTGCCAGTTAAAATAGATTTGGATAGCGAGAAACAAATGCCAATTAATGCAGCATGTTCCCCCTCACCATGCACTTTTAAAACTGGTAAAGCCTTCATTCCTCAGATGATCTCTTCTCAGAAGGAAGTCAAGAAGGTTTTCACCTTCCACCATCTCCTTCCACATATAAAAACTCAGATGTGGAAGCAGCTTTGTCAACAGTTAAGAAGACAGCTTTTGAACGCAAGCTGGTATAACATCTAACTACCACACTGAAGATAAAGCAAATATATGTGGTTACTGTTCTCGCTTTTATTACATGTGAGCTCATAGCATAGATAACACCAAGATCAGCTATAAACAATTGCTTACCATAAAAACATTTACCATTCTCAAAGTGAACCACTTCACTCAGAAGAAACTGCAATCCTGAGATGCATCTTTGATAGCTTCCAATCTCCTGCAAGCAGCTTTGTACAAACTTTACTTCCTCTTCTGTTTCCAATCTGGCTCCTTGCTGGTTTTAATTGGAGTACTCTCAGAGGTAAGCAATCCTAAGAAAACATCCGACACCTTATGAACTAAGAGATAAAAGCAGGAGACAAGCAGGAAGCACCTGCACTCTTCAGAAATCTGGAGTGTCATTTGTAAGAAATACATAATTTCTAATTTTTTCGCTCTCCCACTTAATTTTAGCTTTAAAAGAAGTATCTGAGAAACGGTTACACTTAGCTCTGAAAGAACAGCGCTTCAGTAAAGTAGAATTGAATTTTTACCATAGCTCTTCAGGAAATAAGAAACGGACACTCAGATCTAGGACAGAAAGTAATTTCTAGGCAAAATTTCTGTCTAATTAGCAAACCCACTGTTAAACTTTAGGGGTAGGTATTTTTTCTTTTTCTTGCAGGAAGAGGGCTGGCGATGAAGGAGTTCAAGATTTGACCAGTATTTTTCCTCACGTTGTTTCTAAGAAAGGGTACACTGTGAGGAGCAAGGATGCCTGCTTTTAACATTACACTCTTTGACTGCTTATTTTTTCTCTCAGCTCCCATTCCTAACACAGCTTAAATACAGAATGCTTGAGGGTGGCTGTCCTGTGTGCTGTCAGTTCACTCAGCATGGACACTGTCCATCGTGGTTCATACGAGATGACCTCCATTTCCCCTCACGGTGGAAAACAGAATTCCACAAACTACGCTCGAGGAGATAAAAATGAGGAGCTCTACAGTCACTAAGAACACAAATGCAGCTGACACGATGAATGGCACAAACGAAAAGGAGGTACCCTCTTGTGACAGGGAAGGTGGTAAGGGTAAGGATTCTGGTGTCATTCATTTCCCCCACACACACTAGCGTGTGTTTGGCTCTACAGTTGCTGCACTTTTTTTGTGCATACTCTAAACACATTGACCTGCATATGGGGCTGCACTTCTCTCTCTCCCACTGATCTCCCCTGACACACACAGCTCTGTTTCTGTCTCTTCTACCACCATTTGATTATCCTAATTACATTTTAAATAATACGTAGAGGCAGACTATTCTACAAAGAGTAGAAGCAAAGTCCCAGATCTTTGCTGGAGCCACTGAATACAATATTTAAACAATGAACAGACATGAAATATTGATAATATTTTAGTGTTACTCATGCCCTATCAACACTGTGATGCTGCAGAAAACTGAGTATATTATAAAAATAACTAAATGGCAGATCTAATAGTATGCAAATGTTTGCTTTCTAGCTCCTTCACACTGAAGACACAAAAGTCAATACATACAAATCACCATACTACAAAACGATTTTAATCCTTAACAATCTCTACTAGAAAAATGAGAAGGAGGAGCAAGAAATGTAATTTGTTTTGAGTGACACGTTCTTGTTGGAACAGACAGTCATTAACAAGAGCCCAGCATATGATCGAGTGAACTGCACTGCAGATTGCTAACAATGATAGCAGTAAAAACATGATCTTCAGTTATCTACATAAAAGGCCTGATTATATGCTCCATAAAATACATGCATCATTTAACTATAGTGAAGCGTAACTAAAACTCTACTAGTCAACTATGCACAAGCTTTTCAAGGTTTTTAGTTTTTTTTTAATGCATACAAATTCACATGCATATATCAGTATGGAAAAAAGTTTTGCTCAAGTTATCATGTACATGCCTTTTGCAAAGTCCTTTCTATCTAGTATAGATTAATGGACCACTGATTAGGTTTTACTGCTGCAGAACCCAATGCTCTTAATTGTCTAGACAGGGAAGATCCCTTAGGACAGGAACACTCAGTATTTGACCTCAGAAAGCTTTCGAGGTTTTTTTAACCTCTTTCTGTACTAGAACAGGATGTGACCCCAGATGGCAAACACCTACTAATACCTCCTATGATAAAGTATTACTGTTGTTATAATTCCTTTGAAGGCTGCCCAGAAAACACATCAAATCACTTCAAAAAAATAAGCATGTAATTTGTTAGATGGGTTACAAATGGAATGATAGCAAGGTGCAACATCTAGCTCTAGAAAACCAACCCACCCACACTCCTGTCACACGATGCAATTTTTGCCTTCCCTTTCTTCCCACAAATCATACCTTAGTTGGTGCTTGTTGGATAGACCTGCTGGGTAGCTTCTGACCTAAGAAAACAACACTGTGTATTATACATACTTTTTTCATGCAATAATGAGTTGCATTGTTATTATAATTATGGATGGAATAGGTTTTCTTGTTTACTCATATGAAAGCTTGATTGGCAGGGAAGGGTAGACCAGGAAGAATCTTCTCATCAGTGTTCCATGAAGAGTAGTGCCTTTCCAAAGTCCCATCCTCAACTACATCACACTTCCTATCCCAGATTCCTTCTACCTAATCTAAGAACACATCTGTTTGAACACGTGTAAGGAAGCACATTCTAAGTTTGCCAACAGCAAACTCAAGTGAACAGCCAGCTACTATCCACACCAAAATGGATGATAAGTCACAAACAAAGGAAGGATAAAAAATAATTAAAGGAATACATAAACTCAGAATCCAAGAGGGATAATGAAAAACTGACAGAAGCAAATTTCATCATATTTACTCATGCAGTGAAGTCATAAATTACTTTCAACAACATAACAGTGAAACAGAGCAGAGGACTTGGATGAGAGCCCTAATAAATGCGAAGAGAGGTTTGGCTGGGTGTATTTGAGATAGACAGGGCAGCAGTCAGAGGGATGAGGGAAGCATAAGGTTAATTCAGTTGGGAAGAATAGGCATTTTCCTTGGTAGTGCGTAAAGAAGAGGAGGCATCTCCTGGGTTTAAACCCTGAGAAGTTTCTCTGTCAGACTAGGAGAAGATATTTAGTTGCCTTTGGTACTCACCTAAACTGAAGCAGCTGTTGGTTCTGAGACAAGACAAGCTTTTTCTTCCATACTTGTATACTTCCCCCACGAACTGAGCCCTCCCTCCCCCTACTGCCCCAGAAACTGGAGCTGCATTGAACCCTTGTGATGGACTTGCAAACCCTTTCCAGGGCCAGGAGCTTGCCCCAGCTCAGCCCTTTCTACAGGGACCTCTCCTCTCACACCTGCAGGACTTTCTTCCATCAGGTCCCCCTGGGCTTGTCCTACTTGTTCTCATTACTACACAATGACCACTGCCCTTGTAACATTTGTATTTCTCCCCATGAATACCATAATCACAACATAGACGACTTTTTTTTTTTTTTTTTAAAGAGAAAGTAGTTTACATTTGAATAGAAGTACTCTACATTAAATTACTATATAAATATAAATATATACATACATATACAGACATTTGTGTCTCTAAATTCTGTAAAAGTCGCAACAATCTTCATACCACACAACCAAATTTGGGTTTTGAACAGTGCAAAAAAAAACAAACAAAAAACCTGTGCACTCATTAACACTATTGGTTTCCATCCAAGAGGTCTGGGTAAGAGCTATAGACATGTGCCTTCTTTGTGTCTTTTCTATGCTTTTGCAAAAGACTTTTTTGCATGTATATACATAAGAACAGCCCTTCTTGTAAAGCCAACCAACCACCATTACAGCAACGAGAATGAGAATAGCTTAGAAAATAATTAGCTCATTTACACTGCCATGGAAGCTCAGGATCTCTGTGTTTGCAAAATGAACACTTGAACATAACAATCGCAAGAAAACAAAGAAAACATCAGAAAAACATCCGCAAATCCAACTTAATGCCACAACCAACTACTGTGCACCAAGCTACACAGCTTTCTCAGAAAAACAAACAAACAAAAAACAACCTTGAGTATTCTATTCAAACAAATTCAAGTGCATTGAAAGTGGTGTTGTTTACCTGTGATTTTTTCTGTATATGTGAGATTTTCTTCTGTAAAATTTAAGTGGACAATAGTGAACTAAGTTGTTTATCTGAATACAGATGCTTGAACATGTGTGATCAGCCCGTGTTATCCATCAGCAACACACACACACACACAAGTAGGTGTAAATGCACCCTTCAAACAGGAAACAAACTTAAAAGACAGCTCAGTAGTAAACTGGAACACACATTTGGAAGATGGAATTCTGTGAAAACGAAGGAAACTATTGGCCAAAGCATTTCAAACAACATTTTCCACTGAACAGAAATGTCACTTTCATCCCCAGCTTTTGAACAGTCTACATCATCTTCAAACTTCTCCCAACTTTTTCTTCTGTTGTTTTTAAGGTATTATGCAAATCAGGCTTGATTATAAAAATAATTTCATGGCCTATAACTCAAAACAGATTAGAGACTTCCACAAGCTATGAACACCAAATGAAAAATAGAAGTACCTTCAGAAATACTGTTCAGCACAGGATTAGCTTATAGCTACTGGTGGGAAGAACGACGTCAGTTAAAAAATAGATCTGTTGATGAGAGAACTAAAGCAAGAACCACTGGAAATAAAACTTCTTTCCTCAAGTTTTTACATGAGCCATCAGTCCATTGATTCCTTTGGGAAAAAACAAAACAAAACAAAACTGAAGTAACCTATTGCTCGTTAGCTGTAACTTACTTTGAGAACAAGCTCTCTCAAAAATGAGGAAGGATTCTTGAAGAGGAAAAAAAATATAAAAAGGGAAAAAAGTTCTTAAAGGGGAGAAAGGAAATATACTTTGGAATATATTAATTTAAGAAAAACAGATGGTGGTGGAATCACTGAGCAGTGTGGAATAAGGTACCCATCCTGGTATGTAACAACTACATTTGAAAAGATGACTACTGCCTCCAGAACACTGACTGCAGCAGAGAACATCCACTCTGGACATACTTTCACAATTAACAGGAAAAAAAAAACAAACAACTAACGCCACCACCAAGAGGGTGAATCTCACGGGATTTACCTACCCAGAAATGAGTAAAAACAAGTCCATGTAGAAACAAGTATCAGAGACTCCAAACATCTGAAGATTCTCTATGCACTTGCATGATGAAACACTGGCCCTTAGTATTTATCATCTGTTGGAAAGTTCAGATTTAAACTAATCCATGAATATTAACCTTAAAATGAACAGTATTAACAGCAATAGTTAATTAACCTCACAGAAGTCAATATATGTTTATGCTAAAACTACAATATAACAACTATCGAACAGATGCTGCTTACAGACATATTAAGAATCCAATTTATCCCGTGACTTTTAAAAGTTTTAGATTTAAACACACAAAAGAAAGTTAAAAATCAGTTTTAAATGGCCACTATTCCAATGAGGTTTGTGAATGCCTTGAATGCATATTAATAAATGTAGTAATTTCAAAACGTTAATCTTCACGTTCATATATATCCACACAATATTCCTAACATTTTCTCCCAGCATAAGTCAACTTATCTTCTTTTTATTGCTTTTTAGAGTGGAGAAGAGAAAGTCTTCCACCATCAGTCCTGTACAGCATGCAGAAAAATATCTAATTCTATGATCAGTTTCTCAACCACTTCAAAAGGAACTGCTGGTACTGCTGTACACAAAATATTTTGGATGCTACTCTAAAAACTCAATGTCTGAAAAACCAGTGACACTGTTTAACTTGATACCTACACTGGCATCAGTTTCATTTCACTGATTGCTCTAAATAGATTCCAATTTTTTTTTGCTATTGTTAAAGAAACTTTTCTATCATGGATCACGCAATTCAATTCTGCTACTCATTGTGACTTCGGCTTAAGTGTTGCCAAAAAGTACTACTCAACCATATTCAGCTTCATTAAACTTCCTGGTAACTTTTAAGTACTTCAGACCAGTTCAGTTGTAGAAGTTGGTATTACTGAAAAAAAAAACCAAACAAGTTTGTTTCCTGAATGCTATGGTGATAGTACATACTGCTTAGATTTATATTAATTGCTTTGTTCTCATGGGCCTCTCTGTTAGTAATGTATAAAGCCTCACAATCATGAACAGCAGCAAGTTAAGATACCAACTCATTAATATAATTTAAGTGCATAAAGCAAAAGGTAGAGAAGCTGAAACTGCAGCATCAATTTTTCTTTCTTTAAAAAAAAAAACAAGCCAAGACTACTTTAAGATGTAACAACCAACTATTGCTACAGTACCACTGCAAAGGCTGCAAGTGGCAACACATAGATGTGGCACTTAGGTACCTGGTTTAGTGGTGATCAGCTGATGATTGGACTTGATGATCTTAGAGGACTTTTCCAACCTTAATGATTCTACAATTATAAAGCTAGAACACAAGTTTAAAGACATCATAAGCTGAAAACATTCACTGTTACAATTCACGGATGCTTCTTCATCATACAACTAAGTTCACCTGGCATCCTCACCTTTCTTCTCTCCTTGATCTTCACACCATTAACATGATCAAGTCAAAGCTGCATTTTCTTAAGCATCCATGTCCTTCATCACTTAGAAATGTAGTCTCTCAGACCTCTGTTTTGTTACAAAACTATTGGGTTCATGAACTTTGCTGTTGGATTCCAGAGTCTGGGAGCTGGCAGATTCTGTGGACCGTGTAGCGCTGTAACAGTTCATGGTCTCAAGGAGAAAAGCAAATCAAGCATTTTAATCCACATTCTAAAACAAACTGTGGAAGACCTTCAGAAATGCTGACCAAAATGGACCATTTGGATTGCAACCAACTTACTCAAAACATAAAATAGAAGACAGAGGTGGTGTTTCACCTGATAAGTGAATAGACTTGGAATTGACAGTGAGTCACATCAGTTGTAAATCAAAATAGTTGTCCATCAGAGCTACTGTAAAATATGCCCAGTCTGAATGTCACTGTACCATTTAAAAAGAATGGCATTATTTTAGGAGTGCCTTTCTTTCCAAGGCATTTAGAGTCCTCTGATTAGAAAAATCCTTACAGCCTTCACAGATTTAAACAGAGGAGGATCTCTGGCAGTCTCTGATTTTATCTGGCTCCACAGACAGTGCTTTTTCTCTTGGCTCTTGTTTAACTTGGCTCATACAGATACCAGCCTCTGTATTATCTTCAGCTTAAAACAGAACAAAACAAAACATTAAAGTCCAAATACCACTGATAACACTTCAGGCCCAATAACTGAATGCATTTAAAAGAAAAAGACACGTTACTGCTTAACAAATAAACAATATGTTGACTTAAAGAATGATCTAAACTTCAGGCATGACTGGCCACTGTTCAGTGACCGCACATATATTCTCATCAGGAAATAGCTTACTCTTAAGTTATCACTTTAGATAAGAGAAAGGCTAGAACATACAAAGTAATTTAACTAACTGCATGTATATACATAGGCAGAAAAAGAGACTTGAAATAATCACTGAGTGAGTGTTTCACCCAAATGAGCTCTGTAACATTAATTCCTCTTCAATATAGATTTGTTTCTGTCCTCCCGCTCTTCAGACAAATAAATGGACTCTGGAATGACAAAGAGGAGGATCGGTGCATTTTATGAGTTAGTCTTCCTCCTAACTTAGGAACGGCACCAACATCCTCGCAATTTCCAAATCCAGGTGGTGATGATAGTTTAAGATCTTGAGCAGAAGTAAAAGGAAATCCCAGAGGAACAGCAAGTAAAGTTTCTGCAGTTGTATAATTTAAATTTTATATTTGGCTAAATTTTTGTACGTAAACCAGTATTTTAAAACGTATATTAAAATTTTAACTTAGTATTTGAAAGGCATTGACATCTTGATTGCACAAACGGGCTAAAAAACTGAGTGAAAGAGGTACATTTGACAGCCTCTCTTAAATAACCTTTACCCAGAAGGAAAAGTTTCTCAGCAGAACAGTGAAATCCCATTATAACAAGGAAGAAGACAAGCTACAAAAAAAAAAAAACAACTTTGAATATAGCCAAGAGCAGAACTCTTACATTTAACTTTGATGATACTGCCATAGTGAAATATCCTAATGGTGATTTAAAAGACCTGAAAAAATATTTATTTCCAAAGACTCCTAACCAAATTCAGTATTTGCTACTTTATATGCTTATTTCTCCTAACAAAATTGTATACTTGAAGATGAGCATTTTAGTTAAATTTTGTGATTCAGAGCAAAACAGCACTTAACAAGCTGGTATTTTGTCAGTGAAAGTGATAGCAAGCAGTTCAACTAAATCATTATTTTTATAGCAAAAACTACATAAATATATTTTACAGCCGTCGTGGTTTTACAGTAAATATTAATTAGAATCAGCCGAAACAAACCTATACTAGAGCTCCCCTTAATCAGCACATTTATTTACTTTGTTTTAGGACACACACAGAACAAAATCCAGCGTATTTTCTATATTTAGGTATTATTGGGAAGAGTGCAACTTACTAAGTGCAGGCTGGCTTTCCACAATCTGTACTGGAATAGTCTGTACATCTTCCAAGAGAACCTGCTGGATTCCTCCTTCTAGGCTTCTGGAGTCCCCTTCCCTTTCAAGTTCTACCAGCTGGCCCATGGTGACCAGATTCTGATCAGTGGCAGGAGGAGTCCCAAAAGCAGAGGCAGCAGCACTCTGCTGTGTTAGGCCAGCACCTTTTTGCAGACTGTGCCCCTGACCAAGTACTGGAGGATGGCTGGTTATTGCACTTTCTATGGAATCCAAGAGACTTGCAGAACTGGGATGGTTATTTACAGCTATCAGGGCTGTTGATCCATTTGTGGAGGTAAAGTTTGATTGCAGCTGTAATCCCTGTGAAAGAGAAAGCAGAAGTACAAACATAACATTTAAAGCAGAAGAAATTTACATTTAATAACACATTTTGCAGTGCTGGAACTGGATAGGTTCTGATCTTCTATACATCATTCCTTTTGAAGAGTCACCTTCAGCATCTGTAGATTATACTTGTTTCAGGAAACATAGCAGACAGTGGTGTCCAGCAGCATCTAGAAAACTACTAAGGACCATAAAAGTCTAATTTTGGACAGATACTCAGTTTCAAATCCTTCCTTGATACTGTTAACTCCCATGAGGGATGTGCACTAAAAGCTAAGTATACTGCTTTAAAGTGGGGTGAAGCCAAGGTGGCTACCTTCAGAAAGGGAAGTAAACAGCAAGCAGAACAGCATTTCACTGCAAGCTGCATTTCTATGGAAGGGATTATGAGCTTCAGGAGATACAAAGGTAGCTAAGGAAAGACAGTTAAGAGAGACAGGTTTGAAGGCAAGATGAACTTCAGAAGAAACTCTTTCGGCATGGTGTTCTTAACCCTGCACCTCACCTTTTCAATCTGGAAGTCTTAGATTTCTGATCCGGGAGCAGTTTTAGGATATTAACAGACTTTCTCTTATGAGGCCGGAGAAAGATTTAAAAGGAATATGATTGACATATCCTTCCTCAATTTTGCAGCATTTTTATCACAAAATGACTGGAAAATGTGTAAGACTATTAAGGTGATTGACTTGAGGCAGAAACTCACTTCACAGACCTTCTTGGTTTTGCCTTCACAAAGAGACCACAATGCAGAGGGATCTCCTGCACTACAGCTAGATGCCAGTTGCACAATATAAGAGAGGCCAAAGCAGGACTTGAGAACTATTTCTAAGTCCATAATCCCTCACAGCCAGTGTTTGGGATCACTAGTTGAGGGGAAACTGGATATTTATAGCTTCCTTCAGCTCTCCCAGCATACAACACCTGACATTCTCTAAAAAACTTGACCGTACCTGAAGTTGTGCAAATATCTTGGGCTGAAGTGAAGAGAGAGAAGACAACAGCTGAGCTTTTTCTGATAGTAAGGTCTCTGCACTCTGGCTGGATTCTGCTTTGGTGATGACTGACTCCCCTGGTGAGCTCCCTGCAGTGCCACAGACAGTAAGCACAGTTAGAACTGTTTCCTCCTTATTTAAAAGCCTCCCCTGTGAATGGAACAAGCCAAGCCCCTTCAATCTCAATATAAATGTAGGAAGGACGTGTATATACATATACACTCTTCTCTTTTGCAGAAGAGCTTGGATGCTAAAGGAAAAAAAAAAAAGTTGGTTACAAGAAAAAAAACCATCATAGGAAGATAGCACATCTATTGAGAATGAAAAAGAAACAATTCTGGACAGCAACATAATTGCTCCCTACTCTGTGTTGCATTCCTAATTCTAAAATAGAAGTTGAAACATATCTATCAAAACAGCACTCTAATAATTCGACCACACAGGCACCTTCGGTAAGGGCTCAACAACAGACAGGCATTAAAAGGTTGGCTTCCAAAATAAAAACATGCTCAGAAAATCCAGCAAGTCTTCTCATTCATTCCAAAGCATATTTGTAGAATTAGGAAAGCTTCTATGCAATATCACATCAGGTGTAATTTTAAAGAAAGCCCATTTATCTGATGCCTACAGATTACATTGTATTCTCCAAATTCTTATTTAGAGCAGAAATAATTGTCTTTATTTCCTTAAGACTTGGGGAAATCAAGTAGGATTATTCCATTCCTGTTTGAGATACCCAGGAGATTTTGGCTAAGATTTATACAGGCACAATTAGATACTGCTCAGATTTCTAATTTGCAGTTTTACTGCTGTAACTATGAAACAAGAGATAGCCATGTGCATGTGGATTAATCTACTGAATGGACAAAAATGAGAATCAACAATTTCAAAAAGCTCTCTAGAAAAAAAAAACAACAACACACAAAGCTTCCATCCATTTAAGCAACTTGAAATATATATGAATATTCACAGGTAGGAAGAGATGGTAGGTCTTTTCTGAGACTGTACTCTACACCAATAAGCCTAGGTACAAATCTAATAGATCAAATCCAATTCTACCCAGTCCTTACACTGCATGGATATTCAGTATGAATACCAGAAGTTAAACATATCCATGGTACTCTATTCCGCTTGTCAGCATACTTCACAAGAGATGAAAAAGGGAACACAGGCTTAGGAATTCTGACAGTGATTCTTACACCTAGTAGCAAAGAGATAAATAGTAGTATCCTGTGATGAAAGATATTCCTCATATGCCTGGAACTCTAGACAGAGGCACGGAGTTCTGCACAGAAAATGAAACAAACATCTGGTATTTAGTTCTGTTATTGCTTGGTTTCCTTGGTGTAAATTTGTTCATGTACAGCACAAGTTGAAATAAAAAAAACAACACATACACAAACAGTAGTTTTGAGAAGTCAGTGCAGTTTTCCCTTGCTACACTTTAATGTTCTTGAGCGTGTACTTATTTCATCAAAGTCAGGCTTCTTTTTTTCATGTAGACTTTTAATATAACTATAATCGTGTTTGCAGTGTGCGCAGACTCATCCTCACATAAATTTAAATGGAGACAAGATACGCTGCAATTACATTATCTGCTTACATTCACTGAGTTGGTGCACACGTGCAGAAAACCAATACTGCAACCTCCTCTAAAGCCAGTACCTCTCTGAATGGATGTTTACATAGTTTTTCAAGGTAACTTAGTCAATCAGGTATCTGTGAAAGATGACAAGAACTTCCTGAACTGTCATCAGCAGTCAGACAGTTTGTAAGTTTGTAAGTAAGACAGTTTGTACCAAAAATTAGCCCTGCTCAGCTCTAACACAGCTGTTGGAACCACCATTTTGTCTGTCTTCATAAAAGCACAGTAATGGAAATATTAACACAGGTGTGCAAGCTTAAACACAGTAAGTCTGTTTATATTGCAAACTGCAAACTCCTTTTCTAAAAAGCAAGACTTCCTTTAAAAAAAAGAACATTATTCAAATTGAGCCTAAAAATTTGCCTTTTGTACTCTGACAGTTGTCAGCATTGAAGTTCTTGCCCTAAGAGCTCTAAGCGTACAGGACACTCCTTCTGTTCAATTTTTTTGCAGCAAAGACTATAATAAGAGTCTAGAAACAAAACAGAAGCCCAACTTCAGCCTTATTACTAATGCACTGGTGTACACAATACTGCTCAAGAGACAAATTGCCCAGCAAGCTAGCCTTCGAGGGTTTATAAAAAATAGATCAGGGAGTGACGAGGGCCAAAGAGGAAAGAAGTCCAAACACATCTAGATTTCTTCAGGCAAGAACCACAGAGGAGGGTAAGTTTTGACTTAGATCCTTAATTATGACAATTGTGGCAGTGCACCTTTGATTCCCATAGAACTCTCTACCAGCTGTCTGGAAAAGTACTAAACACCACATTCCAGATAAACGAGAAAACAAGCCAGAATGCCACTGAGATTAATAACATTAAGATAATGCTGCAAGTTTCTTAATGGAATGTGTGGAGATAATTAGGTTCATCCACCTTGCTGCAATCACATTCCTGCTACAGCCATCAACTTCTCCAATATATCTTTGTTAAACAACAGGTGGGAAAAGCATCCACAAACATCCAGGGAAGTTCTTTCATGCCACTGGGCAAAATATCCTTGAAACAGAAATATACTTGAAATCTAGGCAAAAAGGAGAGAATAATGTCATTTTAAATTTACTATCAGACACCATGATCCAAGGGAGTACTTCAACCTATGTGCAATCCTAACTACATGGGTGGTGTTTAGATTTATTTACAGACACCTTTATTTGTTTTAGCAAATGTTTTGAAGTTGAAGTAATAGCAGCACTTGCAACAAAGAAAGCACAGTACAATTTGTTTCTTCAAAAAAAAAAAAACCAACCAAACCAACCCAAAACATATGGATAAAATAAATGTCTATATAAATCCACACAATTTTTAGAGTGAAGTGAGAGGAGGTCGTGTTAACAGGCTGAACAATTGCTTGAAAGAGGTGCTATTTTGGCTTCACACATTAGTATAGTCATTAAAAATGAAATCCTGAGAAGCAGGATTCCCAGTATGCACATGGGTCCCCTTTAGCAAGGTACTGTCAGCATGCGCCAAGCACAGACCACCAAGGAATTCAAGCACCCGATTGATCCCAGCTGTGTGCCCTGATTGATATGAATTTCATTTTCTCTAGTAACAGGTGTTATCAGCACTTCCATCCAAGGCAAACTGCTCTTTGGAAATAATCATCGCACAAAAAACTTCAGTTGCCTAAGGATGCAAATAAAAGACAAATTTACAGCTTTTATAATGCTTAAGATTGCACATTTTTTTCCCTGTATGTGCAGTCAGCACCAAAAAACCAACACAGCATGCCCTTTCCTGTCTCATAACAGAAATAATTCCAAAACAGTTCTTAATCTAGCTGACTGACAAAAACACAACAGCAACCTCTCTGGACAGAAACTGAATTTCTGTGACACCATGAACAAAGCAGACGACATTTAGGGACAAGTTATTAATACAGTCCTACCATCGGAAGGTGGTGAGGCAAACGTAACAGTCACTGTTTCTGTGAGAACATTCCCACTGTCTGTGGTCCACTGTAGCTGAAAGGAAAAAGATCACAGTTCTCAAAGTTTGTCTACTGCAGAAACACGGGCTCAATTCAGAACATGCAAGAAAATGGTGTATGAAAAATAGTGTATGAAACTATGTCCTTTTTTTTTTTTTTTTTTTTTTTTAAATAACTGCATTTTGGGAGTTCTTGGTTTAAAACAGAAAATACTGAAAACTATCTTTTAACATGCACTGTATCAAGAAGGCTATAGTCATCTTATGAAAACTCGAAGACTTTGAACTAAACAAAAAAACAGCCAAACCACAATTTAGCCAACAAACATCACGCACTCACCTTAGCCCAGTGTAGTTTAGGGAGAGTGGAAAAACCCCAAAGACAAAGCATTACTTAATACTATAATTTGGCAAAGCTGATTTCAAACCTAATAACTGGGAAAACTAGGATCAATGCACATTTCTTTGCGCTCAATAGGTGGAAAAAAATTAAGGAACAACATGTAAGAGTTACTCAACATTCTGAAGTATCTACTTCAGACTTACTTCACTTGCTAGAAAGTACGCTCACAGAATTGTAGAAGCGCTAATTTAGGCTGCACCCAAGGCAGACTTCATTCCAAACTTTCAGATGTGGAAAAGTAGAAGTAACTTCAACAGCAACCAGATAAAGCCATTAAGAGCTTTCTGATGCATGCCATTTTTTCTCTACCACACGCCTTCCAGTTCACGCAGCCATCACATGAATGCTGTGTATGTCACTCAATTAATGGCCATCTAATGCTGATGAGATAAATACTGAATGCGGTCAAAAGGTTTTATTTACTTTTAATCCAGTTTTGCTCAGCAAGAGATACCACTCAAAATACTGCTGCTGGAAACAGGATGTCAGAGAACTCTGAAATGCAACTAAATGGTAAAAGTTAAATAAGACTTACAGCATTCAACTCCAAAAATCAAAAACAAACATACCGTTGCTGGAATGCTTTCTGAGTTATATACCACATCGCCATTTCTCAGGGACTTCTGCACTTCATGAATGTGGTTCTTGATGTCATTCACAGTGGGAAAGAAGGATAGGTTATGTCTCTCTGGCACTTCATCAGGTTTGAATAATTCTCTTTCCACATACTTTCTGTCACATTAAAGGACAAAAAATATTAAAATGAAAAGATGCATATTTAAGATCTACCGTGCTATCTACTTGGTAGCAGCATCTATAACATCTCCCTCTCCAGCTTGCAATGACAACATAAGCGCAAGTTAAAAGATATTTGGATCCAGTTTTCTGTGCATCTGCTCTGGAGTTTGGAATTAAGAAATATTCCTCTGCTCAACAAACTTCAAAGAAAACAGCAGCTTTTAACGGTAGTCTACAATAAAATGGGAAGAGAAGACAAAATCCACAAAAAAGAGATTCTAATAACATGTCGGAAATACATTCAGTTATGCATCAGTAATGCCATTTACTTCCAAATTAAATCAGTCAAATGCAAAACCATGTATAGCACAGACTAAGGGCACTGACAGACAGCTCCCTACCTTAGTTGCTTCCTCACTGCATAGACTTGCTCTATTCCTTGAGACACCAGTTCTCGGATCTTGTCTGCCACTTGAGGATGAAGGCGGGAAGGCAGAGTACAGTTCTCATCTCTAACAACATCCTCCTCCTCCTCAGGAAAAGCAGCAGAAAAATGGGAGGGTGAAGACGGAAGGCAGGAAGTTTCCATTTCATGATACTGGTGGGCTTGCTGAGTGGGTAACTGAACATACCACCTGGCAAGGAGGAAAGTTTTTACAATTCTCAAGCAAAGGCAGCAAAATAAACCTCTTGAGGGAAAAAGCCTGACAATCACAAATGAACCAGTTAGAGTGACTTCAGTTTTTACAGCTCCCTGAGTTGGAAGATACAGTTCTTCTGAGCTCAGGGTCCTCTCACACCCTTTGATTCAAGATAACCCAGGTTAAATCTCTCAACAGTAAAATTATTTCTGTGCATTCCCTGCATGGAAACATCTGCTGAAGTTCCACAGCTCAGTATTTAACATATCTACTAAATAAAATAATCCAGAGCCACAAGTCTTGTTAACAAAAAATCCCACAAGGTCAATCAGACTAAATAAAGCAATCAAGGACATAAAGAAAATCAAGCATATTATAGCTCTTCTTGTATCATTTCTAAGAAAGAAAAAAAAGTGCAAAATTCACCTGATGATACCACCAGCCTCTATCAAGTTCTTCTTCAGCATGTTGAATGCTTTCTCCTGCTCCATTCTTATGATTTTCTTGTCTATTTTAGGGTCAGTAGGAACTCTGTACTCTGGAAACTTCTGAACTTTTTTAATATAGATTCTTCCATGAGGAGAATAATAGGAAACAGAAAAAAGAAGTCTCCTTTAATGGGAAGGCAAAATTCTCACTTACTGCATATCACATACTATTACCAAAAAAATCAAGTAGTGTTTCAAGGGGTGAGGACCCTCTAAGAGAACTGAAGATTTTTTAACTGCAGAAGAGTTGCAGGTGGGTACACATACACCTAGCTGATCCAGTATGGAGGTCACCTGGCCACAGTTATGCACCTCATCAAAAATTTTCTTTCCCTCAGTAATGTAAAAGCACAACATCATTTCTGGACAAGTTGGAGTTGCCTCCATGCCCAAAACGTGAGCTGAACATATAACTCCTAACTGCACCCATCCAGATAAGCACACCCTTAGGTCTGTAAAGAGGGAATAAGTGTGCCACTGAAACCCAAGAGAGTGTTCAAGGATACAAAAAGAATACAAAACGCTGGAGTTGGATAAGAAGGAAATCCTCAGTGACAAGAAGAACTGTAACATCTGCAAATAGAAGATCTGCTAGATTCAGATGATTTACTGATACAACTGCTGTTAAAAGGTTGAAGGAAAAACAAGACAACATTGTCTTAGGATCAAATATGGTCAATAAAGGACACCATCATACAATGTCCTCATTATTTTCCATTGACTCCCACTTGTAGTTCAGGTACTGAAGTATTGGTACTTCGCACATAAGCAACCTGTCAAGTCTCAGTCCCACACAATATAACAAAACAGTATTACCTCCTTTCCTCAGACTATCAAGGACACCAAGCTAGAAACCACACGGCACGATATCAGCTACCACCCCCAAACTGCACACTGTCAAGGCTCACAAGAAGCATGTTTTCTTAGGATGACAAGCAGCTTTATAGCTAGTCCTTACCTTGCTGGACAAGTGGCTTTGTACAGATAGCCAGAAGTGCTTTCCTGCTCACCAGATTTTTTAGACTGGAACCCTTTTCTCCTTGGCCCATACTGGCACTCCATTACAATGGCTCTGCTTCCTGGGAACAGAAAATAATTCACTCTATTCAAGCAACCACAGAAGTCATTATAGTAAAACATTAAATACAGAAAAGACAAAAACTCTGAAAAAGTTATTTCTGTTTAACATCTGACTCTTTAGACAACAGAACGCTCAAACGTAGCAAGCGTTCAAATACACTGAAAATGCTTCTTTCACAGCACGTGAGGAATGAGGAGCACTTTGAAAGCATTCCTCAAGCAATTACACCTCACAATGCTCTGGAAGATATACAGGGACAAAAGATTAGGTTCTGACTTGATCAAGTGTTTTACAATATGAGAACCCTTACTAGCTACCAAAGGAGAACAGCGTTCATAATAAACACAAATAAGAGACACAGAATCTCTAAAGTAACCAAGAAAACCTCACAGTTAAAAGCAAAGGTCTTTAATCAGTACATCAGACCATGCTGCCCTATAAATTCTTACTTGCAAATCTGACCTACCTTATCAGTTAAATAACACTGGCTCAGTGTGGCATACTCCCATGAACACAGACAAGCTTAAACAAAGATTGCTTCACTCTAACTTCATTCAAATACATGGCTCATTCCAATCATGCCACTTACAAAAGTGTTAATAAGCATAACAAGGTGTGCACAGTCAAGTACAGAACTTGCACCTCTCCCATATCACATTAATATATACACATATACATATATATGTATACATATATTACATACAATTTACATATTCCAGTACACAGGCAGGGAGCTGCCTATACAGCAAATGATAGAATCAAAACCATTTTAAGGTATCACTACAGCAACATGAGGTGTTTCCACTAGACACTCCATGATTTACTGTGATCTTATTAAAAAACATATACACATCAATGCATATAAAAAGAAGGAAAATTTAAGAGACAACTGTGTATAATAAACAGATATCCATCCTTTAAAAAAAAAATCACAACAATAATTTCCTAAGATTGAAAAGACTTCAAGACCTTTAAACCAGTTCTTATAATATGCATCTCAAAAGCTACTGAATCTTCTTTTACAAAGGTATCAGCTATCTACAATTCTTAAGATGACTAAGAATCAAGATTTTGATGATTAGTTCTTCTTTTACAATATATAAGGAATATCCAGCTTTTCCCCTTCTACTTCATTTCCCTACAACAGAAGCAGAATCACAGTGGGGAAGGCATTACAGACCAGCTCAACTTAGGCAGAAAGGGGTAAATTCCTTGAGAGCAAGACTTCTCTCCTGAGCAATTTAGAATTTAATTATCTGGGATTTATCAGCAGTTCAGTAAACCATATTTCCAGCCTCTGCTCTACAGAGCTAAAAGGTTTGTAATGAACATACTTCATAGAAGGTTTACATTCTATACCTAAACGCATTGGAAAGACAACACATTAGATGTAAACATAATGCTTGTACAGGGGTCTAAACAAAGTTAAAAATACTACAACTTAAAAATCAGTCTCTACTAACCTGCAGCACATAAAGGAGGAAATAGCCTTTTGTCCTAAATATCTCACTGTGGGGGAATGCATTTATGAAGCAGATCTTGCAGAAAATTAAAGATGTCTCAAATGCATTTAGAGAGAGGGTGCTGATAAAACTACAGATTGTTTTGGCTTTGCTCTCAGCTTTCTTATACTTCACAACTTTTGGCTGAAGCTGTAAAGCCGGGGCTAATGTTTCACTTTCTCAGGTACTTTCAGGGACAAAAAAAAACCACACATAACCTATGCTCCCTTCATTCACATGCGACAATTAAAGCATATTAAATGCGTATTTGAATGAACTTAATTTCACATACACATTGCGTGAGTTAAGAATGCATTTACCAATCTGTAAAGCCTGCACATTCTTTAAAAAAATCTGTCTGCTGACAAATGTTGATGCTCTTTTTTAACTTCTTTTTTATTTCTGTTTTAAAGGGGGACATTTAAATACCACATTGGACCCCATGGAACAGACTCTTCCAAGGATCTCCAAGTCAGGCAAGAATACTGGAACAAGCTCTTACCCTTATGAGAAACTCCAAGTCTTGGCAGAACAGATAGAACCTCCATCTAAAGTGCTCATTCACAAGAACCGCCATCAAATGGTACTTAAGTAATTTATTTCTAAACAACAAGGGGAAAGAAACACTCACAACAAAGCCTGTGGTTTCAGGGAAACAAGCTCCTTCACACTGTGGCATAGAGATACCCAAGCTGCTATTTTTTTTTTTGGTTAGTTGGTTTCTGCTTTGTTTGTGCTTTGAGTTTACTGACACTAAGGAACAGCACAAGGATCCTTCTTCATGGCCAGTTGGTAACTGGTGTCGAGATTTTTCACAGTAGTTATTAAAACAAAAGAAGTTAGTTACCTGCATTGACAAAGGGGATCCCATCATATGGGACATACTGAGATTTCCACATCAACCGTGTGGCGGGTTTGGCCGGGCTTGGAGACTGGCGCGTCCCCCACACACTTTGTGTTTGCTGCTTGTGTAGCGTTAGAACACTCTCTAATTCTGTCTCGCTCACACAATAGCCGCGGTACGAGTCCCCAATTTTCTGCATGGAAAGGAGGTGAAATAATAGGGTTATTCACCCAGCTGACTGCTCTGCATTACGCAAGAAAGCAAAAGCAGTCAGGGACTCTGCACGTGAGGACACAGGCTCAGGTTTTTGGTGTTTTGTACATTTTCCCCCACACTAGTACCGTCACAAGCACATTTACCATCATATCTAGCACCAGAGCAGTCTCCACTGGCATCAGATCCTAAGCACACAACTACCCTGGGAAAGGTTAGTTACTGCCAACACTAATTTACAGAGGACACTGCAGTCACCTCCTCAATAAATTCAACTTAGGTGAATGTTTTCACATGATGCCACAGAGGATCATCTCTGAATTTAACATCTCATGTAATCTCCTCCCAAAGCCTCAAGGCACTCCTAATTCTCAAAATCATACAGAAACGCAAGACTTGCCACCAGATAACAGCTATGGTTGCAATGACCTCTGATAAGCAGCGGGCAACTCCTGAAAAACTGCAATTAGATTTATCTCCAGGGAAGACCAACAAAACCAATGACAAACAATGCACTGACTTTGCAGCACCTCCTGTAACAGCTGTTCAGACACTCAGAGCCATCCATCTCACTTAGTTCAGTGCTGGCACACCAGGGCCACCCAACAAGCACTGACAGCACTGAGGCAGCAGCAAGCTTTCCAAGCTCATTTCCATGAGCGCAATTCTCACTTTGATTCATCTGCAGCACAGGATCAGGACAGCAAGCAGCTGACAGTAACACCCAGAGCAATCTGCCAGCTTACAGCATAACCGTAGTGCAAACACACGGTGAATGAACACTAGCACCTGACAGATCCCCTTCGCCACTTTCAAACACAGCAGACAGGTATTTCAATACATACAACAAAAGCAACAGCAGTGTCTCTCTAAGATTACTGTCTCAAAAAATATATCAGCAACAACTACATAGAACTACCTCCTGAGGAAAAAAAGGGTCTGTGGTTAACAAGACACTGAGTCAACAAAGAGCAAATGAGCCACTACCAAATCAAGTGGGGCAACACAACACTGCTGCTGGTACAAGCCCAATAGGATAAGGGTATGCACATGTTGGTGGCAAGAGTTGGCCTGAGGTACCAGCTGCTCACATAGCAGCACCCACACACACACCATTCTGGCACATAAAACAATCTGCATATGCTGCATTCACACAGCTGCAGAGAGGAAGAAACACCAGTAATTGCTTAGTCAGAGATGGTATGTAACACAAATAGACAGAAATTATCTGAAAGATACATCTGTATCTTTCCAGAGATGTATGATTACCCCCTTTCACAGGAGGAACTGCAAATATTGCATAACCAGCAATTATCTTTCCATACCTTCCTTATCTGGTCACTATAAACAGGTCTTTATTCTTGAGGGCTTAGAGAAAATGCATAGAACTCATGCAGAAATTACCAGTTAGGGCCCCATCTCCTGTTCTAGCTTCAGTTGTGCACAAAATAGAACATCTTCCCAAAACGTGAACGGCAATGAAAGAAAATCACATAGCACATAGGATCCCCACTCCCTAGGAGCTTCCCAAGCAGAAACTAATGGACACATGAGATCATTTGTTCCAAACAAATAAATTTAGCTTTGCATCATTGATTAATTAATGTACTTGTAATTATGCCTTATTTCAGTATGTTGACACTTGCTGGAAATGCATTCTGATCAGACCACTGAAAACTTTTGTTTTTGTATGGGAAACTGTTAATCACAGCCTGAACCTCTGATTAACCATCTGAGGCAAGTGACGGGTCAGCTGTGGGAGCACAGGTGAAGGTAATTCAGCTGTGCTCCCAGAAGGGGTGGAGCTTGACTCCACCTCTCCTAGATCCCATTTAAGGGCTGACCACCACTAAGGCAGCATCTCTTTTGGAGATCACTCCTGTGTGGGGTTCCTTGTGGTGAGCATCCATCCTAGCCGTGAGCCTCAGAGTGGGTGAGTAGTTCCCCTATAACCTCTGGATATTCATCTGTTACAATCTTGTATAATAACAACTATACAGTTTTCTATAATGTTTTTTTTTTCAAATCTACTTTTTGTTAACAAAGTAATTACCTTGAAGTAATGTGACTCTCTTCAACCCTTTAACTCCAGCCAAGGTTCAAGTGGAAAAAAAAAAAAAGTCCTTTTCTCTTCCCTGACCTCAACTCAGCAAAAGCACATAAATTAAGACTGCAGTTTCTCTCAACTGAAGTAGCAGCAGCAGGATGCCAGAGACATTACACTGCCTAGGCACTGCAAGTGTAAACTGAGCACTGCAAAGCAGCCAGGAAACCAGCCCTAAGCACAGAACACAGTGCCAGTTTTGGACAGTTGTAGCTTTTACTGTTCTGTGTTTGCCTGCGCCTGCAGTGCTGTGACTGTGCTTCAGAGCCCTGTCCTGGCAACACCCTGGGATACACCATGAGCAATATGTACCTGGGCTATGACATGGTCTCACCTGCTGATATCTTCTGTAAAATTCACACAGTCCTCCACTTTAAGGTTGTTTCTATTCTGGAAAATGACTGAGAAAGTGCAATTGTGAGTTAACATGTTGGTCTGCACCAAGAATGACTGGACTTAAGGTAGAGCATTCTCTCCACCAGATCCCCAGATTGTTCTTGGACCCTTCTATCCTGTTACCTGTATATGTCTGTCCTGTTATTCATAATAACACATTCTGCAAGACACCAACACTGCAAATATGAAAAGCACCTCAAAACCCCACCGTCTCTGTGCCCATAAAAACACATGTGCATCTGAGCAGTTCCCAGTGGATTTACAAAGACTGTGTAACTGACTGAAACTCAGCAAAGCAGCTCTACTGGGCACACAAGGAGGAAAAGAACTTGGATTATTCCTCCATGGCCTGAATTCTGCTGGGAGAACAGTGACAAGTTATTTTCTTACCTTTTTAAGGGAACAGATAGGATTAATGCATACAGCCAATATTTCAGTAGAAACAGATGCTTACATCCTCAGAACAGACAAGCAGACATTCAGACACTACTTTGCCTTTTTCTTTAAAGTAAGAATTCTTATACTACTGTGGCTGCTGCAAATTCTAAACACAACAGATGAAGTTTCTTATAAGACTCAGATACAGCAGACCATAACGAAAGTCCTCCCACAAAATGAAGCCAGTAATAAATGACTCAAACAAGCTACAAGTACGTCAAAATGGGAAATACGCATCAGAGTTACAGCAATTATATATCTTACTGGACTTCAACAACTAACCAGCCACCTGAAGTGGCTCCTTTACTCAGTGAGAACTGCATCTCCACCATGGAAGGACTAATAGTACAATTTTCCGATCTCTGAATGTATAAGTAGATACAATATTGGACAATATCATTTGTATGAAATAAAAGACAGAACAAAAGGAGGAATATTTATACATTCAGTTAATTTAAAAATCATTTTAAATGGATAAGGAAAAATGTTTCATTTCTAAATCCTTTGCAGCTGCAATTTCTAGTTATCAGTAGCCAAAACATCTGGAAAAAACTTTTAAGCAGCAGTGATATCCGAAGAAGTGAATAAGACAGCATGACTTTTCCTTCAAAAAAGAATTAAGAGAAAGTAAAATAAATATTCATCAGAAAGAGTATGGTAGCAGAAAGATGGGGCAGGTGATCTCAAGAACTTTCCCATCCTTTCCTCTTAAATGATTTATGATGCATTCTAGCTGTTAGTATCAACCCAGCCATCATACAGAGACATTTCTGTATATCTAACAACGTGCAAACAGAGAGCTCCGCTTAAGTCAAATGCCGAGACAGGGAATAAAGGCAGAGTTTCATTTAGTGTGGTGAATTATCCGTACAATTAACAGGAGAAAAAGACCATTTTATGGTTTCTTCATGTGTAACTGGAAAAGGGGTATCGACCTACCCCAAATGTAAAGTTTACGAAGTTTAAACGAAAAGTTCACAAAGTTTAATGAAAGGCAGTTTGCTCAGCAGAAGATAACAGTTTTTTTCTGTATCATGAATGAATTCAATAACACCATACATGCAAAAAGGGATCAGTGGCTTTTCCCAACGCTGCACGGCACTAATTGATTTTGGAAGCACAATTTCTGCCTCAGGAGCTGTTGACAGCTGGACATTCCCAAAAAGAAAGGAATTCCATAACATTTTACAGGTGAAATGTACTAGTGGTAGCACTAGTACTGGTCCAATCTCATAACACCCAAAAGCTTGAACACCATTTCCATAACCATAAACATTATTTTTGTCATGAAATAGGATCAGTGTTTTGATTTCGATGAAAAGGCATTGAGTCAGAATTCCTTGCAGCTCACCTCACAGTTCCAGAGACGGCGTGCCCATGCAGGTGTATTTGTTGGCAAGGGCTGGAGAGGGATGGGAAAGGAGTCTTCTAATATCCTGAAAAATAAAAAATAAAAATACAATAACAGCAATAACAGCACATAGACACTCAAGAAAAGAACTGCTTAGTCTAAACTACTGCTATCACATCAAATCAGTGCATTACATAACTTCTTACAGCATGTGACCAAACTACAGATACTACATCAATTTGTCCTGAAAACCTGGGATTCATTTTCTCCATATTCTATTTCACTATTAAAATAATTCACCATTAAGCATTCACCATTAACTGTCCTCCTTGTTCAACAAGTCCTCTGAGCATTCAGTATTCTCATATGACTGAATGATAATAACAGCCAAAATATTGTCAAATACACTGGGCTGAGTATTCTGTAAACTTGCTTATGCGGACTGATGGTAGAATTACGATGATTAAACGGAAATCCAATGCATGTTAAATACTGCATGTTAGTACACCTTAAATCTCCAAAAAAAAAACCCAGCTGCAATAGCTATCTGAAGTCAGTGTCTACTTTCTTCACTCCCTAAATTCTGGAACGGAAACAACGCATGCTTGCAGCAGCTTAAGACATCGATCATTCCAAAACCCAAATGCATTACCTCCTGTCTGTACAAAAGCGTCTCCTTTCCAGGATCATTCTTCAACACATACAAACTATGTTTGTGACATCCATACACAGAATATTTCACTTCATTTTAAATGTTCCTTGAATATATATAATTTGTGTTATAGTGCCAGGATTATTCTAATCTCTTCTACCTCTCCCTTTCAAAGGAGCACAAACCAATGCAAAGCAGACCCATAGTTCATAAAACAAGGATTTTTTTTTATTTTTTATTTTTTTTTGGGGGGGGGGGTGGGGGTGAAAAAGCCCACCAAAAAAATCCCACAGTATTCACAATTAAAATACTGAGCATCGTTTAGCAAGGGTACAAAATCAGATTTCAAAGAGAATTAAAGAATAACTGAACTATTTTAACTTAAGGAGCTTTGCTAATCAGTATATAAAAGCATATAAGAAAACTCAGCAGTATTTTACCAGCAGGTCAAAGTGATTGTTAACCTCTTCAACTCCTGACCTACCTGGTTGCTGATTTTTTTGGTATGGTGAGAGATGCTTGTGGATGGAGAATGTAACCACTTGCACTGTCTGCTATAGCAGCCACTGCCACAGTCTGCAAGTTCCCATCACCACACTTCTCTTCTGAAGCATCTTTGTAAAAAATAAAACATCCCCCTGGTTAGCATGCAAACTTAGAATGAGAATAATCACAAACCACGATAAAATGCTTGCTTCTCCAACACACAAAATTTAAACAGATGAAATAAGAGTGTGTCCAAAAGAAAAACTATGGAGAAATGCAGCTCTAGGAACACATATGAAGACACACTTGATAGGGTTGTTTGTACTTACAGGCTTAGATATTTGTGTTACTGCTAATGACCCCACAACAAAGTAAATAAATAGAACTTGAAAATCTGTTTTACATTTTTGCAAATCCATATAGGATTGCCTGACTATTTTATCCTGCTGCAAACCTCACACCAGTTACTTTTAAAATAAGAAAGGAGATTATAATACTACTTAGTAATTCGAAAGAACACCTAAACAAGCAGAACTTCCTTTTTTGTTTTTTGTTTGTTTGTTTGTTTTTTGATACCATGAGAGATGTAAGGCCTCTGTATGCCAAAAAATAGTATTGGATTGAAGCCCATGCATATAGGTAAGCAATAATGTAAAAGAAAACTGTGATAGCAGATATTTGATATTTTGGTCTCAGGATAAATAAAAGAGAGGTCTCTTTAGATATGGGAATTTTGCCCTTCAATTATGAAAGCTTCTTTCCCCAGTTCTGAGAGAGAGAAGTAAGTTATTGACCCAGTACAGAAATCAGCCCACTACACAGCTTCTGTCATGTAATGCTATAATGTGATGGAAAGCACGGTAATAGTAGCAGGGTGGCAGAGTCCTTGGCTGCAGCAAATGAGGACAAACCCAAAAGCAGCAGCCATGGAAACAGAAATGAACGCAAAAAAGCTGCTTATCTTTGGAAGGCTTCAGGTAGGCAGGGACCTCCACAGTGAGATACCCTTTCCTCCCCTGCCAATCCTCAAATGAGGTTTAGGAAGGGGTGGATCTTGGCCCAACCCCTTCTGGTCACTCAGCTGCATTGCACTGCATGCACCTGAGCTCCCCTGGGTTGGCCCTGCCTTCCTACCAGGTGCTCAATCGCTGTTTTTTGCAGGCCATGACTTAGCATTTCCACTACATCTCAGAAGATTCATGAATGCGTATATCAGAGTGACATCACTCAGGCTCAAAGCTTGGAGCTCTGACTCGTTCTAAACAGACGCACTCTCAAGAGCCTAAGTTCTACTCTGAAGCTTGTGTCATTTTATCTATTACCACTACCTGCAGCTAAGAGAAACTCGAATTCTTACGCTCTGTTCTCCTTCCCCTTTAATCTCTGTCAAGTCTTCCCAACGGTATTTTAAAGATCAAACAACTACAAAGACTTTTACATACTAAGTTCCTTGAAAAAGGAGGAAAATCAGTAGTACTGCTGTAGAACTTGCGTCTGAATACTGCAAAAAAAGCAATCTATTTTCACAAGGAGCCCCACATAGGAAGAAAAATGTGAGTGCAAAAATACTATTAAGCATCACAAATTATTGCCTATGAAAAGTAGCAGCAATTCTTCGGTACCTGAAGGTTCACCGTCAGCTTAAACTCATGTAGGACAACACTAACTAAACAGTGGTCCCACCCCTGCAGGTAGTGAGGGAGGAAAGAATGAGAAGCATTAGCATAGGAGAACACTTTCAATGTTAGATCCTGAAACCATATTCCAGCCTTAAGTGAAAAAGGCTGGATGACAACTCGAAGCCCAAGACATTAGGTCTTATCTTTAAGCTCTTCTTCCTCAGGAACACTTAAGCAGTACCCAGAGTAGGAGAATTTGCTCAATTTTTGAGATTTTTCTTCTTTTTTCTTTTATTTCTTGCAGAAAACGCAGAACAGTTTAATGCATTTTTCAGAGTTTGACAAAACATAACAACTACGTTCTCAGTTTTATTCTGTGAATGCAAACTAGGACATAGCCTTTAGCCATCCAGCCTGGCTTACAGATAGATAATGAATGCTTCTCAAGATGAGCTTAAAATTTGTGCTTGTAGTTGCACACCTCAGCACATACTTAGGATGTGGCACTTTACACACTGAGGGCAAAATCTTGGCAATAAAGTAAAAGTTACAACCCATTCGCTTCATGGGGAACTGAACTGCTACCTAGATACTTCACTTCTGGCTTCACAAAAGACACCTCACCACACGTGGTCCCTGGTGCAGACTAGAACACGAATTTTCCTCTCTGCATTCCTTGAACTCTTCAACTTAAAAATGAATCAAGAAGCTAATAAAAATTTGAAGCTGATGATAGTTCTCTGATATAGCACAAATACAGTTATTAATGGTAAATAAGGCAAGCAACAGCTCTGTCCTTGACTTCTCAATTTACCCACGATACATCTAAAGTGAGCATAATAACCCTTATTTCACAGGGCTTTGTCCAACAGAAAACACTATGGGCCGCATTCATAATCAGAAAACAGATCATTTAAGTATGTGTTTTTGTCTTTTAACATTGGTTAGGAAAAGGAAACATACAAACAAGAGGTTCATAAAAGAAAATAAAGAAAACAGAAGAATCACAAGGGATACATTTAGTCCTCACGTACCACAGCTTGAACTCACCCTGAGTGCTGGTGACATCCAGAAGGTGACCCTGAGGAATTATCACCTGGGCCATTCCTGGCTGGGCAGAAGGAATGACGTGAAGCACCTGGCCATTTTCTGACTGGCTGGCGACAATCATCTGTATGGTGATCACACAGAAGTATGAGTGGCACTAGTTGGTATTGCCATCAGGACGCAGGCTGACTGGTTTTGCTTATTATTGGAACTATTCTGGCTAGAATTAGGGTCTGTAAATTAACTTGAATTTACATATTAAGAAAACCATCTATTTATTGTTCATTACTTAAAATTGTTTTCCGCCATCTAAAAAAACCCTTTAACTGATTAAAAGAGATGAAAAAAAACCCAACACCTTAGGGGATTCTACAAAGAATTACATGTTTATTTGAAACTGAAAGATTTCGAAGACTTGAAAGCCATTCATTGTTGGAATTGCTGCAACCCCATTCACAAACTAGTAGAATTAATCGTAACATATTACAGCCTTCAATCTTTACCCCTAAAAAACTGAGCTCTACTGGCAGCATTTTATGGAAAAGCAGACAGAAGAAAAGCTGTGGGACTTTAAAAACAAATGACTTAAATCTCCTAGAATTCTGGAAAACAGAAAAGACTTGTTACGGTAAATACTTTCACGACTACCAGGGCTTGTTTCCAGAAACAACGTAAAAGCTTAAATGACAAAACAATAACCTCGATTCTGATTTATTACACTTAGAATGGGTGAGGTGCCTTTAAATGACAGTACAGCACATGCCAACCACAACCCTAGAGTGAAAGAACACTTACTTTGTAAAAAAAAAACAAAAAACCAAACCTGACAGAATGGGTTGGCTTATTGCTAATATCCCAGTCCTTACAAAACAAATTAATTCAGCAGATACAGAGAGCGCAGCAGTGGTAGCAGTGGTAGTGGAGATTTCACCACACAAGAACAAATGCTGAATAATGACAAATGCTGCCGTTTAATAAAACTGGGACAGGAGACAGGATCTCCATACTTGAAGAGCAACAGGAGCATAAACTGAAGCAGCGTAAAGTTTCACCGTGTTGCTCAAAACCGAGCAGGCTGTTGTTACAAGAAGAGCACTGCGTCTTTTCAGGGGTCCTTCGCGGGGCCCCATCACCTGTGTGCTCACCGCCCGCCCCGCTGCGCAGCACTCACCATGCGCGCGCCGGGCGCCCCGAGGGGCTGCAGCTCGCAGAGCGCCTGGCCATGAGGCTCGAGCAGGCGGAGCTCCTCTGCGGATACAGGCGGAGGCGGCCGCGCAGGCGCAGCTGAGGACGCGGAGCTGCCCAAGAGGCGTACGGCGATCGGCAAGGCTGCAGGAGAGCCGCTCTGTCCCAGTGACGGATCCCTGGAAGCCATGCAGGTCACACGCTTTCAGAGGAAAAAGTCTGCTTTAGTCCCAAGCAGAGATCGCCACTTTTAAAAATAAAAAAGAGCATTCAAACGGTCAGGAAATGCGTTATACTCAGACGGTGCTCCGTGTCTTCCTATGTAAGGAGCTATTACTAACGCTGCAAGTCCTATTTCTGTTTTCCATTTTCATGCTGAAAATACAAATGCACACGACACGTGGTGGCTGAGCTATCTGACCCGATTTCCAAGTGATCCGGACCCCTTCTACACCGAGACCCACCGAGCATTATTTTAATGAATAATTTCATTGTCACAATGAAATATTTCCCCAACGCCGTAACAGCAGTTAGGAAATACAGCTACCATCACAACACGCAGCATCCGGACATTCAGCAGTTCAAAACTGAACGGCACAAGAACACGACAGAAGGAATTTCTGTGCTTACTGAAGGCAGCCGATGTATAAAGCAAACAATAAATACACCGACACGATATCGTGCTGTAAATTAATCAGAGACGATGCAGGAAAAGGACCTACAAAACCAGGACTTTTCAATTTCACCTGGAAACCCCGACTGCTCGTTTCTGACTGCCCGGTGCTGCTGAGGTTGCCTACAAACAAAACATTACATCTTTCCATAGTGACATCATCGTTTTCTTCCATTACAAGATGACCTGGAAAAGTTACAGAACTATTTCAGTACTTTCGCCTCAACCAAGGTACTGCAGCAGGCTTTTTTTGGTCTTAAAAATCTAGCCTGACAATTTCCAGCCCTGCTGCCCGCTCACAACAAAACCCTCAAGATAAAAACCCTTGCTTCTTTATCACTTTGTTATTCACTGCAGAAAAATGTCAGTGTGCTGCTCCAGGAGCCTGTTTTAGTGCCTTGTGTGAGACCATTTGCTCAGCTCGTTGCATACGCAGATAAGCACACACACACACTCTTCTGCTCTGCATCCAGTTCACGAGCACTTATCTCCTGACATCCTGAGATGTTCAATATTTAAAGATGCGCCAGCACTGCTTTATGAAAATATTAGTCGCCTCCTTCCATAGTAACACACAGGACTTCAATTACCCAAATCTGTCATGCAGCCACCTTGGAGTATATTGTGCTTGTTTTGAAGAAGTAAAAAGCAATATTTAAGTGGCAGGCAGTTACTGTTGTTAGCCCACAGCCTTGAGTGTTGGGCAGGAAAAACAGCAGGCATTTGAAGAGAAAGCTTGGCATGAACCAAGGGATGAAGGACAGAACAACGCAGCTCCCAGCACTTGGGAGATTCACCTCTCATCCCAAAGAAAAGCCTGCTGCAAACCTTCGAGCAAACAGAGAACATTAGACAGCGAATTGCCACAGCCACAATTTAAGGCTTGGACCCAGACAGTACAGCCTTTAAAGAGTGACCAGTCCCAAATATTTACAAGCAACGAGACAAAACAACAAATTCACCTGGCCCTGACTTGTACTAAAGCATGTAATATACTCCAGTACATACATAATACGCCGAAGTGAAGAGTTTCTTCAGTAAGACCACCTTGGCCGTGGCTTCTTAACCATTTACAGCTTTACTGAGGAGAACACAAAAGGCTAGAAAGCCTTTTGGAAAGAACTGTACTACCCTGGAAACACAAATATATTTTGCTTTGTAAAGATATAAAGACAACGGACAGAGTAAACTCACATCCTGGCTCCTGAAGATGAATAAAGCATCCTGTTAATATGAACAACACTGTGAAGTTAAGCTGCTCATATGCTCAACAGAATAAATACTTTAATCTAAAGCAGGTTTAATTTTCCATTCAATTTTCAAGTGAGGATATTCCAAACCGAGCTCTAAATAAAGTCACTAACATTTACTGAGTATTTTGGAGCTTCAGATCTGAGAACAATTATGAGATGTTTCAATTTAAATACATAAAGCATATTGAAAGCAAATGAAAAAGTTACATCAAACAAAACGCACAAAACCAGACAGAGCTGGATTTCATTATCACTCACATCACTCAACCAGCTTCCCCCAGCTAAGATGTAAAGGTACATCAGTTTAGCCAGTGCAGTACATTTCGTTCTTAGAGGTAACCTGAAGAGAACAACAGGGTGCTCTGAGCGCTCTGCAACCTTCCTCCAGAGCACAAAGACAGCTGCACCAGGATGGACCAGCAGCCCAAGCAGCCAACGTCCTCCACCTCGCAGGCTGGTTAATAACAAAGCCCAGGGAAAAGTGACAGCAGTAGAGCAAACATACAGTGATATTCTTCTGGCTTCCTGGGATAAACAGCCCAGAAATACCTTGAGCCTCAAGTTGTACCTTTGCATTTCAAAGAAGCCTTCAGTCTATTTCTGTTTGGTGGCTCTGTCTAACCACTGCTCTAACCCAGAGAAACCAGGGGCATGCGTACTGCCCCAGAATGAACTCTGTGGTATGACCATTCAGGCTTCATGAGCCTCACTTCTGTGCAATCCCAAACAAAAATATGATCTCTTTTTTTTTTGTCCTAAAAAAATATATTTCTATAGATGCTTAAAAGCATATACATAGTTAATAGGTTTTATAGCTAGACAAGCATTACTAACAGATTCCTCAAATAAGACAGTTTCCTGTGTATAGATCTATACACGGATTTGTCATAAATTAGTAAATAATACGCATCTCTTCCTAGATGTTGCATGCAACAATTTCAAATATAACACACCAGCAACACACATTTACCAGGAAGCCCAGGAGAGATGTAGGAGCTTAAGGTCAGTGCAGAAATGAGGAACAGAGGCATCACCCCTCAGACAGCCCCAGCCTGCTCCCAACCCAGCACTTCAAACCCCACAGGACTGCCTCCCTTACCCTTCCTGCCACACAGGGAATGCTCTGCTTCAAATAAAGCAGTATCTATGGTCACCGCTGGCCTTAGTCCAACTCCACAAAGAGGATAAACAGCCACAAACTGCAGCACGCACAGGTAAGCACAACTCCATCAGCAAAGCATCAAGGACAGTATCACAGACGGGATTTTCAAGAGAGCCAGTATAATACACTACAGTCCAGCCTATAGCATTGCAACCAACAAATCAGTGCCCGAGACAAACGCGCTGGTAGCTCAGGGTTGCTTGGTACTGTAACGGTGGTGGGACACTGGAACAGGCTGCCCAGGGAGGCTGTGGATGCCCCCTCCCTGGAAGCATTAAAGGCCAGGAATTGTCCCTGCCTACAGCAGCACAGTTGGAACCAGGTGATCTTAAGGGCCCCTTCCAACCCAAACATTCTATGATTCTATGAAAGGCAGATCCCAGCTGCTCCAAGCCTTTCCTCCAAGTAACACAGCAGACACACCCACCCCAAGGACAGGACTCCAGGTGCTTTCAGCAGCGGGTGCTGCTCTGCCACTAGCCATAAGGCCGAGAGAAGTGCCGCATCCTGCAGCCCCACATCTAACTTTCACCACCAAGACAACAGCGTAGATGTCAGTCTTAAAAAGAAAGCTAAAGTATTACAAAAACAAAAGAGATGAACTCACGGTGACAACAAGCATGTTGGATTATGCTGACGTATGGGAATCCCCTCTGACACTTCAGTGTGTTCCCATGCCAAAAAAAAGGGAAAAAAAGCTGGACTGTACAAGTCAGTACCTTCAAGCACCCCTGACAGCAATATTGCCTGTCCTGCCTTCAATAGGAAGGGTGTACAGATGGAGGCCTTGCTGCTCCAGGACTGTTATTATAAAATAATACAAAAGTCTTTTGAAGAGACTTAAGGCTCACAAGGCTTACCACAATTAAACACTCCCTCTAGAGCTGCCCCCTGAGGACACTTCCACAACAGGTCAGCCCCCACACAGGGCACGAGTCACAGTAACGCCGTAACCGAGCGATGAGGGCACGGCGACGCCCCCAGCGACGAATTACAAGCAGGAGAACGAACGCGCACCGGGTGCGCACGGCAGGTAAGGGAACAGCTCACGGCACCGTAGCGCCGGAAAGGTACTGCGGTGCCCACCTCACACAGAGAGCACCTCTACCGACGGGACCGGCGCCTCCCGCCTCGCACGGACACCGCAGCCCGCGCGGCGGGAGGCGCGAACACGGGGTGCTCGCGGCGGAGCCCCTCGCCTCCTCCCGCGGGGCGCGGCGGGCCGGGGTCACGCGGGCGGCCGCGGCCAGCAGTAGCCGTGCCGCGCCCCCTTCCCACCCGTGGGCCCGCTCACCACCGCCGCCTCCTCACGGCGAGGGTGCACGGAGGCAGCCCCGCGGCGCCCGGTCCGACGAGGCGCCGCCCTCCGCCGGCGACACCGCGCCCCTCCCCCGCCCCTGCCCCGCGCCCTGCCCGCCCCACCTCGCCGGGGCTCCCGCCGGCGCCGCCATAGAGGCCGCCCCTCGGCGCACGCGCGGTGCCCGGCGGCGGGAGGGGCTCCGTGACGGCGCGCGGGCTGCTGGGGACGCGGTGCCGGCGGCAGCATGGCGCAGCTCACCGCGAGGTTCCGCACCGAGAACCCCAGGTGAGGCGCGGCCGGGCAGGGACGGTTGTGGGATGGCACCGCGCGGGGCCGCTAACGGCGCCCTGTACCCCCAGGTACGCCGTAGAGGACGTTCCCTTCTCCGTGCCCGCGGCCTCCGAGACCGCCGACCTCAGCCACCTCATCAACAAGCTGCTGGCGGCGCGCGGCGGTAGGTGCGGCGGGAGGGGCCCGGCACTCAGTGCGGTGCCCCTCGCCCGTCCTGAACGAGAACGCTCTCCTCTCTGCTTTGTTTCAGCGGACCACAAATATGTCGAGTTCGACTTCCTCATCCAAGGCCAGTTCCTGCGCGTGCCGCTGGTCACGCACATGGAGATGGAGAATATCTCCACGGTGAGGCCGCTCCCCGCGCACAGCCGCTGGGGGGCTGCGGAACGCGCTCGGCTTTTCTGACTGACCCAGAAGTCCTCACAAGTTTAAACTCATTCCGAACGGCAAAATAACTACAGAGTGCAAGACCAGTAGCTCTGGACAATGGAGCACCATTATCCAATCTCTTGGTTCTGTACCGTGCTTTAAGTTCATCATTCACGCGTGTTAACACCCCCGTGCAACAGCAGTTACATTGAGAGCAAAGGAAGAAGTAGGCATTGCCTCCAAAAAGCCATACCCTGTTTTTAGACACCAGTTTTAAATGGTAGATGCAGAAGAGGAACACGATAACAGTAAGAATAATAGCTTTTGCTGTCAGCTTGCTATTAACGTAATTTGCTACAGCTATGGAAAGGAACATCGCTCACCTGACGACTGCAATTCCACTAATCCGGAATTCTTGACGCCAAGATCTCTGCCCAAAAGCTTGTATATGTGCACCACACTACAATTAGGTACGATTGTTATTAAGAAAAATAAAAGCATGCTAAATAAATATTTTGTTTGTGAGCTCAGGAAGAAGTGGTGGAAATAGAGTATGTGGAGAAATACATGGCCCCGCAGCCCGAGGAGTGCATCTTCCATGATGACTGGATCAGCTCTGTTCAAGCCACTGAAGAATGGTACCACACTAAACCCATCCTATGATTTTTCTTTCTTACTCCTGATGCATGCACAGGACTCCATGGTGTTAAATGGAGTGCTATTCTGTCTGCTAAACTGTTTATTTTTCTCCTTGCTCTGTTTTTGACTTGATTTTTCTTTTTAACCTAGCAAGTCCATCAGCTCCTTGCTTTTGTAAGCACTTTATAGTTCTAACACCTCAGAACTTGTGCTGAAGTCAGACAGAAAAAGACAAATATTTCAGCATAGGACTTAGTAGAAATGGGTAATACAAATGCTGTTTGCTATTTTTGAATGAAAGCTAGATTTATGTACCCATTTTAAATCTTAAATCCTTTTGACTTCAGATGTGATGGGTGTGCAGCAACAAATAGAACTGCATGGCTTTGTGCAGGGCTTTTCTTTAAAACACATAACTGTCCTTAAGTATTGTATTTTAAAATTAATTTTCCAATCAACTAGCCCACTAATGTATGGTTTGAAAATGCTCCAAGATCCACCCATTAACACACCACGAACAATAACATTTCATACATCATTTAAAAGGTAATTTAAGTCTCACCTACCAGAATATGCAGTACTACCGTTGCTATTCCTTGTCCTGTACTCATAGCTTTGCACCTATGGGCTTTAACAAAGCCACTTCAGGTAACCAGATACTATGTTCATATTCTTCTGAATTTCTGGTTTCATGGAAACATTGTTATCTTTGAAGCTAACAATGTTAAATTCCGTGTCTTGCAGGATACTGACTGGCTGCTATGATCAGACTGCTCGAATCTGGTCTTTGGAAGGAAAATCCATCATGACAATAGCTGGACATACAGAAGTAGTGAAGGATGTGGCATGGGTGAAGCAAGGTCAGTATATGTATTGTAAGAGCAGTAATAATTCAATTTATTGGCAGAGAAATGTCAGCATTGTTCAGTCATGAGTACTCAGTAGTCACAGAATGAATGGTTAAGGTCCAACTGCCCTAGGCAAGCAGCAACACCTAAAACAGGTTGCCCACATCCATGTTCAGAAGTCAAGATATTAAATTATGTCAGCCTCTGTCAGTTATTATTATTTTTTTAACCAAGTAATGGTGCTATTAAGACAGTCCATGAACAGTAATGAATGGAGTAGTTTAATGTGCACATTATCTATCACCCTTCCAGACTTATTTGTATTAGTTTTACTTGCAGGGTAACGTGATGTGAACGAAGATGCGTTTACATCATGTCTCTAGTAGACAGGGTTTCTATCTACTATTTCTTCAACTAGAACAATTCCTATAAGCAGAGTTTAGGGCGAACATGCCTTCTTTCTTCCTCAGATAGTTTATCCTGCCTGTTAATCAGTGCATCTATGGACCAAACTGTCCTCCTCTGGGAGTGGAACGTGGAAAAGAACAAAGTGAAAGCCCTTCACTGCTGCAGAGGACATGCTGGGAGCGTAGATTCCGTGGCAGTTGATTGCACAAGGACTAAAGTGAGTGACTCCTTGAAGAAAATCTTTGGATTGTGGGATGTTAGCAACCTGTAACTCAAAAGAAACCTTTTTTTTCCTGTCTAGTGATAGTCATCACATTATTGTGACTGACACAGATAAATTTCCATTCCTGTTAGAAGCAATGGTTAGTGAAAAAAATCTAGGAGTGCTACGTTAGCTCTAGGTCTTCTTTTCAAATAAAGCAATGCACTTGCTCCAGTACCACAAAAAAGCTGAAGGAGACTTTAAATAGCACAAGCTAGTGCTGCTTTTGATTTCTGAGAGTGAAGCTGAATGTTTACTTTTAAGGAAACCTTGCATTTTACACATATGGATATGGGTTATAATGAACTATTTTCAAATTTTGCCTAAGTTACAACAGTAATTTTGGATCAGAAAAAGCATTTCTAGAACACCGCTCAGAAAAAGCTGATGGTGGAAGAGGTACTTTCCCGTTATGCGGGACTTGAGCACTTAAAAGTACTTATACCAAAGGTAGAGTTGCCTCTCTCATCTTGACTCTATCAGACAGCTTAAAAAATAAATTACTGGTGGTAAGAAAATAGATATTTTGTGGATACTCTTCCTACAAAAGTAGGAAAATGAGTAATTTGATCTGTGCCTTTTTTTTTTGTCCCGTTTGAGGAGCCCAGTACTGTTCGTTATGTATTACAATTCACTGTTAACTTTTTGTGGAGGAACTGTACTTGGTATGGCTTGCAAGGTCTGACAGGTACAACTGTTAACTAAATGTTTCTGTTTGTTCAGTTCTGCAGTGGATCCTGGGATAAGATGCTAAAGATTTGGTCTGCAGGTAAGTTGAAGCTGAGATTCTTGGCCATGTTCAGAACTGTGCTTGTGATAACCTGAATGATGGATACCTGAATACCTTTTTCTTTAAGAAAATTTGATTTCTATTAATAAAAGCAAGTTATAGCTTCCCCCCCCCCCCCCTCCCCCTTCTCCTCTCCTCCATAGCTTAGCAAGACTGTAAATAACTATCTTAAGTTACTGTTTTGGTTGGTAACAATTTCAGGTATGGCTTTGAACTGCCTGCTGCCGTTTATTTTATTGAGAACACAGAACTTTGTGTCTGTTTCATTTACTTTTAATGGGTTTATATAAACATGCAGGTTTGAGTATAGACTGTAAAGCAAAGGCCTGTGGGTTATTTTTCTGGTCTATTAACACCATAGTATGGAGCAAAGTAAGATGGTCAGGTCTTTTCGAGTAACGTAGACTAATTTTTTTCATTTGAATGTTTTTTACTGTTACAAGACACGTTCTTCTGGTTTAGGACTACTATTTCTGAAAGAAAGATTGTGTTTACCACACACTTGAATTACTGTTGGGATTTTCCATCGGGAAGGATGGTCTTAAAAATCCTGCTGGAAAATCAGAAACCTGTAGATCAAATCTGACTGTCTTCTGTCATAGTCCCTACAGATGAAGAGGATGAAATGGAAGAAGCAGCTAACAGACCACGGAAGAAGCAGAAAACAGAACAGTTGGGACTAACAAGGGTAAGATGAGCTCCAGGCTTGTAGGAGATTTTGAAGTGCAGCCACTAGAATAATTTCTTTGTTAACAGTTACTATACAAGAAAAAAATCTTTGGTGATATGTCTGTGGTAGCTCAGACATTTTTATTTACTGAAAGATAGATGTGTAAATTATGCTCAATCTAATCCCACTTTTAAATCCTAGACTCCCCTGGCAACCCTCTCTGGCCACACAGAAGCCATCTCCTCTGTGCTATGGTCAGATGCTGAAGAAATTTGCAGTGCGTCGTGGGACCACACCATTAAGTTCTGGGATGCTGAGACCGGGGGTCTCAAATCAACTTTGGTGAGATCACTGTGCTTCCTATGTTCAACTGATGTCTGGCTTAAACAAAAATAACCATGCAAAACCAACCAGTAGCTCCTCTTTTAAAGGTTTTTGGTGTTCTGTTTTTTTTGTCAGACAGGAAACAAGGTATTTAATTCCATTTCTTACTCACCACTGTGTCGACGTCTGGCATCTGGGAGTACTGACAGACACATTAGACTGTGGGATCCTCGCAGCAAAGGTGAGGCGATGAACATGCACGTTCATGAAGGTATTTTTCCAGAAGCATCTCAAAACTTGCCTTCTCATGCCTCTGCTAGAAATAAGCCATTTGGGAGCTTTTATTAAATACAGACATTTCTTCTATTTTCTGTAACTCAGTGCAAGACTAATTTGATTTCTCAATTTAGAACACTAATTCAGCTTTTTAAAAAAGTGAAAACAAGCTAACAAAAAACCCTAACAACATACATTCAGCTGTGTAGTTGCAAACCTGGACTGTTTTAATTTACTTTATTTAAGGACTCAGTCCCTTGTGTTTAAGCTACCACGCTCAAGTTGGTGGGACGATCATTTAAGCAAAATAGCAGACACTTTGCTACGCTATTATGGTGCCTCCTTACACAGGACTGCTAATCACTTAGAACTGAGCCAATTGGATTTATTCCATAGACACGTTTACTTATTCAGCTTCTATAAATCCAGCCAAGATTTCAACTGTATTATCCTCTTATTTGTTGATAATAAAAGATTTTTTTTCTTTTTTTCCCCAAGAACGTTTGGAAACAGAGTTCAGTGAAATACATTTTTTTAAATTCCTTTTACCAGAACTAGTGTGACTTTCTTTTTGTGTGTGTGTTCACTTTGATTTCTGAGATAACAATTGCAGAATGTTGGGGACAGACACTTACCTCAAACATGGATGTATTGCTGGCTGAATTTTGTATGCACCTTAAAAGGGCCAGTTGCAGTTGACATTGGCTGTGAGTAGCTTTTTTTTTTTCCTGTCCAGATGGCTCCTTGGTTCTCCTGTCTCTGACTTCTCACACAGGCTGGGTGACATCTGTGAAGTGGTCACCCACCCATGAGCATCAGCTGATCTCTGGTTCTCTGGACAACATTGTGAAGCTGTGGGACACAAGAAGGTAAAATAAACAAAGGTTCCATGCTAGTCAAAGGCATGTGAGCTTACAGCATCAATTCGCGTAGTGAAATCACAAAATCGGTGTTAGAAATTCACTGGAAACTCCTGTGGTGATTATGGAAATCTGCTAGGATTCAGGAATCTGGCACATAATGAAGAAAAATATTTGTAATCTATTTGAGGACCTATGGCTTAATCATGAGAGCTGTGTGGTGTTCCAACACGGGACACCACTGATACTAAGAACAGCACTGACTGAGCAGCACAAGGCAGGCACCCTAACGTTGCTATTGGGATTACGAACAGCAGGTCTGCTACACATTCCTCTGTTACGAGGAACAAAATGCGCTATTTGTAAAGAACAACCCTAATATAATGACACTTCATTCACTACTGCTTTTGCACTTTTCATACAAATTTCAAAGAATTAAATGGTCTGCATTCAGGAAACTGAAATGTATTTTTCTGGGGGGGGGAAAAAAAGAAAGTACAGTCAGACAGCATCCACATGGAAGAAAAACCTTCATTAACCTTCTGTCTCAAAGTAGTTTTCAAGCGGGTGAAAAATACTGCTGCTTTTCTCTTTAGGGGTGTAAAAGAGCTTAAAGCTGAAGTGATCAGCTATGGAGAGAATAGAATGACAAAGTCACAAATAGCGGATATCCATACATTGTTAAAGAGTTTAACTGCTCACATAATTTCAAACATGTGACTGTATATACCTGTGTTTTACCAGCTGCAAAGCTTCTCTGTATGACTTGGCTGCTCATGAAGATAAGGTATTGTGTGTGGACTGGACAGAAGCAGGGGTAAGAATCTGAAAAACAAGTTACATTGTGGTTAGGAAATGGGCTAAAAGCAGTACTGCTTATGGTATGCTTAATGGCAGAAGAAAGGAAGAATGTTTTAGTTGTTGCTTTGGTTGATATTGGGTAAAAAAAGGTATTACTGTCATTGCACTGTAGTGCTTCCCCATACAACTGTGAAAGGATGTAGGATGGGAGTTTAAGCTCTGTAGCACTAAGTGGGCATTATGTTCATGTTCCACACGGGAAGAGAAATGAGAACAGCAGCACATCTCACTGAGAAAATACATGATCCAAGGTACCATTTACTGCCACAGAAACTAAAGCACCAGCAAGAACTGAGACATTAGGCATGGCAATGCAAGTAGAAGGGGGGAACTTTGTAATCCTCTAAAGCAAGCTGTTCTGCTACTGTAATGATACAAACATGCAAAATGTTTTTATTCTTTTATGCTAAAGTTAAAAACTCTCAATGTGGCTCCTGTTATAAAACAGGAAAAGGCAGGAAGAGCTTTAGAAGTTTTCCACAAAAACTTCTAATTTTGGGAGGAGAGTCAGAGACAAAACTGCTCCCCATGCTTGGATTCTAAGTTTTCATCATGCATTAACAGTTCATTCTTTATAATTTCTGTTCACATCTTAAAAGAGAGAAAAATGAGAATTTTTAACATTTGTTAGGGAATTTTGCATAGTTCTGATGTTGACCACGTTTTTCTTTCTCTGTCATCAGTTGCTATTGAGTGGAGGTGCAGACAACAAACTGTATTGCTACAGATACCCAGCCACAGCCTCTGATGTTGGAGCATGAAGGTCAACAGCTAGAAGACTTCTTTTTATTTTAAATTTTGCAGCAGTCACTCTCTGTTAACATCCATGCACACCCAACATTCGAACGAAGACTTGCAGTTCAGAGAGCAGTTGTTCCTACTTTTTGTACTGGTAAGCCGTATCTGTATTTATAAGAGCAGAACAACAGCCAGCAGCTTCACATGTGCTTACTGTGAAACAGCAGAGGGTGTTTCTTCCCATTTTGATGACCTTGTATTTAAATCTTTCAGGTGGCTATTTGAATAGCCCTCTTATTAACAGTAAACTGTTATTGACACTTAGAGAAAAATTACTGGACTAAATTATTTTTTTTGCATTCAGCTGTATTCCCTTAAAAAAAAAAAATAAAGCTTTTAACTAAGTTCATTGTTTCAGTGCCTCACTTGAAATAAAAATCAGACTTTCAGTGGGCTCATTGGCAGTTTTTAGGATTAGTTCCCTCACTGACAAACCCAGTCTACTTTTTAGGATAAGACTTCGCATGTAGATGGCTGAACAAAATCTGAACTAGCTTTACTATTAGGTTATTGTAGAACAGACAAGGCAAATTAATTCCTGTTAATTATTGGTAAGAAATTCATAAGAAAATTAAAATCTTAGTTGAACAAAGTCAGCCATCTGTTTATAACTGTGTCTAAACTACTATCAGTGTGGTTTAATATCTGAGCCTGTAATGCACTCTGAGAACGATGTGGTATTTTCTAACATCTAAAATCTACATCAGAATGGCAAAACTACTTCTTACACTCCGTGCATGGGCAGAACACTGTCTTACAGATAACATTTCAAGAATAAATAGGACAGATGCGATTGTTACTTATTAGAAATAAAAATTTTAAGACTATTCAGCAACCATTTGAAAAAACTAGGATGTAAAACTTGGTATTCCATTTTAAGTGCCCTTTCTACGTTAAATTTGGGAGCATGCAAGACAGAATTACTTTAGAAAAATAATAACTCTTTGTGGAGAACAGCACAGGCTGGCCAAAGGCTGCAGTAATTGGTTTTACGGATAGAGCAACCTCCCTGGCAACATCATTTTGGCATTCTTGAACATAAACCTTCAGTACATCCAGGAGATATGTAGATTTGTTCATACTCATGAATCTTTTAATAAGAAATTCCACTTAATTAATGGTATAGTAACTTCCTTCAATGCATTATGATGAAGCTGGCGCAAGATCTACTGCCAGACTACGCAACTCATGACCATATGGCCAAATTAGATACTTGTTTGTGAAGGCTGCCCTGAAAATTTCACAACTTTCCGTTCACAGAAACAAAGCATTACTTTTCCCTTCCTTCCTCCCTTTCAACATAAAAATCCTACCATAAAACTATTTTTGAAGTAATTGGCCCTGATACATTAGAAAATGTCATGATTTCATATGGGAAAAATCATCGACAAATCACTATAAAAAGAAATTAATGGAAAAAAATCTTACAACGCAGCACTTCATTATTTAATCATCAACTGAATAAATAAATAAAATTCAGCCCTAGAGTAAATTGATTCCACTGATCCTCTGCTAGACTGAACAACAATCCAATTTTCATCTTTTGTAAATAAGATCACTCGAGTCATTTGTCCTACTTCAAAACAGAGCTCTAAGTCAAATGGCTTACTTTTTGAAGTTAGCCTAAGCAGAAATTCTAAAGAGTCAAAACTAAACCCATTTTATAATGTAAAATTAAGTTTTGCATATTTCTTTAGCTGACTTTGCAGCTTGAATGGTTCAGTTACTAAACTGCAGCCTGACACCATTTTTTGTTTAACCTTTAAGTGGGTTTTCTTGGCCAATGCACAAGGCTGTTATGCAAATGACAAGGAGACTCCATGCCAGTTGTTTTATTTGTTTTTAATTTCCAGGAAGTACTGAGAATACGGTGCTATTGGACTTAACAAGAAGCAGTGAAGACAGCTTAAAAAATACAGGTTTATCAAGTTTCTGCAACCATCTTGTCTAGAGATTATTCTAGCATTTGGACATTTTAAACACTTAAAATCAAATAGCTTTTCTTCAACAGAGATCACTTACCAGCTTTTTGGATAACTTTCCTAACCTGCTGCCATATTTGACAGCATACCTACATTGGAAACACAATTCTTCTGACACAGTTTCAATTTCCTTTTTCTAATCCAGGGAACCACCAGGCTCCTGTCCCTCCAGCTCACATCATCAGCACCTCTCCCTCCACCCATACACAAGACTCACTGAGCAAAGACACGCACCTCTCTTTCAACTTTGTTTTTAGCTACTAGCGGTGGTGAGGGTTTTCCTTAATGAAAATAGTCCCATTTGAAGTTTCAATCAGTTTTGCACAGGCTGATAAATTTCCAGTATAAACTGCATACTTCGCTGGATTTCAGCACACGTATGTTAGTAGACATTTAATTACATATACTTAAAATGGTTTCTACAATTTAAATAGAAATATTTCAGAGCTGGGAAGGAACAGCATACTTCGATAAAAGAATATACTACGTACTCACATTTAGTAGGATTAGTATTTGTTTACCTGTAAGTTTTTGCAAAGTACACTTTGAGAATGCAAAGCCATAGCTGGTTATCCTGTCCCCATTTACACCTCTGTTAAATAGCTTCGATAACTGGAGAGAATTGCTAAACATCCTGTTCTGAGAGGGAAAGCTAGAAACTATCCTTGATTTCTGTCCACATATCCAGGTCAGCAAAATGGTAATGCTATTGGTTGAGCACAGCGGCCGGCCTAAGGTTCAGCTTTGCTGGCAGCCAACTCCTGCTTGGCCAGCTCAGGTGAGAGAAGCCACACACATGCAAATAGCTCTGTAGACTTGGTTAGGCAGCAAAAGGTTACATACATTAGCTTAAGTAACAAATCACATGCCAAAAAAATCCCAGTCAAGTTAGAACTATCAGTTGTGTTTCATGGAAATATTTGGCACAGAACTCAAATTAGGGAGAAAATTTGGATTAAAATGAATTCTTGCGAAAACCAATTAAAATTGTCTTGTAAATTGTGAGAACACGGGAATACATAGTTCTTCCATTGCCAGTAAGAAATCAGATGAATCTGATTCAGAAAAGCTGACCAATCTGCATGAATCTTACCAAGCCATCCAGGTCAGGCAGTTTACTCTGTGGAATGTGAAAAGCATAACTCGGACCATAAAAACACAAACTTCTGCATCAGATAAAATATTCATATTCTGAACTTCCAAACGTCAACTTTGTATATCTTTTCAATTTATTCCATTAGGCAACTAATAGCCCATGACCAATTCACGGCACATTGTCTCAGAGCATCTCTCTATGAGTTTAAATGGTTGTAAAACCAAGCAAACTTTGAAATAAGTACCCTGGGACTCCTACTGAGACTTTCAGCATGTAATATAAACACTGAAATTTCTTTGAGTGTTTGGAAGAACATCCTAATATGAATTAACATGTGGCAAAAACTGTATGGAAAAATATAACATGCCCATTTTTATTACAGCAGAACACTCCGTTAATCTAAGTCACTGATCCAAAAAGCCCTTTCTCCTCATGCTGTCATATACAATTTATAAATGTAACGTACAGAAGTTCTGATCTTCAGTCAGAACACAGCTGCATTAAACTCACATGTAACGACAGTTGAGATCACTTGGTGGATCACTGGGGGAATGCTCACTAACTTAGCTGTTCTCCTTTAGCTGTATTGCCTAATCACCTGTCCCAGTTATTGAAAAGCATTGCAGTTTGTTACTTAAACACACTCATCCCATGGATTTCTGCATAAAATGCAAAAGACCAGCTGGTGGTCAGCAAAATGCAGCAGAAGTAACAGAAACTGAAGCAAGCTCACCAAAGAATGAAGATGAATATATGGCATCATCTGACACAAATTTGAATGATAAACTGGAGGTAAACCCAAGCACCTGTAAGTCGCGTCCTTAGGAATTTAAATGTAGAATATGAACATACGGAAATAGCATCATTTTTTCTGTCACTAGCTAATAATTATTTTCAAATGTGTAGTCTCCATTTTTGTTATTTAAAAAGCCAAAACATGGTCTCTAGTGTTGGGATTGCATTTTGGGTTTATAATTATATAACTGAAACAACAAATCTATAACATCAAAGAGATGTTATTCTTCACTCTTAATGGCATCACTGCCCTACCTGTGCATTGATCTCTGCATATACTTAGCATATGGGGCTACAGTGAATCAGATTCAAGTTTACTGCATTAACCAAAGTATTACAATTAAGTTTCTGCCAGACAGAGCAACAACTTATGCGATGGGGCTTAATTAAGGGCCAAGGGCTATACTCTCTTTTCAAAACACACGTGGCGCTGAAGGCTGCAGGGTGACATAAATACCTCAATTCATGTGATTTGAAGTCTGAAGGCTCATTGCTCATCAAACAGTGGATGTGGACACCCAGAGGCATCTGCTGAAAATGTGTGCTTTGAACAAAAGCCTGGGATGTGCGGCATACGTGTGCCTTGGTGGGAAGAGTTATTCGTACTCTGATGCATTCTGGATTCACAATAAATGTCTGTTTCCTAATCTCCCTGTTAAAGTAAATACAGTAACTTTTTTTTTTTTTTTTTTTAATTTTGAAAGCACAGATTTGCACCCCTTGTATCCTTTCTCTTGGTTTTGTATCAACTTAAGCCTGAATCTTTAAAGTTTCATATGAATTTGGAAACTGTTTGTGATAATAATTTAAATCAATCAACCTAGATCTGATATTAATTTATGAGTACCACCAGGGACCAAACTTCCTTGTGAGACCAGAGCAATCTTTGAATCCTCTCCTGTCAACTTCATACAAGGAATCTTATATTTCAACAGATCCTGAATTATTAGTTCATTATTTTGGAGGAGTTCATTTGTACACACTGTGAGGTTTTGGAATTTGCTGACAGTAGGTTAATGCTTGAAAGAGGGATAAAGCACAGTGGTTGACGTTACACAAAACACTTTTCTTGCATCAACATGCAAGTTCTTAGAGAACTATTCTTGGCTTTTAAAAGATTAAATAAAAGGATTTTGCCACTAACACCAGTTTAAGAACATACCCCTCAATGGATGGCCTCTCTTGCCTCACAGAAAACTGCACTATGGTCAGCAGTTACCTCCTGCAGTTAAAATAGCAACGATTACATGTTTTTGAGACCTAAGCAGCACAGATCAAAACAGATTCTGGTTTCAGCTACACCACTGTAGTGCTAGAGAACAAGTTAAGATAGTGAGGCTTATCAAAACCAATGGGCTTTTGGATTCACAGAGGAGTATCGGAATGTAATTTATAACAACTAATTTCACCTTGTATCTTGATGCAGCTGAAAACTGAGAGTCAGAACTAGCTTTAAAAAAAACAAAAACAAAAAAAACCCCACATTTCATTAAGGCTGTTCTGGAAAAAGCTTTGTTTTCATAGTAACTAAGCTTTGGAGTAGAACAGTGAGGGGGAGGAGATGATGATGTTCTCCCCTTCTAATGCAATCTATGTAAACAGGGGAAACAACAGACATTTAGTGTGAATAACACTGCCCAAGATGCTGGCACTAAGGAGTTCAGCATGAGCTCACCAAGGACGAGCATACAATTTCCCTATTTCAGTTTTACCATTGTCTGATCTGTTGGGATTGAAATGTACAAATCAAGAGTGCCTTGTTTAAAAGAAGCCATATATATACACATTATTATTATTGCAAGGAGAACAGTTTAGAACCCTTACATCATCCCACCACGCACCTATATGAATCCCTGGGGTATCTATAATACTGCGTGCTAGAGGTAAACACAGGATTATATGATAACGATTTTAGCTGATCAGACCATTGTTGCTAAGAATATAACACTACGTACGAGATAAACTTGTTTTAAGGAAAGAAAACAAATCTCTATTTCTAATCTTGTCTCAGCTTGCTGCAGCATGGCGTAGCAACCAAAAAATATTTTCAGCTTCAGGATGCATGAATTTTCTCTCCTACCTTGGCAGACATGTTTAAAGCCAATCATTTTGCTTAGCTGGCTTGAGAAATGCTTTTATCCCTTCCTTCTGACCTTCTCTACTTATTACTTTTTTAAACTTATGACACAGCATTCTGTAGAGCTGCTACTGTAGAAAGGAGACAAAAACACACTTAGTCATTTGTTTGCTAGGTGACATGATATGCTTCTCATCCTTAAACAAGGAAATGCAACACAGTGCCAGGAGTAAATAATTATTGCAAGTATTGCAACGTTTTGAAGCTTCCAAAAGTCTCCAGAAAAAGATCAGAAAAACTTCCCTTTTATAGAACTCCTGGAAATGTTACCTCTCTAGCGATGCCTTCTTAAGCCCCAGAGCGCAATTAAAAGCATTTAATTAGAACACCATCAACAAAAACTGTATTTAATAATATGGCACAATACTCACATTCACCTTCCTTTGTAGCACACCTATACATCCCTTAGCATTTTTTTTCCTGAAATTGTTCCATATGAAGTCTGACTTAGACATTCTTGACTTGTTTTTTAATTAGTTCCTCCCCCAATCTCTCACACACCCCTTATAATCACAAATGTTGTCCAAACATGAAGGCTATTCATGAATTTTACCAGTCTGAATAACACGCTTGTTTTGCCACCCCCAGTGTGCTCATGATAAAAATAGTCAATATGTTGGAATTGTCACACATTTTATTTTTCAATCACTTATTTTTATAGTCATATTGTAGGAAGAAAATAAGCTGGAGCTTTTATTAGTGTTTCAGGCCAACTTTTTTTGAAGCTGGAAAAAAGATGGATGCCAAGGGAAGGATCTCTATTCCTCTGCTCAGCAAAGGTTTTCAGTTCTTCAGTTGTTTGGGTTTTGTTTGTTTGTTTGTAAGTATCCCCTGTTTACATTATACACACTGCTGTTAATTCACTTGAAGGTATTAAGAAGACGTGTATTTGGTGCAAAGGAACTTTATCAGAAGCAACAGTTATCCCTGAAGAAAAAAAAACCACTTTCCTAAACTATAATATATGTAAAATAGCAGGTGTTGATGATCAAATGACAGCAGAGAGCTCAAAACCCTTCTGCCTTCCCCATCAGCTAACTACTCTTCAGACTGCATGCTTGGTCTATTGCCTTCCCACACATCCTTTTCCTGTTCAGTGGGTTTACATCCAACCCAAATGGAGTGTTAATATAAACCCATTCAGAGATAGATCAAATCCAATACCTTAGCCTGATATGCTCAGCACTTCACAAAGCCTTACGTAGGAGGGAGTGCCCAGGCAACATAAGCAATACCTGTTGTTATATACTCACAATCCATTATTGAATATTTTCAGTCCATAGACTGAAGACAAGTTCAATTCTACTGCTGTGCAGACATGCACACTCCTTGCTATCAAAATCAAATCCTTCATCCACTTATCTATTCATATGGATCATATATTCACCCACATATCTATTCATTATTACATTTTAATTCTATTTATACTTGGAACATTGAGAAATAATAAATAAAACAACCTGCCCATACATTTACCACTCATGCTTCCAGAGTTTTACTCTGCTTCCTTGCATAGGAAGCTGAGAGAAAATGGGCATTGACTAAGCTGGGCATTTGCAGTGTTTGAGTGCATGTTAAGCCATGAGTGTGCCAATAGTTTCTTGTTATTGCTGCAAATTAAGTACTGCAGTCATGGAACATACCTTGCTGGTACTTCCACACTTCAGGACGTAGAATGGAAGAAAATGAATTTTATGAGCAAACTTCTTGCTCAGCACCTATCACTATAACAGATTCATAGTAATGCTGGTACATGGCTCTTGCCGTGTGGTAGGAAGGGAATGAGGGACAGCACATGAGAGTGCTGATAACCACAAACACTACAGCTTTAGTTTTAACTATACTATAGTTAGTTCACTTCTTCCATGTTTTCCTAAAACATCCTGCTTTGTTAGGCTGTTAAATATATATATTTAATATTATAATATTAAATATTATATAATAATATATTATTTTATTATATATATGTATATTCCCTTAGTCTCTTATCTTCATATTGGCCCTTGTCTCAACTTGGGCAGCAACAACCAACATATCAGCCCTAAAACTCCATATCTGATATCATAGAGAGCAAGTGTGTGGAATAGAAAGAAGCATTGCTGTGGATGAAAGGTAAAACCCAGGAGCCGTATCTTGACAATTGCAAGCAAATGGAGAATTCCAAAATGTAGATGTTCACTCAGCTATACTGTCTACAGTTCACAAAGTACTGGTTGCCAGGAAATACCTCTGCAGCTCACTTGGAATGAAGATAAAAGATGTCACCTTACTACAATTTTAGTTACTGTTTGCTATTCTATCTCACAAGAAGGCTTAGCAAACAAAATAGAAAATAAAGAATCTCCTTCACACCCAGAGAACATTAATCTATCGTTCCCTATCCTTGTTAATAAAGCATAAAAATGAGCTTATCACCACAAACAAGTCAACATGTGAAAGAGGAAACATGAAAAAACTTCCCTGTCCTGTTTTATGCCCAACACACTCTCCTCCAGGATGACACTGACTACATTCAAAAGCATACAGAATTAAAATTCTGCAGAAGAAAATGAATAAAAGTCAAAATTACATGTCTACTGATAGGACACTGTACAAGATTACTTCTATGTCTCCAAATTTTTCACATCTAGGAAGAGATTATAATTATCATTCGGTGTTCCTATTTTATATTTTTTTCCCCCCCTCTTGGAGGTCACTTTCTCTCGGACAGGAACAATCACCTTATTTAACTTACATAAATAAGAAAGTCTCAGAGCAACAGAAAACATCACAATCCTACAGATATCTAAGCTGGTTTGAATTTCTGGATTCCGTGATCAGAAACTGTTGCAGGCAGTATACTCTATAATAAAAGACTGATCTTCTTTCACTACTACATGTTTCCATTTCCATGGGTTTACATACAGATGCAAGGAAGGGCTACCTGTCAGGTGAACAGGCTTTAAGTCAATAACAGTTACTTGTTGCCACATTCCCTGGCAATCTATCAGGGAAAGTGACAACCAACTGCAGCACCAAGACATTTCTTCTCACCTGCCTTCCCCAGTCTTCCACGACTGAGCATGGAACTTATGATGGTAGGTTCAGACCTGCTGCCTTAAGCAAGCTTCTTTATGTTTAAGTATCTTTCTTTCTTGTGTAGAGAAAGACTGAGCCCTGTTCCCTGTCCTCCTCCAAGCAAGTAAAAAAAAAAAAACAAAACCAAAAACAAAAACTGTGCTCATTCACCCCAAATCTTTCAATGTTTCTTCTACACAAAAACAATTATCCAGACGCAAGTATCGTATGCATAGTACCAACATTCTGGCATATCATCATCTTCCTGCAAAAATCTAATTAGCCTGGTTTTACTCTGAAAATAACTCTCAGTCTTAAGGTCCTTCATATAGTGGACAGCTGCACAGGAGAGGTGAAAGCCCCAAAACCAGCAACTGAGCAGCAGAGATACAGGAAGAGAGAAAACAGTTTTGTTTTTATTCTTATTTCAATGGCAGCTGTCAGAAAGCTGCTCAGCAGTTTGGAATGTTGCAAACAGTCCCTTTGGAGCTGGATTAGATGGAAAAAGCCAAAAGCACTAAGCAGATAGCTGTGTAACCATGGAATAAAACTTATTGCACATTTAGAAATATAAAGATCTATACTGTCTGACATACATAGCTCACCATCAAGCCACACAAGGAGGCTCTGAACTGGGCTTTTTGTTTTTTTGTGTTTTTTTTTTTTTTTTTTTAACTCATAATCTGCTTTCACTAAATTATTGTGTAAAACAGATACTGGTAAAACAACTCTAAAAATAAACCTGCCAGTCCTACTGGAGGAGAAGCTGCAATTTTTGCAAGCCAACATAAATAATGATTTTTCATTCTACTTAAAGTTCAGGAAAAATATCCACATTTGCCAAATTAAAAAAAAAACACAAAAGACCGATGGGAACGGAAAATGCTTTCCTGCTGAAAGAGGATATTATAAACAATGGAGACTCAAAGTCAAATCTCTCACTATCCTTTTTAAAGGAACTTTCCAAGATTTGTACAAGAACTGTACAGCCTTTAGTAACCTTAATATTACTGCAAATACTTTTCACCTCTGTGTAATTCCTTAAGAAATAGCAGTGTTACTGACTCACCCCATGCATACACATTTATTTGAGAATTTCTTCTGGCCTGCTGGCTTTAATTTTCAGTTCTTTGAGCAGAGTTTTTTCAACTCAGGCCTATTTTTATTTTCTGGAGTTATTCCAGAAGTTCAGAAGAGAGAAGTTCAAGGAAGAAACAATGTATAGATAAGCAAGCTTGATGATTCTCAGCTTTTAAACACAGAAAAATGTAAGGAAAAAAAAACAAAACAGGAAATCATAAACACTTGAAATACCTGTACTCAGATTACTTTTTGACATTTCTTGTTACTACTCTTCGTAAGAGAGGGCCTTCTGAAGATCCTTTTTAGAGATGGAGCAGTTTCTTTCTATGAGATCAGACTCGGATTATACCCTAGGGTTAATGTACACAGCAACACAAGACACCACAGAAATCATTACTGCTCACCTGCAGCCCAGATGGTTTGAGTAACTCAACTGTTGCATACGGAAACACGTTAACTAAGTGACATTTTCCACAGAGTTCTGCAGGAGGAGGGTGTTTCAGCCTGCTAGACTGTGAGTCACACCAGCTGAGAAGCCAGAATACACTTTCAAGTGCCTTCCTGGTCAGCAGCACCTGCCTTAAACTCTCACAAAAGAGAAACAGCCGACTGTCCCCTGACAGGAACGCCTAACGTTAGGACGGATCCAGCTTTGATTTTAAAATGCCCCAACAGTGCTAAAGACAGCATAAACTTTGCTCTGTTCATCATGTAGCAACCAGCAAACAAGTTCTACACCGCATGCGGAATTAGTCAATTCAAAGCATGAAAAAAGTATCTTAAAGACCCCTGACTTTTCAAATGATAACATGCACTCATTTAAGAAATGCAATCTGAAATCCAGCAGTACAACCAGAAATTTCATAGTGTATAAGAAACAGTTATTCTTCCTTAAAGCAGGTTAAGTTATAGTTTTCTGAGTAAGTTTACAGATAAAGACATTACATTCTACTGTCCTACTTCAATAATTGTGATGTTTTCTAGGATAGAAAACAACCAAAGAATTATAGGAAGATAAGTAAAAACCTGCCACATGTATAAGCAATAAGAAAATTGAATGAATAGGACAAGTAGTAAATTTTCAGCTTTCCTAAGAGTACTCCAAGACTCTGCACTTGTAACCAAGTTATTGAACACACTTTTTCATAATCTGCAGATGAAAAAACGTGAACAGCAAGTATTTGCAGACAGTGGGGCTTTTCTGGTATTTGGGGATTTAGTTGGTTTGTTTTTTTAAATCTCTTTCTTCTTCTTTTAGAAGTCTGAAAAGCCGGAGAATATAGGAAAAAAAAAAAGCCCCTTGAATAAGGGATGCTGCAGCATGCACAGGTGCAAGCCAGCGCAGTCCAGAAAAAGTGACTTAAGTGCCATTACAAGAAATCAACACCAAGCAGAACACTTCTGAACCTGGAAAAGAGGACAGAAGTGTCTACAGTAAAAGCCCAAATAAGCAGTTCTCCAGACATTCTCAGCTTCTCAGACTGTTAACTCAAACTAGGTTTCATAAATTAAAATTAGTGAGTACTTTACAGCATCCTACTCGGGAAACACAAGCACTTGCATTATAGTAACTCATCTCAGAGACCACCTGCCTTTCAAGCTCACTTCTAAGTGTAGTTTGCCTTCTTAGATGAACATAATACACTTACATCTGTGTTTGCATATCAGTTTCCTACAAGATAAGAGTCTGGATGCCATACACACAAGAAATTATATTCAGAGCCTGAAGTCTAAATGAACAGAACAAAGTTACCTTTCCCTCCAGACCATTTATTTCATATCCAGGACAAACTCCTCCGTGCAGCAGTACAAATCAACTTAATGTGTTCATACAGTGCTTTAACAGGGACAGTGCTATTCTTAATCATGTAAGTAAAAAAAATACAGGAATAAATATAAGGAATGCAAACTGTATTGCAAATGCTAAAATAAAGATACTTTCTGTTTAATTTTCCTCTTTAAGTTTCAAAAAGATACTTTATTTCTGGGCCTCTTGCCCCCCTTCTCATTTCTTCCAGTAGTAGAAATACCATCCAAAATGAAAATCAAGTTCTTCAAGGTTGGAAGCCATCAGAGAAAAGCAAGACCACTTCTTCTGGCTTCCTAACTTTACAGTGTACTGAAAATTTCAGGAGTATCTGATACAAAACATCATAGGTCCACAACTACGTTTCATACAGAAAAACAAGTTGTATTTTCACCAAAAACAGTAGCAAGATTCCCACAGCAAAATGATTTACTCTAAAATTACTCTAAGATTACTTAAGACAAACCTACACCATCAAGTAAACACAAAAATACTTGCACCTTTGAGATTATAAAAGCATGCTGAGAACTACTTAGTCAAAATATTTAGAAGTAAATTCAGTTGCTGCAGATGAGGAAGCTACTCAGTTGCTACATAGCCTGACACCCAAGTGTCACAGGGGACAGACGCAGGGAACAATCTGCATCCCTCTGATGCCTCAGCATCTGCAATTGCACTACTGACCAATGCAAACAGGAAATATCTTTGTGGACCACCCTCTCCTCCGTACTCATCCAGGTTGCTTTTTCCAGGGCTGCTACAGCACAAGAAAATGAGTCAGAAATACGCACTGGATCTAGTAGCTCTCATACTGCAACATCTTAGGCCTGGAGTCCATCTGCAGTTCATTACATCTCCAAAGCTGGACATACTGATCACACCTGCGCACGTTACACATTCACTGCTTTCTGATCAGCTCTTTCCTTCATGCAGCACTTTAAACAATACAAGTTACTTCCGCATCAGTGCTGCAACTATGTTGTTCATAAGGCACATAAGTACTGCAGATCTTTGCCTCACTATTCCAAGCAGCATTTAGCAGGTGATACACAAATGAGCCCTGAACAGGTGATCGCACTATTTCTGCTTTTGAATAGTTCAAAAAGAAAAAAAAAAAAAAAAAGAAAAAAGAATTTAAGCACTTGAATGTCTTCACAAAATCTTTCTAAATTTCTTCCATATTGGTTCCCAGTAGATTCTGCTAGAAATTGGAACATCTCATCACCAGCAGGTCAAATATCCTACCTGTGGTAATAACCAAGGAAAAACCTTTCAAAATGGGAGTTGAATAAAGGCATTAGATTTCTAGAACTGCTACATGTCTTTATACAGCACCTACAGAATACGCTACAGGTGTTTCACTATTTTACGTGCACGTATGCTTTACTTGTCACACAGAACATTAACAGACCGCAGCACAAAGAGCAAGAGGAAGTTCTTGAAATCAAACTTAGATGTGAATCTTATTAGTAATACTTGTAACTGTTTTGACATGTCCTTAAGTCATATATATAGCCTATATCTGTATACAATACCAGGGTTTCACTATGATTATTAAGCCCACACGTTCTTCAGATATACGTGCATACATATACATAAATAAACTGCAGGTAGAAGTCTCTATAGGTTTCACATACTGCTACATATCTCAACATATGCACAGACTTGTCATTCTAACAGAATTTGGACAGCTTGTTCTCCACCAATAGGCATTGGCAAATGTCTATACAAAGACAATTGCCACAACGACCTTCACACTGAGCTGAGAGAACACTCAGGTTTGACCAGCCAGACTAGGTGACAGCACAGTGCTTACAATGCCCATTCACACAGAATGCAGCTGTGCTCACCAAGCACTTCTCACACAGGTACCCCTGGCCTTTGCATCTGACTGAGGGACAGAGAAAGTGTTTAAGCAGATTGTGTTCTACACTGAATTATTTTTTTCCTTGTAAGAACTGCCAGTGTTTCCACTTCCACAGGTTCTTAATTCTAGAAGATCTGTAACATACTTTGTGTTCCGTTTGCAAAGGAACTCTTTTCTCCCACTTCATTGTGTACACCAATCCAAGTTAGGCCAGTATTTCTAGTTTGTTGAGAGACAGGAAAATGCATTAGTTATTTATTTGTCTACAGAAATATCCTGAAGTCAACTTGAATAATGTATTCTAAAATGTCTTGTTAGATAAAAATAAGCATCTCATCTTTCTTTTTGTAGCTGTTCAGAATACAGTTGAAGCTGTATCAGTACAGCTCAGTCTTGCAGATCTGGATACCCTTTCAAAGCCAGCTGTCACCGAGTATTTCAAACTGTTTAATGCTTTGAGTTATCCAAGGGGAAATTTTTATGCTATTTTGTTACAATGGTCCCTCAAAACAATCTGGTTTCATTTTACCATAATAGAGAGTGATTGAAAGCTTACTCCAAACATACATTGTCATGTGATGTGATCTTCCAAGTGGTTAAGTTTCAAGGAGAACAGCATTAAAGATCATACTACAAACTTTAAGAGCTATTCAGTCTCTAGGATTTAGGGACTGTTTAAAATCTTGAACTCCATGAAAACCCCCTCGGACAAACAATGGACTCTTTTTTGTTTCCTGTTCAAGGAAATTGCATACTTTGGACTCACACCTCTGAAACAGCTAAGCTGTATTTAGGACATACAGCAGATAAGATGATAGCGTCACTTCCTAACACTGAAGAAGCCATGACTTTCCACTCCTCACTGCACTTCAAAAGCTTCATAATCTTTCAGCTAGCTGTCTGCAGCTTCACAGGACTTTTCTTCGGGCAATAAATGCAAGACTGAGTACAGGTTCTGTACTCCTACTGCAGTGAAAAACACTGATCCTGCACATCAAAAACAAAAAACAAACAAACAAACCCTCAACAGAACACTGTGGTTAAAATCTTGATTTTACCAATGAAAAGAAAGAAATCCAAGCTGGATCAAGATGCAGCCCGTTAGTGAATTTGTGTTGTGCAGGATGACACTGGCCAAACTCCGCCTTGACTTGTAATTAACTTCTTGCAGCTGGAATAACAGCACCACAATCCCCTGAGTGCTCAAGCAAGCTTGAGGGCCATGGAGAATTACACCACAGGACACAGTCTGAACGTTTTAGCTTATGCAGACTAGCTGCTCTTATTTCAGATCCTGTTAGTTCTGACCCCAAAGCTATGGGTTTTAAAGGCTGCGCACGAAGCAAATAACATAGGCAATATAGCTTTAAACACACAAAGCAACTGAAAATGCAATTGGCAACTGTGATCTGTGATTAGCAGTATTTATTTGCTGTACAGAACTCACGTTCTCGGTGATAACAGACAAAGTATTTGCAGGTAGGCCAGTAGTCATAGAATCACCAAGGTTGGAAGAGACCTAAGAGACCTACCAGATGATCCAGTCCAACCATTTACCTGTCACCAATAGTTCTCCCTATACCATGTCCCTCAACACAATATCTAAACTTTCCTTGAACACCTCCAGGGTCAGTGACCCCACCACCTCCCTGGGCAGCCTATTCCAGTGCCTGACCGCTCTTCCAGAAAAGTAGTATTTCCTAACATCCAGCCCGAATCACCCCTGGTGCAACTTGAGGTCATTTTCTCTAGTCCTATTGCTAGACACACAAGAGAAGAGGCAGACCCCCAGCTCAATACAATCTCTATTCAGGTAGTTATAGAGAACAAGCCCTATACAGAAAGGAGAACAGCACTCACCCAACTGGTGAAGGAGCTCCCTGGCTGTGCAGCACTCCTCAACAGCAGCCCAGATCCAAGAGATGCTCTCCCTTCAGTGGCTGCCTCTTATATGAGCCCAGGGGGCTCCACCTGTGCCCACCCCTCCTGCTCAGCTGGGGAGCACAGATGCAAACAATCTGCCTGTGCTCCCTGGGCCAGCCACACCCCTTCACCAGGTGCTCAATCACCACTTCAAGCCCTGACCTGTTCCCCTACATGTGTATTCACAGAAATGAGTGAGACCTCATGGTAGGAGATGAGGATACCTCTCTAATTCCCATATCAATCAATGGTTAAATGTGTTCATACTGATCAGCTACACATATAGAGTCAGCAAAAACATCTACAATGTATTGTGTAACAAAATTTCTCAATGAACAGCTTAATCAGACCACATATGCACCCCAACTCAGAAATGTAGGGATTAATGAAGTGTTCTGCTTTCCTTGCATTTCTTTTTCCTTTTCTATAAAAAAAACGTTACCGCAGCATGAAAGCATTACTCATTACAGACACATTCCTGCATCACAAGCACCAGTCACAGGGCAGCGTTCAAGGACTCCCTCAAACACAAGTACAGGAAACAGGGTTCTGTAAATGGAAAATGCGGGAGGCAGCAAATAAGGTTTCTTTGGTACAAGTAAATATTGGGAAAAGGGTACACACAGTGGCAATGAATACATCCTATTTCAAGTGTGGGAGAATATCACCTGAATTATTTCCTCCACCATATTCTGTCATTAAGTTTGCCTTGCACAGCACCGGATTCCATTCATGTACGGCTGTTCAGCAGAGCTTCTGTAAACACCCTATTCAAAAAGAATACGTTAAGAGAGTAGTAACTTGCAAAAACTGAGGAAAGACCCAACATAAGGCAAAATGACAACAAGGGAATAGGACAAAGCACAAGCAGCCTTAGTTTGTAACTTCTGTACTGATTTGTTATTCATTCAAACCCTAACTCTAAAGGAAAATTGAGATACCTGATGAAACCCTCTCAGCAGGAGTTCTGCCTGGCTCTATCTCACTACGTAAATAAACAAAACGAACAGCTATTTAACCGAGGAACATAAGTTCTTACAATGAAAACAGTGAATCGCGAATTGAAGGATTGTCACTTCTCACCACACAGAGTTACTCCTTTGTTTTCATAAATTATCTTCACCTCTTCTTAACATGTCTTGTAGTTTACCTGTATGCAATACATAGTGTGAAAAGAATTTAAAGTAAAAGACTGAAAGTGCATATTTTATTTAAAGAGCTACTACACTTGGAGTAAATTCTGACACAAATCTTCAAGTTGTCAAAGCACACAAAACTTCACTACTAAATACAAAAACAAAATTAGCCCATAGATGGAAGTGATGACTTTTTATTTTAGGCAAAAAATAAAATAAAAATCCCAAAAACATTCCACTATCGCAGTTTGTAAAAATTTTTACTGTTTCTAGTGGAAACAGTTCACAATTTAGTACTCAAGATTTAAAACAACATTGTGCAAAATAGTACTGGCATAACTACACATAGCAAAGACTAGTGTAAATCAAGAATTCCATTGAAATGAGTAGAGCTGCTCCAGTTTTACACCAGTGTACATCATTTCAGAATAGGCCCTTTATGCATATCATCCCTGGAATTCCTCTTGCTTACAAAAACAGCCGTACATGCAACAAGTAACTGATCTGTACAACATACACAAGAAGACCTCCACAAGTTAATCACAGTGTAACAGAGGAAAACACATCAGCCAATTTCATACAAAGACCAATCTAATAGCAGTTATGGACAGCCCTTAACTGTTACTCTCAGAAATTGCACATTTCAATAAATGAAAGAATAAAGCCAAGCAATATTCTTCGACTATTAATCTAGTGAAAATTAGGGTGGATGAGTCCAAAGGGGGTTGTTTTGTTTCTGCTTTTCAGCTTACTAGATTTTCCAAAGAGTTCTACCAGAATAAATCTGTCTAAGAAACTTCCACTGTTTTCAGGCGAAGTCCTCTTCTGCAATTCAGACAGACCCTGTCAACACTACAAAAGTCTCTGTAGTCAAATACAAATCCCAGTGAGGAACTTTAAGCAAAGACCATACCTAAGTATTTACTGATGACATGCAATGAATCAAGAAAAAACTAAGAGGACATCATTTACAGCTGGAGCATTCAGAAAGACTGTTGCAGTCCAGTCGATACACAGGACTGGAATTTCACCAAACACTCGTCAATAGTTAGCATTCTTTCCCAACTTAACAAGTAACACAAAAGAGTCAAAACAATGCATCTAGATCATTCCTTGTATAAATAAAAGTTCAATAGCAAGACTGACTCCCGGTGTTGTTGAACACACACAACTTCAAGAAAATATACAGGTACATCTTACAATGAACAGTCATTTTGTTTTCCTAAATATTCAAGGTTAAGGAAAACAATTTCATATGAACTCTTCAAACATAAAGAAATCAGTTCTCCACAGTGCTTTTCACCCCCTGGCTTAAAGGGAAGATGAGCTTTCTATTACCTTTCTAAGAGCTAAACTTTTTGTTTAAACGTGCTTGAGACTAAGTCACCACAACATCATTAGGCTCTGCCATTTGATGAAGGGCACTTAAACTACAGAATCACATGGAAAAAAGCACAGCCCTAACATTCCCAAGTGTTTGGATGCTTGTACAGGAAGGATCTTTTTTTGCAGGTTACATTAATGGTATAATAATTTAATGAGAACAAGAACGACAAACAAGCTTTGCTTTGAAGATATTTGTATTAAAATTATGTATCAGTTCTGTATGAGTGAAGTTCTGAAAATCTGTCCATAAAAAAGAGATCATCTAAAACACCAAATCATACAGTTTACAGAAGCAGGCCTATGCAGACTGTGTGTGCGTACACAATGAGACAATGGAAATTAAAATCTCTAAGAAGCCACTCAGCAGCAATGATCTTTGTAACTACAAGTTACTGGTGTCTATGTAATCTCCTCACTCCCCTTTCGGAGTTTCAGGGAGAAGCTGTCAGAAATTCTTCAAGAAAATGGATTTCACTGGCAGTGAGTTACTGTAAAGACATTTTGGAGATGGGCAAGAGAATAGATCACATTTAAGCAAGAAATTACTGCCATACCAATGGATTCTTTTAAACTCCTTGAACAAAAAGAAGTTAGGCCCGAGGCAGAGGAAAGGTTAACGGATCTGACTTCTTTGCATTTCCACTCCCCACACTGTTCTTAAAGTTGCGTGCTCCTTGTCATCTTAGCAACAATTAACTCTGAGTATCAAGATCAGAAGTAGCAGGCTTATTATATGGCAGGACAAAGAATCTTCAGAGATATTTGCCAGTAGGTTTATATTAATATTGAAATCATTTCCAGATATTACAGCAATAAAATGATGCAAGTACCTATATTTAGAAGCAATTTTCTTCCCAAAAGGCTCAGATTTCAGTGTTAACTCAATTTCAGTAAACTGCATTTTAGAACAAACAAAAGAAGATAGCCCTGAGAGTAAACATACTTTTTAAGAGCTCATTTATGTAATTCAATAGCAAATGCATCCAACACTTCCACAATATGCTATATTTAATTTGCACTCCCTTTTTTCTCCCTCAAGATATGCACATGTGAGCAAGAATTTCCTCCCAAACTCTATGTACTCAACAGATTTTTTTATTACTATTTTTTTACTTTTCCATGTACTTAAATTTGTTGCTACACGATTACAGCATCAAGAAAAGGATGAATAGCTAAATCATGTTACAGTTTAACGAGAAGTCCTCATGCCTCAGATTTTTAAAATAAAGAGTCCAATAGTCATAGCTGCCAGCATAGACCTTCATTAACACAACAACCTCCTTGTGAATTATGTGAAATTTACAACTGGAGGAACACTAGTTATAATATCTCAAAAGATCAACTGTGAGTGTTACTGAACACTGCTATCAGCCTTCAAAGTTGGGCTACAAGTGTAAAATATCAGGAAAACAGTATCAAGTGTGTCAAGTTGTATGTAAAAATAGACCTTTTATGAATTTAAGCTACAAAGTAGGTAATCAAGGAACTGACCGGGTCTATGCATAGTTAGGATTTGAAGAATGCCAGAAGAACTTGAAAACTTTCCGTATAACTGTGCTTGAGCCATACGTTAACCCCTCATAAAACTGAGTATCTCAACTCTATATATAAATGAGTTGTGTTTTTTTTTTAATTGGTTGTTTTGTTTTTTTTTTTAGTTATATACACCTTCAAAGCTATTTTTAAATTGATTTAAATACTTTACCTTGCGGCTCTGCTATTGGCACAAGACAGCACGTAGGAAGTTTAAGGCTAAGTTTTATGTGCATACTTGTAAAAGCTGGTCTTGGAACAAGAGCTGTTATATTTTCTTAATTCTGAGTCCTTAGTGTGGATTCACATTAAAGTAGAGCTGCCACAGCAATGAATAGCCCTGTACACTAAAAAAAATAAAATAAAATTGAATGTCATTCTGAATCCAATTTGTTTTGATAAAAAGCAAACTCCTCATACATTTCTATTTATATTTTTAACAGATTGGCTCAGTAATTTACACAACACACTGCCCAATAATATACAACGTGAGCTACTGAAGAAATGCTTCAGTAATAACACAAGAGAAAAAAAAGCTCCACCTTAAGAAAGCTCACTGCTGTTTGAAAGAATCACTCTGTAATTCAAACAAATGTCAGAATGCAGTTTTGGTTAAATCAGTTAAGTCTCAAGGTATTTCGAGGCTGTAACAAAGGCTGTATGTTAACTTTAGCCCTTCAGTTCTTAACCATTTAGTTAAGATCTCCTGATAAAGAGCTATGCATTTTGGCACTGAGGGAGAAACTCTTTACATGCTACTGCTACAGGAAAAAAAAAGATTTACAAGAACTTCCTTCACCTGAATGATCCCATCTCTCATGAATCCAGCCATACCAGCTTTAAACAACCTATCTAAAGCAGCATATACTAGTCTTTGAATTTCACTGGAACTCTTTCAGAAGAAAATGATTAATACCACAAAGCCTCATTAACTGATCATAGCAGACAAATTTGGTGCACAAAGTCCTCTCCTCTCCAACAACTTATTCTGTGTAAATCAGAGCTGCTACTTAAAAACAGAGCTTTTTGGTCCCATCTGCATGATCCTATCTATTTTGATGGGAAGAAAAATGGCATATTAAATTATGTTCATTTGCTAATTTAACAGATGCAGTATTTTCATACTTCCTGGAACATTTTTCATTTCCTGAACTTCTACACTATGTATTAAAGAGGGGCTCAACATACACTCTAAATGCAGGATTTGTGTAGGCCACTGTGCTTTACACTTACCTGCTCAGTGCAGTTTATTGCTATCAGACAGTTATTTACGTTGGATTTAGAGGAACAGTAAGCATGCATCAGAACTAGGACTATTATCTGCAAAGATAGGAAGATTATTTTTTTCTCCTAGTGAAACGTCTGCAACCAAATTCAGCATATTAAGCACTGAGCAAAGTTGGGATATTTACAGTACAATCTTTAGATAGATGTAATTAGGGAGGGATCTGAAACTACAACTCAGCCAAGGAAGCAATGCATATGCAAGTCAGTAGGAATGACTCATGCTTAACAGACCAATATAGAGACCCACAAAATATCCACAATTACATTAATTTGAAATGACTGAATTTACCTCTGTAAAAGAGGCTAAAAGGCAAACGTTTTATAGGATGATACGACATTGGCATTCAAGTCACTGCAGTTTTTTTTGCACATATCTATATTGTATTCACTCAAATACATATAATGAACCCTAGGAACACAAGAGAAACCTCACTGAAGTCCCTGAACAGCTTTCATTTGAAATGGCCCCTTCCCTTATAACTTCAGAAGAACCATAAACTGCTGCAGATGAGGACAGAATAAGCATCCAAAAATGGCGTTTTACACAGCAGCCTAAGTTTCTATCAATAAGGGAGAACATATCTGCTGCAGTAAACTGCTGCGTAACAAATACCATGGCCAACAAATACCATGGCTGACAAGCCAACACGTACAACGTACACGGAAAACACCACTGTGACAAAAAAAGAGGAAATCATGCACAGGTATTTTAGTATCACATAGCCAGGGTCTATAATACAGTGAAGAGTCACATCAGAGAAGATTTTTGCCAAGAGTGATTAACAATTCATGCCGACTAACTCTGTAAGTAACCAAGCAAACCTGTAAGAGTTAAGTGGCACATCTTCTGGAATAACAGGGAACCAGAACATAACTTGTGTTTTCCCCACCCCTGTACAAAAATTCTGTGCACAAACGGAACACTACTGGGACAAGTGCTTTAAAATACAATTTTCCAGCCAGTAAACCATCACTGATAGCAGCTGGGTGAAGGAAGGAGTTTTAAGAATGTGACTTACTGGAAGCACAAACTTATAATATCAATTAAAAAAATACACTACGTATTAACACTGCTTTCTGGATACTCTAATGTTTTAAAATTTTCAAACACATTAGCTTGTCTTACTTAGGGCTGAGGCTGTTCGGGAAGGTCACATAATTTGAGACTGCTTAAATACTTCAGCAATCCTTTGGTCCCAGCAGCTGTAAAACAGTGAAGTAAAATGAATCTTTTCTTCTCTACTGTATTAAAAAAATAAAATAAAAAAGTGGTGGGAGGACATAGGGGGGAATGGTCACCAGGAAAGTGTCTTTTAAACACTACCCACTACACATCAGAAAAGGCAAGTCTTTGTTACAAAATACGTGTTTTCATACAAAAGACATCTTGCAAAAATCACTTGACTGCCTGTCCCCTCCGCAGGTTACAGTGGTAAAATGGGGTCAGCTGGTTGGTCTCGATATTTTTCTTTTAGTGGGAAAGAGTCAAAAAACAGACAGTATCACAACAGTTGGTCCTGTAAATGGCAGAGGATTACAACAGTCTTAGTTTTCACCAGTATTCAATTATTAAAAAAAAAAAAAAGCAGGTGGTAAACGGAACTGAAGTCTTCATAAGCAGGAAGTGCAATAGAGCATCAGCTGCTGCATCATCCTGGATTTCTCAATGTGGTACCAAACTGTCAATTATACAAACAGTTCAATTATGACAGTGCCATAAGTTGTTAAAATGATGCAAATAGCGTGATCAGAAAGATCCAGTCAACTGGTTCCAATTTTTCCCCAGTAGTTGCCCAGAAAAATGTCAAGACATTAAATCTATCCTTCAGCTTCCTCAATACGTCCTGATTGCTGGAGTATAGAGGTCTGTGGTATTACTGTACTTGTTCCACGAGAGATCCTGTCTTGATCTGTGTTCGCAGACAAAGAAGCCATAGAAATGGGCTGTAACAAACTGGGTGTCATGCCAGACGAGACAGTCAGGCTGTGCGTAGTGCCCTTCAGCGTAAGATCCTGTGTGGGAAGAAGTGGCTTGAGGATGCTGACAAGGCAGAAAGCAGAGCCACTTTTAGGTATGAAATTCACTTTGTTTTTGTCGGGGCAGTAGAAGGCTGGAATTTCATGCAATGGCTTTGGCCTAGAAACAAAATGCACAAAATTGTTTTTAAACAACACTGAACAACCAAATTCTGTCAATGGCAGGTATGTGTACTGCTAAATGTGTCACCAGAGGCAAGATAAGGTTTAAACATGAAATATTTCCGCTAGACAAAGTTGACCACTCCACATTAAACAGAAGTGTTCAACCTCCAGCATGCATTTGATTCGGTTATTTACTATCAACCATCATTAATTCAACAAATATTAATTAAAAAAAAAAAAAAAAACATCTAACGACAAATCAGCAGAGAAGAAAATTTTTTAGAAAAGCTGCAGTTACTCAGTCCAGCTCTGATGCCATTCCCTGCAAAAGACAGTGCTGAGCATAATCTAATTATTCTTAATAACAACTTGAGGGAAGGAAAGACTGAGGACAGAAGAGCTGCGTTATATGTTAGCACCTCACAACACAAAGAAAGAAACCTTACCAAAGAAAAGGCTACTCAGACTCCTTTCTGGAATGGATTTATAAACCATACAGTTTAGTTTCCAAAATGCACAGCACTTTCAGTGCTGAGTAGCTTCAGCATGAAACCTGAAGGTTCAAAATCTTATGAAGCATTCACTTCAGTTTTAACACAAAAATAAATGGAATATTTGATAATTGTACACATGAACGGTCAATGGTCTGTAGCTTCTCACTTGATTATTTGCAAACAAGTAGGATTTTTATGCATACTTATTCCTTCCCTGGAAAGGCTTTGTTGTTGTTGTTTAATTAAGAAAAGAGTTGGAAACTGTAGGAAAAAAAACAATAGCCAATAACCAAATCAGTTAAAAAGAAAAAAGAATATTAGGAATCAACCTTTACATTTTGCCCACTGATTTTCTTTATGATGTGCATAGAAGTCAGTCTGAGAGGAAACACATTCTGTCCAGCCAATTAGCGAGAATCAGCAGCAACTTCACCTCCCAGCCTGCCTGGGTATGGATTTGGCAATGCTGAAAAGAAACTCGAATGCAGCTGGTGGGCAAGCACTAATGTGCGAACAAATTCTGAGCTGCTTACTGGAGCACAGCTCATGGTCTCTTATTATAAAGAACAGGTTCTAATCTGAACCTTACAGCAATGCAAGTAACAAACTCTCACAGTCAGTGTCTGAACTGAGTTCAGAGCAGGACCTCAGAGGCAGAGGTCAGACACCTCCTTATGTAAAGGACAGTCTTGGTAAAGGTGTAGAGACCATGGAAACAACATCACAGTATCGCAGCACATGATCAACTTTATAAATTTGGTGGAAAAGGGTAAGATGCAGGAGGATAGATGGCATTACCCTGCCAAGAATCTAGCATAGATACTAATAGTTTAAGGATGCAGAATAAATGGGCCCATTTCTAATGCATGCTCAAGTTACACAGGCACGGTCTAAGGCCCAGTTGGAACAACAAGGGTTTTTGTTATGACTGAAGCATCTTTCAGGGGAGTAGTATTGAGATTTCAGGAGGAGATCCCATAATTTAGGGACTCAACCTGGTTTTCACCATGAAGGAAACTGTGAGGACTTGCCTCAACTAATAAGACATCCTTGGGCTTTGGACAGTTGAGTGTAAAAGCAGACACTTCTTTTTGCAAGAGTTTCCTTAGGTTCAGTAAGGTGCCACTGATCCACTGCTAACAACCTGTAAGATAACCTAGTCAATGCACCTGCATTAACAGCTTCTTAGTAATTCTCTCTGTGAATGATTATTTGAGTTTTTCCTCCACTAATTGCAAAGTAAGAGTCTTCCCAAGCTGAGCTGGTTTGGCCATAAAAAGATGGTTGGAATAAAGTTCACCCTTAAGTTTTCAAAGAGCTAGCGTGCAAGTAATTTTTTCAGAGAAACCGTGAAAACTAAGAATGGACGAGTCAACGCAGCAGAGTCCTAAGCCACCATCTTGTAAGGTTATCTTTGAACAACTCCCTCCAACATTTTGGCATATGGTCTAGTGGGGTGATTTTAACACACAGTCTTGGTGATGTAATACGCACACATACGCCAGTACACAGTCACACAAAACAGAGACCATGTTATTAGCATCATTTCAGTAAATGGGTTAATATTTTCATCTGATATGAAAATCAATAAACAAATGAGTAACTCTAAACATTAACCGTTATTTATTATGTAGTATAGATCAACTTACAAGCTTTCCTCGAAGACTTTCACCTTTTCACAGCCCTCTGGTGGTTCCCGTTTGAACATGTAGCTGTTGTTGGGTTTTGGTGAGGTAGCATATTTTGGCAAGGGAGAATTATTCCCATTCTCTGCAGAACAGAGTAATTGATTATTTAAACACATCAAACTATAAAAATCACTGTAAAAGCTATAATCACTATCCAAAAACGTCCCTTAAATTGAATAAAATTGCTTTGTTATCAATGCTATAAAATTAAGAAAAATTTTCATTCATTTCCAAATCTTCATTCACAAATAAGCTTTCTTATATTTCTTATAAATAATATATATATATACACACACATACATATATATATATATATATTATATATATATAAATATATATATATTTCTTATAGCGTCAATCCCTTTCCTCCTTCTCATTTCCTTACATCATATGCAGATTACTCAAACTGTTAATTCCTGGACATGTTTGTAACTGCTGATCTGAGTCTATGGCCCTGTACTGTCATTGTCAAGCTAAAAGAACTGAGCAGAGTCATATGCCTTAACAAAGAAAAAAAAAACACACCAAAAACCCCACAGAACATGTTTCTGTTGCTCCAGCTCAGAAGGCTTCTACTAAAAATAAACAAATAATCGAACTTCTACAGGTCCACGCATGAAAAGTTGGATAGCGCTCATTTTGTCTTGGATCATCAAAATAACCTGACAGAACCACCAGGACTAATCTATTTTGCTGTTCCACTCGTCACTGTACATTCTTGCATCCCCAGCTTGCTTAAAGTACTTGGAAGAATATATTATATAAACAAAAACTTTTTTGGGAAGCACAGTGCTCAGCTGTCTATCCAGTATCAATTATGGAATGCCAAGTGCGTGCACACTAAAGCAATTTGGAACAATTAGATCATTTACAAAGAACAAGCCCTACCATTTCTCCATGCACGAGGGAAATAAAAGTCTTTGTTACTGCGCATTCACCTACATAGTGATGAGTTCAAGTTTAGCACTGTTGAACACTTAAAAGTTACACAGCACCTTTATCCCTGGAGTCAACAAGATCTTCTGTTGAACAAGGACTTTCCTCACTGCTCTCATTACAGATGGTAAGAAATGAGGTTGGAGACACTGACTGGGAACGGCTGCTGTTGTTACTACCCCTCTCCGCTCCACCAGGCGTTTGGGTATCGATGCTCCGAGTACTACTGCTACGCTGAATCAATGGAGGTGGTGCACGGTGCCCATCTGGAATATCTTGAGGCTGTTAAAAATAAAGGGCATTAAATGGCTTCCCTCATCTGGTTAGCAATTTCGTTAAATCCACAGTGTTTTTTTTTCTGTTTCATTAAACTAGTTTTTTTTTTCGTTACATAAGACTCCAACTAAGAATAAAACAAGTCAGGTTTTGAAACTAAGCACAATAGTTCTCAAGACTTCACAGAATCAAAGAAATCTTGAGGCTGGATGGGACTTCTTGAAACTATTTAGTCTAAATGTCCTGTCCAAGTAGAATCAGCTAGAGCAGGCTGCTCAGGATTGTGTCCAGTCAGATTTTGAGCATCTCCGCAGACATTAAGTCCACAACCTCTACTGGGCAACCTGTTCTGTTTCTGTCTGTGCAGTTCTGAGCACCCTCATGCTGAAAAACACTATTATTTTCTTGTGCTCAAATTAGATTTCATGTATTTTAATTTGTGCCCACTGCCTCCTGTCCCGTTAGTGGGAACTATTGAGAATTTTGCTCCCTCCTCATTCATTCCTTCCCATCTGATATCTATATACATTTACACAGCTTCCAAATTTTCTCCAGACTTAACAGTCTCAGTTCTCTCAACCTCTCTTCATACAAAATATTGTTTTAGTCCCTTAATTGCATTCATAGCCTTTAATTCTGGTACTTTATTTTATTATCAACTTTATCTGTAAAAAACAAACAAACAAAAAACTAAAAATAAAATAAAAAATTACTGAGTTATGCTTCAGCTGGGATGGAGACACTTCTTTAGTGCTGGCAAAGGGAAGAAAAATTTACTACAGAAGCTCTAAAAACAGACCTTTTATCTGTTTATCACCTTAGTTGAAGTTTCTTATTTTACTGGAAACAACTACATCACAGCCATCACAAAAGAAAAATGTTCAGAATCAAGCTTTAACTCTTCTTTTTGCTTTACATGAGACTTTTCAAATACATTTATTAGTAAAGCAAAAATGCAGGCAATTTTAAAATTAAAAAAAAAAAAGGTGCAAAATAAAGCATATAACTTCAAAGTAAAAATAACAATAGAGAGCAATCTCGGTGGCAGATACATACAACAAGCTGTTCTTCTTTGTCTCCAGTCTCCTTAATTATTATCTCAATTTCTTGATTTAGTCCTTCTACACTGTTTCGGAATCGTGATCCTGTTGATTTGGTAATAGGTATCACAGGAACAAGAGCACTCTTCGGGACTGGAGCCTGAACAGCAAGACAGAGTAACACAGATTTACTTAAGACATTCACTTCTATTCAGAAGTGAACCTTTGAATAGAACATATCTACTCCCTTGTACCAAGGAGTTAAAATAAAACTGCACTGACAGTGTTAAAATGCTTAACTTAAATGAAGATACAGACATCCTAATTTTTGTTCTCACCTCTAGCAGAAGAAGTTTTCAACTGTCTATTCTCAAAACTTCTTTCGATACGGTCTGCCTGCAGCTCTATGTTGCTTTACAAGTGAAAATCAAGCACTGAACGTTGACACATAAATAATTTTGAAGCCTTTAAAAGATATTTCCTTCCCTTTTGATGCGAGCTGTAACATAATTTCACTTCCCCCTCTGGATCTATTGCTTGTAATTTCATTAAAACTACGTTTTAATCAAAGTCTGCTGTCACATGCAGTACAATGACAAATGCAGAAGGAAAAATTACTCTCAAACGCAAGACCTCACTGAACAAGAAATGAAAACCTGAATAAAATAGCCATTTAGTCTCCCTTTTAGTTCAGACCAGTCAGTTCTCAGAGAGAAAGTACATTCCTAGATTTCTCAAAACAGTGATCAAATAGAGGGAAAATCCCTAGCATACTGTACTGTGGCCTACCAATGAGAAACTACTGTAATTTTGTTTTCAAACACAAATTACTTTACCAGGTGTTATCCACCTCATTTACATGCAGAAGTGTGGAACACCATTTCAATGTGTTACGTACAGCATGTGTTACTGTTTCAATAACAAAGATACTGAAGGAGGAGTTGTGAAAGTATACATTATAAAGCAACCCAGATGGAGTTCTGTGCAATTCAGTGCATTTGAAAGAACTGTTGGCTTTTACAGTACGAAGTTTAAAAGCTTTTTGATGCTAACAGAGTCTTATTACAACATAAGCTTTTTTGTTTGTTTGCTTTTTATATATGCAAGACTGATCTACTGGTTTGGTAGAAGTACAAATATTCTGGAAATCACATTTAACCTTCCCAACTTCTCACCAAATATGAGAAACACTGGCAGAGTCTTCTTCTCTGGCTCCAAATAAAAGAATTATCTGCTATTTTTAGATAATCACTGCACTTAGTTTTGAAGGTACTCATTGCAGTAGTTATAAAGGCTTTCTGCCATGCTCCAACACACACTGCATATGAACACCTAGAACTATGCCACTGTTAAGCTCTTAAACACACAGAATTAACTTGTGCCATGAGTCACTATCTTCCTGATTACTTACTAGAAGACTTACACAAGTCTTGATTCATCCCCAAGAACGCTTTCTGGTATAACTCTAACTCAGAACAGGTTGAATGATGTTCAAGATAAAGCATTCAACCAGATCCTCATCCAGTCTTCAAAGCCTTTTCCCTCCCCTTCCCTCTAAGTAACACACACCAAACCATTGTGACATGACAAAAAGCATGTAAAATTTGTATGGCAGGAAGACAATGACTACTTTAGAAAAACGAATGCAAACAACAGAGTTCTCAATGAAGATATGTACCACAATGCAGACATTCTCACATTGATAGATCTCTAAGATGGGAATAATTATATTGGCTTTGCTTTACTGAAACATTAGGATAGCTATAAAAAGGAACTTGCATAAGGACTGCAAACACTTATATTCAGGAAATTCTCATGACTCATAGTTGATGCCAACAAAATCTCTACATCACCAGAATGGCCAAACTTGGAAAGACTTTGAAAAGCTTTGCCTGAAGAGAAAACAGAAACCGCTGGATATGAGCACAAAAAATTCCCAACCATACTAATTGTGTTAATTCCAAACTAAGTCTTGGATCAACTGTCGGGTGAACTAATACAGGTTAATATATATTCATAATGCAGGTAAATCAGCACAAGTTGAGACACTAATAAACACTGATTATGCAACCATTTATTTCATTTAGACATTCCTATGAGAAATTGATCTCAGCAAGTAGAAAGCTGAACGCCTTTATCACTTAATCACAATCATCTACCACAGAAAACCCTAGAGTCACAGCACTGTATGAAAAGCTCAACATAAAAAGCACTAATTGTCCAAAAATACCTTGTTACAGTTTGATACGCCATGTCTTACTTGCAAAAGAAATAATATTCTGTACATGACCAAACGTGACTTGCTAACCTGGAAGGCGGAAGCAGAAGGAGGCATTGCTACAGGACTGAAACAAACAACCTCAGAACACGAACCTATATCATAGAAACACTGCCTTCAACAAGTGCACTGCATAGTGCTAGCCTGAGACATACAGCTAAAGAATCAAATTCCACTCTAAAAGCATAACATTCTACCTATGTAAGATGCTAAGGGTAAAGTAAACAGAAGATCCACTTCAAACTACATCCATTTGATCTCAACCTATTGGTACTACTCTAAGGAAAGACACTTCCCAGAAATGTGAAAGGAGGGGCTTATCATCATCAAGTAACAGCATAACTTCAACCAGGAGCACCAAGAAAACCGGTATTATTTTGAAAGACCTTATCAATTTATTCTATCTAGCATCATCTCTGATCTCCATATTACTTTCTGTATTACATTAACATTGAGAATAAAGGACGATTTGGCTTTTTTCTTTTTTTCTTTTTTTAATAGATTTACTGTTATGTAATAAATAAAATAAATACAGCATCCTCGGAAGCATACTGAGATCACCTGAAGATGCAACTGTTCTGCAAACACCACACCCTGTAAAAAGAGTCAGTATGAAAAATGGTTGGCACTAAGGAAAAAGAACAGCTACATACCACAAAGAAAAACCAAACCCCATTCAATTGTTTTCAGGGAAAAAAAAAAAAAACAAAAAAAAACCACAAAAAACCAAAACTAGTAAACTCTTAAGTTTGCCACCAATTATTTCCTTATTCTGAGTAGAGGGGTAGAAATAGCTAACAAGCTAACTCCATAAAGACTGTATGGTTTTCTCAAAAACATCGTTAAAACTCAAGAAATTGTGGGAAAACTTAAGTGATTACTAATAGGGAAAAGTGATGAAATAAACTGACTACATCTACTACTTTTACTTTTAACTTGGAGAGCTATCTCCAGCAGGACACAGAGCTCATGTAGTCTCTGAAGAGAGACTATCAAAGAGACTTCCCTCTTGTACTGTTTCTCATTCATATCAGGAATTCCATAGGTTCAGCTCAGAAATCTTTATACGACCCCAAAGGATCAACAACTGCAACCCTCCTTCAAGCTGGAAATGTAAAGTCTAAATATTCTAATAACGAATAACTAACTTCAAGTGCTTGTATATAATCCTTTCCACAAAAGCTAAAGGAAACGAGCTGCTGCCAAAAATTCCAGTTTAGTAGTCCCCTAGAAAAGAACCAGAAAGCCAATAAACTTCACCCTTGAAACCTGCAGTTACAGATTTTTCACCCTGACTTATAAAGTGCCTCTAAATGCCATTAATGCAACCCTTAGCTCACCCTTTCTGAAGCCTTCTGTAAATTCCACCCTTTGCAAGTGGCTCACAACAGCTGGCACAAAATTTACCAAAGGAAACAATGGTTTGCCCTCTAACACAATGCTGGAAAAGCTGCAATGTCTCAGTTTATATTTCATAGTCTATTTCACAAGGCCAAAAACTAACTATCCGTTTTGCAATACTTTATTTACATACTTTAAATGTTGGTAGAATGCAAAAAGCCTCTCCACACAGAAGATAAGATTTTATGAAGTGCCGTTATGATGCCAAAAGTTTTTGTACAGAGAATTTTTATTTTGTATTTTTTTTTTAAGTAGAAGCATCACTGTTCATTTTCAATATTAAAACAGCATAAAATACACTTTAATGTAAAGTGATAATAGCTTAGCAATCTGAAGTTTATGGATTTGTGAACTACCAAGAGAAATCCATCAGATAACATGTTAATTCTACACTGCAGTGAAATGCCTACAGGAATGTCTCCTAAGTGTTAATTTTGTTACTGTTGTTAAAATGTTTCACTTCTCTTAACAAGTGTAAAACTAGAATCCAAAGGAATTTTATAGATTTTGATGAAATACCTACATCAAGTACTGTGACCGCGCAGTATTCTGTATTATATACACACATATCTACCATATATGCATGTATACGCTATATACACATCGGTACTTAGAAGCCTCTCACCAATTATCATGAACTTCCTTAGAAATTCCTAGCTGGGAATTGGCTCACTTCTTTATCTTCTTCCATCACTTGGTAATGTTCTGGCTTGAGTCACTGTAATCCCTAAGTTTAGCAACATGTTCTACTGTATCCATACTTAAGCAAAACCAATCTAAATGTAGGAATTTGTACTAAACAGCTTGTTTCAAATTCAAACTGTTCTCCTTTCTAATTTACAGGCTAACAGTTTGCTACATGAAAGAGGAGGAGAAAACAGTTTCTGTATGGAAATTTAAAGTGTTTGAAGAACTAATTCTTAAATCATGTCAAAAATGTAACTCCAATTAAAAAAAAAATATCCTAAATAAAACGCTCCCTAGTAGCATAGAATTTGACCTAATAAAAAACTGAATTCAAGGTGCACTCATGTCCTGAAAATTGATTAATTTCTATTAAATGAAAAACAGCAGAAATAATTTAAGGTCTCAGAAATAAAGCATTATCGATTTTTATACAAACCAGGAATTGAGAACAGCACTAGAAATTCAAAACACTGTTCTTCTTTCCTATTTCCAGGACTGGAGCATCACAAGTTCTCTCAAGTACCCAATTCCTAATCACAAAAGAACCTGGATCCTCAAGACTGTACACATGCTTCTCCCTTCTCATTTCATCCTTTATTAGAATGGGTGAGTACCTGTACTGGCACAGATGTTGCAACAGTTTCCTTCCTAGCCCTAAATTATTTCTGGAAGGATGGAAGGACAGAAGGGAAACAGTCAACAAATTACTGTATTTATTTATTTAAAAAAAAAAAAAAAAAAGCTGACTGCATTTTAAGAGCAATTGGGAATATTAAGTTTTAATAGGAGCTTCAAAGCTGAAGTATTTTCTAAATTTACAATATTAACAGTTCCACATAAACTTGCAAGGCAATTACGAGGTACTTGTTCTTTCTGTAACTGTAAAAAAAAGTTGCATCTTAAACATTAAGGAAACATCAGTGCGGAAAAATTATCAAACTCTCCTATTGATTTTTTTTCTTTAAACTTACTCAAGCAAAACAGACTGTAAAGAATGATTTGTGTGTATAAGGGGCATGCATTTTCTTCCCCTCCTTTCCACCTCCCACCTTCCCACTCAGCTGGAAATATTACCTCCCTGTGAACACGATCTCAGTAACAACCTCAACATAAAACTACAACTGCATACTGAACATGTGGTGTGGTGTAACCATCTCAATTTTTGAAATGATTACTACTTTTAGTCTCAAAGCATGATGAACTGCAGAAAGTAAGTCTTATAAAGGCTGAATGAATCCATTAGGAGCATAAACACTTAATAAAGTACATTCTAAAAGTTTTACAGTCACTTGTCAGGCCAGTTCTCTAAACCTGTTCATTACAGGATTAAACAAGTGCTACAGTTGAGACAAAACATCATCAGCATTAACTACAACTTTCAGCCAATATCATTTTACTGCCAATTTCCTCCACGCTATATTTATTCCACACGCACATTTGTAATTGTTACAGCAACTCTTAATTAAAAAAATTTAAAAAAACATCCTTGGTTTCAGATTAAACTTACCTGTCCATTCTTTTTTGGAGGCTGCAGAGTACACAATGTCCTTTAAAGGAAAGATCTAACTATCTGAAATTCACAGACGGAGTCCAGAGCTAGCCTCGGCAGATAACAATAAGATCTGGGACCCCTTCTGCTCCATGCATTCAGAGGAAACTAATCTATTTAATAGAATTCACCAATAGCTACAACATAATTAAAAACACATAGTATTTCTAAATTCGCTTTAAGCTAAAATAGCAATACCTACCCAACATCTACAAAGAGAGCGCAGACTTACCTGGCTATGGTTAATGGCTGCATGGTTACCATGAAAAGGAGAGTGCCTTTCTTTATCCCGATGATGCCTACTGCTGTGTTTGCTTCTTTGCAACTGTTGACGCAATTTTGCAATCTAATTAAGGAAAAAATTACATTAGACTTCACCAGATATATTCCACTATACAGAGTTTAATTTATTCTAACACCTAGCTAAGATTCTTTACTACTACAACTTTCATAATTATTGGCAGCACAAAATTAGACTCAGGTTCTTAACAAAACTAACATGTTATGTACCATTTCAAGTCAATCCCATAACATATCCCTGGAGATTTAATGAAAGCACTTGAAATATTTAAAGCAGTTACACCACTGTTGGATTTCTTCTTCTGACAAAGAATGTTATCTGAAAATAATATGCTTACTCAACTTAAATGTTTTAATGGTCCTACATTTCTACTAGAAATTCATATCACATGAATAGATAAAATTTACTTTCTGTCAAGCCCAACAATTACCTAATAAAGCAGAACAATATATTCACACCTTCCTCAAAATTCATGTTAACAGTGCATGCCAGCAACAAACTTAATCCAAATGTATCTCAAACAATAGCACTCCTGACCTCCTTGAGTTGTTCTGTGCTGCCCCATGATGCTGAACGTTTGTGGGAGCTTCTCTTCTTTTCCAAATATTCTTCGGCCCAGGCACTTTCAGTCTGCAGCAAGAAGGTTACAAGATTATTTTTGTATGCTTATATACATAATTTCTATTTCCTGGAAGAATATACACAGAAAAATTACGAGAGAACAGTTGTTAAAATTTGCTAGGTTTCGAGCTACGAGCAAAAAGCTGTCACTGACTGAGAGCCTTCGTGATAAGTAAAATATGAACATGTGGAGTGAAACTATCTATCTACATGCTTTCAGACCTACTCCAGTGCAGGAATGTATGCTAGTTTCCTTCCTACTTTACTGAAAAATGGTAAGGCGGTATTAACAGCCAGATGCACCACAAGCTGCGATAAAGCTCCGAAGAATCAGTAGCAACCACTGCAACATGTGGGTGTTATTTCCTACACAGATGCTGACCTTGTTATTTCTGATGCATCACCAAGATTAGTTTAAAAGTTGGGAAAGCCCGCACCAGTACACCTTGAAAATCATTTTTCAGCTCAGAAGATTGAGAAAAAAGCAGGCACCTTTTCTGAGCACCAGTACAGCGACTGTAAAGAAGGGGGGAATTCATTAATATCTCAAAGAGCTTCAGGTTCATAGTTGTCTCAGGTCAAACAGAAACCAACCAACACAATACCAAGCTAGTTTCACTAAATCAACAAAGCTATCCACATTTACTAGAGAAAGACGCAAACATACAGCAGTGAAAAGCCTTAACATCATCCCCAACAGTTGCTTTTATGTTTGAGATGAACAGCTTTCAAGCTAACCTTACTTACCCCATCTATTCTGAGAACACAAACTTGCAAGGGCTTTGAAGATGTAGTACTAATCCCTAATTTGCAGGGAAAATGGAGCACTAACTCCAAACATACAGGTTACAGTACCCAACAAATCTGTTACAGTAGTAAGCGTCACATACATGAAACATCCACAGTCAGTGATTTTTCATCTTCACCACTCCACCTCAAAAACTAATCCTTCTGCCCATTTCACAATTAGGGAAAGAAATCAGCTTAAAGCTATTTTTTTTTATAATTATTATTATTTTTTACAAATAAAGCTCCAGAGTTTTGGTTTCAAAGTACTTTCTTAAGAATTCAAAAAATCCAAAACAATTACCTCACATTAAGCTGTATTTTGATATAGCTTTAATTCAAACAACTACAGGCAAAGCCAAACTGGTCCAGTTTAAAGGAAAAGACACAGAAGTTAGAAATACCTGTTCTAGCAGTATTTAAAACAATACCCACACCTACACATTCTAACCGGAACCTAAGATGCTCAATAATCCCATATTCATCAGCCAGTAACATTCTACATGTACATAATTCAGTCTGTTTTTTATAGATGGGTTTCACCAAAAGTAGTTGAAAACTGTACAGGCTGCTACGTAGACAGTCTCTACTTCATCTCTTATATGTTTTGCCAGCTATGACCTATGGGCATATAGAAAGGTCTTCAAGTCCAAAGTATGTTGCTAATTGCTGCCTCCTCCCAGTCTGCTTCCTGAGTGACTCTACTTTCAATGCCATAAACGTGCAGAATCAAGATCCTTCGCTTACTCAAGTTGAAAATCTTTTATATTAGTCGATCCAACTCATCCTCCCTGAAGTTTTGCAGTCTAAACACATTAATCTCACTCAGTGACAATACTGCTGAAAGACAGTCCCACCAGCAGCACAGTCATATTGTACACATAGAAATAAGCTTTAACTATCAGTTTTTCCCAGATGTGACATTCTTCTTTTGATCAGAACATGAAGTTACTTGCAGTCACTCCCTTCACACACAATCTGAAACACAAGAGTTTTGAACTAAGTGTAGTATTTTGAACAGCAATTTCCAAATGCTTGTAAATGGGTTTATAATTGGGTGCGTACATCCACCTGCTACATACTGACAACACTGCCTGTGTTACCATGACTCAGACTGTGATGCTAGTCAGAATTCAATCAGTCATGCCTAGAAAAGCCACATCAGACATGCTGACCCTAAGAAGCAGGTGAAATGAGGAAGACATCAGACTTCTCGAACCCTGGACCCAAGACATGTTGTAAGTGACACTTCATCCCAACATCACACCTTCAGAGACACTAAATAATGCCACTGGAAAACTAACAATTGTAAATCACGTTTGAAAAATTGAACCTAACTTAAATGGTTCCTTTCAAGCGCACTAGGAAAGACTGAAAACCAAAAGTCTCAGTGCCGCACCAACAAAAGCTTTGGATACACTGATGTATGTCCGCATCCCAAAATTTTCTCCTCATTTTATTTTCAAGAAGAAATGCAAACCGATTGTTATTTCCTTTAGCAGTATACTGACAACAATCACCATTAAATACAATCGTCACAAGGAAATACACAACGCCTGCCCCACAAATCTTTGCAAATGTGTTTCCTTTTACACATAAAAACCCAACCACTATGTCAGTTAGGCGTGGCACAATTAGAAGGGGAAAAAAAGAAAAAAAAAAAAGACAAATGTATCTAATCTAGCTGAAAAAATACGTATCACAAAAAACCAACCACAACTCAAATTAAAATGAAATTAAACAAAAAGAAATGAATATTGCAAATACTTTGGCAGTGGCATAGAAATAATTACTTTGAAAGAAGTGTTACCCTAAGAAATCAAGTGTGAAAACAAATAGCTGAGACACCACACAGGTTTGGTTCTGTTGTTTGATGATGTCTTTTAACAGCTAGGCATGAATAGCAATTTCTTATATATGTAAATATAGATATATAAAATAAATAAATAAATAACATACGCCTTCCTTTATCCTCCCCCTCTTATTATGATTTGCTTACCCTTCTAGCCCAGCCTTGCAATCATTTTTCCTGTACATTTTCCCCACAAAGAAAAATCCTGTTTTTCAGCTCTCCCTTTTTCACAAGTTTCTATTTCTACCTTATTCACGTAGACATACTCCTCTACAAACCACCTTCCTTTTCTACTGAACTAGTCATTGGATTGTGGAGACTTTACTTTTTTGCACTACGTGTCATAGGTCTCAAGAAAGCCATCTAGTAACGACCAACACTGTCGACATCTTCTGCTCAACATCCAGCACGTTTGAATAGACAGCACACAAATCTATTACAGCTACATTTCTGTTCTTGTTACCAAACGCAAGGCAGGCTCAGTCTCAAGTACATCCCAGATGTTGTCAGTTTATCTTCCAACTATCATCCTCTTATATTCTTTGGAACTCGTGGAGGCCTACTGTTGAAACCATGCTCTAGGATTAGGGATTAAATACTTGGGATATTCGGCTCTTTCTTTCACTCTAAGATTGGGAAATGCACTGCCCAAATACACCCAAAAAACAAGGGAAGAAACACCAGTATCTGATGGAAATGCATTTATGTGTTTTTGAAAAGTGACTTGAATCACTTTTGTATGGACTAAGATGCCATACAAAGCAACAGCTCCCTACAAGGGGAATGATAAGCATCAAACCCTTGTAATGGAGTTTCATTTAATTGCTTATTGTTTGTCTTTACAGCTACCACAGGTATGAACCACTAAAAATTTGTGTATGATTTGCCAAAATATTTTAACAGCTTCATAGAATTTCATATCACTGTTTTGATGCTTTGCAGTTCAGTTAAACTTGAGCATCAGTCATGCTTCTGTGAAGCAGCTTCTCAATGCGTGTGCTTCTGCACTATGTGTATACATTCCAGGTGAATATTAAAGGCCTTTTGCAATCACAGGATCAACTGTCTATAACAGAAAAGGCTACAGTAACTTCTATGAAGGCACTAGAGAAGCTTTTCTATTAGGTTTGGAGACAGACATACATATAAAGAGTCATTTTAAGTTCCTTTGCATAAACTAAGACACGGAAGTATTGAACACTGGTACATTCCAGCGTCTTGCACACAGTCAGAACAATGAGAAAATAGATCATACAATCATATACTGGCTTGATTTGGAAGGGACCTCAAAAATCATCTAGTTCCAACCCCTGCTGTGGGCAGTGTCACCACCCTCTAGACAGGGCACCAAATGAGGCTGCCCAGGACCCCATCCAACCCGGCCTTGAACACTTCTAGGAATGCGGCATCCTTCTATGGGCAGCCTGTTCCAGAACTTCACCACCTGAACATCCCCCTGACAACTAATCTAAATCTCCTCTCTTCTAGTTCAAAACCATTCCCCCTTGTCCTATCATTATCTACCCACGTAAAAAGTTGATTTCCCTCCTGCTTATAAGCTGCCTTTAAGTACTGGAAAGCTGCTATCAGGTCTTCCCTGTACCTTTTCTCCAAGCTAAACAAGCCCAACTCCCTCAGCAGATGTGCAATGCACAAATGCCTCTCCGAGATAATAAAGTGGAACTCATAAAACGTACCACAGTTCATGGACTTTTCTTAGAGAATGCAAATAACTCAAATGCATCATTGCAAAGGTACAATGTCTGCAACTTGAAAGCAAACAGGAGCTAGTGAGCAAGAAAGCCGAAGTGAATGCTCTGAAGGGAATAACCTTCTTACATCTAAAGACTATCTTTACACTTAAATATGCTGAAGTAAAACAAATCTGACCTACCTGTGTGGCTTTGTCTCTCATACACGGAACAGCTTGTCCATGACTATCACGAGGCCACTGTCCAGCAAGGTAGGGAGCAGCAAGCGTATCCAATGAGGAAGTCCGGCGAATAATACTGGAAGGGCTTGATGAAGGTGGTCTTGATTTGTCTGCAAAAGTAATAACATCTGATTAGAAAGAAAGAAAAAAAGCTTAATTCTTTTAATTGCCTACAATAAGTCGTATAAAACTAGATACTACTATATACTATAGCGCTACTAGAACTACGATGTCGTTCAAGATACAAAGCATAATTTTAGCGGAAGAATTGTCCACTTTTCCATGTTCTGTTCAGTTATAACATGCAGTGACACGTTTTTCCTCAGAAAATATCCTTATATCACAAACAGTGCATCAGTACTCAAGCAACACCAGCTATTCCCTCAGAAGCGCAACAGTCATTAAGTGATGAAGGCTTAGATTAAAAATGGCTAGGTTTCCTGACACCTGCCAACAACCAACCAAGAAAATTTGTGACAACCTTCCTCAATGTAATGCTTCAAATTAACGCAATAATTCCTTCCCCTGCGCCTACTTGAATTCAAGGGATGTTGCAGCTGAATTGTTCTATTAACTGTCCAATATACAACACACAGCAGATTCGCAAAGTGTTACATCAAACCCCCAGTTCCATAAGTCAGCTTTGATAAGGTAATGATTTACACTTTACAGGATAATCAACGCATTTCCTCCCTTTACACACCGCTTGGTAACTATATTCACACTTGCCTGACACTAGACCTTCTGCAACTCTTCAAACATTTTTGATGTTTACACGGATATCACTCCTCAGAACAATTTAGACACTAACAGGAGACTAACAATTTAGACACCAACTCTTTCACTGAAAGAGATTAAAAGTAACAAAGGTAGGAAGCAAAATGAGGCAGAGGAATATGGCTAAAAGAAATTTGCATCCGCCAACAATATTTTAAAGTCGCGCTTAGAAGACTGTAAGCCAGTGTCAACTGTGTACAGAAAGGCTCCTCAAAATAAGAGGTGACACTCACTATATTAAAGAAAATGACAAATAGGAAAGACATAGGCCTTAGATAAAGATATATTCTCATATGCTATTTGTTCTAGATCTAAAATCCAAATTCAGAAATCGAAATGATCTAAGCTTACTATCACACTCTTTACTACCCCACAGAATTATACCTGATCCTACAAAAACACAGAGGCCTAAGACAAGTGGCTAAAACACAGCAAACAATACACAGCAATCAAATGAACGCTTTAGAAGGGCTCTGGAAAAACTCAGTCATACGTCCTCTTCATGACTGCGTCTTTGGATGAGTTCCACACTAAAAGCAGAAATACCACGGCCATTTGTACTCTACGTAAATTCATCTACGTGCAAAAGAAGCTGTGCCCGATTACTGTCAGACTGCTAGTTGTCAGACAAAACCACTACCATTATAAGTCCAGAATTCGATTTCTGTGCCGTTTCAATGCATTAAAGATACACAGAGACTAATAAAACCTGTTAGTTACAGAGGTTCAGTGGTGCAGACAACATTGCCAGAATGCCAGTCTTTTACATATAAGTCTACCGACATTCTATATTTTAATTATCCTCATACAAACACTGCATTAGAAACATACATTAAAACCATGAAGCACTATAATTATCCCTATTAACATAAAGCAGTCCGGGAACCTCATCTGCTCTATTATTTCTAATTGCACCAATGAAGATCAAACTCTGCGTCCTGAGCCGAGTGCCGATCTGCGCTCGGGGAGTCGCACCAAAGCTCAGTTTTCAAGTTACCACACACTTGAAGATTCCTGTATCAAAGAAGGTCTCTGGCTATTACTACCATTCAGCACACTAAAGTGTCTCTTTCTATCACAAGACTTCAAAACGATTCCTTTTGTCTGCACCATGGGAGGACGTGGTATGCTAATACAACATGTAAGTCCTTACAAATTGTGTTTGCTTCCCACATTGTATCAAACACGTTATTTCTCTGAGAAATAGCTGCCATATTGCCCTTACTTATTTTTCTTCCGAATTATCATTCTTCCTCTTCAAGAAGCTTCTCTCTTTTTTCGCCAAGGGGAAACAGAAAGGATGTGAGAAAAAATAATCAGGAAGCGTGTGTAGTCGCTCACATCATCTGCAAGGCAACTGCAACAGACAGCTTCACAATCGAAGAAGCAGAAGCTGTTACTGTTCCCCCTCCCCCACCAAAATGGTGAGGATGGGGCAAACAGCGGGGATGAAAGCTGTTTATTATTTAAGTTCAAGGGAAGCTGCATCTTTCAAGCTACAAAACCTACAAACACCATAAATGAAAGGAAAAAGACTTTCCCTCAGTGGACTTGGATGTCAGAAGACTGCCTTAATTTAGATAGTAAAGGATAATGGCACACATGTTTACTTCCTTTCCACCCGCACAACACGCCTCGATACAAATTGCCACAGACTACTACTCCACGCTGCTTCAAAACACTTCAATGGAAACATGCAGTGCCTTCACTGCCTTTCCCTCTACAATACTCAAAGCGTTCAGCTGCTATTTTCCCTTGATGTGACCTACATAACAAGAGATCTGCCTCCATAGAGATAACAGTTACAACAGCTGTGGCTGATGAAAAACAATGGGGACGTTTCATCAAACATACAGTCCTTAAATATTAGATCTGTTCTAATTGCCCCGATTACCTCTTTAAACTAGTATTTGTGAAAAGCATCAACCCTCCTACCTGTCCCCTATTGCCCTAAATAAACCCGTTTAGAAACGAAGTCTTTCTGCAAGCTGGTTTCCAACAAAGCAAAGTAACAAAACGAGATATAAACAGCACACACACAACACAAACCAACAAAGTCCACAACACGGGAAAATACCCAGTAGTTACTGCAGCGCTATGGCAAACTACCTATCCATACACCCGTCCAGACATCTATCCATGGAACCTCGGAAGGCCATTTAAGCTAAGGCAGCATAACAGTGAGACTGGAGAGCAAAATAAAACAGGTAGAGATGCTCAGCAATAATCAACTGAAAGGTAGGAAAGATAACACTGCCTTGAAGTGGGGTCTTTTTAACATGAGTCCCACAACCACAGTCACAGCAATGTCCTTTCTCAGTTGTAGGACTGCACACCTTCAAACCGGAGACCTCACAAAGGAATACCGATGCAGAGAGAAACTTGTTTATGTTGCATTGCAAGCATTCATCAGGCTCAAATGGCACTGAGACACACAGCACAACCACGTGTTTTCCCTCTGGAAAGCAGTCTTGGCTATTACCTTCCCATAGATGTAGAAGAGCTACACACTAATTTGCTTCTAGCAACTCAAAACGTTGCCTGGGTAGGAGAATGACTCAATGTTGTTTTACAAAACCAAACTTCAGGGAAAAGTATACAAAACCAAGACTCAGAAAGCCCAAGATGCTCACATTACTTAATTCCAGTGCATGAAAACACTTCTAATTCAAGCATGCTCCCTGGCAGTGTTGGCCACAAGGAATCTAAATTATGATGTTGCAAAAAGGAGTTTACTTTCTGTACACTTATCATTTGCTAAACAGCGTATGCAAGCAAAGCAGTCATCTGACGATACACAAAGCCTTCTGTACTCTCTTAACCTACAGTCACATATTCTATAACTACAGCAACATTTAGTGATGAATGCTGATGGGTCTGCAGCTACTACTTTGCTTTTCACTGAGTTTTAAAAATAAAAATCATTTAGGCGTGATGGAGCTCCACGGCCTCTCTCTCCAGCCAGGACAAGTTCACATCCACGCTCTACGACTTCCTGATATCCCATCCTACCAGTCTCCTTCACACCCTTTCACACAAGTAGGCTTTAGTAGCACTTTATCATGTACTATCCTAAATAATTAAATTACAGTGTAGTTTGAGATAAAAATAAAGAAAGGGAAGAAAGTCAACAAGGCGTTACAGATGCCAAACTCGTTATGTAGAAAAGGAACATGTGCTGGGAGAAAGGGAAAAAAAACCAACATGACTAACTTCCTCTAGCAGAGGTTTGCAGACGATCAAAGATGCCTATGCAAGAACTGAACCACAACTGGAGATGGCAGGATACACCTTGCAGCATAGGAATGAGGCAAAGGAGTCGGTCGTCACGCGGGTGACAGGAACGACAGCACAGAAACTGAAAAATCAGTATTTATTTATACAGAAGCAGAAGCTAAAGCCTGTGAAATCAGTGCTGGAGACTGCAGGGAAAGAATATCAGAGAACAAAACGTGTCGTGAGAAGATCTAAACTCTTGGCCTTACCTTGGGAGGAAGCAGGAAGAAAAACAGAAATGTAGGGAATGTGCCTCCAAACCTCCAGCTTATAGTTACCCCAACGTCAATAGCAAATTCAGCTACGTATTTTGAACGTCTAGTTGCAATCCTGCTCAGAATACCTAAGTCTAAAGCAAACAAGCCAAACCAGAAAACGCATACCAAGAGAAAGGACCTATTAAATCAACGTTTCTGTATCAACCAATTGGAGTTCCTATGTAATAAGGAGGATGATAAGAACTCCCAGTTCAAAACTATTCAACTGCTTGCTAGAAAAGAACACCTGAAAACCAGGAAGTTGAGCCTAAAGCATACAATATGCAGAATCAGTACTGAAGTTCAGAAGCAGCTACCGTTTGTCTAACATTAAGGCTCCTTTCAGTCTAAAGGAACAGACAAGAACAATAACCCAAAACCACAACATGGCTGCAGCTATAGGAACAAACAGAAACCACCAAAAACTGAAAACAAGAAGCAGGAAAATCTGTTATTCTGTAGTAGGTTCTGAACGTTACCCTACAGTGTCCTGCTCCAGCCTCATGCAAAGCTCAAGTTCCACTTCCACGTTCCTGCCTGCCGCTACGTTTCCTCAGCTAGACGAGGAAAGTGAGGCTGGCTCAGTGTCTGTCAAGCACTGGACTACACAAGACAAATATTAAGCAATATGAACCAGACCCAATTTGCATTTTGGGCGCACATGAGTACCGCTCAGAAATGTAATAAGGTGGCAGAAAGTAAACAGACACCGCTCATCAGTCTCTGCACATCTTGTAAGAAGCCAGGAGCTGTGTGAGCACATGGGTGATGAAGTTACCTGGTTTCTTTCTATAAGCTAGTTCTCAGATCTGGTAAAGAGGTTCACTAAACAGAACGGTTTCAGCAGGCCCTGCCATCCTGGCCTGCAGGCAGTGCAACTTCTGCACCCTCAGCAACCTGATGCACTTTTGAACCTGGATGTCAGGAGCTGCCGTCCTGCTCCTCATTTTCCAGGTCAGGAGACTGCGTTTCTGATGAGCGCTTCAATAACGCTTCCAGGAAGAAGATGATTAATGATTAACAAGAGTCTCCAATGAATACAGGCATTCTTCAATCCAGAACCTCAGAATACAACCTCCAGTAAAGCAAATCCTATCTGCAAAGCTGGAGATCTAAACCAGAAGCTAAACGCCTCTGTGGTACTGCTCTTTACCGCATACCTACTTCTCTGAAATGCAAGTCTCAAAGAAGTACACCTGAAAAGAAAGCAAAATAAAGCTAATGCCCGCTTTGTTCAAGTATAGTACCAAGTGATTACGACCAGGTAATGTGGCAGCACTCTTCCTCAGGGGCCAGGATGGGAAATATACATAGAGTCTGGCTATAAACGTGATTTCAAATGAAAGAAAAGCAACGAAAGGAAACACGCAGGAACGAAAGATCTCGGTACATTACTCAGTGCCGCGCAGATGACCTCACGCAATGGCTGCCGCAGCTTCGTTTCCTTGAGAGCCCCTCAGGTAACGGCCGCGCGCCCCCCCCCCGTCCCCTCAGGTAGCGGCCGCCAGGTGTCCGGGGCAGCGCTCACCTTTGCAGCCCGGCGAGCCGGGACTCTTCCTTTCCGGCGAGCTCCTGCCTTGCTCCGGGGAGTGCCGCGGGTGCCGGACCCTGCCCGCCGTAGAGCTGCCTTCCGGCAGCGGCGAGGAGCACGGCGAGGGCCCGCAGGCGACCGGCGGAGGCGGCGGGGGTGGAGGCGGCGGCAGCTGGTGCGGCCGCGGGGGGCTGCCCCGAGCCCCACCGCCGCGCGTGGGGCTGCCGCCTCCCCCCGGCGTCTGCGTGGCCGTGGCGGGGCCGGCCCGCCCGCCGGTGGGCGCCGCGCGCGTGGGGCTGATACTGCGCGAGGCGGCCGCCGCGCGTGCGAGACCCCCGGCCGGGGCGCTGGCGCCGCTCCTCGTGGGGCTGCCATGTTGCTGCTGCTGCTTGAGCTGGAAGGGCACCGTGGCCCGCATAGGCTGGAGACGGCCGCTCGCTCCCGCTCCGCCGCCCGCCGCCGCCGCCGCGCCCCCTCCCCCGGGGGAGGCGGCGGGGGTCGGAGAGCCGCCGCGCCGCACGCGCTGGTGGGACATCGTCCGCTGGGGGCCGACGGCGGAAAGCCGAGAGAAGGGCGCGGAGCGCGGGCGGGTCCTCGCGGGGATCCGACGCCTCGGGCAGCCGCCGCGCCGCGCTCTCCTCACGCCCGGCCCGAAGCTCCACACGCTGCCAGCCGCGCCGCCGTGCGCCTCATCAACAATAGTGCCCCGGCCCCCCGTCCCGCCCCGCCCGCCCCGCGAGCCCTCCCATTGGCCGCACCGCCACTCGGCTCGCGCAGTTACGGCTCGCCCATTGGCTGCGGGGCGCGCTGCGAAGCGGCCGGGCCTGCGCGGGGAGCGGGAGGGGGCCGCGCTTAAAGCGACACGCGGCCCCACGCCGCCCCGGCACGTGCCGCGGGGCTGTGGCTGCGGGCGCTCCCCGCGGGCCGGGCGGTGGGGGCGGCGCGGCACCTCCGGGCCTCGCGGGAAGAGCTGGCACGTGGGGAGCCCGCGACCCGGCGGGGAACGGTGACCCGCGAGCGGGAGCTCGCCCCGGGGGGCGGCTGCGCGTCAGCGGGAGGCTGCCAGCGCGGCGCTGGGAAGGGCGAGGGCTCAGCGGCGGCTTATCCAATCGCCTCGCCACCGGCTTAGCGCTGCTGATATGTGGGTAATATCCAGGCAGACTTGGCTCTCCTTCCCCTTAATTGCTGCGTTTACTGCTCTTCGACAGATTCTTTGTGTCTTCCCCTCGGTATTTTAAAGGTAGTGGTGGCTGTGGGCATCCTCTTAGCTTTGTGTCAGGCCGCTGCTCACACGCTGGATCTTTTAGATGTGAGGCGAGCAGCCCTCAACTCCTGCAGGCCACGAAGGAATATCGGTTCTCTTCTTTGTTACCAGTGCCAGTCCTGGGCGACTCAGGAGGACTGTCCTGAACCAAATGCCGAATTCTTGTCGGTACTGCTCTGCAAGAAGTGTGCTGCAGTTGAGTACCACTGCCATGACACAAATGGCACGGCAACAAATTACATGCTGCTCTCCCTTGGGCAGGTGGTTTATTTCTCCTCTCTCTGGTGCTGTTTCTGATTGAAGCCCCCCTTCGCTGAGAAGCGCTATCCACCTTTGCAGAGCTCCATTCACGTAGCTGACATTTGAAAAGCAAGCTGGTGCGTGCAGGCCCTTTTGTAACAGTGCTTGGGCACAGGTCTACTAAAAGCCTTGGAAGAGGCAATCAATTTTTGCAGTGGGAAACCAGACTGGCAGAAGGAAACAGGGCTGACGTGTTACTGGAGAAGGTTGCTATGAAGCTAGGTCAGCTCTTGTGTACTGGAGTAATTAAACTTCATTCAAAGCTCACAGTACTTGCTCGCAGGCTGTGTGGTGGTGATGTAGACTCCATGATAGCAGATGGGTCAGCCAAAGCTGGCCTCACAGCTGTGTTCAGTGTTGAGAACTGTCCTGGGCTATCCTTGAAAGCAGCTGTCAGAGAGAGGCCAGAACCTGGCAGTGTACTATCCCTGCTGTACCCCTTCTAACAGCATGTGAGTGACTTAAGTCACCTTATAAACAGCAAATGTAGGACCACTCATAGACCTCCTCTTGTAGCCATCACAAGTGCTGCTAGTACAATGTGCCTAAGCATCATAATCCCAAGTAGCCATTTAATTAGGGAAACATCTGGGGTACGGTGCTTGCCTCACTAGGAACTGCTGAGGCAGGGAGCGGGCAGTAGAGGTGAAGGCATGAATCTCTTAACTTCCCCAGCAACTCCATGCGCATTCTGACAAAGAGAACCCAAGCTTCATAATGCTCCACAGGTAAATGCCTGCAAGGTAGGAATACTGCAGCCGGTGTGCCTGCAGAAGTAATTCTGTGAATCTGTGACCTGGCTGCTGCTTTGTCTGCAGCCCAGGGCACCCTAGGGAAGCTGAAGCAGGTTAACCTATGTACGCTTTGCTTTGCTGTTGCAATTTTCAATCAAGAGCAGAAAATGTACTCCTGTTTGCTGTTCTTCTTACTGTGACATCACCCACTGCCAGTGCAGTTGCTCAGCAGGTTTTCACTCCTTGGGTTATTTATCCTCTTCAGAAATACTGGAGTTGCGTGGAAGTGACATGCCATGAAGATATTTTTAAGGCGTAAAATATTCTGAACAAACTCTAATTCCTGTCACTGTTTCAAAGAGGACAAAAATGAAAGGTACTGATTTGTGTTTGGTTTGGTTTTTTTTTTTTGTATGATGCACTTTTTGGATCCAAGTCCCAATATTGGTGGCAATTACAGTACCTCCTGCATTCTTGTCGCACTGCAGACAAAGCACTGCCATGCACAGTTCTGTACAAAGCAAAGCATTTACTTATGGTGCTCCTCAGCAGCTGTATTGCTTTGCATGCGTTAGAGATGAACGTTCAACATGTAAAATCGTGTACTCAGACCTAATCAAACTGTGTGTTCTTCATGCATTTGTTTGCCCAAACTAATGAATGTGTTGCAACAGGATCTTACTCCTACACCCTATGGAAATAAAAGGAACAACTAAAGCAGTATTATGAGTTACTTGTGAGTAGTTTAGAAACGCTGTTCTTAACAACACACAAGTTAAAGTAACGCCCCCCCCCCCCTCTCCTGGCAGTGCCCATCTCCCCACAGCTGGGTTTGTTCCAGCTGTCACGCTGCTTCCCACATTCTGACCTGCTGGATGGTGCCTGGGCCAGCTCCGCTCCACATGTTTCATACAGCTTCATGCAGCACCTGCAGGCTGTGCCTTCGTCCCATCAGCAGCTCTTACCCTGCCCGTAACGCCTAACGTGATGGTGCTAATAGGGATCCAAATAAAAAACAAATGAAAACGGTTGTCACAAAGGCTGCGAGCCTTCTCCCATCATCTCCCAAACCAGCCCTTTCGCCAGTCGAACAAGGGCTGGAGAGGTGTAACTAAGTTCATAACCCCCAGTCCCAACGTACTCACTACAAAGGCTAATAATACTTAAGGAACCTCATGTCCTGAGGGCTGAAGGTTTGTAAGTAGAATCACTCACTGCTCATAATAACATATATGAAAAATGTACTGTTAAAAATATCGGTAATGAGCAAAACTGATGGAAAATGAAAGCACTCCAAGTAGCTTCAAATGTGTTCTTGTCTTATTCTGAAATTAAATAAATGCAAAGCAGCACACATAAAGGAGCGCTCTTCTGCCTATAATTGCTATAGCTACAGTAGTTGCAAGTAATGTTGAGGGTTGAAAGATTAAAGACTCCAGGAGCCTAATCTAAACAGTAAATTATGCCCCAGGATATTTTGCTGCATTTCCCATCTCTCCTCTGCAGAAGAAGTTAGCTTTGTTTGTCTGAGTGTTCAACAGCAACAGGGGAAAAAGGCATTTTAAGGTAGGAAAATATAATGGAGTTTGCTTCTCACAAAGCCTTTAAGATCCCACGTAATACTACAGAATTTTTGGGGAGATCTGGGAAGGCAGGCAGATTGAAAATAAGGTATTGAGATTAAAACAATAAAAAAAAAACAGATGGGGACTGGGACATAAGTCAAGCCTCATGTAGTAAGCAAAAGGCAACTCAAAGCAAAATACACTCTTGCCACACGTTACGAGGTTACTCTCGTTAAGAAAAGTAATATAGTGAGGTGTCAATCCCTTGCTGACATTAAGATAGCATGTTGCACATAACTCCTGCCTTCCATCAACAAAGCTTTCCTTCCTTTTAGGTGGTAGTTCTTTAAAAAGTATGTTCCAAAACTTTACTATTTATAGCACAAAGTCACAAAGCTTGTAAAATAATACAAAGGTCTGTGTGTATTTGTGTTGTGCATAGAGAGGTATTCCTAGTCCATAGGCAGAACAATGCATATGAACTGTAGAAGAAAGCTCTTGGCCCAAGAATATCAAACAGTGCTCTCACAAGCCACAGACAGAATTTCTATACTGTGAGTATAATGGAACCATGTTACTGATAGTAAAATATTTATCTCAGCTGTCAAAATTATCAATTAACTAGATAAATGGAAATGTTTCAGTAATGGATGTTTTATGGCCATATTACAGAATGATAAACATCCTGTATATGTGATTAATAGGCACAGATCTATAAATGCTATTCACTTAAGAAAACCTAGAAGAAAGAAAGGTTCTTCTCATTCATGACTACAAACTTGTTTTGCTTCTGTTTGTTTTCATAACATTTATAAAAGCTCAAGAAGTTGTGAAAAGCATTCTAGCATAGCTTATTGGATCACTGAGAAGGAGAGATGAAATAACATGATTTCTCTCTCCATGTACATACAGTAACCTTGCTGTTAAACTAGTTTAATTTACTTTAGCAGAGTGTATGATGAGGTGGGGGCATGGGACTCTCTGAATTGGGAAAATACCAGACAGCAAGGATCAAGTAGTGCTCTGAAGCCTCCTTATATTGAGCCCTGAGGAGTATGGGAGCCTGGTCACATCTATCAGTTTCTCTCTGTCGTGCTATCCCATCCTCATACATCACACACCTTGCATTCAGCCTGACTTTGCCTCAAGGACAGCCAGAGAGAGAATACGGTCTTTGAGAAGATGAATATAAAACAGAGCTAGATAAAGCACCAAGTCCCAGCGCAGCTAGCAGCCCCTCATCCAACACGCAGCCAAATCACACAAGGTCCATATAAGGTTTGTGTGCTCATTCTAAAAATGTGCTTGGGCTGTGACGAGCTGCCTTAGGAAGATGCTGTCCTTCTCATCAGGAACTGAAATACATCTAGATCTGTTGTTTCCAGACTTTCTCCTTATTTGCATTCTTGAATTTTGCCCCATGCTCCTGGGATCCCCATCTAGAAATGCTGCTTACTCAGATGCTGCCTAGTAAATAGAGACATGCTTTCCTTAGTCATCTTCCATGGCCCCCTCCCTACAGACAGGGCTACCCCAGAGCTATAGCCACTCAGGAGCGCATTTGTGCGTCTCTTCCACAATTTCTCTGTGGTACTGGGATCTGACTGAAGAGAGGAACATTCTCTGACACAAAAGTAGAAGGCCTAAGAGTACCATTTAAATTCCAGAAATTAAAACATTTTAACTCATTTAAAGGAGAACGACATCCTTTCGGGCTAACATGAAAAGGTGATTTTTATACACGTACAAATATTTTGTTACGCTGGAGTTTTCCCATCTGTGTAAAATTAACCTTCTTATCCAATAGAATGTGTTTTCTATCGTGCAAGAGAGCAGATGTCTATAATCTCTTGCACACAGAGAATTTACATAACATCAGAATTAGCAAGAAGTGGGGAGGGGGAACCTGAATGGAAACAAGTGAAAGACTGATGTGGCTGTGTTCCACGAAGTACGTTCAGCAGCCGCATCGCTGCTCTGGAACAAAGGGGAATGTAATTATTGTTGTTTTACTTTCATTTCCCAGCAGCAAAGCAAAAGCTGAATGAAAGTGGTTATTTTTGCAGGAGAGAGCTGAGTCAAGTGTGCACATGAGGTCCCGCAGGGAAATCTCTGAGGAGACTATTTCTTAGCACTGAATAGCTCACACACCCAGTAAAAAATATATCAGTAAAATTCACCAGCAACACGTTGTTATTGCAGAGCTGACTCAAAGGCTCTCAGATGCCCCGAGGATAAGGCTCAGCCACACCTGCTGGGCTAGGGCAGGACTTGGCTGCTCTCGCTGTCTGCAAGGAGTGATAATTGCTTGGGGGGGGAGCGGGTGCATTTCCACACAGCTGCCCCACACGCAGGCTCCCAGCCTTTCTTGGGAGCAAGAGCCCAGCCTTCCGGGGCACTAGCAAAGGTAAAACAGGCACGCAGAATTCCTGTTTTTGCAGATGATCAGCATCCCCCCGACCTGCTGTAGAGCTGCCACCAGCATCTCCCTTGTGCCAGAAGAAGAGCTGCCGCCCAGGGCGAGGCAGCAGGGAAGGGGCCTGCCTGCAACAGGAAACGAGCTGAGCGTGCTTCCCAGCATATGAGAGCTCCAGGTGGCCAGGCCTACAATGACTCTCCCTGAATACCGCCTGATGGGAAAGTGTCAATTTCTTGGAGCTCATCCTGAGAGGGCTTAAGACAGCTCAAGCTCCCGTTGCTGTCACTGAGACATATGGATAAAAAAAAAAAGAGCCTTGTGAACCTGTCCTTAAAGCTTCAAATGTAGGTAATAAAATCTGGTTTGCTAGCCTCTCTTTTTCTGTGATCTGGGATTGCTCAGTTATCTTGAGCCAAGAGCAAGCCACTGCATGCAAGCAGACTGCTGTCTTTCAAGGAGGGACCTTCTCCTTGTCAATAACTGTTCTAATCTCTTAATCCTTTTGATGCAGAAACCCCCCGGGGAGCCGCAGATCCAGCCTGGAACACCGTGGGAGGCTGAGGCTGCTTCCTGCTCCCAGGAGAGGTGATGCTTGTAATGGTCCCTCCCTATAGCCAGGGGTTTCTGAATTCATTTGTGACGCCGTGTTGATTTGCAGTATAGGCAGGTGTTCAACCCGTGCACTACTTGCCTCAGTTCGTTGCTTCATCCTTACGATGGCTATTCATGCTGTCTCTTTCATTTGCATTTTGGAGGTAGTCCTCTGGCCAAAGAAGTGTCAAACTTGCAACACCGTCTCATTCGCTTGCAAAAATCATTATCACTGTGGGTACAGAAAAATAAATTGACAAGAATTAAGTAAAGAAATGTAAACACCAAAGCAACTGAGGTGCAGGAAGGGCCTCACCAATCTGCGTGTAACAGAAGAGGTAAAGACAGTGAGGTCTCACAGTGCTTGGTGCTGTAAGGTGCAAGATGCCTTTTGCAGCACTCTAAAATGCACACAAATGCTATTTAGTTGTCAGTGCAAGCATCTTAACTGCTGACCAGTGAGAATGGGCAAAACAGCAAGCAGAGACACTACATTAGCGTAGCAAAGGCAAGCTTTGATTATTTCACAGTCATCTGATAACAGTGCAAAGTACCATCCGTCACATGCCTGAGGTATCTTGAAGTCTTGTTCAGCTCCCAGTAATGAAGAAGTTCCTTATCCTTCCACCAACAGAACAGAACTACAACAGTTCTACTTTCACTCCTGGGAACGTGTCTTATTATTCATGGCCAGTAACACCACGAAAAACCCACAGAAGACTATGCTTTTTTGTCATTAATATGATCTTTAATAAATGGAATAATGCACCATTTTACAGCAAGCCTTTTCTTTTAGACCTAAAGAATAGCTTTTTAAATGTTCTTATCCAATGTCTCTGTATCAATACAATCTCTTTATTTAGGTTTATATATAACAAAGCAATTCTTACAAGTATTCATAGAAAACTCTGTAGTGGCTTTAACAATGTCAGCTTTCATAGTGGCATCCACAGATGATTAAAAAACAAAAATTAGCTTTTATTTCATACTCACACTGTTCCATGAAACACAACTTATACAGCATAGCAAGGGTACTGGGCAGCTTATACAAAAGAAATAACTGAAAGCAATTATTTATAAATTCATACATGATATTTACTCAATCATTTGAGAGAAAAAACAAAAATACCCGTTAACAAAAGGGTTCTGATGAGACTCCATATTCTAGGGTTTCTCCCCCTCTCCCCCAGAAAAGCTCGCTCAGAAATCAATGCTCTCTTTACTGTCTGTCATAAGGAAAATGTCAGTTTCACATATCCTTATTTCAGCTTCTACAGAAGACCAAACCCTAGAAATTGGTTTTTGCTGCATTCTTTTTCCTCTGCATTTGGGGGAAAAATAATCAACAGTGATTGTAAAGGATGATTCCAGCTTATATAAATGTGAATAGAGCACACTTTCCTCTAGAGACAAAAACAGACAAGAAACATTACAGACAAAGCTTTTTAAATACATTTCAACACTGTGAAAGAGAGGAGTCACAAAAATCAAGAAATTCAAAAGCGACTAATGAAAGTCAGCAATAACATGGACTTGCCCGTTTCTTTGTGTTCCTTCGACCTAAAGATTACAGAAACATCTATTATTTTCTTTCCATTTGAATAAACAAGATGGAAGTGTGATACTTCATGATACAGTTCTGAAGCACAAAAGAAAAAAAAGTGAATCAAGTGCTCTAGAAATATAAACCTCACGCATTTTTGCTCTTTTGAAAACTAGTGAATGAGTTACAAAAATGAACTTTTGGGATATCTAAAAACCAGTAAATTATAAAGGTAGTTATTTTTGCTTTAAAATAGTTACCAGGCAAAACCTGTGGTCCTGACAGATGTAATCTATCTGCAGAAGCCTGCAAGAGCTTTGAAGAAATCCTTCCTTGCTGTGACAATGTGATGTGACCTGCGCACTGAAGTTAACCAACGGAATGACCTGCAACTTCATACAGTTACTGATTAGTAGGGCTTTTAAAGCAATCTGACTGCTACACTATAAATTAGCATAACTCCAATGAGTTCTTGATTGTTATGCACATATGTAATTAAACTACAGTGAAATAAATAGAATTGGCCATAAAAAGTAATTCCATATTTCCATACACACCGTAACAGCCACTAAATCAGACCTGCATTAAGCCCAGATGAACATCAAAGGGCTTTGGTGTGAATGAGGATTTATCTGAAAACCTCACACCCTCCCTCCCCCCTCCTCTGGTGTAGTCCCATTTCTCAACAATAACCACAGCTGAGCTGGTACTGACCTAGTGTGGAAGCCTGAACCAAGTCACCAGCTAGCAGCCTTCAGAATACCAGCAGCCACGGTTAGCCCTAGAGGCCCAGCGTTCCACATTGGCTTTCCCACAGCTAATGCTCTCAGGAAGTTTTCAAATCAGTGCCAGCTCTTCTTTGCTCCTAACTAATGGCAGACACCTCTTTGATTTGGCTCAAGCACCAGCTTGTTTGTGACATCCATGTTTGTGATATGTTGACTTCCCCAGGTAAGTTTGTGCCTAATGGGACTCCCATTTTGATTCAAAGGAGTGCTTCAGTCTCTTCTGCAGAAGAGGAAGTTCCACGACCGGTTTCAGTCAGCACAAAAAAAAAAACCTCAAAATGAGAAATCTGATTTCTTACTATTTCACATCAAAACTGAACATAATTAGGGGAAAAGAATAAATAACAAAAAATAAAATAAAATGGATGCATGTCCACAGCTTGAGTTTTTCTATGACAACACAGAAGCCTAAAATGCAATTGGATTTAATGGCTTAAACCTCGCCCGTACATTCAAAGGGTTACCACACACTTAACTACAGCAGCTACTGCATAAAAAAGCCTTGTAAAAATTATGATGGATTAAAAATGTTGAGGGTTTTTGTGTTGGTTTTTTTTCCAACTTGAAAGGAGGAACCTTAAATCAGTGACAAAGCGACAAGTATGTCACGGGGGATCGCACAGTTCTGGATTATATCACAGTCTGAGCCCAATTTTATTATAAAGATGATTTAAGAATGATATCTGAAAATGAACATGAACTTGCTACCAGTGCTACTGTCTGATGCTGTAACTCGCGGAATTTAATCCTGGAATTTCTGCATGACATACATATGCATCTAAATACATACAGAGTTTACATAAAAATATATATATTTGGCTCCACTGCAATATTTTTCTTCGAAGAAAGGAATAAAGTTGACCAAAAATTAGTGAGTACATTAAAAAACCAAAAACGAGGTTAATATATTTACCTGGCAAAATGCATAGTGGGAGACCGGAGAGGAAAGTTCAAATAATGCAATTTATGCAAAATACAAAGTCATCCACTCTATAGCCCAATTTTCATAGACTAATCAAACCTATTTCAATCTTCTTTAGTAAGCTGCTCCAAATTTCATATACATTAGGTCATGCATATACTACCGTAATAGGTAATTATTATTTTTATGACTTAAAAAAAACCCTCATTTTCAGCATCGAGAACTTTATCATTTTCATATAAGTAAAAACTACAGTATTATGATGCATTTTTTCCCATATTAACTGCAATGTGAATTAAAAAAAAAAATTCTCCTTAATTAGGCTGGAACTTTCCGTTATTATGTTTCAATGGCAGAATGGCTATGATCTTCTGAATATTTTCTAATGCAAGAAAATTATCACCTGAACGTTGACGTAATAATATTATATTAGTGGACTTCTGTTGCTGTTTTAAACACTTATAAATACTTCAGGGATATCATAAAAGCAAAATACAGGGTGACTGAACACTGAAATTATGGCATATACTCATACATTGTATATGATTGTATTTTCTATATAGCAATTCATTATTGTTAAATTTTGCCCAATAATCCATTCCATACAAATACAGAACATCCTTATTTTCCTTTCTGAGGCAAGCAGAATTAATGAATTATTTTTAAGAGAGTTGACAGATGGGAAGATACACACTTTATAAGCAGATTTATAAGGGTTTTTGTTTGTTTATTCCAGAAACCTGACAGCATCCATCTTGTATTGCTTTTTGTACCCTTACTGAAAAAAAGAACCATCTTGATTGCCTATGGAAACGAGATTATTTGCTAAATGGAAACAAGACTGGCATGAATTATGGTAAGAAAGCACAATACAGAAAAAATGTTCTTTGTTTCAGAGAATATTCTAAAGATGATGATATTAACTGGTCTTCTTTTAAATTAGGAATTTCTTTATCTTTCAGCGGTGCAATTTAAGTGCATCTCAGGGTTACAAGAAAGACATGATATCTGTTCAGCACATGAAACTATCAAGCTTCATAAGCAAAGTCAGGGAAATGTTTCAGATAACTTTACTTGCAAATTTCCAATTTAGAAGAGAATACAATTGACTATGCTTGCACGTCTGTTCAAATGGTTAGAATTCACATTCTAAAAACCATGTAATGTTGGTGAGGAAACATAGGAAACAGAAAAAGAGACATAGCGTTAACCTAACTAACTCATTTAACTTCTACTAGCATGTCATTTTTAAAAAAAACAATAAGCTTTTGGATTTTGGTTATATATACAAACATCACAAATGTTTGCTGTAATATTTTACTTGAATTATACATTATAAATTACCATAGCAAATATTCTACTGTTGTCTATTTGACAGTGGCACAACTCATAGGTATTTACACTATCATTCTTTTTTTTCATTTTTTCTACTTTTAACTTGTCTGCAATATACACGAGATGTTGATAAAATATTATCAACTTTCATCATTATCCTAAAACAAACAAACAAACAGAACCATTTGTGTCCCTTGATCGCAGTACATTTACCACCTATCCACATGTCTGATCTGTAGAATTCTCTCTTACATGTATTCTTTTTGGTTAAGGATGACTCGCCAGGACATGAGATGAAACTGAGTATCATTTAATTTACAGAGAAAGTATTCTGTGGAGACTGGATTATGCACTGTGAGTAAAAAGTAAAATAAAATAGGACATTAATAAAATAAGCACTAAAACCAAACTATTAATCTGATCTCATCTAGCTGTGCAGAATTACAATATTTTGTTGTGCACTTAAGAGTTTGTTTTGACTGACCTTTACAAATAAATACTTTTTCTCTATGCAACCTATAGGATATTTTGTGATCAAGTACATGTTTCTGTTGTGCTACAAATTACATTTATCCACGGTAGGTTACAAATCCAATACCTTTTACTAATTAAAATTCATCCCCAAGAGGTTTTCCAGGAAGTGACAGAAAAAGATAAGGGAAATGAAATTTTTACGCATGCTTAAAAAATGTTCAACAAAAACTGCACAAGAGTCTTCATCTGGTATCAAAATTATTTTCATTGCATTAAGCATAACAGAAGTTGCGTTTCTTACAAAGGATTGGTCTGAAAAGAAAGGCTAGAATATCGCAGCAAATCTGTCTTAGCAGAAAGAACTAGTCAGAGCAAATAACTTTTCTTTCCCCAGAGTCTGTCAAGTTAGGTAAGTGTCCTAAATACGCTTTTCAGCCCACATTCTGAAATGCTGATGGATGATACATGTAAGGCAAACCAGAAAGTCATCGGAAAATGAGTGAAGAGTCTTCATTATGCATGATACAGCAATCATCACAAGACAACATACTGTACATCAAATGTAGACTTGAAGAAGCCCAAAAGAGATGAAAAACGTGGCCAACACTATGAACAGAATGCCAAAAATTCTGATTGAGGTCTTGAAACCCAGCTGAGCAACTGGCAGGTTTTCAACATCTGGGATGCAAGATTGTAGCAGATGGGAAGCTGGGGAGTGAATTCAAAGTAAAACCAGAGAAAGGCCGTATTTTCTGAAGAGAGAAAGTATAGCTATGTATTTATACATCAGGATAACAGAACTGCACCTCAGAATTACTATTTAAGCTGGTGCTTAAAGAGCACCGGGAGCCCTCATAGCTTGTACTTCTACAACTACACAATGAAAAATTTGGATTTAGAGTCACCTCTTGGAGATACCTACAAGAATCTAAGAAACATTTAGTAAGCATTAAAGGAGAAATTCATAAAGCACAGGCAAGGGTTCGAGAAATATCAAGAATCAAATGTAGAAGGTATATATTATACCAGTTATATCAGATGTACAAAACAGAGTTGGCAATTTTACCTCATGGGGAAAAATAACACAATAGCAGGGAAACAAACAAGCTTGAGAGCATAAAGCATCTGGTTCTGACTGCCAGAAGAAGACAGGTTGGGAGACGCGAGTGTCTGCCGCCAGTATCCTACCATAGGAGCTTGGCAGGACGGCTGCATAGAATTTATTTTATTTTTTGAACATTACCAGTTTTCCAAGGTAAAACTGACCTCATTACCAAAGACTAACATGTGTTACACACACACACACACACACATATATATATTTAATTTAAGTAGTTTTTACTGAAGTGTTTTCCATCAGGGTACTTCTCAGGTGGATGGATAATTCTTAAGTGAAAGGAAGGCCTGACCAGTAAGGAAATTAGTCTGCTTTCAGTAAACAGTAAAAATGATTATTCTAAGAAAAAGTAAGATGATGAAAAAAACATTCTCAACTCGCATTAGATTCACAGTCACTGACAGCTAAAATCAATGTGTGGAGTGTTACATACAAACTGAAAGCTTTTAACCAGAAAAAAGCCAACCCTCCCCCCCCCCCCCCCCCCCCAAACACTCATACCTGTGAATTTTAAAAACATGCAGTTTATTTTACCAAGATGAATGAAGGGCTTTGAAAACCTGAGGGGAAAAAGAGTTTCAGCTCAGCATTGGCAACCAGTCAGGGTGCACCTACCTGCGTAGGTCATTGGGCTGATTTTACCCAGACTGTCTGAAAGGTGTTCAGTCAGGAAAGATTTGTGCCAAATAAGATTCATACTTTTTCCTCTTTGTTAACAAAGTATCTTCGCAACCTATCTTCACTAGAGCTCTTAAGTATGACAGTTACTTACATTTCTGTTTGAGTTGCATTTTTCAGTGTACACCATTAGTGATCTAAGCAAGGTTTTACGTAAATACAAAGGGTAAAACTGCACACAAAATAAAGTACAAAAATGGCTGACATTGTTTCCTTACATTTGTTCAACAATTGGTTACTCAGAACTTGATAGGCTGGCATCTACCACCATTAAGGAAACTCACTTCAGTTGAGAAGGATCAAAGGAAAGGTACTGAACTCAATTTTTGTTCCATTTAAAAAGCCCTTTCAAGTTGGGGAAAGTTCATACGTTGTCACCTCAGAGCATGATGTGATACAGGCAGCAGCTTCGAGCTGGCTACGGTGTGCAAAGCTCATTGTCACAACTGGCTGACTGCTCAACTGTCGAGGAAAACATAACAAAGACAAAAACAGGAACATGTGGCAGTTTCAGAAACACTTTTCAATAAAGCATACTGTGAACTATAGACTATTGCACATTTCAACATGACACAAGAAAAATGGAGGGGCAAAAGAGAATACACTTTGTAACGTAGAAATTTACAGACTAGCTTGTGCACAGAAATCAAAACATGATTACAAGACACCACCGCAGTCAAACCTGTCTTATAGTCTGCTTATGATCTTAGTGACCTTAAGAAACTGGTCCAAACTGATTATCAGCAATACTTTTTTTTGTTTTTTTTTAAAAAAATATTTTGAGACCACATTTTTGATACACATATATATATTCCGTGGTCAAAACAGACAGACTTAACTTTAGCGATACTAAATAAAAGTGCAAAAACGTTCAAAAAATAAATCAAAATAAAAAAATATGGAAGCATAAGCTAAAAATTTTCTGCATAGCTGAAATCTATTTAAAGCGAGTCCTTGATAGGGGTTGCTGACAGGAGGAGAAAGCAGTTTTTTAAAATGTCTTCTGTATGTTTGTTTCAAATAATGAAAAAAAAAAAAAACAAAAGAAAAGAAAAAGGTCATTTGTCGGCTTTTAAAGTATTTCACAGGCAGTTCACTCCTGCGTCCTTAGATACCATTGTGGTGGCAGTGCCTCCTTCTGCAAGGTAAACAGCAGTGCTGGATTTGGAGTGCACCGCCCGGTCACCGCCGTTATTGTTGACCTCGCAGTGCAGCGGCTCAGTGGAGATGACCCATGTTGAAGGACGCCATCGCTTCAGTGAGTAAGGAGTTTTCACACGTTTCTTGATCTTTTCTCCGGAGCCCGATTTGCCATCCTGTGAGGAGTCGCCTACTGAACAACAACAACAAAAAGTGGAAAAACAGTATTACAGGAAAGAATAGACTGGACAGTCCAGGGTTGTTACTCATGCAGAACAGAACAAAAAGCAGAAAATCCTACTAAATTAAGCAACTGTATGGCAGAGACGTGGCAGCGGATAGTGGCTGTCACTAAAACAAGGGGGCAGATTCTGTTCCCTTTCAGAAATTACTTCAGTGAAGTAATTTGTGTTACCTTGAATGCAAATTGGCATCAAACAGCAGAATCAGCGTTTGATATTTGAGGGGCTTTTGCAATCATAGTATCTTACATTACCTGTAATGGAAGGTACAAAAAAAAAATGTAGCTACTACAGGACGGCAAAGGCTAAACATTTAATAGCACAATTAAATCACAGATCCCCTAATCCTACTTGGCCTCGCAAAGCAGTTCTTTACATACAAAACCCCAGGCAAGAGCTCATGCTTTTGCCAGGAGGCAAATAGTCTATTTTCTCTGTTAGGATCCCAAATCAGGATTTGGGATGTTGCATTGCAAAACTGGAAGAAACACTTGCCTGTCGACTTCAAACATGACAAAAATTCAGCAGTATAAATCTGATCTTAACCTTCAAATATTTTATTTTCTTCTTAATTTCAATTAAAGAAAGTTACTGCATTAATTTTTTTTTAATTTTTTTTTTAATTTTTTTTTTTTACTTCAATAAAATTTCAACTCAAGTTAACAAGTAAAGACAAAAATATAAGGTTTCCTACTTAAAGGGAAAGCTTAAACATTCAATTGCTGAATATTCAACTACATTTCTTGAAAGATCTGTCCTAGCTCATTTATAAACTTTTCCTTTCCAACCATGCAATGCCTGGCACCCCGGGTTAATTTGCTAGTATGACAGCCTCCACCTAAACACAGTCAGAGGTCTGCAAGTATCTTTTGACGCTGACAGTGTATTCTGGGGCACGTTAGCTAGGAAGTCTCTCCAATAGCCCACGGACTCCAAAGAAACTCATTGTATGTACTCAACTATAACTACAGACTGCATTCTTACCGTGATAAGGAAATTCTCATTGTAACCTCTTAAGTTTTTAGGCTTAGAAATCTAAGGCAGTTTTTCTGAGGGAGTCTACTAAAATCCATTCTCTAACTACTTTGCTTATTTTTTAATACGTACGTGGTAAACTGACATAGGATTGCTTTAACTGGTGAAGCTCAGATAGCAAGCTAGAGAATGCCTGACTGTCCATCTAGGCTGGACTAATGCAGTAATATCAGTTGCTTTAAAAGTTACGAAGTTACAATATAAGTGTATAATAAAAATAATTTTAATCAATGCATCTTAGAGCCAGCTACTCTTATGAATGATGAAAAATAAGGAAAAGAAGGCACAATGTGTCCCTGAAGGAAGAAACAGGAGACATTTCAATAACCCTGGGAGGAGAAATTGCTCCCCTCCCTAAATCAAAGTAGACAGAATAGAAAGGGACAGATTTTTCCCATGTATGTGGAAAGAAGATAGTGACCTAAAACATTCTGGAGCTGATGAAGACAGAACACAGGACTTTATTGAGAAGACTGAAATAGTTCTGATAGAAATTGAATTTATATGAGATTAGTAGGCACTCTTTGAGGAGTAAAAGGGGACACACAAGTATTTTCAAGCAGATATGCATAGTTATTCAGCAAAAAAAATGCATCAGGGAAGCTTGTTCAACTTCTTCTGGCACTTACACTGCATACTACTGCTATCCAAACTATTTGTGGCAGATAGATCCAGCGAATTAGGCCTCTGTGCTCTTCTAGTCTGAGTCTGCCCAGGATTTCTGGCTACATTCTGGATACTGAGTGTAGCTGTGTCTTGCACTGGACACGGATTACTGTTATTGTTATTAACATTTGTTCGGCCATTATCAAGTTGTCGCTCTCTCCTGTCTACTAGGCGGTCCAGAACACCTTCATCATGGCCAACCTGCTGCTCCCGCCTCAACAATGGTTCATGCTCATCAGGGCTTGAATTAATATTCAATCGACTATCCTCTCCACTGAACTGGTTCTGAAGCATTTCCTGGGCCCTCTGTGCTACTGAACTGGATGTCTGGCCAGACGGCACTGCCCCATTGGCATATTGGGCTGTGCCAGCATGAGAGTTTATGCTGTGGGTTCTACCAGCCACTCCATTCATTGTAACGGTCACCACATGAGGTTCTGCAGCATTGATAGTGTTCATCTTGGCAACACCTGTTTCAACTTGCTTCAAGTTTGATTTGTGCTTGCCACCAAATTTTAACCGTGGCTCCTTTGTTGAATTTTTGGTGTTTAGAGGAAGGCTAGTAGGCCTCTTCGGAAGGTTCTGTTGCTTGGGTAAAGGATAGACCTGAGCAGATGGGACATCTGGAATCAAACATGCTTGACCATTGCTAGCTTGCGTGAAATCCTGTTGTCCTGTCACCTCCACTGCAAGCTTTATCAGTGGATAAAGCAAGCTGGAACTAGTGCTGCTGAGTGGATCTGGTCCACTAAACTGCTTGAGTGAATGTTCCATCAGATTCTCATCAGAACTTTCTTTCAGGTTCTTATCTACTTCTTTTGGATCCAGTTTATTTGTCTCTAAATCCTCCTCTGTTAGCTGCAGACAAACTGGCGTGGGCCCACCTGGCTGCATGACGTTTGTAGTATGTAAGTTTGTTTCATCTGGATAAGGTATTTCGGATATGGTGGTCATGCCAGTGCTAGGAGTGAGTCCAGTTGTATTGGTGGTGGTAGTATTGGTGGACAAACTGGTGACGCTTGTCTCAGGACTAGGGATGCGAGCTTGTGCTTGTTGCCGCTCATAGTTAATGGAGTTTCTATTCTTTTCCCCTGAAGTCAGTGGTGTAGTGGACATTGAATGTTCAGACGAAATGTTCTTCACTATGCTGTCAGTGTGATGGATTGAATCTTCAATGTAGGAAGAAGAAGAATAATCTGGATATGGCCTTATTTTTGACACTCGTCTATGATGTGACAGGTTCCTTTAAGAAAAAAATCAGTGATATTAAGATCATATATGTAAATATTGCCATATATTATAAAGCTTCTAATTTAAGAGAGCTGAATGTCTACTTCTTTTCATGCATAAATTAAGGACAGATACAATAAAAAAACCTGAAATCCTCTTTGAAAAATCCTATGAAGCAGAACATCATTTTAGTAGGACAGCAGTTTTGTCACGAATGTTGACGCAAGTAAATCACATAACAGCAATTTTCTTCTATTTGTCCAATACTTGTATTTGTTTACTGCTAAGGCACTGATCTAGTTGCAGAGAAGTGATGCTGAAGAAGGGAAACAAGAACTATACTCAAGAGCATAGGATGCAGAAAATGATGCTAGGAAAGAGTCGCAAGCTCCTAAACCATGAAAAATGTATAATTTTAACAATTTAGGTGTTCCACGCTTTAAACAGAAATTTTTCATGACGAGCCCTGCCAACACTACCCTTCTCTCAAATCCAGATCTCTGGTGTGTGCTACATTAGCACTAATGTCAGTTCTGCAAATTCCCACTCTTGCATCATTTACAATCAGAGAAGGGATGCACCCATCACCTCTCTCACTGGGCCAGAATAACAACGAATTTAACAAGGGCTCTGTAGTTATTAAACTGAATAGCTATACATTCGAGTCTTGGTGATTTCCTGAACTCTTACTGTCGGAACACCGATAGCTTATAGCAGAACATTTTAAACAGAAGTTCAATGCATCACTCAGAAAAGAGTTTTTAAACACAATTCATAGTCACTTCATGTCTTTTCAAGCTTGTTCGGATAGTTTGTCTAAACTCAACAGGCCTCACTGTGATAAAAAGAGTTGTTTACACACAATGTGTCTGAATTCTGGTGATTGTAAGAATCCAATGCCATAAAAATGTTTATTTTGTGGATTCATGCAATACAAAACAATCAGGATCGTACGCAAAACCCATATGTAGACTAGCTCCCATTACACTTTTAAACATTACGTGAATGGTGTGCTCTAGCTTCCTTCCTGGAGTGAGCTAAGCACTGGACATTCATTGCCAACTAAAATCAAAATTTTCTCTTCTTACCGCTCATTTTGCATGGCAGTTGACATTGGATTGACTGTTGGACTAACTGATTTATTTCTCTCCCAAATCATCATGAGTTCAGCCATTCTCTCCTCAGCACATTGGGCAGTTAATCGAGCTTCAGCATCTTGATCCCAGCAGTCTTCAATTGTTTCTTTAAGTGACCTCACAGCCTGCCGTGAGACAGACAAACAAAACCACTTTTTCTTAAATTATTTTCCCTTTATATTGTGCTTCTAATTTACAGTTCTATGACAGTGTTCTGCATGGATGAGAATAGTCACAAGTTGGTGAGAAAGAAATGGAAGACACACAACGCAATTTGGCTCAATGCTAGTTTATGCTAGTAACAACAGTGGTGCAGGACTAATATTATCATACCTCATATGCACAAGCGGGAAAGATAACTACTTAGGAAAAGTTAAGAGTTGTTCATGCAATCTTCAGCCTGCCCTTGCTGAGGTACACATGCTCATTTTCTCCCTGCTTTATGAAAGTCACGTACAACGGATTGATGGTGGCTCTGGAAATGCCACTGTTGGCGTCCTCACAATTCAGCTAATGGTCCCTGCTTTGCTGCCCTGCACTGTACGCAGTTGACACAGCCTTGCCCAGTTCATCAGGCTTTTCTTCTTCTGTCCACAAATGTAACATTCAAATACCTCACAAATATCAGTGAATCTGTATGTGCTATGAGAGGAGATTATTGCTGCCCTTGTTTAACAGACGGAGAAATGGAAACAGACACTTCCCTGCATTCACACTGTGGGGTGAATGGGGCAGTGAGGATTAGAGCTCAAGACCATCAAATCATGCCGCCATATGGTCAAAGACCTGGAGAGGAGACAACTGAAATTACAAGCACTGAACATTTCTACTCCTACAGCATCCTGAGCAAGCAGACGTTTAAGAGCTCCTGCTGCCCACTGATGGGCCACCACTTGCCAGAATGTCTCACATCTCAGCTCAGCTTTAATCTCTCCAGCACCAGTGACTGTGAACAGTCCCAGCTGGGCACTAAAGCATTCAGTAGGGCCTGCTGATTGTTTCTGTGCCAGAACTGCCTTGTTCGCTTCTGGCAGGAAAAGCCAGGAGTAGCTCTGCCTGCTAGTGAATAGCTCCTCGCCCACAGAGCAGGCTTCTGGCATCACTTGCATCTGGCAAGTCATTGCTACTCAGTGATGCAGCTACGGCTGCACAGGTGGGGATGAGCTCCCACACAAGGAAATCTTTTAACTCCCTTCCCACAATCAATCAGAGAGGCTAAGCAGTTGAACCACTTGCAGCTGAGGGACGCAAGTCTGAAAACACCATCAGGGACAATGTCCAGATGGAATACTGGATACGTTTTCTACCAAAATACAAGGCCTCATTCAGTTTTTAGTATTTCAGTTAGGTGCAATCTAGTTGCATCTTTAAGTTAGTGGACACCCTAAACTCCCATCTTGCCACTATATGAAGCTCTCCCCTGCAGGATTCAACAGCTGTAAATGTAATCATTATTAAATTTACCAGCCTCTCTTCCAACAAATCTTTTTCTTTCAGTGTTTTAAGGATACTGAAAGGAACACAGTGATGACAGTACAGATAGTTAACAAGACTGAAGTTGTAAAGCTTGACATTTATCATAATAACATATTTTCTATTAATTTCAGGTTCAAAGGAATCTACTTTAAAATTCACCATTGAGAAATCCTACAATTCGTAAAAAAGATGAAAGATAGCAAGTTGCATAATTCTTATTTTACTAATATCCTCCCATCTCAACCTTTGAAATCAAGCATAGTCCCGGGTTTGGGCTTGGCAAGTGAAACAGAAATGCTGGTAACATCCCAACTCAGTTTATAGCCCTGAGATTATTTTCTGCACATCATCTGCTCAGATTGTTGATTCATACTGTGAAAAGCATTGCCACTAATCAAGGTCTATATCATAACAAGTGTTCAAGAAGCAGTCTGAGACTGCATAAGTAATCATAAAATGGGGATTCCGCATCTTTAGAATGCCTTAATTATATGACCTAAACAATTTTTTTTTAATTTGTATTTCTAAAAGGAAAAGAGTATATACATTTCTCTAATATATCAATATGCATGAAAGTGTTTTAATCAAACATGTCAGCATAGCTTTAAATAATGGAGAGAAGCCTTTTATCTCATGTGTAAGATACAGGAGGTAAGGACCTGGGTCCAGGGTGAGATTATTTTTCTAAGACATCTCTTCTAGAGTGTTTACTGAGATGTTATCCTAGACTAGCATGGGGTGGAGCATGTTTTTGATACCTATTAGAGAGCTACAGGTTACTGTTTTTTAATTCTCCTCTTGTAAAGTGATGATATAAATCCATCCTTAAAGCTGAACATTATTTTTATTTTGGATTGTTGAAAAAATGTTAGTGACACCACAAAGAATGTGTTAAACAGTTTAAATATGGGGATCATAATACTAGGTCAGTGTCTACTAATACTAGGGTCTATCAACTTATAAGAATACAACTGGCATTTAAAATGGTAGCCTGCAAAACAAAACAAACCTTAAATTGCTTGTTTCAACTGTCTTCAAAAACAGCTGTCAAGCTCAGGTTCTTCCGACACCACATCTGCCAACATGGCTGTAGCAACAACAAAACAGTTGCTGCTTGATTTCCTATACAATTTGGGTGTGGATTTTTATTTTTTAGCTTTTGTTAAGACTGGCCCAAACAGTGCAGCAAGAGAAGCTCTCCATGAAGCTCCCAACTCAGTTACAACACGTTTTATAGCACTGTTAATACCAGAGGCTATGCTCCTTTCTGAAAACGGTTTCATACATATTTACAAGTACTAGCAGAGATGAGGCCTTAGGCTCCCCATTATCTGCACAGTAGCTACATACTTATCAACTAGCAAAGCCTCTGAAGATTAAAACGCATAGTTTCAGAAAGTGAATTCCTAAAACTATCTTTTTAGATGAGTCAAACATGTGAATTTCCACGCTTGCTTAAATAAGCCATCATTTTATCAGGTGGAATCCAGAGACTGTTGACATTTCACTTTGCTTGTAATAAAAGAAACAACCCCCACCATGCTAAGGGGAGTCGCATTACCTCACCTTTGTTGCAGATGAAAGTAAACACACGGACTCTTACCAGAGTTCAGCTGACTTGCAGTAACTTGTCAGCCTGCAGAAGCAAGCAAGGCTCTAAGCCGTAGCAAGACTAACTAAAAACAACAAACAGCATTACTCTGCTTTTACTTTTGCAAATAAAAACTGCAGATCAGTTTTTGAATGTAGTTATAGTTGCTATAAACTGTAGCCACTACAAATTCTGAGGACTATACTTCTTCAGAAAAAGTTTATTAAAAATGCTTATGAAGTTTCAGTATTGGAGGATTATATTTTCCTACTGCCTAAGTGCATTACTAGTCTGTGAGATTTCAAAAGGTATGAAATATTTCTCATCCAGCATCTGGAGAATATGTGGGCAGTTGTTGCAAATATGAAAATTGCTTTTAAGAAATGATACCACCATATAGCCGGCTCTATTGTTTCTTAGTACTTATTCTATCTCACCAGGCTGTTCTCTTTCCATGCTTCTGGGAATTTTGGTCTTTGCTTTTCCCTGGACACCAAGACTTGCATATCTTCAAAAGTGGGATGGTTTCCGACTTCTGTCTGGAAAGCCATCTGGTACTCTGGCACAGATTCCCCTGTTAGCAAGAGAGAGAATGAACAAAGTCACAGATCTGGGGCGGGGGGGGGGGGAGGGGGGGGAGGTGGAGAGGGAAAGGCAGGGGCAAGGGCTTTCAAGTGATAAAAGGTAGCATCAAAGTTGTTGCCTATCAAGATTTTCTGACTCCACCCTCAAACTCGTAGTCTTCCGCTTTCCTAAATCTCCCCAGAAATGCTGAATTAACCACAAACGAATTAAGTCTTGTTTGAAAACCCCTCAAAACATCTTCAAATTTTACTGAGGGGCATCTTCAGAATGTCCTGGAGCCTGAGGATGACACCTAATGTCTGTGAAACATCAACATTAAGCATACTTTGGGAGGAAATTCAAACAGATTACAAGGACCTGCATGTACTGTGCAGCTGTGTTTAACTACAGTGGGAATACTGTATGTCAGATTAACTCTATATGCTATAGTTCAGGAATAAGATGGAGGTCACGATAGTTTTTTTGTTGTTGTTGTTTTTGTGTGTGTGTGTGTTAACAGTTTATTTCCTCTAGTTTTATTTTATAAGATTCATGTTACCTCAATTTTTCATGTCACTATCATAAATAAAAGCATGAATGTCTAAATACCACATTAAGTTACAGCACTTTTTCATCCACTTGCTCATGAGGAAGGTCTGAAAGATATTTTGGGTAATATATCAGGTCTAAGTACTGAAAGTACTGCCTTTGCCATCAATCCAAGTACCAGTGTTCGTGAGCTCTGGACAATAACAACAGTGCTCAAACAGCACTGCCGTGTGGCCTGCAAATTGCGTTAACGGGCAATCTGAAGTCTATCAGCACGATCCTCACTGCATCCACCAACAGTGTACTGTTAACAATAACCATCTCAAACGCTAGATGGCACCAGCTTAACAGCAAAAAACAAGTGGTAACTTCTTTCCCTTCTTCACTTTATAAAGCTATGACTAGGGAGTAATATTTCTTCTATTATTGTTTCTTCTAGTTCTTTTAGTTACCTGGGAAGAGGTCTGTACATCGCATAAATATCTCCCAGTAGATAAGGCCTAGTGCATACATATCTACTTGTTTCAAAGCAGATTCACAGTCCCTTAAGTTCACCGCTCCTTCAAGCACTTCTGGGGCCATATAGCGGATTGTACCGACCTGGAAAGGCAAAAATCAGAGCTTTTAATTAACAGGTAATTTCCAAATTCAATTTTATTATAAAGGTTTTGAGTTCTTTATCGATTTTTTTATTTTGATGCACACATATTGTGGTTTGGTTTTTTTGTTTTTAATATACTTCAATGTTTTCTAGAAGTTAAGATGGAAAATACAATTCTCTGCTAACCAGTGCCCTCAGCTGCTACTCTTATCAGTGGCCTAGTCTTAGTAAAACCTGTGTTAGATTAGAGCAGTCATTCATCAGTCCTTACAGGGCAGTATTTTGTCAAAGGACTATTGCACATCCCTGTATTTTAAATGGTGGTTTCCCCATTCCTTTGTTCAGTGAGAGGAGATCTAAAAAAAGCACTTGTGCACTAGGTATTACTCCTCTAACACTTGCTTTCTAAAGGATGCTGATTAGCACTGTGAAACACTCTGTGAATGAAATGTAAAGACTCACTGTAAAAGCACAGATGACAATTATCCTGAGGCAGTGGGGGGCTTTCAGTCTTTGTTTAAACTATTATTTGAGTAGCCTATATTCAGATGTCTGCGCATTTACGCTTATTTAAAAAATAAGAATCATTGCATCATCAAAAACAAAGCTTAAGAACTCAGTTTCCTCTTTCTGCCCAGAAACCATTCTAGCCCATTCCTAGCAGATGTTTTTCCAGTGTGTTCCATACAATCACTGAAGTATGCAAATTCTATAGTCTTCCCTGGCAGTCCCTAACTTCTGCAGATTTAGAAGTTTTCTTCACAACTAACCTAAACTCACCTACAAAATAATCCCATTACCTTTCTTCCTATCAAACCGAATGCAAACAGTTTGTTCCTTTCTCTTTGTAGCACTTGTTTACATATCTGAAGACTTGCCTCCACTAGACTAAACAACTCTAATTATTTCCATCTTTTCTCATAGGTTACTCTTTCAAACTTCCCCATTATTCTGTCCTAGTTCGTTCTCAATTGCTCCATGCCTTTCTACACACATTTATTTTCCCTGTTGTATCTATTTAATGTCCATCAAATTACAGATGACACACAGACAAATAAGTGGTTGTAGGACATGGAAGGGGAGGGGGAAAAAAAAAAAGAAAAGAAAAAAGAAAAATCTAACTACCTCAATTTCCAAAGACTGTCTGGGCTTAAGTAACATTTGCAGTACAAGACTCACCGGGCTATCACCCACATCTTCATAACCTCTGCAACCATACCCACCTTGCATATATCTCTCATATACAAAGCTTCCACCTCCAAGGCTGCCCCTACTGCAGCAATTCCCCATGAAAAGAATTGTACCACCATAATATTAATCTTGTAACAACTGTTTCTCAACGTCACTCCCATACTAATTTGTCTTCCTTTATAGGCTGGCCTATCTTTATTTGTACTTACCTCACTAATGGCTGCATTATCTTCCTCACCTGGGCGCACCAGTCTGTTTCCAGTTAACTTCATGGAGAGCCCAAAATCGCTAATTACACATGTTCCATCATTCTTTACCAGTACATTGCGGCTGTTCAAGTCACGATGGGATATTGCAGGTTTGTAATGGTCTATTTGGACATATGAAAGTGCTTGTTATTATTTGAACAGTTCTACTGTTTGGCAAAATGAGAGAACCTCATTAAGTCTGCTCACCTATTATAAACAGAAAATCAACTTATCTTGTAGAAAGCTAATGTATTTGCTTCTTTATAACAAGCTCTGCAGTATGCTATCAATAGAAAACAGACTGGCACTCAGAGCTTCACTGCCTTTAGACATTATACTGGGTTACCATTGCATACAGTTTAGTGTTTGCCAGTAAGCTTCCTTCCAAAGGATACTGCAGCAGGATTTTGGCAGGGAAGACATTATGTGCTTAAGCACAGACCTGCTGCTACAGCCCTGACAGCCATTCCAAATGTTCTCTCTCATATCCACAGTCCTCTGTTCAGTGCAATACCAGCTACTTAAATTATAATTGGGATTGGCACCTCTTCAGAAGATATGTAGACAACATTATTCCAGAGAATCTGTGCATGTTATTCCTGCAAGGGATTTGATCTTTTCCAAAGAGTAATCTCAGTTGTCCCTCATTTATATGCAATTTATTTAGTAAAACAGCAAGCACTACAGAACCAGTTTTACTACGCAGTTTATTCTACTCCACGAGTTCCTTCCTAGCTCATACAGGTCAGCCTATGGCTGTCTCTCCTTTATGATTGAAGGTTTACACATTTTCTAGCTGCTAATGGACACACCTGTCTCCATATTTCTAAACGATGATGTTAAGATGATAGCTGCAGTTTCAATCACACATAGGAATACCGATGTAGGTATTTTCAGCCTTGCACTTTTAACAGTATCGTCAGTTTCCATTCTTTTCTAGAGCTGGTGCTTAACATTTGAGATACATGGTTTAGGACTTTAATCTCAACATTAGCACCTTCATGTAGAATTAATATTGTCATCCTTTTATTTATTGCCAGAAAGCTAATGCTTCAGTGCCAGGCTACATTCTGCACCCTGTTATAGCACAGAATACCTGTTACATAATTGTGATACTTCACTGGCTGAAATGGTGGGCTGAAGTGAATGAGCAGAGATAAAATAGATATACCAACGTGTTGTCAGACCCAGTGCTCTAGCAAATCACTAAAAATCCAGCAATATCATTTATTCACAGAGAAGAATGGGACCTCACCCTTCAACAAAATCAAGAGATATGATAAAACTACAATGGAGTTAAGAAATGTAGTTATTTTTCACGTATATAGTTCACACACAAACTAAAAATTGCTTTGCTGGTTTGTGCTGGAACTGCAGTAAACAAACAGAACACTCCATCTGCTTGCTCTGTATTAGACAGACACCCAGTGCTTCAGGTCTCCAGAAATCTGTTGCCATGATACAGCAGCAATGCACTGCTCTGCCTCCTCCTCTTGTCTGTCTCTGGGACACTGCTGGCTCTTACTCCCTGTTTTCATGCAAGCTTCACTGGCACAGCCCACAACAGGGAATTGCTCAAAAGGAAAAACATACCAGAAGTTGTGAGGAATCTGTATTTGGATTAAGCATTTCCTACTCACTGTACTGTCACAAATGAAAAATAAAGGCAGCAATCTTCTACCTGACAGAAATGGCAACATCTTGAACACTCTGGCATCCCTTCTTGGCCTTACCTCCTCGAGGTAGCTCTGTGTGCAGGTACGCCAAGCCCCTGGTTATAGAATGTGCCAGCCGGCAGGAGCTCACCCAGTCACTTGTGTGGAGACTCAGATATTTGCACAGTGAACCCTATCAGAAATGAAATAACAAATACTAGATTAAAATAATTACCAAGTTGCAAAATGAATAATCAAGTCAAAATCTTGAAGAAGGATAGCTTTATCCATTGCTCTTGAAAGTCATATTCCTGCAACCGCTTCGGTGTTTACCCAGATGTTATAGAACATAAGATTAGATCAAGGTTTCATTCATTTTTAGTGGTGCCATTCAGTTTATGTAAGGAAACTGAAAGAAAAATGTAACATACATTGCATAATAATAGAAATTGCCTTTATAAGTATTACAGACAAAAGCAAAATACACATTTCTTTTATTCTTAAAAAGTTGTTATTGAACAACAGAAGGAAAAGGGTATCTGCAGACATAACAGCTGGGATTACTAATTAGTGGACTCTGAACCTTTAGCATTTACAGAAGAACACTGACCATCTCTCATTGGCATCTCACCTGCTGTGATTAGTTCAGTCATTGAAACAAAAAAGCCCAAAGAAGGCTCAAATAGGAGCAAGTCAACATATACTGAAGAAATGGGAAAAAAGAATTTCATACTTTTTGAAAAAGAGAATTTAAATGTGAATAAAATGCTGGCTCTTTTTTTTTTTTTTTTTTTTAATATTTATCATTTGCAGTGAAATCTTAAAAACAAAGAAAGCGTCAATTGTGACAGTGAAATATTCTAGAAAAAAAGGCAAAATGACAAACGGGACAGATCTGCGACTGTGATGTCTTTGTGCACTTTTATGAACAATATCCTCAGTTTAAACAAAGCAAATCCCCAAGCATAAAGAACAAGAGGTCCAGCCTTCTCTGCATGCATAGTATAATGGTTATTTATGACTGTGACTACCATCTTTTGCCTGTTTAAATTTTTAATCATAAAGATGCACTAACATGTAACATCTTACTATCGTAGCTGCAAATAAAAACACTTGATTGACACATCAGTTAAGTAACATTTGGTTAAAAAATAACTGCAAGTATTTGCCATTTGAGTCCATTTGGAGTCAGTATTCAGGTAGGTAACACATGCACAGTTCAAATGGATGCACACAGAAAAACAACATTTAAAATGACTGAAGAATTTTTTTAAATCCAGTGCTAAAACTAAAAGCCAATTATTGACACTCCTAAAAAAAATTACAAAAGTGTTGCAGCTTTTTAGATTTAGACTGTATGGAATAAGGAACCCATAAACAGACAACCTCCTTGGTGAAAACAGACCAAATATCACTACACACTTGAAAACTTTGATGAAATTTTTTTTTCCAGTTGTTTAAAATACTGTCATACAAACTTCAAATGGATTTTGGTACGAACAACCTGAGAATTCATTCACAAGCGAGTTACACAGCCAAAAATGATAAGGAAAACGTGAAATTATTTACAAGAAGTACAAGTACTTCCACTAGTTTCCTTTCAGTTCTACCATAGCAATAAATCCCAAATCCAAAAGAAGTTCACAAAAATTCTTGTCACTATGCCAGGCCTAAATCTCAGGTGTAGTCCTCTCTTTACTCAAGTCCACATGTGATAAGGCAAAGTTGTAAAATGTGAAATACACAGATGAAATGGTTTGCTTATCTATAGACTTAAATTATATGAAGGTAGACTGTACAGTCCGATATGGATGACATTTGTTCTTCTGATGTGTAAATCTCCACTTTATCCTTCATTCCAGCCCACTCTAATAGAGGCAACAAGACTGTTGTTGTGGCCTAAGTGGGAAACATCATATAATGATCTCAGAGCTTTCTAACCACCACATATTTTTAAGCTGGCTGAGAGCTGTGATTTTATGCTCTTAGTGAAGTTCAGTATAAATGACAACTAGAAAAAGTTTTAGTTAAGATTTTGAGAGGGAGATTTGTACTTGAGATCGTTCTTTTTAGTCATGAATTTAAGCATGAAATTGAAGACAGTTGTTTTGATTATGACTTTTGATAAAACTGATGGTTTTGTTCTGACAACCGTAAAACTTTACTGTGTTTTGAAGAATTTTTCAATTGTTCTAAAAAGACATGAATGTTTGAGCACCAGGGGCACAATTCTGTGACTATTATCTATATCATGCTATGTCATCCTTGCAACTTACGCACTGTTCATTTACCTACCGTACCTCACTGCAGCATCACAACAGTGTGATCAGCCAACACACAAATCCTCCATTTTACTACTTGCTCCAATACATTCATCTGTCTGGTGTTTGGATAATATTGTGGTTCAGTTTAATTTAATCTGTCTTGCTTTCACCCAAGCAACACCAAAAGCAATTTTCTATGTTAAAATGTTCTGTTTTGTGTGTTTCTACTTCCAAGAAGGATTTTTTTTCTCAGAAAAAATGATGTTTTGGATGGGGAGTATTTCAGCTGCACATCTTGCATGGGTTGCCTCTTACTGAAGCAAGTTTTATGACTACAGTTTGAATGGCGCCATTCCCTTCTAGTAGCACTTCCTCAGCAGGGTTCCTTCCCTGCTGTTAGCTCAGCATACAGCAGAACATCTGCTCACTGAATTAAGGACTGTACTGTGCCTTAATTACACCTGCTGTGCACTTTTTCCAATGACTTCCAAACCACCAGTGGATTGATTTCAGGCTAATATTGCTGTTTTCAACACCATATCAGGAAAGCATCCGATAATAATATGTTGTAAACTTCATCTGTGCATTCAAGCAGATTGTTAACAGATCCTGTTTATAGAAGACACAAAATTTCCAATCAAATTACATGTCAACTAAAAATCTTTCATTCAAGAAAACAGCAAAGCCAGATTGCCTGTTAAGACAATTATGCTGTGTCCTCTCAGGAACAGAATTCTTTCTTAACTTAGTTGAAAGTAAGTCTGCTCTGTCACAGTATACATGTGGTATAGACATGCCTGAGCTTTCCTACGGTCATTTCTCATCTCTGCAATCTCTTCTTAGATTTTCAGTTCTTATAAACTGACAGAATCAAGTGTGGTCTCACTTTAAGAGTTTCAGTTAGGACACTCTATATTTGTGAAATGATATGCTGTCTTCCTAAATTTGCATATATATTTAGATATTTATATACATGTGTGCATTTAACTTTCAACACAAACATATATATAGAACCTGAAACATCTTAAGGGAGAAGCCATCGTTACTGCTATTTATTGCTGCTCTGTTTCTTTTTGCTACTTAATAAGCTGCTTTTGTCCTACTGCCCCCCATAACAATCAGCCCGCAGTCATCACCTTTACACATTGGAATAAATACAATGTCTTTGTTTACTTGAAATCAAAAAGCTCATTAAAGTATGATTTAATTGAACAGTTAAAGTCCTTTTCTATACAACTGGAAAACAATGCCTCATACATTACATTTTATAATTTTTCATGATAAGCAGCTCACATTTTATGTTTAACATTTTAAACATATTTTCATTCTACGTACATATACATGCACATACACACAGTACTGAGAACTCAGATCAATGAGTATGAGGGATTTAGCACACAGTTAGCCCAGGAGAACTGAAGTTAAGGTTCTGCAAACTAACACTGCTGTAAGACTTCTTCAGTATCAGTGCACAGTATAACAAAACCAATAGGATATGCCACAGGAAGCTTTAAAGAAGGCAGCACTATAAAAACACCTCACAATTTATAGTGCCACAAACAACAACACTGGATGCCTTATGTTTGTTGTAGAAAACCCTTGCCATTTGCAGCTACTGAGTGAGGTTGCAACGACCTTGATGGAGGTGTAATGTTTTCAACATCAAGTAGTTTTAAGTTTACTAATTATTTTTTAAGTAAGAACAATTCTTCAAATCACAGAATCACAAATACTGCCCTTGATTATTCCACAGTTGATTTAAAAAAACTGCAATATAACCAAAAGGAAAATATTACAGCCAAGAATTCCTAAGACTACATTTGGTAGCAGTAACTGGGCAACCTTAAAGGGTATTACAGGAAACCATACAATGGTTCATTAAAATTGTACCTTATATGGATCATTTTTACATTACACCAGGCAAAGGTGACTACTGTGCAAGAATCATCAGAGGCTGAAGTACATCCTTTTTATGCAGCTATTCTTAGGAATCTAAACAAATCCAATTGATTTCTCTGAAGCACTTACATTAGGATAGTATTCCATCACCAATAAATACTCCATACGCCCATCTGCAGTGAATCTCTCATCTCCCACAATGAAGCGGGCAATGTTGTCATGTTCCATCAGTGGAATCCTGTAAATATTCCTCTCATTGACAAAGTTTTGACGATTAGCAAAAGAAAATACTTTCACAGCAACGGGGCGTTCATCTAGGGAGCCTTTGTACACTGCTCCGTATCGTCCCCGGCCAATCAACTGCAAAAAAGGAAATAAATAATTAGTTCATTCAATAACAAGTAAAGGCAAAAATCAGAATTCTCACTCAACAAAGATTAAATACCAACTTTTAAACTCAATTACACTGTGGGAAATAGCAAACATTTTATAATGAAGACCAGAATTAGAATACTGTCATAAAAGATATTTTGGAGTTGGAAGTCCTAGGATAGGCCCACTTAGATCTGTATTACTAAATTGACCTATAGTCTGCATCCCCACTAAATAAATTGCAAATAACCATTCAGATATTTTATACTGAACATCAATAAATCCATGTGCATTATGCTGACAATTCTTTTATTAAACTTTTGACTATTAAACATTTATAGCTTTTATGTGATCGATTTTAATGAACTCCAGCTATACATTTTAGGCTAAGGATGGCTTCACAAACCATACGTTTTGGGTTAATAATGACTCTACATGCATTTGTGGTGCAAAACAGATTCCAAAGGAGATAAATAAGTTTTAATAGGAAGGAATAATCAACTCTGCTACCTGTAAATCTTTATTCTAGCTCTCACAATGTTAGACTGTCTTCACAGTAAAGCCTTTTCCATCTCCATGGCAACTGAAGAAAGATGCAGTCTCTGCTCTAAACTAGAACACTAGACCACCGTCAGGAAGAGCCCTAATTTTTAAAGCTCAAAACACTCTAACTACTTCAGAATTTAAGTCTATTGCATTCAAATAGTTTATAGGCAGACTTGAATGTGAAACCGTAAGGTTTTCACAGACAAGTATCTTTTTACTTTTAGAAATAATTACAAAATGGAGGAGGAGGGGAAAGCAGAGGGATTATAAAGTAATGATTCTAAAAATGATAATATTGTCTAGCAGGAATATAATTTCAATAACATATAATGCTTTCCATTTCTCAGTCCACCAATGTCAGAGTCCTCATAGTGGACTGCAAAGTCAGTCAGTTCAAGGCACAAACACACAGTATGTTCACATCTCTACCAGAGATGTGTAAAAGCAAACACAGGTGAAGACAATTTGTTCTGTGATGCCCTATGGCTGCAAGTGAAATGTCAACTCCTTAATGTTTGAGAAAGAAGACAGAAGATCCTGGAGTAGATCTCTCCAACTGAGAAAAAGCTGACGCTTTTTCCAAGACTACCTATCAGTATGAGTGATTTCATCCGAGGCTTTACACACTTGTACAGTACGCACCTTTGTACTCTTGTGAACCCTGCCTCCAGTACTTTTTGTTGGCAGGGGCCACCCAAGTTTCTTTGCTGGTAAGTTTCCCCGTAGCCCAGAGCACACTGCAGTGAGGATGCCATGCCTGCAGCCAGCATCTCTGATTGCAATTTCTGATGGGCAACAGGAAGAAAAGTACCTCTCTCAATCTCTTTCACAGTCACTACACTGATTTTTTTTTTCCTAGCAAAAAGCTTTTACAAATTCCATGCAAGTTCTACTAAGTACCAGCTGAAAGCACAACATTTTTCAGGTTTCTGACAGTGCATTTGACACCAAGCTCAGCAGAAGGTTCTAGTTGGCCCCTAGCTGCCATGGAAATAGAGAGAACTCCACTGTGATTAATGACAATACATAACAGCACAACTATGGAAATACACAGCCCTATCTGCAGTAGATTCTATACTCCAATAGGAGTTACTAAAGCATTTCAAGTGACTACTGTTAAGATATTTTACTTAAAGTAATCAGAGTTGAGTAAAAGAAAAGGATTTTGATGCAGTGCTGAAATATAGCGCATTTAAATTCTCCTCATCCCCATTAATCAATTTCCAGTAGTTAATATTTTCTTTTCAAGATAGAATGTGCTCTAGTTAATACAACACTGCTAACAAAACCAGGCAAAATATAACTGCTGTAAATTTTTTCTTCTTACACTGGAAGAAAAAAGAAGATTAAGAAACAGTTGAACATTTACCTCTAGTAACTTAAGATTGTCCAGATCCAATGAGGGCTCTGATGCTGCTGCCTCCATCATGTTCATACTATGCAATCCTTGTTTACGGTCTCCTGTACAGAAAGGGATGGGAAGGGAATCAGACACTTTCTGTTTTTGTGACATAACTATATGTGAAAATGCAAACTTGCCTTGGACTTGGCACTAACACATAGCGTAGGTAAATAGAAAGGAATCCTCTAAATTCTTCTGAGTTAGTAAAATCAGAGGCAAAGGTGCTGTCAGCTACAAACTTAAAGCAACCTGCTACACACCAGTTTTGATAATTAAATATCATTGGCAATAACTGCAAAACATGTTCACAACAACACTTGCGTGTTGACTAGAGGATACGTTGCGGAAGAACAGGCCCCAAAATGCCAACTTGGAAAAAGAATCATAAATGTCTCTGAACTGTTATGAAAGCAATATCGCCAAAAAATGTTAGAGAGGAGAAAGGGGAGCATTACATACAAACGTGTAGGAGAGACTAGGGGAGAAAACATAACATCTAAAACATTAGACTGTTTGAGAAACAGTCTAAAGAACAATATTAAAAAATAGGGTCATCCAACTCTACCTGCAAGCATTCTGTATCCAAAGAACAGAGCAGCAATCAAGACAGCTAGTACAGACACAGATGCAAGGGCAATAACTATTGTCTCATCCCGATGAAAAGAGTGAGAAGAATCTGAAAGAAAACAAGATGAAGACTCTAATTGTAAATTTGAAAAAGTCAGGTCTGTAAAAACACGTTATTACAAAGAGGGAAAAAAACATACTCTTGATTATAAAACATCGCACTAAACTCTTTTTCCTCTTAAAATCAAAGGATGACGGGGAGCTGATCATCTCAAGCCCAGCTGCCCTGCAGCTTTCCCTATTCTTTCACTGCCATCAAATGGCACCAGAGAAAGGCACTGAAACCAGAAAGTGAATCTCCTTTCTATCTGGAAAAGCTCAGCACAGCCATCCAAGGTGAAACTGACGCACTCCTGCTCAGCTAACAATTTCTTAATCAAGTTTCCTGTTACAAATCAGGCTTATAACATTAACCTTATTTTTTATTGTTATTATTCCACCGCAAAGAATGAAAATCTCAGTAAAAAAGTAAAAAAAAAAAAAAAAAAAAAGGTTAATAATGTTGCAATGTGATGAATAATTAATCTTCTGTATTCAAACATCCATACGTATGTTAGATGCAAGATCTTTTGTGCCAAGACTTCAAAGCTGTTTTGTTTTTTTCTGATCTGTGTCAGTGCTCAGATCACTTTCAGCATGATTCTCACTATGTAAACCAGACAGACAGTCCCAAAAACAGCAGCAGAATATCGAACAACTTGAAACAACAGTAAAACACTGAAAACTAAATGACTGGTGTTATTTAGTCTTTGAAAAACACTTTCTTTTTTTAAACAAAAATTGAATTTGATTTAAATGCACCTCACTATTTTCTGAGGGAGGGGGAAAGAGTTTTAATGTAAACATTTGTTATTGTCTTCAGTGGTTACCTTACTGCTACTCCACATCAGATCCCAATCTTGCTTCTTTCAGGCATGTAAATATTCAGCCACTTTAACACAGAAATTTCTTACTGCAGATATTTCTCTGATGTCAGAATCACTGGAATGTGGCATTACAAGACCTCATTTACCTTGGCTTTAAAACGAAGTTTGCGAACTATGTTTAAACTTGTCTTATATACTGCTAAAAGTACGCCTTAGAAGATTCATAACGAGACCTAACTATTCTAAAACCACAAAATATATAATGCACACAAGGCTTAAACATTGGGTAAATTCTTAGGTGAGACTGAAATAAAATTTTTCCCAGTCTACACTAGCTGAATAAACAGACAAATTCACTGCTTAAACTGCATTTATAGGAAGTTAAACACGATTCATTTATTTCACTTCCCAGCGTGGATGAACAGTGGAGAAACAGGTAAGTAAAGAAATCACGTGTGAAAGACATCAGCTTCCATTTTTACAAAATTGTAATGGTTAGCAGGACTACTAAAAAGTTGGTAAAACATAACAACAACAACAACAAAAAACAAAACAGAGAGCATTTAAGATATGATTATTTACCTGAAGAATTACCCCTCAAAAATAACAAGCAGCACATATCAGAGAAACCCTTCAAATAAGAGGGTGCTCATGGTAATCATGACACTATCAAATTTGAAGTTGTTCTGTTAAAAGAAATACCATCACTACTGGTTTTGGTGAAACAGTTTCACCAGGAAAATAAAACTACTGCCACAGAGCACTGTGCTATGCAATCATAGTTGGGATTTCTATCATTTGGAGATTAAAAACCTGAGATTCCAGTTTTCAACTAGATTATGAATTCAAACTATGTACCTATACACACCCAGTCACTCTATATATTTAAAAAACGCAACATAAAGGAACCTTATATGACGCAAAGCAATATAAAATACTATATATGTGTATGAAAATGTATGATTGTTGGCAGGAAAATCATAATTTTGACTATTCTATTTTTGTGAATGGAAGAGCTTAATTTTTTTTTTTTTTTTTTTGCTTATCTATAAAAATGCAGACACAACACGCACATATATTTGCATATACATAATGTTGTTTGGTTTCTTTTACATCAGTTCAAGATGGTGCTAGATACCATCTTGACACTAAGAAAATGCAGGTTCTGAGAGGCTGAGCTTCCTGCTATAACCTCTGCTGTATTTCCTGGACCACATAATCAGAGTGTAGCCATTTACAGTCTTCCTATTGCCTATACAGTAGTCATTTCCACAACTGTTTCCCAAACATTATCTAACGCCCAAGTCTGATAGCTCCATTCTCACTACTCTTACAATCCAAGGGCCGACAGCACACCCCTGTTCACCTGGGCACCATTCTGCTCCCTTCCTGCCTTCTGGAACAGGATTTTGCTGCTCCTCTGCTCCTAGCATCGCCAGGGAAGGGTATTCTGGGTTGCACCGACTACTTAGGGAGTCTGGCAGCATTTGTACACTGGCTTTCTCCCATTAGAAGCACGTGATTAGATGTATTATGGGGCCTGGCAGCAACAAAAAGTCCCGAATAACAAAGTTTTGTGGAGATCAGTAGTAGAAAAACATGTTGAAAAAAACGGTCATTGCATTCTTTGTCCTTGATGGACCATTCCCTCTGGAAACTTTTTATCTTCAGTGCTATCTCTGCACTCACCAAATAACTGTAAAGAACCTTCCTGCCGTTCAACAGGAAAATAAATTTTCTTTTTTAAAGCAGAGTTGTTTCTTAACAAAACATAAAATTGGCTTACCCTGAACCATTTTTTTCCTTCTTATAAACATTTTAAAACAATGTTGTCAACTATTCAGTCAGTCAGTCACAGTCAGTCCTACAGTAGGATTTACTACTGCCGGACTGTCAAGCAACTTTTACAAATTTAAGAATAATTTCCTTAATGAAGGTAACCAAACATGTCAGCAGATTAGTAACGTACAGTTCAAGTTAATATGGGTGGATAAAACACTGCTTTCAACATGCATAACCGTTGTTCAGTAATCTGATTCAATCTTTTGGGATCATCATCAATATTTGGGTATTTCTTCAGTGACAAACAAAAGGAACTGCATCGACTTTTTAACACTACCTTCAAATTTCAGACCAAGAATACTGATATCCCAGTATTATTCCCCAACCACTGTATCACATAAAAAACAATAGTCTAAGTTCATAGAAAGATATGCTGAGAGGATGAGCTGCAGTCTGTAGGAAATGTAATGATTGTGGAGTTGATTACAGAGCACAAGTCTATCCACACCTGTACACAGAAAATATCAGCAAAGCTCCCTCAAGTTTATGTTCTATAAGCAGAGGTTAGCATATTTGCTTCTTCCATAGTGAAATTTTTGTTTCTACTTAGCAGAGAGAATGAAAAAAATTCCTACTTCAGCTTCCAATCTAAAACAGAACTGCTTGATACAAGAATAAGTCACCAAAAGCTGTTGTAAGGCTCAAGACACCATCAGAACCAACCTGTTTGGGTGGGAATGGGAGAACAGGGCTACTGACTCTTCAAGCAGCAGCTTAAAGAAACAAAGGGTAACCAATGCCTGTGCTATTTAGAAGGCATCCAGCACTTCTGTCTTGAAACAATTCCATCAGTATTTCTGATGTAATATTTTCCGAAGTGCACCAATTACATCACAAAGAAATATCACAACAAATAGTATCAGCAGCCTTCAAAAAAGGAGCAGCATAAGTGATTAAAATAGAGATGCCCTCCTCCTGGCTGGGGAGCAGCTGGTAACCTGCAGAGCGCTGCTCCCAGCAGCGTGCCGACCCTGCCAGCAGCACAGAACTTGTTTCTGTCTTCCAAACCCCAAGTACAACAGACCCTGTGTAGGGAGAGAATTTCGTCAAAGGCACTCACAAATAAGGCATTTCAGAGCAATGGTTCCAGTGCTCAGTCAGAAACGAGTCACCAGGCTGAACCTGGCCCTGCACTCCTGATATTCCCTGCGCGCACTGCTACCACATTAGGCATTTCTCTTTCCTCCCCTAAGACATCTCTGCCATAATAGCTGCCAAACACTGCTAAAATATCTTTGGTAAATTAGATTTTAAAATTAAGCTTCCATATTGCCACACACAATTTTCCTACTGCTGCTTTCCTAGTTTTCCTCAGAAATGAGGAGAAAAATGCCAACAGTGTTAATGACATCATGAGGAAAAATATTTTTCCTTCCAATTAATTTTTCCAGTATAAACATAAGCTTGTAATACTAATTAGTGCTGAAGTATTGCAATCTGTGTCTATGGTTGAAAAGGCTTCTTCTTTTATTTTTCTGTAATTTAACTTTCAAAAACGAAAGCTGCTTCTGTATGTTTTCTGTTTCCATATTTTAAAAAATCAGCATTTATCCTATTACCAAAGGACATTCTGAGAAAAAAAGGAAACTGGGGCAAAACCAGGCAACGATGGCCAGTGGCAAAAGAGCCTGTAAACATTACAGCACTCTTCCTTTGGAGCCAGAAGAAAGGTGCAGGATTCCTATGCCTCCCCATCAGCAAACACCATGACACCTCGGCCATCTGCCCCCTCCCTGCCCTTGCCCGTAGTGCATCTACCTTCCAGATAAATAGATCGGATATACGGAAGAAGTTTATTACACTAAGGCACTGGCGAGGCACTGGAACAGGGTGCCCAGAGAGGCAGTGGATGTCCCGTCCCTGTAGAAATGGGGCTCTGAGCAACCTGATCTAGTTGTAGGTGTCCCTGTTCATTGCAGGGGAGTTGGACCAGATGCTCTTTTAAGGGGCCCTTCCAACTCAAACAATCCAGTGTTTCTATGATAAAGCCTCCGTTATCCACCACCATCTACGTTACTGTCAGTTCAAGTGCCATAGTTCATGCTGTGAAGCTAAAACATTCCAGTCTTGGCTGAGAGACCATGGGAACCCACTCAGAACTGCCACATTTTCCAATTCATAGTGCATCAGACTGTTGACTCTAAAATTATTACTGAAAGTGCAAGGTATCAAGTGGAAAATCAGGAAAAGAAAGCATCAAAGCTGCTAAAGCACTTAGCCCAAGGGCTCACTGTCACTGCCTGCAAGATCTTCATCTCCTGGGCATCAAACCTGGGACATAGCTGTTGAGCTGGGAGATCGCTGTTAGGATAAGAAATCTTAAGGAAGCTATGAGAACAGCAAGTGTTTGCCATGTTCAAAAACCAGGAATCCCAGGGGGAAATATTTGGTTATGTAAATAAGACTGAATCACAACATAAAGCAAACAAGGAGATGCTCTTAGAACTATGAAAGCAATTACGTTGTTTCCTACTCTTTAAATGACTGAATACGAAACTCTAGACTTTGAAATCTTTGAATGTTAAGTACAGAGATGTACACACACACGTACACTCTATATATGTAAATACATATGTAGTACGAAAACAACCCTGAATACCTGCAGAAATTTGTATTCTGATAACCGTTATTTGGAAACGGAGGTGGCCACACAATACAGGACATTTGCACGTGAAACCAATTTCTGCCAGACCCTTGTATTGCTATCAAAGTTTTTCACTCAAATTTTTAAAAATCGGCTGCCCATTTTTCAAGCAAATGACACACAGCTGTGTATTTGTCACACAGTAGTAAATAATTCTAGAAAATACACATGCGTGCTTAAGTTTAGATAAGTATCACAGAACAGCACACTAGAGAAACGCTTCAATTAGTGCCTATAATGAAAACCAGTTCTTAAAAATGTACCTGTGTTCCCACAGAATTTCTGGTATCAACATGTTGCAGAGGCCAAGCGGCATTCCAGTCGGTACCAAAATGTTAAACTACCTTAACACCAAGTAACTACCAAGTTATGGTAGTCACCAAAAAGTAAGGAGAATACCACCCTTCAACCTCCACAGCATAGTAACATCTGATTCTTCAAAACAACTCCAGCTGTGTGGACTCTGATCAAAGTCAGCACAATTACACAGGGACTCAGAGATCTGCCCGTGCAGATTGCTTTAAAAAGAAGCAGAGTCTTAACGCCATCCTACAACTATTTCTTTGATGTGATCAATTCAATATGTTCATTGCCAGTCTGTTACAGAATTTGCTTTTCTATTTAGGAATGGTAATGATATTAAGGATGAGATCAGAAGCATGAGGGAAACCTTACACTTAAATCATAAACACGAGAGGAAAGGCTGAAGCATGTAGACAATATGGCCTTCAGCTGTAGATGACTGCAAATTTACTCTGCAAATTGCAAAAGGGACTGTGTAAGCATGATTAACTCTACTTGTGTTTCAAGTTCCATTTCTTCCCTCAGTCGATGTGTATAACTTTTATGACAACAAAGTCTCAGCCTTTTGAAAAAACATACAATTATCAACTATTCCAAAAGCCCATAGATTTAAACTTCTTTGTATTTTCTGCCAGGTTAACAATGTCATGGTAAGTATGCTTTATTTCCCAGTTTCTGCATTTAAAAAAAAAAAACACAAAAAAAACCTTATTTGTATTTATACACTTTTTGTTCCTTTTTTTTTTTTTTTTAATTTAAATACTTTGTGGTTGCTTACAGAACATCTGTGCATAATGTACAATGAATGATCTGTTTATCTGCTCAGCCTACATGTAGTTATACGAAATGGACCTTACTATGCAAGCCAGGCCAACTATTTGTCACCGAGCACTACCTCATTGCTGACCCACCGTCCTGCACTGTGAGAGCTGTCTTCAGCAAGTCGGAGTAAATAACAAGAATACCTCCAATATAAGCAACATACCAAAAAGACTCAAATTATTTGAAGTGAATCTTTAATTTGTTCAGTTCAGGGAAGAACATGTAAAAGACAAAAGTTAAGCAAAGAACTTGTAAGAAAGACACATACACCCGTGGCCTTTCAGATATTCCGGTAAGCTTTTCAACAAACAAAGAAGAAACCCAGCTAAATGCACAAATCACACAGCTAAATGCATAAACCCACATTCTCAGTTAAGCTGGTACCATGAGGCTGCAATACCTCTCTTGAGTTTCTCTCTACAGATCTCCCCAATGAACTCCAGCAGGAGCCATTTCCAGTTTTCCATAAAAATATCCAATCACAGAATAGCTTAGGTTGGAAGTTCCAACCCACATGCCACGGGCTGGGTTCCCCAAGGCAAACCCTGCTGCCCATATGGCCAGCTGTGAATAATAGAAGGAAAAAAACAGCATTTCCTAATTTTTTTTCCCTGCAAATTTTTGCCATGCACCTAAACTTTTATAGGAGCATGCTTTAAAACAACTATTACCTTATTTCAGTTTTAAGTATCTGTAAATTTGAAGTGAGACTGTACCCTTCTGCCAGCACTTGACAAATTATTAATAAAATTAAATCCACATGAAAACTCTGTAATAACCTAACACAGTGTAAATTGTAAATATCTAATACAGATCACCAGGACCACCATCAAAAATCAAAGCAAGGTTCAAGTAAGAAACACTACTTTACATCCAAGAGTCTGAGTACACAATGGCTGAGGTTAGCAAAGAAACTTCTGCAGAAGAAAACCGGAGCATGTGGTACTAGCACAGATGAAAAGCACAATGGGAAGAGTATTTTTTTTTGTGAGAGATGGTGTGACATTCCTTAGCAAAACAACCCTGCCAAGCAGTAAACCTAAGGCAATTTTCTTTCATAACTGAAAATGGATGTTTCTTGCCCAGACTCAAGAGCAAATCCTTGTTTTCTACTGCAGTCTGAAAAGCTCAGAGCAGAAAGTTCACACTATTTCCAATCATCTCATTATTTGAAGAAAATGTTTAAACAGTCGCCAATGTCTTTCCAGTTTGCATTCAGTATCATATTTTCATATAAATCATTCATATATTGTTATGTAGTGTCCATTATGGCATCTTTTTGTGCTTTTCTCCACATCTGGAGAGCTAACATTTCTGTTCATATTTTAGAGGTGAACAGAATCTCAGGTTGTCTTGCAGACATCCACACCCTGGGCTCTGAGTAAGCACCAGACCGCCTTGAGTGCTGCAGTAATATCCTGACCTGGCAGCAGTGCATTGCAGGTCCCCTGAGCTCCATGGGGAATGCCTGAACGTACAGATTTTACAGCTTAAACTGTATAATTTTCCATAGCATGCTCCAGAGGAAGTCTGCTACAGCTAAAGTCGGGCAGACATCTTTGGAAACCTGGTGTCAGTCTGCAGGTTGGATGAGGGTTCTCAGGGCCTTTTCTCAAAGGGAGCTCCCTGTGCCTGAATGGTCAGAAGTGGATTCCCTTCCCCAGTTCCCACCCTCTTTTGGAGGATCATCTACCAGCAGTCCAGGCTGCACATATTGGATTCATTGTCTTTGTTTGTTTTGAAAACTGAGGGCTGCACTGACACATGAAATTTAAGAATTAAGCATGTGTGGTAATTTCTTTGGCAGAGAAGTGGGTTATGCAATCTCTAACGGCTCTTCCTTTGATGAGTAGATACAAGGACGCACATTAGCAGTCTGTCACCTTCCTGGAGAAATACTCCTGAGTAGATAAAAACTCAATCCAACCTCTTTGCCTTTTCATCTGCAAGTTTTCAGTGCCATTTCTAACACTGCTTGAATACTTAGAATCATGATGCAGGTAAATTTAACAGCAACTCCAACCCCAGATTTAGATCATCTTTCTGAAGTGCCCTAGATACAGCTAAACATTTTCTAACTAAAGAAAGAAAAGAAATATCTTACTTCAAGCAAATGGCACTTCAGTGCAGACCTGAACCCTGCATTCAAGCTTAACCAAATGCTGACTTGGACAATAAACCACGTACTGGGTCGTAATTCTTTTTCAATAATAAAATGGTGAAAAAACATCTACACTATCCCCTTCTATAGCTTGTGAACCTAAAGGCCTTCCTCCTCATCGCACCAAGTGCTAACAGTGGCAGTAACATAATGGCACTGGGCCACGGTCTGTAGAAACTGGAACAAAAAAATGCATGTGCTGCAACAGAAAAAAAAAACATACTTCATACAGCCTCTTTAAAGTTATTTGAAATCCAGCTGGCTCAATAGCTACATATTTCATATTCTTAATGTTCCCAGGCATATTGCTCTACTAAAAATAAAGCACAAAACACTGAATGTGTATTTTCATATGAGCATGTGAACCCAAAACCGCAAATTCCTTTCAAGGAGGAAGCTGTGATCCAGCACGCCCGCACGTTCTGTGTCTTTGATAACCATGAGCTCAGGATGGCCATCCCTGAGCTGGCGGTGCTGCCTCGATCTTTCAGCCTGGGGCTGCTGGCAGGAGGGCCGTGCCAGGGCTGAGCAGTACAGCCGGGCCTGTACAAGCAGGCGCTTCCTGCACGCACACCAGTCAGGCAGCGACTGCCTGCCACGCCGGAGCCTCGGATGTTGCTGTTTACAGAGCGTGGAGCCAGGCCGCGGCCGAGGCTGGAGGCCCACTGTCTGCTTCCGTGCAACGCTTGCTTTGTATAGGGCTGCCACAGAGAGCGAGGCCGTGTTGCTTGCCCAGCTGCTCCTGTCCTGCTTGTGGGGAGGCAGCGTGGGGCTCCCAGCCTGGTTCTGAAGCTTGGCACCAAAGAGTGAGGAGTCAGAATGTTTTTCCTCCGTCAGCTTTAGTAACACGCAATGAGAACTGAACTGATTTGCCAGACATGACTATGTGGTGTGGTGTTCCAAAATCACTGCCCCAACCACGCACGAAAACCTTAATTAGGGCCGAATTGTAGGCAGCTAATCTGTTCAAGTGAAAGACCAAGATCTATACAAAATGATACAGCAAGAATGAGTTTGACAAAACCTTTCATAATGCTTCTGGTTTCTGCCCCAGAAACCAGAATTCGGAATTAGTGCCCTAAATCAGCTTAATGTTGTAATCCTTAAGTTTAGTAAGTATTTTGGTATTAAAGCTTAGATCTTCTGACTCCAGAGCATTTTTCTGTACTTTCGGAAAAGTGCACATTCTTGTTTGTACCTGGTTCTGTAATTTTAGAGTCTGAAGTACCTCCTAAAAGCAGAGAGGTAAACCTGTCTGATATTTCAGCAATAGTTACTAAATACAACATTTGTCTGGCTAATGCCAACCCAAACACCACATGGTATTCCATAGTATGCGTCTGCTCCAGCTTCTCCTATCATGGCCTAGGAGGGCAAAGCCTAAGACGAAAGTGTGTGCTCCATTTTCCCCCTAATCCTCACTCATACTCCCTGTTCTTCTCTGTTGTCCTCTCTGTAGGGCCAAATAATTCCTAATATTCACCAGATTCCCTTTCATGCTTCCCAGATGAAATTCCTGTTAGAAGCTAATGAGTGATGAAACAGAAGGCCCCAAATCCCCCTCCTCCTTGCTCTAAGGTCCCTGAGGAATGCAATGAACATTCTCTTCTCCTCCTTTACTTGAGACCTAGGCACACTCAGTAAGCATCAGCATATCTTCATCCCTCTTTCACTCCCATTCCTCGTTCTGTTCTCATCCAGACACTGGCATTGCCCATGTCTACACCTGCGTGCTTGTGGCCAACGACCCACTGAACCTCCCCTAGTTCCTGCTGAAAGATGTATTTTCCTTAGCAAAGAGACCTTCACAAGGGCTATTTCCCTACCCTTGATTAACACTGAGATTCAGCCAACTCCTGTCAGGAAGAACCACCTTCTCACAGATATTTCACATACATGAGATCGCAGGCATTTGGGGACATTCTTAAGTAGAAGGAAACTAAGAGAAGAACAGAAGAGGATGTGGAAACCTGCAGACACAACAGAGCATGGCAGAAGGAGGCAAAGGCATACCCAGCACACAGTGGGCAAAAGGGCAATGGGTACAAAGACACAGTGAGGGAACGGCCTTCCCCCTCAGGCAGACCCCAACAAGATAGTAGTCTCCATTGACACACGGCTTCTGTTTCCAAGGTGTCAGCTGAAGTGTCCTCCTTCAAATACATAACTACAGCTCATATGAGGGCACACAAGTGCATATGTTATGTATCTGTCAATGCAATTTTTTCCCCTTCAAGGAAGGAAGCACTTTCTAGAACTTGAACTATGAAGCTGGCTTTGATATTGAATAACCTGATCTTAGGTAGGTTACTTAGGATCTCTGTGCTTTAGTTTAGCCAGTTATACAACGCAGAAACAGTAACTTCCCTAACTTCAAAGGATATTCTGATTATTTTAAAATAACATAAGAGATGAAAAAGGCAATAATGAGAAATAGCGATCCTTAGTCTGCACTTATGCAAAGTTCTTCTACAGATCTAGGTGCTTGACTTCAGATGAAATGCAGACATCGTTTGATGTTCATTTCTCGCAGCATGAGTGCCAGCTCAAGCTTTGCTCCCCGCCTCCTACTCCAGGTGCGTGTCCCACCCTAGCAGTGCCACCAGCTGCACAGCACAACCACAGATATGTTGAGCAGTGAGCTGGGTAAGAAAGCCAGCAGGGAGATCATGGGGAGTGGGGAGGAAGGAAGATCTGGAAGGCAGCAGCCCTGCCAAAACAAATACACATCAATCCAGCGTGAAGGCGGCTATCAAAGCCATCAATTTGTGTTACACCGTGGGCATACGAGAAATACAGCTGACCTCACTTGTATAACATGCTCTGTCTGTCCCACAGTAACAAGCTTGTTTTAAACCAGCAATAAATATTTCAACACAAATTCAATTAGGTAATGTGGAGACACTGAACAATCCTATGGAGCTGTTTTTTTTTTTGTTTTTTTTTTTTTTTTACAATGTTGGAATCTATGTGATTTCTAGTTTCAGAGACTGAACAAAACCCCTCTGCATACTAAACTATACATACTATTATACATACTAAACCATATCTGTAGCTCTTCTATTTTAAATATGCTTTCGATGTAATTAAAAGAATTCTTAAATCAAACCCTGAAGGTGTCACAGCCCTATGTACTGATTTTAATGTCTTAATGACATTGTACAATTACATCTTAAGATTGGTAACTTCAGAAGATATGTTTAGACAAATGCTTGCTTCAAAAGGTAGAAATTAGAATGGGAAACACAGCCTCTTTAAAAATGAATAAAAAGCAGGCTTCTGTCAATCTGATTTACTCAAATCCTGAACGTGCCATGAAATCCTGTTAAATGAACGGCAAAAAACTCAAGTCCCACAAAATGAACAGAAATCTTTTTTGTCAAACAAAAATAATTTAAACTTGAGAATGACTTTCCTGACAGGTGTGCTTGCTTTAATACACTGCAAAACACAAGCACTCATAGCCAAGGTTTTGATACGACACATCTGGTTTCCAGCTGGGCACGAAAGGACTTTTAGATTTCAAAGATACATATTAAAAGTGGGCAAATTTCATAGTATTTGCCACCCAAAATCATGACAATAGGCTTGTGAATTTTTTTGCCCACCATTCTCACCCTAGTCTTAAAAGAAAACAGATTTAGCAATATGTAATTCTACAACCCCCATTAACTGACTGTCAGTTGAAACAGGGGACTTTAATCAACTCTATACTTTCAGCTTGCACTGTATATATTTCTTATTTTTCTTTCTAAACAACTCTTTGCTTACAATTTCAAATCCATGGAAGGTTTGTGAGGAGTCTAGAGCGTTCCTCTGGCATAGCTAGCTATCAAGAACATGTTTAGAACATAGTCTCTATACAAAACAAATATAGCTACATTTCAGCAGTAAGTAGATACCAAAACTTCAAAAGGCCTTATATTTGCTTCACCAGAAGAAAAGTAAAAAACTGAAGTTACCAGCACCTACTTGGTTACTGTTTGGTTGTATCATAATCTTGAAAGAACGGAAAAGCTGAGCTACCACCAAACTCAAGAGCTCTATCACAGAACTTCACTGCGTCAACAGTACTTTTGGGAATAAGACACTGCTACTGACATCACACAACAGCAGTGACAAATTCAGTACCACAGAAAACAATTATATGGCGTGCTTTTGACATCACTGTGAGAGTGAATATGCTTTAGGTCCTGCTTGAGTAGCAACTGTAAATCACTAAATTACATGAATTCTTGAATTCTTACACAGACTGCTAAAAAAAACCCCTCAAAATTTAGCAGTTTATGCTCACCTTCCAACTAACAAGTTAGCAAGCAAGCATGCAGTCATAAAATGAGCATGTCTTTGATGAACACTTAAATGAAGTATGATCCTAGCATGCTAATTAAATATTTAGCTTAGCATGTCACCTGCTATTGGAAACTTCTATTCCTTAGCATGGTGACCACCCAGCTGGACTCCTACTGAATGTATGACTGTACTCGCTTCTGTTCCCTGCTCTGCATAGTCTGCTACAGCCTCTAACACCACACAATAATCTAGTGCTGGACCAAGTCCAGCAAAGTTGTGAGTCGTTGTGCAGACATATCTTGGTACCTTAGTTCACTCGTTTGTTCTGGAATAGCCAGTAAAATATGGGATTTACAATTGATGAGTTTTCCTCCATTAGCAAAATTTAAACATTATTGTCTTTGTAACAGATATTTTAACACTCTGAGCCTACTATGAAAACTTTCTCCCCACATCAGAGCTTGAAGGTTTCTATAAGAGCAAACAAACAAAAAAATTAAAAAAAAAACACATTTAATTGATCTGTATCAAAATAAGAAAAACATCAGCATGTCTGAGCTATACAGAAAATCTCAAATCAGCTTAAAAACAACTCCTTGATGCAGACTCTCCTACTGCCATTATACATTAAGTACTCTCTATTTAGGGCAGGATGTAAGAAGTCTCCTATTTCCAAAGCTGAGCACGTCTTTCATGGCACTCTCTCACTGAGTGTGCCTGTACAAGAACTCTGCAAGAGCTGCAAAGCCTGAGGACAGCATGCCTCCCTGAGCTCCTGGCACCGCTCTCAGGAGATGCGTAATGCTTTTGGTTTACCGTGTGTATTTATTTCACCCACACACATTTTTAGATTGCTCTGAAGATGCTATGAATGGCTCTGCAGCTGGGAGTGTCCGATGTGGGTGTGTGCAGTGCTCCACACACCCAAACCTACGTGTAGTGGAGAACATTTCCCATCTGCATCAGCACTGCTTTGCAAGTGTGTGATTGATCTGCTGGCAATGCTCACAAAGGCAGGGGAGCTTGAGTTATTCTGCAGAGTCATTAAAAAACTACTTCAAAAAACAATTAAGATATTTTCTATATATTCATCTAGCCATGACTGCTGGTGTTTTCCTGTGCTTTATTTCGCAATACATTTTCACCAAGTTTCCTCTGCTTTCCCATGCCATCCCAGAGACAGCAGTGTCTGGACCTGCACTCACAGGAAGAACATGCAATTCACAATAGCTCAATCAGCACCATCCATTTTGCCCTACCTGCTGCAATTACATCCACGAAGAACAAAAATGAAGGGAAAAATAACAAGTTAGCGTATAATCAGTTTGTATGCGCTGCAGTTTAGATATCTACCTTCCAGGAGTTCATGCTTGTGTTTTATAACATTCATACTCATTTGCTGAGTTTTAAACTCTATTTCTAACTACTCTTAATGTGAGTTACTACTTTAATGGGAGAAATGGAACTATCACCAAGCAACAATGCTATTAGAGGCTCCACACAGAAGGTCTGGCTAAGGCTAGCTAGAGCATCATGTATTCCTCAGATACACACATCCTGATTGTGCAGACATTGACATACACGGCTCTGAGTCATCACTCAATGATAAATGGGAACGTTTTGGTTCTGCATAGGAAGGAGTCATCTATAAACCCTTATTTCCTGTTCCAAGCGTTACTACAGTGAAAAGTGCTTGTGTGCAGACGATCCCTTACCCTTGCTCAGAGTATATTTAGTTTGAAGTCAATATGAATGTCTGAAACAAGGAATTTTTTGCTAGCCTAGGAAAATATTTACAGGCTTGCAGACACCTCCAAATGAGCTTCATGCTACCAGCCTAAAGGAAGGCAAAATCCAGGCCAAAGTAAAAAGCTGTGTAATATCATCCATAGATACTTTAGGAACTTTAATGGAATAACTGGCCAAGAAGGATACATGCAGTACTTATTAGAATTAAACTTTAAGATGCATAAAACAGTCCTACTGAAATAATCTCAATGGAACCTTCAAAGGTATTCAAAAGTATTAAAGGCCTCAGTTCAGTCTGAGTGCAACTTTGTATCATGTCTTAGAAAATTAAGACCTCCCTAGTGCCTCTGAAAATGCCAAATCTCTCCTCCAATGCTAAAATAAAAAAGCTGCAGCAATATTAAGTCTTCACACTTCCCACTTTACAATTGCTTTATTTGCCCTTTTAAACAGAATTTCTAACTTCCCTCCTTTAGACATATCTGCACAACTAATGTATAAAAGTGTAATATCCAAATTAACTGAAATAAACTAGAATTTAAGTTAGGTTCTAAGACTAATATAGTCATTTCAAATTATCAAATATGTTGCAGAATAAATATCTTTATGTCCCAAATGAATACACAGATGATCAAAAGAGATATATGAACTTTCTACACAAACCTGATTACATTCACTATTCAAAAGATCCACACCTACTCTGATATTGAAAGTATGAAAGCCAAAATCATATATTCTGCAATCTCCCAACAGCTGGCATTAAAAACTTTACCTCCTCTCAAAATTCAGTCAAAATGAGAATTGTAACAAGGGAAAGTGTTTGACACACACAAACATATGCCATCACCACGCTCATAGAATGGCTTGCAATGGAAGGACTCTAAAGATCATCCAGCCACAACCCCCTTCCATGAGCCAAGCAGGGTTGCCAAACAATAAGTTAGGCTGCTTGAAGCCCCATCCAACCTGGCCTTGAACACCTACACGGATAGGGTACACTTGCAGGGGTGGGAAAATGTACTTCATTTTGGTGTACCAAAATTATGGAGAGGATTATTCTGAAAGTTATTGGAAAACATCTGGAAGACAACACAGACACAGGTCATTGTTGACATGGGTTCACAATGGAAAAGCCCTGTTTAACAAATGTAATTCCCTTTTGTGACAAAGTTACTCACTTAGGCAACCAAGAAAAGCCAGTTGATGAAATCTTTTTGAATTTCAATACTGTTTCTCACAGTATCCTTCTGGACAAAATGTCCAGCATACAGTTAGACAAACACATAACATGATAAGCAAACAACTGGATGATGGGCTGGGCTCCAGTGACTAATGTAAACAGGGTTACAACAGGCTGGTGGCCAGTCACTGGTTGAGCTCCTCTGAATTCATGTTAGGCCCAGTTCTTTCTAGCATTTATATAAATGATCTCAATAGAGGACTTGAATGCACACTTAGTAAAGTTGCAGATTACACTAAGATAGGAGTTGTCGATTCTCTCATGCTCAGGAACCTTTGTCCATTACAATGGGACACTGTTTACTTTATTAAATATGAAACAGTTAAAATAATAATGCATGTATATATCAACAACTATTTCAAAAAACACAGAAACAACATACCAAATGCAATGTGTCTGGAAAGAGTAATGAACACAAATACTTCAAAACAAAGAAACACAGAAAGACTCAGTACACATATACAGAAGAAATTACAGAATGAGGAACTGTATTCTTCATATTTCATACATGTCTACTACATGCACTTTCATGAATTTCCTTCACTCTAATTTACTCTACTAACAACAAGTCAGCAATCCTGCTTATAAAATCAACACGAATAGGTTTTTATTATCATCTTGAATCTCTTGCAACAACACAGTTGCATTCACTGGCGTTTTTGTGAACATTTCAGTGTCATCATCTCCTGTTTAGATAGCAACAAAACAACAGCACTGAACTGAAAAATTAGGAGTACACTGACACAATGCTTTTCTGTCTGTGTGGGCTTTCCTGGGTGCTCTACGAGCTCTTCTCTGTTCTTTTAAGCCCATGGTTCCCATTAGCCAGAAAGCCAACAGAACACCTCAGATCTGTGACGTCAGAACATCCCAGACAGCTCAGTTCCTAAGAACAAAACAGAGATGCCTGTACTCAGGATGACACACACACCTTTTCAGGAGCTAGATGCCCAATTATAAAACTCCAAGTTCTAATTGTACAGCCAGTCACTCATTCACAATTCAGTACCTGAGGCACTTACTGGAATTTGCCATTCCCTTCATTAATGAAAAGGACGTAAGGCTTTCTTCATAAGGAATAAATAAATGAATAAAATCCTGATCCTCAGTATCCTTCCACATAAAGAGATTTTGCCTGAAAAGGCGGAAGAAGACAAACTCTAGCTTCCATGAAATACAGCTCCCGCCCTCCCAACAGAAGACTTAGGGGGCTGGACACAGTGCTGCCTTTGGCTGTGGCCCCCAGCCCCTGGCAGGAAGGCAGCCTGCTCCATGCCTGCCTCTGTGAGAGCCCACTGACACCTGACTGAACGAATTCAAGCTGTTTTAAGAACACTTGGTCTAAAAGCAATTCAAAATACTCCTAGGAGCAGCTTACTACATTATTAAAAACCTAGAGGATTTATTTACCAGGCTGTAAAACACCGCTGATGGTTTACCTCCAGGTAATCTCCCATTTGAAGAGTCACTGCACAGGAACTAGAAATTAACACACAGAATTTTCAGGCTCACCATGTTTGCCAGATAAAGAAATTGACCAAAAAAGGCCCACAAAAGACCAGTGATAAAAGACCAGTTCTGCAGAGACCAAATCCCTGTACCCACCCTACAGGCCTGTCTCTGCTCAGGAGGCTAAGATCCCCAGTGCCGATGTAGGCATGCAACACAGGGGAGCCTGCAAGGCAGCTGAGCTCACAGGGCACTGTTTCAGGCACACTGCATGTGCCAAACCTCTAAAGCTTTCTTTCAAAACTGTATCCGTTCCAGAATTGAGAGTGTAAATTGTCTTAGACAGAACCATGACACAGGATTAGATACTTTTGTCAGCCAGCTTAGCATATAGCACAGTAACAAGCGAGGCTTAGAGAAAATGTCCAATTAAGGATGAAGAAAAATACATGGAAGGCTTTTTGTGATCGAAATATTAATCCACATAGATAATTTTATTACTACTGCACAGTCAACAATGGACTCAATATTTATAAGCAATGTTTAGTTTTGCGCTTAGCATTCCCACTCCCAAGCCTGTCTATTTTAGCAGCCTGTAGTCACAAACCTTTCTCGCTAGCACTGTATCAGGAGCAGACAAAACTGGGGATGGGAATTTATCAGTAGCTGCTGGCAGCACCTAGCAGCGCTTTGTAATTAAACTTCACAGAGCTCTTGCTCTTTTTCATCTAAACTACATTCATTTTAACTTTTAAAAAAAGAACAGAGTAGAACCGTGGTTGAAATTAATAACTAAATCAAATATGAGGGATGCAACCAGCCTAACATCACCTTTTACCGAGTAATGCCAACAAAGTACAGTCTCTTGGCTAGTTTAGTCGATATAACCAGTTAGGGCAACCCACTTTTGTAACATTTCACTGAGTGCAGTGTCATCAACTTAAAAACAACTGGAACGGCAAACTGCTGAACTTGTCACTGACGCTTTCTCATGTTTTATACTCCAAGGGTATAAACAATGACCTCATATCTTAGCATTAAATACACCAGATATTACTACTCCTGACTGAATTATTATTATATGTAATTCATTCTGATATTTTGAGATTTACAGCAAGCAGTCTTAAAATTTTAGAGGTGCAGAAATAAAAGAGCTAGAAATTAGTAAATATTCACTATTGATACTTAATTGTGGAGAAAGCATTCAGTAGAAGTCTACTATTAGTACTACATCAGAAAATTCATTGATCACAAATGTCTGCAAAAGCATCCTGCTGTGTCCATTCACCTTCCAGCGAGCTCTCACCCACCCTCAAGACATAAGAGTTTGTATAGAATAATGTTTACTGTATATTGTAGCATCTGAATAAAGACAAAAGTATAGCAATCTTGCTCGCTCCTCCTTTCACTTTAAGGAGAGAGGAGGTAAAAATACTACTACCTTTTTTTAATCTTTATTATTTACACGTTGAGTTCCATTCTTGTCAGTCATATCTATTTATGCCTTGCATCTATAAGGGACTCACAACAAAACTCCAAAACGCATAGTCACAACGGATAAAGGCTGTCATATTAACATCAATATGAAAGTCAGAAAAGAGCATTTCAAAATTTCAGTATTTAAAAAAAAATTTGAACACATTACAATATTTGTATTACCAACGATATTTGCATATCTTTAAACTCTGGGGAGAAGTGCATAAAACATACCAACTCTAAGCAGCTGATTTCCAATAGAGATGGAAATGACAGTGTCAAGAACTGCACAAAACAAGAAATGTGAATCACCTATTTACAGACACTAGTCAATTTACAACACATGTCTTCACTACTTCTGAAGAAGGCAAAAGATCACTAGCTATGTTTCAGAAAAATTGATGCTTCCTGTCTTCATTCTGGGTCTGAAACTCAAAATATTTGCCACGTGGTACGAGAAATACACAGGACATGTTAAAGATGACTACAATGCTATTCAGACGATTCTAAGTTACGCCCACATGTACTTGAAGAGTTGAGCTCTCTGCGGACTAAGTATAATGCTTTAAGCCCTCTGAAATAAAGTGCAGCTGTAGTGCTAGCACTTCACAAACAGGCCAATACAATTGTGTAATATGCACTATTATTGCAATATTTCAAGATAAAGATTGTGGGTTTTTTAGATTCTAACATATTTTTAAAAGAAGTTTGCAGAGGCTCCTGTCCTTGAATCTCCAGGTCATAAAATGATTTGTTCTAGCACAACTCTGAAGTTACCTTGTACAGCTTTCCCACCTGGCGCAGACTGACAAATCAACAGGAAATACAGTACAAAACTTGTGGGTTTTCTGGTAGTGAAAATAACACTTGAAATGTTTCTCCGATTTAAAATAAGAACAAACATTTCTTTAACATAGTTTTCAGTGTTTTGTAGCTTTGGTGCATAGTAAAAGCTCTGCAACATTTCCAAACATACCCCAAATATTTCTATCTCAGTGTAAGCAAAACACTTCGATTTCACCTTCCTGATTAAATGTTTCTGTCAGAGAAAAAATGTACACGTACAGCTTTTCTAAGTAGGCTCTGCCTTCATATTCAAGCTCCAATTGTACATCAAAGCTTTAATTTGAAATTCAGTAAAGACGCTAGTTTAATCTCAAAAGAATATGATGTCTTAGAAGTTAAAACATTATGTGCTGCTAACAGCAATCTGTAAGAGATTCTGCTTTTGATATATCTGTTTGTAATGAGAATCACTGAACTGAAGTTACTCAACAAGCATTACCTGTTATCTTGGGTGACTTGTGAAACTTCCTACTGATTGTACAGAAACTAAGGCTTTCACTTCAATTTCTACATAACCATCTAGAAAGATTACTAATTGCTATAGTACTGTTTGTTTGTTCCCCATAGCAACTTTCACTTCTACTTTTTCTGCCCTTACAACTCCATTTTCTACAATGTCCCAGAAAATAACTTCCTAAAAGGCATATTATTGTCCTCCTACACACAATAAGAGTAGGCCCTTAAATACTGCCTTAATATTTACTGCTACTTTCCCACATACATTTCCCTGCCTCATAATATAGTGAAGATACATTGATGATATACAGCATTTAAACCCTTAGCTGTGTAAGATGTGTTTAATTTATTCCCAGCTGTTTCAAGGGTCTAAATGTTCGTCCGCATGTGGATCATTCCTGCCTCCATCTTTCAAAATAGAAGATTGGACATATTGCAAAGGTTTGTAATTTTCCATTTTCTATAAATCAAAATCATCAGAAGGACAAGTATCACACAAATAGGGGAGAACGTTCATTTACAGTGTTTTCTTACATGATGCAGAAATGGAAGAACTGTTCAAACAACCGCTAAAAACTTTGCTGACCAACCTCTGCACTTGCCAAGAAAAATCCAGCTGAAAAAAAAGGCATTTCAACTACAAATTAATATTGGATGCTACTCTCTCAGAACAAGCAATCCAAGATAAGAACTAAGAACAGTGTTACAACTTAGCAAAATTAGCATGACGTGATCTAATTCAACTTCAGTGGAGCTAGGTTGGGCCACATGCCCACAGCAACATGAGTCTAACTGCTACTTCTCAAAAGTAATAGCTGAATCAAAACCTTCTATTACTACCATAATTAACCTGACCCAGCCACGCACTTTAATAATTACATTACTTTAAAATGGTAGCTTTCCTTAGCTAAGTTTCCACAGAATTCTGTGAGCACGTAAAACCAGATATGTATGTTGTAGGAAGCTGGCCAAGAAAGGCCAAGATAGTACAGTGGAAAGATAAATCAATCTATCAGTGGTTTAGAATAAAGGAATGCCAGCTTCCTTTGTTGCATGAGGCAGCAGCTTCTTTATAAGCATATTTCAGTGCTCTTACGTAATATAAGTTTTTAGGTTCTCTAAAAATCACAGCCACCATTTGTTGTTATGAGGGAAAAAAAAACACCTACATTGTCTCAACAATAGTATGAACCAGCAATGCTCAGCTCTTGTTGCCAGGGATTTTTCCCATCTATACTGCAAATGCGTTACCCATCACGCAAGATGTATACTTAACACTTAGTTGCTGTGAGATTAATTTATGCTCAGTGCCAGGAATACAGCCTTGAGGGAAAAAAAAGAAACCATAATTAAAAATGGCTTTGTTGTTTTGATCCTGATGTTATTTTAACTTAAATGATTAATTACAACAATATATCTATGACCAATGAGGAAGAACATTTATCTCTTTAGTTGCTTAAGTTCTATTTAAATGGTCATTATGAATGAATGTCAAATTAATGAAGTTACCTTCAAATTAACTCAGAATTTGGAAAGTATTCTGTAGACACAAGGGGCAGGTAGTTTACAAGAGTCTCAAAATAAATGTTGGACAAAGACAGTAGAATAAATACACATCTCAAAACATTTACCCAAAGAAACAGCTGGCCCTTTTAAAGTGGGGTTAAAGAGTATATACAGAGACTATCTGAACTTAAGATGGTGGGGTTCTTTTTGTGAAAACAGAAGATGTAAGAATAATGAATCTATCCAGGGGTAATTTTGCAAAGCATGAGAAAGTATTTCCACCCACTCTGACTGAAAAGTGAGAGCTGAGGACGCAAGGCTGTTCTTGAACTTCTGCATTTCAGTAGCCCTAAACTACACAGATAAAATCTTCAGATCTGAAATGAACTCCATGCTCCAATCTGTACTTCTGGCACTTCAGGAAACAGCTAACTGAATCTTTGCATTTTTAATATCTCAAGAGTTTGGGCTCTAGACTACATAGCATCCTACAGCATTTGCAAAATTCTAGCTGGAGGAACAGCCAATTTACTACTAACTACTTGAATCTTTCCGGATTACTCTTAAGATAGAACAAAATAATATTATGACTACTCAGATGTTTGATTGTCTACCACCTGCAAATTAAGAAGCAAAAAGGATTAAACTTAAGGCTACAAAAACCAGTTCGACCTCAACCTTACTTGTTGTGTTTATAAATGTTGCGTTACAAGATAGGATGGATTTTCCATGTTTGTGTTCTGACAAAATGAGAATCAATCTACACAAAAACAATGTACTCCATTCCATGAAGATATGGTTATGATACAAACTTTTTCTCTATCCTAAAAGACATAAAAATTAAGCGTAATTTTTGTGAGAACATTTCACAAACTTTATGAGAACAATGGTTTGTTGTACTTAACGTGTCTAAAAATTCTAATTAACTTACTTCTACTCTTGAAACATTTATATTCTAGCTACATCTTTTAATGTGCTACTGTTATTTGTCCTACATAACAGCCAAGTGATCACACAAATTCATATTTTATTTTTTTGGGAGGGATGGTTTTAACTCAAGAGTTTAACAGTTTACACAGATTCTTCACATTGACTGTTGGCTGAAACCATTAGGCTTCACACAATTAACCACATTCTATTCAAACATGCCTTGAAATTTGTAGTATCATCAAGATAAATACAGTTCTGCCAATCCAAGAATCTTATTTTCTGTCATTGAAACACTCTTCCACATGCAATATTTTTAATATCTTATAAAAAAAAATATATGTGAACATGTACAGTTCAGAGGTTATACTGAAATAACCAGATTTCCCATAAGAACATGCAAGAATTTTGTCCTCAGTATTGAGGTGGCAAAACTAATTCTTATCACATCAAAATGGGTTTTAGAAAGAGTCAAGAGGGCTGGGAAAAGGACAGTCAAACTCCAGTTCAGAGAAATTGCAGGAGTTTGTGGAGTAACCTTTTCCTTTGTTCATACTTCTAACTTTCTAGAACATCTGCCTCCACAGTGCTGAGTGTGTATGGAATTTACACTGCCAGAAGCAGCGCAGTCTCCAACAAATGCAGCAGTACAGTTTAAAGTATCAGAATAGTAAATAAGGCCATCCTTGGTGCTGGAACAGCCAACCTCCATCTCTAGCACAGCTAATGCAGGCAAACAACTGTGCCGGAAAGCAACCTACTTTGCTTATGCCTAAAGCAAAATTTGCATTTTATGAAAATAGAAGGCAACACAATAACATAAAACAGTTTGAGTCAGTAGAAATGTATGCTGCAACACTCAATTACAGCTGGGTGAATTAAGGACTGTGTTACACATTTAATGTTTTTCCTCTCACTTTGCAAGTCAGGCTAGATTTTTCAGTATTAGAAGTTCAGTCTAAAAACTATTTGAAAATGTTATCATGCAGTAAACTAATTCAGAATGTAATTTCTTCCCTTGGAGAAGCACAAACACGAGTTGTTTTATCTCCCTACCGTGGCAGAATGGAGAGGGAAAAGGAACTACATGCTTTTTTTCCTTCCTGTCTGAATTTCCTGCATAGTAGTAACTCCAGTCATATTTGGGGAGCTCTATCACACAGCTATTACCAGAGTCAAGTAGTGTCAGTTCAGCACTGCACAGTACCGAGCCCTGACAAAAGTTCCGAACAGTGATGCTTACTGTACAAATAGTATTATCAGACAAAAGGCACCATACATCTTGCCAGCTCCCTTTACCCAGTGCATTTTCCCACTAAAATGTTACTTTTCCTTTTTTCCCCGATTAACATGCCAGGCCCTCATTTTGCCCCAAACTGCTTATAAAAACTCTATCCTACAACTACTTTTGAAAGTATCAACATCATCACTACGTGAATTCTTTGAATTATCATTCCTAAATACAAATTACTTTTTTTCCACATTTTACATGTTCTATTGCTGTAAATACTATGCCAATAAAGTCATCTTCATTTCACAAACCACTTTACTATGACAAAGAACTCTCAATATGCTGAAGCAGTTGCATTTCCATTTACAAGCCTGCCGCTATTCAATTTCTCTTTAGAATTTTGTATTTATTATTTCTGTATTTAGAAAAGGCTGTCAGGAAGTTTAGGTTAGGTTAAACAACTGTGCTTCTTAATGCTTGGAAGGCAGCATCACAGAGTCATGTTAGTCATGACTCTCACTCTGAAATAGAAGGTTAAGGGGTCTAATATATCGATTTAGATCGATGCACAATGTTCATTTGATAATAAATAAAAATATAATCTAATTTGAACAAAAACTAAATTACTCAAACTAGTACTCTTTGAATATTAAGTCAAATTTAATCCCTACCAGAGGTACACAAGAGAAAAGTCAGATTTCAAAGCACTGTAAGATTGTTAGAGAGAATCTCTGTGGCCTGATCACTTTCTCTTAGGACTGGTTCTGCTGCCCAAAGCTATCCATGAAACAGAACTGAATAGATGTGGCAGACTTTTCAAATGTGCCATAATTTTAATGAACTTCCTGGCTCATTTTTAAGTTAAGTCTGAATTCTTCTGAATATCCCCACAGGCTTCTGCAGTCAGGCATTCAAACACCCAAGCACCCAAGATTAGAGACCATTTCACAATACATAATATGCATTCAGCAGTTCCCTAAACAAATACTTGCAAGCATTTAACTCATTCGTTGCAGAGCACCATGGAATAAATAAACACATTAAACTTTATATGTAAAAGATCTGTTCTGTTTGCTATTTCTGCTGCATACAGTTAGAAAGGTTACATTTCATATTTTACAGTGCACAAAAGAAAAGTCATTCTCTAAATGACTTCAACCATGAAATGACAGAAATGGAAACCTCTGACTTACTGTAAGGTGTCGTATCAGTTGGGTCAGGAGGTGGGAAGTTCTCAGTGAAGTTGACATTACATAAGTCAGTGCTACAACAGCAGAACCGGTATGTTCCATTCTGAATCAAGGAAGGGGTGGTTGTAACTATACACTCCTCGAAATGACACTCCTGTGGGTCTCCTATGTGAGACCAGCATCCTGTAAAAAGAGGTAAATCAAATAATTGTTCTTGTAAAGGGAGCATTAAATTAATTTTATTGCATGGACAATTTAAGCACACCTATAGGAATCAGTACCATATAATACTCAATTATCTGTTGCAATGGAGTGGAAACAGTTATCGTAATTGGTTTCATGATTTCACTACCATCTTTTAAACCAACAACTGGGTAATTTCTTTCAGAATTTGTGATAGATAAGGAGAAGAAACACAGGCAGTGGTACAGATCAACATCAAAGGTGTCTACCTGTACACTTCAGTATGACAAAACCTGAGTTCTTGAGCCTTCTAAGCAGACATATCCTATTCCCCACTTCTCTGATACCACGACAATACCACCACCATCTGATTCACAGTCTAGACAAAACTGTGACTTAAGTCTTCTTCTTAGAGCTAGAAAAAAAGACCACCTCAGTAATTTCGTGCTTCTTGCATAATTTCTAACAATTCTGTTCTTCTCGTTGTCAACTGGAATCTTACTGGAATCTTCTAGCACAACTTATTTCTTGCTTAGTGCAGGCTTTCTCTTCCTACAGCAACTGTCCCTTCTCAAATATGGTCAATGGCAGTTAAGCATTGTTTATGAACAAGTGCCTGGAATAGAAGGAGGCAGTGTAGGGGCAGAAGCAAGCAACCAAAGTGAACTGCACATGTTTGTTAACTAGTTTTCATTCTGTTCATACATTACATTACATTAACCTGCACCCAAATAACCTATCAGGGGTTCCTGAAAATGGAAATCAAAGCTCATCTTCAGCAACTGCAAGACATTCAACCTGTCGTCATACTCCCAGCAAAAAAAATAATGAAGGAACAATCAGTATGTCACAGTTTTGTTCAAGAGCTGCAGTTCCCTTTGTTAACAAACATCCAATTGACATGAATGTACATTTTTAAAGAGACATTCACTTTTGAATTTATCATAATATCAATAAGTATACTAAAGCACACTCAAGACGGTTATCTTCCTCTGGACACACTAAACAATTAGCAGTATGAGTTTTATTTCCTTAAACTGCACATTGGGCTCTTTAATCTCTTCCAGAAATCATTTATTTAATAAACTTTCTGTTCATATTCAAAATTGCTAAATGGGAAGTTAAATTAGTACAATGCACAAACAAAACAACCAGTTTTGCAACAGAGCATCCTTAGATTTATTTGCTACATTACAAAAAGCTGAAGAGTAGCAAAAACTAGCGCACTTACAACAAAATGTCACATACCTTGTTTTACAAGATGTATGTCTCCTTCCCGTGTTTTTTCCCAAAGCCCATAGCAGGTACTACCTTTCATGCACAAAATGGTGCCATTCTCTTGGGAGATTCGGCTCTCACTGATTCCATGGTCCTGCTGATACGGGTCCTTAAATGCACACAACCGCTCCTCACTCTGTGCAGCTTTAGACAAAGAAAGAAAAATATTTTTTTGTCACTGACTTCATTCATACAATTTTAACTTTAATAATAGGAAGACTACAGTCTTCTGGAAACCTATGTTCCACACTATCATGAACTACAAATGTTCATTCTTTAAACTGTACTCCAACAGTCAGAAATAAAAATCCTGAACTTATTTTATAAAGAGGTCAAAAAAACCCTCAGAAGATGTTTCAAAATGGATCTGCAAATGTTTGAAGAAAATTTCATTGCATAGCCTGCATCATTTGTTCACAAGCATAAGTTATGCAACTGGAACTGAAGCTGGTTTCTTCAGCAACCACATGCGTTACTTAATTGTTACCAGGTTGTAAACCAAGCCAACCTTGTTTAGAGTGCCATCCAACGCAGTGCTACCTTATCACAGTGTCATGCTCCCCCTACACTCATCTTTCTTTTTTCCACATTTTAGCCATCTGTTGCACTGACTTCTTTTTCCTCAGCAGCCCATTAATTTGGGCTATTTCACACAACATTTACAAACACCAACAGAAATACAAACAGCTGAGTAAAATCCATACAACTCTAGCCAATGGATCTGTGAAACACTGGCTGTATATTAGAGCGAAGCTGTGTATAGACTATCTCCACAGAACATCCAGCAAGAAGACTTTATGTACAAAAAGAGTAAGAAAGTTAATACACATGATCACCTGAGAAAATCCTTGGGTTTTTTTATTAAAAAATATATATATATATCAGACAGCATACTGATTTTTAAGAAGAATATTTGATTGATAAGCTTCAAAAATTGAGTATCTTAAGAAGTCAGATGTTTTAAACGAAATTACTGTGGGAATTTTTGTTTATGTCACCTTCAGTAAAGGACTCAACCAAGCTGATACAACTCTACCATCTTATCTCTAGGAAGAGAAGAGTAAACACATTCAAACAATAAAGTCTTGTAGAAAAACAAGTCCAAGAAAAATCCTACATTTGTAGTGAACATGCTATTTAGACTATTTTCATTCTTCACTAGGATATGATTTTATTAAATACTTGGAAAATTAGAAGTGTAACTAAATGTTATTCAGATGTACAGCTCCGCAAAGTCCCCATGTCAGAAAGAGACACTATGCATCTCAATGAGTAGATTTCATCCTGTTCTTAGACTAACACGAAACCACTGAGAACAGAAAAATATAAGGTTGAGTAGGTGACAAGTGATATTTTGGGAAAAGTGATTCTGAACTTAAAATAAAATTGTAGATTATTGTCAATTACTAAAGGTACTGGCTACGTGCAAAATATTTCCTCATCGACCATTTTTTGTCATTTTGCAGCATCAGCTCCAAAGACACTGCATTTCAGCAAGGCAGACTTACTGCAAAAATGCTGTTTCATTGTATTATTGGTGCAGATGACTTAGTAATGGAAAGACAAAACAAGAGATCTAGGTTCAGATATGTTCTCACTTCTAACGCTGTTGCTATTCATTAAAGAGTCAAAACTCAATACTCTCTTGTGCTGAGGCAACTATAAATAGCTACACCATCTAGAAAAGCAATCTGACAGCAACTCCTAGCTCATTGTGCGGCAGCAGTAATTAAAATAGCACAACTTAGTGTGTTTTTTAATGGTCTGGTGGGGTGTGTACGATCAGTTGAGCTGCAGATCAGTTCAGCAGCAGTAAAACTCTCAGTGGAGACAACAGGAACTTCTTAAGCCACTGTAATTCAATCACTTGCAGCTCCACATACAGCACTAACCTAGGCCATGTTATTCATCCACCTTACTATGCACTGGTTAGCATACAATTTATCCTTTGCATCTGCAACCTGAGTTTTGAGGCAATAGACATTCATTAAAAGCAGGAGCTGTATGTTGAGAAACTCAGCTGCACAAATTTGACATCTAACTTTTTCTTTCTAAATGAGTAGAATTGGTTAAGTTACTGAGGACAAACAAGTCATATTTTAAGATCTAGCATGTGCTGCCTCAAGCAACCCTTGCCAGTAGCATGCAGTAGTTTTATTCTCAGGAACAGCTGAGTATGCCAGGCGTGAAGCATCTGTCCTACATTCCCTGCTCCACGACACAGGGCTAGACAAGAAATAATGTAGGAAAGGGTAGCAATCCACTACTGCAAGTGAACAGGAGCTGTATAACTTTGAAAATCAGAAAGGAAAAAGATTATCACTGAAATACAATTATCAAGAGGGAATGGGACAGAACCACAGGTTCTTGTGAAACATGATATATCTGCTCCAAAGGACACTATGAAGGTTTTTAAATCAGTTGAGTGCAATAGCAGAATGGGACGAAGGTCACTCGTGTTGTTGCTTGTTTACTGACTGCTCAAATTGCTACAGAACTAAGCAGGGGGGAGTGGGGAACTATTATCATTATTTTGCTTTCCACAAACAAATATGCATGGTATAGCTATACGCATCATGTCCTGTGGCACAGACCACTTTAACTATCATTTTTCTGGACTCTTCACTTTTCTAGCTACCAATTAGAATGATGTTTGAGAGGCAAGAACTTGATGAAGCTACTTGTAAAAACACAAGTTGTTAACTGTTGTGCTTGATGCTGTGCAACCACACACTGCAGAAAATGACCGTCACTACCAAAAGCTCTTCTGATTAGAAGAAAATGTACAACAATATCTGCAGACGTAAGGAAGAGGTAAGCATGAGAAAATGATAGCATATAAGTGCCAGTCCTTATCAGTTTTCTAGCATACCAACAAAAATGCAAGTTCACTTGCCACAGTTTAATGTCAAATGATCTCAGTGGGAAACTTTTCCAGTGCTAATAAAGGTTATGTACCCAAGAACTAGAGTTTTCATCCTGACCTCTGCACATTCATGCTTCGATTATAACTGAGAGTAGCACAGCCCCTATGGGAGCAGTACCCACCGCAATTCTCTGCTGACCCCTGCCCCTTTCCTGATGGCTTGGAACATCTGGGGAACAGGAGTTTTTTCTATGGTCTGTGTAGGTTCATTGTTGAAGTTCTAATGCCAAGGAGAATTGGGTGGGACACTCAGATCTTGAGAAACCATCCGGAAGAACCACAGAATAGATGAGTCACTTCAATTTCCTTGCATGGTTTCTGCACATTCCTGCTCTGGGAATCTGGTAATACGGTTTCGCTCTGCCAGTCAGTGGAACAAGCCAGTTCCAAAAGCTTTTAGTATCGGAAAGCTTGAAGTCAGGCCCTGGAAGCAGTCGCTAGCCTACATGATTTTGCCTAAAACCTTCCCTCACCAAAAAGGGAGAATCCACTATAAAAATACACGAGGGTGCTGGTGTGTCTGTTCTAAACTGTATTTCAACAGAGCTCTTAGTCTTCACGCACAGTGCTGCTGCTCCTCTGCCTGTACGTGTGCTCCTCATGGCCGGCCTTTTCTGTCAGCTTGGGAGCCAAGAGCTGAGCCAGGTGCAGGCTGCGCTGGGCTTCAGCCACCTGTCTGCATCTTCAAACCAGTGAAACGCAGAGGCCATTTATAGGTCAAGCTAAGCAGCATCTCCTCAGACTAGAAATGCCCAGCACTGCGCTCTGCTAACAAACCCAACACCTAGCACCAAAGCAAGCAGTGGAACAGGTTTCCAAGGCTGTCAGCAGCACTGCTGAAACCATCTTTCAGAGCTCTGCTCTTATTAAGAGATACTACTTTGTAGCAACTCTATCACAGCCCCCTTCATCTTTTTACTCCTGCACAAGCTAAGCATCATGAAAACAACTGCACTAAAACCATTCATCTGGACTGCTGTTGCTCTAATTAATGTGAAAGTCTGTAACAACTCTTTCATCACCGGGGATAAAACATAACAAAGAAAAAAATGCCAAATATGTGTATGTTCTACACCTACTGGATCAAATGAACCACCTTTTTTGGTTGAGAAAGGAGGGTGGCAGGGAAGAGTCTGCTGGAGAGAGTTCACGGTACTTAAAATGATCTGATTAAGAGGTATGCAATAAAAGTAAAAATTTCCATATTTTTATAATTACAGAGAAAAGGAAGAAGTCACATTAAAGGCTACCTCCAAAATGGGGGAAAAAAAAAAAAAAGCGACTTTTTTTTTTTTTAAATCATATTAGAAGAAAGAAGGATTTTTGAGACTTTCATTATCATTTAAAAAATGTGATTTTTATGGTATATATATTTCCTTGTCACACAGAACTCATACATTCAGATCTTTTCTAATTCACTTCCAATAACAGATGCAGTGAGATTTTCAAACAAATGACAACGGAGTGCTTACATGTCATAGACTACCGAACAATTGGTCACTTCAGACAACTGAAAATAGAGGGGGCTAACGCTGAAAGGGACAAAAGAGTAAAATTTGAACAGCTAGTAAAAAAAGATTTGAAATGCCTATTTTCCATTTCCCTGGAACTTGTGTGCCAGACAAACTATAACAAAAATAATTTAACCAAATAACGAAGTTAATTCAAAATTCAGTTCTCTCAACCAGCAGGGATTTCCAACAAAAACAAGAATGAGAGGCACCATTCCCAAGAAGAGGAGCAAGTGCTTTAACTCCTTATCACAGAAAGGAAAAGCAAGAAAAAAGTTGGTTTTCCCAGCCCATTTTACATTTCAATTTCACGCAAAAATGAACTTTACAATGTCAGTTTCAAAGTTTCATATTTAAAACACAAGCAGCATTAAACAGGGTGTTTAAATAAGTAACCTAAGAAATACTACATGCACTCGGTTTCTTGTCTGGCTGTTGTTACTACCGCACACACTGTAACACTGTAACTTTCAGAAGGCACCGAAACCTTACTGTCACATTGTGACAGAAGAATGGGGAATCAGATGAAGACAAACTACTTTTTCCTAAGTTCCCGAAGGAAGCCGTAATTAACAATAGCTTCCCCGGGCCATTCTTTTACTCCCGCTACGTTTTAAAGAGGGAAGACGTATTTCTGGACAGCAAAGAGTTGAAAAAATAAAATAAATTTACAAGTGTATCTACTGTGTCAGAAACCTTACATGCTATGAATATGATTCATCTACACTACAATGAATTCATACAAATGTATATGTTGCTATTGCTTATACCATACTAATACACTCATACTTTTGTGTTATTGGAGAACATAATTACTGAAAACAATTACAACAGAAATACCAAAAGTTACAGGGATCCAACTGCAAATCCTTAAAACATGACTCATGTTTTTATTAATAGCATAGGAAGCTGGTTCCATTAGTATTTAATCAACATTTCCTGTCCTTACATCTATTCAATGTTGTATATGGAACTCGCATCAAGTGTAAAGGGAAGGGGAAAGGAAGGAAATGTTACAGAGAATTATTTTACTCCCTGTTCTAACTGTCAGAATAAACACCGAAATTTTCAGCTCTGCAATCAGTGTCAGTCATTGCATTTCACAATGTAGAAATCATGAATTAAACAATCGGATCTATTTATCAGAAGATAGATTTGCATGCAACTTTGGCAAACAGACTTGCTGGCATCAGAGACATATAGATACCCTTTCGGTAACTAAGTCCAACTGCCTTTGTGACCATGTAGGTGTGCAATTGGAAATAAAAAAAAAAAGAAAAAAAAAAAAAGGATTCTGAACATTTGCTTGCTTTTAATAGGATTTCTTTAAATGTAGGCCACTATACATTCAACTGGGAACCTCATTAGGCTGCAACAGATTTTTTGAAACGATTAAGATTTTTTTCTGTAAGTTGTCCTTCTAATTAGTGAGATTTTAATCGGAAGGGCCGAAGACATAAAAGTTATTTTCTTTTGATCCTGCCAGCTCTCTGTGAATTTCTTTTATGTGTACAATCCAGGGCAGCATCTTCACCCTAGAGGCTCGGTTATGAGATAGCACGTGTCTACAGGATGCAAGCTAGCAAAACAAAGGCGATTAAAATATCACCTTAAAGTATACCAGGAGGCTCCTTTGAGAATATCTTTTCAACTACTGACAGCTGTGTTCTGATGTGATGTAGGGAGAAAAATAACCTTGAAGAAATCACTACCTAGCATGCTCTTCACCGCTGCCTTTTTCATCTTTTTCTCCTCAGAGACTCTAACTACAAATAAATCTAAACGTGTACACACTTGCATGACAATGTCACACGCAGACTTCTTTTGAAAAAGTCATTCTTCTGCAGACAGACCATCTTTAATACTAATGTACCGGAATGAAAAAAAACTGAATTGATTGTGATTTTCTCCATACTTACGCCTCCCAAACACTGTCTTGTAGCACATTTGACCGAATATGCTGTAGAACTCTGTACTGACTGCTCAGGAAGAAAAGTAAGTTGCCTGCTTAAGGTCTAGGAATGTGAGCATAAAGGTCTAAAACCACCATAAATGGCCCGGGGACTTTTTGAGTAAGAGGTCATGAGCAGCACCATGCAACACCCAGCCAGGAAAGCACAGCCCATTGATTTATGGTGAACATCTTTTCTAGAGGCTCTCCATGTAGGTTCCATAAACAAAAATGCTGTATTCGAATTTTAAAGAGAAGCAATAAGAAAGAAGAGAAACTTGGGAGGAGAAAATACAGAAGGAAATTCCAGGAGGGAAGCAGGAAAATAAAGAAGGTGCCTCAGAAAGTTACAACTGCAGTTATAACCCTTTGTCTCCTTCTAAAAACGTGAGGAAATAAACATCACAATCATTAAAATTTCCACCAGTGTCTTACAGGACATAGTATGTACCTCAAGATACACTGCAAAATACATTATGACAACAAACCCCTGACAGTTTATACTTAATGTTAAAATCTGGAATAATCTATTCACAATATTGCATGTTCCTAATCTTCACTGACAAAAATTATTTTTGTTATCTCTGCTTTTTCTGTACAACACATCAGTTTCAAATGCTGGCAATTACATGAAGCCAGGCTTTGATACAGGAGTGGTGCCAAAACTCAAATGACTGCTAGTACTGATACCCATTTTCAAGTGATGAAGTAACTGAGCGCACATATGATTAAATCATTTATGTTTGTTATAAGACCCTTTTTTATTAAAATCATTTGACACTAGAAAATTCAAGTGCCTTTTTTTCTGCACTTTGGTCTTTCATTTTCCTCAATCTAGACTTTAAGAAAGAAAATAATTTTGAAATCTCTTTTCCCTTTATTTGATTTCTAACACAGTGCTGTCTGCTGATAAACACTATCGGCAACAACAGCGACGCCGACTTTTTCCTGTTGTATTCTTAAACAGTCCTTGCACAAACTGGTGTATCAACTGCCCTCAGAAGTACCAGTGGTCTGCTGCCTTCATGTAACTAAAGGAATAAAACAGAGCCAGGTCACTTTGCATCATATCGTACATGAAGTTCACAGCTTGTTTCCCACTCAGGCATCATCACGGCAGCACACGAATCGTGGCCTCCTCTTGAGCTGGGCTGACCTGAGGGATACCCAGTGCAAAGAGCCTCACCTCCAGCATGCCCCCAACACACACTCCCTTTGCAGCTTGCTGGCGCAGCATGCATCCGCCATACAAGGCGTTTTAGAACTGACATAAAGAGGAAAGCATGGGTTGTCCAAAAAGGACATAATCCAGTTCTTCAACGAAGGCCTTGCTCTCCCTTCCCTCAAATTTACTCTAAAATGAAGTGCTACCTTAGAAGAACCCAGCTTAAGCAAGAGCAGCCCTGAGGGAGAGAGATAGGACAGCAGAGATTTACTGCTAGCAGCTGACATGATGTAGACCACATACATCGGCAGACTTTATGCAGCAGGGACCTGAGCTTACTGCCCATGTGCTGTTTCAACACCTTTTTTCCTCAACTTTCTAAACACTTCAGAGGACAACTGGACCACCTTGCTGTGCAAACCTCACATGAATCATGGACTGCCATAAAATTTGTTTTGATCCGCCTAGCATGAGCACAGGATACAGTAATCACACTGCCTACACAACAGTTGCAAGAAAGCTAACGATATCTGTGTTCTGGCACAAAAATTGCTGGGGCAAAAATCAATCATTTTTAGCAAATTTGAAGCAGCAGACTTAATGCTAGTTCATGGTTTACATCATGAGGTTGTGGCATTTTTCATCTGGCATGAGATGAGATCAAGCTGAATCTAAAGAAGAGGTATCACATTGACCCAGCCAGGGTCACAGAAGGACACTACCGAATTAAAGCCAAGTATCCTAAAGTCTAAATGACAGCCCTATCAACGTGACCTTCTATTACTTCTACTTTGACCACTAATGTGACCTACCCCCCTGCAAAACTTCCTCCAGAAAACACGCATCTGAACAAGAAACTACAATCCTAAATGATTCAGTACTTTCTTTAAGATTCTGTTGTGCACTGCTGGTATACACGGAGGACATTCGTTTTTACTGTCTGTCTGTCTAGCACAGCAGGTTCCTTCCTTCCTCCTTCTTTCCCTACACTAAGTTACCATCAATTTTTAACAAGATAATTAGGAAATGCATGAAACAAACAGGTAGTGGAGGAACATTATCAGTCTGGCCAACATGAAATTCCTAAGTATATCGGTGGCTAGCAGTGAAAAGCTGACACTGGCACGTTAAAAAAAGATAACATTATCTTCACTCAAAGATGACACAAGACTGACTACGTTCAATCACACAGTTTTTCACTTAAAGGCTTTGCATGTAATTTGTTGAGTTTTTGTTTCATATTTTTATTTATTTTTTGCAGTGTTTAAGAAATAAAAGACATGGCATTTTAACATTCACTTTCATTGCCTTAAAATACTCAGACTGCAATTTACAGGCAGCTTACAGTAATTTCCAAAAAACTTCTCATACCCTATTAAAGCAGATTCAGTCAGCACATCCTATGTGCCAATGCAAGGATCCAAGCCTACTCAGAAAGCCTTTTGAGAAGCTGTTAAATCTTACAATATTGAAAAGCGCAAAACTTAAATGGTTAGACCATTAAATATTGTAGAAGTATCAAATCATGGAATACACTTAACACTCCCCTTATGAAGGATTCTAAACATATTAGTGGACAACACACCAAAAAAAATTGCTCTGGAGTCCTAATGCTTGCTTTTTGTAACAGTCTTAGAGCTTTAACAACATCACCCAGTTTGAAGAAGCAGATTTGCTGGGGGGGGGGGGGGGGGTGTCCAAATCAAATAGTTTCAAATAAAATTGTCCAACCTGCACAGCCTTCTGTTGTCCCATCACCTCTGTCTCAAGATGAAACAGTTGCTTATCTTATGAGCTGATAGGAATCCCAGTCTTTGCATGTACATCAATCAGCTCAGAAAGAATCTACTCACAGACTCGCTATGTTGGTCAAAAGAAAATGATATAATTAAAAAACAACAACAACAAAAAAGGTTTTGTAAGCCAGTTTTAATACATAACTTCAACATTATGTAAGTTCATCTTACTACAACACAGACTCAAGGCCATTTAAGCCTAGATTTGTGGAAAAAATGGGGAAGTAAATAGCTGGCTTTCACTGGCTCCATGGGATCTTAGACATCCAACTCCTCCAGGCCTCCTGGAAAAAATCCCAGCCTACATTAATCCTCTGACAGTGTGAAACAGTACGTTACAGGATTTAAACAAACCTAGCATTTTTTCTTGTCTTTTTTTCTTTCTTTTTAACATTATTCACTTCCTAAATAACTATGTTTGCATTCAGAGAAAAATAAGAATATTAATGTTTCTGTTAAGCAGTTATGTCAGAACAGAAAACATCACCACCTTAGTCATACAAAATCTTGTCCACTGGTCAATGTCTGCTCACAGAGCTGAAAGAGCCTGGATTCTTTATCTTTGCCCTAGACTGGAGTTCAGGGATTTTTTTCTGGGTATGAGTGTCTGGCTTCTGTTTATCTGGGCTGTCAAACTGAAGTATTTGCATGGAATAACACAGGAAACTCTGCAGCGAAAGCAACAGTAAAGCAAACTAATGATGTGGTATTTCTGCCCCCAAATGAGATGTAACAAACTTCCCAGAGCAAAATCCATTATTTAGAAGTCCATGTCAAAATAAACTGAAAAAAAGTCTGTTACTGGGTATTGCTCCTAGCCACGTGGCTATATTCACTTTCCTTGTAAGCTCAGGTACCTTTTCCTCTGGGTATATTATGACAAAGACTTTCTGGAGTACTTTTCCGTATCTTCAATTTGGAGCAAGATAGTATCCATACTGCCTGTCCTTCACAGTATGTTACAAAATTTCTTGTAACGTTTGTAGGAAGCTTACACTACTGGCGATATACTGAAACATCTGAAAATGGGGAAACTTTCTGTGACTTGAGGGTACAACGAAATTAATATCAAAAAATGTAATCATATTTTGCCCTCAGTAATACACATTATGTTGCCTTTTGGCTGACTACAGAAATGTAGTCTATTTGGCTCTGAAGTCTTAAACCCTGAGACAAATGACAAGAGGAGCAGAAGGCAGAAACAAGCTTCCATGCTGCTCTGCTTTCCAAGTGTGCCAAAGTTCTCACTTTTTTGGAATTCCTCAAAAAAATATACCTGCAAGTTCAAAACCTCCCAAGCCTTTATCTTCAAGATAACTTGTTGGTGTGCCACAAAACATCCCACAAACCATCAACTCAGCACAACAACTCCCCAGGCCCCTTAAACATAGCCACTGTAAGGTGAAAGCCGACTTACAGGGTGCTAATGAGAACTAAGGCTGCACGCTGCTGCAGGAACCGGGACCCACTTCAAACACTTCTGCACCACCTTCCTTACCTGACAGAAGGCATGGAAAGAACTGCAAGCTCAATGTACTTATGTATCTTTATGTGTTTGTTGAAATGGGCAAAACCAGAAAATGGTGACCTTTGACAAACCTCAAAGTTATCAGTCCACTGAACAGAGACATCATTCATATATTTCTTGGTGTTAGGTTATGGTGTTAGAAATTCATGGCCACAGCACCGAACCATTTAAAACAGATTCATGCATTTTCTATATGCATTAATTGTTTCATATTTAAATCTTCCTTATACCAATAGCTACATCATCCAAGAGTCTGATAAAAGCCAACTTCAGCAAACATCGTATAGTGAGAAAAGTCAGCGTCAAGTCAAAACAAGCTCTTCCTTAATTTCTGGCTTCTAAACGTATGTAGTTAAAAAGGGAACAGCTGGTACATGCAGACAAGCCAGCACTGAATACACACTCATTTCAAGGATTTCCTGTCTGTGGAACTGAAGTACTGTGGCTCACACCACAGAAACAAACTTCGGGGCAGAAGGAAACAAAACAAAAAAAACCACTAGCTTTCTACAAGGAGAATTTTGCTTTCAATGACCCCAGTTGACTGTTCTGTCATTTAAGTTTTATTCCATTTGAAGGTCCTTGCACTTAGCTGATGGCTTGATGCCTGCCACGGCTGCCCCTGTACCAGCATTCCCAGGCTAATGACACGTAACATGGAAGAGGGAGCTCCCCGAAATACAGACACCTAAAGAGAAGGCTGAGATCAATCTGTTTCACGTTTTGTGTTACATACCTGAAAATGGTGACTACAATTACGCTACGAAGACCATCCTAAGCCCACACCCCCACTCAGGTAGCATTGGTTAAGACATCTTACAAGATATAAGAGCAGAAAACATCAAGTTTTTTGGGCCATTAGCAAGTGAGGCCACAACCCAGAACGCACAGGCAGTGAGCGCAGGGACTCTTTGCAGGTGGAGTACCACACACAGCCCAGCTCCCTGCTGCGGGCATAGGGGGGCACTTGTCCATGATCTCTGGAGTTCACACGTTTTCTGAACCAGACATGGTCTAATGGCAGGAAATAAGCACAAATAGCATCTTGGCATTTGGGATGCAGAAGGAAGCAACAAAGACAAACCTTATCTAACAGAAAAAAATATATACTTTTCCCCTCTGAACTTTCAGCTTTTTGGAAAGACCTTAGCTTTTCAAAAGCACAGAGTGGTACATGGGGACACTGGACAAATATTAGTTGTTTGGTTTGGATGGCTCTAGAAAGAAAACGACAATCAAGAATTTTGTCAGCCACTACAGAGGATGTTAATAGTTTATGAACTGAGTAAGGGAAACTTTTGTATTCCATTTGAAGTAAAAATATTAGAAAGCAATAAAACTTACAACAAACATTCAAATAGCAGCTTAAGAAATTCAGATCAGACTTACTAACACCTATTCTTTCTTTTGAGCAAGCTATTCTGTGAATTAGAGTATAGCATGGCAAAACATTTTTGCACATGTATTTTTAATGTTTCTTCATATGCAAAATAGATGTACATAATACTTTAACATAAGCATCATTTGTATAATGGAAATCCTATTTGCAATATCTCTCTAATAGATCCTGATCTGAGTCGAAATGACTTGACATGGTGATAAGCCAGATAAGAACTATCCTTCCAGCATTAAACGAATTTAAGTCCCCCACCTTGTATTTTTTAATAAAAAGTTCAAGAACATGACTTTAAAAAAAAAAAAAAAAAGCCATCAAAAAAAGGGAAAAACCCACAAGCACAGTGAAAATAAACAGCTCACAACCTGAATATGTCTTAAGATGTTAAGACAATATATCATTTATTCCATTAACTTCACTAAACACATTAACAGGATCAGACAGGTTTTCAGAATCTGAGACAAACTAATACTGCAATCAAAGTATTAAGAAACCAGCTGCCTCTGTCCCATCACAGCTGATTATCATAGACTATAGATGGCTGAATCATTTAGAAAGTGTTTTCACAAATACTCCATTGTTGGGAAATGGGTACATCAGAATAACGTTACGCTAACTCTTTGTTTAATTATACATTAAAAAAGGAACTTCATTAACATAAATTACATCACTTTTAGAAAGTATTCTAAACCACGTTTACAGCGAAAGCTGACAAAATAAACAAGTGAAGAGAAATACTGAACACTGTCAGGTTGCACAGTTAAAGTTTGACTTCTCAGTCTTTTCCCCGGATCTCATTAAAAAGAAAACCAATCCCAAACTCCTAAGAGTCTATAGGATACAATAATGGAAAGACTAAAACTGTACAATTTGGAAGATGTGGATTTGCATTCAAAATGTTCTCAAATGGTTTTTCAGTTCAAGTGTAGGAAAAAAAAATGTAAAGTTTAAACTCCCAGTGCCCCTCAACAAATGAAGCATCTTTAATATTAAGAACGGTTCAAATACTCTGACGGCACCTTAAAGCTCAAACACTCCTTAAGGTTATGAGAAATAATTACTGTTCTACCTGGAGACTGAGCTACTACTGAACAGGAAAGCAGCAGAACCCAGCATTTAACAAGATACTCAAGTGTCTACAGCACTGCTAACCAAAAACAGGAAGCATCTTTAGATTTTCTACCAACGTCTTACTAATGCTCTTCTTTCAATGTTATCTTTACGAGCTGCAATACTGGTAATAGCAGAACAATTGCATCACTCCAACTTGATACAACTATAAAGGAAATTTACAATTTATTAACTATAAAGAAAATTCAGACGTGGAAGGAAATTGTATTAGTGATTAATTTATCCGGTAACTCCCCCGCTTTCAGATGACACTGAAGCAAATCCAAGACCAAGAACAAATTGAATTAATGCGCCCTGTAGGTAATTTTAATGGACGATAAAGCTGTATCTTGCTATCAGAAATATAAACGTGGTATTTTCTTTTTCTTCTTCTTCTTTTTTTTTTTTTTTTTTTGCTGTGTATGGTTTGCTTTGACTAATACTGGCTTGGCCTATGTCATTTAGAATGAGATACTGAATCCTAGGACACCAGGGGAAAAACCAAAATCGTCTTGATCATGGTTTCTACCTGTTGATATGGATATGGCCCTCCTATCTCAAAAGAAGCAGCTGAAGTCAGAATTTCACAGTCAGATGAGAAAAATCTGACAGCCCTGGGGTAACCGCAGAAGTATAAATATGAACGAGCTACTTATTCAAAGCATGGCTTTCCAGAAAGCTTTTTAGATTAGATGGTTTATTCTTCCCTTTCTTGTTCCTTCTCTAGCTTGCCTTCTTTCCCTCACCTTCTGGAGATTTAAAAGTCTTTGAACCTTTTCCTAGGAGATGAAACAACTGCCATTCACAGTTTGTAAGTGCTCTGCCTCAATGAAGCAGGGTAGTTGAAAGAAGCTTACCAGAGATTTATCCTCAGCCTTTTTACTTTAAATAAATAAATAAAATAAAAATTATTTCTCTAAGTCTTAATGTTGTCTTTGTGCTATAATACTAAAAGGTAAATCTTTCAAGCTTGCAAACTCTTTTTTCACTCCTGCGTAAAAGCTCTTGGAATTCTTCATCCAGATCCATCTATACAAGTGAAGATTGCTAAGAGGGTCTACAAAAGGCTTAATTATAAGCTTCGTTAGCAACTCAACTTTTATAAGCTATTTTACTTCTATTTTTTATTCTTCTAAATCATAGTTGCATGTCAGTGAGGACAATGAAGACAAGAAAACAGGAAATACTTTGATGTGGGTTGTAATGTTACCTAGTCACACTATTTTTCAGGGACCAAAAAATACTAACAAGTTAAAACGAAGAAGCTCACAACAACAGAATCAGCTTCATTTCAGAGAGAAGAAAAAGCATCTCAAATTCAGCTTCATTATTTTTTCCTAATTAGTGTGACGTAAGTCCCCTTTGAGAACACTGGACTGTGAAGTACGTATGACATGGGTACTGATGCAAAATTGGAAGTAAAAAAATGAAAATATTGGCAAACAAGTAAACCTGTTCTCTGTGAAAGGAAGAATAGAACACAAAACAAGAGAAAAAAAACATAAGTCATGTTTAGGGGTGCAACCATTCTCATCTGTGACAGCAAGGCAGTGAATGCCGCTTACAGGGAATCAGGAGCATCTCATGGACAAAAAACAAGGAATTCCATTCAGTACTGGCTACAATTTCCTTACAAAGTTAATGAGTGCGTAAACTACAGAAAGTCTTTCAGCAGAAGGCCCCCATTCCCTTCAGCTGAATCCTTCTCAATCCACTACTAAGCTAAATAAGGAAAAAGAGAAGGTAAATAAAGTCCTAAACAAAAATAATCGATTTTTCCACATCAAAATCAAGTTTGAGGGTGTTTTCAACATTACAAAAGAATGTTAACAAAACGTGACTGCTCACAGACTTTGCAAAATTACTGATTTGTGACTGAAAAGATACGGACAATATAAATGGAGTACAACAAAATTCAGCAATCTCTGAATACACTCAAAAAGTACCATTAAGAGTGGTATTTGGACTTTAAATGCTACTGAAACCACGAGTGCAGGATTTGTCCCATAATATTTAAATGTACATTCTCCGCTCCAGTGCAGAGTTTATTATTATGTTCCCTTCTATTTCACCTTCAAACCCTTTGAACAGTAAGGTCCTCTCTTTGTCTTGTCCATCATATTTAACGGGAAAAAGAGCATCTTGATACAAACAGTCAAAACAAAAGTTCTTATTATTATTTATTACCTCATAACATTTTTTCTGTCTGCCCAAAATATGCCATCAATCATGTTCTTTCTGAACAGATCTCATTTCTTCATCGTACTTCCCATCTTTGCTTTTAGAGCCCTACCACATTCTGTCTCTCACTTGTTTTTCCATCTGTCATTTCCTTGCTGTTCCCCTATGATGCATTTGACAGCAGCTGCCAGTTTCTCCCACAAGTCACCTTTTATAGGTCACTCTCTGCATGTACAGTATGGTTTCTAAGACTGACTGCCAAATCACCAAGTCACTCGATACCTTCCATTCAATTCTACCACAACTTATATCTATCATTTGGAAATGAGTTCAATCCCTTTTCTAGGCATTAAAAAAAAAAAAAGCATCAACAAAACCCCCATGCTGACGTGTGCTAAACTGAACACAGCTTCCACGTTAGTGGCTTTGGCATTCTTCAGCCTGAGACCTTGTGCCCACATTTGGGCATTTTTGCCCCTAGTCATTACACCATGCCTTGGCTCTGAGTAGAAAAACTGGAACAGGAATTGACTCATGATTTCAAACAAGAACGCACTGAAAATGCGAGACAGTTCAGAAAGGTCCATTTATAATTACATTGCCTATTACTAAGAAGTGTTTATCAGTCCCTATTATTCTCTCATGTCATGGGTAACACTTCTGTATCTTCAAAATCAGGGAAAGTATGACAAGAATCAGGGCCTGCAAGTATTCACCAAATGAGCACAGTGCTGCATGTCCATCCATGGAGATTATTCCCACACTGGTTTGTTCCTACCAGCACAGAAATGCAACTGTCCCCTCCTTAACCAGATCGATCTGCTTTGTAGCTCAGATGGTGAGAAAAAAAAAAAATACTTTTTTTATTCTCAGTCCCCACAGTAAAGTATAGCGCAGCTGCAATTTTCAACTCGTTTGACAAAAAAGTAAAGACCTCTTTGGATACTAATTTCTAAAGAGAAATCAGTGAAGGCAAAAGGCAGCACAACCACTCCAGCTGAAAGAAAAGGTGCTTTTTAGACACCAGAGACTTCCTGGGGGAAAGGAAGATTACCTCTGAGTGCCTCCTATTCAGTACAGCACAAGGGCTTTCAGAGAAGCCCTGGCAGGCCATAGAGCCCTGGCAAAGCTTCTCCCATCACCAGATTTAATCCACATTTCTCACGACTGCAACATTTTAATACACACGCTTTAACATTTACACTTAGCTTAGATTGTACTGAAGCTATTTAATTCCAGTAAAGCACCGAATACCAGTGTTACAGTCAGATGATGTCAGGGCAGATGCTGGGAAACACTGCAATGCTCGCTGCTCCTTTTTGGAACAGCCATGCTGAAGTCTCAACAGAGACCACTTGGACGGGGGAACAGGAGAGGAAACGGAAGAAGATGAAATGTCTTGCCACACTGTAATCTAAAATAGGACATAAGCTCCTCATAACAGTGCCTGTTTATTAAGCATTACAAACAACTGAATTCCCTTGGGATCTACACACACACCCTGAGCACCTTCTACAGAAGCATACGCTAATCTCACTCCAGCACAAGCAGTATATTAAAGGAATCTAGATTATCTAGATTTAAAAAAAAAAAAAAAAATTTTTTTTTTTTAATTAAAAAGAACTTGCTTTTGGCAGCAGGAGAAACAGAACAGACATTCTTTCCATTTTATACAGTTTTCCTGATATGCATATATTGATTTAAAAGATTCCACAAAAGCCACAGTTTAAAGCTAAACGAGTCCTAGGCTGTCAACTTTTATTTTCTTAAGCTTTACTTTTAATATTTGTTCAAAGAAAATAAGTTCTGAAAAACATCACTGCAAGTATCACTATAGCAACTGTAGCTCTTGAAGTCTCCTTGATGCAATGCTCTTAGATTCCAGATGGAACAAAATGCCATGTCTATCTTGTTTTTTATAAGGTGTCTCTCTCTCCTGCAAAGCCTCCAAAGACTAGCAGGGACAGCTGGTACAGAATTTTCTCTTACAAAGACCACACAGACTCAGATGCATTCACCTATTTTCACAGTTCTGAAACAAAAATACAATACCATGACATTTTCACCCAAATGCCAGCAAGAAGTGCCACTAAAGCAAGGAAAGAATTACAGAGGGTATTTATTCAAGTCCCTTTACAACCAAAGAGTTGTTGACCTCATTAAAGTCAGCGGCAGTTTCGCCACATATTTCAGTGGACCCAGAATTGTAGCCTTCACATGAAGTTTCTGCAGCAGCCCAGCTCTAATTCACAGAACTGCCTTCTGAATATTTCCTGGTGCTTCACGATGCCTGCTACCTATGAGCTCTGCCTAACTACCCGAATGTAATTTGTAGAAATGGCTGTACATCACTGAATCAAAGCCTTAAAAAGTAGTGAAATTCAGTATTATAGGAACAAGAACAATCAAAAGATCTTTACACTATCACGAACTGTAACTGCTATTACAGTATTCAAGTAAAAATGAGCGCTTCATCAAAACGCATCAGTTCTCCATTTTACTCCCACTGCCAAAAATACGTGGAAAAAAAACAGTGAAAATTTGTGACTGATTCCATGGCTTGGCTTTCTAATCTGAAAAATAATTAGCAAGATATACATTCAGTTCTCTGCTTGCAGAAGCCATCTCACAGTCCCAATGTGAATTTCTAATATTTATGCTTATTAAATTTCCTTTCTTTTTAGCACGTGGCCTGAATTAAGTGGTAGGAGTATGGTATGAAGAGTGCGGAGCCATCCACCATCACTCATAGCGGGAACAGATGCCAGAGTTTTACATGATTTTTGCAAGCCTCACTTTTCAAATAGGAATATGGTTGCATGCTAGCAATATGTTTATGCACTGGAGTTTCAGTCCTCCCTCCCCCATTTCACAGAAATAAAACAAGTTCTTCTCACAGAAAATTTTCTTCTTATCACAAATCTCTGTTATAGCTGAGAGATGGTTCAGTTCCTTAGACTTGAGGCAAAATTCTCTAACTAGCACATCCCCAAATACTTGGGACTTCCTTGGCAAGTCTCATAAGGAATTCAAGAATAGGAAAAATGGGAGCAGTACAAAAAATAATGGAGGAAATCATACAGATCAAGTAATAAATTAGCACAGCCAGGGTTATAGTTGAAAAATATTAGATGGAATACACCTACATATTTCCTTCTAGAGTTCTGGGCTTCAGTATTGAAAATCACCTTGGTTGACTCATTACATGTCTGCAATTTCCAATGAACGTCCTACAACATGAAGTTCAGGTTTGAGAAACAGCTTAGCATTAGCAAAATCTAATCTGAAAGCAATCACAAGAGACTATGATTCATAGTAATAGTAACCAAGAACATTTCTTATAACGTTGTCTAAATTCTTAAATAAAAACATTTTACTTAACAAACAAAAAAGATTTTCTGAATTACATACATGGAAATTTAGTTACTAAATGCAAATCCAGACATGTAAATTTGATTACATGTTTCTGGCATGCCATCAAGGCAGAGGAAAAAATGATACATGTATTTGTCTGGCTAATTTAAACTAGACATGATTCAGATCATAGTTATTCAGAACCTTCAGAACTTCAAGGAAAGCCACAATCTTCTAAACTATCAAACTGATATTTAAGACAAATGTGAGGGATATATGTTATTTTGATGTGACGAAAAAGATTAAAAACCAAAACAGTTGAGGATGCTTTGAATTTTTTTTTTTTTTGTACTTCAGATAATAAAATGCGTCTGAATGTAAGAGTTTTTAACAATTACACTAGAAAAAGGAATACATTCAGCTCTATAATAAAATTCAGACAGACATCAGAAACTCTGATTCAAATAGTTATCTTCATAGGGAAACAGGTTTTGAAATATTCCAAGTACATTGGCCAAAGATGTAACCAATTACAAAAGGGTTGTACTTCATCACATTCTTCAATCAATGAGAGTTAAGATTTTGTTAAGTACTTTACTTCCTTCCCCTCAATCTTCCATTCCAGCATTAATAATAATAAGCTGCAGCAGTTAGTGATATTTTTCCCACAATTTTTTATCCATAGCTGTTGAACATTTCTTCTGTGTGGTATTAACATTGTAAATACTCAAAACAGCATATTTTTTTAGACTGGGAGGAAAAATTTGAGGTTTTCAGCTTGGCTACCAATATTTCCAATTTTTATCTTTTTCCTATGTTGTTTTAAATATCTTCAGAACTACCTTTTCTTGTAAAAACATGTACAGGCTTCCTGCTCCAAGGCTGGCATCCCTCTAAAATTAAACTAATTCTACAAGACAGTATCAATTCCCCCTAGCTCAAAGTATCGTATGCTGATGACAGATGACTACTGTTTTCATCTCTCTCTACTCTTATTTCTTCCCATATTCCTAAGATGTATGAGCAGAAGACAGTAACACTGCATTTACTCAAAATCAATTTGTGCAATCCTTACAGTAACTCTAAGTTGCTTTGAAAAGGTGAATAAGAAGCACGTTTTCTTTCAGACAACACAGAAAATTTATCTGCACTGTAAAACAAATGCTTTAAAAGCTAGCTGTGACCACTCATTAAGACTGCAACTTGCATTGTCTCTCTTTGAGAAAACGATTAACAGCATAGCGTGGGACAGGCTGCTTTCTCCTCCATAATCAACCCAGCTAACTAAGGATGCACAGTTTTCAAACAATATAGGACTATTCAGATTCCCTTTCTGGTCTCATTCTTCGCATTAAAAACAAACAAAAACAAACAACAAAACCCAGCATGCATCTATTAACTGCTCTGCAGCTGAACAAACAGCAGTATTCCACCAGTGCACAGGCTCCTTGTCTATAATTTATCTCATTCAGTAGCACTTCCATAAGCCTAAACAAGCCCAACATCTGAAAAACAGCAACACCTAGACATACTCCTCACTATACAAAAAGATAACTACAGGCCTGACACAGCAAACTGCAACATCCATTCAGAAAGTGCATGACAGTCTTCTTTCTGCTGCATCTCTAGAAGGTTTTAGACTGAAACTGCAACTGCTAGGGGAGCTTAAGGGGCCACGTGTTAGTTTTATGAATATTCAGACTCATTATCAGGTTCTGCTCTCAAAGGAGCGCTTTAAAAATTTTGCCATGTACTTGGTACAACCAAAAACAAAACTCACAACTTAATTCCGAAGGAAGAAGTTGCCCTATGAGATCTGAGAATGCTTTCATTTCCCTAGATAAATTATTAAATCAATTTAATCAATCAAATCAGTTGACAGTCCTGGCTGGAATCATGTTGTAACTATTTTTCATGCTTCCCCATACCTCCTCTTCCATTTCTGGGAGCACTTTCTTGTAAAAATAAAACAAACAAACAAAAAAAAACAACACAAAAGAGACTGATCCAAACACATCCAAGTAACACGCTCACCCAATCCACTGCTAAAGCCATTCACATTATAACGGCTCAGCTACTGGAACACTAAATTACCCTTGTCTTCCTACTGTTATCTGAGAGCACAGTTTGATATTTGAGTTGTTCAAAACATTCAACAGCGTAGTACTTAAACAAAAAGCGTTTTGTTTTGGCACCACTCAGAGCTACTATGTTTTTTGAAAGCCTTATGTCTTATCCAGATCATAGCCACAGGTTAAATACAGAGAGGAAAAAGCGGCAGCAAAGCTGCAAATCCTTCTGGTATGACTGCAGAGTCTCATTTCAAAAAGCAATCTTTTTTTTTTTTTTTTATCTCTCAAGATGCATTTGTATCAGCTACTGAGTATTTCAGAAAAGTTACCAATTACGTGACACTTATCCCTACATTTGTGACTGATATGTAGAATAAGCTTTTAATATTAGTAAAAACTTGCATTATGCTCTACAGAAATTATGACGAGTCACAGTTTAAGAACAGGAATTTATTACAGTATTTATTTTTAGGAAAGAATCTGTAGCTTGCAATAAATGAGAGCCATGAAAACTAGAGTATTGGTAACAATTCAAGTTTCCTTATTTTTCTAAGGTTCTTATGTTCACCTCTTTAATATACACTGTTTCTCATTTAATTTAGAAAATGGCATGAGAGAAGTTCATCAACTAAGAAAACCGGAAGGCCTTTGAACATCCTGTTGCAACTATTGTCTCACTAACGCAAAAGGAAAAAGGAGAGGGACAGGACGGAACGCATTCAACTTTACAACAGCTTGAGAAAGTTACAGGACAAGCTCACTTCCAAGAACTTAGGTAACCCTTTTAGCACAATAAAACACAGCAGACATTTCTTTCTTTCCCTCCCTTTTGGAACGGCTTCTCTTCACCCAGAAGAGAACGCTGCACTCCGTGGCCCCAAATGGCTGGCTGTGCTCCCAGCTGCCTGACCCAGGGCCTGCAGCTCCCAGCTCTGCAGACACTACCCCGGTATTAGCACAGCCAGCCCCAAGCAGGCACCAACCATGCCAAAGCTGCACCCCACAGCTGGGATTCTCCTTCCCAACAGAGCCATACCTGGCACAGGCTGCCCCACCTGGGATGGGGAACGACGTCAGCTCAGCAATTCTGGAGGCCGAGCTGGCACTGACATGCTACAGCAATTAACATTTTCATGTAGTGCTGTACAAGTCAACTCACAGTTGATATAAAAGAAACCCTTCTAACTTAAAACGTTAGGAATCTAGATAACTATTTCATAATTGAAACAACAACAACAAAAAATGAAACCAGTAACACTCAAATAGCTCTGACTATTATTTTTTTTAAATAGGCATGACTGATAGGGCAAGTTGTGAAGATGGAAACCACCTTCCACAGAGGAGACTCTTCTCTTAAACCAGCTGTGTTCTTCTCAGCTAACAAGCAAAGCAGCAGTGACACCAGTCAATCTAACTCATCTAACTCATACCAAACACCGCTCATACTGCCACTTGTTAAATTACAATAATTAATATTCAGGTTTCATATCCACATTTTAGATAATCTCCCTTTATGACTGACTACAAGCTTGATTAAAGAGAGCTCACAGCACAACCCAGCTATACCATAGATGGCAGTTTCTTTGGTTGCAGCTGCATCAGCATCTAGTTTCAAATGTCAAAAAATAAGTAAGGATATTAAGAACCATGCACACAGAGTGCTTTCTCTTATCCAGTTATTGAAGATTTTTCCTGTTTAGGTCAGGGGTTTACTCTCTTGGAAATAAATACCAGTATTTTTTCTGCAGTAACTTGCAAACTCTACTAAAATTATCATTTAATTGGTTTTGACCTGCTATCATGTTACAGAGCATAAGCTAAATCCCCGCTAACAAGGCCCAGAACACTTCCTTTCAAGAAGGATGCTCGCACACAAGAGACACATTGCATGAAGCCATGCATTCAGATCCCACTGGCAGCCAGGCACCAGCTGCAAAGAGTAACTTCAGTACAGCAGCAGCAGAGAACCCAGGACAACCCAGCCTCCTTGGGCTCCATGCTGGTGCTGTCTGAGCTCTGAAGTAAGATGCAGGAAGTTTACTTCCTCTACCATCAATACCCTACCAGCATCCCATTTTGAGAGCAGTTCCCATCTCAAGTCCTTCATTTTACACATACAAATTACATATACACAGTAAGTATGTTATTTAGCAAGAACACTTGCTCTTCAAAGCTTACATTAAAAGACAGAGCCACACTCTGTTTGCAATGCCTAATGAACATACCAAGCAAATCATAGGTAAGGACCAGCACTGCCCTCAAGACATGTTTGCTCTTTCTACCCAGACAAGCTCTGTCCAAATGGAGCAAGCTTTTCCAAAGGTAAGGGGGAAGGTTACTGCTTGATCACGTATGACTGAATATGGGAACCAGATTCCTATGTTTCACATTGTTATTACATAAATATGAAACTGTACCTAACAAAACATGAGGACAAGCTTTAATAAGCACAAAACCGAGTCATAATAAATGCTCTAGAAACAACCTAACAACACCCTGCTGCAGGGAGAGGCGGAAGGGCAGTGCAGGCCCCTCCAGCTGACACTTGACAGGAAGGCTTTCCTCCTATGAAGGGCATTTCATGGCATGCTGTTCAAGGAAGCTCTACATTTGGATAATTCTGCAAAGGTAAACATTTAATTAAACACAGCAGTAAGCACCGGGAAAGCGTGGGAAATCTCAACAGCAAATAAGAAAGTGTGGGCAAGGACACATGAAGGGAGGGCATAAAGGTCAAGAGAAAAAATGCCGGAAGGCAGCAGATAAGTCCATTTCTCCCCCATAAATTGTAAAGCTCTGCCCTGGTTATCACTGAAGTAGAAATGAGGTTGTCACAGCAACCGCAAATCATATTTCAATTTGTGCACACCACTGCAATCAACTGAAATAAAAAACTACATTTTTACCAAAATAATGACTTTACGTATTAGGTATCACTCATTTCAAATTCAATTAGCAACCCACAGGTACTAAAGAAAAGGTTTACACAAACATCACCACACCACTTTGTTAATTTCAGACTATAAAATACATACAAATGAACACCTGTGAAATGCAAAAATAGGGACTTATAAGTTAGGATCTTCGAGAAGAGACACCGATCCTGCATAATTAACAGCATGGAAGAGATGGAAATGTTTGCCCTTCTTAACAACATCCAGCAACCTGTAATTTAGCAGGCTGCTATCATGAAAAACCTGTTTTTCTATTTAATATTTTCTTGCCAAACTGGACAAAAATTTTAGTCTGGATTTCATTTAAATCTGCCTTGTAACGGTGCAGTCAAATAGAGTTCCATAATCACACCAGCAAATATTTGCAACACAGACTGTATTTTGAGAGAGAAGAGGTGGAAGACCTTTTCCTTTAGATACACTTGAGCAGACTTTGAATCAGACTGAGGGCCTGCAAAAAGGCACCAGCAATGCACACATCAGGGTAACAAAGCAGAAAAGCAGCACAATCAGCAGCATTGGAGCAAGGAGCTGCAGAGTATGGACCTCCCCCAATGAAGCAACACCTACATGACACTGCTGGGCTGTGCTGCCCCACACGGTGGGACTGTGCATCCGCTCCTTCTTCACAAGGTGACGGCATGCTTCTGGAAGGTGCACTCCTTACTTATTTGTACCACCACCCTACTGTAGGGCAAACACAAACAAGATACGAAAATCTCACAATGCTGATGCCTCAGCATTCATAACAAACAAAGACCCGTTTCTTCAATATTTTCAAAGATTTTCCCCATTGACCTAACGCACATCTTTTACAAGCATTATTATGCAGCTGGTTAAAAGATATCTCAGCAAGCTGACTGCTCAGGGCATTAAAAGATCTCAGACTGTTACATTAATTTCCCTCCAGCAAGTTGTTCTGTGCCAGTAACAGTATTTTTTTTAAATCCTAAACTTACGGTGCGTATGTATTTTGGATGATTTCCACTACTGACCAGTTTCACATGTTAGACACAAGCATATAATGTTTTCCAGTGTAATTTTCTGGCTTCCAACCATCTGCAGTTTAGGAATCTCCAAGCTCGTTGTTTAAAAAGGTATATATTGAATGTTTCTCCTTTTCACCATTGTATTCCATTCTGCACATGTACATCTTAAACAACCCATCTGTATCAAATAACAAATTGCACAGAAAAAAACTATAAAAGGATGTACTTCTCACAGCATTTACTGAACTAAAACGTAAATGTAGATTTCAAATAATTGAAATTTGAAGTGCAATTCAGTACTCTTTAAGATCATTAATCAGCATTCTCTTCAGGAAGGAAATGGCTTGCATTAAAAACACCACATTTTGCTAGCAATGATCTCTTCCAATCTTGAAATGACATCTTTCTCTAGGGTTGGAGGAGGCAAACAGCCTCAGTACGTGTAAGCTTTTACTACTAAAAACATTTATTTACCAGGTCACAGAAAAATATAATAATAATTTAAAAAATTATCCAACTGTATGAAACCAGTTATAAAACATTATTTTATTCAAAGCAATTAGCACCAAGAAAAGTCCAACTTGCTGTAAATCCAAGCCACTTATTATGAATGGAAGATAGATGTCTTGGTTTGGCTTAATATTCAAACCAGTATTCAACAGAATGTAAGAACATGCTTAACATTGGGCTTAATAATCTGGATTCATTAATTTACCATTGCACGTGCCTCAAGAAATTATGATTTTGAAACTAACATTTAGTACAACTGCAGCAGATCACAAATACACTGTGACAAAAATCAAGCCTTTGTTTTATTTCCTTCACTCTTTTCTCCCCCGTGCTGGTATCTCTCAAACTGCAGAGCTGTCTAGCATGAAGTTTGTAGCAGGCTCCTATTTTTCATAAATGCAAAAAGAAAGAAAAAAAGATTACTTGCAGATTCTTTTTTTGTGTGACGCTTACAGCCTGTACAAACACGACACAAAACCAGAGTAGCAGCTTGTGTCCATTAGGCAGTTATCCCTTTGCAAAATAATCCAAGAAGGAACAAAAGATGAAATGGGAGAGGAAAAAAGCCACAAGATCAATTGTTCAGCAGGAAATCTATAGAGGTTTATAGTTGATTTGTAATGTAAAGAATCGTATTCGCCATTTGTTTTAAGCAAGTAAGTTGTTTTTGTTTTGTTTTTAAGAATCTGCAACAGTATTAACTCCTTTCACCACCTCTCAATTTAGAAGACATCAAACGTGATTCAGCAGTAGAGTTAGAAACAGTTCCTTAGAGCTTTGCAAGTTGGCTATTCAAACGTATCCTCCTATCTCCTCCACTTTATTCTAAGAGTCTCTTAAAAGCAAACTAGGTCTGCCATAAGCTTCTTGGCAAATAATTATGCACATCATTTACTTATCTTTATTATTTACATTTTCTTATTATCTTAAGCAACCAAAGGCACACAAAACCAAGAAGTTTAAAAAGCCTTTACCCTCCTGCTGCCAGGGATTAACATATTTAAGTATTCTATGGAGGCCCCATGAAACAAAAGAGAGGAGCTGGGAAGCACCACAAAGCAATGCTTCTCAAGTAAAAATGGGTCCTTACAAAAAAAAAAAAGAAAAACAAAAACTCCCCACTTACACATTCCCACCATTTGCTATTTATGCAGTGACAGAAAGAGTTAAAAATATAAATAAATCACTGCAGAAATTCAAAAAGATAATGAAAGTCAGTGTATCGAACACAACAAGCTTGAAGCAATTCTGCTCCCTTTGCCCTGCAGAGAAGGCCTACTCCAAAGCTCACTAAAAGGCACAATATAGTCAAGTCCCAAGCGAGCCTCCTCCTCCTATAAATCAAGGACACTACCAATGGGAACAGAGGATGAAAGAAGAGCTTTTCCTCTTCAGACAAGGATTTACCCAAGCATCAGCTCTTAAAACTGAGCTTCTAATGGAGGCAATGCAGTTTTAAATTGTTTCATATGGTGTTACACTACTTACAGTCTCACACTCCATAGATTCACTTCTGGTTACACAAAGATTTTTTCTAATCAACTGTTCAATAACTCTAGACAACCCTGTTATTCAGTAATCCGAGAATAATACTCTCTTTCTCTCAGGGCCATTAGGCTGCCTCTTAAACCAATCTAAAGTGGGATTAGCCCAGTTTTGTCTTTTCTCCCTTCTTACTGCTGTTTCTTGAGCCAGCTCTAACATACAACTGCACAGTGAACCAATTCAGAGATGATCTGGGGAAAAACAAGCCGGTGGAGCAGGGAGAGCTAAGTTTTCAAAGGTCAGCTCTGAGCTGCCTCTCTGCACACTGAAGCACAGATTCCTGCGTGCGAGAGAAGGCGAACCAAGCCACTTACAGAGCACACAGGAAGCAGGTGATGGGAAGCAAGGTGGTACCTGGCAGCTACATGCAGGTTGAGATCAGCTCTCATAGAACTGCAGGGCACCCTCATCTTCACTGCCTCCTTCAAAAGCAAACCGGCATATAATAATTCTACAAACGCAAAGTAATCAATATCTTAGAGTTACCAGTCAGACCACCAAAATCAAAGTCTGCACTTATCAAACGCTGACTAGGAGGAGTGTTATAAGAGGTGTTTGTAAACAACAAACAGTATATGTCAGCTGATTGTTTCAGTGTCCCGCTGTGTGATACCACCCATACTTCAACTAACTAGGAAGAACTTCTTTTAATGGGGAAATTATTCCTAAATCATCCGTCAACTCAAATGTCACAGAAGTTTTATGGGAATCTTACTGAAGTTCAACCTGCAATACTATCCTACATTGAGCAGTCATTGTATAGAATTGTACGAAGACTAAATCATGAAAACCTCAGTACAGTACAATCCAAAGGACTTCTTTCCCAGCTTCTGTAGAGTTGAAAGGCTACTCCACCTTGTTCATAGCAACCCACTACTAAGTACAGCCACCAGTAGATGAAGAAATGCCAAATTTCCTCTTTAAGAAGTAATGAAAATAGAAAGAATCTGTTGTGTTACTGATATGGTTTCACAACACAAAATCTTTACTCGGTTCAATTAATTTTAATACATTTCTGATAGCTCAGTGAATGGACTTGGGGGAAGTCAGTTTGCATATATTTTGACAAAATATGTAAAGAGCTTCTCTGAAGACCCCTTTACCTAAACTACAGAGAAAAAAGTCATTATTTCAGCAAGTACAGATTATAGAAGCTGTCCCAGACAAATAAGATACAAAATATAACCTCTGCATTGAAAGGCAATTGGACTGTTCATTAGTAGTGTTATTTCCTTCCTGAAGGACATTTCACACTCATCTCTGACAAGCCATTACAAACCTTTGGAAACACATCAAAAAGCAATGAAATTTTAAACAGTTGTGTTTTAAACTGAAAATCTATGGGGGAAAAAACAAACAAACAAACATAAAACAACCACACAAAAAATACAAAAAACCTGACCCAGGTCATTGGGCAATCATCACTCAAAAAATCAGTGATGAAACAGTGAAAAATCAGCAGTGGGCCTGCAAGCCACAGGTGCCTGGATTCTGCCCAGATCTTATAACTCTCTGGTTCTGGCCTTTTCAGATTTCCTATTCCCAAAGAGTTTCCCACATGTCATTACTCTGCATAGGCATTTCCGAGACATTTCTTAGTAGTAAATTTGTCTCTTTCCTCTTTATACTGACCCCAAGTAACTTCACTCCTAATGACCTGGACAAACACCAGTGGGTATCAGAATACCAAATGCTGCCATTCCTTATACACAAGCATCCATGAAATTCAAGACAACTTTGCACTGTATTCCAACGTAAATATCTCACGTCTTCCTCTAAGATAAGGTAAAAAGGCACTATGAAGAGGGAGTTTCACTCAGAGCTGATACATGAAGATAGATTACTAAGGAAGACAACTAAGGGAATATCACACAACAAAGGGAATCTAAACTAGTTTTATGGAAATTAACTCTGACAATAATGGAAGATAAAAGGCGCTTCATCACTCAACATCGTTTCAGTCTACATAATGTAAATGGTTATGAAAATATGAAAAAAAACAAGCAGGCCAACTACAGGAAAAAAAACAACACAGCTACCTATATTCTTTTTTTCTGTTAAGTCTTAAAAATGTGTGTCTTATGAGCTTAACTAATTAATCAACCAGGTCATACTAAGCATTACCAGGCATTTCTGGTATCTTCTTATAACTTGTAAACTGTTTCGCACGTCATACAAATTCTTAATTCTACATTCCGCAGTAAGTATTACATTGACCTTTGTTGTTATAACACCATTGAATTCTATATTGCTGCAGTCGTTCATCTCATTGTCAAACGGATCACGCTTTAAAACAGATGCAAATTATGTCCATCAGTCTGAAGCACTCATATTTTACAGTGCGAGTTCAGGTAACCAGCTATGAAATTTTGGCCTGAGAACATGAAGTAAGAAATGCAATTCATTCTGCAGCAGAGGGAAGTGTCACAGGCTTTTGAAATTTAAAACAGGTTTCAGATGTGTATTATTAAGACACCTAATCACTCACATAATCTAAGTACATGCACAGATATGGTTCTAACACCAACAGTCCTGACGTTCATGAATAAATACAGGTAAGATGTAAGGAGGAAATTCTTTGTTCAGAGAGTGGTGAGGCATTGGCACAGGTTGCCCTGCTGCAGAACTGTTGCAGATGCCCCATCCCTGGAGGAGTTTCAGGCCAGGCTAGAGGTAGCAATCTGACCTAGTGGAAAGATGTCCCTGCCCATGGCAGGGGGTTGGACTAGGTGACCTTCAAAGGTCCCTTCCAATGCAAAACATTCTATGTTTCTATGAAAAATGGCAAGCAGGCAGAAATAAATTTCCTTCTCAGAATAATTGGCAGTAATATCAAAACTTTTAAAGCAAGAACGTTAGGGATATAGGCTGCTTTCACTGTATCAATCCATTAATTGTCAGAGCTCAGATTCAGAGCTAATGAACTTCCTGTTTTACTGGAAAGAGCAACTCACTTTATTTTCCCTTCTGCAGTAAATTTTACCAGAGTCAGCATCCTTTAAACACTAAAACCAAGGTGTCATCATCCCTTCTCCTCTCTTCCCAACAATGCAACAAATCCAAATCACATTTTTATTTCCGAGAACAACACAATTTGTTAGCCAGCATTCCTAACAGTAGATTTCATAGTACTATTCCATATCTGAATTGGCAATACTCCTTCGGATAGCACACAAAACCTGAAACAATGCGAAGAGTTCCCCAAGCAGGGTGGAAACTTTCTTTGTTACTCATTTGCCAAATGTTTAAATGGAAGGCTGAGCCAGTGAATCCTACATAGAGCAACACTAACCAATGGAAAGATTTCATGTACACCTTTGTTGAATTTAGCAACTAAAGAAATCAATTTTCAATAAAGCTAAGCTCAAAATAAAAAGACCTTTCTGTTATGCTATCTTAAGCCTATAAGAAACTTCAGGTGCAGGAGTTAGATTTGTCTCCAGTTGAGTCATCCCCTGTTAAAACAAGACATTATACTGACTGCACATCTGTTTTCTTCACAGGTCAGATATTAAGACAAAAAATGTAACACGGATGATAAAAGCAAATACTTGCCAAATATGGATGCTTCATTTTAAGAACTTCATGTGAATTCAGGCTCAAACAAAGTATCGCCTTCCTTCAAACACAAAGTTTTTGGGCAAGGCACTGACTGCACCAGAACACTCCGAAATTTTCATGGCTGTTTCAACCGCTTTGTTTCATGTGATAAGCATCCCATAAAGTCTTGTACTTTACTAAGATACCAGAAACACTGAATGCTGAAGCTTAGGCCAAGACCCACACAAGAGTTATAGAAGAAAACTGAAAGTGCCCTTCAAAGTAGCAATTATGTCTGTCCCCCAGCCCCTGTTCTCCCTGCTGCTGCACACTCACATTGTTTAGCAAGCCGGCCCACACCACGGCAGTAGCCACCACGAGCTGCTATAATTTGCAAGTCTAGCAAAAACCCAGGCCAGTAGCCCCACAAACTCACTACTTACATTTCTGCCAGGTTAGTGCCTTGAAGTTGCTCAATGAAGAGTTCAGAATGAGTACAAAGGAGTGGAGGTGGAACAGAAAGATCTACATCCGTATTCTCTAAATGAGCTTGATTTAAACCGACCTCGACTCCCTAGGCTTGCTGGCAATACTAAGCCAGAGAGGATCTGTGAATCACTTGCACATTCTTGATAAGCAAAAACGTCAGACCAATTACTAGAAGATGCTACAGCAATCATACATTTCAGTCACCTTAGAGACAAAACCAGAAAGCTCCACAAGCTTCCAGGGCTGCAGCATCAGATCATGGAGACAAACCCCAGCAGTACCTCAGACAACCCGATCTAGCCTTCTGGCTGCCTGCCACAAAATCTTTCCTTCATTTAAATTCCGCTCTAATTCTACTCTCCATTGTTTCACTGCTTTAGGGAGCTTTCACTTCACAATAAGGGCATCTCTGCCAATCTAGCCCTGCCTCTGTAAATCATTTACTAGTTACATGATTTCATCATACGCAGTGACAGAAACTGCATTCTGGAATTTCAAACATGAGTGTCAAAGTGCTTAGCAATACCCTGAGCCCTACCAGCAGCCCACAGCAGTGCCTTACAAGAACCATAGCGAGTCAGCTCATCAACACAGGGATGAAGCACCATGCCAAGAAGGGTAACTCATAGCCACTGTAAGCTTTAAATGTTGGTTAAGAGAGGGTGGGGGGTACTCTCACTTGTTGTTTTGTTCTTTTTTTTCCCCCCCTAGTTCACTCCCCAATGGTGTTTGTTTTTCACCCCTGTGTCTTGGAGCCAGTCTCTCATATTCCTTGTAAGATCCGTTATGTCTCATACTCAGGAAAAAAAAAGTCAAGGTCAATTAAGAAACATAAAGCCTCTTTCTGGCTCCCCTTAAAAAATAAACTGCCTTATGCAGGGTCTTAAGAACATGATGGGACAAGCACCCCTGCTGGCCAAGGGTACCACCTCACCTGGTTAAACCAGTTAAAAACTGCACCATTGTCTCCACAAGAGGAATGCTGGCAATTCCATGCATCCTGCAATGCCTTTGGAACAATCTTTCATGTGCAAAACTACTTGTCAAACACAGAATGTGTGTCACTGGGGGCAGTTCCAGAGAGAGGATACAAGCTCTCCACGGGGATGTAAGTTTTTGTTACTTGAAAGCTCCCTGTAAAACCCAGAGCACGTGCAGCTCTGAAGAAACCCATGCTCTGCATGTGAATGGATCCATTAAAAACATTCATGTGAGTACAAATCTCTCTGCCTACAGAGGAGAAAGTAAGGTGGGGCACAGCCACTGGGATACGATCCTCCCGAACCAGCAACTTCTGAGAATGTCCACAGTGGGAGCAAACTGCAGAGTAAGTGTGCCATGAATTCTCCCTCTTTAAGTAATGTCAGTGCTCATCATCTTTACAAACACTTTGCCAGGAGTTAATGATTTTTCCCTGCAATCCCAGTGAAATTGTTTTATCAAATGTTGCATTTTTAATTAATTTTATATCATTTCGAAAACGAATTCAAACACAAGGAATGCTTTTACCAAAACTGTGAAACACTGGAAGACACGACGGCACTCAGGTCAAATAGTTTATGAATATTTGCAATAACAAATGATTTGTTGTTGTTGTTTTTATCATGATTTGGTTTTCTTAAACTGACCATCACCACCCACAGGTATTTCTGTTCCATTTCATCTTCACTATATTTCATCTCAGAATGTTTGTATACATAACCTGAAATTCAAGTTTTAGGATCTCTTCTAAACTAATTGCACTGTTAACCACCTTTTCAATGTTAGCCAATTACGAATGGCATTGAAGGACAGTAGGATTGATATTATTTACATTTACTTACTTTAAATTTAAATTGAGAGGGGAGAGAATATTTATTATAACCAGGCCTGGAACTCCACCTGTAATTAAGGTTTCTGACACATCTTAGAAGAGCTCTGCTTTTCAGTTGCTTAAGACATTTACCAAATTATCATTGTGGTCAAAAGATTGCACACAACAGGTGTTTTGCTCTTATTTTACTTAAAAAGTCCAAAACAGATTCATTTAAAACGCTTCTGTCACATCTGCGAGTAAGGCTAGAAAAAAATAGCTTGTGAAGTCCACATTAAAATACTTGTTGCAAGTATTCTGTTGACAGATTCTAAAACTGGAAGAGCTGGAGCAGAATTTAAGATGTGGCAGACAGGCCGCCTCATCCCAAGGGTGTGGCCTCTGGTTGGTTTGTGGCTAGCTCTTTTTTTTTCTTTTGGGGAAGTGGAAGGGGAACAGAGGGAGGATTGCTCACTTTCTTCACAAAGTACCAAAATTAAAGGCCTCTGAAAAACTTCAGAAGAGGCTGTCAGTTTGGAAACCCAATTTTTCGCAAACCAGCATCACTGGACATGCTTTACAGCCTTTCAGTTATGCACATGCTGCTTCCATAGCAGGTAAAAATATGCTCAGCTGCATTACAAACAAGATGAGATGAACTCATCTTCAGGCCCTCCTCCCACAGCCAAGCACCTACTCTGGTAAAACTGGAATAAAAACAAGATTCTCTCCTATGCTCCTTGCTCTTGCTAAGGAAGCACACAAAATAGAAAGAAACGAAAACATTAAGAATACTAATACGTGGAAAGAGGGAGAAGACAGCCAGGGGAGAAAGCACCAATGGTGCTACTGCTCAGAGAAGCAGGCTAAAGTAAGGGATGCAAGTGAAATAGAGAAAAGGGACAGATGCTGGAAATGTTCGTAAACTTAAATAAAAAGCTTTTATTTAAGTGGCTTTTTTGCCCAACCTCTAGGTACCTGGACAATAACCTGGCATTTATTCTGTGATTCTGGTCATAACATTGTGCTTAGGAAAAGAAATACTACGTTCAGAAATGGTAAGAAATAAACAGCTAGGATCAAAGCATGCAAGATAGTTTTTTGTTGTTGTTTGGGTTTGGTGTTTTTTGTTCTATTTAATGACAGCTTGTTTTCAACATAAGGCTCTTTATTTTCCCCCTACTCTTTTTTAATTAATTGCTTCCATACCCTTATTGAAGGCAGCTCTCACCATGGTACCTGGATGCAAGAAAGTCTGTAAAACTGATTTCACAGTACTTTTATTCATCTTCCTTAGGACCCTTTGTAGGTTCTTTCTTGGTACTGAGTGGTGTTAAGTGTCAAAACTTGAAAAACCTCATCAAATGCTCCTCTAAATCATCCAAAGATACTGATGAGGTATTCAATGTGATCTATGGAGAATTGGCATTACAGAGAAGGTGCGACTCTTCAAGAGAAGAGGGCTGTGAAAATGCACGTGGACTCTAAAGTTTCCAGCAGCGCACATTTATGGAACCAAACAATCTCCCAACAAGACCAACAGCATTTTTCAAAGTGGAAATAAAAGAAATTCTTGTCCCATAGAATGAAATCAATTGGGTGGAGCCAGGAATATAAGAACTACCCAATAGTTACAGTAGTTGAGCACAAGCACAGAACTCAAGTCAGTGTTCCACCAAAGACAACCAAAGGTGATTTGAGGCAAGCTACCTCCTGTGCCTTGATTCCTAATCAGAAAAAGTATAAGATAACACAGCCCTATCTCACTGGCATATCGCCACTGCATGTTGTCTGGCACTCAGAATAATACAGACTAAGAATTTTACTATTCTTCAGCATTCATGGGGATAGAGGTAGCAAGAAACATTTGTTTTAAAGAAGACAAAAGTTTACAGACACTTCATTAAAATAAAGTGTCCATCCCCAGCAGAGCTTTATCTTTCAAATGAAAAATGGCAAAATCTAAGCAAACCCATGTAATCTAGTTTTATTGATTCTCATGCAACAACACATTAACAGCGTATTTACCAACAGTCACCAGAAGAAAATTACTAAATATCAGATGGTCTATTAAGGAGAGTCGGTATTACACACTATTGTCTGAGTGTGGCAAATCAGAGCATTTGAAGTGGAGAAATAACTAATGCATGCCCATACTCTGCCAAAAGCAGGACAAGTTCACCATTTACTGTTGGTTAGCTGCCACCTTGAATTAAAACACTGCTTGTCTCCAGGGCTTACCTTCCTTTGGCAATGGACAGCCACAATGCAGAATAGCAATGGGGAAGAGCTGAGGGAGAAAAGAAGGAAGGAAAAGAAGAGGAAGCAAGAAAAATCTCATTGATTCCTCACATTCACAGTAGCTTTTCATTAATATTTCTCACTGAGTAATACAACACCAGTACTTACAAATGAGTTCTAAAACTATATACTGTAGCCAACCAGACTCCCACACATTAAGCAATTCACTATTGCCAGTGTGAAAAATGAATAGCTTAACAAAATGTTCTTGGGGTTTCGTATGCTTGTTGAAAAGTCCTTTGTGCCTAGGCAGTTCCTAAAATCTTCATCAAAGACAGGGCTCAAAGTAATAGCACATGTACCAGTATTAGACACCAAAACATTCTACCAACATAACTGGACAATGCTGAGGCTCAGGTTACCTCTTCACTCTTCTACACAGACAGAACAGGCACTTGAAGAGCATCTGATTAGAAAAAAAAAGTGAAGAAACACAAGGGCAATACACAAAGATGAAGAAAGGAAATAAGACTAATGAATTTTCAACGAAGTATTCATGTCCCTACCCTTCATTGTTACACTTGCAATAAAAAACAAGGACACTCAGTATCAAAAGGACAGCAAATGAAAGGATACATAGGAACTTTCTCAGCTTACTGTAGCTTTGAAAACAGAGCAACGAAAGCATGCATGTCTGAGTATAGACACTTGGACTTCCCAACTTAGAAAGAGAAGCAGCTCAATATTAGAAATTCACTTTCACCTAAAATAAGGAACATCTACTATGTGTCTTCCAAATACACACATTTTTGCTGCATCATTAAATATATTTACAGTTGGACAACTGCACACACTACCAAGAAAACTAGTTGGTCATTTGTTCAGTTGTTTACTGAATTTCATGGGAACAGCTCAGTTAGACAGAAGATAAATGGATGATAGAAAACAACATATTTGGATTCTGTGGACTGCCTGGAGTTACAAGTAGATACAATTGAGAAGTCAGGAATGATCATGACAACTTCAGTTTAACTAAGCAGAATTCAAAGAGCAGTAAGATAAAACAACGTATTTCAAATGCAAACATTCTCTGCTTTTGAACTATGTGTATAGAATTGAAAGAGTAGTTAACAGTGGTAAGAAATTAATAAATGTGGTTGTAAAATTTCTAAAGCCAAAGTTTCATTTAAAGTTGATATCTCTAGTGGTTGTATGTTTTACAGCTTTTCACTTCATAACTGTAGTTTTAGTAAGTAATTTTTCACAATTGACTCTCAGTTATGAGATGTATCAAAAACAACCATCAGTTTGGGATCATAATGAAAGAAGCCTCAAATGGGGATGTGGATGACAGGGGACCAGTAGCCAGCAAACCTAAGATATGCTCCTATGGAATGCTTATCAGATAGGTACTTCACCAGACTACCTCCTTCCACCTTTAGCCATATGCTTTGTAAGTACTCTAATGCTTTTTCTCATTACAATCACAGTTGGGCCTCAGTGCTTTAAAGATATATATATATATATATAAAAATATTTTTATATATAAATATATAAAGATATACACTTACATATATGTATAACATATGCATTTATACATATATTTTTATATATCTGCACTGCAGTAGTCAGTGGTATGTGCAGAACAAGTTCTCAAAACACAACTAGCATTTCAGAAAAGAAAATCCAGGGAAGGAGAGCTGCCTCCAACTTCCAAGAAACAACAATGTTTATGTAACACAGACAATTGCTTACAAAGAAGTTATTCTTAACTCTTTAGCTTAGTGGCTGCACTAGAGGGAGGCTCCCATTTCCTTTCTTCATCTAGCTACTATTTCCTTTTCCCTCCACTGCTTTTACAAAGAAACTGGGTTTGCAGCTGGCAACAACCCATTGCAAAAGCTGAATACTACTTGAAAACCAACTTCTGCCTTAAAGGGCAGCAGTCAACTTCACTTTTGAATGCATCTATTTCTGTTCCACACAGAAATAGCAATCCTGAATTAGGGAAGGCCTGAACATGAACCAGCAGGCCAGTCAGGAGATGCAGACTTATACCGCCGCTGCTCCCCACAGTATGAACAAAGGAGGCACAGATCTCACACAAACATTTCTGCCGTTTGCTTAATCATTGCTACTTGGTGTGATCTCTTGAGACAAGTCACAAGCACTATGACTTATCAGCTCTTGAAGATCAAAAATCAAATATTTTGTCCATCATGAAGGAGAAATCTAAAAGCTTTTCTCTGGGAATACCACTGCTAGAAACTGAGTTAATTCTGACCATTTATTTTAGTGTTAGTAGATTTTATTATCATGAACTAAAACAAGACTTCCTCACTTCTGAACAGAACTGGGTAAATGCTAGTGTATGGCAGGTATGGAGGGGAGAAAGAACGTGTTTGGAATTCTATCTTTGTCTTCAAACAAAGACTTTTGAGATGAAGAGGGTCTTTGTATTCACATTTGTATATATTTGGTGAATAGAAACCGGAAGGATAGGAAGGGCAGAGCAAGCAAAGACTACTCCAGTTCTAAGCTAGCTTCCAAAGCTTTATCTCATCAGTCTTACACAATACAAACATGAAGACAAAGATGAGAACTCACAATGATTTTAGCAGAACAACAAAGGAAAGGTATCCGGTGCCATTTCAATCTGTCACCTCATTCATGAGTAGACCATCTCCAAAACAGGACAATTATGCTCTTTTCTGGAACTGTCACCCTTTCTCCCATACGTTCAGTAGTTAAAAAACACTTCTATTTTTCTACATATAGTGGAAAAAATGAACTATTAGCTTGCCTTTCAGGTATCCTTGAATATTCTGATTAATTCACTACAGGAGAAATTGTTAGGAATTCTACAGCACAGAACCCTTACATTTCCTAATGATCTGAAGAGCCCTTCAAAAAATTTTATCCCAGCTGACTCTCTCCCTTCAGCTGCAATTCTAAGCTAAGCTTCACATGATTCTTATGAAATCATTACTTAAATATATGCATCTGAGAGCACTTCCTCAATTACTTACTCAAGCACATGCACCTTTAAAATAAGTTCAGTAGACAAGCCACCTCTCAAGAGATATGAGCCAAGTTAACTTAGGCAGTGACTGTCCTATATGCCTCTCATCTACCTTCTTTTCTGCAGATCACCCCACCACATTTCCCCCTGAACAAATGATACATTCACAGAGGATCTGTTATCTGTGTTATCTGCTAATCAAGATTCTCATAGTTTGCGCTCTGCAAGATAATAAAAGAAGACAGAAAAAGAATGACCCACTTTTAGAAAGCATACCAGAAGAGTCAAGGAAGCTAAGCATTCCTTAAGGGAAGAATAAACTTCAGTCTTTTGCACTTCCTTTATGCATCCCTGTTGATCTGAGCACTTATCAAAGACCTCTCTTTAGTAACATGATACAGCTTGTTTCTTTTCATTACAGCAAAGAAATGCATAAAACAGCAACGTTCAGGTTTTAAAATGTCTTTCAAAATAATTGAAATAAGGGGAATAAGGGAAAATGAAGAAGGGAGAATACCAGGGAAGAAGCACACGTAAAGAATCACCTCCAAACTGTGGGAAATAGCATCCATGGGTAAGAGACAAGCAAGGTCTATAACTACAAGAGTTTAATTCTCTGTAGGAACCCAAAATGACTCCTTTTCCCACCAAATGAGGCAGAGATGCCGTAGAGAAAAACATTTCGTAGAACATATCACAGCTATGCATCGTGCAACTGAATTAAGGCTAGACAGATCTAATAACTACTTCTTTATGATTGAGTTCATGTTTGTTTTTAAAGCACTGCTTCTAAGTAATTAAGGTTTTTCTACTGAAAATAAACTACAGAGTGATGTTTTCCCTCTTCTAAATACAGTATTTACCACTCCCCTTCCTTAAGTGCTACACTTGCACCTTAAATTGCAGGGGAATTATCTCCACCTTTGTTCCAGCAAAACAATTGACAAGGGAGAACAAACAAAATACTCCACACCAGATAAAACATTAAACTCCAGTGGGTATTTGCAGTATATCAAGTATTCTGCAGCAACTTTGCACATGCACACCTGCAACATCTTTCACATACTACAAACTAAATGTGCACAGAGGTGATCAAAGCAAAGCATTTGGCAAATTATTTTTCTTCCATCTTACCTGATCCCATTCCTTGACATCTCCTTGCTTACAGACTCTTTACATTTGTTCTCAGATTGACAAGGTGAATCCAGCAGCTCGTGCCTCCTTGGTTATCACACAATGGCTTGGGTTGGAAGGGACCTCAAGGATCACCAAGCTCCAACCACCCTGCGGCAGGCAAGGCCACCTACCTCCATATCCAACACTAGATCAGGGACATCTGCTGCTCACTCGATGTCTTCATATCACCAAGAAAACTGGACAATGCCTTTCCACACTTTCCTCATAGCTCCACAATGTTCCCTTCCCAAGAGTCCTCCTCAGTGACAGTAGGTGCTACAGAGGAGTCAAGTGAACAAGTCCAGCAGAACTAATTAAACTAGGTTGAGCTCTGTGCTGCATCACATCTTACCTCCCAGTTTTGATATGTCTTATAAGTATACATGTATCCTATTAAAAAAAAAAAAAAAAGCCATTTCCTTAGAAACCTTGTTATAAAAAGCCAAAGTTCACTCTACTACTTTTCAATTACAGGAGGGAAATGAATCTCTAATACTGTTTCCCAATACCTTTTGCTATAAAATTGTACTGTGAACTTCCTGCCACTCCAACTAGATATCAACCTTTCCTTTCAATCAAATATAATTAACTCTACAGCACTCCATTAAATCACTTCTTGCAAAAACTACCAGCTCTAAGAAATGGCAAGAAACCAATGCTTTGCAATCCAAACAGCATCTTTTAAAGTCAAGATCCTTAACTATAGGAAGAATACTTCTGGTGATCACCCTGAACTCTTGCCTTTCCACATACCCACCGTCACACATTCTTTAACTGCAAGGTCACTTTTTAAAGGTTATTACTTTTCCTTCTTTGGTACAGAAAGAACGATGCTCTCATGCCTGTCTAGACTGAAACTTGATGGAATGCAGTTACCTCTCTCTGCACCTTATATTCCCTCACCTCAACAGAAGTGAGGCAAACTCTGGTGTTATCAATTAAATGCTGCAACTAACAGCTTTATGTAATTGCCACAAAAGAATTTACTATCAGATTCCATTGCATACCTCACTCTTATTTCTTATTTATGTACTTCAGCTCAAAATGATAACTATTTGCACGTGGCATTCCTAAATTATCTCAAACTATTTAGTTGCAGTGTAGTAACATCAGTAACATAAAGGTACATACCCTATACGCTCATCCTATCCACCTTAAAAATACAAACATACAAAAAAAAAAAACCCAAACCACTGGGGGCAGGGACCTTGTCCCAGAATAATGCTGTTAAACATCCAGTTAGGACTCATGCCTGGTTTTATCTAGAGAAGCAAAGATATTGCAATAGCTTCACTTCTCAGAGTTTCCTAATAGGTGCACTAAAATGCCTGGTCTCTAAAACTTCGTTCAAGTCCAAAGGACTAGTGGCAAATATAAATGAGGAAAGTATTTAGTGCAATCCTGAAAAAGTGGGTAGGATTACCTCAGCATCTTCAGCATCTGAAAACATACATTAACGTTTCTGAACTGCACTGTCCCAAAGTGATTCTGGTTATAAGCAGGAATGCAAAAATGTTTAAAAAAAAAAAAAGTTGAAAGGTTCTTAACTGACATCACTAGAGCATAAAAAAGAGCAACTTATGTAGAAATTTCTGAGTAAATGTAGAACTCAGATGCAGATTTTCACTTTTCCTTCAGTAATCAGATCGAGCAGACAAGCTGGCTGATACAATAAAAGGTCAGTATTTATTATCTTAACTAGCTTAAATTAGGAACCCTGCTAAAGGTTGCTGACACTGTTTGATTTATATTTTGCATCGTGTGTGTGAAAATATTGCCAGAAGACTGGTGGACGTAATTCAGTATCTCCTACAATGCATTCCCTCTGATAACTTCATTGAAGCTCAAAATACGCTTGCAAGTCCCATATATCCATAATAAGAAGTGCCTTAATACCTTAGCACCTCACTGCTTTTTTTTTTTTTCCTGAACACAGGTAAGGGAGGAGAATATATCTGTACATTCTCAATGTGCAACTATGACACTGTTCACGTTATATTTTTGTATCATTATTTCTATTTTGCATATCTCATTTGCTACATTGTGTCATATTTGGATTCCCTATTCCTGTGCACAAAGGCTACACCTTCAACTTTAAGTGGTATCATGTAGTCTGCATCCAGGTAAATAAAACAATAACCAGAATTCTCTTTGTTTTGCACACAAACATTCTACACCACTACTTCTTATGATAAGGGGAGCTAAATTTACTGACAGCTTCAATAGCAGAACTACTTCTCTGACAGGAAATAGGAGAGAAGAAAGTCTACTCCTCACTTGAGTTATTTCTACACTTGCACAGAACAAATGAAGGAATAAAAACATTTAGTGTGAGATTTAAAATGATTAACTAATGTAATTGTGCTCAGCTGCAACAGCATTAACTATTGCAAACTAAATTTCACTAAAATTTAATTAAGCCAGATTCATCTTCAAAGTAAAAGAGAAATTACTTAACAGATCCTGATAAAAAAAAAAACTTGGATGCAACTATTAAGTGTGAAGTTTATCAGTCAGTGACACAAAACAAGCTGTTTTTAAGGAGTTTTTTGAAATTAACAATATCAACCAAACAGCTGATTTGCCAATATTAAAATACTAGTTTTGAGCAGTGAAGCGGATTAGAAATTTGATAGCATACGGATTACTTAAGCACATATATACACGTTCATAAGCACACACATATGCATATTCATTGCATATAGGGAATACACACTGCCACTAGCAGTTTCGATGCATCATACAGAAAAAGTTTACAGAGAGACTCAAATACTGCCGTAGGGCATCAGAAATAATTTCCCCGAAGTTAAGAGGAATTAATTTTCTCATCTTTTTCACTTGAGATTCATGGACTCTCATCCCAGTCCCTGAAGCACAGAGCACTGGAACATGTTCTTCCACTTCTCAGCTGCATCCTGCTGAAGTCCCAGCAGTAAGCACTGCGAGGCAGGCATTTGTGCACAGCAGCAGGACTTTGGCTCCCGCTTCAGATGGCAGACCTGAGCATGTATGTCTATTTCAATCATGGCAGCTGCTCCAGCTACAGATTCCTGGCCTGGGTGATTACTGCTAGAAATAAAGAAAAAATTTTAAACATGCAAGCATAAGAAACCCACACTGTAATGGCATCTAGACAAGCTTCATTACAGGACTCCTTTTATCCTTCTCTGTAACTAGAATTATTTTAACATGGAAAGATTGCTCCTGGTCTAAGCGCCTGCTTTGCATTCATATGGAAGTACCACAGTGTAACTAAAGCGATATGTGCTACAATTCTCTTGCTACGCTCTTAGCTTTCCTCAGCTTACAAAAACTGGCTCTACCAATCTTTCAAGTCCCAGCTAAATAAAATCTATATTTGAGAACCAGTAATGGTGAATAAATAACCTTCAAGTAAGAAGGTCCCTTGTCTGCAAATAAGTATAGAGAAATTACTTCTGGGGTTCAGGATTAAATAAATGACTGGTAAGGCTCACAGCATAGGGCACACGCTCTAGTTAAGTGGCTAGGCCTGCACCAAGATTTTCACAACTTAGAAGTTACGAGGACGCAAGATGTCCCAAACCGAGATACTTAAAAGAAAAACTTGACTCCTTTATAAAAAGAAGTTTTTTAAGTATCTAAAACAACATACTTTATAAGGTTGGAGTTATTTAATACATTCATTAATAAATAAAACAGCTTGTACAATAACATGACCAACTGTTTTTTCTGGAAATCTTCGAAATTCTTGGAAAATCCAATTAAGGTTCCATAATGCTCCAAGAGTTTTGTTCCAAGTATCCAGACCCATGCTGCTTTGGTGGAACAAACAGAATGTTTTATTTTTAAGGGAAACAGAGTCAAACAGAGGGAGTCTGATAAAGCAAAAGCAGTAGAGCATGTCCAGTCAGTCCTCTGAGATAACTGAACTATGCCAAGGCTGCTCAGGCCAGGTGAACCTGACCTTTGTGACAAGCAGACCAAAGTTCACTCAAGGCCAAGAATAAGCAGCTTCTCAGGTGACACTGCCACACTGCCAATCCCCAACACTGCAATAACAATTCAGTGCTGCATTCTCTAATATATAACTTCATGAACACAATTAATATATACATGACCTATGATCATATTTTCAGTCATCTCAAAAGAAAAAAATTCTTGCAACTTCAAATAGAATAACCATATATAGAAGAGAGAGAATAAATGCAGCCCCAGCTTTCAGCTAAATGCACCAGCAATCTGCTAGCATCACGTAACCCACTTGACCAGGACAGTCAGTACCCTGGAGCAAAGGTTCACAGTACCACTGTCGTTGTCACCGTCTGCCATTTACTCCAATCATGCATGTCACAGAAAATGGCTTTCAAGTACATCTACTTAACACAAATAATACAACTATTTTTCATGCTCTTCATAGATTCAAGCAAGTATAATACATAACAAAAGCATTCAAAGGATCCACAGGAAAAATATGTTACAGTAACATTGAAAAGATGTCATAATAAGAAATTGTAATACATTTAATGTGTGGGATGTCTGAAACAAGGGTTCTGCATACGCAGGACTGTATACATAGGATAATCAAATCTAGTTCTAAAAGAGTGAAAAACAATGCACGCAATAAACTACAAGTTACTCACACACACCATGAAGCCATAAATGGAGGACAATCACGCAGTAAGGTGATCTGCGCATTGTTTTGGAAGTTTAGTTAAAGGGCTGAGTACATTGTGTCCCAAACACAACTTGTTCTGCTAGCTGCAGACCAAAGACATCTAACTTCTAAAAACACGCCTTTTCTTCCATGTTTCTTACCCAATGCACCCCTCCCACAGAAGTGATTGCCAGCTGCCCCTCAACGGAAGCCCAAATGTGCAACAACTGCTCCAAAGCAGAGCACACCACCAGGTGTGCAGCATCCCTGTGCTGTGCTGGGTAGCAAACTGACTTGCAGGGGCTCAGTTCTGCCCAATCTTTCCCTTGGGAAAGCTCTACCTTGGAATTTTTTTCTCGATTCAGTCACTGATTTTTGTGAAAGCCGGAGTAAACTAATCTCTTAAGAGACTATTAGCATCTTTCACTTATGGCTGAAACTGGCCAGCAGATTCAGGAGTTACTGATGAAAATAGAAGGGACTACTGACACAGTGACATGAAAAGGAGCCCTCTGTGCCTGCATTCCCAGTTTTTCCCTCCTTGTCTCACAGAGAAATAAGAGACAAAAGAAAAAACACAGAGTACTGAGAGATGTAGGGCACAGACACCTTCACAACCCAAACACAATATGAGATTTGCTACAAACCCAAGGAGGCAATGAACAAATCAGAAAGCCCCCAGTGACTTGGAACAAAATGCCATCACCTCCCAGACACCTTGTGGTTTCCAAGCTTATGAGGTTGAGGGAAGGGTAAGAGGGTAAAGACATCATCTAAATGACTAGGTCTCACTCATTCTCTCAACAGCCACCAGAAGCCTTCAAAACTGCTACCTACAACTATGCTTTCTTTCCCTCTCCCTGGGGTGAAAACACAACTGCAGGCATGCATTCTCCCAGCAAGTTTGACAAATGCAAGACATGTCTGTCCGATACACCTTGGCTCTCATCTGTTGCAAAACAAATTCAGCCCTTCATCCTTTCAAACCTCTGCAGCCCTGCCACCCGCTCCTTCCATTCACTCACACTGACCGACCTTCCCAAGCAGATCCCACCACCGCTCAGCCCAGCTCCCAGCTCTGCAGGCTGTGAGAATTAACTCTGAGATACTACGCTTTGACATATGAACAACTCACCAGGTCTCTGCTGCTCTCCAGCAATTGACTGCCTGTGTGCACACAGTATGCTGTAAGTTCAGGTACATCGCCACATTAATTGAGGCCAATCTTAAACAATCTTGTATCAGAGCGGGGAAGGGGGACTGCTACTGTTGCATTACAAAATACATGGTAACTAAGTACTGAAACAGGACAGGCTGTGCAATCCCTCTTCACTGAAGAGGTTAGACAAAAGTTACCTACACTAACGCATCCAGACCATGTAGGATACAGGAGTCGCTTCCAGCCTTACACTTCTGTGGGCTCATTTCAAAGGCATAAAAAACAACTAAACCATATTCTACACTCAAAGCATTCTTCTGTTTTGGAGAACTGCGTTATTTCTCAACTGAAAGTAAAGCAGTTAGTAATATCAGCAAGTCTACAAACTTAACAAAATTAATACAACTACATGCTAGCTACACACAAATTCCTGTCCTACCCAATGCACAGCATCATCGGGACTGTTTTATTCAGACATAAACATTCTGTGTTGAATGGAACTCTGTGCCCTGCTTACGCACAGTCTGCTCAGAAAATGAAAGCACACGTTCATGGCATGGCTGGACTTTGAGCCCAAACACAATATAACTCCTGTGACGGGAAAACATGCACTGTGTTGTGCGAATAAAGCATTTGTGAAGAACTTAACAGATCACCTTTCTCTTCCCTCTGATGAGAAACGTAAGGGAAGGAAACATCTGCCAAGAAGACTGTGACATGGACTTTAGAGACTGCTGACAAATACATAATGAGATACGAAAAACCGAGCGGGACAACAACATAAAAAAAACCCACCCAAACCCATTTACTGATTTTTAAGAGAAGTTTGCAATATGTGTTAAAGAGGGGTCATCAAAACAGCCGCTTCATCATGAGAGTACTTCTTATAGGAAATACTCCCATCTTTGTCCCTGGTGAAATAAGGCTTGCCCACCTGCATCAGAGAAGAACAGGCAAACAATTCAGCCAGCGTTTACACACGGCTCCTTTGAGGGTAAAATACCCATACTGAAGCATCTGAGTAATGGTTCAGGGCTTGAAATCTGGGCTCCTGAGCAATCTGGCCAGTGTATCTCCCATTTCCTTATAGGATACGCCTACACAGTACAGAAATACCCAGGTTTGATCAAGAACTGGAGGCAGCATAGCTGAAATATCAAAGCGGTTCATGTAGGCTGATTTGCCTAATGCAAAAAGGCTGTTCTCAGAGGGGTGGCGGGGGTCGTGCGCCATTCCACGCTTTCTCAGCCACGCAACTGGAGAATTAATGAAGCCCTGGTCTGACACACAGGCTGTGCTTCTGTGCCGCCATCAAGCGCACTACTTGTGTCCTTCACATGGACAGCCCATGTCCAGCTGCTATGCTAGGACTTCTGAGAAAGCTCCCAAACCAAACAAAAAAGTAAATACGACTTTCAGATTACAACTGAATGAGCCATTAACCATGGGTATAGCACTAGTCAAGTAGTAGACACTGAAGAACAGATAGATTTAAGAAAACTGTTTAATATGCAAGATAAGTCAGTTACTAATTCAAAACACTGATAAAGTAACTGAGTTGAATGGCCAAAAGGAGTTCTTTCTCATGTCACACAATTCATATTTCAAACAAATTATGTTGAGACACCACAGCAGCTCCAACTGGCAAGACAGAACAGGATAAAGCAGCTTCGGTTCACTCATTTTAATTAATAATTAAAACAATCATCTGGGGGAAAAAAAAAGAAAAGAAAAAGCACCCCTTCAACCTCTATGCAGTTTTTTTCCCTCTGAAAACCTTGCAGCCCTGTTGATCCACACACATACAAGCACAAGGGAAAGACCCACAAAGATAAAAAAGATGTTCTGCTTGCTTTAATTCTTACTTCATGTTTTCCACAAGTCATTTACACATTAGACAAAGGAATGCTGTCTACTGTGGATATGTAGAAAGAAGAAATAGTGGTTTAGTATTGTGTATCACATAAGGCAAGCAAATGAAACAAGATTAATATCTAGTTCATACAGACACCCAAATGAAATTCTTCAGCACTATTGTGGAACAGTTCAAAGGTTCACCAGCCATCTCTCAGGCACAACCCTCACAATTAATGCATCCAAATCCTCCTTAATATAAGGGAGCATAAATATGTCTCACAGCTCTAAACAAGATTTAGAAGGAGGCATTTCAAGTAACTTGATAAATGAAGAATGAAGTAAAGCAAACCTTTTTTTTCCCTCCACATTCTTTAAAATCCCTCAATCTTTTATCTAAAACTAGCAGAGGTAAAATGTACTCCTTTTTAAGAGAATGGCTGCAGTGAAAAATATAACACCTAAACACAAAGCTGCCAAGCACTTGTTCGGATCCGGATTTTACAGAGAAAGCCAGCAGCATTTTTCTCCTAACAAATTCCAAAGGAGAAAACAAAAAAAGAAGCAACGAACCCCACCTGAATCTAGTTCTTCATTATATGCTCATCTAGCAGTGAAGGAAGGACTACCACACTAAGCTCGGGTCTTTACTCACCTCCCTCAAAGGAGATCTCCATATTCTCAAGGCAAAAGCTACAAACCTATCATGAAAATACTTTCCCTCTGATGTCATGATTTTGCATTTATAAACACTCGGTTCCCAGTACTGCAGAGATACAGTACCCATCGACCATCGGAAGTACCAATTAATAAAGGGCTTCCAGGCCAGAACCAGCACTGTCGCTGATGTGAGCATACAGAGTTCATACTCTGGGGGGAGGGGAAGAGAAGAAATAATGTTGGCTCTTTCATGAACATAAAAGGGCAGAATTACACATTAGTGTAGCTTCCCTGTGTATAGACATTTTTTTTTCCTGAAATGCCATGTAAACCTAAAATCAACCATTAGTTACTTTAAGTAAAGCTCAGATCATTTGTGTAATTACTCTTACAGAGGGTTACGACCAAAGTTTGTATAATGTGGATTGTTAAAATTTCATAATTAAGGAATAAATCACAATGGGAAAATGGGTCCCTATTCACAAACAGCCAAACAAGACGGCATCATTAATACCCTCGTAACAAGGCAAGACCAGAACTGAAATGTAAGAACACTGTTGACAGGTCAGGACAGAGGTGAACTGGCAGAACCGTGCGGACGGGCTCACACCACACCTGCCCAGCCCTGGGCCTGCCTCAGAGCCGTGCTCGCTCCTTCACCGTCCTTCTTCCTCACCACGGCAAAGCAATGAGCAACCTGCCCAAGCGTTCATGACAAGGGGGAAAAAATCCCGTCCTTCTTTTAATCATTACTATTACATTTGAAAGGTTAGGTAGTGGGCACTCTTGATTCCTGTATGCTTTAAATACCAAGACTTTTGACCTTCAGAAGTCCCTTCTTCCTGAAAAAAAATCACTCCCAGGAAACTAACAGAGACACTACAGAGATCAATCTAAAATAAGAACAGCTACAGGTAGGGATGATACTGGTAACATCAGTTGTTTCATGTCAATATCCTCCTGAAAGAGACCTCTTCTTAAGAGGAAGCAAAGAAATCTGGGGCTGTCCAAAGTCAGAGCAATGAACCAACTGGCTATACACCATGATTTTCCTACAAGGATGGATTCATTTGTGAACTACACACAGACTACTGAAACAGCACTAGAAACACCTAGCCCTGCAAAATTGGATTCTGATTAGTAAAATGACAGGAAAGTTGTAGGAGTCGCTCAAAACTGCTGGGAAATACAGACAGTATTGGTTCTGTGGGCACTGATATTGGTGCCTACTGACAGCAGTAGCACTGAGGAGCTCCAACGTGCTCAGCTGTCACCAGGACAGAGCCAAAAGTGGGACCAATGCACCTCTCTTCTAATATCAGGATCAAACATCTCAGGTATCAAACATGAAGCTTCCAAGCAAAGTTAAAAATAGGTCCAAGGGCCCAAGAATATGGCTAGGGACAGCCTTACAATCTAAGCTTCCACCTCCTTGTTTAAAATGAGTCCTCTTCAAGACCTTCCAGTGTTCCTCATCAGCGCTTTGTGCTGCTGGCCTACAACACCGAGCGACAATAGGACTAGCCAGCTTGCTTCAGATCGCCCCCAGGAAACAAACGTACCTTATGATCGGTCTGTCATAGGGCTGCAGCACACGCTCCAGGCCCTAAGAGCACGGATGCCGATAAAATTAAAAATGGCTGTGCCCAGAGATCCCACAGCACAACCGGCACGGCTCTGCCGGCGATTAAAATATATATTAAAAACGCCCGCATTACCTTACCGAGGGCGCGGCATGCAAAACGAAAAGATTATTTCAATTTTGGAAAAATACCGAAGCAAGAAGCCGAGAGAAGCGGAGCTGCACAAAACACGCACCCTGACTGCGGATGGCTCATTTACACAATAAAGCAGATTCACACCGCCGGTCGCCCCGACGCGCGGCCCTCCCCGGGCGCCCGGCACGGAACCCGCACGGAGCCGCCGCCGGACCGCGCCCCGCCGTGCCCAAACGCCGTGCCCGGTACTTACCGGCCGCAGCGCCGGGCTGCGGGGCGGCGGCGGCGAGCAGGAACACCAGCACGAGGTGCCGCAGCGAGGCCGTCATCCTGGGGGCGCGGGGGTCGAGGCTGGGTGGCAAATAAAGACACCGACGAGAAGGATTTCCTCTGTTTTCCGGCGGCCGCGGCGAGCTCTCGGCTCACGATGCGGTCTGCGAAGGCGGACGGCAGGTGAGGGGCGCCGGCTCTGCTGCTACTCCCTCGCGGCGGCCCGCCCGCATGGCTCCGCGGCGCCGGGGAGGACGCCGGCCGCTGCCGCCGAGCCCGGGCGCATCGCCCCGCTCCGGGAAAGGCGTCGTACCGCGGCCCGCCTCGGGAACGCGCTTATTTCCCACGCAGCTTCACGATATCGAAGAAGCAGCCGGGTTGGGAAGGAAACATATCCAGATGGGAGGCGACGGCTGCGGCAGCTGTCACTCACGGCAGCCCCTCGCGCTGCCCGGCTCTGAGGGCTGGGGGCAGAGCCGGCCGCCGCCCGGCGGAGGGCCCCACCGCCTTCACGCGCCCGCGGACGCTCCGCGGCGAGGCGAGACCCGGTGCGCTCTCTGCGCGGGGGCTACGGCCGCCCCCCGGCCCATCCGCCCGCCGCCAGCCGGCTCCGCAGCCCGGCCCCCGCGGCGACGCCACCCCCGGCCGCCCCGACAGAGGTGGGGCGCGGGGCGGCGGGAGCGAGGCCCCTCCTCGGCGGCCCCGGCGCCCGGCCGCGTTCCGCGGAGGTTCTTCCCCCGCGCCGGAGAACGACGCTCCCCCTCCTCTTCCTTCTCCTCAGCCCTCCGCGAGCCGCTTCGGCACCAGCCCGGCCAACCTCTCTCAGCTCTGAGCGGGGCCGGGCGCAGCTGTGCCCGCGGGGCGGGGAGCGGCTCGGTCCCTCTGCGCCGCCAGCGCCTTCCCCGTCGCCGGGCTGGCCGGCGAGGGGCGGTCCCGCGCCGCCTCCTTCCCGTGCCCTCCGCCGGCCGAGGGCCGCAGAGTCCGCCGCCCCGTCGCGGCTCGCGCCCCCTCCCGCCCGCCGACACCAACGGCCGCGCCTCGCGCCAGACACAAAGGGGACTCGCTCCAACCGCCGGCCCGGGGCGCCGCGCGCCACCCCTCGCGCCCCGCCCCCGCCGCGCCCCTGACCATAGAGGCGGGCCTCCGGGAAGGTAAAGAGGGGCACCGCCGCGAGGAGGGGCGGTGCTGTGCGCGCGGGACGTTGGGGGTCCGCCATGTTGGGGCGGGGGGGGCGGTAAGATGGTGGGGGGCTGAGGTTCTTCTGATGTCTCTGCCATCCGCTTTGAACCTCACATTTTTCCTTTAACGAACGCTCACAGATCAGCCCCGTCCCCCGCTTCGAGCCCTGCCGCGGTCCCCGTTGAGCTCCAGCAGCGCGGTGGTACTCAAGTCAAATGTGCCCTGCTCACACCCGGCAAAATCATTATCTGCTGCTTAAATTAAAGAGATTTTTTTTTTATTTTCAAAACAAAGATTAAAAAGTCAATCTGATGAGCTGTTGGGATGCTTTAACCTTTGCTACATGACACAGAACTGAGGAGATAATTAAGGTCAGCAGCTGACTGGAAGGCTGATGTTCTGGCCCAGCGAGGCTCTTCCAAACAAGTTTTACCAGGTACAGGTTAGAAAAAGGTTCTTAAAAACATCCTGCGTGCAGAGGGTGCCTTCCTAGCCCTGTTTCTCTGGTGGGTAATCATGGGAGATGCTTCCCTCTGCCTGTGCTTCTATGCCAGCTTCAGTAATGAAGGAACTAGGGAGGAACACGTTCAAAAACTCAGTTCCACAACTCCAGATATTAAATACTCCTCCATAAAATGGCAGAGTTGCAAATCAGAGAGAGGTTTTTAATGATAATGAAGAGCCTCTGCTTTACTTCACTGCTTCCACAAGCAAGTGAAACAGATTTGAACTGATTCTTGCACCATCAAGAGACATTGAATACTAATAGGATTTTTATCGTTGTAATGCTTAGGCCAGAAACAGGGTTTGACGTCCCTAGGGTCAAGTACAGTTTGTGAGGCTGGTAATTACAAGAGTTTTCAAAGTTTGTTACAATATTTTCACTTCCAATCTATGCAGATCTAACATGGTATTGGTGAGAGACAATGAAATATAGAATCCCAGACTGTAATTTGTATTGCCACTCTCCAATATTACAGCCACACGTATAACATAATATCTTCCCTGTTAGTTGTGGAATGTGAACTGACAAGAAATAATCCCGAGAAGAAAAATAACATACAATAGTTTTACCTCTAAGAGAGGGGGGAAAAAAAGCAATCCAACACTGAATATTCTTTGTGGGCCCAAAATCCATTGTTCTTTTTTGTTTTAGTGAAGCCTAACTGCTCAAAATGCTTCCTACCCAGCTGCACCTACCAATAAAATAAGCAGGAGCTGCTTTGCTCACAGAAAACAAGAACCTAACTGTGTGGGCTGCACAGCACTTTCACTGTTTAGATGGTAAAAGAAAATTACGGTAATTATGACGTATATCAAAACCTGCTCAGCCTGAAGTAAATGACAGAAGTCCTGCTTGTGTTAATGGTTCCAGTCTTGGCTCATTAGTTAACATTGGGAGTTCTCCACAAGGATTCATATAAAACAGATATTCTGCCTTAAAACACTTTTATTCTTACATCAAAATTGATTGGGTTTTTGTTGTGAGGTTGTTTGGTTGTGGTTTTTTTTTTTTTTCCTAGAAAGAAGAAACAAGACTCATGCTGTTTTTAATACTACTGTGCCCTCAGTTTCACAAATACCCAGGCCATGTTCCAGCAGACACCCTTGCGAAGGCCACAGAGGCCTGCAAAAGCCCCCCCAAGGCTGTGGAGATGCTTCGCCTGAGCTTGTATCAGGACCTTGGACTAACCATTCCCAGCAGTTTGCAAGAGTTTGTCCTCCTTCCCTGCCCCATTTTGAATTCTGCAGAAGCCTTGAGCAGGGGCTGGTCCCTTCTAGCCCGGCAGGGCTGGCAGGGTACGAAGCCCCTGGCACCGCAGCCGTGCCATGCTGCAGGGCCGAGGAGGGGCTGGCCCCACTCCACCACACAGATGCAGGAAGCAATCACAGCTGCTCAAGCACGGGAGCAGCTTCCTTTTCCCACGGTGGTGGAAGGAAACCAGATCTGAACTGTCACTCACAGACTCACTCATTGTTATGTGCTCGGACAAGGGCATATTTGCAGTTCTTGCTGTGACATTGTTTTATCTGTTTAACTGTAAGCTAGAATTTCATCAGCAAAATATTCAGCAATTTCAAATAAGACCAACGGGAAAGCATCCAGGACAAGAAAGACCTGCAAAGCTGTTGCACTATAAGCCTATGATGTTGGTCCCAAAAAGGCTGGGGGAGAGATGAAAAAAAACCTGAAAAACTTACCAAGATTTTAGAGGAAGATATTCTTGAAGCACTGCATTTCCACCAGGAAAAACTTAGCTTGGTAAAACAACAGTGTTGAACATAACTAAGAAATTACTGTTAAAAACAGAAAACAGATGCTCTTCTGCAACTCTTGTTCACTGTTCTCACAGCCAGGCGAGGACAAGGATGAGCATGGAAGCTTTTGCAGGGCAGGTGCAAGGACAGCGTCAGAAGAGCCAAGGCACAGTGGCTGTAAGCTCCTCATAGGTAGCAGCCTAACGTGAATGGAGCCCACAGCATGGCATGCCTGCCTTGCCCTAGAGCGAGGAAGCTTGGAATGACACAGACCCTGGCGGGGCACTGAGGCTGCCCTTTATGCTATGTCTGTACTTAAGTGAGACAGTGTAATGAGAAGTACAACTGATACACATCTCAGGTCTTTCCTGCTACAGTCCGCCACACTGATGCACACGCAAACACGGTGATGTCACTTGCAAATTCAACACTGCACATAAATGAGACAGAACACATCCTTGTTAGAAGCATCTCATGTGAACACTGTGGATTTTTTTATTACTAGGCATATGGAGATTTTTTTTCATGCTTCTAAGGGAATATTCTAACCAATGGAAAATAAAATGTACAAGGCATTAAGAAAACCAAAATGAACTACCAAACAATAGCATTAGCTGTATTTATTTTTAGACAGTGCAATTTTCAGACACTTTAAAAGGATTTCTCAGGACGGGTTCACTGTTATCCAAGAGTTTTTCAGCACTGACGCCACACAACTGTTATCATTTGTTAGGACTCAGGGGACTGTTCTTTTTGACAGGGCCTTTCAAGAAGTCAACAAATCAGTTTAAAATAAGTCATAAATTATACTTGGCTGCCTGTCGGCTTGGCCAGAGCCTTCTCTCAGTGCTGTCATAAGTGTTAAGGAAAGAGGATAACAACATGGCCCAATGTTTAGCTTTAAGAGAATATTTTGTTCCCAATTTAAAAACAAAGTATTCCGATAGCAGTGACTCTGATGACTAAACACATGCTAAAATAGTAATCAAGATGTTCACGCTTTACTCCAAATGAATATACCCATTCTGAATCCTAAGTAATGCCCTAATAAATAATGGATTTGGTACGGGACTCTGCTGCAAATGCCTGCCACTCACGGCTACATTAGGGAACTGTCAGCAGGATCATCTCCCCGATCTCGTCTCCTGTACCTGTATGTCGAGAGACCTGGTTCCTGATAGCCAGGATCCAAGCCTTATATAGCCCTCTAGATTATTATTAACACCCTGAACCGCAGCCAGAATGAACTGAAAAGACAATACTGTCTACTCACAGTCTGCTGAGTTAGCAGCTAAAGCTTCAGCCAATGCAGCCAAACAAGTAATCACATGCAGACGCTGTTACCATTGGAAGCATTCAATTACTTATTTTACATAGATTTTCCCATCGGTGTTAAATCTGAGGCGTCACACAGAATCATTAATACATCCCCATGTGCTCAGTAGGAGTTAAAGGTCAGAATAGCAAGAGCAGCTGTGGGAAGATTGCCATTATAGTGAACTGGACACACAATGTGAAGAAAGAGAAATGTTGAGTCCTCTGGTGACGTTAGCAGTCCGGCTCCTGAAGCACCTCTCTTTGGCACTGACACCGTTCCTTCGCATGCCTTCCCTTGATCTACCAGTTGCTCACATCACAGCTGAACTGACTGCTGGTTTCTGCTCCTTTTCCAGGGCTCAGCTTTATCTTGGGAAAATGGAGGGACATTCACTCCACAAAAGAGGGACAGATAGACACCAAGCATCACAGCCCAAGTCTCACATACTTGAACAGTGAAAAGACTGACTGCAACCTCAGGCAAGTCCTTTGTGCTGGAAAGTCAATTCCTTTCTGTTCTTTCTGATGGGCAGGAAAAGCACTATCCAGTGCAATCGACAACCAGTCTGGTCTGTCCTGCCAAGATCTGAGACTGATAAAGCCTCTGTAGCACCACAAACCTGAGCTTGCTCTCACTCTTGCGATTGCACCAGCAGCTTTAAGGAAATGGTAAATTGAATTCCTTGCCTCAGAGGGAATTTATTTCCCCTTTAGCCCAGTGAAATAATCTGTGCCAGACATTACTTTTGGCCTTTAGACTCATAAAAGCCTGTCTGAAGGCTACTATGGCTTCCTTTTTCAGTGTCTCAGAAGCACAAAAAATAGCAATAACTGTCCAGCGTTTGAGAAAAACAAGTTTTTCTGCATATGAGTTTCTAAGGGTTTTCTGTTCTGGATTTTTCTAACGCTGCTCCACGCCTGTCTAACCCTACTCCATCTACTGCAAGACAAACCATATTCTGCAGTGAACTCACCAAGGGGTTTGCCATCACCCCCTATCAGTAGATAAATTCTGTTTACCTTTCAACTGGAGATTTTTAATTAATTTAATACAAAAATGAATTGCTCTGCTTTAGGAGCAGTCCCTGGGAAGATGTATTTTGATCGTGATCTTCTTTTTTTCTCACATTTCCTGATTTGGGGGATAGCAAATGCTCTGCTTTGCATAGCACGTAATTGCTTTACAGAAGATGTAAGGCTCAAACCTGGAAGCGTAAGCAGGTGGGCACAGGACAGGTAAGCCTTCAGTGTTCAAGGAGGAGGAAGTTGTATGTTGTGGGATAGACATACAAATGTAGTATTTTGTCTCTAGAAGGATTAGCAGTGAAACAGTTAATAGACATTTTTATGTTTCATAATACGCAATATCTCACTGTGATAATGAACTACCAGCCATGTTTGCAGCAGTCACCGTCTTGTTTTAAGAGATAACACTGCTTAGTCTGTGGAGACATTATCTCTGTTTTGGGGGTGGAGGTGAGAGAAACTTTTATACTAGTTCTGAGAAATGCCTCCCACTTTGAATTACGCCTTAAATCGTACACTGAAGGCCCTTTACAGCTTGCCCAAATCCCTCAGCGTGCTCATCACAGAATAAAATGGGAAACTGACTGCAGGGTGTTCATCAGTTCGAAACGTAATTTACTTATTCATTAAAACCAACAATGGACTTAGTCAGAAACAGAGATATGAGGAGTCGTGTCAGAACCATCTCCTCATCCTTAGCAGGGGGGTATGTCATTGCCACAGACTTGCAGGGCTTCATTCCTGAGAGCTACCTGCGCCTTCACACACTCGCGACAGGCGGCTGAGAGCAGTGCTCACGGCATCTCTGACACTCTCCTCCTACTCCCACATTCCTGCTTTTATTTTTATTTTTTTAATTACTCACTACATGAGCTAGATGATAGCGCAAGGCCAGCTCGGCTTTCAGAGGCCAGCTCTTCCTTTTCATTCTCTGATTTCTCGCAGACAGCTAGACCTGAAAGTATTTCTCTTCTGACCAGCACAATGCTTCTAGCAGAAAGTTAACAAAAATGCCCCATTAAGAACAAAAGAGACCACCTGATGAAGCCTTGGTGGACCTACACTCCCTCTGCCACAGCAAGGGCCTGGAGAAAGCAACGCGTGTGTGCTTATTGTTGGTCACCAATAACACCAATTGTTGAACACCTGAACACCAATGCCAGCTTGACAAGCACCAGCCGTTCACCTAAAAGAGTGACTACAGAATACAGTCATTATTTACTGTTTAAAATGAGGTACTGTAATGGCAAACCAGCCTCACAATTCAGAAACGTTTTTACCTGTAAGCAACACTCCTTCAGATCAAAAATCTGGGTCAATGTCTGTATGGCCCAGCTGCCTCTCAGGTCTATTAGGGAAAATAAAACCCATCTGACTGCTTCTTCCATCATCCCACACTTCAGAGAGCTGAAAACCTTGTATTTCTGTGTGAGAAACAGCCTCCAGAGGTCATCTCCAGACCAAAATGAGCTGACTAAGCCCTGCCTGTATGGCCCGGAGAGCTCAGGCAGAGCTTGGACGCTACAAAATCTCTTCCTCTACCTGTAGTTTACAAGTAAAAGCACTCAGCATAAATGAGCACAAGGAGGCATAAGCGGGCAGGGATTGCTAAAAGAAAGATTTCTCTTTGTTTCTATAGCAAAGAGTCTGTAATTTTTTACACTCTTCTTCACTGAGTTCAGTAAAACCTATGCCTAAGCAGGGTTTCCCCTCTTTTTTAAGTTTTGTTTCACTTTCATATTCATTCACTTTTAGCCATCTTGACAACCTTGGAGGGGATGCATTCAGCATGAGGAGAAATAGTCCCTGTACCACTCCCCAGGAGCTGCCAGAGCTTCTACCCGCCCAAAGGTGTGGAAAGGTGAGGGGTGCAAAGCAAGAGCAGATAGAAGCACAGTCACCTGAAGCGAGTGCTGAGCAAAAACAGGAAGGAAATCTTTGGACAAGAGGGAGCGCAGCCCAGAGGGGGAAGAAGGAAGGGTTTATGGGGATAGTTAAGCAATTCAAAATTTACATTTGTGGTTTTAATAAAAAGGGTGATACTAAATTCAGACCTCTGATATCTATAACCAAGGCTCTGTGGATTAGCATTTTGCCTGGAGGCAGCTATCTGTAAGGTAATGCAGGGGCTGCATGGTACTGGCTCCGCCAACGGTGCAAGTAGATGGGAGCAGAGCAGCAGCAACTCCACAGGCCTGGAGAAGAGGTGGGCATCCCCAGACCTGCTCTGTCGATGCAGACAGAGATGCTAGCTTGCCTGCCCAGCAGTGCTCCCATCTCTGTCCTGGCAGGGAGGTGTGTGAGGGGCTTCGCTGCTTCACCATCAGGAATTGAAAGTCAGGGCATTAGCAAACACCTCAGACCTTCCAGAAGTTCCCAGATGTGGGCACATTGCTGCTGCCAGCAAGGGCTAAAGATCAGTACATGCAGTGGCAGATGGAGACTGGAGGCAGAAACAGGTCACTACAGAGACAGCTCCCCTCAGTCTGTCAGGAACCCTTTGTCCCCTAATGAAGATTTTGGGAGCACCATCCCCTCCGCTCCTAGAAGTAGCACTCAGAGCTGTATCTGACGTGAGGGTGCCCTACCCTCAGCCCCTGCTGAGGGTTGCAATCTCCAGGTGAGGCACAGGTTTGAAGGCCATGCACTGCCATCAGCTGCCCGGCGAGGGGACAGCGCAGCAGCAGCAGCAATGGCTTGGGGGTTACAGGGAAGCCCTGTCACCAGCCACAAGGTGTTCAGCCATAAGAGGAAAAAGCTCCACAGTTCCTCCGCACCCGGCCCCTCAGCTCCCTGAAGCCAGTTCTCAGTTTTACAGGAAGCAGCCGTTCCCATGTTACTCTCAACTCAGCCAAAAGCTGTAAAGCTCATTTCACCTGCCCTCTGCTAGCATCCAGACCTCCCCCGCGTGTTTTGTCAATGAAATCTCTCACCCCAATTCAGGAGATAACAGTGTTTGCTAAACATGCTCTGCCTCACTACCAGAAGAGCCCCTGACCTTGTCCCATCTTCTTGCTGCTTGGCAAATCCTTATCAGCACTCACAGTGACCTCCAACCAGCTGTGCAGGAGCCTTTACAACTAAATGCGTGCACAAATAATTTCAGGGGCAGCTGCCGCTACCACGCTATCTCCTCCTGCGGTCTCTGCAAGCGTGAGCAGTGAACACAGCCACCCATCCCGGGCCCCCACCCCTGGTAGGCCGAGACCTCTCCCTGCAGCACGCCACCAAAGCACCCCCACAGCCAGGTCTGGTGCATCACCAAAAGCACTGCACTCACAAGATGGGCCAGAAACAAGCAGGCTCCTGGACTGCTGGCTGCTGCCTGGAGGTAGCAGAAGGTCACAATTTTATGGTTGTTCCAAAATTGAGGGGAACAGAAGCTGCCTTGTGTATATCCAAACATACCACTCATCTCTCCAGCACCTCCACCCCTCCTGCCTCCCCCAACAGACTGAGGGGCTTCTGTGCTCCAGCACACAGTGGTCCATACCTGACCGAGTTCATTCAGCCCAACAGCAGCAGTGACCCACGTCCAAAAAAATGAGGCTGTTGTGACTGCAGAACGTTGCGAAAGCTGAGTGAAGCCGAGAACAGATGCGTGCTCTGCTTACTCCAACTACTGCTCCAAGCAAGGCCTTGCTTTGTTTTTAAACAAAACAAGAGGAGTGACAGTTCAGCTCATCCATTTGAAAGCTTCTCTGCCATTCCTCCACACTGCAGCTGAATGATGGGCCGGCACCACCTGCAGGAGTTGCTATGAGGGGTGTCTGTGAAGGGCAGGAGAGCATGAGGCAGGGGCCACCCTCTTGCTCCAGTCCTGCTCTGCACAGCAACCTGCTGCCAGCAGGCATAGCTCATGATCGTTTCAGTAGGACGTTGCACGCCTGCAGCCTGCTTGATGCTCACCGGGAACAGAAGTGATTGCTCGACAACAATGATCCTTCACAATCTTTTCATCAGAGATCTCAAAGCAGCCTGCTGGCAGAAGCAAGCCCAGCCTCATGCTGCGCCTGGGAGATAAGCACAGGATGGAAGAGGTTGAGTGCTTCAAAGCACACAGCAGCTCTACGGGATGCACGTGCATCATGCTGGATGCCATAACACTGTGATGAAACCATGAGGCTCAAATAAAGCTTCAGGGAGAGGAGAGCACACTGAGAGCTGAATGAGGACACAAAAGGAGTGCATAGCAGCAGGCCGCTACATGAACAGCAATAGGACCATCCCCTTTCAGTACCAAGAAAAGCCAGAGCACTCTGAGACAGCACTGGGCTTTCCTCAGGCAGCTGAAGGGCCACCACACAGTCATCAGTAGAGATGGGAGGCTTTATAACCGTGCCAGCAAAAACAAGCTAGGGCCAGGGTCAAGGAACATGGGATCAGGCTCCGAACTGTCAGCAGTTGTGTGCATACATCGCTGAAAACAGATGCAGTGCTGGGAAAGTCCAACTCCCAGCATGAAGAAAATAACTTGAGATGATGAGAGAAACCAAAGCAACCGTGACTGCAAAATAGTGATTACATAAAGGCTTTTATCTTAAAGTTAAGTTATGTCAAGTTCTAAAGTAGTTTCTTCTGCCAGAACACTCACTCGAGACCATGTGATTTGGTCACAAATTGCTATGTCTGGGGAAAAGAAGGATAAAAACCCACCATACACACACAAAGAAGATAATCTTTCAAAGGAGGCCAACTACTGCGCAACAGCAGCAGCCTCGACTTTACACCAAGCGTTTCTTGGGCAGGTGGTGAGCAGAGCACAGCAGGTGCTGGGCCCCAGCACCTCACCACAGCCCAGCACCGACAGAGCACACAAGGGGCCCCTGCCTGTTACCATGAGCTGCACACTGCCAGCTTGTAGCTTCTGAAGGGGTGTCGAACACAACAGGAGACAACAATGGGTACATGGAAAAGGAGACATGTCCTTCCTGTGCGAGATGAACTGTTCTCAGAGTTGTTTGTAAAGCAAGGGGACATGCTCAAATACCTGCCATGAAGTATGAAGCTGCAATGCTTTCCAGTCAAAATGCTGAGAATTTTGCAGAGCTCTTTGCAGGGCATGCAAACACTCACGGGTTTGTGAAGGGAGAAACAGCTGGAAATAGTTTCAGATAAAAGCACCTTTTCATGCCAGCTGGCAAAAGTAAACCTGACAGAGGAGGTAGATGGATAGACAGGGCTTAAAGCCATTTTTGTCTCAGCAGTGGGCTGGGTTTATACGTGCAATGGCTGAGGTCAGCGCATCACAGCACCTGGCTGTCAGCTTTGTCAAACTACATCAGCCCAGACCACAGTGCCTGGAGCAGCCCTGGCTCTGCTGGGCCCTGGGCAGCACACAGGGTTGGCTCTGTGCTCACAAGGTACTCCCTTCATCCCTTGGGCTTTTCCCCTTTGGTTCAGCCATCCTGTAGTTATGACAGCTCTGGAAAGTTTGTTGCAGCACAGGCAGCTTCAAGAATGTTGAGGCTAAACGTTTGTTTTCCATAGCACAGCAGCAATGCTGTTATTTCAGATGAACGAGAAATGAAGGACTGAAAAGGAATGTAAGGGAAAACACATTCATATGTTTTAATAGAGAATGCTGCAGGAAGGGGCTTCAGCAAGACAAGGAGCTGCTCTGCAGCACACCTCAGTGGCAATTTCCCTCACCGAAGCACAGCAGGAGCCTCTGCAGCACCTCAGCTATGCAAAGATACCACAGGAACCTGGAAACACTGATGTAAATACCTTGAGTGGAACAAGGAGTAATCTAACTTTGTTAGGCTTTTTCCCTCCTCTGTATTAGGACCATGTGTCCCTGGAGATTTCTCATCAAAATGGAATTGCATACTGAGTATTAAATATTTACCAATGAATTCACAGTTGAAAGTAATCCACAGTGATGGATGAAAACTAAAATCACCCCTGCATCACTGCTATCCTCACAGATCCATTCTGAAGGAACTCAGCACTGACCTTTACAGATGTTTCTGCTTTTCACATCAGACAGAACTCTTCCCCTTCCTGTCTGGAAAGGCTGAGAGAGCAGCTTGCACCACCAGAATTACCACAGCCGAGCTCTGACGTAGCCAGCAGCCACAGAAATGGGCACAGTCAGAGTTCTTGGTCCCCAATGGATACCCCCACCAGGTGGTAGCTGAGCAGGGTGGCTTGTGGTGGGGAAGCTGCTCCAGCAGCAATGGTGGCTTCTCTGCTGTTGGTTTCCATAGGCATCCTAACGTGAAAAAGAAGTAGTCCCTGGCTTATGTCACCTTCGATATTTGATACAGAAAAGCCTCAGACACCGCAGTCTGAAAAAAAAAATAGCAAAACTACCTGCTCCATGCAAACTGCACAGCCAAAAAAGCATCAGAGAATGTCAGACTTTTGTCCCTCTTAAGGCAGCAGCCATAGGAAGAAGAAATCACCAAATTAGTCCCTTTTTTCCTGCAGGCATCACCCCGTGATGACTCGCAACACCTGGCAAAGGGCATGTCTAACACAGGGTGACTGTGCAACCCTGAAGCTGCATCAAGTCCTGCACACCAGCACTCCTCAGCAATGTGCAGATGCTCTGCTTTGCAGAGCCAATCTAGCCAAAAGCACCTGGGTTGGGCCCAGCCCTCTCCCTGCACAGAGCACAGGTGACTGCTGGGGTCAGGTGGGGGCAAAAACAGATCTGCAGGGATCCACACTTACACTCTCCTCCCTTTTCTCCCCAGGTGCAGTGAAGCACAGTTCCTGGTAGGCAAACCCACCAGCTGCAGCTATTTCTAAAGGTCAGGGCTTCCGCAGGGGACAGGGGTCAACAGCTGACAGCAGAGAAAACTTGGATTTTACATCACACATTGAGCAAATTTGATTGAGAAATCACAGAAACATCACTAAGCCATTCTCCTGTTTCATACTGACTTTTCTTTTAATTTACAAGCACATTTAAATATCTTTTTTCTAGTTGTGACCTCAGCACATGGTAGTTGCTCGGCTGTCAGCAGTAGAGTTGCAGTTCCAAAGATTTACTGCAAATTTCATGCTATCTGATACATCTGACAGCACTATAGTCTCACATGATTAAATTGGTGTTTCAGCTTTTGTCAGCAAGTTTCTCAACTTTATGCTAAAAGAAAGGAAATAAACTCCGAAACGCATATGGAGGGAGCCAGCCAAAAGCAGTGGCATGCAACAGTTCCTTGGGCTTGTCCTTAGTGAAGCAATGCACATATGTTGGACTTTGGAAACTGAAGTAAACAGTCTGATAACACAGATGGCTGGCTGCTGAACAAGGCTCTAACCACAGAGCTCACCTCCCTGCAACACAAGTCATCTTGAGCCCATGCCCATCAACACAGCATCTATAGGCCATTAAGGAGCATCTTGGAAAGCACATGGAAAGACTGCCACTTGCTGCAATAGGCCCAGCAGCTCTCTGCCTCCTACAGACACTGCACTGCAATAGGCCCAGCAGCTCTCCACCTCCTACAGACACTGCAGGAGATGTGAAGCTCCTACAGCAAAAACCTTCGAAGAATAAAAATCTTCACTAGCAGCTCCACAAAACACATCAGTACTGCTACAGAAGTTGAGCAGGTACCGCGAGGCTTTCAGGCTCATCTCTCTCCAACTATTGCATAAGATGAGATACTTTCTTGTTGGCAGGGTACAGCTCAGCAAGAGAAATGGTTAATTTTCTTTCAGCAGTTCCCGTGCTATTTAAAGAAATATATATTTCTATAAAGAAAGTGCTTTTTCAGTTATCAGGCGTGCCGGCTTCAAAGCACAAGCAATGAAAATTCTCAACCTACATTCCCTGGGGTTTTAAGGCCTCCTCTCCTGAAAGCCTGACAAGTCCTTCTCCCAGATGAAACAGAGCAGAACCATTCTGATCACCAAAATACTAAGCCCACAAACACAAGAAACAAACTGTAAAAGGCCTTCCAAATCCAGTAAATATGACAAGGAGGGAAACAGACTCTGTCACCCTCCTAGACACAGCGCACACAACGTGGACCTCTCCACGTGCCCATCTGCAGCCAAGCTACTGTGGCTGCCCTGTGCAGTACCCCATGGGGACCTTGATGCTGCAGAGAGCAGAGCAGGACAGGCTGTGCCCCGAGATAAGATTGTCTGCCAGCACTTTGTTGCAAGCAGCTGTGCAGATGCCGGAAGGAAAACAAGTGGTAAGGATGGTAAACAGAGAAGAGGAAAAAACGCCCCAGGGAAGCAATGCAGGCACAGGAGGTAGGCGGTTCCTTGTTGGCAAAGGGCATGAGGGCACACAGCAATCTTCATTTCGGTTCAGCTTAGGCCTGTCCTGTGCAGCCCAACCTTGGGAGCCCCAAGAGGAGCTGAAGGCTTAGCCCAGTCCAGCCAGCATTCAGACGTCTGATGATGAATAAGTCAGCAGAGAACCGAGAGATCACCCACAGCTTCCTGCTGCACTTCAGCCACCTTTGCTCAGTGTGCCTTGCATTGTCCTCACCCAGGCAAGTCGCCCTCCCTGGCACAGGCAGGAATCTCCTGGCCAGGGCCACCCAGTTCTGGGAATGCAGGAAGGCAAGGTGCTACAGCCAAGGCAATGGCTGATTCAGTGCACCCCAAGGCCTAAGGCTTTTTTTCTGAGTCAAGGGAGAGAGTTGCATTGGATGCTTCGGTTTGTTTAATCCACTGTACAGAAACAAAATCCCGAGGGGTTCAAAGCTTTGGTGTTTACTCTATCAGGCTTATTTCTGGGCTAAATAAACCATTAAAACCTAAGGCTCCACCAAAAACATCAAAACATGCTAGTTGAAGCTGATGAGTAGTTAGTCAGTGTTCAGCAGAGACAAAGCACGAATCCATGATTATTAGAAGATGAGTCACCTGGAGAAACCAGAGCAGTAGCCAACAAAAAAAATCCCTCTTGTGTAACTTTAACAAAGCTGCCCAGAGCCAGGCCAGCATCAGCAACGGGACCACAGCAGCCCTGGGGCAGGCAGCACCACCCCAGCATTGGGGCAGACCCGGCCATGTCCTTCTGAGGGCTGCCTGTCCACCTCACCCAGGGCCTGGCCCTGGACACCAGCACCCTCTGCCATCCACACTCCCTCCATGACTCACAGGACTGCAACAAGCCAGACGTTTGCAGACAACGAAAAAGATAAAAATCATATTGCTTGGGGGAGCGCCAAGCTATTATTTCATCCAATTAGAGTCTCAAGCTGCTCAAAGTTAAAAGGATTTCCTTTGGAAAGAGAATGCTCTCCAGCCACTAAGACTCCAGAAAGGTAAAGAGAAATAACTCCTGGCATTCAGTATTAGGAAACAAGTGTCTAGACAAAGGTTTCTTTCTCAGCTTGTCACTGCTGATATTTTTAAAAGATGCCACACTAGAGGTCCTGGAAACAAGATTTCTATTTTTTATTTTTTATTTTTTTTTTTTACCTGTACCAGACTCACACATCCAAGACACGCTGGGATGGTTTACACACCTCTGGTGATTTAGCTACTGCCACCAAAAGGTACTGTACCCCTGGGGTAGAAATGGAGAGTACTGCTGATGCACTGTCAGAGAGTGACAGCACACAGCCAGAAGGAGAACCGGCTGCCACTGCTCACGGCCACTCAAGCTGCTCCCTGGGGACACAGCATCGGCAACACGCCACACATCAGCCCTGTTCCCATGAGGTGCATGAGGGGTCACTTCCACACAGTGAGGTCTTGGAGAAAGCAGCCGGCACCACACTGCAGACAGCGCCACACTGGGCAGCGCAGGCAGCCCGGCTGGCAGTACTCACCCTACTTGGTGAAGTGGCTGCTGGCCCTTCCTGCAGCTGCCTGCTACCCACATACAAAAACACAGAAAGAAATGAAGGGCAAGAACTGTTTCCACAGTTTCCTGCCGTGCCCACCCCCACGCAAGCAGGGTGGCTACAAGGGGGAAAGCATGCTCCCCTTGCCACAGCACTGCCTGATATTGCTTCAACATATTGCGTAACACCGGTTGGGTAATGGGACATTATCTTTCTTGTATCCCTATCTCCAGCACCAAGGACTTGCACTGAGTGCTGCACTAAGAGCCCACCTCTCATCCAGGTTAGCTACCATTCTGCACAGCCTCTCTGGTCTCACCATAGAGCACCACAATGTCTGAGCTTGGCTTGCAATGCTCTCCCACCAAGTACTACCAGTCCTAACAAGCTACCTTCTAAAGTGATACTACACCATTACAGGAGCAAACCTTGGCTTTGACACTGTGTGAAAGGATGTTAAGTGTACAAACAGCTGGTTTCAGCTCCATCTAGGAGAAAGGTTTTAATGTGTCTGTGGTTCTGCCAGAGAGGTTCCCTCATGGACTTGGACAACCCTGTCTGCAGGTCCTGCATTGGCAGACAGGCTTCTTCCCAGTTCACCTCAACACTTCCACATTGGGTCCCATTCAGAACTCTCACCGTGTTTCATAAACAACGAGGCAATGACAGTCCTGTACACTCACAGGATGGGAAGCATTAGCTCAGTTTTTAGAGGGGGAACGCAAAGAGCAAAGATTAAGCATTGCAAACCCAGTCAACTCTGATCTGACTGAGGGTTTTTCCACCACATTGCCCTTGAACCTGTTGCACTTTCTGCCAAAGATTAATACTACTGGAATTACAGTCACTAAATGTGGAGATGCAAAAGATAGGTGAGAACAGTTTGGCTGGATGTTGAAGTCCCACATTAGGCAGGGCCATGTCACCTCATGCACACACATACCTGGACCAGCCTGCAATGTTACGCATGTGTGCTCAGAACGCCAACAAACCACTTCTGAAATAATTCAGGGCACAGAGTCCCAAAAGCTTGGCTGGCTCTGGGGAGAAGCAGGTGGTGCACCCCAGTCCTGAAGCCAGCCCGCATACTTGATAAAAATCTCCTTGCAGAAGAGAAAATGCTATCATCTGCCCAGGTGGAAGAGTCACACCATTACCTCATGAGCCTCCAGCAGCTCCCAGAAGGCAGGCTGTCAGCTTGGTGCCCTGCAGCATGGTGCAGCTGTTCCTGGTGGAGGGTTTGTATAAGGCCATGGCCACGAGGAACAAAAGTCATCTGGTCAGACCACATTGTCTAAGGCTTGGTCAAGACTGCCCTCCTCTCCAACACTGATGCAACATCCCTTAAAAGGGAAAGGTCTCTGCAATAAGAAGTGCAGTGAGATCACAGAACCAGCTATTTTCTCTAAAAGATAACCACAGGAGTGACACATACCACAGAAGCCACCAGCGGTTTATATTAAGAATCTCTTAGATTAAATGGATTGGAGATGCTACACTTCCTTCTGCTTCTCAGGCACAGTTGTAACTCTTTGGAAGAGAAGTTACAGCTGCATGCACACTTGCAGCTACACACGCGCGCCCCCCCGCCCCCCATTAAGTAGCTGATATGGGGATGTATCTGCCGGCTTCAGTTAGCATCCAACACTTAACTCTAGAGAACGAAAAATTACCAAAGTCTGTAAAATGCAGAAAGCAAAGAAAGCAGAGTGAGCGTGGCCCATGTGTCCCAGGATGGCAGGACCTGGAGATACAGTGTTGAAGTGCCCAAGTATCCAAGATGCACTGTATTTTTTTTCAGCTACTCTTCTAAAATAATTTTACTCTCTCTGAGGCTTAAACCCTAAGTTCATCAGCAATTTTCACTACTGGCTTTATTGTAACCCACACAGATCAAATGCTCTAAGGATCACAGATCCCACTGTTCCACTTGAGATGCCAGTGCCTTTGCCAGCTATTCTTTCTGGAAATTAAATGAAAAAGATCTATCCTTAATCCAACATCAGTATTTTTCTTATTAAAAGGCAAAACAAAAGATCCATTTTTGGACAAATCTGCTCCCTCACAAAGAGAAGTGAGCTATAGCACGGGCTCTACATGAATGTCCTGTTGCACAATTACTCAAAAGGGAGGCTGTACAAACATAAGAATCTGAACTACTTAAATAAGATCAAAAGGCTGAAGTCCTAATTAAGGGCCTGCTCTAAATCTTGGCATTCACTGTTACCCGTGCAAAGAGGTTACAGTATTTCCCAACTGTAGTTGTAAGCCTCAGTATTTCAAAGATGGAAGATGGTACACAAATGCCCAGACCTTTGTCTGGGGAAAACCATGCATAAGCAAGCCAGTTTTATCTGCCTGAACTGATAAGCAACTTCAAATACAGTGACCCTGGCTTAAAATGACTGCAGTCTACCACCACTGATTTATTTTCACTGTTCACATTTAGCATTCGAGTTCAATACACTTATCAGTGTTTCAGCAGCTGCCTGTTAGGGTACTGAGCGCATTGTTCCTAGGATGAGGAGCTTAACAGTTGAACAGTTCAAAATGAGAACACAGTACTTACTTCCTTACCTGCTTAGAAGAGGTGGTGCTGATAAGTGCATGAACTATCCAGGACTGAAAAGCTTGCAACTTGCTCTTTTCCTCACCCAGCATACTACTTTTTCCTGCAAAGCAGTTTCATTTTGCAAAAACAAACAAACAAACCACACACTGCATTTCAGAAGTTTTGATGCAGAATAAAGCAGAAGCTGTAGGTAATTTGATACCAAAATCAACACTTGGAACACTGGGGCAGGAGGAGAAGCAAAGATTCAGCTGCAATAGCCACCTTGGGACATGGAAGCTTGTTTCAATGGGACACTGGCTTGCAGTATAAAATGTGTTAAGTATGAAAACTGACAGGAAGTGAATGTGATTAATCTAATAAGCAAAATGGAGGAAAGCGGCTATGCAAAAATAACCTTGTTCCACTTCGATCTCATTCGTTAGACTTACTGATCAACTGATGCTCATACAAGTTTTATGATTAGAGCATAAATTACATAGAGCAACTTCTGAATAGCATATACATAAGTTATCTGAGACTTCTGAAGAAGAGACTACATTCATAGTTCAGAAGAAACTTAAGCCTCACGTCTGTATGGATTTCTACTTGAAAACACACTTACAATGAAAAACTAAGTGAGCTAATAGCCAAGTCTTCCAACTCACTATGGATCATTTTTATCACCTTTGCCACCTGCCAAGAGACTGAAGCTGAATTCATCTTGCTTTTCCAGCAAAAAGCAAATGAGCCAGAAAGGTCTCAATACTCACATGCAATCCAGAGCTCTGCATGACAGAACATCAACTGCAGACAGCACAACAACACAAGGACACATTCATAACACCCAGGATAACAGATGATTGCAGTACAGCAACACAGTCCTGACATACTGCTTCAGATACTCCTTGATCCTCCTCAGTTACGGCTATTAAGCCCAGAGTAATCAGAAAGAAGGCAGTTTATGTTCTTGATACAGACAGGAGTACATGAAGCAAATGCCTTCCCAACTTTGTTAGGAATTCAATATGCCTAGTTTCACTAAAAGGTAAGCCAGATACAGGCAGTTAAATTTCAAGAGCTGGTCAACAAATATATTCCACAGAACAGCACCAGTGGCTGAAAAGTCACTGAACCCTGACAACAACACTGCTATTTTGCTTAGCTTGTGAGTGTAGACTTGTAACTACTAGGTGTACTATCACACCTACAACTTTTCACATTAATGAATGCAGTGTTGAGCACAGTCAAACATCTTCCAACATTATGCTCCAAGAATTTTAGTCTTGATTGTATGATGCTACTTCAGAGCAACTGTATTCTCCATAGAGAATGGCAGAACTAGCAACAACTGATTTCTGCCTCTAATAAATGAAACACTTGCCTTCTCAAGTCTATTATCAGATGGCTGAAAAAGTCATTGTGTTCTTGTTTCTTCCCCCCCTCCCTTTTTCTTTTTTTTTTTTTTTTTTTTTTTAAAGTGAACAAAGTTGCCATAACCACCACAGAAACCATTTGGAAGCTAACTCACATTCTTTCAAACCATGTACCTCAATTCTGTCAGACAATGTAACAAAACAAGAATGTTTGGAAGATGATTAAAAAAAAAAGTCTCCTGATAAGAAATACACCGCATGGCTTGATAACACCTCAGCTGTTCGATGTTCTTTTATGCTACTCAGATATTTGTATCAATTTTATGGAGAACTTAAGAATATTTACAAGCTTTGAATTCCTCAGGGAAGAAACTGCAATGGAATATTTACACATTGATAAAATAGTTTTATGCTGATCATTCAATTAAAACATTAAATTTTAGAAACTGTCCCAATAATGGTTAGAAAGCCAGCAAATAAATTACAAGACAAAGGCATAAGATCTCCATAAAAATGTTTTTATTCTTTATCGAAGACTGCATATGGAAAAAGACCTACTGTCAGCTTTTCAACGCAAGACACTGCAAAACAGAGTAGCATTCTTAAGTAGCAGGGACAGTGGGGTATCCTGCTCCAGGGCAGAAGATGGCTATCAAATAATGCATCTCATAGCCCTCTTGCAATATAGTAAGGAAACAGTTTTCAGCTAGAGGTTAAAGAAATTACATCAAGAAATGCTACTCTGAAGGACTGTTGTGTGGCCCGTGTTTCCACCTTTTCTCAGTCTTCTTCCTCATCTTTCACCTTCTTCTTTTTCTTCTTCTTTTTCTCTGTATTCTGGAAACAAACGAATGTTGCTATGAATAAATTGTAACGGAGAAGCAAAGCAATGCACGTAGCTAAGCAACAGAGCTCAAACTCAAAGCATCTCCCTCAGCTGCCATGCTCAGCACAGCACAAGAGATATCCCCTTCCTCCACTGCTACTTCATTTGATGGTTAGAGCACAGCAAGGGAAATTGTGCTGTCACACACTGCTGGCAGCTCCAAGCTGTGGTCAGTTCGTAACAGGCAGCGTAGCTGCTCTAATGAAAGGGGAATAGATGAAATTCCATGTTAAGAACAGAATTTAAAACTGAGCAATTAATTTGGTTACAGCATCCACTCTGCTGCTGCTAGGAGACATCAAGCAATGCTTCATCTATTCAGCATGTACAGCCTTTGCTCTGCAGGAGCCCTGAACAACAGAGATGCCTTGAATCAGTACCAACAGATCTCTAGAGAAGTAACAAGAACAGAGACCTAAAGCTGGGGGTGGGCTCAGGAAAGGAAGGGAAACACTACTAGTGCACTGAGGAATCACAATTTCTCAGACCTTATTATGCAATACAACTCTTCCTGAAATTTACAGTGATGGATATTACTAAATGAAGTCGCTAAAAACAGTCCTTGCACAACATGAGTTAAATAGGCAAGAATATTTTCCCCCTTGCTCCATAAATCTGGAGAGAATCCATCCCAAAAAGGGTCAGGCAGTTGTGCAGTTCTGCCTCACCTCAACTGTAGAGCTGGTGGGCGCTTCCTCTGTCAGTTCCTCCTCTTCCTCAGCTTGTTTTTTCTTCTCCTTTTTCTTTTTCTTCTTTTTGACAGGCTCATCCTCTTCTACATTTGTCTCTTCTGTATCACAGAAGGAAGAATAATAAAAGGCAAGTTGTTGATTATTACAAGAGTAAAAGGCAGAAGGAAAAAGCTTCCAATGAGATTTGAGAGGATGCAACAAGGATATTAAGAAAGCAAAAAACACTGTGCTGTCTCCACACTCATCTTTAATCCTCTCCTACCCTATTTGTGTGACTGCTTACCAAAATGTACAGCTACCTAAGACATAAGTGACAATGTGACAGCACTAATCACATCTTGCACAAAAAGCACTCCCTATACACCATCTCCAACATTTAAAATAAGCCTGCATGTTTTACTTGTATTTCAGGTGCTCTTTTTGAAAAGAGACAGCCCACAGTTTGGCAAACATTTTCACTGGCATCACAAGAGCCATGGAAGGACTCAACCCACATTAGCAGCGCATTCAGCCAGCAGTAGGTTTTTGGCAACTGACTCCCTTATCTTCACATTGGAAAGATGCAGACCAGCAGTCCTTTAGACTGGAAGACACAAAAATCTCCTAATGCTGAGCTGACAAAATATTTAATGCAAGAGTAGAAACTGTCCTGAAAAACAGAATTTATATAATCTTGGAGAACTGTTAACTCAAGGAGAGATTTACTCATGCTCTCTTACACTTATTTTTCACAATTCATCAACATATTCATCAACAGCTGGTGTATCTTATCACTGTGGTAGAAGGACTATGATTTACCACTACTCATCTTCTACAATATATGTCACAGTCTTAGGAACCTCCAGGTAAAGAAAACAAGCAGAAACCATTACCCAGCTGACAGTTTTTGCAGTAGCCAGTCTGCTACTGGAACATATCCAAATTAAATTTATTTGCACAACTGAGTCAGTGCTAGATAGCAAGTTTCTCAGTATGAAGTACTCATGAGCAGGTTCATGATGGAGTAACCGCTGTCCTTCAGTAGCTGCAAAAGCAAGATTCTGAAAATAATAGTATCTGGGGGTACACACAGCTGCTACCCAGAAGCATGACTCAAGATGCTGTTTTTCTCAGTGTATTTCTCCAAAAAACATTTCAGCTTGGAAGCACACTCACTTATCACTTACAGAAAGAACAGGAACAAAACTAGCACCATTATTAAAATAATAAAAACCACACTCCTAAAATCTTCATTGTATTGTCACAAGTTTAGTACTTCAGGGCAGCAGAAGGACTGAGCCAAAAATAAGCTCCTATCTTTGCCACCAAAATGGCCTTCAGACAAAAAAAATGGGCTTTAGTACAGAAACTTTCTAGACATTTCTGCAGCAAAATCCAGCCAACCAATCCACACATTTTTTGACATTTAAAAATGCCAGAATGAAAACAACAAAAGAATTCCCAATAAAGGAACCCGTGTATATGATTTTAAGGGGATTCTGCTATAAGCATGCTACGCAATTAACCGCACAAAATGCGTAACCGGAAGTATACTCACCTTTGTACTACTACTTATGAGATAAGTAAAATAACCCTACACTACATTAAAGCCATACTGTATGACAGGAGTGCGTGCATCACATTTTGTTACGATGCACGCTTTCACTCAGCAGCATCTGTAAGCTCTGCATTGTCAAACATAACACTGGGTAGCAAATCTCAGAAAAAACTTCGTTACTACCATGTGTGTCATCGAGTCTGAAACACCAGGCAGTGGAATCTGCCACAATTTACAACCACAGATAAAGCACGGAACATTCACAGATACTGTCACTTCTCACAGCTGGCAGCAGATGCCTTCAAGAAGATTTAAGTTGTTGCTTTCTAGCAAAGCTCATCACAGGACTTCATACATTTGAACCCAGGCAGAATGAGGATAAAGGCTCCAGTGGGCTGCTCTTCTCCCTCCAGACCCAGTACTTCTAAGTCACTCAAGCCCAGCAGGACTTCTTTGTGATACATGGAGTTGACAAGAAAGCCACCAACCATTGCTATTGTGCACTAAGGCACAAAAAGCAGCACCCAGAAGAGTTTGATCAATGGCCCTTGCACAGCACTGGAAACCATTAGTTCCAGTAATCCATTTTCCACTGGTCTTCTCTAAGCTTTTACATGCCAGCCCCCAGCGCACTCTCCCTCCTCTATATGATTTCCCCCCCACACACACACTTAAGTCAATAAAGACACCACAATGTGACACTCCTGTCATTTAAGGCTTTGGGCCTTGCAGGGCCCACTCTATTAATTTAAAGATTTGTTGGCAAGAGACACCTTCACAGGTGACAAGCTACTATAACCTAATGCCTCCACACAACTTGAGGCAACTCACTGGGGGGTAGTGGCTAGCCTCACTGGTGGTACGCATTTTATTTGTTTGGCCACATCTAGCTTCAGACTTGAGACAACAAAACATCAGTTCTATTTCCCATCCTCCACCATTGAGCACATATCTTGTACTAAGAAGCAACTCCCTAAGTGGATTATAACTTATTTCAGGCACTAATTCTCTCCTTGGTTTCCTTCTAGGCATAACGTAAAAGGTGAATGTAGTTTGGAGTCATGCCTCCTCCCTTAGCCCCTGTGCTGCTAAGTTCTTGTCTTAGGTACCACCACCATACACACACCTCTAACAGGGAGAGAAAAAACACCACACACCACATTTTGCAGTTACATTTACATCTCAGTCTAGCACAATGCAAAATACTGACCCCCTTTACTACAAATATTAAAGCAGTAGTTTGACAAAGCACTTCTCAGTGGCAGCTTCCCACATCATTCCCATTCCTTACCTTCTTCACAGACTATGGACTGGATCAAACTTGACCTGGCTGAAGAATTCTTTTTTTCCTGGACTGCTTTTCTACCATCCCCACTTATTACGTGGGCTGCACAAACAGCAAGGGGGAAGAGAGGGGCAGAGCCTTCTTACACAACACTATGCCTGGATGTGTAATCCCTGACCAGAGAAAACCCTAAGAGTACTGCACTGCAAAGAGTAGAGTACTGCACTGGGAAGAATAAAGCCAAGAACAGCAGAAACTGAAATACCTGTACATATTCAAACAGATATGCAGCATAAATCCTAATGCTGGGACCTCCTCTGTACTCTCCTGTACGTTGCAGAACTTAATGAACTACTCAACAAACTTCTTAGGCCACCACCACCACACCAGCATGCTGTTGCAGACACATCAACTAGAAAAAGAGCAAGGTCATGGTTTGTCTAGCCTGTATCAGGATGCTGAAGGGATGAAATCTGCAACCAGTTGATATGAGGTAAATAAGCTGTATGGACTGCTTCCTCCATAGTCTGTCAAGCATCTGGCACACAGTAGGGCTGTAATTCCCAAAGTGTCTCAAAATGACACAGTTGATATAGAGATCCGGGGGAAAAAAAAAAAAAGCTATGAACATCCAAAGGATGCCCTACTCTTTCAGGTATTTTGCGTATCAGTAACTTTCCCAAAAATCGAACAGCACAGATTTCAGTAGTTCACAAGTATTCTGAACACTCTCTACAGCTCAAATCCTTCTTGGTAGCACAAGGGCAACTACTAAGCTCCACCCATTCTCAATAAAGCCAAGGAAGGAAACAGAAACAGTTCTCTATAAAAGCACAAATCATTGAGTAACATTTATAAATAGAAATACCCTCTTTGTACTGGTAAGAGACCAGGCTGGAAATAACTGTAATACTTCACCTGCACGGAGCTCATGCCTACAAAGCTGTCAATGTTTTGGTAACAGAAAGGAGACCCAAGGGAACAATTCTGAGGCTACAGTAAGGGGATTTAGTTCAAAGGACTACCAAAAGCAGTAGCTGTGAAAACACCCATGTTATCCAAAAAGCAAACAAGCAAAGTTCAAGCTTTTAAAGTATCCAAGTGTCCTTGTTTCATTATGATAAGAACAAGAGAACAAGTTGAAGCACATATCTCAGATTTTAAGTACAAAGAATTCCCCCACCAGTGTTTTCTCCAAGTTGCTCCATACACGCGCACAGACACCACAAGTAGATAGAACCAGGAGTAGTTCAAGCCTAGATCTAGTTCAGGGCTTCACAAAAGGAACTTAAAGTCACCCCAAGTTACCTACTGGGCACTCTACTACCATAGCAAGCATTAAGCCAGCCATTCAGAGGTGTTTCAAGTGTACATACAAAAAGAGGGACAATGCTGCACAAAGTGAACCACAAAACAGAAACTAGAGTGCTTTGAAGTCACAGCCCCAAACCTTTCTTCACACGGTATCTCAGAGGAGAACAACTGTGGCCACAGTTGTTTTAGCTCTCTAGACAATAACTCCTTGTTTACCGTAAGTTCAGACAATTTTCCAAGTGTCATTTAACCTCAAGTTCTGATGTTCAACTTTAATGTGCTGAAACACAGAATAAAACGGTATTCATTTAAAGAAAGTTCAGGCAAGTTGTTTCTTCCCCCCCCACAAAAACTTTTTTTTCTAGATGCTGAGAGCTACTGAAGACAAGCCTACTCTACAGTGCAAGAATGAGTAGAGCTCTTACTGGTTAAAATGTTCTATACTTAACGCAGTTTTAAGGGAAGATTCTTTATTATTATTAATATACTGTGTCAGACTCAAGGAGAGTAACCAGGTATTGTGGATGGTTGTCAGACTGCACAAAACACACAGCAGCATGCTAGCAGTATAGATGTAGCAACTAACCTTTCATCTCTGCCTTGAACTTCTTTGCTTTTACTGCAACCCCTGCCTCCTGCTCTTCCACCTCCTGAATTTTACGTTTCTTTGAAACAGCAGGAAGCGTAGAGTCACCGGAAGGATCATACACCTTTATTTCGCTGTAATGAAGAAAACAAGTCAGTTCAGGCAAGGAAGAGCCACCCTTCAGGTAAGATCCTGCAGTTAACTTTCCAACACAACCTCCTGAAAACATTAGCAAATCAATCCTGCTCAGCAAACAAAGCATCTACAGGTAGTTGGGCCCTTTCTCCAACACATGAATAGCTCATCAGTAATCAGGAGTACAGGAGATATCCCATGAAGTACAACTGTCTGATCTGAACAGAAGGTTCAACCAAGAGCTCAGTTCTGGTTTATATCTGAGATTCGACAAAGTGTTCAAGTTACCCATTTGATCTCTTGCCAGCTGAAAGTCTTTCTATCACTGTTGTATGGACACAAGCACATAGCTCCCCACAATTAGGGAAGTTCATATGTGTACCCTAGGGTTACAGATACACAGGATTAGGAAGAGCTTTGTTTCTGCTTTTTCTGAACTGCTTCTCCACCATTATGTTCACAGGGCACAAGTTAAAACACGAGGTAATGGCTCATCTCTGTATCACTGACTTCACAGGACAGGTGAATACCTAATCTGCGGCTGAAACCACCTCTGTCTGAATACTGCAAGCTCCTTTGTTCAAGTCTTCACCTCTTATAGAGGCTGCAGAGAACCAGCTGCCCTTAAACACAGTTCTCTTCCATCATACCCTTTCAAGGACAATCGAATCACTAATAGCAATAAAGCATTTCTTTTTCTGACTAATTCAGAACAGAATTCCTAGAAAACAAACAAGTTCTAAAACAATAACCCTGAACTATTTTCCATCCAGACACGTGAGCATCTAAACTTGTTTAAAGCAGGAATCTGAAGTAGCTACCTTGCAGAGGTTGCTAATGCAACTGAGACTAGCAATCAGACTGAGAAACACATTACAATACTAGCAGGTAGCATTATCAACTTCTCCTCTAAGTATCACAACCTCTTACGGGTATGATCACAGCATATTGCTTTGCAGAAACTGACTACACAGCCTCATGGGAACAGGGATTCTGTTTCATCTCTGCAAAATAGACAACAAACTTCTGAAACATTACTGTGATGTAATTAATTAATGCTAGGTCTTTAGTTCCATACAAGACTAGGAGATTCTTGCCAATATCCTTACAAAACTAGTTTGGCCCCTCAAACAATATCCACAAAGCAGTAGTAGTACGACTGTATACTATGAAGATAATTTGAATGAGACTGAGCTGGTGTACAGACCATAGACAAAGTAGCTTTAACTTCTTCAGAAAGTAAACATGCTCCTGAAAATAAAACTTCAGAAATTCCAGAACTCAAATTATTCTGAGTGCATGAAATTAGTATTTTTAATCTTTCCCTTTTAGACAGCCAAGCTAGGCTAAACAGCAAGAAGTTATCTCCAGTGTCTTTTCCCCCGAGCCTACACGTCTGCAGAAAAAGCTTAACACGTCCCAGCAGGACTTGACCACTCCTCATTTCAAGAGGTCACAAACCTACAAATATGTTGTCTCCTCAACACCTTAAGTTACTGCCTCCTTACACACGCTGATGCTTCACATATTGACAGTTTTTCCAAAAACTGCTCCAGAAAACACATAGCCGTCACTACCCTTCAAGATGCTTAACAAATGGAAATGCAAATTACAGCCAGCCTTGAAAAAGATGTGTGGTGAATGCAAATGGATGCAACGCTGCTAATTTTTCTGACAGAACTAACACCATGCTCTACTTCTGCCAAGCACTTGCCCTCTCTACACCAAGGAGTCACCAGAATGGGAAGGCCAGGTTAAGCAAGATGCCTGCCAATAAATTAAGTGAAAAACCCAGGCGTCACAGCTCAGATCAACAGTAATACATTCCAGCCCTTAGACGTTCAGCCATCAAAGCTGCAATTCAGTCATTTCAGGCACCAGAAACTGCTCTGTTCCTTAAGACACTGTGCTATTACGTATAGGACCTAAACGAGATCAAGTTTTGCTCAAAATAAGTGGGTTTTCTGTATGTTTACTTTCCTAAAAATAAGATTCCTAGCACACTTCCAAAAATGTCCAAGGAATTCATATAAACACCAATTTTCTCAAATCTAACCTTTTCACACTTGTATTAAATAAAGCTGCTATGTAGTTATCTGATGATGTCGATAATTTTCTAGTAGAAAATCAGGACTGTTTCACTAGTTTACTGGCTTTACTATAACTGTAAAATGAGGAAACATGGAAGTTTGCACAGGGACATGCTACCAATGTTTTAGAGCACACGGTATGTTTTCTGCATTTCAAGGCAATCCAACCCACAATGAAAAAGCTTCTCAGGAATAAAAATATGAAGAGCTATTTACACTCAGTCAAGCTGAAAAGAAAAACTATTCACCTCTTGTTTTGATACTTGTCTGCCCTGGCCAAGGCTTTTCCAGTGCCACTTATTCTTCTTATCTAAAAGAAAAATTTAGAAGTGAAAAATAAATTACACAGAACAAAAACAATTCACAATACAAGATTCAGAGCCCTCAAAAGGAATCAAAAATGGAAAGGCAGGCTTATGTGATTGGCCAGGTTCTGGTACAACTGCACAAGTCTTACTCCTAGGATAAGAATAGCAACAGGGTGATAACTGAGGTGAGAAAGACCTCATGACAATGCCTTTCTAATACTGCTCTTCTAGAAGCCAGCACAACTAAAGGGCATCCTGTATGGGATCAAATATATTACAGCCACATAATAGGATCATAACTCAAAATTTACAAAGCTAGTTCAAATTTGTGCATGCTTTAGGCACACTACCTAAAAGTGGAAAGTGAATCCTACATTGTCTCAGTATGCTATGCCAACGGCAACAGATGGAACAGCAGGTACAGAGAGACAAGATGTGTATTAGGTGATGAGAGGATAATGCAGCAACTCTTCTGTGACGTAAACAAGATCTAGCTTTGGCTCCTGAGAAAGCTCTGAACTCAGCACCACCAGATTCTGGGGAATCACAATGAGAAATGGAGTGGAGGAAGAACAATAAACAAACTGGCTTCCTTCTGAGGAGGATAAGCCATGACATAACAAGCATATGTTTACAATTAATAAACATAGTAGAACGCAAGTGCATGATCATTTTCACTTCTTCAGAGTCAGTATTTTTCAGTATAACGTACACAGAGACAATCACACAAACAAGAAAAACCAACACCAGCTTACAGGCCCTCCAGACAAGTCTGGGAGATAGGCTACAGAGCAACGACAACACCAAAAATGCAATGTATCAGAAAACCACAGAAGAGGTACAGAAGTGATGCTTTTCAAGAAAGTCAGCTTCATGCAGCAATCTTCTGTGTACTTACTCCTCTCTCTTCCAAATGCCTCAGTCTTGTCTCTACTTTTAACCTGTTCTCAGCACCCATTTCAGCGCTGCTATCCTCTCCAAGGGCATCGTAACGAATAGTCAAGGCAGTCTTAGCTGCCAGCATTCGAGAAATCTGGGCAAGGCAAAAAGAATATTAAATGCTAAGACTGACATAAGGCGATGATTCACCCTGATCTGGAAACCATAACCACAAACAGAAGAACGAAGCAACCTTCTCCTAGCAGTGTTTAGTCCAGAAAACAATTAGCATGTCATTCTTTAGCACTTAAGTACAGTTAAAGTAACACCATATTTTTTTATTTAAGTAGGGGGACACATCTGAACGTAGCAAATAAGCAGGCCATCTCCTATTCTACCTCAAGTTTTATCCCAGGTCATCCTGAGATATAATTTCCAGCTGAATAGCTTTCTCCACAATTCTAGACATCTCCATCCAGTTGCATTACAAAAACCTAAGCTCTTCAAATGCAAGCCACGAAAGTTATTATCTTCAGCACACAGCATTAACTTGATTTTCAAATAAAACTAATGCCTAACAGCTTAGCTTACTATCACATAGAAGAAAGCAGTAAAATATCCCTTGAGAAAACCAGTGTTACATCACAACTGGGCAGGAATGGATCTGTACTTACAGATACTACAGTTGTGTTGAACAGACCACCCCCTTCCCCTTTGTCAACAGGAATGAACAACACAAAGATTTGTGGGACAGTGGTATTTTCCACATAACCACAAATGAGAACTGGAGAGAAGGCTGTGGAAAGAGCCTTAATGTGAAGCTCAAGTCATCTCAATGACAGACTTCTACATCCTGAAAAAAGCCAAGCTTAAGCAGTTTTGAAACTCACCTTTCCTTTGTTCTTGGCAGTTGTTTGTCCCACTAAGGAAGCATGATAGATAAGGCCAAATTTAGGTGTGTCCCTCTTAGTCTTGAGGGCTCTGAAGAGTGCCTTCTCAGCACCCAGTATCTGAACTGTTGAGGCTGGATGTTTTGCCAGATTCAAGAGAGAACCTAAAAGGAGGTGACACAGGAATAGTAATCTATCAAGAGCAGCTAAACAAGCACAATACTAGATTCCTACAGTATTCAAAAGCAGAAGATCCGAGCACTCAATTTCTCTGTGAGTTGCTTCATGTCCATTTCCTGAAGGACGAGTAAGCCATTTCAATCTTTCATGCTTTAACTCTGTCTCTGACTTCAGCAACAGGAAAGAAGGGCGAGTCAATAAAACATTTTGTACAAGAGTAAAGCCTATTCCTGACCAAGACCATCAGCAAGAATGCATCATCACACAACTGCAGCAGATAATCAAAATAAGGCTGCTACCTTGAGCCAATCTGACTACAAATGCTTAAAGCCAGCTTGTCAATATTTTATCTCAGAACTGATTGGACTGTCAGAAGGGGCCTCAGTGTCTCAGAAGAGGTAGTGACTTAAGTTGCCCTCATATTCCAAAAAGGACTCAGGCCAACCAAGAACTACATCATCACAGACTACTACCAAGCTCACACTCACATTCTCAAGAGATGCTCATCATGGTCTTGCATGATGCCTTTATCCAATTAGCTCCTGAGAGAAAACTTGTGGTGACGTCAACTAAGCTTTATTTACACTGGCCAGTGTGACCCACCTGCATGAGCGATGAGTCTTGCTCCAACCAGTTCACCCACCATGACAGTGAGATTAGGAGCAATGGCCATCATTCTGTTCTTCAGGTAGTCATACAGCTGTGTCCGATACTCAGAGATCTCAATTACCTGGCATAGACAAAGTTTAGTTAGATGAATCAGTACTGGCTGACAGACAAATCTAAGCCCTAAAAGAAGGTGTTGAAAACTCCAATCAAGGAGGATAACAGAGCAAACTACACAATCAAGAGTCAGTTACAGAAAGCTTTATATAGGGCATATTCCCAGAGTAGAGTTCCATCCATGAAATATATTGGATTTGTATTGTTCATTCCCTCGTGAAACCTATTTCCTCAGCAGAGCTCCTGATAAAGGAGCTGACAACATGCCAAAGACAGCGAAGCAGAACAAAAATACTTAGTAAGGACATTTTCTTTAGGACAAAACCCTGGAACACTATGTTTTCACATAAATCTTTGTCACCATTCTCTTTAAATAGGATAAATGGTCTTTACTTGTTCCATACAAATGCACTCAACTAAAATACACATAAAAAAGCAGCTCAGTCTAGACTGAGAACAGGAACTTGCTATTCCTAACCCTGCCACTCCCTGGTAAAGTCACAAAGCGATTCAGCTGGCACCAAAGTCACAGGGAGTCCACATGCAATACAAATGAAAGCAGGAGAGGGTTCCCAATTCTTTTTAGGCCTCAGTGCTCCACTTTTAACCCAGGGCTTACCACCCAGCTTCAAAATTGATAGGTTAGAAAGAGGTTGCACAGTACCATTTTCTTAAGGGCTTAAAAGCACAGCAATGCCAGAATTCCTTCCAAAAGGAAGACACTTGCAGAAGACTCCAAATAGACATCAACAGATTTAGATGGCTCAGATGAGGTAGTGACTGTGTACCCTCATGTCTGTACATCAGGAAAACCATAATATAGGAATCATCACTGCCATCATGACTGTGTTAGAAAGACCCTAGGAAAACCTCTCCTTAGAAGAGGAGTCTGATGTTGTTAGGCAATGTGGAATTTCTACTGCTATTCGTATATGTATACATACCTGATCACAGAGATGAATTATGTTGTTTATATCTTCTTCTGATACTTCTGTTCCCATGGAAATCTCAGCAGCAGCTTTCACATCCTCCTCAATCTCCTCTGGTAGGATGTCAGAAACATCAGAAGACGCAAAATTTCTTCTGTCTCCTGCAGGGGACAGATGAAAGCATGTTTGTAGTGGGGGTGAGATTAGCAAGTATGAAAAGAACAGAAACAGACAAGGATAAAAAGGCTAAAATAAGTCAGTCAAGTCTGCTATCATCCTAACCTAAACTCCCAAAGTATACATTTATGTTCAGACTTTATTTACACTATCAAGAATGGTTAGGAAAATTAAGTTTGGGACTAGAAAAAAGCCCTTATTCCATAACAACAAATACTTCACCTTTTCAGTAGCTGTTTGCTGTAAAATTTTCAGTCTCAAGACTACAAAGAAAGAATACCAGGAAGCAAGCAGTTATTTTAACTAACCAGGCCTAAACAATTCTTCCCACAATTGGAAGAGAAGGGATAAAAAAAAAAAAGAAAAAAGAAAAAGCAGCTGTAGTCAAAGGAAATGGCCACAAACAGGCAGCAAGTCCCTTTACACTGTATCAGCAGCTAATATCCAAACTGGTCTGCTGATTAACTCTGATTCTAAGATATGCTGGTGGTCTTCATGAAGAATTGGCTGGTCATATGATATTAGCTTTATTTAAGCTTCAGAATTTCAAATTGCATTAGCATACAGAGGCAACAATAAATCACTTCTCTACTGACCCTATTCACACTGGTCTAGATGGTAGGATAGTACACGACACTGTGACCTGCTGGAGAGCGAGTGGCCGGTCTACAGATCTGTGTCATAACATTTCACATTAGTACACAACGCATTCCCCAGGCTCACGCCTCCTTATTACTCACCAACTTTCCGCACACATTTACAATAGGTCAGGTTATCTGTGATGATTTTACCCAGCTCAGGGAAGTGCCAACCATACCATTCTCTACAGCGCATGATATAATTATTCAGTTCTTTGTCCAAGTCATCGAGAAGTGCTACGAGAAAGAAGAATGGACTTTTGTTTCTCACAAGGAAACTGAAAAATGGTTAACTTTCAAATCAACGAATTTAAACAAAGTAAAGATAGATAACAAGTAGATAAGTTGCTCCAAAAGTAATGCTTCCTATTCACTTCCATGGAAACTATAACAGATGCAAAAAGCTCAATACCACTATTTGATAAAGCAAATTCTCGTCTACCAAACACCTTTTTTCAACGTAGTCACCACCATTAGCTATACATATTCATTAGCAATGAAGAAGTCTGCACCACAGGGGGGACCCACTGTCATCACTGCCTCACTGTGCTCCCATCCACCGTCTGGTCTCCAGACACGTTCAACAAGCGTTAATGAATGTCAATGGGTGCCACTTTTTCCACACAGAGGAATTCAATGACACCTTCATTTCATATACCCATCCATGTCAGACACCACTTTCTAAGACTGCACCCTTTGCTGCCATACGCCACACGGTACCAAAATATAACTCAGTACTGGTGGGAAGATTCTACCTCTACTGCCATACCACCAACATTCACTGCTGAACATAATAAAACAGAAGGCATTACTTTTGGAGCAGCCCTTGTTTTATCACAAAGATTTGATGGAATGCAACTTAAGCTGCAGTGAAGTAGAAGTCCTTTGCTTTCGGAGAACTGCATAATCCTAGGCACAACAGTGCAGAAACATTAGAATTAACACAAGCAATGGTCTGAAATTTTAACCACTGGGACCACCTTGGAGAACAAGACTCCTTTAACAGCTGCAAAGGGCATTCTCTTGGATGGGGCACAGGAGCCACCGTGATTCTCCCTCTCAATCAGAGAAGTGCTACACACACAAAATGGATGTAACACAATTAGCCACCTAATAAACTTTACAGAAAAAGTCTAATGGTGAGAATGTATCTTGTATTCAGTAACTTGATTGTATTAAGCCCTTCAATTGTCTTTACAGTATAAATGCATCTGACAAATCCAACAGGCTCGCCATTTAGAAGATATGACTGATAACTGGATTTACAACATCAACATGTAACACCCACGGCATATATTGCTACAGAGCCCCGAGGCTAAAATATTTCCCTCTAATGCAATACCAACATTTCCATCTGTTGTCTCAGTGGTAGTGACGAAGGAACTGAATTAAATCATTATTTTCAGCTTAACTATGTTTCATCATTGACAACAGTCTGGGAATTAATATTCCAAACAGGATTCCTTGCTACTGCTTCACAGCAAGAATGATGATTATGATGTGGATGTTTTCAAAGACAAATGAGGAACGGGTGTCCCTATCTGTGTTTACAGTTGCAGTCTTTTTCATTAAGAAAGCATGGGCATGGAAAGCAGCATGAAGTACTGCAGTGGTTTTTACACCTCTAAGGTAAGAGCATCTCCATGTTGCACTATACGCAACCTACCATGAAAATGAAGATTCAGAAAGCCCTGTTCTGTGGGGCCCAGGCACTCTCCCAAAATAACTGAGACGAAGCATGTTGGGAAGTGAAGTCCTCAGAGGACTGAACTTACACTGCCTGTATTTCAGCTCATCTCTATGCTAAGAAAATGGACATCGGCTTACCATACCACCCTAACAATGTTACTGTTTGTGGTAAATCCTATTGAGATAACAAACCTTACACCTAGCTGAACACGATATAATTTACTGTAACATGCTAAGGAAAAAATGACACCAATACTTCTCTGCAACCAGCATGAAGAAGGCAAATAAGCTGAACCATTAGTAATTTAGGCTCTAAATACACTTACAAATTGCCTGGACGATCATGGTATCTACTTTGTCTGGGCTGAATTTCAACTTGTATCGAGAAAGGCTGTGGATACAGAAATAATTTCATCAGTACACTGACATCCTGCTACAGAGCGCATCCCACCTGTCCCTGTTTTACAGGAATGTGGCTGTCCATACATTCATCCATACCAGCTCAACTTTATGGCATTGACCACTCCTGCCCGCAACCACTCTGAAACCTTGATGACACGACCTTTCTGAACAACTGTGACATATACATGTGCATATGCTACGAAAAAAGTGAAAGCTAAAGCCAGCTGTACCACATGCATCAGACTGAGCACAAACAATGTGTCAGGAAATAAGTTTCTGGTTTCCTTCTGCAATGCTTCCCACAAAATTTATTTGTCAATAGCACTTTCAGTTCTGCAGCAGTTGGAAGTGATCCACAAAACACAGCCTACACTGCAGCAAATATCAGCAATGGTAGCAAGAAGTAATAGAAGAAACTTCCCAGAACAGACCCTCACTGACTGAGAATGTCCATTATCATCTGGCTTTCAACATATGTTTAAAATTTCTACAGTAAAACACATGATATCCATGAGGGCTTAAATCTTCAACTGTTTTTTTATCTATTAATGCATATTTCTAGACATCATTAGCAACAACATGCATCTTTAAAGAATTAGCTACAACAAAGCAGTTCTCTAACTTGCCAATGGCTACAGAACAAGCTCATGTCAGAAAATGGATTAAAAGTTGCTCATGAGTGTATGCCTGACCCTGTGCTGATCCAACAATTTTTTTCTACTTAACTACTGCTCCACTAAACCTAGCAAGGCATGATGGTGAGAAGGGAAAGACATCTCTGCCTTTAATACTTACATTAAATACATTACACATGCACATATGCCAGTGTAAATCAGGAAATCATAATCCTCCCGTCACTAAATGGCAAAGGAGTTTTAAACTAACCATTCAACTACTACAGAGACATTTCAAACCAAGCTCTGTAGTAAAGGGAAAGGAAGTTATCAACTTTGGGGTGAGGCTGAAGCCCTTTCCCAAGAAGGTGGTTGCAAACTGGAAAATCCCTATGAAACAAGGCTTCAGATACACATGTATGTTGATTTATAAAGTGAATATGAAACCACACCACATAGAGATATATGAAGCAGCACAGAGCAGCCAAGGACACAGGAGTAGGGCAGTGACACGATGAAACAGAACTGTGCTAGGAACTCACCTGTGTGCCAGACCCAGACACATAGCTGCCATCTCTCTAGAAGGAAGGCCTGTAATAAGCCCTTCAATCTGTGAACGAATCCCTCTCATCAGCTCTGTAACCATCGGGCTGTGTATACAACTCAAATTCAGCTTATCCTGTAAGATGGAAATTGTTGAGCCCAAGTCAGACATGACAATGATATTTCTCTAAATCCCTTCTTCCAGAGCTTTATCTCATTACACCTGGCTTTCCTAAGGCAATTCCGTGGTCATTCAACAGGTTCAAGTCTTTTTTCATGCTTAAGGTAGCAACAACTTCAATTCACTACACCGTAACAATCCCGGTTTGAAGAAATGTATAAATTCAGCTTCTGTTTGCTATGTAGGCCCTGGAAGTGAAGAATTGCAATTTTGAAGTTTACTGGAAACAGTTCAGTCCCAGAGAGAAAACTCAAAGGCACTGTATATGGGATTTTATTTCTTCAGAGTTTGGGATATTTATCAGAGAACAAATATGAATAATTAGGTCAGAGTCCTCGGTGGTATTCACTTCAACACTGAAGCCTACTCTGTTTGCATCCCACAACAATCTCCTAACACAGGATGAGAACATAGAATAAAACTCTCTGGAACAGGCAGCAGTCAGACATAAGGTGTGAACCTAGGATTTAACAGCTAGGAGATATCACCTCTACAGCACTTCTTCCTTCCTCTGGTAGGCAAGAGTTGAAAGAGACATTTGATCTCAAGGAATAATGATTCTACACACCACAAACATCACGGTGGCAGCAGGTTCCGTTGCTAATAATTTTTATCTTTCTGAAACCTGTCTATAAGATCTCAATAGTATGAAACAAAGACAGAGACAAACAGAAAAACAACAAAGTCAATTATCACCTTTATGACACCACCAAGTTTAGCATCTGCTACAGCCAACTGCTCATGGGCATCTTTTGCCACTATCTTCTTGAGAATTTTCTTCAAGTTCTTGCTGAGCTTGCCTTCTACAAGAGCTGTGGATGCTGTAGAAAACAAGACCAAAGATGCAGTTTCTTCCCTTTCCTAAAACCTGCAACAATATGGCCTCTAACTTGGTACTTTGACTGCCACAGTAGCTTTAGCCTGAGCTGCAGTACCACTTTACTGTGTAGTAGCTAAAACAAAAATAGAAGGAAATTATATTCTTGCCCTTTTGAAGACCTAGATCAAGAACCATTTCCCCATTTACTTTGCCTTGCTCCATGTGTTTTCAGTTCAGTTTCTCTGCTTACAGAATGCTACAAGCACATAATGTGTCTTAGATGTAAATTTCACATTTCCAAAAGCAAGGTTTTAAGGGAACATTCTGTATACAATTTAATTAACCAATAATTTTCCAGGCCCCTTTATCCACAGCTGAAGTATCTTAAATTGAGCAATGGCTTACTTGCATCCTGTGCTGACAGTAACATACGGTCCTTCAAAGCCCAAGAGAAAACACAACACTGCACCCACAGACTGGGGAGTCAGAAAAAGACCCTATTAGTACACACCACATAGGCGGAAGCATTTTAAATGGATTCTTTCCATACTTAAGTATTAAATGATCTGTAAGAGATTTACAAACCCATACAACACATTTTAAGATGGCACTACAACCCTCTGTGTAGATCAACTTTGTACTCCACTGAACTTCTGTGATTGATGCAACATCTTCAACATAACACTGAGTACACAAGCCAGTGATTTCTAGAACCTTAAGGAAATGCAAGAGCAAATTCTGTGCTCAGTTACCTTTTTCCTCTCATCCTTCCTAGAATGGAGGTAAGTTATAAAACTTTTAAGATGCCAATAAGACTAATAAGACTAATAATAGACTAATAAGACTCATAAAACAGGTACTTGCATAACAATCCCTTCAAAATAAATGTAACATAGGTAGCTTGAGTAATCTCCTCCTTTTCCCAGATAAACCCAAAACTCTAAATTAGGGTGGTTTTTTTTCCTTTGTTTTTGTTGCTTTGTTGTTCAGGCGTTTCTTGGTGTTTGAGGTGGGTTTTTTTTGCATATTTTCTAATCAGCATAGCAATACATGATCTGAACATAAACCTAAGCAATAGCAACATACGCCAAAAAACATGCCAGAGAAATATACTGCAGCTTCAGTCCCAACTCTTTCATTTGCATATATGACATTTCCATTCTCAGTGTTTCCTCAGCTTCCTCTATAAGCTACGCCTACTACCTTAGAATATGAAGATCCATTATTTGGTAGTAAATGTGAGGTGCAACATCCACCTACAGAAGTGACACATGACCAGTCCTTTCAGCACTAATAATCATGCTACCCCTAAACAATTAGCTAGCACTTTCATCTTTGCTGTTCAAAAAAATCTGCAGCATTGAGAATTTGTGTGTTTAAATAGTAAAAGTTATTCAATATTAGGCTTTCCATTTTGTTTAAGCACCTGAATTTCTCTGAAGTGCAATATTAGCATTTCTACAAGTGCAAAAAAAACCAAACAGGTATAACATATTATTATAACTGCTTGTATTATGGATATGTAGTCTGATATCTGTCTGTTGTCTCAGTGGTAGTGACGAAATGTTGACTCAAATCAGCTACATTCAGTTCCAGCAAGTATCCATCATTGACAACAGACAACATACACCAAATTTCTACATGGTGCTCATTAGTAAATCACCTGGGCAATAGGAATAACAAGAGAAAAGACTTCATTATATCTCTACTACACTGTAGAGTGGGTGGATGACCTCATAAAACAGAAGCAGTTGCCTTTGAAAGATGCATTATTCAAAAACTATGCAAAGAAAAAACAGCAGAGACAGGTAAGCAATGAGTGAACTATTGTCTGACACGTTAGAGACTCTTGTTCTTTGGTTGGCTTTTATTTTTCATTTTTTCAAAGAACAATGTCAATTTCCCCTTACCAGCAAGTGCTTCTGTTGTGTCCTGAAACTTTTCAAAGTGTTTCAGCTTTACTCTGTAAAAGAAAAATACAAGTATGTAAACGAATGTACATAAGCCAGATGCTAAAAAAAAAAAAAAAGCTTTTTTTCCTGCCCCTGCTATTACAGCTCCCCTCTTTGTCCCTGATTGCAAGTAAGCAGAGATGAATATTCAGACCCTCAAAAAAGAAGAGGAGTAACACATCTGATATTTAAGGACAGACATTAACCACGTGAATCTCAAGACTGCACCCTGACTGTCACTACTGACTGATAACACCATCCTTCTCATCTTCAAAATCTTCACCTTCTGCCTCCATGGGACTCAGCCTGCACAGCTCAGATTTAACACTCTTTTCCACCAAATAAATCTTCAAATCTTTAAGACTGAACTCATTTATTGCCCCTGAATCCTCGAGTCCTCCCTTGTAATTGCATGTTAGAACACAAGTTTTGAGTTGAGCTTAAAACAAACAACCAGTAAATGGAAAATTCTCCCATGGCCTAACTGCTCACCAGAGCCAAAAATCATATGTGCAGTGTTTAAACACACTGTGCCAACTCCCGCAGCTCAAGTTCCTTCTCCCCCTCACATAATCTGTGGTGTTGATATCTAGAGTCCCAGTGAAGAAGCTATCACAATCCAGTAAATTCCTTGTCAAGGGCAGGCATTTAACTAATCCAGTTCTGATTAACCACTGCGCTTTGTGAGTCAAGTATCTGCAAAAGAAGCAAGGTCACAGATAAAGCTGAATGCCCGAATTAAGAACACAAGCCCAACAAAAGCCCCAGGCTTATTCTGATGCCTTTTTAGAATCATTAGAAATACAAGAACTAACTTGATCAGAGAACAGATCCATTAAGAGCCATATCCTGCCTAGCAAGTGGCCAGGATGATGTTTCCAAGACAAGATTAACAACACTTCAAACAGAAATGTGGAATATTCTGTCTTCTCCTCTAAATATTCCTCCAGAGCAGTACAAGCCCATATCACAAGTCATAGCTTGTTCAGAGGTATCTGTTCTAACCAAAGCTGGTTAGAAATGCTCCAATAAAAACACCCTAAGCAGACTTGGCAGGAATTCACCATTGTTCCCAGCCTTAGGACTATTTGCTAGAAAGGCCAGCTTGGTCAGCAGGCACTGCAACCCCGGGCAGCTGCTCAGAGACACTAACAGTCACTGGTGGCATGGGAAGCAACCCAAGCTCTCAACTCACAGCATTCACATGCTATTAGTTTCAGTTGGATTGAACCATGATGGGTTTTTATTTCAAGAATTTCCTGTGGGCACAAAAGCATGGTATTCCAGCCAGTTTCAGTGTTACAAACTTGGATGTTCTTGTCAAAACATCCAAAACTCCTTATAATATTGTTCTTTTCTTCAGTGTCATGTGGTAATAACTTCTGCAGCTTAACTATGCTGCAAGTAATATATATATAGTATTTCAAAACAGTACTTAATTTCACGTTACTGTTGTTCACAGCTTTTAAGTTTTACAATATTTGAAAGTCAAAAATTGTTTCTGAACCTCAGGTTAATACAGCTATACAGGCAGCTATGTACTTCCAAAGTCAGGCTGCTACCCCCACATCAGGCTGCTTACATTTTGTTTGCTTTTTCAGGAGTTTCAAACTCCTTCCACAAACTGTCAACTTCTTGGAGTTTTTTCTCATTCAGAACCTGCAGACAAAAACAAACAAAACAAGAATATTGAAAGCTCATCCGAACAACCTTCAAACACGCATTCAGCAGAGATGACCTGGAACAGATTCACAGCATATCCTAACACCGGGAAGTTACTGCAAATTGACTCAACAAATGCAATTATGATAATCTCCAGTCTCACCATTCTGTCTCAGCATCTTCACCCCACCAGCACCCAACTGAATTTGCAGTGTTGTACTTGCTTTCAACTGCACTACAGAAGTTGCTCAATAATGGCTAACTCCTTTTGAACCTGCACCATCAAAGCAAAGCCCTCTCCTTGTTTATCAAAACTGGTCTCGCTCCACCTCTTAAAGGATTCATTCACAACCCCAGTGACCCAAAACCAAACCTGTCTCTACTTTGGGAAAATACAAACACGTCTGGGACACCTCACAGGAAGGAGTGATCCCACACCTTATTTTCATGAATCCAAATGAACCCAAGGAAGAAAGGACATCACAGCAGGGATGACTTTTCACCACAGCTCAGTAATCATCTGAGTTAAAATTGCTTTAAGAAGGAGCAATAGCTTAATCCCATCTCTGGTCAGATGGGATTCCCTTTCAGTATTTAAACAGGAAAAGGATAATAATTATGCCATTAGACCCTACACACATTTCACAAAATGCTGAGTGTACTGCAAAACCCTAGAAATTGCTCAGGGGCACAGCACTGGCAAGATCCCTACAATGTTAAGTTCTTTATACCTCAGTAAAAATGTTGGATTTAAGTTGTGACAAGCCCCAGCACAACTACAATTTGACCTGGTGCAGTGCAAAAATCGTTCTTGCGCCCGTACAGATTTTTAAACCCAGGTCAAAGGAGGCTCCTTCTATTTTTTTTTTAAATTAAATTATTGCTGAGCAAATAAATATGACGACTCATTTCCCACAGGTCTCTGAGGCACAAGACAACCTTTGGGCACACCTCCCTCTCCCCAGCCTGTTGATTCTTTGCTTCGCATTGGATTCATCTTCAGTATGGACTGGATTAGTTCTTCCTACCCTGAAGCTCAGAGAATTCTGTCTCTATAAACAGGCATCGAGAAAAGCACAAGCATACAAACTGATAAATCAAGGTTGCTAATATACAGAAATTATGGCTACCTATGGAAATTTTATGTCCCACCAAACACTAAGATATAATGGAACACGACTTCCAAGAACTAGAACACTGTTATCCTATTTGCCCTTACATCATACGCACTCTTCACTCCCCTAACGGGAGCAATACCAACAAGAGAACAATGAAGGGCTACCCAGCTTGTAGAGGAAGATGGTCCAGTTCACCAAAGCATAAAGGCAGAGCACAGTTATTTTGGCTACAGACAGCCTGTGAGCACTGCTGAAAAGGGAAGTGGGTGACAACTGTTTCTGAAAGTTCTAAAGCGTAAATTCTCTTCAGTTCTCAAGGAATTACAGAACCAACTAAACAGTGACTATGTTTAGAAGCTGTCTAAAAAAGAGCAAAACAATATGGTGAATACTTTGATACCAAACAAACATACAGATATAACAATAACATAAATTTGCAGCTACTGTGTGGAGGAAAGGAAAGTTCTCCCTGTCCTGCAGATGTACAGCGTGAATGGGCCTTCCTGGCAGCTGCAAATAGAACAAGTGTGGAAAAACAAAACGTGTCCAAACACGTATCTTAATGAAATGTTAATTATGCTCAGTTCTAGCAGACAGCTTCCAGTTCTCTTGCATCCAACACAGATATCAAATGCAGTTCGCTCTCCCAGGGTGTGTTTAATGCCTACGAGGGAATGCTGCTGCTTGCTGTCTGGCGCCCTCTGCTGCTTGGCACAGGCACCACAGCCAGGCCCAGCACGCAGCTGCTGACATCAGCAGAAGCACTTCTGCAAAGCAGTTTCTTCAGTTCTGTGTCTCTACTCCTGCCTTTATTTTAAGCCAACCTTGGTTTCAGTGGCTTAAATATGGGCTGTTTACAGTCCCTCCTGACTCCCGCAGAATTACAGAATAGAATCACTGAATCTCCTGAGTTGGAAGGGACCCTCAAGGATCACTGAATCCAACTCCTGGCTCCACAAAGGGTCAAGATGCGCACCTGCCACTTGCACACACTGTCCAAACACATCCTGAGCTCTGGCACACAGGGCCGTGCCCACTGCCCCGGACCTGTTCCATACCCACCACTCTCCGGTGCAGAACCTCTCCCTAACCCCCAGTTGCCCCTCCCCTAACACAGCTCCATACCGTTCCCTCGGGCCCTGTCGCTGTCACAAATAGCAGAGCTCAGCACTGCCCCTCCGCTCCCTATGAGGAGCCGCAGCCGCCATGAGCCTTCCCTCAGCTCCTCTGCTCTAGACTGAGGAAACCAAGGAACCTCAGCCACTACTCACGCACCTTGCCCTCAAGTCCCCTCCCCATCTCTGCTGCCCTTCTGTGGGTGCTCTTTGATAGCTTTATATCCTTCTTATATTGTGGTGTCCAAACCTGCGTGCAGTGCAGGAAGCAAGACTACACAGCAAAAAGCAGAGTGGCACAATCCCTGCCCTCCACCATCTAGCTAAGCTGGGTTTGACATACAGCACTACTATACAAAGACATAACGTTATGAAGGATCTGCCTCACTATATTAGTTGTTTTTTCCGCACGGAGATAAAGCTTCTGTTAACAAAAGAGCAGCTGTAGGCCAACAACAGCACAATGGGCCACTGCCCAAAACCCTGGAGAGGCAACCCACATTCTCCAGTACAATCTACAGACAAAGCAGCCATCCGCTTCAGCGGGCTTTGGGCCTTCTCCCCAACTCCCGCCCGCTCAGCTCCTGTAGGCCAGACATCACAGAACTAGCGAAGAACACCGACCCTTACCTGACTCCCCTCACAAGGACACACACACCACATCTCCGCGCCACCCACCAGGCCCCAAGTGGGAGTGAGGCGCGGCCTCCTCACCACCCCTAGACGGGGCGCCGACACTTTACCTTGAAAATAGCGTAACCAGCAGCGGTCTCAAACAACACCAACATGACGGCAACGAAGAAGGGCCGGGGGCAGCCGGCAGCAGCACAGCCACGTGCGCGCACCAACGGCACCCCCGGTTAAGCACGCGCGCACCGGAAGAGGAAGCGAGCGCAGCGGAAGTGACCTCACCGCTGGGGGAAGTGCTGAGGCCGCCTGTCGCGCGCGCACCTACAGGCCACGTGGCGGGAGGCGCGCGGCGGGCGCGCGCAGTGGGCGGGGCTTGGGCTGCCGTATGTATAACCGTTACCCCCTGGGGGCGGCCGTTTAGCGGGAGCGGCTGCGTAAAGGTGCCGCTGCGCTGAATGCCTCGCAGTCGCGTTATGCAAGATGCCGCCTACAAGCAGCAGCCTAACGGGCTGTGTTGTGACTGAAGGCCGCGCGGTGGGCGCGTGCTGAGCGCAGCCCCCATTTTGTCGGCTTCCAGCTGCTGCATTTGGAGTTATCTGCGTTACCAACGCATGCAGCACCCTCTCTGCCCGTCGGGAGGGGGCGGTGTTGGGCCCCGGTTGGTCCTGCTGTGCCTTCCTACATTTTATGCAATCGGCCCCATGAGTCGGCAGTGCCTCGTTTCCTGTCGTGCTCTTATGTAAGGGGTGCGCGGGGAAGCCAGCAGTCCGAAATACGGGGATCCACGTTATTCCCATGGGCTTCTTCCTTGGGAATTCTTTTTTGCTTTCGATATGGTAATGAATATTTAAGCCCTAACAGCAGTACTGAAGAAACGATGTTCAGCTCAGAAGGTTATTGTCAGGTTCACACACACCTGCTTTCAAAGCCCTGTTTCAGTGCTGACAGCCCAGGATGTAGTTTGGAGTGTTATGCTCATCCTTTTTGCTCCCGAGCAGCTGTGCCAGCGTTAGGAGCCAACTGGTTGTATTTGATGTTAAAAGGCCTGGGTTTGGTAGGCTAAAGAGGCTTTGCGCAGAGGAGATGGGCCACTGATTCTGAGCGGGAATGCTGTGGCCCCTCCCAGCACAGCTGCGTCCGTGGCCTCGAGTAGAGTCACACCTCAAGCTGAGTTAATGGAAGGGATTCTAGGTGACAGACATTAGTAGCAGGGGGAAAATCAGAGAAGGTACGATACTTCCCATAATAGTCTCGCTTAATTCCCAGGCGATTGCAGCAGTGATGACTTTGAGTGTTCTGAGAAGAGTCTTACATGCGTATGCTCCGTTTTTCTTTAAAGCAGCGTTAATATGTTTTAACTGTAAATATACAGTATATTGGGTTTGCACAGTTACAGAAGTGTGGGCTTCGTTGGTGGGTCCCCGTCTTTCTCACAGGTCAAAGAGAGCAGTTCCGCAGACGCAGCGCTAACACAGTTTGTGCCCTGGGGCTGTGACTTCCTTAACGAGGCGGAGCGGCAAGAGTCAGCGTGGCGTGCGGCCGCGCACATGTCGGAGCTGTGCCTTTGTTCTGTATTGGGGTAGGCAGCTGAGTTCTGGCTCCAGCGAGTGTACTCTTTTATTGCAGAATTGTGTAGGAAATTGGGTAACGTTAGGAATTACGCACAGGTTCTATGCTAGAGCCACACCGGTATATAGTTATAGAGCTGTGCTTTCGTTTGTGAGTAGCAACGCCGTATAGGGTGAGATTTGTTCTATTGTTGGTACTGTGCGTTGTTTTGAAGCCGACTTGGGGGAGGGGGGTTTGGGAACGTTACTGAACTGACGCGCTCCCCCCAGTGGCGGTGCTGCCCGGCACGCGGCCCGTCGGCACTGCGCGCTGCAGCGCCGGCACCGCTCGTGGGATGAGCTCCATCTCCTTTGGGCCTACGCGTGTCGCCAGCCGCGAAGCAGCAGCGGGGCACGTAGGGCCCCTCGAGCCGACGCGGAGCGAGCCAGGGCGGGCAGAGCCGAGTCCCGCTCGGGCGGGGAGGAGCCGGCGGCGGGAAGTGAGCTCAGGCGCACAGGAAATCCCGCCCGCGCCGCGGCCTGTGTTTGCGCTGCGGGCAGAGAAAGGAGCCGAGCCCCGCAGCGGCCCAGCCGAGCCCGCCGCCCGCCCCGCGCCCAGCCATGTCGGACCAGGTACGCGGAGGGCTCCGGCCGCGGGGGGAGCGGCGGTACGAAGTCCCGCGACCATGGCGCGACGCGGGAGCTGCTCCCCCCGCCCCCCTTCCTCCCCCGGCAGCCCCCTACAGACGGTGGGGCCGAGCGGGGCGGGGGTGTCCCGTCGGGAAGTGCGATGGGAGTGGGGGGACACCTCACGCCTCGGTCGGACTCTGCCTCCTGCTCCGCTCCTGGGGGTGAATGCCCCCCCCATCCCGCTCCGCTCGGGGCACTGGGAGCGGGGCCGGCCTCGGGGCGCGTTCCTTGCGGGGGAGGGGGGCGGCTCGGGAAGGGGGCGGCTCGGGAAGGGGGCGGCGCGCAGCAGCTGCTGCTTTCGTTTCGTTTTCCGTTGCCCGGCGGTGCGGTAGGATGCTGCTCCCTGGAGCGGGCTCTGCGCGGGTTGGGTCGGGCTTGCTGGGGCTCCGTTAGGAACGCGAACGGGGGGGGGAGGGTAAACTCTGACTTGCCCTGTTCAGCGTTGTTTGCACGTATTAAACATCCGGTCCTTCACCGAGACCCTGTCCTGCCTCCGCTGGTACGCCGTGATGTTGTCAATTCTGACCCGTCAGCCGGGGACTTCAATAGTTCCTTGTACGGCAAGTTCTTGGCTCGCTCGGCAGGCACACACAGAGCCCTTTGCTCGCATCCGTTGCGTTAGGCTGTGTGACCTGCTGGCTGGGAGCTACAACAGCGTTCCAGTTCCAATCTGTGCTCTGTTTGACTTTGTTGTTTATAGTACTTGCATACGGCAGTGTTTTCTAAGTTTGTCAGGATCATTGGAATTCTGGAAAATCAACTTTAGTGTCTACAAATGTTTCTTGCAGTGCTGCGAAGTCAAGAATAGCATCAGTGCCAGCCAGGGAATTACAGATATCCAAAACTTGATACGCTTTATCTGCTGTGCAGAATAGCCTCCATGGGTTGCGAATAGAAATTATTGCTGTACGTGCTGGTGGCCATCCGCTGCTTTTCAGCCCTGTGCGGCTGTGTTGGTGAGGATGCTCCTGCATCTCTCTGTCAGCGCAGCTGTTGCTGGCACTGATTAGGGCACGTCTCCAGCACAGGGAGCTGCAGGAAAGTGGCTGCGTAGAAAAAAAGCACAAATTCTGAACTAGATTTTGTAGGCTGTTATTCACGTGACCCATTCTGTAGTGCCCTGCATTTGTGAATTAAGGCATGTTTTAACACATAGCAGCTTTCATTAAGTAATTCCTTCTCCAGCCCGGTCCTGCTAAAGCACATACATGTTTGGCGCTGCTTGAAGTATGTAAAATTTACTGTATGGGGTCACCCTTTTGGTCTTAGGATAACAGGCCACACTGATTTATTGAAAATAGTTAAGCTAAATGTTGTCATATAGATGTCTCTGTATTGGGAAGACTGCAGCAAGAGCTTAACAGCTGCCTAAGCAAGCATACAATGTGCAGTGATGCAGAGCTGTAGACCTTCTTCCCTTGTTTATCAAAGTAATCAGTTGAAATAATATCAACTAGAATAATTTGCCTGTGTATGGGAACTGCTGAGTCACAGCCTAAACCACTGATTGAGCACCTGGGGAAAGGACCTGGTCAGCCCTGGGAGCACAGGGGAAGGCACTTCAGCTGTGTGACGGACAGAGGTGGAGCCTGGCTGCACCTCTGCTAGACCTTATTCAAGGGCTGACTGCCGCTGGGGAGGGATCTCTTTCTTGAGATCCCTCCTTGATGAAGCTTTGCCCCGAGAACCTGGAATCTTCTCATGTGGGTGAGCAATCTTCTTTACTTCCTTTATGGCACCTTTCTATCATGCTAGTCCTTCCATCATCACACCTTTGTTGTAATGCCTTTCCCATCATATTGATCTGTCCCATTGCTTCAGCCTGGAATTGGGCATTGCTTGCAGTGTCTTCCTTGTGGCCCTGGAATGAAGTTATTAGGAGGATAGATGCCATTTGGCAGTAGTTACGATTTTGGCCCATCCTTTTAGTGTAAATCAAGAAGCATGCTTGATTTAGTAACTTTATTCCCAATGGGAGATATGCTTTTTTATCATAAAAGTTACCGTAGGAAGGGCAGCCTTCAAAAAGTACATGGCTGCTTGGTGGGTCCAAGCAGGAGAGGAAAAATTGTTCCCTTCTCTGAAGAATCTTGGGTTGTTTTTGCTGTAGTTGAATACAGGTGTTTGTCCCTTCCTGGACCACAAATGGAATGCTGTGGCACAGTTTTACACATTCACTCCTGTAACAAATGTCAGAGTTCATTGGCTGGATTATGAAGTGTATTGCAGTTGTATACGTTCTGTAATTTTGATTTTAAGAAAGCTAGAAATATCTGGGTATGTTTAGACAGTGAAGTCTGAGCACTTGAGAAAACTGGAGGAGGAAATTTGTAATACAGAAGCTTACAATGCTTGTTTTGTGGTTCTGTCAGCTACAGCAGCAAATACCTGGCACACTCAGTGCATTTCATCCAAGAAGCTTTGGGTGATTTAAGGTCATGAATTCAGTGTTGACATAAATGTGAGACAGTACTAGGGGCCTCTCTTCATGCTCTTTAGGTGAAAAGAGTTTGCTTATGTTTTTGACTGTGTTTAACTGTGTTATGACCTAGTTTTGGGTGAAATAGTTTTGACTATGGAAGAAAGCTTTTAAAACTTTAGAAATCTAATGGAAAGTTAGAACTGAGCATTGGGGTATTCTTTTGTTTGTGTGATCGTTTTCTTTTCTTTTACAGTAGGATTTCATGATGGAAGAGTAACACTGTTCCTTTTCACAGCGCAAGTGAAAGTCTGAGAGGATAGCTGGTGGGTTGGTGATCCAGGGTTTTGTTAGTGAATGCTAGTTTACTAACTTGCAGTCTCTTTGCTTTTTTTGTTCTTAAAAGGTTTTCTTGGGCTTTACCATTTGGCATTGAATAACAGTGTAGTTAAGCACTAACAAAATGAAGAAAGGTGTTTTAGGCTTGGAAGGTCTTGTGTTGGTTTCAAACCTTTTGCATTGTTTTATTAATTTATTATTTTTGTCAACGTAGATTTGACCCTGTTTCTCTTTTCCTAAAGTTCTGTCTCAGCACTGATTTTGGTGGGTAATAAATTGCTTGGGCTTTAAACAAGCATCTTAATAGTATGGTGTTTTAGGACTCTGATTCCCTCTGCTTTCCCTACTGCTCGCAGCTTTCCCTATTAGATTTTAGTACTTGAGTCTTCTTTTCCTGAGGGTAGAGAACAAATAACTTAGGAATCATTGCTTTCCAGCTGTATTGGCCAGAGGTGCTGTTACGGTAGTAATGACACTTTGTCATACCTTTTACTGGATGATTTGTTTATAGGAGCTAAGTAGGTAAATGTTACAATGCACAGAAGTATTTGAACAAGTACCAATACTTCTCCTTCGGGCCTAATGTGCTGCTGTGCAATTCAGTTCTTATGCAGAAGTAAACTAAGACAATGACTGATCTGAAATGTCCTTTGGAAGGACTGGATGTCTTAAATTCTCCTACAAACAGGAGGAATTTGTTATGTGCTTTGCATCTGTAGAGATCTGAAACATTTTGCTTCCTTGAGGCTAGTAATCCTGCATGTAAGCAATAAAAATGCTGTTTGTGCAAGTTATCAGGGCAGGTCTTGGTTCTCATTTTCCTTCTGTTGGTCAGGAGTGGAAGCCAGCATATTTTTATTTCTGCAAATAGTCCATGAGATTAGAGATCAGATGCGTTAGAAAGAGAAAACTTTGGTGGGAAGCTTGCTTGCTGAGACTGTTACTGGTAAAGACTCCTTTCCCATGTCCAAAATGACTTGCTTGGAGACTTGAGAGTGTCTAGTTTCTGGAAGACTCGGGGTCATTTTTTCATTTGATCTTTGAGGGTGATAAATCACTCCCAATAGTCTAGATTGGGCCCAGGTGAATCTCAGGCCAGGTGGAGTCTGTGGCTTTTGCTGCTGCAAAAATTGAATGGATCAGGCTTGAGGCAGTATTCAAACTTGCACAAAGAGCACTTCCTTTTCCTTTCTTCCAGATTGAGTAGTGCACACAGGGGAGGTAGTTGCAGACTTCCTCCCCTCCCATCCCCCCCTTTTTCAAGTTATTATCACTGAATGGTTTGGGTTGGAAGGGACCTCTGAGAGGCAGGGACACATCCCACTCAACAAGTATGTAGGAAAGTTGTGCTTGTTTAACCTCTGGGAGAGTGGCAGGGGTGCGGGGAAGGGAGATGCTCAGAAAGGTTTACCTACCATTTTAATATGGAGATAGAGGTCTATCTGGATGGTCTTAATATGTAGGTACAGTATGCATTTCAAGTTCAGACATACAAAGAATATTTGTATGTACTTGGTGAAAATCACTTTTATGACTGGGAAAACATGTATTGGATACCTGTACACATTCTACTTATTTTGTCTACTGCGCTAAGCAGCAGAATGAAAAAGGAAGATGAAACATGATCAGCAGGGTGTCAGTGTTTCTGATTACTTGGGAAGGTTTTTTGATTGAGTACCATCTGGACCTGTGATGGTGTCTGTATGGGATCCCTTGTGTTGTAATGAAACTTAACCAAAATCCTGATCCAAATGTGTAGTGACAGGCAAGGGATAGGGCTAATATTGCCAGCTCTTTGGCGTATCTTATTTATCAGCAGTTAACATGAGAACTTTGATGTCCCCAGTTCATGCTTTGTAGAATATAGCACTTAAGTTGAAGAGCTTTAGTCCTTGAAATGTTGATTCACAGTTTCCTGTACACTTAATTCTTATCCTGGAGAAATACCAAAGCACTGGAGTTCTTAGAAGTACAACTTCAATTTGTAAGAATTAGTCTTATAACAAACGTACTAGAAGGAAGCTGTTAACTGATGTTGTTTTATAGTCATAGGAGAAGGTGGCTTACTGTCCTTTTGAAAGTAGTAACTGCTGTGGATACAATAGAAAGATTGGAATTTTTTTGTTGTTGTTCACTGCCTTTACACTGGTAGGGAGTTATAAATATTTGTTTACTCATGCTGTCCTTATTTTTTTTTTTTTGTCAAGTATCTGAGTCTCTTGGTACACTTCCTATATTTTTTTTGCTATCTGCTTGTTGAGTTAGTGGTATAAAAGTGTATGTCTCATATTTTTTCATCTGTCATCTATATTTAAATCATAGAATCGCTCAGGTTGGAAAAGACCTCAAGGTCATCAAATCTAACTGCAACCCAACCATACTACACTAAATAACAAGCCTCCACTAAATCATGTACCTGAGCACCACATTCAAACAGTTTTAAAATGCATCCATGGATGGTGACTCAACCACCTCACTGGGGAGCCTATTCCAGTGCTTCCCAGTTGTCCTTCTTATGTTCTTCATGGTGTTCCTTCCATCATTAACTTCTCACATGCAGACAGGTAGCCTATTGTAGTAGTATGCTACTATTTTCATGTATGGAGGAAGGAATAAGATACTTTGAATAGTGTGAATTTAGTATGATGAGGATAACTGGCATTGTATTGTCTAGTGTAAATAAGTGTTGGACTTCAATCATAAAATTTTTTTTGAATGCTTTTCTTGCAGGAAGCAAAGCCTTCAGCTGAGGACTTAGGAGATAAGAAAGAGGGGGAATACATTAAACTCAAAGTCATTGGGCAGGTGAGTTTTTACATAATGGATATCTGGGAGGTGGTGTGAATTTTTAAAATATTGAAATGAATGGGAGAAAGTTGACACGTTAAGTTCTTCAGTGTCAGTGTTTTACCAATTGCCAGCAGTGTGTGTTAGCGTACTCTTCAGTTAGGGTCTTTGGAGTTCATATACACCAAGCATGGGATCAACCGTACTGGTTAAGAATAGGAAGAGGATTCTGTCGATTGACTTGTTGGTAATGGGTGATGGATTGTAAGTCTGAATTTGTATTGCTTAAATAGATATCTAAATTATTTTAGAATGGAAGTCCTCCACAAAGAACCATTAGTTCATTTGATTTAACTCGTTTGTTGGAATATTAGTGCAGTTGCTGTTTACTGGAGACATGATTTTAACTGGTGCTAACATAAACTCAAATCTTGCTGGTTTAGTCAGCTATGATGAGAACACACTCAAAAGCTGTGTGTGACCCATCCACTGTTTGCACAGAACCTTTTGTGATCTGCTTTATCTATAGCCATTTTGACAAATGCAGTGATTTGTACCTTGTTGCCTGTAGGAAGAACTACAGAATAATGAGAGTTGAGATTTTGCTTTAGGTTGATGTTATGTTGCCAAGTTAGCCTGTATCCTAAGTACCAGATAATTGCTCTATTTGAACAAGGTTTTGCATATATTTTGAAATACAAGCTTTAACTTGTCTTGTGGAATCTTAGAGCAGAAGTCCCCTGCATATGTATGTTTGTATTTTGTAAGTATGTCAGCTGGTTAAAGATGGAGTACAGACTGAGCTGTGTATGGTATTTAATACTTCTAAATCCAAAAATGTCCATGGTGAGCCAAAGGCTATATTGTGCCATCTGTTTTAAAACAGGGTTTCCTGCGAAAGTGATGAGTGTAAGTCTATAACATGAACCTCTAAGATGATTTAGCAGTTGCTAAATTATGCCCAGTGATAGTTAAATAGTGTTCTGTGCTACTTTTTTTTGTAAGACTTTCTTAATGAAACTTTTAAAATGAGCATGGAGAAAGTAAGCAGTTGCTAAAAGAATATATTTTTTTTCTTTCCTATTCTTAGGACAGCAGTGAAATTCACTTCAAGGTGAAAATGACAACACACCTCAAGAAACTCAAAGAATCATACTGTCAAAGACAGGTTTGTGAAACTATGACACTGAATATATAGTGGCTGTTCAGAAGGTGTGGAAGTAATCTTTTAAAATGTCCAGGCTTGCATTTATAGTTACTGTAAACGCTTCTGGATCCAAATGAAATTTCCTTAAAGTAGAATACTACAGCCTGGGATGAGGGCAGCCTTAGACATTGTTACTGTCAAAAGTATGGTAATAAATTTGCACTAGCTGTTATACCCTAACCTAAAGAAATATGCAGTATTAATGGTTGATATGGGTAAATAGTAACTACTGTTTCGGGACAGGAAATATATGTTCACTTCCAGGTTCTGTGGTAGGTACTGTGGATTCAGTGATGCTTTTCCTTGTGGTCCTGGTCTACTTCACTCCTAGCTTGGGGAACAGATGCCTTCTGTGGCCTTTTCTTGAGCAATTGCATTGAAGTTCAATTCAGTAGATAAAATTATTAAAAAAGGAAAAAAGAAAAAGCTTTTTGTTTTAGTGATAAGCTCGATTTGCATCAAAGTGTGGTCAGTTCTGTAGAAATGCCTTTCTCACACTATGATGTGTTAGATTTTCTGTGTCTTTGTACAGTAATGTTGCTATATGGCCTACTATCCTACTAGAGAAGGAGAGAAAAGGTTAAACAACAGATATACTTGCAACCAAAATTAAAAAATGACTAAAATTGGGATTCATCAGAGAACTTAAAAGCAGATCCCAGAATTCATTCATGCAGTTAGTTGTATTCACTGTTGGAAATGCATGTGTGCAGATTTTTTTCCAATAAATACATGTTTCAGTAGACAGAACTATATCCATCTCCTGGCTGAATTCTGGAGAGTCCCGCTTCATTTATAGTCAACACTGGTTTTGGTGTCAAGTAGTCTTTCCCTTCTAAAGGGACATCAAGCATTTCTTCCAAGTTGGCCAGAGGGATTGTTGGAGCATTGTGGAAAGCTTTTCCTACTTATGAGTTGTTCTGCCTAATAATTTGCAAGCAACGTTTCTGAGCTGTAATTGATGCACTAAACAGGTCATATTTCACTTGCACTTAGTTTGCTGATAATATATATGGAAGAAGAGGGAAAGGTTAAGTGTTTGTCTTAGATGCATAGGTGAAGTGTGGTATTGCATTTAACATATGAATACTGTATATTAGATGTACTGTGACCTCATTGTATTTGCTCTTGGGGTGCTCCTTTCTCTGCTCCCTCTCACAGTGTAGAGCTTTTGCAGAGCTTGTAACTGTAGAGGATACCATCCTTTCTTACAGTGATATAAGATTGTGAAAGCAAGAGTAGGAGTTCCTGAAGTACGCGTTTTGATATGGTAGTCTTTAAAAAGGCTGATAAATGGTTCAGAAGAAGGCTGCATCTTTATGTAATGCCTTGGAAGGGAGTGCGTAGTCGGTACTTTAGAGGAAGGGGTAGGGGAGGGGGATGCTAAGAATTTCCTAGTTCTTGAGCTAGAAAAACTTTACCGTAACTTTGGAAGAACGATGCAGTTCAGTGCTATTGCTCTCTTTAAGACACTTGGTAGTTTATGTGGGAGCAACAGGATAATTGTGCTCTCTGTGTAACAAGAACCTACACTTTACTTTTTGACTTACGTGTGTGTTTTTTTTTAATTAAAAATGTGTTTCTTGTCAATGTGTACATCTCAGTTGAGTTTTTCTTGTGTGTTTTTTTTAAGGGTGTTCCAATGAATTCACTCAGGTTTCTCTTCGAGGGTCAGAGAATTACTGATAATCATACCCCCAAGGAGGTGAGTTTCTTTTCAAAGAGTGTTGCATACAGCATTCAGTGGAGGAACTAAATACAAAATTTGTTAGTTTATTTGTTCTGCTACACTAACCTCATTTGTTTCTTTAAATATAGCCAATCTCTTACTACATCTCTGACTAAATGTAGTCTGACTAGAGTTGTCTGACTGAAGTTTTTAATAAGGTTGGTACACAGGTCAGATAAAAGACTGATTGGACCTTCACATATAATCTTCCCTCAGAAGGAAGGGTGTAGTCGCTACTTATCAGTGGAAAAAAGTCTGAGGGAACAGATCAGTTGTTGTACTAGATCTTCAGCTTGAATTTGAAACAAACATATTTTGCTCACATTTATTAGATGAAAGTGTAAATAAACAGCAAACAGGTTACTTCTGCTGTCCAGTGACTTCCACCAATTGTTCCAGTAAAGCGGGAAGAAACACTGAGTTATAATGATGACTTTCTGGAAAAAAATCAAACTTGTTGAATTCCACAATGAACAAGTTGCTTTGTTTGAGACAACAGCTGTGAACAGGCTTTGAGTTGCAAGCTGTAGGTCTTAGCTGTATCGTGCTTAGCAGTGTGCAGTATATAATCCATGTGGCTGTACAGCGGATGCATTCACAGTGTTGGTAGTTACATTCCTGTGCATCTGTTGCCCAAGAAGAAGTTTAGAGGAAAGTAAAGCTAGTAACTTCCAAGCTGATGTGTACTGCTTCACAAGTGGATTTAGACTTCACAGATAAGATTATTGCTTTGACTGAGATGTGCTGAAATGTGTATGATGGAAGGAAAAATATTTAAGATCATGAGTGTTGGCTAGTGAGGTATTAAGTGAAAAATTTTTCACCCCTTTGAAAAATGGTGGGGTAGGAGAACAAAGCATCAGATAGCTTTTCTAGGACCTGCTCTGAATTCAGTGCACCGGATTTATAACAATTTTGCTGTTTTTTTTCTCTGTTCACACAGCTGGGGATGGAGGAGGAAGATGTGATTGAAGTTTATCAGGAACAGACGGGGGGTCACTCAACAGTTTAGATCCTTCTGTTTGTTTTATTTCCCCTTAATCCTTTTTTATTTTTAAATAATAGTTCTTTTGTAATGTGGTGTTCAACACTGAATTGAAACTGGCACCCCATCTCTGGGAGTTTATTTTCAAGCGTCTGGTATTTTAAATTCTCGTGCTCATTATACACTATTGTTTCTGTTTTCATTGTGCTGAACTTCTGTGATCCAGCTGCAGCCCTGCTCTCCTTTTCCCTTCCGCCCTCCCCTTTAGAAATACATGTACACACATGCATTTGTATGTTCACTAAGTTCGTGCATTTCAGGCACGAAGGTTGTAAGATCTGCCAGGTGGGCGAGTGTTCTTAATGACTTCCATATCTGCCCTGAAGTTTTGATGTGTGACTGTTTCACTCCTGGACTATAACTTTCAGTGCGAGATGAAGTTTTTCAGAACTAAACTGTGGAGAAATCATGTATCCGTAACTCAAAGCTATTGTGCTTAAATTGTGCTGATGGCCCAACGAAGAAGATCAGAGTTGGAAATGAAAAATCTAGAACCGTTGTCATCTGTACCTTGCTCCAGAGATGGCTTTGCTGAAGATATAGAATTGAAAACCCTAATGATTCTTAAATCTTGCCAGAAGAGCCCAGAAGCATTTTAACTTCATATAGCAGTTAGTACACGCGGGTATTCATGCAAGAATGTTCACAGCAGGCAACTGGTGTTACTTTGACACTCTTGTTTGTACCTTTTGGCCTGGGACATGGGTTTTGAATGGACATTGTCTGTACCAGCTTCATTTAAAATAAACAAGAAAAACGATTTTATAAACAATTTGCATTTTCTTTTCAAATGTTTGGAAATGAACAAAAATGTGAAAGAAGACAATTGGGGCTTTCCTTTCTAGTACCACTACATAGAAGGCAGAAAAAACAGTTGTGGTCTGTAAACATACCTCGTATAAAAGCATTTACTTTTTTCTACTTGCATGAGCAAAATACTTGCTGGATTGGATAGCAGGTGACTCTTTTTAAGACTACTAGCTGTTTCTTGTTCTGTTAGGGAATGTTCACATAGTTACATACTGCTTCACTTCATGCACAAAAGTTAGACTGGAAATGCAACTTGGAAGAAAATACCAAGGTTTAATGTCTGCATTTCATATGATTATGGTACTAATGAGCGATCTCTCTATGGTGGATGATGTGGAAGTGTCAAGATGCCTCAGCACACTTGAGGGTCGTCTTCATGTTGTAACTAGTTGCTGAATCCAAATAGTCTGAGTAACTTTGATTGGGTGCGAAAGCTCCAACGGAATGTTATAAGCAGGGCAGGGTGGAGAACATTTCTGCATTGTCCCTGGTTCGGCTTTTCAGCAGGTGGATAGGACTTGTTCCTGAGTTGGTTTTGCAAATCAAGTTCATTTATGAATGACAGATTAATTTAAAAGCATTTTAGTGCTGGCATACTTGGAAGAAATTGCAGATGAGCTGTCTGATCAGTTTTTATGGTTCTGGCTGTAAAGCTATGCAGGGACTATCATGCTTGTGGTTTGTCGGATTTTTTTATTTACTAATACTTTTGTATGGATAATGGCACTGAAATTTTTTAAAAGATTAAAACTTTTAATTAATAAATGTTAGAATATGGGACTTCAATCTTAAAGCATTCTATATAATTCAGTTCTTCCTACAGTGATGTAGAACAACATGGCTTCTCTGGACTTAGCTCCAATTGCTTTTTGAGAACACTAAATGTACTCACTTCAGAATACCAGAAATAAAACAGCCTTATGATTACTGTCAGATCATCTCTAATTTAATTTTTGTAATGCTCTTGTTAGTAGACAAGTTCTCATTATCCCACTTCGGCAAATTAGGAACAGAGGCACAGGGGACAGTGGTTTACTGAGGTCGCTCAGGAAACTGAAGGTGGAGATGTGAAAAGAATTCAGTTCCCTTGTGTTTGATGCTAGTACTGTTGCCATGTCGGCTTGCTTTGGTTCCTGCTGTTTACTTGACTCTTTTGAGTCTGTTTTACATATGCTCTTCCATATCAGTTTTCTAGTTTTGAAGCACTGCCTCACTGAAGGATATGGAGGAGAGCTTCCTGCCAAATGCTATTTCAGATTCAGTGGAATGAAGCTCGAGGCTAAGGTTGCTTTTTGTTTTTTTTCCCCTGTTGTGTAACATTTTCCCGAAACACGTCAGTTTATAGGGTGGACATGGTACCAGTGGCAAAATGACTTGACCTCTTTTAGATCTGTTATCAAGTATCAAGGAACAGAGCTGCTGATCTAAAGCAATGTCTGTACAGTTGCAACTGTTTGTGGAAAAGTAATAATAGGAAAACTGTACTCTGACTACAGGATTAGTATGGAGAGCTTCATGTAAAATGTGAGGAAAAACAAGCTGCACATGCATTGGTACCTTTTTAAGGAACTTCATTTTTTGGAAGTCATACTTTGAAATAAACCATAAATTGTGAAGTTGAGAGGATGAAGACTTGGTTTTTCTTCTTTCATTTCTTTGGATCAAGTAATAATTTTCCAAATAATTGTTCTGAGAAGATGATCTCGATTACTCTTTCTAAACCATTCATGGATTTGAAACTCGTGACTGGAAATTAAAGTCTCCTTTGTACATTGGAGAAAAATAGAGAAAATAATCTCTTCCTGCTTGAAATTTAGTGTCCTCTTCATTGATGTGCTCACCTGTTTATTAGAAAAACTCAGTTCAGCTGTTCATAGCTGCTCCTGCTCAGCGGTTTTTGATTGTTATTATTAAGAAAAGTGGTGAATGCTGGAAAAAGAAACAATCTTCACAGCAGGAAGGTGTAGAGACTATTTACTTTAAATATTAAATCAGTTAAAATATTTTTTAATTATGAAATTAATATACTTGATATTCATTATCATACTGCATTAAAACTGCATTGGTAAGTGCTGTGTAAAATATCAGGTTGCATGTGGAGGTCTTTAAAGCTTCTATGTCTGAAGTATTGGTATATTTTCTTAAATATATTTGTATCTACATAGCCAATTGAAAATTCAACAAAATGAGATTCTGAAGTTAAATGTTTAAATGCTTGCAGGCTTATGGACTTCAGTTAGAATGTCTAACTGACTTGAAGTTTGTTGCAAATTTTAAATAACTATGTATTTAGGAGCTCTGCACCTATATATTACCTTTTTTAGCTTTTCCTACTTTGAATTCGGATTATTTTTGAGAATACAGTATTTAAGTATCTGTGCTGACCTGGGCATCTTCCATATGCACTTTTGAACTAATGATGCGCTGGTAAATTCTTACAAATGAGATAATCAGCTTCTGAGACACCATACAAAGAACTGTAGGAACTGCAAGTTGGAAGTAGTTGGAAGACAAGTGTCTTTGTCTTGCTTTTAGAACCTGTGCTTAGTGCATATTGAATTCAAGTGAAGTTAAGCTTCAGCTTAGGGAGATCACAGAAGTTGTTTACTCTTCTTCACAGGAGACTCTACAGGAACAACAATACAATTTGGATCTGCAAGTGTCATTTTCTTTCACTAGGTAATATTAGTCAAGTGAAAAATAAGATGACTGGCAAAGAAAAGATCTTACCTTGCTATAGTTTATCTTACTGTTGATACTGAAAACTTGCCTCTTCTGAAACAATAGAATATCGATTGATTTGAGTATTTCTTCCAAAAGTCAGCAATAAGGTCTTCATACCTTTTGTAGAAAGACAATTCTATTTTTGTTTCTTTCTAATGAAGTGGGCCAAAGAATCTATGGTCAAGCTGCAAAAGATGAGCAAAATGTGTTCTGGCACCTCAAGAGGTTATAAAGGTTATCATGGTCTGTAGGTTAATTTTCACTGGCTGATAAGACATGAATGCTTTTACATCCTATCGACGCGCTGTATATACAAGCTATGGTTGCAGTCTGGGAAAATAGCTTTGGGAATGAGAATAGCACCAATCTGGTAAAGAAAAAAAACATTGGTCTTCTTTTGAATAAGGTTGGAACCTTTAGCTGGAAGAGCTCACTGCAGTGACCCATGCCAAGTAATTATTTATTCTTCTGTGTGGTTTTCAGACGTAGCTTTTCAAGTAGCTGAAAATAACAAAACACCTATAGATGAGAAATACCTCGTGTTCTAGTCTAGTAGCTTCTATTAGCAGTGCTTATTAGAATTGCAGGTGTTGCTTCGGAATCTCCTCTTTGCCTGCAAACTGTTAATAAAATGGACTGAAAACACAAGTCAGACTTCCTCAGGTTAGAAATCTGGTGTTTTGATTTGAAACCTGTTAACTCAGTAGGCTCATGGCTGGCTTACTGGTGCTTTATGCCAGTATGTAACTGTACCTTTTGAGGCACAACCTGGACAGGAGCCTGGACTTACCCAGGAGTTGGCTTTGAGCAAGCTTTGAAACTGGCTGGGAAAGAAAATTTTTGCTTATGCTTATACCTTGTTGTGAGACACTGTGTTTTCACGTCACGACAAGATGGGTAGAGCAAACAAACAGCTATTCCTGCTCATGTATCCTTTCATCCCTTGAAGAGTTCTGTGCTGTTTGCAGTGTTTTGGTATGCAGTGTACAAACTCCCTGTGTTGAGGTGCTCATAGGAATGAGCTCTGGAAGCATGCTGTGCTGGAGTCTGTTCTGATGGACTACATAAAGGTAATTGTAATTTCATGTATGTGGAGAAACCTAGTTGGGCTTCTTTCTGTAGTATAAATAGATGTTATCTGCATCTCTGAACTGCGCTAGAGCATAAGATGTACTTGAATTGCAGCTGGTATTTGGAGAAATGCTGGAAAACTGGTTAAATAGCAAAAGAACTGCAATGCGTTTTGAACTGAAGGTAGCTTAAGTAAGTCCTAATGCAGCTCTTCAGTGTGGACTGCGCTAATGGGAGTCCTGATTATGTAAGTATTCTTGTATAGATTGACGCTAAGCATATAGATGTTATTATTACTAAGGGAAGATACAATTTCAATTTCTGTATAATAGCTATTCACCTGAGTGAAAATTGTGCTTGTCTGTGGCTTTCTTCACAGCTACCATTTTCCTTATTTTTTCTTGTGTTCCTTAGCCTTGTGTCTCACGTTCTCCTCCTCTAGATTTCTTTCGTACTTGAAGTGTTCTGCTATCACCACTAGCTGCTGGCATGATCTCATTACTCCTTCTTTGTCAGCAATTGTCTGCTTCTTAAAAAAAAAAACAACAACAACAATAACAACATCAAAAAGATCACCATCTTCTATTGGTTAATCTCATACTTCCTGCTTAGGAAATATTTATTCAACAATTATAAATAGAAAATTATGTTGAAGTACTGATATCACAAGTATTTAAAATAATCTTTAAAAAATGTTTGTCTTAAATTGTGCTTTTTTTTCCTAGCGTTTATTATTTGGATTTTCAAGGCTTTCTCTGCAAATATATTTTAGAAATAGGATCTTTCTTCAGCTATGCAGTGTCTGGGGCTTTCAGAGGAGATACCAGATATGCTGAAAACATCAAGAAATGAACAAATATAGCAGTGGTGTTATTGTTGCTAACGCCTTGCACTGTTACATCAAAGCTAGGTTGAGGAATTTCTCCAGCCTAGGGCGACTGTGGTAGTGACGACTATTGTAACCATCTCTAATAGAGGTACAACAGAGTTACTGCAAGTTTGGGACTTGGTATCACAGGAATTGCATGGCCGAAACAAACTAAGTCTAGTTGAAATAATCTTTTCGGATTAATTCCGTGCAGTCTAAATAAGCATTAGCCTTTTTATAGGCTACCTGCTCCATCTTGTTTCTCTGGCTGTCTCTTCTGGAACTGCAGAGGCTTTCTCTGATAATCCCCCCACTGCTAAATATGTTCTTGCATTTTCTCTAACTGTGACTTCTTTGTTGCCACCTCCTCCTGGTGCCTCCACTCTTTTAGTTTGTTTCTGTAACCTAAAACAAAAATAATTATTAATTGCTATAGCAACCTTGAGTTTGCTTGAACAGTCTTGGCAGGAGAAGAGGTTCTTAGCCTGAAGAGCTAAACAGATTGCCTAAATGAAGGAAAGAGAAATTGGAATAAAGAGAAAACAGGTGCTGGTTAGTGATACTTAACATGTCTGGTTGCTTCTGCAAATTAGTATTTAAAAAATAATGAATTATCTACTTTTCCTCCTAACATCTCTAAGGGTATTAAAAACCTGAATTACAAGTTTTAGATGTGCTTTTGGGAGGACACAAGAAACTAAGAGGAAGTTATGGATACAAGTTAAGTGGTTACTCTGACAGGGAGTCAAGGGATGGAGGACAGCACAAGAGACAGGAAATGTTCAGAGAACAAGAGCTGGGAGAAATATTTAAAGTACATTTTCTTTGTAGAATGAAAATACAACCATGAAACAAGAGCCTAGGAGATGTGACAAGCAAGGAGGCAATGAAAAATATTGAATGAAGTTTTAGATGTAAATGGAGTGGTGGTTTAAATAAGCTTTTTTTTTTTTTTTTTTTTTTTTTTGTAGGAAGATTCATAATGAGAATAAGGGTTACGAAAGAAAGTCAAGGAGGCTAATATTCTCCTTATTCTGAAATTATGTGGGTAATTTGCATCACTGGCTGACACTTAAGGTCATGGTCCAAACTAACTTGGGGTTCCTAGTTTCACTTGAATGCCTAATTTCTTTTCCACAGAGTTGAATAGGGCATGGTACTAATCTCAAAAAAAGGAAAAAAAAAACCAAAAAACCACTTAAGTCAGACTTGTTCCTTTTCAACCATCTGATTTAATAGAAGATGATAAAAAATAAAAGATGCTACTTCTAAAAACCTGCTTGTCCTACAAATACCCTCCCTTGAGCGTTATTTCTAGGCTGCCACTCTTCTATATCACCCAAGGAGGTCGCTGTTTTCCCCAGGAAATACCATTCTTTAAAATAAAAAAAAAAAAACAAACAACAGCATAGAAACGGCAGTGAGATGGTGCCAGAAGAGAATATGCTGCACTGTATAGTTAGAGAATTTCAAAAGGTAAACAGAAATGTGATGATTAGGATGCACCAGGGCTTGTTTCTGATGCTGATGTTTCTCAGAGCTTTGCCTTTATTTTTTCTCTAAATCTCCTCAGCAGCAGAGGTAAAGAACAAAAAAATCCTCTTAATGGTTTTTTTTGTTTGTTTTTTGTTTTTTAATTTTATTTGTGGCATAAAAACTCTCACTTCATTAAGAACTTAGATAACTATAAAATGCCTTCATGTAGTTGCAACCATACCAAGGTTTTTGTCTAGAAAACATTCAATAGTAGCTCTGGTGCTGTCTATGAAGTGCTTGGTCTTCATGAAAATACCATTGGCTAGATAGAATTGGCTGAAAAACTGAATTTGTATAATGGCCAATAGTGGTTCACTGTCAGTTTTTCATTAATGACTTGGAGAAAAGGTGATCTTAGGACTCAAAATTCAGAGTAATGGTAAATGGATGGAAGTATTGAAGTGTATTTAGGACAAGCAATGCTAAGCTTAGGAAAAATCTGCTGCTAAAAGGTGCAGCTTTGTGTGTGCACACCTCAGGTGAAAATGTTTGTTCTCCACCTTGGAATTTGCCTGGGGGTACAAGGTGAGTCTTCTGGCTCCTTCACATTGTATGTCATATTAGTCTTCTATTATATTAGCGGACACTTGGTTATATATATTTCTTCATACATGAACATCTATAGGTTTGGATATATACATTTGGCTGGCAGAAAACAAAGCGAAGACTGCAGAGGTTTTGCATTATTGTTGTTCCCTTCTCACATTAGAAGGTCATTGTTGCTAAGCACGTATCCTCTGTGCTTCTCTGTTCTGTTTCCAACTTTGCTTTCATTTTTTTCCATTTATTCCTGCTGCTCTTGCTTTTTTAGTTTGTTCTTGTGCCTTCCTTCTCAACTTCCTTCTTCCTGCTGCTCTTACTTTTTATCTTGCAGGTTTCTTCTTGCTGTTTTCCAAGAGGAATCTGAACAGGAATATAACAATACACGAGTTCCTCGAAAAATGATTTATCTGTTACAAATTAATATTTGAAATGACTCAAAAAGAAATGCTTTACATAATTCCTAAAGTGGACTTGGCTTATGTAGGACTCTCCCTGTCACTGTGGCTGACCGCGTCTGTTTATTTTTATGTAGAGTACCAAAAGAAAAATAATAGAATATCTAAATACTTGCCTTCATGAGACCGGTTAACTCTCACATTTATTTCTTAGTATTTAATGTCTCAGTGTAAGTTATATTTTCCAAACCTCTGGCTAAGTTCATATTCTCTATTGTATTTTTCCCAAATGTTCTGTAGTTGTAAAGGCACAGGGAGTTTAGTCCCAGAAAAGAAGGACACTGAGGAAACCAGTATTTAAAAAAAAAAAAAAAAAGGGTGGTGGGGAGGGCTTATAGCTGATCTGTCAGCCAGAATTACTGCAGTGAAATCAGAAGGTTATGATCTGTCAGAAGTACAGAACTGAGGATCTGTGGAAAGAGCTTGCATCAGCAGAAGTGAGGCTGGGGTCCCCATAGTCCTCCTACCATGGCCCTGGGTGTTGATACTCCTCAGAGCAAAGGAAACTATTCTAGAATTTTCAGTGACTCAAGATGCTGCTCTCTAAGCATGTCCGATTTTTGTTTGTTTGTTTGTTTGTTTTTTTAACCTCAGTCTGCTCTCTTTTCATAAAGAGATAGAGGAGCACTTTGAAAGCTAGCTTTAGAGATTTGTGTCTGGGAATTGGAGCTGGGCATTCTGTAGTGCATAATGGGACTAGCTGCAAAGTGCTGCAGAGAAGCTTGTGCCCTTCTGAGCTTGCCTCAGCACCCAGCTTCTCTCTGCTTTGCACCTCACTGCCTCTTTCAGCTTACAGAGGAGCACCTGCTTCCCGCCAAAATGAGTTTGCCTCAGTGCTCCCCGAGGAGCTCTGTGTTGTGACTGCAAGCGCAGCTTTGTGCCTGCCTGGCTGGAGGAGGAGGCCGGCTGGGTGAGATGAGGAAGCTGAGGGTGCGGGCTCCTTGGAGCTGGGGCCTAATTGGGCTCGCCTCCTGCCCTTCATGAGGTACTCGCTGCCTTCACCTGCTGCAACATGGCAGGCAGAAGCTGCTCCTGTTGTTTTTGTCAACCTGCCAAAAAGCCTCTACGAGTGGTGGCTTCTCTTTATGCCTACCTGCATGGCTAATACTTGGGCAAATAAACAACTAGGAGAATTAAGAGAAGGGCTGAGCCCCTTACGCAGCACATCTGAGGTAAGCCTCCAGCTGGGCTGAGGGGGCTGTGGGGACCCTGAGGTGGGACCGTTGGGGGAGGCAGTGAGCTGTGCGGTAGCAAGTAACGCGTGCTGGGCACGTCTTTGTCCTTGTTTTTTAAATTTTCATCACAAAGGAGTTGTTTCAATGTATGTTTGCATCCATGAATGCCATTTATTGTCTCTGTGGCCCCACCTGCCAACCTGCTGCTGTGTGGGCTCTGCTGGTTGAGGTGACCACTGCAGGCAAGTAGCAGAGCCAGGTAATGGCTGTCTGTGCAGGGTTATTCATCAGAGAGGCCTTCATCCTCCTCAGGAGGGTTGGGCAGGCTGGTGCTGCAGGCTGTCTTGCTGTGAGCAGCTGGACTTGCTCCCTGTCTCTTCAGATCTGATGACCTGCCATCCCCTTCCTCCATCTTGCGCCATCTCCTCACAGGTACTTTTCATCCCTCTGATTCTTTTTTCTTTTTTCTTTTTTTTTTCCCCTGGTTTTCTTGGAGAAACATAAACCTTTCCAAACCTAATATGGCCAAATCGTTGTCGAAGTAGTATGGTGTTGATCTGGGTAGTAAGTTTTTGGATACTGTGGTGATTGCTTTTTCAGACTAGAAATATTTCCATCTAGAGGTAAATATTTTCTATTAAAGTTTTAATTTTTATTTTTATGTAATATTCTCACCCCTTGGGAATGCGTCCAATTTTAAATGGGGTAAAGTTATTGTTTTAATCTCATTCTGGGTAAGAGATTTACTGCGTCGTGTAATATTTTGGCTTTTTGAAGAAAAACTTGTTTCTTTGGTCTTTCTGCCTCTGTCTTATTCCTTGCTGCACCTGAGTTAATAGAAAACTCCAGGAATCTTATTTTCTGTCTTCAGTTTTAGTGGAAAAAATGCAACAGGTACATCATCAGGACTACAGTAAACTTTGAAACAAAGAAACTAGGTTAAATGTTAAAACGTTGATACAAATAGCTATTAACTTCTAATAAATGAATTGTCCTGATCAACTTAAATGCTGCACTGACTGCTCTCCTAAAGGCTGAGGCCCTCACTTCACAGTTGTCTGTGGACAAATGGTAGAAGGCCATGGTATAGAGCGTGGGAAACTGGAACGTGAGACAAGGTGTGTTGTGAGCTTGGAGCTGCTGCTTGCCTCCTGGATAACCTCACACAAGCTGTGTGTCTCTGAAATTCTGCTGCCTACTGTGAATGACCCAAAAAAATCCACTTTCTGTTTTTAGCTACTACCTTAGAGCTAACGGGTGTGCCTAAACCTCAATCTGTTTATTGCAAACACATGCACTAGTAAGGTGTGTATGGAGAAGTTCTGCTTCAGTAGGGTTTAGTTTAGAGGGAAAAAAAAAAAAAAATCCAGCTTCTGTGTCTGCTTGTTAATACAGTTTGCAATCCTTGAATTCTGATTTAGAAAAAAAAAAAAAAGCCACGAATCTTCCACTTATATATAGTTTGTGTAGTTACAGTATTTCTGATATAGTGGTGCTTGCTAGATCTTGCTTGGGGTTTAATAATAGTGGAATTGGTTCCAATAGATGTTGATCATTACCATTTGAAAAAAAAAAATAAACGAATCCCTAAATACCCGAGTTTTCCTTGATCTTTGATCTTGTAAGCAACTGCTAAGCAAAAGCACAAAAATAAGTGTCTGTATTCCTCTTGCTCATTCTCTTTTGCAGTAATTTATAGTAATATACTAAGCCTTTGTATACCATTGCTATATCTCTTACTGAAATAACTAGAAAGGTGCATATGATGATCAGTATGCTGCTAAAAGATCTTTTTGTTCATTAACCGTACCTACAAGAAATTCTGCCTTGTGATGTTGCCTGTCATTATTACTGCTCCTTCCAGGTATTTTGAATACTGGATCCACCCTTGTCTGCTTGTCTGATGTTCTTCATGGGTTGGTGTGCAGCTTCTGTATCCTAGAAATTTGTGCCAATTTGCATGTGCTTATATATGGTGTTAAGGGAGTACTGATTCATCTTCTGGTAAATAGCTGAAATTCTTGTGCTATTTTTTGTTATCTTGGACATGTTTCTCGTAAGAGAAAAATTGATGTTTCTTCAGGATTTGCACACTAAGACATCACCGCAACTGCCGCAGCCCATAGCTGTACAAGTACCCCAAAGGAAATGTACTGCTCTGCTGCTGGGTCTGAAAGTTCTGCGTGAGAACCTGAAACGTGAAGATATCTTGAAGTTGTGTGAATTTACTGGTGATTAAGAGCTGAGGAAAGATCAACTATTTTCCTCTCTATATTATAGTTCAAGCATTCATGCTAAGAGTTAAATATATGTCTACAGATTGCATAAAGAATTGCCATGTGCTCTGTGGGTTGTTGCTTTTTCTTTTTGTCTTGTAATTATCTGCTGATGCAACTGTTCCTGTGTTGTTTTTTCTTTTTAATACCGGACAGGCTGTTTACTATGCTGAGTCCCTACTGTTTCACTTTACACAAAGACCAGCTGTTGGACCAATGAGGGGCAAGCAGCTGCAACCTCAGGATGTGCTTTTCACTGGGACTTAATTGTTCTCCACTACTACAGCTGTATTTTTTAGTGCTGCTGCTATGGAGGGGTTGTAAGGAATAACGGTGTTCTACCACTATTCAATGTTGTGTGTGGATGAATCCTCCTGTCTGTAGCATGTGATTTTATTTGCAAATGAATGACTGTTGAGCTGCCTTAACTTCATGCAGATGATTCAAAGCAATCTGTAGCTCAAGACTGGCAGCACTTAGTGTATTTCACTGCGTGTGAACCATAACTGAAACCAGTTGCTGACATAAGTACATAGTCAAAGTCATTTCAGGAGAAAGGACAGCAATCTGCTGCTGTAGGACTTACAATGTCAACTTTTGCCAACTGCTTTTTTTCCTTAATCTTTGGGGAGTCTCCTTCTCTCATACAGAATTAATTGTTTTTAATCTGGATTTTTATTTCTGCATTTCTTGGTGGCTAAAAGAGCTCAAAAGGCTTGATCCAGATTCAGGCTGTAAAACCCTGTCTCTAGAGTACAAAAATAAAAGGAGGAGTGAACTGGGGGAAGCAACAGTAAAACTGACTCTCACAATTTGAACTGTAGATGTCAATTAAAAAAAAAAAAAAAAGCTTAGGGAAGTAAGTGAAGGAAAACCTTGAGGCTTGATTTAACTGCTGCCTTAACCTCTCGCTATGTTTTGCACAGCTGTAAGCCCTGAAACTCTTCAGAATAATTTGTCAGTGCTATATAATGAACAGCTCATATAATTGTAATGGCCCTCGCAGGTAGCTACTTCTCTCTTTAGAGATCACTTGTTCTCTCATTACTGAGGCTGGTGAGTTCCATTCTGGCTAAAATGCTACAATGAAGATCCAAAGATTCATTCATTGGTGCCTTGCACATTTAATAATGGTGAATATTTTAATATTGGTAGTTTCCTTTCAGTAATTTACACAACTTAACATTCAAAGATCCTGATTTTGGAAACTCATGGTCTGAATTTTATAGGAATTATGTGACTCTATAGATTGCCATGACTTTAGCAGCAGCAGCAGTAAGTTCTTGGCTTTATGTGAGAATTAACTTACGAAAAAAATGACATTTTGCTTTTTAATGAATAAGTTCAGTATTAATGTTCTGTGAGGACCTATTTGGAAAGGTTGGTGTTTTTTTTTTTCCTGAATATGACTCTAAGAGGTACATTTGCAAACATAGAGGCTTTACTTTACTCCCTGCCTTGAGGTGAACGGATGTAGAGCAGGAAGTTGATTTTAGTACTTCTTATTGCCCGCTGCTCTTTTTGCCAGGATTCTGGCAAAAAACAAACAAACAACAACAACAACAAAAAAAGCACCTCACTCTGAGCATTGAATATGGGGAATATGACAATTAGAGCTCAGCATAATTTTTATGTAAAACATTTTACTTACTAGCATGAGGGATAAAGCAAAAAATTATTTTGTGATTCTATCTGGATATTTTCTTTTCTTTTATTGACTGATTCTGCTTTGAGGACATTTGCTGTAAATTCCACTGAAGTTGCCCTCATTGAGCACTGAAAGCAAATAGATACTGATAGACTTGTCTAGGCTATATAACGAGTTGCAGAGAGTAAGCTTTGTTATCAGTCTTTCCCCTGTGTTTCCAGAGTCCTGGTACTCAGCAGTACCTCAGTCTGAACCTGGCTTAACTGGCTGCTTAAGACCAAAGGCCTGGAAAACATGACCATCTGGTTAAGTTTTCTGCAGTGTCACTGTGTATCTTGCTTTAAGTAAAGCATTTTCTGCAACTTATTTTCTTCTAGAATCCATCCAGTCCTGGAGTGTGTGGTTTTTTAACTGGAAGGAGCTGGTATGTACCTGGACAAGAAAGTTCATGCTGTTGTAGTCAGATATTTTAAGAGAATAATCTGACAAGAGATTCTGGCAATATCAGCAGGTGGCAGTAATTGTTCTTTTTCACTATGAATATGGTCTACAGAAGCCGCTATTGTTGGGCTACAATTGTCAAGAATTTCCACTATGATGCTTACTGTATAAGACAGAGTAATGGATAATAATGTAAAATTAAGGTGCCTGACTAAAATAGAAGCAAAGGAAGTGGAAATGTAGTTTAAGTCTTGTTTTCTGAACTTTTATGAAAATGAAAAGAATCTTAATGAGGAAAAAAAAAAGTACTTCGTCAAAATTGCGGAGTGATCAAAGCAGGTTTCTGTCTGTGTAATGCTACATTCAGGCTTTCTGTTGGCTTTCTTTGTTCTGATCTCTAAAGCTGAAGACCAGACCTTGGTCCAGTTGGGCAGGGCTGTTTTGTTCAGAATAGTTTTCCTCTGAACATCTGTGCTACAGCTGAGTGCCATTGGTCTCAGCAAAGAAGTAGCCAAGCCATGGATGGGAGAGTAGCTTTAGTTCTAAATTTGACTTTTTGGAAACGCGGTTGTGGTTTTTAACTACCTCACCCCAAAAGAAATTTGTGACTTCTTGTCACAGTCTCTTCTGGCAAGTGTTATGGATTTCTGCTAGTCTTGTAAGGTATGTTCTTTCTCAGTGTCTAGGGTGGTGAAAAGAATGATTTAGCTTAAATAAGAGCTACTGGCCCTGTGCTCCAATTGGGAATTGAGGTGCAAGTCAAAATTAATGAAGCAACTCTTCATGCTTAAGTTTGTTGTTAGAGACTTTCTACAGGCAAAAGTTACAATACGATTTTTTTTTTTTTCCCTGAAGCCTGTTAGAAGCCAGCAGTAGTAATGGGACTTTCTTAATTAATAAGAGGTTCCAGGTAACGTATGAGCCATACTGGAGCTGCTAGATCAGTGTTGCCCATTTTCTGACCTATACTCCTAGGAAATTCACATGTTTTTGTGAATTGGGCAAGAGGATCTGTAAAATAGTGCTCTTGCTTCCTGACGCAGCCCTAGGAGACATTTTTTTTTTTGCTGGTGTCAGCTAAAGTGTAAGGTTAAACTGTAGAAGTAGGCAGCAATAGATAATCTTTCCAATATGTATATATGTATTTAAGGGACTCGCTTCCTGAAAGTGGGAACCTCAGACCCAGAAAGGAAGGAGCAGAATTTTCTTTGAAACAAGCAAGCTATTCTGCTGTGGGTGTTCAGTGCTTTTCTCTGCAGAGCTGTCCTGTGGTATGACATGTTAAGGTACCAGCAGAGAGAGCCATTGTTTCAAAGATGTGTAAAAGCTGTATAGAACACTACCATTTGCTGTCAGGGCACAGCACTGGTTTGTGTTACTGCAAAAGCTCATGTTACTTTTTAGGCAGAAAAAAATCTTCAAGGAAGGGCCGCCTTTTATGCCTCTCCCCACCCACAAATATCTGACAATGCTGCATAAGGATCACCTACCAGTTAGAATGATGTACTTAGTGCTTCTGCTTTTTTATGCATCTTGCAGGGTATAGCCTGGAGTGAATGACTTAGCATATATGCAGAGCTTTTTGTCTTAAAGAGTCGGAGAAGTCTCATTTCCCTTGGGATGCTGGGCAGAAAAGGGCTGAGGGAAACATGAGTTCCAACTAAATATGCATGTATGAACCTCATAACCTATGTCAAATGTGGTGGAGATCAAATTAAATGTAACAGTATAAACAGTTCTTTTTAAAGTTGTTAGTGCTGTTGAGGCTTAGAACATGGTCAGTGCTGCCGAAAATGCTGCATCTTTAGTGTGGGAGAGTTGCTATTGTCCTGTTCTGAGCTTCCTTCTGAGAGGGTACGCTAGTCTTGTTCTGGTTGTTAAGATGATAATCCAAGCTCAAGAAGGAACACAGCATTCTCAGTTGTTCTCTTTCCTGTGACTATTTGTAAAGCTAAAACAGGGCATGTGTAGCTGGTTGGCATCTGCTTGACCTGTGGAAAAAAAATACACAGGATTTCAGCGTTGGAACAAATTTCAACAGGAAGGTTGACTGAAGCTGCAGTTTCACACCTTGCTGCATGCTGGAAGCTTCCTGAACTCTGGAACAATTGAGGGTGATCTTAGTTGGTGGATGATCTCTTACCTTGCCAAACCTTTGTAGTGTGGGGGTAATGAAATCTGAAACCAGGCAAGTTTTGCATGGTTCTGAATTTCATCACAAATCACATCTTGTGCTTCCCAGTTCTTGCCTGGGGGAGAAAAACTCTGTCTCCAGAAAGGAGGCAACGCCTGCCTTGTTCCCCTGTGCTGGCTGATTATACTGACTTAATCGTAATTGAGGAAGGAGTCAGATACCAGCTTTGTATGTGATACTGGCATGTAGAGCCCTGTACAATCCAAGGCTGGTCCTGTTCTGATGAGACAGCAAGAAGAAAGTAGTGGTGGCAGTATGAAAAATAGCTTTGCTGGTATCTCTTTCAGTTGTCTGTAAAAGTTGTGAAGTGCAGACTGAAGAGCAAGGAAAGCACCTTTTGGCAAACAGTACACCTTCTTTTAAGTGCTCAAGAAATAGTGATTTTGGGAGATCTACTTCAAGCATCAAGAAACTACAGTATATGCTAAGAAAAGCTGAACCTATGTACTTCACACTATGGTATAAAAATATCTAGAGGTAGAGGTTCTTTAAATAAGATTATTTTCTTCCAAGGACAACCATAACAAAAAAGGAAACTTAGCAAGATTGTTTTTGTTTGTTTGTTTTGCATTTGTTTGAGCCTTCAGGAGCTCCTAAGCTGGAAAGAATTTTCACTAATATCTTTACAGGTTTAATTCTTGTTATTTCATATTGTGGTAAGTTTAAGGACTTGATATCACAGAGCTTTCTGCACCAGGTGCAGAAAGAATCGGGAACACAATCAAGGAGCGAATGCTTGCTGCTCTGGATGATATGAAGGTATTACTCTTCTTACTGCTTTTCTCCCTCACCAGAAAAGTAAATCTTAAAAATAAGGGGAAAGAATTGTAATTGCCTCGTTCTGCTTCTACAGCAGTGAATAATAGTGGGACACACTCATGAAATTAGAATAATGGGAGAGTTTTCAAGTTATCTCAGATCAGCAGTTTTACAAGCACCCCACCAAACTGCATAGCCTATAATGGAAAACCCTTTATTTACATTACTGGAATCCTGCAGTATTTTTGGCATGTTGGGATGCATCTTATCTTTCTCACCTCTTTTTCAATTTAAAGACTTTTCACCTTTGTATGACCTTAATGATCTGAGATTTCAAGCCTTCAGGAACTTCAGCTCCTTAGCACAGTATCTGCGCTGCAGGAAGTAGTACTTTGCCTTGAAAGATCTAGGGGCTTTTGGTAGGCTGTTGTAAGGAGGAAAAAAAGGAAAAGGAACTAACATAAGAATCAGTTCTGTGGAAACAGCTCTAGAGGGAGTTTTCAGAGCCGAGATGTTCAGTTGTTATGGGCTTACTAACAAGAAATTCCATATGTGTGGAGTTCAGAAAAAGAGAAATCAACTAAGAGATGAAACCCATGCTGTGTGAAAAGGTGTGCTTTAGGAACTTCCCTGGTGTGAGCAATGGGTAGCTGGGAGAGTTAAGAGGTTTAGCTAACAAATGCTGGAGAATAACAGATAAGAGAATGAAACTGCCTCACTAATGCACTGCGCTGTTTTCTTTAGTGTTAAAAACAGCAGGAGAGAGCTGGCATTGCTCAGTGTTAGCAGTTCTTGTCTGATACACTCACGAAGGTTTTGTACATGTGAAGTACAAAAAAAGAACATATGGATCTTTTCCATTAGTTTTCTTTGTTGAACTTTGCTCCATTCCATTGTCCTCCTCTTGGACTTCCATATGCCTAAGTTTGGCTTAAGTTGCCAAGTGTTGTACCACTGCAAGCATGGCTTTCTGCGTATGATCTTGGGTGATGACATGTAGAGATTGAGCCTGAAGTGACATCCACAGCTGCCTGGCAAAGACATTATGGCTTATGCCAGTTTTCCATTTAAATCAATTGTGTGACTGGGCTGATGGCAGCATTAGAGTGATATGGAGGTCACTGTCTCATAAGTGTCTGAGTTAGCTTTTCATGTGATCTGTGTGATGCTGAGCTTCTACCAAGACAGTTACTTAGAATAGTAAGCACTGCATTTAAAAGCTGCTTAAAAGAGAAAAGTGTTGGATTTTGGTACCTAAAGAGTTACAGAAGCTTTTCTTATAGTAAGCATCTTAGCAAGAAACGGCTTCCTGGATTCATTTCAGTGATGTGTGACATGCCCTTGATACTTAAGACTCAGTTAAAGGTGATATGTGTGCCTTGCTCCTACTTAAACAATGAGGAATTTATTGCGCTGTGACACACACACCCAGCAACAACCAAAAAGATATTAGTCCTGAAAAACATGTGAGGTATGGGAATAAGAACAGGAGGGCAAAATTTGACTAGGAGTGACTAGTCTTTTGTTCAGAATAGCCAACATATATCTAGCTCTTTTAAAATTACTTTTAATCTGAAATTTAGCTTTTGAGCAGCAGTTTAAAAAAATGTAGTGCTTTTCCTCAAATTTCTGAACTGAAAAAACATGCATTAAAGAAAAAAAAAATAAAACGAGGGATAAACTGGCCATGACTCAAGACTTGGGGAACTAAATTGAGCATTAAAATAGATTTGTACTGTCAGTTTCCTTAGACGTGAACATTGCCAGGCTTAATGAGAAAGTACTGAAGCAGAATGACAGTTTCTTATTAACTCAACAAGACTTGTCTAGCTATTTCCATGCTGCTTTCTCTTGCTCATTAATGACCTTCTACACTATAAAAAGAACAACTCAAATGCTCTAAGCCCTTGGGAAGACCTTTTTTTATATGGTCTATCAGATGCTAAATGGCCTGCTACAGTGAAGAAACAACCCTGTGAAATGCTGATCAATTTTTTTCTTGTTCTTGTGCCTAGACAAAAAAAATCATAACTGATTAAATTGTCTATGGCAAGATAACAAATGCAGGTGGCACGCTAAGCCTGAGTCACTGATGTCTGCACTTCATTCCAACCAAATCCAAGTTGACTTCAAAGTAATGGAGTCACAGCTGTAAGTAGCTCAGAAAGAAGATAAAGCTGTCAAACTTTGCACGAACACCACTGTGAGTGAACTGCCTAGAAGGAAAATGTTTGTCATTGACCCATTATTCTAAAAAAGAAAAAAGTGTAGCAGGAAGGAAGTTAAAATAACATGGATGTAAGTGATTGCTTCCCTCATGCACTGGCTGGGTATCTCAAGGGGGCAAATGAATTCCTTTGTTAGAATATGAGCAGCTTCTTGCAGATGGAACTGAAAAGCAAATGCTGTCCAGGTCTGCTTTGTTAGCCTAGAGATTGCTGCTTCAGTTGCTTCCTTTCATCTGCATAGAATTGCATAAATAATTCCTAGTAGAATAATTCCAGGCTGAGTGGCCAGGTTACCTGTAACAAAGCTGCTCCCTATTTGTGATACGGGGAATTGGTAAATTGTGATTTTTTTTGTCAGTGAGTTAACTTCCTTTTCATTGAGTCCAGCGGGCTCTACTCATCTGTCGGTATGGGAGATGGCTGTGGGAGGAGCAGTTTGTAATACCTCAAGGATTTAAGCTGTAGAACTCAGCGCAGTGGAGCCTTCAAACATATGCTATTTTTGTTGTTGTTGTTATTTATGGGTCCATTAAGCACTTAAAGCTCAGGAAATTTGCACTGAAAGCTGTTGATGACTTTCAGACTTATTAGCGGTCTTCAGTGTTGTCCCAGATAAATCTGAATCTTCAACAGTTTTCAAAGTAAGATGAAAATTGAATTTTGGTTTTGTTTTGAGTTTATCTGACTTAGGAATTGATAGGCATGAGGAGAGTTCCTACTCTCAGCATCAGTACAAGTCTATTGAATCTAGAAGTGTTGCCGTGCACCTGGCAACCCATGTTCTTTTAGCTCTGCTCCTGTGCTGAATATCGGGTGAAGCCCACCCGGGCCAAAGAACTGCACGTGCATACCAATTTGGCAAGCAGTAAAATGGCGTTTATTGCGTCGTGCGATTTACCTATATACCTATGCCCCTTCGTCTACGCCCCCCTTATGCATATATTAATCCTTCGTCATTAAGAGAGGGGGTCCTGCCACGTCACATCCCGAATCCTCGCTGTCGCCTACTACAACATAGAAGTATCTAGGCACCTATGTAAAATCAAAATAAATGCCTGCACAATTCCCTTTGGACTGAGATTAGTGATTTGGAATGATATGAAATCCCTATCCTCTAACCTGAAAAGCTTGCAGCTGTAAAAGAAACAGTATTTAATAATAGACCAAGACTTGATTTCAATGGAAGCATTGTCTGAATGGGGACATCAGAGCTTGATTCCAGAGCACCAATAAAAAAAATAAAATAGCCTTTTTTATTTATTGGGCACTCAGACTTGAAGACTCCCAGGTGCCTTTTAGTCTAAGGGCTTGTCTATTCAGGAAAGTTAGTGTGCAATAAGTTGGAATATAAATTTACAATGCACCAATTCCTCTGCATTCCCCCTGTGCTTGAATATTCCTAGTGCACAGTAATGGTGTCTTTCTCTGTGGCAGCTCTCTCAGCTTTGAAAATAAAGTAAATCACATTTTACTTAATGCCTGTGTGGTGAGTGAATGCTGAGTAGGCAATGCTCTCCAGATCTGAACTCAAATTTTCTCCTCGCTACTAAGGGACCTGGATAATGTTTAGTAGAATTCTACCTTTGTGCACAAAGATAGGTATGATCCTGCTTACTTTTTTAGAAAGGAGGAAAATGGTATGTATTCCAAAGTCTTTATGCTTCAGTCTTCAATGTAACTTTGGATACGTGTAGGGGTTTAGATCAGGGACCTCGAGTGAAATTACATGTAGAGAGTCATTTTCAGTGATCTTTTACAGCTGACAATTGCTGAAAGAGCTTATCTGTTTATTAGTCCATTATGCACTCTGTGTCCTTGAGCTTGGCCAAAAGCGTACCTGTGGCTGTTTAGTGAACCACATGGAGGTTCGCTAGTGTTTTCACCTAGTTTTAAGCCCAGATCCATTCAAACGTTATCCCGACAACAAGAACATGGAGAACAGATACAGGAGAGAAGGAAGGTGGATATTGCTGTGGTTGATTGGTTTGTTTTTGTGTCAGTTCTGAAGTTTGCCTGTGTTTTTAAACTAAACAAAGGATGTAAGATTCCTGGATGATCCTCAGTTTGCTTGGAGTTCTTGTGAAAGTTTGGCGAAGAGAAACATGACTGCTGGAGAAAAAAAAAAAAATGGGTTGCTTGTTTTTTTCCCTCTTAAGCTGGAAAGAAAACTGAAATTGACTTGCAAACTCATTGGCTGGGGGGCAAATAGAAGAGGAACAGCCTTGGTATTTCAATCTGACTCATTCTTGATCTATTTGTATTATTAAGTATTTGCCTTACTAAGGACATTATTTCACCCTTGATGCTCTGAAAATAGATTGCTCATTAGGGGTAGAAATTGATTGTGAATTTTGCATCTTTCATAGAATTGATGTCAGCTTGCTGTTCTGTATTGGGTACACATGGTATCTTATAGCAATGCAGTAGAAAACCAAAATCTGACTTGGTCTGCATTAACTGCATTAATCTGTAGCTTTCAGAGATACCATCCTGACTTTATGTCTCTGTGAATTCAGAAACAGTGCTTCTGTTTCCTAGTGGAAAAATGAGGATCTGGATATGGGTCCATGTACTCGACAAATGGTGCCACAGGAATGAATCTCATTTTTGTGTAACATACCTTTAACTATCTCATTTCCTGAGAAGGATCTGCATTCTTGTCTGATTCTGCTCTCCTGTGCAGTAGAAAAAGAGACACACTAATGCTGAAGTGAATTACTGATTTATTTATTTTTTTTCTCCCCAATTCTGTTGTTATGCATGTGAGAATTATTCTGCCTAGTGGAGAACTAAAGGAGCCTGGAAGAAGTATTGCTACCCATCTGTCATATTATGGTGCGTGGAGAGAAGATTCAGCAATGTGGTGAGATGGCTGTGATGCTTGCAGAGGTCTGCACCTAGAGTTCACACACTGTCCATTTCATAGCCCTCTCTGAAGGAGATCCATCACTGTTCTAATGCCATGTGACTGGAGGAGGCAAAAGAGGACTGGGTATCAGTCACAGTGAGTTTTCTTCCTGGGGTGGTTGTGGTGAACCAGTCAGAATTAGCTATTGCTGGAGACTCTTTCTGGTGATGTTTACAAACATATTTTGGCAGCCAGAGTAAATCAGGGAGAAAAATAATAAATATATGTATATATTTTTCAGTCATGTTGGGAGAAGGCTCTCATCCAAGTTGAAATTTGTCTTGACAAACTGATGTAGTATATGGAGCTTGTCCCTGCTTGTGATGTTTGTAAACCTGTGCTGAGCACTGATCTGACTGGGATGTACTCAAACTCGTCACCTTTTGTGTTATAACTGTGGTGAGGATTGTGTGGCTACAATACAAGTAGGAACACTGGTGTTAGTGGAGTAACCGTTTCTTCTGTCCTAAGGTATTTGATCCCATATGGACATTCCGAGTATGGGAAGGGAAAGGCATTTCACGTTAAGTGACTTGCACAAAGACCAGAAGAGAGACTGTTGGACTAAGTCTTATAAGCATCTCGTCTCCTGATCCTCGGCATAAGTCAGTAGAGCATATGCAGCTCTATTCGTGCTGAATGAATTCTCAAATTGTGCTGTATTTCCTCCTTTGAATAATAATCTTTAATTAAAAGGAAAATGAGAAAACAAGGTGATGACAGATAGCACAGAGAAAACACTGAATAGTGAAGAAAGAAATGTCTGGGAGTAACAACATGCTGATGTTCCCATGTTAAAGAATCAAGAACTTTCTGACTGTCTTGGCAAAAATGGTGGGTGCTGCAGTCTGCAGAGATCTGGGCACTGTGAGTACAAGTCTGAAACTGAACAGTAGTGGTCTTGATGTTTATTCTCAGAAGATGCCTCCAGCTTTCTTCTGTGAGGTGTGCGGTGGTCTGAAGAGATGTGGAGTGCCTTTGTAGGTTTAAGCCTGTAGTTAATCAAACTGAAATCCTTCCTGTCTGGGCTGGCTATTTAAGAGAGCTTTAAATAAATTACTGAGACATTGATCTTGAAGAAAATAGACAATACTCACAGTTATACCATTAGGTTTATCTGTGCCAAGGTTGCATGAATGTGCCCTTAGTGTGTCCTCTAGCTCCACTTCTGCTCCCCTTGTTGTCCAAGTACAACTACCATTGATACTAATAGCTTTTACATAACTTTTCCTTCAGAGCATGTTTTGTTGTAACTGCATTCACCTCCCCTGCTCCCTCTTCTGTTTTGAGGTCAGTCATCTGTGGCAGATACTATGTTCTGTCTGGTACATGCAACTAAGGACTGGTGATTTTAGGGAATGTGGTTTTAATTAGCCCTCCTCCTCTCCTCTGGATGCTGAGTGGAGCTGGCCTCAGGTGGAATTTTTTAATGGTTCTACTGCTGTCTCTGTTACACAAGCTGGAGAATTGAGACAAAAATGAAACTTCCTCTAGCAGACTTAATAGAGCTGGTCAAAACATTTCAAATTTGTGTGAACAGTCATTTTTCACATGTTGGTAGCAATATATACAGCAAGTCAGGAAAATACTGCCCTTGCAGCTTGTCTGATTTCACTACCTTTTTATTGTTTGCCGAGTTATTTGCTGAAGCTATTTGCATATGGCTATGTAGCGGTGGTACCTAAGTTGCCTTTTTGTCACCTCTGTAGGAGCTGGTTTCCTGAGAAGTATGGAGAATCCCAAGCTTTTCCTTCTCCCTTTTTCTCAGTGGTATCAGTTCTCATGTCTAGCTGACCTTTGACTAAGTGACAGTTTGCTACTTTGTCAAAAGATATTCCTTTTTATTCTACATTTTTTAAATTTAAATATTTAATTTTTATTTTTTATTTTATTTTACTTTTAAAAAAATTTTTTTGCAGAGCTAGTTTCCGGCAAGATGATCAAGCTATTGGATTCATGGTAGAGTTAGGCAAATGCCGGGTGTGACATAAGGGAAGCAGGGAGAGCATTGCATGTGGCAGGCAGGGGAAGATGGTAGTGTGGGACTGACTGCTGTGGCGTGGTCAGCTGTTTAGCCTAGCTCATTGAAGTGTGCTTGAAGGTTGTGAAGGGGTAAGCTTTCTCCCTCCTCTTTAGGAGAATTATCCTTACCTTGGATTCAAAATGAAGAGCATGACTGAAAACAGTACTGGGACAAGAGGCAGCAATGACTGAAACATCTATTCACTGATTTCCTTTCTTGGGCTCTGGATGCCCCTGGAAGGTACCGGCGTGGGAGAGAGCTCCTCTCTGTGAGTGCGTGAGCATTTTTCAGAGTAAAATACATCGATGGTAGTTGTTTGGTTTGGGTTTTTTTTTTTTTTTTTTTTAACCTAAGGCCTTGCTTTAAGCTATTTAAATACACTCTGGAAAAAGCTATCTCCAGTTTGATTATACCAACCTCTTATCTATACAACCCCCAGAATCTCCTATCTCCAAGGTAGTGGTTTCCAAGATTTGAGTGGGTTCCTGTAAAGATAAATTGCATCAGAGGCATGACCTTTATCCTTCGAGCTATTTAAATAGCTCAAATATCTATTAACTTTATGCCTTGTGATTTCAGTTGCTGAAAAGTGAGCACCAAAGAAAGGAAGAGTTGACCTAGAGCGTATCAGATTGGTGATATCTTCATTTATAGAGCGCTGCAAATACAGATGACATTTTTCTGACAAATTCTTCCCCCAAAACTACTGTATTGTGACTGGATGCATTTAAGGATTCAGTGCATCTATATTGAATCAAGCAAAAGAAAAGAGTAGTGTCAATTGTAAACGCCAAAGATATCTACAGAAAGATGACTGTGCAAGGAAAACAACTGAGAACCACCATCTCTGACCTTGCCTCTGCAATAAGATCTGTCAGAGTAGATTTCTGTGTGGAAGTTTCCTTGCACAAGGTCTGCAGTTTTGTTAGTCTCAGCATGGAGTAGACTGTTGATATTAAAATATATATGCCTATTCCTAAAATATTTCTAAGCAGCAAAACTTTACTTTGTAAGGGGTACTGTCTTCATGTCTATCATAATCCTGTGTGATTACGTGAGTATTCAGATGAAGCTGATAAAGAATAGCTGTCTGTGAATAAACTGATTTCTGCCTGTCTGCTCACACCATTGCCTGGTCAGGACGTGGATGGTGACAGAAGACCTGCCTGGTTTCTTAAACATAGTCTCTTAAATTGTGAGTATTGTTTTATGCCAGCTGCTCTTCAGTTTGGAAATGTTACCCAACCCACTAGTTACCAAATAATTCAATAACTGGAGGTGTGTCTGTTCTTTTTGTGGTTTTTTTTTGTTTGTTTTTTTTTTTTTTACAACTGAAAGCTTCCTTTTTCTTGAGTTAGCAAGTTAGGTTTTGTATGACAGCACACTGGACATCATGCTCATTGTAATGGTAGTTGCAAAGATTACAGTGTTTATTCATCTATCTCCATATTTGTAAAGTTCATAGGCTTTCCTTTCTTCCAGACATCTACCTTCAGAGACTGCAGATTTTTCTGTGTATATGGTCAGAAGAATATCAGTGATTTCCAACAAATGATATGTAATACCTGAAATATTTTCAGAAGTAGTTCTCATAACTGCAAATGTTAAATTTTAGCTTCTGAATGTAGTTCCAGGCTGGCTTGATAGCCAGTCCTTTTCTTGGCTTTGGACTGTGGTATGATGTCAGCTGCATTTCACTAGAAGTGAGGTGATCCTATCTATAATTTGCTTTTGTCACTCAGGTTTTATTTCTTAAACACTATTTGTAAAGTGCTTTGAATTAAATGGTGTAGAACTTTGTATTATTATGAAATCTGTTCCTTCCTGTGATGATGTTGAGCTTGTGTAAGCTGAAGGAGCTGCATAGCAGTAAACGAATACTGTGGCTTCTGACCCTGTGAAACGGTGAAGAGAAGTAGATTGGTTGAGTTTCTGTGGTGTTCTGCATTATGACTTTTGCTCTCTGGCTTCACTTTAACATCAGTGTGGAAGGTCTCCACAAATGGTGGCAATCTGGAAGCAGTAGATTTCCAACTGTTGAAAGGTCTCATGGGTGGCCACGGAAATATAGGTGATGGAGAGTATTCAGCTTGCATGCTAAGCCAAGGACCCAAATAAAAGTTTAGGGCCTCTTGCCTTGTTTTACTATATACATAGTCTATCCTTTCGATATTTAACCAGCCTACTTCTTCTTGGTTCTGCTTTTCCTGGTGAAACTTTTCCAAGATGTTATTTCTTACCTCAGTTATTTCCACAAATTATCTTTCCAAAGTTTTTATCCTGGGTTAATGTAAACCCTCCCAACTAAAAAAGATAGTGTGTCTATTCTGTATTTTTAAAAGTACCATGTACACTTGTGGTACTGTAAAATAATTAGCTTCAAAAACATAGGAGCTCATTAGGGTTGATTATGATTAGGTTATGATTAGATTGCGATGGGATGGGTAGCAACTTGCGGCGAAGTACCTACCCTGCTAGTTGTTGCTTACATTTAACAATCCTCACTATCTATCATGGTATGTTATAGAAGCTTACTTGTAAATCACTGCACAGTTTGGGTGTACAGACTGCCTGGCAGGCTTTGCGTAAATCTGACCCAAGGCTGGTATGGTGTGATTGTTCAAGATCAGGACTGAGCTGGATTGGCACAAAGGTGTGGGAAGCTCACATAATGCAAGTTGTAGCTGGTGGTATCAGTGTTTCACTTTTATGAACACAGAGCTTAACTTTGCTGCCAGCCTGGCAACTTCCCACTGGGATAATGTAATGCAGCTGCAAGGTTGTTTTGGCTCTGTGCTAATTTTTTCCCATACCTTTTTTATAGTCTATCTCCTGCCTTTCCCCAGTCAGTCATAAAAGTTTCTAACATTTGCTCTACTTTTAAGAGCTAGTAAGGGCATGGCAGTTGATAACAGCCAACACCCTTCCATAAAATTGCACTTTTCAGCAGTGAAATATGCTGCCTTTTTGTTAATGTCAAGAACTGATTCTAGAGTTGTGAGTTTGTTGGTTTTACTGTTCAGCAAGCTATCCCCTCATTCCAGTAGGGTGGTTGAGCTGCAGTTTGTACTTCTGTGACTACTCAAAACTGGACTGAAGCTTTTGCAATGAAATAACCTATCTTGCTTGAATCTTGGTCTGTTTAAAGGGTTACGAAAAGGTCTGCAACATCTCTTGAAAGGCAGGGCTTCTTCAGGTTCTTGCTCCTGCTACATTCATCAAATCAGGACCTAGGCTGACTCTCTAGAGACTAGATGTGAAGTCATGAGTACTGAGCTTGACATGGTTGTCACAATTGTTCTGTAACAAGAGTAATTATTGATGTCGTAATTCATGTATCAGTTAAGGCAGATTGAGATGTATTTTAATCTGAAGGAGACTCATTTTCTCTTTATGACTCAGATTTCCGATTCTTGAATATCAGTACTGCAGAGAATTTGAAAATACTATTATAAGCTCCTTCCTTCCATATCTTTAAATCTAGAAGGACTAATACAGCTTTTCAAAACAGAACAAAGCCTTCCAAGGGCAATGAGGGAAACATTCGAATAAACGTAAATCAAAGCTAGCAGCTAGCTGTGCTCAGCCTTTGGCTACGCCCTCCTTGCTTGGAACCTGCAACAAAATTCTCCCAATCCATCCTTCCTTGTATGATTTTTTGTTTCTTTTTCCTGGATTTTGACCTTTTAAATGAAAAATTAAATTGGTTGAAATTCTTGGGAGAAAAGCGCAAATATGGATAGTGAAAACCGATTCAGTGACAAATGTTTGTGTCTGCAAAGGTTGAAACAATAGGCCAGGGTGACAAAAAACTGCTCTTTCCTTCTGCTTAATTAATTCCTTACTGTTTTATGTCACATGGGCCAAGGTACAAATTTCTAAGAATCTGGATTGACCTCCGAGGGAAAGGAGGGGTTGATTTTGTGTCTAATTACCCTCTTTCTTACTACGGCAGTAATGATTTCAGCAGCAGTTAATAAGATTGGTTCTCCTCTACTGCCAAAATGGTAATTTGTTCTTCTCTTCCAATGGCCTTTGTCTGTCCTTGTCTGGGAAATGTGGAATAGGAGGGCAGCAAGAGGTTAACAAATAATGTGTATTGCAAATGAACGGTCAGTGCCTTGGTGGGGGAGGGGAGTGCCAGGGTGCAGTCCCCTGCATGTAAAGGCAGATGTCTGCAGGATACTTTGGGTTCCTGAGATATTTTTATGAATGAAAGGTACTCGTGGCAGGAATGCATGCTGAAATAGGCAGTACTAATGGAGTGTCTCTACAACCTCCTTATCTTTTCCAGTAAATCTGCCTCTGAAGATAAATATTTAATAACATTCCTATTTGGTTGCACTTGTTAAAGGTAGTTGAACTAATGACTCATGATCCAATAGATCCATTTGTAGTGAATAGCACTGAGGGTTCAATCTTATGTTGCTGACTGAGCAAGATGGCTGCTTAATTTATTGCGTTTCCGTTTTGCAGCTCTTGCTCACTGCTCAAGCCCAGTAATTTACATAGCATTGAACGTAGCCCATCTTCAAGTTTTTCAGTTACAGAAGGGCGATGATTTGCTCTTAGATATTAAAAAAATAATAATAATAATCCCACATGTTCTTGGGAGTCAGTAGGTGTGGGTGTTTGAGACAGAACTTTGAATCATTGTTTCATTGTGATTTGGTCAGGTAACAGACCTGTGGCAGTAGCTGAGTACACAAACTTCTGCTGCAAATACCTGTGAACGCGTCTGACATTTCCTTTGGTCAGTAATACTCATGCACTCAAATAGCTTTCTCCTGCATACATTACAGAAAGGTGGAAAGGTAGCTAAAGTAAATTTGTCTCACACTTCAAACAAATGCCTGTGGAATTCTTTCTATTCTGGAAATGAAGTGCTCCTAATCACTTCAATGGGAATCTGTCTGGTTTAAGGAATGCAATATCCTGACCTAAGACCCCTGATAGCACTTATGTAACGAGATCCACTGAACCATGTGGGACTACTTAACCACATGAGTAATTTTATGGACATTTGTGCAACATGCAAGTCCACAGCAGTGATTTTGACTGCAGTCACTGATTTTTGATTGCAAAAGAACAGACTTAAGCATTAGGCTTGAGTGATGAAGACTCCAATCATATTTTCCTGCCACTGCATTGGGGGTGGTCTCCTTTGTAATCTAGCTCCTGGCAGACGCCAATTGCTTTCATAAATCCTGAGAATTCTTCCAGTAGCTATTTACTCACCATTTTTTGTTAGATTGAAATGACTGGCTGGCCTACATTCCAGGAACTTCCTGTAATAAAAATTAAATGTGTAAATGAGCCTCCTCCTCTTCTGCTGTCACTCAATTATTTGCTTTGTTAGAAGGCCCTACAGTTCAGAGTAACGATAATTAAAGTGGGTGGAATGGCGTGGGGAAAGAAACAGCTACTTTTGCTGGATACTTTTCTTAACACTTTTTTTTTTTCAAGCATTGCTCATGTTTGAAGTGTTTTACTGACCAGTTGATATGAGGCTTTCTTGTTTACATCTCTTTCTAAGAGGAATATGTTGGATATGGAATCCTGATACTTGTCAGTTTATGTTCTCATGTTTTGGAGCCCTTTCCAGTACACTTTATTGAGGACTCAGACTTAACAGTGTCTAATAGGAGCAATTGTCTCGCTATCACTAAACAGCCTTTAATTTAGTAAATCAGGAGACTAAGTGATGTTCCAGGGAAGGAAACAGCAGAATACTGAGAGCAAAATATCCCTTTCTTGGTCTGATAATTCTGCCCTATTATATGATAATGACTAGTATATTGGAAGATCTGCTACAAAACTGAAGTAATATTTATATGCTCGATTCCCAAAGTTTCATTTTATATACCTCTGTGTAAAATATATGTATACACACATACATTTATGTAATTGTAAGTGCGTAAAGCAAGCCCAAGACAGAGAAGGCAAGTAACCTGAACGGCAGCTATTGATGCTCTGTCTCCTTTTTAACATCCACAAAATGTTGGCTTGTTTCCATCTTCTGACTTTATCTAGGATAATACAGATGTCCCAGTGCAAGCATTCCTGTTTAAAGCTATACTTTAATCTCTTTTATCCTGCCTGGCCTTCTTAATTTCTGTTTAATCTGGCTGGATGCTAATCCACAAGTTTTATTAAAAAAAAAAAAAACAAAAAACACAAAAACACCCCACCCTGCTTTCTGAGATGGGACTCACTGGTTATTGCATGCGTCTTCACGGCTGTCCATTACAAGTTCACTGAGAATTTCAGCTTCTCCAGAATTACAAGACATGGCTTAATCTCTACAAACTTCAAAGGGTAGTATCTGGAAGAATGACCAGAGCATTCTTGAGAAAAATATAGCTCCCCATTTCAGCAAGGGAAAACTTGTGGGAAGAAGCAGTCTCTTCTTCTAGGCAGGCTGAAATAACTGGAAGGAGGGAGAACAGATAAGCTTCGAGGCCTTCAGGCTCTTCTCCATGTCTGCTAATTTCCCACCCACTTAATGCAATATGCACTTATGTTTTCCCATAAATGTTCTGTGTATTACTTCATAGCAAATTTTATAAGGAGATATGGCTTATACCTTATTACTAATTTCTTAAGTCAAAGAAGTTTCATATGAATATCTGTGAGCACTGACTCTAGTTTCAAAAAGTAATTTAGAGTCTCCCACAATGAAACTGAGATTGTCTTATTCAGGTTCTTGTATAGTTCCTCTATGTCTCTAATTTAGAGAGAGTTGTATTAATATTGTTATTGTTTTAAAAAGCAGGTTAGACTGACAGCCCTAGAAACAGAAATTTCATCTGTTTTTATTATAAGGGGGATAGCACAGCTAATTTCTGGGCGCACACACAGTATTATGCAAATAATACCTGAAGACAGGATGGGGCTCCATCTAGATCTTAGTCTGTTTTACTGAAGCAGTTACAGAGGCAACTGTGTGATGATATGCTCAAGGATGAGACTGGTCGGAACCTGACTCACTTCACACTGATGGAATAAAAACTGCAGCAGAACTCTGGGGATTGGCTCCCTGTCTCCTTTGTATTCAAGCAATGTGGGGGAGGGTAAATAGGGTGTGTCTTCTATGTTTCTGACTTGGGAGACAACCAGGAGATCTGGTTATCAGCTGAGAAAAAGCAGCTGTCTCCAGCTGATTCCTGTTAGTGGCTGTCTGAGTGTACTTAGACAGACAGTCTCCATAGTTAAAATACTGGCTGTGAATACCAGCTGCACCAAGAGTGGGGTCACAGTCACAGGCTCCCCTGGAAATGACTGAAAACTCTTGGTGGCCAATCTTAATGTGGCATTCCATGGTCCAGAGCATGCCCTTACCCTTTTCATCTGAGACTTCCTTAATTCTCAAATTCTTGCATAACCTTGCTTGTTGCATCTTTTGTGATAATCTTCAAGTGCTGCTATGGAACCCAAGAATAACTTGTGAACTTAGTGTGTGGTTTTAGTTTCTTACTAATGAACAGCTCCCCACAGCCTCTCAGACTACCAGAAGGAGACGGTGTAGCTTTTTAATTCTAAATAGGATTGTATATGTTGTTTCTTTATAACATGAAATTAAAATAACATCAATTATCATCTTATGTCTTTTCAAGTGTCTATAACTGTTTTGCAATCTGCCAACATGAATAAGAAATGCAAAATGATCATATAAGAAGTCTGTTCTAATTATAAGCGTATTTTCTTATCCATATGAAGGATTATTCTAGTCACCTTGAAATTTCCCTCCAGAGAATGGCTGCTAAAAATTTCGCGTGCTTTTTCTCTAAAATACTAGCGGGCCCTGTAGCTGATTGTCCTATAACAATAAAGACTGTCTTGTAAACCAGTGGCATTTACATTTTTTAAATAAGAGGGCAATTTGGTATCTGTGACCTGATGACTCTTAATTGTTTTTTAAAAATCTTCTTGAATCCTCTGTGAATCTCTTAGCTAAAATGAAAAGGTGAAAAAAGAAATAAGTGGAACTGCTGTTCTTCAGTACAGTCTGTTTCTGAATACTTTAAATATATAACTGAAAGTGAAAATACTTGTCCTGCTTGGAAGAAAATCTTTACTTGGGCTGACTGACTTGCAGGGCAGTTGCTTTTCAAATTATTGACTCTAGTCTGTTGCTCCTTATCAAATGTGTTAAAATATTAGCACGTATGTTACTTGTCTTCGTCACTGTTTTTTTTTTGTTTTTTTTTTTTTTTTGTATTTTGACATTAAGAAAGCAGATTCCTTTCTGCCTTTGCTTCTGTATGATTACTCAACCATAAGCAGATCATTCTGAGCATGAAATCACTGTCTTAGGGATGGATCTGATCCTAAATAAACAGATGAAGGCAGGAAGTACTATCTGTCCACTCTCCTTAACTTCTAACATATGACACTGAAGACTCTTCAGGGTTGGGACCGTCGCAGGAAAGGTTTTTTCATTTTCACAAATGGCAACATTATTGTTTTTGCAGATGAGTTTGAGTCCTGAAGGAGCTGAGTGACCTCTTCCTACAGAGAAAGCATGTGTGGCCCCTACTGAGGTCTCACCTTCTGTGCAGTACTGGACATCTGGCTGTGGGCTGATGTGACTGAGATCTGCAGGCAAGCGTGCAGAAAGGTAAAATGCATTACTGTGGAGGTATCACCTTAGGACTAGGGAGGATGGGTCATACACGCAGTAAGTGGGATAACCCGCTTCAGTTTGATACTTCTCTGAAGGGGAGATGAAAGAGGAGAGAGACCACAAAAGAGTGGGCACTTGTTTGCAAGGGAAAAATCTGCTTAGATGAAGCCAGAACGCTGAATGACAGAAGTGTCATTGAAAGGTAGTGTCATCCTAGGGTCCAAACACTAATAAAGCTATCCGTGTAGCCTGAACAGAATATGTGCAAAATGAATTGTTAACATGTATTGTTACGAGAACTCACCAGAGACAGCCATAAAAGCTGAAGTATTTCAGTCCAACAGGTAGGTGAATATTGGCTAGGGCTAATGTTGCTCAAAAAAGAGTATTTCAAAGAGGAGCTGATGCAGAGGTAACTGGTGTCAAAATGCCTCCTGTGGGCTTCCTGGAGTGAACTCACTTTCCTGCACTAGTGGCAGTTTTTCTGTGGAGTTCATGGTGACCAGCAGTTTGCCCTGGGGGTTGAAATTCAAGATATCTACATTCTGGCGAACTATCTTAAAGCAGAGCTCACAGGTTTTTGATGGTCTTTGGTTGCAGTGCTTGTGGTAACTTGGAATGAAAGGTGTGTGCTGAGGTAGTAGTAAGTTCTGGAAGCAAAGTCATTTTCTTGCTCTCCCAAAAATGGTCATTATCACTTTGATTTAAAGAATAAATTACTTGATGAGAAGATAAGCACTTAAATTTTGTCTTACATGTCTCCTAGCTGTTCCTGACCTATAATGTTGGCTTTTTGTGTTTTTAGTGAGAATATTTGTGTTTTTTTTTAATAATCGTGCTTGAAAGGATTGAAGGAGTGAGATACTAAGTGTATTAAACTGGGAACATAGGAACATTTGTGGAAAAACAGTGTTAATTGTTGATTGCGGAGTTCCAGATTTGATTAGATACATGAAACTTTTTTGATGTGTAAGAGAAAGTTCTTCTATTATTAGCGTGTTCCGTACTTTTTCTATGGAAAATTCATCAAGTTTACTTTTAGCCTTTGAGAAATTTCTGTTTACATTGTCCACAGAAGTTTGCAAAGGACAGTTGGAGAAAATCCATTAATCCTCCTTTCCTATCTATTCGGTTTCAATGTTTTTCCCAGGATTGTTTCTCTCACAACGATATTTCACCAAGCCTCACTGTCACTAGGAATGTGCACATAGGACTTGAACATAACTGCATTAAACTGTACCTTATGCAAAGATGTCTTAGCATGTAATCAGAGAAAGTATTTTGCTTTTACTCTTGCCTTTCAGAACATCAAAGTTCTAATACAATTCAATTCCATAGCAGTCCATAGTAGTTTTCCTATTTGGGATTACATCCCAGTAGTTTAATCAGGTACACCCTCTTGTAGTTTATTGCTATGGGTTTAAATTATTTTGGTAGTTTTAGGACCTTAACTTCTGTGTCTGGATATCCACCAAAGATTTGTTTCTTCTTTATTGTGGCAGTCAACATGCTGCAGCATTAATGCTGTGTGCAAAGTAACGTTAATTCTTAATAATTTTAATAAAAGTCAACCAGTGTTCAGTAATAATTCCAAATACTTTAAAAGCTAACAGAGGCATTACTTCAGCGAATAAGAGTTGCTGAAGGTTTATTTTTAGATGAAATAACTGTGCAGTTTGAACTCAAATGCTTTTAAAGTGTCACGTGTGTGATGTTTCTTAGTGAAGGGGATATCTTCAACACTGTGCTAGAAATTTTCCCAGTTCAAGTGATAGAATTATTTTCAGCCTTACCTTGTCTCTTGCTAAAATGAATTTTTTTCACAGATGTTGTGCTGCATAAGTGGGAGGACTTTTATTTCTTATGTATTTTAAGACTACCTTTATAAAACTGTATTATAAAAATAGCAAGTTTTAACTTGGAACTTAATGTATTACAACCAAATATTTATATCTTGATCTAAAATAATTTTCTCTCCTACACTGGATATTGCTGCATCAGTAGCCACTAGCTGCATTGCATGGCACTGAATTCTGTTTGCTTTCTGTTTACTCCTAAGAGCAAAACGCTTTCTGAGATACAAGATCTATTTTTTGTTGCTTGTGTTTGTCACTAGTGGACATTGCTTTGTGTATGTGATGACCCTTCCTGGAAACAGGAATTACTCCTTTCCCAAAAACCAGCTCACTGCTTAATGTTTTTGGAAGCTGCGTAACTTGTCTCTCAGGTGATTCACAATGACTAGCTGAGGTGCATAGCAGAAAGAGCCGAGCGGATTATAAACTAGCTGCTGCCTCCTTTAAAGTTTGCTGCACAGGAAGGAATACTTAGCTTTCAGCTGCCAAATTCCAGAGCAGTTTTGACAGTCATTAACGTACAGTGTCCTCAGTCCCTCAATAGCTATGATCTTTTTTTGCTCGGGACAAGTGAGCTTGCTATTCAGACGTTAGTAGAAGTGCCTGTATGAGCAGGGATTCTGTCTCAGTAAGAAAAATGTTGACTGGGTCCTATCTGTTTATTTTTCAAGGCAACCTAAAATTCAAGAGCTATTTAAAAAAATCATCTTTGGATTGAATGTTTTTATCCTCACCTGGACTGAAGTGAACAGGAGTGTCTATGTTATGTAAAGACTCCATGAATGACAGGTGAACAGCATCAGGAACTGTGATGAGGCTGCCTAGTGAAATACTGCTATAACAGTCTGGAAATCTTAAAACCAACCAGCATTAGCAATCTATCATCAAAGCAGAAGCATTTTTAGAGAGGGGCTACTTGCGTGCTTTGAGGCACCTATAATTACTGTTTCTATTTTCATCTGGTAATTCAGAGAAGAATGAGGCTGAAAAGGGCTGGATGATCTGTAGCACATACGGAAATGCAGCTTGTTAGATGTTTTCAGGTGCACTCTAGGATTCTCTAGGATTTGGTTTTGGACTTTTTTGGTGTGAGCTGCGAGGACTACCAAAATGCTGTTGTGCATCGTAGCTTGAGTGCTCAGTTCCATGTATAGAATATTTTCATCTGCAATGCGTAGGAGTGCAACTTCTGAATATAAATACAAATAAAAGTAGTCTACAAAATAGGATCTCCCATTTGAATTTTCAGTGCCTTTTTCTCACTTCTCTAAACATCCCGTGTGAATATATAGAATGTTTTTTTATTTTCTTTTTGAGATAGGAGCGGCTACTGTAGTGGGTACTGACAGACCATTGCTTTTGGATGTGAGCCTGGCATCCAGTTGCCGATTGACAAAAGCATGTATTTTATGGGTGTGTAACAAAACAACTGCCTGCTGCAGGAGTGTGGTGGCTTCACTGCCTGTAATTTTCTTATGGAAAATCTTTGGAGTTTCATTGTACTACTGATCATTTTTTCCTGTTATTTTTCCTCAGTGAAATCTTAGCATTCTTGCCAAGATTTGCCAAGCCTTGCACATTGAGCATTAGGTGTGCAGTCAACTGATATGCCAGAATTCTACACAGCTTGTAGGGTATCTGGCAGTTTCCATCAACTTTCATCCATTATGTGGGGCCGCTGCCCCACTGATTTCCAGGTTTCCTGCTTGTCAAGCAATGCTCTTCTGTGCCAAAAGCGTGCAGCATGTAGCCTGGTTCCTCATGGCCTGTAGCAAAAGGCCAGTGAAGGGGCTCACTGTATGCAAGATGCTGTGCAATCTGTTGATCAGGCAGCTCTGGTGCGTTTGGGCTCTGACAGGAAGGGGGCCCAGCACTGGGCTGAAGCTGGAGGCTGAAATGCCTTTGTCTTATGCTCTGGAAAAAAACAAAACCAGGACAGACTTGCCCCTCTGTTTCTGTGCTGACAGATGTATCGGACTATATGAAAGTGTATATCTAGGACATATAGAGGAGTTCTATTCCTCTTGCTTTTGTCTTTCTTTTCCAGTAGTATCTGGCGCTTGCGATCTAAAAGAAACAAATCCCCACACCCCCTTCCTCTGCTCACAAATAAAAAATAAAAGCAGTTCCTAAAATTCCCAGGACTCCTACTAAAAATACCACGTTAGTCTCCATGGCTTAAAAGCAGTAATTATAGATTCCTTTCAAAGAACAAACATACAGAAGTGTCTGTTACCTCTTTGCTCTTCCAGGAGGTCACCTTATGCAATCCCTACAAGGAGAGCCTTGGAAGTGCTGTCTGGGAGGACATCATGGCTGCTAGGAGCTTTAGTACCAGCTCTGCTCTCCTGATGTGATGGATCTTTCTTTACGCCTATAGGTGGCAGGAGATGTAATACTGGGATGTTATTTTGGGTACATAGTTCTCCATCTTCAGTGGAAAAGTCATAGTGGGGAAAATAATGAAATGCTGCATGGAATAGGTACACTTCTAAACAGGAAAAGCAAAAGCCAATAATTCAAAGAAAGCCATTAGAAATGAAGCATATGAAGGTGTAAGTTAATTTTTATTTTCTACATTGGTAATCTTTATTGATAGCCAACTAATTAATCTTCATTTTTGCAGGTGTTTGCTGTTTGTATGTTGGTCGCTCTGAGGGTAATGCCTCCTATTTATTTCCATAGAAGAAACAACAGCTACAAAGAGCACGATAACACTATCTGATAGAGCAAATTCTTAGCCACAAAACATTGTTTCAACACAGTCACTGCTATTGGCTAATCTGTGTGAATGAGCTGATTGAGATGCTTCATTTTGTGGTGTCACAGCTATGCATGGCCATCTAGAACATTGCTTGTCTTTCACATCGCTGTTGCCACTGCTGAAACACAATATCCACCACCTCACTGCACTCACATCCACTATTTGGTCTCCATAAACGTTCAGCAAGCACTGATGAATGTCAGTGAATACCATTTTTTTCCACATGAAGGAATTCCCTGGCAAACCTTTGCTTCATCTGCACTTCTGTGTCAGATGCCATTTTGCCAGACTGCCCCTCTGCTGCCATCTGTTGCACAGCAAGAACGTGTGATGGAATATTGGTGGGAAGGTTCAACCTCTACTGCTGTACCACCAACATCCACCTCTGACATTGCTGGCCAACATAATAGAATAGTAGGCATTACTTTCAGCAGTCTTTGTATTTTTACAATAATTAGTCTCAATAGATGACCAATTATAGCAATTTAAAGGAAATTCAATTAGTGTTAGTTAAACAGAAATACAAATCATGGTATCTTCTACAAAATTTAAGTAATGGATGCAGTAGTGGATTTATAGCAGCGTATAAAAAGACATTTTTATAGCACCCCTTTGAGAAATGATGATGAACACCATGTTTTTCCTGTGCTTTTAAAAATAACTGTTCTGTCTTATATTCTACTGGAGAGCTGCATGCAGTGTCAAGTACTGAATATTTACTGTTCATTACTGGCTTCTAGAAATCAACTCTTGCCTTACTGGCCTCAATACTTGCGAAGTATGAGGTGCACAACCTAATACTCTTGTATTCTGATTCTGAGTCAAGGCTTCAGTTCCAAAAAAACTTACTTGCTGTAGAAAAAGTTTGAATTAGCATATGTTAATGGGCTTTTTCCATTAATTTGAATACTGGACTATCTGATGTGTTTGCAATCAGCAGCTGTTTGCTAAGGACTGAGCTTTAATGGTTAGTAGTTGGAAACTTGTTAGTTTTATAATTGAATTTAAGTTAGTATGACTAATATTTTAGGATAAGGCAACCTTTTTTGTTGTAGACCGATTGACCTTCTTGTAGTGGACCTCCATTCCAACATTCTTCCCTCGTTTCTGCCTTTCTCCCCTTCCAGAGCAAATTCTTGATTGCTTGTTGGGGATCCAGTGAAACTACCTTGATGTATGCCTGGATAGCCTCCAATGGCCATCTGGTGTTGCTTAGCTGTACCTTCTGGCCCAGAAATGAGATCATGTAGGGAGGGAGCCAACAAGTTCTCATGGCCGCTGGTCTTTGGCTTGGATATGTAACAAAGGGCTTCTGGAGTAAGAGAGGTAAATGAAATGAAGATAGTAGCCAATGTTTTTTGTGACTCATATCCTTAACTGGCTTCTTGGAAAAAAAAAAAAAAAAAGAAATAGTTTCCAAATGGCTGTGTTCCTGTTGTTTCTTGGTATTCTGAGATTGGACTTGGTGAAGTCAGACTGCACAATAGCTGTGAGCGGCATCTTTATATTTTTATTGATGTCAGGAACCTGACAAATATAGCTTAATTCCTCATCCTTGTGCAATGCGGGAATAGCAGTTGCCAGCTAGGATAGCCCACCAGAGTTTAACTAGGAACATATGCTAGCTGTTTGATTTAGAAATTCTAATCTTAGAAATTGGGGAAAAAAACATTTATGCTGCCTATGTGACATAGATATGTATATTCCCATTTGATTGTGTGTTAGTCTTCTTTACACAGGTTTTTCTTTTCTTCTTCAGCTATCTTTGATTACTAAGTAGTAGTACAGATTTTTACTCAAATCAGAGGTGTCTACTGATGAAGCTGTCCTATTGGTAAATGAATGTAAATCACACAAAGTTGATCAGGAATTGTATGTATGTGGATGCAAGCCCTAAAATAATAAGGGCAGTGCTTCAGATTTTTGATCTTTGATATATGTTTGACATTACAGTTATGGTGGGATGAAGAAAGCCTTTTAAATGTGTTTTTTTTTGATTTCTTAAGCGGTACTGTAGATTTACTGACCGCTAGTGTGCGTTATACTACTGTATTTCTGTCATGTTTTCTGCGTGTTCCTTTCTCCTATGTCAAAATAGTTTTAAAAAGCAACTATCAGTTGTCTTGTTTAGTTGGTGCAGAGATTTTCTGAGAGTGCAAGTCCTTAACTAAATGGAAATTATTCCTTTGAGGTTACAAGTTGTCCTGAGCAGACAGGCAGCTGTGGATGACAGTCATGACAAAGAAAAGGACAAGTGAAAACTAAAATACTGTGGCCTGTGTTACAGATGCAGGCAGAGCAATATACTCCTAGTATTTCTCTTCTGAAGCTCTGTGAAAGCACAGGCAAGAGGAGAAGTAGAGAAACTGAAGAGGTCAGGAGGTAGGACAAGAGGATATTTAAGGGGATATAAGGAAAAAGTTTATGATAAGGGTGGTGAGGCACTGGAACAGGTTGCCCGGAGAGGTGCTGAATGCCTCATCCTTACAGACGTTCAAGGTCAGGCTGCACCAGACTCTGAACATCCTGATCTATTGTAGGTCCATGTTCTTTGCAAGCGTGCTGGACTAAATGATCTTTGGGAGTCCCTTCCAACTCAAACAATTCTATGATTCTGTAAATGAAAGGGGAAGGTAGAATTGAAGTACACATGCAAGAATGCTCTTTGTTTTCAGTTTGCAAGTTCTTGTCTTTTGAGTGTGGCATGTGGTTCAAGAGTCGCATCAATGCTAGATATACTCGGGAAAGTCATCATCTTTTCAAATAAGTGACAGGAGGAACAGTTTCCAAATTTTGCATTTTAAAGGGAAAAAACATTTAAGTATTGAACAGTGATTGCTAAGAAAGCCAAAAACTAAGCTTCCCCTAGGTATTTCAGTTTTCTTATTCACAAAACAAGTATGAAGCCCCATACCATCTCAAGTAATGCATCCTGAAAGCTGTCATGCTATCAGTGTAAAATGTAGTTTAACTCTTCAGAAATTTGTTTGGAAAAAAAAAAATCAAAAAACATAAAGAACATAAAGTTTCTGCCAGTTGTTCTGCTGAAGTTGGGCCTGTTTACTTTGGGAGCCAGCAGTTGAAATGCAAAAACAACCCAGAGGACTGGTTGTTACCAGTCTCCAGTATTCTGGACTAGTTGCATCCAACACTGTTGTGAAAAGAGTTGACCAAATGGCGAAGAACAGTTGTGCAGTGTACCTGCTGGAGGACCTGCTTATGTCAGATGTTTTCTTTCTCTGCTTTGTCTAGGCTGAGAAATCTGTCTTCATAAGATTTCAGTCTTTGTTGCCTTGGCAGCCCAGATCTCAAATCTGATCTCTCTTCTGGCAGTATGTTATATTGCTAACTAACCATGGGAGGGCCACATGCAATCTGCAGAGTTCTGTGATGTGCCCTGTGGCCCTCTGTCATTTTGTAAGGAGATACGGCCTTCAGAGACTACGGGTCCCTGCAAGCAGAGCTCTATTTAGATCTGATAAGAGCATACTCAAATCTAGATGTGCATTGCATGTTAGGGCGTGCTGGCTGCATGAGCCACACCTCAACATTCATGATAAAGGCGGCTGCAGACTGCTCTAACCAACACAAACTAGATGCAGCTCTGCTGTAGGCAGGATTATTTTTCTTTCTTCTGCCCCTAAATTTAAAGAGGATTGTCTTTTTCTAACCTATCCAGCAATTGTATTCTTGTATTTATCAGGGTAGCTCTTAATTTTTAATAACATATTCTGCTTTTCATTTCTGGGCTTTCTTATATGCTTCTTTTACCTCCTCTAGTATGGCCACTTGTAACTGTGCAGGTATGGCCACTTGTAACTGTGCAGGTGTGGGCAAAACTTTTCTAAGTGGCAGATTGCTTCAAGAAAGGGTGTTGCTGCAAGACATCCGGCTTAGCTTTTACTTGCCAAAGAGACCTGGTTCATTCGGGCCAGCTTTGGCTGAGAAGTGACGTTGGATTTGAGAGAAGAGCCTCATGTTGGGATGCTCTCCCCCTTTTGGGAATCTTGGGCTTCCTAAGTCAGCATTTGCTTCTGGAACATGGTTACACTGAAGTTTCTGCTGACGTGCTTTGTCACTTGGCATCCCTTATATGCATTTTTGTGTATTTAGTATAAAAATTAAAAAAAAAAGTTACTTCTTGGATCTGTTTCTTCGTTTAGCTGTGTAGTGTGGGTACTACATTAAAAACTACATTTAGGCAAATCAGATGCTGTTACTCCTTCCTATTTGATGCTTTGTATATTTTGAAACTTGGAGATAATCTCAAGGCTGCAGTTTGGTCATGTATTAGCTCTATTTATTATTCTTATTGAACCCTGAAATCTGGCTTTTATCTCAACCTGATAAGTAATGGAACCTTTGGCTGTTAGAGTGAGGATAAATACATAAATAAAGAGGAGCAGTTAATGAAAAAGTACCTGGTCCACAGAGATGACAGTGAATAAAGATACCTGTCAAACTCTGAGCACCATAAAAGCAAGCACATTTGGCCTGATCCAACATCTGAAGAATATCCTCTGTTTCCGAAGGGGTGCTTTGTTGGCCTGCGTAATGTGTATCCTTATCTCTGTATCCTCCCCCGCAGTCCCGCCTCCCACTTTTTCCTTTTGAAGTGCAGCTATGTTATTTGACTTGACTGCTTTCTGCAGCAGTGTGTTTTTGCAGCAAGTTTTGTGGAGAAGAGTGACATCACAGCATGTTGGGGATAACCTATTGGGTAAAGGCAAGATAAAGTGGATGATCTGGTGCTGTTAAGAGAGTAGCCAGTTATCAAAGTGTGTGTTTCTCTAGAGCAATACTGTTGTAGCAAGGGTCAAGAAGCTTCTGATACAGGCTTTTAGAAGTCTCGCTAGTCCTCTGTTTTTATTTTAGAACATACTTCTCTTGCTTCCACTGCAAGGCATGCTATTTGGTTGATTTTTAACCAGAGCAAGCCTCAGTGAATTTATACCTGCAAAGAAGCCTATTAAACTGCTGCACTGACAAATGTATCATGGGATTTCTATCCAAGCCCTGTCTTATTCTGACTTCCTGGCAGACGTGAGTCTTTTCCCCTAAGGCGCGTCATCTATTCTGTCTTTTCTACTTCTGGATATTCTCTTGCTCTCTCTGACTCCACCTCAAAAATGTCAGTATCTTAGGACATGGTTATCCTTGCTGTTGTCCCCTGGTACAATTACAGCATGATTAAAATGCGCAGTATGGCTGGGACCTTGATCATGTTCTAACAAGAATATAACCTTAGACATATAGCCCAGTTATGGTGTTGTAATGAAGTCAAGGAACAGCCCTGCTCATTTTAGAAGCATGGGGTGTGGCTTTAACTGCTTTTCCTTGGCATATTTCTAGTCACACCACTAGCTATTGCTGCATTACAAATGTCATTATCCCACATACCTAAATCAGCCCCAGGGATGAACTTACAAATACCCCTACACAACCTTTCCAATATTTTGCTGCTGTCTGCAGCTCTAGAGGAGTAGCAGTGTGCACTTTTTAGTTTTCCCATATTTTCATAACTAAGCATTTGCAGAGTTACAAAGTGTATTCCCAAAAATATGCACGTATGTTCCCGAAAATATGTACTTATAAATTAATTACATAGTTCAGTTTTGGGACCCAAAATGGACCAAAAATGGCTCAGAGGCCATTTGTGTAACATATGCCATATGTATGGCATACATAAGAACAGTATTTAAAAGCCAGGTCAGCATCTCCAACTAAGAGACTTATCCCACCACTGAATCAACTGTGGAAAAAAGACATTGAACTCCAGATGCCCATGCAGAGGATGAGTGTTTCCTCATGAGATGTTTTTTAAAATATGCTGCATTGCAGCAGTGCTTCCTGCTGAACACCGCCACACACAGGCAAAACCAGGAGTTCAGGTGTACTCTGTAGACATTCTCTAGGACCTGTAGTCCCAACTAATAATAATGGCAGTGGCCATCAAATCAGTGCTTCCTTGTATGTTATGTCCGTATAAGCTTTGTCATTCTTCAGGAATCTGTCAAGTTCAGGTCAAATGTGCCTGCTGTTTTGAAGGGAAAAAATATACATACTTCTTGCCGTTGTAAAACTTCTGTCTTTCATGGAAATAACCTCCACAGAAAATGGAATGGGATGCCTCAACCAGAATATGAGAGGTGTTAATAGTGATAGTCCTAACAAGGTCCTCTGTAGTGGTTTTTTTTTTTTTTAAGACTTTCAATGTCCCTTGGATTTTCTGTGTAGTTTGGCTAATTCCTGGGCCTGTGCTCAGCCATAGCAGCCTTTGCAACTTTTCAGCCATGTGCTCTAGGAGGCAAGAAAAGGAAACTTAATAGAAACATGGGGCAGAACAACATGGTGTTCCATCCTGCCAAGAAGCTGTGCTTATTCAAATACCCAAATTTCAATAAAATTGATCTTTTAATAGAAGGGTAGGTTGGTTTTTTTGTTTGCTTGTTTCCAGTTTTGCTTCTATTTACTTCTTTGTTTCCTGGCTGGGCTGTTTTTTTAGCTGGTGGAGTGAGCTGAATCAGCTCTTCGGGAAACAAAAGAATACCTCAGCAGGCAGGAAAGGAGCATCACTGTTTGGCTAGAGGAAAGGAAGGCCAGCCTTAGTCCTTTCTGATTTGCACCCTAAGAACTTTTACAACATGGACTTAAAACTATTTTGGTGCCTAATTTTTGTTCAGAGATGTTTAGAAACCACTCTTAGCCTGGAAACAAGTTTTATGTTTATTTGAATTCTTAGTTTCTAGCTGAGGTGCTTAAATTGATAACCTTTTATGCTCCCCCCCCCCCCCCCCCCCCTTTTTTTTTTTTTTACACTTTCATTGACTTCAGTGCTGTAGATGGAGATCCCCTAAAAGGTGACCGTTCAAGGGGTAGAGCGAAGCAAGGTATTTTTCTTTTATGAAATCTCTGTAACTGTTTTTCAGTATATTGTATCCAAGTGGGTGTATCATGAAAATCTTGTTCAACAGTTCTGCTGAAAAAAGTATTTCTTCAGTTTTGAAGAACAATTTTAGGACAAGGGCATCGTAAATTATACTTCCTTTTTTTTTTTTTCCTATAATCTCAGCACTGCCAGACAGCCCCACATTTTCTTTTAAGGTCTGGATGTTTGTAGTCTGTAAACAACTTGAAGTGTATGCTGAGCAGTGTGACTGCCATCTGTTGTATGCTGAAGCCAGAGCTTATGCTGGCACAATTTTTGCTGTGAGAGAGACTCTATTCTACCCACTCTGGAAATGCCTGAGAAGGTTCAGAGCTGCAGGAACTACTGAGAGGTGGCAAAATGGAGCGATGAACAGTGGGTACCTGTAAGACTCCTGTACAGGAGGCACTTGGGCTCCAGATAGCAGCCCCTGGTCACTTGTCAATGTCTGAACAGGTACTTTGGCTTTCTTCCTGACAGACATTTCTTGACTTCCATCATTTTCTGCAAGCTTTCCTGTGACCTCAGACTCCTTTAGAAAAAAATAATTCTGTCCTAAAAGAAAGTTATTTGTGAGGTCTGAAGCAGAAGTGCAGCATCTGTGGGAGATCAGAGAAAATCTGATTTTTTTTAGGTTGAAATTTTATGGCCTTACTTCCTTGTCCACCACTGGGACCTATACAGTCTTGTGAGATAACAGATCGTGGGTCTGGCTCAAGAATCTACATACATCCTGATGTATTTAATGACATCTGAATGATTCCGGTTTATGAATTCATGAACAAACTGACATGGTTGGGTTTCAGCAGTCTGTGCTCAGGGAGAGCAGTTGAGACTGGTTCTCATGTGGAGCATGGAAAGCTCCTTATTCACTCTCTTAATGTGCACAGGCACAAGTTAAGTTATAATCTAATTGAGAATTCATGCTGTATTCCAGGAAGTGGAGTTTTGCCTCAGTGATTTTGTTTTTCTTTAAGGTGTTGACCAGTACTTTGGAATTTAAAACTATGTATCTCGAAGAAGGCATAGAAATGTAATTTGAATGCAAACTGTATTAAGCCTTCACGTCCTGTATCCTAGCAGGAATTTCTCCAAACAGGGGAGGTATTCATTGAACTAGGAGCAAAGCAATGTCAAGTTGAGAAGGAAATTACTATGGAAATGAGTTTTAAAAGCCTGAGGCAGATGTGGGGAGAGGTACATTGTACTGGGAATTTTCCTCACGCTGTCTAGTTTATATGGTCTTTCCATTAGCTTAACAGCAGCATATAAGAAACCCTTGATTTGGAACAAAAACTTCTGAACTTCAGTAGTTCTGCAGTGTTGTCACAGACAGGCTTTCCTTTGAAGGGAAATTAAGCCTAGCCTCAGCTGGGACAAGGCAGCTGCATGTATAGGAATGACCTTACTTGGTGTAGACCAGAGGTCTCCTCAGCCCAATGTTTTGTGTCTGTGGTCAGTAATGGATGCTTAGGAATGGGATATTCTTCTAGTCCTTGGCAAAGGACAGATGAGGGGCTTCTCTAGGTTTGATAGTCCTTGATTATTAATTTTCTTTTCTAGATTTGTCAATTTTTTTTTTTGAACTGTGCGTTTTAGGCATCCATATCTTATGTCACTGAGTTCCACAATTAGACTGCACAGTGTTGGGAAAAAAAAAAAAACCTTTCTCACCTGTTCAGTGGTAATGTATAATGGTCCTCCCCCCAACATATTAATTTCCATTTAGTTTAATATCATGTTTTCCATTTAGTTTAATATCATGTTTTCCATTTGAAGAGATTTGAGCAATATGTAGGTGGATTTGTTGATGAAGCTTATTGCAGAGAGATGGGTGGTACAAGGAGAAAGTGAGATTTTTCAGGAACAGCAGCCAGGTCCTTTTGTATCTTTCAATAAATGTGGGATTATTTGTGAAACAATAGTGGATCCCTCATGCACCTTGGAATGAATAGATTGCAAGTAAAAATATGCATGGTTTAGGGCAGGGGAGCACATAAAGTTAATTCTGTTGGCAGAAATTGATGAAAAATGACTGTGTGGGAGAGGAAAACAGGTTGCAAATGTACAAATAAGTGTTATTGGAGGACTGATGGAACTTTTAAAAGCTCAGTCCATTTCAGTCCCTCAGTCACTTAAAAGGGATAAACTATAATGCTCCATCTTCCTTTTTTTTTTTAGTGCTAAAATTTTGAGGAGAAAATAAAGAAAAATCCTAAGAGACTGCAAATCAGGCTTTTGTTAAGCAATATGAGTAAGTGTAAATACTTAATTTATCTCTTTCTTTAATGTAATTGTTCACATTTTAAACACTTTCCTAAATCTGTGGTAACCACTCCTAGAAGAAGCAGAAATGTGAGCATCTGTTGCAGAGTCATTCATATTTTGCTGTGCAAATGAGTGTGTATAGTTTGAGAAACTTAACAAAAACTGGTTTGGATGCTGTATGGGGTAGAAAGATGTAAAGTGTGATTCCAATCAGAGGCTGTCTCCAAGCAAAATATTGCATCTGAATAGCCTAGAAGTTTATCAGTTGCTCATGTATCCAAGCTTTGTGGTTGCTCCCTGTAGCATTAAAAGATGAAGCCTACATCCGAAATCTGGGGAACACTGATGTGTTCAGAATACAGACTCTGCTCACTTAATATGTCATTTGTTATGTCTGGAGTGCATGGAAGTGAGAGTTTATGAGCTGCTGCTATCTCTTCACTGATTTAATGGAAACTAGTTTGGATTCCAAATCCTGTGGATCCTGCTATTTGAGAAAAGGATCTAGTGTTTCAATTCTGTTCAACTAGGGAGAAATGTGTAAGTGTTCACTTCCCCTTTTTAGCTTCTTTATGACACAGTGTTTTTTTCAGCCCTCCAGTAACTTCAGAACCATCTGCATTATTCTTTTTTTTTTTTTTTAATCTTAAATTTTATTTTGATTGCCTTTGAATGTCACTAGCCTGCACACAGAACCCTGTCCATTATGTTGAGTACCCAGGTTCAGGATAGTCTGAAGAGATACCTCTTGGTGGTTCTGCTGGTCAGTGTGGTTATCAGGTTTGTTCCACATGGAGAGGATGGCTACTTAGGAGGTATGTGATCCTGCAGCAATAACATGTGAAAAGATTACAGCATCTGTCTGTCCCATCTCCCTGCTGCTGATGAGCTAACAGGCTCTAATCAATAGATCTTTTGATTTTGAAGTGCTTTTGAAGTATGTACAGATAAGCCAGTAAGATCTCAATAGAGAACCATAATAAAGTCAGTTACCTTTTTAGTTTATTGTGATTTTAGCCAACTCTGTTCTTGGCCCCAGTCTCAACCTCTGCCTCTGTGCAGCGTTGCCAATGTTCTGAATGAGTTGCAGTGTCGTGCTGTGTAGAAACAGAGAACGAATCAATGAGGTTTTGGTGCTTTATCTGAACTGCTTGGAATTGTACCACACTTATTCCTTAATTGGGACCGGTGTGTCTCATGTCGCACCTATGGCACATGAGGGATTAGCCTGGAAAGACATATTACTTTTTGTGGTCTGGAAGCATCTGAGTTCCCAACATCTCAGTGAGCAGATATGCAAAGAACTGAAAGGACTCAGATGGATAATCAGTGTTCTTCTGGATCACAAATAAATGGAGTGTAGAAATAGCAGCTCTAAACAGTAGTTGTCTCTGTAAACTGCAAATACGTTAAAACCTTCTGCCACTTAGTCATCTTCTAGTTTGTGTAGATGGAATGTATTTATTGGCAGTTCTCAAAGCAGGCCACCCTGTACTTGCCCAAATATTTCACAGTATAGCAGGCATGTTGAAGCCTGTCCATTTTCCTTTACAGTGCAGCCAATTACTGCATCTGATTATTCTTTTCCTACATCCTTGTATATATTTCTTCTCAGTATTTATTCATTTCTTCTAGCATGTGCTGTTTTAAATAGTGGGTTGATACCATGCAAAAAAAAATTTGCACTGCTGTCAGAGGTGTTTGGTGCTTCTGAGCCCACCCAGCTCTGAGAGCCCTCCCATAGTGTCCAGGATGTGACTCTCAGCTTGAGCTGGAATCGGGCACTATGTCAAGCTTTTGCCAACTGATGTGCCTGTGTATGATAATATTGGAAAGCCTAAACTTATGTTGAAAAATATAAACCTTTGAAACTTCCCGTGCAAGCCCTTGTCTTTCACAGCTCCACAGCCAGCTGCAGCTACTGAGGCAGTCAGAGAGCCTACATGAGTCAGGTTGTTGTTAAGAGGCTATGAGGAGCACTGATTGAATGGGGGCACCATGGCCTACAATGTTCAGGTAAAGGCAAGAGCCAGCACAGGCATTTTTTGCAGGGCAGTGGAGCTGTACTAGCCAGCAGGACTAGCTCTTCCAACCCTTGTTTTGTTCGTGGTTTTTTGTTTTTTGGTTGTTTTTTTTTTGTTTAAGTGAAAATCTTGTTCTGACTTTCTCAAATGACAAGTAGGAAAATTCCCATGTAAGTTTTCAGTCTGTCTTAGGGAGTTTTACAGCAAGTTTGAGAATGTAGTACTAGGTTCTGCTGACCCACTTTTAAATAAAAGGATTGAAAAAAATATTGAGTCTTTCCACAGTCTTCTATTAACATATTACCTGAAATAGGTTGGTCTTCTTTTTTTTTCTGAGTGACCAGTATAATAATATTCAAATCTAGAATTCTGTAGTTTGTACCACATTTTTCATGTGCTGTGGTGCTCAGAAGGGCTTTCTGTTTTCCTTCACTTGCCTTCTAGAATCAGTGAGCATTGTATCCAGCCTGTCTTCCTGTAGTGATCCACTTTCTGCATAAGGACAGGAAGATTTACATATGTGGCAGCACACTGGCATTCTGCAAAGATGCCTTGAGATTGATACTAGACACCAAGGGACAGAGGGATGAGAGGATCTGCTTCCCCTGGAGACTCCAGGCCTGCAGCCTTTGTATTCCCATTGCTGCCAAATGCCTGCCCTACACAAAAGAATAGAGAATTAAGCACAAATTTCCTGGTCTCTAAGTTTCCTTGTATAACAGACTGTTCTTCAAATCCTGATCAGAAGGAGAGGTTTTAGGAAAGTGAGTTCTTTTCATGATGAAAAACCTTGAAGCTTCTTCCTTGTAACAGCTTGTTGTTATGACGGGGGATAGCAGGATGGGTTAATCGTGGCCCCATTTCCTGTGGTCTCCTGCAGTCATGATTTGTGAATGCCTGAGAATACCCCTGCTGAATTCTAATTGTTTGTGACAGTCGACACATGATTTCAAGTGTTTGGTCACAGCAGTGTTCGTTTTCTGCTCTTTTAATCTTTGATGGATGTTGCGCCTGGCTTCACTGATGTGGTTCACGACACAGTAGGCAGTGATTTCCTATAAGATGTTTTGTCTCGACTACAGAGGTGTGGAGTCCCTGTACGATGGCCAGTATTTATTAATGACATCCCAAGGTTTCTAAAGAGAAAGCTCTGCCATAGACCATTAGAACCTAATCTACTCCAAAATGTCAGATGCAGTTAAGCAAGAGTTATCTAGACTGCATTGAGACTTTCCTCATTAGTTCAGACTCTGATTAGGAGACTGATTAAAGGCTTTCTTTCTAAAAAGGTTCACTCTTTATCTTTGCAGATATCGTTACTATGTAGGACACGATAGAGCCAGCTTAAGGCTCGCACAAATACTAAAACTGAAAAGCAATTGCTTATGCATCTGCAGAGTCATTCAAGCTCTTACAGTACACATGCATGCTTTTTAAAATGCCCTTAACTAGTAACAAGAAAAATGTTCATTTCTGGACATGAATAGGGTTGTTCATCTTTCAAACTGTTCAGATGGTGTTAATAGAATGCAATTGTATAAAAGGTCAGATTTTCATATCGTATGTAAAGCTGTAGGATTAAGATTTTAACAGCAATTTGAGGTTGCTGGGATACAAAGTATTTTGTTCAGAATACTCTGTATCTGAGATCATTACAACCAGCCATATTGCTTCCTGTGATTTAGCCATTGCTCTCTGTTCACGCTAAGCTATGTAATTGTGACAGTGCTGAAATATTTAAGGCTCCTCCTAATATTTTACCCACGAACAGCATTAAGCTTTGGCATATGCCTTTAAATTTCTCATCTCAGTGAAGATGGTGGTTTAGTGTATAAGCCCTTAGAAGAAAGGATTGTCAATTTGTTATGCATTTTATAGTGTTTAGCATGATAGAGGTGAGGTCACTTGATATTTCTGGAACTTAGATAATGAGTTAACATTATCAAGGAATAAAAACATCCATGAGGCAAATGCTGGAACTTCCAAATGGTTTTGCAAGATACAGTTCTTGAAGTATTGGAATTTTCAGTTTTTATTCTTGAGTATTTTGTAATTAACTGCTTTGTGCATTAATAATTCTTCAAATATTTTGTAGGTTTGTAGGCTAAACCAGAAAGTAAAGATAGCTTTAAGAAAGTGCACGTGAGTCAGTATTCTTTTAAGAGGGATTTGACTGTCGTTTTCAGTTTGGTGAGATTAATAACTATGCATTGGTGTCATTCGATAGTTTCGGTGTGCTTATTTGTGTGTTAAGGGGAGAACGTAGTATTAAGTGGGGATATTAGTCCAGTTGCTACTGATTATCTGTTAATTATTGACAAACTTCAGCAGAGAGACCATGTGCTGGATGCCAGTAAGCATTACCTCGCTTCTGTGTGGTTAACTTGTAGTTGAAACTGACCTGGAAAGAGGTAGGGGGACTACATACCGTACCCCTTTACATGCCGAAGTATATCTAATTACTCTTGTTCAATAAAAAAAAAATAACCCAACAGCTTTGTTGTAAATATCATATAGGATGTACCTTGTATTATATATGACAGGCAAGAGACCTTAATTTTGCCTTTTCATGAGCGTTCCTCATATAAGTGACTGAAATTGCCCTTTGGACTCATGGACATTGATGAATTCTGAAAGCTTTTGAGCTGGTCTCTTTTGGGGTAGAGTTTGCTGCTACAGATGTTAGCAGGTTTTCCGTGGGCTTCAAGTTTGCTTTGAAAGTAACAGCAAGTCATAGGATTAAGATTAAAAACTTATCTTTCATCTGCATAGCTGTCTTATAACTAACTTCTAGTTAGCTTTGCCAGTTTTATTATGGACTTGCTGTTTGCTGTCAGATCTGCACCAGCGATGCAGTTGTTTTTCAAAAATGGCTGCTTCCTTTGTATTTCAGTAGTGGTGACCCTTTTTAGTTAAACCAAGTCTTCTCAATTCCAGGCCAATATGTTTTATCCTCTGCTTTGTGTGATTTTCAACAAATTAATTTCAGCTAGTGCATACAAGAGGAAGAAAAATTCTCAGACATCTACCAGCCCTCTGCATATGCATAGGCAGGCACACATTTTGTGAGTGCTGTGTACCGTTTTCTTCTACAATCTGGAGACTGTTTCTTCTTTGTGAATGAAACAGAATAAACAGTAGCATGGCTAGACATCTGACCAAGAGAAGGAAAACCTTAAGTGCTGTGACCACAGGTTGTTATGTTGTTGTGCCATAGACTTCAGGAGAAATAGTTCCGTTGTGATTTATTTTCAAATCCAAGGTTGAAATTCTTCCTTCCAGTTCTTCCTCCTTTTCAGGAGACATCTACTGCGTGCAGCCAGAGGGCTTTCGTGAACACCTGCAGCTGCTGACAGCTTCAGCTGGGCTTCAGAGTGTTTCTGAGCATCAGGTCTGGCAGTCTCAATCTGCTGGTAGGCGGGTCTGCTGGATTCTGCATAGCTTTTACTAGTGGCAGGCTCTGCAAGGCAATCTCTCTGCTTCTTCCTCCATGCCCTCCCAGACCCTTAGGGTATGCTTCCAAATTGTATTTGGCAAGCTTCAACCCACGCCTCATTTAAATTCTAAGAACAACCTACTGCTATATTATCTACAGAAAATAAGTGCAGAGGCACTCTTAACAACCAAGGAAATGTTGACCCTATTGAATCACTGTGAAGCAGATCCTTGGCTCCACTCTGCTGCTTTTGCCTTATTGCAGGAATAAAAAAATTGCAGATCTAGGTAAATCAATCCCTTCTTTAAGCGACTCTTAAAGTTGATTGAGTCGTATGGTGTGCCTCTGGTGTTTGGAAATCCCTGAGTGGAATGTTATAAAGTCAAGACAGGGGGCTCTGTATTCTCCTCCCCAAAGAATAAGGGATTTAGCTAGAAACATGGAGACATTGCTAGAATCCTCAGCTGCTGGAGATTTATTGAGACTGTTGGACAGTGGCAAAGCGAGTTGTGCTGGGGATGGATAAGCTGCTTAATTCCAAGATCAAGGAGCTACAAAGTTGGAATCAAGACAACTATTTTTATCACTGATAGCTGTGCCCGAGCAGTTGCTCATCAAGCCTGCTGCAGTATTTATAAGCCATATAATCTCCATCAACCCATGTCTGAGTGCCATCATACTGGACTGTACCTAGACCCTGAAGAAGACTGCGGATCATAGAATATCCCAAGTTGAAACTGACCTACAGGGATCATTGTGTTCAGCTCCTATGATGATGAGGAGAAAAGACTTGATTTGCTGTCTTCTGTAGATGCTTCCAACACAGTGTAGCCTGTTGTCAAATCTTCTGGTTTCTGATGATTAGTCTGAAGGCAGGCTTGTAGGAAAGCAAAACAAACAACCACTAGTAAGTGGCTGGAGGGAAAACCAACCTGTGCTTGCATTTTACTCTTAGGTCAGCTCTGACTTGTCTTCCTTTGTAAAAGGAAATAATGTTTAAAACTTTTTCATAATATGAAAATGTTTGATGCTGGGTGAGTATCTTTGCCACCTGATATTCATCTTAACTTACTAACATCCTGTGCCATCAGGAAAGTGGCACAGTATAGGCTTGCTTAGTTTGAGAATTTACTGTCAAAGACATCTGTGAACCTATCACTGAGTGGATATATAGAACAAATCAAGATGTAGGATGTGGTAAAAAGAAAAATAAAAGTCTTGCCACAAATTTGGGATGAGTTCATTACATCACTGATGATGGAGCCAAGAATGAGTTAGGCAAAGACTTCCCAGACAAATGTGGTAGCAGCTGTACTGTATCTCACACTGTCAGAGATTGATGGATAAGTCCTGTCCTCTTAAAAAGCCTCAGTGTGCTTTCTACCTCATTTTTTTCTAAAGTAGATTTGCTGCTCTGCAGAAAAAAAAAATCACATCGTTGGCATGGGTGTAGCTTATTAGATTTAATAGGAATGAGCTATGCAGAATACAAAATACTATTATGTAATTGCTTTGAATGTTATACTATGTATTAAGAAATACGGGAGCCAAGGTGATGAGTATCATGTGGGATGTCTGACATGTTCCTTTCTAATCCAAGGAAGGAAAAAACCTCAGCTAGTTAGCATGAAAGCTTTTTCCACTTGAATAGAAGTTGAGGAGTTTTGTTCCTTGTCAGGGTTCATAGACATGAAATCCACACGTGAACTGGCTCTGTTGATGCTGATGGCAAAATTCCAGCGGCCATTATGAGAGCCAAAATCCGGCTCCATGTGGGCTTCAAAGGACGCAGCTCTCCATACGGCAGTGTGTTTGAGACACCCTGTGTAGAGGCACTATAACTGTGTTGGCACCGTTTAAAACCTCAGAACAGGTACAAATTTAATCATGATGAATGAACTATAGTTGATAACTTTCAAATAAATGAGGCAAAGATTGTAGGGAAGATGATGCTAAAAATATGTATTTGAGTATCAGGTTAAGTTTATTAGCAGCTTATTAATATCTGCGAACTGCAGTAGTTTTTCTGAGGTTTTGTGGAGTCTGTGCAGTTAATATTTAGAGGAACAGAGCTAAGGGCTTCATGTAAGCTATCGGTTCTTACCTGCTTGCCTCCATGTGTCAGGATGCCTTTTGTCAAGTTTTGGAGGGTGTGAAACTCCATCTGTGGTTTTCTTCTGTGCCTGTGCCGTTCTCCTACTGCCCTTTTTCCATGAAGGCTCAACTGGATTCTCAAAGTACAGAGCCAGTGCATCTACCCTTGTACTGTAGGTTTTTGGAAAAGACAGACCCGAGCAGTCCTTCATGATGTACTTTGCATTTGAAGTCTGGCTAACATGGGAGTCATTGTAATGAGACGTCTAGTTAAAGTAATTGTGAAACTGAAAAAACATAGGAGAGGAAAAAGAGAGAAAAGAAAGTATATATATATCTTGAGTCATTTTGCAGCTTTTCAATTTGTGGCTGTATGGCTGACTAACTGTGCAGGAAATTATTCTTTCCTTACATACTTTCATCATTGTATCTTTATCAGCTGTCATCAGCAAATGTATCAAATGAAGCTCTGTTGTCTAAGATTACTGTGCAGGGCAACTAGGACTTGAGCTGTGGTATTCTCCAACAGACCACCTACAGCAGAAATTATTGAACAGCCAGAGTTTAGAAACATATAATGGCTTAGATTGGAAAGGACCTAGAAGATCACCTAGTTCTAGCCTCGCTGCTGTGGGCAGGGTTGCCACCCACCAGATCAGGCCGTCCACTGTCCTCATCCAACTTGCCCTTGAATGCCCCCAGAGATGGGGCATCCACAGCCTCTCTGAGCAATCTGTTCCAGTCCCTCACCATCCTCTGAGTAAAAAAATTCTCCCTAACATCTAACCTAATTTTCCCCTCTTTTAGTTTAAAGACATTTGCCACTGTACTCTCACTATCAGACTGTGTAAAAAGTTAATCCCACTCCTGCATGTAAGCTCCCTTTGAGTACTGGAAGGCCACAGTGAGGTCTCCCCAGAACCTTCTCTTCTCCAAGCTAAACAAGCCCAACTCCTTTAACTTTTCCTCATAGGAGGGATGCTTCAGCCCTTTAGCATCTTTGTGGCACTCCTCTGGTCCTACTCCATCAGCTCTGCATCTTTTCTGTACTGGATGCAGCACTCTAGATGGAGCCTCAGAAGGGCAGAGTACCTCCCTCTCCCTGCTGCCCCCACTCTGTTGATGTGGCCCAGGATACTGTTGGCCTTCTGAGCTGCAAGTGCACGCTGCTGGCTCATGTCTTGCTTTTTGTCCATCTAGACCCCCAAGTCCTTCTCTGTAGGGCTGCTTTGTTGTTCTCCCAGTCTGTACTTGTATCTGGGATGAGGCTGTGAATTAATTATCAAGACTTCCCCCACTTTTAGTCTGGAAACATACTGTGTGTCTTCAGTGGGGACTTTAATGGGTTTCTCTTGGATTGGCTTTATGGATTAGGTCCAGACAAGCCCTACCCTAGGCAAAAATACAGTAGGCATTGCTCAGGGTAGCTGATATATCAGGCAGTGACTGTGAGCATGCCCATAACCACAGCCCTGGAGAGCCAGGCTGCTGCTGTTGCCACCCCAGGGTAGAGTCTCCTCTGGCGTGGCATCCTGTCTTTTGTACTTCCCTTTCTCCCAGTAACAGCGGAAGCCTATGTGTACAGAACTTTCCCTTCTCTCTTCCCAGCTCTGCTCTTTTCTGATGCATCTCCTCTTCCTGCAGCCTCCCCAGCATTTCAGTTTTATTTAGTTAGGGTACTATGGTTAGGCTGCGGTTGGACTTGATGATCTTTTGAGGTCCCTTCCAACCTGAGTGATTCTATGATTCTATGATTTCAGCTCCCTGTGGAAGTGATCCATTTTGCCCAAGCATCAGGGAGCAGGAGGGGCAATTCTGGGCACAGTCTCTATTTGCAGGCTTATGAAGGATGTCCGTTTAGAAGATCTGCAGGAGCAGTATTGAAGACATAAAGCATTTCCTCTGAGCATTTGTACGTATAAGCAGTGTCATATGTAGCATATTGCTGTACTAAGAAAGTAGTTCATAAGTCTGTTGATAAAGCTGCCTGCTGAAGCAATATTCCTGTCAGTACTCGGCATGGGATGTATCACATCAGACTGTGGAGTCACAAACGAGAGGAGTCATGTTAGTTTGTTTCATCTCATCCATGGCCACTATTATAGTTAAAGAGTTTTTTTAAAAAAACTAGCAAATTAATGGATTTAAAATGCAAAAGCACAGGGACCAAATGTATTAGCAATAAAAGCAGTTGCAGCTCACCATCTGTTTCAGTTTAAAGTGTATTTCCCTTTGCCATTTCTCTTTGTGTAATTGATTTCTTGTGGAAGGAGGTATGCCACGTTCAGAACCACAGCCCTGGTCTCAGGTGGAAGAGGCATTGCTACCTTATAACGACGGTAACTGTTGCTCGAGCACTTAGAATAGGCCATGACTCTTTCTGTGCTGGATGCTCTGCAAATAGACAAGTCTGGCCCCTGCAAGCTTGAGAAAATCTTTCTTTTTGTCTCTTCTCGTCATCAGCAGCAAAGAGGAAGTTAACATGAGGAAGAGGGTGTTGCTGTAAAAGTATCTTGATATGAGGACTGTTTCGAAAATGGGGCTTTCCCTCACAAAGTGTGGAACAACTGGAAAAGCAATAGATACGCATCTCCAACAAGTTATGCTGTCTTACCTAGGGGAGTCCCTCTCAGTCTGAAACATCTCCCTGTGCACTCAGAGGTCAGAGGGATGGCTGCCCTATAAAGGCTGTGGATAAGATGGATGGTTTGTGTCTGGCGTGCCTTGAAATGAGGTGTGTGAGAAGGGCTCTGGTAAGTTGGCAATTGTGGATCACTGAGAGAGAACTGGAATAGGAGAGTATAACAGTTTATCTATGGAAAATTCCAAATGTCTTGAATGCAATTAATAAGGTTTCCAAATTATTTGCATAATTGGGGTGTTCACGTGCTTTCTTCAAAGTAAAGTTAGTGTCATGTTCTGGCTGTCACTGACCAAACGTTTTCAAGTAATTGCTCTGGTAGTAATGCTGACCAGAATAAACAGGCATGGTTCTTATGGGTTGTATTGAAGAGATTCAAAATCCATCTCAAGGTAGTGTGAACAATACACAATATTGATGTTTTCTTCCAGCACTGTTTTTAGTAGAGTGTCTGTGATACAGCTGGGAGGAAACTTTGGGGTAAAATTTGCTCTGTATCCTGCAAGCTTTAGCTTTTTTTTTTATAACTAGAATCAAAATGTGGTCCTTTCAGAAGTAATTCTAACTTCTACTGAGTCAGAGTTGGGGCTGCAGCATGGAGTGCCGTTGATATGAACTCACAGCAAAAAGCCCAGTCTTTGGCTGTGACTCTAATGTATTCACTTTTCATTGCATCATATAAATAAGTCTGTTCTTTTAGCTGCTGTGAAACTGGTGGAATGTGCTGTTCAAACAAAATATTTTAAATCAGTATAACAGATGTAGGCTCAAAAAAAAAACCCTCACACAAATCCTGGAACTGGCAAGTTTACCTGACTGGCAAGTTTAATCTGACTTTTAGCAACACAGTGACTTTTCCTTATAGAAATCTGTATTTTTTGTGTGTGTATTCAGACTTTCGGGACAATTGTTTTAAGATTCTCCAGTTTTACCTACAACAGATGTATATATCTCATATAATAGTATGCCACTGGTTATTACAGCATTTTAAATTTTCATTGCAGTAAAATAACTTGACATTAAAAGGATTATTTCAATGTAAGTTAACATTCCAAAAAGGAAAATATTTAATCCCTGAGTGCTACTGTGGTGAATTTTCTTGCAGCTACTCACGCCTGGTTCATAAAGCACTTCCAGTTTCTCCTGGTCATTTTTTACCATGTGCTCAATGCCATGGCTTAACAGGCAGAGATCGGGCATTTTCCACTGAGCTGCAGAGCTGTCAGCAGGCTCTCCAAGTCTGCAGTTTGCCCCTGGAACTGCACACTTACTCTCAGAGCACTCAGCCAGATTCTTTGTTCAGGAATGCACTAATTCATACCTCTGTGCTCTGCAAATGCACTATCCCAAATAGCAGCAAAGCCAAACTAGCATCCTGTGTTTTTGGCAAGTGTGTGGGAGATTAAGGGAGTTAGTTACTTTTTCCTCCTGTATGTCTTACGCACTTGTTGTTCAATCTGTTCTGATTGCTTTACAGCATCTCAGGATCTGTGAAGCACTTCCAGCACCCTCTGTATTGTCATCAGGATGATCTTGTAGGTCTTTTCCAACCTTGGTGATTCTGTGATCAGGGGTTGTTTCTTTGTTGCTATGGTGGTGAACTGAAACGAATTTCCTTACATCAGCCAGGGAGATAGTGAGGATGAGTACAGCAAGCACAGAAATACCGGTTCTGGGGTTTGTTTTGTAGAACAGTCATCCTCTATGTTTTTGTGTAGGTGTTCATGTAACTTCAATGACTTCACCTCTAGTATTTCAACTCTTTTCATGCAGAAACTTACTGTAAGACATTTTACCCTTCCTAGGCAGTTGCAGAGAAGGTAGGAGTCTCAACCTCATTTCTGACTCCTGTTGTGGATCTTGCTCTTTAGTCCCTGCACCAACACTGGTGGACATGACCTATTCAGATATTTGCTTCCCTCTGTGTTCAAGCGTGTGATTCATTACCTTCTTCATACTTGATCCAAAGGTACAAGTTTTTCTTTCTTTAATTTTCTCATGGGGCTACTCAACTGCTTTGAGCATATTTAGTAGGAGGAAGAGGGGTGGGGAGCCACCATTTGGTACAGGCATGCCCTGCTTTCAGACATGAGATGTGAGCGTGCTGTGCTTCTGCCTGGCCTTGAAACCAGGGTAGTCTGTCAGCTGAGTTTCATCATCATCTTGTGGAAGTGCCCCCTGCTGTCATGTACAAAGACTTGCAGCATGCTACAGCACTGCAACTTTTAACTTATTTAACAGTGTCTTTCACTCTACATGCGCTCAAAGTGCTTTACAATATACCAACAGCAATAGAAAACATACAAAACAAATGTATCTTCAAACAGAAGAGCTGCTTTCTTCAGTTGTCAAAAATGTTCCATAACAGAACAGCAATAGAAATGAGCCTGTACTGGCAGGGCAGTTCTCAGTTTTCCCCAGCTTACAACGGTTTTCTTCCAAGATATAGAAATGATTGTACTTCATGACTTTCTGAAGAGTTGAAGTAGATGTAAATTAAATTAAGAAAATAGAGATTTAGGTGAGAATATCAATCTAAATTTATTTCCAAAGCTTCTGATTGATTCTCTGTTCTGCATTTCTTTAGCAACTCTTCTGCTACCACGTAGTTTCTAAGTGGTGCTTAATTATATTTCATTACTGTTGTGGGAAGGGGCTGTAGCAACTGCCTTTTGTCCATTACTTTTTACAATTGTCAGTTTTATTGGTGAGTCTGACTTAGTTTATTTCTAAGAAGGGTATATATTTTACAGAAAAAAATCCAGCCCTTTGAGTGCTACATCAGATCTGTTTTAAATGCCATTAAAATAAACCTCAGTAAATTCAGAATAACATATCATTGAAATAGGCTGTCCAAATCTGTAGGTATGGAACAGCTATGGAGAACAGGAATTTTCAGTGAGTATCAGAGTGTACGTTGAGATAGTGATTGATTGTAGTGAGGGGTTTGCTTGGGAAAAGGAGAATAAATTCAAGGAAGGATGAGGTGCAGGTCAGGATGTAGGTGGACCTGAAAGCAAAAGAAGATATTACTTGAGTGAGGAAAACAGAAGCACGGTCTGAGGAAGGAAGTGGAAAATAATTGCCAGCGCCATGGAGAGGAAGAGGACTTGGGGAGCCCTGGGGAGTCTGGGAGCGGAGAAGGGGAAAGAGAAGAACCAAGGGATGAGAGGGGATGTTGCTTGGAGCTAGTCAGGGGGCTCTGTACTAGATATGGAGCCTGTGTCATGTTTGGAGACAGAGTCTGTTTGCTCAGTACAGCATTTGACTCCTCAGTCCAGGAGGCTCCCACCTCTTTTCACACCACCTTCTGCCTTGTTGGCTGTGCAGCTTCCACTTGCTGCAAGAAAGGACATATCAGTCCTACAGGCAACTGCAGTTGTCGCTTTTGTCCCAGAATAGATGTAGTCCTGTTTGTATCCAGAGTGTAATGTACTGAAGGGAACATGCAATTCTGTAAACTGGGACTTGTATTTTGATGTGTAAGTGAAGAAAGGAAATATATTTTGGAAGTGGCAGCATTACTTCTTGCACTTCACATTTCTTGCTGGCTCCAGTTCGCAGATTTGATGAAGATCCTATAACATCCTCTAGCACGAATGCTTGTGTGAGCATAAATGTGAAGACTGAGTTTGTTTGGAAGTGAATGGCTTTGGGGAGGAGCTCAGCAATGCATAGTGAGAGGTGGACAGCAACAGCCAGTGTTAAATATCACTTGCCAGCATGGTGTCTTCAGTACATCCATGCCTCTTTATGGTGCAGAAAGTGGATTATTAGTCTCTGAAACAATACCATCATGCACTGTGGTTCCGTTTGCTCTGTTGAGCAGGATCACATCTGTCCAGGGATTTAGATGATGCTCTGCAGAGGTCACTAACATGCCGTGGAAGCATGTTTGTTCAGTAAGTGACACTTTCATCCTTCTGTCCCACTAAGCCAGCACACCAGAATGGTTTTCTTTGCCACTGTGCAATATCTAGCTGTGCGTATATATGTTTTAGGCTCAAAATACAAAGTGCAGACACTGGCTGTTTTGATCATTGGAGATTTTGTATGGAACTGGTTATAAAACTGAGCCCTTGTATATTGCCAAAGTTGTTTTTAGATAACTGCTCTGCTTGTAGAAATCTTTTCCAGTTCTTACACTTATCCAGGGCTAACCTAAGCTGAGTTGTAGAGTTGTTTTCCCCTGTTTTATGAGGCTTGCAGAAGTTCTTGTGCAAAGAGGCTGTGATGTCCTGCCTGAGAGGGGGGTTCTGCAAATAAAACGTGGGAGTCAAATTATCAGTAGGCAGGCAGCCTCCAGTTGTGGTAATACAGCAACTGACATGGGGCCTCAGGGCCAAGCCCACAGCAGGTCCAGTAGATCTCTTCAGTGTTCCATGAGACAGGAGTACTCTGTATGAGCGTATGGCACATTTTTCTGCACTGCAGTTTGCCATGTTTTTGTGTATGTTCTCCCAGTTCTCAGCTATGCAATACAGCCATGGAATAACTATTAGCTGGAGCTCCAAGGGGCTCTGGAGTGATGAACTGTAAGTGTCGCCTTGACAGTAAGCAGCTGCGACTGTTTTGATGGCCAGTGGACTACCAGGAGTCCAAATTCTCCATCAGCCCAGGCAGGAGTTGGCACAGGAGTTGTGTGAAGATTTTGAATCAGCTTTGCAATACCCACTCTTGTCAATCCCCTAGAATAAATTCGAGGTGCCCAAAGTTTATTGTACCTTATGTGCAGGTTGTTAGGACTTACACTGGGACTTTATGGCCACTTCAGCATTATAACTGTATTGCTATCTCCTTTCCCCCAGGCCTTATACACTGTGGGGGGAGGGATTAAAAAGGCAGCAGTGCACTGGACCCCAACTCAGTGCTTGCTAGATGGCTGGCATTGCTATGGGATGTAAAAAGGCTGAAATGGAGACTAGCAGGGTGAGTTCTCTATAATACTGCCAGCAACATCTTACTCGCTCAACAGTTAGCAGCTCTGTGGGATCAAAGCAGTTACAGGCAGCCAATACTGGCTATGTGGGAACTGTGGGATTTTCAGTTGAGCTGCAGAGTAGGAATGGCTTTTAGTAACTAGGAACCCGAGCCGGGTTTGAACTGGAAACCCAGAGATGAAAATGTCTCGGACAAGTCATCATCCTTCAAGAAATGCCTGAGTTTCCAAACATTACTGCTTCAAAATGGAGCAAGCAAGCTGCTGTGTTCAAAAAAAGTTTTGGTTACAGCCCCTTGTTAGTTTAATTTTAGTTCTTATGAATTGACATATGGCAGGCATGATTTTTAATTAGAGCTTTAGCTGTGTTTTACTGGTAGGACTGCAGAGCACTGTGGAATTTACATTGGGAAAAAAATGCTCTGTCGGTAGAGTACAAGGCTGTTTAGTAATCAGAGTGGAAAGTTAACTTTGAAACAAATTGGCAGCTGATCAGATAAAATTCAAATCGGTAACATTTGTGTTGGAAACCAGCTCAGATCTGGGAAAAGTGGAATCTAAGCTATTCTGTTCCTCTTGCATAGGAACCGACTAGTGAACACACTGTGCACATCAAACTTCATGTGTAACACCCCCTAGAAAAACAAAATTAATACGTTTATAGCGTTATCTGAGCACTTAATCTGATTCTTTTTCACGTTAGTGTAAAAATGTTACTTTGAAGAGAAGTTCCCTTGCATACTTTTAAAAAATAACAAACAAATCTACTTTACTATTCAAAAACTAAAGGTCAAAAGTTTCCCCTCTCTGTTTTACTTTTGGATCAACAGTGTGGAACAGAGAGATATCAGAGATGTTTTGCTCCTCTGAGCCCATAAGGGATTCCTATCTTCCCGGCTCATTGTGTGAACTCTGTTGGGTACTGAAAGAGTTAACAGAGTGTGTTCAGGCCCCAACCAGCAAATGCATTTAAAGCTCAGTCCAGCACTCACATGGTTTGTATTCTTGCGCTGCTGGAGTGGTGTGTTCATGGCATCTGGTTCCCTGGCAACAGCTTTCATTGGCTCAATCAAAGCCTTTTCTTCTTAAGAAAGCTCCCACTGTGACACCCTACCACCACCACTAATCACCATCTTAACCGAGTGTTTAAGATGCAGCTGGTATGAAAAATAACGCTTGTGCATGTGAGAAGATTAAGAGGCTACCTTGCATAGTACACCTGCCCTGGAGAATGCCCTCCCTCACTTGTGTTTGGTGTGCTGCAGGCTCTCGGCTTTCCTACTGGAATTGCTGTACATGAAGGGTTCTCTCAGAAATAATCTTTTGTTAGGCAGAAATCCATAAACCTTTGTGTCTTGTGAATAGTCATTTCCTCTCTGCTGCTGAGATGGCATTTGGGCCTCTCTGCTATTGACAAGAGGCAGAAGTGGGATGTAGGGTGTGTACAATAAAATCCATATTGTCAAAGCTGTCTCTACTGACAAGGAGGAAGCAGGAAGAAGCCTCCAACATGTAAAGGGGAGAACAATGAGAGCAAAGGATTCACATTAAGCCTCCTCAAGTGTTACATATGGTAGGATTTCTGGAGCATCAGAGCTTGTACAAAAGCTGAGGCAGCCTCTAGCACTCTTGCCTCCCTGTACTTGGCAAAGCTTGGGGTCCAGAGTGATCAGCAAGTTTGGGTGTTAACATCATGTTCCGCTGTTAGAAATGACCATTTGTATTACTCTTGTTGACTAGCCAGATGACAGAAGTTGTTGCCTTATTTTCCCTTCTTGGAGATTGCCTTGGAGGATGCTTTGTAACCCTCAGAGACAGCTGCATTCCAAAGGAGCAGCAGAGCTGGAGCAGTGTTGTAGGTGAGGGTAAGCATGAGGAGACAGTATGCCTTGTAACTCATGCGCTCCAGCAGTTACTCACTTACCAAAAGAAGTACGAAGGCCAGCCAGCACCCTCCTCTGCTTATCTCTACGTTGTTGGGCAGGAAAGTGAGCACAAATTGTACAATGTGGCCTGGGGAGCACATAACATTTTCAGCAGTGTGGCATTTTCAGTAGTGTGGTGTCAGCTATGAAATATCCTACTAGAAAACATTAGTCTGAATTTGTGCATGCTTTGGTTAGGTTTTAAGTTAAACCATGAGTCCTTCCCTGGGCTCACCCACTGTCTTAAAGCAGTAGGTCAATATACTCTTTTCAAGCTCAGTTGAGGGGAGAAGGATACTTTGTTTTCTGAAACGCTATAAACTTTATTTTACGCAGAGTGACTGAGGCAGTATGTGCCTGAGAAAGAAGCCAGGGAAGACAGACTTGTGGTTTAGCTGCTATATTGGGACTTGGGAATTTGGGTGCAGCTTCCCCCTCTGTGTGGCCTGGGGAAGGTCTGGGTGTAGGCAAAGCCAGCAGTCGCTGAGGGCAGCCAAACCCAAAGTGAGGCTGTGGTGAGTGCTTTGGGGCAGCTGAGCGGGCTGGGGAGCACCAGCAGCTGGAGCAACAAGTGCAACTTGGCAGGGCTCAGCCCCAGCTCGCATCCCTAGTTCTGCCCTAGCCTTTCCCTGTGACTGAAGTGCCGCAACATGACCTGACAGTGTAAGAGCAGAGCTACAGTGAGACAAACCAAAGGTTTGGTCCTTTGTCAGCCTCTAGTGTGGGCTGATAGGAGATGCTAGGGCAGATAATAAGAGCGGGGCAAAGTCTTCTCCAGAACGCACTCCTCATCTTTCACAATTAGCTCTGTGGAGTCCTGGTCCCGCACTGAGCCTTTGCATGTCTTAGCAGGTTTTCTGAGATGGTTTACCATTTTTCCATGCTAATAGAAAAAGGTGTTCTGAATGCCGAGCCCTAGGATGGCAGCAGCCCCACATGCTAGGACAGCAGAACTCAGTTTTGTCTGCACAGAGAAGTCCACAACTTGTTCTGACTTGCCTTTGAAGTTTTCAGTTCAGCCTTGAGGTCCAGCTGCAGGCTCTTTGCTTGGTGCACAGCCTTTGCTTCCTGTGCGAACGCTGCAGCAGCCAGGAGCACCTGGCTCCTCAGGGCAGGAACAGCCAGCAAGCACAGCTGTGGAGGCAGCAGGTAACAGTCACACAACTTGTATGAGGGGACCCATTCCCCCTTCATTCACAAGGTTCTTACAAAGATAAATCTGTAATATGTAAGAGATGTTCAGTAGTTATGTGTCTGAAAGCCATAATGAAATGTCTTTGCATATTTTAAAACACAAAATATATTTTAAGGGAGGAAATTCAGAAGCTTAGATTGGAAATGACAGCAGCAAATTATGGTGTTCTGAAAGTGATAGATCTGTTCTCTTCAGCAACATCTAATTGTTAATTAAATATATTTAAGCTTATTAATATCCATTCACTGACAAAGGGGCCAGTGGCAGAGACACAATCTATTTTGAATGCTAAATATCTGATTTGGTAAACTTGCTTTAGAGGCTGAGTGCAGGGGGTGTTATTCCTTCCTGCTGCACCCCTTCTGAACATTCCAGAGGATGAGCATAGCACACATTCATGCATGAGTGTGAAGAAGAGCTACAGGTTTTATTGGTTTGTTGTTTTTTTTTTTAACCTTTTGACTGATTAAAAAGGCCTTAAAGCAGTCCATAAAAATGTGACTTCAGTGGGGAATTGGTAGATATCACTGTGTCAAGTGCCAATCAGATTTGGTTTGATTTAGATTTCATTTTGGGAAACATCTTTCAGTTGTACACTGGCTTATGGTAAAGTCTGGAACAAAGGGGCTTTGGGAATCCCTGTGGATAGAAAAGGGAAGGGCACTCATACTGGTTAGCAGGTTGCACAAGCTTCCACTGGACATGCAGATGGATATCTTAAAATATGTAAACTTGGCAAGGCACTTAAGGAATGAGACCTGTTGCTGTCTCAGTCCTCTCCTTCACACAACTGGGGAGGTACTTCTGTGAAGAAATCTGAGGCTTTTCTTTTCACGTAGCGAGACATGCATCTAAGTCAGATAATGCATTCCTTATCTGTAGACTGAAGGTATTCAAGTGTGCATTCTCTTACTATATAGCTGATGACTGAAAGGTAGAGATTATTTTGCTCCTTAACTCGTTGGGCAAAGTGAGTTTTAATGTAAAGTTTGTTTTCTTTTTTTAAATTTATTTTCATACTTTTTAGATGATCAAAGTAATCTCAAGAAGACTGAGTAACCTTTACTCTGCCCCTTCTAATCCCAGTCTGTACACATGTGCCACACTAAGTGATCGCAGTGCCCAGTGGCTGCTTTTTCTTTTCTGCAGAAGGTCAGAGGGGGGGGGATGCACAAGACGCATGCAAACCGCAGCCTTTGGAGAAAGGATGTAAGTGCCGGCCCTCTGCACAGGCCTAACTTTCACCTTAAGTAAGCCTGGAACAGAGTCATATAATATATTGGTCAGGAGGCATGGGAGTAGATTTATGTTGTATCAGTGAATGGGGCTGTGTCTCTAGAGCTGCTGCCTAACCTGTAGCAGAAATTGCGTGGTGTGAATAAAGGCCAGAGGCCTGTTGTAAAAATGGTGATTTAGGTGCTTGATTGGGACTCCAGAGATCTGGTCTCCTTTCCTGTCTCTTTTTTACTTTTCTTTAGAAAGTAACTCAGTCTTACTCTCTAAATTAGCAAGCGTATTTCCTCACTTTGTGGTCTGGGAATAAATGTGTTAAATAGTGCAAAGCATTCGGTATTCTGGTGCTGACAGTGAAGTGTAAACAATGTAGAAAGGAAAAAGTATTGTTGCTGCAGCACTGCTTGAACAGTTTATGGTGGAACTTGCTGGAGCCCCGTGCTGAAGAACTGAGATTAGAAAGAATATTGAAGAGCTACTTTGTATGCAGAGCACTGTGGATCTTGTGCCTGGAGAGAAGCAGGGACTCTTGCCAAAAAAATGATTGTGGGGGCAGTACCTGGTCAGAGACTGAAGTGATATATTATACCACACAAGCCAGAGGCAGAAGGAAGGTTATATTAGGCAACCCTTGCTTTGCTGTTTCGTGATATTTGAGAGCCTCATTTTTCAGCCTTTGATTGTTTTGCTTTAAACAACATAGTTTTTAGCATGGAGCTGATGATACAGATCTCACGATGCACCTGGAGCTTTACAGGAAAGCATACAGATAAGGTCTCAGCCCCCTAGATCCTCCAAACTGGGGCCTTATTCTTTGCCATGGACATTGTTAGTGTAAGTAGTGTAAAGAATTGTTTTTACAGTAGTCACCTATAAGCAACATACTTACATGGGATTTCAAACTGCAGAAAGGCATCTTTTTTTTTTTCCTTTCTTATTTTTATTTTTATTTTTATTTTTTGCCTTAAGTTTGCATGCTTTAGTGTACCACCTTTTACCCAGCAAGAACCGTATGACCTTCTTACCATCTGCTTCTCAACAAATTAGCAGTCAGCAGAAATGGGAGTTGCTAGCCCTACTTTTAAAACTGCTAGCATGCCTTCATAGGCTCAGTGACATTTCTACGCTGTATCCTGATAGTGAAGTGAAATCAATTTCCTCCCCTGTCCTTGGGCAAAGAATTATGAATTAAATTTAGTTATAGAAAAAAACAAAACAAAAAAAACTTTGGAGTGGGGGGCAAACATGTTGTAGCATCCAAAACCTCTTTTAGATAATTTTGGTGCCTTGGTTTTTTTTTTGTTGTTCTTGTTCTTAAAACATCCCTTGCAGACTATCCAGCCTGCTGGGAAAGAAAATATATTTAAGTTCTAGCAATATTATTTATGAGCACATTGGTAGTTTCACATAGGAATACTTAATAAGCCCACTAGCACTTGAGAATCGCAAAGCTATGCTTCAGTGCTGTGCTGTGTACAGAGATGCCCTGGTCAACAGTAGGGCTGAGTGGAATGGACGGCAGAGGAGAGGCTGCAGTGAGAAATGGACTCTGTGGCCTCCAGAACTGGAGCCCATGCTGGAGCTTTTCCACCCCACATTTTATAAAACAGCAGGAATCAATGCCTTTGCACTAGGAGTCAATTAAAGAAACCCAAATTATTGCCATTTGAATAAACAATTATTTCTTTTGCACCCTCACAGAAGCTTGTTAGGATGAACTAAAAGCCGGAACTAATTAAATGATCTGATAGCACAAATCGTATTAGAAATATTTCATCTAGTTTAATTAATTCTTGCCAGAAATCACTGCTACTCTTAGCATATGCTGAGTAATTTTTTTTTTTAATTAATTTTTATAACGGCTCTCATTTGTATCTGTTTGCAGTACCACTGGGATTCTTGCTCTCTGCAGATAAAGTGGAAGCGTTTATAGAAGTGCTTAGTACTAGGGAGATTCTTAGCCCTAGAGACATGCAGTGTGGCAAATAACTGGCAGCCCAAGAAAAGGGACATCTACACCTGTATCTTAGAGGATGGTTTATTTAAAGCAGAATGAGACAAATAAGAGGTGTGTTTTTCAGTCCACAAATGCAGACTGACCCTCCAAGCTAACTCTTAATTTACTGGTAATATGCTTTAAGGAAAGTGCAGTGGCTATCAGTGGAAAGAGACCAAGAGAGCACTGGGACTCAATACTTTGCAGCATTGACTAAGCTGTTTTCCTCTGCAGATAAAATACGTCAGGCTGTGCTGGTTATTGCTAGCCAGTTCTGCAGCAGCACATTTGGTTGTCAAGTGTAACAGGCCTCAGCCAACGTTCCTGAGCCAATAGGCAGAGTTTTGCACTCAGGGCTGGGGACTGAGTCTGAGCATCAGATCTGCAACACTGAACTCCCACCTGAGTCAGGAGGGAATTTCCAAGGCATGTGAGGATGCTCTTGTCCCTTGCTCTGCTGCAGCACATGCCCAGCTGACATGTGGCAGCCAAGCCCTTCCTCACCCTGCTGCCACTGCAGCCTGCCCCGTTGGCTGAATTGCTGGCTTCAGACAACGACACTTCTGTGAGAATTTTGCTGGCATAACAATCAAACTCATGTGAAGCCAGCTATTCCTGTAGGATAGCTTCTGTGTTTTGGCTCTTTCTAGATGGGAATGGAAAGTTTCTTCCTTCTGAGATATTTTTGGAAAACAATCTGAAGGAATATGCCTGTGTTCTGAGACTGGAGGATGTTTAGTTTCAAGACTGGCCCTCTTCTTCATGTTTTGCTAGAGTACCACCAGCAGTTTATATTTGTGTCCATACAATGTGGGAATAGCCATAGATATTATTTAGCTTTGTAGCCTTTGATCTTTGTATTTATATCTCATTTGATACTGCATTCATTGCTCAACCAGACCTCCAAGTTATTGTGATAGAAGAACCAGCCCTCATGTGTTGCAGATGTGCTGTAATGGTAGTACTAGAGTATGTCCTTTGTTTATTGCTACGAGTCAGTACTGTGCAAACTGGCTACATAAATTCTTGCCAACAGGACGTAGGCTTGCAATAGCAACTGCTACTTTGGATGTAAAGACCAGAAAAAAACACAAGAATAGCGTTATTTTCCATCTGACTTTCATGAGGACAAGTGACAGGCTTTAAAGCTTAAAATAGCACTATTAAAGCACTATAAAAATGTACATATTCAAGATCCATCAGTAAGATGGGACATTGTCAGAGAATAATGGGTGCTGGCTGCTCAGCTTTCAAAGTAGCACAAAAAGAAAGAGACGCTAATATGATTCTCAGTTTCCTAGGGAGCAAAGAATGAGAAATAAACAGAGGGACAGCACAACACTTCTGAGTGTACTGCTGCCACTGTAAAGAGAGTGTGAGCAGGGCTGCCTGTGCTCATGCATTTCAGAGCAGCAAGTATACCACGGCAGAGGTGTCACTCTCTACTATCCTGCCCCTGCCACAATGTCAGCAAAGCTGCCTGCTGGCATCTTACATTGTCCTATTAAGTGCAGCAAACGCCAAGCGAAGTAGCATGCCTCTCCCTGCCTCCTTCATTCGGATTCAGGAGTGCATCTGCCTTTGGTGATGACTTTGTAAATTGTGGTAATAATGGTGCCTAGAGCTCTTCCTCCCCCGAGGAATTAGCAGAAGTACCCAACGGCATGGCAGGATGGGCTGCAGGCTCACTGCTGCAGGGTAGAACAAGTAATCCTGCAGCAGTTAGCGAGGATGGGGTTTGTGAAGCCAGGAGGTGTTAGTCCTGGGGAAGAGATCTCTTCTCTGAGGAGGTACAGTGGTGTCAGTGTGCCCCCACCAGCCCCAGTCATTGCTGCTTTGGGAAAGGCAGGCTTTCCCTTGCAAAAATGTGGCTTTAGACTCTGTCCTGTGGTCATGTGCCCTATTCCCCAAATGTTTGCACTCTGCTTTTGAGATAGCACAGGCTCTGTGTGTTGTGGCCATATTGGGGCATCGCTCAAACAGCAGTTAAGGTTGTGTTTGCTCATACCTTAACTCCTTATTTACTGGTTTCCAAGGTAATAGCTAGGATCGACATTCTGGAAGGGTACTTCATGCTCCTGGCAACCTTCATGAATTTCTTTGTTGACAAAGTTCTTACTCTTGAAAATTTATGGGAGAACTATCGTTTGATGAGCATTCACGTGGATTGAAGCAGTTTACAGTCAGCTGTTAGTATGCCTTGGAGATGCTACTGCAGCTGTGTATGACTAAGTCCTCTTTCACAGCCTGGGTACTTACCCTGCTTAATGGGTGATAGCAGCAGGACTTAGCTATGTTTGGACGCCTGGCCAAGTGACAAGAGCAGCACTGAGGAATCCCGGAGTGATCCCTACCTGGGCAGGGGCAGGCAGTCTGCTTTTGGCTTGCATGGAATCTGAGCCAGATAAGTCTGCACGCCAGCCTTGCATGTTAGCTGGCAGACAGGGCCAGTTATAAACTCCAGCTCCAAGGCTTCACATGGTAGCTGTTTTCTGGCTGACCAGCCTGAAACACAGGAAAGAAAAATGTGCATGTAGCTGTAGCTGTGCCCATATGCATCTTAAATCTCAGTTGATTTTATTGTTCTATCTCTGCTTTCTCTCTGTGTGTCATTTCTAATCCCATCAAGTAAAGAAAGAAGTTTCTATTTGCTTCCTTGTTCCCCTTATTGAAAGACCTGTATGGTGTAGGTGAAGTGGATCAGGATTTGTTGGTGATCCAGGGCAGGCTGTGCACGACACCAAGCCTGGTGTCTGTTAGATTCTCTGCATGTCCAGAGTTGAGTCGTGTGCCTTCACGTGTCTGCCTCAACCATCGACTTGGTCCACCCAGTCTGCCCCTTCACTCCAGCTGAGCCTTATAAGGTTGTTTCATGTTTTTCACTCATTTTGGTTACATTTCAAATTCAAACTTGGAACTGATTCATTTAAGACGCGTTTAAACAAAGCATTCAGACTTTTCCAGCTTTACCCCTTCGTTTTTTTTGTTTGGTGGAAGCAATTTAGAGTGAAGTGGCAAATTGTTTTGCTTAATTCAAATCTGCATTCTGGAAGTGGGTGGGGGAAGTAGTTGGCTGTCTCCTTGGTCTGCTGCTCAATTACTTAATCAGTTCAATGGTGATCATTTAATGAAATATCCAGCAATTTTTTTCCCATTGCAGATAAATATTTTCCTTTTATGAACAAGATAATTTCCTCAGCGTCTGGTTTTCATTTTCAGTAAACAGGCAGCCAACTAACAACCCAACTGGCCAGCACCGATTCCTCTCAGCTGGAGCTATTTTGCAGTATGTGCTATCACACAGACCCCACATGGCAACACTTTGTACAACAACCAAAAAAAGACAGGCAGAAGAGGGCATGTGACAGTAAATCCCATCATCTGAAGAGTCCACAGAGGCTCTTCAGAGAAAGGAACATTCCTTATGCTTGTTACACAAAAGCCCAGAAGGTGATGAGTGACACTTCCCACTTTCATTTCTTTGGGAAGATCGGTGTCATCACACATGCCTCTACTTCACCACTAGTGTTTGACTATTTCCCCATAGAGAGTGAAGCGCCAGCTCACTCTTCGCCATTCTCTGCCTCTTAATGATCAATTATTTTTAATTGGAACCTGTCGTATTGTGCCGAATCTAGCGAGGCCCCCGTCAAGATCAGGGCTCCAGCAAGACGGGAACAGTACCAGCACATACATGGGGACAATAGAGGCATTTTTTGTCCCAAAGAGCATGATCCTATTTAGAGAAGGGCCGATAAAGAAATGAAGGTAAGGATGATTGGAAGAATTTGCAGACCTTGGACAAGTTTGGGAAAAGTATGCCAGTCTGCTGACCCTTAGGCTGGAGCCCTGTCTGCTGGCACACACTGCTTCTCATTTAGTAATAAAAATGTCATTGTCTGTGAAGGATTATATTTAAGGACAAATAAAATAGGTATCTATACAAAGAACTTTACTGGCCAAGTAAGATGCAGTCAGGGATAACACTGAGAGCTAGAGCTTATGAAAATAATGGTTATTGTGACACGGTGCTCCGTGGGCTAGACTGTATGCTTACAACGCATTACAGCAGCTTTAGTGTCTGTGTTCAAGTAACGTGAATCTGAGAGCAGTGGTGAAAAGTTGGCCAAGGGCCATTTTATTAACAAAATTGGTTTTAATGAAAATTGATGGCAAAATGGAAGAGTAAGTTAAATGAAATTGCTGAGTCTCTTGAGATTTTATGAGAAATGTTTATTTTCAGTTCTCATGTTGAGAAGTTTTGAGATTTGATTAACTCAGTTCTGTAATATCTGTGCTTGAAGGAAGTGAGAGGCTAGAGTTAAACTGTTACCCCTGTTAGTTAATGGCAGCTCTGTTAGTGAAATGGCAGAAACCTGAAGGAATCTCAAGAGGCAGAAAAAGAAGTCCTGGTCTGTTGGCAGCAGTATAGCGCTCTGCCTTCGTGACAAAGCAGAACTGTCCACTGATTAATTCATCTTTGCAGATAAGTGATTTCTTACCAGGAGTATGGCTTGTCTCACAGTAAATGTAAATATGGTCTTTTAGTCTCCTAATATTCAGGGCCAGGAGTTGAGCTTAGCCTACCATAAAAGCAGAAAGTTGCCCTGGAATTTGGAGCGGGGCTCTGGAATCGGGCCCACCTCTGCCCCTGGCTGGGCTGGGAGCCTTCAGGCAATGCCCGGCCCCTGGGGTGCAGCTGCCAGCTGGCCCCTGCCCTGGCCGCTGCAGGCCCCTGTAGCCCAGGTTCTGTAGCTGCCGTGGAAATTGTTTCTGCAAACCCTGTTGCAGATTTACTGTCTTCAGAGAGCAGAGTGTGTAAAGAAAAACAGTATGAATAAATCCCTGCTCTCCTAATGCCGCTGGGTTCCAGCCTGGTATGCACCGTTGTGCAAGGGTGTCAGATGACATCCTCTCTGCTGGCTGCTGGTGCTCGTGGAATGCTGCTTTGCACATCTTGTAAAGTCAGGATGGGAAGTGCTGCCTGAAACTTACATTTTGCCGTTAATTTGGAGGGGGGGGGGGGGGAAAGCAAGGGAAAAAGAATCAAGAGGCAGGAGCATTACAAATAAGAAATGCTCTTTTCATCATAGATTAAATAAAAAAGATTCCATCTTCATCTTTACATTTAGTTTTTTACCCTTTCTAAAGGCTGACTCCTGCTTTAGATAATCAAAGCTGGCTTTGAACTAGCTCACACAAAAAATCTTTTTTTCTTTAAAAATAGCCCTATAGATATATATACATATCACAGCCTTTCATTCCTTTTATAGATGGTTTCATTTTCTGTGAGAATGTAAGGTGCAGAACTCAATCAGGCACGACAACAAACACAGGGAATGGAGGCCAGACACACTATTGCAATTAACACCGGTGTTTAATTAACAGGCAGCTGCACTGGGCGAGGGTCTTTTGATTTTCCTCTCCTACTGCTTGTTTGATAATAGCTTTACCTACGGTTGTAACTGACACTTGTTAGACTAGCATGTGCTCACACTGCCCGTGCACATGCATGCATACATGCAAATAGCTACACAGCCTTCACGGAGCATTTCTGGAAGGAAGCTAGGTCGGACAATCATCAGATTTCTGCTTTCAGTCAATATTTTTGGAAGTAGTTCCATTTGGTTGTATTCCATAAAAACTTAGCTATGGATATTTTTTGTTTGGGGGCATTTATTACCCAGAGGATGCTTTGGTGCATTTAGGAATCTTTTTTTGTTTTGTTTTGGTTTTGTTTTGTTTTTGTTTATAATACCAACTGATGTGATGGAGGTGAATGGGTGCCAAAGTCATGCAGGAAAGGTTGGCACCAAGGCAACGCGCAAATGTTTACCACAGTCAGCTTAGGACCCTCTGTATGTCATTGGTGAAAGAAGTATAGTAGTTTCACGCTGTTCTCTGTTGTTGTGGCAGGAAAATACTCAAATAGGCAACTAATCCTTCCGCTTGGCCACCCTCAGTAAAGAAAAAAATGTTGCTGGAGGTCATGGTAACAGAAAGAAATGTTGAGGAGCTGAGCAATGAAGGCAAAAAAAGGCAGGGAAGGTGAGTTCTCTCTGCTAAGGGCCCTCACAAACCCTTAGACATCTCTAATTTGAGCCTACTATGACTTAGTTCCTGCCTGCAGCAAGCTGGAGTGAACTGTAATGAGTTAGAGGGACAAGAGGTATCATTGAATCTGTTGATAGTAACAGTGCTTATGTGAAAGGTACAAGAAGAGCTGAGCACACAGAAGTACCAGCACTGATGGGCCCAAATCCTTACTTCCATTTTGCTTGATTTTAGTAAATGGCTTAGGATTTTCATGCATGCCTCATGCCACTGCAATTTTCTAATTACCTAGCTTACATCTTTATACCCTCATACAGCTCATGGCTGATCTCTGACTAGGGTAATACTCCTGTGAAATGTGCTCGGCCTGCCTAGGTTTAGATAAGCTATTGGAAAACACACAAGTAATTTATTCCAGCTGGTGGTCTTAATTCAGCCTTCTCCAGAGTGGGACCTACTTGCAAAACATCAGGCTGGAGGATGACGATCTGACAGCAGTATTTATATAAACTCTGTTATCATTGTATTAAATTTCTTTGGATCTTAAGAGTGTTTATTCATACAGCATTCCTGTGATACAGGGAAGTGCCACTGTTACAGTTTTACGGACAAGGAATTTTGAGACAGAGGTGAGATTTTTTAGTCAATTATTAAGACAGGCACCTGGGAGTTTAAGCACTGTAAAATGTGCTTTCCATGTATCTGTGTGCATCTTTAGCTGCCTGAGTATTGCTGAAAGTCTGGCCGTGAGTGAGCTGCCTACCATCTGTGACAGAGCAGGTATTCAAGCACTTGTCTTCCAAATTCCAGATTAGTGCCTTCTTGCTGGAACACCATTCTGTGTCGGTAGATAACGTACTTTTCTTCTGCTATGGCCCATCAGAATTCCCCATTCACCACAAGCTTTTTGTTAAGTACCTGTGCATGTTACTTTAGGAAAAGAACAGAACTGTGAGAATAATCTTTGCCTTCTTGCTTGTACTGAGAACAGCATCACCTTTCTGTGTTTTGTTTTGAGAACAGTGCTAGAATTGGGAATGCCTTCAGTAAAGCTGAAGGTAGTGGAGAAATTGACCTCTTTTTTTATTTCCTTAGTTGTCTTCCTGGTGTTAACCAGCAGGATTCATGGTGGTCCCGCAACAGGGTTAATGTCTAAGACCTGTGCAGCCAAACCCCTTTCCTGTAGACTACTACTCTAAGCAGCATGTATTGATTTTCCACTCTTATTTTTAATGCTTAAGCAGAGGGTTTCTTATAAGCAAACTAAGTTGTGGCACAGCTAGGGCAGCCAAAGTGAACAAGTTGCTGCTAGCAGGCTTTCCTGACTAATATGGATAAGCGATACCCACCAGTTTATAATTGCTATTAAAAATGTGCTCTAGGCCCTGTCTATTTCTGTTCTTTACCATATATTGATTTGTCCAAGTGCTGTAATTTCCTGTCATGGTTAGGCAGGCTGGACAGGGAGAACCAAGCTGTGTAGGGGAGGGAGTGTGTGTTCCATGAGCTTGTTTGGTTCTCTGTTATCACTGGGCATTGTTCACCCCAGTCCTGCTCAGTTTCTTGTAGCTGTGGCAGCACTGGGCTTGAGCCTGACCTTTACCTAGATTAGGAAAAAGTGCAGTGTCCTCCCATCAAGTGAGTTCTGGGATGAGCAGTGCCTGGCCCCCTGAAGCAAGCAGCCTTGGGCCTCAGGGTAAAGCAGCGTCAGAACGCTCCCTGTTCTCTGGCTGCAAAGCAAACATTGGCTAGGCCCGTGTTCTCATTTTAGTTTCATACTTCAGGCATCATTTTAGTCAAAATTTGTCAGTTTTAAGTGGGGCATTTGAGAACTTGCCATTCTTCCAGTCCTACATTATCCTGTGCAGTGCTGTAGCTGCCAAAACCACATGCTCACGTTGGCATGAAACAATTATCCTGGTTTATATAGAACAGGCTTGGCGCTGGTCTATCTCAATGATCAGTCACAGTGCTGAAAGATTCAGAGTCTTTCCCCCTCCAAGCAACAGACTAGATTTCTTTCAGCTGGATTCCTGATATTAAATAATTACAGGAGTGGAAAGAAATTATGGAGAGCAGGCTGTACAGAAAGTACCTGTAAGGTTTGGGAGGGAGCAAGAATGAGGTGGAGAAAGAAAGGACTGTTTAAGATACAAGCTAGTAATTTGGTTTCTAAACCCCTGAGAAATTATAAATAATGCCTACTGTTGCCAGTTACTGAACACAGAGGTGTGTGGTTTTTTGCTTGCATGCAGAGCTATTGGATGTGGGTCAAGTAGTTAGACAAAAACATTCAATGGCTGCTGTGGGTATTCCACCAAAAATAAACCCGAACAAACACTGATGTGTTATAAAAGCACATTTTTTTTCTGTGTAGACATTCAGTTGGTGTTGCCGGTTACTCCAGAACTGTTCAAGCCTCTTGTTTAACTTGCCTGAAGTGATGCTGCTTTCTTATAGAAATCAGCACTGATGTCTCTGAAACATAAGAAGCAAGCGGGAAGCGGTGTATTTCCATGGAAATCCGGTGTGTGCCCTAAACTCACAGGGGTGTTTGGCAGCGATGGCTATTGCTTGCCACACTCTTGTGGTGCACAGAGCGCTGCATATGCATGGGCCAAAGGTACCTGAACATGAATCAGAGAAACGGCGTCTGGCAGTGATTCACAGGGGTTAGTAGGGGCTTATGTTTCCTATTCCTTTCCAGGCAGTCTCACAAAGATTTGTTTTAATTCTACTCCATTATGAGAGCAACTGCTACTTTGTGATCAGAACAGTGACAGAGATTTTTATTCCAGAAGGCCAGACACTATCGCTACTTGAAATTCTCCAAATTGTTTCCACTGTGAGCAAATTCAGTCTTGATGTGAGTCATGTATGCTTAAAAGTTAATGGCAGTTGTTTTACTTTATATCAGCATCAACTTTCACATACAATCTCCAATTTAAAAAATCAAGTTAAATCCCAGGATTTTGATAGTTTTTTGGAAATGACTTTAAATCCAGAAGTACCCAATAGGAAATCCTGAAACAAAGGCGTATGTCTTTAGTGGTTTCTGGTGGAAACAAAGATGTTTCCTTTCAGATACGTCATATGTGAACTTAAAAAAAACCCATGTTTTTCAGTTATGGATGAAAGATAACCCTCACACCTAAACACAGTTTCTCATCTATCTAGCAAAGATGAGCAGCGAGGAGGGGAAGAGCAAGGGCACAGTCTGCATAAATGGCAAACCTGTCCATGATGCCTTAAGAATGAATTATATACTTTGCAGTGTGGCTGTGGCTGCATGGTGCAGGGCATCAGCCCCACGATTTCTCCCAGTTCTTCCAGCACCAGCCCTTTGACTGTGCCATTGCCCCTGCTGGCACCGATGGATTCGTGGGAGGAAAGGCACATAGAAGGGCCGCCTGTGAAAGTAACTTACATTGGCAGTTGGTGAACTTTAAATGTGAGAGGTGGTTATTTTTTAAAGTGTCCAAATAAAGTAGTGCTCTAGAAGTGCAACTGTTGCACGCTGTGCTCAGTAAGCTGAAGAAAGTTTCAGGGCAACCAGAGCTACCTTGATGGTATGCTTCTGTGGCATCTTAAAGCTGTTTTGCAATTAAACTTTTAACATAGATGCAGCTTAAGGTAAAGGCAGGGTAATGAACCCAATGAATAGGATAAAGTCACTGCAAGTGAAAAGCTGAAATTTATCAACATTTCACAGGTGTGAAAAATGCTGTGATTTAATTTACAGCGCCTGCAGCATATCCTCCTTTTCTTCCATCTCGAAGTCCATTTGAGACAGAAAGATCATTATCCGTATTTCATAGATAAGGAAATGTGGATTATCAGCTTGCCAAGATGCAGAGCCTAGAATGAAACCTCAAGTGAGGGAAACGTTTGGAAGAGCCTCAAACCCTGATCTCCTATTGTTCGGAGCCGGTAGGTGTGAAACGCCCGGTGGAAGTAGCAGTGAGTTTCTGCTCGGTTGTGTATTTACCCAAAGGGCTGCGCTATGCGTGCCCCACAACAGAGCCCGGGGGGAGAACAGGGCAAGGACATTCAGTGCCGTCCCCTTTCTGGAACAGCATTCAAAGACTAAAAGAACTTCAGAGCCGTTGTATTAAAAATCATTTATTTGGTGATCTGTACATGGGATGAAGCAGGGCCTCATACAGACCTTCAAAAAAAAAAAAAATCAAGTAAAAACATAAATACATATTCTCTTACAAAAAGGAGATTTACAAAATATACAGACTGCACCTGTCTCACAGTTCCTGTCTTTCCCCACGTGCACATACTGAAAGACAAAACCCCAAGCCCGGCATCAGCTGTCCTGAAGGATGTGGCCGGCGTGCTCCCAGCCTGCAGCACGCAACTTCAGCCTCAGCCCTCCATTCTCTTTGAGTTCCAGACACTCTTTTCCCACTCAACGAAAAAAGAAGAAGAAAAAAAAAAAAAAAGCGCAGCCATAGAGTGGAGACCTGCTGAAAATCCAGAGTTTCCTATTTTGTCCTTAGACAAAAATACACACACACACACTTACAAAAAGAACCCTTCAGTGAATGTATAGGTAGAGCAGTACGTAACACATTAAAAATGAACGTGGCAACATTAAAAAATAATAGAAAAATCTGTCACATTTCAAAACAAAACCGATGGATTTAATGATCAAGTTTTGCATGTCGTTCCGAGACGTGATCTCCGGAACGCCAAGCAGCTGTTCGAGCCGGAGTGAACAGCTCTCCCCGCGGCAGGCGGTTAGAACGGCCCGGGGCCGCTGTGCCGCAGGTCGGCGCCGAGAGCTCCGAGCGGTACGGCTGCACCGAGGGGCCACTTCGGGGCGTTGGCTTCACCTGCGGCAGCCCCGCTGGAAAGCGGGGGAGAAAGCAGCGTTACGGGAGGGAAAAAACCGTATCTTAGCGTTCCGTATTGTAAGGGCTCGTTTTGGCAGGTGCTGCCACTTATGCTCTTCTGTCCCTCTCGGTCCCGCGTTTCCTTCCGCGTAGGAAAGCAGTCCGTCCGGAGCGGGTAACATCCCGCCTCCTTCGTTCCTCACAAAAGGAATGTTTATTTCTGCGAGCTCCTCACATCCAAGGGTGAACCTCAACGACTTCTTTTTGTTACTTTGCCCATAAAAACCGATCCCATGCTTACGCCTTTCTGTTCAGAAAACACTTTTGTTTCCCCCTTTGTCTCCTAGAACAAAGGCAAGGGGGAAAAGCCTTCTGCTGAAAAGCAACAAGTCATTTCTTTTCAGAAAGGGTGTGGAATGGCAGCCCCCTCCTTCCCCGCAGCAGCAAAAACAACAGACCGAGGGCCGAATTTCCACTCCCTTCGAAATGTGAACACAGGGTACCATTGAGGTAAAACAGGAACGTGTAAGCTACGGAGCGGAGGCAGCTGAGCACCGCGCTGCCCGCGGGCTACTCACGTGCTCGCCCCGAGCTGCACGAGGCGGGAGCCCGGGGGCTGCCCCCCGGGGCCGCCCGACCCCAGCGGCTCGGAGCCGGGCTGCCCGCGGGCAGGGGCGGCGCTGCGCCTTCTCCCCGCCCGGGGTGGCCTCAGCCGCGTTGCTTTCCTTCCCGCAGAGGGAAAAGCGAGGGGGCTGTCTGGCAGGCGAAGGGCTCTCCCGCCCCGGCAGCGGCCTGTTTCTGTGCTTTTCCTCTCAGCCGGGCGTAAGCACCATTGGACACAGTGCACGTAGTCCTTTATGCAGTGATCATTTTTTAACCCCACTGTGAGAAAGCCAAAGTTTTGAAAAGCCTCCCCCCATCTCCATCTTCAGGGAGCCGCTGTTGCTTCCCTTCTGCCAAGTACCCTCTCTTCTGCATGTGTGTGCCAGGGCGGGTGGAGGTCTCATACCGCCGTCTCGCCCTTGCTGCCGGTGCTCAGTCTGTGGTAGAAGCGCCGCCAGGACTGTAGGGTTTTGCCAGACCAGATCCAGAAGCCCGTTGTGATGCCAACGATCATGGTCATGAGGTACTTGATCATGAAGACTGTGAAGTCCGGGCTCATGGGGGCGAAGTGGCTAGGGCAGGGCACAGCGTAGGTTTTGCATGTCTGGAGGAGCCACGTCTTCTCCCAGGTGCTACGGAAGGCCTGCTCATAGAAGTAGCATGCCAGGACAATGGTGGCGGGGACTGTGTAGAGGACACTGAAGACCCCAATGCGCACCATCAGCTTCTCTAGCTTCTCTGTCTTGGTGCCATCATGCTTCATGATGGTGCGTATACGAAACAAGGACACAAAGCCGGCCAGCAGGAAGGAGGTGCCAATGAAGAGGTACACAAAGAGCGGTGCTAGTACAAAGCCCCGCAGTGAGTCCACACTATAGATGCCCACGTAGCACACCCCACTGAGTACATCACCGTCCACCTGCCCCATGGCTAGGATGGTGATGGTTTTGACAGCAGGCACGGCCCAGGCAGCCAGGTGGAAGTACTGGGAGTTGGCCTCGATGGCCTCGTGCCCCCACTTCATGCCAGCTGCCAGGAACCAGGTGAGGGACAGTATGACCCACCAGATGGAGCTGGCCATGCCGAAGAAGTAGAGGATCATGAAGAGGATGGTACAGCCTTCTTTCTTGGTGCCTTGGGCCACGGTACGGTAGCCATCCTCAGAGAAGCGCTCCAGGCACACCACCCGCTCCTCCAGCAGGAAACCTGCCGCATAAGCCACCGCCACCATGAAGTAGCAGCCCGAGAGGAAGATGATGGGTCGCTCTGGGTAGCTGAAGCGGCGCATGTCCACCAGGTAGGTAAGCACGGTAAAGAGGGTGGATGCGCAGCAGAGCACAGACCACACGCCCACCCAGAGCCGGGCAAAACGTACCTCTGCCTCCTTGAAGTACATGAGCCCATTGGGCCGGCCTGGCTCACAGGGGGCTCCGCAGTCCCGCTCCCCCAGGAAACGGTAGCCCAAGTAGGGGGGCACCTTGAGCTGCCGAGGGCAAGAGAAGGAGAACCCAGCGGCAGGCTGCGGTGGGGTGAGGAGGTCGGGCAGGTAGCCAGCTGTGGGCTGCGCCGTGGCTCCCCGACCCCCCGCGCCACCGGGCCCTGGCGGGGCATCCGACGTGTTCTGCCCCACACAGATCTCGCCCGCGCCATGCACGGGAAAGTTCTCGCAGCGGAGCCGCTCCGGCCACTGGAAGCCAAACTTGTTCATGAGTGCCTCGCAACCCTGGCGAGCCCGCTCACATAGGGAGCGGCAGGGTGGGATGGCCTGCTCCAGTACGGTGCAAACCGGTGCATACATAGAGCAGAGGAAGAACTTGAGCTCGGCCGAGCACTGCACCTTGACCAGCGGGTAGAACTGGTGCACCTCCAGGCCTGCGTCCTCCTGGTTGGTGTGGCCCAGCAGGTTGGGCAGGATGGTCTGGTTGTAGGCGATATCCGTGCAGAGCGGGATGGAGATGGGCTGGCAGAAGCCGTGGTCCGGCACGGAGATGGCCTTATCGTCCTGATGCGCCGCCGCGCACGGGGTGCCCAGCAGGGCGGCCAGCAGAGCGGCCAGGCCCAGCCAGCGGAGCCCGGCGCCCGCTCCTCCCGCAGCGGGCCGCATCGCCGGGTCCCGGTGAGCCGCGGGGCGCGAGTCAGAGCCGGGCGGCGCCGAGCCCCAGGGGCATGGGCGCCCAGTGGGCGGCGGTGAGGGCTCCTTCCGCGGAGCGGGGCTGTGGCGGCGGCTCCGCAGCGTTCCTCCTCGGCCGCGGCGGGTCGGAGCTCCCCGGAGTTAAGTTTCCGGAGTCGGTAGCGCTGGAGAAGGTGGCGGACGGGCAGAAACGCCGGCGACGGCTCTCGGTAGTTTCGCGCACGATCCCGCGGCTGGCGCTGGCGCTGCCGTCTGGCTGCCGACTCCCGACGCCGAGGATTTAGGTTACGGCTAAACGGATTATTACCGCGCCCGGCTGAGCCGTGTATTTTACTCGCGGGCTTAAATAACTTTTAAAATCCAATTATTGCGCGATCCTCCCCGCGGATCCGTTCCCGACGGGCGCCGCTGCTCGTCTCCCGGCTTGCTCCGCTCCGCCCGCAGCCGCGCACGACCGCACGCCCCGCAGCCCCCAGCCCGCGGCCGAACCGGGCACAAAAAAGACACATATACGCGCGGGCGCGCCGCTGGCCCCGCCCCCGCCGCCGGCCCCATTCACAAACCGCGCCGGGGGCGGGGCCTCAAGGCTCTCCCCCGCCAATCCCGTGCCGCGCCGGGGGCGGGGCTTCGGCGTCCCGAGAAGTTGAGCTCAACTTTTTCCCATCCCCGGCAGGGCAGGGCGGGGCGGGCCGAGGGTGGGGGGGTTGCCCTGGGGCCCCACACCCTCGCTGCAAGGCACGGCCGGGCGGGGGGCAGCGAGCGCGCTCAGGGTGGCCCGAGCAAACCAAAATTAACTGGCTGCTTTTTGAGCGGGCCTTGAAAATGCAAACAGCTGCCCGTACCCGGAGTTATTAATAAATAAACAATAAAAAGCTTCGCCCGGGTACATTTGCTGAATGAGCTGATGGCGTTGTGGTGTGTCCGTGTCTGCACGCCATCGCCTCCCCCAGCGGGGGGGCTGACTTGTTATCGCACCATGACCGTTGCGTTTTGCTGGCAGAATGAGCGCTTTATTCACGGGGATGTAAGCTTTCGGCAGGGAAGGCAGCTTGTTTTGAAATGTCCACTGCGACCAATGCTGGGGGGAAAAACGTTAAATCGTCGTGTGGGTCGCGGCTGCAACCCCTTAAAGAGGCTCAAACGGTGTGTAACAACGCAGCAGCTCCTCTGCAGAAGCGCCCGACCCGTCTGCGAGAGATAAAACGCCGTAGGTCAAGGGCGGGACGGTGCTGGCCGGCGCGCGATGCAGGGCGGGCCCAGAGCCAGGCCGGCGCGCGTTCGCCGAGGGCAGAAGTGTGGCTTTGCTGCACAGCTGTGTTCTAGGGCGCGCGGACGCACCGCGGGCTGCTGGAACCTTCGTGCTTCTGGGGCTAGGAGTGTCGGAGCAGCACAGAGAGCAGCACAAAAGCCCTACGGCAGCGACCGCGTTTTCCTTCACGCTCTGGCCTAGGGGCCAAGTACTGTCCAACCCACCTATCCCTCCCTTTGAGGACAGGAACTATACTATTCAAATTGCTGCTTCTGCTCTTGTACCCTTGGTTGTGCTCATATTGTGCCTAAGCAAACACACCAATCTGTGCAGCCTCCGGGGCAGTTCAAGAGATCAGAGTGTGGCTCAGGGAGCTCAAACAGCAATTGTTGGACAAATGTTTCCCATATCCTCTCCTGCTCGTGAACAATGTGTCCTCATACCAACAAGACCATGGAGCTTCAGCTTTTGTTATATTTGTTAAGAGAAATTGACAGTTATAAATGGGCTTACTAAAATAAATGCACTCCTCTAAAAGTGGACGTGTTTTTAAAACTACTCTTCTGCTCCCTGAGCTGTGTCCAAGGCAGGATACTTGCACCCACAGCAGTTGCTTCTAGACAAGAAGCCTTTTCTTCATTCTCAGAGCTGTTGGAGGACCCTAAGAGGAACTTCAGCTTGTCAGTGTGGTATTCTAGTTGTCTGAAGGACATACCTCTGTGCACGTAGTCAACTTCAATGGAAAAGCCCTCCATTAACTTATTTATTTTACTGTTTTTTTGTGCGTGTGTGCCCTCCTGCCCACCCCCCCCACACACACCCCTTGGCTGTTGGTAACCTTCAGAAAGATTTTTTTTTCTTTTTTTTTTTTTTTCCCCATCCCACCTTTTTGTGACACTCCATCAGCTGTGGAACCATCAATCTTTACTAATCACCTTAGATTTCACTCTGGCTTGTATGTCTGACTTCATCTGTGAGGCATTTTGTGACATTCACTATGAAAAATGTCAGAGGAAAGAGATGTTTCAGTGCAGGCAATGACAATGCAGAGAGAGTAAAGGAACTGCAAACTCTGCCCCATGCATTCACTGTTCTGATTTTTGTACGTAAGGAGACATTTGGAGCTAGTAAAATGATAATGCAGGAAACTATTTTGGCAGTGTGGAGAGAGTAACAGAAACTATTCAGAGTAAGGAATGTCAAATCATGTGGCAAGACCTGAACTGGATATTTATTTACAAGACAGGGCAGATGGCATCAGTGCTTCCCCCTGTTTTTTGCTGGTCCCATTCATTAGAGTCATTCCTGTGAGCTATGGTCTGAAAGAAAGGATGGCCAGGAACTATAAAAGCTCCATTACGTTTGTGTTGAACATAACATGGAATCAGTGAAGCAAAAGGTAGAAAAAAAGAAGTAGGCAGAAGGGAAGAAAGAAGGAAAACTGTGTTCCCTGTCACTTCATAGTGAAATAAGAAAAGAGTAAACTTACCATGTGGAATGACACAGCTAGGACATTTCAGATGTCAGGAACATGCAACAGCATTTACTAAGATGGAAGAAGAAGGTTTCTTGGACACATTATCAAATTCCAGTGTTGTTGTTTTTTTCTTATTTAGACCACTGGGAGATGGGAGCAGTCACTGACACAGGGAATGGCAGTCTCAGAATGGCAGACTGTGGCCTAGGAAAATCCCAGGCTACTACATTACTCTGAGACATCCTCACAGCTTTCAGGGAACAAGAAAAAAAGATAACAGAAAAGCAGCAGGAAAAGCCAGGGTTCTGTAAGTTACTCCAAAACATCAGAGCCTCACTAAGTAGCATCAGCCATGTTTCAAGTGGCAGCAAACTTGTGCTCATCTCCTGCTTTTACCGCAATCTACATTCACAAGTTTTAGCCTGCAAAGTCACTTAAACTTCCTCAGACAGCAGGGATTCTCATCAGCACTAAGCACTGTAGTAGTGCTGTTGGTCAGGTCCTCAGCCCCTCAGAGCATCTGGGCTGCTCAGGGTTTCGCTGCTCCTGGGAAACTATTGCAACTGTACAGGACTTTAAAAGGTGTCCTCTGAAAATCTCCCAGCCACTGCTCTTCTGAATGTCTGACATTGTCTCGTGGCAGTAAAGGAGGAGCAAAGTCCTGGTAAATCCATGAGCCCAGGGTTTGGTACCAGCTCTGGAGCACCGGACTTCGCACATAGCAAGGAACTCTTGGGAACAGAGAATTCTCTGCCTTCTTACACATTTTAAAATAGATCCAATTCAACTCCCAAGCTACGTCTGAGTGAGGTGCAACAATCCCTACATGATGTCTTTTCCTGCTGTTTTAAAGCCTCCTTAAATGTTGCCAGTATCATTTTCCTTGTTTGCTATCCCATCTGATAGAAAACTCTTCCCATGGGGGGAAGGAAACCAAAACAAATCCCCCTCCCCACCCTGCCAGCCAACAGTTATTTCGGGTGCCTGAGGGTGAGCATTTTCAGATTATCTGCTGCAAGGTTTCCAGACCTTATTGCCCTCAGAAGAATAAAGGACAGCGTTACCACTTCTCTTTCATCACTGCTGAAACTCTGCTGATGCAGGTACGGTGCCCTGCTACCATCCCAGCTGCAAGTGGCTGAAGTGTGGGTCTTCTTGCACTTACGCTTACTGCACTTAGTAACAGGATTATTTTCATCTCAGCGTTTTGAAGTGTACTCACAAATATTTGTACATGATCAGGCAGGCTATTGAGCTATGAACATCAAAATTTGCCCTCCCTAAAACTTAGTGGGGAGATGCCAGGAGCCTGGGGGGGAAGTGATGCATGCAAATTCTACGTAACAGTTTGCATAATTAGAAATAAAATAAATTCACAGCACTATGTCTGCTTGCATTTCTATCAGTCTGACAGACAACTCTAAATTACACATTGTTTGAGCTCACCAGAGAAATCTGTTGTTTCTATAGTGAGAGAGGAGAGCTTGGTTCTTCACAGGCAGGGAGTGGGAGAAGGCAGACCCTGCCCCCCAACACGGATTCTGAATTTGAAATTAGATTGAAGGCATGAGAAACTGATTGAAAAGAGAGGATGGGGAGGCCACAGGTGACAAAAGGAAGGGGATACCGCTGGAGGGGATGTGGTTTCCTCAGTGAGAGAGGCAAATGCCTGTTGCATCATGGATTTGTAAGATAATTATTAGCTTACGAAGTAATATCCCAAAGTATACAGCGGGAGCTCCACTGCCTTCCACATTTACGATCAAATTGGAGAAAACATTAGGAAACATTCACAAGGCTGGGCTATCTGGTGATGACTTTCATCTCTGAGATCCATGAATAAGGAAACAAAATCTGAAGTTGATCAGCTCATCCCCACTCAGTACTTCACTGAGGACATCAGTTACACTTTAACCCCTGCATGATACTTTGAATTCCCTTGTTTCTCTGAAGTGAATTTAATCTGCTCTCTCACAATTCTGGGGTTGCAGAGGCCCTTTGGTATAAAGTGTAGTCAAGCCTTCTTTATTTTACTTTCTCAAGCAAAGCGATTTTTAACAGGACAAATTCTTTTCAGCAGCAGTGGTATCAGCCAGGCCCTGCCATCACTCTGTCTGGGTGCAGCGATACCACAGTATGAAGAGGGGAAGCTTCCAGGGATGGTGGGGAAAAAAAATAGTCATAGAATCATTAAGGTTGGAGGAGATCACTGAGATCATCTAGTCCAACTGCCAGCCTATCTCCACCATGCCCTGACTGAGATAGGCAGCATACAATTTAGTGAGATGCAGCCAACTTTCTCAAGTCTGTTCATCAGTTTCCCATCTCACTGCAGATGGTGCCAGGGCTTTTGTGAATATGGAGTTATGTTTTGTTTCCAAAAGGCTGATGTAGATTTAGTGACTGATTGCTCTCATCGCTCTCCTGTCAATACTCTTTGATTGTGAGAAATGTGATGATGAAATGCTTGCACTACGTGTTTGTCATTTATTCCCAACATTGTTCTAGTTTGTCTTTCTCTAGTCTCGTTTATTTGAGATTGAATCCTAAATACTTTCTAATGCACAGACAGAAGGCTCGCACTTGTCCTATTCATGTGAATGGGTAAGGGCTCACTTGTTTCAATGGAAACAGAGCCAAAGCCTCAACTTCTGTTTATGTAGGAAGGAGAACCGGATTTAACTCAAAACAAGAGATGGGAAAGATCCATTATATCACTTAGTCTCTGCTTTCATAAATGCCAGCGGTTTAATTAGCTTAAATTAAAATACCTTGAATAATGGGACCATTGCTATTTCTCGTGGGACATGGTTCTGCTGTCTAAGGATTGTATTGGCAAGAAGCCACTGCCTGATGTTCAAACAAATGGTTTATCTTAGCTTGATTAGGGCCCACTAAAGATGAGTGCGGCCTCTAAGAAATATGCGATTTCCAAAGCTTAGAAAACAAGGGAAGAAAAGCTGTTACTCAATACAGAATTTGCCAGATGTCTAAATAGGCTGAGGAATTCCTAAGCCTCTGTTTACAAAATCCTCTCTCCTCCTCCCATGGATGCTTAAATTACAAATCACTGCTACCATCCTATGTTTAGGGTGAAATTTCCTTAACTGACTTCACTTCCAAAATGAGTTTGGGAAAAGAAACAAACATTTTAATTACTTTTATTTTCCCTCTTCCTGATATACTTGTGCAAATTAACCCTTATGCTCCTCAACTACAATTAAGCTCTTAGGCAGAATTATTTCTTCCTTTGGTCTCGATTGTGCCCTGGGGATGCACTTGCTGAGGTGGTTCCCTGTCACAAGGGGACATGAAGGTTTGCTGTGGGGGCTTCTGCGCACCCCCCCCCCCCCCCCCCCCCAAGCCCCTGGAGAAGAACCTTGCTGCTGTACCAGGAATTTCCCTTCCCACCAGAGCCCCTGGGGAGCAGTGATCCAAAGCATTTCAGGAACTGGGGCCATGACCAGCATCTTGAGCTCCCCTGCACATGTTTTTTTTTATCCAATCATTTCTAAGCTGCAGTTTTTCCTTCTTTGCCAGCCTGCACTGACTGAACTTGTTGGAGCTGCTGAGAACTACACTGAATGGTGCTGGAGACATTGAGCCGATTTCCATCTGTGGAGGGAGGGGAACCAGAAAGCGGTGCTTTCAATAAGCTCCCTCCTCATGCAGTCTCTGAGGGGAATGAGGGCCCATTTTCTTAATTACATGTTCATTAGTATGTTTAGTGCTCTCCTCCCTCTCTTCCCCCAGCCCTGCCACCTGGGAGTTCCTACTATGTTACTGGAAAGCCACAGAGGTTTATTTAAATACCGCATAGTCAGATTGGAATGAAAAGCTATGAAGCTTCCCCTCTTTAATACTTTTTGAAATTATTTATGGGCTATGCTTCTTGCCTACGTAGAAGGTGCCTTCTGAGATTCCTGCAAGTCAATGCAGAAATAGCTGTTTGAATTGAGCAATAATTAGAAGCATATGGAGCGAAGCAAAGCATCAGAGAAATCCCATTCTGCTAAAGAAACACTGCTGTCTGAAATAGATTTCAGCTGCACGTAACGTTTTCTCATATGGGCCACAAAGAAATAACATCGTATGTCTGGTTTGCACCTACCAAAGCTGGGAAATTCAAAGCAACATCTGAAATTCTGTTCTGCGCTCAGTCCACTGTAGCAAAGCTTTTGCAGCCTCCATGTTTTCCTGGGCTGTGCTTACAATCTCTCTTTTTTAGCTCGACTTCAGAACAATGGAGATTCAACTTTTTATGGTGAATATGTGTAAATCTGTATTGAATATTTTTCTCAGTTTCTCTCTCAGTCTTTGCATTTTTTAAAAAGGATTTTAAATGCTGAGGAAATATGCATGGCTGAGGACACAGTTGTGATCTCTTGTAATCCACAGGCTCAGTCCAGGGAGGCACTCAGAGCTCTCAGATCCCAATTTGCTGCCAAATTCGGAGGTGCTTGATGTGGTAGGCTGCTTCACTCCTCACTACTAAAAATAGCAGCTCCTGCTCTCCTTGCTCCCACAGATCCTCCCTTCGAGTTCAGAGATAGATAGCTTAAAACTCGGCACCTCGAGGGGAGATGTACAGTACCCCAGCCCCCACTGGAATGGTATATTTCTCACTTTCTTCACTCACATGGGTGGAACTGAGCTCAGTTTGCTCCAGGACTCTGTAGAACCTTATTGTTGGCAGGAGATGAGCTTCTTTTGACAGCTACAACTTTCTGACCAGATACCCAGCCCTAAAGCCGTGTTTTTGTCAGCTGCTGCACATGTACAGTAAAGCCATGGGTTTAATGATGAACTTGCTCATATTTATTCTGCGTTTTTCAAGAGTGAGGAAACCATATCCCAGTATAATGAAGCACCCAAGAGCCACTGTGAAGAACAGTACTGTTTTAAAATTGTAAGAACATGGAATATTTTGGAAAGCATAAACATTTAATACTTCAAGATGTCCCAGGCTTGTGCTACTTGAGACTTCTTACAAACAGCTTTGAAGGCTTTGCCTGGAGCAAAAGTTACAACTCCTAGGAAAAAGAAAAAATCAGGTTATGGAGGAAGAGTGAAATGTTGGCAGGTCTCAGTTTCCCCCCAAGGTGAGTAGGCAGCCACGTGTGGGCTCAGTGGGGCCATGCTTGGGAGCTGGGCTGGTTGGGCTGGGGCCTGTGGCATGGGGAATAATGCTGGGCTGCAGCCGGTGGCTCTCCTCTGCCTGCTGTGCTCCCAGCCCGTTCTGCTGGACGTGCTGTGTTTTGCTTGGGATGTGGAAACTGAAATTCCAGCTGCTGAATGCAGTCGAAGTACAATTGCAGAGATATAGACATTAGTGCTGGTGTCTTTGCTAGGCTCCTACCGATTTCTTTTTGCTAAGGCTGCTGTGCACAGAAGTACAGTGTAGGAAAAGGAGAGCTATGATGAAAACATTTCTTGGGCAAGTCAAATGTGTCCTCTTGCAGCATCTTGGAAGCAGGGCCAGGGGAGTGTGGGGGGCTCCCGGGCTGCTCCTGAGCTTCTTCAATAGGCTCTGACTCACCCCAGGAGGCTGCTGTGAGCTGGGACTGAAGCTGGGCAGCTGAGGGACAGCACAAGCAAGGGGTCAAAGGGCGTGTTTGCTAACAGGCCTGACTAAAATCATCCCAGAACCAGCATCATTGCTGCGTGAAACTTCATCATTGCTTTTATCCTTCTTTGAAAGTACCGATTTGACTCTGAATATTCTTTCAGTAAATTTTTATCAAAATCACTTTTGAAAAAAAATTGTATGGTGAAAGATTTTAGAGAAAATTCATTTTATGGGTGGTGTTTAAGGTTGTGTCTTTTTCAAACATGATAACAAACTGTGCTTGGGATAGGGGCTTACGAGGGGGAAAACCCCATGTGTAGATCTTCCCGACACTTTCTTCTGAGAAATACTTGAAAAGAGGGTTTTGCAAGAGTATGTGGTGTTCTTTTAAAAGAGTATGTGGCATACATTTAAAAGAAAAATCAAGTCAGTTTTTAAGGCAAAAATTCCAAGTGTTTATAAACAGAAGCAAAAACAAAAGCTGGGTAAACCCGGATCTATAGGCACTGAGCACAGGCACCCCCTTGGCTCAGGGAGGAATTAGTGCCTTGCATAATCAAGCCCGGGGAGCTCATTTTGTCATGCTCAATAGGCCACAGTGGTGCAACAGTAGGGGTGGAGGGATCAGCAGCACCAACAATGAATTCCCTTCATTTTTCCAATTTAAGGCCTGAGCAGAGGAAATGCAAAGCTTTTCTTTTTCTCTCTCTCTTTTTTTTTTTTTTTTAAAGAGTAGATGAAAAGAGTGAGGCAGTAAAGGAGCCAGGTTGACACCTGTATCTGTGACAGCTCAGGCAAGGGAAATAGTGGGAAGGAATCCGCTGGCAGCAATTTGAAACTGTACCCCTTCCTGCCTTGGACGCTTTGACGGATGGCGCAGCTTTGTGCAGCCATATGGTCGAACATCTTGAAGGGCCGCCACGGAGGTGCTGGTGCCGGTGCTGGGAAGGGAACCGAGTCATTAGCGGAAACCAGAGTTCTGAGAGAGGGGCTATTGATCCGTAATCTTGTGGGGGAAGGCAAAGCCCAGGCCCGTGGCAGGGCTGAGCCCAGCAGCCAGCAGGGTGGCTCAGCACATGGTGCTGCATGTCCTGTCCATACACTCAGCTAGGCAGATGCAAAGGCTCGCTCCCTGCAGTTCCCTCTTTATGCACCTCCCCCTTCTCTGTATTCACCCCAAACAAAATCTGTCTCTATTACAAGCTGTCACAGGTTTTTCCCCACAACAGAGCATCCCCAGCAGGATGCGGCTTGCCCAGCCTGTGCTGCAGCTGAGAACTGAGATCCGCAGCCCGGGCCCCTGCCAGCACTGTGCCCATCCCTGCAGAGGAGTACCAGGGCCAGCAAGATAAGGGTTGTAATGACCGCGGTGGGTTCTGCTTTCCCTTTTACTGCTCAGTTCGTTACATTTGTTTCCAGCAGAGAAGAGTTTATGTGTGAGTGACTGTGCTGGCTGCGTTGGACCAAGCTCCCTACATGGTTATGTGGATGGACTCCAGGGACAGAGCTACACTTCCCTTAATAAGCTCCTCGCACCACATTAAAGATAAAAGAGGAAGGGAAATATTTATATTCTGACAAAGCAGCTCTTCCCTTCAGGCTCTTGTTTTATTTACTAGCCTGCTCTGTCCCTCTTCTGCAGTTTTTTTTTCCCTCAGTTTCAGTGCCTGTGCACTCTTCTCCTTTGTTCACTAATTTTGTCCCTGGGAGACAGTGGCAGTGAAACGGAAGAATTACTGTCCAAGACATCAGATCCAAATTGTGTAATTCCTGGTTGATAACTACAGCTCTCCCCCTATCTGTGTTTTTTAACACAGAGTAATGACTTATAGTGCTTAAACAATTGAATATACTACATCTGGTTTACGCCAGTTGCTTTTAGATGAAACTGTAGAAATAGAGTGAGCTGAGTTTTTGATGGTTGTTGTTGTTTGTTTGTTTTTTTACATTGCAGCGCAGCTGCTGCTTATCCTCCCTTGTTTGTGTAGGCAATGGAAACCACCATCATTCTTTTCTGTAGAAGCCCTCACCGAAGCATGACACAGCTACACTGAGACCTTTCTAACCTCATTCATCAAACACTTCCTTCCCTCTGAGGCCTCATCCCCAGGGACTGTTCATTTCCTTCAACTAATATGTATGCCATGTGAAAGGCATCTCATTGCCGGGCTGTGGCTCTCCATTTGTGGAAAGGTTCAAGAAGACGTAAGAATGCTACCAGCACGTGCAGTACATGATATTCCCTAACTGTTCTGCTTCTTTTGCTGCTTCTCATATATTGCAGGAAATGATGTGCTAGCTTAAAATGTCAGGGGACACCAGTGCCCATGTTATAATTATTTTAGTTACGTTTTCTTGTCACAATCAAGTAGCTCCCCTAAGAGTGAAACTTCAAAATTAAAGAGAGTTGGTGCCCAGCATTGTCACCTTGTTGACATTGTCACGTTGCTGCTTGCTGTCACAGAACTGTAAAATGTCTGCGATGTACACCACTGTGCTTCAGGAGCTCACTGCAAACAGATGAATGAATCCTTCCCAGCTGGCCAAAGCAGCAGGCTCGTTTTCACCATTCACAATCCCAAACAAGAAGTGCCACAGCTCTGTTTCCAGACCCATCAAGAAGGTAAAGGAATTTGTTAATTGATTTTTCTCTCTCCCAAATCAATTAATGAAGCTCATTGAGAGAGATGCTGTGCTCTCCACATAGTTAATTACTCCTTTTCATTTATCTTCACAAATAACAGCAATAAAGCAATTAGCAAAGGATTTACAGGGTGTGGAGCAGTGAGAGATTCCTCTGGCCCTTCTTCAGCTCAAGCTGTCCGTTCAGGCTCTCTCTGAGGGGATTTGTGTCCCCCACCCTCTGCAGTGTGGCTGCTGAAAGCCCAGCCTCCTCAGAATGTGAAATCCCAGTTTCTGTCCCTGAAGGGAGAATTAACAACTTTGGTGCCAGCCCTCAGCAAAGGGACAACAGTACCAGTGCTCCACTGCCGCTGTCCCTGCTGCTAGCCCTCTCCTCTCAGCCAGCCTACCCAGGGTCACTCAGAAAGCTGATCTGCCCTGCTGTGACACAGCGGGATGAAGCTGCTGGAGGATGGAGTTGTTCTCTCTGCTCCGTGGCTTTGGGGGCATTGAGTGGATTTTGCCATCTTGCCCAGATGTTAGGGCTCACTCAAACAGCTTTCTCCAAATTGCCCAACATGGCTGCCCTAGTTGTTTACACTTTTTGCAGAAATGACTGCAGCTGCACGATGGGGGAAATGCTGGCAGGGAGCAGCTCCACTGTACAGAACATGTGTGCCATTGACAGGGCATCTGACCTTGTGCTGGGCTGCTCACGTTAGCTTCTGCCAGCACCTCTCCTGGGTGGGTCCCTTCAGCACCCCCTGCCTGCCCAGGCTTTCCCTCTCTCTGAGTGTGCACGTGGGCCCCGTCACTTGGCCCATGGCAGGGCTGCTGGTTGGGAACAGCAAAAATGTGCCAAGCCCATCCTCCAGCAAGGAAAAGGGCGTTACTGGGGATTGCTGTTTTGCAGTGTTCATATGACGGGTGATTAAGCTCAGTTAAAGCTCAAGGATTCCAAGCATTATTTGCATGGGCTTGGGAACTGAGATCAGCGATGTTTTTTCCATGTGCCAGTTTCCGTGGTGTTAGATGTTATTGCTGGAGAGTAAGTTTGTTGATAATGTCCTGTTTAAGAGCAGCTTTGCAGTGTGTTTCTCTTTTCCTGCTGTTTAAGGAATTTGCCAGCACACGAGAGCAAGCAGCAGGTCCTGAAGTGCTGCAGCAAGAAGTATGGGCATTCAGCTCCTCCTTCTTGCCCACAGCTCCCCTTCTCATCAGCTGCAGTGGCGTGTTGCTGGAAGGCCCATCTCCACCCTTCTTCTGGAGGCTCAAAGAGCTGCAAATGAGTGTCTCCCTTTCTGTGCTCTGAGCTATGAAAAGTGAGAGCTCTGCTGGTCCCCAGCAGCCATGGTGGCCCAAGAAGGAAATCAGATCCCAATAGCCTGGAGTAGATCTGGTTCAGTGAAGGAATTCCTTCTGAGCCAGAGACTGAGGAGGGAACAGGCCCTGAGTACCCCCAGCCCTTGTTGGTCCTCAGGCTTTGGTGATAAAAAAGGTCTAATCTGTATGTAGATGGATGCAGGCAGGAAGGTGTGCGGTGTTCCTTCAGCCGAGGTGTTTTGCCCCAGTGAAAAGTTGTGATGTGGTGGCACATATTTAGTTGCCTCACAGCCTCCTGTTCTCACCCCAGGCAGCCTGATTGGCTCCATGCTGGTTTTGTCTGCTCTGCAGGCTTGCCCACCAGCAGTGAAGGAAGAGCTGGAGAGCTCTAGGAAGCACGCAGCTCTTCCAGCACAGGGCTTTTTGAGACAGTGTACATTATCTTAACCACACAACCCCTAAATATGTTTGTCTTGGGCTGATCCTTCTGTTACTGTAGGAAAATGTCTTGCTTTTTTCTCTGTCTATCCTTTTGCTTGCTTCCTCACCTCTGCCATGCCTATCTCCATTTTGAATGTAAACTTGGTGTACTGCTATCAAGTGACAGTGAAGAGATGTGAATGTTCTGTGTGACAGCGTGTATACAGTAGATGCATATTTGTCCTAAAGGCGAAATACAATGTTTCATCCCCAGGGAAAGAAGAATGACCTTTGATCTGTCTGGATATTTTACAATATGTCCTTCCTTTTCTGTTTCCTGTGAGGTTAAAGACCTGCTGGTGATGATTAAAAGTACTGCAGTTTCTTCTCTCTCTAAATAGGTTTTTGAGTTATTTCAGAAACAAGAAGAAGGCTAGAAAGGTTTAGCTGCATCTTCCTTTTCACACTGATGTCCACTGAAAATCAAATTCTGCTGCATTTTACTTTCCAATGAAAGGAAAACTTAATAACATTTTATTTCTGGTCATGTCCAACAGCAGAACACCCCACACCCCCTCCTTGACAGATTTACAGAAGAATATTTCTTGATGTCTTCATACCAACAGCTCACTTGCATGATGCCAGTGTGGGATCTGCAGACTTCTAACCTTTTGGGGTTCACATTTGATAGCAACATTGCTGCTAGCTGCCAAGTTCAGAAATCTCTTCCTCATTACTGCAAAAATGGTTGTCACGGTTCATATCAGATCCTTTTCCTTGGGATCATTTTGTTGGTCCAGAGCTGCCATACTTCTTTCTCGCAAACTGTGGGCAAAAATCTGTGCAAGTTTTGTGGAGAAAAAAAGTAGTGAGGTGGTGCTGGTAGTGCATTGTGCATGTGGTCTGTGCATGCCCAACAAATCTACTGCTTTGGGAAATGTTGCATTTACTACACTCTGGCCTCACGGCTGATCCCAGCATGCACTCTGACATCTCTTGGAAGTGCTGGACTCTATTGCAGGCTGCGCGGCTGATCTGTACAGATGCCACGGAAATGTCTGTGGTTTCTGGACATTGAGTAACCTGAGGATCATTGCCACACAGTACTTCCAGCTGGGCCATTGGGCTCCCAGAACTCCCACATTAAGGTAAAGAAAGTACTGAGATTCTCCTTTCCTTTCAGACAAAATCTGTGGGCAGAAGAGGGCATGTTCAATTAAACCCAGACGTGTTAGCCTTGCTCTAATCTGTCTGCTGGATGTTTGCAAGATGTGAAGAAATCATGCAGCAGATGGATGGTATGGCAGTCTAAAACCACACTTTGCTGTGAGTAATGTTAGCATCTTGAGGCAGCCTTTCATTCCCAGTGTTTCTCAAAAGTAATTAGTGTGAAGTTCTCCACAGGATCAAGATTGGAAGTACTTTTCCCACTCCACATTGTCTTCTTTCCCAGTTTTTAATCTCCTCTTAATTTGCTTAATGGTAAATCTGTGTGTAGCAGTCTCATGTATTTGCATTCAATTCTACCATTCTTTCTGGGACTATCTGAATGTGGCCCATCCCATTCAGCCAGGACATTTGGTGAGGCCAAGCATCCTGCTCTCAAACTTCCCCAAACAAGACAGATGTAAACAAAACTGTTGTCTATCCAGGGCTGCAGGGTGGGGCTTGTAGCCACTGGGTTGGAAAGCTCTGAAGGAGACCCAATTGAGCTGTGGAGCAGCTGCTGAAATGGCGGATAGAACAAACAAACAAAAATGAATGTTTTCTGCTCTCTGTGTATACAGTGTGCAGGCCCTGCACAGGAGTTGGACTGTCTGAAGGTAGGTGTCTTACTGCAACCTCCCCAGAGCCCTCATGCTGTTTTGGAGGGGTAAACCCTGTGTTGGGAGCTGGGATGCACTGGCTCCCACACTGCCAAAGCTCTGCAAATGAAGCCTCTAACGTTGAACCGTCAGATGGCAACTTGCCACACAGGTGTGTGGTACCTTTGACTCTCAAAGACAGGCAAAAAGGATATTTCAAAACTTAGATTAGTCATCAGCCAGGCTGGAAAAAGCAGTGTGCCTTCTCTGCCTCACTTCCTTTCCCTGCACAGCTCTGTTTGGATTTAAATATTGTATTTTGGGAAACTTTTGGCTGACCTGGTTCAGTACCTGCCTTGCCCACCCACCCTCTGTTTTCCAACCCTGGCAGATGACTCCTCTCAGAATGCAGACCTGCTGCTTAGCAATTGCATTAAGGCAATGGAAGTAGGGCCTTTTGTTTCTTGGTTTTTCCTCTCTAAGTAGAGTGGAAGTAACTGTGAGCTGGAAGAGATGGAGCAGCAGGTTGCTGTGACTCTTTATGGAAGTGTATGAAAGTGGAACAAGGCAAGGCATGCTTCTCACATTGTTGTTTACCCAGCTTAACTACTCTGTGTGGCAAAAGCAGTCTCTGATGTAAAAGTCCTGTCACAGCCTCCAGAAGTCCAGTTTCACGTGGCATTACTGGTCAGTGAGTAAGCCCACTGCATGCAAAGCACCCACTGCATGCAAAGCCCCCACTGGCTTCGTGAAATCAGCTGGAGGGACAGCTTTTCTTTAGCGAGCGGGGTGAGGCCCTTTAGAATCAAGACATAAACGTGTGAGTCTCATTTAATCTAAATGATTGCATACAGCTCAGTAGGATAATGTCCTGAAACTAGAAGGAAAAGGAGGCTTGCCTTTTGTCCTTCGGGTAACTTGCTTTTAACGTAATTCCCACCTGGTTACCATTCTGTAGCCCTCTGTCACTGAAATGAAGCTGCTGAAATCTGTAATACAAACCTGTAGAGTATGCAGAGAGTATGCAGCATCCCAGCCTCCTGAGAACAGCCTGCTAGGGAAGATACTGTATAATGGTGCAGTAAATATAGGTCATCTTCAGTAGCATTTAGCTTTTAGCAAGTGGAAAAATCTTATGCACAATAGAGAAAATTCTGAATGTGAATGTCAGCTCTTCTGGTGACGTAAACATACATGCTTGAGCAGAAGAAATGTATAAAATACTGAGTGTATGTTGGAAAATTACATATTAGCTGAAGAAATATTTGCAGTATTTTGTATTTAAGCAATAGCTATCTGAAGCTGTCTGATTCTTCCAGGATGTTTTTCTTATCCCACATATGTAACAGTAGTTGAAAAAAGTTCAGTGCCTTCTAGGAGAATAGTCTGTTTCTGATGCAGAGGCTTTTACTTTTTATCTGTAAAGTCTGACATTGACAAGTGACTTACTTAAGTCTAGAGGGAGGTTAGAGGGAGAAAAAACAGCCTCTTCATCTGAGTGTGGACCTGAATGAACTGGCTTGGGTATCTAAACCCCAACACCAGTTCCTATCAAATTGCTCTCCACAGATGATTTTGAAATGAACTTTTGAAAACACTTCGAATTTTACCTTTTCCTTCTTATTCTGTGGCAAGATGATGATGTAAACTATCAAACAAATAGAAAATACACAAACAAACAAACAGAAAATACAACATTATTCAGGATTATCTAGACATAAAAAGCCACAAAGAATGCATTAGCTGTTGTCATAATATGACCAGAACCTTGTGGGTTTGTTTAAGTGAAAACTTTTGTATCACATCTGTTCTTTGTTTGGTCCGTAGATCGGAAATTAATCTCTAATGAGTGCCTAATCTGCTTCACTGTTCCCTGTGACTTGGCATGAACACTGATTTATTTAGTACAGTTTGGCTGTAATCATTTGCTCCGAGCTGGAATCACAGCTCTGCAGCTCTTCATTAGGGAACAGTAAGCATTCAGCATATTTTGAGTTGGTTAAACACTGTCTAAAGTAATTTACTATGATGTGAGTGGATTAGTAGATTGAAGATACATGGTGCTGAGACCCGTACACACACCATGTTGAAGGTTTGGGGATTCACTTTGGGCTGGGTGGTCTGGTTGCTCGAACCAAATGTTCCCGCAAAGACATGTTTTGAATCTACCCAGAGGACTGGGCATTGACTCAGACCTGTTACTGGAGCTCATTAAGTTGCATCCAGAGCAGTTCTGGCTTAGCATGCAGGAGAAGTCAAGCTGGCCCACACCAAGACCAATCTGGAAAGCAAACCGGTTCCTACAAAGTGTGGGTACTCAGTGCATTTATATTTGCTTCACAAATTTATTACTACTCTGGACTGCAACACTAATGTAGACATCACCCACTGGAACAAAAATAAAATAAAGGAATAGGTTTTTGCCTGTATTTGTTATTGAAAAGCTATTTTAGTTTGAGTTATTTTGTTTGTTTTGGTGGGGTTTTTGTGATTTCTTGTTTTGTTTTATTTTGTTTTGAGACATAGCATTGCAGGTTTTTTATTTCTTTAAATGATTCCTTAGTGACAGCATTTTCCAGTCAGTTATGAAAATGAAAATTCGTACATTCCCATGGTCAGATTCACAATGAAACTTGAAGCCTAATTTTTAAGAATTCAACATTCCTTGCTGGACCCAAATAGCCACAATTCAGTTCTCACTCAGAGCCATACACCCAAGACAGCCCAGCATCCACTGTGCTGAGCTCTTTCACCTCACTGCAGCTCATATTCTGCATTTGTGCATAGCTGCACAGGACCTTTGGCCACAAATTCCATATAAGTACATATATGTGTGTGTGTGTATGAATTTATTTGTTGGTAAGAGTTCAATCTGCTTTGATGGTGTTCCATCAAGAGAGGTCTTTCCACTGCACTAGACTGAATCAGATTTTCCTGCCTCGGTTTGTGTGTCTGCTGGATTTAGCAGCTTGCTTAGGTCAGCCTTGGCTGGGAAATGTTCAGTTATCTTTTTGTCCCGACTTTTGAGTTGCTTCAGTTCTTTATTGGTGAAAATTCTTGCAGAACACTTTAGCTTCTTTATACCTGGAAGGAAACCTCCCTGGCAGCACCCCATTTCCCAAGAAGAGTCATGAAAGTGGGGGCAGATGACAGCACTCCAGGGCATTTTTTTCAGGTTTCTAAGGTTTCCATTCTGAACGAGCCCAAGGACTGAACCTTTCTCCTGAGACCTTTTGTGTGTGGTCACCAAAATCGGGTCCTTTCCGTTTGTATCTTTTCCCATCCAACAGAGTTTTCTTTTGCACCTGAGAAACGTGCTAGGAAATAAAATCTGCAGCCTTTGTTCATGCACCTCTAGCAGAAGTCAGCCTTCCCAGTCTATGCTCAGGGGCTCTCTTCTGTCTGTCTCATTTTTAGTAATGCATGCTTCCAGTTTCTTCAAGCTCAGCTCATACATCTGATTTTATGTGCTGTTCAAGCTGCGCTGCTTTCAGAAATATCAGTACAAGGTGAGATTTCTTCCCCGGACTTTTTGTAACAGGCCAGAATTGTCAGAGCAAGATCTTTACTTCCCCAAGAGAAGGAGGAAAATCCTGTTACTGTTTTTATTTAATAACTAACCTGATACTTTATAAGCCTAAAAACACTTGTGACAGATGCTGATGCACAGGCACTGCCGAGTGTTTCCTTTTGTTCCCACTAGCAGCTGGCTCACTGTTACACCTGAAGAAGTAATTAGAAAGATAAGTTGGAACACTAATTTGCAACATTCAGGCCTTCCCTGGGAAGGTATTGCCATGACAAAGGGAAATAAAGGGACTTGCAGTCAAGAACAGGGGCACTACCCACCATTTTTCACTCCTACTGGCAGCTCTAGGTAACCTTTAACCTCTTCCCACCAGCTCCTCAAAGAAGCTACAAGATGCAGGAGAGTGAAGGAAAAGGGCCCGGTCTCCTCATACAAAATGCCCCTCACATTTAGACTTAGAACAAATGTCTTTTATTCCAGTTCCCTCTGGCTCTATTTCTCTCAGGTACTCAAAAAGGAAAACAATAGAAGGAAAAAACCTAAAAATGCCACACATGCAAAGAGTGGGTTGCATTATAATAACACGATTAGACATCTGAAATCACTTTTGTAGATTGCTAGTAGTTGGGATGATTTTGTTTGTTTATCTAACTGCCTTGGATAGAACAGTGCTTGAATTTGAACCCACTTTGCACAGACGAATTAATGAACTTCGCAGTGCTGGCTGTGGATGCAGTATGGCTTGCAGGGAGAGCTGCAGCGCCATGACGCCCTCACAGAGCCGTGACGAGTTCCACGCTCAGCTTTAGAGCTGAAATCTCATCCTGTTAGGGAGCGGGGCTCCTCTGCTACTCATTTAATTCTGGGATCAAAGAAAGCTCGCCTTGTGCGCTCTCTGAGACCCCGTAGCGCTTTCACTGAAGCCGATTATTTCAGTGAGCAGAAGACGAGACTTTAGAAAAGGAAGCTCTATCAATAACCTGGAATCAACCAGTATAAAATTTCTCCTTATCTGGAACTCTATTCTTGGGAGAAATGCTATCAGCAGCCGGGTGTTAGCTGGCAGGAAATTGCCTGCCCTGGGCTGCCTTAGCAGAGCCTTCTCCCCCCTCTCTCCCCAGACTCCACTCCATGCTGTACTGCACTCCATCCGACAGCGCTGACGGCAGAGATGAATTCCACGAACAGCAAAAACACAACTTTCTGCTCTGTCGCAAGGAGCCGGATGGCGGATACTATTTTCAAAGACTTCTTTGTCCATAAGATGGCGTTTGAATTAGGAACTTGTTTAGCCAGATTCTCTTGTTACAATTTACTGATTCATTGGGTGGAGAATGGGAGGACAGAATGACAGAGCCAGACAGATTCAATTAATGATTTTTTTAAAAGAACTTTTTCAAGTACAAATGCATCTTAAAATACATCCAGAATTAGACAGCAGGAAGAATTATGAATTTTAATCTGATTCTGCCTTCAAATGGCCTTCTGAGAGGAAATAAGCTATTTTATCAGTACTTTTCAGAGAAAAATTGCTAAGCTGTAGCAGTTGAAATCTGTGGCGTTTTTCTGAGGAAGCAGAGGTGGAGGAGAAAGGCCTTTCTGAGAAGAAAAATCTCTAAATCCCTCCCAGTCTCTCAGCGCGACCATAATAAAAGTTAAGTGTCAGGATTAGTAACATGGAAATGAATTCATGTTTCAGCAATAGAAGAAGCAGAGAGAGGGATCCGATTCAGTTCTCACACCTGTTCTGTACAGATGCAGATCTTCTGACTTCTCTGAAGTTTTATCTCTGCATCACGTCAGCGTGGATAAGTCTGGAACCAGATCCAAGGAGATACTTCCACGTTATACCCCAGTCTACTGCTTTCTGCAATCTGACCCACATCGCTCAGCAGCGGGGCCCATCTATGCTGGGATACCCCAGGACCCACAATGCCAACACTGCCCCACTTCTTTCTCTGCGCTTCTTCAGCCAGACCTGAGCTGTTTGTACCTGCCCTCGTGCACTCCTGGCTTCTTCTCTGAGATGCTGAACTCCGGTGGTTTTCACAGCTTCTACTTTAATTTCTAAAGCTCCTTGGAAACATCCACAGGTATCTTATCTTTCTCTGGGGGGAAGGGAAAAGGTCTGGGCTGGTCTTGTGTGACCTCAGCCATTTAATTTGTCTATCATTGCTTCATGGGTATAGGTTACCAGGAATGTAATTCTCAACTTTCTTGCTCACAAAAAGGGCAGCCGTCTAAGTTTTCATTCATTTCTTTGATTGACAAAAGAAAATTTAATGTCTTTGGGGGCTTATTCTCCTTGAGTCTTTCTTCTTCTGCATACATACACATATGGTCATTAGAAACATCACACACACAAACACTGTTTTATCTAGAATTTAAGTAGGAAGAATTATTGAACTCAGAATAGTGATATAAATAACATATACTTTTATTAAGTCCATTTTCACATTGAAGGTTTATTTAGAACATTTTTCAACTTTCAAATTCCCTTTTTTTCCCCGTTTGCCCCTCTCAAAACAGCATTTGGAATAGGTAGCTGAGTGCAGGGAAGGGAGACTACTTCTGAATGAACTTTAGTCAGTTTAATAAAACTAGAACAAATCAATGAGCCACCCAGGCTTCTAATGCTCTCAGTATTCCCACTGATGGTTCCACAACATCAAACAGTATGGAAAACATTTTCAAAGTAAGTCCTCCGTATTCTGAAACACGTCCCTACAGGCAGAGAGATGGAGGTTTTCTTGGCCTACCTGCTTAAAATAGGTCGTGCTCTGCATTCACAATTGACTCGGAGTCAGGCGTACTTCTTCAAAGCGAAGCCCCAGCGAAGGCTGCTCTGCGTGAGCTGGGATTGCACCACAGCCCAGCTCAGGGATGTGGCCCAAGAGGCACGGAGCCCTCCTCTTCTCAGACCTGTTCAGAAGGGCTCAGCTCTCCCTTAGCCTTGGCTGGCACAGCAACACCACCTGCTCCTGACTCCATGCAATGTCTACTCATGCCCCACACCATCCTGAACCTAACCTCACCACTTAGGTTTCAGCAGCCACAGCTTTGTGATCAAGCTGTGATACACACCTGCATGCAGCTTGTAGGAGACAGCCAAACTGAGCAGCATATGCAGAGCTGCTGTATAAGCACCTGGACATGAGGCTATGCCTCCACCCCAACGCGCTGCCAATGCAGCAGAGAGTCATCTCGCCATCTGCTTTATCTGCACCACCAGAGCAGCTTTACTGCCCCAGCAGTGGGAATGCATCTTCGTGTGGTGGTGGATGTCCTGTGCCAAAGTAGCACGTTTCTGTTCCCAGGGAGCAAGAACTATACAAGTGAAACTACTTCAGTTGGTACAGCTACCTCATGGTTTTGCCTCTGTAAAAGTGCAAACCCAGAATGTTTCCACTGGCAAAAGGTTCTAACTGAGCCTCACTTCAATAGAGGGATATTGCAATAGCACAGGGCCTTTGGGGCAGGGACAGCTGCTGTGGGTGAGACAAGTAATTTCTCTCTTCTGTCTCTGCTTCTGCCATTCTTTCCTCTCTCTCTCCTTCCCTTCCTCCCTCTCCCAGGTGAAGCTGGCTGTACCAATCTATTTAATGGCATCCAGACATCTGTCAAACAGTGAGGCTGTTCTGGGATCACAGACATGCAGGCCCAGTGTGCCCTGTGTTCTGCCAGCACAGCAAAGCTGGTTCTCCAAGTGTAGCCCTTTTTTCCTCTGTGACAGGTGGGTTATTCAAGGACCACCTGCTCTTCCTTTTTTGGCCCACCAGAGCTCTTGTTCTGTGGAGGTAAGAAGAAAAGCTGGAAGTCAAGGTGATGCTGTTAGCATCCAGCTGTGGTCACAACAGCATACAGCTGTAGGCTGTTTGTGGTTAGCTTGGATCAATGTATTCAGCTGCGCGAGCTCACCTGGCTCATTTTGCCTGGGAAGTGCAGGATGTCCCTGTGCACACTGCTCTTGTGCCTGGATTCTGTGGCTCTGGTGGCTGAAGCCTGGTTGTGCCAGCATGTGTTGTTTCACTCAGTGCAGAAGAAGATGTCAAGCGGTAATTCTTGTGGATGTCCTCACAGCTACTTTGCTTCTACCTTGCTATTAGAGGGCTATGAGCACAGAGATAAATTTGCTGCTCCGGGTGAGTGCTGCAGCTTTTAAGGCTGCTTACCTCTAAGGAATTAGCAGATAACAGCTGGCTTTGCCAAATGAGCTGCTGTGTTTTCCTAGCGTCGGCACTGAAATTAAGGGGTCCTTTGCTCATCCTCTCAGGAGAAGTTTTGGACATTAACTATAATTGGCAGAAATCACTCCTGGTTCTGGGATCCCCACATGCAGATGACAAGGTGGATGCCAGAAGGACTGAGGAAGTCAAAGGGGGGGGGGGGGAGGGACCATGCTCTGTGCTTTTGAAAGCCAGAGTCACCCTGGCTGCATTCAAAAAACTTTTCCTCATTCATGCTTTTTTGATATGGTATCTTTAGACTGGTATAAAATCACTGACTTCAGCTGGGTTATCCCTAAATTTCTTAGTTTGAGTGTAAAGGAAGCAGTCTGGTTTTCATTGTGCCCCAGTGAATAGCAGCAGCGTTTCCCACTGGCAAAGGAGTGTTAGCAGTGACTCTACGAACCATCCAAACAGGGAAATACATTCAATTGTGTTAGTGGTGGAGGGGATTTATAGCACATTGGGAGCTCTCCACTTAGGCCAGAATTTAATTGAGGGCTGGGGTGGGGGTAGAGAACTGAGGAAAACACAGTTCCCTTGTTAAAATGAAATAATGAGTTTAATATATACAGGCAGAAAGAGGAGGGAAGTCCTTTCCCTGTTAAATATTTACCATTTGAGCTCTGTTTAGGCTCCTCGTTTTCTGTATCTCTAAAGGTGGTGGCACTGGTGACAGTAGGATATGTTTCTTAATGTATTCCTCCCTCTCAACCCACCTTGCATGGGAAACGGTGGCGGTAACAAAAAGCAGACTGTTCTCTCCTCATGAATATTAATCAGTAAACTCCCCCTGCTATTTTAAATCGAAGGCTGGTGCTAAAGCCCTTTTTTCCCCAACTCAAGCATCCCCCGAGGAAAACCCTGAAAGTCCTGGGAACGCGGTGCACAGAGGCTGCCGTGACTGGAGGCCTTCTTGGCAGTGACATATAAAACTCTGAGGTCAGGGGTCACAGTGAGAGGAGGAATCAGCTTTGTTTCTGCTATGCGTTGCTGAAAGCTAAACCTTTATGGAACTTTTCTAGCTGCATTTTTGGCTATTTAGCATGGAAAACAAAAGATTTATTTATTTTTTCCTATTCATCGCAGTTTTTGTCCTAAGCTGACAGCAGTGACATAAGAAGGACCCTCCCTGCTCTGAGCTGGAGCTGTGCATGCTCCATCAGCCATCACTGCTTTAGAACAAATATACGATCTTTAAGGGGAAGGGGAAGAACAGGAAAATGATTGCCGAGAGCCAATGTAAACACTTATGACATAAATTCATTCTTCTAAATAAGAAAAGTAAAAATCTCCCTGGCAAGTAAAATACATTGATCTGAACATATACAGTACTAGATGATGTCCAGAAATCCAGCTGTGTGTCTTCATAATCCACTCAGCTTCAGATCAAACCACAGGAATATTCCCAAGGACATGGGGTGATACAGCCGGAGGTTGGCTTGCCTCCTAGATAACCTTGAGCAGTGCTGAATAATTCTTTGAACTCAAAGCAATTTGCGACTGTGTTCAGAAATAACACACAAACTTGCCAAAATCTAGGAGTGTATCAGCAACCAAAGTGTATTTTTCCAGTGCCTGTAATGATAAGCTGATGCAGAGTTCTGTTGTTTTCTCTTTGGAGCAGAGCTAGCTTTTGTGGTGTGCTAGAGGATTTCCCATGCCAAAGATGCAATTCATGTCCTAAAGAGTGTGCAGTCAAGAATAATGTTTTAAAATCTTTGTCCTTTATCAAAGGATCTGGATAGACTTCAAAGAACATTTTAATCCATATCTTACAGCTGGAAAAGCTCAGGCAAGGAGGAATGACATGGCTTCCCCAAGGTGATCTGCTGAGTTGGTGTCAGATCGGGTGGAAGATCCTGTGTTTCCTGCCTGCTGTGTGGATGCTGTGTCTCATCGTGCTGGCAAGGTCAGTGCCGTGTGCTGTGCAGACCAGACTGATATGCTGGTTGCAGACTTTAAGTCTGTGGGAGTTGCTGAATACTGTTAACAAATGTGGGACTTGTTGTGGGGCACGGGATATATTCAAGCTGAACAGCCCAAACAGTCTTGTGGTTGCTGTGAGACTTTGCAATTCTTCAAACATTTTAGAGTTTGAAGAGTACCACCACATGAGATCAGCATCTTAGGTTAGGTGGCTGATTTTGGTCCAGAGCCCTAAAACTAAATGTAGTTCCATATCCTAGAAGTAATTCTGAGATACATAGTTAACTGTGCTCAAAGGAAAAGCTCTTCAGATGAACCTGTCCTTCTACTTGCAAGATCTAGTATGTGTATTTCTGCAGCAAGTTCTCAAGTAAAAATCTCGGTAGATCACAGAAGGTTTAATAGGTTTCATCAAGTTGCAGTTGTCTTGTTCAGCACTTCTCAGAGGAGAGATTGCAGTATTGCAGTACAATTTTTCCAGGACACAAGAATGAGAAGCAGCTGTAACTAGTAACTGCAGGTATAGACCTGTGTCTGTAATTAGAGGTAGTTTACAGTTTCCTGGCTTTAAGTGCTTGCAACTGATATTTATTCTTGCTTTTCACCCTTCTTTGGAGGAACTGGACTACAGCTGACTGGTCCAGTTGGTGGTAAACAAGATGGAAATAGCAACAATCAATTTTAATTGAGTTTCTTATATGTGTAGAATGTGAAAATAAGCTATTTGCTAAAAATCAGGTTGCTCATTTCAAATGGAAGTGTTTGGCTATGAATGTATTTTGTATACTGTGTTGCATGATGACAAACAACTCCAGAAGAGATCAGAAGTACTGTACGTTTGAAAAGAATTATTCAAACTGTATGGAAAGAATGCAGCAATTGTCTGTTCAGGCAATTGCCCTTGAAGCAGCATTTTGTGAATATGTAAAATAGTTATGTTTTTATTTAATAAATGGGAGGCCCAAGTGCAAACTGTGAAATGTGTTTTGGAATGGACTTGTAGCAGATACTGGGAGACATCAGAAGCACATATTGAGAACTAGTCATTTCCTCTCAGCTGAACACTTTTCAGGAATCCTTTTACCTTCATGCTAAGAGGCCATATTTATTCTGCTAACAGTTGCAGGTATTCACCACTGTGTTGCCTGTTGTATGTAACCAATGAAAGGGAATTTTCAGCAGGTGCAAATAACATGCCGGAGATCAGGTGACAGTGACTCTTGATCTCAATTTTTTTTTTTTCTTCCCTGAGAGCGTTACCTAGTCCTGCTAAGTGAAAGCCAGCTGTACTTATCCATCATACTTCACCTCCCCAGTTCTTGGGAGGAGAACAGAAGGGGTGCTGAGCAGTCAGTGCTGTGGATGCAATACTCCTTTGCTTGGCAGCAGTCAGCTATGACTTTTGATGCCAGAGCCAAGGCTGGTCGTGTTTTGGAGATGCTTACCGTCTGAGTACTTTCTTATGGTGCATGTGGGAATCATTTCTACTTTTTTTTTTCTTTTTCTGCTTGTTCCCCCAATTGCCTTGCTGACTTCTGAACTCCGCAAATATATCAGGTAACATCTCTTTCTCTGTGTTTTTTTTTTCTCTTTACTTACCCAAGGATTTGAATCTCTCTCAGTTAGTGATTTCTGGCAGAACAAGGTATGCCACTGATAGCACACCCTGCAGCCTGCTTGCCTTTTCACTTTCCTGTTTGACCTTTTAAATTTTGTTATTTTACAAATATTCTGTCTTGAAATTTTATGCTTTTAGGATACTTAAAGAAAATCTCTTGGTTGTTGTCTAAACAAGCTAGCCAAACCTTGAAAGGATATCATTTCCCTTGAAAACGCATCCGCGCAGATAATTGATAGCGTAGCCATCTTCTGGCCAGATGGTTTTCTTTTGGGTGCTTACACAGAAGAAAGTCTGAGGAGCAAAGTAGCCCTTGTACCCTCAAAACAGAGCCTGCCATTGCTTCTTAGACTAAAATCAGCACTCCAGAAGGGTATAAGCTAATAAAGAGAATCCATGCATTTCACCTGATGATAATTAGCTTCATAGCAAGAGAAAAGTAATTTCTATGCATTTATTAGTTCTTCCTCTAATATTTATCACAGAAAAATATAAAATATGGATTTGTATGTATACATATGTATGCCAAGAATTTAGTGCCGCATAAGACATAATGTTATATTGCAATGTATACATGCTTTTATCTCACGCTCTTCTTCATAGAGGTCTGTAGAGGAGTAAAATCTGTGAAGTCTTCCATGGAAATGAAGTCACTTTGGGGAATTAATATGGTGTTTATAGTACTTCATAATCATGTCTAATAGCTAACATTAAGCTAGTTTCCCTTTCACTTTTGGGACCATCATACAACTTATAGTAGTATCTGACTTCTATGTTGAACATAGAACACGGCAGCAGCCTCTTCTTCCTCCATGTGGAGAAGCTCTAGGCACTGAGTTGTTCATAGTACAGGAAATGCTGCCGTTTACTGCTGCTGTGTTTGCTGTATGCTGCCTGAGCAGAGGTTCCCGTCTCCTCTGGAAAGGACATGTGGGAGTGACTTGAAGGATGGATGGTCTGTGGGTTGGGTTGTGCTGGTTAGTGTAGAAGTTGAAAAAGAGATCATCAGTTTAAGACAGGAGGATTTGGGGGAGACAGAGAGGAATCAACCACATGGGAGCTTGAATGCAACAATATACCTTGACAGTTCTTGCAGAAAAAAACATCACTTGCTGAGATTATCTGTGTATTATGAAGGGAAAATACCATATCATGAACCAGTGGGAGCCTAGCTGGAAATTGTCTCAGATGTTGCTTGTTCATGCTTTGATGTGGGCAGCCACAGGACTGTACTCTCTCGAACTGATGAGAATAGGGGATTGTAACAGGAAAGAGAGGATATTGGTGCCAAATAGGAAGGAAAACACATATTTTCTTAGGAAATAATACTTGGGTATCCAACAGTGGGAATCATGGTGGCCATACAGTTCTGCTTATTGTCACTCTTTGATATGAGCCTAGAGAGTTATAGAATCATTTAGGTTGTACAAAATCTTGGAGATCGTCAGCTCTTTCAAGATCAGCATGTCTGACCATATCTGGCAGAAGGGACTGCAAAACCAGCAGTACAGAGATGATAGGAATAGAAAAGCTTAAAGCTTGTGAAAGCTAAATCATGTAAGTGATTGGTCTACTACTGGGGCAAGATTGGCATTAGTATTGGACTTGGGGTTAACATATGTAAGCATCATACTTTCCCTTATTTAAATTCTTCATTATTGTTTTGTATTCTTTTAATTCTTTTTTTTTTAACTATTGTTTTTGCTTCTAAGAAACGGCTTCATCAGAACTAAGCAGTTGGGTAGGTGATTCATGTAACACTCATCACTGTGTCCAGCCTGAGTAATATTATCTGATTCCTGGAAACCTTATCCTTCTCATCTACTTTCTGTTCTGCCCTTCTCTTATGTTGTAATAACTGTTGCCCCAGTTGTAATGTTTGAGCCTTTGGGGAACAGTGTCAGTCAAAGCAATTGTAACCTATGGCTTGCTGTTGGAGTGTGAGAAGTTTGCGCTTGGATGAAGAATGCAGGAAAAGTGCAGGCTCTTTTATGGCACAGTGTTTGTGGAGGGGCTGCACTCTGCCCAGGGAGCCTGACTATGCTGGCATTTCCCTCCCCGATTCTCACCAGGAATTCCCAAAATACCAACTGCACTGATGAGGCTGAGTCCTCACTGTACCTTTGGAAGGGAACAGCTGCCCCTCTGTGTGCCCTTTTGGGTCTTGGCATAGCCAGGCCTTGAGAAGGGCAGAGAGGAGAAGGTCAGGACATGAAAGGAGCTTTAGAGTAAGGGAGATGCAAGGAAGAATGACTTTGTCACTCAATTAGCCTGGACTTTCAAAGCACGGAATGAAGTGTCTGGTGCAGTAATGCAGCCCTTGTAAGCACAGTGTGTGGGAGGCAGCAGCAGAGGGGAAGGAAGTGCAGAGGGTTTGTTCAGCAGCTGGCACAGCAGTTGGCCCTGCTCAGCTGCTCACGTACAAGTTGCTCTGTGTCTGTCAGTGACCAGATTCTCTAGCCATGGCACTTGGCACTCTGCTTTGTCTGTTCCTAGTTCTTCCCTGACATGAGGCATGTTGGCAGGTATGTGCCTTGGGAAAAGCAAAGAGCCCAGGGCCAGCACGTAGTTGCTTTACACAGAGAATTTTAAGGCCTGCTTCTATTAAGAGAGGAACACACCAGAGTTAGTGGCTTCAAAACTATCCCTACATAGTGACAAAACTATTTTGAAAAGCAAAATAGCCTTAAATTATAGGGTTAAATTCCTATTAACTGCTTTTTCCTTATTAAATGTTTTTGCTTGAAGATTGGTCCATTTCATGCACCCTTCTCTCCTGCTCAGTGAGCACTGGACAAACTCCCATTATGAACTGTGAAGTTCAGAACCAGGACAGAGAAAAATAGCTCTCTGACTAGGTTCAAAGGCCTCCATAGCTGTGCAGGATGGATGTAGATAGCTGTGGAGATCTTCCGAGGCTTTTCTGTCCCAGGCTGCTCAGTCCTCTTGGCTCAAATATACTCAGGTATCATCTGTATATGTAGCTAAGTTGTCCATATATCTTGCTCTTTTCAATGCTATCTTAACAATGAACGTTGGAGGCATGCACATGATGGCTGAGATTTTCAGGTCACGGGAATTAAAACTCTTGTAATGAAGTTGGTGCCCTAATCCCTGGGACTGCCTGGCAGGGCAGGCACAGACAATGTTATGAGCATCACAGTGAGAACACCTGGAGGAAGGAACTCAGTGTTGTCCTCATTGGAAGCTGAAAGATTATACAGGCAGGGCATCTGTTCACAACATATTTCTGAATCCTAGTGTCATTTAACAATGTCAGGATAACTCTATAAACCACTCCTTTTCACAACTATGTCCAAAAAGCTGTTCTGGGCAGCCAGGAATGGTTGGGCTTTATAGAGGTGATAAAGCCTTAATCCATTTATCCCAAGTGTGCTTCTTTCTCCATAAACCCACTGTACCTCGTTTTACAGCAACTGCTGTAGTGTACCATCCTAAAGATTTCTCACCCCAAAAATGGAAATGTGACTATGTTCCCAACTCTGCTGAAGGGAAGCTGGAGCATAGCAAAGCATTTTTTCCCCATACTTCGGCAGCTCAAGCAAAGATTGCTTTTACCTCTCTGTGTTCTGGTTGACTTGGAGCATCCATACTATTCCACTCCAGCCTTTCATCTCCAAGGAGTTGTATTGCATGTACTGCTTGAACCCAGCCTCTGGTAGCAGGCATTTCTCTTAGCCTGGATATCAAAAAGTAGGGTACAGGGGCTCTGCTCCTTCCAGACAGCCATCACGACATTGCTATGTTGTGATGACCCAGACTGCTCCATGACGTGGTGAAGAATGAAAACTGAATGACTGTCACCTAAGTGTCCTGGAAAGGATGCTGAAAACCAACCAGTTCTAGTGGGATGACTTGATGATACCACCCATACTCATCTTCAGTTCACTCGGTGCTACTGTAACTAGTGTTGTGTGGCATAGGGAACTGCACCCACTGCAGCTTCTTTACTGCCTGAAGTCCTGAGTCTCAGCAACTCATTTGTGAGTAATCACCGTGCAAAGCAAAACTATCCTATTTTATCTTTTGTCATATTTTCCCACAGACCAGTTGCCACCAGAATACAGCTATCATACCAACATCCATCAGAAAGTGAGAATGTGTGCTAAAAAAGAGTATTTTCTGCTTTCAGGAATGGAGAACTGATACCAATTTAGTTTCCTGTCAAGGAGCCTGACAAGTATCTTAGAGAAACTGATGGAACGACTGGCATGGATTGCATTGAGTTCAGCTCCAGCATGAAACTGAGAGCACTTTGCAGCACCTAATGATGGCTCCTTACCTAGCTGCCTGGAAAGCCTGAGCTGCCTTCCTTCCAGCCCCATTCCATCCAGGTTGCCCTTCCTTTCTTTGTTCACTACATCTCTTGTTGACTAAATCAGATGGGACAAACATATAACCGGTGCTTAAATCTTCAGACAAAAGCAAGCCTTTCCTGCTTTGAAATATCTGAGGTCTTTCTCTGCATACTAAGAATCTGTGCCCTGAATGGACTCCGGGAGGGCAGAAAGAGGCTCGCTGTCTGCAAGGCCGGGTTAATATGCCCCTCACTGGCCGCCTTTATGCCTTCCCTTCAGCTCCTTGTGAATGAGAATGGCCTGCTGGCAGGTAGCCTGAGGGCTAGATATGGCTGGCTGTGAAAGGATGAGCTGGGAAACAGAAGTAGGAATAAATGTAGGGAGTAGAAGATGAGGTGAAGGGAACCCTTCTCATTGATGAGCACTTGATTACCAAGACTGCATCTGTGAATAGTGTAGCATTCTCTCTTTTTTTTCTGTAGCAGATCCCTACAGCATCAGTTCTCCTTCTAATTGTTTCTCACCTTCTTGAGGAGTTGCTCAGAGCAACGTCTGAGAGCCCACCTTGGTTTCCTGGATATTTCCTTGGCTCCCTCAGCACACAAGGCTGAACCACAAGTTCTGTACCTGAAGGCGAGGGTTTCACATGCCAGTGAGAGTGGCACTGATTCTGTTCCTTTGTACGTGTTGCTGATGTATGTTCTAGTTCGGGGAGTTCCCAGTGGTTTCGTTTGCAAGACACACACTGTAGGCAGACCTTTATGCCCTGTTATTTGCTGCCTGACTCAGTTTTTTCAGTAAAACATGGGGGGTCTCCGTCCTTTGGCGGCTCAAGGGGGGCTTGTTCTCCTCTTCTGGGGGGAGCTCAGGCCCTTTAAAAAGTGCCTGTCTGGGTCCTACTGCTATTCTTCAGTCGCATGCCTGTAGGAAAAGGGCTATGTTGGAAGGGCAAGAAAAGTTCTTGGTCCTTCTTGTGCATTGCTATGATTTTTAGTCTGGGGGGCAGTCTCAGGCATTTACAATAAGCATTTCAAGGAGAATTTTTGGCACTAATTGACATGCTTTTTACTGCCAGGGATGCAGGATTTAGTTCTTCATGCACTTTAAAACTGGTAGAGGGTGACAGGGTTTTAAGATTTAATCTCTAGCAAATGTCTCTTTTGTTGGGGGAAGGTGAAATGCTACTATCATCTGTTCAAAGGTGGAATGACAGTTTTCTACCAGAACCCAGCTAACTGCATCTCAGAAAAATGCTGATACAGTCACACATGAGAACTGGATGAGATGAGACACTTTTCTCTGGGTTTCTGCAGCGCACAGTGGAAGCTGCTAGTATTTGATGAGCAGTAACAAGCTGCCCTACTGTGAAACCGCACCAGGGCCAATTGTTTATGCCAAATCTGCTGAGCAACCAACACGCCAAAGAGAGTCATGTTTAGTACATTGAGATCTAGGGACTTGGATATATCACAGTGTTAATTCCTGATTATTGTTGCTGGTGAGAAATTTTCCAGTATCACAGATGCAAAAAAGTGCACTCCCAAGAAGATGGGAAGAATGGAAAGCTGTTGTTTCTCTATGAGTTAGTCCCATCAGGTCAGATCTCAGCATCCATATGTTGCTGGGTGTGCAGATCCAGGATGCTAAGTTAACCTAACCTCAGTGTTGAAACAGTAAATTACACTCAAATGCCCCTCAACCTCATTAGTTTTATTATAGAGGAGTGCTTGCAGAGAGCACCTTCAAGATTCATTACCTTAATTCATGGTTTGCTTTACCTCTCTCCACCTCTCCCTCCTGCGTGCTCTGAAGTTTCCCTGTTCTCTGCTGTGCTCCAGCATTGCCTGGATGCAGTGCAGTTCCTTGTCCCCAGCACTGCTCTACCTGGCCCTCCCTCAGCACTGGGGCCCTGAAGGGTCACTATAAGGACTGGGCTTTGTCCTGGCCCAGCTTTGAACCTGGGGACTGCTTGCGTCTTGTACAGGTTGGGAGTAGGTGCCCAGAGGGGCACCACAAGGATTGCAAATGTCTGCAGGACTCCAGTCTCTCCTCTCTCAAAGCTACATGTTTGGCCCGGAGAGAGTGACAGACCTAGCTGAAACTGTGGAGCTAGAAAAGTGGGTACCAAGACCTATTATCCCTGTAACTGCCACAAAAACATCTGTACAACTCTGTATTCCTCCAACAAATCCAGGAGCCCTTCACTACAAGCCTTGGAAAAGCAAATTGACAAATACCTGAGCTAGAAAATGGACTGCCCCGAAAGGAGTCTGGATACAGTGCTAGGAGAGAAATTTGGAGTCAGTAAATAGGAAAGGACAAACTCATCATGTGCCCTGTACTTTTTAAACAAACACAGCAGGAGAATAGCGCGACTGTGCCTCTCCTTCCCCCACAGCAATGGCTAGAGTCCTTATTTCAGCAAGTGCTGCCCAGCACACAGCTATGTGACTCATTTTCATTTTACAAGGCTTCTTGGTTTTAACTGTGACAAAATTCAGTGCCTGTAAGTCTCCTGAATTTTTATTGTTACCTTGAGAAAATGGCACACTTTCATTTTGCTGTCAGTGGCCTCAAACGTCCCCTTCAGAGCTTTCTTTCCTAGGACATGTCGGAGGATGTAAGGGATGGTCAAACAATTTCCAGATTCTGCTGTCTATGCAGTTCATGAACTTTAACGGTGTAGGTACAAGGAATGTGTTTTGCCATATCAACTTTTTGTGTCCTAAACAAAGTCAGAAAGGCTCTAATTCTATCCTGTGTGCTTCTGCAAACCAGCCCTGCCCTCAACATACTCCGTTGCCTTAGGCTTTCTCTAGGGGTAGAGGAATACTCCTCCGCTGTGTCTGTTTAATCCTTTTCTGACCAATGGTTCTTTGTCCTCCAGCTCTGATGTGGCTTTTACCTTTCCCTAAACTGCAGGTGACCTTGTTTTAGTGTTTACTTAGAGGCCCTTCCCACCCCCCATTCATACCCTGGGGAATCTGGTTTCCTTCACAGAATCTCAAGCTCTTTGTGTGGATATGAGTTAGGCACTCTTGAAGCCCAGCCTTAGCAACTGAAGTCTGAGCTGGTCCATCCTTGTGAGACTCCTTGTATCTCAACAGGGTAAATACATACGTCAGACCTAGAGAACTGAGGGCAGGAGCAGCTCACAGGGTTGGGATGAAAGATCTTCCGGTGTGTCCCTGCTGCTCTCTGTTCAGGGGTTGTGCCAGGGCAGCTGTGGCATCCAGTGTGGCCCAGCATTGCCCAATCTGCCTTGCTGCATTCAGCAGCAAGGGATTTGTCCAGCACTGCTGTCCTTATGCCAGCACAGCCCTGGGGTCAGAGCACCAGCATGAAACTCCCAAAATACCTAATGAGAGCATCAGCTTCCTCATGCTGTCCCTCACACTTGCTGTAAGGCTGCAGAAGACCAGTGTTGTCAGTCCTACCACTGCCAACCAGTCCATGGCTCCTTTCTGAAGTGCTCAGGAGAGGGGCAGCTAGATCTGGTCACGGCACAGTGATTTCTGGGGCAGAGCCTATCTGCTGTGAGACCTCACCTGATGAGAAGTGCTCATCTGGTGCAACACTTCTGGAAAGCTGCGTGTAAGTGCACGAGTAGTTTGTACAACAAAAACCATCACCACTGGGGTAACAGTGAATTTGAGCTGGATGTATTTTAAGGGGCTGCTATTCAATTCATAATAGGTGAAAGCAGATGTTGGAATCAGCCATCCAAGGATGAAATCCAGCTCTGTGGTCCCTACCCAGAGAAGACTCCTTGACTGTACATTTTCTGATGACCTACTTGGCTCCCCTACTTTCTAAACACAAGAACAGTCTCAAATAAGTCAGTGGATTATTTTTCTTTCAGCTTCATATTGTGGCAAGCTAACAGCAGTATAGGGAAACTGTATTATTCCCGTAGGAAAAAGTCTCTTTCATCTTCTAGTACACAGTTCACTGTGCAAAAATAACTAAAAAAAAAAAAAAAAAAAAAAAAGGTTATTTTTTTGCCCAGATCATTCAGTGCCTGATTTGCATCATGGCTTATGAACTCTTCTCTTCAGGCACAACTGAGGAGGCAGTGAGAAGTGACGTGGCCTGGGAAGAAACAGCAAGGGAATGGGACAGGAACTTCTTGATCCATATAATTGCCAAACCAGTATATTATCCGAGTGTGTATTAAATTCTTTGATTTGCAGTCCTCTTCAGGTGTGTCTGATCATACTGTATGACAGCACAGAGAGGCAGAAACTGGTTTTAGGAGATTTTAAGCAAGAGGTGGAGGGGGAGTTTCTAAACTATTTATTTCAGTCCATAGTCCCTAGGAGCGCGATGATTATTAGCTTCAGTGATTTCAGCATACTGTCACTGCAGAGGATTTATTCTGTCGAATAGAAGAGGTATATTCAGGTGGTGGAAACATAGTTCTTATCTCAGGTGTTCCCAGTGAGCTAAAGCCAAGCAAGCCATGGATGGGACACAGGTGCTACTCTCAGTAACAGAAGTGTTGATCTTTACTTTTACCAAAGAGAATCATTTTCTGCAGCAAACAGTTAAAGAAAAAAAACGTAATCCAAAGAGCGGAGAGTGATTTTTTTTTTTTATTGCTGTTGTCTGCTAAAATGCAGCAGAATAACTGGCATCTGGCTGGCATTTTAGAGACAAAAATCCCTTAGCTATGGGAACAAGCCTCATCACCCCAGCAGAAGCTGCTGCTCGGTGCTATTAGTGCTGGAGCCCACAGGAAGCTGCCCAGCAGTGGCATGCTGGTTGCTCTCTGCAGCAGCATTCTGTGCCCCAGGCACTGTCCCAGGGCCTCGCTAAGTATGGACAAGCTCTGGGGAAGGGAGAAAGTGGCTGTGGGGAAATGTGGGTGTATGCATCACTGAAATGAAATTTACACTGTTACCTTCAATATGAGCCCGTTTCCCAGCACCAAAAACATCTGCTAGCTTTTTCTCCTCTCCTCCTCCCCTGTCATTCTTATTCACCATTTTCCATACAGAGTCTGTATCTCCCTATTAATAAAGTAATAAAAGTTCATCACTGCAGCTGTCTCACTGCTGCTCTGCTGCTCCACACTAAATATTCAAGCTGGAAAGCCAGCAATTTTAATTTGGAAACAGGAGAAATATGACTAACACTGCAGATTTGGTGCAACTTCTCTGCTCAGCCCACCTCCTCTCCTCCTGTGCTGTGTGAATACGGTCTCATATTTCACAGTGGTAATTTCTGCTCCTAGTGTCAAATCCTGAAGGGCTCAGCTCCTGGAGTTGTCACCAAATCATCAGACACCCACTGGAGATCTTGCTGAGATTTAGTTGTGTGGGCGAGAGGGAAAGAGGGGACAGTAGATATAATAAGTAAATAATGACCTGGGTGTGAGAACCAAGGGAATTCTCATTTGCTTCCCTCCAAATATTATTCATCTTGCCTTAGAGACTGCGTCTGGCGCTGTCTTGTTTCACTGTGTTTTTTGGTGCCCAGATGCCATTAAAACTGGGAACATAGGGCAGAAAATTTGCATTGAAATCTCATCATCACGCCTTGGTTCAGCCACATAAATACCTCCCACTTCTGTGGTGTTTTCTCTGCAGCAGCGGCAAGTCCCAGGCTGAACCAGGGGGCAGGAAGATGGTATTGCGGCTGTGTCCACCTTGGGCTCTGGATCCTATCCCTAGGTCAGCCACAACCCAGTTACCTTCAAACAAGGATTATGTTCCCGTGTCCCTATATTTTTTTGTTGCTAATGTAATACTTTTTGTTAGAAACTCCAAGGAGAGGAACCACTTAAGCTGTAGCACATTGTTGAATGTGCAGGGAGTCCCTTAGGTTGTGCAAGGAGCCAGTGCTATCAGGTTGTGCTAGCAGTGTTGTAACAATAGCTGCATTTGTTCTGTAGGACAGAAGGAACATGGCAGATGTGGCACAGATTGCAAGTGTCCCACTCTGGTGTCACTCGGCGAGGAGCAAATGAAGCCTCAGTGGTGAGGGCATTGTCTCTTTAAAAATAACAGCAAAAATGGTGAGGAGGGTTAAGTGAAGACCTATATTAGTCTTATTCTCTGGTGCCCTGCAGCTTTTAATTAATTAAGTCCAATTATTCAGCCTATATCCATTTGAATAGTGGATAATACTGGAAGGAATTCACTTTCAATGGGATTTATGGCCCCCTTCCCTCAAGTCATTTTCAGATAAGAGATTATAAATGTTATAAAGTCTGCACGGATCGGTGCGATCCAAGCAGCAATAATTCATTGCTGTTAATGCTGCAATGAGTTTATTTAGGGAACAAATTGGCAATCAGGAGAGGAGACAGTCTTTTAATATGCAGAAAAACAATTGTTTATAATTATTCTGCCTATAATTCAGAGAACAAACACAGCTGTTGTTTGAGGCTCCTAATCTGATTACAGAAGTGCCACCCTTTCAGATCAGAGTAAGCCAAGGGGACAGGCGCTGCCCTGAGCCAGCAGACAGCAGTTTTCTTTTGTATGGGAGACTCAGGTGAAAAAAGGACTGGATTTGTTTCCAGCTTTTGATTAGACCTATGTGCTTCAGCTTGTTGCAAACATCCTAAATTCCACCTTCTATCTCGTGTATTTTCAGCTTGGCTCATGCACCCAGGGTGGACTGGGAACCAGTCAGCTTTGGCTGTGTGCTGCTGGATGACTATTTCTGATGTGCTGGGAAAGTTTCCAGTGGTTTTTCTCACCTCGCCTCCACCTTATGCCTCCTCTGTCAACTGCCAAAACATCACACTTGTGGTAACAGCAAAGAAGTTGAGGTAGCATCCCATCATACACAGCTGATGGTTGTATCTGGAAGCTACAGTGAAGCTCAGGACACTGTCATAAGGAAGGGCTATGAGAACCAGCCCCACTCACTGAAAACCTTATGCTGTGAAGGATGAGGTGCTCTGCGAGGGAGCAAACATTGCTGCCCCACCTTGCCCCATGTCTCCTCTTCCATTCTGCCCTTCTTGTAGAGATGAGTATGTAAAAAGCTTTGACACCCACAAAGGAATTGGGGAACTGGGTCAGGATGTTTTAGCTCTTACAAATATGTGAGCTACAGAAGAATAATTTAAAAACTGTTAACTGCCTTTCTGAAATGAGATGGTATTATAATCCTTTTTATTCTTGTAATGGAAACATTAGTAACTGATCAGTTCAAATGAACTTCAATCTATAACGTGTTAATATAATTATATCCCATGACACCTGTTGGTTTGGAGAGAATGGAAACAGCCAAACTGTCATTTGGCTATCTGGGGAAGTTTGATAGAATTCAGACTTTTTCTGCTACCCCCCATCCTCTGTAGTAAACAATGGGGAACAAATGTCCTTGAGTGCTGGTGATAACTTGCAAGGAGCAGAGGTGATGAGCAGAAAAGAATATAATGGAAACAGACTATAGGGAATGAATAAGAGCATATGTCCTATCTTGCTGCAAGGGTCTTCTGTTTAAAGCAAATGCTGGATTTTGGATGTAGCATTGTTCTACCTATGTGACTGGTGCAACTGTTGCTTTTTTTTTTTATCTCCGTGCTCAGTTTTCAGCAGCAGAGATCTCTCAGGTTTCAGAGTCTCTCTGTAATTAGAAAGAACAGCTTAAATCCGGACTTCAAACGAGAAGCCACCAATCTGCTGTGTAAACAGGGAGCTTGAGAGAGCTCCCGGGAAGATCTTTAAAATCTGTTCTCCTAAATCCCTGGGGGGTAGGAACCAGATCATGGAGGGGATGAAGCCTGTTGCCACTACCAAGCAATTGCATGTGAACACGGAGGGGGGGCACTGCCTGGTGCAGCAGCATGGTGTGTAGATGCTTAGTTGAAAAGCATGGCTCATCCTTCCTTACATGAGATGTATCATGCTTCAAACAACTGGCACAAGGCTCCCTGCAGCTGGGCCTGTCTTCCTGGGAGCCACAGCCCATGCAGATTGAGCATGATGTGTCTGGGTCCCGAAACAACACAGCAGGCTGCAGGACCTTCCCACCCTGCTGCATGCCGAGCAGGAACACGATGCACTGCCTTTCTGGGGTACTGAGAGCATGCTGAATTGTAGGGTGAGGTGTGAAAGTTCATCTGCAGGGAATAAAGAAAATCTATGGGGCAGATCTCTAGTTCCTCATTGCCCCCCTTATCTGTGCTAATTGTTGTTAAGGGGATTTTAATGTTGCTATAAACAGGAATCTGTGGAATTCCCTGGTATGTGCATGCTGCTGACTTGCCCTGGAAATGGCAGTAGAGCAAATATAGCTGAGATGCTGCTCGGTTTGCTGGAGCTTGTGGAGACTTCACCAGGCCAGGAATGAATGAGGCCAGCCCCCAGTAGCCTCAGCTCTCAACAGAGAACAAGAAAGCTCCTGACAGTTTAAGAACTCATCAGGGAGCACATGACTCTGTAAAGGCACCTTTATTTCCCCTTATGCTGCCTTATTCTAGCTTAAATTCTTCATGGAGTGCCAGTCTCATTGTTGCAAACTCGTCTGTATAGACTTCTCTACTTGCTTTTAAGCCTGGACACTATGAAAATACAAAGAATAGACCTGGAGAAGGGCATTTTGCCTCCCGTGGGCCTTTCATTGCAAAGCCAGCTGACATTCTCCACAGAAACTGCAAGCAGCAAATGTGGTACATGCGACCTTCATTTTTAAGAAAGAAGCCTGTGGGCAACCTGCCCCAGCTCTCAGATCTGCCCTGTCACCCCGTGGGATTCTGGTTCTTCTGATTTCCCTGCCTGCCCCATGCTCCGAGAGCCTGCAGGCTTTATTAATTCTGCACAAGCTGCTGTGCTACATGGACACAACGTTCTGGAGCTCTTGGGAACAGGATGTTGCTTTAACATGGGTGACTAAAGCACATCTTTGGCTATTGTCACAGGCTAGGAAGGACTCTCTGCTACTCAGGGCCAGCATGGTAAGAAGCTGGCCCCCTCTGCCATCCTCCCCCATCCTTCCATACTCAGCAGCTCTCCATCTCGTTATTGTGTTCCGAGGCTTGGAGGACCTACCAGACAGTTCTGTGCAGATGCAAATGCCAGTTCTCCAGGGAGCAAGCAAAAGGCCCTCTGGACATCTCATCCTTTTGTGGAATGAATGGTGACGAAGAGGCAGACGGCAGCACAATGAGATGGGTCCTCTGGCCTTGTGACCACTTCCCTGAAGCATCCCATTCCTGGTAGGGACATGTTGTCTAAAATCAGCCTTATTATCCTGGTCTAAATCCTGATAACTCTTGAGCAACATTTTGTGCAGCTGGAAAAAGATGTGCACTGTAAGAGCTAGTTCTGGAAGGGCTCTGTTTTGAAGGAACTCACCCTGCAATTGGGACTGTATGAAATCCGAAACCCAGAAAGCCATGACACAGACAACCCCAGCTCACAGATCTCAGCACCACACTCCTGGGCCCTGCCTGCCTACGAGGGCTACTGCCACTGAAACCAGAGGTAGGGAAGTGGAAAATCAGGCACAGCGTTGTTGGAACTTCACATTTACAGTCATTCTGGAAAGGAATTATCATACCTGTCCTGCTGACTGGAACATGGCGTGTGTACACCACGTACACACTGTTGGAAATGAAAGGCAGTATTCTAGGGAGTAAAGTGACCAAAGGAGCAGAGCACTCAGTCACCTCATAGACTGCTGCTGGGAATGAGCAAGTGATAGCAGAAAAGGAATTACAAAAATCCTTTCAGGCAAAAGTCCCCTGAAGCTGCAGAGATTGGCAATATGAGCAGGAAGTGACGTGAAATTTGACCTGGCGTAAAGAAGGTTGGTTGGCCTAAAAAGGAGGCATTCCAAACAGAAAGACACATCTTTCACTGGCGCGAGTCAGTGTGCCTCATTAGATCGGCTGGGTCGTAACAGCTTATTGAAAGAGGGAAAGCGGAAAGGGATGGGAGTGTGATCATAGACAGCAAACTGCGTATCATGTGAGATTACAGTGTGTTATTGTAGCAAGAGAAAGCAGGTAATGAGATTCTTTTCTACATTTGGAAAGGCATCAGATCACCGCTGAGGGAGGCACCCGTTCCCCTCAGTGCCTCTGATGAGAACCTAAGCAAAACATGCTACTTTCAGTCCTGGGCTGCATCACAGCAGAAGGTTTTAGATAAATTAGGAAGGATTCGGGCAAAGGCACTAAGATGTACAGGGGGACTCGAGAGGCTGATTGGTGAGGAAAGAAGAAAAATAAATAAGTGTAACATAGATAGCAAGGAGCCTGAGAAAATGAGATTGTGTGTGTCCATGTGCTTGCCAGGTGTGAGTTCCACAAGGGAGGGGAATATTTTAAGTAGCTGTAAGAGACTATAACTGGGAATAATAAGATAAAAATTACAAAAGAGAATTAACACTAATATTAGGTCATTCCTCCCTAGGGTACCATGCAGAAAAGTCTCCTCCAGGGAAAGGGGCAGGGAAGTGTTTTTGCACAGCATACCCACCTGGAGAAAAGATGCTTGAGGCTGCTGCTTGGCTCTGATCCTGTCCATGGTAATGGTCCAAGTGGCTGCTGCAATAAGGTTTTGGGTTTCCCTAGTCTGTTTTTTTTACATCTTTACTTGTATTATGATAGATATTGATAGATTTGCCCAAAGCACTTCCCTTCTCCTGACTCTACTTGGATCCTTAGTGCAAGAGCTGTGCAGAAAAGGGTCTTGCTTCAGCTGTTCTCTATTGAGAAGTGGCAGTGCTGGGGACAAGTAGCTTTGGAGGGAAGCCTGGGTAGATGACTGCCTAAGTAGTCTGTTGGGAGAAAGTTGCCAGAAGTAGGGAAATAATGCTGTGTTGTGCATGTGATCCTTTGCCCTTTTGGCTGATGAAGGAGCCTCAATCAGGCCTGCCCCTCTGGGTAGGGGAAGGGAGTGCACACTGGGCCCTCTGTTAATAGCTGGGAAGAAATTCAAGCAGTCAGCACTGCCTCCAATACAGGCAACCCCTCAGTCAGTGGAATAAGGCATGAGTTTCTCGACTGTAATGAGCTTGTTTTTCCATGAGACTGCTGTAATAAGCTGTAATGAACAGAGAGCTGCAGGATACAGAGTGAGTGGGTGATAGAATGGCAGATGAAATTCTATGTTGATAAATGTAGAAATAGCGTGGAGAAAAACAATGATAAGAGGATGTGTACATACATTAGCAATTACCACCCAGAAAGGAGATTCTGAGCCATCCTGGGGAGGAAAACTGTGCAGCATCAGTCAAACTGAAGGTGGGGGAGGAAATGGTTAGGAAAAGAGCCGGCAGCAAAACAGAAAACATCATTATACTGCTGTATAAATCTATGGTGCATATGTGTCTTGAATGCTGCATGCAGTCCTGGTCCCCCAGAGAGGATATAGTGGAATGAGAAAAAGTGTGGTAGTGCTGGCAGGCAGACGGCTGTGTGATGGGGGCTCTGGCTGGCAGGAGTGGCAAAGCAGAGCTGGGAGCAGCCTCAGGGTGAAACACTGAAGAGCTGCGAATCAGGAGTGGCAAGCACAGAGATAACAGTATGGAATGATTCTGTTAGGATTGGTGGCTAAAGAGGTGAGGGCTCTTGAGCTTGGAAAGTTGACAGCAAAGGGGGGTTATGCTAGAGATCCACCAAACCTCAAAGTGCATAGAGATGCGAATAAGGAATTATTATGCGCTATTACTCATAGTGCAGGGACTAGGAGGCACCAAGAGTTACCAGGCAAAAGTTTTAAGGGAAAATGAAAAGGATTGCTTTCTCATCAATATGTAGCCACACCTGGAAATTACTGCCAGAGGTCTCAGACAGTGGCCTGATTACAGATGAGTACATAGTTGATAGTAAAGGGCTGCTAAGATCAAGGATGTAGATAGAACCTCCAGTTCTGGAAGCTGCTGTGCTCCAGAATACAGGAAGGTGGGAGAATCTCTGTTCTATTCCTCTCCTGTGTTTTGCGCCACATTGGCTGTTGCCAGATGAGATGCAGAAAGAGTTGGATTTGAAGTCCACACCAGGTATTGGCAGATGCACTTACAGGTCTGGTTGTGGGTAGATGAGTGCAGGCTCAGCTTCCTCCAGGAAGCAAGTCCACACTTAGCAATTAATGTACCCATTCTTGTGACTGATGCTCTTTCATCACAGCCCTACTCCAGGGAAGGGTTAGCTGTTGAGGAGCATGTGAGATTAATTCCTAACAAAGAATTGTTCAACCATTTCCTTTCGAGGAGCAGTCACAAGAAGACAGACCTTTGTTCTGCATCACTGGACTGCTTTAGGTCATCCCCAGAGATGGATTTAAAGCAAAACCTCTTGAACCCTCTTGAACTTTAAGGAAACTCATTCCTGGATTTTCCATCTGGCTCAAAGGCTCCGCAAGGGGCTGAAATTCAAACACCTCTGAACTGAGGGGAAGTCTGGAGCCAGATCCACAGCTGTAGCTCGAGGCCATTCTGAGCTTTTCATGTCAACTTGCTTTGAGAGCGCCGGCTCCATTCTGCATGGTGCAGCTGGGCCACAGGCAGTGCAGCAGCAGAGAGGAATTCGTCTCACACTGCTCACACAGAAAATTTACCTTTAGGTAAACTGCGCTAAGAAGGCTTCATTATATTGGACAGCTGTTTACTCTGCTGAAGACTGTGAGGAGGCCTTCTTTTCTGCTTTTTCAGGACTTTCATCTCCCCTCTCTTTCAGGAGGAGTAGGTGTAGTAAGATTTAAAGTTCTGCCATGCAATTGTCATGAAGTTTGTATCCCATGATTCCTGTTTGTGAGCAGAAATAAATTAAGCACCTGGACCAGCACTCTCACACTCGCCTCTTCCAAGCACCGAATGCAATGAGAAAACTGCTGAGAAACAACCACAATTAATGATGGGGTCATATTTAGTTCAGCACCATCGGCTGGTTAATTGGCTGATTCCATTACAGTTCCCTTATCTGCGTGCCAGCATTGCTTCTAACAAGCTGCTTGCTGGGTAATTAATCCTGCCCAGGGCTTAGATCCTGAAGCTAGATCTGCTTCAGGGGACTGTGCCATTACACAGTGCAGGGCTGGAAATGCTGCTCCACTCAGGGCTCCTCACAAAGCCTGGGGCCTGTCCAGGAGAGGGGACATGCAGGGACTTTGCTGTCCTGGAGGAAAGTTGGCCTGCAGTTTTGTGAAAAGAAGCCAGACTCTGTATTCAGCTTCTTGTGCTTGATGCTGCTTGACACATCAGCAGCCTTGAGAAGTCAGCCCCCCCTCTATGAAAATGCAGAACATTTTAATGAGGAAAGCCATAATGAGATATAATAATCTTTACTAAATACTGGGAATGATAACTTTAGAAAGTAATTAAACAGAGATCTGATCAACAGAAAGAAGGAACAAGATGGAAATGGAGGTGGAGAATCATTCTCCTCAAGTGTGCAGGCTAGACACTGGCATAGTGGGAGAGGCCAGGCTGGAGGGCTCAAGCAGAGACAACAAGTGGGCAGCTGCTGGCCTCGGAGATCTTCTGTCACTGCTATGCCTCCTCCAGTTGCCCATCTGGCCTTTTTTTAAGGTGGTGTGTACCCTCATCTCTGCTGGCAAATGGATGAGACAGAAGTGCAGATTTTATGTACTCTGATCTAAAAGAGTCCTTTCTGGGATCTCAGATAAGCTGTAACCAAGGAAGCATTCACCTCAGCCTGCTTAGGCTGTTCTGGGGTGCATGTCAAACAGCCAACAGGAAATACACACAAGGTGATAAAGGGAAGAAAATCCCCATCTGGTGGAGGTGAATTATTGAAAACATTAATTTGTGTAGCCTCCATCTAGTAATGTCTCACATAATTACTCCTAAAAATGAGTACATGGGAAAGTAGGCCACTTCCGAATAATGTCCTTGGAGATAGCCATTGGAAGTGCCTATTTGCGTCTTGGCTGGAGCAGGAGTACCATGATCCTCCTGAGCTCAGAGACCTCCATACAAGTCCTCTCAGCTAAGACCAGTGAGCCTGAGGATGACCCTGAGCAGTGTGCAGGGCCCAGGGTGCCCATTTCAAACCAAACTTTGGAGCAGGAAGAGAAGCCATCTACCTCCCAGTCAAACAAGTCATGAAAGGCTTCTTAGCTGGGTTACGTGGGCTACCAGGACACAATAAAGACTTAACACAGCTTCCTGATTGTGAAGGTCTGTGGTGGTGCACATCCTGCTTATCCTCCATGAAGCAGGCACACAAAAATCCTCGTTAATCAATCACTTCATAAATCAAAGTTGGACATTGACCTGCAAACTAGTCTTCCCCTAATCAATTCAAGGTGAAACAAACACACCAGAGGTGTGAGATAACAGAGATACTCGTGATGAGAAGGGATTGCTTCCACAAGTGGTGCCCCTGGAGGAGGTGGGGAAGGTTTTGTGGCTCAAAAGTGGGGTGGAGAGATCAGCATGATAAAGGCTGGTAGCTGAAAAGACACAAAGGGAGCTAGGGAGCAAGAAGGGGAAGGCTGAGCAGGGCATGGGGTCAGCAGATGGGGTCCTGAAGTGACAGAAGATGTGACCCTTGTAATGAAGTGGGAGAAGGCAATCACAGGAGAGAGGTTCTGGTGAGCTAGAAAGTGGGGACAGGTGAGATTACGTGGCAGATGGCAGTAGCAAAAGGACACGATGGTCATGCCTGTTCAGTTCATTCTGCCCACAGTCATTAGGTGAGAAGTCAGCTTTGGCCACCCTCAATGGAGAGTTACAAAGCAAAGAGGATGCCTTCAGGCGTTTCTGACTGTGAGAAGTGTGCCTGGTTCCGTGTGTTCTCTCTTTTTTTTTTTTTGTCAGGCAGGATATCTGAGCAATTAGATGACTTTTGCTTTGTGACCACTGGTGTGAGAAGGGAAAGGAGTTAGGAATTTCTAGCCCTCACTGTCACTGTATGCTGTCATTTTGTTTCTTTTGTTTCTGACTAAAAAGCAGCAATGCTGGATGTGACTCACTGTCCACCCTTGAAAAGTGTGCCAATTTGACAAGTTCCCTTTTCACCTAGAGAGCTCTTCTCCTTTTTTCCTGTCCTGATGCAGGGTACCCAACCACCACGCAGGGAGCAGAGCTCCCTGATGTGGCCCAGCCTTTAGGCACAGGGCTCCCAACCCCACAGCAATATTCCTCAAATTACTGCATGGATGTGAGGGAGGTTAGTTGCATTTCTGGCTGTTAGTTACATTTCTGTGCCACTTCACAGCTTCAGTTACGCCTGCACTGGGAATATTCCCATTTCATACAACTTTGGAGCTCGGAATCAGTGAGAGCTGAACAGATTTGATGAAAATTATCTTCAGAAGGCAAGAGGCACTCCAATATGTCAAAGAACAGACTGGGACTATTGATGTATTTGGTGCCCTGTTTCCAAACTGCTGCCTGCTGGAAACATATCCATCTGCCTTTTGTTCTTAATTCCTCCAGAAGTATGAGCTAAGTACCGTCAGATTTACTTAGAAAGAAGGAAGCAACCACTCTTCTAGGGAAAATGTTAATGCAATTCAGGTCATCCTAACTTCAACACCTGATGTCTTTGATATCATTACTGAGAATACTAAAATTGGTGAAGCTTTAAATACTGCATTTAGAGTCTCAGGAAGCTGCTCACTTTGATTGCTAATGGGGCTGATGCAGGAAAATCTCGAGTGTCAAGACAGAAGCTAAGAGTGTGTTGCTGTTGTTACTATTATGATTGTCTAATGCAGACTGCCTTTACAAAATACATTGAGAAATCACATTGGTTTTCCTCTGTAACTGCATAGCCCACAAGCTTCTTGAATAACAAACGCAATCTGTTGCAATCTATAGTCCTGATGTTCTGCCAGAAGTGAATATACGTACATCTTATAGGAAAAAAAAAAAAAAGCTTCTTTTCTTTTTTCTTTCCCCCCCTCGCCACCCCCCCCCCCCTTTTTTTTTTTTTTTTTTGGAAGCTCAGTGTTAACGCAATTCTCCTGGAGAGGCAAGAATTTTAAAGGGCCAGGCCCACGTATTTATATTACCATTGATGGAAATTCACATTGCTAAGGATCCGTGCTCCAATCTGTTATTAGTATCTATGGGTGCATTGTGGCTTTCGATCGGTTGTTTTGTTGCTCTTGTTTTCAGTAAGCTTAGCTAACATCAGTTTCTGTCCATTTGCTGATACTGTGGAAGATCTGAATTCTGTTGATTTGCCCATACATTGTAAAAAACGTGCACACATTTTAACCAGATACTGTGCTGCCCTGTGAATGTAGTAGAAGTCCCTGACTATCTCAGATGGAGTCATTTGTGTCCTGTGGAATGCAGCATGTAAATCCAGCCAGCAGGAAGATGCATCAGGCCTCTTTTGATGCATCCTTGCCTTTTCCCATAGGTTTGGTCTGTGCATCCCCTCTGAGGCAGTCTGAGCTTGCTTACAGATGTGATGTTTTGCTACCAAAACAGCAATGCTAGCACTAGCGCTGTTAGATGCGGTGATATCAATATGACTCATATTGGCAAAAGCATACTTTCTTCCAAGAAGGAAGGATTTGTCCAAATAAATGTGCTTTGTAGCAGTGCTCATGCAGGGAAGGAGGAAGGGATGGAGAGGGAAGAGATGTGTTGCTTTAGCTACCCGGCCTAGTAAAAGTAGCACCATTTTTGTGTGTAGACGAGCTGAGGAAATGTGCAGGCCCTAGTCTAGGGGACGGGACTTTAAAGCAGTCACTGAAGCCTAGTGTCAGTTTTCAAGGCTGAAGAATATTATTTTATTTAGGCTTCCAGACCAGCCTTGCTTCAGGAATGCACTTAGGTTGTTTTTAAAGCAAACACACAATCAATAGCCTGGTGTTCTGCTCTGCTGTTTCTTGCCAGAGCCCGAGGACCACACATGGGCTTTCCCTCCTCTCCGTCACACTGCCAGCCATGCTCCCGGTAGCGGTGGGCAGGTCTGGGGGATGAACGCGGAGAGCTTCCAAATGGCCAAACAGGCGTCGGACATCTGGGCAGTTTTTGCTGCAAAGTATTTTCCGTCAGGCTTTCCTCCAGGTACCGCTGTGAAAGGACCAACTCACGCCGCCCCGTCACAAATGTTATTCAGCCTCTGGCTTCAGTGGGAGTTTTATCTGAGCAAAGCCCAGGCGGGAGCTGCCAGCTTACCTCACCATCAATAATATTCCTGGTGGGGCCGAACGCTGTGGTTTGCATCCTGTCCCCGGCAAATACCAGCGCTGGGAGCAATGGGGCACTGTGCCTCCTGCTCATCGCTGCGGAGATGGGCCCCGGCGCGAACTCGCACAGACCCTTCCTAGGTGCAAGAAAAAGCCCATTTACACCCCTCCCGCGCCGGGCTGCGAACAAGGCCCTCAGTTATAGCAGCGGATTCTGAAAGCTCGGCTGGGACGGACCGCCTTGCGGCCGGTACTGACTGCGAGCAGCCACCTCAGGAGGTAAAAGAGCCCCCTGGCAGCTGCAGCCCTCCGCAGCACGCAGCCCCGGCACAGATTCCCCGGGCTCTCGCGGACTCTGCCCGGGGCTTAAAGGCGGCGCTGCGGGGCCCTGGTGGCCTCCAGCTGCAAACGGAAACCCGTATTAGCGGAGAGGAGAGAAACAGGCTGAAATTGGAAGTGACCATTCCATGTTTGATGTTATTCAGAAGAGCCTGTTCTTCATTTAGGATATTAACAGTTGTAACAGAAGCTGTAATATTTCAACAACAGCGGTGATTAGGAGCAAAGAGGCAGCTAATCTCCATCTAAAAAGATCTAACTAGCCCGTCCTGTAGCCCCTACCGCACCGCCACATTTAAATACCATGAATATTCACCGCTTGGCACCCAGCTGGCAGCTGAGCTGTTTTGACACAAAAACCTTCAAACTCAAAGAGTTTTTAATCAGTCTGCAAGAGAGAGAAGAAGAAAGTGAGAGAAAGAAATAGGAACAGAGAAAATGAATCAATGAGTTCAGCGGGCGGGGGGGGGGGGGAGGAGAAGGGGGGGGAAGGGGGTACCCGAATCCCGTTAACCCCTTCCCTCCTCTGCGTCCACGAGCACTCTCTGTAGCTGCACAACCCTCCCCAGGACTGCAGGGATGGAGAAGGGGCACCCCATGCCCCTGACACCCCTGAGTGCCCCTTCCCCCGGGCCAACCCATCCCACTGACTCTCCATGCTTGGGATTAAGCGCCTCATGCTGCTTTTGCTTGTTTCCACATGCGGGAAACATTTGAACTCTTAGGCTGGGTTGTGTTTGTGACTAGTTACCAGTCACTTTTATTGCAAGCTGTGCAATTTCACTCGCAGTATGGGATGCGCTTTAGTGCAGTCACTATTTGCCTGCGAGATGACTGAAGCCAGAAGGATGGCTGGCAATGCTGCCCCCTCCAATGTCCCTACTGGAGTCTTGGAGTTGCCTGCTGTCCACGCAACACCCCTTCCTTCGTTTTTTTATGAAATCTTTGCAGCAGAATCAACCACATTGCTGCAAATAGAGAGAATTTTGCTGTGTTCAGGAGGAGAGTGTCCTCCAGCACTTTGAAGGCCCACGTTTCACCAGCACTGTGGGTCTGGGCACTAACAGAGCACCCGGCAGCCTCCATTTCACCTGGGTTGGTTGTGGACACACAGCGGCATCTCTGCCAAAGCAGCCCGACCACACAGTGTGGAGTGTGTGCAACACTGTGCTGTTATGTCAGCTCTGGACTGGTTGTGGGGGGCAGCCCATACCTGAGCTGGCAGGAAGAGTGGGCTGCCATAGGTGGGCGTACATGGCCTGCTGCAGTGCCCTGCCTTGTGAAACTGATTGGTCGGAATTTTTTAAGAGTGTTCAGACTAACATGTCTAGATTTTCTAAATGCTTTTTCTAAATGCACTTGGCGGCAAGCTCAGGCTGGATCTGTGTTCCATGTCATAAGGCTGTGGCATTTTTGATCTAATATGGGGAACCACTATGTTAGATTTATTTCATACTCAAACCCCAGCCTAAACGTCAAAGGTCTGTGGCCCAGACTGCATACCTCTACCACATGTGGCGAATCCACGTTTGTACCTCAGCTGGCGGTGCGTCCAGAGCACAGTGGGGCACCCCTCAAACCTGCTCCTGCTGTGTGATCATACTACATGGAATGCTGTCTCATCTGTTACGCTGAGGTGCACCTCGGAAACCACTGTCCTTGTTCATCTCAAAGAAAACCCACAGAGATTTGAAGTATAGAGGCCTGGGACTGATTTGGGCAGATCGTTATGTCCGCTGCAAAGAGTGTTCGTACTGAGGAAGGGTCTAGCCAAGGCAATACTGTTCAGACCCTCACAGACAGGCCTGTCCTGAGGGGTGAAGATAGCAAGAAGGCAGTTGTGGGGAATGCAAGCAAATGAGGCAAACAGGCAGCTAGCCTTGGAGGAGTGTACTGCTGGCAGTGGAGAAAAAAATGCGGCAGGTAAATAAGAAGAATTGAGATGAGGGAGAAGCTTGAAAGCTGCGTGCCATGGTGTGACGCACAGGGTGCTGCAGTGGAACGATGTAGAGAGAGCAATGTGGTGGCAATGCTGCGTGAGTCAGATCTGAGCCTCTCTGATCTGTCTGGGCTGGAGGTGGAGCATTATGGATGTCAAGAAACGACCACAAGGAGAAATTAATGTAACCAAGATGGGAGATGAGAGTCTGGGAGCAGGTTTTTCCTGTGTGGGATCCCCAAATCTGGAGCTCGTGTAATATTAATCAGGAGTTACTGAAGTTTGGTGACTTTTCCCAAATAGAGGCTGGGACTCTTCTGAGAGGAAGAAGAAAAAATGTTTTGGGTTCCACATTTCATTATTGCTCTCCAGATCCTCTGATGCTCTCCAGACTCGGATTCTCACCCAGCACTTTAAAATTTACAAGGATGCACACAATAGCCAAATGTGCTTTGTAATCTATTCCCAGGCAGCAGCCGAAGTGGCTTTTGCATAGATTGATACTTATACTCTATTCAAGTTGATAATTATTTTGAATGGAATACTCCCCATGAAGCGCGCCTGGAACAGCATCAAACCCTGTGAGCTGTGGGAGGCACATACATCAGCTGTACTCCAGGATGTATTCTGGAAAGGCTCACAGCTGGGTAGGAGGATCCATTTTCCTATATACTTAAATGAAAAAACAGTACATGCTTTTCTTCACTCTGCTTGCCAGCATCTGGCCACTACTTACAGTGAATGTGCGTGGTTGCTATGAACTGTACCTAGGCATGCTTCCTTTGCCTGTGGAAAAAATGTGGGAATCTAATCTTCTAGTACAAAACCAAGGTGTTCCAGCTAATGTGTGTCTTTGAGACTCCGAGGACACGTATTTGGAATGTTCTGAAGGAGGTAGATTGCATTATTCTGCACATTCACCTACAGAGTTTTCTGCTGCCTGTATTTACAAGCAGTTACTGTGGTGTTTGTTGGTAGGGAAACCCAGGTGGAGCAGAAGCAGCACTGGAGGCACACTGCCCTGTCCCAGCAGGTTGGGAGGGGACCGTGGTGGTAGTGTGAGGGTGATTTGGGGGTGGGGGCTCAGATAGACATAGAACAGAAGCTGTGGCCATCTGTGGTCATTAAAATTCCATTACACCTTTTGGTACCATAGTGGTGGGTGCTAAAGCTAGCCCATGTGCGGCATGGCAGCCCAGGCTTCCTCATGAGGTTTACCAGGTGTGTTCTTAGCCCACAATGGAGCATGGGGCGCAGACCTGCACTGCAAGCCTGGAAGTTGGTGTTGCCAGAGCCAGGATGCGGCCATAAGGGTGCTGCAACCCTGTGAACCCCACTGGTGTGGAATCTTGGCACTGAAAAGCAACAGCAGCAGTACTTTATGTCTGTCCAAGTTATCTTCCAGGGTCATTTATTTTCTGCCCTCCTCCTGAGGAAGAGGACAGAAATTCAGCATTTCTCTTTGCCTCTTCTTTGGCATATCCCATTTTCCCAGGAACTTGCTCAGCACCCCTCTGTAGCCCCCTCTGTTAGGAAACCAGTGTGTCTGGCCCCTGAGGGAAGAGCTGCTCGGGCTGGTGTCATCTATGGCATCTCCACGGCACCATCCCACCCTCACGTGCACCCCGGATGCTGCACACCGTTCCTGTCAATGGCTGCTAAATTTCATCTCTCTGTGCTAAGCTCTGGCTATACAGTGAATGGGTTAACACTGTAAAATGGTCTTGTAATGGAATCTCTTGGCAACGCAGAAAACTTTCCCATTGCCAGGGTGTTCTTTTTATTTAACAATTTGTTCCCAGAAAGCAACCCATTTACCCATTTAACCAGATTGTCTCTATTAAGGGGTTTCATGCTTTTTTTTTTTTTTTTTTTTTGGTGCTTATTTGGTGCGCTGTAAGCTGCAAAGCGTTGTCCTGCAATAGATTTGTCTGAGGGAACTGAAGTGTGTACTGCTGTGATTCTGCCTGCTGTGGGAGCTCCTTCAAAGCCAGATGTCACATTCAGAGAGTAATCTGTGTTTACAAACACATATAGGGAACACTTTCAACAGCCACCAAACCAACATTCAGATCCTGTAGTGTTTCTTCTTTACCTACCTACCTGCTCCGCATCCAGCCGGAGCAAGAGAATCAAGTTTGCAGAACTTGGACAGGCACATCTCTTTTATTCAGATGAGGGAAAAAACCTATTATTGTTTGCAAAGGGCTGAATTTAACTTCCCGGCTGGGGCCTCTCATCTGTAAGTTCTTGGAGACAGAAAAACACCAACTGCTAGCAAGATAATCCAATTTCCTTCCCTCTCTCTCTGAGGAAGGCTGCCTACCCCCATGCCACGCTGGGTTTCAGTCTAGCGAGAACTCCTCCCGTCCACTCTACCCCTGGCAAGATCCATATCAAAGCTTCAGCCCCCCAGGGTTCATTAGAAGGCATTTATTTCTGCATATTCCCGGGGGCGGAGGAGCCAGATAACTTTATTCACAATGCAAATAGGCTGCCCTTACTTTCAACCCTTCCTTCAAACTGGGAGACATTAAAAAAACATGAGTTCTTCTAAAATAATAAATACATTAATTCTGGGTGTTATATTGCCGACGCCTCCAGAAAAGTGCCCTGGCACCATTTGACAGGAAAGCCAGGGAAATTTGTTAGCTCTGCTCTTGCCCTTGCTCCCCAAAATACTGTTAAAAGTTCAGTCAAGTGGATCAGAGCTCTTGGCTCATTTGAGAGCAATTGTTAGCCAGGAGTTTTGCACAACAGGACTGAGATGCTTCAAGGGATGAGCGAAAGCCAACCCAATTCTCTCTGCAAATCTGAAGTGCTGGTCTATGATTTACTAATGGGGAGCAGTGAGTTGTTAAGCTCATCACAATGCAGCATCCTGCTCCCCTGGTCCAGAGGGAGCTAGCTATTAATAAATCAGAACCCAGCGCTAAGCTACAGGGATAAAAGGATCTACATTAATATGAAAATATTAATATCTGGAAGAGCAGATTATCATCTAAATGGGTTAGAATGAGGTAGTGCCATTGTTTAGAAGAAATGGCTTGCTTCAAATCTCATTAGAGCTGTAGTTAGACTGGCAATGAAGGATACATTCAGACTCCTGAAAGTGCTTTGGATGCCTGGCAAACACGGCGACTGTGCTGAGGGTTTACACATCTGCCTGAGGCTCACCTTTCCTCCTCAGTGCCAGCAGCAGAGACTGGGCACCGCTGAAGGAAGGGCTGAGAGTGCTTCTTGTTGTCAGGTGCTCACAGCACTGCTCTCCTCCTTGCATGGGCATTGCCCACAAAGACGCCAGTGATGGACTTCTCTGACCCACAGTCCTTCCACTTTCATCCAGAGCCATGGGGGAGGTGGGCAGCATGTGGACGATGAGGCCATGTTCCCCCTCCCTCGCTGGTGAAAACTGAAGGGAACTCCATCCAGCCATGCTTGCTGTTCAGGGAAGGGGCAGAACAAGTGGGGCTGCATTCAGGGGATGTTTTCACCTGGCCAGGACCTCAGGGCATCCCCTTCGGGTCACCTGCTCCGCAGCTGCCCGAGGCACCATCTGCTCACAGCATGCTGCCCTCCAGGCCAAGTGTTCTCCCCAGATGGTACCAACCGGAGAAGAACCTTCCCCCCACGCTGGCTGTGCTGCACCCCAGCACAGGCAGGCAGCTCTCTGAGGACACTGGGACTCGTGGCCTGGCTGCATTCATTCCTCACACCCAAGCAGTGATGGCCACTTCTCTGCAGGCTGGGCTGCTGCTTTCCTGGGGTCTCAACTTGCCTTCACGCCGAGCCCCACAGCAGTCTCCTTGTTCTGCCTGCAGGAGTTTCAGACACAGCCCCGAGCATGGGGCCTCGCCACTGCCCTCAGGCTTGCCTCCTGGCTCTTTCTGCATGGAATCTGCAGTGGGAACAGCATCTCTGCTTACAGGCCTCCTGCAGACCGTGTGCTTTCAGCTGAACAAAGTCTTTCAAGTCTGTGTCCAGCTGAATGGCTTTTGAGGTGGTTTTGTGTTTTTCAGACAGTTGGGTGAGAAGTCCTCTGCAGCACCCAGAGCAGTGTGGTGTAGTTTGCCTCATGGCATTTCAGTGCTTGCAGAATGCAGGCTCATGCTGCTCACCCATGGCTCACCAACAGCCACGCAGGCTACTCGGAGTCAGATGGAACAGCATTGCATTTATCTCACAAGGATTGTTTCCAGATTCATTACGGGGAGAGCTGGCCTTGGGGGTACTGTCACATGGCAGTGAACTCAATCATTCTTTTCAGTAGCCATAGAATCTCTTCATCCTCTTGATTTTAATTCCAGTCAAAATGTAAAATATAGCCTCAGATTTCATTAGTGGGGAAGGTTCCACAAAGAAAATGAAACAACTGCTCTCAGTGAGAGGGCTGAAATCAAAGTTAGACCACACTGCTCAGAGCTGTTATTTTCCTTTTGCACCTGTGGTTACCAAACAACGAAACTTTCCAGCACATCCTTCAGGAAATTGCCCAGTCAGGCTGTCCTTCCAGCTCTCACTTGCTTACATACAGATGCAGAAGGACCCATATATCGTAAACAAACGGCGGCCCAGCTGCCTAGGGAAGTGAGTGATGTTTAATCTACACAAGACATGAAGAACCTTTCATAATGCATGTTTTTGATTTTCAAAAATATTGAGACTGTTCTCTGCATTAATGATGGATTGGATTAAACGTGCCCCATTTCCTAGGTAATGCCCCTCCGGAGTTCCACTGGGACCTCAGTGGATCTGGCATTTAAACTGAAGAAATCCCTGTTTAGACTGTGTCTGTCCCCAGAGAGGCCACAGATCTGCATTGCAGCTGTGAAATGCGGCATCTTCTCTGTCGCTTATCAGAGATCTGTGCTTCTCCTGGGAAAATTCATCCCAAAGGGTTCAGCCCTTGCCAAATTTTCAACTGGATTTTGTTTGTTTATTTAAAATTTCTTTTTAAACATCTGAAACCATCAAAATTTAAAAAAAAAAACAAACTATATGTAACTTGAGCAAATCCCTCTCTCTCTCTCCATATATATATTTTAATTAATTCCTTCAGCCTGCCAGCTTGTGTTCCAGGAGTTAGTTTAAAATGGATTTAAGTGACTGAAATTCTGAAAGAATGGAGTTTAATTGAAAAGTATCAATGTTTTCCTTCTCTCCTGTGATATTGCACTGTCACCTCACTGATTTTCATGGTGGCTGATTCATCTGAATTTTAAAATGGTTCATATCAAGTGCTCAGTCATGTGCAAGATGCTGCTCTTCTGGCCCCAGTGCCACTCTGCAGTGACAGAAAGGCAGTACCTGAGGGCAGGGACCTGAGGGCAAGCTGCCCACCACAGCCCTGCCTTGTCTCCTCCTGTCAGCTTTTCACAGAGCGTTTCCCCGCATCAACATCTTCCTTCTTCATATCTATACTGATATATCATGCAGAATATCTAGGTTGGCATGGGGCCAGATATCTTGGGTCCAGAACAACTTCTTACATTTTTTCCCCAAGGTTTCTACTGTGCTGCAAGGCAGAATTTTAATATGATGCTACATGGACCCTGGAGGCTGTGTCAGGCTACAAACGCAGCTTCATCTCCCTCAGCTTCAGGGGTTCTCTGAGCAAGTGGGAGGGTTGCGCTCTATAAATAGAGTATACCAATCCATGCTTCATTTTATGGAAAGAGGTGGTATAAAACACACAGCTACAGTCTATTCAGGGAATTTGTTAGAACCTCAGGGACCAGCTCTGCTTACTTCATAGACGCCTGTTTGTTGGAAATATCAGTTTAACCGACATTCTTCTCAGCGTATTTTCTCTCACAGATATCTCCAGCATGTGAAACACTTACTTGGTCATCGGCAATGATAACAAAGCCCACAAATGGAAACCTCAAAAGAGCACAAACCTCAAGGACCCTTGATTCCTCTGGATAAGGCTGATCTTCCAGTATATCTCAGCAACAAATATGCCTGCCCTGGAAATAGCTTCAAAATGTGAATTGCTCTTTGCTTTGGAGAGAGCTAGTAGTTACATATCTGTATGTCCCATACTATCGTCAAGAATGGTGGTAACACATAACTGTCCTGTGGAATGTGTGTGGAAAGTCCCAAATTTCTGCCTGTTTCTAACAGCTATCCAGGCAGTATTGTATTAATTGAGGACAACAGCGAATAGGAGCAACCCTCCAACATAAAGTGGATTCTATGGTTGTATCCCAGCTGTTGCAGAGTGCACACTGGCTGTTGTCTTTGAACAACTTTGCAACCCATCCTATTACTCTGGAAGAGACATTGGGATATTAGTAGAGGACAAACGACCCCCCTGTCAGCAAATATCCCCCTAAGCAGTAAATACAGTAGAAGAGTTATACTTGTCCTAGCAGATGTTGCTTGTTAATATGATCTCAAATTCAGAGGTTATTGCATTTGACATTTTTCTGGAACTACTTGGGGAACATGGCTGTGATGGAGTAAAAGAGTGCAATGTGATTTAGCTTTTAAAGATCTGCCCTTGTAACAGTTCATATCTCTAAAAGATGTACTTCATTGTAAGACCAGCAGGGCCAATGTTGTGCTGTGATATGGCAGCATCACTGTACTTTAAGTCCTAAGGGCAGCGCTGCATTCAGAACCTGGCTGCAGCTGATGTTCGAGTTGTTGCAATGCACTGTTTGAGGCCAGCTGCTGCTGAGCTGAGCAACAGGAGCAAAGTGAAATGCAAGACTGGATCCTGACCCAGAGTCCCCATTCTGCTGCTGCTAGGAGCACTAGGTTTACCCTACAAGTCTTACTAGGAATGAATGGAACAGCTTTGGCTTTCTTCCAGACTGGTTGTACTTTGCCTCATTATAAAATTCCACATGTCCTGTCCTCTCCCTGCGCTATCTCCCAGTCTCCTTCAAGGGCAACACTGGAATGCAAGAGAGATGCTTTTGTTGAGAGTTGTTCTGAGACGAGAGGACAGGCAAAAATTAACCTTCCTCCTGCCTGGTGTTTCAAACAGCTTCCGCCTGCAGGGAGGGGATGTGTTGAGAATGTGTGAGAGAAAACACTGAAATGGGAGAAAGCGCACAGAAAAGGAGAAAAAAAAAGTACAGCGAGGAAGCTAGAGACAAACTTCAAGTTGTGGATTATTTCTCACCCAGGCTCTAATTAGGAAGCCTCTTATGGAACTGTGAAGCTGTCAGGCTGCCAAATGTCAGCGTGTTTATCAGAGATCAGGCGAGTCTCCTGTCTGCAGCACTTACAGTTTGGTGCCATGATCCTCTGGGTTCCTTCCGCCTGTGTGAGTCACACTTAGCACTGGCACCTTTCGGGGTGTGCAGGCAGAGCAGAGAGCTTTTCCTTTTCCCTTAGGAAGCCAGAAATGAACCCTTTCCTGAGATCTGGCCTCTTCATCTGGTTCAGTGTGCAGAGGGTTAATCATACGGTTTGGAGCAGCTTCAGCATTATGTGCCATAGTGACTCAGATTCCCAGGGAAATCCCCTGCTTATCTGATGGAGCCTGTTAGTCTGCTAATTGAATAAGCTCCTATTAAAAGTGCTATGTTTTTTAATGACAGCTAACAAAGGGCCAGATTCGGATCTGATCTTTTTGCTTGGGATCATTTTTGCTGATTGTCCCACCCTGCCTGAGCTCCAGGATGGGGCTCCGCAGACCTGGGGCCCAGAGCTGCACACAGTGCAGAGCTGGAAGCAGAGCATCAGCTCAGGGTGGGACAAGTGAGATGGCAGTAGGGCATCAAGCCTTCTACTCTAATGAGGCAAATCTTCCTGACAGGTAATATGCAGGAAGCTCTTAATGGGGAGCTTCACAAAGAGGGAGAACGCACCTGTGGGACTCTGCGGCACAGCCCTCAGAGGGAAGCATTGGTTGGGAGACTACCAAGGCTACACGTAACGTAATTGCTACAGATATCTAATACGTGATCCAAGCCATGCTCTGAGTAATTAACTTTCCCAGTGTTGAAATCAGGTTGATTTGTTGATTCTGCATTTGAGATGTTGTCTATGTCTGCATAGGAAAAATGCTTTGTATGCCTCTGCATATGCACATTCAAACCTTAATTTTAATTAAAATTATGTGCATTATATCCATATCTCCTGTTCTTTGTGAGAATGACTTTGAGAAGGTGTTTGTCTAATAGGAAACAAAATCAAAGTGGTTAACCTGTGAAGTGCACGTAGCTGGGTCCCAGCTGCTCGGGAAGAAGAGTGCAATCTGCACTCCGCCTGCAGCTGGGCCTGGTCAGCCCCAGGGCTGCTGACATCATCCTGGGACCGCATTTCCCTTCCTCATCTCACCTGAAACCTCCACTGATTTCCCTGAGCTTGTGTGACATCAGACAGAAACGTTTTCTAATAGAAGGGGACTTTTTCATTTTTCCTTGCCCGTGGAGGGTGAGATCCAGCCACCTTCACCATCACGTGTCCCCACGCCTGCTCACTTCTTTGTGCATCCCGTTTGCTTTTCTCCTCTGGAAGTTTTTATTAAAATGCAGGAGTTTCTTTTAGAAGGTCCCATGTATTCATGCTGACGCGGTGCCGCTGCTTCAAAAGTTTCAGAAGCAATCCATAAATGATGTTTTTTTTTCATACAATAACAATAGGGAAGTGTCAGAAATCTCAGGCTGCTGTTATCAGAGGCAGAGTCTAAAAAACATTTTTCAGGCTCTTCTCTATTCCCCGCTCCCAAGCTGTCAGACGCAGTGACACGGCTCCATCACTCTGCCACTCGCAGGCCCAACAAACAGAAAATGATTTCCAACTGGCAAACACGCTGTTTACTTTCCAGAAAAATTGCACTTTCCAATCTGACAGCTGATCAAGGGATCTCCTGCTGCTGTCAGCATGAAGGAGTGTTTAAACACAGGGATGGAAGTTTAAACATTTTCTCATTATCACAGAATAAAAAAAAAAAATTAAAAAATAATAAAAAAATAAAAGCATTGAGACTCTCCAACCACCTGCTGTGAGAGTAATGAAGCACTGTCACATGACCAGCCGGCGAGGACTTTTATCTCTGCCCCAATATCATTACTGAAGTGACACCTGTCACATGACCCACATCAGGACTTTCATCTGTGCTCCCCAAATGCAATTCTGGGTTGTGCGGGGGGATTTTCTTGGTGCTTTTTTTTCCCCTTTAAAGAGCATTGCCCACTTGTGCCACTACAGATAGGCTTCTCCCAGTGTTAAAGCCCTCTGATTTTTTCTTGGGGATATGTAATTTGGCCAAAAGATCTGCTCTGACCTGAAGTAAAATGGAATCTTGGCCTGGGAGTGAAGTTATTGCATTTAGTTCAGCATATTTTTAAAGCAAATATTTAAGTCTTCTGCTAAGCTCTCTTTACAGAAAAGATGATGTTCTCTGAATTAGAGGATTTCTCCAAAAGCTCAGATTTGTTTTCTATTTTTTTATTAGGTGGTGAGAAGAAGCAGCTTGATGACCCTCAAGAACAAAAATCTCCATCTACTTGCACTTATAAACTCTTACCTGGTTTACCAAGGCATCTTACGTCTGCCAAGAGAAGTTTGTTCTGGAAAAAGGAAAGGTCAGTCTTCACCTATGTCTGGGATTTTTTGTGAGGTCTTCACCAGCAGACACGAAGATTTGAGACGAGCGCACACATATCATAGCAGTACTGAGCACTAACTCACCAAAAACTGTTCAGTCATTACCTCAGAACAAAACATGAAGCATCCAGATGTGTCAAGGGGTGACCAGCTACATCCCAACTGGATGTGGGCAGGTTGGAGATAAGGTTCAGAACTTCTTGGCCTTTCATTGCTACTCCTTTCCCACTCCACATTTAGCTGTGCATGAACCATAGTATGTGTCTGACTCCTTTGTAATTTGAGTCAGTTCATTAAAGCAATGAAAAACTAACCCAGCAAAAGAGTGAATCATTTTCCACCTGTTTAGTAAGTTAAGTCAGCTCATCTAGGGCTTAGGAAAGCATCAAAGAGCAAAAGAGAAAGCCTGTGGCAGTACAAGCAGGTAGAGAAATGGGGAATAATGACCACATTTTGTATGGCACTAACTTGGTCCGTGGATCCAGGTGTGTTTCTTGTTCACTCTTCCTGACTGTTATGACACAACATCCATTTTCTCTGAGAGCTGTTGTGCCTGAGATTGAGCAGGCCAGGGGATGGAGAATCTGCTGAAATGAACGCTCTTGATGTAAACAGTAGTCTGTTAGTGTGCGAGGCAGATGGTTCTGGGGCAATCATCTCTCTGCTCTGACATATTTAAGGCACCAGGCCTCAGATGTTGGGTTAATGAACAGATGAAGAGTGCTGGGTTGCAGCATCTCCTTCTGCCAGGGTCTTCCTGGCTTTCCTGCCCTCCAGATACAAAAGTATCAGGTATTATTTGGCCCTTTGGCAATTTAGCGTAAGAGCTTCGTCCATTATGGGAGTGGCTGCAATGTGAAAACAAAGCCATTCTAGACACTGTGAGGAAAGTACATCGGTTCCCATCATTAGATCATTTGCTGCCCTTGCAAAACAAAAATGTTTCATTTAACATTTATTGAACTGTTATTTTGTGTCTCCCAGTTTGAAGTAGATATCCAGCCATAACCGTGACAGGTATTATGTATAAGTGTTGTATCTTCACTGCTGTTCTCCGCCATCCCCACAGAGCAAGAGGAATGCAGATCTCCCTGCCCCAAGCTGGACATCATTTATAGACTCTCAAACATGCATATTACAGTGCAATGTAACTCAGAATTGGAGAGCTATTTCTTACCAACACAGATCCACTTTTAAGAGACATTTCATTTGTAGCATTTTTAGAAGTTGTTGTGCTTAAGAACTGTTGCTTTGCTTTGAAAGAGATTCCAGTTGTTCTCTGCACGTGGGAAGCTGACACAGAGATATGTGCCCAAGTAGAAATCTACAGGCTCCAGTCGGATTTTGTTTATACTGCTGTGAGGTCGCTGTAATATTAATTGCAAAACAAATAAAATGCATAAGGTCCTGATATTGACACAAAATTCTCTTCAGTGTTGCAAAGTGAGGTCAGGCATCCATACTCATTTTGAGTGCTTGGTGTTTGGTAGATCTGGATCCACACAGTGTAGAGTTGGAAGAACTTTTGGAACATAGCTGGCTTTTTTTATCAAAGCACAGAATATGCCTTTTTTTTTTTCCTGCAATTATGTATACAGAGAGGGCAAAGGAGAACATAAACAGCTGTGCTGCTGTCTACTTATATCTGCAGTGCTTAGTCAGCAGTCTAGCTTACACTGTAGCTCCTTTAACCCAAAATGACCTCTTCCATCTCTTTCTGTGGCTGCCATCCACTTCTCCAGTGCCTTGTCACACCTTCATAAAGGTTTAGTCTTAATACCTCAATGCCCATTATGCAGGGCATAATTCTTGATCAGAGAAGTTGCCCCAGTCCTGCCAGTGACACTACTCAGATGAATAAGAAATATTCAAGAAAGTTTGTGTGCCTACACCATAATGATTTGTCTTTGTATTGTTTTTTTCCTCACAGATCTGCTGTGAGATTACACTGAGGCATCTGACTTCTAAGGACCCAGAAGTAAGAGAAGGTATCCCAGGTAATTGAGACCAAGCACCCAAATACATGAATGCGGTGAGTTGTGTTTCTGATTCTTCCAGTACAGATTATATGAGGAATTTCACAGTAACTGTAGCTGGGAAAGAGGTCCTGCTCATTTCCCCATGTATACTGATCAGCACTCACCTCAAATTAGTTTTCCTTCTCATAGCCTGTCAGCAGCCCTTGAGATCAAGGAGATTAAAACACCCTGGTAACTCATTAGTGAGCCAGGACTCTGCAACAGCTGGACCAAAAATGGCCTGTGTTTGGCTTCATCTTAATTCTTCTCCATCTTCCCTCTGCTCAACAGCACCTGCACACATTTGGGACCCAGTATAAGAAGACCCCTGAATTCAGCTCTAAGCAGCCAGTCTGCAATGTATGTGTCTAATGCTCTGCTGGTGTGGAACCAGTATGCTGGTAATCCTGTTAGCAATGGCAGAAGCTCCCTCTAGGAAATTATAACAAATAGTCTTAAACAATTCCTTTTGTTGACAACTTTATCCAAGAAGCCATCTTCCCTGGAGACTTCACTCAACTTTTGACTAATCCCCTCTTTCCCTCAGGAGCTCTTTTGTTGAAGTAGATTGTAGGCAAACCCAAAGAATGACAGGTTTCTGTAAGCCTTGGATCAGCTTCTACATTCTTTCAATTGTCAGTCCCCATCTGTCCTGTTTGTACAACGATCTTCTGGTCCAGGGATCTCTCTATTAAGAGACACATGGCTGCGTTTATTCTGCAAGTGCAGTGTCCAGACTATGCAGTTACATCTTTGTTGCCAAGTCAATCTTTCTGACGTTGCTTACTGAAAAACAACAGGCAGGGCATCTGCACACTTTTGTTCTGTTCTGCTGAAAGGTGATTTTAAAAAATAAGCCACTCTGGACCAGACTCTGCCCTTGTTTTATACCTGCAAAGATTTTGCTTCATTTCATCAATATGAAAATTTATTTCAAAGGTCTTTGTTGTAATGGAGTATAGAATCTGCTCCTGCTGCAGAGGAATTCTGCTAGCATAAAAATACATGGCCTAAGTTCTGAATCAAAAGGACAAATAAATCCTAATGCCAAATATTCTGCGGGGCCAGTGACTTCAATTACTTTCCTTTCTCTTTGCATGAGAAAGCAAGCAGATTCCAACAATCCATATGTTTCTTCTCAGCAGATAGAGGGAAAAAGGTGGAATAGAGTAGAAGATAGATGATGTATTGGCATGGAGTATATATCACCCTGGGATAGATGCCTGGCACTATCTGGTCCCTTCCTGAAACCAGAAGAACAAGGAGGAGACTGTGATGATGTTTTGTCTCTTGCTGTGTGGCTCAGGGCCCATGGATTCATGATTGAGCCTGGTACGTTCAGTTATTTGGTTCTGTCTATTTTTATAACTTAACTCAGGTTAGCCAATGAAAGAAGGCTGGCCAGTTTCATTATGTTCCCAGGAAATTCCATTCTCTCATGCACCAGCATGACGCTGTTGAGCCTTAGATGCCTATCTACCTCTGATTAGATTTGAAAAAGCACACAGAACCCCTGCTTTCCATTGGTAGCCTATTAAAATGACAAAAAAAATACTGTTTCATTTTTAACCTTGCTTGCATGTCTAAATCCAGATGCCTTTTTCTTTTTTAAAAAACAAAAGTTTAATAATCTGAAAAACATCACTTAATCACAGAATGTCTTCCTGTAGTTAACTACAGAAGAAAACTTGAGCTGATATTTAAGCTTGTTTAATATGTTCTGTAAGGAGCTTAAAAAAAGGGACACCATCACTTTGAAGCCAGGTTAATATTAAAAACAAAACAAAACGAAAAAACAACCCAAAAATAAACAAACAAAATCACTGAAGAGAATCTCCTACTTCTTCCATAATTTCACTATTTTAAATCTTGTGTTTGTGAAGTGTCATCAAAATCAGGTTAAACTGGCCAAAGCTAAGTCAGTAAACACTGAAGCGTGTGTGCCTTCCTCAAGTGAGTTATCTGAGAAGCCTTACCGGAACTGACAGCCATGTTTATGGCAGGATTAGTTCTTCTCTGATCACACAGAGGGAACAGCTGCCCTGCCTGCCCTCAGCCAAGCAGGTGAGCAGGGAATGAATTCAGGCTGTCTCCAAAATCCAGTCTGGCCGTAAGGCTGGCTATGTTGGCTCCTTCTCAAAAGGACTCAAGGCTGTCCTGTCTGCTGTTGTCCACATGATGAGGACAGATGGGGTTGAGCAAGGTTGTAAGACCAGGGTGCTGGGACCTGACCTCACAGCAATAAACACCATCTACATGCATTTAGAAGCACAGGAGTGTTTCTGAGGTTTGTCCTGCTATCACAGCCAGGTTGCGGACAGTAAGTCAAGTTAATTTGGCCTCAAGACCAACTTCCGTGTCTGCCCTGCAAGCACAGACTCAGCTGGTGACACTGACTGGACGCTTGCTGCTAGCAAATGCACAAAATAAACAAAGAGACGGGATATATGAAAAGGGTATTTTCCTGTAATTTCTTTCAACAACAGTGATTTTAAGTGATCTTTTATTAATAGAGGTTTTCTGTAAGAAAAAGGAGATAAATGTTGGTGCTGGAACAACATCCTGGGTGTCCAACCTTTTCATTTGCCTGAGCTGCTCTGAGTGAATAGGAATTACCTTGGGTGCATATGAAATATATAATATAGTTAATATATATAAATAACAGAACTTGTTTTATTTTTAAAGATTTTTTATTAAAATGTAAGAAGAAGTGGGCAACAAAAACATAATGTTTTAAAGTGACTCATACTAAAGTACAGATAAATTAAAACCATGAATGTTATAAACCGGAGAGATTTTTCTTAGCCCACCTCAGGTTCTGGCACATGCATAGGAAGCACATTTCATCACAAAATTAGGCAGATCAATTTTTTATTAGTCCAACATTATGCTGATACAGTGATATAGATGAAATCAAAGTATGACTTGTGGCAGAGTAACCAAATCACATCAGAAATACCCTAATGTCTGCTTCAAGCCACAATGTTGTATGGAGTTCTGAGGGAAAAAAGACTCCAATGACAAACTCCAGTTTGCTGATCAGTGCCTCGCTGTGGCAGGATGTTTTGACACAGGATGAACCCAAGAAAGGTGGAGTTATGGCTTCATCACTCCAATGGAAGTACACACATTGCCATAGCATCCATTGTGACACTGCTCTTTTCCCCCCTGGGTAGAGCTTTTTGTCATCTCTGATACTCCAGTGAGCAAATTCCATTGTGTGTTAAATCATAACAAGTAAGCTATAAAATGTGAATTCAATAGACATAGACAAAGGCAAACAAAGCAATTTGGTCAGTTTAAGCAATGTGGAAATGAAACCATATTTTGACTGGGGAGGCATCAGAGGAAAGGGCACTGGTCTGAGATTCGGGAATATGACAAAACAAACCCAGACCTCCCACGATACCACTGTGCATTGTGCACTGGGGGCCATTGGCTTGCTGACCTCTTCTCTCTGAATGTGAGAAGATTTCCCATTTCGTCCTCAGCCTAGGATGCAGTGGCCCAGCTGTGGGTATTGGTTCTGTTTTCCCACCTTCAATGCATACAAGAATTCATATGCTAAAAGGTGATGGCTGCAGCTTTCAGATTGGCAACCACATGCTTACCCAAGAAGTAGCCAGTCATTTCTGCTTTCTACCAAAACTTGCTTGAACCTTCTGAGAGATGTCCTTTATTATGAGAAGTAAACAGGTCACAGATTTCAGGTTGCAGTCTCACTGCTGGAACTGTGAGCACTGATTGTTCTGTGGGGAAAAAAAAAAAAAAAACAACAAAAAAAACAGGTTAAGGAGAAAGCTGCAAAACGGTTTTTTTCCTACATTGAGCTACCTTCCTAATACTCTCCTGCAACATTACCCACAGTATAAACTAATTCAGGATCCTATTTTTCACATCTCCTTTCCTCCTGATTTTTTTGGAAAAGGATTTCTTTAATCTAGGCTCCCTTCTCTAGAAATCTCATCTATGGTTTCTTTTCTTTTTTCTTTTTCTTTTTCTTGGAGCAACCAGCGAAATATTTCTTGGTAGAACAGTGGTGGGAATGCAATCCACTAATCAAAAGGATTCAAATGGATCTGCGCTGCCAAGCTCTCTCCTTCCCACCCAGCAGAGGAGGAAAAAAAAAAAAGAAAAAGAAAAAAGAGAGAGAGCAAAGGCATGGAGCTTCTCTCCTTCAGCAATCTCACAAATGCAAAACCTTCCACTCCAGTGACTCCTCATTAACTTACCAAATCTGACAGTCTAATTATCGTAGCTGCTTCACGCTTAGAATAAATAAATACTAAAGTGGGTGTTTAAAGAAATTGAGCAGTGAAATTCAGTCATCTAGACAGTCAATAGAGAGAGAGTTTATTTTAAATTTTTATATTCTTATGTATTTATATCATTTTAGGAAAGATAATGAGATAGTTGTCTTTCAGGCTAATTGAGTTCCTAGGCTCATGGCTGCTTGCTGTCACAATCTCAAACTTAGCTTTAACTTTTGTGCCTTAGAAATCTGATCACTGCATCCCCATTTGCTCTTTTCTGCTGATAACTGGCTGAAGGCAGAAGTGCACCTGAGGATGGGAAATAAGTACATGGAACTTCCAGTCTGCATGTCTTTCACAACAAACAACTAAATCTTCTCAGATTTGCATTTAAGAGCATTAAAAGGAAAGTGGAACTTAAAGAAGCCTTAGATATAGCTTTGCAATTAGAAAAATAACAGAAAAATGTCTGCCAACCTCTGATACAATAGCGTCTGCCTCTGTGAAGGGTATTAGCAGTGCTCCCTCCCAGAGCAGTTCATCTCCCTGAACAATAGGACCTTTGTAGAGATTCTCTGGCTAGAGATCAGTGGGAGTCAGAGCATTTGATCCACGTCTGTAGGACTTTGTTTCCCCAAGTCATGTGGGCCAAACTTGGTGCCAGTTATCCTTTTGCAAGAGCATGAGCTGGGGAGTGAGCAAAGGAAACCCTCCTTCTTGTCTTCTCCATCGCCCTGTGCTCCTGAACCTGCAAGCATCATGGCTGCTCCAGGCTAATGCCCAGGGAAGAGCTTACGCAGGACAGTATGTCCAGGGGCTCGTGCCCTCGGCATGCTGCTGCCTGGAAACATCTGTGAGGTTGCAGTGTCTCTTTCTGAGGATGGTGACTTAATGACATAGTATAAAACTTCAGAGTCCTGCCAGTATTTTCACAAGCCACTACTATGGAGATCAGGCCACAAGAGCTGAGGGATGTTAAGATGTGAGTTAAGTGAAGATTGGCTTTATCAGCTCACAGAAAAAGATTGCTTCTGGTTCAGAAGTGACAGCTGAGTTGCTACTCAACACCAGCTTTGGTTTATTCCCTTATAGACACACTATAAACCGGACTCATACACCTGGTGGAAACGTCAATTTCTAGGTGTATGTATCTGATTTTCAGTGAAGGATATCCATTTTCTGTATACAGAGGTGGCAAAGCACACAAGCCAAAAAATATAAGTGAGTGTAAAAACCTTTCAGCTATGTAGAACACAGGGAAAGCAGCCAACCCAAACAAGCTGTCTGTGAAAGCCAGCTCTTCTTCATATATGCCTTGTGTTAACAGCTACCAGAGTTAGCTGATCCCAATGGAAATGGGATTTTTGGTAGGCAGTGCTTGCAGCCTTAACATCCCTGTTGCCTAAACTTGCTTTGTGCAAGTTTAGATGCAACAAACATTAGAATAACAGTTCTCTGTCAAAATCAAAACTCCCTCCCTCTCCTTGTCTCTCTCATAAATATGGGGAAGTTTTAGGACAAACAGGAAAGTGTTATCAGTCATCTGGCACGCTGATCTTGAATTGCCCCGGGGAGCCCACCTGTACCCAAAAGGAGCAAGCCTAGTTTGATCTGCAGCTTCATGGCTGGAGCTCTTTTCACAATACATTTTGCTGGCTTACATTTCCTCCTTGCCTACCAGCCTGCTTTAAAGCATTTGTAGCCAAAACAGATGGAAATAAACCAAGTTTATGACTAAGAATATTAAACTGCAATTGTTATTGTGTCTGACCTGACAGCAGAATAAAATACCTTCTCAGAAAGCCTTTTGCACTTCAGGACTGACACTGCGTTGAGAGCACAGCTCATGCTTTCTTGATTCAAGGATCTCATCTTTCTTCCAGGAGTGATTAATTGGACAGAAAACATTCTGCTTTAGCAGGTGGCAAAGGTTAGGCTGAAGTTTTATCAGAGATGCTGTAGTACAGGGCTACACTGCACAGATAATTGTCTCAGGATTGGCTTAGGCCAGAAAAGGGACAATAAATGCTCTCAGGGGACAGAGTCTTCTCTTGCAGCATGAGTTACTCTTTTTTTTCCTAGCACTTTGCATCCAAATGAGCATAAGCAGCAGCAACTTGTTCCCCACTCTGTGAGCTGACCAGGAATCACAGAGCCCCCCTGCTCCCCTCCCCACTCCCAGGGCAGCAGCCAGGGTCTGGCTGTTCACATTCTCCTCAGTAATGAGAAAGATGCTACTCGGAGGGGTTCTCTTAAACTCTGATTTCTCCAATTATTTTTTCCCAGGAATTGACCTTTGAAAAATATCCTCTGGCTTCCAGCTTGTCACAGCAACTTATAAAAAGGACAGTTATGTCTGCAATTACTTCATAATAATAGAAAATAATTTCTTATGGGAACATTATTTTTTTCTAATGTTGTTTCCTGCTTACTCTCACACACCTCGGATCAACCTCTTCCTCCTCTCACCTTTCATCTCCAACTCATTCTTTGCCCTTCTGCTTTAACTTTCTCCTTCAGAGGATGGGAACTAATAGCCAGCATCCTTCAGAACAAAGTAGGACAGAATATATTTAAAACCTGCGCTGTGTTATCATAGCAACCAGAATTTTAAAATGATAAAGTTAAATTCTGAAATAGTGCGATACTAAAATGACACAAGAGAACAAATGTCTTATAGCAATAGGGATGGCTATGTGGGAAATCATTCAGAACTGCCTAATTTTTACAGGCTTAATGAGTCACTCATTAATATGGTCTTGCATGACCATACTGCACTGGTTTCTGCCCTGTGCACTTTGATTCTGCCCTCAGTACCTTGGTTGCTAAGTTATTGCCATGCAGTCACCTGTCCAAAAGGTATTTCTTGCTGCAATATGGAGGATAATAAATATGGGATTGTGTAGAAACCCAGGTGAAATGAATCTCTGGAAATGTGTCTGAGAGACTGACACATTATGCCAATCTGTTTTCTCGTTCGTTCTATTTCTCCTCACTCTCTCCCTTACTCTCACACTGTCTGTCTCTGTACCTGTTTTTTTCCACACTCTCTCTCTCCGTGGCACTGACACTTTCATCTTCTCCCTTGGGGATTGGAGATGTCACTGCGGGAAGTGCTTGTCCGCCTCTCCAGCAGCAGCAGAGCCCTGTGGCTTTGACAAACCTCATTTAATTGGGAGGAAGCCAGGAGGGTTTGAAAGAACTGAAACATCCACGAAACTCCTTTTATCAGGCATAATTTAAACTCTGCATGGAAAAAACCCTATATGTATAAAGAAAAGTCAACTTCCCTCCTGCTGTGCATGCTCCCCTCCTCCCCCCCCACCCCCGGCACAGGCAGGCTCCTGCGAGATTCCATCTTTTCATTTTTCTAAAAGTGTCAAAGTAGATTTGTGCTCTGTGGCTGGGTGAACAGAAAAGGAATGCAGATGTCTCTCACTCCTGCTCACGCACACACAGCACCTTCAGAAGAGCGGCAGTTTGGGAGAGATGCTGGCTGGCTGCTCCTTCACTTGGGATATGTCACAGAAGCCAGAAATTAAGTTTTCAAATAGCTTGACAACACAGTCTAAGAAGATTTCTTCTTAATTGCCCCTACCTTTAAAAGAAAAACACCAGAAAACAAACTAGCGTAGCTATTGCCTGGGAGACAGCAGAGAATGCCAGGGCTCTCTGGCCTGTCTCCCAGTAGAAGGGAGCTCTTCCCACTGAGAAACAGAACGTATAGCTTGTGAGACCCTATATATATTTATCGTCAGCTCAGGGCAGGAAAGGCAGATGCGTGTGACGTGAATATGCAACTGCGTGCTTAAGAAAAGGCAGCAAGGGGAGAAGAAAATAATGCAGGTAAAACTGAGGGAGAACTGGTGTGACAGGGTATGAGGAACAGCTGTTGCTTCCAAACATCAAAGGGAGAAGGAGGAGCAGACCAAGGGAACGGGGGCTAGCACATCATGCTGAGCAGCTGGGAATTCAGGACATCAGGAGGGACCAGCATGCCAGTTACACTGAATACACAGCATGAGCCAGCCTGAGGAAAAGCTCAGGACCCCTAGGGTTATAGAATGGGGGAGAAACAGCCCATCAAAGCACATAGACCTCAGCTATGAAAGTGCAGCATGGGCACATCCCGTCCAGGTCCACTTCTGTTGATGTCTTTTTGGTCGAGTGGAAGAAAATGGAAAAACAAGCTATGGAATTTGCACTGGCATATAAACTTTGCAGCATACAGGAGTGGGGAGGGAGGGCAGGAAGAAACAAGATGTCCAGGTCCAAAGTACTGAAGCAACTTGTAGCGAATGGCCATTTGAAGTACGTCTTTGTTGGTGAGGTGGAATCAAGGGTCAGCTTACCAGCAGGCACTTGATAGAGCTGAGGAGGCAGAGGGCTGAAGAAGCCATGAAGAAGGGCATCTTGTGCAGAGATTCGCCCTGGAGGGAAGGCTGTGAGCATTCTGGAGGCCAAGTCCTCTGCAGCTGGCGCCCTGCTCAGCCTAGCAAAACAGGGGGAAAAGTAGTGCGGGAGATGAGCACAGGCCAGAAGGACAGAACAAAATTAGACCCAGCCCTTCTCAGAGCTTGAGGCAGAGATAGTGACCCACGGGAGCTGGATAAGCTTGTCACAGATACATGGCTTCCTAGGACATTTACTTTGCCACGTGAGCTTGCTTATGTTGAGGAATACATCCGGGATCTGAGCTCAGGCTTATCTTTTCAGGAGTGTTTTGAAAATTAATCATTTTTTTACAGCAGTTTGTGAGTAAAAGGATGACTTGCATCTTACATGGCATAACTGGAATGTCAGAGGTCAATGTTAACAATTTACAGGGAGAAGTGCGAGTGCACAGAATTACCTGAGTGGTCCACTGAGCAGATTGGAGGTCAAAACTGAAAAACTAGAAGAAATACCTATTCCCCATCTCCTACCCTGGCACCAGTCATGTATCTGATTATAAAATGTGTTGGGGATTCAAGGAGATGAGTCTGCTTTCCAGGGTGAGAGATTAAAGTAGATGCAACACACATGCTCCAAGCCCAGCAGATGCCGATGCCAAGCAGCTGCTTCCTAGAGGAGCACGCAGCTGGGGACAAGGAAGTGGAGGAGAGAAAACAAACCAACAAGCAAACAAATAAAAACAGTCATTTAGTTTTACAGCTTTTACTTTGTTTGTTTGCTCTGATCATGTTTCAGCACAAGGAGGCCCATGGAGCCCACTCTTCTGGGCTTCATCCCTCTGCCCCCAGTGCCCCATCCCCATGAGACCACAGCCAGGATCCCCCACCCCTCCGCTTCCCCTCCCTGCGCAAGGCATCTGACAGGGCACCAATTTTGTTCTGAGGGTATTAAATGTCTAGGAAGCATTTGTAAAAGGTATCCAGCCTCACTGTGGTATTTAAGGGCTGAATTCTCACCTCCTGCAAAACAGTTTGAGTTTGTGCAGTCAGGGGTGCAGGGACAGACAGGGAGCTGAAGCATCTAGAGGTGCTCACTAGATCCATGCCACCCAGTATATGGTGGGGTCTTACGTGAACCCTGCTGCCCCATAACCCAGCTGCTGCAAGCTGCCACCCTGGCAGCTTCCCACCACTGCTCAGGCTTCCTGGTGACAGGCAAGCTCTGCAAAGAGCCCCCCTTTGATTTCTTAATTGGCCATGGAGAGTCATGGCTGAGCAGTCTGTGTGAAGCAGCTCTTTCCTTCTCAAGAGCCAAGCATGCTAACGTGGCCTTAGGATGCCTCAGAGGTCTGGGGCCAGCCCACGTGCAGCCAGAGCTCTGCCGTGGCCCGTCAGCATGCTGCAGTGAGGGAGCCTGTCAAGGGACCACAGCCAAAAAGCAGAAGTGCAGTACAGCAGAGTTTCAAGGAATATAGTTATTTCTTTGTTCAGTCTGAGAGAGGGTCTCTTCTGTTCTAGGACGTGTGTTATCAGGGGTTGGATGTACTGAACTTTGTGTCTTTCTGAAGATGTGTGTGACAGTGGCAACCTGTGCTTTGCTGAAAACTTCAGCAAGTTTGTTCAGCAACTCAGACATGCCTGGGAAACCCAGCTCTAAAGGACAGCATTTTTCCTTTGAGCAGTGGTGAATCCAAAGTGATAAGCTGAACAGATAATGAACAGCAATGATGAAAAATATGGCTACATCCAAGAACAGCTGATTCTTGACCTGAGTCCCGAGGACAAATCCTATCTATCCTTTTCTATGCATCTATGAAGCTTGTTGTGTGTGAGAGACCTGTCAAAATCAGTATGGGGAGTGCTATGTTAATGACTCTGAGTTGTTAGGCACTTTGCCTGCTGGTACATTTATTTCGCTAATATGTATATGTATGCACGCATATTATAAGTGCTTGAAAAATGCTCCTTCCCTTTACAGACTCAGGAGTGTTCGGTGGTGTAGGTGACTGTTCAAACTGAGGTATGTAACCAAGGCCCTAATCTTGCAGATTTTGGCTCCTGAAGAATGTGAATTTTCCTCTCCTAACTAATCAGGGGATTGTTTCATTGTCTCGTGTAAATGCTGCCCTGGTATGTCTTCCTTACCACTGCTGAGCAATGTTCCTACAGCATGTTTCTAGAAATGAAAATTGAGACAGTGCAAAGCCTGTCTTTGGTCTGGGCAAGAGGGCCTGGGAAAGCAGGGCCTTCTGAATCAAACTGTGCCCCGCAAAAAGCTGCACATAATGTCCTCAAATCACTGCTTATCTGAGAACAATCCCTCCTCCTCAGAGAATAATAACCCCACTATGTGCCTACCTCTACTGTGAACTCTCAAAACCAGTTGCATAGCTGATGTTAGATTTACTTTTTACTACAGAGCCACCCTGCTCTTCCTCAGCTTGCCAAAAGAGCTCATTGCAAGTTAAATGATTGCATAAAGAAACAAATAAACCCAGAGGCCATTTTGACATTGCTGTTACAGGTAGCTTACCTGTCACAGATCACTCGAAGTCTCTGAGGTCTCCTGGAAGCAACGAGTTCTAGAAAGTGTAATATGCAATCACAGGATGAAACAAAAATCAAGCCAAAACTCATTCTTTGAGCCCTTACAAAAACATGTGCTCAGAATTTCAAAGGGCCCTATAGAATCTGTCATCTTAATATTTATAAGTATACATTATTCCTATAGGATTTGAGTACCAGCACCGATGTTAATCAGACTGTTCCAATTCTGTAACCCTTTCCTTTCATGCGTCGTGAATACAGACCTTGAGCCTCCATCTGTTACAGTGAGAGTCTTTGCTTAGCCTTCAATAAATGCAGCATCAGTCCCCCAAGCCTTTACAGTGAGGAAGCAGAAAGAGGTTTGCAAGTCTGCATCCCCAGCTATTACTTACAAGGGCTATTGAGGTTCATGTGTTCCCATATGGGCACATGGGGCTTTCCTGCGTGGATGTGGCAGGACTGTGGACAAAACAAAGGCACTTGGATCCCACTCTGTTTTTGCCCACTGCTCTTGCTGTCAGTTCCTCACTAAGTTAATCATTCATCATGTTAACCATTTTCATGCATGCTTTGTACTTATTGATTCAAGCATCTCTACCAGACTGGAACATTGCAGAGTTTGCAGCTTTGGAAAGCTGTGTTGTTGTTGCCATTCTTCAAGGACATATTTCTAAGCAGTATGGAATATGTGGAGAAACACATTCTTCAGATGTTTTCTTACAATGCATGAATTTTCTCAAGCTTAGATATGAATAAATGGCTTGCATGTGGAAGATTCCCTTGCAGCTGATTAATGAAGACATTTTCTTGTATCAGAAAAGCTGTAACTTATACTCAGCCACATTTTCCTGAGCACCATTGCTGACAGCAGAGATGAAAGGTGCCCTAGTCATGACAAAGGGAGCAGGAAGAGTGGCGTAGCCCACTCTTCCAGCCGGGGTCTGAATAAGCGTACCTCACAGCAGCAAGACCACCTGGAGGCAAGCACCACTGCTCTCTTGCCAGTTTATTGGTGAATAATGGCCTCTAATTTTGGCTGGCCCTTATCCTGAGAAGTCCTAGAGCATCTGCCCTTCTTTGTGCAGGGAGCACACCAAACTGCTCAGCTCAGCCACACTGTTCAGGGACAGAAGTGTCCAACTGCAGATGAAGAAAGAGGCCCCTTTGCCTTCAACCTGTGCAGCCATTTCGAGAGCAGCAGGCCCCGGGGCTGGGTCACTCTGTGTCTGACTTGATGCACAGGCAATTTGAAAAAGTGCAAATGGCTGAACTTTCAGCACTTAACCTTTCCAGCAGCAATCTTTCACCATTAAACCAGGCAAACAGGTTGTTAAACCTGTCTATCACAGTGTAAGTAACAGGTCACAGCTGAAGCGTTCTCTTACACCCAAATAGTAAGGTAATTTGTAAAGCGGTAAATGGCAATAGAATCTTGGGGAGGATTCATGACTGCTTAGGTGCCAGAGCTCTGGAATTATCACCATTATAAAGAAGTTATATATCTTTAGTAGCCTTTTCCCTGGTCAATCACTGAGATTAACTCTGGCAGAATGCTCCTCTTGGATCGCTATTAACATATTTTCTAGGTCCTCCTTCCTTCTCCTTTCCTCCTCAACTGTAATAAAAGTGTAGAAATAAAGTGTCTGTACTGAGTAGAGATGTAAAGTTTCCAGGAAAAAGAGAAGAAAATTGAGTTAAAATGGTTCGGAAAGATTTGGTGGTTTTTTTTTTTTTTTGTGAGGCAGGTTTTGCCTCTTCACTGAGCTGGCCTAAAACTTTCAGATGCTGCAACACTCTGCCAGAAAGTTTTGATTCACCGAGATGGAAACACTTCATGGCAGTATATCAAATCCCTTTAATATTTAACAAAAATGCTGAAATTACTTAAATATTTACTGAAATCTTTTAATGTTAATATTCTTTAAGGAGTTTAATACAGAAGTCAAAAAATGCAAGTTCAGTTGCTAATGGCAGGGCAAAAGATCTCAGTGAAATCTAACTGGAACGTTATTTTGTTCGTGTGAAACAAAGAGGAAACCAGATTTTCCTTACCTTACAGATAGTAATAACAGCTCGCTTGCAGGGAACTGGGAGGAATACTCAAATTGCTGTGTCTTGAGCAAGATTCTTGACTATAATTTTACATTTATATAACTCAGAGATTAATAATTGTCTATAAAGGGTAGTATAAAAGTCAGTAAGCCAACTACTGCTGTCCCAGTCCAAACAAATCTCTCAGTGCAGAATTCTGCTTGAGTGAGAACAGCCAAACTTGCCACTTTGAGTAGACAGAGCTTTGATTATAACTGGAAGATATGGGTAAGAAAACAGTGTCTCTACTCAGGATTTAATGCAGTTAACTAATCCACTTTAAATCACTTCAGATTAATCTCCTGACTGACCCCATATAGACAAAACCCCAGAGAATTCTGAGACCCCACTGTGTTGAGCAGGGTGAGAGCAGAGCAGTAAATATTTTCCCTACTGTAAAGATTAAGACCAATCTAAAACTGTTAAACAGTGTAACCAAGCTATTCCTTAAAGGTGAGAGATACCTCTCAAAAAAGTGGATGAACTACCAATTCAATCATCTTACAGTGGTGATAGATATACACACGAAATGATGGGATCCTGTAGGGCTGATTGGCTTTTTTAACGGTATGAGTAGATCTGAAAGATAGTACTTGGGTTTGTTATTTTCTATCAGTATGCAGTGCAGTGTGTGCTAATGAGGAAATACCTCCCTACATGAAAACCCAGGTGGAAGTGGCTAATGAACTGATAATGAGGCAAGCAAGCCAGAGGACAAAAGTTAAACTTTCCTAATTGATGAAGAGAGAGAAATAGGATGCCTAGTGCTGTTGGATGAAGGTGCTGAGGTTGCAGGCTCACAGAGAAAATTTCTCTCATTAGTGAAATCTCTGTGGCTGCGGGATAGGATGAGCTCTGCCCGTGTGGCAGGCTGTAAAGTGCAGGCTGTGCCCAGTGCCAGGCAGATAGGGAGTTTCCCTTCAGCCTGGCCATCATATACTGCGCCTTAGCTGCAGCACAGCTTTTTACTTTGGGATCAAAGCCATATGCAGTTTATAATGGCAATAAGAATTTTGTCATTTTAGAATTCAGTTTCCAACCATCCAATTTATTAAATGAAGCATCAGCATAAAAAAGTGAGATTAAAAAAAGCAGCATTCTGAGTTCAGACTTCATCTGCATTTTCAAAAATGCCATTTGATGTTTGTGTTTCACTGCCTGCTGCTTGTTGCCTCCATCTGCCGGTGGCATTTTGGAAAAGCAGAAGATACTAAAAATGTTCTCAGGAGGAAGAGTTGACTGTGGAAAGCTTTTAAATCTCATTTGGTGTAGCAAAGCTTGCAGACATCTGAAAAACAAGGATTAATGTGAAAACGATTGGTGTACCTGAAAAAGCCAAATGAGCACCGTGAGCCTGCAAAGGGAAGCGATACTACCTGGCATAGGAAACTTTATAGTCAGTCTGTGTGATAAATGGAGGAGCAAAGCTCGCTCACAGCAAGCTCATTGCTTTATATAACAAATAAGCACTGCTCCCCCTCATTGCAATCTAAATGTCAGAAAAATGAGGCATAAAACGATGCATTGGGTGCTCCAGTATTCCCAGTTTGGCAAAAGCACTAGCTTAATGTCATGGGCTGTGATTCTTAATCCCTTCCTGCCCTTGACCCCTGCTGTCTAGATTCAAACTTGTAGCCATTAATGGGGCTGGATCAAAACACTGGCCTTCTGGTGTCACCAATGGTGTTTAGAGGGGATTTAAACTCCCTGCTTTTCAGTGCAGTGAAATGAACACAGCAGTAGATTAATGCAAGGATTTGAGCTCACACAGCATGAGAGCTTTCAAAAATAGTGTTAACAGAGCTACAACTGCCTCTTTCAGGGAAAGCAAAATGAGGGGAACAGAACAAATGAACAAACACAGGGCAAAGCCTTGTTGCTACGGGCTGGGCTCCTAAGCACGGAGAACTGGGGAGAGGGCCAGTGAGTGCACTGGGACATGGGGCTGGAGCTCTCCCAGCCCTGCACATTCTGCAGGAGCCAGTTCTGAAGCCAGGGCTGGGAGAATGTCATGCTTTGAGGCTCCACGGCTGTGCATAACTCACTGCCCCAGATCTCTGGTGGACAGAGCAGGAGATCAGAAGCTACTGGGCAGGCCAAGGAGGAGTTTCTCACCTGTCTCCCTGCTCACCTGGGTTCGGGCATGGGCTGAGATTTCATCAAACTTCAGGCAATGGGCATGGGGACCATTTCTGAATTTCTCTGTGCAAGAGGGCACGGGCACAGGTGGACAAATATTACCTTGCACAGTTCTTCCCCTGCCAATTTTCCATAGTGGAGCTAGGGGAGCCGCTCTTCCTGCAGCTGCCCTATGTGTGCCTGACTCTCACACTCTCTGTCTCCTCTTCAGGCTTTGCAGCAGGATGTGCTCAAGCCCACAGTAGTGACAGGAAAACATCTAAAGATTTCCAGCTTTCATTTCAAAGATTCCTACTAATCCACCTGGCCCAGGAACCCTTCCAGTAACAACCTTAGTCTGGGGCTGAGCCTACACTGCTGAATCCAGTGGGAGTTTTGCCATCAACTTCAATGAGAATAGGATCACACCTCAGAGCTTTGTTTTGCGCGTGTTTGTGCTTTGCCTCAGGCAGGAACCTGTTTGTTTGTTTGCTGCCTGTGCTCACTGCAAACATCAATAGGACTAGCTAAAAGCATTCAAGCCATCAGATCTGGGGAAGTTTCCAAAGTTTGTTTGCTTATCTGAACTGTCCCAGGCACTGGGATTCATTCCACTGGGCTGGGAAGAACCTCAAGAGGGAAGGTTTCCTCAAGCAGCTCCAAGAGCTTCCACTTGGTGAGTGCATCCTGGGGGGACAGCAGCACTTGTGCCTCAGGGAAGAGGGGGGAAGTACTCAGGGCATGTTTAAAGCAAATGGCTTTAAACAAAGAGACTGATTTGCCTTTTTACCGGCAGCCTCATCAAAAACTGACTTGGTTTAGTTCATGACTAGAGCATAGTCTAACCACATATGCACAGACTTATTCTAAAAAGGCTGGTTTCTACGTCCCAGGTTTGAGCCATGTGCTTGGCAGGCTTTGAGGAAGGGAAAGGATGCTGGCTCTCCAGTTGGCAGAGGTATTGCCCAAAACACTGGCTTAGCGCCCCTCTTCCATATTCTTGCTAACACGGTGGGATGTTTCCACAGGAGAGTGTCCTCTCCTGCACTGACTGCTCCAGCCACAAATGCCACCAGCATCATAGCATCACAGCACAGGGCACTTCTGGCCCACTGTAGTCCATTGACAAAGCACTCTATCCAGTCTGAACGCAATTCAGGATTGAAAACTGCTTATACTGACTGGAGCTATTTCCATGCTGCCTAGGTGCGTGTCTGCCCCTCCCAGCCTTGTCACTGGAATCCTCTGCAGTGACAGAGGACAATGCTGCTGCTCAGGCAAAACAGTGTTAGGAGGAATTATTGCTCAGGACAATTCTGGGCACCCAGATATTCTGTGTTGTCTCTACTAATTTCTTCATTAGTTTACCATTGGTGCTCCCACTTTTCAAGTATCCCTCAGTACACCATCGGGAGAGTTTTTGGCCTTGTATGCAGAGATGACTGCTGTCAAAAAAAATTATCAGTTTGTCACACACATGAGCAGGTCTTTCCTCCCTTCAAAACTTGTAGAGTACCCAACCAAGCCTTCAGCAAGTTAGAGAAGAAAGTGCTTCCTCCAGCTGTCCGCTCTGTGCTCACTCCCTGTCCAAATTAAACTTGCTGTGGACAGCAACACATTCCCATTTCACGCTGGTTTGATTAATGTGTCTCAGCTAATTGTGTGAAGGATTCCAGCCCTTTTGACTGTGAGACCAGGTTATTGTTCAGCCAGTCGTGGCTACCATGTGAAAATGGGGGCTGTTTAGTGTTCATGCACCAGAATCAAAGGAGGGGCATCTTGGACTGGGTCACAGAGCAACACCCACTTCTTTGAAAAGATGTTACTATGCTCTACTAAACCTGTAAACCTCTTGCTCAAAGCACGTCTTCTCCCTCCTCCTCTTCGCCCTGCTCTCTTTTTTTCCCCTCCAGAGAGACAGACTCCCCCCACCACTCTCTTAGGGTACAAGAGAGAGAGAATGGCTAGACTGCAGATGGGTGGATTTCACATTCTAGGGTTTTTAATATTTCACTTTTATATTTCTCTTAGAGAATGATCCTGCTGAGAGGCTGAGAATCAGTGCTCATCATTTCCCCCTCACTGACACTTGAATATATTTTCCCAAGAGAAAACATTAAACAAAAAGAGAGAGAAAGACAGAAAGGGGGAGAGAGAGAGAGGGAGAGGGAGAGTGACTGAGCTAGCTTTTCAAAGCATACTTCTCAACCTGCCCACATCAAAATAAGAGACAACTGGCCCTTTGAAGTCCAGGACACAGACTTCTCTACCAGCCCATGTGGAAATAAAAGAAGCCAGCTTTATAAATCACACAGATTTCTCACCTTGCCCACATCAAAATCAGGGACAGTGACCTTTAAAACTGAGGCTTAAGGCCCCCAAACTAATTTCCATAAAAATAAGAAGAGTTCAGATAAACTGTGTCCCCTGGTACCTGTCAGCTTTTCCAGTGTAAAACAGGAGACATTGGTCCTTTGCACGGAGGACTGGGGACTAACCAGATTGTTAGCACTTGGGACAAGGAAGTCTTCCGTTAGCCTAATGTGTATCTCAGTGAGGCAGCTTTGCCATGCATGTACTTTTGCCTGTATCCTAGGGCACTGTCTTAAAACAACACTGTTGTTAAGTAGTTTAAGGGATTTAGTAACTCTGTCTTTTTCCTAATCCAAAAATTATTAAGTAGTCAGCAGCTCAGACCAAAAGCTCCATATTCCTGTGAGTTAAATCCTACCTGGCTTATACTTGGGGAGTTTGGAAAGTCCTGGCCACGTGTCTTCAGTTGGGACCCCGAGTACCTGTGCACAACAAAAAAAGAGAGTGAGAAGAGCAATAGCCTCAGTATGTTACATCCAGCACTGGTGTGGAGCTGGACAACTTGGTCTCAATGGAGAGAGACTATAGCCTTTACTGTGACCCAGCACAGATTTGCACTGCCTTAGGTGGTACTGGATCTACCTCTGCACATAAATGACATTCACATTTTAGCATTTGATGTTACAACAGAAGGGTTCCTGCTGAGACTGTTGTCACTCCTGGGAGCATCACTGAAGGTGTATGCAGCTTCACTGCCAGGTGCCAGGTGCCACTCATGCATATGTTCGCCAGCCCAAGGGTCACGCTGTTCAGCTGCTTTCACTGCTGGAGATGTCCTCCTGTGCCAGCACTGCACTGGGGACTGCCCACTGGCATTGGCACCCACTGATACTTTCAGTGGCAACTTGGGCTGCAAGCTGTGATAGAAGCTCCTCTAAGTGAGGGGTAACACAGGAAGGAAAGACAGCCAGGAACAGTGAGGAGGATGGACACCACTTAGGGTGGTATTTGCCTGTAGAAGAAATGTTGATGAATTCACGGTCAGACTGTCTGATGGTTTGACAGGATGAACATATTTCACAGCATGGAGATTTTCCAGCTGTATGTCTATATGGTGGTTGAAACAACAATCTTGCATGGAGATAAGCATTCTGGATGACATAGAGTCATGCACATAAATGCAAACGGTCTCTAAACCAGTGCCTGATGCCTCCATTATTAGAACATGAAAGGAGCTGACTATTAGAAAACAGTAGGAATCCCCGTTCTGAACCTCCGACTATGCAAAATATCTCAAGCTAGGCATCGAAAACCTCTAAGGAGCTTTGAAATTTTGGCCTAACACAGAGTCTCATTCCAGGCTGTATAATAACATAAAGCCTACTGTGAAAGGCACTAATTATTTCATGGCTCTTAAAGCTTCCTCATGATTTTTAAATAAGTTTTTGCCTTCTATAGCACAAATCCTATTAATCACAGTATCAGTTATAATACCAGAGAAATGACGATAGGGCTATAGCCCTCCAACTGTAAAACCACAGGAAACGTATCCAGAGATTTCAGCCATATGTGGAAGGGTAGCCTTCATTCACACTACAAAACTGAGTCCTGCCCTGATTTTGAACTGTGTTAATTGGCCAAGTATGGATTTTTTTTTCCTCAATAACTCTCTCTATTCACTTTCTATGAAAGAGAAATTCAGCATTTATTTGAGTGAACTGAACTCGTCTAATAACTAGACTTGCTCATAAGTCTTTTTAACAAATTCTAGCTAGAAGCAGAGAGGAAAAACCCAACCTGACAGGAGTGTTTCTGGATGAAGGAATTAAGAAGTAAAACCTTGACTTAACAAACTTGAGGCTATAAAGTCTTCTCTCACCACTTCCCAACTTTAAGTCTTCTGCTCTTTCCGCTTTGAAACCCCACCTTTGGAAAACTGCCTGTGCAGAAGAGTAAATCCCTGAGAGATGTGAAAGGGCAGATACCTATGGCAAAACCCAGTGGGAACCTCTGGGTTGACCTTTCTGGAGAACCAGTAGTGGGGTCAGCAGTAAGCAGTCAGGAGCATACAGAATCCACCAGTACCAGGAACTGTCTCAATTTTGCCAATAACCACTGAGGGTGTAGCAATGTGGTTTTGTTTCCCCGGCAGAAAAGTCATCTTAAGAGGCTTTTAAATCTCTCTGCTCTTATTCACTGCTACCTTTGTAAAGTATCTTTCACGCTTTTTATTATGCCAAAGCAGTCTCTAGGGCTGCACCATAATCTGGTTGATAGAAAATGTTCCAAGTCAATATAACAAAGGACCTGCAAAAAAACCCTGGGCCTTGCCATTTTCCAAGGTAGTTTACTAGCAGTATTAGTGCTTCTTTGTGAAATTATAGTGTGCTGTATCCTACAATAAGTAAATGAATTAATGAGAAGGAATAGAATTTGCAGTACCTGCACACCTTTTATGCCTACTTCAATTTTATGTCACTTTAATTGGGTTTAAATTTTTGATGAGATGACAGACATCAAAGGAAAGTCATTTGATTTACTCCTGTGTCTGTAAGAAAGTTGCCAAATATAAAATGGGTTACAAAGTCTGCTATGAACTTGGCAGACTGAACCAAATTATTTCTGCTATTCACAGGACCTATGCTCCAGACTTCACAATTAAGTAGGGAGCTGGAACAACAGACTCCTTTCTCTCCCATTTCAGGATGTATTTTACTCACCGTCCAGATCTTCTCCAGCTGTTCAGGAGCACTAGAAGTGCCTGCAAACACTGGCTGGCCCTGGATCATTTCAACGAAGACACAGCCTGCACTCCTGCAAGAAACCCAAGGTATTAACTCATTCACATGCTTCATATGCATAGTATGAGTGTGGGGTGGGCAAGGGAGAGACTGCAATTGTTGGAATGGAAATGTATAAATCTTGATTTGCAAATTCTGAAATCCCGACATAAGTTGTAAATACTACGTTTTGCATCTCGTGCAAAAAATACAAGTCTGATATGTAGATATTACACATCCACCTGCTTTTCACCTAGTGCATGTGTATAGGAAGCAAGGCAGGACACGAGGTGCCTGCATACATGTACCTAAGCTTCAGCGAAGGCTGATCTGCCTCCATGGTATGGTGTTAGGCAGGGTTCTTAATTATCAAAAACCTCTACTTCCTATGGGAAGGACCATGCTATACAGCCCTCAGCTTCCAGCACTGTCCTAAGCGCTTGCATCTGGCCCTTGTTCCCAATTGTTTGCAGTAATCAGCAACTTCATCCAAGTCCTACACATTGAAACATTTGACCTAAAAACCCAACAAGTAAAATAAGACCAAAGGAGACTAGAGATTCATCACACTCGCATCCTTCCAGGATAAATGTTTTAGAATAACATAGAGCAGTCAAAGTTGCCTGTGAGTTATAGTTCCATCTGCTTTTCTCATCAGCACGGCCAAATAAAAAAACAATTCCCTTCACTGGCAAACAAGACAGGTGATATCCTTGGAGAAGAAACTCACTAAATACCATCTTTTTTTTTCTTTTCTTTTCTTTTTTTTTTTTTTCCAGCAGCAAACTGTTTATTTCAGGTCTCGTTCAACCTATCCTATTAAAAACCCACCTTAAAAAAGATAGTCAGGGCAGAAGCCTGCACAGCAGGTTGTTTTCTGTGAGAAAAATGTGCAAAATCTGTGTGATAAGAGTAGGAAAAATAAATGGGGAACTACTGGACGGTTTATGGGCTAGAAGGGTACACTGGATGCAGATAAAACACAGAAGCACTAACCAGTAGAGTGATTTCCCTTCAGAAGCAATTAACCCTCCTCTGGAAAACTGAAAGCAAGATTTCACAGCATAAAAAAAATCAGTGGAGAAGGCAAGTCAAAGTAATCCTATTTTTATGTCATCCTCTGCCCTACACTTTCGCTAAAGCAAACCAGCCAGCTTAAAAAAAACAAAACAAAACAAAAAACAAACCCACCAAAGCCTGCAAAAAATGCTTAATTTTATTGAGGTGGATTAGTCTTGCTGGGAATAATCATTGGATAGTTGTGGTCAGAATAGATTTATCTATTTGCAGGTGTTTCAATCTTTTATTATGTGTTGTAAAACTTTGCTCATTTACCTTTTATCTTTACCTTCTAAACATTTTCTAGGTTTTCTGCCTTTTCACTAACCCTCAGCCCAACTATTCAAGTTTCATCTTCCTGTTATACCAGATTTGAGTCTTTCAAGTTTCAGGTTTGTCTAACTGACTCTGACAGTATTATTCTCACTTGTTATTATTCTCTCTACAGCTAGTAATCTCCTCTGGTCATCTGTACTGCTCTCTTACCACTTATGATGTCTTACTTTTGCAGTGCTGCAGATGCTTTTCCCACCTGGCTGTGGTCGGTTGAAAGCCTGACATGCAGTTCATCTCTGGTATTCATTTTGGTCATCGTCAGGTAATGTCAAGCCTGTTTGCAGATCTGTATCTAACGCTGTTTTCACAAACGACTCTGATGCACTTTGGATCTTGTGAGCTTAGCTCCTTATTCGTCAAATGTGCTTTCACGCAATCCAGGCTTATCATGAAACTTAACCCACAGCTTTTGCAACACAGATCTTTGAGTTTCACTACCACATCACTAGATATTATTTTGGAGCCCACTCTGCTGAGACCAGTGCCATAACAACCCTCTGTTTTCACAGCTGATATATGTACTCAGATGGCTCGCCCTATTTTGCAACCACAGGGGCTGCTGCAATCCACTAATGCCATTGCACAAGTCTAACCACATATGGTCGGTGCAATTTAAGTACTCTTGATTTGTGCCATGAATAGAATCAACTCCGTGTTTATTTGGAGCAAGCAATCCTGACGTTTAACCACAGTTTTGGTTCTGATATCCTAGCTAGGAATGGCCATTAGACTGGCAACAACAGAAACTTCATATAGATTCAATATAGCCCTCAGATGTCAGAGATACCACTAGACCTTCCTCAGAGATTACTTCTTATGAACAGTGCTGTGCAATTTTCTGAACTGAATCTAGACATATACACAACACTAAGGAAAAAGGATAGTAACAGTGAAAGTGTTCTGTGAATGTGATCTTCATGACTTAAATTGCTCCGATGAAAGATTTGAGGCAACATTGTTCATGGGAGGCAGACCAGATCTGCAGTGGTTTCTGTTATTGCTGAGAAGGCATACAATCCAGGCAGAGCAATACTTGGAAGAAAGAACCAGAAGGCTCTTTTTTTTCCCTAGATTTATTCCCTAGATTTTGTCTAGATTCTATCTAGCTCTTGTTAATAATTTCTTAAGAGCAAATTGTTCAAAAATTCAAATCTAATGAAACAGTCTTTTTGCTAATGGGCAAGCTGTCAGTTTGAGGAGAGGGGCAGCTTCTGAGTTCTTACAAATTTGCCTTCTGGTAGAGCTCTCATTTGTATTCCTGGTTTATTCCAATAATATCTGGATGCCTTTCAACTCCAGTGTCTCTTACAAAGACAAAGCTATCAGAGCAACCGCAACAGCTGGAAAGGAAGAACTGTTTCCTGTAGTGTGACTCAGCTGATGAGCTTCCTTTAATGCTTGCTTGATACTGCATCGATTCACCAGTGGCAATTGTAACTGTTGTTACCCCTGTGTGCTTCCAGGCTGAAATATGCTTTTCCTTACAGAAAGTCCAGAAATAGCTGGAACTAGTAATGCAGTGACATATGGGCACCCACCTCTTTTCCCAGGTAGATTTTTCTATGGGTTAAGGTAGGACTTTGGAAAAAAAAGACCTCTTTGGTGATAGTCATCTGATTAACCTCTCCAGAAGCCTCAGTCTTCCAGTATATGAGAGCTAAAGGCACTGCCATCCCAGCATTAGGAAGACCCTTCTCTTAATGAAAATGGTTCAAAAAACAACCTTTACTTTTAAATATTTCTCAAGAGTTAGGCCTAGGTCAGAACTCTTTTCTTTTTCTCCTTCTTCCCCTTAGCCCTCTGGTGTTCATTCCTGAGGTGCCCTCACCTCTGAAAGGCCATAAGCTTCTCAAAACATGTTAGTTCCACACAGCAGTCTAGGGAAGCAGTGGGGCAGAGCAAGAAGTGCATCATAAACTGCAGAGGAGTTAGATGGGGTCTAACAGCAAATTCTGCCAGGAGGAGGAAATGCAGAGCAGCTCTTTTCTGCCTGCTTTGTGGCTGTACAGTAGTCACAGCTACCTTCTTAGACTTGCTGTATTGCTCTGAGACTGGTGTATTTTTGTTAATGGGTTCCTAGTAGTGAGAGGGGAAGACAGAAGTGCTGTGCTAGGGCTGGTCTCCCTTGCAGTGGTGTCAGACAGAAGTACCCTGCTGAGATCAGTAGAGTTACATCAGTGCAAATAAGACCTAGGACTTTGTGGTACCTCCTAGATCAGTTTGTTTTCTCTTCTGCCTCCTACATTAAGCAGACATTGTACCATCCTGCATGAGAAAACAACAGGCAGTGGTACCATCCGCAGGCCCTCAAAATGTCTTTCAGGAAGGAGCCTAGGAATGATGTTTGAGCATGGACCAGACATGTATGTGAAGAAACACACTGACAGCTAAAGTAAAAGGAGAGTTACAATTGGTTATTTGAGTGAACATAAACAGGGTTGGTTCAGACAGCCCCATCACATCAGCCTGCAGTCCCTGGGGCAGATTTGGATACTTCAGTTACTCCTCAGTCTCCAGTATTGCATCACACAACGGAGAAACACCTTCATCAGGATTAAGATCTAAGGTATCTCTGTGGCATCCTGCAGGTTCCTCTCCACAGATTCTCTGCTATTGGGAAACTGCAATTTGGCATTTAGCTGCAAGTCTATCTTTTACCTTGTGCCTCACCCAGCAGCGCTGCACATTGGAGCCCCTGGCCTAAGTCTCCCAGTTTGACAAAATAGGGCAACACGATCCAGACTTGGGACAAGGCTGTAGTGGGCCTGGCAGATCTGTGTCAAATGACTACATAGGAATTCTTATTCTGGGTGAATCTATCTGGGGAGATTCCTGCAACTATCGTAAAAGAAATTACATGGAAAACTTGTCTGAAAGGAATACCTGATTGTAGGTACTCATGATGTTAAAGACTGAATTTTGAAAACTAGCACTGAACATGCATAAAGCCTTTAGTGTTTAAAAAATATTCTCCCTGATATGCAGTGTAATCTCACTGAAACATTGTCAGTCTCCCTGAAATCCCTTAATTGAATTTTCTAAAGTCTTGAAGAGATAGTGAGGGAGAAAGAGAATAAAAAGATCCAGAGAGATTAAAGCAGCTTTTCTAGTTAGTCCAAGAACTAGTGAGACTCCTTCTATATCTCTTTCTTCATCTATTCAAGACCTCATTCACTTCCCGTGTGCCTCCCACTGACAGTATTGATGCTTAAGCACACTATGCATGAATTGCCATAATGTTTTATTTTGTTGTAATTGGTTTCTTTAAACCAAGGCTTTAACACCCACTATCTCATGCCATTAGCAAGGGCATTCTGACCTGCCTTCATGTAAATTGCAGTATCCAAAAGAAATAGTTTTTTTTTCTTTCTTCCCAATAGACAAGTAACATCTGTGTGAATTCACATTATTTCCTAATAGACAAAAATTGAACTTAAATGCAGTGTACATCAAGATAATAAATGACCCTTGTTAGAGGAAGTTACTGAATAGAGCTCACTGAAGAACTCTCTATTCTCTCAGCGTGACATCTTTCTTTAGGGCCAACACTTGGAATGCTGTTATTATAAGGACGCGTTATAACAAAGGTGCCTATAGTGTGAATGTAGTTCAGCGGGACTGAGTACTCTGCTGTTAGAGCTGGACAGAGTGCTGGATGGGATCTTTGTATTCCAGCCCTCTGTTGACATTCACTGCACTAGAGCAGAGTTATGTAGTGGGGATGCTGGATTTGCACAGGCAGAAATGCCAGGCCTTTGGTGTGCAACCAGGGCTTTGGACGGCCTCAGCTTTTAGGAAAAAAATACAGGTTACTACCAGCATCTACCTAATGCAAACCTTCCAATCTGTTAGGCAGGCATCTTCCTAAAACACAGCAGACGTTCCTGAGAGACTGTCTGGAGAGCAGAGGTGGCAAGGAATGGGAGGGAAAAGTCAGGACATTTGGACTGGCTTAGCAGCTGGAAGCCATTAGAATTTAGCAAGGTTTTCCTCCTCAGAGAAATCTTTAAGCAATTAAATTAGCATCAGCCCTAGGGAAGTTAACAAACAAATCTCCTGTTTCCCTGAACTACCCTCCAGACTTAGTTCATCAGAGTCTCCAGCAAGCCACAGATCTCTGGCAGGGGATATTGGCTGGAGCTTTGCAAACTTACCAAACCCTCTTCTTATGCATACTTCAGCCTGCTGTGCTCCCACCCTTCCACAGCCTTCAACTCTGCACAGCAGTAGAGAAATGTCTCAGCGTGACATGCACAGGCAGAGGATCAACTGGTCTGAAGAAAGGGCAGAGCTGCAGTACTATCTACAGAGGTAAAATTGCCATGAATAAAGATGCCCTGCTGCTCCTTCATGAGATTCACATTGTCCATGAGTAAGTCAGGACTGTGTTGCTGGGAACAGGTTTGTGTCGGTGCAGAAGAAAGCCAGAAAGGGGATGCACACTCAGACCTAGCTTCACATCCAGGCCAGCTCAAAAGGTCCAGTGAGACCCCTGTGAAACACTCATTCTCTCCTGCATTTTACCTGCTCTCAGGAGCTTTTTTCCCTTCAGTTTTGCTATTGCATAGCTTGCTTTCTGTGATTCCCAGGCATTTTAAAGTGTTGTGATGGAGCTCATAAGATAGGAAGCCTTAACTGAAGACAGTTCTTCTCTTGTATGAAGTGTAGAGTGCACCTAAGATGTTCTTTAAGATGAATGACGAAGTATTTCAGAAGTAATGAACATCTCAGACACTTTTATATCTCCAGACCTATTCAGAAGCCCTTTACTGCCATCTTTTGTTGTGAAGACCAGAGTCATCATTTGTGTATTCATGATTGCATTCATCGTTTCTTCACAAAGCCATAGCTGTAGCCATGAGCTACCACTGACTTAGCCAACCACATATATACAAAACCATAAGTGCTTTAAGGAAACACAAGACCTGAAAGCTCTTCATAAATGTCACCAAATGAGATTTACATACTTCATAAATATTGTCAGATCAGATTTATATAACTCCACAGCTGATATGTACTGACAACGTTCCCCAAAATGTCTATGTCTATGAACCCTGCCAGTACAAAACTCCCCCACGCTCACGCTTTCTACTCACAAGTGTTAATTCCTCTGCTTACAACTGTAACTACTGTAACTTGGTTCAGTTCATTTAATTCAGATAAAGATGTTTTTTTCCCAGAAGACCCCAGATGATTTGACATAGGCCTGTACCAGATATCTAGATCAGAAGAATAATCTGTAGCTCCAAGTAAAACGTCAGGAGGACGGTACCAGAGTGTCACCACTTCAGAGGAGTATGTCTGACTGGGGATGGACTTGGCACGAGCAAGGCCTGCCAGAATAAAAAATACTGAGTGCTGTGACAGTACATTCTTTTTATGGGTACAATACACAAATGATAATAATAATTGGAAACAGAATGTTATTTTCTCTCAGTTCAATAAACACAAGCAGTCCCAACGCAGATTACAATCAATTGACAAAAAAATTGTGTCTGGAAGATACCTCTGGGGCAGATCAGATCAAGCAATATGCTATGTTGTGCTGGGCTTTACCATTTGTGACTGAAGCAGCCATCACAAACAGATGCCAAGAAAGCCCTTCTGTTCAGTACGTTGCTGTGGACTTTACATGTCACATGATTTTCTGAAGAGACAGGGGTTGATTCTCAGTTCTCTTGAACCAGTTTTATGTGGCATTAATTGCTCTGCCTTAAATGAGGTTACTCCCTGTGACTAGTAGTGCAAATACAAGAAAGGCTGGACTGACCACAGAAATACTTTCCTGAAGTTCAGTAAGAGGTTATGCTTCTGTGCCGTAACCGGCTGTGGGTACAGATCTATATGCATGCTAAAGCTTCAGTCTGAGCAGATATATTAGCAGTATACAAACTGGGACTCACCAAAGTCAGCTAATTTGAGCTCACCAAGACAGCTGACGAGCAAGTTCTGGGGTTTCAGATCACGGTGAAGAATATGTTGTTGGTGGATGTATGCCAGGCCTCGCAAAAGCTGGAACATGAAGAGCTTGGAAAAGCCAACAAAAAAACTGAAATGATTTGGTGTGAATTTGCATTGATACATGAGCTCTGAACTTTATAAGCCCTGGAACAAAGCAGAGACAGAGCAACTGAGAAATGAGTAGAAATCTGAAAAATGAATAGAGTTGTCTGAGAAGTAGAAAACTATGGCAGGGTATGATTGTCCTGATGCTTTCAGGTGGAATATTGCTCCACAAGGACAATTATAAGTGCACATTTTGGAAATTCAGCTTTTCTGTGGAAGTGGAGTGTTGACTGCAGGAGCTACATACCAAAACACAGCCTAAGCTTTTGGAACAGCAGATATTCTGATGTCAGTGTTGATAACGAAGACATAAAGCTAAGCACGATAAAGGTTTAAGGAGCTGGAAGTTTTCCCAGTTTAGCCAGTTAAACCAGCAGAGGGAGTTGTGGGGCTGCTTCTCACACCTACACTGCCTCTCCCCAGCCCAAGCTTGACCAGTGAACTGACTCGTTTGGCAATGTAGCTGTTATCTTCAAGCTGGGAGAATCAAGAAAAGAGAACAGCAAGTAAGAAAACAGTAGAAAGAAATATCTAACTCCTACCGCTATGGCAGTATAAATAAGCCTTAAGTAAAATAAGTTGAGTAGAAACAAGGTATGAAATTGGATAGTGGTTAGAAAACACAACAGAAGTATATACATAGAGTTTATCAGAGAAAAGATATTTTTCACAAGAAGCTTAACCTGAAGAGGAAGATAAACAGTGACACCCATAGGTCATTTTTGTACCAGAAAAGTGTCCCTGTGATATTCTGCACACTTGCATCATACTCAATAGGAACCACTCAGAGGAAAAAAAAAAACATTTGCCAGCAAAAATGAAACAAACTACATCAACTCCCTAAAGGAACAGTAAATCATTTTTGTGATTTGATTTCTGCTGACAGTGAGGGCTTGAGGCAGGAAAGGAGCAGCTGGCTAGTTTTGCTCACACAAATGCCAGGGAGTACACGTTGCAGCCATGTACTCCATGTGCTTTACAAGCCTGCCTGGTCGTAGAGCCCTGGAGATCTGTGCCAAAACTACAGTACTGCATCTTGGACATATCTGAGCTTTAAGGATGTTAAAATTGAGGGCCTCAAGAAACTACATTAGAATTGGTGTTGCTTAACAACTATCTGAAAAAAGATGTGAACAAGGTGGCAGCATTTGAAGATGACAGAAGTATTTAGATTAGCCAAGATAAGAAGTGACAGTGAAAAACTTCAGAGAGATCTGACAAAGTCAGATGAATAGGCAGTTTGATAAGGTACAAAGTTACTGTTGACAGCTGTAAGATAAATTAACTGACGCTACTCAGGAAAAGGACCCAGGCATTCACCGAGGACATCTGCACTGAAACTGTAAGTCAGTGTGCAGCAAAAAGCCTGAAAGTTAATTAAATGTGAAGATGTGTATGAAGGAGAGTCAGAGACTATTATAACATCAATCTACAAAGTAATGGTACATCTTCAGTTCTGCTCAGTTCCAGTCAACCTATCCCAAAAAGCCGTGGCAGAAACAAAAGAGGTTTAAATGACTTGTAAATATGAAGACATTATCAGACAAAGAGTGACATTTGAGAGCTTTTAACTAGAGAGATTAATAAAATATTATAATTAGAAGAAGATACAAATCTATGTAAAGAAAATTTGCTTGCCACAAGACGTCGTTGTCCACAAAAGCTGAACTGGGCTTATGAAATGGGAAGAACTAACTGCAGAAAGGCTTTGGAGATCAAGAGGTAGTCTGTTATATCTTTACCAGAGTCAGCTTTTCTCCAAAGTGCTTGTCAATTATGGACCAAATAGATACTAGTAAGAGCTTAAAGATGTTTGAAGTGCTGCAGCAATTTACAGTCAACATACACAGAGGAAAATAACATTCTCGTTCATACTTTAGGGGATGTGAGTCTTTTAAGGAACTCACCATAACATTGCAAGGATGAAGTCCTCCAGGATGCTGGGCCATGTACTGTGCCAGATCTGTGTGCTAAATAACAGCAGATAACTTGAGGCAAAACTGTGAGAGTAAAGTGCTTTTACCAACTGTGTCTCTTCTGTACATTAAAAAAAAAAAAAGTATACAACCATTATGAAGGTATCGCTTTGACCTTGGAGAACATCTTATTTGATGCAGCACATAAGGATGTGCCTAAATGCTTGGTCACATCGGGGAGCTGGCTGACCTGTTATCTCTCCCTAGCAGTTTATGGCCTGAAGTTGATAGTTAACAGAATTCATACTTGTGCCAGAATTAATCATAAAACTGCAGAATGAATAAAACATGCTCATAATTTTGTTGATAGCTGTTAGCAAAAGCAACAAAAGTAGTAAAGCTCATGCAGAGAATTCATTTATTGGCATCCTGCCCTACCCATGATGGTATCCTGCAGCTTGGTCTTGGTGAGCCACATGAGGTCAGGGACAAATTTAATATCAGGATGTGAGCTGGCATCATTATTCCCTGTCCTTGCTGTGGTTCGAGAACAATACTGTTATTACATTGTCAAGGCAGAAATGGACGTAAATAGTTTCTGCCACCCTCGTGGAGACAAGATGTGGAATCATTTTTGCATACAGCTGCTGCATACACTGAGAGAAAAAAAGTAAAATTGTGTGTGGTAAGCAGGAGAGCAAGAAGGGAAAATCAGTCACTGCACTAAAGGATTGCAATTTATTTCTTTGCCGATGTCTCATAATGCAGCAAATTTATTATGCAACCACTGGTCTTCCCAGTACTTCCCAGTACTAGCTTCACAGGAAGCCAGAAAAAAGAATAACTCACCATGTACTCAAGGACAAATGTTAGGGTCTCCTTGGTCTGGATAATGTCGTGGAGCAGCACAATGTTGGCATGTTTCAAATGCTTGAGAAGAGAAGCTGGAGAAACATAAAAGTAAGATCAGCTTCGCTACTGCTTCTGCAAGTTCAAGGAGACCGAACATGCATCAGAAAATAAAATTTGAGGGGAACTATTTCAATCTCAGCATTTCTGTACAGCAGCATATACTGAATGGGGAAGAGGATGGAACAGCTCCTTAGAGAAGCAGGAAATAGTGCTCTGGGCTAGGCAGGAGCCCATCTTCTCTGAGGCATCTTCTCTCAGCTGGCACTCAGCTGCCAGCTTCTCAGACAATGAGAAATCATTTCTTCCAGGAAAACGCTAAGAGAAGCAGGGACTGGGAGCTCCCAGTGCCAGAGTGTGGCAGACCTGGGTCACCACCGAGCTTCACATTCCTTTTGCCACCCACCTCCCAGCACATGCTCTCAGAAAGGCTCACAGTAGACTTCTGGGGAAACATAGGTTTCCATAAGCTTCCAGCTTTTGGTGCAAAAGCTGCCAGAATAAATCAGTCTATGCTAAGCTGAATTTAGCTAGGTGCTTTTACCATATTGGTAACTTTTTCCAGCTTTAGACACAAAGAACAGAGATGATGTCACTGAGTGCACAGTGATTTATACAGTTCTGGCATGTTTTGTCTATTGGCCTGACTATCTATCAGCATAGCCTCAGAGTCACTCCAGCAGTTTGCTTCAAACAATGCAAACAAACAGTGTTTGAAGGATTTTAGACTGGCAATGCAAACTTTGAATCTTTTGACCTAATAGTATATACTGGTTCTAGAAGCCTTATTGCCAGGTGTCGCCTAAAGCGTATGTCAGTAGTGAGACTGCTAAGCAGTATAGGATACTTGGTAAGTGCTAGAAGCAGCACAGAGTGTCAATTAGCTCGTGTATGGAGCTTGGTGCTGCTGGAGCTGAACTGCCACTGTTACTGCCATGAGTGCACTGTGGTATGAACCTTAAATATGCTTCACACTGTACCTAATTACCTTAATTAGGTATTTATTATCTAGCTGTATCCCAGCCAGATCCTATCTGCTATCCAAAGGGACTGCTAACCTGGCTGTGTGATACCTTGAAAATCCCACGTGGCCAGACTGATCTGTTGCTCCAGAGGAGCAGCACAGAGGGTCCACAGTGAAACGAAGAATTCAGCCTCTGTGCTTGAATCAGGCCCCTGGGAACTGCTCCTCACTTGGTTGCTTCTACAGCCTCCTGCTGCGGTGTCAGGTGCTACAGCTAGAACTGAGCTTAAAATGCATTTCAGCTCTGTGGGGCTTCCTGGGGTGAACTGGCTCTTTGTCAGTGGTGTGCCATTCCTCCAGGGTAGCTGAGAATGCACCACATGAATAAATTTTGTGCTTTGTTTGCACTACTGACTTACATTGTAAATTTGAGGTGTCAGATGCTGCAAAGCTGAGCAGTAAACAAAAGATCCATTTAAAGTAGACCCTTCATGAGATCACCCTGGTTTTCTCCCATACTGAATGAAGTTAAGACTCTTAGCCTGTCTTACAGTACAGCATGCTAAAGGGGTGCTGATCTTTAGAACATCATTAGTTCTACATAGATAAAGCTTTTAAGGCTTATTTCACTGATGGGCTACAAGTGTAAACACAGAGCAAAAACACCACAGCAAATGAGTGTATGCAAACTGCACAGCACAAACCATTCTGTAAAGAGCTATATTTTGGTATCTCTCTGCTTTCACTCAGAAATCAGCTAAGGAGTTTGTTGACTTTCTTATCTTAATTAGACTGGTATAAGCCTGGAGTGAGTCCACTGACATCTCTGGTTTTTCTGAGTTTCAAATGGAGTTGTCTGATGTGAGAGTCCCTCTGTGTTCAGGCTGCACTGAATGCTGGCACATCTGGCCTCTGACACTCCATCTCAGCAGCAACAAAGTCTACCCTAGTTTTGAACTGCAGTAAGAAGTAGAAAACAAAATACGTGTGGCCTCTTACATGCATAGCTCTCACTGACACGAGACAACAGACTGGTGCAAAGGTTACATACTTCTGTGAAAGGAAGAAACTGGATTATGGTCCTCTTGGGATAGTTGCACAGATGAAAATAGAAGCTTAATCAAGCAGGCAGTTTGTGAACTTGTGTCTGTAGGGACACATAAATGCATTCAACCAAAATCAAGCACTTAAACAAAAGCATTTCTTTCTTAAAGATCTTGAGAAAGCAGCAGATACTTTGCCCAGTGCTCTGTGAAGGTGACCGACAGAATTTCTTGCCATGCTGAAAAGGTAAATGTCATTAAGCACTGGATTTACTCAAAGTATTTCTCTTCAAGCTGGTATGTGTGATCCTCTGGGTATCAGCTGTGTTTGTGCTAACACCAAGCAGACTTCCAGTCCGCAACTGCGCAATGTAAAAACTGCTGTGCTCTGCTAGTTCCTAGTGGACCTCGCTTGTGGAGGTGGCTGTGTGGCTTTGCATTTGTCAAAACAGTAGCAGTATAGCTGTGTCTGGATTTAACCTAGCTCACTCCAGGTTTCACAGAGGCCTCTAGATTAGGAGGACAGTAACTTTGGCTGTATGTTGAGTGAAAGGAGAACATGTCAGATTTCTTTTAGGCAAGCCCACAGCCTGTGCATCTATGCCTCTCTGCACTAAAAACAATTTGCATGTGGTATAGTTAGGTGTTTAAAGCTGAGCAGAAGGAACCTGAGCCTGTTTCAGTATTGAACACTGAGACAGCAAAAAGAGATTTCTTGAAACGGTTAACTCTGAGCTGTGGCCTGTGGATACTTTGTGGATGTGCAATGAGCATTTCTGTCAGCATGCAACTCTGACAGGAGGAATGAGCTGAGGGACAGAGCAAACACAGGAGAAGCTGCCTGCTGCCTGTGTGGCTAACGGTACAAAGGCCGTTCTTCTCTTTTAAAGCATGTAATTTGGGGGTGAGGGTCAAGCAGTGCACACAACTGACTGACTTCCTCCTGTCCCTCCAGGAATTCCCTGCATGCTAGGTTCTCTGCCCTTTGACCATTGGATCTGTTAAAGAATTCATTGTGGTGAAGCTGCATGACTTCCATGAAATTACATCCACTCAAGCCCTAGTGCGGAGGTGGGCATAACACACAGCGGGATTGATGCCAGGGAGGTGAAGCGTGTTGACAGAACAGAAGCCAGGTGAGTCTAGCTCTGCCTAGAGCATCATTAAAGGTAAAGTCTGATCCCAACACAGTCAGTGCTGGAGCATCCAAGGACTGCTCTGGAGAGCAGATTTGACACATCATCATTGATGTCATTTATATTTTTAATTTTAGTGTTCAAAATATGGACAGTGAGGGAAGGCTTCTCTCTTCTTACACAGCCATAAAGGGTATGGCATCAGCCAGGCATTGTACTTCAAAAAAGATGATGCCCACTAAATAAAATCTTAAATCTGTTCCAAAAACATAGAGATTGAAAAACTAGCCCCTCTTTGACATGCCTTGTAATAAACTCCTTTATTACATATACTATGTTTGTTCCACTGCTTAGAGCCCAGAGTCTGCAGCTGCAGCCCAGGTTCTTCCTCTGATTCTCCATGTAACTGGGACAAAACGTGTCCCTGTTTCTCAGTGCCTCAGCTGCAAAAGCAGTGATGATAATCTCATTGACAAGAGCAACCTTGCGTTCCTAAAAAAATTGCAACAAGAAGAACGACAGTTCATCACAGAGCATGCTCATCAAGCCGTACACATTAAGCAGGAGACTTGTCGACTTATCTCCTGTCATATCTCCCCCAGCTTTAGGAATTGTATCTGATACATCTTTACAGGCAACCTGTCTCACATCCAGTAGCCCCACCTGGCAGACGCAGGTCATTCTGATCTGCCACTACCAGAAGGGTTTAGAAATAGCAGCAAGAAAGCAACCTGGATTGCAGGCAGGAGGTGTGAGGGGGTCTTGTACTGCTGGAAAAGACAAGCTGTGGCTGCAGCAAGCCCTTTCCTTATCACAGGGCTGGCTCTATCTGTCTGTCACATGAGGGAATACACCAGCCAGCAGGTTCCCCGTCTTCTATCACATGCTTACCTCCTACAACACAAAGATCTCCTTCATGAGGGGATAAGGACACTGAGTTTTGTAAGAAGCACATGCTTGTACACTCAGTCAGCAAGAAAGGAGTAAGGAAGCTGTCACATGGAGTTTTATTCAGATTAAAACAAGTACTCTTCAAAAATGATGTCCCTCACTCTACACCAGTGTTTGACAAGGCTCTTAATTTCTTACCTTCCCGAATGGCTGTAAAGGGCACTCCCTCCTCTGTCTCCAGGCTGATAACTTTCAGTGCCACCAACTGACCATTGATCCTGCCAGGTCAGAGCGGAAGGTCACACAAAGCACCTCAGTGCTTGGCATGATGACAATATTAACAGGCTTCTGAGGTGCTTCACACTCACCCAAACAAAAGTATTTAGGGCTCACTGTCCCTCCCAGGCCAGACTTAGAAAAGAGTTGCAAATCTCTTGTCTTCCTGAGCAGCGGAATGGAACCAGCCCACCCAGACAGAGCAGGTATTGCTAGAGTGTGGCTTAGTGCTCCCACTCTTCCCTCTCACAGCTTTCCTGTCCCCATGTGATAGCGGTGTGCCCTCACACTCAATTTTGCTGTTGTTCAGGAATTCCTCACTCCAAGGAAAACCCTTGCTCCATCTCTGGTCTCCCTGGCATGCTGCCATGCAGCAAAGTGCACTGGCAGAGATTCTGTTGCTGAAGTGGAGGAGGGGCTTTGCAAATATCCCACTTAAAAGCAAAGCCAGACATTTGATTAGTCTTCATCTTCCTACAAGTACTCCAAATTGCCCAGCTTCAAGCTTATTCTTCTGATTTCTGTAACTGATAGTCACTGGGAATGTACTAACAGTACTGGCAGTCCGTGCTCACCTGCTGATCCCCTTGTAAACTGTTGCAGAGGACCCTTCACACAGCTTTTCCAGATGTACATAGGATGTGGCAGCTCCAAATGGGATGCCTTGCCTCTGCTACATGGAGAAAAGTGGTATATATGTGAGGTTGGCGTGAAGAACTAGAAGCTACCAGCATGCCATTCAGCAATTAAATACGGATTCATGGTTGGAATAATCATAGGATGAAATATCTTCTGTCTGTCATTGTGGATGCTGTACACTCACCCATTTAAAACTCTCTGCAACATCCTGCCCTTTGAAAGGATCAGTGTAAGTCCAAGGCCTCCACATCCTGCGCCTTCGACTCTGGAGTGTGCGGAAATGCTGTGGCTGCTGTGAGGGCACAGGAAGGGCTGCTCTGGTTACATCCCTCAGCTGGCACAAGAACAGAAGGCAAACCATATCACTAGAGAACAACCATTTAACTGGGGTGGTTCTTTCCTTTCTCTTTGACCGCATTGGCTTTAAGCACTTCATTTTTGGCTCCCTCCCCATCATTTGTGTTTTACAGTGGTGATTCCTGAGACATTCAGAAGGGAAACAACTGTCTGTATGTTTCTGTCTTGGTAAACATTAGCGCTCGCTCTGACAGCACGCAGAGATAAAGCTGCTGCAACTACTGAAGAAACTTCAATCCGTATCATCCTAAATACATGATATTTTATCTTACCCTTAATTTATTCCTTTCCAGATAGTAATCTGTTAGGGAAGGGAATAAAAAACAAATACAGGAGTAAAATTTAAAGAACTTCAAATTTATGCCATCTTCTTCTCCCTCCTGCCACATTAAGCCTTTCTTACCACTGTATGCTTTAGACAACAGACTGTTATTTGGCCCATACTGCATAACAGTGCCATAAACCATAAAACTAGTAGTAACAAATGGCAGGCAGCCTGCAGGCTCCTCATGAGCAGCTGCATGGGATGGATGCCTGCATCATCATTGGATTCAAACACAACAGGACTTGTAATCTAAGGTATGATGCCTCCTCCAGAACTGTAGATCATCAGCTCCCTGTTTTATAATCTCTCGGTGTCACAGAGCTTACTGGAGTGCAATCTCTTCCCAGCTCATCACATCAAAGGAACTTGCTTGCAATCTAAGGCATGAAGCGCTCTCTCAGTGTTTTCACAAGCCTGCAAGTTTTGATGTTGTCTAGTTAGTAGCTAATGTGAACATCTGTACTTCCACAGCAAGGGGAAGAGCCCAGGCACAATCTCTCACAGTGCAGAATTATTGCATGGTGATATTAAATACCTCTTCTGTAGATGCCACTTCCACGTGCTGAAGGCCTCGGCTGTGCTGGGAGCCCCTTCCCTCAGAGCAGCAACTGCAGCACTGCACCCTGACGGCACTCACACACAGCATGTCTCCCGTGTTGTCCTGAGTACTGCTAGCACTCTCTCTTTTCTCATTTGCTCCCCCCTCTAGCTGGTCCTATGACTTGCATGAGACCTCTGCCTCAAGCATTCTTATAATTTCTGCAGTTTTTCTTTTTATGTGGGATATGTGGTGACCCAAACTCATGCCTGCAGTAGCTCTGTAGGCTTAAGCTCATTGGGTACACGTCCTCTAAAAATATCCAACATATTTTCATTAAAAAAAAAAAAGAAAAAAGATGGAAGAATAGACAATAAATCCAAAATAAATAAATAAATTTAGTTGTACAAAACTCTTTCGCTTAAGTAACTCTCAGTGTGATAATTAGGTAATTAATGGATTAGGTAATTGATGCGTTTCACGAAGGAACAGACTGTGACTTTCCTCGTGTCTGTAGCAACTACAGTTCTGTATGCCGTTAGGTTCAAGCTGAGCTATCTGAGCAGCGTGGGTGAGCAGCGCGCAGAGCAGCTGTGCAAGCGTTGGCTGCCTGTCACTGCAAGGCTTCCCATGCAGGCAGGCCTTTCTGAGTGTTATGATCACGTTGATGTAAACGGGCTTTGAAAATATATTTACGCACAACCAACGCGTGCAGTTTCGCAGCGGCGCGAGCCGCCCAACCCGTGCTAACTCCACGGCCCGACGTGCGCTCTGCGTACGGCACCGAAGGCGGCACGGCAGCGCGGAACGCTCAAGCACGGCCGCGCACGGCGGCGTTTGTCCCTGGCAGGGACCCGTCGACGCGGCCGCCTGAGCCTGCCCCCGGCTGCGGCTCCTCCGCCCCGCCCGCTGCGCGGCACAGGCCCCGCCCCGCGTCCCCCAGCTGATCCGTGCCCCGGCGGTGTGGGCGGGCGGTAGGAGGTGGTGTGCGGTCGGGTGAGGTGCGAGGCGGTGCGCGGGAAGGGGCACGCGCGCGGCGCCTTTTGCTTCTCTGTGGTGGCTGCACGCAGCTGTTGCTCTCTCGCGCTCTTCCCGCCGACGGTCTCGCGGCTGAGGCCGAGCCCGTGAGGGCTGGGGGGCCGCGGCCCTCCGGCAGCCGCTGTGGCAGCGGGAGGGTAACAGGTGCGGGAAGTTCGAGGGAGGCGCGGGGACGCGGCCGGCCTATGCCGGAGGGGGGCTGGAGCACGGCGCCGGACGGAACTGTGCTGCTGAGGGGCCCTGCCTGAGTTCCCTGCGTCTCCCGGGCTCGGGCCGTAGAGCGGGAGGCGGTGAGGGGCTGCGCTGCGCAGGTGAGCTCGCAGCAGGCCTCCGCTGGGCCGCGCTGACGGGGATGGCGGTTCGTAGGGCTCTGCGGCGGGTTGCAGGGCAGGGCAGCGGTGGGGTGCGTTCCTGCGGGTTCCTAAAGAGCTTTTCCCTTTCGGTATGAGGAGGTCACCTGAAGTCACCTCTTTATCTCCTTCCACTTTCACTTCGTGTGACTCGGTTTCTTGGGGCTGAGTGTGCTTTCACTCTTCAGAGTCCCTTAGTGGCAGTCCAGCCCGGACATGCTGGCAGTCACAGGTGGCATAACACAACTGGAGTAGTTGTAGAGGGACCGGTCCTCTCTGGGGTGAAGGCCTTGCTGCCACTGTCATGCTATGCTGGCTTAATAAAAATAGCTGTGGTCACCAGCTGTCTGGTTCAGGAGGGAAAGCATCTGTATGTGTGCTGAGTGAAGAAGGTGCAGTTTCAGAAGAGAGGGCTGAGGGATGCTCACAAATCTTGGAGCCTCTTGTCTGTTCAGTAGATCTTAAATTATCAAGTAGCTGGTATAGCAGGTAATTTTCATCCCAGTTCTTTTGGCTAATGCTAAGTGTGCCTAAATGTAGGCAGTACTGCTGTTGACAGCTCCTGGCTTGAAACTAGGAAGTTTGGAGGTAACCTTTTTCAGCAGCTATGCAGATAGCTTTGTGCAACAAACTTGCAGTCCTCTCAGTTGCAGCTTTCCAGCTCTGTAGCAGTAAGCCAACCTATGGGGAAGTTATAGATCTATTTGCTGTTATCTGTTAATTGTAGCAGGTAAATAAATTACCAGATGGCAATAATTTTGAGGCTGACTGGAGTTCCATTATGCGAGTCAGAGGTGTACAGATTGCTTCTGTTCAGCCTTGAATATGAGATTACTTTTATGTCTATGTTACTTAGTACTCAGTGTCTAGTGAGGGCTGTAGTAGTCAGATGAATGTTTACACCGGGTCATTCCTTGCAGTAGCAGTTGTTACAGAGTGGCAGTGTTTGATTTCTGCGGAACTGGAATTAGCAATCTGCTCTGCTAGTGGAAACCGTGACATCAGTGTCACAGTAGTGACCATCTGTTTGTAACAAAAGTCCATTTCATAATTTGGCTCCGTTTGGCAATGTTTGCAGTTTTTCTCTTGCAGAGTTGAAATGAAAATGTAGAAAGTAAGCATGTGGGCAGAGCAGTGCAGGTGCTGATAACTTAGCCATCTTTCATACCATGAGAATTATATGTGGTATCTGTTTTTTTCACTTCTGTGAAAATTAAACTTTGCTGCTTATAACAGTTCAGGTGAAATAATGCATTTGTAAAGCTACAACGTCATTTATATATAAATGAAATTAGGTGATAGGCTCAATAGAAAATGGCATATTCTGATCATGAGAAAACAACTTTCTACTTATAATCAGAACTTGTTACTAGAAGTAATATAGTAAATTTTTGTGCAGTTGAACCTCATGAGAAAGACACATCTTTGAGCCATTAAAAATAAATTCCTCAATAGATAGAAGCAAGGCATATTAAGAATTAATTTCTCTGACCTTAAATATTGATTTATGATGTAAGCGATACAACTGTTGATACTCTGACAACTCTATCAAAGCTTCATATAATCCATTAGAAGTTATATGTTTAGCTAGTCCTTCACAAAGAAATGCCACTGTCTTTAATAGAAGAAATTCTAAGAACTGTATCTAAATGGACTTATTCCAAGCAAGAATGCATCACAAGAACAGAAGTTCTAGGAATGACTCTTTCTTATGTTTCATCAACACCTGCATTACTGAAGTGTTGCATGACCGTTTCTTTATCTTTCTGAGACTTCCTCTGTTAATGTGAAAATTGACAGTTGTGGGTTTGGTTGGTTGTTGTTGAGGAAAAAGAGGAAGAAATGCCTTGAAAGCAGTCTTCTGACAATGAATGCAACTCTTTCTGATCTTAGAAAGTCTGAAGTACTGGTTTTTTTAAGAGCAGAGTACACATGGTTCACTGCAATGCTATTTTGTCATATTAATTTGATTTTTTTTTAAATTTTGTGTTTTGTTTTTTATTTTTGTGACTCTTATCTGTTCTTTGCCAATCCTGAAGCCCAAATCACTATTTTGGCGTCCTGTATCTGGTGTTATGAAACTGAAACCATTTGCCTGTCTTTGAAGGTCTGCATGGTACCTCATTATTCAGAGCAGCCTAGTGCTGGAAAGGGCTGGAATTTGTGTGAGTTATTTCAGTTATTTGTCACCATGATGAGCGTTATTTCCAATTGTGAATTGAAACTTTTCTGTGTGCGGTTTACAGCTTTGTGTATATTATCTCTGGTGATCAAGACTGGACATACTTTGTCTGTTTTCTCTATATAAGGGGTTAAATATTCTAGATTTTTTTTTTCTTGGAGATGAGCTGTCTTAAAAGGCCGTTACGTTAAAATGCTTTTCTGTTTTTGGTACAGCAGATATCGGACAGCAACTCTGCTGAGACAAAATGGCTGAAAGAATTTGTCTGAAACTGTATCAATAAATGTGATCACATGTGTTCCTTAATGTAATTAGAACTTTGAGTACTGTGTCTAGTCAGGTAGTACACTGAGGAAAATTACAATTCTCTCTCTACCCAACAGATTGTAAGAAACAAATATTCTCTGTAGTGTCACTTTTCTTACAAGACGAGTAATGCAAAGGCATCTTTGGGAAGATGGAAAGGTGTGAGCGTAAACTTCCGAAATTCAAATGGAAAAGGATAAAAGCACTAAATAGAGCAGCTGCTTTTTCCTCATTGGCTTCTGTGGTCTTATCATATAGCAGTCTGTTACCAGACTGTGAAGAAATGTTCTGAATTCTTCCATTGGTTTTCTGCATTCCTGCACAAGATTTAATAGAATTGTACTCTGTTACATATGGTAATGTGATTGATTTAGGATTAAGAATTGAATTCCTAACTAACTGTTATCTGTTCATATAAATATATTTCCTTTACGCATTTTGTTTAAGCATAGGATCCCTAAACTGAAAACAAATCAACTATTCTGCTTTAATGTTTTTTTGAGTGTATACAGAGAATTAGACAGTTTTTCTGCCTTTGAACTAGATTTTGGTCAGTCTGCCCTTACAATGGGCCTACTGTGAGAGGAGTAGGTAGGACAAGTCTGACTGCTTAGCTTTGTCTGCCAGCTCTGTGTGAGTGAACCAAACTATCCTTGAGTTGTGGAAGTGATTATTGATTTTACACGTGGGATCTAACACTTTGCTTCTTGTTTCTTGCGGTTCTGGGACTGTTATTATTATCTTGCTTTAATATTATTTGCAATTAAATAGCTGTATATTTTTTTGTTTTGTTTTACAGTTTGTGGAGAGACTGTTCCTTTTGAAAGAGATGATTTGATGGTGATGGAGTGCTGCCACTGACAGATGGACTCACAGGAAAGAAGGTGAGAATGAGTGATCAGCTAGGTAGAGCCACAGAGGCTCCCAGAAATGTGCCAGCCAATGACTGCTCTGTGAAACTACTGAGTAATGTCAGCATACTCTGTGTGTAACCTAAGGTTTAGGAGTGAAGAGTAACATAGCTTTAAGTTTCAGTTTTGTCTGGAACAGTCAACTTATCAAAACAGCTATTTCTTTTGCCAGTTATTTATTGGACCTTGTGGACGTGGAAACTTAAAAGTAACATTGTCTGGTGAGTAGTAAAATCATCTCTGCTGCCTGAGATGGAAAATGAGCATCTTGTAATAAATTCTGGGATATAAGTATCATCCCGATGATCTGAGGGTTATCAAATGAATAAAATCTGAGGTATAAGGCTGTAAACTAAGTTGAATGCACAGTGTGCTGCCGAAAACTCTCTTATCAAAGAACACAACACTATAATATGTGCTTTGTCCATCTCAATAAAATCCATGATCTGATTTCTAGGCAGGTACCCTAACTGTGATGTTGGATGTTTCACAGAATCACACAGTGACACAATCGTGGGGGTTAGAAGGGAGCTCTGGGGATCATCAAATCCCTAACATCTTTTTCCAGCTTAGTTACTCAGTTCTTTTTAAGTGTATTTCTCTTCTAAACTCAAGTTCTCTGCATCTAAAATGCAGGATGGACTCTGCATTTCAATATTATGTGTGTCATTTGCATTACATATCTGAATCATGGAATAGTTCTTGTTCATCATTGTCGAGTTCTTTTTTTTCTTTATATGGAAGAAGAGATTGAGGATAGGCACTGAAGCTGAGAGAGACACAATTCAGTCTTGTGCCAGTTACTCTCAGCTTAAACATTTCAAAGGAAGACTGCAGTGGTGTTGTTTGGCTGATGCGCCACAATAAGCAAAACATAGTTTAGAAAAAAATCAATGGCCTTCATGAACTTATGGCTTTTGAATGTGCTTCTCGGGTGTTAGAAGTTGTCCACAATGTAGCCTCTCAGACTTTCTCTGAGTTTGCTTCAGCAATGGAATATGTGTGTTATTTTATGCCTTTTATTTTAGACAAACATTGCTATTCTACCAAAGCTCTATTGTTACCTTTTTGTATTTAACTTCAGGCTCATGCAAAGCTGCAAGAACTGTTTTATGTAGGCAGTAACTGACTTGACAGTTGCCAAAGAAAGAGCTAAGCCTACTTTTCCTGCAGGATGGAGAAGTATCTCATTGTATATAGATCTGAAAATCTGAAGAAAACGCTTAATTTAATTTGGAAATCTCTACTGATGTTTGAAAAAAGCTTTTATTAAGAATTCCAAGCGACTTCACAATTTACTGAAAGTGTGCTTGTTGTCAAAGTTCAGAGAATTTCTTTTGCTGAATGGGAGAAGTTGCTGGCTGAGCATTCAAACCAGAGTGTAAGTGTTAAAGAACCTTTGGATAGCTGCAGCCATGTCTGTGAGCCCAGATACTCCATAATTCAGGACTGTTTCTTTTTCTTGGTCCAGTTGATATAAATGACTGGTTCGTTTGAACCTGAGAAAGTCACTAAGAATTGAAAGATGCAGAATGACTTTTTCTTCTACATATGAATTTCCCCAAGTTAAATAGTACAAAATGTGAGTAAAACCTAACAATCCAGAAGTATTCCTTCTGTTTTCTAACATAGGAAGAGTTCATGTAAATCTCACTGTAGACAGGAACAGAGTTGCTCAGAAGAACTGACGCAACTACTTCCCCCAGCATGCCCACAGTGGCAAAGTTGTGCATGGATTTTTGTCTCCTTACTGTGGGCAACAAGTACAAGTTGTAATTAGTTGTACTGCTTGCAGATAAATGTCTTTAAGGTTGCTGGTAACTGCTTCTTTGAGGGTAGTAAAGGAAAAAATGAAAAACTAATGAACTCAAAAGATTTTTGTTTTTAATTTAAATAGTATTTAATTTAAGAATACCAACCTGTAAATGAAATCTGTTGATGTCCTAATATAATATATGAAATATATATATATATTAGTATATATACTAACTAATATATGAACTTGTAAGTTTTCCCTACATACACGAAAAGCAAGCTTTTGTGGTATTGCAGTACCGCAGAAAATTTCAAGCCAATTCTGTAGTTCCTACAATCTTTTTGTAGCTCTGAAGAGGCAGAAGGAGCCAAAGAGAGAGGCCTGGTCTACACCTGGAGGGCTGGTTCCTGCTCCATAGCTCCAGAAAGGCTTCCAGGCCTCTGTGGAAAGACTGTTCTGCAGGCAGCCCTTGGTACAAATCACGGCTTACTTCTAACAGAAGGTAATATGTATGTTAATATTTAAGATTTGCATCAGTTACAAACTTTAACTATCACCAGTCTTTCTTTTAGAATGTTTCATTGATCGCATCTGCAAGTCTCGTTTACGCCTTTCAAACTGTTTTTTAAATGTTGCCACTATTTCCTTTTTAGTTATAAATGCCTTAAAACTGTGTTGGAGTAGAGTCTAGTGGTTTCTTTCCTGTTCGTTTTGTGATGGCTCTGGGTTTCCCATTTGAAAATGGTAACATAGTCTGAACTGTCTTAACTCAAAGCGATATTTATGCAGTATATTTCATTCAGAAAAGACATTAGAGTAAGAAGTTCTCTGGATTTCTAGCAGCCTTGTTTTCCCATTAAAAGGGGCGTGGAACTTAGCAGCAGTAGTGGAGAGCAAACAGCAGCCTTACTGTATCAATAACCACAGTTTTGCTGAGATAGGATTAAGCTGAAAATTGATATTTTGTCATAATGCTTTCTCAAATTGCTGTATTGATTTAACTTCATTAGAATCGTGATTCTATTGTTCTTTTTTTTTTTTTCTTAATAGGTGGTGAGGTCTACAGTTTTGGAAAACTGCCCTGGAGATCAGGACCAGAGGAGTTCTGTGCTAATAGTCCCATTTTAGAAAATACCTTGCTTGGGCAGCATGTTATTACGGTGGCAGCTGGCAGCTTCCATAATGGAGTTGTGACTGAAAGTGGTGTGGTGTACATGTGGGGGAACAATTCTTCTGGACAGTGTGCAGTTGCTAATCAACCACATGTACGAGAACCACAACCTATCAGTATTTCTGATTCTGAAACCAGTCCTCTGCTATCAGTAAGGATTTTGCAGCTAGCATGTGGAGAAGAACACACACTAGCACTATCACTAAGCAGAGAGATATGGGCTTGGGGGAGTGGCTGCCAGCTAGGTCTTATAACAACAACTTTCCCAGTGACAAAGCCGCAGAAGGTAGAGCACCTGGCAGGACGTGTTGTGCTCCAGATTGCTTGTGGAGCCTACCACAGCCTGGCGCTGGTACAGTGTCTCCCTGTGCAGGAGATGAAGCCTATTCCAGAGAGGTGCAATCATTGCAGTCAACTCCTCATTACCATGACAGACAAGGAAGATCATGTAATCATTTCTGATAGTCACTGTTGCCCACTGGGTGTAGCATTAGCTGATAAACAACCGGAAAACCATGCCTTCTGTTCTTCGTTGGAAAACCTGGAAGGAAAGAGTGTAACAGGTAGTCAGAGTGAAGACTGTAAGAAACCTCTTGTGGAAGAACATACACTTGTTGCTTTAGAATCTGATGGAGCGAGTTTACTTTCCAGCAACAGCGGACAGGAAGACAGTGGAATTTCTAGCCCTGGAAATATTCTGTGTACTGACAAAAAAGAAGTGAAAGAATACTTAATCAGCTTATCTGATCACACATTAAATGAGAGCCTGGAGAAAAATGTCTGCACAGAATCTGAGCAGGTTGGTAGCCAGCAGCTTGCTCTGAATGTGCTGCAACTCCTGTTATATATGTTACGCTTGATGTTGCTCTTATCACAAATGAGATACTCAGTTTAATGGGGCTGTGGTATTCCTATAGTTTCAAAGTGTTTCATCACTCAATGGCTCTCAACATTGAAGTAGAAGATTTTTTGTCCCCTATCCTTGTTGAGTTGTAACCCTTTGATGCAAGTAGCAGTGATAGTGCTATAGTCTTAATTCTTCATGCTCCACAGTATCAAAAGCAAGTAAGCTTATTTGTCATTTTCTGCTCTAGCCCTTCAATGTTGTATGAGTTTCACATTTGTGTGGAAATTGTCAAATTTACCTCCAAGGTAAAACTTGCTTTACTTTGCATGGAGTGGATACTTCACAAATCTGCTTAATTTCTTGATGTTAAAACACTGAGTAAAAGGCTTCCAATATTAATCAGCTAAGGGTGGCACAGATGGATAAACAGGGGTAGGAATTGCATAAATACTACTCTGTTTTGAGCGTCGCAGAAAATAGTTCAACAGTACTATATTGATGCTATAGCAGAACAGTTAATTAAAAACTCCTTAATAAGGAACAGATGATGTTTGATGTGAAGGTTCAAGAAACACTGTTCCCAGCCCCCTGACAAAATATCACCGTTTCTACTATTTGGGAAAAAAATGTATATCAAAGGGGGAAAAAGTATATATAACCCAAAAGCTATTAGGCTACAATCTAATGCAAAACTTGACAGTACGGTCTTGGCAGTTCGTACCCGAATGCTAGGTGATGTATGATAAAGGTTACTTCTGTAAGATAAACTGCTACTCTGGTCCAATATGCGAAAGTTAAAGTAGAAATTAGAAATTGTTTTCCATTGTTTCAGACTCTTGTATATAAATTTCTTCAATTCATTTTACAATCATCTGGGATTTGTTATTATCACTGCTTGCAAAAACAAAAGTAAGTAGTATTAAGAACAAAAGGCTGTGCCATAATTTGGTGTTTCAACACGTTCTGTTTTCCTGTTGAGAGAGGTCTATTTAGTAAATGTTACCTAGTCACTACTGTCCTTGCTGGTACGAATGCAGTCTTACACTTGTGAGCTCCTCAGAATCTTGTGAGCGCTCCTGCCATTAGGAAATAACTGAAATAAGTCATTTCATACTCTGTCTTGATTTCTTGCTCCTGGAATGGTTCTAAAATAGCTTTTCTTACGCAGTTCCATGAATTACACAAATATGGAATTGATTCGCTGAATCTTAACACAACTGAGCATCTTCATCTCTGCTCTTCGGGTGATTCATGGATGCTCTTGTGATGTTTCACCTTAGTTTTGGAAAAACAAAAATGACAACAAACCTCATCTCCCGAGTTAAAAAGTGCAAATGAATAAGACAATCCCAGCCCTTTAAGCTAGTTTTCCACAAAGAAATGTCAAAGATTCTTTCCTTTCTGATAGAATAAAAATAAGTTATAATATTTCCCACCAAATATTGGGTGACAAAATAGGACTTTGCTGTCATGTTTTTGCTTTACTATCTTGTGTATCATGTCATATCTGATAGGTAAAATTATTCTTGTTGCAGGTAATGATGCACTGATACTAATAACTGCCTTTAGCCAGTTTATTACTAGTGTAACTTGATGAGTTAACTAAGTGTTGTATGGCAGCAGTAGCAGTGTGAGAGTACATACAGAATAGAATGGTCTTAAGGCAAACCTTGGAAAGTAAATCAGTGATAAATCATTATTTACCTTTTAACATAAGAAAAGGAGACCTTACATTTCTCTTAGTACACTGTGTTCAGTGATGCACTTTGTTTGCTGACGGAGAAGTTGGTAATGAGCCTAAAATGAAATCCCTTTCTATATTTGTTTGCAAAGATCCTTTTTCTTTTTTATTAAAAAAAAAACACAAAACACAAAAAACAAAACCATACACAGAAAAAATAGCCCACGGCCCCTTATGAATGAACTACAATGTAGCAAGTCCAAAAGACACTTGTAGGTGTTTTTGGTCATGTCCATAGAAGTGGTGCTCAGTCTTAAGCTGTGATTCCAAGGATCAGTAGTAGTTTATGCCAGAGCATTTAAAAAAACCTTTTTGATAATGTCTTGCTCAGTATAGCGCTTAGTTTGATTAGTGAATCAGCCCACTGTTACATGCTGTCTTTATAATATTTGACTGTTGCTGTTTTTATTTTATTTTAGCCTTCTCAAGGAGAACAAGTTGGTGCTTGTATCCCTGGTCCTCCAGGTCCAAGTGCATCCGCCTTAAACAGCCTGGTGGCCTCTTGTGCATCAGCAGTTGGTGTGAGAGTAGCTGCTACGTATGAAGCTGGAGCATTGTCTCTGAAGAAAGTAATGAACTTCTATGGCACACCTTCCAATGAACCAGGCCCTCAGACTGGCGGTGGTTCCACAGGGCCTGAAGCTCTGAAAGACAGTCGAGAAGAGCAGGTCAAACTGGAATCCATGCAGGGGAAGAAGAGTTCCAGTTTAGTAGATATTAGAGAGGAGGAATCAGAAGGAGGAAGTCGAAGGCTTTCCCTGCCTGGCCTGTTATCGCAAGGTAAAAAAAAAAAACAAAACAAAAAACAAAACACCAAAAAAACCTTGAAAAGTTTTCATGGTTCAAAAACTTGAAAAATGTCATGACTGGAAAATGAGATATTTATTGAACATAAAGGTATTCGTCAAATGGGCCCATTGTGTTAGTCTAGGCATCTTCTTGCAAAGTGACTGTCTATACGGATTGTGTAGCAGATGAAATATCTGTGGTCTCTGATCCCTGCTGTACTGAGATGGTTTTGAGCAATGGTTTTTGAGGTATTCCAGTTCCCACCACCAGGATTCAAAGCTGGTGATATTTTTCCACCACAGGCTTCCGTGGTATTAATTACTCTGTATGGTTACGTAGCTTAGTCCTGTATCAGTCTTGTATCTGTGGAGAAATTTTAGGAATTGGAATATTTCTGTTTGCTGCAAGTGTATACTTTCAAGTAAAAGTATACTTATTTTACATATAGTTTGTTTTGGCACGTTTGCTTCAGTGTGACTGTTGTTCTCATTTGCCTGTTAACTTTACTAGCTGGCAGAAATTACTTGGGATCCATCTGCTTTTAGCCCATACACTACTACTTCTTGTCAGTAACCTATCTTCTTGCATGTCAGCCTTCGCTCTTAATCTGAATTAGGACTTCTTGAAAATGCCTTGATTTTGCATAATACTGAGTAACACGTCTGTGTAAGTGATGTATTTAAGATGATGAGCTATTTTTTTTTTCTCTTGGCATGTTTTCAGTTTCTCCTAGGCTCTTACGGAAGGTAGGACGGGCAAAAATGAGGACTGTAGCTCTGACTCCAACCTACAGTGGTGAAGCAGATGCTCTTTTACCATCTCTAAGAACAGAGGTATGGAGCTGGGGAAGGGGGAAGGATGGACAGCTAGGACATGGTGATGTTCTACCAAGGTGAGATCTTTGATAAATGTTTCTTTATTCAGTCGATCACTAGGGAAATCTTAAGTATCCAATTTAACTTTGGTCACCTGCCTTGCATTGTTCTTGTTGTTTGGGGTGTTCTGACCTAAGTTCCTCCAGGAAACATGTCTCATGCTGTGTTGTTACTGAACTTCAGTTAGCCAGAATTTCTGCCATGCAATTACTGGGAATTCTGGTGATATTTTGACTGTGTTGCCCACACTCGGGTGACATTTATGTCTACTTTTGCACCTTATATGGCCTTTTTGACTAAGCTGGTTTATTGCCAAAAGATGTAATATATGTTTGCTTTTTCTCATGTTCTGTGGGAGTGGGGTAAGGAGGAAAAAGAACTTTTTTTTGTTTTTAACCTTTTCTTTTGGGGTTCTGGAAACTGACAGGCTTCAGCCACTATGTGTGAAAAGTTTAGATGGTAAAGAAGTGATTCAACTCTCTGCTGGCGGTCATCATTCCTTAGCACTCACTGCCAAATCCCAGGTACTTGTTGTCGTATCATTTATTGCTCATCTATCACATTACTGTCATGTTGAATGTTTTGTAGGTTTGTGTTTCTTGTAAGCTCTAGTTTCTGTTTGTGGAAGGAGACTTGGAAGCAGTGTGCCTCATGAAATTCTGATTGTATTAAAGTTCTCTATGGGCCATCAATATTATGTTTGAAGACTGTAATGACCTGTTGCATTTATATTTATATTCTCAAAATGTCTTCTAACATTCAGAAAGACACCTAAAATTAGCGAGGAGCTTCTTAGTACATGCATTGCATACCTTTGGCTTGTATTTGCACACTCAATGCATTGTGCTACTGTTCTGTTGGCAAGTGTACGGCAACAGCTACTACAATTCAGATTTCATCTGTGTATGTTGGTTGTTAAATACTGATACTGAGCTGTTTCTTACAGGTGTATTCTTGGGGCAGTAATGTCTTCGGTCAACTTGGTCACACGAGCTCCCCGACAACAGTCCCTCGACTTGCAAAGGTTTCTATATTTTTCTTTGAGTTTAGGGCCTCTTCCTACAAAAGTGAATGCAGAGTAATTTCTAAAAACTGGCCTTATTTATGGATCTGCATGCTATATAGTAGCAGAGTCTTCGATTCCTTTGGTTTGTACAGTGACTGTTATTCTTAGATGAGCTTGTGAAAAAGGTATCCGAGAAATCCTTCATGTATGTACTTCCACTGTTTTTTGGCTGCTTTAAAGTTCTAATACTGAGAGACATGACTGTTTTGTCTCCTTGCCAAACCTGCCTTACAGACCAGATCCACTAAGACAGGGAAGCACCAGGAAACTAGCTGCAGAGGTTTTTCTGCTTAGGCCTTATGCAAATTAAGGTACAGCATGTTAGCTTTCTCGCATAATTATGGATTTCACAGCCAAGTGGAGAGGGAAAACTGGTGCCATAACATTCATCAAACTCACCTGATAGCCAGTTAAATTATAAACCAATTTTATTTTCAAAGTTTAAGAGAAACAGCCATTAGAAAGAAGAGTGAGAAGAGATGATTTTTGGTGAAGGACAGAAAATACACTCGTTACAAAACATTGATGTTAAAAAATTACCGGTTATTGTAATACACTAGCTTGTTATCAGGTGTATTACTTGCATATGTGTCTAGAAGCTGTACATAATCTCCTTCCAGTTGGCGACGACTTCTAATTCTTCCTCTTCCTCACAAATTTCAGGTGTGTGGTGATGGTGTTTGGAGTACAGCAGCAGGATCAGATTATTCTCTCTTCTTAGCAGATGAGGAAGACTTCCAACCTGGATTATATTATTGTGGTCAAGAGACAACAACAGATAATAATTTGAGTGAAAATAATTGTAGTAAGAGTCCAGTTTTGTTACTATCCTGTAGTAAGGTGAGTGATATTTCCTTTAAGTTAGTACAAACCATACTGATTCAAACTAAATCTTACTGTAGCTACCAAGAAGTTGGCTTGAGGTGAGGGAGTGTGTACTCTGATTCCATATCTTTGCGATCTCTTTGTATCGTTCAGGCTAATTTGAGTTTAAGGTAGCAAAAAGGAGATGCTTTGGGAAGAAGGCTGCTCTTTTGTCTCAGCTCATCTGTGTCTCAATCCTTCATCCCTAGATCTAGCAGAAAAGCAATAGGAGAGAGGCTTTGAAGTGGGATGGATTTATACATATGAACAAACCCAGTATGTGTGTGGTTTTAAGGAATCCTCTTTTTAACAAAAAATAAAAAAGGGAAGTGGAGTTCAAACACTGCGTTATGATATAGTGTTGCGTATGAACTAGAACTAGTGAGGAACCACAGTGCATTAAATTAGTGGCACGCATACTGACCTTAGAGAATTTTTCTTCTGAAAACTGTGAGTTGCAAGTGGTATTGGTGCAGATATTAGTATTAGTCCAGTTTGTTAATACTGTACTCTTATCAAGAAGTTGACATCTTTCAGATTGAGAATGCACTGTAGTTCGGAGCACAATTACGTTAAGCTCGTGTAATCCTCAGTTCCTAATTAATAGGAAAAAATAGCTGATGTGGTATTATGTTGGTATCGACATTGTTTACATAGGCATATTCTAAAAGTGACTAAACTTAAGGTCACTGTCTCTTAAACAAGTAATGATTGTTGCCTGAAAAGTTCTTATTTTTTAGTAGTAGTATAACAAACAACATTGACTATAAGCGTTTCTCCTACATTATTGATTTTGTATTAAGCCATTGAATGGACTGCTTGACCTGAAGTATTAACCACCTGCAGTGGCACTTGGCACTAATGATGATAGCCTTTATTCTGTATCATCCTAATTTTTATTTATTTATTTTTACTTTCAAATGTTAGCTCTTTTTTCTTTTTGTTGTTGTTTTGTCTTTCAGATAGGATATATAAGCAATGTGATAGCTGGTGGAGACAACTGTTTGGTCTTGGTAGACAAAAACATAATGGGATATATTGCCAGTTTGCATGAGTTGGCTTCTACTGAGAGAAGGTTTTATTTCAGACTGAGTGAGATCAAATCTCAGGTTCTTAGACCTCTCCTAGGTTTAGGTAAAAGCTTTTTAATATTTTCTTTGATATTATTTACTCTGTGTTCTACAGTAAAGCTGTTTATGCGAGATTTTGGTCGTTATGTATTTTTAAGTTAGAGCCGAGATTGTTTTTTCTCTCCCTCGTTTGATTCAACTATTGAAGCACAGCTGCGGTTTGATATCTGCACGATGTTACTGGTATTTGTGCTTTCCTAACTGTTTCGTCTGAAGTAATTGTTTGAACCATTATGTAATGTGAAATCATTGAATTCCTGATTATGGATGATGTTGCCAGGAAGTGAAATGGGCTGATGTAACATCAAGCAGTATACTGGGGTAATTCTCTTTTATTAATGGGTGCTCTACTTTTGTAATGTAAGCTAAATTTCTTTCTGATTTATTGCAGATAATTTGGGCAGTGCAAATACAATCCAGTTGTTGCAAGAAATGGCAAGCAGGTTCAGCAAGCTATGCTATCTCATCGGTCAACATGGAGCTTCCTTAAGTAGCTTTCTTCATGGAGTTAAGGAAGCCAGGAGTTTGGCCATCTTGAAGCATTCCAGTCTCTTTTTGGATAGTTACACTGAGTAAGCGTCTGATTGTCTCATCTTGAGTGTCTGCAGGCTTAATCTACTGACCACAGCAAGCTGTGTATCAGGAGAAAATAGATCATAAGGGAAGTTATGTAAGAAACTATAATTCAAGTTGCATTCTTGCGATTTAAAATTCGTGCAGAGTTTTTCACAAGCTAGTTTGTTTTAGAGTGAGATTTGTATTTCAAACTTTGCTAGTGTGCACACTGGATAATTCTGGTGTTAGGAAAGCATTAGGAATGTAAAACTCTGTACGAACACTTAACTGATTGCTGCATGTAGAACAGTAAAGCATGATATATTTGTTACTTAATTGTTAAAGATATCCTAAAATAAGGCGATGGAGTTGCTGTTACTTGGCCACAAGGTAAAAATACCTTTGGAATTTACTGTGGTTACCAAATTTCTTTTCAAAAGTCATTAACTAAAAATTGTTTCCCAGAGGACCAGTTCTTTTGTCTGGTATCTGCTAATAGCAGACCTTACACCTAGAAGACAGAGCTGTTTTAGTGCTCAAACGTTGGTCTGAATTATCTTTATTACTATTATTTTCGTAATTATTCTGGGAGGGGAAGTCTATGCAGTTGAATTGTTTGCTGTCTTTATCCTCAGTAAGTTTTGCATTTGTTGGGTAACTTCATCCAAATGTGTTGCGGAAATCTCAAACTTAGTATCTACAGGCTTTGTGAAAAATACTGGCTTAAGAGGAAAGGGTCTAAAAGTATCCTATCTGAAGGTATTCTGTCTTACTAGATATCTAAAAACCCTTGAAGGAACAAAGTTTTGTGATTGTAAACTCAAAAGCTTCTCCTGTTATGCAGTAGCATTCTGAATGCACAGTTAGTTGCCCATTTTCTTAAATACAAGTTGTTGTTTCTACTGGGTCAGTGATAAAATTAAGCCATGTCACCCTGAAACAAACTTGTCATTTCTGTGTATCAGATGAGTGACCAAGAATTTTCTCTACTTCATCCATATGCTGACTGCAGTTTTTCTTTTAACCTGGGTACATAGAATTGGTTCTCATTATTACTAGAATTTCTTCTTATTTCCTGTCAAACACTGCAGTGTCTATCTGTTCTTTGCTATTTGCATGGCTTCTGCTCTTCCCCTTTATTTTCTTAATTCTTTAAATATTCATCTGTGTATGGTATCAAACCTATGCATGCTCTTTAGTGTAGAGTATTGGCCATCTTCCAAGGATCCATCAAGCCACATAAAAGACTATCAGTTACTTGGATTAAACTAAGACCTGCTTTTGGTGTTATGGTGTCTTTGTTACAAGGGAAGGAAGGAACCTCTGGAAGCTATCCGGTCCAGCCCGCTGCTCAATCAGGGCCATCCAGAGCAGGTTGCTCAAACCAAATGGTCAATTTTTATTTATTTATTTGTTTTCAGTAGGGAAGAAATGAAGGATATAATGATGAATAAGAAAAAGGGAAATTTCTATCTTTAACATTATTAGAAGCTAGCAGCATTAAGCTGTTGAAACAGGTGACCTATTCTGTACATGATCAAATACTGTTCCACTTTGGCTGCAGCAGCATGGAATAGTAATGCATATCCCGTTCTTCACGTGGAAAGTGAATACTCAGTGTTCTGGTAACACTGAGTGTTTCAGTGTTTGATATTTTCTCAAGCCCTTAGACTTTTGTAGTACTACTTGTGTAGCAGATAATACAGAACTTGCCGGTATGCTGTTAGAAACTACAACAGATGCTATTTCCAGGATTGTTCTTAATTTGAAACTAAAGGTTTCTTTTTCTTCACCATTTTAGATACTGTACTTCAATAACAAATTTCCTGGTAATGGGAGGATTTATGCTTCTCGCAAAGCCTGCAATGTAAGCAAACTTTTACCATTATGTGGAGTTTTTGGTCAGCTTGTGAAGAGCATTCTAAAGTAGTATGTGTGTGCATTTGTGTGTATTGTAACGAGCCTGTGGTGACATTGCCTCAGCACACTTGAGTACATTAATACGTCTTCCATTAGATGGAAAAGAAAAACGTTTCTCTCTTTCAACTAAGATAATAATTCGTGTTAAAATACTGCTTAATTAGCTCAATTGTGAAACATCAAGGTGTGGAGAGAGGAGGAAAAAGATAAGAAATGATGGCAAATTCTTTGGAAGAAGCCTAAGTGGATTTCAAGTAGTTCCTGAAAGCTTGGGAGTGAGGTTAGGTTTTCATTATCTATTCAGTGTTTGTCAGTATTTGATGCTGTTCCCTAGAATACGCAGAACACAGTAAACGTTTCTTTAAGAGTTAGTGAGCATAGATATTGTGAATTCAGTTTAGTTTGAATTCTTTTATGTTTATATTCTTTTAAGCTTATGGAAGCTCTCTAAAAGGATGGAAAAATAGCACACTATTTCTGCATCAGAGATGCTTCACTTATTGTATAGATGCTTTTAAGTGCGAAGAAGGAATTGTGCTTTTAGATCTTAGAATGCAGTCTTTTCTCACTTAAATGGTATTTTTGCCTAGGGACTGAAGTAATGGTGCTGTACAGCTTTCACTCTAGTGTTGTGAGGAAATTGTTGTAATGAGGGAGGTGTTTTTTTTTTTTCCAACTGATGTCAGAAGAATTGCCAGTTTTCATTTCTTCCTAAAGTGTCTCATCTGGATGTGATTTTGTTACAGCTGATTATGATAAACTTTGTAGCAGTGTAGCATGAGCAGTGGTAGCGGAAGTTCTTTGAAATATTGGGGTATCTAACATAGGGAATTTTCTACACCTGAGGACCAGTGCCAATGACTGAATACAAAATCCCACCTTCAGAGAGGCATTGAAAATCTTTCCACAATGGTCAGGATTCTTAGGGTGACTTGCAAGAAATCTGAGTACAAAAATAAGCTTATTTATTATTAGCAATGACAAGTTCTGGATGCTGAAATTATGTGTACCCGATTCTTCACGCTGTTTGGCACTGTTTGGTATCATAGTTTTGCCTACTGCAACCAGGGTCTCATTAGGTGAACAGCAGTTTTTAAGGGTTCTGACACTTCAGGGAGCAGATGTTAAGAAGTTTTGGCCCTTACCTGTAAAGGGAAGTTAAGAATATCTTTGTTGATAACGATGTTATTTTTGCAGGGAATACTGTCTCAGTGAATGGTTAACGATGTCAGTGTGTCTTTTCTGGATATTCCAGAATATGAACAGTTAGCAGTACTCTTACCTTTTTTTTAAGCTAGCCGGCTTCAGCGGGAAGCTTAATTATATACACATGTAGTATTTAGATGAGTATAAGAATATGTATGTACTTACCATTATTATTTGATGCTTTCCTATGGTGAGACCTCCATGTGAGGATCTCAAAGCACTTCAGAAATGCAAGCCATCAATTTAAGTGGTTGACTTAGTTTAAATTTACAGCTAAGTTAAATAATCAGATTTACAATCAAAAATACAATCTCTCTAAAGAGGCCTCTCCTTAAGGCTTATTGAACAAGAGAGTTCTTAAATATCATTAGCAGACCTAGACAAGGTACGTAAGATACAATTTCACACATCGAATTAATCATGTAGATTTCTAGGGGGTCCGCTGTGCAATTCTCTGATCTGGTTCTTTGTCCCCGGGGCTTACTTTCTCAGCCTCACCTGATTCTTGCACCTCATGGTCTTAATGCTTCCCAGCTGGGTATGTATTAATGCAGATTACGTCATGTGCCAGCACGTGTGCACACAGGTACTGTGAAGGAGAGGGAAACACAGGTTTGTTTTCATTTTGATGAAGAAGTCCTGGTCTTGTGTGCTAATGCGTTGTCTTCAGAATCATTTCCCTCTTCTTCTCTGAACTAGATTAGTTCTCCCTCTTGGAAGTCAAACTGAGGATTGAACAGATTTCCTGCCTTTCTTTGAGGTAGGATGTAATTTTTCTAGTCAGGGGAAAAACTGTTCAGCTTTCTTGAATAACAGGGGTGGGGAAGAGATTATTTGGCTGTATTTAGGAAAGTGTGCTGGAGCAAAGTTAAGATTCATTCAGGCCTTCTTGTATGAGTCAACGCTGGTAGAAACTCACTACTTTAACAATAACCATGACAAGGCTAAAACATTCCACCTGTTTTCTCTTTTACTGATCATGTGTCAGAGGGGAAAAAGGCAATTAGTTACTCTCTAAGCGGGGCAACTAAGTCAGCTTTCTTCAGCCAGCATGACTGGGCTTGTGAGAGCAGAACTGAAGTCCTGTGTTGCGGTTGGTAGAGTGCTACATGATTTTATTGCAATACTTGCTTAAGCTAAATTGGGAATGGATTAATAAGTAGCATGCGTTTGCCTTTGTTATTTTTGTTTTATGAAAATCCAAAAAGGTGCGTTCTGTGCTAGTTCAGTGTTCACTGATGCAAAACATCACTAATATCTCACTGTCATTCTTCTTTCCTTCCTCTGTTCCCCAATGGTCCTATCGTTTAGAGACTTCTTGAGTAAAAGTCAGGAGCTGTTACAGAAACTGTCTGAGTACAATGAGGAAAACCTGCAGCTAGTGGATGTTCTAAATGCTCTGTTTTTCATGCCATTTGGACGACTTCATGATTATGCCAGAACCTTGTTAAAGCTTGCTACGTGCTTTGAAGTGGTAAGCTGTCTTTATTATCTATATCTCAAAAAATACACGAAACTTATTGCTTGGAAGTAGCAGTGAGAAGCAGATGCCAGGTAATTAGAAGTAGCTTAGCCCTCAGTGAAGCTATCTCAGATTCAGGTTTGCTACAGGGAAAGATCATGCACATATACTTGCACATTCATAAGCCACACTTGCATAGATCACATTATAAGTAGAATCTTGTTACTCTGCCAGAACTTGTTAGTGAAAATTTTTATTGCATTATTTTGATGTTTGCATATTGCTTTTCACTTCCATCTGGCATTGTTAGTGTAGCAATCCTTGGCTTTAGCACTCTACTGAAAATAATGTATAATATTTGATAGACATTTATTGTATATTTAGATGTATACAAGTACATGCTACTGAAAGAATAGATGACTACCCAGGAACAATAATGTCCATCCCAATGTGGTTATTAGAAGCGTTACTCCTGACGCATTTTTTTCTGCTAAATCTTGTTAAGCTGTGAGAAAGTAAATCATGTAATTGTATATATTAATCATTCTGCTTTTAGCATTCGTGGAACTTTTGTGGTCTAAAAATTCCTGGCACACCAAGAGAACGTGTGACCAGGAAAACTACCTAGCTTCCACTGTCTATTTTACTAACCAGATCAGCTACCATACACTTAGTGTTAATGTAATAAAATGGGATAGATGTCTTGCAGCTTGGTTAGTGTTATTGGTATGGGCCCTCAGAAACTCTGTCAGATCTGTCTTGCTTTGTGCCCTAGGCATCTCCAGATTACCAGAAGCTACAAGATTCTAGCTCTTGTTATGAGAGCCTTGCTGTCCATCTCTGCAGAAAAAGGAAAGAAGCAGAATACACACTTAGCTTCTGGAAGACATTTCCTGGGAAAATGACGGTATGATGATAACTGTCAGTCTGTTAGTAGCTGGTATGTCTTGCTGTGAACTTTATATTCTGTCTGTTATCTATGCTACTCTTGGTTGCAAATTACATTTTTCTGGCTTGTTTTGCCAAAGTAACCTAATATTAGAAAATTTTGGCCAATGAAAGTACACTATGAAAAATAAATAGCACTGACCTTAAATCACAGTCAGCGAGAAGTAAACTTCTGTGGTTATTTCTAATCTCTGCCTGTAGGATTCTTTGCGGAAGCCAGACCGTCGTTTAATCTGTGAAAGCAGCAATAGGGGGCTGTCCCTGCAGCATGCTGGAAGATTCTCTGTGAACTGGTTTATCCTCTTTAATGATGCTCTGGTGCATGCTCAGGTAAGCTAGTTTGCATCCAGGAACAAAATTTCTTTCAAACAACGTGGCTCATTTTTCATACAGTGAAAGTAAGTTTTTGCACTATTCTCTACAATATTTCTTAACACAAAGTGGTATCTTTTAATGTTTACTAATTTGAAATGACGTACTAATGTTTTCTTTAAATGTACGTTTGGTGTTGCCCTATGGTTGGCATGGTTTACGTTGGCTTTTTTTGAGCAAGGAAGGTGTGCATGAGGAGCCTGTAGTACCATTGTCCTTAGTCCGTAGGGGAAGAAAATATACGTTCAGAAAAAGCATGGGGCAGGGGTAATGAATCAGTTAGTACTAAGTGAAATTTCCCGTTTCTTTGCCTTCAGTTTTCAACGCACCATATTTTTGCCTTGTCCACTCTGTGGGTAGAAGCTCTTTCAGAAGAAGCTGGTAATGTGTGAGTATGAGTATTTATTGTGTTATGATGCTGAAATAGCCAGATGTCTTGGGTGGGAGGATTAGAGCTTTGTAAACAGTTTCTGTAAACTAGGAGTGGAATGAGATGTAGTCATGTCTTGCCCCTTTTCTTTCAGATGATTTTCTTGTGTTTGTCTTTATTAAAAAAAATAAATAAAAAATAGCTGTATGAAAATTAAGAACGAGATAGAATCAAGGGATTAGCCAGTAGTCTTTTCTGCTGCTTTACTCATGAGCTAATGTTAAAGTGAATTCTAACATGCTGGGGCAAGGGAGATACAATATTCATGTTCTAAGAAACTTTGCTCTTTTTTTGGATGAAATTTCTCTAGATTAAAATAATTCTCCTGCCCTCCTTGTAGGAATGGGTTGAAGATTACAACACCAGAAGAACAGTTTGTTCTGCTTTCTTCAACACCACAGGAGAAGGTAGGCATATCTACAAATTCTTCATGGCTTCAGTGATACAAAGGAGATTTTTCCCTCCTACAGTAAAAGCAAACAGGGAGAAGTAGCAGTACTGTACCGCAGAGCACAAAGGAGATAGCTATAGTTGCTGTAAAGGCGGGAGATTCTATGCAAAACCAGATGCTAGCTAAATTCTGTGATTAAAACTCTGTTTCAGACTAAGTGGCTGAGGGCAATAAGTCAAGCAGTGGATCAGGCCCTTAAAGGGACTTCTGATTTAATTCTGTATGGAGCTGGTGGCAATGTTCCAAGACAGGAACCTCCTATTTCTCGCAGTGCCAAATACGCCTTCTATAAGGACCCTCGATTTAAAGATGCTGTTTATGATGGGAGATGGCTCTCAGGAAAACCCCATGGCAGGTAAAAGCGTTTTGAACATAACAGTTGAAAACAAAATGAAGTAGTTACTGGATTGGTAAGTAGACTTATTCACAGAAGTCATTTTGGAAGTGCTGAGTGAACTGATTATCTGGTAAACATCTTTGTATACAAAATACAACTTTTTATATTTTTCAGAGGGATCCTAAAGTGGGCTGATGGAAGAATGTACTCAGGGACTTTCCGAACCGGACTGGAGGACGGGTAAGATCTCCCACTACTTGTGAGGGCAAGAAATAGCTCTTGGTATAAATTATAGCAAGGATTATAAGAAGATTGTAAATCTTTTAATTAAAAGATTTTGCAGTGAATCTCATTGACTCAGGGTTGTGAATGTTAAGATATTCATGTGCATTGATACTTGAGTAATCCATAAGTATGTTAATTGTCTTCAGAGCAGACTCTGTAACTGCAATTGGAAACTTGCTGTTTAATAAAACTGGAACCAATTGGGGTAATCAGCTGCAGGATGGAGAGGGAGAGTGGTGAAACAGTTGAGAAAGAGTGAGTAGGTGGTGTGAACTTCTAAGCAGAGAAACTCGGTTAAAACCTCTACAGTCAGGTTTTCTTTGTATAGGTATTTAACATCTCGTGTTGCAGCGTTCTTTCAAAATGTCCAGTTGGTGTTTTACTTTTCCTTCAGGGAAAAGCAATGATTTTCATACAGTGTAGTGATGCAACTTCTGTCACTTTTTTTTCTTGCAATGTTTCTTGTGGAGTGGGGTTGTAAAATAAATAAATAAATAAATAAAATAAAAAATAATAATAAAAAATAAAAATTTGGAAGGAGACGAAGTCTTGACAAAAGCTTTTTCTCTTAAAATGAATGAGCATATGATCCTGATGACTAAGATAATAAGGTCAGAGGAGGTTGAAAATAGGTTTAACAGGAGTCCTGGATATAAACAATTTATCTTATGAAACAAGTGAGACCACTTGAAAGTAAACTCATAGTTGACTCTACAGCTTTGAGTTAATCCATTGCTAAGAATCTGCTTATGGCATTGAGGCTACAAGGTTAACTTCTTTCCAAACATGTTCTTATACAAATCTTGTGAGCAGACGTGTCTGTACAGGGGAGGGTTAAAATATCTAAGGAGTCCTCTTGAATTCCAGTTGTATTTTCAAAGCATCGGGTCAGAGGAGAAATTGCAATGTGATCGGGCTGCGGGCAGATTGTTAACATGTGCCTTAGTTATTGGTGTATGTTAAACTATAAAACCAGATCAGAGCTTGTAAACTAGTAAATGTAGCTAACCATGATTATTTTGGCATTCTTGGAGATACGAATTCCCAACACAAATAAGTAGATTGGTATTTAGTATTATTTACTGCGACAATCAAATGCATATACTTGCATTTCAGCATGCACACTATGTTCTCAACATTCAACAATACTATTACGTTGTGGGGCTAGACATGCTCACAGGGAAATCTTTATAACAGTATTTCTATCTCTTCATATGATCAAGTCCTACAGATACTCTGTCTGTTCAGGCAAAGTGAAAATATGAACAATTCTATGCATCTGCTTGAGCATAATTAGAAGCTAGCATCTTGTTTTCTTCTTTTAAATGCTCTTGCCTTGGAATAATGGTGCATTTGAGTTATCAAGACTTGAAGGCAACCAATGTAGACTTAAGATGTGAGAAGTCTCGTGTCCTTTAGAAAGTCGAGAAGAATGCTGCAGTGTGCTAGAGAGGGGAAAGCTTAGAGCAGTGTCAAAATCCAACACTAGAAGAAGCAGTACAGACTAAATTGACCTAATGATGCTGAAATTTTTACTTTCTCTTTTGGCATCAATACATCTGTAACTGCTGTAACTAGGGATGCACAAAAACATAGAGCATACTGATTTTAGAATGGGTGTTACATCTTTTTATTGATGAAGTGCATTTGTATTATAGCTGCTTGTGTTCCATCTCTGTGCGTTGACAGGTACGGTGAATACAGAGTGCCAAATAAAGCCTTGAATAAAGATGACCACTACGTGGGGTACTGGAAGGAGGGCAAAATGTGTGGGCATGGAGTCTACAGGTAATTTAGCGTTTGAGTTACCATCACTGCAGAAGGGAGAGCAGGTCTGATATTCTGGTTCGCTGTTCCACTACCAACCAGCCCCATGTATGTAGGCGTGTTGTTAGCTTATTTTCTGCTTTTACTTTGAATCGCTCACAATTACACTTGTTTTGTGTTCTGTCATTTACATCTATTCTACAGTTGCTACCACTTTTGAGTAATTCATGATATTCTTTTCTTTTCTGCAGAGATAAGTAAAATATAACAGTTTTGCTTGTTGGGGAGAAGTTGCCTTTAAAACAATGAAGCTCACTTAGGTCCCAAATATACTTTAACTGTAGTTTTTACTTGGTCTGACTGCAGTGTAGTTCTTATAAGAAAAAAAGGGGATGGCAAATTGTGGGGATCTTACTTATTCCTTTCTTTTTTTCTTCATAGCTATGCTACTGGTGAAGTATATGAAGGATGCTTTCAGGATAACATGCGTCACGGCCATGGCCTGCTGCGCAGTGGGAAGCTTACCTCTTCCTCTCCCAGTATGTTCATTGGACAGTGGATAATGGATAAGAAGTGTGGTTATGGTGTTTTTGATGATATTACAAGGTAACGTTTGGGCTGCTTGAATTCTTAAGCACTGATCTGACATACATGTGTGCTAGTACTGTTACTACTACCAGATCAAATTCTTTCCTACTCTTTTAGCAATGATGTCTTGTTTTCCTACTTGCACTTGATTTTCTGTATTGATTATCTTAAGACTGAATCTAGAGATTTTTTTGTTGCTGTATCTGGAGTCAGGTTTTTTTTTTTTGCCTTTCTTCCCTGTCATATTCCTGTCTGAAAGTTAGTGCTGAATATCGTGCCTTAGTAAGAGATACTGTGTTAAGCATCAGAAGCCTTGTGAACATTATGAGAAGAGTATTCTTTGATTCCAGACCTGTAAGATTGACTTGTTCAGTGACCTGCTATACAAGACTAAGTTAAATTTCAGCTCAGATTCAGATATTCCATAGACTAATTCTGTCAGTGATAAAGGGAAGATATTTCCTCTAAGAGAGCAGGTTGGTAAATTGATGGCTTCAGAAATAGAATTGTTTCTGGATTGCACTAAATATATATGTTAAGTAAATGCTTTCTGAGCACAGATCAATGTAGCTTTGTCTTTCCAGTCACCAAATCAATGTTGTTTCATTCGTGGAAAGAGGGGTATTGGTTGGAGCTCAAGAAACCAGTTTTGATTTAACTGGACTGAAAGCCCGCTTACAAAGCAGAATAGTAAGAAGACTGAAGGTGAAGGAAGTATGTGTGTATTTCTTGAAACAGAGCTAATAGTATTTTCAAGTGTCAGGTGACTTTGTAGGCCTCCTTCTCACTCCCCACACAGAACATTCTGTTTTTTTTATTGTCCCCTCAATTTGAGTTATGTAGCTTAGGTAAAGATATTGAAACTTAGGCAGCAAATTGTCTAAAATAAGCATATAGCATCTGTTCGAAGTAACTGTCAAATATGTCAGGTAGGTGCCTAATGAAGCTGAAGATCTCTTTTCACGTGTAATCTGTTTGCTGAACTGGATCAGATTCAAGTTTCTGTGTTTCTTATTTGCTATAACTACAGCTTGGGTTCCTTTAGGTAGAAGTTGGTCTTAACTAGACTTCAACTATTTCAGGAAGTCAGGATCAGCTCACTTGGATATAGCCAACCTGTAATGTAACTTGTTAAAGGAAGTTCTTTAGGGTTCTTTTCTATCAAAAAGTCTTACTCTCCTTAATCTAGTGAAACTGGATTGACATACTTGTAGCAAGTGATGTATAACTCATTATGTTTTTTGTGATAGTCAAATACCAGAATAAAGCCTTAGAAAGAGAAGATACATATTAATTAAGCTTCATTATTTCTACTTCATTTTTTACTTCAGAGGAGAGAAGTATATGGGAATGTGGCAAGATGACCTTTGCCAAGGCAATGGTGTTGTGGTTACTCAGTTTGGATTGTATTATGAAGGAGCATTCAGCACTAACAAAATGATGGTGAGTTGAGTGCGAGGATTTGTGCTACAGTAACTTGTCCTCCAGATGTGGTACCTTTCTGGGGTAGATGGTTGGTCATATATGATCTGTTAGGTTGTGTAAACCTTCTGTTCTTCCGTTGTGCTGTTTATTTTTTTAAAATATATTCCTGTTTTGTTTTACCTAGGACTACTGCAGAAGTTGCTTTAAAAAAATAATAATTTGTTAAGAATTAGTGTATTAGTGCAAATATTTCAGTGTATCTTTAGATCTGTAGTCTGGCCTTCTATTGTAATTACAGTGCTGTTTTTTATGATTCTCTTTGCAGGGGACTGGCATTCTGCTTTCTGAGGATGATACAGTTTATGAAGGGGAATTTTCAGATAACTGGACTCTGAGCGGAAAGGTTGATATTACAATAATTTGTAAACTGTTACCTTTAAAATAATGATAGTCTTGTACTCTGAGTCCTAATGGATTTCAACTCAATTTTTGTTGTCTTCTCCCAAGGGAACGCTGACCTTGCCAAACGGAGATTATATTGAAGGTCTCTTCAGTGGAGAATGGGGATCTGGAATAAAAATCACGGGAACCTACTTCAAACCTAGCTTATATGAGAGTGAGAAGGATAAGCCTAAAGCACTGTGAGTGTTGAATAAGAAATAATTTCTGATGTAGTTCAGTAATGCTACAGAGATATATACATTATGGTTGGACGGTTGGACTAGATGATCTTGTAGGTCCTTTCCAACCTTGTGATTCTATGCTGTCAGATGTAATCCTTGGCTTTTTTCAGAGGCTGAAGAAAAAATGAGATTTTGAGAAGATGCTTCCTCCTTTTTGATTCCTTTTCTCTTCTCTCTGAAAAAAAAATAAATAAAACCCTATTTTATAGCTGTTGTGGTATTCGTTACTACTTGAGTAATGGTATAAAATTACAGGATGCTTGACGTGTTGCTACTGACTTATAGCAGGCCCAGTATTTTCTATTTATATGTGGACTGGCTGTTAGAACCTGAGTTCTTATCTAATGACTTGTGATTATGTTTGTGAGAGAGACTAAGTTCCATTTGAGGGATTAAATCATTCACAGCGTGTTCTACCTTCTGCCAGTGACTCTGATGGTAATTTAATAATGCCAGTAAGGGTACGTTTGGACAGAATTAGCTAACTACTACAACTCTTCCAAACAGGGCAGAAATTCAAAGTACTTGAATTGCTGAATAGTCAAAAATAAAACAAGACACTTTAACAAATAATTTTGCAAAGCATACATAGTACTACTTGTAGCAGTTGTATCATCTCTGGAAAGAAACAGCACACTTGTTCTATTTAAATCACAATTGAGATCTTTAGGTAGAATAAATTTAAGTAAGCTTTAAGAAAAGCAATAGATAAAAGTTCACTGTTTAGAAGCACTGTATGCTGGTCTGCAATACTAGTAATAGTTGTACAGAATTCATTGTCTTTGAAGCTTACTCTGAAATTTCAGATTAAAATGGGTAACACAACTGTTTTAACCTAGGTTACTTCTTGGTATGCTTCCTGAAGCATTCACTGATGATTGCTTTTGACAGTGCTGACACCCACAATGGGATGTGATGTTACACAGGCCTCCCTGCTGTACTGAGCACTTACAACCTTAGCAACTGCCTGTTTTTACCCCAGTAGGGAGTCTATGAATAAATGTATGTACATATTTGTGAAGATAGCTTGTGAAATAAGGGTTTTGCCACATCTTTTCAGTCTCTCTTGAGACTGAAAATCTTATGACATAATTTGTGAGAAAGCTTGAAAGCCTTCTTTTTCTGCTTTGTGAGACTGGAAGCATGGAGAAATGTCAGTGTTCCTAGTTCTTATCTAAATTTGGTGGGGAAAAAGTATATAGAAAAGATCTGTCAGTTTCTGAAACTTGATAGAAACAGAGAAAAACAGTGCCAGACTTAACAGTTCTATTTGCTTTCTGAAAGCTTTTTGAAGCCCTGAATTCAATATTATTTCTTATGAATATGGATTGGCAGCAGCTCTTGGTTTTTGTGTGTAGAGAATCCCTGAGCAATGGCTGTCAGGGAAAAGATGCCTGCACTTGTTTTGCTTTCTACCACCTCATACATAATGTGATGCAGATAATGCTGTAGATGATACTTTTGGGACAGAGACCATAGATGGATTTTTGTTTTTGTCTATGTAGGTAGGGTATTTGTACATTCCAAGATCGTGAGATGTTTGGGATATCTCTGTACTATGTTCTTGTTATGTGAATGTGTCCCATCTTCTGAATAAACACCAGTGATGTAGATAAGCCTCATCAATCACACTATGTTCTATTTTACTGGAAAACAGATCAGTGCTTTTTGTGTTTAAACAAGATGTTTCTTGGAACAATAAAAGAAAGATTAAGACTGATATGCATAAAGCAGTAACATTCATAGTTGCTCCCACACATAGGCATTAAAAACATTTTAAGCCTGTAACTTTATAATCCGTTGCATGGATTAACGCACGTTTCAAAGCTGTTACTCAGCAAGAAAAAGAACGGTAACTACGAATACAAGTTTCTTTAGCCTCTTAAGACATTCTTTCAAGTACTGGGTTTATTCTTAGTGATAAACAGTAAGAAATTATTAAGTATATGAGGTTTTGGTAAAGTTCTGTGAGATGTTAGGTTGACATTAGCTATGAAAACCACTTATGTCTAAATGTGTTGTTTCAAGAGCGTTTGATTTTTAACAGACCAACTGATGATTTTATTAGGCGGAAACTTGGGATCCTGGCAGTTCCTCCTGATGAGAAATGGAAGGCTGTATTTGAAGAATGCTGGAACCAGCTTGGCTGTGAGAGCCCAGGCCAGGGTGATAGATGGAAGGCTTGGGACAACATTGCGGTGGCTCTGACCACCAACCGACGGCAACACAAGGACAGGTTGGTTTGTAGAGAATGTAGCGTGCAAGATGAAGAAACTATTGAAAGAAACTGGAATTGTACTCTACTCTAGAAACTGACTAAAAATCATGTGTGTCGTGAAAACAACAAAATATCAAAACAGAACTCCTAATACAAACGTCTCTTTCAGGTACATGGTGTTTAAGATTAGTTCAGGTGTTAATGTCTGTTAGATTACTCAGTATATATTAATATGATGCTAGCTAATTACCACTGGAAGATCTTTAACTTCCACATGTAGCCCAATAAGGGAATGTTCAGTTGTCACAACTGAAATCGGTGCAGAAAAATCAGGAAAATAACAGTGAATGGAAATTCAAGGGGTGGGAAGAAAAGGTTTCTTGGATAATAAACTTTTCCATGAGATTAAAGAAAACAAGTAAGAACAAACAAAACCAAACCAACAGCAACAAAAGCCACAAAAAAACCACACAAATAAAGAACACAATAAAAAAGGATAGACTTTTCAGGATATTGCAGAAGAGGCTCATTTAGCAGACTTGACTATGCTAAGAGAAAAATAGCTGTAAGTGAGCTCAGAAAGTTAATGCAGGAAGCTGGCTTTTAATGTAAGGAAACTTACTGTAAAAACAGTAGTGTGGCTCTCAGTCAATACTGCTGATGTCCAGGAAGTGTATAGTGACAAGTTTCTGGTGGTTCCTGAATGTCTGTCAGAGCGGGAGGTGGCATCTTCCATGTTCCTGATTTTACAGATTTCATTTTTTTGTAGTGAAACGAGTCTGTGGGTGTGTATTTCCACAATGTTATTTCAAATTTAGTTTGCTTAAGTGAAGTTTCAGAATTTTTGTGCAACGGGTGTGGGAGATGAAGTTCAGGCTGAAGGATTCAGTGAGACTTTGAAAGTTCAAGGGAATAAGTAATTGACTAGTTTCCTATGTGTACTTCTACCATCTTTATGGCTCATTACTTTCTTGTGGCAGATTCCATGTTTCGTTTCAATTTTTATTCCTACTCCGTCTCCAATAATCTGTACTTATTTGTCCTTTTTTACAACTGTAGTCCAGAATTACTGAGCCGCTCTCATACTCAGACGCTGGAAAGTCTGGAATTCATTCCGCAACACATTGGTGCCTTCACCTTGGAAAAATATGAAAATATCAAAAAATATTTGATAAAGGTATTGTAACTATCAAGTGCTCATGTAGCTTGTTGGCAAGGCATTATGTTAAATTCATTGGAACTGTAACTTGTATAAGAGCTTCCTTGAATTTCTGTAATATTTGCATGTTTGTAGTCTATGTTGAATTCATTCATATTTACTTGTAACTTTCTAAGTCACTGAGTTTAACAACCATTAAATAAGACTAAAATCATTGTGTCTAATTAATATTTCCTTAAAGTCTGTTTCTTCTCAGTTGCTGTTTTGATTTTTATGCAGTGGATCCCAGTAGAGCATTCTGGAGTGCTTGCTGATTATATCATGTTAAATTTAGTGCTTATCCAAGCAATAGCACGTTCTTGTACTGTCTTGACACTATATGAGCCTGTATTCAGCTAAGACACAAATTTCATAATTCAAATAGTCATTTATTGATGCATCTGTAGTATTTTAAGTTGTGTTGTTTGTTTTCTGATCCGTCTCTAGTTCCACGTTTTTTTTCTTCAGCCTGCCTAGCAGGGTGATCTATTTGACCAGGCAATTGGTATCTTTCACATCAGGCATGTGATACTCCTCTCCATCCGTTGGGCAAGCTTGTGGAAACACTAGTAGCTGTCTACAGAATGACTTATGTTGGAGTAGGAGCTAATCGACGGTTACTGCAGGAGGCAGTAAGAGAGATCAAGTCCTACCTCAAACGCATCTTCCAATTGGTTAGGTAATGAGATTCCAATCTTCAAGTTAAACTGCTGCTGACTTACTTAAAAATACCTCCAATACTGATACAGTCCAGTGTTTATGTAGTCCAAACGTGCCAGCATTTTTACTGTATTTTGGGTGTTGATTATATTTCCTTAAACTTTCTGAGGAGTCTTCAATATTCTGTCAAAATAATAGTAAAATAATTAGACTTCAACACAATGACATACATCCCACATTGCACTTTAAAATGCAGATGAGGAGTGTTCAGTATAGATTTCCAATTTAGTGTCTTAGTATATTCACACTGTTTGAACAGTGTTTAAAGGGTTTAGAAGAATAGCAAGAATAAAAAATTGCAGCATATTTCATTAAAGTTATTAGGAATGTGGCTCATCCATATTGATATGAAGTGTTCGCTTGGATTCCTCAGAACAATTGGAGGTTAAAATGGAGTATTTTTGCTTTCAGATTGGCAGGATCCAAATTAATAACCACTAGAAGCCTTATCTATAGGGAGGTGATGTAAGAGTGGCCAAGGTCTCTTTGACATATAAGGGTGTGGCCTTTCTAAGTTTTCTTCCAGGTGTGTGGCACAGTGCATATATTATCTGTGCTGGCTATAGTTATGCCATTTTGTAATTAAGAAGCCTTTTCTTTCTTCTCCACTCTTCTCTTCTTGCGTTATGTTTTGTGGAAATTTCTATGAATTGTCATACGTTACTGTATGTGTTGCCACTTAGGTTCTTGTTCCCCGATCTTCCAGAAGAGGGCAGCACGATTCCATTTCAGCCGACAGAATTAAAGGGAAGGCGTTCATTCTGCAGTGGGAAATCTGACTCCAGATCGGAATCTCCTGAGCCAGGGTACATAAAGCAGAAAAACCCCTTGTGAACTAATGAAGGCCTTGCTTTATTTTCTGCTAAGTTTTTCCTTGAGAAGGGTAAATAAATAAATAAAAACAACAAAAAAAGCCCTCTGTTTAACTGCTGGATATAAGCAGCTGTTTTTTCCTTAGGTTTTGACGACAGATTTAGAAACAAGTTTGAACTTAGCCCTGGATTTCAGAAGAATATTTGGAATATGAGTATTGGGCTAATGCAGGTCAAGTGCAAATGTCATGTGGAGCTTAACCTTGATTCCACTGTTGTCCTGTCCATAGCAACTTCAGGTGTGGGTAACAAAAGGAAGGAGGGGTCAGCAGAGAGAACCTTCTGAGAAAGGCCCCAGTTATCTGTGTAGGTGGTATTAGCAGGTACCCTACATTCAGCTTTCCCTGTTAAGATAATGGCTTGATGCAAAGAAACTCACAACTTCACAATGCCTTATAGTATGAGTTTGTAGACCTAGGTCAACTAACTTGCTGGGACTTTGCCTGGTTTTTAGCACTTGCTTTAAAGGTAAACTTTAGCTATCAGTGGAGTGGCTCAGAATGGGAGCCAAGTAATTTCCTTGAATGTGCAGGTAAAACTTGAACTACAATATAGTATATAGCTCCCCAATGCGTGTTCTGTGGGTGGAGTGTAAAATAAAGTTATTGCTAAGTATTTCTTAGAACAGATTTTTTTTTTGTACTTTCTATATTGTTCATTCCTCATAGAATAAATTCATACTAATTAAAAATCTGTTTTTCAATCAGGATTTTTTTTCATTCTATCTTTATAATTGTCTCTTTTTTTTCAAATGTCTTTCTCTTCACCCCATCTTCTTTTTCTTTTGTTATAGCTATGTGGTAACCAGTTTTGGCTTGCTACTCCCTGTACTACTGCCACGGCTCTATCCACCTCTATTTATGTTATATGCCTTAGACAATGAGCGTGAGGAAGATGTTTACTGGGAGTGTGTCTTACGTCTAAACAAACAAACTGATATGGCTCTTCTGAGTTTTCTTGGAGTGCAAGCGTAAGTATGCTTCAACGCTAAAAACTTAGAGAAAGATTATGGTATGTAATTAGATAAAGCAAGTGAAAGATTGTCTGGAGTGTATTTCTCTGATTACGATACATGTAAATATATCTTCTAACTAATTACTGTGGTTGGTGAGAGAATGAATCAAAGCTTCTTTAAAAAAAGAAGTGGGGGGGGAGGGAAGGGAAAGGAAGATTGGTATCACTACAGAACCAGGGGGGAGCTTTTCAAATCTGAGTATTTCTCACTTATCTGTGCTAGGTATAGTTCTACCTGTTGGAAGAGATGTTCTGACTCAGAAAAGAACATAGTTTTGTTTTCGTAAGGTAAATAATACTTTAAACTAATAGGCTCTGTTATCTGAATAGATTATTTTGGGTTTCTTGCAGGAAATTTTGGCCAGGAACTGTATCCATCCTTGGTGAGAGTAGAAAGGTATGTTCGTTTGGCCTTGACTTACAGTGTACTTCTTTCAGTTTTCTTTAAAGAAGTCAAAGTCATAAAGAATAGGTCGAAGAACTTTTGATAAACCTTTTTGCTGAAGAGTTGCTGCATTAACCTGATCCCTAAAAAATGTTTTTGCTACTTAAAAGCTACATCAGTGATTTCTTAGCATAGCTCTTTGTCCAGCTTTGTCACTTACTGTTGTACTCTGTAAGAAGTTCTAGTTCAGGAAGAAGTTTGAAACCCTTTTGCTTGGTCTCTAGTTATGAAAACATCTGAGGAAAAAATGTCTACCAAATAAATTTTCAAGCTGTTTGAAAGTTGTGCTGCTGTGAATGCATTCTGATTAGGAGAGCTGGATTATTTTAATTCTTAGTTATAATATTGACAGAGGCTGAGCACTGGTCTTAAGCAGTGGTGATATAGTGCTCAGTTTCTGTGCTCCAGTAATAATTATTTCAATAATCATGACTTTGAACAATTTCAACTTTGACAATGTATTTTACATCACATCTGTTTATGAGCCAGTGTATTTTTATTTGGAACTTCGGATTTCTTGTAGTCATGTAGATCCCTCTGCTTTCAAGATTAACTCCTCTGTATTTATAACTGTGGCTTGGCCAAAATCTGTAAATATCCTAAGTGTAGTTTTCATCATGCTAGTTGCTGAACATAAGCAATGTGCTGTTCCTTGATAGATGTGAAATGTTACAGATTTATAGTAATAACCAAAGCTGCTGCTTTTCCACCTGCCCCTTTCCCTGAGGCTGTGGGTTCCCAGCAAGGCATCTTCCCTCTTTCCCAAAGCATGAATGGTGGGACACTTCAGAGTTCAAGATTCACCTGAGGAAGCGTGATACAACCCTCCACTTATACTTGAAACATTCCAAAATTCAGCAATAATACATTAAGTTGCTGCAAATCTTCTGTATTTTTAGGTACTAAGCAAAATTCTTGTTAGCTGCCTGAAATTTTTACCCATCTGTTTGTTTAGGGTTGTTTTTTTTCTGCTGTAGAGCAGAACCCCTCCACTATGTACATGTACTACACAACATGTATTTGAATGACACAGTGTTTGATGCTATCTGCAACTATTTACCTTATGCGCTGTGGTCTTCTATTCAACAGGATGTGTTCAGCGAGACGTTGTGTTTATCTGCTTCTCTCATCCAGTTTCCTTATTTCTTTGAATTGCTCTGGGTCTTTCTGCATCCATCTATTCTTTCTCTCCTTCATTCAGAAAGCTGTAGGTTCAGCTGCTTATTAAGAGCTCACAATTATGTGAGTTCTTTTCTGTTTGCTCCAAGCCTATGGATCTGTGATTGTTAACTGGTATGACGTTTCTAGATTTCAACTATTTCAGTCTTAAGGTTCCCTCTTGATTGCTAACCATTAAGATTTGCTGATTGTCAGTCTTTTATCAGTCTTTCTTGACCTGGATGATCCAAAAAAATCTCTGATTCTTGTAACTTAACCACTTGTTCAGTATAGGCTTTTCTGAATTTTATTGAAACTCAATAGTACATGGACAGCTTCCTGAACGACTTCATCTTCTGGCCACATTCCCTTCTCTTTGCACTGGAAATCTGAAAGTTTTTTTTTATGACAATGCTGCTTCTTTCCCTGAATAGTGCGTTGCTAAACTTGAATGACAAATCTTCTTATGGTTACACAGGTATCATCAAATACAAAAGATGCCTGCTTTGCCTCTGCAGTTGAATGTTTACAGCAAATCAGGTAATTCTCTGAAGCTTTTAGTTTTTTATGGGTTCTGATCTAGTGGCATCTACATAACTGTGATTCTTTACTTCTTGCCTTATCTTTGTTCACCTTGGTAGGCAAGGTCTATTTCCAGGCAAGCTAGAAGTTTCAGAGTTCCTACTACAAATGTTAAAAATTCTCCTGATGGGGAATGACATAGAGCCTTGTAAAGGCGGCTGTTGAGAAATTTGTCTGTAGACACTTAAAGTCAAAAGCAAAAGGATATCTAACCAAATATGCGTGTGAAGTTTTTTTTTCTTCCCCTCCCTTCCACAATGTTTAACCAGCTTTAAACTGTGAGGATAGTCTTGTTTGCAGCAGTGTGCTTTGAACCAGTAATTGTAGACCAGCTTGTACTGCAGTGAATGATCTAGCTTCTTGCATGGAGGGAAGGCTAGCTAATTACTGTCTTCCAAATTTGGATGCAGATACATTGCTTCTTACTGTTATCATGTTTTGCTTTTGTTCTCCAAACAGTACCACATTTACTCCAGCTGACAAACTGAAGGTAATCCAGCAGACTTTTGAAGAGATATCTCAGAATGTACTTGAGAGTCTTCAGGAGGATTTTCTGTGGTCCATGGATGACCTTTTTCCCGTTTTTCTCTATGTGGTGCTACGAGCCAGGTAGGTGCTAGCATTGGCATCAGGCATAAGTTGAGCATGGGCCGTTTGAGAACTCATGCCTGTATTAACCTCTCAAGCTTCTCATTATATGACTAATTCTAAGCTTTTTGTAGTTCAGTAAAACTTCTGGTTTAGTTGTTTGCTTTGACCTGAATAAATATTGGGGAGTCCAAGTTGAGATGACTGTGTACTCAGAACAGGGTTAGGAAAAAGACTATTTCTTGCCCAGTGTATCGTGTACCATGTCTTCTTCACTTGTCCTCTTTTGTCTCCCCTCATGTGACAGGATAAGGAATTTGGGGTCTGAGGTGCACTTAATTGAAGACCTGATGGATCCTTACCTGCAACACGGGGAACAAGGCATCATGTTTACCACTTTGAAGGTATGAAAGTATTCAGCATTATAAAACATAGATTTATGTATTTGGAAATTAATCAGCTTTAGTCAATGATGTTTGACTTAAGTCAATTGTGTGAGTGTTAGGATTTAACTTTAAGTTTGTCTAATATTTATGTAGGATGAGCAAGGAAACTTAATTGTTAGGCTATCCTAAACTTTATAGAAACTGCTAGGAAAATGGTGCAATGTGCAACTGTACTTTATTCAAATGTACAACAAGTTGCTCTGACTATTCTGTATGCTCAGATGTACCATGTCTTCTGCAACTTTAAGAAACCTTACTCCTTTTATGAAAATTGGAAAGAGGTGTGGGGGTTTTTTTGAGACTAAAAATTCTGATAATGCTTAAGTCAAAGATTCCATCAAGATAGCTCAAGAATTCAATTTTGTGAAATAAATAAGTTGTCTACATTTTCCACATGCTAATTAGTATTCATCTCTGTAAGTATGGAGGGTCTTTCCTCGCAATAACCCCCTGTACAGCTAGGACCTCCATGGCAAAAGTAAGCTGTTTCATCAAAACTGTTGAAACAAGTGGGTTTTGTGACAAGTCAGGTGTGTAGAGCTGTTCTGTGGAGTTCTGGGGGATGCTGTTAATCTGGAAAATAAAAATCTCAAGCTGAACTGGAAATTGAGTATGATTGGTTTTTTGTCTGTGCAAACTGGAAATAGTTGGGTGCAGAATTTTTTTCATATCTATTGTAGTACTGCAAGAAGGAAGGCTTCAGTTGCTTAAACTTCCTTCTATAATCTATTTAGTAGGAGTGGAAACTTATTTTGTGTTTACTGAAATATACCAAGTTGCTGGTCATAGCTGATCCAAGGCATGTTTGAAACAACATTAAAGAGTGAATAGCAGCAGATCAGGTGTGAAAGTTAAGGTCCAAGTATTTCTTTAGGAGACAGAAATTTTGCTTCTCACTTTTGCTTTTCAGTCTGCATGCTTTTGAAATGTATTAATACCTACAGCATTGTAGTGTAAAGAAACGCTTTCATTTTGAGGCCCTTCTGTCAAAGGGCAAAGAAAGACCTGTGAGCAAAGAAACATACTTCATTTTCACAAAGTGGAGAAACAAATTTATTCAGAGGTCCAAATCGTATATCATGCTATCTTTATTAGGAAAGAGTTGAACGTAATTTGTAACTTAAAAGCTCCTGTTCTTTTTGATTGTTCACTGTATCAGGATTGTTACATGTTGCAGTTTTCCTGTATTGTACCTGCTTGCTGAAAGCCTAGTCCTGTTTTCTGGGACGGGAAGGAAGGGTTGGGGCAGGTTGGAGGAAATCAACCTTTTTGTATATGATTCTTTATCAGCTTACTGAGAGATGGTACATATGCTAAAATGACCTTTGTTTTAATTTAGGCATGCTACTACCAGATTCAACATGAAAAGCTTACCTAGACCACCATTTACGACGTGTCTGCGATTACCTACTGAGTGGAACTTCGGTGATACCACTTTATTTCCTGACATGACACTTAAAATTGAGAATACTCTGATGTTTCAGTTCTGTTGTTACAGATGAAAACCTTCAGTTACGCCTGAACTTTCAATTTTAATATTGAAAAACTGCAGCCAGAGGCTATCTGTGGAGATGAAGATCAGAACTTGATTTGTTGAGTATTTGCCAAGAGGAAATAATTTCCTATTCTACTCATTTTACTCATATTTTACTCATTTTAAATTAAAAATACTACAAAAAGGCATGGCATCTACGTAGAGTACATGTAAAAGTCTGGATCGCATGGCTTCTGAAGCAGTAGTTTCTTTTTTTATTCCTGGTTTGTCAACAGAGGCATTTAAACAGGATGAGTTGCACCATAGAACCATTCAGTCTTCCTGAATTAATCTGTTAGGTTTGTTTGTTTAAGAATAGAAATGCTAGTATTTATAATGGATATCCCATAGTGTGTTTTGGCCGTATAAGTTCTGAGGCATCTTTTTAAAAGAGAGTTACTGAATGCAGTATTAATGTGCTATTTTAGAGCTAATCACACTCTTATGGACTTGCCTGTTTACCAGAATTATGTACAGGCATTCACCATGCTTTCTGTTTATGAAATAATTAAAAGGCACTGACCAATTCAAACTCTGGCACTGAAGTAATTACTATATCCGAAGAGTGTTAAGTTTCATTAACCAGGGGTCTAAGGACAAACTTTCTTTAGAAGCCTGTGTGATAAGACAATGGGAACATGCTCTTGAGCAACCTGACAGTGAATTAGGTTTGAGACTTTTGCTTGTTAACTTATTTGGTCACTTATGTATCAGGATGAAAGAAAAAAGACCGCCTTGGTGCATTTTTGAGCATTTAGAGAACAAATAATTTCCCTGGGGGATTTGTGTGAGTGTGTTCTTCTGTGGTTTATGGTTAACTTAATTTATATGAATAACACTAATGGATAATTTGGGTATTGTAGGAGCTGTTCTTCACAGTGGCTGGCACAAAAAACGAGGAGGGGGGGAACTGATAATAGAATGTTGTAATGGTTTGAGATATGTCGATCTACCATAGATAATGCTAATAATATTTTTGAAATAGTAATCATGGCTTGTGTATTGGCACTTAAATGGAAAGAAACCCAATGTCAAAATACTGTTTTGAACAGTGACTGTAATGTAGCAGTTTTCATAATAAAGTAAAAAAAAAAATTGGTCGTTCTGAAATTATTTTTAGCATTATCAGCAAAAGGGAGAGAGTCATTCTGGCAGGGCAACGCTTAAAAGTATTGTTATACTTGTTCTTCTTGCAACGAAGAATAGAGATAATAGACCTCTTCCTGTTCATGAGCAAATTCTTTTTATTTCAATTTTCTGTTTAAATTATACTGAATAATATGATGAGAGAGAAACAGAAACATGTTTAAAAGGCAAGCTATCAAATGTTTGGGGTTTTGGGGGAAAAAAAAAGGTGTGTGGCTAAGGGTAGAGAGTGTACTGAAGTATAACCCACAAATTCTAATGCTTTATCTTTTGTGCTGAGTATCTTTCCATGCAGTCATCTCTTAGAACTCAATGTACAAAAATGTTTAAATGAAAATTGCAGGAGCGGAATTGCTTCTTGAATAGGAGTTACGCTGAATGACCAGGTAAGCTAATTTTCATCTGTAAAGATAAACTCATTACTTGTTTCACTTTATGTAGAGTGCCAATCATTAAAAGCATTTTTTTTTCCTTGTAACTGTTCAGCATCAGTGATCCTCATCTTTAGGTGTTTCAGAAGAACAGTTTCAATCATAAGCTTTGACGTGTGAAGAACCCTTTTCTGTATGACTTTACTTCCGTATTGCTTCTCTGCCTTAAGCTGAGAATGTATCTGCAGATGGAAATGTTTTTCCATTCTCTTCCTACCATTCAAAAAGATGGGGTAGCTACAAATATGCAACAACTTCAAATGTTTAACGTTACTTTAAATTTACTGTGAATGAAACAAACTTGAGAATTAAACAAAAAATCAACCTTTTCTATCTATACGCAAAATATTGTAAAAATAGTAATGATATCACTTACAAATTTAGTTTGCTGATTATTAGAAGCCTGGACTGGATTTTTTTTTTTTGCCTTTCTGAGATATAGCTTAGTTATTGGCTGAAGTGAATCCTCGGATTAAATGCGTTTCTGACACAGATTCCAGTTTACAGCCTACGTGGGCTGTGATGCATTAGGAAATTAATGCACAGCAGCTTTGATTCTTGTATTTCTGTTGCTAACCGAGGAATGAGTTAACCCGAAGGACTTCCATCGCTGCTACATCATGGTAATTTATTTTTCTCATCTTTTTTTATTTTTCTTAAGTTGAAAGCTGGATGTTTCTTGTGTTGCAGTGGAAATCTGGTAAGGAACAATGGAAGATCCAGGCTACAATATTATGCGTTGTAATTTGTAGGCATGGTAACTGAAGATGGACTTGAAAAGCTGTGTGTCCCATTAAGTGCGGAAGTTGCTGTGAATAAGAAACCACTTAAGTGAGAGACAAAGTATGCTTTTCATGCAAGAAAAGGGTTAAGGGGATTTGTTCTCCCTGGTAATGAGTAGTTCTAAGGTTAGGTTTCTGCGGATTAGAAAGGAGGGGATGTCCATAGATTAGCTAGGGCAGTGAGGATACTTGCTTTACTAACATCCAACAAATATTCTTTCTCTCCAGAAATTCTACAAGAGCTGAACATGGTGTATTCTGCACTATTTGCAGGTAAGAAATTATGTACTGTACTGAAATCATTGTGCTACACAACTGCATGAGGGAAATGCATCTGTGAAGTTAATGTCTTTTCATAGCTATGGCAAAACTAAAAAAAACTAAACTTGTGGGTAGGTGTTTAGTTCCCACCAGCTAAATACTAGAGATGTGTAGGAATGCAGAGTAGGAACTAAAAAGAAAATTTTTTCTCATTCCTGATCTTCACAGAATAGTTTGACTTGAGTGCCAGGTGCTATGTACATTGACTCTTTTTGTTGAAAGTAAATTGATTTCACAACCATCCCTGTTGTAAAAACAGTCTAGGGAACCACCTCTTGTGTAGTGAGAGACACTGTAGAAGATGGATGTGACTGGAAAATTCCATCTGTGAACTCCCTAACCTTGTACTGTTTAAGTTGGTTTAGTGACCAGTGTGCTCATCTTATCAGTTTTGTTTTCAGTCCAGGTTGCTGGCAGTAAACAGCTGGAAGTAAAGCTGCCTGCTTCACATGACTATGGTTTGCTGCACTCTTTGAATGTGCTGCTCTTCTAGGAGGTGATGCTTTAGTGGTATTATCACCATGTAAACAAGATAATGGCACCATCAGTGTAGCTATATGCTTTCGTTTTAGAAGAAAGGAGGATGAATCAAATCAGATATATCTAGTTACAAAGAGTAATAACGTACTTTTTTAATCTGCGACTTTACATATGCAAGTGTGATTATCTAAATACTGTAGAATGGCTTACTGAATGAATGTTCTTTTAAAAGAAAGAAACAACCAAAAAAAAAAACCTCAACACCTGTGTCACCTCAGACTTCCCGTAATTATTCATTTTTATATATATGGTTTTAAACAATGTCTCAGTCTTTGCTTAAAACATATATTTGTTCTGTTTATGTTTCAGGTGGCTTTTTAAATTCAAGCACTTTCAAGTATTGAAAGTGTACAAAAGCAAGAAATTCTTTTTACGCTCACTGGGGAGTGACCTATGTCTGTAGAGGGACTAATTAAGTTCACTTAGTGCAGGACAAAAAAAGTTCTGCGTGGGCATATCATTACAAGATGCTATGTCTTATTCTTCATTATTTGCCTTTGCAGTTTACTTGCTTTTGGTGGCTTACTTACAACAAAAGCTCAAGGGTGTTCTCTGCCCCCAAGCTAATTTGCAGTCTTCAGTATTCCAAACAATTCTGACAGATTTAAATTGAGTGGTTTTCCTTTTTAAAAATGCTTAGTAAGCTTGTCAGAGGAACCCCAAGTGTTGTCCTTATAGTGTGTATATATGTCTCAGGAAAGGAAGGTGTGGTGTTTTTAATTAGTTTTCCCCTTAAGTAAGCAATTTAGTAACTGGCAAGCTAGCAGTCTTCTCTTTGTCACCAAAAAGGTGGGTCAGAACAATGAAACTGAGACTTATTTGTGTTTCTGTATTAATACTCAGTGAAAACCAGGGTACGATGTCTTTAATGTAGTTTGTGGTGTATGGATTCCTCTTTGCTTGTCTAAACCATCCCACAGTAAAGATTTCTGGCCTACTCCTAATGTCTTCAGTAATTAAGAAACAGGTATTCGTGGCTAGATTTATATGGCCTGCTTACTTGATCTGCCTAATGATGGATTTAAGAAAGCTTAACAAAGGAGAAGGCAAACCCTTAAAGGAACAGAACTCAAGAATATTGGGGGATAAGAAAAATAATTGTGGTTCAAAACCCAGTTGCCAGTGAGTGTGTGGTGGGAGGATTTAGTGTTACATAAATAAAATATAGAAAAAGTTTTTTCTCAGTGGAAGAACAGTTATGTAGTATAATGCAACAATTAAATGAAAATGCTGCATTGGCTGGTGGAGGGAGATCAAACTGTGTATTTGCTGGTCTGTGGAAGGAGAAATCATAATTGTGAAAGTGGTCTTTGGGTTAGAATTTCAGCAAGATGTATAACTGAGCATCCCGTGGAGGTAGCTTGTAATGAATTACCAATGCTCAACAATAAAATGTTTGAATCGGAATTTCTTAACTTATGTTTTTTTTCCTCCTTTCATTTCCACTGCCTTCTGAAAGCACTTCTGTGATTTAACAGGAGAGAGGAAAAATGGTCTAAAAATAAGTATTAAGATGTGCAGTAAAAGTGACGGTAATGCCTTCTGCTTTTATAAGCAGATCAAGGTAATACATCTCCTGCTTTTGCCTTTGACGTGTTCTGCGGTGTTTTATGTGTTCTGTCCACAGAACAATTTAGAGGAAAATGGTTGCATTTTTTTTGCTTTACTAATCTGGGAGATAAGCTACCACATATTTAACAGAATTTGTTAAGGCATTCTCTGTGTATACAGCGTCATAGTGCTGTTCACTATTGGCTGATGTGCTCAGATATTTGGTGTTGCAGACCTTTTAACTTGTACTCTGAAAATTCTCATGTGACCTGTTCAAATACGTAGCTCTTCAAGAGTAATCTTACAATAATGGCAATCATGTCAAGATCTTCAAATTTGTATCAAGCGTTAGTTGAAGTTGCATTAAGATGTGTAGTAATTCAGCATCCTTGTTACATCTCTCATACATGGGTTTTTGATACTTTGGTGTAGAAATATACCAAGTTATTTCACAAGTGCAGGGAAATCAGTAAGCACAGGACTGTGGAGATGAGAGAAAATAGTGAGGAAACTGAGGAATTTCAGTGCTTGTTGCAACTTTTAAGTGAAGTACTCTGAACATTCTCTAAGGCAATCCCCTACTGCATTGTGCCTTGCTAGAAATAGATTGGAAACCTTCCTCCAATTGTGGTCTAAGGACACACTGTCACTTAGTGTAATCAGCTGTAAATGCCTGAGTCAAATGAGGTAAGGTGTGGGATATTTTGTTTGTTTAATTCACTTTGAGGAAATCTGGAGGAAAATATGAAATGTTTGTGAAACAAATACTTTCAAAGACATTACATCTAATTTAAACAGAGATCCTTTCTTTGCAAAATCATGCTCTCGATTCTTTCAATTTTAGTAATGTCAATAACAAGAAGAAAAAATAATTTGTTTTGTGAATATGATAATTTTCCAGGCTATGTAAAACGTACTTTTTTTATGTAAAACAAGCTTTTAAAATCTTGGGGAAAATAACTTTCCACAGCAGCTTAGAGCTGGGGAATAGAAGTTATACAAGCAGATTGTTATTTTAGACAGCTTAATAAAGCAAGCTAATGACAATTCCATGAAGAGATAAAATGGTATTTTGTAGTTGAGATTTATCTCTGCATTTTGGGTGTGGGTGAGTAACTGAATTTACATTTGCAGCTCATGTCTTCAATTTATGCTTGCCACCTCTTGTTGCCTGTATAAAAATAGAAATGACTGTTACTGCTTTTTCTGTTCTAATTTTGTATCGGTATACTTGATGACTTTCCAGTATGAACGTAATCTTTTCCCTAGTTCAGCATCTGTCTTTGTGAACCCTGCTTGGCGTGAATGCTGTAGTCAAAAACATAGATGGAATCTCCTGGAATGAAAGAAATGGAGATGCCAGCAGTCTGCAGTCAAGATAATGGTACTTGTAACTCTTGCATTTCTCCTTCCAAGAAAACTGGCAAAAAGTTTTATTCCATGCACATGTGACTCATGACTTGTGAGAAAGACTAATTACGCCTAGAAGTTTTACTACTTAATTATGGGAATGACTTTTGGTCTCTAATGGTTGTAGGTAATTTATAGGGTGTCAGAAGAGAATTAGGACTGCCATTTGTTTCTGGCTTAAAGTCAAGGATTTCTTTAGCTGTATGAAAAGATTCTAATTTGTAAGAGGGTTCTTTTTTTTTTTTTTTTCTTAAGTAAATGTTTCTTTATTTCAAAGACTTCTTCTATGCAGAGTATATTGTTTCATTTGAGCTTACTTTGAGTAGGGATAGCATTCTTGGAGATGCTTAATGGATGTTCTCTCAGCAGAAGGCAATGAATAATGAGAAAGAGATCTTAAAAAGCAATGTTCTCTTGGGTGGTAGGAAGTTCTTGCAGCAGATAATCCTTTAAAGTTAGCTGTGTTTTGGGAGATACGTTTCCCTATGGGGCTTACAGTCAGGGTTCACAGAATTCGTAGATCGTTATTTATTCTTTTAAGTGTTTAGATGTCTGCTTTCCTGAAACAGATGGTTTCTTTGGTAATGAGGTATGTTTCCAGGCTTCCCAATTGGGACACTCAATAATTCTGCCTGATGGTTGAGGTAAGAGTCCCATCTGGAGAAGCTTAGTGAGGAAGTACCTGTATAAATTGTTGCATAAAGAGAATAGCTCATTGAAACTAAAGTTGATCATATGTAAGTGTTATCATCATTACAGTGTGGATTTGCTATAGGAAATACGGAACGGTTAACTGTCAGTGAAAAAGTTTTGTTCAGGAGAGAAATAGGAGCTGGTTTCTGTGTTCAATTAGGTGTGGTAACTGGATAATCGCAGCTGATTATACTGTCTCCAGCAGTGAGTACTCAGTTATTCTAAGCTTGCTTAATGATGAGCCGTAGTTTTAAGAAATTACTGTGTTGACTTTGATATAACTAAAAGCTATTAGTGCCTTGTTTTTATTTCAAAATCTTTCTGGTATTACTCCTTGAAACATGTTTAATACTGTTAAAAACAACAAAATTACGTAGTAAATCTACTAGTTATGGTCACGTATTACTTTGGCATTTAGAAGTAGAGAGATCTTGTGACTTAATACAAAGTTAAAAAAGCAAAAGAAGAGAGCCTACTTTGCTTTGTCTCTAAGAGTCAGTGAGGCATCCTAACTCTTACGGTCTCTTTAAGAACACTAATAATCAATACAGCGTTTAGTATGGTGTTGTATTGGTGTTGTCATAAACACTGTGTTTCCTGGGCAGAGCGTCACACATCATAGTCAATCTGTTAATTCTGAGACAAAAGTAAATTCCATGTGCTCAATTAAAATCTAGTTTGTAGCTAGGCCTGACCCTATGTTACATCTCTCTATTTGTCACCTCTGAGTTTCTGTTTCCTTGAGGAAAACACTGGCTTTTTGTTTTTTTTCCACTGTATTAGAATACTAACAGATAAAACACAGCTTCTAGCAGTCAGAACAAAAACTCCTGTTTTCTGACGTGTTGTGGGTGCCAAAAAAATTGAATGTATTTAGAAGGATCCTGCATTGTTATTAGCGATATCCTCCAAAATGTCTTCACTTCTTGAATGTGGAGAAAGAGATCAGGTCCCTGGCCCAAACTGTGGGTCATCCAAAAGAAAAGTCTATAAAATGAACAAGACAGGTTTTTGTTATGCCTACCGCTTTCAGTGGGAGGTCTGAGATTGAACCCAGACTTTGATATCTGTGGGATTCCCTATATGTGTTTCTCACAGGTCAGTTTAAAATTGCTAGTATTGACCTAATAATTGAAGAAAGCTCTCGTGCAACGGAGTTCATTGCAGAAAACAAGTAAAGCAGACAGAGGAAATCAGTGCGTATTTCTTGCAAGTGTAAAGACGTTGCTTTTCGAGGAATGGGTCACTGATTGGCTTTGGTTGATCTTCTATTTGTGCTGAAATGTGTTGCACTTTTCTGTTTCTTGGGCTCAGGTTTATCTCATGTTCTGACTCTAGTGCTACAAGAACTGAGTTTGCTCTGTAAAAGAGATGTGAATGGTGTTGGCGTGTTATACGACCTGCTCAGATCTCGCTGGCTGCAAGCACTTTTAAAGGTAAAATAACATTCAGCCATGAAGACAGATGTTTCCAGATGATAGCTACTTTATTTCGCCATGTAAAGACAGTAAAAAAAAAAAAAAATCTACACTAAGCGCTCCTAGTCCTTGTATTGGAGCAAACACCAGCAGGCCGGGTGAACAAAACTACTTTAGCTTTAATGGAAAAAATTATTTTTTGTTACAACTGAGACAAAAACTCTTTTACTTGATGCATCTGTATTAAGGCTAGGGGTGTAGAGGCACGAGTTGAATATGATGCTGCTCAGCTTTCTTTTTTCACTCTTCCGTGTCTGTGTTTGGCTATGTATCTTGCTTGGCATGGATACTGATCAAATCATACTTTTTGGTTTTTATGATCTGACGTGCAGCTGGATGCTGTGTGTTGTTATAGAACAGAGTTTTGGCTGGTGCTTCTGTCTGAATCAACTATATCTCTTCATAAAACAAATTCTGTACAAGTTTTGTTTTGCTTTTGTGAGGATTCTAAACATCTTTAAAATTTAAATAAGAAAAAAAAATATCCAGAATGCCCTTAAGGCCATTTTAAATACAGCTACTTGATATTAAATTTATTTTGTTAGTCATGCCTTCAACTAGGGTAAGGAAGCAAGTCACAAGTCAGAATGGACACTGTCTTGCTACTGTCCAGTCTAATCAGCTTTCATTGTTGAAAAATTGAAAACCAAAGCATAACTGGCTAGCTGAATGACCATATGGAAAAACAATTACTTATAGACTAAATTCTAGATGCAATAGGCATTAAAAGTTGAGATTACAAGCTCTCTGGCTCTAGTTGAAACAACAAATTCCTGGAAATACAGTGTTGTCTTTAGTATGTTGTGTGTGTATCTATATAGACAAGAAAACAGATGATGCTGTCATTGCATTGTCTTGTCTGTCATGGCATGCAATAGATTTATGAATGCCTCCAAAACTACCTTGGAAAAAGACCAGTTCCTGTCATGCTGCAGGCACATGCGTTGAATCGTGAGGTAAGGCCATGTATTTCTTTACTTACTAATACCAAATTAGTCAACTTAACTGCAGAAAACAATGTTTTAGTATTGTTTGGTGTCTCAGGTCTGCATACACTATATAAACTGGAAGGATTCTTCACCTATTCAACAGCTGATAAATTACTGTGTTAAGAGAGGGAAAGGAAATATATACAGCTGTAATCATTAGACTGCACAAGCTCTGACCATATGAGATCATTAATTGTTTGCTTTAACCACTGACTATATACATGTGTAATTTCTTATAATTTCTTATCTCACTGTGGTTAAATAAAGCACTTTGACATGAGGTTTTTAAAAGCTGTTTAGGTTTTTTTTTTTTCTAATAGCTGATTATTAAATAATGAGAATTAATGATTAAGTGGAGAAACTGACAGTAGTGATGATATTGAGGCATAGAAAAAAGTAATTTAGAGCACCTGACACTGTGCCTGAACCAAACTAAGTGTTACACAGTTGCACGACATGCAGCCAGGCTTATTTTGGTCCAATTTTAGAGCAAACAGCATAGGTATGCTTTTAGTCATATAACATGCAGGACTTAAAAGTTTTATCATGTTGTATTCTTCAACTTAACTTAGAACTTCCTTTAAATTAATTGTCCTTCAGAATTGATCTCTGTCCTTACTCTTACTTTTATCAGGTGGTGGAGATGCTGTATGAAGCCCCTCCGTCTGGAGAGATCAAAGAGCTAAGACGATTGCTGAGGGCTCCTCACTTAAGGGTAAGGACTGCTTAAGAAAATAAAAATTTTGTTCCTAGTGATGTCTGCAGTGGGGAAGGAAACAGATGACCAGCTGCTCACAGGAATCAGCAAAGAAGCCAGAACAGGCATAATTTCCTAGACATAGGCTAACCTAGTTGAGAATTTACTTGGCGGCTGTGTATCTGCAGTACCTGCACTGGGCTGTGTTTTATTAACGGCTACTTTTTAGAGAGATTTCTTTAAAAGTTAAATTCTGAGCAGTTGGTGCAGACGTGTAAAATCAGAGTTTCTTTGATATTGTACGTAAAACCTGCATTCTTACCTTCCAAATAACAATGTTTCAACTTCTGTAAGATTTCTTGAGGAAGCACAGAGAGGAACTGTTCTTAATTTTTTTTCAGTTGGAATTGCCAAATGGAAAGAAGGAAAAGTCTATGTAAAAGGTACTTATGTCCACTTACGAACTTAACCTCTGATTTCTGTTTCCTGACAAGTCACTGTTAAAAGTAAATAAATCTGTTTTGTTGTATTATTTTTGCTGATGGGTTGGTTTCTTTGTTTTTGCTTGTAACAGGCCTTGCTATCAGCTCATGATACTGTGGCCCAGAAAGATTTTGAGCCAACACTTCCACCACTGCCAGACAACATACCTGAGAATGAGGAGGCCATGAGGATTGTCTGCTTAGTGAAAAACAACCAGCCTCTGGTTAGGGAGTTTACTGATATCTGTCAAATCACTTCAGCTTACACAAGTGTTGGATAATACACCACATGCATATTGGTTTATTTCCAGGAATATCACATGGATTGTGTGTGTTCCTGAGGTTTTTATAGAACTGAAGATTCACGAGAATTATTTAGATTGGAAAGGGCCCTAGGAGACCATCTGGTCCTGCTCAATGCGGGGACAGCTAGAGAAGGTTGTTCATGGCTGTGTCCTGTTGGGGTATGAACATCTGGCAGATGCTTTTATCCCATAAAATTTAAAATGTAAATAGGACTGAGAGCTATTCCCTCAGTCAAAACAGTGAAGACAGAAAGGAGGATAGAATGAAGGGTTCATTTGTGCTTGTAGTCAGTATTCTGACTATTCAGCTTGGAAAAAGATTTCTAGGAGTCAGATGCTGAGGTTAATTTAGTATGATGGGAGTTAAGGATGTTGGATGACTTGGTACTATGTAGTAGTGCTACTAGTGATACATTATTCCCAGATCATGTGGTGTTTAAAAAATACATTTATCCTTTAATGCCTTTTTGTTATTGCAAAAAAAGATCAGACCTGTAATTTGAGAGAGAACTTGTAAGATCTTCAGTGATGAAACAGTGTTTGTTTTTTTTTTTCTGTTTGCCAGGGTGCCACTATTAAACGGCACGAGATAACTGGTGATATAACAGTTGCCCGTGTGATCCATGGTGGGCTAGCAGACAGAAGTGGTAGGTATAACTTGAAACAAGGTAATAACAAAAATTCAAGGTGAAATAAGATTTTTCAAGTAAGATAATAGCTTTACTTCTACAATTAGCCTTCCCTTGTGAACAGGCAGATGTGTACACCATACAGCGCTGTATGCATCGATGCACTGGAGTGAGTTTGATTCTGCTTTAATTTTTGTTAGAACATGTTGGAGAGAGTTGAGGTACAAATCCAGTTTTTCACTATTCAGATGCTGGAAGCAAAGTCAAATCTGCTATGAGATTGATCATTAACAACCAAAACTGATGTAATAAAAAGCTAGCAGCTCCTTCCCTGATGGAGAAATAGAATTATAGATAATTTTGTGTAATATAAAGGGCACTAAGGAATGCGTAGTTATGCTTTTCAGTAGTAGTCTATTAAACGCTTTGGTAGTATTAGTGTCTAAGCAAAATTAAAAGACTTTCATTGGAAACATTACTGCTTTGTCATCCTAGAATTCTATGCTGTCTGTGTTCCTTGGGAAATGTAACTGAAATGTAAAATGTAAGAAATTTTATCTGTAAGCGTCATAAAGTTTCTGTTAGTAGTTCTGGTTTCTGTGTAGAGAAGAAAACCCATACCGTAGGCAGTAGGTGACTATATTCTTTGATTAATATTTTAAGTTGAAGGATAATGTGATATTCTTAATTTTTCAGCACCCAAGCAATTAGAAATTTCTAGAGATATGGTTCCAGGTTTCGTGGTGTATTAAGGTGCTCGGAAATTATTTTAAGAAAGGAAGCTATATTAAAATGTTTATGTAAACTTTTAAGGCAAATAATCAGTAGATTGCATACTGTGTAGGGGAGGTGAAACAGTCTGCTCAGAAGAGTGGTGGAGTCACTTCACTGTTCCTGGAGGTTTTTGAGGAAAGATTAATGTGGCACTGAGGGCCGTGGATTAGTGGGCATGGTGGTGTTAGGTTGATGGTTGGACTTGGATAATCTTACAGGTCATTTCCAACCTTAATGTTTCTATGCTTCTAAATCAGAAGTCTGAAGTGTTCAAATTTCTCATGTCTCATAGAATCCCCTGGTCTTATCCAGGGACAATATAGTGTATTCTTGTGTACCTGGCGTATGGGAACTTCTACAGCTGACATCTAAACCTGTGGTATATCTTTGTTTCCCTACCCCCTCCCCCACTAAGATCATCTATGCTGTGATAAAGCTTCTGCTGCTGCTTTCATCCTTGTTTTTACTGTAGGGTTGCTGTATGCTGGAGACAAATTAGTGGAAGTAAATGGAGTTTCCGTTGATGGACTTGAGCCTGAACAAGTTATTAATATTCTGGTACTGAAACTCTGTTAAATCTTCTTTATACTTTGAGAGTAACAGTATACTGTTCCTTTTCCCTACCTGTGCTGCCTTCCACTCCCTAGAGAGATTGTTTCACTGCTGTGGATGAAATTCCCAGCTTCTTATAAAATCAAAGTCTTGTGCAAATTCAAGCCTAAAAATCTGACGCGTGGGTGTAACAGCATCAAATCTAATTTAATTGTGGCCTTTCCATCCCCAGCTTCTGTGGAAAAAAAAAAGATATGGTAAATTATTAATTTATTCAAACTTTGCTGATGCATAATTTTCCTTGGAAGTCAGGTCATCTTCTACAGGAATGTAGTGGCAAGGTGCTATTCTGATAAAATTCCATCTTACAAAATGAGCTAAGCAGTGTGAAGTGAATAAACTTGTGAGTTACGTGCCTTTGCTTGCATGAAAGCGCAGTGGTAATGACTTGTCAAGTTCTTTTGAAGAGATTTGTTGATCTGTCTCTTTTACTTACTGACCTTGCACACAATCTTTCGGTTTTTTTCACTGCGGAGTATTAGTGCCAGTGAGGAAGGTCATGCTATGCATGATCAGTGTTAAGTCTTTCTGTGTGTTATTTCCCTGGGCATACTATTTATAGATAGTTTTTAGCTTAATTGAAATACTTAATTTTAAATATATAATATTTAACCTCCCCCCTTTACATCACTTGTCTAATCAGACTTGCCACTGATTTAAATGAAATTTCAACAGAAAAGTTAGGCTTGAATTCATGTTGAAGTTGAATATATTTATAACAGAACATAGCTTTTCATTGAACTAAAAATATTCAGTAAGATTTTGAAGTTTCCTTCTTGATTTTACTTGTGAAAAAATGTAATACAGTCGTATTGACTCAGTCTACATAATTCCATTTGTAATGTAATAACATAAAAGATGTGTGTTAAGTTTGAGTGACAAAGTTTGATAATTTGTATTGAATTCTGGTCACGTTTTATTCCTCTTTGATCACTTAGGCTCTTTCTCAAGGAACAATTATGTTCAAGTTGATTCCAGTTTCTGATCGTCCTGTCAGCAACCAAACAACAGTAAGAGCTGCTCTTTTTTCTATATTGCTACTGCAAAGAAATGCTACAGTAATGCTTGTCTAATAGTGTGATGCAAGGATGTGGTGTTGCTTAGAAGTTTACTGCAGTCCCTAAAATGTTGCTTGCTGTGCTGGCTACCTCTCAGCTAACATTGTGCTGTTGCTGAAGCAGTAAATAGAGTAAGATGAAATATAATTGTCTCAGATAATGAAGACAGTTTTAGAGCTATGTAGAGGTTAAAGCTCAATTCTTCTCATAATTTACAAGTCTTCTCTCTTTGCTACTCTACTTTTTCTCTTCCTTAATGAATTGATAGGATTCAAAGCTTGATCTTGTTTTTAAAGCTCAACTTAATCATGAACAGACTTAACTAGCAGGCATATTTGGCTTTGTGATTATAAAGGTTATGCTGTATCTTGTTGTGGTTTTTTCCTTTGTTTGCTTGTTTTTTACCAGCTGTATGTGCGAGCAATGGCAGATTACTGGCCATTACAAGATCCTGCCATACCATGTGCTGATGCAGGTTTGCCTTTCAAGAAAGGTGAAATACTCCAGATTGTGGACCAGAATGATGCTCTGTGGTGGCAGGCTAGGAAAGTATCAGATCTCAGTGCGTGCGCTGGACTGATACCTTCAAACCATCTTCTTAAAAGGTAAGGTAATCTTAATATTTATGATTTCTAGTCTCATTAAAAAAACAGTTATTTAAGTCTTACTACATAAATTTTCACCATTCATAGCAGTAGAATTCAGTTACCTGTGTTTTTTGTAATAGAAGTTGAAATCATACTAGGTTGTGACTGAGGCTGGAAGCAAAAGGCTCTCTTCTAATTCTAAAGTCTGTAGACTAGAATGGCTAATATGCCTGTCCTTATACGTTAACTCAAGATATTTGTGCTGCTGATTTGGAAATTACATTTAAGCAGTTCTGATAGCATGTAGCTTTCCTGCAGAATTCTGGATTGGGCTAAAACACTGCTGGTATTTCCATTTTTGATGTTTTGAACTGGCTCGGTAGTGATTAATATTAAACATATTCAGTGAATATGGCTGAAGCATCATGCCCTTGTGGACTGGTTTCTTTCTTTTTTTTTTTTTTAAAAATTCAACTGTGCTATATTTCTTTCTGTGCAGGAAGCAGCGAGAATTCTGGTGGACTCAGCCCTTCCAGCCTCACCTCTGTCTCAAGTCATCAATGTGTGAGTGAAAAGTTATTTAAATGATAGAGCAGGAAGGAAAAATCTTGTCTGTGCTTCCAGGGATACAGAAATTAGAAGCTCATACAAATTCAGTTGAAGTCGGAGACATTTCTAGAGCTATGTTGTAACTTCAGAAGTGTCTTAAGTATCCTCTTGAAAGTAATTACTTCATGGTAGTTGTATTTGGAGGACTGGTGATGGTTACAGTCATCTCCAGTGTACTTGATACCTGACTGAGAGAAGCTGTGAATTTAGTTCCTTCTAGAATCTGATAGCAAACTCAGGTCTGAAGTGACAATGGTACTAGCATTATGACTTTCCAGGGGCAAAGACAACAGTCCTGCACTGGAAGGTGACACACAATACTTTTAGAATAGAATGGAGTATTTTTTCCTCAAGGTATTAGTTAAGCTACATTGCCCATGGGAGATCCAGAAACATCATCTTCCAACTACATAATTTAACTTTCAATAAACTTGTAGTTATTCCCAGACACAAAGAACATTCATCCTGTTTTCTCTTTCCATTTTTTCTGTGGTCCTTTATACTTGTATAATTATAATACTCTTTCTCTGGTGATAACTTCTAGATTAAGTGCTTCGTTGCATAGGATTCTTCTGACTCAAAATGATTTGTTTGTTAGAGCTCTCTTTTACCATAATTTTCTTGCATTTTAACTGCTTCAATGGATATACTGTGGATAGTAAGCACTGTGGAAGAAGGTAGGAGATGGACTATATTGCATTTCTGTACTTAGAAGCAACATAGCACTTGGTTTTCTAGGCTTTGTAAAAGTTGCCATAAATAAGGTAGTTTGAGTTTCTTTTCCATGTATTTGCTAAGTTGTTACATTTTGCATGGAAGTCTTTTGTTTGCTTGAAGTGATGGAAATTTGAATTATCCAAAAGTGGAAGTTTAAGCTGCGCACTCTCTGATGGGGAACTGAGAGTTTGGGTGGGGTGCTTAGAGGAGGGATAGACAGCTTTTTCCTTCCTCTCTTCCATCTTCAGCAGATGATGTGTGCAACTCTGGGGGAGTACCTCTTCAAAAGATATCTTTGGGCAAATACTTAGGATGAAAGCAGGAGTTTATTGGGATTGGAACACAGTCAGCTGGAAAATAGCTCCTACTGGGCCTGTCTGTAGAACACACGAGCAGAACGTGCAACCTGAGGTTGCCCAAATCCATGACATTGGATTTAAAGGACACGAATTGATGTGATCTGGGCATAAAGAGCTGAATCAATCTTTCACTTTCTTTGTAAAAATAAGGTCAACCAAATAAAACCATTTCCATGAGCAAAACATAACAAAAAGATGGATCTAAATGCAGTGAGAAAACAGTGAATGGGAAATTGCACTCTGTAATGGTAATGTTTAATAAGTTTTCACAGGGTAAGCAGAGCAGCTACCATGTTAAACCTTTCGTTATTTCAAAAAGAGAAGTCAAGTTGGATGTGTTCAGAGCATGAGCTTACTGCTCTGCTTACTAAAGATGGAGATCATCAAGAAGACGTGGTTGCAGTGCTTGGTATCCATAACTGTCTAAAGCTAATCTGAACTCCAGGCCTCTTCTTTCAGTTGTCTGGGTTCAGTCTCATTATGTGTAAGGCTTTTTCCCTCCTGTTTTTTTCCTGATAACTTTTTTTTTGTGTGTGTGTGTGTGTGTGTGTTGGTCTGTCTGCAGAGGATGACATGCAGATTGATGAGAAGTGCGTGGAAACAGGTAACTGAATTGACTTCAGACTATTGTTTGCTTCAAGGTAATAGCTAGTCAAAGCTGATTTATTTCCTACATAAAGAGAATTATCCTCCAAGTGAACTTTACTGTAAAAAATTGTTTTCTTACTCTGGTAACATATGTCACTGTATGAAAATGAGCTGTCTGCAGTTCTGGTGTACGGTGAATGACTGCTTACAGTGAAATGTGCTGAAATGAGGGAACTCTCAAAAAACATCTGAATGAGAACCAGCATCTTTGATTCAGGTTTTGAATTGTGTGACAGCAACGTAAGTTTTGCATCTTTAATGCCAGAGATTATTGTAATCTTTGAGAATCCACACAATTCACTGTCAAGAGTTTGAGTTAATATGAATACCTTTTTAGGCACTGAGCAAGTATAGGGTTTCACAGGTAAATAGTATATATGAAGAGTGTGAACTTGAAGCACTTAGTGAAGTGGCACAGCTCGCTCTTCCTTCTATGGAGGTATTTGAGAAAGTTCTCAAGGGGGGATGTGATCCTGTAAGTACCTGCTGCAGAACTTTTTGCAGTTTTCTGAAGCAGTTGTTACAGTCCACATCTGGATTGCATTAAGGAGCATAAACTGCTAGCACATTAACAAATTTACCATGATACAAGTAAACGCAAGTTTGAAAATCTGAGACATTGCCCCCAGGTAATATTGTTTATAACAGCATTGCAACACCTAAATGCTTTTAGATGTGTTGCCTTCAGGTGCCTGGTGCTTCACAGGGTGCATACATGCAGAATGCCTTGAATATGGTGACCAAAGTCCCCTAATTTCACATATTATTCTGTCACACCCTTAGCCAGAAGCTCAGGTACTTGCCTGGGTTACTTTTGGCATCATTAGAGGGCTTTGAAAGTGTCTTTGCCTCAAACACAAGTAGGTACGGTAGATTTGCTGTCACATCAAAACAAAAGAAAGACAGCCTACATGCAAAGAGTCTTTCAGTTCCAATGCTAATCCACTTTCTGCCACATTGCTATTGGGGAACAAAAGTTTTCTAAACAGATTTCTGGGAGAAAAACTGGAGAGAGATTAGGCAGTTAATTCAGGCATGGCCTCAGTGTAGGAGGAAGTGAAGAATATTTATATGAAGCAGACTGATGGGAGCTGGAAAATTCAGTTATAATTCCAAAATTCTAGAAGAGGAAAATAATTAATTTTTGTATTTATTTTAATATCTTTGGTATCCGGATTCTTAAAAAGATGAAGAAACATTTGAGTCTGGTAAGTTCCTCTGACCTAACTCTGAGTTCTTTGATATTGTTTTGCTTTGAGATGACTGTCCACAGAAAAGCAGGTGGCTTAAAAACAAGCAGTTGACAAAAACAAGAATACTGTTTTAGCTTTAAAAGCCGTTTTGAGTCTATGGTGCCTGTAGGAGCTGTTGATGTGTTAAGAGGGAAAAATGTTCTGTATTCTTGATTGTGTGCATAGTCAAGAATATATAGAAAGAAAAATATTTTTATAAAATGAATGTTATGTATAAGTCAATCAGTGAGGGTGTTTCTTTGTTGTTTGTTTGGTTTTTTTTAACCAAGCAAATCCTTTTAGATAACAGCTACCTATCTATTGCATATTCAGAGTCCTGCAAAACGTTAAGGCTTCTGAAACAAATGTTTTCCGCTAAAAGAAGTCTTCTATTAAATTTCTTCGAGGTGTTTGGTAGTACTATGGGGAAAACATTCCACCTCCCTTTTCCTGCAGCTCTTCTGCATTTGATTTGCCAGTGGGATCTTCTTTTATCGCGGGTCATTGATTTTCTTCACCTCTCAGTCAGAGCCCAAATCGCTTAAGACAGACGTACTGGGCTGTTCTCTGTTTTCAGGCTAGGACACGTGATAACTGCATTTTTGGGGGGTTTACTATTGCAAATCCTATTCCTTGCTCACCACTGAGTCAGCTCTCTGCTGTATCTAAGCAGTTAGAGCAATAAGGAAGCAAGTATTTCCTATCCAACATCTTACTAAACAATTAGCTGGCTCTCTTTATGATTTATTTTGCAAGCACAGTACTGAAATAGATGCTGTAGATGAGAATCGTTCTGAACATTCATGCTCCGTGCTTCATTGGGTGTATTTTGGATTTAAAGCCTGCAATACCTGTTTCCCAAATTTCCTAAATTCAGTGGGCCATGCTGGTTGGTTTTCTTCGTTTTTATTTTGAGAAAGCAGTCAATACTAATTGTTCTGTCTGTCTCTGTCTGAACCCTCAGAGGAGCTTAAAGAAGGTAACGCTAACTTTTTTTCCTCTAACTCCTGTAAGCAGCAGTCTATTAGAATTTATCAGGATAAATGATGAGAAACTATTCTCCTGTTACAGTATCTGATAGCTGATATGCTTGCTCACTGTAGATTTCTGTGCTGTGCTCTGTACCATAGAAGAAGAGGGTAGGTAAAGCATGTAGACTCAAAAAGATTTGAATGACGTCTCAAAATAAATGAGGGTAAGAAGGATATAAGCATAGGTGAGCTGTGCAGAACTCTGAACTTTGCTGTAGTCAAGCAGTTCTGTGCCAAGTAGGGTTTTCTTCAGTTATAAACAAGGAGTTGTTAATACGTGTAGGAAGTTGGAATAAAAATGTCTTTTAAAGCTATGAGTAGTGCTGAGTTCATAGGCCTAAAAAAAAAATATGCATCTAACCTTGTTTTGATATCTGCTTGCTTATAAGATAGCTCCCAGACAATTGACGAGTTCTAAGATATTATACATTAAATGCAGTATTGGTTCCAGAACAAAAAAATAATTTTCATTTGCAAAGCATCTAAAGATATGCCCATGTCTTCTGTATCTTGTTCTTGGTTTGGCAAAGCCTTTGTAAAGAGAATACGCAGCTTGAATAACTAAATATACATGTGATTAGGGGAAAATTAGGAGCCCCTCTTGAAGAGAAATAAAATACCAATGTCGCTAGGTTTTTTGTTGTTTTCAAGTCACCTCAGTAAAATAGTTGAGCTAGAATACTGATCTATTGGGAAAGTGATATTTTTGAGCTTTATAGAAGACATTTAATTAAAAAAAAAAAAGCGTGGATGTTTAGACTTATCAAAATGTTTACACCATTAAAGAAACAGCATGAGAATGGGGACAAAATGAACTGTGGAGGAAAGAGATTTTTCTGGAATATTGGGGTACGGATATCTTTGATCCAAAGATGATTTAAAAACAAAAAAAAAAAAAAAATACTTGAGTGGTCTGACTGGGCGTGCATTGCATTTTCCAGGAATGCTGTTGGGCAGAAATTGATCTGTTTTTTCTAAATTTCTTATTTTTGCCTTTGAGCTACTGTGTTGTTGGTCATCGTAATGTTGTAACTGAAGAATTCTTGTAAGCTAGGTTTCACCTGCAAAGCTTAAATTAGGTGGACTTTTTTTTTTTTTTTGCACTTTTAAGTTATTTGAAAACATTGTCTGGCATGTAGTTATCATAAAAACCGAACAAATAAAACACTGAAACTGAGTTTCAGATCTAACTTAGAAAAAAGCATGACTTTCCAAGCTTAATTCAATCAATTCAAGCTTAATTTCCAAGCTCTTACAGAAAACATGGTCATGTTTGAATATTTCATATTATTGTGTAGTATGCTTTTTAAACTGGATTAGTTGTAATACTAGCTTGTGTTTTCTGCAACACTGTTCTTATGGGATCAGAAATAATTGCTGGCAGTATAGCTTTGAAACTTTCACTCTCCTTTTTTTTCCTTCATGAGTATTTGTTCTTATTCTAGAAGAGGAAGAATTCGGTGAATTTGGTCAACGAGTCTTCATTGGTACGCAGTGACTAAAGATAAGTAAGATGTTTAGGGCTTGATCTTGACTGAATGTTTGTGTGGAGTTTAAATCAAGTTATTTGTTCTTCACTTCACGTAAAGAGTTACCAAACTGAATTCTGCTCATTTTCCAGACTTCTGGAAGCCATTTCCCTCATACTAGTACTTGCTCTCTCCATTTTAAACCTCTGTTCTTGATAGATTTCTACTGACATGTGGCCACCATTTAAATTGACTTTGTTATATTTCCCTTACTTCAGGCTTATCTTTCTTAGAACATTGTTCTGTTATCTCTCATGCATCAAGAATATTGACGAGGGCTTTCATTAGAGAAGTACATGTAAAAATGAAATTCTCAGAGTTGGATAGTAAAGTGAAGCAATAAGCCTATCCTTGATACTAAACCATAGCGTTCTCTATGAAATTTTGTATTCATTTTATAGGCTGTAGCAAAAGTTCAATATTTGCCTTAGCAGAGTGGACCTTAAAAAATAAAAAAATCAGTTGACCTGTTCCTACTGATACTTTATATGATTATAAACTTCTCTTTGGGTTAGTTTTGGGCTTATTGTTGTGGTCTTTAATTATGGGCTACTTTTCCGGTAACTTTTAATGAGGCTTGATCTCATTCTTGTAACGCTCAGAAGTCCTACCAAGCTAATATACCGAATACGCGAGTGAAATTAACTTACCTTTATGCTGCTAAAAGATGCAGCAGATATTTAGCTTAGAAAGAGACACTCTAGGCTTCAGAGCTACCTGCTTGCATTTTACTTGCAGTTTTTAGTGCCGATGCCTTTGTCCTTTACAGCTGGTTTCCGCAGAAGTATGCGCCTGTGTCGCAGGAAGTCCCGGGCCAACCAGCAGTCATGTTACGCTCGGTGCCCCAGCAGCTGCTGTAGTGCTTTTGCAGCTCCATATGAGGAGGTGGTTAGGTACCAGCGGCACCCAGGAGATCGGAACAGACTAATTGTACTAGTGGGTAAGCTGTAATTACTTTCTGATGAAACATTCACAGCTTGTCACGGAGGGGAGGAAATGGTCAGTTTGTGTCCGATCAACTGAGGTTTCCTGCTGCTGATCGTGACAGACAGTGGCTGAGGACAACATACGTAGCTCTGAAAGCCAAATATCAAGAATGATTTCTTGTAACTTTTCTCTGTTGTTGATTATAAATTCTAATGTATGTATCAAATTCACTTGAGACAATTTTCTGAAAAAAACAAAGCAACAAAAAAGCCAAGTCTTCAGGAGAAACCATACAGTTGTGAATTCTGGTTGAAAATGCATTTTATTAGGGAGATGGTTCAGTTATATATTCAGGTGGGACTGATACATGAAAGGGATGAAAAACATTCGTATTTCACTAGGAAAACTTAAGTACATGCGGGCATTTCTACAACTAGAATTAAAAATACACAGGTATGGTAGCAGGAAGAAGAGGGTCTTAAAAACTCTGGATTAGAAAAATCTCTATCCCAGCTGGAAGGGAAAGCTAAAAAGATCTCTTGAATTGTGGTTACTATAGTAAATACTGTATTAAAAAGGCTGCCGTTTCTCAAGTTCTCTTCACTCATTATGACTGAAAGAAACCTGGTTTTCTGGAGTGTTCCACGTTCCTGAAAAAGCAAACTGAGTAAATGCAGGTTACTTGTCCTTTCCAAGTCTGAAAGTTTATTTAGTGTTTTGTTTTAAAAAGGTATTGCTGAGTTACTTTCTAGGAGAGGCCATATTGCTGGGAAGTGATTTGTACCCTTATCCATTAAGGTATTTTGGTCACATCTGGTATATTTTTCAGGAGGTTCACAAGATCAAACTTAGAGTGATTACTTGCTGCTAAATAATCCTTCAACACAAGTAGTAATCTGATTTCTATTCTGGTGATAGGTCACTGCCTATTACCTAAAAATAGAAGTTTATCGTATTTACAAGTTATTTGTTTGTGTGCAAAATGTTAGAAAATGGTTATCTTAGAGGTCTTTTGTTTTGTTTTCCAACCTTAAAGAATCTATGAATGTATCACCCACCGAATAGGGGGTGGGTGCAGAAAGCACCTCTAGTAGTACTAATTGTACAACTAGTAATACTAGTTGTTTTTTCAACTATTCAGGTCCTGCAGGAGTGGGTGTGAATGAGCTAAGGCGAAGGCTTATTGCAAGCAACCCACGAGAGTTTCAAAGTGCTGTGCCTCGTATGTAATATTCTTCTTTCCCCCACCCCTTTCAAAAATGGTGATAAGGAAATGTTGGGTACCTACCTCTTGCCTTTGTGTATTCATACGCTCTTTGCCATCTGACTGTTTTGTACTATAAGCCACAGTCACTGGCTTTTATAGGAGTTGGTTTAAAATACTATCTTTCTATTTTGGCAAATTGGCCAAAGGCACTTTTAAGTTTCAGCTTCTGAAAGCTTAAAACTTTATGTAGCAATAAATCTGTATGACTTTCTATAATCTTTCCCATTTGCTTGTAAGAGTGTTTCTTAGGCATATTTTAAGTTCATTGCATTTAGGTGATAGGGTATGAGAGTGAAGGCAACTGAAGATGGTGCTTAATAGGCTTTACAGCTTTCCTTATTAGCCTTCTGGTCTCGAATGAGACTTATACAGATTAATTTCTGACTTAAGCAAAGGTAGAGACAATTTCTATGATTATTTGGTTCTTGTGATTTGGATAACTGAAGAGGGAATGTATCGATCTGAAGCTTGTTGAAAACTTAGGAATTCCATTATGATCCCAAATATGAGGAAGGTGCAAATGTTGAAGTGCTTGCAGAATATTTCAGAATGAACATAAATCAGCTTCACCTCAGAGGAGGAAAATCAATTATGCAACTAGTTCCAAAGAAGTTCCCGATTGATTTAATCCAAACGACCGCACTTCTTCCATTCAGAAAAATACAGATAGCTTAGCAAATTTTCAAGGATTTTCAATTGGTCAGCCAGTAGAGTAGACAAGGCTTTTGCTCGGGACTTAAAAAATGAAGGCAACTAATTTTAGCACTTACAAAAATATTTATTTATATGCCTTTATGAAAGCTCTCTTATTTTTAACATTGCAAGAATTTACTTGCAGTTGATTTCTACTCTATCTCTACTTTCAGACACCACTCGAGTTCAGAAGAGTTATGAAATGAATGGTCGTGAATACCACTATGTATCAAAGGAAACTTTTGAAAACATGGTATATAGCCACAGGTAAACTACAACACCACCCAAGAGCCAGTGGCTTCATTGTTAGGACTGAAGTCTAGGCTCCTCTCCTTACACTTGCTATGTAAGTTTGGTGTTTATCTTGGTCAAATTACTTGAGTCCATTGTTTCAAAAACCATTTGTGCAGTTGCATATAAGCTTGTCTACAGTTAATATTGGAATTCTTCTAAAGGTGTGGTCTCTAGTCCTGAGCTTGCCTGGCGTGATTGGTAAGTTAGGAATATAAGCCTTCCTAGAAACAGGTCTGGCTTTCAAAACTGAGTAGGTCAGATCTGTCCCTAACCTACATCTCTGTTGTGGAACCTCTGCAATGACGACATCTGTGTAAGCACCTCAGCTATAAGGGCCAATCTTTAAAAACTGTTCTTTTCTGTGCCTCAACAGTCTCTCTGCTAAAACAGGCCAGCTTACCACCAGAAGCTGTACTCCTTAAGTAGTGCAAAGTGCTTTGAGATCTTCTCATCTATGAAGTTATTAGTACTGAGTATATAATTGAAAAGCTTTTTGTCACTAGAATCCAACCCCCGAACACATGATTTTCAATTGTAAAGTAAGTAAAAGATAAGTAAAAAATACATTCATTTTTAGCTATAGTAGTCCTGATTTTGTGCCTAGTATAGCAGGCAAGAACAAAGGTAGAAGGTGAATGGTGTTCATTATGTTTTATGATCTCTCAATCTTAATCACTGGATTAGTTTGTAAAGTTTCACACTTAAATGGAACCTTTTTGAGACTGAAGCTCTTTTTCATTTTCTTTCTTTCTCACCACTATTACAGAATGCTGGAATACGGGGAATACAAAGGGTACCTGTATGGTACCAGCATTGATGCAGTGAGAACAGTCCTTGATGAAGGGAAGATCTGTGTAATAGATTTGGAACCACATGTGAGTTGTAAAGGGGCAGGGAATCTACAGCCGGTATCTCCTGAAAGGAAAAATAATTCTATATACGTTCATGAACTGCTAGAACACTGTTAGATGCTTTGTCTTGTATTTCTTGTTTATAGTGTTTATTAATAGTCGATTTGTCTTTGCATGGGTCTTAGGGGGAAAAGTGCTACTGCGATGAGTACATTCAGATCAGTATAATTCTCTTGTTCGTTTGTTTCCGAGTGAGCAGCTGCATTATTGGGGGGAATGATGTAGAAAGGAGTTTTCATATTTGCTTACACCAAGGACTGTTCTTTCACGTGGAAGCTGTGATTACACTGAGCTAGTCCGAGCCTTAGTTTAGCAGTGGTTTGTGCTTTTGTTTTTTTTAAAGTTACATACCTGTAGAGTAGTACTCCAAATCCAAACTGCTGCAGGAGCAGATGAGGCTACACTTCGGTATTTATTTTGCATCTGAAAACATCCATAGGTTTCTTCTGCTGAACTTTTTCTGAACAAGAGGGAAGAGAAGGGAAGAAATTTAATCTTGCTGCTTCAACATTATGTGCCACCATGAGTTTCTAGAATGTGAGTTTGTGGACCAGTTTTAGTAAGGATATGAAGTAAAGGTATATAACCATTCTTTGCTTATCACTAGGAGGTAGGAGAATTGCTGTGTAGTTGCATACTTGTATTTTAAATGAGGTAGCTTGGCCAACTTTACGTGCTGTGATTTTTATCTTCTTTTCCAAAAAGACTTCTCCAAAGGTAGCTCCTCAGTAGTTTTCCGGTGGTTGTTTGTTTGTTTAAAGTCAGAGTCCTCTTTAACGTTGTCAGTTTGTTAAAGGCCGTGTCCAGATGCTCACTGACATTGAAAGCATCTTCTGTTAAGGTTGTCAGGCAGAATTAAGTGACTGGTATGCTATGCTTGCTTTAATAATGTCTGGTCCAGGGATTATCAGTGAGGTCATTTTAAAGTAGGTGTTTATGGAAAAGATTACTGCTAGGTCTGGAGGTAATGGTGTGTTGTAAACAAATGTTTTTCTACTGGGATACAATTGGGATGAATATACCTGAAATACTTGTTTTTACTCCTACTTTGCAGGGCATCCAAATAGCCCGGACTCATGAATTAAAGCCCTATATTATATTCATCAAGCCGTCCAGCATCAGCTGCATGAGGCAAACTCGTAAAAATGCCAGAATCATTACAGATTATTATGTGAACATGAAATTCAAGGTGAGATGTGGGATCGGAAGAGAAACAACTTGCTACACTGGGGTTGTGTGTTTAGAACGTAATGCATTCTACTGTATTATTTGATTACATCTTTACGAGTTTGTGTCTTGAGGTTCAAATCTAAATTCTTTTTTTCATCCCCCCCCCCCCCAAATTTGCTTTGAGGTAGGAGGGGAGGGTTGTGATTTGTACATAAGGAATTGAAGCATTTGGGTCAAATGTCTTTATACAAGGAGACTATTTGGGATACTTCAGTTTTAACTAATTGCCTTGTGACAAGGTTTGAGCCAACATGCACATTCAGTGTTCGCACTGAAATGTATGGATGAAATGTGCTTCATTAAGTGATGTAATAAAGTATTTTTCAAGCAGTTTTAAGTATGTAATGTATCACTGTATTGTGTATAATTGCTGTATAATGTATTACTGAGAGTACTGATATCTGTTCCATAGTGACTTCTATGGATAGAACACAAATCCTGCTTGTAGGAAACACATAGCTTGCATTTACAATGTGTGTAGTGCATTTATCACCATTGTTTCCATGCAAATTATAATCAAGCTTAGCATCTTAAAGTTTTAGAGAGTGAATGTCCATATGTGGAAATAAATCATAATTGCTATGACAGGAAGACACATGAAAATGGAGAAGGTAAATTAAAATGCAGAGTAAGAATGTGTGCAAGAGAACAAGTGGAGCATACTGAGACTCAAGGTACTCTGAGAAACATATGGCAGTCAGCTGTTTCAGAAGCTTGGAGCTGATTGTAGCCAACATTCTTCAGTTATTATAGCAACTGTAAATTGAAATAATGTATGTTGGCATTGTCTTACCTACTCACTTCTTGTTTGCATGGCGCAGGGTGTTCTGCAGATGCCATGCAGATTGTTTCTCTCTACAGTACTAGAGCTTTAGAGATTTGTTGTGTCTTGCAGGAAGAAGATCTACAGGAGATGGAGGATTCTGCTAAGAAAATGGAAGCTCAGTTTGGTCAGTTCTTTGATCAAGTGATTGTGAATGACAACTTACAAGAAGCATCTGCTCAGCTGTTGTCTGCAGTCCATCACGCACAGGACGAGCCCCAGTGGGTCCCTGCAATATGGATATGCTCAGATACTCAGGCATAATTCAGAGTGGCGGGCAGCTCCATGAAGATTACAGATTGTTTTACTTCAAGAATAATCCTCATGTCAGGATTGTGAGAATTTATCTTCGTATGCAAGGGATTTGGAAGAGGATTAGGAAAGAAGCCGCTATAGGAGATATAATCATACTATGTTCTGTGTAGCTGTTCAGCTTTTATGCTACAATTGCACTTTTTTTTGTACAAAAAGGAAACACTGAGTAATCCACTACAAGAATAAATAAAAATCTATTTTGGTGCATGTATATGTATAATTTACTCATGGGTGTCCAACCTTTTGGCTTGCTTGGGCCACACTGAGTGAAGAGGAATTGTCTTGAGCCACATATACAGAGGTTGCTCTGAGAGTAATGACTCCTATTTTATTTCCATGGAAACTACAACAGATAAAAAGCATAACAACATTATTTAATGGTGTTTTGCAGCTGAGAATTTGCTCTATTTTTCACGGCGATCACCACTATTAGTTATGCATGTTGTCAGCGATGAACAAGAGTCTACATGTGCTCATCAAAACCTGCAGCAGCAGAGGTGGCCCACTGTCGCCACTGTAGAAATGCACCACCCACTGCCCTACTGCGTCCGCATCCCATTTGGCCTCCATTAACGTTCAGCAAGTGTCGATGAAAGTCAATGAGTGCCATTTTTTCCGCATGGAGGAATTCAGTGACACTTTTGCTTCAGCCGCCAATTTGTCAGACTGCCTCTCTGCTGCTCTCTGTCACATGGCAACAACAGGGAACGGAATATTGGCGGGAAGGTTCACCTCCACCAACGTCTGCTTCTGACATTGTGGGCCAGCATAATAAAATAAGGGGTGTTACTTTCAGAGCAGCCTTCATAAAATATGCAATATGGTTACTGCATAAGAAATCAAACATTTCAGTGTTTTAATAAAAACTTTTTTTTTTTTAAGAGCAACAAAAACATCAAACTAGTGGGATACGTGACCTTGTTTTTGTGAAGCTTAATGCGTGGGCCTGGTTTGGTGGCAGTGGTTGCAGTTTTCAGAGATGTCTCTTAAGTGTTTGTCAGAGGTTTGGGGTGAAATTTTACTCTGCTCCTGCTTCATCCTTGACAACTGTTCGCAAATGTACATACGGCCAAAAAGTGATGATGTGAATAAGGTGTGATTGTGAAGTGAGGGATATTTTTTTCTGGTAAGAGTGGGCTTATAGAAGTCTGGTAAAGAGATATGACCAAACTTCTCTTTGAAGTGAATGCCTGATTGCAGCTGTTGGAAATTCACAGGTTATACGTTTATGTCAACTGAAAATGCAGTCACAAATATACCAAATTATTGATGGGGTTTGTTTTGTTTTGTTTTTTTGCAATCATGAAATTTATTCTCAAATTCCTGTGTTGAAGCGGGCAGCGTGGCTGTATGTTTTTTGTGGTTCATTGGTCTGTGTTCAGCTAATGTATCAAAATGTGCAGTGTTTTGCCATAACTTGAGTTAGTGCTGCACTGCATCCTCTGTGTGTCCCATGCCAGCCCAGACAGTGCTGATTGCACATCAATATGTGGTTGCTGTGAGCAGTGGGTGCACGCCTGAGGCCACTCGGTTAGGCAGAGCTGCTGTCATGATCTAGCAGGGCTTGGCTTTTCTCCCATCAACTCAAGTGACTGAAAACTGGCAAAACATGGATTTATTAAAGAGGAAAATCAAATCTAAAGCCTCTTTTCTTGTTGGTTTGAGGCAAGGCAGCACATTCACTTCATCAAAGAGTATAGTGATTATGGCTAACAAGTTCCTCGCTCTCTTATCTCACATTGCAGGTTTATTGGACCCTGAGGAAACAGCTTTATTCTGTCGGCCCAGTTCCCCCCGGAGAAAATCTACTGGAGGTGGTTCCGCAGCGTAGAAAGAGGTTATTCATGTAGTAAGCCTGCTCTTGCAGCTAGCACTGTGCCAGCTTCTAGTGAAGTCAGAGCGGCGTCCTTGGTGGAAAACGCTGGAAAGCAGAACCCACCGTGGCCCTGGAATGGGGTGAGTACAAGTAGAGAGAGAGGGGCTGGTGCATGGGCTGGTACTATGCCCCTCAGCAGTGGGACATAAATTGAAAGGCAGCTGCCAGAAAAGCACAGCATCGGGCGTTCATTCCCTTTGTAGTTTTATTTTCTTATCGTTTAGAGCTTATCACTTTATTTGCAAATAGTGTCAGTCATAACAAGGCGAAGGAAGCCGGAATCCCGGTCTAGAAAAGGCCTTGCTTCCCCCACGCCGGCCTGAGAGTCCCGCAACCCCGCACTGCAGGCGGCTCCGCCGCCGAGCGCGCCCGTAGTGGCAGGGCGGGGCGGAAGCGAGTGGCGGCTCCTCCCTGCGGGGCCCGGGACAGCGGCGGCGGGCGCGGCATGGCGGAGCCGCGGGCGGGCCCCGAGCGGGTGAGGGCGCGGCGGGGCTCCCCGGAAGGGCGGCGGGGGGCCGGGCCTTCAGCCTTCTGCGGCCTAGGCCGCGGCGGGGGCGTTGGCGGCGGTTCGGTGCGGCCGGGGAGGGCCTGCTTTGGCGGTGGGAGCGGGGCCGCTGGTTCGCGCTGGTGCTGAGAGCCCTCCCTGCGTTCGCGTTTCCGTCTCTGTGCGCTCGCAGGATAACGAGTGTGACGAGCGTGAAGCCCGTAAAGAGTTCGTCCGTGTTAACTGTTCGTAAAGCTTCGAGTTTGAAGAACCGGACCCCGTTGTGCCGCTGGGGCAGCTCGGTCACCGTGCTGGCAAGGGAAACGCATCTGCTGGTGCTGCGTTCCCGGAGCAGCACCTCTCGCTCTGCTTCCCTGAACGGCCCCCCGCCGTGGGTGCATCTCCTTCTCGGAGGGTTCCCAGGCGCGTTCCCGTGGCCCTGCGGCTGCTCACCGAACAGCACCGGGGCTGGGAGTGCGCGGTGTGCGGGCTGGTAGCTCTGAACGGCCCCGTGTCCTGCAGCCGCCCCCGCGCTGTGGGCCTGCAGCGTGCTTCTCCGGGCCCTGGGGAGCTGCAGCTAAGGGCTGGAGATCTCGGACCTATCCTAGACAATTAATGATAGCTGTCACCCAAACGTCGGAATCGATGAAAGCAATGAGCCCCGAACTAAACTTCGGTTTAAGTTTTTTCTCCCTTCCTCATGCAGCGTGTCTCGCTTGTCAGGTGAAAATCCCCGAGTAGAGCTCACCTGAACCTTTACCAGCACACGGAGCGATGGGGTTTGGGGGCAGATGCCATTTAGGACCAGCTTTGCTGCCAGAGCAAACCACCATTGATTCCAGCAGGAGTAGCGCTGGGCCCTGGCCCAGGGGCAGGGAGGTTCACAGCCAGCTAATCCGGGCTGCCAGAAGATTATTTTTAGTTCAGAATTAGTAGAGGTTCAGCGTGAGCGACGTCAGGAGTGGAGAACTGTTCACAGTGCCTCTTCCAGGGAACTGCTTCCAATGATATGGGGAAAAAACAAGTGGTAAGTTGAGGGCTCTTGTGCCTTACTGGTCAGGCAGCCTTTTGTGTTGCTGCTGTTGACTGAATTCATGGAATGTGGGAAATGTTTCACGCTGTACTTCGTACATATTATTATATAATACAAAATCAGCAAGTGAATTGCTCTCCTGTATCTAGATGGGAATCATCCAGTGTAAGAATTGCATTTCAGACTGATAACGAGAGATGCTTGTTTCTTACTCTTTATATATTTGGTTATGTATTGAGATGTTTAGAATCTGGTTTCAGAAGCATAGGCAGCAGAACATAGATAGTGTGAGTTATTACTGCCTCTGCAAGCAGCTGTTCTCTGTGGAGCAGTTTAACAGATCTCGGGATGGTTTTGCACTGGCAGAAGCTGACTTCTGTCTCTCCATTATGTTTCAGTGCCCCCCGCGTGCCCTCCCCCCAGTGCCAAGGTAAGATCAGTTTGTTCTACAGGATTGATTGTGGTTCCCTACTGCTGTGTTTTTAAAAGAAATGAAATGAAGAAAAATGAGTTTGATGAGTATCTGTGTAGTCACGGTAGCTTTTCAAAGGTTTGCTTTTCTTGCTACTTTGTTGTTCCAGAATCCCTTACAAGAATTATAAAACATTTAACGTTTTCAGAGGCTGAGAAAATTTACTGGTTTACCTCATTTTTAATATTCAGATGGATTAAACCTTTTAAAGTCTTGGACAAATAGCAGCTTCATTTTTATTGGCATCCATTTCAGTCTTACTGATGTTTTTCTCTTTTCACTTTCTTCTTCCTTAGCTCTTTGTTGCTGTTGTTGTTTTTCTATGTTCTTTGGTACATTTAAATCGCAAATCCTTCAGGACAGGGATTTTTGAAATCAAGCTAGATGTTACCAAATGGAGGCACAGGTGTTTACCAGTTTGACATAATACAGGGTCATAGAATTGCTCAGGTTGGAAAAGACCTTATAGATCATCGAGTCCAACCACAACCAGAGAAATTTGGGCTTTTTTTTCCAGCATTTTAACAAGGAGTGTGGAAGGAAAAGCAATTCTACAGATTTTTATGGCGTGATATGTCAGAATTCCTTCAAAGTACCTTAGGGCAAATGTGATGTTCATGATTGGCAACATATAATGTATTTTTATTTATGTATTTATTTATTTATGTATTTAGTAACGTATATGTTCTAATGTTTCATAACTTCTGTTACTTTGTTACATGTCAGGCAAGTTTTAATTAACCAGGTGATTATAGCTTTTAATCTGATCTGCAGCCAGCCAATCAAGAAACTGCACAGTCACGAACAAAGTGTTGAGTCTGGATGATTGCTTTGTACGCTTAACCCTTTTGTGTACAGTTGCCAATAAAAATACATAGGAATGGGAGTAAGGGAATTAATGAAATAAAAAAGTAGAATGTCATTGCTATGAGATGATTTAAAAACTAACTCTTTTCTTACCTTTGTTCCTTTTGCACTGCTCTTCAACACCTTTTCTCATTAAATGTGAAGTGGAAACCAGGGTGAGTTACTCGGTCATCAAAGAGAATCGTGAACATCTATAGTTCCTTTTGGTGTCATTTTATTCTCTCTTGAATCGTAGAATCATAGAATAGCCTGGGTTGAAAAGGACCACAATGATCATCTAGTTGCAACCCCCTGCTATGTCTAGGGTTGCCAGCTGCTAGACCAGGCTGCCCGGAAGGACTGACAGATTGGTCCTTACGCTTTTCCTAAATGCAGGCTGATAATTGTTTAAATTGCATGGGTATTTGGGCTGCTGTTATGAGAACTATCTGGTGTTTTCTTTTGTTCTTTTTACCAATTGCTAGTTCTGAGTCAAGGTAACCGAAACGTCACTATGCTCTGAAGAAGTAGTTTATTCTTCGGAGTATCATTCAGTTTTTCACTTAACGTGTGCATATGTATATTTAGCCTTTGTCACGCATAAGAGATTTGTTGTCTTGCTTTCCTGCTATCTGCTGTACTTTTCCTGCTTGTGCAAATCGCTGAATTGTCACCTTATCTGTAAAAGCTGAAGGATGTCTTTGCTTGCAGAAAGCACTCTATTTCTTAATTTGGAATTGTATGGTTGTTAAAAAAGGGAAATGTAGATTTCTCCATGCTGTGCGCATTGACTTATGTTTCTGTTCTGCAGATGACATTCCACTCAGTCGTCCCAAAAAAAGAAAGCCCAAAGGAAAGACTCCTTTAGGTAAGGTTCCACCAAGGCTGAAAACTGTGTTTGTAATCCTGAGCGATACCTACATGGTAGCCAAGCTCCTGACAAATACAACTTCTTCAGTCTTATACTCTGTTTTGGAATAGTATTCCTCTCAGTTTCTTTATCAAAATTGATTTTTTGTCAAATGCTTCCCCACCCCTCCCTCCCGAATATTGTTTGTCTTTTTAGAGCAAGTCTGTGGTGCTACCTTGAAGTAACTTCTTCAGTCTTCTCTTTTTCCCTAGACCCATTCCGTGTACTGTTAGTAGAGCAGATTTTAGTAGTGAACTGAAAAAAATGCTTTAATGTTTATTCCTCCTATTTTTTTCCTTTCTGATTTTCTTTAATACTTAATTCAATAGTCACTTCCATCTTTAAGCTGCTTGCAATGTTGAGTGTGTTAAGCGCTTGAATTTTTGAGTAAACTAAGATACAACTAGTTTAACAAATTGGCTCAACTTAAATCCTCCGCCAAATAAAGTCACAAGTTAACCATTCCATCGTCACCTGAGAGTTAAGAGCATGAAGCATGACTAACACCAGAGCTTTGCATTTTTACAAGAAGTGTATCTGCTGAATAAACATATCCTGAATAAACAAATCAGTTAATTTGGGACTGTGTGATGGTTTGATGAGTAGATCTCCTTTATTTGATGAAGAGTGCAAAATATCAGGCTCACTGTAAAACTGTTAAATCCAACAAGTGGACCTGTGGCCAGCAGGGCTTCCTGAGGAACAGGTTTTGTGACTGTTGATTCCAGCAAGCAGATTGGTGGTGCAAAGCATACTTCGACTTTAGCCATTAACTTGCTGGTTGATTTTCCATTTTAGCACAGTAAAACGGTGTAAAAGGTGGAGAAGCCTGGTGCTTCAAGTGAAAAGTAGATTGTGTTGTTATTGATAAAAACTGCAGCACTTGAAAGCACTATAAAAAGGCTTGTCCTCCTGTCTGAAAAGATGCCAATTGATGCTAGAATGTTCGATGAGATTTCATGTTGACCCGCCATGGAAGGCTAGCTCCTCCAAAGCTTAGTGGTTTTTCTCTCTGATTTTTTTTAATCCGTTCCTCCTGGATTCTTGTGCTGTTTGTCCATCAGTTAATTTAAATTTCCCTTTGATATTACACCATTTTTGCCTTAACACACTTACCTGTTTGTCTGAATCAACTTGTCACTGTTAATTTTTCTATCCCGTGCATCATTGTTTTTGCACGTAGAAAGGAAAAATAGAGAGCTATTATTTCTTCCTGTATTACATTCCATTCTGTCAGTCCTCTGTTGTACACCCAAATGGGAATCGTGCTACTTCCTGGATACCTACATTTCCTCCCAGATGTGACATTGTTATGGTGAAATGAACTGTATGTTTTCATCTTGTATATTCTTATTACCATATTTGCTTCCCATCTCTTACGAATTCTAGCCAGTATATTTTTCACCTCAGCTGGGCAAACGCAGATATTCTACGCTATATAACACGTAGCAGCATTTTCTTTCCTTTTTCTCAGCGGCTTTGAGTTGAAGTTGCTGGAGCTTCTCTTCTGGTTTTCAGATGACATTGTCCAAGCAACTGTTCGTCGGCAGTCTGAAAGCAGTGAGCCCCTGACTCCTGAACCTCAGGATGTCCCTCCTCAGCGGAAACGCAAGAAGAAGAAAGTACCTCCCGGTATGTAAGTAATGGTAGGCTGCAAAGAGGGCTGTATAAAACTTGGTGACAAAAGTATGACTGGCCAATTTGCATTTTGGTTTAAAGTGTTCCGAATCGAGTGCTCTTGTAACAAGTGGAATTAATCTCTGGGTGAATGATAGCTTAGAGGTGCTATTTCTGCCACGTTTATGTATTAACTATTTATGTGTTTAAGTAATGTGTTTCTAATCCCATAAAAGCTATACAATTTTCATGTGGCTTGTTTTAAATCCCCAGATTCTGAGACCTCCTTTACCCAGCAGAACATTGCATCCTTGTTTCAGAATGGAAATGGCGTGGATGTTCCTGAAGCTGAAGAAACAGTGGTCCGCAAACAGAGAAAAAGAACTAAGTGAGAGGAATAGCTGATAATTCAGAACATCTGTGGCAGTAAAAGTAGCTGAATAACATTTTAGTGTCACTTTACAAAGACATAGGATCTTGGAAGTTCACAGTAGCATTTACCTTGCATAGCAAATTGTATGCATACGCTCATGTCCAGGGCTAAGATCTCACTTTCTTCACATGTTTGTTTTATGCACACCTGGATGCATTTCAGTTCGGAGTATGATAGCATGAGCCTACTGTTTCAGTACATAAAAAATTAAAACGGATAACTGCTTTCTTTCATTTTTCCTGTATTCTTAATTTTCTGAGCAACAGCTGCTTTCTTATCCTCAAGATAAGAGGATAAGAGCTCTTATTTTTTTCTTCAAGAGCTGTGCCTTTACAATATTCTGGTTGCCTTTCCTACCACATGCATCTATTCTCTCGGCCTTGCATTTAGTTTGTATGTATTTTTTCTAATTGTTAATCTCTTGATCCCAATTTACTGTTTTGACACAAGATGGTAGCTAAATTGAAAGAAAAGCCCCCAGATCAAGGTTTAGTGTTAGTGTTCTAGTGAGAATTACAGTTTTAAATTTATAAATGGGGATAATATACCGGGCAATAGCTTGATCTGTTCGTATCAGTGAGGTTAGGCATGGTCAAAGTTCGTTGAAGTCTTCAACTTTTAAATTTTTCTTCTTATTCTTTTTCTGCCCCATTGTATGACTTGTGATAACAGGAAGGCTCGGCCAGCGGAAACACACTGTTCCAATGAGCTGGAGGTAGAGGAGGATGACATTATTGAAGATGAACACAGAAGGAGCCCAGATCAGCAGCCTGTGTTTGCTGCTCCCACTGGAATTAGCCAGCCCGTCAGCAAGGTGTTTGTTGAAAAAAATCGTAAGTGCATTGTGTGATTTTTTTTTAACTTAAATTCTTGCATTTAGAGAACACATAATTGTATTTAAAATCCAAGTATTTTGCTATTGGGCAGAATTTAAAAGGGAAGTTTGCCGGCAAAAAAATACTTGAAAAGAAATGTACATTAAAATCTTTCAGCAGTGAATGCTAGTGTTTCAGTGTTGATGATTTGTTGAATTTTTGAGTTCTGTGGGTGAAAAAAACCCGATAGTACAGAACTGAGCTTGTTTGACCTAATACTCTCACAACATGTTGAGAAGTATTTACTATGTTGCAAGAAATCGTTCGTGTGGAAGGTGGGGGTTTTTTTGATTGTTCCTTTCCTTTTTGTTTTCCTTTCTAGTACGGAACACTGGGTACTTATCCGGTTGTGCTGTGCATTCATAAATCCATAGCCTGATCTGTCAGGGTATACCACGCTGGCAGAGGCATCATGATATGAATGGAAGCTGGCAGGGCAGAAAAGGGGGCACGAGGGAGAAGAAATTTGACGAAAAATTTTGGCACCCACAGCCTTTTCTTCATAGGAAGTTCAAGCATTAATGTAAAAATGTTGAGCGAAGTTATTGGTACTCTCTAAAATAAATTTTCTCATCCTTTTAGGGCGTTTTCAAGCAGCTGACCGTGCAGAATTGATTAAAACCACTGAAAATATCAACGTGCTTTTGGATGTGAAGTCTTCTTGGACCACCAGAGATGTCGCCCTCTCGGTGCACCGAAGTTTCAGGTGATGAATTAATGTTTTGATGTAAATAAACAGAAATCATTCTGGTGTTGATTTTTTTCTTTCTTATCTTTAAGATGTTAGTGCCTTTTCTCTACCACTGTGATGTATCTTTACTTCATTTGGATACTCCTAGTGGGTGGAGGTTGGGTACGCAAGTGGCGTAAGTGCTCTAGCTTTTTTCTGTTGACAGTAATATCTATTTCTAGTCAAGACACCCACTTGAAATACAACCTCTAAAAAGAACAAAAAGCTGAAGCTAATTAGGAAAGTTGTATTGCAAAGATTTGGAAGAAATATGAATAGAAAGAGATATGTATGATAACAGAAATGCTAGGGACCTACAGAAGAAACAAAATGAGATTCACCTGTCAGCTGTGATATGAGCAGGGTTAAAATGTCTCAACGCTTTCCAGTAAAAAAGGAAATTTGCACACAGAAGTAGAAAATGTTTTTTTTTCGTATGTGGTTGTATTGTGATTCAGAATGGGAAGATGACAACTTTTTCATGTCTCTGGTGTATTTTACCTGGAAACCTGTGCTTGACCCTTAGCTTTTTGTTAGCAAGGAAGGCAATTACAGTTTAAAGAAATTCTGGAAAGACTGATTTTCTCTCAAGGACAGATTGCATTGATGAAAGGTGCAGTGGTCTTGGGGAGCTACAGGTAAAATGGGGGAGCGGACAGAGTGAAAGTGTTTGATTCCTGTAGCAGTAGTAAAGGGCTGTAGCAACAGGATCAGACAAAATGCCTGCACTTTCTTGGTTGAGTGCCCAGGCCCCAGTGCAGTCTGTCAGGGGAGGAAGCAGAAGTCCAATTGTTTAGGATTTTTAAAACTAGATCAGAAAAAAGCACTTGAAAACAATCTGTCAGAGGCAGCAGGATTGAAGGGGTGAATTTGTAGGCCTTTTCATATGTAGTTCTTCTCTAATTAAAGGCATTAAACTTCTCAAATGTTCTTTTATCCTTTCAGGGTGATCGGACTCTTTACCCATGGCTTTCTTGCTGGCTATGCTGTGTGGAACATTGTTGTTATCTACATTTTAGCAGGAAATCAGCTTACCACGGTTTCTAACCTGCTCCAGCAGTATAAGATGCTGGCCTACCCTGCTCAAAGTTTGTTCTATTTGTTGCTGTCTATCAGTACAGTCTCAGCCTTTGATAGGTAAATCGTTGATGATTTAATACGATACTCTTGGTGAATGATTTTGCACGTATCTGGTTGTGTAGTTGAAAGATGTGCTTGTATATTCAGGCTTTTGTTACTCATTTCTATCTGATACCTGCTGCCTTGTATCAGTGTATGGGTACTGCCTGTGTAATCAAGAGGTGAAACAAATGGGAGAGCTGTAGTGGAGGGGAGTAGAGAACAGCTACTGTTTCTGTTAGGTTACTTTTCGTGTGAGTCCCTTAGCCGGGTGAGTTTGTGACATAGCTATATAGTTTTCCTAGTTCAGCTGAGTTTCTGCGTTATGGCTCAATGACAGGAACAAATGTAAAGAGGGGCAAAAATGCCATAAACAGAGTGGTTTCACTGAAGTTTATTTTATTGATGTATTGTTTCCTTGGCAGCATGGTGAGCAAGGGAAGGAGTCTGTTTCATGGGAGAAGTTGTCTTTTTTTTTCAATAAGTGGTGGCAGGGAGGAGTCCTGACTTATTCTTAATTACTCCTGCACCAGTGTGAACTTTGTAAGTAATTTTATTAACATTAACTGTGTTGGTGGTGCAGACACAGAAATGAATGGTAAGGGTTGGGAGCAGCAGATCTCTCCACGCTCTCCCTAACTGCAGTGCGAGAGCTACAAAACTCATGGAACATCATCTGTAATTTCAGACTTTCTGGAGCTTGGCATAATGAGGATCGTTGCTTGTGTATGCAGCATGGCAGCTTATTAAGGCAGTGTAACGCAGGCAGGAAAATGTATCTTGAAAAAAGTAAAAGCAACAGAACACTGTTAAAAGAACAATATTATCTTATTGAACTGTGTTAATGACTCTTGTTTTTCTAATCAGGATTGATTTGGCAAAAGCGTCAGTTGCGCTGAGGGGTTTTCTTACCCTAGACCCAGCGGCACTGGCTTCATTCTGTAAGTATCCTGAAGTGAATAAGAAGTGGCCCAAAAGAGAAAATAAATGGAAAAAATCCCGCATTCGGTTTTCAGTGGATTTTTCCTCCACGGTTATTATCTACCTTAAAATAAGTGACGTGGGGAGTAGTTGAAAATAGCATTCAAGGATTATGAATGCTTTGCGCGTTTTTAAAGTATTTGCAGTAATAGCATTAGTGCTGCTACTGCTGGGATGGCTGTTTCCCCACTTATGAACACAGAACACAAAAGTAACAGAAACTAAAATGGGACCTCTGATATAGATGGTAGATTGCAAAAGGGCAGAAACTTGATTTTGATGGGTCAGAATAACTAGACTTTGAGAAGAACATTGAAGAAGAGAGAATGCAGTAAAGATGGCAATATCATTGGAAGAAGTAAAATGAAATGAAAGAAAATATAGTGATGATTATCATTTCATGACGGGACAGCATTTTCTACTTGCTTTATACCTGACACTACTAATTTCATTTCTTCCAGTGTACTTCACTGCTCTTATCTTATCCTTAAGTCAGCAGATGACATGTGACAGAATTAACCTCTACACACCGCCTTCAGAAAATGGCAGCATCTGGTAGGAAACCTAAGAAAGGTCTTCTGTAAATTGTAACATCGCTCACTTATGAACCTTAGTCGAACTGGTGGATTTGAAAGGTTATATATAACGTACATAAGAAAGTATTAATGAAGAATTCCATTACTACATCTGCCTTTGTCTGAGCGTGTCTTGAATCTCTAAAACCTTCACTCAGAAGTGAGGACTCATATTTGGTCTCAGTCATGTTGGTCACAAACGCATCATAACTTGAACAAGGTCTTGTTGGAACGATGCTGAGAACATCAGGTGTGACAGAAACTTTAAGTATCTCTTTTGCTGCATGCAGTCAGCTATTTTTTCCTTTTTTAGAGCTTTTATAAGAGTTTATTGAGTTGTTTATTGAAAAATCTGGTTTCTAGTAACAAAACCTCAACCTGCTGCTGTTAATGACAGTAAGAAATGTACCAGCCAACATAAATCCTAACATTTACCTAAAGCCCCATCTTATCCGGCCTCTGTCTATAAGTCCTTGCACAGGTTTCCTGGCAGACTTCACTGACTTGCTGCTAATTTGCCCTGCTGCCCCACAAAGGAGTGATGAAAATAAGATCTACTGATGACTTTATATGATATCTTTCACCATAGTAAAATTTGACAGTGTGTTTTGGTCTTTATTTTCTGTTTCTTGGCCAGGGAAAGGAATGTACTGTTGAAATCTCCAAGGGAACATTCTCTGTGAGCTAATGGGGTTTCTTTGCGGAGTTGCTATCTTTGGTATACACTCTTTACAAGATCTTTGTAAAGCAAGACCATTATGATGATAGTGATATTTCTACATCTGACTTAGCAAGTTTTTTATTTGTTTTTATATGATATTCTGCTGAAGTTATTATTGTAATATGTGCATACTGGTGTGTACCCTGACTAATTGGTTGATGTGCTTTTCCCAGGACCGCAGGTATGGAGGAGGAAATTCTTCAGCCATGGATTGTGGTGAATCTGGTAGTATCTATTCTAGTTGGAGCAAGTTGGATTTTCTTGTCTTACCGACCAGAGCTAGACCACAGTGAAGGTAGGAAATGTTAATTGGCAAAAACTTATTTGTTCTACTGCTATCTGTACTGGGTGCTCAAGTATAGTACTGAGAAATGTTATGACTGAGAAACAAATCTGCGTTTGGAAGGCCAAAGAAGGATAAATGTGCTTCTTCAGATTACTCTAGAATGTTAATTCACAGCTTTCTATATCTCAGCTGCTGCCAGTTTATCCTGCTTAATTCTAATAACTCAATTAGCTTAAAACAAATAACTAGTTGGCAGCTTTTACAATTACTGAAAGGAAAACTTACAGTAGATGTCTAAATTGTAATTACAAGTCATTTTTTAAGTAATAAAAGGCTTATTCAAGGAAGACAGAGGTGTGATCTAGCCCGGGTTTTGATGAGATTTTAGATATTTACAGATGTCAACTGAAATTAGGTAATGTGCTTCAGCAATTTCAAGAGAAAAGTTCTGTTAGGATTTATCCCAAGTAGTAAAGAAATAATAGAATGGCAAAACAAAAAGAAGTTTGTGATTTCAAACTTGAGTGGAGAATATTACAGTGCTGCACGTGCTGATTGTGTAACTTTGCCACGTTGACAAATTGTTGGCAAACAGTAAATGATCAGGTCTCTAAATGGAAATCTTCAGTCTTGGTTCTGACACTTTCAAATCTGGAACAATCCATCAGCCGACTTTCAAATACAAATTTAAGCGTCCAGGCTAAAGCCTACTTCCTATGAGCTGCTAATGTCAGTACTAGTTGTGTTAACCTAGGGGGACAACTATAGTTTTCTGAAGACAGTGGTGGGTCTTTCCATTACTGAATTGCTGATACAAGGGCTACAAAGAAAGGCAGGAGGCTTGGGGAAATTCCAGAGATCTTTTCTAGAATAAGGAAATAATATTCAGGTGAAACTTTTTCAATAAAACCAGTATTCTTTTCTCTTTCTTTCAGAACTGATGTTTCATACTGAAATTGAGGAATTTCCCCAGGGAGTGATCATACCCAGAGTCCAGCCGTAGTGTGGAACGTGCACCTTGTAGCTGTAACTGATGGCTCAACGCTTTCTGTATTTTAACCATGTATTATAACCTTTGAAAAAGTATTTTTATACTGTATATATTTCATGGGTCTTTTATGTATGCTGATTTTTAATTATTCAAATGTGTCTGAAATCTTTTCTATATCTTCTTTTTGTTTTGTAAAGTAGATTATCTCTAGTACATAAAGTCAAGGTACTTCTGTGAACATTGCTACCTACGCAGCCAGAGGAAATGGGTGAATGCTGAAGATTTGCTATTCAGTGCTTTTTTGACAGCAGTGCTGTATTGTCATCATCAATCTATGTTTTGTTATTGACACTGACAGCAGTTGAGGTATAACCTTCTTCTAAGATATTCCATAGAGATGAAAACAAATCTTAGGAAGAAAGCAGTTTAAGTAAATAAATGCAGATGTCTTGCAGTCTCCTTAGCAGACATAGGCAAGAGGTAGTCTGAAATCCATTTCTCATGCAGGTATCACACAAGACTAGTTTTATATTTTATTTAATAAGTACTGATTTTTGCATTATTTTATTTAATGTATTTGAAGGTGGTTTTAAAAGGTGTGCAGTGTCAAAGTTCCCTGGAGGTTACTCCAGTGTTTTATAAAAGTGATGGTGAGTTTAGCCAGTTGAAAGAGTGGAAGGGAGATGTTAAAGAGCTAGCAAGTTTCTATGCTGTTGCCTAAGTTGCTTTAAAACAAGTATGGGAACGTGAATAACTAGGGCAGCTTCTGCCTTGTCAAGAACTTGAGTTCTAGTGTGCTTATTTAGCAAATTTAAGTAATTCTAGAAAGTAAGTAATTACGTAATTCTAGAGAGGGGTAAAAAAAGTTCTACTGGAATTGAAAGATTTTCCGTAGGTGCTGGTTCTATTTTAGGGCATTCACTTGGTTGTGGGAAGGAACTATTTGACTTTTTTGTCAGTTGTTATGATGTGTATGTATTCTTGTAAAACTGTGGAGCTCGATTACAGCTTGTGCTGCATTGTGCATTATAATGAAGAGATTCAGGATGCTACTCCCATCGGTATTACATTGGAGGTCCTTGTGATTTGCTGTAGGAGATGGGAGATGAGGCCACTACTTAGTGTTCCCACATAGGTTTCCACACAGTAATTTTCTTGCAAAGCAGGAAATGCACATCACAGTTTCTTTGAGTGTCGTGTGTTTGGTTTACAGAATTGCTGAGCTCCTGAAGATGAGATTATTAATGGATTCTGTTTGCTATTTCATGCTTCTGTCATCTTGGCATGTGATAAAATGTATAACTTCTCTCAGGTACAGAGCTTAAACACAACAGTGTGGAGGCATCCAGTCAGTATAGAGGAAGATGAAGAACATCTCTGCTTGATTTCGTTTCTGAAATTGTTCCTAGGAATTGGCCTTCTAAGTATCCTACAAACAAAGCAATGCCAGCCAGGAACCAGATTTGCTCTTATTGTGAAATAAAACAGTTGGTTTAGATGGTTGAGCAGTGATGAAGTTTTTTGAGTTAATGGAATCAGTAGTTCAAGCCAGACTTGCCTTCCTAGTTTGTACCTTTTTTGGACCTGAGTATAAACCTAAATGAATGAAAGAGGTTTGAGGTTTGCCATTTAAAATCACAGTTAGATAAACAATTTCATGGCTTATTACCTCTTACAAGGTAGTTTTCATTCCATTAAGCCTCACAATGGAATTTAACTGCTTTTTGTATGTGTGTGCGTATAGTTCCTTGGAAAATTTTAGAACATCTTAAAGTTTACAGAATAGATGTTTAATTGCAGAACATGCAGTATATGTAGAAGCCTTAATTGGAATGCCTTTGTGCATTTCCATTACCATTGTTTTTGATACAGTATTTTGTGTCAAAGAAAAAATTGCAGAGAAGTTAGTGCCAATTTTTTAAGTATGCAAAACAAGTGAGGAAGTGGTCTGAATGAATATTAACTTGTACTACTTTGTGCTGTTTCCAAATGTTTAGTTTGTTTAAAATAAATCAGTCTAACTTGTTTTTTCCTCAATGCTAATGTTATGTTATTGTATACAAGCTCTGAGCAGATGCTATGGGAAAACATTGCTTTCCGTAGTCTGTTTCCATTGTGTATTTGGTGTAAGTAATGGCTGTCTTTTCTTTCTACCAGCAGGCTGCTGCCACTGTACTGGCCTTCTGCAGTCAGAAATAGTTCTGTAAAACCCCAAGAACCAGCGAGTAGGCTCACTGGTCTGTGCTTTCTGAGATCTGGATTGCGTCAGGAGCATTCCAGCTGCCTGCACTGAGGTAAACCTCAGGAGGGTTATGGTTGGCCAGAACAGATTTAGACTGCACATAAGGAAGAAGTGTTTTACAATCAGGGCAGCGAGGCAGTGGCACAGGTAGCACAGAGAGGTGGTGGTGGTGCCCCATCCCTGGAGATGCTCAAGGTCAGACTGCACCGGGCTCCAAGCACCTTCATCTAGTGTACCTTGCAGGGGGGTTGGACCAGATGGCATTTAAGGGGCCCTCCCAACTCTGTGCTGATTCTGTGCTGATTGATTCTGTGCTGATTGATTCTGTGCTGATTGATTCTGTGCTGATTGATTCTGTGCTGAAGTGTAGCCCGCCGCCTTTGCAGCCCAGTTCCGTGGGATGCCCGACGGGACGCAGCCCGGCGACTCGGCCCGCCGCCACACCCCTTCCCGCCAAATGGGGGCGCCCTGCGCGCGCCTAAGGGCCAGTGCAACTACACGGCCGCCATTTTGGGCTCTGCCTGAGGGAGGCGGCGCGGCCACTTCAGTACCGCCTTTTCTTTCTTCTCCGGGCAATCGGCGCTGGAGTCTCTCGACAGGAAGGGGCCGAGCCAAAGGAAACGTGTAGGCTTCTGAGGTACGGGCGGTGCCGCGGAAGGGGAGGAGCCAGGGAGACGAGCGGGTGGGGCCCGGGCGGGTTTGCCTTGGAGAGGCGTCTGGAAGTGTTTATAGAAAGTACGGGAAGGTGTGGCGATGGATTGGCCTGAGGGAAGCGCTTAAAAAGCGTATAAAGGTTCACGTTACAAAGATTTTCAGAAACGAAGTTGATGCAGGGGATGTATTCATAAAATTAGAGGCCAGAGCCAGATCGCCAATGGATATGGAGGCGTGGCTGCCCAGGGCAGGGCAAGATTGTTACCAGCACAAGCCAGAAATAAAGTACGTTTCAGCCAGAAATCCTCATATGTTCTTACAGCAAGAGTTCTGGAAACAGTCTAAAACCTCTTCTACATAATTTCCTTCAAGACAATCTTAAAATCCAGCTAAGCAATGTAATAAAATGAAAATCTGCATTAAACAGAAGCATGCAAAACTTTAGAGAAAAGTAAACCAGACACAATTGCAGCTAATTTATGTGATTAGCATTTTTCAGAAACTTTGTGGGGCTTTTTGATAACTAGCATGTTTAAGTAACTGATCTGTGGAGTGGAATCAGTTGCTTGCTTTTGGGAATCATGGAGGTTTCCATAGGAACCAGTTTAAACCTGGTATTTATTCCTTCATCAAATCTCAAGTTTCTGGACAGATTTAATTATTTTAATTACCAAAAGTTATTCTGCTACCTATTAGTAGGCCACCTCAATTTTCAGCGCTTTCTCTTCCAAATCTGGTGCACTGTTGTACCAAATAATTTGATTTCACAGTATGGTTCATACTCCTGCACTTCGGATGTCAGTCTCACAGGGTGTGTTGTGCAGGATCTCTGAATTTTGCTATTTCTTCCTCAGTCATACAGGATAGGGAAGACCATCATCAGGAAAAGTCATTACAGCTAGCTTAGGTGTTTTAGCAGTTGATTAGACAACGTAATGTACTTTAGCAAAGCTACTTACTAGCATTAAAGATAGGGCATGTAAGTCACCTACTTTTGTTACCTCCCTCTTGTCAGAGCCATTCAGAACAGTCTTTTTTAAACATTTTTCCATGATTGCGCAGGCTAAAAACTGCTTACATCGCTTTGGAGTAGAAAAAGAGCATAGGGAAAAGAGAGATGTAAGGTAAAACTAGGTGATGTTTTTGTAATGCTTGCTTTTGTTCACTGATATCATCAATTGGAAGAAACAATCATTTCTCCAGTGGATATTTATTGAAGTACTTTATATAGAAAATCAAGTTTATTGTGACTAAATCACATTTTTATCCTATGTTCATCCATTCAGACATTCACAAACTGCTGCATCTGTCATTAGACCAAGACAGTAGAAAACACAATAGCATGGATGTATTCGGGATGATGTTACGTAACAGAAGTTTTCTTTTGTGACAAGCTTTTAATTACATTACATAGTGTTAAATGCTAAAAAAGAGAAAGATGGCAGCAAACAAAAACAAAACCACCTTGTGTTCTATTTCAACAAATGTCAAAATTGCGGAAGTAATGCATCTATTAATTTCTGTTTCACAGGGCATGAGAACATTTTGCACATGTGTGAAAATTTTTACAGTGTCTCACATGAGCTTAAATGCAAGATTCTCTGAAAATTTGAAGTCTGACTTCAGCACTGGCTCATATGCTAATAACATATAATAGGTATGAGTAAGGGTTAATATCACAGAATCACAGAATTATCAAGGTTGGAAAAGACCTAGAAGATCATCTAGGATGTTCTGAGAAGTTAGAGGTTTATCATGCTCAGAAGTGTGTCAGCTTGGAATAGGAAGTCCATCAACCTGCATTTTAACAATGCAAATCACGTATGTCAGATTTTGAAAACACAAATTGTATGCAAAAACCTCTTCATAGCTCTGTATCTAATTTTCAGTAGAATATACTTCAATTTCCAAGAACTTGTTTTCAGTGCCAACTTGAAACCTCTTCAGCCCTATGATGGTTACGCATTTTCTTTGTTAACTGATGCACATTTTTGTGTTAACACATTTTACATTATTCCTTAGAAGAAAGTATCACAGTTAACGAGCAGAACTGCAACAAATCTCTCTGTAAATTTAATCCAGAGACCAGTATCAAATAATTCTGGTTATTTTAGTAATCTCCAGAAGTCACAGTGCCTCTTAATTGCTTTTATTTGAAAACATTTCTGAAAATTCAGCCATTCTAACCATGAGGATTCGTGAGCTTTTTAAGAAAATGAAATGTGGTTTGATCATTTATGTCACTACATGAACTGGACCAGTGCTTGGAAAAAAAGCAATTTTATTTTTTTTCTATGGAAAGAGCTAGACAGATAGCAGCATAGGAACTCTACTGGAATATTTAGCTGTTTAAGTCAGTCTATGCTTTACTTCACTTTGTTATTAGTATTCAGGTTCATTTTTACAGAGTGCCGTTATTTCCAGTGAAGCTTGCAAACACTAGCACTTCAGCTGCCTCAAAGGTTTGGCACCAGGCTTTCTTAAAAACAAACAACAGTGAACTAATGTTCGTTCAGACATCTCTATTTTCACTTATTTGACTTGGGGTTTACACATACAGTTACTTAAACAAAAATACCTGTAGGTGTTACATGGTTTATTTTAAAACAGTCAAGACTTGCAGTGGTTAGGGATCAAGAACCTTATGGGGTTTGTGTGAGACTAATGTCTTCTCTGAAGAGCCCGCAAACTAATATTTGTATGATTAACGAATAACTTAGTAGTTTAGACAACTATTTTCTTAACTAATGACTGATGTAAATCTGAAACATTTCTTGCAGTAATGAGAAGCTGTTAGTATGATTGAATTGTGCAAACAGGAGTACAATAATTATAGAAATAAATACATGGAAGCAGACAGGGCAAGTTTATTGAGAGGCTCTTAAGCTTAGTTTTACCTGTTATGTTTTGAACAATGAGTTCCCTTCACAGCATAATGAGTAGTGTCAAGTATTTTGTTAACACTTACTTACTTCAGTGTGATTATTTAGAATTGGTTGTGCCTTCCAGATATTTGGCATTCAAGACTTTGAAGAGAAGCTGCTGGCAAAGCAGTAGCATTTGCAGGGCTGGTTGCAGATAAGCCCAGCTATGCCTATACATTTTCACTAGTGTCAGAACGTATGTCAGCAAGTAGCGGTGGCTTGGGACACAGCTTTTTCTAAAATATGATGAGGTTGCAGTTTTAATTTTTTTATTAAAAAAAAATGCTGCTTTTGTTCAGCTTGAGTTGAGTTGCTCAGTGAAGCGTGGGAGATGAGAAGTTAGTGATTTCGTGGGCACAAGGGCAGTTTTTTCGTCAGGGAAGAGACAATCGAATTCTTGTGAATTTGTGCTCTGGCTGAATCGAATCATGGGAATACAACTGCAGAAGATGTTTGCAAGCAGCAACACTGGTGAAGCTTAATGTGTTTTGTAACTTCTTTTGAGAAAACAAGATCAGGTTCAGATAATTGGTGTGGTGGACAGGTACACAGTATAAACAAAAACACATACAGTGACTTCAGATCGTTTAAAGGGTCTTCAAAATTAACCCATATGTGTTATAACTTAAGACTTTCTTTACATTACAAGAGGTTCTCAAATTGCTTGTTAAGGTGATGCAACAGTAAATGGAGATGCAAAAGCACAAACCTGTATTAAGAACGCAGAAAAATGCAAGAGCATTTTCAACTAGCTTCTTTGGTCAACGTGCAGCATTGAAACTGCAGGAAAGACTTGATGGATAGCTAATTCAGGCAAATACTGACAGCATGTCAACTGGACAACACACCGTTTGGGAGGCAGGAAAGAAAAACATTTGTATAAGAAACTCACTTCGGCAGTTTCAAATTTAGGCTTGAAAATGGAAGATTCCTCCTCACTAAGATAATGTAGGCAACAATGAAAGATAAATAGATTACTGAAGAAAAACTGTAGACAAAAGACAAAGCCTGAAATCAGAAGGGCACTTGGTCTGCAGTAATACGAGCTAAAAAGTGCAGTATAAAGTAAAAATACAGCAGGAACCCTCACGTTTGTTATGAAACATTTCAAAAGAGGGAGATAGGAATTCAGTTGTTCCCTACATGCAGTTTTGCTTCTGATCTGAAAAAAAATGAGGCATACTGCACTTCCTGATACAAACATATGATGAAGTTAATGAAACATTGCCACTTTAACTGCATTTTCAAGTATACCGCGTCTAACTGTATGTTAACCATACAAACTAAAGCAGCAACTAGAAATCACATTTTCCTTCTTTGAAGCACAGGAGAGGTATAATTGTTTGGTATCTGCTTAGAATTCCCAGTCTGTATCGTGCTGAGTTGCAGCAATACATCCAAGTTCAGCCCCAGCTGCTCCTGATGAGGGCAGCGCCAAGAACTCTGATCTGTTGTTTTGAACAGGGGGCGGTAATAGGGACAGTAGCGAGTTCTGTGTTTGTTCTTTTACCTATGAAGAAGAACAGTTAATCAAAAGAGGGCTGCAAAAAAGTCGGCATAACCTTGTGCCTGACTTTAATTAAAAACATACAGAAGTCATAGAGCCATCTTCTTGCATGTTACAGTATTGAAAAGGTTTAGCTTAACTCACTCTACAGAAAACTGAATTCATCTTTCACGAGTAATTGCGTTAGCTATGGAATTCTTCTGCTTGAAATCCCAAATATTTACCAATTTTCTCATCAGTTAGGCTGATCTAAGTTAAACCAACATTATCAAAGGGAAAATAGATTATTCTAATGATGTGTCCTTTTATAAAAGTTGTCTGAAGCAGATGAGCTGTTACATGATGGTTTTTGCTTCCAGCTGACCTAAATATTTTGTAATCCAACTCTAATGTTTTAGGACTTATTTTGATTATTTTTGATAGCTGTGTCATTTAATAAAAATTTAGTGAGCTCACCTGTTTGAAGAACGTATGAGAAAGCAAACTGCTTGCTGATGGCCTGCGTCATAAAATGAACAATACAATTACATTTTGCAAAGTTAAATTACCGCTCTTGGGAAAGGGGCTAGTCTGACAAATCAGCTTAAGCTGGGTTGTTATTAATGCACGTGATCAAACATGAATCGTGAGAAAGGCAGCATAGAATTCCTACGTTCTGTGTCACAATTTGTAATGAGGGCACTACTAAAGAGATGAGTTTCCTTTCAAAGTTTTATTTTTTATTGTTTTACTTTTCTGCTTAACAAGTGATTTTATGTCTCATTCAGAAAAGGCATCACACTGAAAGCATCTACTTAAATCTGCCAGTTTTTTTCTTGGACAAAATGTGTGTTTAAAATTCATTTTACTTGTCTAACTGCAATACAAGATAGATTCATACCATAAGTAATTCAGGCCTAGAGGGAGTCAAACAAAACTTTAAAAGCATGGTTTCTTTGTCAGATAAGACAGTTCTTAAAGAACAAGACCAAAGGTAAGCGTAGGGTTTTGTGTAGTAATTCTGGTCTGAAATTCTGATTTTAACAGTATTCAATTAATTACTGTATCCTAAACCGTGGGCTAGACTTAGTCTAACACTAAATGACACAAAATTAGTTTTCACCGGAGCGTTACCTTTTCTCAGGGTCCTGTTGCAAGCAAAGTTCTACCAAGTTGTAGAATGCAGGGGAAAATGTTTTGGAAACAGGATTTTGTAGTCTTTCGCTCGTCATTGTGCGTGTCATACTCTCACTAATTCCAGAATCAACACCTGATTGGGAATTCTTCATTCTGGATTCCCCATGGGGGAAGGCATTTATATCCCAAGGATAGTATGTGGGACCTTTCAGCTTCTGCAGCAGCATCTAGTTGAAAGGAAGAGCAGTTCTACAAGCGGTTCTACGAGTGCACCACCCACAGACCTATTCAGGCTATGCTGCGAATCTACAAGAAAGGATTGTTTACTCTAGCAAGAACCATGCATGTTTGAAATAACTAAAAGCGGCCACCATTTCATCAGTAAAAGCACTGGTTTATCTCAGTAATGCTTTATTTAAAAAAAGGAAAAAAATCTCAGTGTCCTTTGAATGGAGTTTAGCATCATACCTGAGTGCGAGGCATATCTTGAAACGGAACGTGTCCATTGGCTAATTCACATGCTGTTATTCCTACGCTGTAGATATCAGACTTCATATTGTACCCAGACAAATCCTGTGGGAGAAATAAAACTTTACTGGACCACTGAAGCCATTGATGGGTGCAAACAGAAACACAAATACCAGAGTCAAGACACAATTCCAAAATTCTGTGATCTATGCAGTATTGAGGCAATTAACAAATTGAAACAGGCTTTTTTCCACAAATGTGATGCAGTACTGAAGACAGGATCTGCTCTAGTTTTCAGGAACAGAATCAGGCAGAGATTCAGTTGTAAGCACCACCTTACCAACAGCTTTAAATCCCATTCTCTTTAGGAGAATCACAAATTCAGTATACCTGGGCTTTTTTTGTTTTGTTTTTAAGTTGCATTTCAACAGCTTCTATTGCACTTCTACAAACAGATGTAAGATAGACGTCGAGTACTTCCTGTTAACTTGGGGTAAGAAGAATGAAGTGTATTTTACGCTGACCTGTCTCAGTAGTTCAGGGCTCAGCCAAGGAAGTACAGATGTACTAAACTGAGGGAAGTCATACACCACCTTTGACTTTTGTCCATTGTTAACTAAACTGTAGAGGTTGTTTAATCCAGAGAGAGAAACCAGTCCATCCCCTGAAATCAGAATGTGGCTAGCTTTAATATTCCTGTAATAAAAAGCGGTAAATTTTAGTTAGACAAATTACGCAAAGCACTATTCAAGTAGAAATATGAAAATCTTTCATTAATTTATATTGAGGGGTTTACACGCAGTTCTGTTTAGCAGATTATTTTCGTGGGTGGTCTTCACTTAGCATGAGCTGTCCTTTTAATACACCCCGAGAGATGGTTAGCAAGAAAAACTGACTGCCAGACATCATAGAAGAGTCTTCTTTCCTTCCTTGCAAAGAGGGTATAGTAAGGAAGAATTTAGCTATCCTGCTATACTATTCAAAAACAACACCCCAAAAAAAAACAAAACCAAAAAACCCTGCTTCTACACTGTCTGCATCTGCCATAACATAGAAAAAAGAAAGGAGGCAAGAGTTGAACCAAATATGAGTTTAGAAGTGAAACTGAATTCCTAATAAAGTAGATGCTGTAATCTGATTCTTACCTACGGCATTGACATTGTTTTACCTGTGAATGTAGCCGTTCTGGTGCATGTAATTTAATCCTCTGATTGCACCAAACAGAATGTTCCCTATCAAAGCTTCACTCATTCCTTCAGGAAAGTATGTCTTCAGCAGGTGTCTAGCAGAACCTGGGAACGGGGGGAAAAAATATCCTAAGCCAAACAAGTCACCTTAAACTTGTTTTCTATGCCTCTTTCATTGTATACATTTGCCAAAAGGGGCATTTTCACCTTTATATTGACTCTGGTACATCAAGAACACTTACATGGATGCAACTGAAGCATCCATCAATCATATGGATTGCACTCATGTCATGCTTGCTAACTGAAAGCCTATGCCAAACCCGCACCGAAACCGACAAGTTTTCTATTCTGTAAGATCAAATGCATCTCCCTCTTATTACTCTGTACTTTGTGGGTATTAGGACTAAGTGAAATTTAATGCAGCTCAAATGTTAATCTTTTCTGGGGAGGAAGATGATATACAGAAGACTTATCTAAACAGGTGAAAGTGTGTCTGTTGGGGTTTTTTTTCTCCCCTCCCCCCCCCCCCCCCCCCCCCCATGAGACAGGAGATTCTTAAAGAAAAAAACACTTGTCAACTGCATAGCCCAAATTTCATCAGTCCTTTTCCTTATTCCAAAATTGCAGTTAACAGTTCTTACCATAGGCCATGAATGGAGAAATGACCCAAAGCCAACTACCAGCTGTAAACACTGTCCAAAGCGTCATTATGTTGGGATGCTGGAAAAAGTGGGACAAAACCACCTCATTCTATGGAATTAAATGAAAATGGATGTATTAATCACAAAACAACTGTCTTACTAAAAGCATTAATTGTGTCAGTAATCAGTAGAAAAAACTGTCCAGTCTGTCCAGTCTAATTTATACTAAATTGCATGTGATGAGCATAGCTGCAGTAGATATCCAAATAGCTTGTATGTGATTGCATTTTTCTGAAGTCTAGTTTGTTCTCAGTCTTAAGTTATGCTGCTAAATGCAGAGCACAAAATGTGTTCCAAAGGAAGAGTTGTAAAGTTCCATGAGTATTTCTAAAACACGTCAACTGTTTCTTCAGAAAGCAATCTTTCAAATTTATACGTGCTTTTTCTATTCCTTTTACAAGAAAATCTGAATTCAATCACCCAGTAAAAGCATGAAGGCTACCTCAGTTTACTAAACCCTTACATGTTCAAAAGTGGCTTCAGAAGTGCTGCTGCTTTACCTGTAAGGCTTTCAGATGTTCTTCTGAGCAGCTTTCTAGGTCTGTGATCCTTACGGCAACTTGTGTGCCTGTAGGGGTGTGCCGTGCAAGGTAGATTGAAGTTAAGTTGTTGAATCTCCTTCCTGAAACCAAAAGTTGATGCTTTAATATTGGAAAATGTAGTAAGCCACCACATAATTTTCTTTATAGTTAGAGAACTTCACAGTTCTGAAATCACAGTGGATAGCAGTATGGTCTTTTCCTTAAACACACCTTAAGTAGTTGGGGCAAAATATATCCACAAATTACTTAGAGCTCAGTTCTGCTATTTTTAGGGCAACAAAGGACATTTAAACTTTTGTCAGCATCGGTAATGTATCTACATTAACAGCCCCTTAAGCACACACATTAGAATAAACAGGAGAGATGCGGACCTGCTAGAAAGTGTCCAGAGGAGGGCCGCAAAAATGATCCAAGAGATGGGACACCTCCTCTGCAAGGACAGGCCAAGAGAACTGCAGTTCTGCCTGGAGAAGAGAAGGCTCCAGGGAGACTCAATAGTGGCCTTTCAATATCTAAAGGAGGGCTACAAGAAGGAAGGAAGGGTACAGACTCTTTAGCAGGTCTGTTGTGATAGGAAAAGAGGAAGTGGTTTCAAACTTAAAAAGGGGATATTTTGTTTGGATATAAGGAAGAAGTTGTTTTTTGTTGTTTTTTTTTTACAGCAGGGGCAGTAAGTTGTGGCACAGGTTACCCAGAGAGGTGGTGTATGCTCTGTCCTTGGAGACATTCAGAATCAGGCTGGATGGGGCTCTGAGCAACCTGATATAGGTATAGGTGTCCCTGATCATTGCAGTGAAGATGGACCAGGTGACCTTTAAATGTCCCTTCCAAATCAAACAACTCTATGATTCTAAGCTTGCACAGTGGGATTCAGTGCAGCCATCATTAAGACAATCAAATCAAGTAGCCAAATGACAGTTTATGATGTTACTTAATTTTGTATTTATTGTTCGCATGCCACAGATTTTAGGCAAATTATGTCCAAATGCACAAGCATCAAAAGAAAAGTTCAGATAATTGTTATTATGTCTTATATTTTAAAGCAAGCGCTAACTGAAACAAGATCTGTATTTTTCTCAAGAATAGAGGATAGTAGAAACAAGAATAGTTTTAGTCAGTTGATAACACATTTTCCAAACGTAATATTTACTGCAGTTAGCAATAGCTACAGAGAGAACGCATCTGCAAGAACAAGAAATATTGTAAGGCACGGTTGTGTTACCTATTTCCACCTGGAGTTCATAGTGAGAGACATTGGAAGAGCAAAATATCATTTCATTTCCTCCTTTAGATGGGGGAGTCCAGGCTAGCTCAGAATCAGCCTAACAGTGGAGAAAAACAGAGTCTTTAGAATTACTATGTGCATTTATGTTTAAAGTTAATGCATTAATAGCATTAATTGGAATGCTAAGATCAAGTACTGGAGTCAGAATATTCAAGCTGGTGCTTCTGCCAGTACACTGAGACTTAAATAAATACGCTACTGGGTCTTTTGTTTTGTTTTTAAACTAGTAGAAGATTATGAGTAATATTTAGTCAACTGCAGTCACCCTCTGAAGTGGAAGCCCCAAAGTATTCTAGTTATTTTTCCTCTTAGTATCTTATTAAGTGCTTGCTAACGAGATCTTTTGTTTTTTCCCCACATGTGCAACTTAGTACTGAACTTTGCCTGTTAATGCTTTTTTAATGTGATTTTTTTTTTTCTTTTTTTTTTTTTTTCTTCTTACCAGGGATTCATGGCTGCTGCTCTGAGATTGCTTTTCTGGTCGGATTGGCTCAACTGGTGTACGTAGAATACAGGAACAATCCTTGAGAAACAAGTGAGTTGTTAGTGGTCTTGCTGCAATTTATTAAACAAGGCAGTGGGAAAACAACACAAGTAACCCTAACAAGCTGTAGTTCAGAAAGTTTTCAGCTACAAGTCAGATTAAAAAAACAATATAGAGCATATGGTAGGCTGGGAACTAAACGGTCTTCATCAAAAGTTGATACAAGGAAGCTTTGACAGCTCAGAACTGTGGAAATCCCCCTAAGCAAAACATTTCACCAGAACTGTTTCACTTTAAGGTATCACTGGCTGACAAGGTACAGCTATCAAGGATTCCCAAATACAAACTTACCAAACAAGACATGGAACCGCTTTAGATGAGATGAAAAGTCATATACACCCATTGATCCTAGAACAATTAAAGTAGCAATGTAAGATTGTACGTGAACCCATGATAAAAGTAAGTCTTTTAATAACTCAGGACATTGATGCATTCCTCTCAGTTATGTCACACACTGAAAATTCTACAGTGCTGGGAAGGATTTTCTATTAAGCCTTTAAGCAGCCTATGGATGTCAAACTCCATAACCAAGTATAGGCCACATGCATTCCAATTTAAAGGTTTCCACATACATTGCAACTTAAAGATTTCCTTTTTAATTCATGGTTTTAGAGATCTTATTACCATTTCTGAACAAACAATTTAATTGCAAGTCAACTGCATAAGTGCGGAAAATAAAACAGAAGTGGATTTGTGCATCATTAGCAGTTCATAAGAAAGGAAAATAAAAACCAACTTATTTTAAAGAAGCGCAGCTGCGTGCAGCTGAACTAGCTCACAAACCCCAGCCAAAAGCTACTGCACCTCTTTCACAACTGAAAGAAGAAATACTATTGTAGGGAACTTGAATAAGAAAAAGAGGGGAAACAACTGATCTTTTTCAAATCACTGATCACAGAATCAGCACTCAAACTCCCTCACAGTTCAGAATCACTACAAGCCCAACAGACTTTTTTCTGCCCAACATGTTGAAAGCTTACACAGTGAGGACAGAGATGGTTATGCCTAATAAGCACATTATAGCTTCTAGCAGAATGTGGGACTACCTCACTTACTTCAAGCTACCTGATGATCCACAGGGAAGTCTTCCACTGTGTTGAATTAATCCTACTTGACAGCTGACATAAAGTCAGTCATTGGGGGTTGTTCCATGTTAACGTGTAATTACTGCTTGAAAGTTAACTTCAGAAGGTGAACTACTACATCCAAACCTGATAGTTTGGTAAATTAAGGATCTAAGCTTGATTATATCCTTCATTAAAATTATGTATGCTCTTTAATCTAGGCAACGCTGAAAAGTGAACAACCAGCCATCTCCTGCCAAATATCAAAGCTACCAGTAATCCTTACTATTCTTATCCTAAACAAAATGCTTGAAGACATGTTGCAATTCCTTTTCAAATATGAAAAATAGATCCTTAATAGGTATTTGGCTCTGTTAGGAGGTCAGGGCTTGACTTACCCACTTCACCGAAGAAGTCTGTGGCAGGGTAGGAAAAAAATGCAGATACCTCAAGACATGACCAGTTCAGTAACAGCTACAGTATCCTTGTTATATCTGGAAAAAGAAACATTGTTCCATTATACAAAATTAGTTACTCTGTTGCTTGGAACACTATGCCACAAAAGCTAAGGTGAGGATGTCTTAGTAACTCGGGTACTCTAAAGTAAAATCATTGAAGAACTTGTTCAGGGCTGTGCAGGAGTATCAACAGACAGCAGAAGATGTCCCTAATCCACATTTGTTCTAACAACGTTGTTTCTTAATTGTTTGAATTCCACTGTTTAATGTTGTGTCCATTTTCATTACAGCTTTGGGTCAAGTCCCTAACCTAAGCCTTTTTTTCTATTGCAGGTTGTGACAGCAGCGCACAGCTGAGCTGACTGTCACTGCAACTCAGCTAAAGCTTCGGATGCAAGTTCTATCTGTTTCCAGAAAGACGTGAGCTGTGGAGCCCCAAAAGCCAGGTACCACCGGTGTTACTGCTGTTCTGCTGACGCGGGGCTGGAGCTCTTACTTGAGGGTTCGAGTGGCTGAAGAGGTTCGAGTTAAGTGATCTCTGACAGATACCGACTTGAAGCCCTTGACAAAAGGAGCGGAATGCGAGAAAGTGCCCCCAGCCTCCCTTAGCTTAGCTCCCTTCAGCTCGTACCTTTTCCCCGCGGCGCCCATTCGCCCCCGCCTCCCTCAGCCCCACGGCGGCCGGGACAGCGCTACCGCGCTCTCCGCTCCCGGCCCGCCAGGCTCCCCGACACCAACTCCGGAGGCGCGGCCGGTTCGGAGCCCGGTCCCCAGTGCGCACTCGCACTCGGTCCCCAGTGCGACCGGGAAGCCCCACGAGGGTAAGGAAGCGCCCGCTAGTACCCGCCGCCGCAAGCCCGGAACCCCGCGGAGCTGCGAGGGTTGGCGGGGCCTCAGCAACGACGCGGGGCCGGCCCCTGGCGGCGGGTGGCCCAGCCGCGCCGCGCGGCGTGCCGGGGCCTGTAGTTCCCCGACGGCCGGGCGGAAGTCATCGCCGCGCTTCCTCGGTCGCCGGCTGATTGCACGGCGGGCTGCTGCCTGTCAGCCGCGGGCGCAGGGCGGTGGCGGGGAGGCGGAGCGCTGGAGGGAGCTCGGGTAAGGCGGGCAAGGCGCTGCTCAGCGCTGATTTGGGGCTCAGCGCTTGTGGGCGCTCTGTGAGTTCTCAGTGCAAGCTGCTGAGGTGCAGCGGGCGCGTGTTGTGGCCGAGGAGTACGAGGGCTGACCGGGGCATGGCCAGGCCCCGGCTGCGGGCCTGTGGCTGCGGGTGGGCTGCGCTATACTGTGCTGTGCTGTTCCGTTTCGAGCGGGAGGCAAGCGGCAGCCCTCGTCCGTTCTTACGGTGAGGTTGGCGGGGATCTTTTTTGGGCGGTAACGTAGATACATATATACGATGCTAAACTCTGTGCCTTCAGTATGTACGTATCGTTGGCATCCAGTATGTACGTATCTGACTGCAGTTGGATGTCAGACCTTTGCCGTGGCGATGGCAGTGATCGCAGGCGGTGCGTGGCATGACCTTCAGCGTGCCGCCAAGTTCGTTCCGTGGTAACAGTGCCCTTATCCACACGGGCCCCGCATGGGGGAGGGGGGGGGGGGCTGTGTCTCTGCTCATGGAAGGCAAAGCTTGGCAAAATATCAGTTGTGTCTCAGGTTTTGTCTGGACTTCAGGGCAAGGTGACTCTGGCTTCCATCAGCTTTTTAATTATAGTGTTGCATTCTGAGCTTCTGAGTAAAATGCAGTAATAGCTTTTTTCCTGTTGGCCACCCAGTGAAAAAATGCTACATGGAGCTGCACCCTTGTATTATTATTATTATTGAAAGTAATCTTCAACTGTAAGCTGTTGAAAACATTCCTTTTTTGTTATTTTTCAGAGTTATTGTTGTCTGGCAGTGGGAACATGGCTCAAATACATCACATTCTATGAAATAGTTCTTAACACAATGTTGTGAGACAGCATAGTGAATGTTAGGTTAGCTTTCATGTACTTTCTATTTTAAAAGTATGTATTTTGTTAGCATTTATTGGGACTTCTATCTTTGCTGTAATGATAGGCATGCACTAAAGCCTGCAGCTGATTGTATTTCATTTCTTATACTTGTTGGCTAAGAACACTATGGAGAAAGTATAGAAGTTAATCTGTTGTCTTTACATGTGTTTTCACCACTAGTCTTAACATACCTAGAGTTCAATGTGATGGACAAATGAGGAAGGAGAATAGTAGAACAAATGCATTGAAAGCTAGATCTCATTAATCCCGAGGCTTATAGGCATGTTTGTCTTTTTTCCATCCCTTCCAGTTCCCACCCACACGTAATACAACCTGACTAGATGTGCAGACAGAGTCAGTGTGAAACCTCAGATGTGAAGGCATTTGGCAATCTGTACTGATAGAGCCAGGCATCAATTTGTCTGGAGGAAGGCTGGTAAGGAGGAATTGAGGGAACAAAAAGGAAATGTGCCTCCAACAGCTAGCACATAATGCTTTTCGACCAGGCTAAACGAGCTCAATATTCATTTCTGGTCCTCTACTTCTTGTCTACATTGCCTGTGCTTTGAATCTCTATTTTCTTGCAGTTGGTATAAATACATGTCAGGGCAGTTAAGTAGGCTGTTTACCTCATTCTTGTATTGAAGGCATGCATCCTCAAGATTTTTTCTTGTAATTGTATTTCTAACACTGAAAGTAACTTGAAAAAAAAAAAAAAAAAGAAGATGAATACATGAAACTTAAGAGCTCTTTAGTGATGGTGTCCTCTATTAGATCTGCATCAGTTCATCAAATTTCTGTAATGAGGATTTGAAATTGTGATTTAAGAAGCAGAATGCTGGAAAATCTGGATGTTCTGTTGTTAGTTTGCATCTAATATAGTAGGGGGCTGACTGTTGAAAGGCAGTGTTTCAGGAAGGATGAACATGTGATTCATTGATAAGTTTTCCAGGAAGCTACCAAAATAGCATTTTCGCAGAGATGTTTACAAAAGAGATGGCAGATCCTTTTATCTAGTTAGGTTGCTAGCAGTACTCTGATGGCTGGGTTACTTTGGTCATTCTGGTTTGTTTTCATAAATATAGAATTGTAGTGATTAAAATTCTGAGCACTGACTAAGGTATACATTAAGAAATTTAAACCACTTACTTGGCTGAATCCAACTATGCATCAACCTGAAAGCACCAGTGATTTTAGTGGAAAATATTATTTAACTTCATCTGAAGTATAGGCAGCAAGCTTCGATTTTTAAAGAAGCCTCTAACAAACATTTAATGAAATACAGGCTGTAGATGACATTTTTATACTCCCTGATTAACAAATAGAGGACAGTTCTTTTTTTTTTTTTCTTTTTTTTTTCTTTTTTTCTTTTTCCTCTTTTTTTTCTCTGAAGAAAGAGAATTAAAAAAGCCACTGGAGGTCTACCCAGAAGAATGTGTACACTTTAATGTTATGGCTGTGCATTTATAAAGTTTTATTGATTCACAGTTCTTTTCTGTATGGTTATTTCATGTAGTTAGTTGCTGCCAAAGATAGAATTCAATTAAGCATATGCTATTTCTATATTGTGTGGTAAGGATGATATCGACAGCCTCCAAGCATGTAGGCATTTCTAAAATTGTCATCTCAAACTATGGAATTTGTGTATACATGGGCATAAAGCATAGCTAGCAGCTAGTTCTACTGGGTATGGAGATACAGGGCTGACAAGGAGCAAAAGAGTCCAGCTTGGCTTAAGGCCAAACGAAGATCATGAGTGAACTGTTACGGTCAGTGTCATGACTTCCTTGATACACATCATCTTCTGAGAGATGTTCTTCAGCATCCCCCCTGAACCCTTACCCTTACCCCAAGTTTAAAAAACATCCAGGAGATACATGCAGGGTTCTGGTTTTGTTCTTTTTTTTTTTCTTTTTTTTAATGTTAGTTTCTGGAAGTTGTTACCCTCTGTGGTTGATGGTCTGATACAGGGTTGCTTATGATGATTTAGTAGTATCTGAGTATCTGTTATTAGGATTGCGTTTGCCTATTTTTTGAAATGATTCCGTTTCTTACATGAGAGGAAAAACGAGCATTAAGTGGGCTTCTGTGGTGATGGTAATGGCTGAAAATAATACAGGTGTGAAGTACACAGCAAATGGTAATTGTGATTGAAAAATTCACTTTCACAGATACTTGGTTTTGGTGTGTATGTTCCTTTGTCTTCCATCATCTACTATATACTGTCAGAAGATTTGACTTTTGATTCTGAGCAGGAGTCCCAGGAATGCTTTGGCTGCTATTCAGTGTGGTCATGTTCACTACAAGAATAGAACTGTTTTATTAACCTTGACATGCAAAATATTTTTCTTGATATTAGCTGGCTTGATAGCATTCCAATTGTAGTAATAAACAGCAGTGTGTTTAATGACTTAATACAATTATTTTTTTAACATATTAATGTAAAAATACAATTTGGCATTCTAGGATAACCGGCTTGTTCATTTGGCTTTTTTTTTGGAAAAGTAGTATTGCTTTAGCATTGCTTTCTTCTTTGTTGTTGAAATCTCCTTTGAGTTAGTTGTAGCCCGTTGTCTCACATCCTATAACTACACAGAGGAGCAGATCTCATTTAGTCTTTCCAGGTGTTTGTGAGGAGGCAGTTGCTCACAACACATGGAAAACAGAGAAAATAACAGGATGTTTCTGTTTGAGTTTGGATGTTGTCAAAACAGATGCCAGTATTTTGAAAGTGTTTTAAAGTTTTTATGCAGGAAGAAATGAATACCTACATTGTTTATCTAGTCTTCCCTGTTGTAAAAGCAGCTCATCTCTGCTTTCAGACCATTGTAATTTGAACTAACAGAGTCATCTAGTGGTAGAAAGTCTTTAGAATTTTGTTCAGAAATAAGATGGTACAACTGCCACTTTGCATTCATCTTGTTCAGAGTGGCATTTACAAAGAGCAGATTAACTCATTTGTATAGCATTTAACGGCTATTTCAACTTCTTTAAGACTTCCCTCTATCTTGCTTTTGCAAGTTAATCTTGGTTGAGCTTTTTTGACTTCCTGAATTAAAAATTAGTGCGGTCTCCTTCCAAGCTCTCAAGAGAAATCATTTTTGTCTCCGTGTTACTAAGATGGAGTGATATTGAAATACCAGTGCTTTAATGGAATGTGTGGTTTCTGTTTTATTTTTAAATGTATGTACATTCGTAGAATCATAGAATGGCTTGGATTGGAAGGGATCTCAAGGATCGTGAAGTGATCCCTGCCATGATGACAACACTGATTATAAAATTGATGTGTATTTCTCTTAATGCTTTTAATGTGGTCTTCCAGCCATTCTTATTTTTCAGTTATTATGCTTCTGTTTTATATAGTTCTCCTTGGGTGCTTTGTCAGATCTTGTTATAGTGGTGAATCACACTGTTGCTTGAGTCCTGAGCGATAGTCATCCACACTTCTTAGAATACTGCCTTTCGTTGTCATCTCTTGTCTATTTTGCATGCACAGACGATCTGGTAAATCTCTATGCCAATTGGATTCTATGGGGCATGTGTAAAAGGTCTAAGTTTAGTTTGAACTTACAGAAGATAAAATGTTGCTTAAGCATACCATAGGCATTTTTTTTTATTTTAGCTTGTTGTTTCAAGCTATTTGATAGTTGAATTCTGAAACACAGTGTGATGGAGAGTTTAGTTTGGAGAGTGTGGAAATATACATACATGTGTATCTCATGTTCGTATATATAATGTGTTCTGATGTGTCAGCTTTTCTTCAGAGGGCATCACTTCTGCATATAAACTGTTCTCCACTATTTGAATTCTACTTGGTTTTCTCATATTCAGTTGAATTATTTCTAAGAGACTTCAACATTAGCTGGAAATGGGCCTATGACGGGTATGGGGATGAAACTGATGACAAGTACGCTTGTGTAGAAACAGCATAGTAAACTAGCAGTAGAAATGGTATTTTGGTATAAGATCTTTTAACAATTATGTGAAAAAGGTAAGTAATTAAAGTACTAAATCAGTAGTTTTTTGTGCACTGTGGTTGCACTCATCGTCTGCTCTTGACAGTTTATGACACAAGTCCTTTACGTTTTTTACTGTTCAGTGGTTATACAGTAATGTATGGCTGTGAAAGAGGGAACAGAGAAGGGAAGAAGTACTAGGGCTGTCTTTTTTTGTGCAGCAAAATAAGAAAGAACAGGAGATGTCTTTTAATTTGTAACTGATGTCTTTGAATGTCTTTACTGTTAATGAATGGTCCAACAGGAGACTGAAACCTTTGTTCCTTTTTGTAAGGTGAAAATGGCATGGCTTTTAGAGCTAACTTTAATTCTTTCTTTCTGAGAAAATTCATATATGCCAACTAAATGAATCCTCTGTTATAGTGAGTGTTGTGTGGCTATGTGATGAAGACCATAAAATATGCAGAGAAGCACTTAGCATTCAAAATTCAAAATATTTAATGAAAGAAAACTGCAGCGAGAACACACGTCAGGTGTGCAGTTTGCCACTGCAATGTAGTGCTGAAGCCAGCGGCTACACCAGGTCTGTCAGAGCAGTTCTTCTAAGGATAAATTGCCCAGAAGGGTAGGTGGTATCAGAGAAGTATTACAGTGCTTCAAGTTTTGTCATGTAATTGTGAGACAGGAGATGAAAGATGACAGCGGAGCTGTTGTTACGCACTGGACAAACATTTGCTTTTTAGATAATTCGTTTTCAAATTTGAACAAAAAATAAATTGTATTTGTGAAGAGAACATCTAGGCTTAATTCAGACAACAAGAAGTGTTTTCTTCCACGTCTCTGATAGTACTATTTCCTTTGAGCCTTCAGTGGACATGTTAGACAAAGTAGGAAGAATGCACAGATCATTTTAAGTAGGTTAATAAGTTTCTGCTTTTCTGTAGCTTGATGTGTATTGCAAAATATCAAAGAAAAGCTTATGGTCCTTTTCAGGTGGCCTTACCACCTGATGGTATAGGTATAGATGACAAAGCTGCAGTCAAGTTACAAATGACTTAGCTGTTATTTCCCCAAATTAACGATTATCTTACTTTTTTTTTTTTTTCCTTTTTGATACAATTTTCAGTTTAAATAAGTAACCTTGTTTAGTGTTTTGCCCTTTATTTAGTTTGTATACACAAGAAGAATTTTCAAATTATTTCATTTGTGTTGTAATTTTAGTCAATGCCACACTTGACTTTTAATTCCTGTTTTGGTTTCTGAATGTGTGGCAGAAGATGTTTAAGTTAAGTTTCAATGTTATCAGAGGCATTAAAAGTTTAATGTTTTAATCCTTTTCACTGTAAATATCAGACCTGAATTGTGTGATACTTTTCCATATTCACTCTTTCCAACTTGTGTGTGATTTTTATTTTCATTTTTTATTGAGACTAAAAGAATACCTGAGAAAATCTCTGGCTTCTGCTCTGGGCATATCTCTGTATAACTTAACTACTTAATTGGAATTTCTAACCATCTTGTAGTAGAGCTATGTATATTAGAGCCACACTATACATGTTGTGGGTGTTATCCGTGTTTATGTGAGTATGGTTGTAACTTGCAGATGGAAGCTGCGCTTCAGGAATAGTTTTATAGTTTCAGTATTGCATACTAACAGGGTCAGGGAGCCTCCTTCAGGGTTTTATTGCATAGTGTATAGGCTGGTTGAATTTCCAGAGAAGTTACCCCATGGCACACTGGAATAAAACTGAGAAACTTTGAAAGCGGTGGTATTGACTTCTATGGTGTTTGCTTCTCAAGGGTGTTGCAAATGAGGTTGCCCTTTGAAGTCAGTAGCTTGTTATTGGTGTGGTACTCTAGAAACTTTGACTCAAATTATTTACTTATTTCGCATGATTGGCTGAACTGATATTGACCTGAAAGAAATGCTGTTTCTTGAGAGATTAGATCCAGTCTTGAGAGGAGATGACATTCATTTTCGAACTATTTAAACTCAAAGGTAGATTCAATCAGACTTGTGAAGAAACAACCGGATTCTGAGTTTTTTCTTGCTCTACAGTGGCTTGAGTATTTATAAAATCAGCCCAGCTGCACACTTCTTGCATAATAAACGTCTACAGTTGTGGCAAATAACTACAGCATACTTGGCATAGCACTTTTTGCTTAGTTCTTTCTTTTAATTTCTTTGGTTCCTTTTGACTACCAAGTTTTTTATTTAAAGAAAATACAGAGGAATTATTTTGTTATAGGATTAACCAAATACAAATAAAACATTGACTTAAATAAATACCATCCAGTGTCACGTCGTTATAAAGGAAATATTCTTTTCAGAAAAAAATTTTATTCCTACTCACATTTACTTATAGGAAATGTTGAGAAGCAAAAGTGCCAGATTAAGGAAGGATTCCGCCTTAGAATATTTTTAAAATTGGACAAGAATATGAGTTTTGTCACAGGGCTGGGAGAAAAAAGAAAAAGGCAAGAAAAATCAGTTGTTAATATGTGCAGGTGGCACAGCCCGGTGTGTCTACTTTATCAAACACACATGCCTCTGACTTTTGGTGTTATGGGTGTACAGTGCTTCCACGAGATGTCCATGTAAAAGGAATATAAGATTAAATTCTTTATTGGAGAACTGTAGCTTAAGAGTTCTGCTTAGAAATAGGATTGATATGATGTGTCCTGTGGTGATTATTTTCTGGGGCACCTTCCAGTTGTTTGTACTGCTTTTAGTACCTTGTTTAACCGCACTACATACATTAATAAAAGAACACAAGTGATGTAGGGGTAAGCCATGTGTATGGATGCTGGCGTAACCTATTTGTGAGGCACAATTGCCATTGCAAACTGATTTATTACTGGCCTCAGGCTCTTAACTGTAGTCACAACTGCTGTAACACTGCATTGTCTTATAACTGTCTGTGATCGTTTCTCCTTTAATGGGATTTGCTTTTTTTAATTGGCAGCTTTTTAGTATGGTTTGGAGTAGATATCATAACCACTGTTTATACAGCAATCTAACAGTATCGGGATTGAAGCTTGAATAACCAGAAGATCCAATAATATTTCAGTTTTACACATTTTTAGTAAGGCTGTTTGCAAGCATCTCCCTATTAATATTATCTGCTAATATGAACTATTTATTAAACATTTGGGTCTCTTTATTTTTTTCTTCCTTCTGATTAGCATATAATAGTGTATTGAAGTCCCTAAGAAGGACTTGCAAGGAAAGGAATGTAACCTTGGCATGTCTGGTGGAAAACAGAGAACAAAACCACCTTGCCTTGTGAGGAGGTTGTTTCTTTTATCAGGCATGGTTACATCGTAAGCACAGTAAGAACTGCTGTGAGGCTTTTACTTTTTAAGTACTTGCTAAACTGAGAAGTAAAACTTAAAGAATCTGATGATATGAAGCACTTTTTATGAACCTGCATTGCCTACCTTAAGTGACTCACAGAATGGTTGAGATCAGAAGGGAACTCTGGAGGCCATCTAGTCCAACACACCTGTTCAAGGCAGATTCACCTGGAGCTCCTTGCTTAGGACCATTTCCAGATGACTTTTGGATATCTCCAAGGATGGAAACTCCACAGTCTGTCTGGACAACCTTTTGCAGTTCTCAGTTACTCTCATAATTAAACAAAACAAACAAACAACAGCAACAATAAAACCCTATTCCAATGTTCAGACAGGATCTCCTGCATTTCAGTTTTTGTCCATTGCCTCTTGTTCAGTAAAGGCAAATGCCAAGTCCTGCACCTCAGAATAAGCTGTGTAGCAGTACGTTCTGGGAGCTGACAGCCTGGAAAGCAGTTTTGCTGAAAAGGACCTGGGAGTTCTGGTAATCAATAAGTAGACCATTAGCCTGCAATGTTCCCTTGTAAGAAGGAGGATCAACAACCATCTTGTGCGACATTAGGAGGATCACAATCTGGTTGAGGGATGTGATCTTTCCCCTCTACTCAGCCATGGTGGGACACATATACAGTCGTGTGTTCAATTCTGGGGCTCTTAGTACAAGACACAGACGTAACTGTGGGTCCTGCAGAGGTTAAAGAACTGGAGCATCTATCTCATGAGAAGAGCTGAGATAGAAAGCTCAGAGCAGAATCTTATCCATGTGGGGAGAAGACAGTTTTTTAATGCTGCACTTAACATATAATAATGTAATGTGTAAGCTAAGGATTAAGATGTTTGAGTTTTTTTAGTTAAATGGTGATGCAGAGAAGAAATAGACTGAAAAAAAATTAGGTCATATTAATCGAGCTGTCTCATTTGAAAGAGTGGCAGCTTAAATTCTGGCACTCTCTTTGCTTTATTTCTAGGTTATGGCTGAGCTGAGGATCTTATGCAGCTTTTATGAAATAACCTATAGATATTCCTGCTGATGAGTAGTACCTCGGATGAAATGAGCATGCCCTAAGAGATTCGGAATAAGAACCAGTCTACAGAAGGGAATTGATGCCAGATTTGTTCATGTCTGGACAGCTTGATGGCTGTCAATTATTCTGTCTCTAAACTAAAGCCATCTTTCTACCAAAGCAATAAAGGGACAGTGCACAATCTGACTACAGAATGCAGTTTCCAAAGAAGTGAACTGTAAAGAAAGACTAATGAATTTTGACCACAGGATCTTGGAGAGCATCTCTGGTGAGTTGGGGAAATAATTCTGGTACAAGTCTTGAATGTATCTAATGTTTTTAGATCGCCAACCTGAAAGCAGCCTTGCATTTCACATTGATCATTACTGCCATTTATTCTATTGGAAGTTATTGTAGATAGCTTTCATCTTTAGTGGGCATGTTCAAATGATAATAATTATATGCCTTTGATATGCAGTATTATAGCAACTTAAAGTTTTGGGTTTTTTTTTTTGTTTGGTTGGTTTGGTTTGGTTTTTTGTTTGGTTTGGTTTGGGTTGGTTTTTTTTTTTATCCCGCCAGTAATATTGAAGAGGAGGAGAAGCAGGAAGAGATAAACTTCTTGTTCAGAATTTTTAGGTACTGTGTTTACATAAATTGTGATTCCAGATGGGTGATAACAGTATTGTATACTCAAGTTGCCCGATTTCAAGGCAGTATTCAGTTGCTCTTTGTAGTCACTTTATTAAAATGTATATTAACTGGCAAACAAAAGCATAAATGGAAGAAACAGGAAGATGTGAATTTCCTTCAGGAAGGGGAACTATAACCATGCTAAAGCCAATGAAACCTTACAAAATTAATTGGTAAAACATTGGTCTCTGTTTTAGTTCAATAAGCAGGAAAAGATAGAAACTGAAACTCATTACACATACTGTATTGAAGAAGTCAAGGGAGCCATGGATAAAACAGCTTTGCAGGAAGCTTTGCAGTAACTTGAGGGAATGAGGAACTTGCAAATTCTGTAATATCAATTAAGTATTTAAATCAATAAGTATTCTGGTCATTTGTTCAGTACAGAATAATTCTTTTGAAATCTACTGAAGATTTATAGAAGTATAGGAAGTAGAATCAGCACTACTATAACATATATTAAATACATGCCATATTTTATAGTCATGTTCTCTTACTGACATTTAATCATTTTTAGATGTCTGCTCCACTGAGGACCTTCCTGAGGTAGAGTTGGTGAGCATGCTAGAAGAACAGTTGCCAGATTACAAATTAAGAGTGGACTCTCTGTATCTTTATGAAAATCAAGACTGGATTCAGTCTCCTACCCGCCGTGGTCATCTTCCTGAAATCTCTTCTCCAGTTCATGATGAGGAGACCTTCCGTTACATGAGTGAGTATATCTGGGCCTAAGGTTGTTTGTTTGTTTTTACATTTATTTAAGAGAAAAATGTAATTGTAAACCAATTAATGTTAAAAGTGTAATGTTCAAATTTGAACATTTTAACACAAGTGGAACAGAAAGCTGAGTTTAGAGGAAGTACTTTTAGTATTACTCTGCCATTCTAAGAGCTGAGCTAGCATGTCACGTGGCTCCCTGATCATTAGGTTTCATTTAGAAACAAGGTCAGAAACACGATGAGGGGGGATAGAAAGGGGGAGAACCTAAAATTGTGCTAGATTATTTGAAATATGAGAGGTACGGCATATGTGGCAATCCTGTTTCCAGGAACATTAATGATGCTGTGATTTTTATTTTTATTATTATTTTTTTTTTTTTGGATGATGTTTGTCCTGACGTATTTTGTCAGTGTTGCTTTGAAGATGCTGTTAGTTGTTTCTTCTGGGGATATAAATTGTGTGAAAGCCAGGTAGGTGAGTACTAGGTCAATGTAGATTGCTGCCTTCTGGTTCTGAAATAATAGCTAATTTTTTTGTACCAGTCAGTTGTGATTACAGCAGTCCTTAAAGTTAGCAGATCATAAAGAAGAAAATGGATAGCATCAGATCATGTGGAGAAACCATTAATATGTTAAAAATCAAATGGTACAGAAAGGTTGTGGGGGGAAAAAAAAACCTAAACGCTTACTTATCTGTAATTTCGAGTGTTTTTCATGTAAAAAGAGGAAAACACTGTAAGTGCTTTTAGATAAATCTACCCTCTTTGAACAAAGGGTTCAAGCTCAAAGAGGGTAAATTTAGGTTGAAAATAAGGAAAAAGTCTTTTACAGTGAGGGTGGTGAAGCACTAGAACAGGTTGCCCAGAGATATGGTTGATGCCCCATCCCTGGAGGCTTTCAAGGAGAGGCTGGGTCAGACCCTGGGCAACCTGATCTAGCTGTGCATGTTCCTGTTCACCACAGGGGAGTTGGACTTGATGGCCTTAAAAGATCCCTTCCAACTCTAAAAGATTCTATGATTCTGCAAATGGCTAAGTTCTGTTTTTTCCATATGTTAGAAGGAATCACCCGGGGGAATAAACTTGTTATTTGGATTACTATTTCTCTGTAATGATTACCTCTGTCACGTACTTGCCACCTCTGAACAGGGATTTTTTGTTGTTTGTGCTTTCGGCCTCCACCCAGGGCGTATAGCAAATGATTAAATACAAGTAACATATTGCCTTTTGCAAATACAATATTCCATAATTTAAAGCAATCTTGTTATCAGTTGAACTTTCATTCTTGGAATTTTTTTAACTGTGGAAAGTATATTGAAAGCCACTTAATGATTATTGCTCAGTCTGTTTCTGATAACAGTACTGCAAACAAATGAATTTTGAGTTGAATGAACACTTTTATAGTTCACTTGAAGTGATTGTGTGTAGTCAGTGGGGTGTGTACTATCCTCAAAGTTTTATTTATAAAGAGGTGGGATCAAAGTCTGTAAGTGCTGGTAGCAACTTGACATCAAATGTGTTTCTGGTCAATGCATGCATTTCCAGTGTGTTAAAGCACAGAGCTCCAGGAGAAGGTTCTTCAGTGAATTTGAGCCTGCATTCCCAATCAATGAGAGGCAGGGGTTTTAAGTAATGTGTTATTTGGCTATCAAGATATTACAGAAACTGGTGTCTTCCTCCTTCACCCAGCCAAAAGTTCTTTTTAGCTGTAGAAATGTGTTCTGTGAAAATAGTGAGCTGCATGTGAGAATTCTTTGGAACAGCTGCCATAGTTTTCTTGGCATTCTCAAAAGTGCTCAGTAACTCTGACTGTAAGTTCTGTCTTAAACTGAATCTTTTGAATGAGTCTATCTTAAAATTTTGCATTTTAGGATTATGTAGATGCAAGATTCGAGTGCGGTTACCCAACCTGGTTGTGAAATGCATCACATTAATTTAAAACATTGTAGTTAGATTTAGCATACAGAATTATCTCTATCATTTATTTGGGCAGGTAGTGATAGAATAAAGGGGAATGGTTTTAAACTAAAAGAGGGCTGATTTAGGTTAGATTTTAGGAGGAAATTCTTTACTTAGAAAGTGGTGAAGTGCTGGAGCATGCTGCAAAGAGAATCTGTGGATGCTCCATCCCTGGAGGTGTTCAAGGCCAGGTTGGGCTCTGGACAGCCTGATATAATTGGTGGTAGCCCTGCCCATGGCAGGGTGCTGGAACTGGACCCGAGCCATTCTATCAAGATGATTTAAGTACACTGTTGTAACTGCTAAGTCATATAAATTTGAGATAAACGCAGTTTATGTTTCTCTGAGAAACTGTCCAAAGAGCAGTCATCATATGAGACTTTTTGAGCCTAATAACTTACAGGAAGATACTGGGATGGTCCCAGACAGACAGAAACACAGATCAGGATCTAGTTATAATCACATCCGAATCACTTGTTAGCTGAAGTTTGCATCTTTCTTACAGTTGACTGAAATTGGGAGTGCATTGATCATACATCATAGCCTAGTTTATAACTAGGAATTTTTATGGGTATCTCTCTCCCTCTCTCTATATGTGTATAGAAACGTGGAAACCTTTTTCCTAAAAAGAATGGTGAAGTTATGATTTGATTCATTTTGTAGTTGATATCTAAGGAAAAAAAATAGCAACACACTACTTACTTCACTTGAACTCCTCCTCTCTTTATGGCTGCTGTTGCCTATTAGAAGGTTGATCCAGTGACTGGGTGAGTTCCTACTGACACTCACCTAGTTTCCAGTGAAGTGGAAGAATGCTTTCTTTGAGACGGAGGAATATTTTCTGCTTCAACTGTGGTAGCCTAAGAAACATAGAATTAAAAAGTGTCTGTCCTTAGAATTACTTTGTATATGTGAAAAAAGGGACATGGCACTACATAACAAGAATATTAACCAAAGTGAAGAGTTGTTTGCAGCCTTCACATGGCAAGGTGAGTGAACAGATGTGTATTCTCATAAGAGAGTGGTATAACAAACCTACATGTAATTTTGATTCTGTACTGAAGGAAATTAACAAAGGTTGCATGGAGCTGAGTTTCAAAGCTCTTAGTTCTGAGATTTCGTTTACCAGAGGAGATAGATACCTTTGTTTTTAGGAACCTATGTATCTGAGTAACCCTGTAGGGTACTTAGCATAGATCCTTATTAAGTTGATTTAGCAATGGGTAGAAAATTCCACTTGAAGTCATCTGGTGGGAACACCTAACCACAGGAGAGCTGGCTGTAATATTCTGCCTATAAGGGCTGGTAATTATTTTTGTGTGCAGTTGAATTTTGAAAATATTAATAAACAAGGTAAGTGCCTTCTTGGCAAACAGTGTGGAAGTGACACAGTAAAACTGTCCTCCAAAATGCATGTTGTGCCTCAGGTAAGTACTTTACATTTTGAGGAGTTGGTTTTCTATTTTCACCCCATCTTAAAATAGAATTAGTAAACGTCAATACTTGACATTCAAAGCTTGTTAATATTTGGATGGCATGTGTTGGTTTTTTTATGCTTACTAATCTACTTGGTAAAATGTATTTGACTTGTTCGTTTCATTTTCTTCCCTGCTAAACTATTACAGAAGCAGTTCAGTAGATCTTATTCTTCTATATTGCTCTTTCTGTTCTCCTCTTTAAAGGCTACGTAAGTTTCTTCATATGCTGAAAGGCAACTTATTTTTTTCTGAAGAACAGACTTAGTGTTATGTTATTTGAGGTTAATTGTGGGCATTAACCTTTGTAAAGGATATACATAGCTTACATAACATACATTAGTAAAATTACTGTGTGCTTCAGTGTAGCTCCATCGTCTCATAACTGTATCAGCAGCCCTCAATAAGAACTAAGACAAAAACACTCAGAACCAATACCATGACATACTTGGAGTATGAATCGGATTTAAACAAGGCATAAAATTATCGGAAATAGATTTAGACCAAATCCCATAATAATCTAATTTCATGATGCAGTGGTGATGGAATTAGTTTCAAAACACCTTCAGCTGAAGCAGATGCTTCCATATTTATTCATTTTGTATTGCTGCATTTTTTTGCTTTCTTGATCGTGATTCCATGAAATGAAAATAGCAAAGTTCTGTTCAACTTTAACAGACGTAAACATCCTTCACCTCTAAGTAAGATATCTAATTCTAATTTTAAAGAGAGTCACATTTATGTGTTTCCTTAAAGGTGCACAAAAGTTTTAGGAATAAAAAAAGTATGTTTTACACATCTTTTTTTTTTTTTTTTTTTTTTTTTTTTTTGGATGGAGGATATATGCAAATAATTATTCCATTTGCTGTATTTGCTTGCTAAACCCCACCATACCACTCTCTTACTTGCCCTTGTCAAAAGAATGGGGGAAAAAGTATGATGGAAGAAAAGAGACTTGGGTTGAGATAAGGGCAGTGTAATTAAAGGGGAAGAAAAAACAAACCTAAACCCAACAGACAATAGAAACATGGGGAAAAAATAATAGTTATCTGCTTCCCATCAGCAAACAACGTTCAGCCATGTCTTGGGAAGCAGGGTTTCAGTACATGTAGTGATTGCTCAGGAAAACGCTTTCATAACAATGAAACCCCTTATTCCATTTCCTCAGCTTTTTTTTTTTTTTTTTTTTTTTTTTTTTTTTTTTTTGTGAGCATGGCATCATACAGTACAGAATTTCCCTTTGGATAGTTCAGGACAGCTGCCCTGGTGGTGTCCCCTCCCCATCCCTTTTCCACCCCCTGCCTACTGGGCTTTTTTTCAGGCGGGGGAGAAAGTCTTGATGCTGTGCCTGCACTGCTTAGCAGTAGATAATACTGGTGTGTTATCAGTGCTGTTCTAGCTACAAGTGCAAAGCGCAGCAGTGTATGGTCTGCTGTGGGGAAAGTCAACTCCATCCCAGCCAGACCCAGTAGACTATTGACTTAAATTTTAATTCTTTTTCCTCTTCTTTTTCTTTCTTCTGTCTTTCATTTTCTGTTACTATAGCTCTTATTGAACTTCCTCCCTCCTCCTTGTCTGGATCTTGCAAATTTTCACAAGGTAATTAAGAGTTTTCTTACTAGCATCTTTTGTTTCTCAGGACAAAAGCTAGAACAGGATAGGGATTTACATTTTAGCACTGAGTTTTGTTCAGAATTGTCTCATGTTTTTCATGCCCTTTAGTCCTGTTTTTCAAGTCCTGTTTGTTTTGAATGAAGTCTTCAAGTGTTTTCAGCTGGATATTAATTACTCTCGCTTTCTCCCCAGCCCGGTGGATGATTTGATAGTTTAGCTATACTGAAAACGTTGATCTAAAGATTCTTCACCGTTTTCTAATTTTACAGCATATGCAAGCACCTCAGCTTCTAGCTAATTTCTGAGAGCTGCAAATACTCAATATCTCATTAGATCAGTCTCTCAAATTAGTTTTGTTTCATATTTCTGAAGTTAAAATGCATTTTCATAAGTCTCTGCTAGTTTCCTCAACTGATTGATGTATTTCTGTTGTGTTTCAGTTCTCTGCCTTCCCTGCGGTCCTCTTTTAAATTAAGGTACTTCAGTAAGTGTGGTTTTTTTGTCTTGTCAGTTCTAGGTACAGATAATGTGGAGCAGAAAACCTACAGTGATGCTGATATGGTCAAACATCTGCTAGCTGAGGTATGTTCATCTCTGTAATGCTGTGTTAATATATTTGAGGACATGTATTTGAAGAGATTATTCAGCTACTGGGAATCCTGATTCAGTTGTCTTCACAAGCTGCTATCAAACACATGGGTCATGAGAAGCTGCCTAGTCAGTTGCATCATCTCAGAAACAGAATTTACCTAAACTATGGATGGATGCCTCACAGGTGCTGGCAAGTAACAAGGAAGAAACAGCTTTCTTCTTGGCTTTTACCCTCTCATCGCTATTCCACTTATGCAGTCTGTTCTGGAGAAGTTGTTACTTGAAAGACAACACAACTAGGCATATGTGAATTCTTAGAATGATCCAACAGAGCCCACGACGTCATCAAAACTATACCTAGGTTAGGTGCTGTCCCCATTATTGAAAATGACTATGCAAGAGAAACGCAGGGATGTGTTCTGGATCAAAATGAAGTATTAATCTTTTTTTTTTTTTTTTTTTTTTTTTTTGACAATGTTGCAGAACCAATGCATTTGATAGTGAGTGGAGATCTCAAAGCGGTGATGCATTAAACAGTAACTAGGAAAATCAAAATTAATGTGAATTTACTCTCTATCTGATCAAAAGTAGACATTCATTGTCTTTTTATGTGCAGAAAGATCGGGACCTGGAACTGGCAGCACGAATTGGACAAGCCCTGCTTAAGCGAAACCATCTGTTGACAGAACAGAATGAAGCACTAGAAGAACAGCTAGGACAAACTCTAGATCAAGTGAGTGATTTTTTTTTTCTTCTTTCTTTTTTTCTTCTTTTTATGATGATAGAAATGGGATTAATAGAAATATATTATTCCACTGTGAACACAAGATTGCTGCTTTCAAACTATGTAGTGTACCTAGAAATCGTTCTCCTCATTGTCATAATTCAGCCAACTTTCTTGGGCTAAGGATTGACTATGAAGTCTGCACATGGTAGTTATGGAATAACTGTGAGAACGTTAGGTGCTATTTATGATAAACTTAGAGCAAAATTGCACTTTAAAGTGTTTGTTTTGACCATCAGTCTGATATTTTGGTTTTAAACTAAGAATATAATAAGTAAAAATAAACTATGTAGTTGACATCTGTTGTGACCTTTTACATGGCAACTTCCAAAGAGAAGAAACAGTCAGAAAATAAGTTGACTTAATGGAGTGCTTCCACTTAAATATAAAATAAAATTAAAAAACAAAACAAAACACGAAAGGAGAATTCTGTTCCATATCTTCATTCAATTTTTTCCTTTAAGTGCCTCTTCTTTATTTAATCTTTTCTTGATTATTCTTGCTTAAAAAAAAAAAAAAAAAAAAGTCAACCTAGAAAGTATTCAATGTTTTGTTTTGTATTTTTTATCTTTGGGGACAATACATGTAGGCTGAGTGATAGTTAAATAGCAGTTTCAGCTGCTATTAAAGCAGTATGCTGGTAATAAATACATACCATCAGTTGTAGGCCAGCATAGGCTTATTTATTCACATAAAAATATCAATATGCAAAATGAAATTTGTCTTAACTTGAGATTTGTCTTCTCTCTTTTTATTTTCTCTCTTTTTATTCTTTGTCCCTCAGTTCATTTACTATATAGACTGGAGGGGACCATTCTGTACACATACATAGATACCTACTGGTTCTTTTCTCCAGGAAGTTGCAGTGCAGAAAAATGGTTGTAAACAAAACGATAATACCTTGTTAAAATGTAAGATATAACAAGGCACCTGGAAAATTGTTTTAAAGTGAATTGTCCTAAAGAAAGAAAAAAAAAAAATAGTAAGCTGTGTTGTCCATTCCTGTATTACCTTAAATTTTCAATCTCACTTACAGTGCTAAAGCTATGATTTTGTGAACTTGCTGTCAGATAAACAGGGCCTGGATCTTCTGTGCAAATATAAATAAATCATCATGATCATGACCAGTGAGCAGTTTTTAATCTCATTTTAGAGTAGAGGAGTGATATCCTAAGCATTTAGAGGCTGCATAAATAATACACTGTAATAGTGTTTAGCTAAACAGTAGTTCACAAGCTGGTAATCTTGTTTTGTGCTAGGTTAACCAGCTCCAGCATGAACTCTCAAAGAAGGACGACCTGCTTCGTATTGTTTCAATTGCTTCTGAGGAAAGCGAAACAGATTCTAGCTGTTCCACACCACTTCGTTTCAATGAGTCTTTCAGTGTATCACAAGGTCTCTTGCAGCTGGATATCTTGCAAGATAAACTCAGGGAGTTGGAGGAAGAGAACCTTGCTCTCCGATCAAAGGTATAGCTGAGTTATAGTGTGTACTATATATGCTGGATATGAGATAAATCAGAACTGTTTAAAAATCTAGCATCTGGGCTTCTCTTTAAACATTTAAGTGTTTTGTTTCACTGGATGCACATCATATCCAACCACATTTCCTCCACTCTCCACATCCTTCTGTTTTCTTCACTACTGTTACGTTCAAAGACCTCTACTCCTTTCACAATGCCTTTATGTTATATGTGAATTTATGTGAGCACCCAGCTGAATAATGTGGACGTACCAGACACTCGAGTGTTTGTGACCTGTTCTGGTGTAAATCTGACTGCAATTAGTAGCAGTATTTTGGAAATTCCTTTGTGTTGAGATTACATATTCGATATTAAGGATTAAATAAATAAATAAATTCTTATGAAGGCAGAGAGAGGGCAGATTCTTCACTTGTGGCAATGTCCAAAATAAAATTTGTAGCATTAACTTATGTATATGTAAACTGAAATGGGAAAACTAATATATAGTTCTCCTCATTGTCTATAGTATATAGTATATATATATACTAATATATACATATATATATATATATATATTTTTTTTTTTTTAAGGCCTGCCATCTGAAGACAGAAACCATTACGTATGAAGAGAAGGAACAGCAGTTAGTCAATGACTGTGTCAGAGAGCTCCGTGAGTATCCAAGTTGTATCTTGCAATAGCAAAACAGTACTTGAACACCTGCACCTAAACTTTCTCTTATTCATCCCTGAATTAAAAAATAAGCTTCAGTAATTTCTGCCGGTTATGTGAGCTTTACTCTTTTACCAAGTGTAAACATCTTTTGTTCTGTATTCCATGAAGCTTCATTGTGGTATTCAACTTCAGCACAAAACCTCATACTTATAAACCTAAACTGAAAACTACAGACTCTGGAAAATAGATAAATTTAAATTGGCGAGTGATTTAATATGTCTGGAACAGTTGTCCAAATTTGTTTTGAGGAGTACTTACTTGCAGAGAATGGCAGCTATTCTGTTATTTTGGGGGTTTTTTGATGGTTGTATATATATATATATATGTATATATTTTTTAGTCGGTAGTCATTTTATATGGTCTGATTCTTTTGTGCATAATAAGCCCATATTTTAAGTTTGCTTTTTTATTTTTGTATGCAACTACCATAAGGAAGACTGGCTGCCTGTGTCTTCTTCTTTAAGATAACCTTGAAACAATATGAGTTGATACCTAGCTAGTTGTTAATTTACTATTTTGTCCGCAGAAACTTATTAACATTTACTTGCAAAGAATATTTCTTGGAACCTCTCCTATTTTCCTTCAGTGAGAATTTCCATGAGTTCTGTTTTGTCTAACTTCATAGCATATTCAGGCTTACTAGCCATTTTAGGCTCACAGAATCTTCTTCCACAGAATGCCTATTCTGCAGCTTTAAAATCTGTGTCAGCTTTAAAATGTGGATCAGGAAAGTGATAGTAACTATGAGATCAAATGCCTACATTCCCTTGGACAGGATTTTATCCTGTAGCAAACTTATGAGATACAATAATCACTATCAAGTAAAGATTAATTTACAAGTGTTTAGCAATTCTAGAGAATATTTTTCAAACTCAAATTCCATTCAGACTGATGAAGTTTCTTTTTTTTTTTTTTTTTAAGAAATAAGATATTTTTTGCTCTAAGATTATGCTTCTAAATCTGTAGTCTGACCTTTTATGCAAGATAGATCATACTTTATTGTGACTTTGTACACTTGCCCTGAAAGCATAGCAAAAAGCTATCTGTATAAAATACTTTAGCCTTTTGAGGTGCTTTGTCATTTCTCTTCAGGAAATGTTCAAAGAAAATAAAAATAACCACTGGAAATTGTGTGCAGTGGGTCTTTGGGAAGCAGATAGTTATTCTAATAAGAAGATAGATTAAGAGGTGTATGCTGTATTGAGAAAGTGTGGAAACAATCTTTGCTCACAGAAAATGGTAGTTAATAACAAGATCAACTCAGAGCCTGCTTTCTTCAGCATATTCCAATAAATCTGGTCTTGATTACGGGTCCCTGTGTCACTTGAAATAATTCGTAGCAGCTTGTCTTGGTTACGTTATGGTCGTTAATCCTATCTCTGCCATGTGTATCAGTTTCTGCATACTCAATGTTCAGCACGTTACGCCCACATTTGAAGCTAACTTTTTCCTCTTCATTTTTATTCCTTAAAGCCCTTGTCTGAGTTGCTTTTATATTTTGTAGGTCAAACAAATGCTCAAATGTCCAGAATAACAGAGGAGCTGTCAGAGAAGAGTGAGGAGGTGGTTCGCTACCAGGAAGAGATTTCATCCCTTTTGTCTCAGATTGTTGATCTTCAGCATAAACTCAAAGAAGTAAGGGAGTGCTGATGAAGTGTGCGTGCAAGCAGATGCGTGTGCGTACAATGGGTGAAAATAGGCTTGCGAGGTGGCGGTTTCAGGAAAGTATGGCAGAGGATCGACTCTCTCAAGGAAATCAGCTAAGAAAATAATAGACACCTTTTTGTGCTTTCAGCATGTGATTGAGAAAGAAGAGCTGAAACTCCACTTACAAGCTTCCAAAGATGCTCAGAGACAGCTGACAGCAGAGGTACTTAAAGTGCATGTGCACATTTGTGTGTGTAACAGAATACAAGAGAAATAAAACTAAATGACAACAAGAACTTTCTTCTTTTTAATTATTATTTATTTATTTTAAAATCATTTATTTATTCATTCTTCATTATGGTAGGAGCCAAATGATCAGAGGAAAAGAGTAATTGCTTTTAGTTAAGTCTGCACAAGTACTTTTGTGGTTAATAGGAGTCTGAAAGGCAAAGAGGATGTTCCAAGTAGATAGATTTTACTTGCTTCTCTTAGTTGTTATGAAAAAGAGTGCTTTAATATGAATATTACTGATTACATCAACAGTGCTGTAGCTCACTGTAGCTTAAGGTAATTCTCATCCTTCTTTTGCATTTGTAGTTATGGTATTTGCAGGTTTTTTATGTACTTTGCTTTTAATTCTCTACTCCTTTGAGTCTTAATTTGGACTTTGTCCCTCACCACTGAAATTGGTGTGAGTGTTATGCTGAACGTAATCATAGAATCACTGAATGGTTTGGGTTGGAAGGGACCTTTAAGATCATCTTGTTCCAACCCCCCTGCTATAGGCAGGGATGCCTCCACTAGACCAGATTCCTCACAGCCTTCCATCCAGCCTGGCCTTGAGTGCTTCTAGGGAGGGAGCTTCCACAACCTCACTGGACAACCGGTTCCAGTGTCTCACCACCCTCACAGTGAAAAGCTTCTTCCTAATTTCTTATCTAAATCCACCCTCTTCCAGTTTAAAGCCATTTCCTCTCATCTTGACACTATCTGCCCTTATAAGAGTCCCTCCCTAGCTTTCCTGTAGGCCCCTTCCAGGTACTGAAAGGCTTCTATAAGGTTCCCCTGAAGCCTTGTCTTCTTCAGGCTGAAGATACCCAAATCTCTCAGCCTGCCCCCGTAGAGGAGGTGCTCCAACCCTCTGGTCATCTTCATGGCCCTCATCTGGACCCAGTCCTAGAGCTCCATGTTTTTCTTGTGTCTATTATTGCTTTCAATTTTAGATGTTAGCGTGTGCTGTGTAATAGTAGAAACGTGGTACTGAATCCATCCCATGTGTACAAGTTACTCAGTTTCACCGTGTCTTTTTGTTTTGCTTTTATTGAAGCTTAATGGTATCATGTCATGTTTTCTCTTTCAGTTACATGAGTTGCAAGATCGGAATGCAGAGTGTCTGGGGATGTTGCATGAATCTCAAGAAGAAGTGAAGTTGCTGCGTAGCAGAGCCAGCTCTGTTGCTTGTCTCTGCCACCCTCAGGCATGTGGAGCATTTCCTGTGGTAACAGATGCTGCTGCTATGGTGTATACCTGCTGGCACAAATGGCCTGGAGTAAACAGCTGTTACAGGCGCTGCAGTGGGAATCATTTTGTTATAGGCAAAGGAGCTGAGGTTTTTCAGTTTTTTTAAGGTGTACACTTCTCAGAATTTCATATTTAGTAAATTAATCATTCATTTGCTATTTTATGATATTAGGATGGCTTTTCCTTTTTATGTGACTTTTATTTTAAGTACAGGAATTGATATGTTCAGTTGTTAGAGTTCATTTGTGCTAGTATATTGTTAAATTTTATAAGTTGAAGATATTTAAGAAACAAACCTTTTTTTTTTTTGAGAGAGAGTTCAAACAGCATTTTTTTCCTTTAAGTATCTTATGATGTGCTTTTATGTCCTTATCTCCTTATCTTGGGAAATTAAACTTTAAGCATAATCAGAAATGTGTTAGACTAATCACTGAAGATAACTAAACCAATGGGAAAAAATATGTTAGAAGAAGAAAATAAATGCTTTTTAGTATCAGGAATATTTTGATTAGTGTATCACAAACTTCTGGGCTGTGCTGGGAATCCATCACGTTTTGATTGGTCGTTCTGCTTATACAGAAACCCTCATGTATGTTTTGATCTTGTAAGAAGTATTCTTACCAAGTGTAGCTTGACTTAAGAAGCCAAGATTACCAAGAAAGTGGATTTTGCTAATGAAAGCTGAACAGTTTTATGTAGGTGTTATTATGGTGTAAAACTTGCTTCTCGCTGCCTTCGGACACTGGAAGGTCTGTGCGTTATACTCTGTGTGAAACGTATCGATGAGAGAAAAAAAAAAATTGAAAATGTTAAAGTATTTTGAGAAATGTTTTCTGCTAAAATTATTGTGTTTAATTTGTCAACTCTTCTGGTTCTCTTTTTTCCTCTAGGATTCCCTTGCAGCAGAAATTGAAGGGACAATGCGGAAGGAATTGAGTCAGGTTGATGAATCTCTCCTATCCAAGCAAAAGTATGTTTTTATATATCTTTGTGACATCTCAGTACTTTTCCATGTGCTTATATTAGATAAGGTGAACTGACTTCTGGAAATCTATGTGTGTCAACTTTCATTCTACACTATGTTTTCTAGATAGCTTTAAAAAAAAAAAAATTTCATTAGCTGGTAGACTTTTCAGCTTTGAAACATATTATTCTTAATTGGTTCCATGAGGAAGCTGGAAATTTGCTAGAAGAATGTTATCTCATTCTTCAATTTCCGAGATTTTTGATGCAGATTCTCTGACAAGCAGCACTAGATTTATCACTTTGACTACTTATAGAAAAATTATCTGCCTAATGATATTATAGCTTAAATACTGATAACAATTTCTAAAGCTCTGAAGATTTATTCCTGAAGGCCACACTTCTGAGCAAGAGTTTAAAATATAAACTCCTAAAATTTCTCAGATAGTGATCAGTAGACTGTTTCGTCCTTCCAGGTCAAAGTAAGCAATAATTCTGATATTAAAATAGGAGTGTCTTAGGTAGTTCTTTTCTTCTGGGCTTAGATCTGTTTAGTCAGATCTCTGTAGTCTTCGGCAAATTTGTTGTGCAAAGCATTAATATCCTTCTAGAAATGCTTCTGAAACCCACATTTGTTTCCTTGCTTTTTTTTTTTCCTGCAGGAGTCAACAGAAACGAGTATTTAATACTGTCAGGGTTGCTAATGTTACTCGTGGCCGCTCTTCTTCCTTTCCTGCTCCATTACCAATCCCTGGATCTAATAGGTCGAGCGTTGTTATGACAGCAAAGCCTTTTCAGTCTGGATTACAGATGGAAGGCCATGAACAGATGACCCAGAGGAGCAACTCTGAGAGGAATTTGAAGTAGGAAACAGTCTATTATTGTCTTTCTAAACTGATGTACTTAAAACTAAATCCACACTGGACCCTTGCTACATAAGAGAAAAATATCTAATTTAGTGATATTCATATCTGTTACTATTTCTTTTTTCTCACAGGGGCAGACATAAGCCTGGGCAGCCAGGAACTCCTGGAGACAATGACTTAGTCACTGCTCTGCACAGGCTCTCCCTCCGTCACCAGAACTATCTGAGTGAGAAGCAGTTCTTTGAGGAGGAATGGGAGCGAAAAATGAATTTGCTGACTGAGCAGAAAGAAGGGGCTAGTGGCTATAGTACACCAGCAGAAAGTTGTTTTTCCTTGGGTACAAACTCAGAATTCACTGATCTCTCTGCCAGCTCCAGTAACCTCCGTGTCCTTCTACCAGAAAAACTACAAATCGTCAAGCCCATCGAAGGTAAGCAGGTGATCTTCCGTCTTCTATCAGCAGAAAATGATTTGATATTAATTTGCCAACTAACTAGTGTATAGACAGACATGATAATAAGGAGAAAATATCCCTTTGTATTTGGCTTTCTCATATGGTGCTAAGTGTTAGACTTTTTCTGGCTCTTGGCATTGCCATCCAAGTGCACTGAGTGCTTCAGCAATAGCACCAGTTGGCTGAAATTGTTGTGATCAAGCGTTCTTGTAACTCAATGTAGTAGTAGGTGTTGGCTCTCTGAAACCATTCTCTTTTGTCGCACCAGGATCTCAGACCCTATTTCACTGGCAGCAGCTTGCTCGACCCAACCTAGGCACCATACTTGACCCAAGACCGGGTGTTGTTACAAAAGGTTTTACCCCTCTGACCGATGATTCTGTGCACCGCATCTCTGACTTGGAGGAGGATGATGAAGAAGAAGGGGAAGGAGGTATAACATTTCAAGTGCAACAATCCTTCCCGGAGAAAAAGTCTGCAGTGGCAAAACCAGTGTCAGGGATTTTCCTGTCACCTATTACTTCAGTAGCAGTACCACTCATTGGTAAGACGCACAGTTACTGACTTTTTCCTCATTTTGTATGCTGATTTCTGTGGTTTTAACCCATACTTTATGCCTTGATCGTTTTAGCCGTTTACAAACTGTCCACCCTCCGCCTTCAAGTCTGCAGTAAATTTGTTAGGGAAACATTCTCAATTTCATCTACATGTTACAAAATGTACTACATTTTCTACATGTAACATTTTTCTACATGTCCTGGGGGTTGTGGAAGGTGATGTTTGTCTTCCATGTCAGTTTTTTAGTTAGGTGGTACAACACTGATGGAAAACTTACCTGGGATAAGATTAAATCTGAGTATTTACTATGTGTTAAGCAGTTATCTTATAAAACAATTGAAAATGACCAGTATCTTCCATTTAATTATCAAAAATGTGCTACTTGTAAAAGGTGTAAAGCTTAGATTTTGTGGAAAACAGTGCCTTACAAAGGTGAGGGTGGATATCCTAACATTAAATTTAATCATACCCCTCATGGGAAAGTTACATATTATGAACACTGATCTTATTTTTGTCAAAATACAAGTCCCTAAGGAAGGCTGATGCCAAAGAATGGGAAAAACATCCCTGCTTTCTCTTGGAGCATGGGATTTATCACTGTTTATGTACTGAGCTCTCTGATTGCAGTGTGGGATTTCAGACTGATATTTCTTATCAGGGCTCTACTTTTTTATTAGGTTTTATTTTGGTTTAAAAATATGTCTCCAGTAACTTAGTTTTCTGCAGAATTCTGTACTAAAGTAATTCAAAGCGCTAGTACAAATACAATTTAATACACATGGTACAGTTTCTTCCAGTTCTTTTCATCTTCAGAGCATTTTATAAAGGCTAGATAGAAGCTTGTGCTTTGTTTTTTGATTCAAGTTGTCCGTATTTCTTGTACTGCTAGTTAGCTTTTGTGGTTATTGATGTTACTAACATTTGAAAAGCATAATTTCAGCTCATCTTAAATGGGGAAAAAAAAACATAAAGCAAGAAAGTAAATGGATTTTAAAATAAACTAATGGTAGTATCTTTTTCTCAACTGAAACAGTTGACTTTGAGACAACACTGTCTTTGTTGTCTTTTAAAAAAAGCTAAAAATTAGCAGTGATAACATCATCTTAAACATTGCTTTCATTAATAATGATCAGTCTCTATTTTTAACCTCATGGGATGTAAATTCTCCACATTGCAGCATCGAATCCTGGCAAGTGTCTGTCTTCAACAAATTCCACGTTTACTTTTACTACCTGTAGAATCCTTCACCCGTCTGATGTCACCCAAGTTACTCCCAGGTATGATGACTGCTGACATCCTAAGAATTGCTGCATAGAATTAGATGGTTGCATTCTGGCTGTTGATATATAGCCAAGTTTTTTTTTTGTTTTTTTTTTAAAAACACAAACCAAGATAGGCAACACATAAAATGTTATTCATTACAGGGATTGCAGTTACAAAGGGGAAACTTGAAATTCTCTGGAATTAAACAGGAGATTTTTTTGTTGTTGTTGTCCTTTTTTAAAAAAAACTGAGCTATTGCTTAGAGTTACAACAATTTATTTTTGTTTCCTTTCTACATGTTCAGACATTAAAAATTGTATATGAAAGATAAATGTTTTGGTACTTACATCAAAACCTCTTTGTCAACCAATACCTTCTAGATGTTTTGCAGAACACTAATAGTGAATCCACTAAAGCTGAAACTGTCAAAAATAGCAAGTTTACTTTTTCTTGAACATTTAATATACAAAAAGGCAAATGTATAGCCAAGCAACTACAAAGACGTCTAATGCATATATCCATGCATCTTCTCTGTTTCACTTTTGTTTCAGCTCTACGTCTGCCCCATTTTCACTTGGAAATAGTGGGAACAGCATTGGAAACCATGTAGTGAGCACTCCAGCCATGTCTTACAGGCTTAGTATTGGAGAATTTCTCACCAACAGAGGAGATTCAACTACCACCCTCAGCAGTACCAGCAGTCTGGCTCAACTTTTGCAAGAGCGAGGCATCTCTGCCAAGGTTTATGATAGCCCCCTATTAGATAAACTGCCTCTGCTACAGCCCCCTCGTAGAGTCCCCATTCCTTCTACTCCGCCGAATTCTCCTTCACACTCACCTTGTCCCTCCCCTCCACCATTTGAGTCTCGAGTGCATCACTCAGAAAATTTCCTGGCTTCAAGACCAGCAGAAACATTCTTGCAGGAAATGTATGGCCTAAAGCCCTCCCGTAATGCTCCAGATGTAGGCCAGTTGAAAATGAACCTGGTGGACAGGCTGAAGAGGCTGGGTATTGCCAGGGTTGTCAAGCCCCCTGATACACAGGACCACAAGAAGAATCAGGGGGCAGAGGTTAGCTTGCAGAGGCCAGACTCGGCTGTGTTTTTAAATGCGGGTAGCAACTTAATGGCAGGACTGAGAAGAAACCAGAGTCTTCCAGCCATGATTGGAGCATTAGGGGCCCCAGTCTGCACACAGTCAACAAAAATGGATATCCTAAAGGAGGACTGATTGCTCTGGACATTGGTGTAGTAAATAATTCAAGAGGGATAAACATCCAGTACGGAAATGGTTAAGTGTGTTACAGAAGAGTTGGAGAAGGCATGTGCATGTTAAAAGAGGGGGGAGAGAGAAGTGATGGGATCAAGGAGAAAAGAACACTGCTTGGGTCTGGGAAAGAAGGCTTTTGTGGAAGATAAGGAAGAAGAAACCAAAGCTTAGTTTTGAGATCCCTCCAGCATCTGTCTTAACTTAAGTAAAAGACCCACTGTAGACATTTTCAGTATTTTAACCTTTTGAACTGTACTTGTAGAACTGTCTTGCAGGCACTGTTCTATTTTTTCTACCATATGACTACAGCATTTATAATTTGTTAGCAGTCAGGCTGTATCATTTGAATACGGTATTAAGACAATAATCAGTCTGACCAGCATCATTTGTCCAAGTTCTTCTCTGTAGCAAATACAAAAACTTGGAACTACTTTAATTCTAGTATTTTCTAGCTCAGAAACTGCTCTTTCGAACTCCCCGTGTTGAGAAGCAGAGGTGAGAACCTTTAATTTGATATTTGAGCACAAAAATGAATGATCAGGATTTGGTTTTTTGAAAGAGTGCAGTTGTGCTAGTGAGTTACTCACAGAAGTTAATTTCTTTCTAGAGCTTCTGAAGCATGCAGTGGAAAGTGCAATGAATGAGAACTAAGAAGCACAGAAGTATGTATTAGGGTGAAAATTTCAAGCTAAGAAATCTTTTTTTCCACATACAAAGCAAAATCTCAGGCACGTTTCAGTATTGCAAAAGGAAATAAAAACTAGGAGCTTGATTCAGAATTTGTTTTCATTTGGCATAATCAGAGAGCATTTGCCTAAATGCTTGAGAAATCAGTAATCTGAGCCTCAACAGCTAGACATTCTGTATATTGGAGAGTTTGGCAGCAACATCGTGCCTTTTGTTCAGATATTCCTGATTTTCGGCAGGATTTTGTTTGAAAGATTTCATTAACATCAAAATTTATCATTCTGTACTCAGAAAATGGAAGATGAAAGCTGGTGTTCTTTGTAGCATTTTTTGAACGCAGATCAATTTGGCCTGTGTTGAAATTGTGTTTGAATAATGAAAAGTGGCTCTGACCTTGGTTCTGAATTAACACTGAGGCAGACTTTTTGTCTCAAAAGAGAACACCGCTGGAGAAATCTGGTTTCAGAGTGGCATTCAGCAAAATAGTATTGCCTGCCCTGCTTTTTGAATTCCTTCCTGACCAGGCTTCTAGTCATAACTGAATAATCTACAATAGATTTCTCCTCCATTCCTTGGGGGAATAGATCTTTGCCAGTGATCAGAATGGAAACAGGTTCTTAAATCTGTTTGTGATTTTTTTTTTATTTTTTTTTTCCCCCCAGTGTACCTAACATATTTAAATGATTTTAAAGTTTGTTTCCATACAATTAGTTAGAACAGCCAGTGTTTACCTTGGCTAGCAGTGTATATGTGGGACACAGCTGGCGTCTTTCTGGATGCACGGTGTGAAGCACTGGCATAATTATACTGATTTGCATTTGGCATATGGCACATCCACACCCTTGTTGCTGCAGGATTGAGTGGAGTAGGGCAGGAAAAGAAAGCTTCTTAAACTGATTTATAACGTGGCCTTTCTGCTTTTACAGCCCTATGGATCTCATGATGACTTATATAGCAGTCATTTTTTGTAAAAGGAAAAGGACTAAGCACTTCAAACTTGCACAGGGACTCTCAGCAGAAACTTGTCTGTCAGCAGCGCACAGAAATATTCAGGAACTCCTGGAGTTGCCTTTTGCTCTCTAAGAATCTTATGAAAGGTGAATTTTATTTGAAATACTATATACGGGTTAATTTGTTTTTTAAATAAAAAATATTTAATTCCTTCATGTAAATATTTATGTTCGTACTTCCTTAACTGTGCACTGGGCCTTACCTAGCTAAATAAGGTAAGAATGAAAGAGCTGGGGGGAGATATTCTTGCTCTCCAGTGAACTAAGGAATGAGTTGACAAAAGATTAGATAGTTTGGTATAAACAGGGAAGTATATAATGTGTCAGAAGTCTGTCTGTTTTATGTACGCTTATTATAGGAATGCATCTAAGAGACAGATAATTTTTAAAGATATTTCACTGTGTTTCTAACTAGCTTCATTATCTAACTCCAGCCTTGTGATCATTGTGTGTGTTTTCAGCAGAAACAGGAAAATAAATTAAATCCAAATTCCTTTGGCAGACTATGTTTCCATTAAAAGCTATGTAATAGCACATTAATTAAATGCATGTTTCTTTTCAGGACAATTCTATTTTCTGTAGCCTAGCAATAGAAACTGGTTCTGTTCAAACAATATGACAGATGTCATGGGGTTGGTTGGTTGCTTTCTGTAGGATCATCGGATATTTACACAAGCAGGAAGATGATCAAACAGTTTGGCTACTGTTTTGTGTGTATTCATCCAGTTTTTTGATGCGGTGCTACAGTACTTTTGAAATTCTGTCGAGCGTTTTGTATACATGTGCCTAGCTTGCAGCAACAGGGAAAGTTGCTACATCTTCCAAGTTTACTTCTTGGTGCCAGAATCAAGCAGGCAAACACATGTATTTCTGACAACATACTAAAGTTGCCATCATTCTAGGAACTCATTTGAGTTCCATCCTCTCCTGCAAGAGAGGAAATGAACTTGGACAACTTAGGTAGCTGAGATCTTGCTCAAGATCTTTTTGTCCTGCACAGGTGTGATTTGGTTGAGTCAATTGATGGAGAATTGCACTTGGAAAATGTTCTGCTACCTTGCACATTTGAGACAAAAAATAGGTGCTACAAAGAAAAGAAGTGCCGTGTTTGTGAAAGTTCACGACACTGGGAAGGAAATTCTTGTAGTGTCTACATTTATTCAGGTTGGCTTAAATCAAGTACAAGTTTATAACTTTCTAGCTGTACAGACATACAGTTCAAGCTTCACTGTGTTTGATAAATTTGGAGATACTTGCACACCCAAAATACCTGTGGGCTGATGAAGTCAAAAGTCTACTGCAGTCAAAGAGCATTACAGGGGGGATGAGGATAATAGGTTTGAGCCTCCTTTGGCTGTTACACAAGTGGATTACACACAATGTTGGGAATGGTCTGGGAACTTTTTTTTTTTTTTTTCCATCTGCTTTTTGCACTTACTGTTGTTTCATGGTGGAATGTAAATTTCATAATAAACATGTATAACTTGTCCTTTTTCAGTATGTTGGTCATCTTGTGTTATTTCTTCCAGATGTCATAATCTGTTCTGCAATGTTATTTAGTAAAACTAAAATTAGAGTTTTTTGACAGTTGGCTAGAATTTAGTGATTGGTGTACAGACTTCGTGAGTTGGTTTCTGCATAAGTATTGCATATAAAAGCTGTCTTAGAGATTGATTCAAAAACTTGATCAGGCTGTGCTAGTCTATTTGCAGTTGTGTTCATACTTAAGCAATTAAAGGAAATATAGATGTGCAATACAAGTTGTGCTCAGACTTTGCAGTATAGGTGTCTTGGTTAAATCTAGAAAACAACACTTAGTATGTTCTACTGCCTTTTGAAAAACATTTTACTTATGAGTGATAAAACTTCACATAAAATCACAAAGAGCTCATTAACTTCTAAGCAGAATATCTGAATGTGAGCCTCAATTGAAATCAATATGCTTATGCTTTCTGGCACTGCAGCAGCTGAGGCTGCATTCTTCTAGCGATATTGTGTCAAGTAGCAAGAAACAAAAAAAAAGATTGGACTACTCTGCTACAATTAAGTATCCATGTAGGTCAATGGCTTTGTTCGCATTTATTTTATGGTCTCCTATTTGGAAGTATATATTCTTCCCTTGTTTTTTCTTCAGACATTCAAGGAAAGATTGTCTTGAGCTTTTTATAGGAAAGTGTGTGATTTACACTTTTTTTTCCTGTCTCAGTAACTGTAGTTCTATTAGCCTTCCTCTGTGTTAGCGGTAAAGTGGGAGCAGAGACTGAAACAAAGCTACTTATCCTTTAAGAATATTCCCTTTGTGCAGGTCTCACTGAAATTCCACAATTCCAATTGGGCACAGAGGTGCCCAATTTTTTGCCTGCAGCTGTGCATACCTCCAACACATGTCCTTGCAGCTGCTTTTGTGGCAGAAAGGCTCAGATTGTTTTCCTGAAAATGCTCAATTACTTCCATGGTACAGAATGGGAACAGCATTTATTGCAATTAACAGGTTTTTACTTCAATTTGTCTAATTTAATAACTGATAGTGGTTCTTCAGCAATCTGTGCAAAACATCTCAAGGAATTAGGAAACACCGTTATCCTATGGTAAGTGTCCTGTATTTATTTAGCTTGCTTTCTTTTCTGACACGAGAGGGTGGCAAAGGACTGGAACCCTCAACTGACTGAAGCTGACTTTTCAGCTCAGCATTTCATATGCTGAAGATTGAGTTGGCCATCCTGTGGAGAGATTCTTCTCCTACAAGTCTCTGCAACTGTAATACCTACAGGTGGTTAGGCAGTGTCAAGCCACAAGATAGAATGCCAGCATCTGCATTGCAAAAGAAGTTCCCCAAGTTTGTTTCACCAGCATGTATGCAACTTAAATTGTTGCCTAATATTCACCATATTTGTGCAGCTAGAAAGCTGTATGTCTGTGTAAGAAATGGTGATCTATGTAGAGCTGGACTACTAAGAGTATGACCTGCAAATACACGAGGATAAAAGAATGTCCTAACTCTCTGTGAAATTTAGGCCATTTCAAACTAGTTCTGGGTGATGGTTCTAACAGTCTCCTCCTCAATTAAAAAACAAAACAAAAACAAGGGAAGCAAGGAGGGAGTGAAGATAACTGTTCTTGGTATTTGGTAGTACTTGTTTGTCTATCGGAAGTCACCTTAACAATTTGCTGTTTTTTGTATTCGCTAGTTGTGATGTTGCTCAGATTTACGAAAGAAAAAAAACAGAGTTTTTTCTTCTTTTCTTTGCAAAGAAAGCAAAATACCTGCTGCTGAAAGAAGCATCAAGCAGAAAATTACATCAGTTGAAGAAAACTACCAGCTAACTGCATTTTGTCTCTGTGATGAAAATGTTACCCTAAGGTAAGCACTGCAATTAGTGTACAGCAAATAACTGACACCAATGAGAGTTAGTCTAAAATGTGCAAATGTTTACCTTTCTATGTGTGCTGTAGCCTGTCTGTGGCTGCCCACTTGTAACTGCTTGGTGCGCTGTCCCACTGGCAGGGGTGCCTCTCAGGTGACACTGCAATAAGTGTGCCTCAGCAGCACATACAGACCCTTTTAAAGCCAGGAGCATTAGAGGTAGAGGGAATTCTTTTTTTTTTTCATATGAATGAGTGTAATTAGCCTGCAGAGCTGCTATAAGACTCCTTGTGAATCGGTGAGCTAATTGCTTTATAAGAGGAAATTAATTGTGAAAGAGTTTGAAAGGGCACACGTTTAATTCCTATTGAGGAAGGGTTGCCAAACTCATTATATGAGGAGATTCCTAGTAAGACCTTGCTAATGGAATGCATTTATCTTGCTGGAAAACTCCCCCAGTTTTTTTTTATACCATGTTCTCCTGAGGAAACTATTTCCCTCAGAATAGGTAACCTGTTTGTAGTTGCTGTAGCTTTTTTTCTTTTGATTCTTAAGTTGCCTATGCAAGCATGCTGTCAGGTTCTTCTGACTTCAGATCTCTGGGCTCACTTAAATTTTGTCAACAATATAAACTTAAAAGAAATTCCAGCCTCTACCCAAGGGAAAGGGAACTCTCTGGCTCATCATTTGGCTGTAACTGGTCCTCAGCTGGCTGATCTGCAGTGTGACAAGCGGGACAGTTAGAATAGTAGGCCCTCGCCCAGGGCGTATGTACAGAACAGAACGTTGCTGAAGAACACAGGTGTGATGTAAAAGGTAAGGTACTGAAAAGTATGTGTGGAGAGAGAATCTAGGGTGAAAATCCAAAGTAAACAAGGTCACACTGGTAACAAAGAATGAAGAAATATTCAGCAGAGGAATCCAGGGAAGTACTTACACTCCAAAAATGGTTCAATTGAAGACTTATCTAAAAATCAGCTAAATAGTCATCTACTTCAGTATCATAACCGTGCACATAGTAATCAAAGGAGGCAACATGTTTTTAAAGAGCTGTTCACTTATCTAGTAAATTCTTTTTTTTTTTTTTTGCTATGCCTACAACGGAGACTAGAAGGTCAGCAAGGTAAGTAAATACAGGATATGTGGACATAAGCATAATGCTGCACCTATGCAATTGATTAGAATGTTAAGAGTACTGTAGGTAAAGGATACTGTGAAATGCAGGTCACAGCTCAGGATGCTGGAGGACAAGTGCTTGACTTGAGGAGGGCTGAGACTAAGTCTGAATGATTTAAATCAGATGGATGTGTAAGAAAATGCTGATATGAGCTGATGCATTCTTTAAAATTTGCAGTTCCCTGCCCTTTATTTTATAAAAAGTTAAACATAAAATACACAAAGCTTTATATGAATTTGTATTTGAAAAGTATCTTAAAACAACAGCAACGTATGGTACATCTGGAAGGGCCCTCAATCTATTGTAAGGTTGCAAACTGGACACCAGCTCTGAGAAGCTTTCAAGTATAAAAAGTGTCACACAAATTAACTCTTACATTCGTAAAGCTTTTATTCCTTATCTGTTACCAATAAAAACATTTGTATATGTGCTAAGAGCAGACTGATGTTTTACTGAATTCTTAGCTGAGGTGAGTGGTTTCCAGGTTACTGCAGTGCTCTCTGCCTCTGCTCCCATTTAGTTTACAGGAAATATGAGTTTTTTTCTCAGTGTGAAACTGGGCTGTGGCATTTGCTTCCCTGCATTCTGCTTGTCAATCTTGCTGCTCACCTCTTGATTCACTGCTGTCAGTATGGTGAGAATATCTTCTCCTCTGCAAAAAATACAAGCGGTTTTGTATTAGAGTATTTGTATGTAAAACTTAATGCATTCTTATATATCATCTTGACCTGTGCCAGTGCTAATGGCTCCTCCTTTAAATCATCTTTAAAGCAGTTGGGTGAGCTGCTTCAAACAGTGTTGCTATTCTGCATTGCTCTTTTCACTCTGAGTGATCACTCCCACTGCATGTCATTTACCTCTGCATCTAAATCAAACTTGTGTCCTTCAGAAGAAAGATAAAGGTGTTGCAAAAAAGTATCTTAGGAAGTATAGTTACCGAGGACAACTGTTCTCCAAGTGTTGGCACAGTGACTGTATGTACCAGGTCCCCTGGCTTGGGCTTCTGTAGGAGACATAATCTTGCAGGGTAGCCATGCCCAAGAGGAAGTCTGCCTCTGAGGGGATGCAGTCCAGCTGAAATCTTGCATCTGTTTCTAAAGAATAATCTTGCTCCCCAGAATCTGTTTCAATGGTTACACCTTTCTGATAAGCATCACCTTGGCAGGCCTGAACAAAGAAAACTTTTGGTTTTCCAGCAAGTGATCGGCAATTTTGCCCAGTGAAAGAAGTGGTCAGTTCCTGGATAGGTACTTCCTGCCCGTCAACACCATATATAATGCCTTTTTTTCCATGAGAGAGAATACAGCAAACAAAACAGTCTTTGTTGTTGTGGTCCATGCACCGATACTTGTTCACTATGTTACGGATTTCGTCTGCAGTGCAGTCTTTGTATTCTGCTACTGTGAAATGAAGGTTGCTAAAGACTTTTTTCAGAGCATCTGGAAAGTAAAACAAGGGGGAATTAAAGCAGATTTCTAAAATGTGGACACTTCTTACAAATAAACCTTTTTTTTTTCTTTTTTTTAATTCCTGCCACCCTACTATCCAGGCATTTACACTCTTTATCTGAAAATAATCTACTAGTCTGGTCAGTAGTCATATTTGTACTACATTGCCTTGTCTCTCATTAAAGGAATTACTTGTGATCTTGCTGTTTAGTATTGCCTGCAAAGGAAGTGTGCAGACCTAGCTGTTAGCTCCCACGCAACTTTACAGCTAGATTCTGCATCTTGCAACACAGGTCAAACAGTGCCACTCCTTTCCCCAAGAATGGAGGGCATTAGCTATTTGGTAACAGTTGTTTCAACACTAGACAGATGGGAGTGATTTCTCCTAGAATCATCTAGGTTTGAAAAGACCTTCAGGATCATAGAATCCAACTATCAACTGGACCTACCCCATCCCATCACTAAATCCTGCACCTTAGAGCCATGCCCATGCAGCTCTTAAATACCTCCAGGGGTAGATACTCTACCACCACCCTGGATAGCCCATTCCAGTGCTTGACCTCCCTCACCCTTAGGAAATTCTTCCTAACATCTATCTAAACCTCCCCTAGGACAGCTTCATCATGCATTCAATAGAAACAAAGTTAGTATATTGATTAAACTACTACAAACTGAAAATACTGATACACGTTTACCTCCATGTTTTCCTTTGCTCATATATTATATATATATATATATAAATTAAAATTTTCTGTCAATATATTTATATAAGAAGATAACCTGCACTCTCCTGATGGATTTTTCTCTCCTGGTCAATGTAGTGCAAGTATATCCATTTCACAGACCCTAGGACCTCCAATGAGCTGTGCTGCTGCTTTGCAGGACAGCCTGTTAAAATGAGGGCCCTTGAATAGCAATATAATAGTGCCTGAAGTCCCCACCCGCTCTTAAGTTAAATGTGAAGTAAAATTCTGGTTCTCCAGCAAATCTGTTTCTGATTCTGTGCATTTTAGTAGTATGCAAGTCTATCACTACAAGAAACATAGGCTTGACATGGAAGTTTGAACTTCAGACTCCTAGTCCAGAACACAAAATGGTTCCTGTTTTCATGTCCAGTCCACTCTCCCTGAATATATGTAAACTCATCTGTAATGTTCACTGTACCTGCATCCACATCTGTCCCATTCCGATTTTTCATCTTTCTGAGTTCTGGCACTGCTTCCCTGGCTTTTGCAAAATTGTGATTATTCAGGATCAAGCAAACTCCACGGGGTTGGCTGGTCATTTTATAAACTTCAAGCTGTTGGAAAGAAACACTTCTTGTGACTGCTTCTCAACCCCCTGTAGTGGCACAGAGGGTAAGAAGCCAGCTAGCTTTCTATCTGGGCAGCTCTCCCCATACAGCTTTGCTCCCAGGATTCAGCCACGTGCTGCCTTGAAGCAAGACAGAACCCACTTCTTGCAGCCTCCACCATCACACTCTGCCCATAAGGGGTGTTGCATTCACCCACTTCTCTGTGCCTACTTATCTGCCTACTGCCTGTCTCCTGGTATTAAGAGTTAGCGGTATCTTCTACCATTAAAAACATTTCTTAAGTTTTAATGCCGCTGCAGCTTCTGCCTGATACGTAGTTTCAAAATAAAGAATGTTACAGAGTAATGCATCTTTGTTCTTCTTTGTTCTGCCTTTAACAGCTATACTTATGATACTTCATGTGTACTTCATAAAGGAATGGTCTCTTCTGAGACAAAATTGTGGCATTTCTAAGACACAAACTGACTTACCTGTGAAGACTGATCACAATTGCCCAGGGAATCGGGTGCCACAGATGATGCCAGCCATATGGCACTGTCTGAATACACACACAGAACATGTATAAGTAAACAATTAAAAGGGAGTTTAAAGTGCTGCGATCAGTTAGTTAGTAAGCAAAAGGATACCTGATCACTTCTCAGTTAGGCACATGTTTAAAGAGGCAAGATGCAAGTAGTGTAGAGAGTCCAAAAGCTGGAAAAAAGCAAAAGATCTAAACATTCATTTTTGAAAGAGTTTCAGTTAGTTACCTTCAGGGGCTCCTGTGCTGCTTCTCCGCCCCTCTGTTACAAGCATCTCTCCTTCACCTGAAAAGCATTCATTATTAGTCTCGTAAGACACCTTATGTATCACTTCAAGAATAAAAAGTGTGGGAAAGAGGCCTTGTTTTGTTTTACCAAATGAATTTAATCCATACTCTTCAATTTTCTTCAACAGGCTCTTGTCCACTTTTCCACAAATAGTCTTCAGGACAGTTAAGTTGTCTTCTCTCAAAATCCCCTTCTTCTCCATCTCAATGAAAACGTCGAGCATTGTCTGAGCAATCAGAAAGGTAGTTTGCTCTTAGGGCAGATCCATGCTGCTACTGAGAAGGAAGCTGCAGCATGTTTAGGTGCACGCAAGCTAGCTTTAATGTACTGACAACACAAGTGAACCACTGTCAGTCTCACTGCCTCAGTTGATACCTCAAGCTGATTCAATTAAATGTAGGTTGACAAAAGCTAGGAGTACAATGACTAAAAATATCTTCCCAAAACAAGCTTATTTCCCTCCCACTGCTCAGAGATGCTGAGAGCTAATAAGATCTAACCAAGGAGAGCTAATAGTAATCACACAGGAACAAATAATGTCATTTTTAATGATTCCCGTCATTTATCTGACTTGCAGTGGCAACTTTGCGCACTTGACTGAAACATCACTGTAGCAAAAATGGGTATAACCATGCAAATACGGTATAAAGAGTTCTCTGAAGAAAGAGAGAACCCAAGGGACAGAAACTTTTGCCAGAGTGGCAGAGCACAGTGGGTCACCCATGGATTTACTAGAACAGCCACCACTGAACAGGCAGTTTATCCTCTAAGAGGGCAGATTTTAAAAGAGATTTCATTAGGCAGAGTACCTAACAGTCAAAAGGGCAGGTTGACATACATAGTGTAACAAGCAGCTGGATCTTTTGCAATGATGTAAGTTAACTCCAAGCTCTTGGGCATTAGCTCTAGTAAGGATCTCTGCCTAGATCTGTTTGGGGTTTTCTTCTACGTTTGGAAATAAACAGAACCAAAACATTACAGGAATAGCCCTAGTGGGTGAATGATTCTCAATTTGTTAATGACTTACTTAGAAAGCAGCCAAAATAAAACCAGCCGGAAAAGATGAATGGAAGTACTCAGCCTTTTACTGAAGAAAGCCAGTCAACCCTATACAGACCTTGGGTGTGCAGGCATCATGCGTGGCCCAGGGCTGGCCAGTGCTTTCTGGGCTGGAGCAGTACTGCTTTAGCTACACATAACACTGGCATGCAACAAGTCCTCTATGCACCATTCCAGATCCTTTCTTTTCCTTATGGAAAAGTGACACTCATTCCCTTCAGTGCAACCTAAATGCTGCTATGTATTATAGCAATGATTTAAGAAATCATAGAATCATAGAATCACTCAGGTTGGAAGGGACCTCAAAAGATCATCAAGTCCAACCACAGCCTAGCCATAGTACCCTAACTTTAACGACCCTCTGCTAAATCATATCTCTGAGCGCCACATCCAAACGACTCTTAAACACATCCAGGGAAGGTGATTTAACCACCTCCCTGGGGAGCCTATTCCAGTGTTTAACCACCCTTTCTGTAAAGAAGTGTTTCCTAATGTCCAACCTAAACTTACCTTGGCGCAACTTGAGGCCATTTTCCCTCGTCCTGTCACCTGTCACCACTGAGAAGAGACCAGCCCCGCTCTCTCTGTAAGCACCTTTCAGGTACTAGAAGAGAGTAATAAGGTCTCCCCTCAGCTGCCTCTTCCCCAGACTAAACAGCTGTAGCTCCCTCAGCCTCTCCTAACAGGGCTGATTTTCCAAGCCCTTCACTAGCCTCGTTTCCCTTCTCTGGACCTGCTCGAGTACCTCCACATCCTTTCTGTACTGAGCTGCCCAAAACTGAACACAGTACTTGAGGTGAGGCTCACCAATGCCGAGTACAGGGGCAGGATGACTTCCCTAGTCCTGCTCACCACACCATTCCTGATACAAGCCAGGATGCCATTGGCCTTCTTGGCTGCCAGGGCACACTGCTGGCTCATATTCAGCCGACTGTCCACCAGTACACCAAGGTCCCTTTCCATCAGGCAGCTTTCCAGCCACACCTCCCCAAGCCTGTAGGGTTGCCTGGGGTTGTTGCGGCCAAAATGCAGGACCCGACACTTGGCCCTATTGAAACTCATGCCATTAAATCAAAACAAAAGAAAAACAAAACAAAACAATTCTTACAGTTTCAGGGCTTAGCTTGCATTTTGGTAATTCTTTCCCCAAAAGAAACTTGAAACACTTCATGTCATCTTTGGTGATGTTTTCTGACAGCTGAAACAGCAGATACCTAGAAGGAAGAGTGGAGGACAGTTTCATTACGTTCTCTAGCATTCTCCTCAGCACAATTTAACGCTGTACCATTGAACCATCCCCTCAGCACCCCCAGCTGCCTTCCCAGGACAGCTTTTTTTTCTTTTCATCTGAGGACAGTAGTCCCAGAACAGACAGAAGTCAAACCATTTCCAGCTGCAACTAAAAATATCTGTTTTCCCAAAATCAGAATTGCACGCAGAGTTTCTGCATGAGACATGAGGGCAAAGAGAGTCACACCCAGTCACTGACCGCAGCCCACAACACCCAGGCGGGGAGGCCTCTGTAGTCTGCAAATTATCTCAGAAGTGTAGAATCACCAAGGTTGGAAAAGAGCTCTAAGATCATGTAGTCCAACTGTCTACCTACTGCCAATATGTCCCCACTAAACCATGCCCCTTAGTACCACATCCATATGTTTCTTGAACACCTCCAGGCACAGTGACTCAACCACCTCCCTGGACAGTAGATTACAGTGCCTCACAACTCATTCAGAGAAGAAAGTCTTCTCTGAATTTAGTCTTCTCTCCTTTACTGGACAGGAATTTTCTCTACTGCTTATACCTGCTTTTCCTTGGAAAGACGGGGATGCTTGTGTTTTGCCAAACCTTACCCAGTGTTAACGCATCAGTAAATATCTTGCACCTTTCCACCCAAGAAGGATAACTGATCCCCAGAGAACAACTCCGGGGTCTGGCTCTGCCAGACTTTCACCCCCAGGACCCTGGTGAACCCACACTGCCAGCCACTCACCTGAATGGAGACACCTGTGCCCTGCCTGGAACCTGGAGCTCCCTCTCCATCTCCTCTCGGCTGGAGCCCAGGTAGGAAGCCAGAAGGTCTATCCGATTGATCCGGTAGAGCAGCTCCTTCAAGAAGAAGAGGTCCCCCACCTCGATCATCCCTTTCTCCTGTAACGCTTGGAAGAAGGCCTTGGGCTCCTCAATGTCTTCCCGCTTCCTTACAGTGACGTGCTCCAGGCTGAGAAACTTCAGAGACGCCAGATCAGTCTTGTCCAGCGCCTCGCTGATCACGTAGAGCAGCTGGGAGAACTCCATCTCCCCGCAGCAGCTCCAGCCCTGGGCCGGGATGGGCGCCACTTCCTCGTGCACCCGCGCTCCTGCGCTTCCGCCCGCCGCCAGGCTGGCGCGTCAGCGCCCGGGCTCCTGGGAGCTGTAGTTCCGTTTGGATTCCTGACTTGAAAACCCACAGTTCAACTCAGAAACTGCTTGTCTGCCAGAGGGGAGCTTTCTGACACAGCTGAGGCCGTCTCCGTTCACAGTTACAGAGCACTGCTTTTAAAAAAAATAGAAAGTGGCTGAAGAAGCAGAAAATCCCTGCTGTGCGCTTGGCACGGCCTGAGGGAGACCGGCTGACCGAGGCCGGTCAGCGCTCACCAGCGCCCACCTCCCGTACGCCTATCTCTACAGTCGTCACTGCTGTCCAAATGCTGAGGTCCCTCCTTCAGCCTGGACAGCCCTGTACTTCCTATTTCCTTTTCTCTTACCGTGAAATACCAATACATCTCTCTTTACTGTTAAAAAAAAGAAAAAAAGAAAAAAAGAAAAAGCAAAAGCCAATAGCAGATCGGTGCTCTTTTTCCAGCGGAGAGATTTTTCATATCACTTCAAACACGCATGCTACTGACAGGAAAAAGTGAATTTTACAGATGTGGCTGGTTTTGTATTACATGCAAAACACAGCATTCTGCGCTGTTTTAGATAAACACTGCCCCCTCCTTTTTTGAATTCTTCCCTTTTTGCTTCATAAAATTCATACACCCACTAAGCAAAACCACTAAGTGGAAACGTGGGGGAAGCAAAAGGAAGAGCTTTGCCTCTGTGCTGAATAACTTCAGAAGAAGCACACACAGAGACACATGAAAATCAATTGCCAGAGTGGCACTTCAGTAGTTAAGCATATAAATAAGAGGACTTCAGAGTTCTCCGATAAGAGTTTGAGCTCAAATCACACCATTATCTTCACATGCATCCCAAGGATATTTCTGGCACGAAAAGGAATCTTAAGAAAACTGAACTTCTTTGTGCAGGTTAGGAGCTCTCCCTCTGCCTGGGCGTTTGTGGCAGTCACACCTCCACAGTCTAAGGGCACTAACAATTCATCGTCATTTTAATACTAATGAGAGAATCTCAGAACAACACTTCCTCCTCGCAAGCCGCCCCCATGCTGCTGACAGGAAGCACAGCACACTCAGTGCAGGTATTTGACCCTTTACCCTAATAACGGGCACAAGCCACTGAACCAACTCCCATCCCAGCCCTTGGGATTTGCTGGAGGCTTTCAGCAGCAGGAGCAAGCCCAGAGGAAGTGGCACGATGGGGTGAGACCTTGGGATGGTGCATCACCTCTGTTATAGATTCTAACACACAGATGGTATTTCATAACAACAGGAGGAAGGAGGGAGGTGTTTTTACTGCTTGCAGTTTCATGGTTCTACAACTGAATGTTAACACCTTGGCAGGAGAGCTGCACTCAGCACTGATTTTAAAACAGAACCTGTTCCTACCACTTCTCTCTTTCAAAAAAAGAAAAAAGTAAAAAAAAAAATTAGACAGTAATCTGAGGGTGTGCTTCCCCCCACCTCCAACCTCCTCCTTTGGCCTGGCTGTTACACCCAAGACTGTGTTCAGGGCTGATAACAAAGTTCTGCTACATACTATGACTGTGCCAATCATCTTACCCTATAAATAGTGAACAGCCCCAGAGCCCTTGAGCTCTAATCCTCATAACAAGGCTGCACGTGCGCTCCCCAGTTCCTTCTAAATATTGTGAGTCTTGAGCAACTGTAGTCACAAGATCAATTATGTGGAGTAATTTACTAGAAGTCACTTGTTGGGATATTCCCCTCTCAAAAGAAGAAAAGCATCGTAGACACCTCCAGGGTGGAATGCAGTAAATATGCATGGAGTGTTCCATGACAGTTCCCTAAGCACAGGGATGGGAACTTGATGGTACTGTGGAACTGATAAACTGCATAGCAGTCAAACTGAGTTAGCAGTTTTCAGTTTCCTGTTGCACTAATCACAACAAAGATAGGTAGTATTAGTCACTCAAGCTCCACTTGAAAGTAAGAAAATAGTATTAAAAAAAAAGAAAAAGGATTTTTTGGGAAAGATACTATCGCGGACAAGTCGGGAGGACACCGCTGACTTCTGGAACTGGTCAGTGGGCTGAGCCTCTCTCCCCACCCCCACCAGGGCACCTATTGGGTGAGATTTGCACACTCAGCTACATCAAGTGCTTCCCTGGGAAACACAGAAATCTCTATAGCGGTGTTCCATAGTTCAGAGCTGTGTTATTCACATTATTGGTATTCAAAAGAATCTGCCAAATTGGATATTTATGCTTTAACACAGCAATTAATATTTACATTATTGTCATAAAAGCCACCAGTGTTCAAAGCCCTAAAGATGGTATTTGGTTACTGCCTGCATATAGATTGGGTCAAAGGCGGAAGTTATGTGAATGCAGTGAGACTTTTTTTTTTTTTTTTTTTAACAGCTTGTGAGTTAACATCCCCTCAAGTGCTGTTAAAACAAACTCCCAGTAAACAGACTGCAGGATTGTTCTTTTTGCACTGACATGTCTGGACAAAGCAGCCTTAACACAAAGTGGCTACAGGAGCATCTGATATAAAAGACCCAGGCCAAGCTCCAAAGATATGTGCAGAATAACTTTGTATCTAGCTAGAAATGTATTACAGTTGAGAACTGCAAAAGCACAGCCACGTTATGTGGCTGGGGAATTCCTGTGGTTGTCAAACATAGAACAAGTACAGCAGTGAGCAAAGGCGCAGCTTCAGAAAGGAAACACAAATGAGTACTTGGGAATTCCCAAAGATCTCAGCTATATTTTAGTACACTACACAGAAACCATTGTAAACTAAACATGTTCTCTGTAAGTTTACACCTCTTTAGCGGAAAAAGGTAGATTTGAAAAATTCCAGAAAACATGTGCCAGTGTAAGTTAGGGGTCAACATAAAAAGGATGGTCATCAAGGACACAACACTGAAAATTTCCTGAGAACATTCTAGCTCTGGACTCCCTGCTGCACAACTGGATCTTCAGAATTTCCTGTGTGCGATGTTGTAGACAACAGACATAGCCAACAGTTAAATGTAAATAAGTAAGTAAATACATTAAAAATCCACTGCAGTCAAACTTTTCAGAACTTTCAAAACTTTGAAAAGAGTGAACCCTTACAGAGGTAAAGGAAAGGCACATACTTACAGCAGCCCATGCAGAGAGAAAGCAGCAGTGAGCAGGCAGGCTCCTAATACGTGCCAGTAACCCACCCCGGCATCAGCAGACTACCAGGTTACCCTAATAAATGAGAGAATGATAAACTTCTCAGGGAAGGCTGGCATCAACATCTCTCTGGAACACTGACGTTAAACTGACGTTCAACTGAACAAATAGGAAAAGAAGATGCAAATCAAAGGGCAGACATTCGTGCCTCTGAATGAACACTGTTTCCGCCTAAGCAGATAATGGCCCTCCCTCACTCTTCTCAGCATTTTCTTTCACAAACAGCGTCACTTTGATTGCCTGCTTTCTAGCTTACCTCTGCAGGACTTAGCCTTGCCTTCCTGCCAAGCCTGTGATTCACTTCCGGCTGGTAATGCTTTCATTGGCTGAAAACATAACAGACTTAAGTGCCAGCATTGTTTTAGTCCAAAGTTCTGCCTTCCAGACATGAGTTGAAGAAAAGGGAAGGCAGGCTGAATAACTATAGCTGACTAACTATGGCCTTCTGAACGGAGAGGCAATTGCCCCTCCCCTTTCCCCAAGTTGTGCTACAGGGAAGAAACAGTCAGGAAATTGTACAGCCTTCAAGTATCCTTCATAGCTCTCAGCTCTGGTAGAGGGCAACAGATATGGTTGGAAACATCATAGCCACTCAGCCATGGGGCTGTGTGTGTTTATTTTGCTCAGAACCACAAAAAATGAAAGTGCATTTTCTCCTTCACTGAGCCACATATCAACTCACAGTATGGCTTCTTCCTGAAATTACTTGCAAGTACAAGGGCTTCTCCAAAAGTCATGCCTCCTATTTAATGATATTATGTTTATTATTACTATATTAAAAAGACCCAAATAACCCCAAACAAGTAAATTTGACATTGGACATTAAATTCTCCTCATGTGAAGTATATAAAAGAACCTAGTCTGAGAGGACAGAACTCTGACACGGAGACACAGAAAGAAACAGAAATGCTGTAGATTCACCACTTCACTAATACCAGTAATGTTGTCTCTTAATTCTACCGGAGCAGCTGCCACCTTCCAGAAAGCTTTTCCCAGAAGAAGCAGCAATTTCATTTAAACTATATTTCCATAAAATTAAAAAAACAACATACAAAAATTAACTACTAGGTTTATAGCAAGGTCTCACTTATGAAAATGCTATACAAATGGGAATTGTCATGTTTTCTCAACAGTTAACGAAACAGCTATAGAAATGCATCAAAACCCGTAACATCTTCTGCTAACATCTGCCACAAACAGCATTCTCATTTATACGGTGCTCATAATATCTATTTATTATTTATGAAATCTGTATGAACAGGGCTGTGATTCTAAGAACAGATATTCTCTCTTTTACTTGGAAAGTGAAAATGGTAAGCAGAGCAACTGTCAGCATACTGTGAGGAATTAGGAGTAAAGAAGCCTCACTTCAGGAAGACAAACAGGACTGAATAAAGAACCCCTGCATTACAGCTAGACACAGATCTCAAAAAAAGTCCAAATTAAAAAAAGCAGAAGTTATAAAAAAGTTCTTAAAAAAGCAGAAATTGTAAAGTGTTTCACATTGATCCTTTATCTTGTTATAAAGCTCAAAAGGGATGTAGCCATTAGAATTCCAGATGGCTCCCAGATACTACATACATATTGCTGAAGATACAAGGTAAGAACACCTTCATTGGCGTCAGCTCCCATTATCAAGAATGTCCTAACATTAAGTTTACTCTTTTCTACCATCTCTCCATCTGCTAATGAAAGAATATCAACATGCCACCCCTCCCTCAGGATGTCTGCTGTAGAATACTTCAGTGAAAGCAAAAATAACTTCTTCAGATGAAGCAAAGGAGGTTTGTTGTGATGACTGTCCCTCAGTCAGCTCCTCAGAGGAAACCACCACAAACAAGGTTGATGTGACAACCAACAGTGTTTATTACAACAGAGATTAGAAGCCTGTAGAAGCTACAGCCAGTTGCCAGGAGGTGACAGCATCTCAGAATTTGAGTCTCATGGAGTGGGACCTTACTTCCAGTGGTCAACAGTCTTTCAAAAGATAATGCTTCCCAAGCACTCCGAGAAGGAGCACAATTGGAACTTATTATTAAAAATCCTAACCAGCAATGCTGCCCAACCATGTAGATTAATAACATAAAGCAAACAAACAAAAAAAAAAGTGAAGGAAAAGAACCAGATATATAGCAGTCATTTTTCTTTTGTCCTTCTGGACAGCGATATTATTTTCTGTGACAAACTACACAGCTTCCAGTTACTCACTTCTGTGTAAATCAGGTATAGCTTTACACAAGTTCCCTGGGAAGGGATCTGGCGCTCTGGATCTTCCTGTTCTTTTCTTCAGATTTCAAGGACTTACACTCTCAACAGATAGAAATGATAATTCCAGTGGCATGTAACACTTAAAAATCATACTGCTTGGAGTGCTTCCTCACTTAAAATCAGGGCTGAACAGATTTCATTGCTTCTGCAGGACAGGAAAGCAAGTCTTTACTCCTCCATTGCCTTAGAAGACCTACCAATTCAAGTTTGAGAAGACTCATTAAACATGGCATTTGAAAAATTTAGGTCAGGTGGCTCCTTGCAGGACAGCAACGAACTACAGACCCAGACAATTTCTCTTGCAAGTTCTCTTAAATTCCCTGTGGAATTCCATTCCAGAAGCTATTCCTAATTGATAACATTCTTATTTTTCCTGCTTTTCAATTGACTGGCATTGTGGAATTTGGAAAATAAATTGTTTCCGTAGGGTTGATGTTATCTTTGGCATCTGCTTCCACCCGTTTAATACTCTTCTTCCCACTTCCTTGTTCACTTCTGTCAGGATGGTTATGAGATCCTTGCGACTTGAATAAAAAACGAAGAAAAGTTACATTAAAATACACAGTATGTGCTCCTTGGCCAGAAATTGATCTATATTTTGCTCCAATAAAGTGAGATCTCGGAAGGTTATTATCTTTCCTTTACCTTGCCCGCAACTAAAATTGCACATTCCATTGTGTAATCAAAGAATTCAGTACATTTCGGGGAATAAAAGCAACCTCCATGTAGGATCACCTTACAAACTAACACAGCCTTCTACTTTGGTTGTGTTCACAATAGCACAATAAAATGAAACAGAACTAATCTGCACATTTACCAAGCCCCCCTCTGAACATCATGAAAAGGTAATGTCTGGAAGAAAAATTCCATCTTCCAAATCAAGTTTATGAAGGAGGAAATGATGAGAGTTATGAGTAAAGAATACTGATTTTCTGCCTGTGTACTAGCCTAACAAATTTGCATCTTGTCAGGTGTCTCTGGAAGAAAAATCATTTATCAGTCAAAAAAACGTTAAGAACATGCATACACATAAACACACCTGCCTATACATAATATTTCAGCATTACAACCCTGAATCTGTACCTGGGTTAAAAATAGACTTACAGTGGGCAAAGTAACTCCATCTTGTCACAGAGGCACTGAATGTAAACACTGCCCGTGTTTATAGAACGGTAGCACTCAAAGTCTTCCACAGTAGCCATGCCAACCAGAACATCAGCCTGGTCAGGAATAGAAGGCAGAGGGATAGCATCTGTTTCAAGATGATCAGAACAGTCTTCCTTTACTGTGACAGCTGGATGACCTACAGAGCCCTGGCAGGCCTGTATGAAAAACAGCTTGGGCTTGCCAGCAAGAGAAGGACAATTAGATCCACTGAAGCAGGAGAGTAAATCTTTAATATTTACAAGTTCATGATCAATGCCTTTTATTTTGTCCTTCTCACCATGTGAAAGAATGAAGCAAACAAAACAGTCCATGTTGCTATGATCTTTTTTGCTGTATTCTTTAACTTTTGCAAAGATTTGCTTTGCTTCTAGATCCATGTGCTCAATTGTGTCAAACTGAAGCCATTTAAATACTCTCTTCAGAGCCTCTGGGAAAAAAAAAAGTTAGAAGGTACTTATTAAATAGAAACATCAGGCTGTCTGTGGCAGAACAGGTATTAGCAAAAGTGTTTAGATCCCACCAATAAGTTCACCTGACTGTCTCTTAGCCTGCCAAGTCTAATTAGAAAATGACCTAATTTTCTTTTTTTTAAATAAAAAACAAACAAAACAACAAAACAAAACAAAACCTACACAATCAGGTTCAACATTACTATTTAAAACAATTGCAGGTTTCAGACTGTCCTAAAAGTAATCTGTACAATTTAGTGAAGCGTACCCTTTTTTTTTAAAGAGGGCTTTCTCTATTTGCATGGCCATCTCAGATGCTTAAGAACAACCCTTAGCTAGTTAAGGAAGAAATAACTCTTTACAATAATGAACTACCATTCTTAAATGAAATGGATTCCTCATTCTGTGAGAATGATTAATGCAGCAAGAAGGAAGGCAGGGTAACCTGCTAACATGCTAGCAAGGACAGAGTGCTACATGGACTTCCCAGCAAATGTTGACTTGAGTGTTGTGCAGGGAGAGATCAAATAGCTGGGAAGAAAGAAGCATGTAGACAGGCTGCATGGAGTTAAAGCATCAGTGACGTGTTCTCTTTCATGAAACTGATTTTAGTTTATTATGTTAAAGAAGCGATTCCTGCAGGAAAACAAGCATTAAGGAAAGTCATAAAGCAGAAAAATAACTGTATTTATTTGAGCATTGTTGCAAATAGTGTCCATACTAACTAAATTGGAATGCTTTCTCAGCTTGCAGCATGGTCAAGCTGTATCTTCTAATGCAAACAAAACATTGAAAGATTTTAAGGACCTCAAAAATGCTACTCTGTGATAGGTAAAAATTAAGAGCAATCAGAAGGTGAAAGAGTGGGTTAGTAATATCTCCTTCACTTTTTGTTACATATGACCAGTTAACATGATGCTTTTTACTGATAACATAAACACCTTCCTTCTTAAAGTCATCAGCCAAACTGTTGGAAATGGTGTATTTCAAAATTCTACAGTGATTGTCACTTCAGTTAATTCGGAGGCAAAGGAGATCAGTGGAAGCAATCATTTTTCACAGTAAAGATAACTCTTTCAGAGGGCAACACAGAAGAATAAACTAGTCATTGGATTAAAAAAAAGTACACACTTCCATCTTCCACTGTTCCTTCTCTGGTTTCATCTGGATTTTTAAAGCGGTAGTTGTTCAGAATCACACAGTAACCATGGGGGTTATTTTCCATCTTATATGATTCCACAACCTGTAAAACAAAGAAACCACGTAAGAAAGCAGTGACGATCACCCAAAAAAGAAATATGCTATGTACAGACTCTCCCACGTCCAAACACACACGAAAAAAGAAGTCTTGAGGGCAAAGCTACAAGAAAAAAAGCTGAAGAATTCAGGTCAGCTCCAGGTACAGGTGAGAGGAAGTTGTCTGCTCTTCTTGAAACCCTCCTCTCTCTGTCTTTGGTTAGGATAAGATTTTGGAATGGGAGAAAGTCAGTATCCATTAACTACAATCTGTACACATGGAGGAAAAGCTTCTGCACTGTACCATTCACTTTGCTTTCTAGCAAGATAACAGATGCTTCTGGTCCCTTTCCACCTGTCTCGGATACTCCTGGACAGGACTTTACTGTCCTAGTCTCTTTAAGGTTGCTTTTATTCCTGTGGCAAATAGGAAAATGACCTTTATTGTCTATAAGGTTGCTGACAGCCAGGTCCTTACTAATGGACAAGGCTTGGGTCTCGTTTTGAAAACAGGAACTATTCCAAGGGCAACATAAAAACCAGAAGCCCTCTCTTTTAGCTCTTTCACTCAGTTAGCCTTAAAAATGTATTCCCCCCGCTCCCAAGAGTTAGATGAATACTTCAAAGGCAATCTTGACGTATTTCTCACCAGGTTGGCTGCTCCTTGTCCTGGTGGATGCGTAGAGACACAGACCGGAAAGCTCAGATTTTCGTTAGAATCATTTTCTAAGAAGGAGAGAAGCAGAACATTTGAAGATAAATATTCCATTTGCATATTTCAACAGCAAACAAACAAACAAAAACCAACACAAAGAGGTGGAATGAAGCTGTGCAGAGTTTGAAACAAATTATACAGTTCTGTTAAGACTGTACAGCCCATATTAGATATCCTTAATACTATGGCTATTTAACAGAGGTGAACTTCTGGGCCTGTGCATGCACAGCAACCTGAGACAGGAGATGGCATGCACTGCATTCTCACAATGACTGTCCCTTGATTAATTTCTTGGTTCTTTTATTGATAGCAAGGTCCAAATAATAGCAGTGTGAATGTGATAGTCACTGGAGGAAAGCCATTCACTAGCATCTCCACTATGGGATACATAAGTAAAGGAGTAAACCCATTTTTATAGTGATACACTGCAGCCAACTCATTTACTTCTGAAGTTATTGTCCCTTCTCTAGAGGACTTTATTTTGGTAGACACATCAAGCACTAGCATAGTGGAAGATCTCCTCAAAGCAAGAAAACACGGCTTTAAATACAACTGCCAGGAATAAGTGAATAAATCATCACCCAGGATTCCACACAAGGAAAAAAAAAATCACAATACTCCTTTTAAATTGAGTTTAATTGTCAGGAAAACAAAATCTACCAATATGCTCCTTTCCTGCTTATCAAGGGGGAAAACCATACCAATACTACTAAAAACCTATTCTTCTGACAAGGGGCTTGTTTATCCTGGCCTTCCTTAGCTATTTTCTTCTGCTTTTGTAGAGACATGAGGATAGATCAGCAGCATAAATGCATGCCAACAAGAAACTAATCAGTAACTTAATTGGTAATTCCTTGGCTGCACAGATGTGTTTAAGGAAACACAACCATCCTGAGTCAATTGAAAAGAGGTTCTGGGGAAACATTTAATACATCTCAGTTGCTGGTGGTTAACATATCCCAGAGTAAGGCTCATCTGTAGTGTCACAAGCCATCACCTCAGTTGCAACAGCCCAGATATAGTGAAGTTCTTGAAATTTCATATTTGGTATAGAAAGCAAATGGTCAAACTTCAGCCAAGAACCTGGTCTCCACTGACTTCTTCAATTTTAAGAGAAAACTGGCTGGCTAACAGGAAAAAAAATGCTGAACACTTCCCAACATACGATGAGTTCCTCCAAGGCAATTGTCTGTCACTTCCTTTCTCTTTCAGTGAATGAAAAGCTGGACTCATCCAAAACCAGCACTGCACTGCTTCCTTTGCATTTAAGGTAAAGATAACAGAGAAACAGACCAGAACAGGCAGAACATGTTTCAGGGAGAGGTACAAGAAAATATAATGTGATAATGAAATAGCAGAGAACTTTAGAAACCATGGGTAACAAGTGCTGTTCTGCTTATCTTAATATACGTTAAGAGGTCTCTCTTATCCCTAGATTCCTAATATCCCGAGGGTAGAGCTATAAAAGTCACAAAAAAAAAAAAAAAAAAAAAAAAAAAAGTTACCCTCCTAAACATCTGATTAATTGATTTTTGATTTACCTTTTGTTTTTTCTTCATAGTTATCAATTTTTTTCTTTAGGTCAGCTCTAAATGGCTTTAATATACTCTTCAACATTGTTAGATCATCTTTCTTAATTATCCCATTTCTTTCCATTTCCACTAATACTTTCAACATTGACTGGTAAAGAAAAAAAATAGAATGACAACAACAAAAAAGAATAACCCAAAATCATACAGTGACTTTCAATAACTGCATTATCAGGCACTTCTGGAGAAAGCAACATCCTCAGTTCCCAAAGAACAATCAACTAAATATTATTTTTCCTCAAAACTTCATTAAAACAAGGGTCAGGATGCAATGTGAATGAAGAAACAGATCACTAAGTTAAAGACCAGATTTGTAGAAATTGCCTATGGCTAGGTTATCCTGCTATGTTTCAGCAGTGCAAAACATTTAAGCAGATAATAACACAGCATCCTCTTGTGCTTCTGCATTCAGGTGAACTACTGTAAGCCATTTAGCTGCACCACTCTACATTTTCTAACACAGGGAATGTCTTCAGTGATGACTTTATTATTTAAAGCAGATTAGTCCACCATGTTGGAGGTAAATGTGCTAATTTTGCTATAGTTGCTACAATACAAATAGGACTTTTAAGGAAGCTTCTTTGTAATACCAAATACTTTCAAAGCACTGTTCATTATTTACAAAACAGGTATTAGACTAGCTCACCAAACCTTCTAGTACAATTATGAGGAAATTAACAAAATTGTTACTCCAGATTACAATGAAGAAGAAAACATACCCAGTAACGCACATAAATTTGTGGTGGAACTCACTTGAGAGCTCATTTTATGACGTCCAAAACATTGTTTTTCTTCCAGCAAACATCACTTTTATTAGATACATCATGTGCACAAACGCCTTACAAGTGTCAAGCAAAAATGAAAGGAAGAGCATGACAAATATTGCAAGAAGAAGAGATGAAGAGGCATGTAGTGGAGACAAAATGAGAACAGGTGAGTAAAAAGCAGTGAGAAAAAAAGAGTCCATGCTGTCACGGAGCACCTGTTGGCTACCATCACAGATCTTTAAAGAACAGAATTTTCACGAGTGCACTGGTCTCTCCCGCCTACTGTCTTAAAATAGGCAGACTCTGAGCTAGCTTTGCAATAAACTTATCAAGATCATTTTGCTTACAGCATTATCCCGTAGCTTGTTCTTTGGTAATTTTTCTTGCAGCAGGAATTTTACACTCCTGACATCTTTTGGAGTTAAGTCCTCAGCAATTCCATATAGTAGTTGTCTGGCATTAAAGGACAGAGAAAGACTGATTAAGAAATTTACAAGGAGTAAATGTGGCAAAACGTAAAACACAGTCTCCAAACTTACAATATCAAGTAGTCATGCTGTAATAAATACAATTATGCTGAGCTATTCATAAGATAACACTGTAGAGAGAAAACAAAGACAACAGAACTGTTGTATGTTTTGCTTGCAAAAGCATACTACTTTTGTGCCTACCTGTAGGCTGACACCTTTGCCTTCCCTGGGACCTGGAGCTCCCTCTCCATCTCCTCTCGGCTGGAGCCCAGGTGGGAAACCAGAAGGTCTATCCGATTGATCCGGTAGAGCAGCTCCTTCAAGAAGAAGAGGTCCCCCACCTCGATCATCCCTTTCTCCTTCAGCACTTCAAAGAAAGCTTTGGTCTCCTCAGTATCTTCCTGCTTCCTCACAGGGACATGCTCCAAGCTGAGAAACTTCAGAGCTGCCAGTTCTTCTGTGGCCAAAGCCTCAGATATGTCAAAAAGAAGTTTCTGGAAGTCTGAACTCATTTCACGTTAAGACTTTGATCTAAACACAGAGAGAATTAGATTTAGTTTGTCAGTAACGGTAGTGCAACCACATGATTATAAAAGGTATCATGCCATGCAAAATAGTCTGAGATAAATATATGTAATAAAAAAATACTTCAGTAGACAGAGGCTGTCCTGCAAACATAGCTTTGATGCTCAGCCTTTTTGGTTCTCTGAACCTAAGGAAGAGCATCAAAAACTGCACATAAATAAAAATGACTGAAAGTCACAGATCCTTCTCACTTCTTACGGTATATTTCAATAACAGGATGTACTGATATGTAAGATGTGCTATCCTGGCAAGTTGATGTTGTTTCTTTTGTTATTCCTTATGATTTCATTTGGGAGCAAGAGTCACTTAAAATCTGAAATACAGACAGTGTTATACACTACACAGTAAATAAGATGAACTTTGCAGTATGACAAAGATAAAGGTTTTACATCCTAACAAAGGTAAGAGCCCATATAAGCATGTTTCTAAGCTATTTAGCTGCTTCAGTATACTGCTTCTGACCTTGCTCAGTGTGAACAAAGCACCTCTTCCTGCTTTGGTTCACCTGCGGAAAGTAAAATCCAGTCCCCATCTCTCAGTAATATTCAGATCAAATACGGATCACGTCAACCTCTTCAAAAAGATCAGGAGAATTCTTGTCAAAGCAGTTCTGTTTCACTGAACATCAAATATCATCTTCCTCCACCACCACTTACCACCTACCACTCCATCAGCTTTAGAAAGATTAAATTTGACTTGTGCATCCAGCTTTTGAGCACAATAAAAAGTCCAGAAAACAAGTTTCAAACCCACAACATTACTGCAACTAGAACAGATGTGCCATCTACACACTGTATTTAAGCCTGTCTGTAAATACAGGAGCACACTAAAACAGTATTTAACTGCATCAGTCTTTTACTTCACTAAAATAAAAACAACTGATACAACGGCAAACTATTCCTTCCACACCATAAATAGCCATTTTAACAGACTTACACAGGAAAGCAGGCTGGGAGACTGCTGAAACAACTCTGAAAAGTGAAAGTCATTGTCTTGGAAGTTTCAGGAAAAGTACTGGTTGTACTATGGCCCGTGTTGTCATATGACTTACAAAACAAAAGTCGTATCAAAGCTGTGATAATTCTGCTGTAATTTCCTTCTCCGCTTCTCGCTCTTCTGGATTCAGTAAATTGTTACACTGGTTGTGAGAAAAATTAGTAAACCTACAAAAGTAACTGAAGCTTTTGAGAGTACACGCTAAACAGCACAGCAAGGACTTGCTAGCATATGGTACTGTTCATTAAATGGTGATTAACTATAAATCCTAATTAAAAGATAGTGGTAAAGACATGCATTAATTACATCTTCCCATTTAAAAATATCTCAGTTCCACCATCCTATTGTGTCACCAGATCCTCCACATCCTTCCTCCATTCTCTGAAGTCCCACTTGAACTCACCTAGCCTACTTTTAACAAGCACGTTTATGGAAAATTATTTCCCAAAATGAAATATCAGCACCATATTCAGTAGCAGTACTCGGTGCATACAGGAAACTGAAAGAATAAATGTCCCTCTGAAATTATTTCATATTTCCCCATTTGCAAAAGAATTTAAACAGTATTTAAGTTTTGGCATTTACATCCTCTTTGATGCATAGAACTCTGCCTGTAGTGATAAAGTTCCAAGAATGGTCTGTTGGTCACTGGTATATTTCATGCATTGGGAAGCATATATACAGCAACCAGTACAGATACCAACCCCTCCATCTATATCTGAAGCTCAGAGTCAGTGTTATGAAAAGAAACAGAAGAACGGAAATATATTCAAATTTCACAATGGAAACTACCTTTCATTGATTTCAACATACCTACCTTTACAAGCTCAAAATTATAACATACCTTCAATAGACTGAGGCCTACAAACTTCTTCCAAAGGTCACACTCTTGTAAGAGCTCAGAAAATTTGTCTGACATTCAATGGCATGAGTCTTCCTTTTATCCAAAGGTTAGAAATGGCACCAAGGGATAGAACAAGCACTATCTGATCTTCAGGTCCAAAACAGTTCTGTCTCACATCATCCAAAACCTCACTGTCTCTCTTCCTTTATCAGTAGTTCTGTGTCTTAAACAAATCAAGATTCCCGTTGCAGATTTAAAGAGGCAAAATACAGTGATCAGTAGAGTATGAAAAATTTTTGCAGAAAACAAGAAGCCTAAGATAGTTCTTTCCACACAGAGACTTCTCCCACCATGCAGTTGTTCCAGGGAACACCCCTTCTGGTACTGTTCTTCCTGTTTTTATGATTTCACTTCTTATTTCTCTCTTGTCTTTCCCCAAAATATTCCTTCTCTTGTGTTAACCTGTAGTCGCTCCAGTTTCCCTCATCTCTTCTGCAGCCCTGTTTTGCCCCTCTGGCTTCACCAAGAACAGTCTTGATGATCCAATTAATTCCGTGTACAGCGGTCTACCAAGAATTCAGCTCTCCCAGAAAGGCTGGCCTCAAGGAAGTGAAAAATGCTGAGACAACTGACTACTCAGCATGGTGACTGGCCTCTACTGGCAAAAGCCAGGATAAACCACTCTTACTCAAAGAACTGTCAGTATGGACAGGACTTGTCAATGATACAAATCCCACTTTAAAGATCTTCTGAATAAATTATATGCAATTATAAATAAATTATAACAAATCTTCTTCCATATGCCCAATCTAAACCTCCCCCTTTTTAGCGTGAAACCACTTCCCCTTGTCCTATTGCAACAAACCTGCTAGAGTCTCTCCCCTTCTTTCTTATAGCCCTCTTTAGATACCAAAAGGCTGCTATCAAGTCTTCCCGGAGCCTTCTTTTCTCCAGGCTGAACAGCCCCAGCTCTCTCAACCTGTCTTCATAGGGTAGGTGCTCCATCCCTTGGATCATTTTTGTGGCCCTCCACTGGACACACTCTAATGGGTGTGAAACCTATTAGAAACCGCCAGGGAGCTCGCCCAGAGAGGTGTGAGGGTGATTGTTGCCTGCAGAGACATAGCAAAGGAAGAAGCTGCAGCGTGTGAAATCTGAGCTGAGACAGACAATCAGGAAGTCATTGCGAAAAAGCTGGGTTTGGCTGATACCACGTCCATCCAGGAGTTTGCTAACAGCTTTCTAGCAGAAGAGAAGGAACTCCATATTCTCATTAATAATGCTGGGGTAATGTTATGCCCTTACTCCAAGACAGCCAATGGCTTTGAGATGCACACACGAGTCAATCTTCTTGGTCATTTTCTTTAGATCCTCTAAAACGATCTCTCTTGTACTGAAGACTCCACATCTAGATGCAGTGAAACCTGCTGACCACATTTCCTTTGATGCAACCCAGGTTACAGTTGGATTTCTGGGCTGCAAGGGCTCATCTCCGGCTTACCAACCACCAGTACCCTCACATCCTTTTTGGCAGGGCTATGTTCTTTTGTCCCCCAGCTTGCATTGATAGTGGGAATTGCCACAACTCAGGTGCAAGACCTTGCACTTGGATTTGTTTTACCTCATAATGTTCACCTGGGCCCACTGCTCAAGCCTATTTAGGTCTCTCTGAATGGCATCTGGCCTCTTAGGCTTGTTGATCACACAACACAACTTGGTGTTGTCCACAAACTTGCTGAGGGTGCACACCATCCCACTGTGAGCATCACTGATGAAAATATTAAAGATCACCAGTTTCAGTACTGACCTGAGGGACGCAACTTGTCACCAGTCTCCATCTGGACATTGAGCCATTGAACACTACTCTCTGGGTATGATCTTGCAATCCGTTCCTCATCCATCGAACAGTCCACCTGTCAAATCCATATATTCCTAATTTGGAGAGAAGGATGGTATGGGAAACTCCTTCAAAGGCCTTACTGAAGTCCAGACAGATGACATCAGCAGCTTTTCCCCTGTCCACTGACACAGTTACACCATGAGTGTCATTAAGGTCTCTTCCAACCCAGATCGCTCTTACGATTCTAAGATTCCTGTCAGTGCTTGTACTGATAAAATTCAACTATTACCTAAACATACAAAAGAGGAGTGCACCAAATCTGAACACTAATTTTGAGCCAGATACTTGGTGATTCTACTATAACGTTATTTTTTTCTGCTAGCAGAGAAAATATTGTCTACCTGTGACATAAATGGAACTTCAAGTGTAGCAGCTACACTAACTCGGAAGACTTAGAATGCAGTCATGAATTGACTCAGAATGTAGGTCAAATCATAATGACAAAAAGTAACAAATATGTTTAGGCAGATTGCCTGCATTTTAATGCTTTGGATGATGCAAAACTCTCCTCCCAAAAATCATGTATACTGCAAACAACAAATTGCTTCCAACAGCATCAGTCTGTGCTCTCTCACTTTTTCACCCCAAGTCTTGAGCTATTTTACAGCTAGTAATTATAGATAACAATCACTGTTTGTTGAAATAAACTAAGCTTCACTTTGGCTTAAGTCCTGAAGCAGTAAAAATCCCATTGATTCATGCAGCCCAACAAAGGTGTAACACAAGGGAATGGCAGAAATCTGTGCCAGAGTAGGTTCAAATTGAATATTAGGAAAAATTTCTTTACCATGAGGCTGGTCAAACACTGGAAGGGTCTTTCTAGAGATGCCCCATGCCTGTTAGTGTCTAAGAGGTGTTTGGATAATGCCCTCAATTATATGCTTTATCTTTTGATTTGCCCTGAAGCAGTCAGGCAATTGGACAAGATGATCTTTGAAGGCCACTTCCATCTGAATTATATACCTGTTCTGCAGGTAGGCAAGCAGAAGCAATTATAAGCTTTAGCCCAGTACAAAATTTTTATTATTACTTTCTTCTGCCCTCTCTCCCCCCCAAAACACCCCAAGCTCTCAAAAAGTAGTATAAATTAAACTCAGTAACAAACAGGAAGGACACAGATGCACACAGTAAATGTCTCTAACAAAATAACATTACATTATTTTGGTTAACTCTAAAACATACTCTTTTAGAAGCTTAATAAAGAGCCTTGTGTCCCATACAAATGCATTTTAGATCTTATAATAAGAAATCAGAAAATTTAATGTTTCAAGTTAATCAGTCTGACCAGTGTATGCAGATACAATGCTGAAAATCATCATTTCGTAGTGCTCAACTGTTCCACCATATCTTTTCTTACAAGAAGTCATGTGGAAATGAGGGTTAACAAGGTTTCACAGAGGGAATACTGTAGCATTTTGTCCATACTCAGTTTTGGAAACATCTCCTTGTAGGTGAGGTTCATTTAGCTATTAGAGGGTATCAGTATTTGTGGAACAAATCAGTAATTTCAATAGTTATAAGTAACTTAAATTAGAAATGAAAGAAATCCTTCTCCACCTACTACTTAAACTTTATCTTCTTCATTCCTAAGCTTGCCTTTCTCTGAACACAGTTTATGGTTTTAGAGGTAGGTTTAAACATTATTAGTATGCAAAATAAAATTTGATGAGCCTAAACCAGACTGTTAACATCCTAGTTTAGATATAAAGGAATATATAGAAGGCTACACATGCAATCCTTATGCTGACTGAAATACGCTTTTACATCTGCAGTCTGTGCCAGTACAAAAATGTTTCACATCACAGAAACTTGCTTCTCCCAACCTTGAAAACTCGGAATATATAGATGATATAAATAGCTGGCACGCTTCAAAGTTTCTCTGGCAAGACAAAAAAAAAAAAAAAAAAGAGGCCTTGCCTTGACACTCAGGAGTCTGAGTAACTGCCTGAAACAGGTGTTGTGAATTGCATTTAAAGAGACATACTGACAAAAGGATGTATTAAAAAAGTCTCAATATTGCTGTGAAGGAGGAGGGTCTCTAGGTATTGGGAATATAAGTCTTCTTCTTAAAGTATATGCTGGCTGGGGCATCTGCTTCCTTGTCCCGTAACGGTCAGCACGCTTGCTAACATCTTCATTAACTTCTGTAAGAATGGACAAAATATCTTCACCCCTGCAGCCAAAAAGAAAGCAAAAATAAAAAGTGATTTACTAATGAGCAGATGGTACAGTCTCTCCATGTAACACCTCTCAGATAATCTAGAAGTTACAGGATAAACATTTAAAAGCCAAAATAAAGTAAAACGAAGCACACCTTCTTTTTTTTTTTTTTTTTTTTTTTCCAAATTTCCCTTCTTTTGATCTCATTTGAGTCATATTAGAAATAAAAAACTTTTTCTCTCTCTGACTTCTAGTGCTTGATCTAGTTGCTGGCAACCTGTGGCAGGGGGTTGGAACTTCATGATTTTGAGGTCCCTTTCAACCCAAGCCATTCTATGATTCTATGACTTGACACTCAGTAATGAAAAAGAATGGAGCAAAATATTTTCATCTAAATCCACTTGAGAAATGGATGGCTCCATCTAATACGATATAGATTTGGAAGTTCAGAGGTTTTGAGGGGTTTTTTGGTTGCTGTTTGTTTGTTTGTTTTGAGGAGTAGTTCCCCAGTAAACTTCACATTGACCTGATTAACACAAAGCTATTACTGGTATTAATGTAAATTTATCAGAGATGAATGATCAAACCAGCAGTTTCACTGATTTTGCCTATTTTAGAACATGGACTAGCGTTACTACTTGAATTTGCCTGTAGAGAAAAATAAAAGAAGGGGAAGTTCCTCCCATTTTTCATAAAAAGAACTAAGTAAATAATTATTTACCTTGGTACCAACAACTGTAGCTTGCTGCACAAGGCCTGAATATACCAAGTACCCTCTTGAACATGCCGGAAAGAGGCATATCCATCAATTGTGGCCATGCCTAGGAGGAAATCAGCCTCTTCAGGAATACTTTCAGAAGGAGAAATGCTCTGTTGTACAGAAGAGAAGTCAGGAACTCGTGCATCAGCTTCAACATAGACAGGACGCTGTATCTCTTTACCTTGGCATGCTTGGACAAAGAATAGTTTGGGTTTTTCAGTCAACTGTGGACATTGTTTGGCAGTGAAGTAGGCCATGATCGTGCGGATTGATATGAGCTTCCCATCTTTCCCATATACTGCTCCTGATTCTCCATGAGACAGAATGCAACAAACAAAACAGTCCCTATCCTTGTGGTCTTCTGAACGCTGCCATGTTTTCATCAGTTCTTTAATCTGATCAGATGTCTGATCTGTATAAGTCCTCACATCCAGACCAAGCCATGTGAATACTCTCTCCAGTTCCCCTGTAATTAAAGATAAAAAGAAAACCATTTTATGGTTATGGTCATCATGCAAGCTAATTTTAACTGTAAAAGACCTCATAAACCGATCCTTCTGCAAATTCATCCTTAAACTATTATCAACTAAATGTTAATGGAATAAAGATGACATCAGCTCAAACACAGTAACTTCTAGACAAGTTTCAGAAAATACAATGACATTGTGCAGTGTACAATCACAAACTGAGTTCAAAATTACATTTGTAAATGAAGGTGATCTCTTTGGAAACCTTCTTAGAATGTTATTTTCCAACTGCAGTTTTGACTATTGCAGAGTTTTATCAATAAGAGACAAACAGAATAAAGGGTACACATGGAGCTGTTTGCTTAAGGAGTTATGCATCATATTATATAAAATGATAGTCTATATCTATAATAAGGAATTAAAACTAAGTAAAAAGGAATTCTCAAAATGTTTGAAGAACAATCTATCTTTATGAAAAATTCAGTGGTTTCTCAGTCTTTAGTCCTTCCTTCAAGGATACACAAGTGATGTAACACATATCATAAATTTTACTGTTTAAAAATATTTACTGAAATACATACAATAAAATATAGAGCAATACCAGCAATACTTGCATGGGGAAATAGAGATTAACCCTTCAAAAATCTTACTTCAAGAACTTACAGGCATCTTTATAAGAACCCTTCCTCTCTTGAAGAACCCCATCAAATTTAACATTATTAATAACAAGACAAATTCCTCTCTGTGGCCCATCCATTTTGTAACTTGACACCTGTAAAAAGGATAAGAAAAACAGCTTACACCCTCAGTGAACTTACTCAGTGCAAGTGACGGATGCGTGATCTCTAGGAGTGATGTTTCCTTAACAAGTTTAAAAACTGGCAACCAAAACATTAGAGGTGTCTAGAACTCCACATTATTTCTGACAAGGTGGAACTCACAATGCCTCCTTGCGTGAAGAGGCATGGATGAAGTCTCAAGCACACTATCACCAAACCTTCAAAGTGCAGAGAAAGGATTTAGCAACTGAGTTGGTGACCTGTATGCAGTCTGAACTGGTGTGGGGGTTAGCAGTCTTGCAGTGTCAGGAAAAGATTTTAACTTGAAGTGGCAGAGGGTTTATCCTCAAACTTGACAATTTTAGACATCTGATATGATTTTGTGAGGACTGTTGAGTGCCTTCAGCAGGTGGTTCTGGAAAGGGGTGCAGTGAGAACAGAGATCTCACACATGAATAAACCTGCCACATTAGCAGTTTTTGCTGAGACTTAAAAGTTACCACCCTCTTTTAAGAAACAATGCTTTAAAAATTGAGAAGTCACCAAAACTTCAAATATTATCTCTTCAAATTCAACCTCAGGTTAAAATGAGAGTTAGACCATTCCAGTTCCTCTCTGCTAACAGGAAAGAACAATAAAAAACATCTGAATTTTGTGCATTTTAGTAGAAGGAAATGAAGACACCACTCCAAAAACTCCTTCAAGAGTAGCAGACAGTAGTGTTTGCTACAGCATTCTGAACATCAGCCGATGGCACAGAACTTAAAGAAATTAAACAGGTATAGACAAACGCAGCAACATGCTCCCTCAATACCTGTGCTTATAAAAGACATGGGGAGAATTCATCAGTTACACTGCTGTGCAAGCTTAAAGAATACACACAAGACTTCTAAAAAGATACCTCACAAAAGGCATCCTTTCCCCTGAACCAAGACCCCTGGTGCATTACATGCCCATGATTACTGAGCACACTTGCCTTGCCTTCTCTTATCCTTCTTACACAGACTTCGCATGCTACCCACTATCTTATTAATTTCAAGGTACCCTGAAGCTTTTTCTAAACCACATCCAGAGAGAGAGAACTGTGAAGGTATGTTTGTCTCTATTTCTACATGCACATTCTGCTGGCATCTCCAAAATCTGCAACTCAAGATTATGCCAGATGATTTGTCTGTATAAGGGAGATAATGGTGTGTGTATAGCACCAAAGGTAATATGCCTGTTTTGCCTCTACCATATCTTTCAACATTGTTAAGTTCCTGACCTCCAAGGTTAGAATACCCTCCAAAATATTCTGGTTCATCAGACTGCTCAACCATTCACGTGACAGAGAAATCTCACATGTTGTTGTATGCCACTGCGGGAATGGAGACCTTACATACCTACACATGATTCACAAACAATCATTAAAGAGATTCTCACAAACCTTGGATTCATTTTCTACTCCACGGAATCCTCCCGACAGCTGCAGGTTCATTTTAGAGAAGACTTGCGTAAGATTAGATGCTATGTTATCTAGGAAAAAGCAGCATAAATATCTATGAGGATTAATCGAGTATTGGTGTATGTAGAAGAAAAGGAGTTTAATTACAGTACAGCCCTTTTTATATTTCAAATGGTGATACGTCAAAAGGGATAATTCTTTCTGTATGAGATAGCACTGTCATATACATGGCATGACATGTCTGAACATGTCTCCAGTTATTTTATTTTATGTATTTTCATGACAAAGGCAAGGTTTCTGCTTGCATTGGTTTTAGGGAACAAAGATATTTGTGGTACAATGATAGACTCTATCCGCAACAGCCAAATTAATTTTTCAATTGGAAATATTTAGAAATAAACCGCACCATAAGAAGGATCTGTGACTTACTACTGAAGCTACCATTACAGAATGCTTTTAGTTCTTGAGCGGTTCATAATAGCTCTGAGACAAAACTTTCAAACTGCATTCAAAGAAGTTCAGAGTGGAAAACAGCAGGTTGTGCTGCCATACTTGTTAACAGGCCAGTATGTTGTGGAGTCACAAAGATAGCTGTATATATACCATCCACTGTTATTTCCACAGAATCCTTTCAGAGATCTCATCCAAATTGTGATTTATTGCTAATTTTTTTATATTTCCTTTTGAATGTGCTGAAACTCTCCCCTCCTTCTCGTACCTGTCTCAGGCTACTTAATGCATTCAAAACATCGATTTCCACTGTATAACACCTGGTGATTTCCTCAACTGGTAATCTTACTAACTTCACTTCTCCAGGAAGCCACTGGAAGATGTGCAAACATTAACTGTACATATTGTGCTTTCTCTAGTGTATATAGGTGCCAGAAACTAAACCAGATTTTGTCTGCTTGCTTAACTCTGTCCTCAGACCTTCTATTTTCTGTTTATTTTAACAGCTGTTCAGCAAATGTCTGAGAAGAAATGCCAGAGAACTGGCATTCCTGACCTGGAATGGAGAGACGTGAAGTCCAGCGCATCTTCTCATTTCCTCTATAAAGGTCCCAGAGGTATGGCAGAAAGTGCTACAAGAACTGATGTGGTCCTTTTAAATAACACATTAAATTTCAGGCAACACAGAATAAAGATAGCTTAACACTGAAACACTAAGAAAAGACAAACCTTGCCTGCCAGGTACAGAGTTCAGATTTCCAGTAAGTTCCCGTGGGTTTCCAGGTTCTTCAACACAACGATCTATACAGCAAAAGAAGTCTGAGGTGAAGTCTTACACAAAAATTTATCAGTTCAGTTCTATAAACACTCACAGTGATCTATTCCTTCCAGGCATATTTAAACAGAGCGCTTGTTTTTTCTTCTCAGGAAGAACAAACAATCTTTTTGCTACTAATCTGACCAGCCTTTATTTCACTTACTAAAAAAACCACATTAGTTAGTTTCTAGCGAATGACTAACAAAGTGCATGGGATTTGCCAGTTTTCTCACATTTACATAAGAGCAGAAATCCTTCAAATCTTTTTGTGCAGAAAGCAGAAGACCCTTCCAGGTAAGACAGCAAGGTAAGTGTTTTGCATTAAACTAAATGCTAGAAATTTACTACAATAAATAAATAATCGCATGTAAAATTAAACATAAAAGTAACAAAACTGAGTATGTTTTCTGAAAGTCTTACCATGGATATTGGAACTGACAAATCTGATTGAGGTCTCCTATTTTTTGAGTGGAGGAAAGAACATGTTAAAATTATTGTGTGTACATATATATGTATATATATATTTCATAGCGGTTGCAGCAAAACAGGCTTAATAAACACCAAAGCTTTCTAAGGAGCAGGTAACAAAAATACTGAGTTCCTAAGAGCAGGAAGCATAATGAAACTACAAAAGACTTTTTTCACTTATTGCAAATCTCATAGAGCTGCAAACAACCATTATTTTCATATGGATAAAGAGAAACAGCAAATTTTTTTCCAGTTCCAAATGATCTTTCAGTATAGGGGTGGGCAATCACTAAAAACAAAGAAAGAAGTCTGACACTGCCCCCTATCAATTCTCTTGGATAACGTTTCATTTTTTTTTTCCCCCCAATCGATGTTTTTGTACTATGACATTAATTTTCTTACCATGCCAAATGTCATGAGTGAAAGCAGAGCAACTATAACTCAAAGCAAGCCTTTTTGATACTGAATAGCCCATTTTCCTCAGCTCTTGTCTACCAGGACTGCACTTCTAAGAAGTACTGTCAAAAAGACCACTGCTGTCCTCATTCAAAACTGGAATAAAACTCTCTCCCCTAAAAAGAAATCTGTAATAAGCCATGCAAGTTAGGTTTCTTAATCTGCTTCATCATTCAGCTGCAGAAATGACCTAACTGAGCAAGGACTGCTACACTGAAGAAATGGGAACACTCCCTCAGAAGCAGCCATTTGAACTGGTTGTCAACACATGTTGTTAATCCTTGGAGGTAGATAGTTTAGTGATGATCAGACAAAACTTTAAAAATCTGCAATTCATGTCTCATTCTCTAGAAGGCCCTCTTAATACCCCTCTCTCACATTTCTCCTCCTAATGTTATCTTTTCCTCCAATTGCACATGAGCAATAGTAGTTTCTCAGTTTAAACTATTTGATGCTATATGCAGCTGTATTTCTTATATGCAGAACAAATATGCTTGTCCCCTTACTAAATCAAGTGGAAAGGATTAGTGAGACAACAGAGAGCCAACCAAGCATGTTTTCAAAGTGAAGGCAAAGAAAAAACAAACCCCAAACTCTAAAACCCTTGTAGGCAGCATGTGTTCTAGTGTACCTGAGGGGAATTGAATACTCTGATGTCTACAGTGTAAGATGGTGAAGATTCCTTGATTGGCAGAGTATTCTCCTGCTGAGGCAGAGACACTAAGAAGAGGAAAAAAGGAAAATGAGTGAGAGAAGTCACGTGTTTTAGGTAAATCCCTATAAACCTGCACATTGGAGCAAATGCAGATCTATATTTAATGAAAGGTGTACTAAAATAGAAAACAACTTTGAAACCCACAAAGGAGGCATATGGGACTGGATCTCCTGGAAGTACTGAGTGCCCTCTCACCTGTTCAAAACACAGCTTCGCACTTCCCGGAATTTGATTCCCATTGCTAAAATAAATGGAAGTAGAACCTTCTCCCCAGTATGCGTATAGTCACTCCATAGGATATTAAGTGTAGCAGTATCACACACTGTAGTACAACCCCCCTGAGACCACCAATCACACATGTAATAATTAAAGTTACCATGTATCAGATAAACACACAACTTGCTTTGCCTGCTTACTAGCAAGCAGCTGCTTTGTAGATGCATACGTTTATGATTCATGGAGTGCCTTTTATAGGATAGTCATCATCATCTCAGTGCTACCCACATAGAAACTGATGAGTGTGGCATAACTATAAATTTTTAGTTTCTCGGCCATTTCTGTGTGTGCTGGACTGCTCTGTGTGGCCTCAAATATTTGAGCACATTCCTACTGGGGGTTAATGATGCAATGCAAGTTAGGAACAGTTACGCTGAACTTGTGTGTGAAGATACTGAGCAATCCCGGTCTAGTAAAGCACACATAGATCTTTCAAGTTTGGTTGCCCAGACCCTTGTAGAGCTTCCTGCGTTTTAGCAAGTTTATTCTCTGACTCTGAATTGCTCACCTTTTGCCATTCTGTAGCTGTTTACTGTTTCCAGGAGATCAGGTGAAACATTTCTGAAGACTTCCTCCAGTGTCTGCACATTGTTTTCAGTTAAAAGACCTTGTTTTTCCAATAAAATCAGCAACTCCAAAGCAGACTGATAAAGGAAATAATAAAATATATTTTTTGTCCTTTAGAACTTAAAACCATTTGTTTCAGCCCTGTCTGTCTCAAATAATCCCACTATGATCTGCTTTGCCTCCTATCAATAAAGTCCAAACAGTCAGTTTTATATCACAGGGAGAGGGAGCTTCCTCCTCGCTAACCCTGTGAACATTGATCAGCTTAGTCACACACCATCTTTTCTGCCAAAGACTTCTCACACTTCTCCTCCCATTCCACTCCAACTCCGATCTCCTTCCCTCCCCTCCATATGCATATTTGCCTCTCTCCCCACATACAATAGTTCTGCGTCGCTTTGGAAGATGGTTTCTCAGGAGGAATACAATTTCCTGCAACATCTCATTGGTAACGTTCTCTGACAGTTCATACAGCATCTGCCTGTAAGAGAGACTCAGTGAGACAAAAGTAGAGTGGATGGTGGAGAAATTAAAAGCAATATGAGAAATTAAAGGAAAGGGAAACAGAACGTTCTAGATGGCAGTAAAGGAAGGAACAGAATCTCATTACATACTTACCTGTATGGAGACACTTTTCCCTTCTCATGCAGACATTCTTGCACTTTCTCCTTGGTATAGCCAAGTTTACTGAGCAAGGAGTGATATTTAATTCTATATAACAGTTCAGCTAGCAGGAAAGTATCTTCCTCATTCAGATAATCTTCATCTATAAGAAGCTGAAAAATGTCCATTGCTGACTGCACATTTTCTAGTTTTCTGAAGGGGATCAAGTCAGTACAGAGAAATTTTAATGCTGCTACATCTTCAGCCCCCAGTTTTTCATCAATGAGCAAGAGCAGCTGACGAAACTGCCAGCTGTCATCATCCTCCATGTTGCTGTCGCTGATGATCTCTGCCTGCAAGTCAAATTAAATGTTGGTAACAGTCAAATCTCCAGCAATCCTCATAATTATAAATAAAATTTCATCCAATGAGGTTTGAAAGACTTGAATTCTCTGCAAAAGAGAAGTTTCCTTTTAAATCCTGAAACATCCTTCTCCTTCTCCGGAGATATTCAAGACCCGCCTGGACGCCTACCTGTGCGACCTGCTGTAGGGAACCTGCTTTGGCAGGGGGTTGGACTCGATGATCTCTGGAGGTCCCTTCCAACCCCTAGAATTCTGTGATTCTGTGATACTTCTTTGTCCGGACATAAAACTACAGAAAGCAAATTTGGCAGATGCTCTATACAGCCCTGTCTAACTTTGATGTCAGCCCTGCGCTGATCAGAAATCTGTGCTAGATGACCTCAAGAGATCCCTTACAACCTAAATTCTTTTATTTCTTTCTATTGTCTCTAACATTCAGAGCTGCACTTCTTTACACTGTTGGTGGGTGAGGAGAGTCCCTGCTTATTTAATGCAACTCTCAGAGGGGAGAATGTAGCGAAATCACGTATTCCTTGATCTTCTACTAAACTCTTTTGCATGTAGTGCAGGAAAGCCTCTGTACAAGCAACTTTATCCTACTGAAGTTTCCAGTAGAGAGCAATCATCCTTTTATGCACTTCTTTTATGCAGCTTATGCAGTTATTATTTGCCTGTCTAATGTTGTATAGGGAAGCTTGCTTAAGAAAGAGCTTCAGTGCCTTCCTTCTGCCCAAACGCCTGTTTAAGGTAGGTTCTTAGTCTTTTGTTTGGCGCAGTTGGCATGAGCCAAGTTGTCTACGTAAGAGAGCACATGTAAAAAACAAGTTGGGGAAGTAGAGCAAGCAAAGAAAAGGTTCCAAATTCAGATTTGTTGAAGCACCTGGATGGACAGCAGCTCAGCAGGTCACGAAGAATATCATAGTGAGTTGGGGGCACAGAGATTTTTGCAATGTTGTGTTAAGGATAGATACGTAATTCCAAGTCCTGACACCCAGCTAGGATACAAGCATCATCTACATCTCAAGTAAGAGAGCTGACAGGTTTCAGGAATCCCGCACTCTCTTCTGTCCCTTAGTCATGAGTCAAAGACCACATGAAAACAAACAAACTCTCAGATCGCTTTTTTTCTGTATTCAGCATTTAATAGCTTGGTGTATGGGAAACTGTTAATCACAGCCTGAACCTCTGATTAACCCTCTGAGGCAAGTGACGGGTCAGCTGCAGGAGCACAGGTGAAGGTAATTCAGCTGTGCTCCCGGAAGGGGTGGAGCTTGACTCCACCTCTCCTAGATCCCATTTAAGGGCTGACCACCACTAAGGCAGCATCTCTTTTGAGATTGCTCCTGTGTGGAGTTCCCTGTGGTGAGCATCCATCCTTGCTGTGAGCCTCAGAGTGGGTGAGTTGTTCCCCTGTAACCTCTGGATATTCATCTGTTACCACCTTGTATAATAACAACTATACACTTGGTAACTATTCTTTACGATTTCTCCTCAGTGTTGTGAAACTTTCTTCTCTTAAGAAATCAGTTACTATCAAAAAGGTCTGGATGTCAGCCAGTGGTCTGACGTGTACACTGAAATTGTATCACTTCACAGGAAATCAGACTTCAAATCAATTTAGCCAAGCTACTTCTAAACCTTGTTCTGATGCTCTAATCAAGTAAGTTTAGCAGAATAACTTAGGTAAAATTGATTCCTTCCTATGCCAGCAAGCCCATATAAACCAGGTTCAAACTGAATAGTGACTATCTGTAATTTGGAGCCGATGGTTTGAACTGAATCTGATAATAAATCATAGCTTTAGGAGAAGAGGGTCAAGGTGTTCTGGGTCTTGCTTCAGTTTGATTTGCTAATGAAATGATTATGTATGCATGGGCTATGCACAAATTCCTTCATCTACCTTTAAAACAGTTTTCAAGTATGTGCTGCTGCCATTCCTGGAACGCCCTTCACTCCAAACACTTTCTGCTTGATTTCAGAATACCCTCGCGGCCACTAACCCTGTGCTGAATTCACCAGTTGTCTATAAGTCCTTTTCTGTCCATCGCAAGGCCCGGCCCTCCCTCCTAGCAACATTGGGAGAGGGGACAGCACCAATTCATTGCTTGAACCACCCCACTCGGTTTACAGCTATGGTGTTTTTGGAACCCTCTACCACTTACGCATTTTATAAGCGACACTCGAGGGTCAGGACCTCCTCACCCCCCAAGTTTGCCACGGCTCATGGTACTATTTGCTGCTAGGCCAACAGGGCACTAACAAGCACAAAATCGACACACACAGAAAGGTGCTGGAACTGCCGCTCGGATCTACGTTTTGCAAAATATCCACACGGAAGGAAAATCACGTAAGATAAGCAATGAAGATTATCAAATTACTGGTTTTTCCTCCTACGTTTTACGGAACGGAATGCTGCCTGACTTAAAGATTTTAAAAGAACGCAAAACCACGAACAGAAGAACGGCAAAGCTCAGCCCGAGGCTCCGCAAACAAGGGGAGCAACCGGCCGCCGGGGGCAGCGACGCAACAGCGGGAAGAAGGCGCGTTCTTTTGTTCCCCCTCCGTTTCAGTCTCTCCTTTCTTACCTCTGAAAGAAATTCGCGCCCGTCCCCACTCCCGGCGGCCGCTGTGCCCGTGGTGCGCCGCGCTGCCCGCTCTGTGCCCCGCGACCAGGCGCGGCCCCACGTGCTGAGTCACAGCACGGCAGCGAGGCACCGCCAGCCCGCCGCGCTGCAAGACGGGCTGAATTCCCAGGAACTGGACTGGAAAGCGGGACAAAGCCAACAGGTTGAAGCCCCTGGGGACGCGCCTCCCAGCGCGACTAGCTGCTAGCGTGTGACTCAGCGCCGCCGGCTTCAGCCGGCCGCCGGGCCGCCCTTTCTCCTCCGAGCAGCGCGCAGAACCGCGCGGGCAGCGCCCTCCTCCCGGTGCCGCGCCGCAGTCTGCCTCGGGACTTTTGGAGCTCCCCGCCCTGGCCCCAGACCAGGAAATTTGCTAAATAATCAGGAAAAAAAAATAAAAAAATACGGCGACGATTCCAAGGCGGAGTGTAAGAAGCGAGAAGTAACTCTTTTACTACTTTCACTTTCGGTATCGAGCCCCTTTTAAAGCAGTTTACATTAAAAAAAGAAAGAAAAAAAAAAAAAAAGAGCAGAGGCCGAGTTTTTCACACACGTACAACTTCAGATCGGTGCTTGTGGGAGACGGCTAAAATGCAGCTTTTACGTGCGGCCGTCCCTCCGGCCCTTTGCTGCTGGGAGGACGGGGAGCGTGCCCTGCCCAACGCAACCCTCATACGTAACGTGGTGCCACTCCACACCTCCGGGACGAGCCCTTCGTGCGCGTACGGCTTCCCAGCACATAGCCAGGGGGTGAATTTCTATGAAACGAACAGGTTCTCTGGCCGTCATGCTCTCAGTTCGTTTTTACAGAACCGTGGTAACTCCGCAGCCACCTTTAGCAAGCACTAAAGGTCTACGAGAGGCCAAGAATTCCAAGAAGTACTCCGGGCTGAAGGGAGACCGACAAATCTCATGCATTTTACTAACGACAATAACTGAAACCACATTTATTTTGACAATCTTTATATAAATTAAAACCTGAAAATACACTCTCAGAGTGACAGAAATGAAAAAAATAAAGCACACAGAAAGAGGCACAATCCTGAAAATGTCCAAAATACTTTCAACTTCTTTTTGACTAACACAGAAACTGAGAAAACATTCTTCAATAATAGCTACAGAGACAAGCTGTCAAATAATTCAGCACAGAAGATACAGTTTAAACAGAACATAATCACATACACAGCAGACAGACTGCACGTCGTCCCCCACAGCCGGCGTCTTCTCAACATCATGCTGCATGTCAGAAATTTAAAGCTGTGCAAATCACAAAAAAATTCTCAGGAAACGTCATATGAAGATTCTGACTCAAACGTACGTAATGGGAGTCACTGTTACTTCTCATGCAGAGTTGAAGGGGTATCAGACAGAGTAGTGTATCCTTAACTGTGAGCACTGTAAAGTTCCTCTTCAATGCAACTTTTTCTGAATCGTGAGTTGGCACTGATTGTAATTCAGGACACAACTGTGTAATGGTATAAAACAAATTTGATTTAAAGCTTAGAAAAATCATGCTACTCAAGACTGGAGTAAAACACCAAAGAATCTCCCGCTTCAGGGTTACATCTTCTGAGCCAATGGGAAAACATCATCTATATTTGACAATTCTTTTCCCCATTCCATATATACAACACATACAGAAGTACACTACATTTGTTTTTCAGCTCTCAGAAACCAGAACTGAAACTATGCCATGGAGCCATGAGTCCAACAGCCTTGCTCTGAGCAGGAGCAATACAGAAGCAGCTTATCCTTTTTCAACAGCAGGTTCAGAAAACAAGATGTTTTGGCAGCCCATTAAATTCCACTGGCACCTGCCACTTTCTATGTTCCTATGCTAACACAGTTATGATGGATCCAGAATTGTTCTCCCTCTTCTTTTTTAGCTGCTGAATGGAATTCAGGTAGACCATCTGAAATGCATGTATGGCTTGATGTCACCTAGGCCCAGCATCCATTCAGTTTCCAGACTCAAATTTTAGATGGACAATGCAGCAAGAACAAAAAGTCCCTATCACGTAGATGGAGGGGCACAAAAATCTACTGGAGAGGTTACAGACAACTTCTACCACTGCAAAATTCCTGCATATTAGTCCAGGAAATCAATTACTCAATCTTGACTCTTGAAGGAGAAGTGAAGGCAATAAATGCTGCTTAGATGAATGACTACAGAATGAGAACTAGTGTGGGTTATGAATCTGCTGAGGGTCAAGACTTTGGGGTAGAAATCCAGAATGTGATGCCCATGAATGCTGCATGACACAGGACATGTCCCTAGAACACCTTGGTCATTAGAGGACTGTGATCAATTCTGATCTAATCAGCCAAACACAAAGAAACTCCTTTCCTTTCTTTACTACAAGGGTTATTTACAGGCATCTCCACTGTTTTCAAAACAGTGCTTCTTCCTTTATTTCCTAAGAAAGGGGATATGGACTACACTACAGCAGAGAATACACCTCAGCCTTCAACACAAACCCATGCCACAAACTCCCCAGAAACAGAATATATCCTATTGCCAATATTTTACTAAATAGTTGGACTTAGCATCAATTAAAAAAAAAATAAAAAAATAAAAAAATAAATAAAATCAGATCTTTTAATAATATTCAGTGTTATTCTTACTTCCTCTCTACCTTTTCTCATTTCTCCTTCCAATAGTAATGTTGTACATCTCCATATCTTCTTTTCCTTACGTGAGCTTCTCTTGGTTATCCCTACCACTCCCCTTTTCATTTCTGCTTGAATTTTCAGTATTTCATTCCCTCATCTCTCTGCCTCCTCTTGGTTCCATTTTCCCTACATTTGGTGTCTATATGGCAGCAGAAGTACTCATCACATGCAAAAGCTAGTAAGGAAAATGGAAGAATAATAAAGTTAATTTGTGAAGGGAATAACATTTATTAATATCACATACTTATATATGACAATTATGAATCAAACTTGATTTACACAGCCACAGAAGAGTCTATATTCTTTGCCACACCATTTGCTTCTCTTACCAGTCGCAGTAGGAACTAGTAACACTCCAAATTTGTCACTTTATAGTCCTTCTCTCACTCTAGGGAAGGAACATCAGCAAGGCAGAATTTCAAAATTACACCTGTGCTGCATTTTATTATAAGCTAGTCAGTTATGAAATATTCAGAGTTAAAAGTGAAGGCTATTTTTATTAACTATAACATACAATATAGACCCTTCTGTTGATGCAAAGCTCTAAAGTTTTCTACTTTTGTGCGTGAAATACATCAGAACATATTTTTAAAGACATAAACTATCATTAAAGACAGAAGCAATATAGAATTAGTGTATGAAAAGAGCCAGTTTAACAGGCCCTTTCTTTTAAAGTAGAAACTGAAAGGAAGAATTGACCTTCCCCCTCAAAACTACATTTATTTCCACCCCTATAACATAATGAAATAGGATTTAGTATTTATTTTCTACATTAATGCTTACAGTGAACAAGCTTTTACTATCATTTTTCTTCTTATACCTGGACCTACATAAAATTACGTTAGCACAGACAATACATGTGCCCCTAATTTAAGATACAATTAGGAGTAATGTTTTTCAATTCAAAGCCATTAAAAAGTTTTCATATATTTTTCTTTAAAGGGAAACTACCTTATTAAGTGAAAAGATAAAAGTATGCTATACATAGGTCTGTGATACAGCAAAATATTTTTCTAATTTGTGCAAACATTCTTCATCACAATCATGTATTTCGTTTTCTACAATCAACACAAAAAATACAAAAACAAATTTATAAAATTTACAAAATTAAAAAGACAACAACTGAAGACTTCAAGTAATGACATAAAATGTACTTTATATATATTATACAAAATCGTATGTTAATATAAATAAATACATATTGTGATCTTAACATCTTATATTGATGGCTAAAGAAAGACTGTAAGGTAAAACCTGTTCAGTGGGTTTCTCCTCAATCGGCAGTTTAGGAATCTCTCAAGCCAGGAAGAAACTGGACCTATACCATGTAACAAGGAAGGACTTCCGTGAGCTTAACAGAGTTAGACATCTGCTACACCAGATAAATGTGACGTTACTTTCAATTATAGAAGCTACTTGAAAACTCATTTGCTATTAATCTGAACTAATATATAAGAAGTTTGTTTTAAAAGAAAAAATAAAATATGGGGTTATCAAAAACGATGTCAATCCAACATCTAGAAGTACAACATAATATTGAGAAATAAAAAGGCATTTTTTCCTGGTCAGGAAACTATAGTAGTATTAAAAGTTTGCAAGTAGGCTACACAAGGAGGGGAGAGAATGCTATAAACTCATCAATAAATTCCAAGATAAGTCATCCAGGTTACACTGTTACAAAACATGCAGGTCAGCTGAACTTTTTGTGTTAGGCATATGTTCTATTGAAGAAAAAAAACTACACTTTCACCGCTACCTTTTCTTGACAGATTAGAACAACTTATAAAACAAAACAAAACAAAATCAGTTAATAAACTGATAAACCTTTTCCATAATCAAAAGAGGTGTGTGTGGGAATAATTTCATTTGGTCTTAAGAAGCAGCAGTTGCTACGTTTTGGTTCAAACGTGTTAAACTTATACTTTGCCTGGTACCACACAGTGAATTGCATTTCAGCATCCCTGAAACACCTGCCAAAATCCCACTATTTATTTTTCTCAACTGCACAAACTACAAATTCCAGTGAATTTCAGTGGTTTGCACACTAAATTTCAGTGATTTGCGCGGGCCTGTCTTTGTTTTAAGCAACAAAAGAGAAGCCTAGTTCAGTGCGCTGATATCAAGAACACTAAAATAGAAACAACCAAACAATAAAAACACAGAACCCTGGAAAATCCAACAACCGTACAGTTTAGAGTTCTTTTCACACTGTTTACCTGTTGCACTTGCTTGTAAGATCTGTTGCCGTTCTATACAACAGCGGCTGTTACCATCCAGGCTTTCAGTCTTTCATATTAAAATCTATAGTGCCTGAACACCATAAAATGCTTCTAAATACCTGGGTTTGGAAGCAATAGGCACGTGCTGTAATAATGTCTAAAGTAAAAGTGTGGTTGAAACTGAGTCAGAGGAAGTACTCCTCATTAGTTACTTCAGACACGTCCTTTCTAATAGCAGTTAACTGGGAGAGAGAAAAAGTGTTTTCCTCAGTGTGTGCTGGAGCAGAAGTGAGTACTGATGGCTTGGGTCAGTTGTCTTATTCCATTCATAGACTCTTCTGTTCAGCTCTGTATGGATATCTAATATAGAGAGTTTCCTGCAGCAACAGAAGTAAAAGCTTTTTATTAGACAAAGAAGCAAGACACTATTTAAGAATCCACAAGATGGAAGATAACTATAGGCTCAGTGAGGAGAAAGTTTCAAATTTCAGCCTTTATTGCAGAAGTTATGCCTTTAAAACCCAAAGCTGAATATGCATTCAGTAGATAAATTCCTTACATCCCAAATCACTGTTGTGATATTGATTTTAACGAAATGATGATCTGTGCTTTCTTTACAAGATTTCAGGGTTTCGAAAAATACTAAATGTTAACCCACAACTACACTGGAAAACTCTTGCCAGCTCTCATAAATCAGCTGGACAATGAAAATCTCTGTCGGTAAATTTATATGTCCAAGCATATTTGACTTTTGCTCAGATCTCTTTTGATAATCTCTTTGGACAGACTAATGTCTTTGATAGTTTTCATTCAACATCATAAATTAGAAAAACTCGTGGCTTCCTAAAGAGTGGGTGAATTATACTTAAATGAAGAACAAAATCCTTCCCTCCCAACTGCCTTTTGTTCCCCTGAGTAAACTCAGACACTGGCATTTTATTTGCAAGCAAGGCCATTCTTAGTAATTTAAGAGGCAATCTTCAGTTTGACAGGAAGCCAGGTATGCATTTCCTAAGTTGGGGAAGAATGATTTCAAATCCTGCCTAAAGCCCTCAACTCTATAGCACTGATATACATTACACCCAGGTTCTTCCCTCTTTACTCTACAAATCCCAGTGCTGTTACACGCTTATTTTACCCTCTAGAATCTGAAGCTTCACTCTCACTCTAGACTGCCTTCCTGTGACATTGTTCCAGGACCACATACACTTGTCCTTTAACTTATCACATAGCATGAAGGCACTTCTCAGGACCAGAAAGGATGAAATTAAGCAGAACTCTTTATCTAAGACTGTAGGCTGTCCTAGAAAAAAGGTTCATTTTTTCTGATTTTATTCACCTTTTATGAGGATTACGGAGTAGCTCAGCCAGACAACGCAGATAATACGAGGAAGGTCTTGGAGATTTTTCTAGTGTAGACACATCCACCTTGCACTGACTCCAAAAGACATCTGCTACTTGGGGAATAGTGTCTTTCATGGGCATTTTTGCACTAGCCATGATTTTTTTGCCATTTCCATCTATTTCCAGACTAGTACATTCTTGCTCATCTTCTGGAACAATGTAGCTCTGAATAAAGAAGAGCTTTGGCTTTCCTCGGAGTTCAGGACATGAATCTGCCATAAAGTATTTCTTTATTTGCTCCAAAGGGAATCCAGTAGAGGTGGGGTCCGTACAGAAGATGCTCTGAGCATTTCCACGGCTGACCAATATGCAAATGAAGCTGTCACAACTCCTGTGTTTCTGTAACCTCGCAACTTCAAGCAATGTTTCATTCATGGTGGTCATATTCAAGTGCTTGTGACAATGAACGTCATAGTCTAAGCCTCTGAAGGTCTCTTCCAACACATCTGAAAAAAGATAAGTCACAATGCCAAGACTCGGTCCATCTTTAAGTGTTACAGAATTTATAATGTTTCATTACTAGGAATAGGGGGCTTATTTCATCACAGTAATTAAAAAAAATCAAGAGTACTCGGTGTCGGTCAAACAGTACATGACATACCATCCTATATGTATACTGTCTTTCAATATGATTTATGCACTTCCTGACAAAGGCATGATTTTGCAGCATGCGATTTTTTCCTAATTCCACAGACTTCAGTGTGCTTTTATTTAGAACCAGTATCCCAAGTTTCTAGGACTTAAAATATCAGGCAAGAGGACATTAGAAAATGCTTCACACAGAAGATTCTTGATATGAAAAGGAACATGCTGGATAGCAAGGGAAGTCTGTTTCAACTACTTAACTTTTGAAAAGTACTCTGAATGTTTATTAGAGAAGTACATAATTCAACAGAGACTTGCTTTCACCAGTCAGAAGTGAACCTACTGCAGTCATTCATGCTTACTATTATATAAAATGGACTTAAAAGTGATGAGCTCCAAGTGGAGAACCGTGACAAGCCAGATGACAAAATGGCATTTTCAGAAATAAAATGCTAAGCAATATCCTAAAAATTAAAACTGCAGACAGCCTATAGATGTCTGTTTTACCCACGTTAACTTTTGCTGCAGGAAAGCGTGCTATGTTCTGAAAATCTACTTGGGATGTGTATTAATATAGAAGTGAAAGCAGATCCGTGTTGGTTAAGTTCAAATATATTTAAGCATTCAGAGAACCAGAAGATTATTATTACTACAAATTATAACTATAGCATTGTATTCTTAGGTAGAAATCATATATACATTGCCCACACACAGTTTCTGATAATTGTGACAGAACATAACAAGTACCACTTGAATATAAAATGCCTCACAGTCCCAAGAAGCTAGGCTGTCCCCTGACTTCTGAAGTTTAACAATCCCTAATTAGCAAAGGCTTATCAGCAAAAGCTAATTTCAGAGGTAACCAGCAGCAAAGCAGGAGTTGCACTAGCACACTATTGTCCTCAAAAAGCACTTAGTGAAATCAGGAAACAGATTTAATAAACATAATCAACAAAATACAGGGTAGAAATACACACTGCACTATAGTGAAGTGATGAACAGGAGCTATATATAGGGTTCTGTTCCAGTCCATTTAGTTTGATTAAATTTTGTACAATATTTCAAAAATACTCTAGACTTGTGTGTTTCTAAGTAGAAAGGGAAGAATCCTTTATTTCAGACAATAAAATATGCTCTGAAAATTCAGGTGGAAGACATGATCAATTCAAAAGATATTTTTACCCTGGAATAACTCAGTACCATTCAGAAGTTATGTACTTGATGAAGCACTTCATCCATTAGAGGGCAGTAGTGCATATGCAAAATGACAGTTACAGCGAGGGTAAATTACCCTCTTGTAATTTCTTCATCTCACTACTGTGAGTAAACAAACAAAGATGCAAACCTTGGTAGCACCTTAGACCATAAACACACACTAAGAGTCACGATTAAAAATAATAAACCTAAACTGTCAGAGCTGATACTATTGCTTAAAAACGAATCAGAAGTTATACACGGCAAGGTTGAGATACAGCATTCTCACTTCAAGGCAAGATAAAACGAGAGATTACGTGCAGCAATCCTAGATCAGCAATAATTCCCCAACAAACCACCGGTGACTTTTAAGGAATTTCCTTCTTTACATAAAAATTACACTTCTCTCCCTCTGTTTACAACATAAGGATAAAACGTGACTTCCAAATGAAAAAGTCAAGCCAATGACTGCTTAAATAACAAGAGCAACTTCAGTTTGAACTTCATCAGCATCTGATGAATTCACATTGTTTGTACTGAGCATTTTTAATCAGTGTGATACTTGATCTTATAGCATTTATCATTGGTTCAGCTTCCTCATTTAAATCTTGGGATAGCTGCAGACTCAAATGCATGCCACAGATATAATTCCTAACTTCCTCCTTGTCTTTTTTGCTCTCTTTGGTATTTTCAGACTTCAGAAGTAGTGTGGCATGAGAACTCTCAAGTAGTCAACACTTTTCTAAAACATACCCTGAAAAAATGTCATATGCCCCATACCTTTCCTAACCAGTAATCTACGTCAGTGCAAGTCTTGCTTTCTATCATGTTAAAATGCTTGCTTTAATGCTGGTAACTTTAAAAATGTGAGACATAAACACGGTTTTATTCCTTCTGTGTGCTATACAGACGAATGGAGACAGAGGCACGCTAAGGCTTGCTTTGGGTAATTTTGGCACAACAGCAGAAAATCCACTATTTGCAGGTAAATCTGCTGAACACATAATCCATTTTTGTCCTTTCATATCAGCAGGATTTTCTTATTCATATTTATATTCCGTCTTCTTGTGCAAATACTGAAGTGCTCACATGAGCACAAGTACAGCACATTGTAAGTTTTGTGCATATATTTGTATTTCATTGTAATTACCATGTCAAGGGGGTCTACATTGCCAGTAAAAAAGATCTATGCCTTCAAATGATGAGTAGATCTAAATTTATGCACCTCTGATTGTGAGCTGACATAGTAGTTCCTTCTTTATTACCTGTTTTCTGAAGGATATGTGCCCTCTCTGCTTTTATACTTAATTCATTTAAAGCACTCGGGCCTGCCATAGCAAAATATTCCTCTTTAATAACTCAGGTCAACACATGCTCACATTCTATTACAAAGAAATCTGAAGAGGTACCTTTGTAAACGAGACAATTTTTAAACCTCATGTTTTCTTCAGCTCCCTATACTGACAATTCTCAAGCAATACTTTTTGCATTTGCTTTAAAGAAACAGAACTCTTAAGTAATTATTTTGGTATTGGACTACCAAAAGGCACGAAGACTATTCCTTAGTGCCTTCCAGATGAATAATAACTTTCTTGCATCAGAAATCTGTTTGTTCATTAAAGTTACCGTAAAAGAGATAAGAAAGGAGAAATGAAGAAGCAGACCTCCTCACAGGGCAGAATTTATTTATTTGTTTATTTAAAGTCTCAAAAGCCCTCGCCCTGACCCTGTTCTTCACTTCTTGGCAGGCTTTGTTTTCTTGGGCCAAAGTTGGCATAACACTTTTTGAGAATAGAAATGAAGTACATTAGATTGAAGAATTTAGTTTCTACACACAGTAACTGCATTCTTCTGGGGTTCTTTTTTTTTTTTTTTTTTTTTTTCCCCAAATTTATTTAATTTTGCTACAAAGGTAGTTCATAAACTTTCTGCCTATCCCAGCTAGACAGATTCCAAACAATGTTTTCCAGTTGCATGTGAGTTCAGTGTTTGCCCTTGTCCTTCATCCACACCTGGCAGGATCCTGAATTAGTTTCAGTTTCTTGTACCCAACTGACAAACTGTATCATTTTATATTATTACCTAAAACATTATCAAGCAGACAGCAAGATTTTACTTTGTGTCTGTGTGCTGCACCCATTTTTCTTCACTATTTGCATCAATAGTTGTAGTTGATCTGTCCACTAGTGGTCCTTATCAGAATGAGAAAAGATATCTCACGGATCTTCTCCTATATCTCTTAGGTTAATAAAAATTGGCTGCAAGCTTTCTATTTTAATTTTAGCCTCATGTGTTCCAATGATTTTTTGGGGGGTGGTAGGAAGGTTGGGGTTGTTTTTTGTGGATTTGTTTTTTTGCTTATGTTTGATAATTTGCTTATTTTTGATAAGGAGATCAGAAATACTTTATTTTCCAGAGACTTACCCGTGTCATTACCAATACAGTCTATAATCAGGCATACTCCTAAAGGCTGACTTTGCATTCTGTACACCTGTGGAAAGTGAAAGATAGATAAACACCAAATTGTTATGTCATTCTCTTAGCTTATAGACTTGATTCTTTTGTCCAATTTAATCACTTTAGACCTTTCAATCACATTCTGTTGCTTATCCACAGAGTAACTAGTAGAAGCATATCTACTGGCATTCAATATGTTTTTACCTACGTAACAAAACTTCAGGAGACATGGATTCACAATCTTTTTCCCCATTTCCTGTATGGCCTTAACTTTCATCTTCTGCTATTCTATCTCATTACATTAACGACCCATAAACTAAGACTGGACCACGAATGAGAGAAGGAGGTTTGAGAGTGGAGACAGGGTAGAGAGGCTTTTTAAAGACGTGACCTATGAGCGCAATGATCCTTCTGCAGTACTTCTACATTATTTTCCTGAAGTGTTACTGCTAACATGGTGTTGGGAACTTTCACACTGTCAACATAACATATGTAGATAACTTCTGTGATTTGTAGGGATGCAGTAGACACTGCTTGTCAAGACAACATTCATTTCCTTATTTAGTACAACAGTGTAAAACCCCTTCATTCAATAATGTGCAATGACTCTGCACAATCCCGTTCTCCTTTAATGAGCTAACAGTCAATTTGCTATAGGTAATTCTTTGTTTGTGACATATAACAGAGCTAGAAAACAGCACAGCAGTTAATCCATACCACTACTACACAAATCAAGTGTATTAGTATTTGTCCTGTCTAGAGAGTAAGGAGGATGAAAAAGAAATAAAGAACAAAACTTACTGCATACAAAGAAGCCCTGCCACTTCTAATGAAGATGCAAGAGGTTTGATTTTCAACAGGTTTTACTTGCCTCTGCTCATATGTGCACATCATACATACATGCTTTTTGTACACTACTGCTTGCATATTAGCAGCAAATATTTTACATTTGAACTGTATAGAGCAATTCACAGAATCTATTTATTGCCAACGAAGCTATGAATGTACATACAGTTCTTGTTGCATGCAGTTAAAAGAAATGTTAGAACCTAAGGAAAACTAAGGCAAATATCTACTGGGTTTTTTTTGTTTTGTTTTTGTTTTGTTTTGTTTTTTTAAACTTACATGCATACATGCATCATAAATGCTAAAGCACTTACCTTACGTGATGCTGGTCCTGATTCTTGAATGGACATGCGGACTGATTCTTCTGTGGTTAAAACATATAGAAGTAATCTCAGTGTGTAGGTATTGGTGCTATTTCTTTGACAGTAAAACAGATAAAAAAGAACCTATATAGTTTGGTCAAGTTCTCTCTCACCTAGTCCTCCTAGTTCCTATGTATGGTACTGAAGTAGAAAAACAACAAAAATGTTCACACTAAAACATTATTTGGATTGCACTCTACATTACTTATGACTAGATACTAGATCACAGATCTGGGAACACAAGCAAAACAAATAATAAGACAAGGCTCAGTTTTGAGAGGTACCAAATATTCTCTTCCTCCTGGTGACATTGACTGGCTTAGTCATAAACACAGCCATCAAAAAACTGTTCTTTCAATAAATGAAATTCATTGTATGGCTCTAAGCCAGCTAATCTTTAGACAGCAAGATTAGATAAAATATTCTTACCTTGAAAGAAGATTTCTCCATTTTGTGATTTTTCTTTGTTCACATTCTGAAACTAAAATGAAGAAAAGTCTTTCTATTCTATTTTCCCTTTCTGCTTTCAAAACTAGTAATCATGCTTTCAAAATACCATGTGATATTTCTTTTCCTCAACAAAAGGATTACAATCTTTGGATTCAAACCTACCCCCTACTTAGAAATTTAAAATAATTATTAAAAAAAAAAAAGAGGAAAAAAATTCTTTCCTCCCCAAAAAGTTATCAGTTTTCCAAGAACAGCAAAGGAAAGCTATTTCCTATGGTAGTAAAACAAATGAAAGTCCCTCTAAAGATACAGGTTTTGTTACCTATATAGCGGTAAGTAGAAACTTTCATAAAATTCCAAAGGAAATCAAAATAATATTATCACAATATGGAAAGTCAGTGCAAATTCTTTCCAATTAGTAGCTTGGAAAACAAAGCTGTTGCTTTGTTCTTAAGAGCAAATGGGTTCAATGGTGTTTTGAATGTAAGCTTGATAGATATTGATGAAATACATATCAGAAAATATTTCTATGCAAGATTAAAGACTTCAGGAAAGGTCAATGTTGCCGTGCACCTGGCAACCCATGTTCTTTTAGCTCTGCACCTGTGCTGGACTATCGGGTAAAACCTACCCAGGCCAAAGAACTGCACGTGAATACCAATATGGTGAGCAGAAAAATGGCATTTATTGCATCGTGCGATTTACCTATATACCTGTCCTACTTCGTCTACACCCCTTATGCATACATTAACCCTTCAACACCGAGCAAGGGGAGAGTCCTACCACGTCACATCCCGAATCCTCGCTGTCGCCTACTACAACAGGTCAATGTTATTACAACATTGGACCTAAATCAAACATAAACAATGCCGTACACAATAGGGTTTGACTGGAAGTAACTGAGTGGGTGACTTTTGGTGTACTGAGAGACTTCGGTTAAAATCAGATTAAAATAAACACAAGCAAAGAAAACAGCTGAAGCAAGCCACAACTTTCTGCTTCTAAGGATTAAAAGCTACTTTCCCTGGGTTTTGCAAAGTCCACAAATACTCAGAAGAACACTGTTTTGCAAAGAACACTCAAAACAAAACCCTTCACTCCCCAGAGCAGTAGAAAAAAACTTCTAAAAGTTTTTTAAAAATGTATATATATATATATACACATATACACACATATATAATATTATATATGTTTATTATATATATACAGTTTATATATATTACATATAATATATATTATATATTATGTATTATATTATATATTATATAATATATTATAATATATATACATATGTAATATATGTTATATATATATATATATATAAAAATCACAGAAGTTACCGAAAACAGATCTGACTGTCAGAAAATTTCTATCAGGCCTTAAGCATAGTACATAACAGAAACCATAAAGATAACCCAAACAGTATTCTCGTTACTAGCCATTTCTCATTCCTTAGGCTTTGCAAAGATGAATCCTCTTTCGATTTCTTGTAATATTTAGAGATAAAGGATCTGTCTGAGTTATTGTATACTTACCCCTGAATTGTAAGGAGGATCAATCAGACTGAGATTAGGGAGAGATGCCTGAAGGGCATTTACATACACAGGCTGAGAACGAACAGAAGATATGAAACCTGAAAATTGAACAGAAATGCACAGAGAAATGCACTATGATATAGGATATGTTAGAAAAGAAAATTCCTTGGAGCATGCAAATACTCTGACTTGTAACTTTGTCTTTAGTAAGACTGCATTTAACCCTTACTATCAAAACTAAGCAGTGCAGAAGTATCGTACCTTCTTGCTTATACTTCTCAATCTTCTTAATCAGGTCTATCCTGTGAATATTTCGGAAACAGTTTTCTATCAAATCCAGTTGATTTGGAGCCACCAAATTCAGTTTCTCCAGTTCGATAACTAGACGTAGAAAACTCTGTAACAGCAACAGAAAACCAAATTGTTATCATAGAATATCCTGGGTTCCTGAGTCCAATTTCTGGCTCCACACAAGACCCCTCAAAAAACCTCAAACCATATTTCTGAAACCAGTGTCCAAACGCTACATGAACTCTGGCAGCTACTGCCCTGGGGAGTGTGTTCCAGTGCCCAACCACCTTCCAGTGAACAACCTTTTACTAACACGTACCCTGAGCCTTCATCAACACAGCTTCATGCTGTTCTCTCAAGTCCTAATACATATCAGTCATTTGTTCTCTATCACTAAAACACAGATTCAAATTAGTATGTGCAGGTGGTAAATGTTGTATTTTCAGGAACCAGGCATGTTATTGCTGAAACACTAAGAAGAGATTACCTGGATAATATTAAAGAGTTCTCAGCATTATTATTATTATTATTATTAGGGAGTGATAGGCTTAAAAACAATTAAAAGGTTTTGAGGACACAGCCTTGTATTTCCTTGTTACTACATAGCCAGCCACATGAAATGTCACTTCACATGCCACAAAGCAGTAGATAAGAAAAACTTTAGGGAATTCACAGGATTTCTCCCATACGTTGGTTAAAATTAAAAATTCAAAAGAAGCCTTCAGTGCTCTGTGCGCACAGTGGTCAAGCTTTTTGAATCCTCACTTTCTTTGGCACTTGGAACAAATATTCAGAATGCAAATATACAAAGAATGACGTTATTAAGAAAACCCTATTCTTTTGTAAATGGAAGAGCACAAACATAAAAAAGTGATCTTGTACATCAAGACACATTTAATACTATCAATGGTTTGAGATCCCACAGATGTGAATTTTCAGATCAGTAACACTGAAGAAAGGTTTTAGTGTCTTCTGCCTGTGAGATTCATGTGAGAACCCCATTTACTACAGAAACTATTCTGAGTTCCCTCCAACTATTTCTTTAGCTTCTTTTCTTGCATTAAAAACAAGAACGTCAACAAAATAATGAAATAGAAGCCACTTCTCCTTTCACACTTGACATCTACCTACTCTTGCCTCGCTATCCATTGTGGTAGAACCTCTTCTTCTAGCCACCTCCCTTTTTACTTTAATCTCTTTGCTCTAGAGGAAAAGATGAGAATAAAGGTATTACCTTATCTTTTGCCATTTTCATTCGAGGAGCAAAATCTCTGAGTAGAAAAACGAGAGAACTCACTTCTTCTTTTTCCAGATTCTCATTAATCTCTACCATTAGTACCCTGAAATAAAGTTGAGACAAAGGACTGGTTTTTAACAAGATCCTACCCGTGTTCAACTACCCAATCTCTCCCATGTTCCAGTCTTAACATAACATTCTCAGATCAACAAGATGGAAAAAATCCAACAACAACGCACACAAAACTACTCTGCTCCAATATCCAATTACAAAATACCTCATCGTGCTTGTCAGCACCTGTGTTACTTCAGACTGACTTTGGAGAAAGTCTCCTTAATATTTCAGTAGAGATTAAGAGAGAGAATACAGGACAATATAACACACCTTCAACTTTTAACCTAGTAGTGATCGGGTTTTTATTTCAGTGAGATGTCACCACAGGAAAATCTTCCTTATGATTGTATGTATTTCCTTCTGAAATCTCTTACGGAAGATCACTATGTTCTCTTAATTTAAGCTTCTTAAAGCTAAAGAGAAGAGAGCAGTAAGGGATAGGTCACCCGAGAAAATCTATGATGAGGCTATGTGCCCAAAGTAAGCTAGAAAAGACAATATATCTAATTAATGACGCTTCCATAGAGCATCATTTCTATCTGCTAATATAGAACTACACAATCATCACAGTTCTCAAAAATTAAGAGAAACAAACTCTTTAAAGATAGATGCTTCCAATGCCCTGACTGTCAAGAAGTTACTAAGGTTTATTTTAGGGATTAAACTTGACAATCTTCTCACTATAACTCTTATATGATGTTCTTTTCTGCTTCTCTTTCACTCTCAAGACAAATTAAACAAAAACAAACAAACAAAAAAAAAAGTGCACAAACAAGTATTTTGAAGAAAATACAGCGCTTTCTGAAATAGATACCTGTAATCAGGGACAAGTCTGGGATTCCTGGTAAGGTTAGCTTCCACTGTTGTCTTATCAGTCTTCAAGATCCTCCTCAGCAAATCAAACCTCTTAACTCTGTACAACAGCTCACACAAACCAAGAAGAGACAGTTTATCCCTTTCATTCAAAGCCACCAAAAGCTCTCTAAGGCCAGCAGTAGCCAAGTCAGGAGCAAGGTCTCGGCACAGGAAAACCATCATCTCATCTTCTTCTTTATCCAATTCTTCTTCAATCTGGTGAATAAGGACAGCTGGTACTTGGCACTTGGTCATCACTTTCTTGCTGTCCCTTTAAAATTGCCAGCCTTCCTTCTTTTAAACAGGAGGCCAACATGACATGAAGTCCATATCTGCTACAGCACGTCTCTGGTGTTCAGTTGTAACTATATGCATTTTGACGTAAGTGATTCTGTGGAAGAGGAATTAAAGGTTCTAAATCTACTGCACAAGATCACAGTTAACTCTCATATTTGTCATACCTCACTTATAACTAAAATGCCAGCTTAGTTTATATGGACCTCCTGTTCTCAAGGGGTTCTCCCAGATGTTCATTACAGAACAAGAAGTACTTGGTAGGTCATACTATCAGAAAAAAAAAAAAAAATGGAAGTTCTTCTTTTAAAGTAAAATTACCTTAATACAAGCCTGTGAATTCCATAGGAAGTGAAACAAGAGTCATCAGCTTGCTGATGAGAAGACTCTTTCAAGTTCTGGTAATAAGAGGTAAGTTCTACTGCAATTGAAGTCTAAAGCCCTGATCTCTTTCCAGCAGCCCACCACTCAGGCTCCTGCCCAAATGTCTCCAGACATTTTAGAGGAAGCATTTTGAGAGTTAAGAGGTAGTGTAACCACACATTGTAGACAAAACAATGAAAACACCAACAAAACACATATAGAAACACTTATCGGGTATGCATTTCAAAGTTAAAAAAAACAACGTAATATTTTTAAATGTTAGTTACCTTCAAATTCAGGAGCGTGTAGATTGCCTTTTTTATTAGTACCACTTTAAGTGATTCCACTCTGAATGAGTTACCAGGGTTTGAAGGGTTCCTCCCCCACACTCTCCACGCTCAATAAGGTCAAAGAACCACTCAAAGAAAAAATTCCAACCTTCAGTACGCCGAGTGGTTAACTCTGAAGGCACAGATAAGCCACAGACAACCTCTTTGTTCACGTGATACCCATACTGGAAACTGAAATAAAAATTCAAAACTAGAAAGACAAAAACCCTCACAATTAGCAAAGTAACTGGGGTGCTATGATCAATTTCCGTTGCCACTAGCTATGGAAATTCTGTCCGTCCCTCCCTGATCCCCATTACGTACACTGAGAAAGATGAAATGAGCAATCTGAAGATAAATCTTAGCCCTTACAAGCAGTTCGGTTAATATACTGCATATGGTTTTGTGTAAACCAAACTGTAAAACAAAACCCAATAGAGCATCAAAGACTAATATATGGTAGGACTGTAAGACCAGGGTAACATTTTTTTTAAATCAGTTTCAGCCCTGGCAGTCATGTTCAACAACACATACAGTGTTTGTGCGTTAAGCAGATAAGGTGAACTCATCTAAAAGCTTTTTAAAAATCAATTAATTATCATTTCAGAGCTGTTTAAATGAAAAAATAATTCTATACACTTAATAGAGAATTTGTAAGAGTTGGATCAGAGTAAACCATAGGCTAAGTTCTATTCCTCACTAAAAGAGCAAATCAAATTCAAGTTCCTGTGGCAAAGGCTCTTTTTATCTACATCTACCTTTGTGAGCCATATTTCCCATGGAGTCAAAGACTGCAGTGGATTTTTCCTCCCCTTTATGACAGCCACAGTAGCAGGAAAAGACATCACTATTTAAAGAATTAAAATTTAAAAAAAAAAAACATTAAAAAAATCCTTTCTGGTAATGTGTACAAACCACTGGGGGATTTTAACGCAAGCAGCTGCTATGACCCCAAGGTGCCACCTTCAGAAGCAAAACAAAAGTTTCTGTTGTAAAATACCATAAATTCACCACATTAGAAGACCCAAGTATTACTCAGTTTAAAAACTCCTACACTTCTATACCACCAATGAGACCTAATGTATTTGCAATACTCAAAATGTCATTGCGGCCACTTAAGCTCATTTTCAGAAGCACGGAGTATTCAAAAGCAGCTGACAGTAACAAGGCTGTGGATAACCTTTGCTTATCAGTTTCCTAAACAGTCAACTCTACATGTACCATGTATCATGCGCGTTCAACGCATACTTCTAAACACATGATTATGGTGCTCTTGCTACAGCACAGAACCAGGAAAAAGCAGCACATCCTTGAACACAGTTCCGTTCTTCAGAACCCGAAAGAGACAGGCACAGTGTTCTTCACATCACATCATCTAGGAACAAGCTGAAAAGTAATCTAAGTGTTTCCAACAAAAACAAACTGCACAGACAAAATGAGCGCACTTTTGAACATGCTGTTTCACACAAGGATCTGCTTGGTATAATTGAAGAAGCACAGTTGTATTGGAAATGCTAAGTAAGCCATGGCCTGAAGCAGTGACTGAGCACCTGGTGGAAGACAGGGCCAACCTGGGGAGCTCAGGTGTATGCAATGCAATGCAATGCACCTGAGTGACTGGAAGGGATGGAGTCAGGATCCGCCCCTTTCCAGACCTCATTTAAAGGTTGGTAGTAGAGGTGAGGGTATCTCTTGCTGGAAATCCATGCCTACCTGTGGTCTTTCAAAGGTAAGCAGTTCCTTTATTTGATTTCTGCATCTGTGGCTGCTGTATTTGGGCTTGTTTTCATTTGTTGTAGCTAAAGACTTTGCCACCCTGCTACTGTCATCCCATCATAGCATTACATGTAAGACAAGAAAATTTCCAGACCTTTCATTAGCAGGAATTCCACTCCCATGAACTGTAATCTGTATTGTGCAGTGTTCTATTGGGGGAAAAGCATTTTTGCTGTTAGTTTATGATTTTTAAACTAGCATCAAGTATTTGTGAGACGTCCAACAAAAACACAAGCTTTTTTTGTGAGATGGAATTTACTTCTGAAAGGGGAGGCACAAAATGCTCCTACAGGAAAGCACTCCCCCAGGTACTTACAGCCAGGACTTTCAAAAGCACTTGAGGAAGTCAAACATATGACTTAACAGCACACCCTCCCTGAGGGTTCTCAGTGGGCAATGACTAAGAGCAACATGAAAAGCTTCAGTATCTGAAACAGTAGTTTTATCTTTACATCCAAAAACATGAGGTGAGGAAAAAACAGTACATCTTCTCAACATGGAAGACAAAACTTCATAGACATCAGAGCTAAAGTTGCCTCAGCAGGTTGCATGCTCTTATGCACATGTGATTTGCCAATATTGCCACAAAGAAATACTGAACAACTTTCTGTTCTGGGCAGTGCAAGTAGGTAAATGTTTCAATGCAAAGCTTCTGGAGCAGGAGGATGGTTAATCATTCCAAATAGCTCAAGGCTAACATCACCGCTGATACTGAAAGGTCACGCTGGGGTGGTAAATGAAAGACATGGGCCTACACAGAGCACAAAAATATTTTTTGTTCTTCCTGTTAAAAGAGTTAGGAAACCCCCAGGCACAGCAAGGGAAAACAAGTCTTTTTTTTTTTTTTGGGGGGGGGGTAGGGGGGTAGGTTTTCTGTAAGCCTGGTTATTTTGGTTCGCTATCACTCCATATTTTCCTCAGAAAAATGGCTTTTCTGATACTTGTAGTATCTCCAGAAATAAAACCATCAATTCTAGGACTCATCAGCCCTCTTGTCCTCTAAAAAGGCTGAGAGAAAGACTCAAGGAGGTTAACACTGAAGTGCACCTGTATACTAATTTCCGGTCCTCATTAACTTTCAGGCTTCCCTGAACAAAATGTAAGATTTCAAAGTGGAGTTGACACCTACTGGTTAATTTCTCAGCTACTGCATGGGAAACTACCCTTCTGACAGTTCTGTTTGCCTAAGCCTAGGCTGACCCATGACTGCACCAACAAGGTGCATAAGGTTTTTGGTTTTGGTGGTTTTTTTTTGTTTTTGTTTTTTTTAGAATAAACATCTGAGAGTCTAAGCAAACATATTTACTCCTTAAAGCACAAGTCATCTCCATTCCATGCTAGACAGAAACCCCACCACTATGCTTCTCTGATGCTAATAAATTTCACCATAGTCCTTTTTTTTGAGCTTTTTCACACTGTGCACAGTCTGCACAGAACCAAAATCAAGGACGCTTTCTTTTATGCAGCAGTAACAACATATTAAATGTTTACACGCAAGGCTATCGTAACTCCCTGCCAGCATTAACAGGCGGGGGCTGCTATGTCTGTACAAGATTCAAACATTTGTACTCTTTGATATTTAACACCATGCTGAAACCTTTGCTCCCATGACTGCAACGCAGACATTGCACAACGTTCAAATATCGGTGTGATTAGAAAGGCGGACAGTGTGCCGTACTAATCAGGATACGGACATATCTCAAGCCTCGTGGTACGGAAGCCTTTCAAAAGAAACGAAGAAACATTTCACACTCTAAACTAGGTCTAAGCAAGCCTGTCATTTCGGACAGCGCTTGTTTCTTTAACATTTCGTAACCATCTCTGTGGCAGCAAAAACAGGATATAACATCGGTGCCATAGTTATCTGCAAAATGCTCTTTGTTTCTTTCACATGATGAGCTCATGCGGAAGCCCCTATGTTTCAAATCTGTGGTCTAGCTCTGTTTAGTGTTTAAAAATTACTCAGCGTGCTTCCCGGCTTTCAAATTTTCCTGTAAAACAATGAGCAGGGAAAACAGAAGTCTCAGAAAGGACCTTTCACGCCTCTTATTCCTCTGCCAGGCTTGAGTAACTTCCCGTGTACGTTACTAGCGATCACGCGAACTGCCATTTAAAGACGGCAAGTACCCCAGTCTTCCTCACTGAAATAAGTTGGCTTTACTCCAGGGAGTTTATGCAGACTTCCACTCCGCTTTCTTACTAGTCACTTTAAATTACAAACGGAAAAACGAAGCGGAAGGAATTTCCAAATCTCCAAGGCAAACCCTGCCAGAGAAGGCAGTGTCGGGTTTCACGTCTCCCCGGGAGCACGGGCAGCCACGAACCCCACATCCGGCTCGGCCCGCTCTCGGACAGCGGGGGTAGGGGAGGGTCCGCTCCGGGGAGCGCGGAGCGCCGCGGCGTCTGCCTTGAGCGCGTGCGGAAAGAAGGGCACGGGGAAAGGGAGAGCGGGAAGTGTAACGCACCCAAGCGCGCCGGGAAGGTCTCTTCTACAGCAGCGTCGCCAGGTCCGGCATGGGGACGGGCGGGGCTTCGAGCAGGGCGGCGAGGAACGCCCTTCTGTGTGTCAGAGCGTGACTTAAATGCTTTTCCCTCATAGTTCCCAAGGCTATCGGAGACCTCAGTCGCCCCTGCGCGTGGATAGCAGCCGCCGCTGTGCAAGGTTCGAGATCCCTCTCACTGAGGGACGAGGGCAGTGCTCTCTGTTGTCTCACCCTCCGTTATTCTCTGCCGCGCCACGTTCGTCAGCCCTTACGGTTTATCGTGACTTCGGCTATTATTTTGAAGCGAGGCAAGGCAAGGGCTACGCTTCTGGTTCCATCACTTCCTTCAGAAGAGCGAACCGAGCTGCGCAATCCCTCCCACCCCGTCCGTCAAGATGGCGGCGCGGCGATACGAAAGGACGCGGCGCCTCCCGCCGGCCGCTGAGCGCGGAACGGCTCCCGGCGCCTCATGCTGCGCGTGCACCGCGCGTCTGACGCCGCTTTAGCGGTGACGAAGATTTACCTTCGTGGTTCTTCGTCCGAGAGGCTAGCAGGTAGGAGTCCACTCTCAGGAAAGCTTAGTATTATGGTGAAGACTTTTATTTCGTATCTGTTATAGGAGTTGCCCGCGTATAATATTTTTATATTCCACAATATTGACAAAATACGTTCATCGTAAATTAAGGCAGCTGCTTAGGGCTGAGGCTGAAATGCTGCCTGGGTATTACATCACTGAATGATCCCATGGTGATTTATAAATTCAGGAATTTTACTGATGCTTGTCCAGTGAGACGGCTGATGTGCCTAATATGCTTGTGTAAAATCATGGTCATCTGTGATAAGCTCTTGATAAACCAAATAATCCCTTAAAAAAAAAGGTATAGAGGAACACGCTGGTTTGTATCTTTGTATTTTGCGATCTTCTTGCCCAATTAAGCTAAGCAGCATGCTGATGTTATGCATTCTGAAAATCTGCTTACCATAACTTCTAAATCTGCCATCCATCTGCTAGCAATAGGAAAAGAAAACGTATCTCTTCAGCTGTTGTAAATCACAGAGTAGAATCAGTTGAGTTGGAAGGGACCTCTAAAGGTTAACTTGTTTGTAATAGTCAATGAAGCAACAGGAGTAATGTTTTAAAAGACTCATCCCACAGGAACTTGTAGCTACCTCGCTTCAGACTCTGAAGCATTCAGTATAGAGCAGAGACCAATAAAATGTGAACCTACAGAACATTACAAAAATAAGCTTTACCTACAAGAAACTAAAACCAAGAGCAACTATTGCTTAGAGTTTCCAGAAGCATTATGCAATGTGGTAGTGTGGCTGGGAGGCAGTGGAAAGCTGCATCAGCACAAACAGCAAGTATAAGAACAGCTGAAATGAGAAATGTGCATCTTAAGCTAAGATTCGCCAATAGCACATGTAATGCTGGCTCTTAATAGTTAACTGAATTTTAGATTGTTGTTCAGAGGAAATCTTAAACAGTTTAGTCTTAGGCCCACATAGAAGGGGAGAAAAGTGAGTATTAGCTTTTGCAAATGTGTTTGCTTTCTGGGGGTACCTAAGGGACAACATGGTGCAGTGGACTTTACACAGTATGTTCTTGATTTGCTTTTCCACAGACTAATTGAACTGTGTGAAGATGTTTGAAAAAGACTTTAGGCAAAAAAGAATTTTAGTATAACTTTTGTGTGCCCTATGAACAGAGCTTTGAGCAATGCCACGCATAGATGTAAACCTCCACTAGGACACTAGAGAGGTTTAGTGTAGAGAGGACACTACAGCTGTCCTCTCACAGCGACAAATGCTTACTGGCTCTAAAATAAAGCCCTGTTGTAATTCTATTTAAAAATGTTGTGTTTAAAAAAAAAAAAAATATATATATATAAAATTTATATTATATTAATATGTATAATAATATATATTAATGTAATATATTTGTATATAATATTATATATATACATATTTTAATATATATTTTAAAGGTACTTTTAAGCCATTTGATAGGAGCTTCAATTTTATTTTAAATAAACCTGCAATATGTGACATGGCTACCTCAAGAAACTTTCCACTTTATTCACAGTGGATGCACACTACATAATTGTCTACTGGTACGTAACATTTAGCAGTTTTACTTTTCTTTTCAGTGATACAGTTACCCTATTGTCTGAATTGAAAACTTACTGCCTTTTCTGTCCTTACTGAGGGCATAACAAAGATTTAAAATAGGATATCCAGCTAGTGCTAATTCCTACCTCTGCAAAGGTTACACTGCCAAAAGGCCCTTTTTTACTGTTTCTTAACCTCAGGCATCCAAAAAGCACTCCAGGAGGAATAATGCAAAGAAAAATAATATTACAAAAATTTTGAAATAGCATAAGAAAGCTGTATTGATGCAAAATTGTAACTGGAATCGTATACCAGAAAAAAAACCAACTGATCTCTTGATTTTCACGGTTTCTTTAATTTACACTCAGGAATATTAAAGGTCATACTAAGACAAGGTACAGCTATTGCTGAGTGAAATGTATGCTGCTTTGCTTAGTAAATGGGGTAGAAACATGAGTTTTAATTTTTGGATATTACAAAGAACAGATTATTTTGGTGCATGGTATCTGCAAATTAGTGTCTTCAATATGATTAAGCATAAGGTTTGGTATTTTCACACGCTTCTAGGCAGTTTCTGGTACTTTTTAAAGCTTTAAGGTAGCATTTCTTCTTACTGAGAGACAAAAGTGGGTAAGTTATACTTTTAAAAAATAACAAGTAATTCAAGATTCCTTACCAGCAAATAATGGCTATTAAATCTGTAAGGAGTAAAATAGAATTTTTCTCTCAAAAGCATCACACTTTCTCAATTTCATTCAGCAGGATGTTGAGATAGGTATCGACATCACATATATATGTGTGTGTGTGTGTATACATATATACACATGTGTGTATATATATATGCGTTTATATATGAGTATATATGTTCCTTGTTTTCCTTCCCTAGACTGAAGTCAAGGAAATTGCTCTGGCTACACATCTTGAACCTTTCACAAAAGTGTAATAAAGTCAAAGCAACACGCTTCTACCTGTGATAGACTTTAATATGCATACTATATAAGTACAGTGGGCAGCAGGCTTTTGTACACTTTAGTAGTGAAAAGAATTGTCATATTTGATCTTCAGTGATGTCCTCCATTCTTCTTCGGGGGAAACAGGGCATACTCAATGCCAAGAGCAATGACGAAAGCTGCAAATCCCCACTTGAGTCCCCTAGTGAAGACTTCTGTTAAGGTTGCAGGTTTTGCATAGCCACCCATATACCTCCAGGCTTCATTACTAAAAGGAAAATAAAACCAAAAGAATAAAACAGGATCAGTGGAGACAGTGTGATAAACATGACAAAAGTTCTCAGGGAAAAAAATGAGGTCATTTCTAGATGTGTGCTGAGATGGTAACGTTTCTATGATGTAAGCATTCAAGTAACAGTAGCAGCTCTTAACTCTTTATACAGCTACAGTTTACAGGAGATGCAAGTAACATGAATGTAGTATCAGACTCATTTCCCTAAACTAGTTACGCAATTGTTACATCTTCTGATTTTACTCTGAAACCAAGACTGAAGAGTACTTGAGCAAAGTTTACATAGTTCATAATGTGGGGGGAAAAAGCTATGGTAAGACAACACATCAGTACTACCTTTGAAGCTCCTGCACTTACCGAGCCCATGGATCCCTGAGGCCCCGTTTAGCCAGCCTTCTTTGGACGTCCTCAAGTGGAGTACCCTCTATCTTCCACTGCCTGTAGTCAGGGAGTTCTGTTCGGCCATGGCCATGGCCATGTTCACTTCCATGCCCCATACCTACAAGCAAAGATGAATTTCAGTTCTCAAGGAGTGTCAGCTTATTTTCCACACACTCAGAAGGACCAATATCCTGTACAGGAAGAGCAAGGTGGTTACAAAAAGTACTCCAAAACAATAACATTGTAATAACATTACTATCAAATTAAAAACAAACAAACAGAGGAAGATCTAAATGTAAATATAAAAGAATAGGGCATTATATTAGATGTTAAAATTCTTATGAAATGGTAGCTTATTAAAAACATCTATGCACATATAACAATATTAAAAATAGGCAAAATTACTAGCTTTAAAGCATCCATAATAGCACATTGAACACTTCATAGATTAGCATCATTATATCATTGACTCATAAAATTGTAATACACGCATCCAGCAGAAGGATCATCAGCTAAACTGATATATAAACCCTCTGATAAAGCAATCTTGTTTCCTTGTACAAGGCAAATAAGCTGGAAGCTGTTAAGACATTTCTTAAGGCATTAACTTCATTTATGCTACAAGATCCTAACATAATTACAATTTTTTTCAGTGACTGGTTTAAAGTCTTTATTTTCACAATGCAGCGAGACTTCTTTCAACACGAGTTTCCCATTTTAGCACGTATCTGGTAGCAAAGAGCAGCCTTAATGCCCTGGTTTTTAGGAGAATTGCCTGGAATGCAACCATACCAAGGTGACAGCTTCAAAGCCTGCAGCTCTGTAAGAGCATTGGCTACGGGGACCCAAAGGGATGGAACAACATATCTGAACAAGAGCACTAACGCCGTCTGTTATTACCTGAAAAACATCTCCTGCTCCTATAAATAAATAAATAACCTACAAAAAAAACACAACCATCTGTCTATAACCTTGCCACGCAATTCCACGACCTTGCTGTCTTACCAGTATTTACCGCCCTACCAGTAGGGGTTACGAACAGCCCCCCATTGTCCCACGCACTGCCAGCGAGCCGCACTGCGGTACTAGCCGTGTGCCGTCTGTCCCGAGAAGGGCCGCGGCCCAGAGTTGGTGCAACTGGCGGCCTAACGGAACGCGAAGGGCTTGGGCGGCAGGGCACGGCACGCCCAGGGGCAGCCCCGCTCTCCCCGACTGAGCAGTATTGCGGGCCGAGCCAGGCCTGCCTCCTCCCCAAGCTCCCCGCTCCAGGCGCTCAGTACCTGCCCGCTCCGCGACCCTCCGCCGGGACAGAGATTACCCGGAAGCGGAAGTCAGCAAACGGAGCTGCTAACGGATGTGCGGCTGGGTACCAGCGTTCCGCGTAGCTACCGTTCCGCTTTACTCCCAAACACCCCCCCCTAACCCGCCGCCCTGTGCAGGTGGAAGCTCTGAGGCTACCCTCAGCCCCCGCTTCCCGCAGTGCTGCCGTCGCAGAAATTCACCGAGGCAGCTCAATCACACGCGACGACACAGAGCGGAGGTGCGAGAGAGGGGGAGGGGGAATGATCGAAGGACGAGAAAGCACGCGGCCAATCAGCGCGGGGCTTGTTAGGGCGGGAGCAGCCCAATGGGCGGGCGCGTTGTTGGGCTGCGGGCTGGCAGCGGCTGGAGGTGGCGGCAGCGGCGCTGAAGGAAAGGGTGAGGGGGTGGTGGCGGGAAGGGCGCGCGCCAGAACCTGTGGGACGGTTGGGTTTGGACAGGAGCTGCAGCGAGGTCTCTCTTTCTCCTGCTTCCTTCTCTCCCGGTATGGCCATTGCCCGTCGGCTCTTGCAGGGACGGAAGCCCGCAGGGTCTCTGTGTGCGGGGGCGCGAACCGCTGCTGTCGCTCGCTGAGGCGCGGGGCCTCCTCTCGGCCTCCTTCTCCCCTCAAGTGGCGGCTCCCGGGGCACCCGACGGGCGACAGCGTCCCCACGCCCCGCGCTTATGTAAGCCTTGGGCCCGGCCGCCCCCGGCCCGGCTTCTGCCTGCCCCGGGGCTGCTTTCGTCAGGGGAGGGAGAACTGGAGCGGCCCGCTAGGCTGATTTGGTGATCTTTGAGGTCCCTTCCAACCTGAGTGATTCTATGATTTGGGGGGGTGCTGTCAGCGGATGTGTTCTGAGAGGGCATCGCTGTTTGTTTCCATAGGAGCGGTGTGGAGACGGTGTGAGATCCTACAGCTGAGCTGAAAGGTAACTGAAAGTTAAAGGTTTTCTCAAGCCCTGCTTCTCCAGGGGGTTTGGAGTTTTGCATGCCGTTGATATATATAATTATGAAGCTTGGATTGTGTTGCTGTTTGGGTACTTTTTTTTTTTTTTTTTTTATTGGTCTGTATTGCTCAAGGTTGAGTATGTAGTACCCTTTCTCTGGAAAGAAACTTGGGAAGACAGACACTCAGTAACTTGGTCTTAAATTGTTAAATTGTTTCTTAATGCTATGGTGATGCTGCTTCTTTGTAGCTGAATGCAAACTCTAGATTATCCATTTCTGATGCACAAATATAAATAAGAATAAACGTTGGTTTACAGTGTGGTACTGGCAGAACATTAGGACTGACTGCAGGTTTGGTTTTTTAATACCTGATGTGAAGCTTCTTCTAGTTTTCAAGCTTTTTACTAGGAGATCATGAGAAGTGTTCCAGAAAGAGTGCCATTATCGTGTTATTAACAGTGAAATTGTTCTAAATAGAGTGCCATCTGTTTAATCCAGACTGCCTCTGTCTGGTTTCAGCACTGAATGTTTTTCCCTGTGAGACAGTCTGTGAGATCCAGTGTCAGGAGGGGAGAAGGCGCGTTAGTTTTTCAGTGAATCAGGGAGGTGAAATTGGGGATGGGTTCTTTATTTGTTGAATACCAGGGATTTCAGTTTCTGCTTATTGGCTAATTAAGTTCTGACTGATGCCTGTGAAATATTTCTTGTTTCTTATTGTGGTGGAAGGCTACAGAGTATGTGTTTAGCACCAGTTTGCTGTGGAATGCTGATATTTTTCTCAGAATATTTTTTTCAGTGAGCTGTGAACATGTTGGATACCAGACAAGATGATTTCCTCGTTTGACGGGGAAAAAAAAAAAAATCTAGATTTGTGTTCTATTTTGTTTGCTTGGTTTTGTTTTTTTGTGTGTGTGTGTGTCCTGGCGATCTATCTGTGAAGCCATACTGATATTACGAGTCTGTCAACCTCAGTGTTCAGTACTAATCACAGAAGATTGACTTTGTGGGACCCATTGTGGTCAAACAGAGTTATAACAGACGAGTACGCTCTGCAAGATTAACCTTCAAACACACTATGAACATCAGGATTGAACAAGGGTAGGGGAAAAGAGCTATTCAAAACAAAGTACATAAAACCTCTTAATGAGGCAAACTTCTTGCAGTTTATAGGTTAGCTCTACAATGAGGTTGCTTAGCATCTTACTTTCTAAATTGCCTTGTATTTCAGCATAGACCTTTCTCTTTCCAAAATAAAAGACTGCAAACATGGGGGATGTGTTCTAGTGATGTAGGAAGCTTTTCTGAAGCTGTAACTTCACCAAATACGTGAGTCTGGATAATTTGAAGGGGCCTTATGGTCTTGTTGTAGCCTGCTGTTATTGAGAAGGAAGGAAACTTTACCTTACTGAGTTACCTTTTTTTGTTGTTTTTTTTTCTGACTGTAACAATAATATGCACAAGGAGTTAAAATATGAGAAGTTTTCACCTTGTGTAGAACATACTGGATGCCCTTTGGGAAGAGAAGGTCATTGGGATTCAGTGTAAAAATAACCAGTGCTCTTTATGGTTTATTCACGTGCTTTTTTGTACTATTTGTGGTGGTGATAATTTCTGAAAATTAAGCTTTCCAGGATAGGGTTACTTCAACACATGCTTAGCCATGAGAGTTGTGATTAGTTGGGATTCCTGCTTATGGATACCAGGTTAGAGGAAGGTGGCGGTGCTTTCCTGGTAGCTTTCAGAAACCTGTGTTTCCAGAAATTTTTGGCAGTGTATATTGTAGATTACCAGATGCATCGTTGTTACTGTTCTTCTGTATGCATGCTAGTAGTTTCCATAGCAGTGATCTGTGTTTAGTGATATGCTGTTCGTGATTATTTTCCAGCTTAGAGAGCTGCGAGACTGATGGTGACTTGAAGTACTCTCAGTGTTGAGGGTGCTTCTGGTTTTGTTTTTTTTAGTGTTGAGGGTGCTTCTGGTTTTGTTTTTTTTTCTTTGGCTTACTATTTTAATACATATTTGAGCCGCTTAAAGTGAAACACTGCGTGTTACTTTCTCAGGCTTTATGTCAATAGTTAATTATACTTTACTAAAAGCCTGTTGTCATTTGAATGAAATGGTCAATCCTGTTTTAATTGCAGTAATGATGAAAAGATCCCTCCTGAAGCTGCTTAGGTTTCTCTGGATCTTTTTTAAGAAATGCTATGGAAGGTGGGGAAGCAAGTTATCTTCTCAAGCTGTGACTGAGCTAAGTATAATGTGATTGAGCTATTGGTCTCAAACCGCTGTTCCACCTCTATTTAGGAGAAGTGGTGTGCTGGAGCAACGCTGTTCCTTTCTGTGTTTTTGGCAACCCAGAGATCATTTTTCACAGGAAGAACTATACTGTTGGGCTAATCTGCCATCCTATCTTGAAGCCCCATAAAGCTCTTTGATCCTGGTATGTGACAGAACCATTGTTCCATTCCTGCTTATGCTGCACAACTAAGCAGTAGTTGACAGCAGATGCTCTATTCTTGTGCTCTTTTCTAGGCGAGCATATTGGGTTACTCCTTAGGTCAGCTCTCCCAGTCTCTCTGTGGGGTTGATGTTTTGTATGGCTTTTTATGCCATGGGTGTACCTAATTGTTTAAAACTCTCGAGTCTGTGTATTGTTTTGGAATCGACCACCATTCTGGCAACAAGTACCACTAGACTTCTCATGTTGTGTGAATAAGTCATTCCTCTGTTCTGTTCTGAATGTGTTATCTGAGAACTTCATATGATACTCCCTGTTTTCTGCAGGAGAAGGAACAGAACTGTTTGGCTCTTTCCCAAGCAGACTGATATGAGTTCAGAATCAGGCTAATGTGTTCAGTCAAACACTGGTATGGGCTTGAAAATAATTTTGGATTTTGTTCCTTTATGTTAAGATATGAATTAGTATCTGGCAGTGAAGCTGAGGGCTTCCCCAGCTGACTTCTAGTGAAAGCCATCTGCCATAGTAATTATCTTTTAGGTAGAAGTCTTGTGACTCTTGCGAAGAAGGTGATCTGAGCACGTGCAGTCATCAGTCATAGTCTGACTTGCTGCTTTGGTCAGGTGTTTTCATTTACGGATGGTGCAGTTACAAGAAGTATTTCTTATTTAGTGCTGTGTTTCACTATGCTTCCTTTGCAATTATTTCCTTACGGTAGGTGAAGTTTCATGCAGATTTGTGTTCAAGGAAACATTCACTTCTGTGTCGTGTAGGCTTGTTCAGACATTTCATGTAGGGTTTTAAGGAAGAGTAAAACAGGGACAAATGACTTAAGGAAAGAGTGGTAGGTGTCATGTATTATCTCAGTAATCTCTCATCTTTTCCTGACCCTTTCTTCTATCACCTTATTTGGCAGAAATGTAGATTCATAAATAAAGGAATCACTGGATGGTTAAGGCTGGATGGGACCTCTTGAGATCGTGTACTTCAACTCCTTTTTTCAATACAGGATCAGCTAGGGCAGGTTCCTTAGGTTTTGAATAGCCCCAAAGGAAGAGGGTGCACAACCTCTTTGGGTGACACGTCCTAGTGTTTAAACGCTCTCACCCCGTAGGAGTTTTTACTTGTGTTTAAGTGGAATTTCTTACATTTTGATATGTGTCCAGATAGATGCAGTTTCTTCGGACGGCAGGACAGTGTTCTGAATTTGCGTTTGCATCATTAACTGAAAATAAACTATTAAAATAATTGAATTTTTCTCTGTTCCTTTCCTAATAACATAGACAGATAGTTTGATTTTTACTTTTTTTTTTTTTTTTTTTTTAATTATTATCATTATTATTTAAAAACCAACAGGTTTAATCAGAGGACATACTTCTGGGAGCGACTTTCCCTCTCCACTGGAATTCTAATCTTTTATTTTTAAATTTGAAATCCAGGGGCACTTTTGATGAAATAAAATACTGTTATGTAGTAAAACAGAAGTCTCTGCTGCCAGCGGCACAACAGAGAAGAGAAGGTATAAACCTAGATGAGGATCGGGTGCTGGGTAAGGTAACGCACAGTTTGCAAACTGTTCCAACACATGCTGCAGGTCATCAATAATTGATAGAAGTTTTGAGTTGTAAGAAGAATTGCGGTGTGGCCCTTAGTCATTCTTCTGTTAGCGTAGTGCTTTTGTCAAATGTAAGGAGTTTGGGTATAGGTTTTTATGTGTTTTGTTTTCCTTGGAGCCAAAGAAGTTAGGAAAGCTACATTACAGATGTTTTTTGAATGGCAACTATGTTCATTAATAGCATCTTACAAATTAAGTTATGTGTTGGTTGAGCATACATCTAGCAAACCATGGAGCTACTTTCAAATTCATTTGCATCTTTTTGTTTTATACCAGTGTAATGTCATTTAGATCTCCTGTACCATTCTGGAGTATTAAGCTGAGTTCTACAGCAGTGTTACTTAGCTGCCGTGGGATGGGCTTTTCCTCTCAAATCCAGCATTTCTCATTTTATGGATTCTATTTGAAAGCACTCATGGCAGTAAAAATCAGTTATCTACTTCAACAGGTGTGTAACCAGGAGTCACAATTCATGTGATTTTTAATAGTAGTCATCGACAAATCTTTTGTTGTCCAAAAACATTGGTCAGTGGCTCTGCGCGTATAATTCGGATCGGTGGAAAGGATTTCAGGTCTCGAATTGGGCTAATCTTGGCAAGTGGGTGGTTGTGCAAACAGTAATTTAAAATCAGTTGTTCCTGCGTGTGAAGAAACAGTTCTGTTCATTTGTTTTTCGTAATTATAGAAGCAGCATCTGGGTAGAGCTGTTGTTCATTCTGTAGGCAGCCGGGCTCTGGGCTGTGCTATATACAGCTGTATCAGTTGCTGCAAGGATGATCTGCAATACTTTGGGGTTTACTTTGTTCTTTTTAGCATGTGTCTCTTGTCTCAATTTACCTTTGTTATAGGCAGACTTATGACAGGTGACTCCTTTGAAGACTGTTTGTGTAAGGCTGAGTTCGTAAGCCTTAAACTGAGTTTCTAAATGTGTGCTTTGTTTGCTTTCAGTAGTCTCTTTTGCTGTGTGTGTGTAGATTTTTTTTTTTTGTTCCTTTAATTACTGACTGAATGAATATAGTGAAGAGGGCTTTGTGTCTGATGTGCTCTTGTCTGTGGAGTTTCTCCCTTGGAAAGATGGTTGCTGGTAGTATTGCACTGGATTAGCATTCAGTGCGCTGTAGCTGTGCTTAGAATCATAGAATCACTCAGGTTGGAAGGGACCTCAAAAGATCATCAAGTCATGTAAGTTGCATGTAAGTTAATGATTGATGTCAAACCACTTGGTGAGTTTGGATGGCTGCTATCCAGATCTTGCAGAGGAAAATTCATCGTGCTTTTGGCTCTGTTGAAGTCAATGCTAGATTTACATTTATTTCCATGGGGTTAAGGTCACATTCTTAACTTTCCAGGCTTCTGTTGTAACTGTATTTTACTTCACTATAGATCTGTAGAGCTGAATTTCAGCTGACAGAACTATTGCCTGTGTTTGTAGATAGAGCTCAGTCTTGACAGTACAAATCTTTCTTTGTCCAACAGGAATAGTGTAAGGGTAAGGAGAGGAGGTGTTAATCTCATGTCTAACTCTTCCTTATGCTAATAACAGCAGTGAGGTGGACGTACGGTTGGTACCAATCCATTTACGTGAGTGAAATTACACAATAAGTTTTTGAGGCATCTGTTAATAGCAATGTGTCCTTTTGCATGGAAATGTCAGGTATCTGATGAAGGATTAATCCTAGCGAAAGCTCCTATTTCTCTGTATGTGACAGTGGAGAACTTTCCATTCTTTTTTTTTTTTTTAAAGATATTCAGCTGAGCCGGAACAGCGTAGAGACGAGAGCTAAATATGGGCACAGAGGAGAGCGAGAGTTGAGATCTGCGGTGGAAAAATGAGTAGTTCTTTACATGTGAGCAGTTTTAATGCTGGTTTTTGTTTTTTGTTTTTTTTTTAATCTGCTTGCTTCTCGTTCTTGGCATAGAGCAGGCCTGAGTCAAAACTGCTGGGCTTCAGAAGCTTCTTCTAGATCGTTAATTATGTGCGCATTCTGTTTAGTAATTGTGTAACTGACAAAGCATGGTATGTGGTAAGCTGCTCTTGTCGATGATACATCTGTGCAATAGTTGCAAATAGTAACATCCTTATGTTTCTGGAAGTTACTGAGCTACATTTCTGGCAATTTCTTGGGTAGATAACGGAATGCGGTGCTGGTTTTGTCAGGCTTCGTGTGAGCTGTTCTTATAATTGAATACACGTTAATGAACTGCAGGGGATAGCAGCACAAACCTTTGCCGTGTCAGAGTAGTGGTGGCTTCATGATAGTTTCTTAAACATCTCAGAGTGACCTTTGGAAACGCAAGTAGGGGTGGGAGTCCTGGCGTGGAGGCTCAGTTGAACGAAGAAAGAAAAGAAATACCTGGAATGCTGAAGTAATTTAAGTTAAGGATTCATGACTGTATTTCTGGGCTGTTTAATTTCTCAGAGATTCTGTGACAGCAACCTTTCCTTTCAGTCGGAAGCTTCACCTGCGTTTCCCAGCAAGCAGGATAGCTAGAAGCAGGCCGCTCCCTCTTCTGTTTGCTTAGCTTTATGCATTGCTGCATTTCATTTCATCTGCTGCAATTCTTCAGCTTTGCCTTCACCCAGGTAACTGTAAACACCAGATGAGTTTGAGCAACCTCCGTTTAGCTGTGGAAGTGGAGAACTTCCTGGCTTTCTTTTTGTTTCTTTGGGGCATTTCTTTCACGGGTGAGGACTGAAACAAGGTTTTCATTATCTCCTCACCAAAACTGATGTTAGAACTTGAGAGAATCGAACTTGGAAAATGTTTTGCCCCAGCTGTTATCTCTGTCTGTTCATCTGATTGCTGCAGTGCAGCCGGCTCAGACGCAGCCTGTTGTCCGCAGATCTCCAAAGGACAGCTTGGAGAAATAAGTCAGATCCCCGTTTTGTGCGGATATTGGGTGGACTACTGATGCACGTGGTAACCTGTGTGAGAATACCTGCTACTTCTCACCCCAAGTCTGCTTCTTCTGCATCAGTGGTGAAAATACATCTGCAGTCATTTTGTGCACGCAAAAATAAAACTGTTGGATTCTTAGTCACTTCAGCCAGAGAAAAATGAAAATGTGTTTGAGACGTCTGGGTGTTGAAGTCATTCAAATGGCAGCAGTGTTACACATGCATACCTTGTGTTCCAGGAGTCACTGCATGAACTCTTTACCTAACAGTACTTTGCTTTTTTCCCCCTTCTGTATAGGTGAAATACTTTTGCCCAGCTACAGGTCTGTTGTGTTTTTTAGCAGTTAACTTTTTACAGGCTACATGAAAAAGAAATTACAATGACTGCACTAGTAGTTTTCCATTTGTAATTGGAGTTAAAATGTTGCCATTTTATACCTAGTTTTTTAACTTGTCAAGCTAGCTCAAATTTCAAGTCTGGAATGTAGAAGGCAACCAACTGAACAAAAAACTGTCAGTTCCGTAATAATGTTTGTACGCTAACTTTACGTTTACTCTTTTTTTTCCCTAGCTACTTCAGTATTTAATTGCATAAACCTGGTGATGCTAAGGCAGAAAAATAAATGTGCAACTATGGGATTTCACAATAGTTGTGCTCAGTTCCTAATCGGGTTAAGGTTTGTGCCTGGATTCCGGGCTGAGTTAGGGGTCACTTGCTGGCACTGGTTGGCACTGCTGCTGAAATGGGGCGGTTGGTGTTGCGCTGATCATCGCTGGGTGTCCTCCGTCCCATCCACACATCTTTATTCATCAATGTATGATTAACCAAGTGTGCAAAGGTTGGTTTTGGTTTGTTTCCTCTGTGGTTTGTGCCCTTCTTTTCTATCTGGCAAGTGGTTATCAGTTATGAAGACCAAAGCACTGGACTGGATGTGAGGAAAAACAGGAGGAAGTTCAGAGAAATATAGAGAGGGGGGTGGCTCTGGTTGTTTATTTCCTCTAGCAAGCTAAGGTTTGAAGTCTGCTGCAGAAAGCTGTAAAAATGATCTGTTGGTCAGTGAGGATGCCGCGATGCTTTTCTTGCCGGCTGCTGGAAAATAACTGCTTTAGCACTGCTGCGTGCCATTCTGCTGAAGCGTTTTGTAGGAGCATCACTGTGTTTGGCTGCTGGTGGCACGCGTGGGCCTGACAGTCAACTGCTCATCTCTGCCCATGACGCTCCCGTCATTGTAACGTGCCAGAAGCTGTGTTTGCTAACTTCTTTTAATACAGCATTTTTGACCTTGTGAGAGGCGGGAGAGAGGAGTTAACAGATCTTAAATGAAGAACGTTATTGTGCTAATGAGGAAACCTTAATCACGATTTAGAGAGTTCTTATCTTTAGCAAATTTTGAGGTATTTCAAATTCGTGTTCCGTTGGGTGGATCGAGACAGACAAAAATATTTTTCGTGCATCACCCGGCTTTACGCAGGATTCTAGTAATAGTTATCTACTGCTATTTCTGTGAACTAGTGGGAAATTCTGCTTTAGCAACGTGTGTGGGCTTTGAACAGATTTGTAGATTGTGATAATTATCTTTTTGTCTCCACGAATGCAGGCTTTTCAGCTTTCTGAAATGCATAATGTTGCAATTAGTAAATTCTGCGTATGCCTTGCATCTAGGAGAAATGAAAAAGGGTTTTATTAGCATTTACTTTTTTATTGCCTGAAAAATGTTTGAAATTAGAATCTTATTTCTTGGTTTTAATTATTCAAATGAGACGGGGCAGATTAGGAAACAAAATAATTAAAATACAGTTGCAAAAGTCTTAATATGTCAGCTGGATAGCTGGCATATAATGCAAAAAGCACGAGGGCTTTTTCTGCCCCAAGTGTGAAACTCCTGCTGCTCACTGATAAGAAACAATTATTGAATAATTGCCTTAAGAACCAATGAGCAGATAATTGCAAGTACCGGGATCTGGATTTGTATTTTATTCAGAATGGTTTTCTTGCATACTGAAACTGTCACATTTGGAGTGCGTGGGTTTCTTTTTGGTGATGGTGTCCATGTGTGTGTGCAGCTGGTCAGCCTTGCATTTCAGGAGGTTACTTAATGCTGCACGGGTCCACTGCCTGCATGCCATTAACCTCAACAAACCTAAACTTTCTGTCAAAGTTGCCCTTGAGAGACCATCTGCATTTGCTTTCTGAAGCACGGTGTGTATCAAGGGTATAAGAAGAGTACAATTCCTTACACCACAAGTGTAGAACCAAAAAATCTCAAGTGCCTGGTGCTTGCGCTTCAGTAAATACTCCTGATTGCTGTTGGCACAAATCCATAGGGAAACAGTGCAGTGGGACATTTGAAAGACTGTTTAATTAAAATCAGGCTCTGATTAATTTTTCTTTGCTGATGTATTTGAAGAGAATGAACTGAATTTGCTGTATTGCCAATATATATATTTTTTTTTCCAAGAAGAAAATGTGAGGTCAGCAATAGTTACTATTATTAAAATAAAAATAAAAATAATAAAAAAAAAAGGAAGCAAAGAAACCTGCCCTGTATATGTTGAGTGTAGTTCATGTGAATGTAGGAGGGCTGCTCTGAAAGTAATGCCTCCTATGTTACTCTGTTGTCTCACACTGTGGGGTGTTGGTGGTCTGGCTGTAGAAGTTGAACCTTCCCACCAATATCCCGTTGCTACTTTCAGAACAGAATAGAATTTCTGAAGGAAGGTCATTTTTGATTGATGTTGGAAAAAGCAGGAGGAAAACTGTGACATGTTTGTGTTTAAGGCCATCTTTGGTCTTTATCCAAAGGTGAGTTTACTCAGGAGACTTGAGGGAAAGAAAAACACTGTTCTACTGACTGCTTTTGAAGCTGGTTTTAATCAGGAAAGCTATTTAGTATTACAAACAAAGCCCCAGAGCTTCTCTGTCTGGGTGAGGTTATGCAAAAAATGGCTTAAGTTTAGAACATTGAGTACTCGGTGAGGATTTCTGCCTTTTTTTTTTTTTTCGGGGGGTGGATGGGAGAAGTTATTGCAAGGAGATGCATGTATGAAATTGTAGAACATTGTAAAATTCGTTCTTCCCTCCGTAACAACCATAATTGGAAGCTGTGTGGATTTTCAGTTAAACCTGTAGCTATTAGTCATTTTGAAAGACCTTGTACCTTCTGGAAGTACATTAGGGCAGTATTTAACAAAAACTCAGCTTTGTTCAGGCTATGAGTAGAAGATGTACGTAGAAACAGTTGTGTACAGTCATGCCCCTTTTCCCTATTTCACCATCACTCCTATTTGAAATTCAGCAATGGCTGATGTGGGGAATATAGTGGTGTGTTTCAGCTGATTTCATTGGGGCTATGACTGCTTTGCATTCCATCAGGAAAGCCTGTGGAAGTCCCCTTTCCCCCTCTGTTCCCCTTGGTATTGATCCCTAGCTTAGATAAATGGAAATCATTGTGGAAAGTCTTGCCTAACAGAGCACGCAGAAGGTCCGGCTGCTTTCAGTCGTGCTGAGTTTAGGTTGCATTCCTGAAGAGATTGCATGCAAAAATTTGCCTTAAAAAAGACAAGTTTCAGATTTAAACCCAAATAAATAAATGAATGAGTAGCCCCAGTGCACTTCGTGCCCCTCACTATTTAAAAAAAAAAAAAAAAAGGAAAAAAAAAAGGAAAGAATAAATTAGTTGCTTCACACTAAGATGTGAACTCATCCTTTCTTCTGACCAGTCAGTCTCTCATGTTCTAATGGTAGCAGGAGAGTAAAAGAGTAACAGCTGTGTAAACAACATGCATTGTTCTTAACGAGTCAGCACTGAAGATTAATAATTAGACTCATACCAAAGCAAAAGAGGAAACTTCTGTAGATGTTACACTTGTTTATATTTACAAACGTTTTAGTTCCCATCAAGTTATTTCTCAGGGAATTAACATATACTTCTGTGGGATAGGCTGCAGAATGGTCGTACAGTAAGCTGAGTTTCAGTTTAATGAGGACTTCAAATATGGTGATTAAAAGTTCCGTTTTCTTTAGAGGCATTGTTTCTTTGCCAGGTTTCCATGGAGGAGAGTCCAACAAAAAACAAACTTCCAGTTCTGGAAGAATCTTGTTGGAGTTAGTATGGTTGGTCACGGGCATCGATTTGGACAGGACAGTCACCTTAACCAGTTGGGTCAATTGCATGGATAGTTCATGTCAAAGCAGCAATTAATGGATCTGTGTCGCACAGGATTTAGATAAGATCTTGTTTGTTTGTTTTAGACTGCATTTAACTACGTCTTTTCTGTCTTTAGAGAGCATTTCCTTGTTCTCTATGTACCAAGGTGGTCAGGTTACATGGAAAGAAATTTGCATGAAATGTTTTCTTATGTGAAGAAATCCATGAGTTGCAAACTGGCGTAGGAGGAGTTACTGCATATGAACTGATGCTGATAGAGGAGAAGTCTATACGGTTTACATGGGACGGGTTATCACACAGGGTCCTGACAGGAGGATTTAGTGTAGGATGACTATATCAAATAGTTTCTAAGGAAACTACTGCTGAGAGGATGTATGAGGTAAAATTTCTATGGCAAGCCTACGTGTGTGTGTATATTTAAGTGTGTTCAGTCCTCATAATAGAAAAATTAACGTGTGCTGCTGTATTTAAGAGTGCAGGGTAATTCCTTTGGTATATCGTTGTCACCAAAATCACATAGATAAAGTAGAATAGTACTTTCAGTGTCTCTTTCTACAACCTGGATTGTCTTAATTCTTTTCTGCTACGTCTGTTGCATGAATTCCTAAGAGAGAGATGTAGCTACAAGTGCACTAAGTATGGCTGTTAGTTTCTGTTTTTTCCCTCGGGTCCTTAGACTCCGAGAGGCAAATAGCGACTTTAGAGGAAAAAAAATCCTTTTGCAGCTTTCCGTAACTGCTCTATGCAGTACAGTGTGAATGTCAGCTTAATAGTTATGGGGTTTTTAAAACTCTGCTATGAAATGCTGTTTTAGCCTGGATATTGCTGATGTATCAAAGCAAGCATGGAATTGATGTCTTCTCTGAGTGTTTTGCGAGATTGAGGCTCATCTAATAAGGCTGGCAGCCTAAATCCTTCATGTAGAATACATCGGAGTTTATGTTTTAATGTTGGAATGCATGTCTGTCTGCTAAGCTGAGAAATTACCTAAGAAGTGGAGTTGGAAGAGGGACTCTTTCTAACAAAAAGAAGACTTGAGCTGATGGTTATTAACAGTCCAGTGAACGTTTTCTTTCTTCTGGCCTTTATCCATTTTCTACCTTGTTGAATTTTTTCTTTGCTCTGTGCTATGGAGCTGTTACGACTAGGAGAGTTCTGTACTGTTTCCAGCACAGGGGCTGTGGTTCTGATTTGTTGATTACAACAGGTTTTGAATTTGTTTTTTGATGTCTTTACCAAATGTCCGATTATATAAGTGTATGTTGAATATGACTGCCATAGAGTAGTGTATTTGTGCAGGTGGATTGAAGGCAATCATAATGCTATTTTTATATGTTTATTATAATAATACATATGCTTCAAAATCAATATGAGAAGTAATCCACGAACTTTTCTCATTGTAGAGGCCTGTGGCTAATGGCATCAAACATTACTAAACTGGCATTTCAGCTCCTCTTTGTAAAGGATGAGCTTGTTTCTTTTGGGATCGTACTGTCCCTTTTCCATTGTGGAAATAAGAGCATACTGCGGCTGTTCAAAACAGTCTGGCAATCCAACAGCAGCTGGATGCAGATGTTGGTGCTGAGCAACTAAGGAAGGAGATGCTCATGGATAACTTTTTGTGAAGCAAATTGGTTAAGTACTAGCTTACACCATTCTGTTTTCTACTTTTTTCTCATTTATATTTTCAAGAAGTAATCACATAGAACAGGTATTGTAAATATTAATGTAAAATCTCTTCTTGTTGCATTCATGATATTTTATCGTGAGTCCCTGCTTGTAGTATAAGAAACAGAACACTGTTAGGAGCCTTAATTTTTTTTTCTTTTTAACCTTGTTATGTTTTACTGTTTTATTTTGTATTATTCTCTCACAAAATTCCGTTCTGCCTTCTCTGCCACTCAATTCTGAGTGTGTTTAAGGCATGGTCTTTTTTGTTTGAATTTGAAATGAATCCTATATTTTTAATACCAGGTTAGAACTTATTTTTCACTATCATTGTCTTCATTATTTGCTTCTTCAACCCTTTTTTTGCTCAATATGTGTATTTTTTTTCAGGTTTCTTGAATCAAATGTGGGCCAGTATTTCAAATAAGACCGTGTTATCAATTTTGTGTGCTCTGCTTAGGTATTTTCAGAATTACTTTGTACCATTTGTGTTGTTAAACAGCTTGATTGTTTTTCTGGCTGCTTTTAAACTCCTTGGCAGATGTTTTCATTAAGTAGATGAGTGTATTATCTGTTCTTTTCCATTCGGACTTTTAAACCTCTGCACTCAAGAATAACTCAACATGAGAAGTTCAGATTGGTTTCTATTATCTGTATTTGTCAACGTGTTGCCCTGTTTCCTTTCTCAGGAGTTCATTACAGCTTTATAGTGGGAGGAGGGGGAACGGAGGATGTTTGCTATTTAGTTCTGAAATTATTCTGAATCCAAGGAATTTAATGCAGATGTACTTCAGACTGAAGGTGCTGTGTTGATGGTTTCCATGCTATTTTCTTACAGTTGTAGCATGGAAAAACCTTTAAGTACACTTCCTTCCATGTTTAATAATGGATTATATGTATATAAGAGGAGTATATATGTAGCTTGGAACAGCAAGCTGTATTGATATTTGTTTTCCTTTCTTCTAGGCCTGCAATCAGACAGTAGTGCTCTCTTGCATAAGTGGCACTGGAGAGGGATCATACTACTGAAAGCTTTGCTCTTGTTCAGATTTCTCCCTGCTCCAGATTTTCATTGCATAATCTTCTTGCTATAGACCTCGAGGTCAAAATACACAATTTTCTTATTCATCGTGCAGCTGTGACTCAAATACATTACATGCATTGTGACATCTAGCATATAAATGTCAAGAAATGGACTCGTTTTTGAAATGCGTGTCCTGTTTATGTAAATGCCCCCCTTTGTTTTGAAGCTAATATAAAATCCGGGTTCCTTTTAAAGTAAGTAAAAACAGCAGCAACAAGAACACCTACAAACAGCCTTTCCCAAATCCTCCGCTCTTGAGTAGTCACATCTTCTTAGATGGCAACAATTCCTAATGTCTCACTGGTAGCACTTTTGAAAATTACTTTCACCTGTATTGCCAGTGCCATTGGCTCTGATTACTTGAGTAATTGTTCTTCTGTTGCAAATAGATCTTGGTTAGTGTTTTGGTGGACTTGCAAGTAGTAACGTAGTCAGGGTCGGTACATTTTTATTTCAAACGTGAGACACATGCTCTCTCATGACAGAAGTTGGTTAAACTCTTCCTCATTTCTATCACAGTAGAATTAAAAAGTTTTTGAGTAGTTACCCACGTTTTATATTTCATTGTTTCAACAGAGTATTTCTGTAATAAGCTGTATTTCCAGCTGTGATACTTTCAAAATGATTAGAGGATGACAAGGGACTCCTTAAAATAGGAACCTATTTCTGTGTAAGTAAATAGAAGGATGGTCATTTAAAGAGGAATAGCATCATCTCATGGTATTTCAGTCAGTTGGTAACTTCATTTTCATTGTCTCTTGCTTTATATGTATTTTATAACTAGTCTGATCCTCAGCAAACTGTCGTCGTGAGAGTGCCTGGCAAGTCGTTGTGAAGCGCAGTCTCAGATAAGTTCTTACATATCTGGGCTGCTATTGTATTAATGTCAGGAGTGGACCCATGGATTCTTATTTTTAAATTGTTTGTGCACAGTGTGAGCTAATTTGGAGAATGCTTTGGCGTAGTATAATGCTGTTTAGATCCCAGCTGTAATGGGCAGAGGTGACTTCCTTTGAGAGCAGAATGTTGTAGCTTCAGTGTTGAAGGTTCCAGGTCTAATGATTGAATAGCTGTAGTCTTGTCCTGACATTTTTTTTGTACTGAATAAACCAGTTCAGGAGAAGATGATAACGATGATCATAAGTGCTTTCATGGGAAGCTTTTCAGTAATTATTTTTTATATTTGGTTTTAACATCAAGTGACTGTATTCCCATCTGGAAGTTTTCTGCTTTAATGTGATTTCAAACTTGCTTGTTTGTGTGGTATTAAAGGAATCTGAACAATCAGTCCCTATGTCAAAATATTTGAGTGTATTCAGTTACTGCTGTTACTAATAATTAAATTTCTGTTTAGATATTATGATTCCTGCTTAAGGACTTTTGAGTGATAGTAGGATGAGTTCTTTTAAAATAAACATGTATTTTGTTTGCTTTGGGAGAGACGCGAACACCCTGGAAATGAAATTCAGTACTCTTAGTTGAGGCTGCTTCACCTTTGAATAAATATGCACTGGATTTAATGCTGTTGAACCAGTTTATTTTAGAGACACACCCCCGTGGTGTCTGATATATTTATTTTTCTCCAAATCTTAGATTGTGCATGGCAAGCCTAGAAGTGAACATAACCGTGAGGCAAGCTTTACAGATGCTGGTGTAAAAATCCCAAAGCATGTCTGCATGTCAGGTAGAGGCGGCCACACAACTGCTCTGCTTGTGTTCCTCTGTGGGCAAGCTATGCCTTGTGCAGCCTGGCAGGTGACTGAGTAGAATGGGGAATATCTTGCTGCTCCACCAGGGCAACTTGGCTTGAGGGTGGGGACGGTGGGGAGGGACAGCCACTGGGCACTGCTCATTGCTCACATAGGGAGTCAGAGCTGTGAAGCTATGTCCTGACTAGCTTGAATTTTTGTACAAGTCCTTACAATTGTTTGTAACGTCCGGGTCATTTGAAGGGAGAAGCTCGTTTTTGCTAAAGCTGAACTAGCGTAGTAACCCTAGCTGAAACAGGTGTGGGCTACTTCTGAAGTGATACAGCAGAACTGCTTGTCTGCATCCTTTTTAAGTCCTATGAGCAAAGCAAGATAGCAAATATCTATCTTAACATCTGAAGTCTTCTGAGAGGAATGCAAATGTAGCCTTGGAGAAACAAATGGTTTGTGTTTACATTTTATTGCAAATGTGTTGCAAGAGTGGTGCATAGATCAAGTGCTTTGCATCCTGGGATGTAGTTCATATTGCTAGTCTTTAATGTACGCTCTGTTAAAAATGGTCTGAAAGGATCAGAACAACTAGCTGTATTTTTTATAGAAGCATGGCATGAGCTCTGTTTCAGCAGTTACTTTTGAGACAGCCCCTGCCTTTGGGCAGCAGGCATGGCCATGGTTGTAAAGCTGATGTACTCTAAAATAGCTCCCCCAAACAGGGCTTGCTTAAAGGTCAGATACATGGTGCAAACTCTGGAATGGAAGTATGTGGGATACTGGTGGGAAAGATGGACATTCAGTTTTTCGTAGAATCTAGCCACTAGATGAGCTTAACTATGATGTGAAGTTGCACCTGAATTTTGATACCTTCACAGGTTCAGTTTTCAGCTTAATGGGAGTGGTTTTGCAAACATCTATTGTGGGATTTTCTGTTAGGCTAAATAGAAGTGGAATGAATCGTGGAATGGTTTGGGTTAGAAGAGGCCTTAAAGGTCATCTAGTTCCTACTCGTCTACTGCAGGCAAGAGCACCTTCTGCTAGATCAGGTTGTCCAGGGCCATAACCAACATGGTCTTAAATACTTCCCAGTATGGGACATCTACAGCTTCTCTGGGCAACCTGTTACAGCGTCTCACCACTCTCTGAGTAAAGAATTTCTTCCTAATGTCCAGTGTAAGTATCCCCTCTTTTAGTTTAAAGCCACTTCCCTTTGTTCTATTACTACATTCCCTGATGAAGAGTTACTTTCCAGCTTTCTTGTAGGCTTCCTCTAAGTACTGGAAGGCCACCGTTTCTTCTTTCTGAAGCTTTCTGTCCTCCAGGCTGAACAACCCCAGTACTCTCAGTCCCTCTTTCTAGGAGAGGTGCTCATCTGGTCATCCTCGTATCCATATTCTGAACTTAGTCCAACAAGTCCACAGCTTTCTTATGTTGAGGACCCCAGAGCTGAACATAGTACTCCTGATGAGACCTCACAAGGGCAGAGTAGAGGGGAACAACCACCTCCCTCACCTTGCTGGCCACCTGTCTTTTGATGCAACCCAGAGTCTGAGTTACATCTAAATTGCAATTTAGTCTGAAAAGAGAGGCTAACAGAAAGTACCAATCTCTAGTTAGCATGGAGAGAAAAAGTAAAGGGGGAGGAGGGGAGACCTTTTTCATAGCTGGAAAGTATTGGAAAAGCTGGAAAGTATTGGAAAAGCAGTATGGAATGGAATATACTCATTATTCATTTACTTTGGTTTTCTATTAGAGGTCTCTGGACGCTGAAATCATCTAATTTAGACTAGGCTTATCTGTGTGCTCTTCACCTTTTGCTCAGAATGAAGGGATCTCGCGGTGAAACGTGAATGTTAGTGTAATGTAAGATTTTTTTCAATGAAATTGGAATTTTTGGCTCTGTAGGGAATACGTATTAAGAACAGTGGCGGCAAGGAAGAGTCTTCAATACATTCCAGTTACAATTTGGACCTTTTAAAGAGGTGTATGTTCTCTCAAGTCATAAAACTGATTCCATTCACTTTTTTGAAATGTAATTCTCTTTTCATTCGTCTTGAATCTTCCTCACGCTGTTCTTTGTATAAAATAATGTTTCAGTTTTCCTTTTGTAGTGTGCTTGTACTACTGTGTATGGCTAAGGTGTAAAGGTTTTTCATATAGGGAAGACATCTTTTAGTACTTCATCTAAGCAATCCTCCCCTTCTTTCCCCCTGTTCGAAAGTTGAGGGCTTGTTGTTGTCGTCACTTCTTTGGTTTTTGTTTTTGGGAGCAAATTGCTTTGTCACAGGAAGGCCTACATGTTTTTTGTGGACTTGATAAAAATTGTTATAAAGATTTAAAAGGTTGAATAAACACAGAATTGTGTTTACACATTGCTGTCGCTGTATTGTATTTCTCCTTACTTTGTGATAATCAGTTTGTTTTCATCTTTCAGAAAACAGGACAGTATTTGAAGGCTTGACAAATGCATCCCAGGCTGAAAAACTGCTGCGTTTCTCCTCCTCTTCCTCCTTTAGAAAACTGACTTCTTTAAAGAGAGGTAAAGTTGGATGTTGCATTTTAGGTAGATTTTTTTTCCAGACGAAGTGAGCTAAAATTGAACTGAATGTGAACTTCTTCAGCTTTTCTTGTGATGTTTTAAATTAACTTGTATATATCTCATTCTGATGTCTGAAATCTGTTCCCATATCTATTGAAAATGATGTCTTCAGAAAACTTTATTTGCAGATATATGTTTAGTTATTTTATGGTATTGTTTAGCAGCACTTCTGCTAAGTGCATTGCCTGAGTGTTAATTGAATTTGAACTGATCTAATATTACATCTGAATCTGATATCTCTTAGGATATTTAAACATGCTTTGGGAATTTAATGTTGTTCCTTAGTTACCAGGAGTTGATATTCTCTGAATGACTTGCTCACTGCCAAAGGCTCTGCTAAATTGTGTGTGCAGCCTCATTTATACAAAGATGTTTGACATGGAACTTACTGCTTACCAACACAATTTTTGTGTTGTATTTCACATTATTTTCTATTTAAAAAGCAGTGACCTGTTCTTCAGAAATCAAAGCAAAATTGTTCTAAGACCAGGATAGATGATTCCAATCATCTAAGCTGGCCATTTGAAAGCCACTTGTCACAGGGCTTCCATGTAGCATATGTCAAAACCACAACATTTGTTTGAGCTTAAATAGTTTCCAAAACACAGCTGAGAGAAAATTGTGGAAAGTAAAGATTTTACTTCATCTCTACCTGCCTTTTTCCTATGAAATTAACAACAGATTTTACCAATAATAACACTTCAGTTATTTTTGACATTGTATGTAGTATTTATGGGACTAAAGTTGGTTATCATCTCGTTTTAGGAGTGTTTGTTTTCTTCCCATCTCAGGCTTAAAGAACTCCAGGGAAAGGTGACTGTATTAAAGGCAAAAAATGAAGTTTATTTATTGATTGTTGTTTTTTAAAAGGAATGCTTTGTAGTTGATGGTTATTTGTAGATTTTTAGAAAAATGTGATAAATATACCTCACAGTGTGTGACAGCCTTATTGCACGTAACTGTTATATACCTAGATCATCTTCTAAAAAAGAACACAAAAAAAAGTAACTAAAATATGTCTTAAAATACAGTATCCCTTCACTTACTTGTCTCTGTTCAGGCAGCTGTTTAATTGCTGGTCCTATGGAAGACAAACCTTTGATGAACTTTAACTAAGAATCACTGTCTCGTGTCTAATATGGCTTCAGGAAGCCCTTACATTTTATTGTCTCTTCAGTTTATCCCTTTTCAGGACATTCTTCTTGAAGTTTTCCTTTTGATTGACCTGCTTGCAAGTTTTTGTGCTGTCCTTACTAGTTAAGTTGTGACTAGATACTTTAAAGTAGTTTTTTGTAACTCTTATTGCTTATGAAAGTTTACCTACATAAGTATGTTGAGCTGTGTTGCCAGGTGAGTTTAAAAAGCCTCAGAACATTTTGAGTAGCAATTTATTCAGCTCCCCTTTATCCCTCGGCTAGCAAATCAAGGCTCCTCTCTGAAGGATATGGCAATAATTAATTGTGAGCGAGGAAAGTAGTTGTAGTTGGGTTCTTTTGTTTGTTTTTTCTCTCCTAGTTTGGGGCAGTGAGAAGTTCAGTAGATTGGAGATGTAATCCAAGTCCATCTGAACTTACATCTTCAATCCCCTTAAGATTTGTTTTTTCCCTGTCACTTCATACTCAGGGTAAGAGCTTTATCCCAATCTCTTTGTTATGACCCACAAACAGTGGATGAAAGGAGACTGTTTAATATACACAATGGGCTCAAAACCCTGTTAGGTTCTTAGCGTTTTAGTAAAGCCAGGAGCATGAATTAAATGTTTTTTTTGAACTTCCAGTATATAACTAATGAAGTTAACTATATGGCTAGGAATGCACTACAGTGTTCAGAAAACTGAAACAAACAGAAAACCCTGCTAACTTGTAGACATATACACAAAGTAGTTCTCCTCTTCTGTAATAGTCTCTCTGTTTTTTTTCTTTTTTCCTCTCTTTCTAAGAAGGCTTTTCCAATTTCTTCATGTTTGTGTATTTTCTTTACTTGGTTATCAGAATGCCAAGGTCTATGTATGCCACGTCAAAATCTAAGATCTAATCAGTAACCTAAAGGAGCTGGGAGAACTCTTTATTATTTAACTAGAATAATCGAATAAATCACCCAGCACTGAACGCTGGAAGGGAGCTATGTGTACAGAGAGAATAACGTCATCTTTGTTACAGTTCATTTCTCTTTATCTGTTCTGTTTGCTGCTTGTTGGGTCTGAAGGTCTTCATAAATGCCAGTATCAGGTGCTATTCCTGACCACAGCTCTTCCTGGTGTTCCTCTCAGCATACAGGCACACGGAGGCTCTCCTATACAGCACAGTACAAAGAGCCGAAGGGTTGCCAAAAGATTGCTTTTGTTCACATCTTTTGTTCTGCCTCTAAGGTAGTCAGAACAGATTTTGCTGGTTTCTTGGATTAAGTTGTGTAATAATACTGCTGCCAACTAAGGATACTGAGTTTTGTTTCTCAAACAAATTGCACTTGAAAGAAGGATGGTTTAGGCCCAGTGTTTAGTGTTTTGATCTTGTGTATCAGCAGAACGTGTACGTTTTCCCATTTAGGACAGGTTTCTCAGTGGGTGTGTTTTTTAACAAGAGAAGCTATCTGTGCACAGTAAGTTTGAGCAGGTAAGAATATGTCTGGAAAAAAAAATTGAAAGCAAACCAGCAATTTATGAAAATTGGAAACGTGTTAGACTTCTACCGTTATGGAAATGGAAAACAATAGCAACAATTGTCTTTGACAGTTTTCTTTCTTTCTTTTTTTTCCCTGAGCATTCCAGCATATTTTTAAGAAGAGCTAAACCTTGAAGCTTTTCTTTCAAGCTGCGTGATTCTTTTAAGAACAAGCTTTAGGGAGTGAAATTCTACTATTAGAATTTCTAATAACTGTTATTATGAAACTGCTTTACTACGAGTATCTAGAACTATCTTTACATCATCTCACATTGTTTGTTCCATGATGTTATTGACTTTGGTCTGCTTCTCTTTTCTTTGTGCTATATTTGGTAAGGGAGCAAGAACGGCATGATGTGTTTGTGTTAAATAATGTACATTTTGGCCTGAAGCACCAAGTCTCCCTCTTTTTCCTTTTCCTCTGTTATGGTACAGTAGTTGGAAAGAAGAATCCGAAGACAGCGGTTTTTTGTTATTGTTTGAAAATGGGACCAGTTGTCAGGAGTGCCACTTTTCATCTTGTTGGATATTATATAAATCTTCTGGGAATTTGTTAATGGATTTTCATTGCGTTAGGATTTTACAAAACCACATTTTTCTACCAGAATTCTTCCTTACGTTTGTTTTTTTTTTTTCCTTCCTTTTTCTTGTAAAGGTAAGAGAGAAGATAAAGAAATAAGAAAATGCTGGGATCAGAACGGGGTGTGGTGGAAGAATGGCTGTCGGAATTCAAGGTTAGTTGAGAGGAATGATAGCTGTACCTTGGTAACATTTTAATTACGATTACTTTATCTTTCAAGCTCTTATAATTAATAACACATGCAAAAATTTGTGTAAATAAGTCAAGTGGTACCTAATATACAATGCATAGTCCCAATAGCAATTTTTTAGTTGGTTTTTTTTTTTTTAATTATATGACACAGCCAAATACAGCCTGTTATAACAGTGGGATTTTTAAAGCATATCTGATTGTGTAAATCAAGTTGACAGAACTTAACTGATAACTGGATAATGCTACATTTCTACATTTCTGATTGAGCAACTTCTTTAATTTGCCTTTAAAATACCTTAGAAGATGTTTGGCTGCTTATTCCTATAGTCTATATGAAATGAGTTGTGTTATCGAGAGGAATCTGAAGTATTTTTAAGCTGTTTTGCATGTTTATAATTATGCTGTATGAAATAGTGGATAATGCATCAGCAGGCAGACGGGATTTCATGATTGATATAATATTAGTCTGTTATTTAAATTATTATGAATTCCTCTAATTACTGATATCTAAAAATTCATTATATAGTGTTATTAGGAACTTGTTGAGGAGCCAGAGATGCAAAATGTACGGACATAATTCTGTGGTGGAGCTTTAGGCTATAGTCGGCTAATCAAGTCTTTGAAAAGTACCCATTAAGTAAGGAATATTGAGAAAACAGTGTCTTCATTTCAAGTTGGATCAGATAATTTTTATGAAAGGTACATCTGAAACTGCTTTTGAAGGTAACCCTGAATGTTGCTGTGTTGCCCCCAAAGGCAGTTGATGTGGAGCAGAACTGGTACTGAATGAACTAGGTTACAAGTCCTAAAATTTACTCAACTTCAGGAATTGGGATGAGGCTGAATGCTTTTGTACTTGTGAACACTGATTTATCAGAATAACATTTTTTTTAATTTAGGCATTACCTGAAACACAGATTTCCAGCTATGCAGCTACGTTGCACCGAAAAAAACCACTGGTCCCAGCTCTTTATAAAGTCATTCAAGACCCAAATAATGAGGTAGGAGACTTAAATAAACATTTATTTGCTGTTGTATGGCTTCCACCTCTATAACTAAATGTAGAGTACTTAAAGAGGAAGAATATCCTCTCTGACGTGGTCTGACAGGGATATTATCCCTCTTATTATTCTCTTCAATTTCGATATTTGCTTCAATGCTTTTCTGATGAGGCACAACCTCATCTTCTCCCCAAAATGCAGTTTATACTATCTGCTAAATTTTACTTGTCACATCTGACAGTTACAGTTGACTTTCCGAGTTACTTCTTTGGCCAGAAAGCGCCTGAAAGGTGCAACAAAGTAGGGCTTACAGTGAAAACCTGAGAAGTCTGATGTGCATCTTACCCAGTGGCTTATTACAGTGGAAGAATGAGTTGATGTATAACTCATTATATGCAGTTAAAATAAGCAGGTCTTTTGTCTAGTATGACATTTGTGAAACTTGGTTTAAACTGTAGTAAACAAGAGCAGAAGCAGGACCCCGAAATACAAATATATACAATAAAAAATTATTTCCCTTGTCTATAATTCATTTTGCAAATGATGCTAAAGCTATGCTTTCCATTCCAATGGCTTTTATTATGATCATTTCTGGAAAAGTGTTTGAAATGCACCTTCTAAATGAATTGAGCAAGTATGCTGCTCTGCTGTGTAAACTGTTTCAGATGAAATGCTTCAAAATATTTGATTTATCATCTGTGATCTCTTGTGTATTTAGAGATTTAATGGCAAGCATGCACACTAAGGAAGCTTTGTATTTTCCTAAATACAGATCAGCTGCTTTGGGAAGCTGGATGCTTGATTGAGCTTAGAAGAGATTACATAATTCTCATGCAAAAAGAGCCCCACTTCCTAGGTGCTAAGGTCATTTCTGTGTTGCAAGTAACTTGCATAGTTTTTCTTTGTACCGAAGCTCCTGTTACTCTCTGACCTGGAGCTACCATTGCTACTGTTACTTTCGAGTATCATAGATGCCCCTTGTGTGTGTATGTGCGTGTAGACTTCAGGATATTTAAGTGCTGTCCTTCGCTCTGAGAATAAGCATTTGGTTTACTTTTTACGATACGAAGAACCAGATTTGTCAAAAGAGCATATTCTTAAGGGTCTGAGAGTGATTTTAAGCTACTGCACATTGATGGTTGTCTAATTCTACTCTTCGGAGCTGCTCGTGCTGTTTGGGCCTGATTCTGATCTCAAGTATAAGACGCATGATCCCAAATTTGAAATTAACTTCAAGTTCTGGTTGCCTGTTAAGGCAGTATGTATTTCTAAGCTTACATGTGAGAAGTACAACCACACACAGAAACCTCTCACAAAAGTATATAATAAATGCATTACTTTGTGTAATTTTGTGGTAATATTTTGCTTTGAGTGAGATTTTTTTTTTTCAATTGCCTTTTATGGTACTTTTGTGGTAAACCACTACAAAAGCCACTTATGGATTCTTAAGCATAATGGACAAGTAGTTTTTTAGTACAGTTTAATTGTAAAGTTGACCTACTTTAAAAACTTTGAAAAGGGGGTTACTGTTTGGGGCAAATATGAGTTTTGCCAAAATCAATTAGTACTCTCTTGATAAGGCTAGGACTGTTAATGTAGCGTGAAACCAGCATGTTTAAGAACCAAAGCAAGCAACTAAGGTGTTTTTCTTGCTTGCCACCTGGCTACCAATTTCAGAGCTAACAACTGAAGGCAAGCGAACTGTCAAGATAAATACAACTGTTACTTTGTACCTCTTAGGAAATTCCCTGAGTTTCTTAATTGATGGCTGGAACAGGAGGTTAGATAAAGATGAGTGTGTGATTTTTGCTCATGAGTGGCTCATTTAACTGAGTAGTGTATTTTTATTTTATTTTATTTTTTGCTTAACATTTGCCTTCTAAAATAAAGTAGTTTTGAAGTACTGTTGTTTTCATATAGTTTCTTAATGTTTAAAATTGGTTTATGGCTATAGAAATGTTTTATAAATTTTAATGTAGTAATGAAATTTAAATGTTGACTATAATTGTGTGGCTATTTCAGTTTAATCTGGAAAGCTCAGCCTTGAAACAGAATGATCACCTTTGCAATGACATGCACTTTCCAGACATAGTACTTTTCAAATAACAACTAATTTCATTCATTGTCATATATTTAAGCCAAAAATGAGCATTTTATTTTCTGTTGTGACTGAATTAATCTAAAAAACAAGCATTTCCAGTCCTTGTTGTGCATTTTATACTGAGTTTTGAACTGCCAAGATATGCTAATGACTCTTTAAGACATGACAACCCTGTAAAACAAGCCAAACGTGAAAGCTAATAGTCAGCTTCCTTAAAACATGACTAGTATGCATCTCCCAGAGGTGTAAAAATGAGATCTGCAAATCACGTTGTTGCCACTTATTGTATTTATGTTAGTAGAAATGCTGTTTTGGTTTGTTGTGCTAATTTCTATTTATGCTAATAGGAGAGCTCTTCTAACGGAGCCTTTTGGTTTGTTGGAAAAGAGATATGACTTTAATAGACTTTTTAGCTTGTTTAGTTATTCTACTCAGTTTTCTTTAATATTGTACAGAAAGATCTTTTGGAATTGAAAAAGTTTATGCCTGTTCATTTATACATTCATTACTGGTGACAAATGTTCCATTTCCTCTGTTTATTCAATGTCTTCTTAACTTTGGACTAGGAGAATTTGCTGAAAAATGCTTGCTGCAGTTGTTAACTCTTTTGCACAATTAATGTCACAGTGATGAAATATGAAGAGTATTTACAGGCTTGCAGTACCACTGACTGGATGTTCCTGTATCTCTCTAGGCAGTATGATCTAAATTAAGACTAATTTGATAAAGCTTTCATTGGAAGGGCAGTAGAATTAACTCAGTAACTAAGTGGAATTAACTCTGGTCAAGTCTGGTCTGACTTCAGCTAAAATAAATTATTCTTTTGCACTGTTTTTAATGAGATTTGGATTAGACTGACTAATTTCAAATAGGAAACAGCTTTGGGCTACTGTCATCTCTAATCTAATAGAAGTACTATTAATAGTAATGCCACTGTATATATCTAGTTTCTGCTAATGTTTGTTTAGCTCGTCTTGCACCTGTTATCTCCTCACAGATGCATTTGTATTTCTTATTTCCATAGAGATTGGTCTTTTGTTTTTAACACTAGCTTCCTGTTCATGTTTTCTTGTAAAGAAAACGTAAACGTGTTCGGTGAGCTCTGAATTATTTATTAACCTCTCTTTTTTGTTTGATTGGACGCCTAAACAGTGCTAAACTTCTCATAAAATGAGAATACAGTTCTGTCTCTGAGGACTAAAACATCCACTGTAACAAATGCTTTTAATAATTAGCGTTACTTTTAGATAAGCATTTGCACTGAGTAAATGTTAGAACAAGTTACTTGTAAACCTTTGAAGCTCAAGGTGCTATGCATGTGTGAAATGTTAGAATAAATACACTAAATAAATTATACTCAATAATACTCCTAGCATTCTTATACTCAATAAGAATGCTAGGACCTTTTCTGTCAAAATGGTTGCAGTAGAAGGCTTATATTTTCATTAGATCCGAAATAAGAAAAATGTGGTATTGAGGTATTTTACATGTATAGCTAAGAAAAATCTGTGTGCTCCAGGCTACTGAACTTGCTGTCAGTAGTCTTAGTGTCAGCTTTCTTCTTCCCCCAGTTGAAGGAGTCTGCCTTTGTTTCTGCTGTAAAAACAAGCTTTTAGCTTAGAGTAACTAGGCTGTCCATCAGAAGCCTTGTTACACAAGGTACTTATGCCAAGCCTAGCATAAGAAGAGATTTGACTGCTAGCAAAGTTTTATTTTACACAGATGTGATGTTATGACTTACATAATCAGTGGTGTAAATAGCATGCTTCATTGACCAGGGTGCTGTGTGTTAGAAATGGAACTGTGTTCACCTTTTCTTGGGCACTGTAAAATTGATATTCTCTTAAAGCAGCTATCTTGATAAAAATTCTGTCAAAATTTACGCTGTCTGTGAGGTACTGGAGTAAAATACTGAAGTCTAAATAGGTAGACGTTAAGTTTTACAGTCATACGGATTTATGGCATTGTATGTTTATCCAAAATTCAAATCAAGTAGGAAGGTCTCTCCCTCTCCTCTGCTGGTAGCAAGGGACTTATTAAAAGGGTTTTAGAAGATAGTTCACAACAAGCCAGAGAAGTCCTTCTCCACTCAATGCAGCTGAGCAGCAATGGTGAATTACGTATGAAATTCTGGGTGCTAAGATCCCGATGACTAGGCAAATTATTGTGTTGTTTGCATTATATTGAGCAAATACGTACTTGTTGAGCTTCAGACAAAAAAGGAATAGGTAAGAAATTAATTTGTGCTCCTATCAATAGCCTTGTCTTCATCAGCTTCTGCTAATCTCCAACCTTTGTACCTTTCTGAATGTTATAACAGCACTGTTGAACTTCTGTGCTCCATATGTGACAAATTAATGGCTTGAACTATACCTTAAATTAGTGTCTGTACACAAATCTCATACTGACAGTCGTAGAAAACAGTATTCTTAAAGAGCAAGATGGTTGTGTAGTAAGGCCACATTTCCCAATTCTGCATACCAGTTCCCCTCAAGTCTACACTTACAGACTTCCTCAAAATGAATACAAATATTGTTTTGGTTCATTCATTTACTTGACATCGAGGGGTGTCATCTTTACTGACTACAGGGGCTGCATTGTATAGCCCATATATTTGATACTGTGTTCTCTTTCATTAGAGAAGCCTAAGAGTAACTTATTACCCTTATCGTCTTTTCGCAGCTCCTGGAGCCTGTTTGCCACCAGCTCTTTGAACTGTATCGTAGTTCTGAAGTTCGGCTGAAGAGATTCACGCTGCAGTTTTTGCCAGAGCTCATCTGGGTATATCTGCGTCTTACTGCCAGCAGGGATAGGCAAAGTAATGGTTGCATTGAAGCGTTGCTGCTTGGCATTTACAACTTGGTGAGTGAGGTGAGGGGGGTTGGCTGAGGAAAGCTTTGATCTGAAGTTTTGCATCGCTGACTGGTAGGAATAAATTATTAGAACATGTATATGTGAAATTAAAATATGACTGCATTAAAGCATATTTAGAAAAAAGTGTAATGTTGTGAAGGTTTAGTAAAAGCATGTTTGGAGAAATGTTTGTTATTGATTGTTAATCCATTTGGAGCGAACATTTTAACTCAAAAGGATCGTTTTGTGGGTTTTCTTAGTGTTACATATTTGTGTGCATAAGAAGATTAAATAGCCCTCTTTAATGTTGAAACGTACAATTTTTGTCATTTCTTTTTTTGCCCTTTGTCAGCAAATGACTCATCAGCCCTCATGCATCTATAGATTTAGGTTTAAAATTTAGCATTGCTCTGCTTTGCAGTTCTATTATACGTAAACGTCATAATGTAATACTGGGCTAGAGAAACTTTCACTTCTTGGTTTTGGATGAAGCCAGAAAGATCAAGGAGCCAATGATTTTTTTCTAAGCGCAGTCAATGATGAAGGCCTTTCTCATTAGGTCTTATCAGATCAGAGCATCGGACTTCTTACTTTCTAAATACATTTTAAGAGTTCTGTAAGTTTTCCAGATCCTGCCTTAGTTCTGTTGGTTTTTTTGGTGGGGTTTTTTCATTGTTGTTTATATTTACTTTTTATTTTGTTTCTCCTGTTGTTTATTTTTGTTTGTTTTAAATGCAGGAAATTGCTGACAAAGATGGAAATAACAAAGTTTTATCTTTCACCATCCCTTCATTATCTAAACCCTCGATATATCATGAGGTAAGAGAGCTGCTATGGTAAGTTAGACTTGAGTCTATCAGAGCAATGAAAACTGCATCCACTTGGAGCAATAGTCCATTTTGATGCATCCTGTTTTCAGTGTTACTTTCTTAGAACAATGGTGTAATCTAAATCAGTAGCAATGATAGAAACGTAAATGCTGTAAAATGATTGCTCACAGTACCCATTTTGTATAGAGGTTAGTTTTGTTAGCTCTGTTGTAGTTGCAAATGGGTTGCCTCTTAAGTGTTGGGATAAAAGTAGCCCATTTCCTTTTGTAACTCCTTATTAACACAAGTTGAACTTGGGATTCATTTTTCTTTCTCCTTTGTTGCTGTACAAAAGGCCTGTGCAATTAGAACAAACAGCCTTCAGATGACTATGCAACAATCAAAATTGAGAATGACTCTCATTTGCTCTGATGCTTTTTATGATAATGAAATTATGTTATGTTTTTAGATTTTGTAATTATTTTCATTTTTAAAAGACAACTGTGTGTTTTGATTTGGATCATTGTCCCACGTGACATCTTGATTGCCAAGTTGGAGAAGAATAGATTTGATGGATGGACCACTCACTGGTTTAGGAATTGGCTGCACTCAGAGAGTCGTGGTCAATGGCTCAGTGTCGAAGTGGAGATGGATGACAAGTGGCATTCCTCAGGGATTGGTGCTGAGACCGGTGTTGTTTAACATCTTTGTAGGCGACATGGGCAGTGGGATCGTGTGCACCTTCAGCAAATTTGCAGAGGACACCAAGCTGAATGGTGTAGTTGACATGCTAGAGACCACGTGCAAGGTCCCACACCTGGGTTGGGGCAATTTCAGGCACAGATACAGGTTGGGCAGAGAATGGCTTGAGAGCAGCCCTCAGGAGAAGGATTTGTGAGTGCTGGTTGATAAAAGACTCAACATGAGCCAGCAATGTGCACTTGCAGCCCAGAAGGCCAACTGTACTGTGGGTTGTTTCATCAAGAGAAGTGTGACCGTCAAGTCAAGGGAGGTGATTCTGCCCCTCTATTCTGCTCTTGTGAGACCCCATCTGGAGTACTGCGTCCAGTTCTGGGGCTCCAGCAGATGAAAGACATGGAGCTGTTGAAGTGAGTCCAGACAAGGGCCATGAAGATGGTCAGTGGGCTGGAACACCTCCCCTGTGAGGACAGAGCTGGGGCTCTTCAGCCTAGAGAAGGCTCCGGGGGGCACCTTGCAGTGGCCTTCTGTTACCTGAACAGGTCCTACAGGAAAGCTGGGGAGGGACTTTTATAAGGGCAGGTAGTGACAGGATAAGGGGAAGTGGCTTTAAACTGGAAGGAGGTAGATTTAGACTTTAGAAAGAAGTTCTTTACTGTCAGGGTGGTGAGATGCTGAAATAGGTTTCCCAGAGAGGTTGTGGATGCCCCCTCCCTGTGAGCATTCAAGGCCAATCTGGATGGGGCTTTGAGCAACCTGGTCTAGTGGGTGGTGTCCCTGCCTATAGCAGGGGGTTGGAACCAGATGATCTTAAAGGTCCATTCCAATCCAAACCATACTGTGATTCTATTATTAGGAGTATCAGTGTTTTTGGAGACCTTTTACTTACGTTTTGTTTTCTCCTCTTTCTCATCATGTACTTCTAGCCCTCTACTATTGGATCCATGGCTTTAACTGAAGGAGCTCTGTGTCAGCATGATCTCATCAGAGTAGTTTACAGTGATCTTCATCCTCAAAGAGAAACCTTCACAGCACAGAACAGGTAGATTGGATGCATTGTAACATTTGTGGTGCTTCACTAGACAGTCAAAAAATCATTAAACGTTAAGATCAAATAGACTGTGGTCAGTCCTTTTTGTGCTTGGAAATAAAGATAGAGAGCAAATCAGTGAACTTGGGGAATATTTTTGTTTTTGCTTCCAACTTTGTGTGTTACTAGTTCATTCAGATGAGGATGACTTCTCTGTCATCTCTGTGTCTGTCGGGAAAATCTTTGGAGTTCATGCCTGTCAACTCAAATTTTACTGAAAGCGTAACAAAACTCTGGCATTGCCTTTACCACAGGAAAAGAAGCGCATAGAAAGAAGTGAGGATGAAAAACCTCAGGAATGAGATTTCCTGTTTCTCCTGCGTGAAGACATGTATACTGGGGCTCTGCTCATTATTAGTAACTGCAGCCAGCCTTTTTAGTGAAGTCTCTTGCACACTGAAGAGCAGATTCTGAACTGGTTTAGTGCTCTGCTGTCCTAGTGACTCTCAGCTTTACCTGTGCTTAAAACTGGCTCTGGGAAACCTAATAAAGATATTTTTTTAAATGTTGCAGACTTGTCCAGCTCTGCAGCAGCCTGGACAAATTTTATGACATGTCATTTCCTTGATAATTCCTGCATATGCTAATGGTTTTCAGTAATAATTTAAAGCCAACCTTTAATATTCTGTTTCAAGTTAATGAGTTATAGTGGAAGAGGGTTTCAGGATTTGTGTGTTTGTTTCTGGCACTTTCTCTTTTGAGGTGACTTTCAAACTGAGTTGTAGGGATTTTTAATATTTTTTAGATTTTGGATGGAATGTTAAGAATTTAAACCATGCAAGATTTTGATCTTGTCTCTTTTCAGGTTTGAGGTGCTGAGCTTTCTCATGCTGTGCTACAATTCTGCTATAGTCTATATGCCTGCCTCTTCTTACCAATCGCTTTGTAGGATGGGTTCCAGGTGAGACGCTTGCCTTTGAAAGTCTTGCAGGGTACATCTAGATTTCTGAATATTCCTCCAGCAGAAAAGAATAAATGAACCTGTTACATGTTTTAAGTAACTAAATGCAACTTTTGGTCAGTTCTGCAACTTAATTGGAAATTTGATGCTATGCTTGGATTATCTTACTCCTGCATTGGATTTTGTTCCAGTTATTTAGCCTTTTGTTATCTGGAGGAAAAAAAAATGGGACAAAATCTCCTGAAGCTACTCAGATTTATTTGTATTTATTGGATTTACGTATCATTCAGGCACTTTTCAGAATGGCTAGATTCAAAATATTGTGAGGGATACCTTTAGTTTCTTCTGCTTCCAAATATTTACCTCTTGTTCCTCAGGATAGTTTATATGAAGTGCTGGTACAGTATTCTATGCTTTTGGTTATGTATTTTTTCTTGTTTTGTTGTCCTCAGTAATGACATCCCATTTTCTGGAGAATTCTGTACTGTGATTTCTCAAACACTTGCACACGGCCTTTATATAATCTTCTGCTTGAACAGCCTTAAAAGCATCTGGTTGGCAAAGATCCCTCCTTTATGCTCTGAAAAATCTGAAGTATTTCTGATATTCCCATCTGCCAGTTTCTCCCAGCAATTTTGCCTGAAATGAAATCAATTCACTCCAATCTCCAAACAGACAGAGCTCTTTAAAAATGCTTAATTTAGCTTTTTTTCTTCAACACAATACTGCCATGAAAGAAATTAATTACATACAATTCAGTTACATAACTATAAAGGATCAGACAAGCTTCTGATGAACGTGTATTTTGTAGTAACACACACTCAGGTAAAATGATAGGCTGTTTCTCTCGTCACATTTATGACGGGAACTGGTCACTTCTTGGTGTGCTTCTGTCATTTTCATTTGAGGTATAACTATGCTGAATTTAGCAAGTATGCTGAATTTTCCTTTGCAAATTAAATCTACTCTTCAGTTAGAGAGGAGAGAGACAACATAGGAATTGTTTTGTTTCTTTGAAACAATGCAGCAGCAGCAGCAATAATTTGGGTGTAGCAAACTATTTCCAACAGTGAGGTTATTTTACAATGAACTGAGTAAAAGTTGTATGTTTTTGTCTTGTGTTATGCCATCGTAGTTGTGTAATATGCGTAATTCAATAATCTCGTTTCAACTTTAATTACAAATTGCAGTCGTTTTCCTGAACGCTCTAAATTTAACTTTCCGCAACTGTATTCATTTGGCTAAAACAAGCAATGATGTTGCTCATTTGAGCACATGTTAATGGAACTGTACAGTGAACTCTATTCTAACTGAGTATTACGCTCACTAGTTTTGTAGTAGTTTATAATCTAAGTCGTGGGCACACAGAGCAGGAATCATTTTGTTCCACAGAGTGATCTTGAAAAGGAAACATCCTAGATCCACCTTGTGTAACTGTATACAAGCTTCACCTTCTGGTTTCTTCTCAAAGCTTTTGTGCTCCTGGTCTTCAGTGCAGCCTAAAAAGCCGTTAGTATACTTACTTGGTGTATGTACCTTGCCTTGGTGGAAAGACTGGACTATACCCAGTCTGCTTTCCAGAATGAACCTGGACCACAGCTTTTGTTACTGAGGCAGCAGAACATATTTCAAAACAATAGATTTTATGGGTTTCAGTTTAAAGCTGATAGCAGGTAGACCTTTTAGATATTAGCTTTCATGTTTTTTGTCATTTTCTGATAAGAGCACAATTAACACAATGAAATACTTCTTTGTGTTGTGATTTTGTTTTTCTCTTGAAGGCTTTGGGTTGTTTTCCTTTTTTTGGTAACTAATTGATATTTCATTCCTTTTCTCTGTTTTGCCTATTGTCAGTATGTGCTCATGGAGTCTATGCAATAATTTTCCTAGTTTTAAAGGGGAAAACTAATGTACGCAGTATTGGATTACTAGACTAGAGAAACAAATAGTACATTTACGTTGAATGTATTAATATCCATGCATTGTTGCTATGTTCTTCGTATGTTTTGAATGTCAGAGTTCTGAATAAACGTATCCGGTGTGTTGTTGTTGTTTTTTAACAGCAGAGTCAATGCTATGCAGTATGTGGCAAGGCAGGCCCTTTGTCAAGGGCCATAACTGATTTTGGTTTTATTTGGAATAGAAGGCAGCTGAAAGAAACCAGCAGTGTACATAAAATGGGAGGTGGTATGACCCTGTTCTATACCACCACTGAAATGTTTCCTCTGTAGAAAATTGGGTTCATTAACTGAATTTCTGGGAGAGTCTGGTGCTTGGTATCTTAGCAGTTTTGCCACCCTAATTCGTTAGAAATTGATTCTGATTTGAAGAAAACAGAATTAATGGCTTTATGGGAATAACACTCCGGATTAGCGGCAAGTTATGTCTCAAGGCACTGTTGTTAAACTGTTTTAATGATTGGAAGAGCAACAGCATAAGAATATTCTACATTGTGAGTTTATGTTTTGAAAAACAGGTTTTAAAAGTTAAAGAAAATCATTTTTAGTTTGAAGTAATGGTGGGGTTAACATTTTGTTGCCATGGTATGTATTTCAGGCTGTGTGTGAGTGGATTTCCACGGCAGCATGAGAAACGCTGGAAAGAACACTGTGGTAGAGTGGTGTTAGACCCTGACTTCATGGTGCAGCTGCTCACAGGTGTCTATTATGCCATGTAAGTACATTTTTTTTTTTTGGTAGTAGAAGTTACTGGTTTTACATGAATTAAAATATCAATGCTTGTTGTTTTAAAATTGAAATAAGTAAATTTAACCCAGTACGATACAAGGATCTAACTCAGCATGTTTCCTGTTACTTACTCAGCCAACTGATAATTTGAAAATATCTTTGTCAGCACTGGAGTAGGTGGTGAAGGACCAGCACCAGGTACTGGAGAGAAGGAGGCTCCTGGCTTCATCTTCTCCTGAGTTTTTACTACCACCAGATAACCTTCTGTTAACAAGCATAATGAGCTTGGATGCCAAGATAACCTGATGAAATGCAGTCCTCTTGAATGCCAGTAACTTCTGAGGTAGCAAAAATCCATTTCTGATAAGAACTAAGCGAACCTTTTTATGACCTCATTTTTCATTCTTTAAGTTTGTCCTGATTACAGTGTCAGCTTTGTCTCACTTTGAGGTGACAGGGAGCATCTTTTTTCCATTATACCAAAGAGAGTAATGCGAAACTTACCTGTTTATACTACAAAATAGAGGACAGTCTGGGTATATATGCAGCTGATAAACATTTTACATAAAGAAAGAAGGAAAGAGCTGAATTTGGACAGAAGAAAAAAGCCAATCTGAGTTCCTAAAATATGGAAGATAAATTTGTTTCTTTACATTTAGATATAATGGTCAATGGGATCTCGGCCAGGAGGTATTGGAGGACATAATTTACAGAGCACAGCTTGAACTCTACTCACAACCTCTGTTGGTAAGAAAAAAATCTACTGAAATTTATGGATTTGATTATGAAGATTATGAAAGTGTTTCTGAAATGCACTCCTAATTAAAGCATTTGCAGCCATTTACTGCATTCCCAAATGCAAGTGGTTGTTAACAGCTGGTGTTTTCTACATAAGTTATTTACACCGTGCTTTTTCTGCATGAATGTTGGGATCTCCTAGTACTTGTTGATGCAGAAAGCTGGTATTTTCTACCGTAGTACAGTTGGATCAAAATGTTTGTTGTATTGGCATCAGCTACTGATGACTAATTCAAAAAAGCTTAACTGAATGATTATATGTTACAGGACAAAGGTTGGAAAAAGGTGTATTCTTTGCATCTAGACCTTCAGAAGACTTTAGAATATGCTGTGTGGTTTAACTAATAACTCAATAGGAAAGCAGCAGCAGGATAGATCTGTAAGAGAAGAGGAGTTTTATCTAGATTTAGTGTCAGGTTTTAATTAAGTTACACAAATCTTAATCTTCACCTTCTTCAGTGGACCATGAATAGAGTGGTTTTCTTACAATCAATTGTTTGGGTTTTTTTCAGTTCTCAGTAGAATCGTTGTTTTGGTCATTTAGGGGAAAAAAAAAAAAGAAATAGGGAAAGAGGTGAAACTGAGCAGGATACAGATGCAGGATAAGGAGGTTGACAAAGGAAAAGGAGGAATGGAAGGTTTTGATTTTATGTGAAATATAAGAGCAAGGCTCAAAATAAGAAGGAATGTTAAAGAAAGTAAAGTAAGTAGAATAGAGTGTTAGCTCAATTTCTCTGAATTGTGGCCAGAAACCTTTGGTGCTCTTCTGAAATAACAAAAGTAAATTGAATTGCTTTTACATAACTGAGGGAAAAAAAATGGATTGGGAGAAGTCTTTTTTCTATGGCAATCTGACATCACTCTCTCCTCCAATAAATTAAGTAAAATTATTCTCTTGATGAATTAATATTGGCCACAAGATTTATCTACAGGCTTTCTGAGAGTCCTGCATTTTAGATGGTTGGTATCCGTTGAAGTATTATAATAGCTGGTTCCTTTTCAAAATGACTCACTGCTCCATCAAATTGAAAGTGTTAAATTAAATATTGAACCTGCAGACTTAAACCACCTTATCAAAATACAGTATTGAAAAGTTGTGTGGGAGGATCTGGAACATAATTCAATTGATGATAGGACAATTTTCAGTCCTGATTATTCCTTTTTAATCATTTTGTCTTTTGAGATGATTTTTAAGAATCTTCTAGAATGTCTGTTTTTACAGGATTCGTTTTGCTGCTCCAACCCATTGTTTGGTGCTGTCGTGACATCACCAATTATTTTTTCCTCTCCTTGTTTGTAATTGTCAGGTTTTTCATGCATGTATGTGCAGGTACATCTGTGTATTTTCTTCTTGCTCTGATCCTTGCCTTGTTTCACAGCTTGTTTCATGGCAGTTTTTGAAAAGCACCTTTCAAGAAATCAGCAGATTTATAAAAAGATGACCTTCGTATCTTTGGCCTCACACTGTATATTCAAACCACCAGACCTTTTCAAAGGTTGGAGTCCCTTCACCTAGTTGCCATCTCCAGGAGATGTAAATAATTTAGCAGCGTGTATTTTTTTAAACGCTTTGAACTATTGCACCAAATAAAATATCATCTGTGCATCCAGTTTGGTCAAGTTCAAGTCTCTGCTTAAGTCAAGTCTCTGCTTAAAATTGCCTTGCAGTAGCAAATTCATTGAAATCCATTTAATAGTTAGGTGATCTTCCATAGTAGGATTCTTTCTATATTTTTGTACAAGCGCTGTTTGTTTAATTATGGATGTACTGATCAGTCATCATAATGATGAGACACACCACAGCTTTTAGTGCAGGATTAGTGCCTCTTGGTATTAAGAAAGGTGAAGGCAAAGGGGTTTTTTCCCTTTTTCTGTTGTTTTTTTCCCCCTTTTCTGTTGGTTGTTTTTTTTCCCCCTTTTCTGTTGGTTGTTTTTTTTCCCCCTTTTCTGTTGGTTGTTTTTTTTCCCCCTTTTCTGTTGGTTGTTTTTTTTTCCCCCTTTTCTGTTGGTTGTTTTTTTTTCCCCCTTTTCTGTTGGTTGTTTTTTTTTCCCCCTTTTCTGTTGGTTGTTTTTTTCCCCCCCACTTTCCCTTTTTCCCCCCCCTTTCCCATCTGATGTAGAAGGGCTGTGTTTTGTTCGTTCTGGTTGTTTGGATTATTTCCAGGTTTGACTGTTGCTTAACTTTATTTTCATGTGATTCTCCTTGATCCCCAGAAGTACAATTTGTGCTGTTAAAAGGGGCCAGTTTTTAAAAAGCTCCACAAGTAAAAATGCTGTGTCACTTTCTGCTCCTACTGCAAAAGCCTTTTACTACTAATTTTCAGATTTTAATTCTGTATACTGAGAAAGGGTATGTATTCAAAAGAGGCTGGAACTCTAGCAAGGTAGATTGGAAGGCAAACCACTGCGTGATTGAGCTTGATGTACGTTGGGTCAGCACAGCAGAAATGAGCTTCAAAGTGTCTAATGAGATCAAGGATATGAGCGCAGCAAGGTTTAAAGATGACAGCATGGAAGAAGGACTACATATGAATAGAAGAGCAATTTGCGAACAAGTGATGAAACAGAAAATTAACTAGCAAAAGCCATACCGGAAGTGGACAAATGGTAGAATGATAAAGGGTATTTTCTATAATGGTGCCAAGAATCTTTAAGCTACTTTGAAGTCAGACACAATGTCAGCAGAGGTGTTTTGTGTGGAGCTATAAGATCACAATCGAAGCTTGAGAAATTCAGGATCAGCTATGTGGCAACTGCTGTAGCTTCCTAAGAAGTGAAGAGTCTTAGAGTTAGTTAATTCATGTAGATTTTATGGCATACTATATGCATTGATATACTTATTTTTAATTAAGCATTATTGGAGATCTTCACAAGGCAAATCATACAAATGTGGTTCTGCTGATAGAATCATGTTCTAGTGGTTTAGACAACTTCATGAAGTAACCGGATTTGTTGCATATGGGCTCTGAAAGTTTTAGGGAATTAATAGAATGTCCCTTACATTTCTGACGCCTCTGGCAGCCTCAGAATGTCAAGACAACATGGATGAAATTTAAATCTTAATTCTCTCATTATGTGGAGAAGATGCTACTTCCAGCATAAAACTAGGAAATGCTGGATTGTAGCAACGTTCTAAATAGTTGATACAATTCCATCAGCTAAGCACAAGTTTTTATACAATTAAAAAAAACCAAAAAAAACCAGAAGAACAAAATGGTCAAAGGTGGGGGGATCTGTGTGCCTTGCTAGAAAAGTGGAGTTTCAAAGTTGTGTATTCTAAAGCAGATTTGTATTTCACTTGAGTGGACAGAACTGTCACTTTATAGTTTTGTTTGTATCGTAAATAGTTTACATGCCTGCTGTTTTGGGTTGACAGGTGGATTGCATTTATGTAAGACTTGCTGAGCACCTGTATTTGGGATGTTTCTCTTGTCATGCAGTGCATTCTGATCTCTGAAGTTGCACCACTACAAAATCATTTTATTTTTAAACTTTCTTTTCTAATTCAAGAGAATATCCATTAGGAGAAAATGTAAAGTTACTTTTCAAAGTGATTACTATATGCTGTAATGGGGACTACCTAAGTTATTGTAGAAACAATTGATAAGTAGGATTTTATAGGGATTAACTAGATACATTTTCCATGCTTGTTTTATTTTATGTCTAGTTATCTATGGCCTCCTTATTTTACTTAGACTTCTTCATTAGGTGAAGAATAAGAGCCATGCAGTGGTCCAATATTTGTGAAACAAGAGATACACAAAAGAAGCTGTAATGTTAGGTTTAACTTGTGTCTGTTTATTGCTGGTTGGCTGTACAAAGTCAACAGGATTATGGAAAATTGAGGCAAATTCACTTTCTTTTTTTCTGAAGTTTTAAAACATTGTGTACAACAGCTTTATTTTTGCTAAGCACTCTACATGCCGTAATGGAGGTGGAGAGTGGAAACTTGTCTTGTGTCTCCTGTGTTGTGACCATTCTTGTCATACAGCATGAATAGTATTTACCATGTTATCTTGCATCCGTTTGGATGGAGCATTTATTGTGTAGATTGTTACCATTCTTAGTACGGATGTCAAATGTAGAACAAAATGGTTTACTTGGAAAAAGTAAAAATAGAGAGAATTTGGCAGTAAGTTTGGGAATAGGCTTGTGATGGCCTTCTCAATTTGGTTATCAGCTATGAGTCTTGGGGATGGGACCGTCCATCTGGATGGGATCTGGCATAATAAACAATTCTTGGTTGTTTCTTTTTCTGGATCCAGCAAAGAGGTTTAATACTGCCATTAGCATGGTCAATGATGGCAGTAGTACAGCATTTGACTTTCATCTTAGGTTGCAAATGCCATGAAGAACTCACTGCCCTTTGATGCTCCTGATGCATCCCAAGAAGGCCAGAAGGTACTGAAAGTAGAAGTGACTCCAACAGTGCCGAGGATTTCTCGAACTGCCATTACAACAGCTTCTATCCGTCGTCACCGCTGGAGAAGAGAAGGTGAGCTTTCTTTTCCAATGGCAGGTACTGTAATGTATTGTATTCATCATCATCACTGTTACCTGGCTTCTGAGTTTGAATGTTTGCAGAACAGTTGGTCATGGTTGTTTTGTTTTTTCCTTTTGAAAAATGATTCTCCATAACAATGTATAGTATTTCACATCTTCAGAGCACTGCATGAACATGAACATTTGGGATGTTTGTTTTGGTTTTGATTTGTTGAAAAACCATGAGGTATGTTTGAAGGAGAAAAAAAGAAAACATTAAAAATAAAAAGAGAAGGGGAAAAAAAGAGACTGGAAATCATTTACTAAGGCTTTTTTTCCTCAATTATAACAGAACTTAAAATTGTTGTGGCAGAGTTTAGTATAGAATTTCGGTTATTTCTGTGATGCACTCTGAAATTCAGTTGCTCTCTCATCATAAATAGCTTAGGAAATGAATGTTAGTATTCAGACCTTGCTAGGGTTCCAGTTACTCAGCCCCTGAAGACAGGAGGAGATGGAAGAGCTGAAGATCAAACTCCTAGCATCGTGTGGTCCAACTTACAGAGGGAACGTGTCATAAAGTAGTTTTGAATAGCTTAAAATTATTCTGTTTCTCCTCATTCCTTATTGAATGCTTAGATCACATGGAAGCATGCTGGACCGTATGAAGAACAACAGTAAACATGTAGTAACGTTTTCCTTCATATAGTTAAATTTGTGTTGTAACTGTAGCAAAAACTTTTCTAAGTTTGACAAAATGATTTTAAAGCAAGCTTTTTTTTTTTTCCTGCATGTATGAAGTAGAAATTTTTGAAAGCTGCATAATGACTGAAGGCAAAATGTAGAATAACCTAAAAATAAACAGGGTACAAGAGTCTGAAAACAAATATTACAGTTTTCCTTTTTTTTCTTTTTTTTTTCCCCGTACCATGTGCCAAAGTATTTAATGACCTCTGGTCCTCTGCTGAATCAGGATGTTCAGGACAAGAAGCAGCTGTCTTCTATTTTCAGGACTGTGGGCCATGTTTGTCTTTTCTGTAGCTGCCATTATATTCATTTTCTAGTCTCTGGTATGGAGTATAGCCCACCTGTCCCTTTCTGTGGATGTTCTCACAAACTTTTAACTAAGCATGAGTAGTGTTTCGTGTTTGTTCTGTGTCCACGTAAATCTTCTATTTTCCCTGCCTGGGTTGGAATGCCAAGAAAGGAACAGAAAAGCACTAAAATGTTATATGTTGAATCCCAGATGGCTTTGACTTCTCAAACGAGGCTGACTCAAGCATACCTGGCTCACCGATCCAACACGGCTCCACAGACCTAGGGATCAAACGTGAGCAAGAGGGGGAGGTGCTGATGCGCAGGACCCCTGAGCATGGCTTCCTGGAGCCCACCTTGGCAGCAGCCACAACAGAGGGTAGGACAGAGATGAGGAGGCAGAAGTCAGTGAGGCAATTGCTGGAGGAGGATCCTGGCTCCCTATCCCCAAGCAGAACTTCTTTCCATTCTAGTGTGTGTTTCCGCTATCCCAGGGTGTATTAGCTTCTCTTTGCAATACACGCATCCCCTATATACCTAACATCAGGTCAGGTACTACCTTTTGTTATCACATGGGCTGGCCTGGGGCTTGCTTCTGTGTGGTGAAAGGCTGCTTGGCATGGCAAACAAAATAAAAACAAGGGTAATAGCCAAGAGCTTTGGGATTGCTTGGACACTTTCCATTACTGAGCATGTTTAATCGAATATTCAGAGGAAAAAATGCACCAGATGACGATGAATCCAGTCCTGAAAAGTAGGCAGTAGAGAGTATAAATGGATTTGGTTGGCGACAACTTAGTTCCAGTAATGTCATATTTGTCTGTGCTTTTAAATTTATGAGAACAAAGTCAAGCCTATCTAAGACAGATTTGCAACTATTAATGTTTTTGTTTGACAGTCAACCTTTAACTGAAGATTGATAATCTTACAACTAGTGTAGATGAATGATCTGACTGCTGTAAAAATAAGTACCAGAAAGTAAAAGCTTGTGTTTCTAAACACTTTAGAAACAATAATCGCTTTTTTATTCAGTTGTGCTGTCCACAAAAGTGATGTAGGGCTTCATATTCCCACACTATAGGAATAGCAGATACAGTACCTAGTAGAGATTTATTTTACCTCAGTTCATCAGTTTATTTTGTCATCTTTATTCCGTGAAAGGTATTGTTTTGAGCACTGGATTTGAAACATGGTTTCTCATCAGAAATGAGGATTGATTTCTTATAAATTTAGCTAAACATAATTTAAAGTGTTTTCATATTTTAAGTCTCCTATCTGAACAGTCTTCTGGTATTTCCAAAATTTGTAAGCGTAACAGCTGATGATAAATGAGATTTATTTGTAGATTCTACATAGGCTTCGGATTTGTTCTTCTGGAAACAATCATCTAGAGAATTTGGAGATTTAATGTAGTGTCACTACAATCCTTATCAGAGTTGCTATCAAGTGTGGGATTATAATCTATTCCTTGGTGCATAGTGGGTTTGAGCATGCTCAGTAAATGAGTATGGCCTTCTCCTAACTTCACTGGTTCACTTGATCTTGTTCCTTTGCATGTGCATGACTTGAAGGATATGGAGAAGTCCTCAGATGCAGAGAACGTTCTGGAAGAGATAGGAAATGGGAAAGAAGTTGAAAAAGATGTGGCCTTCTAGTCTTACTTTGTTTCCAGATGCCTGTATCATTTGAGATGTTACTAGAGAAGTGATAATTCCACATGCTCCTGTTAAATTTGGTTGAGTATAATTAACTTCTTTAGATATTGACAGTATATAATTACATGCTTGGGCAAATGGAATTCTGCTAGTTAATACTAGTTAGGAAAAGATACAGGAATGGAGTTTGGTTTGATTATCAGTATAGAGTTGGTATGCGTATATACAGGTCTTTTATTAATACTGATTTCACAGAAAGTTTTGGTTAGCGAATATTCTCTCTTAAGTTTTGATATAAGAAAATATAATGAGGGACTGATCATTTTCGGTTACTTTTCAACCTTGAGCTATGGAAAGGATAAATAGAATTAATGTTACTTTTAAAAAGAACAAACCTAAAATCCTTTTCAGATCAGTTTTTTGACCCAATAATTACTTAAAGGCAGAAGACTTTAAAAATGGCTCACAAATACCTTAAAATGTATCCTGCTTCTGAGTGGTAGCAGCTACCGCTCTGCGCTATTTTGAGGGAGTAGAGATTGCTGTGCCTGCATTTACAGAATTACATACTGGTCTTGATAAGGCATTCTTTAGAGAAAGATTTATCCTGGTAAGGAACAGCAGGAATCCCAAAGACATGCTATAGTGCAATTGATGTGATTTCTGTTAGGTTGGGCTGTCTTTTTTTCTTCTGGCCTTATAGTAAAGAGTGCTTGGCTTTTTAAGTTTTGCTTTCTTTTCAAAATCATCTTATTGGTCTCTTGGGAAACAAACAAACAAACCTCTGTGACTTCATCCTGTTTTACTTCCAAACACAGTATGTAAAGAATGGAACATCTTTTGTTTGTTCCTGTGGACAACTTTTAGAGGAAAAGCAGATGTATTGGGAAAAGATTACATTTACGGAGTTATTTCGTTCTACTGAGAACATCTGTAGCTATACGAATCTGACTAGAAAGTAATTCTCGTGCATGTTGTCTTCTCTATCTTCTTCAGCTGCTTGGGCCTCTGTCTAGTTGGAGCATCGAAAAGCTTGCAACAGCCCCTCTCAGTCTGGTCTTTAAATTTCGTGGATGAAATGATAATTTTTCTGTGCGTGACCCCTTTGCTTCACTGTCCCTGAATAGGAACACATGCTTCAGCATTTTATTCCTCAGAAATGTTTTGACATAAACTGTGAGGAAGCAGCAATGTTCTCATACTAATAGAAACCTTAGCAGTATTGTCTGGAGACAGTATTTTGCAAGTTACACGTCCCTTCTAGAATAAAAGGGATTGAGAGGGGACTTCTGCTGCTATTATTGCTGCTTGTAACCAAACATGCTTTCATCCAGCTTTGCATGGTTATAAAGAAAGATTACTTCGGTTTATTGAGATAATTATCTTTCTTTTAGTAGGTTCCAGTTACATCGTACTTTTCTTAGCATCTTTGTTTATGTGTGCGAAGGTTGGGGTGGGGGAGATGGGGAGGGAGGTGTGGTGACCGGTAAATAGAATTTCTCGCTGCCTACTGTAAGAAAATACTTGTATGTCGTGGTGAGAAGATAAGGGTCTAGTTTGACTAAACAGGGGGAAGTAAGAGTGTATACATTTTAAATATGAACACAGGAAGTTAAAGCATGTAAAGCATTCTTCATTTTAATGACAGCCTTTGAAGCCTAATTTTTTTTCTTTTTCTAAGAAGGCCAAAGACTTTACCAATGAAGAAAGACTTCCATAACATGAACTACATTATCTTTATGCTTCTTAGAAGGCTTAACAAATCAAGATAGAACTATGTAAAACAACAGAATAGTCTCACGTTGCATTGCTGAGAGAGGCCTGAGCATGGTCTACTTTGGAGAAGGCTAAACATCATTTATAAGCTGATATACATTAATGGTAATTCCAAGGCAAAACTTCCTAAAAAGAGAAACAGGTTTAAAAGAAATAGAGTAATAAAGCTTCCCTATAAAGTTCATTTTTGCTTTATATTTCGGAAACGTGAAGTTGGATCAGGCTTATGGTTTTTTTTATGCAGAGGAAGCAATGCTGATTGAAGGCTTTGCAACTGTTCTGTTTGCCGTAACAAAGTATTCTGTAGTGCTCTGCTAGCAGTCAGTATGAAAGGATGGGGTTCTACTCAAATATTTTAATCTCTTTGATCTTTACCACCCCATTCCATGAAAGAAATTGAAACATATTTCCTTGGTGGCACACTGAGCTGGACAAACTGCCAGTATAGCAGTACGATGATTTTAGTTGTTAGAGAGGCTTTGCAGTTTTCTGACCAAGAAATAAAAAAAAAAGGTAAAAATTCACGCTTCATGGTTTTTATAAAGCAAAGCAAAATTCTTGGAGCCTGAATGTGTTTTTTTTGTTGTTTTTTTTTTGTTTTTGTTTTTTTCAAATGTAGTTAAACTTTATGGATTTTTCCCATTCAAACAGGATATCAAGCTCCATTTTCAATTTTGAAACTTAAATGCTGTTTAATACTGAAACAATAGCTTGTTTTAAGTGCTTGGAGCTTAGAAGAAGGATTGGAATAAGATTTTAAAAAAACAGTCTTCATGTATAGCCCTAATCTATAATCTATAAGCCCTAGGACTGAAAACAAGGATTTAAGAAAGAAGCTTGACAAGCTTTAAAATCCCATTCCAAAGCACAAAGCTTCTTGTACAACATGAAATGTTTCAGACGTTAAATTTCTGTTATTACATTTTTTTCTTCAAAATCTTGATGCTGAGATTGAAGCAAATATGATGTGGAAGCACCTAGGTAGGACTGCTGGAAATGCAGCGAGGATTGAGCTCTCAGAGAGAGAACTAGGAATTGGGTTACGCTCCAGCAGAAAGCATAGTCACGTTGTTTGAAGAACCAGCTACACACAACAGAAGCCTTCTGCTTCTTGTTGGAGCATTGTTGCTGGCCTAGGAAGTAACCTAATTCTGAAGCTTACCGAGCACATGCTAGAAAAGTACTTGAACACTCTCAGGTCTTGCCTCAAACTAGGATAAAATAGTCTAAAAGCCCTTTTCTTTCTCTTTTTTAAAAATAAATGATAATAATAACAATACCCACATTTAAGTAGGAGGATGGGTACTATTACCTGCAGACAGAACTTAAACAAATTTGCCACACAAGGCCTCATTCTTGTGTTGGTAGACATAGTTTTACATATTATCTGGACTGATGAAAGTAATGCAGAGGAAGAGCAAATCAAGTTCAGGAAGTATTTATTGACAGATTCCATTATTCTGCTATATTTAACAAGAAGATTATTGGCAGATAATCAGGAACTTTTAAGCAAGCGGAAAACAGGTGGATCAGCAAATAGGGGTTTGTTTTGATGTTCTGTGTGCATCTCTGTATTCATGTAACTTGAATGCTTATTGTGTGTTCTGATTGGTTTGGGTTGTTTTGTTTTGTTTTTTTGGTTGTTCCTTTTTTTTTTTTTTATTAATAGATACTGAAGGTGTAAATGGAAGAGAGGAATCTGTGAACCTTAATGATGCTGATGAAGGATTTTCATCAGGAGCATCTCTCAGCAGCCAGCCAGTTGGGACCAAGCCTCAATCATCTGTATCCCAGAAGAGCAGCTTAAGGAAAACAGCAAGTGGACGTTCTGCTAAGGATAAAGAAACCTCTTCAACAGCAAAATCCAACGACAGCCCTCGAGATTCAGTAGCTCGGAAGCAGTACATGCACCAGTCCACAGACCTTGGTGCAGATATAATTGAGATGACGCCTACTAAGAAACACCTCAGCCTGCCTGCTGGGCAAGTGGTGCCAAAAGCCAACAGTTTGAGCTTGATCAGGACTGCCAGTGCTTCCTCCAGTAAATCGTTCGACTATGTGAATGGTAGTCAAGCAGGCTCCAGTGTTGGAGTTGGTACAGAAGGTGTTACCAACCTAGCAGCTGGCAACACCAATCGGTTTTCAACTATCAGCCTACAGGAGGACCGACTAGGCCACGCTGGGGAAGGTAAAGATCTTCTTCCTCCAGGAACTCCCCTAACCAAACAGTCTCGATCTCCAAGTTTCAATATGCAGCTGATATCCCAGGTGTAACATTTAACTCCCTTTGTTAGGACTCTCTCTTTGCCCCAAATCCCCAGGCAAGTTCGTTCTTAGGCAAAACAAGAACCATCATCCTGCAGTGTGAAAATACTGACTGTTGTGATCCTGTTTGATTTGGTTTAGCTATCATACTGTATTACTGAAACAGCAATAATTCTTCCCTCACCTTCATTCTGCCCCCTTGTAAACATGGTTGTGAAGCAGTATATAATGTACTGTATGCCTTTTTCCATGCCTTCCTTTCTCCTTGGGTGATGTGCAATCCATCGTAGGCTGATCAGTCCCATTTCAACACTGTGAGACTGGAGACACCGTCAGAAATGGTGAATGTGATCCCTATGAGATGATGCTTTGGCTTTGTTAAGAAATAGAAACGGGTTTGTTTTCTCGGTCTACAGTACTGCAAAGACTACTGGATCATGACTTTTCTTTCTCAGAACCAGGAGTGCCTCAGAGATTCTAATGTGACTTTGGACGTCTCTGAGTCTGTGCAATCAATTCTGGGGAGGGAATTGTCATTGCTGCTCCTGGCTGCTTACAGCACTTTCATTAAAATGAGGGTAGTTTTTTCTCGCCTGCCCCTAGTCTCTCATCCCAGAATCTTTTGATGTTCAGCAACCGAGACGTGCTTATTACCAAGTTATTTTCCCTCAAAGAGAGGATTGTAAGTAGATAATGTAGGTTACAATGCACTTCTAATGGCGTTGTACCCATGTGTAACGTTATATGTCTTCCCCTCCAGGACACAGGGTCATTTTGCATGTAGACTAAAATTTAGACAAGACCACGCCGTTAAAGAAATCAGATTTGTAAGTGGGAGGGAAACACTATGTTCCCAGGAACTAATGGCTAGCTCTGCTCCATTTTTGTTGTGGGTGGTGTTGTTGTTTGTTGTTGTACTTGTGAGGTGGTGATCACTGACTTGAAAAGTGTATTTGGGTAGAAGAGTATTTCTCAGGCTGCTTTCTACAGCATCATGGATGTTAGACATCCCCGGCCCTTTCAGCTTCTTCCTCAGTGTCCCTAAATTCAGTCATGGAGTCATTTTGAGAATCTTGCAGTCCAAACAGACCATCCTCTTAAGGGACTGTCTCAGGGATAGAGACTTTTTTTTTTTTTGCTAGAAACACGGAAGCTTTAATGTGAAATGCTTTTCTAGAAATACCATTTACGCAAAGGGGTACTGACAGTCCTTTTTTTTTCCCAGAAGGATCACAGTTCATTGCCTTGGTATTTATCATCTATTACATTTTTCATCATTGTTTTAGTGGATAGACCCCTACTCTAGAAAATGCAGAACTCATGCCATTGAGCCAAGCCTTGAATGTATATGACTGGTGTGAATGGTGGGCACTGGCTGGTACTTAGGCTAGACAACACTGCTTAGAAGCACATTTCTGATTGTGTAGGAAAATGTTTGTCATCCTATCTCTCTCTCTGTCCTATTGCTAGAGGGAAAAGGAGAAGGTTCATGCTGTATTCTTACGTAATGTATGATATCCTGGAAGTTTACAAATTGTAAATCCACAGAAAAGAGTTATGATCTTCATGTGAGCACTTTGGTTTCATTGTCACTGTGAAGAGTAAACATAAGCTGTTAGACATAGCAGGTTATCTTTGAATGACAGAGAATCTTTAAGAAATTCAGGATGATAACATGGCGTTACTTTTGTTGTTAGGTTTTATAATGTTTTTTTATTTTTTTCTTTTGAACCTCTATTCCAAACGGAACTTTCAAATTTACATTAAAACTCATTTAAATATTCAAAAGCTTTTTGTAACTTGATAAATTGCTTTGGGCAGTCTAGTCTTCGGATCTTACATTCACAGAAAAGTGAATTAAATGGCATCTAGACTGATGCAGAATTTAGCTAAAACGTAGAATCTTCAGAAATCAAGCCCTGCTGTTTCAGAATGTAGATTAGTCTGTAAGGGCCACTACAGGTAGAAGTAAGGCACAGCTGAGATTAAACGGTGAGGGAATTTGTTTTGGTTTTGTTTTAAAAAAAAGCTTCTTATGATTAAACTCTTGTTCGTGTATTTTGTCAAGTTTTGCTGGTGGAGCTGATTGGCGAGTTATGGCTGCCTGGGAGTTTGCTTGGTAGTCGTTTCTTCCCTGAAAGTACAAATTTATATTTTGTAGAGATCATCACTATGAGAATTCTCTTCAAGTGCCATCACCGCAAACTGATGAGGACCAAATGATTTGCTTAAATCTTTGGGAAATACAAGGTCAGGAATGTCAGCTATTTGAGGAATTACTTTAAATATTTCTATGCCTTTAAGAGATAGGGTTGCTTGTTTAGTAAGGTTCTCTTGTTTCTGCTTTTGCTATTCCAAACATTCCTGTAGAAGTTTTAGGACGTGTAAATCAGCATTGGGCCAAATTTTAGAAATGAATATTTTATACTCTTAAGGGTGGAGCTCCACACCGTTACACCATTTCAGGAAAGTGAGACAGCCCAGTGACTTCAGATAGGGAAATCAGATGGACATGCCTCACATGTCCATAGTAGTTTAAAGTAGTTAAAGTAGTTTAAAGTTCAGCCAAACTCCAAATTGGGATGTTTTTTGCAGGCCTCACTTCGGTGATGTGCCTTTTGCTATAGCTCAGTTCATTTTATTCTGGTTTGTTTGTGTGTGTGCGCGTGTGTATACGCACGCACATACGAACAAACCATATATATATTTATACCCCATTTAGAGCTTTAAAAAGGGTTTAATTTCATCTCTATTAAAAAAAATTTTTTTTTTGCTATGTGCAGATGTGCAGCATCTGTAACTTACCAAAATTACCCCGAGTGCAGTGTTTCATTTGGGGAAGTTGTTTTGTCATTTTCCAGGCACGTACTGATCGACATCAGTCTTAGAAAGTGAGTTGTCACTATGATCTGCAGACCAGCTGTAATAGCAGTCTCTGCCAGTGCTGTGTATCGCACTTACCTGTAATCCTTCTCGGTATCTCAGACTTTACCAAGGTGTGTGAAGATTGTAGCAAAACCTCGTATAGTGACATTCAGTACACTTCAAAGTTCTGTGGTGGTAATAAAATTAGAAATGTCCAAGATCTGGGCTGTGAGAGTAATCTGCTGGTTTTCTGATTGTGTGTTAAATACCAAACAAAAATCATGCTCTAATTTTCTGATACCGGTGACAAATATCTAAACTTAAACCTCTTTATCCTGAATTCACTCTGCTGTGTTACATCTTAGAACATTTGGTACTTAATATAAGGCACTAGATTGAAATTTCTGCACTATTTCAGTGCATCTGCAGCATTATAAAAGAAGGTTGAAAAGCAGAACACTACATGTGTGCAAATATTTTTAATGCTTAGGTGAGGAAGTGCGGGTACTATATGTAGATGTCTATACACATGTCAGTAGGGATACATGAATTATCCCTTGATATGGTTTTTATCACGTTACATGATGTTGCCATTTTACAAATCATTTTTCTTGGGCTTTATAATTCTAAAAAGACTGCTAGATCAGACTTTGGTTCTCCTTTTCAGGAGGTTTTTGTGAGCAGCTTTTTGGTTCAATGTTGATCCCTTTTGTTTTTCATCCTGCAGGCCACAAAGTGTTGAAGTGGAAGTATCTATTGCAATGAATGTGGCAAGATGAAGTTTTAAGTTGCTTTGTTATTCTTGCTAGTATTAATTTGGAGATTCTTAATGTCACTGTTTGCTTTAAATGCAAATTTCTTTGAACACGCTTTCTGATGTGAGTTTGAAAAAGTTTTTAATGGCGTACTTCATTCTGTAATGCTGAACATCACATTGCAGCCAGTAAGCATTAGACGTAGTTATTTGTAGATTGCAAGCGTGTTGGTCTCATTTACCTAAATCTAACATTTCCAACACGCTCCTGCTAGCCTGAACATAGCTAGTCATCTGTTCTGACAGCAAAATTACGAGGAAAAAAACTGTTTTCTGACAACTTATTTATTTGCACTACTTACGAATACTGGAGTTTACTGGGACAGGGTTTTTTCTCACCATGTGAGGTTTACTTGTGTGTGGGTAGGTACATACATTTGTCACGTGTTGACAATCAATTGCCTCAACTGTGTGTATACTGTATGTAAATATGAACATATTTTTCAAGATTAAGGGGGAAATCTGCACCTTAATGGTGGTAAAGCTGCTCTGTAGAAAGGTGGCCCCGACTCTTACCCCTTTCTGTCTCCAGATAGATGTGGCTTGTTTTACTTTGTTAATGAACATAATTAATTTTCCTGGAAAATTTTAGTTCCAGGGAGATTTTCCTCAATGTTTAATGTATAGCATGTTCAGAGAATTATATTTTCAAAAATTAATTTTGGTGTAGATTATTCTATGGTATGGCTGTATTTTAACCTAAGGTTTAAATTTGTCCTATTTTATCATGAAACAATGGCTCTCTTTTAAGTGTTGAAGTGTTTTAATTTCGGTCACAAGCCGGAAATTTTTGTTTGACTTGGCTTACAAATTTAAGTTAATTTGAAGACCAAGTAGCAACCAAGAATAACTTTTTGAGTAAAGTTCTTAATCAGTACAAACTTGATACTGAACTCATAATCCTGGAGGAGGTGTGGAAATCGTAATGGAACTTGAATGGAATGTATGTGTTGCATACAGAACAGAAAGATGCTTCTGTTACTTGTAGATCTATAAGTCTTATCCTTAAATTTTGCAATTCTGTCACTGCCAAAGATATTGTTACCTTGGCATGTTTCATATGGGACTGAAACCGTTAGCTAGGTCTCATTTGTAATGTTCATTTACATCATTGGAATAGTTCGTATCAGAACAATAAACATGCTTTCTTTTTTCTTTTTTCAGTGGCTTGTTAAGGACGATCACTAACCAAAGTTATTGATGATCAGTCCTTTCCAAGCATCAAAAGCGGAGGGCTAATCCTCTGTGCTTGCATTGCATTCTTGCCGTAAATAAAATTGATCGATATTTATTTTCTCTGGTATTTTAAATGCTGCTTATTGCTGATATATGGGCCTTAATTTCTCTTTCTCTCATTAAGATAAATCTCTCTTACTTTCTTAAAGTAGTATTAGTTTGTTTTCCCACTGGCTCTTAAGTAAATTTCTCTTCTGGAAAGCTTTTCTGTGGGTGACTTGGGGCAACAGATCCCTGTGTGGATATTGTATTTGTGAATACATACATCAGTCTGTCAAAATCTGCATGTTGCGATCAGCTGAAGAGCTGAAATATTCACCTGCCTCTCAAACTGTGATCGACAGCAGCAGAGAGCTGTAAGCAATTTGGTTCATCGGTAGTGTATGAAAGCAAGCAGTAAATGGATTTTGTAAGATCGATCTGTATGATGATTTTCACTTAGTCATTATAAAATTTTATTTTAAAATAAACCAAGTCATGGAACAAATGTTCAAAACATAACAGGTAGCCATTTCTGAGATAGTTACCTTGTAAGTTTGGCAAGTGTCAAGGCCTGCTGTCATGTAATACAATAGAAGTTCAAAAGCAAGCTCTAGAAGTCTGAGGGTACCTCACAGCTGCCAGGAATGGATTTAGTAAAAATCTGTCTCATATTATGTGACTTTGAGATTTTTGTGAAGAAAAAAAAATCAAAAGTAATTTCCGCCTCTGTTATTTATTTTCTTGAGAATAAAAAAACACTTCTGATTTTTAATGTTTTTTATCTGTACTCATCAGATTTTTGAAATAGATAGTTTTTAGGGATAACAAGAATTTTAAAATGGGTCCATAAATTATTTCTTCTGTCATAAAGGATTACTAAGCTACTCCTGTGAGGAGCTGCTGTGTGAGAACACTTGTACAGTAAAACTTCGTGTCTGTACAGTAAAACCTTGGTCTACGTTTTAGCTTGTGCACAATGGGCAAAGTTGATTAAGCTGTATTAAAAAATTATTCGGTTGTGAGCTCCCAGTGCTTTATAGTCCTCATCCTCCCCAGAGCTGATCAGAAAACAGAAAAATTAGTATGAATGAAGCAACCTTTTCAAAGAGAAATGTGCTTTGTTCAAAAGTAGGTGGGACTTATGAGTGACACGTACTGGCTTCTGACACTGTCCTCTTTGTTCACGTGGTTCCTGTTGTTGTGCTGGACTTTCATGCTGTTTATGAAAAAAACTGAGTATTAGAAACTTTATGGCTTGAAGTATACAGTAGATGTGAGTTAGCAATCACTCTAGATAAACCACTTCTCAAAGCTTTTTAGTAGATAGTACTGGGGTGTGTCTGTGTTTTTGTGTGCCAGTGTTCGATGATTACTTTGAAACAAGACTTCTTACTGTTTACTTGCAGAAAGTGCATACTTTTAGGATGGATATAACTGGCTGGTTTATTTATGAAGAAACAACGTATGATTAAATAAAATTGAGTCATTTAACATTTTTTCCATATCGAGGATTCCAGGAAAAAAGCTAATAAAGATTTTTAATAATTAAATCAGATACTCTTGTCGCATTTTAGATTTACTAGGGTAGCTTTTATTTGCTATACAAACATAAATCGAGGTGCCCCGTGCTGCATTTTTTAAATTTGTAATTCCTCTATTTTACAATGGATCTTTTGCTCTGTACTGTCCTTGTAAGAACACAGGATACGCCATCGATTTTACTAGCAAAAAGAAACGCTCTGCAAGGGTTAAAAGATTATTTTCCTACTTTTTCTGTCATACCAGGTTTGTTTCTCTGAACTAAGCTTTCTGAGGATTTTTACTACTTTAACATGAAGTACTCTGATCTCTGTTGTAGAACGACCATAAGCAGCACGTCCCACGCGTGCGGACAGGTGGGCTAGGCCCGAGGGCATGGATAGGGCCTGCGTGGGCAGGAGGTGCTGGGGAGGGATGGAACCACGCGGGCTTTGAGTGGCTGTGACCGCTGCTGTGTGATGTCCTTTAGCCTGGGACCAGGGAAATCCTCATTCTTAGACCTGACGATGGCGCGTAGCAAAGATCATGTTATTGGTGCATGTAAGCCATTATCTTACTGTCTTACTGAACTGGTTAATGCTGTTGACTGTTGTTGAAATGTGAAATGTAGTTACTATTGACTCTGTAAATACCTGCCAGAGATGAAATATAATTATTTTAAATCATTGTAAATAGAGATGTATAAAACTCGACACAATCTGCAATGCAGAATAAAATTATATATATATAAATATATAAAGATGTTAAATAAATATTGTGCTGTTTCTGAACAGAACTGGAGCTCCTCTGAGTTGGTTTCGTTTCTGTAACTTTGAGTGGCCTGTATCAGGGCCGACAAAGCAGCGTCAGGCAGCGGGCCCCAGACTTCCTCAGGCGGCTTCGCGTCGCCACGGCAACCGCTGTCGGCCGCGCGCTTGGCAGCCAGCGGAAGTCCCGCCCCCTCGTCTCTCCCGCCAACAGGCGGCGGGAGGGGGGTCTGGGCAGCGGATTGGCTGAGGCGCGCATCAGTCAAATGCAGGCGGCGGTCCTCACAGCGTGGGCAGTCCGCACCCCCTCAAGGAGGTCGTTGGGTTTAGTGGTCGGCTGGCACGTTAACCTGCCTCGGGCTCTTGCTGCCGCCGCAAGGTGCGGCCCGTGCTGAGCCGCCAGCGGTGAGGGCGAGAAAAGGCAAGCGCCCGAGGCCTAAAGGTCGGGCCCGGGCCCTACGGCGGGCGGTCGCTGCCGCGTACCACCGTGGGCTCCTGACGGCAGCGCCCCTGGCGGCCGGGCGGCTCCGCCCACGTGTGTGAGGTGGGGGTGGTCGCCGGGCGCACACCATGAGTTTGGCGGAGTGTCGGACCGCCGGCGCTCTGGAGGTGAAGTTCGTGCCCGACGAGGACGTTCTGAGACACATCGCTGATGACGCAGGTACAGCCGGGCCGGCGCTCCTCCAGCACTTGGGGTGGCTGCCGGCGAGGTGAGGCCTTCAGCCACCCTCCCCTCAGGCTGTCTCCTTCGCGCTGTTCTCGCGCCCCGCCCGGCGCAGGGAATGGGGTCGCTGCGGCGCGTGCCCTCAGCTGTGGATGGCGCGAAGTCCTGATTGCAGCTGCCCGGTGGGAAACGTGCGCGTGGGGGCCTGGCGGCGGGGCGCTGCCCGCCCGCCTTTTCTCGTCACGCGGTCGCACAGGCAGAATCAAAGCAGAACGAGGTCCGGGCCGGGCGCTGCAGGAGCCCCGTGCCGCAGTTCTGTCTGCTTGTAAAGTCTGGAATTGCGGTCTGCAGAGATCCTCAGAACGCATCTGCGTGAGGTGCAGAGTACCCGATCCACGTTGTTGTTGTTCCTGCTCTGAGCGAGGATCAGACGGACGATTTCCAGAGGTCTCTCAACCTAAATTTGTCTGGGCATACTGGCAGCCGGTACCTAGCTCTAATTAGTTTGCTTTCTACCCCTGGGCAAGGCAGGGGATGCCAAATGCACCCTCTTTGCATGCAATTTGGACCTTGTGTGTGTGAATTACTGCCTTTTCTTCCCAAAGTGGAAGCAGGTGTGTGCTGAAATGAGGCCCTTGTCCTCCCTTTACCTGCAGTATCAGCTTCCCCGCTAAAGGAGGGACTGACGGCTCTGGTGCAGCTGACCGCCCTGATACAGACCAGCTGTTCCGTTAGCAGCAAGTCTTTTCTGTCTTGTGTTTCCACAGCATTTTGCTCAGTATCTTGGTCTGTGAAAGGGGGCAAACTGCATAGTACTGCAGTAGAGGTAATGAAGTAACAGCTTTCATTTTAAAAAAATCTTTTATTGCAATTGCAGGTATTAAAGTTCAGAAAGGGAAAAATCAGCTGATAGTCAATGCGAAGGGATTTGTAAAGAAGCTTGAGGCTGTCTCAGATGATGAAGCTCAGGAGGTCCTGGAGGAGAAGAACTATGTTGCTGTTCTAGGCATATGTGGCGAAGGTACACAGGGCACAGGGGACGTACCACATATGTTATTTGGGGGGATTTTTTTTGTCTCAAAAAGTTGCATGATGTTTATGAAATTGCTGTTGTGGACTGGTCGGCACTAGCTGTGCTTGTGGTAGCAGAGGGAGATGATAATGATTTCTGGAATTTGTTTTATGATACTGATTTCATAGCACCTACAGTGTGAAGGGTCATTTGAGGCCAACAGTAAATCATCACCTTTCCTATTCCATGGGTTGGGAGTAAGCTAGTGCTTTTAAAGCGGTTACAAGTAACGTTTCTATTCACAGAATCAATGACAAATGGCTCAAGTGTAGGTGGTGGTGAAGTTTACACATTCCAGACTCCCAAACGCTCCAACAAAATGGCAGAGCTGGGTATGTTTTCCTCTTTCTTCTTCCGTCTTGCTCTGGCTATAATCATTTTGAGTATCTCTATTAATGTGATCTGTATCTTCTTTTCATTTAATTTGTGTGTTTGCACTATTCCAGTAGCTTTTATCCAGCCCTGAATTGGTTTTCTTCAGAGACAGAAGCTCAGAACTAGGGCAAAGCAAAGGCATGGTGGGGATAAGGGATACTTATAATAAATAAAAACATAAAAACTAGAAGTCTGTTAATGCTGTGAGAAGAGCTTGTGTCTGTGTGCCAAAGGATGGCAGGGCTTTTATTTTTGTATCTTCTAAGGATGTGTGAGAATAACTAGCAATGTAACAAAGAGTTTAAACCAGCAAATAAACAAACAACCCAGGAGGCAGTGTTAGCTTTGTGGAAGGGGATTTCTCTTGCACAAGGTTTCTGTCAGTGTGCTTGCTGGGTTAATTGTTAGAACAAGCTGTGATGAGGAGAGTGGGCTCTTCTGGCCCAAATAAGATGTTTGGGCGTTGTGCCGCTACATTTCTTCTTTTCATGTGAATAGTCCTTTATTTGCCCAGTATCACCTGAACTCCAGCAGTGTTTGGTTTTCACAGCTACTGTTAGATTCTGCAGAAGAGAAGGAATTTCCTTCCACGATACAGAATCTGCTGTTTCCATCTCTCTTTATCTTCCTCTGGGCTTCTGCTGTGTCTCAGGAAAGTTTGTTTCTTGCACCTCTGCAGCAGTGTACATTTCCCTGGTGTTCTCTCTTGGAGCTGCGGCTCAGTTTGAAAACTGCTTCCCAGAGTTCCCTACCCATACCACTGAACCCTCCTGGTATGTGGTGATGGGTCAGTGACTTCCCTTTTCAGGAGACGCCCTGTAGCTGAGCTGCTGATTATTTTAATCTAGCAGGCTGGAATTGGAACTTGGAGTTGACTAAAGAGATGGATGGGTTTTGGACATCTGAGATGGCCAAACATCAGAGTTTCAACACTGTTGAAACTGAGCTAGACAGATATGAAGATAAATAATAGTAACTTGTTAGGCAAGTAGTACAGTAAGAGGCTGTATTTGTTGGTGGAGCGTTGGGGGGGGCATTCCGTATTCAGGTCAGTGATTCAACTTCAGTTTGAGCTGATAAGTAGTTGAAAGAGGTAGGCAGAATACAAGAACCTGCCTCCTAGGAGGCTGATGTGTTTGCTCTACCTGCTGCTCCACTGTAGTCAATCAAAAAGTGTTAAAGAACTGAGTGGGCATAACAGAGCGTTTCTCTAATGCTGAAGATATGCAATACCCCAGGGAGCAAAGCTTGCCCTGTCATTGCCTGAGCAGTACTTTGAAACGAATTAACTGAGGAATTTGGGTTTTAAAATTTTTTATCTAGTGTTACATTAATCTTTAGGGTTAGGAAAAAACGTATCCTGTGCACTTTTGGAAATAGCTAGGAAATTAAAACTTAGACTTTTTTTGTGATGTGTAACTCCGTTGCTGACAAATCCAAATTGGAAGTTATATATCTGACATGTGAAACTTCTTTCCCTTCCATGTCCTACAGCCTCTGAATTAGCGCAGACACCAGGACAGAGTGTTGTACCTGATCCCTCCGAGTGCCCTAAGAAGACAGCCAAAACCCCTCAAAGCAGCAGTAAGTATATAATGCTATGTGGAACTGAAGCTGAGTGAGCAGGTTCCTCTTTGCATGGTGAAGCAGGTGCTGAGAATTCTGGTCAATTTAATGTTGTAGGCTGAATTGGCATGGCCTTTTGTTCATTTGTCTGTTGCATCTTATGTTTTGTCCTGCTGGTGCAGGGAAAATTAACTTCTCACTCATCTGTTGCTATCACACATGACAATTTTGTGTTCAACACAGCTGATTGGACTTGAGTTAATGAGCTGGGCTGATGTGTTGAGCACCAGATGGGTTGTGAATGGGATTGTGTGCGTGTTTGTGCCTAACTTCTGTTGTGGTTTAACTTGGCAGGCCTCTAAGCACCACACGTGCATTTGTTCACTCCCCCTTGGTGGGATGGGGAAGAGAAGGTAAAACCCATGGGCTGAGATAAAGACAATTAGAACAGAAAAACAAGGGAAAAAAAATAAGGATGATGATGATAAAAGAGTATACAGAGTAATTGATGCACAGCGCTATTACTTGCTATTATTGCCATTAGCAATGCCCACCCCAGCCATCTCTTCCCTCTGGCCAAGCTTTATTATCTAGCATGGCATCATGTGTTATGGAACATCCCTTTGGCCTGTTTGAGTCAGCTGTACTGGTACTGTTCTCTCCTTGTGTGCTCCCAGCCCCCTCACTGGCAGTGCAGTGTGGGAAGCTGGAAAGTCTTCAGTGTAAGCACTACTCGGTGACAGCCAGAACGTCAGTGTGCTATCAGCGTTATTCTCATCCTAAATCAAAAACATGATGCCATACCAGCTACTAGGAAGAAATTTAACCATCTCAGCTGAAGACAGGGTACTTCATAATTTATTGTATAGTTTTCTCCCTGCCATTATTGAGTGCTTGAAATGAAGGTGCAAAAAAGTCAGTGCAGGTCAGGGTTGGCAAGAGTGTTACTTTGTACTCAGAATCTGCCCTCAGTGTTGGGGCATTTAGCTCCTTTTTCAGTGTCAGTCCCCTCCTGCTGAGGGCCTCCCACAGCTGCGACCAAATTAAGAGTTGCCTTCTGTGATAATAACATTCACTGTCTTTGTTCTCTCCTTGCTTGCCTGTGGGGAACTAATAACTTCCCCTGTACGACTGAGGGAGCTGGTATTCTGGTGTAGTGTACCTTTGAACAGCGGATGCCTGTTTTTCTAATAGAGCATCTTGTGCCTCTGAAGATATGCAGTACTCTGAACTATGCTGTTTCTTGCCTTGCAGAACGTTCAAGTTCAAACCAAGTTCAGCAGCAGGTGAGTGTTGATACTTGGTTGATTTATTATTATATTCCCCCCCAACACTTTTAAAACTTGAACTGACAAATTACTGTGGTTCTGGAAAATAAAGACCCTTATAGGCTCACCCACCTTACAGTTGTTTCCTAATCTAAGTGGGTAGGGGTAGCTCAATTGAGAACCAGAGCTGCCACTCATCCAGACTATGGAATTGAGAGTCTGTGCTAGTCAGTGAATTTGACAGCTTAATTAGCATGGGTGGAGACTTTCATTCCATCGCACAAACGAGGATGTTAAACAATCTCTTAACATGCAATTAAACTCATAGCTTTTCACTTTCTTATCAAAGGAAGAAACAACCTTAGTTATAAAGATAGCAGTGCTGTTAGAACAAGAACTTAAGAATGGTGATTCTGCTTCATTTCTTCATTTATCATTTGTTTATTAAAAAAAACAAAAAAACCAACAAAAAGCAACCAGCCACATACTTTGTCATAGTAGGAAAGATATCCCAGAAGTTGATGTCTTCTTTTGTGATTCTATGGAGACGTGCAGTCTACACATGCCAGTTGTGATTAGAAAGCTGTTGTGAAATAGCTGAGTTTCTGAAACAGCATAGTATCACTCTAGAAATGTGGGCAGAGCTTTGTGTAGAATAAAGTTTCTGGATGCGAGATGCCTGTGAGAGATCCTGCTTTGGGGTGCCGCATTCACTGCTTGATGATGCCACATCTGCTTTGACTAGATTAACAAGGAGATCTCATAAGCATTGTGAAGCTGACCTGGTGTCTTTGTCAGGCACGTACTTTGTACGTGCGTAAGGAATGTGTGCCACTACAACTTTGTGAGCCTGCGCAGCTCAGATTCCTTTTTCTGTACTCCTTTTAGGCTCTGTTGTTTTCATAGTCAACTTCCAAATGATCCCAAGTACACAGTGTGATGTAGAAGATAAATGACTGCTCAAGGAAGCAGAAGCATTTCCAATTTCTCTTCTGTTTGACTCTTGCTAAGGGGCCAAAGTTGGCATCTTGCTTAAAGGTTTCATATTTTTCTACTCCTTTTCCTGGGATGTTAGTTAAAAGAATTAAGCCCTTTTTGGAACCTGATCCTGCTTCTCTCTAGCTGTGAATGGGAACTCTCCAGACTTATTGCTACTGCTCTCCCAGTTTCTTATGGGCTGAAATAGCTTGGAAATCAAGCCTGATTCTACTCTTTGCTTGGTGAAAGGCTGTTTTGGGGAGCTATGTGTGATTTCTTCTAATGCATGTGTTTTGTTTCTTTTTTTTTTTTTTTTCTCCATTTTTCTGCTAATACAGACTAAAAAGAAGGAATTTGTGTCTACCACACCTTACAGGCTCCGAAAGAGACTAGCAGGTAATGATGGAGCTTTGTACTTAGCTTCCATAATCAGTGAGGCACTGTGTTCAGAGGAGGGTGTTTCACCTGCTTATGGGCTTTGCCCTGTAGCAGCGGCCAGACTGAAGCAGTCTGGTTGATCCTGCAGAGTGAACAGAAACATCCCTAGGGGGAGTCTGCATAGACCTTTTCCATACACTTTGCTGCACAGGAATAGGGTAGAAGGGTTAGAAGCACCCAATTGCTGAGCTTCAGAGATGTGATCAGAAGAGGCAAAACTAAGAGTAATCCTACCCGTATTGACACTTCACTTGGCAACAATTGCTTATGGTAATTTTTTTTTCAGTAACTGGTTAGCTACACATGCTCAGGCTGAGAGCAGAGGAGAGTTCCGTGCATGACATTTCGTGTTCTGTTTCTTTTGTGTTGAGACCAAGACTCAGCCAGGTTCTGTCTGTGCACTTGAATCAGCATTGTTCACAGAGATGTTTTCAAAACCTCTTTTTGCAGAGTGTGAACTAGAAGATACCCAGATTGCATGATTGGCGTTTGTAGAAAGCTTATGTAGACCTGCTAAGAGAAATAAGGAAATGGATTGTCTGTGTTTGTTCCCTTTTTAGGATGGGATTATGTTTCTTAGTTGGTATCAATGGGCACAGCTTTACTAAACAATTTCTGAGTTGAAAACTAGGAACAAAATGGTTGTGCGTTTGCTGTCCTCTTAAGCTTTGTTTTTACTTTTCTCTGAAATATCCTTAGGAATCATGTGCTTGAAAACCATCTAGAGAGTGTATGAGAGAGAGAGTGTGTGTGCAAAGTGTGTTCTGTGTAAGAATTCACTGATTGCTTTTAACATTAAATTTATCCCCTAGCTCCAGATAATCAATTAGAAAGTGAAAGTGAATATTCTGCTTCCTGCTCAGAAGAGGAGGAGGTAGAAGAAGCCCAGAAAGAAGTCAGCGCTGTCTTATCACATCAGAAGACCCCAGCAAAAACTAAGGCCGTATCTACACCTCCTTCTAGAAAAACCCTAACAAAAAAAAAAGACAATGTGGTGAGTGTGCAGAAAATACCTCCGAGCCAGGAAGAATGAAGGGATGTTCAGTAACAATGTGCTGGTAGTGAACACACTTGGGGAAGATGGTCATTTCAGATGAAACCAGATGTGTTGGCTTTTGCTGTATTTGTGAGCAATCTCTACTAGGTGGACATTGCGTGGGCCTGTGGGCTAATACGGTCTCACTAGCTACAAAATGAGAAGGACTAAGATTTCTGTGAAGGAGGAGACCTTGTACTGAGAAATGATGAGGAAATTGACTCCTGCAGTGCCACAAGAATCAACGCTTTACTTTCTGGCTTGGCATTCAGCTTTCTTTTATTTCCTTCCAGCACAATGGATCCTCCCACAGTGTGTTCTGTTCTGTTTTTGTCTCTGGAAAAGAACCATCTGAATGGGTTAGCTTTGGCAGAATGCTACTGTAGAGACCATTTTTGCAAATATAGAGTAAGGATTAATAGAAATGCAGAAGATGACTTGTACTGGTCACCTTCAGACAAGCTCGTGGATGCAAGGGCAGAGGGGTGAATTGTTAGCAAAGGTGTGGCTGATCTTCCTGTCCCTTTTTTAGAACAGCCTCGTAGAGGAATACTTTGAAGCTCACAGTAGTTCCAAAGTGCTCACTTCAGACCGAACGCTGCAGAAGTTACGGAGGAAAAGATTGGATCAGGTATACTTAAGAGTGAATCACGCAAGTAACAGCTTTTGATTTCTTTGAAGATTTCCCCTATCAAAACTGCCTGATGTTGCCATTTTCAGTTTAACTGCTGATGAAGTTCTCAGTGGTAACACTGATTTAGGCAGGGGTTAGGTAGCATTTCAGGCATCATACCTCCCTTATGCCTCCCTGCTCTGAGCAGGACTACTGCCCGTGGACTATTGCCTAGCTGTGTGGATTTGAGACAGGGAGAAGTATCGGGAGAAGGTGTTATCAGGTAAGCAGATAGTTGAAAGCTGTGGTTACTAGAGCAGGTTAAAAATTGATTTTGGAGGAGAAGGAGAGTTGTAGAGACCTGCTGTAAAAATTATTGCCAAAGCAGCATTTTTTCAATTGAATAATTGGTCTTGATTATATGTAGAGGAGATGGAGTCCTTTTCATCTGTGTATTTTGGAGTCAAGCCCTGTGCAGAATTGGGACAGCTCTAAATGTTAGCACTTAGCTTTGAATCACCACTTTATCTCCTTTCTGTTCCTAGAAGAAATAAACTGTCTAAGTGTGCCTGAACTACTGATTTGTTGTCCCTTCCCCCCCATATATGCCACTTCTACAGCCACTTCAAAGTAAGCAATTGGAGCTTAGAGAGACAAGTACATAAAGGTGCCAGGGAAGCTTGCAAAATACATGAATTACTCTTGTGTCTATGCCTGTTTTTTTGTGCCTATCTTGTTTCTCAGAGGTGTTGTATATGGAGGTTGCCTAATGCCTGTTGTCATCTAGAATTGCTCCCCAGAGTAAATGTCTAGATTCTTAACAAGTTCTTTCCTAACAGCTCCGGAGCAAAATCAAGGCTTTCAGTATTAGGTCTCTTGATGGCACTAAAGAAAGGCGTAGCAGTTCTGTCTCTCAGTGTTTTATGTTTGATAGATGCACTGCAGCTGCCTATTGTGTTCTTTCCAGAGTAAACTATCTACTACATGAAAAGCAAAGCTGTTAAAATTGAAGAGAAAGGGAGGCCAGTGTAGATATGATATCATTTGTTATGTTACTGTGCTGTTCAAACAGCAACTTCTCAGCATGTTTTTAAAGCTGAGTTAATCCTTAGATTCTTGATATTTAGCTATCGGCTTCAAATTATTTCCTTTCTGCTGTGTTCATGTTTATTTTCTATGATGATATTTATGAACATTCTTTTGCAGACACAAACATGTGAACCATTGCTAAGCATGTTGACTGGAGTCTTTGTTCCTGTGAACAGGGTTGTGGTGTTGGTATTTCCTAGTGCAGTGTTTGATGTTCTTTTAAGTTCTGAGCATGTCCATGTTTCCATAGTGGTTTTCCCGTACTCAGCAGGAAAAGGTAAAACGTGGTGCAGTAGTGGCACGGATCTTATTTAAAGTCCCAGTCTGGTTACTATTTCCCGTAATAAGGTCATTAACTCTCTGCTGTTTGTTTTTTTTTTTCCAGTAGCAAAACTATGCTTAGTCCTCACAGGGAAGTACATAGAGAAACATGAATTGCGTGTACCATTGGTGAAAACCCTAGCTAGAGAGCATACTGGAGGGGTATTTATAAAGACTCCAGGCATACATCCTGTTTTTCTCAGCTTTGAATTACTCTTTTTCAACACAGCAAACATTGCATGACCTTCTGCAAAAATCTCCCCTTGCCTATGCTGCTGAAATTAAAGAGTTAAACCAGCAATATGAGTCCCTGTTTTCAAAGTGGATGCTGCAATTACAGTAAGTATCCAGTGAGAACCACTGAAGATGCGTAGCAAACAGACGCTGCCAATAAATTTTACCCTCATGTCAGCAGCATCCTGTGGATGTATGCATCAGGATGAAAGAAACGCATCCATATTTGATATTGAAGTCAGTGACAGTTGTTCAACAACTTACCTTTATTCAGTACTTTTTGAGTGACCTGACTCTTACTTCTAGTCATTATGATGCTTTTCCTGTTCCTCAGAAAGATCTTGTAGTGACTGTGACTCATGGTAAACATTTAATGTAATCACATGTTGAAGGACTGAATGTTTGTTAGTCTTCATTATGTTGCAGATGCAGTTCTAGTATCATTCTCAGACAATCCTATTATTTTTGCATAGATATTTCACTAAATTTTTGGGACTCCAGGCTAAAAGACTACTTTAACTAGAATGTGTGTACCATATATCAGATTTCTTGCAGCTAACCTTACAGAATGATAGAATAGAATCATAGAATTGTTAGGGTTGGAAAAGACAGCTGTGAGCTGAAGTTAAGCCTGAAGCTGACATTCCCTAGAAACGTAACTTTTAGAGACAAGATTGCAATGGATCGTTTTGCTTAATGATAATCGGGATGTATAGAGTTGTACTTTTTTTTATTCACTATGTTTGTTCTCTTCAGCTTGGGTTTTAATATCGTGCTTTATGGACTTGGCTCGAAACATGATTTGTTAGAGAAGTTTCGTACATCTATGCTCCTGGATTCTGTTCACCTTGTGGTTAACGGATACTTCCCCAGCATCACTGTGAAATCTGTAAGTGTGAGAAAAGCTCGTTGTTATCTAACCACCGTGTCTTACAGATATCTCTAAAGTCTTTCAGTGTAAAATGTTAAGGAAAGCTTCCTACACCCTGTAGCAACAGACTCCTGAATGAAGAACAATTCCCATCTCTTTTTTTAAGAGTTCAAAGAAATGAACCATTGCATTTTCAAAAGAAATGCTGTGATCCTTATGGGTAAAGTATTCCTCAGACCGAAGAGTTAATTTATGTCATAGTTTTGAGAAGTAGTAGCAGTTTCTTGTTTATTTTGACTGTTTGGGGAAACTTACAGTAAAAATCACAGTATCTCTGTCACGACAGTCAAGGACTAACTTTCAGATTTTCTGCACTGGGTCCTTCAGTGCCAGAGCCCTTCAGAAGGGGCGGTGGTAACTGCTGTTTTCTGTTTTAGGTTCTCAACTCTATCACAGAGGAGGTATTGGACCATATAGGAACTTTCCGCAGCCCACTCGATCAACTTGAATTCATCATGAACAGATTTAAAGAAGGTAAAATGACTTTTTTTTTTTTTTAAAACATGTAAACAGTAGACATGGTTTAATGTTAGGAAAACCTGGACATTTTCTTTGGTCATTATTTTTATATGTGCCAGTTTCTTAGTCTGTTTTGTATTTAGCATGGTGCCTCTGTGCTTTATTTACATGGTATTTCTGTAGCTGTGTTTCATGATGGAACATGGGATAGCTAAATCGCAGTTACATGAGGGGGAAGATGGTTCTTAGTCAGTGCTTGAGGACCTGATATAAACCTCTCTGAAATGACCAGCATGAAGAACTTGCAAACAGTTCAAATGACATTTATTGATTGATCCCAAGTCCCTTGGGCTCCTCTGGAAAATTATGGTGTTGGGGAAGGGTCATTCCATAAATATCAGAATAGGCCGAATTAATGCTTGTAATGTACGTTGCTTAGAGGAGTAGTTGTATAATTTTAACGTATGTAAATGCTGACGTTAAGGTGAAATAAAATACGGAAGTGTCTGTTTGGAAGTGGCTTCATAATCAAAGTTAAATGGGTACTGACACACTAAATGCCTGCTGAATTCCCTTTGTATGTAGGTTGTACTGCTTATGCATACGTGAGGTATCGCTGTGGAATCCTAGTTTTGTAGGACCAAAATGTTAAAAAGCATACACTTCATTCTTCATCCTTATATTAATGTTTCTGATGGGACAAAGTGAAGAAGATTAACTGATTAACAGCAGTACCCACTTGAATCTGCATAGATCAGTCTCATGCATGTATTACAGTTGATCTGAAAGGGAGTCTGAGGAACTCTTTGTTTCCATTGGCAGCCAAGTGTGTATTCTTGTGCACAAGAACTGGCTATTCCTCCAGAATTGTTTCTGGAAAAACAGGAAAAAGCAGTTTCCTGGGAATGAGTACAGCAGCAACAAGCTAAGTTGGAAATCTTAACATCTACTATTTGCGTTATCCAAGCTAAGTCTTCATAATTTTCTTTGAGTGCTCAAAGGGAAAGATTTCTAATTAAGTTAGCGTGCTGTGGATCCAATCCTGTATAGAAGGTGTATTTCCATTGTGTGAGAAGGGGCTTAAGGATCCTAGTCCTGTAACTCAAAAGCAGCTGAATAAACTGTGCTTAGACTTCTCTCCTGAAATACACTTGAATGACCTGCGTCACAGGGCTAAAGACCATGGTGAAAAGAACAATCCCTGAGAGTACACCGAGCAAGTGGAAAGTGGTGTTGTTTTTGTTGTTTTTAATAATTTTAGTTGCAGGAAGGACAGCAGCTGTGATAAAAATGGAAATATAATGAATTGAGAGAAAGCCTTTCAGCTGCTCAGAAATACAGTGTGGTACAGGAATCAAAATAAGCTGTACAAGGAAAGTCATTTGATATTGGAGTGGTAAATTTTGAGCCTGATGGAATAGACTTGTCCTAGACTGCACTGGGAATGGGAAACTGCTTTGTGTACGGTTTCTTTTATTGGTTCTGTGCTGTTTTTTCTGACCTTGCAGATTCATCTTTAGAGCTCTATGTCCTCATTCATAACCTGGACAGCCAGATGTTGAGAGGAGAAAGAAGTCAGCAGATCCTTGCACAGTTATCCTCTCTGCCTAGCATTTACCTCATTGCCTCTATCGATCACATCAATGCTCCTCTCAGTGAGTCCTCTTGGGCCTCATGTAGAATCTGCATTCTACTTTGGGCCGGCTGAGCATGTTTCATAAGCTCATATATTACTCTTTGTGTGCAAAATAGACCTGGTGATGTATGTATGGCTGAAGTGGCTGGAAGCCCTGTTTGGAACCGTGGCCTCGTGCAACCCAAATTGTATAAAGATGCTAAGAACTACCAGTCTCTAATTACAATGTAGGAAAAAAAAACGCCACAAAAACAAGAGAAAAACAACAATGTTCACAAAACAAGCAAAAAAAACCTCCAAGCCTGTGGCACTCTTTTATTTAGTGACTTACTGAAATGGAGATTGGATGCTACATCTGTCACTACATCTAAACAATTTTATCAGAAGTGCTTTTCACACTGCTGATTCTGGAATGATATACAGCATATCAATGAAGCTGGTATGAAAAGAGGATGTGTGCAAATTTCCCATTGCAGAGGATTGTCTTGCCTGAACTGCATCTAGGTGCATGTACTGTGAATTTCACAAGCATACATTTTTTTCCTCAAATACTACAGTAGATCTAAGTATATTATTATATTGCTTATTTAATACCCCAAAAAAGCTAACCCTCCAACTTCTGTCTGTTCTTTTTCCTCTCTGTCTAGTGTGGGATCAGGCAAAGCAAAGCCTCTACAATTGGCTTTGGTATGAGACGACCACATTTAGTCCTTATGTAGAAGAAACATCTTATGAAAACTCACTGTTAGTACAGCAATCTGGATCTTTGGCTTTGAGCTCCCTAACACATGTCTTGCGCAGCCTCACTCCCAATGCCAGGTAAGACACCGATAGACTTCACAGTAGCGCCTGCTGAGAATCTAGCCTTCACTATCTTACTCTGGACTTCTGCGTTAACTGTTAGGCATATACCTACCAGGAGGTGATCCCTGTTCTGACAGCAGTTTTCAATATGAAAATGACGGGACCTAGTTTTCATGTGATTGATTAAACGGAAGCAAGCTTTAGCCAGCAACTACATGTGCGCACAGAGTCTTTGCCATGAGGGGAAAAAATAAATTAATATTTGCTAATGGTTTTTTTCCTTTGGATTTCCCCTTCTCATCCCTTTGCTTAGGGGAATATTCAGACTGCTTGCTCAGTACCAGCTGGAGAACAAGGACAACGCATCTTACCCAGGTGCATACCTACTGTTTCCTCACCTGTTTGGGATGACATTGCTAGCTAAGTCACAGTGGCACTGGCTTTTAGTGTACAGGTTACATCATCAGCAACAAAAGACCTGTACTGGTTGATTCAGTGAGTCTCAGTAGTATAGGCCGTCTCTCTATTGGTGCTGGATAGACTAGCTGGATTCTAGCCTTCTCTTACTATTGTCTGCTTTCATGTTTAGACATTACTGGGGCCAGTGGGGGGACTGTGGGGCTATAAAATTAAAATCAAGGGAGAATATGAGCTTGCACAACAGTAGTGCTTAATGATCCAGGGAAAAACAGGAGATTTGGTTTCCATGCTGTTCCTAATGCGTCCCTGCTTTCTAGGATCCATGTGGAATATGCTGTTGTGGTCTTAATAGATGCTGCAGAGAATGAGCAGCATGTTAATGGTGCAGAAAGATGGAAGTGAGGTGGAGGAGTTGGAAATTGAGAGATGCATGTTGGGAAGTGCCATTAAAATTCTATTAGACAGTCAGGGTGCCTGGAATGTTAAATCAACTGTTTTTTGTTGATTACTGAATTATTAACTTGGCTGTGTACTTGAAGTGATGTTGTTGCTGTAAACATTGTGGTATAAGCCAAAGCAACATTTGTAGGTGGGGAAAATGGTAATGGTTAGACATGGAAAAATGGGACAAACTTACCATTTCAGATCCTTGTTCTCACCCTTCTCTGTCTCCAGGCCTCTCTTTCCAAGACTTCTACCAGCAGTGTCGAGAGGCCTTCCTTGTAAACAGTGACCTAACGCTCAGGGCACAGCTGACAGAATTCAGGGACCACAAGCTCATTCGGACCAAGCGGGTGAGTTGTGGAAAGACGGCAATTCTGGGGATTCAGTTATCTTAAACAAAAAGCTGCTTTATTCCTTAAGAGTATACCTAAGACGCAAGTGTGTGGCTCACAGTGAGGCTTTGCAGTTTGAAGCACCTGGGCACTAGCAAAGGGCTGAGATTTTGTAATTGCAGCCCTTTCCATAACTCCAATCAGTGAGCACCCTTCATATGGATAGGGGGCTATAAAAACTAAGAAAAAACACACAATCAAATAAAAAAAAACAACAGTGTGGTTTAGTTAACTTAGCTTACAGGTCTCTGTAGGACACAACTTCCTGAAGACCTTGAGAAGTAATGGACGTTGGAGCCTGACGGTGTGATTCTAATGTTACCTGTATTTGCATGGCATAAGAGTGCAGTGTCCTGATAATGAGGCAGTGTAGCAATGCTGTGGGAATATGGTGTTGAGGAGGTGTGTAGTGATACAATAGCATAGCCCACCAGAAGCTTTGCATTTTTTCAGTATTCGTGCTTTTCCAGTGTTGCTCTAGAGAAATATGCCTGGTTTTAGTAACGTGTAGTCATTCACAATGCTTGCCAGCTCTCGTCCTGGCTGCAGGTATTCAAAGTAAGTGTTGCAGCACTATCTAACGGCTTGCACTGCACTGTGCACTGATGTTAACAGAATGTATATTGCGTGTCTGTTCTCAGGGAGCTGATGGTGTGGAGTACTTATTAATACCTGTAGATGACAGTACCTTGACCGACTTCTTAGAGAAAGAGGATGAAGATGTATAACGTCTGTCTGTTCCCAAAACAACTACAGCAATTGCTCTCAAAGGCTGCTGGAGAGGGGCCTATACTCAGGTCTTTCTCTACAGCCTCAAAGCTGCTGGACTACTTACTGAAATGTATTAACTGTAATGAACAATGTTTCTTGTTCATCTGTTTCAGGTAGTTTGGAATGATAACTTCTTTAAGCAAGCTCTGAAGTTGCTCTGAAGTTAGATTTATCCGCTTTGTTTCTTAGCTCAGATGATGCCCTCTTCATATCTAAGTAGCTAACTATACAGTCAAGAAAACTAACTTGGTAAGATTGTGCCTTCTGCTCCTTACCAGACATAAAGGTTTGGTTGGAGCAGTTCATGTGAGAAGTGCAAACCACTAGATGGTCAGAGCTTTAGTTTGTACCAATGATGGATTTTTTTTTTCTCAACTGAGTGCTTTCTGGCACTCCTTTACCAGCTAGACAGGATTGGCTTCCAGCATAGGAAGAAGCCAAGATTTATAATGCTAAGAGACCTGTATTGACTGCACAAGGAATATGAGCAGGTTTGGGATGCTGTGGGTAACTTATTAAATTCTGACAGTACAACTGAAGGACTTTTCCCCAAGATGGAATTCTTTTATAAGAGGATTTAGGTAACAACTTGAGTCCATCGCAATTTTGACGACCTCTTGGTGAGGGTGAGATGTTTCAGCTTCTTTCATCTACTTTCCAATTTATAATCTGGAAATATGAAGAGGCTGTGAAGTTTAGTTTACTTTTAAAAAAATAATTGATTGTATATGTGTATTTTTTTACATTAGGAGTGTCCATTGATTGTGGAGGAGGCCTTAAATGCCGCTTAACAAGCTCTCCCTTTTTGTAGCCATTAGAGGTTGGGAGAGTGCTGAAGTTTCACAGGTTTTCTTCACTGTGTTTCTCAGGTATGTGAGAGTAAGCCCTAGTTTCATCAATTGTAGTCTGCTAATCAGACTTCAGGGACTCCAATGTCTAACACTTGGTAGCTGTGTTACAGCTCAACGTTGTAATAGTTCAAATCAATCAAATAAAGTTCTTTATTAATTTTCATTAGCTTATCTAATCTTCCACACGTGTTTTTATGTTATGGGAAGATAGAGATCTTTCTGGAAGTTATGTGAAAGCCTCATTTTCATTATTATATCAAATATCTGTGCAAATCCTTGTGCAGGGGGCAGAAGACTTCAAACTAATTAAGAAAAGTATTTTATATTCTTTTAAGGTATCAAAAATACAAGGCATACAAACTATTATTAATGTCAGTATATAGCTTTAGAAAAGAACTAAAACATCACATGGAATAATACTGTTACCTCTCAGTGGTATATCCCCAGTACACCCCTCACTGGCAGAAGCAACAGGACACGGGTTTATAGCCTGACTTCAATTTGCATTGAAAACGTGGGATATCTACTTATCAAATTGATTGTTCAAATACAGGAGCTATTTAACTTTGCTGAAATGTGATAGGAGGGTAAAGTGGTACTTGCCAGCAGTGCTCTCCAGCTTTCTTCCCAAGAACGTCTGAGGCAACAGGAAAAGGCAACAAGGAAACTCGAGGAAAATACTTAAAGGAATGAAGGAATTCTCCAGGAAGGCGCCAAGGCTGGCTGCCCAGCTGAAGTGCCTCTACACAAACACACACAGCTTGGGAAACAAGCAGGAGGAATTGGATGGCACTGTGCTACTAGAAAACCATGGCATAGTTGCCATCACTGAAGCCTAGTGGGATGATTCCCAAGACAGGAGTGTGGCTGTCAACGGTTACAAGTTGTTCAGAAGGAACAGGCATGGAAGGAGGGGAGGAAGCATTGTCTTCTACATTGAGGAAGGAATAGTGTGAAGAGTTGTCCCAGAAGAATGGCCACAAGCAAGTTGAAAGTCTATGCATAAGTTAGAGACTGAGGCAGCAAAGGGAGCCTTGTAGCTGGGGTCTGCTAAAGGCTGCCTGATCAGGCAGAGCCTGTTGATGAAGCTTTCTTTTTCTAGCTACAAGAGACATCACAATTGCAGGCTCTGATCCTGCTGGAGGACTTCAACCATACTGACATCTGCTGGAAAAGTAGCATGGTGAGCTGGAGGCAGTGCAGGTCTCGCACCTGGGTCGTGGCAGCCCCCACTATCAACAAGCTGGGGGATGAAAGGATAGAACACAGCCCAGCCAAAATGGACTTGAGGGTACTGGTGGATGGTAAGCTGGACTTGATACAGCAGTGTATCCTCGCAAGTCTAGAAAGCCAACTGTATCCTGGGTTGCAATGAAAGAAGTCTGCTTGGCCCATCAAGACCTTCCCCCTGAGGGCAGAGCACAAAGCATGGGCACCCTGTGGCTTTCTGTTCTGCAACTGCAGCCACGAGTTTTGCCACAATGAAGATAGGAGATGCCATACTGGAAATCACAGGCAATGGGAGTGAAGTCCAGCTTGTGCTTTGAGTGGAAGAACAGTGCCTTGGTCTGAAGCTCCAGGATGGAGAAAGGCTGAAGGGGAGTCACGACGGCAAAGAGGGCAAGTGGAAGAGGCCCCAGGGATGTGTCCGATGCCCTCTTCTGTTGCCCAAGAAGAAGTTTCAAGCGTCCTTGGAAATTCAAGGCCTTGCAGGGGATGAGAAAACGAAGCAAGCAAGGTAAGGAAATAGGAACTGGAAACTGGACTGCCCCAGCTCGCATCTGCATGGGATGTGAGTGAACACAGGCACACAGCAATGTGTCCAGGGGTGATGCTAGTGCTCAGAGGTGTCCTGGCATTACCAGAAATCCTGAGGAGTTATCCAGCAAGCAGCGCAGGCGGCAGGTAAAGTTCCTCTCCATGCAGCCAGAGTGCTCAGGGCACTGGTGATTGGAGCTTCCCACAGCATTGCATCCATCAGGAATGGCTGGAAAAAACAAATGGAAAATGAAGCCACACCTTACAGACCTGCTAGGACACTGCAGAACTGGAGGAAGCCACATGCCTGCCGGTCACAAGTGGTTCCCATAGATGGATGGCAGGTCCTGAGGTGTGGTTTGGATCTCTCCAGGGGTGACTAAGGCTGAGACCACACTTCCCAGCCCAGCACTCACCGTCACACAGCTGGCAGTGGAAAGCAGCTCTGTCATCCTCGTGGATCAGCTTGTAGATGCTCTGGTAGATGAGATCCGACTGGAATGATGCAATGTGGAGAGCGTATGGTGCCTAACAGGTACTGACCTCTGCCCTGTGGCTGAAGGCAGGGGCTTTTCTTTGCAGGTGGTAAAAGTTATTGAGGATAAAGAATGGGGAAGAAAGGGTTTTGAGCACAGCATGGAGATGTACCGGATAAACCTCTGCTAGGAAAGCCAGGAATCAAACAGGTTCTGTCTTAGAGAATGCCACTGACCCCACAGCACACAGACTTTCCATTCTATCCTATAGCAATGGTACATTTTCCAACTGATGAGGCAGCAGAGAGTGGTTTAAGTTTAGAGAACAACAGAAGAGTGGTGAGGTCTGAAAAATACTTTTGTAAACAGAGCACTGCAAAACCTACTATTGTGTGAGAAAACATGTGCCACAGGTACCAAAGGTGTGCCAGGAGGGTTAAGTGAGCCAGGGCAGCTGCATCATTGGTTGCCCCAGGTGCAAGTACAACTAGTGGGAATATGCTGGGAGAAACTACAGAAATTAGTGACCTAAAACTGCTACCAGGAGAAATCCCCTTGGAAGGTATCTACTGTTACCACATGCATGTTTAGTGCAGCCTGGAAGTAGCTAGGTGTTGCTGCCTCAATTCTTTTTATCGCATCAGAAATACCTATCCCTGTCCTGAACAGAAACTGCCACTTGACTAAGCCTGCGGGAATCAGTATTCTGGTGCAAACCATCTTCCTAGGAAACATCAGCAAGTCCTCACACCCCCTACTTCCTAACACACACCCCTTCTTCTACAGCCATGTCTTGGAGCAACCTTTCTCAGCCTGGTCCTGCACAGTCGTGGCCCTGCTGAGCACACAGGCAGCTCAGGACATCTCTGCTATGTCCCTGTCCTCAGAAATATGCCAGAACAGAACTTCCTGCTTAGCCAGATGTACAGGAAGAGAAGACCATTCCCTGCTTCAGACAGCTGGTTTGACTTGGGCCACCTGCACATGAGGATCCTCCTACAGTGAGCTGGGGAAGGGTATAAAGAGAACAAAGAGAGGAAAACAACAGTCTGCCGTTGAACCAAGAACCAGCACTGCCTACCTCACAGCTTTGTCTACAACAAACTGAGTTTGGTAGCCTCACTGTGTTCCTGTTGACATGGTCCTCCGAGCTTTAGAGGAATCAGAGATAACAGAGTGGATGGGGAAAGAGACCTCCTTTTTCTATGGCACCTCACATAAACCACCGGGCACTGATGATGCTCACCACTGTGATAACTCCTCCCACCCTCTCAGTGAAGGCAGACGTGCCCATCAGCATGACACCACAGGATGAAAAGCTCACACCCCTCTCACAAAGAGGAAAGGATGTAATGCCTACCATTGCTCGGCCTGCATCTGTGGCTACTAAGCTCACAGGCACGTTTGTTGGCTTTCACAACCCCTGAAGAGCATGACTCATTTGAAAACATCCATCAGAAGCGACCAAACTGGGCTGGGGGAGAAAAAGCACTGGCATTGGCTGCCAGCACCTCCTTCCCAGGCCTGTGCTGCATCCATGTGTGCACACTCAGGAAAAAATAGCACCCACCTGACGAAAGCCCAGATAGTTCTGCACGGTAGGGGTGATGTAGAAGATGTAGCCGTCTTCAGACACAGTGATGACAAACCCATTGAGTGCCTGAAAGTATAAATTGAGCCCAGAGTTACTCTCCTTAGCTTCAATTTAGCTGCTGGCTGGCTGGACTGTCTCAAAGCGTTTCTTAAGTACTCAGGGATGGGAAGAGACTTTCATTAATAGGGAACCCACTGAAAAGGAAAGCACCTTGTGGTCATGCGAGGCTTTTAACCCTGGTTAGTTAGTGAGGAGGTCTCACAGTCAGCATGAGCAATGATCAGAAGCAGCCTGGTCATTTTGGTAAACCACTGTGTTTTGTAAAACATCATCTGTGTTCACGTACAGGCAAGGCAACTACTGTAATCAGGAGGCACCAGCTAAGAAGTATGCAAAGTAAAGACCAAAGTCAGCCACTGTTATTTAAGATCATAAAGCATCTGAAAATAGCACCCATTTTGGAAGTACAGAGGTGACTACATCTGGAAAGTCAAAGCCCAGATGAGTGCCTGACACTGTATTTGCAATGCCTGACGTGGCACTCCCCATGTCCTAGACATGCAAACTGACACATCTTCGAGGAGCTAATGCCATCCCATTCTAATCGGCCTCTGGTTACACAGGACCACAATCCCTTCCCATTTGATTTTAACCTTGTTTCTGACTAATGTCTCTAGAGTCTCCATATTTTCAAAGGCTTCCAAACACATCCTGGCATTGAAATGCCACTACGAGACACCAATCTGCAAAAATTCCTCTGTTCTTGCCTATGTTACAGATGACAGAAAATAAGGCTTTACATGCAAGAAGTGAAAACAAATGTCAACTCCATAAACCATCTTTGTGCTCACACCATCTACCAACTTCACTTCTTGCCTTCCACTCTACAATCACATACGCATGGCCTGCAGTTAAATACATATCCAATCAGTAGCTACTTGCTTAAAAATGGCCTTTGTGGTCATTTGTGTCACATCCTTGGAGGTCAGAAAAGCAAATCACAGAACCACATACAATTTATAAACCTCTATGAAGAATGTTGAGGCTCAAAAGTGCTTTCCCCCAGCCTTTCGATCCTGACACGAGTGCAACCTTCAGTGAGCTGGCAGGCTCCCCGTGTGCCTGGGTTACTCCCTCTGCCCCAGTTTGCAATTCAGGGCAACTTTAAATTGCTACACTGGTAGAAGCATGATTTCTTGGTATGACAACAAACAAAGCAGACCACAGGTTGACCAGCTGCTAACACCAGAAGCTAGCAGGGATGAATGACTTGTGGTGTACCTTGCAGCTCATCCCAGGTTTACTGTGATGGATAAGATGCTCCAGAGCAAAGAGAACCAGCTGGTCAATGGAAGAAGAGGACAGGAAAATCAAAATTATTTTAATCATCTGGGATTATTTTAAATCCTGTTGGTTTAAGCATTTTGCTTGATACTGTACACATCCAGCAGCAGTGAGACTGGTCCCTTCCCTTCATGTGCTGCAGCCTCCACCAAGGAGCCCTGAGTCAAAGCTTTTGGCAGATTATAACGTGTGAATAAAATACTTTTTAAGGAAAAAAATGGGCAGATCAGCTGTAGGATTTTGATCCTATTAACACCCCACATGCTATCCAGATGCCTTCAATCATCCACAGCTGCCAATGCTCTGATAGCTCAACAAATTGCCAGCCATCATGTGGCCTGGCTCAAACCCCTGGAGAACACTTGGGAGAAGCCTCATAGAGAGACTTGGGCAATTGCTGGCTCCCTTCTGGCTACTGTGTTATTCTTCCAATTCATCTGTGACTATCATACTTGCGGACATCTGAGTCAGTTCTTGAGAAGAAAGCCCCCAGGGGAGAAATCACATGGCCTACACTGCGTTGCCAAAGTCACACAAAGGTTCCCAAATGTCACCACCTCAAGAGATTCCCTATGGGGGCTCCTGTTGGGGGCTGTGCTCCAAAGTGCTTTCATTCGCCCACCTGTCCATAACAGCAGACATTCATTCAAGACCATGCAGGAGCAGAGCTGAAGGCACCAAGGTAGGACTTCAGGAAGAGCAAAGTATCTGGAAGCATCATAGAGGCATTAACCTTGGAAAAGACCACTAAGATCATCCAGTCCAATCACTGAAGATGGGAGAAGAGAACTCCAGATGCCAAAAGCACAGGCACAGGATGTCATGGTATCAGGAATAAAGCCACAAAGATCAAATGCCTTCTGCAGACTTGCCCTGCATCCACAGGGAGCATCATATTTTCAGTTGAGATGCCTAAGTGTTTATTCAGCAGCCAGCCTTTCCAAGGAATCTTTCTGAGCCATTTCCTTCTGGCTTGCATTCACAAACTGCCGTCTGAGCTAGCAGCGTTCTGGCCAGGTGAGTCACTATTTCTTTGTTCTCTGACACTTAGCAAGGGCTGTTTCACTAGACATACACTGGCCTTTTCATAAGGCAAAGCTGCACTGTCCATTGATTTTGTCCACAATAGCTTCCCAGATCCGTCTTCCTTCTTTTTCCTCTCAACTTTCAGACTGAGCCTCGGCTTCTTCCATCCTAGACTGCTGTGAACTCACCAATTCCTAGTGGATGTGTTATCACACAGCTATCTCCATTCTCCTCTTGGCAACCCCTGGAGCATAAGGAACCCACCACCCTGGAAATTCATTGGGATCATTCCCTACACTCCTGCACCCATCTGGGCAGAATGGACAAGCTTGCACATCGGTACCTGCCACACTGTAAGCTAAGCAATAGCAAACTGTAGTACGGGATGAGAAAAAAATGAGCCAGACAGTGCCACTGGTGCCCATCCTGAGGTGCTCAGTGCCTGCTCAGGATGCAAAGACCACAGTGAATCACCTCCAGGCAAAAAAAGGGTCTCCTCTTGCTCTACAGCTGGGACCACACATTCCATAGCTGCTGGTGCAGTCTGATGGGCAGGGATCAGCCATTGTGTCTGGCAGGAGCTAATGGACAACCCCAAATGACCAAACTAGGGCACAGTACCTGGAGTAGCAGGTCCCCCTCTGGAAATGGCTCCCTGTTGACCTGCAGATGTGTCTGTCCATTGCCTCCTGGGGCTCTGGGCTGATCCAGCATGCAGTTGCCAACGTCCGTACCTACAGCTGCAAGAAATCAGCGTGGAGGGGCAAACCAGGAGACTCTCCCTCCACCTCTTTCTCCTCCCCTCGATCCCAGTATTGCTTGTGAATGGGTGCACCATGCATGTGCAGGCAGCTCAGAGGAAAGAGAAAGAAGTTCAGAGTGGGTGGGAGCTGGAGAAAGCCCCTTTACAAAGGCATCCTCACTTGCCCAACACTTCCTCTAAGACAGTGTCCTCCCTGCTCAGTCCCATTTCTGGGAAATCCCACTCTGCCAAGGTCTGAGTTAGGAACAACAAATAGAAGGGAGCAGAGTGTCAGGTTGGGAAATGCTAACACCACAGCAAGAAATCTTTAGGTCAGGGCCTGGTAGAGCTGGAGCTCACCACTGTGGGCCAAGTGCTACCCCACCTTTAGCTTCAAGCTGCCCCAGTGCTGTGAGAGCTGCAGCTGGGAAAGGCCCTCCTGCCTTCAGGACTGATAGAACCTGTGGCTGTGAGCTTCCCATGCTGATTCACATGTTGCTTCATGCTTCCTTGATCAAAGCCTTCATGGCAACACCCATGGGTGCAGCTGATGGGAAGACCCCTGCCCTGCCCTCCGGCCTCTTGTCTCACAGGACACACAGAGAACTGGTTGTTCTGGAAGCAGCAATGAAGCCTGCAGACATCCACAGTGTGATCCTTCCCCCACTGGGGTCTTATCCTTGAAAAAACACTTGGCAGCAAAAGCCCAAACTCTGTTTTCAACCAAAGAACAAGTACAAAGGCAGGTGGTCTAACAACTCAATTAATCTGGGGCTTGCCACACAGTTAAGGGACGCAACTCTGTACAGCCACTCCAACACTGTTCCTGGTGCAAGCTCTGGGTTTAAGACAACAGCATGCAGTCACAGCTAGAAAAATTGTTTCCAACCTGGAGGAAAAGTAGGAAATGAGGAAAAACCCCAAACCACCCTAAGTCTGACCATGCATTTAATCCATCCCATGGCAAAAGATTACCTCAGGACCACTTCAGAGCCCCTCAGACCCCGGGCAATGCTGAGTGATGCACAAACAGCAGCCATGTCTCCTGTCATCCCCATATTGCGTGCTCAGTCTCTCAAGGGCATGGCATGGCCTCCCCATCCCCAGCAGCCCGTGGGTGAGTGAGGCCAGCCCATGCCCCAAATCTGTGTTTCCCCATGTGTAAGCTCATGTTTCTTCTCCTGCAGGGGAAAGCCATCCTGTGCAGACGCTTCCCAAACAAGCAAGAGGTTGATCAGCCTGGCCAAGGGATGTGAGCCCTCTGGGAAGGGTTTAGAAAGAAAAGGTTCGACATCTAAAGGTATTTCAAAAATCAGGTGCAAGGCAGCCATGAGACAGAAGCCCCCATCAGGCTGTGGGGGATCACAATCCCATTTTGCAAAGGCTTTCAAGAAGCCAACACCCTGACAAATCAGGACAAAAGCAAACCAAGAGGAAAGCTTCTCTCATGATTGCCGAGTGATCCACAAGGAAAAAGATCCAAAGCCCATTTGTACCATTGGTATGGCTTCAATTTGCACACGATGGAGTGAAATCGCTTCAAAGCAATTATTATTATTATTATTATTAAAATTTATTTGAATTCTTTTGAAGCACTGACTCCTCTCTGAAGTGTTGAACCGGGGCAGGCTGGCAGGAGAATTCAAAAAGAAACCAAGCTCTTCCAAAACAAAGCTCCTTAAGGATGCACATGGTCCCCAGCTTTCTCCCAGTGTCCGCCAGCAGTACCAGCATGGAGAGCTGCAGCAAGCCAGGGGGAGCAGCAGCCAACACATAACACCTGCTTGCTCATTTTATTGTTCCCAGCAAAATCATTTCACCTTCCCCTCCCCACTAGTAGCACAATATCTATCTTCTCAAGGGGTTTTTTTTATTTCCCCTTGGAGATGCTCACTTCCCCCTACATTCTCAATGCCAGAATGGTTCGTTTCTGCACAGCTGTGCTGAAAAACTGCAGATTCTGACCCCTGCAGGGCATGTTAGGATGGCCTGGCTTGGGTAGAAGGCTTAGGGGTACAGAGAGTCAGTGGCAAGCCCAAGGAGCCACTATTGAGCTGTCTACTTCCACCACTCAGATACTTTTGGTCAGGTCTTGGGACTGCAAAGGGCTTTGCTGCTGGGCTGAGGCTGTCCTCGGGAACCACAGCCATTCCTCAGAGGTCCAGACAGTCTGGAAAGCTTTTGAAGGGGAAGAGCCTGCCCGCTTCTGGGTGATGACCCCCTTAACATTCAGCCATGTCATAAGTGACTGCTTTGTTTCCCCAAGTTCTCTCTCCCCAAACACCTTCAGTGATGAGTCTGGGACAAAGCATCTCTATGGCTTTTGCCCGTCCAGGAAGATTTCCAAACTCATTCGTGCTCAAACTTCCAAGAACCACAGGGGCTAATTGTGATAACAAAAGAGATGCCTCAAAACAGCCACACAGAGGACTCCTAGGCCTACACAACAATCAAGGGGTACAGAGGCTATTTCCAATCATTTTAATTTGGAAGGGAAACAAGTCATTTTAATCGAAGAGCAGAAAAATCACCCCATTTGCACCAAGGGGTAAGCCCATGAGAGAGAGGGAGCACTTGTGAAACATCTGCTCAAGACATGTTACCTCCTGGGGGATTTCACCAGCACATAATCTACTCTCATCAGTGACAACTAGCAGAATTACTGCCCCACAAAAGGCACTGCTCCCATTGCACGTGCTGGCTGGCTCTGCTCACCGATGATGCAAGCTGATGGCTTCAAGCCCCCTGCCCTCCTGCAGGCTGTGAGGCACGGCTGGGTGACAGAGCTGACAGGCAGTGCTGCGCATTGGGTAAGTCATCCCCAGTTTAAGACACACATTATAGCCTAACATTGAGACTACCACGAAAAGCAGTTGGGATCGCAAAGTTCATCCCTATAAAAGAGACCCCAAGCCTGCCTAAAAACCATTTAAAAAATAGTGGTTTCAGCTCTTTGCTGTACTTCATTCCCTTGCAAATCCTCCCAAGCCCAGCATGGGAGCCCAGAAATCACCACTGACTCTTTTTGCCCTTTCTTCCTCTCCTTTACTAGATAACCTGCTTCCATGTCCACTAAAATATGAGCATAAAATAAGCTTTTGTTTATTGGTTTTTAAGGCTAATGCCAGAAAATCTCAGCAGCCTGGTGAATCACATAGCAAGGATTTCCAGGAAAACCAGCAATTAATGCAAGACAGGAGAAAGCATAACACACAAGTGATCTGTAGTTACTACACAAATCCCAGGCGCTTGCTGAAGTAATCTGGGGACCATTTATGTCTTCAGTGGGCTAGGAAAGAGGCTTTTGGTGTGCAGTGTTAAAGAAGAGGGATGGAAATACAACCAGACACAGCAGATCCTGGTTCCCATGAACTGCACATACATCCCCAATAGCATTCTTCTGGGTTGGTGATCCTTGCCTTCAACAGGAAGTTTCTAAGCCTTGTAGTGTGGAGAAAGGCCTCAAGAATGACAAGAAGGAGCAAAGCAATCAAAACTATTCACCTTTTGCTCACTGTATTCATGAAATCAATTACAGCAGTGTGACCATGGAAGCTAACATGTGCCTTGCATCTGGCATGGTTTTGTCAATGGGAAAAAAAATATCAGTAAAAGATCCTGGGGTCAGTTCTGCTCCCGTGAGCTGAGTTACACCAGTGGGAGATGAGAGACTTTACCTACAGCAAAAATTCCCCTTTGAACAGACTCTGGAGATGTTTGGTACCATAAAACCAGGAGCTCCCAGCTCTTCCAATAACACCATGCTGTTTGCAACTGTTTTCCTCTTGGACCCAATTCCAAACCCATCAAATGAGCACCAACTTTCTCCTCCACTGTTCAACCAGTGCACAGCGCCAAGCAGAGCAGGTGCTGATCATCCAAGTGAAACATCCTTCTGGAGGTACATGCCAGACCCACAGATCAGAAACTGTTGCAAGAAGTCAGGCAGTATTCTCCCAAGGAGCGCACAAACGCCCAAGGGAGCCCACGCCAACCTCTCCAACCTGCTGCTGCAAATGCCCCTCTACGATCCTGCAGGACCTTGCTCACAAACTTGACTTCTTTCATTGAATCAGTTACTTCGAGTCTAGGTGCCTGCAACTCTGGGCTATGGGAATAATGAGCAATAAGGAGGTGAATAGAGAAGTTGATCTAATGCTGGCTGCAGTGGTGCCCCACAGCAGAGCATTGCAGAGGCAGATGACAGCAGAAGCTGGAGGAGACCTGAGATTTCCTAGGCCAGCCCTCTGCTCTAGCAGAGTAAGTCCCCAGCACAAACAGGGGCCTTGCATCTATCCCTCCTAACTGCACAGTGCAAGGACAGTGAGTGTCTCATACTGCTGGTGGGAAACATGGACACAGGAGAACTCATCCTGCAACTCTCTGTTGGATTAATGGTGTTCCAGTGGGGGCATCAGCTCCCTGTTATGACAGAACCATACTGCCCAGCTCATCCTCAAGGGATTACAGAATCACAGAGTTGTAGGGGCTAGAAGGAACCTCCAGAGATCATGGAGTTCAATCCCCCTGCAAAGCAGGCCCCCTACAGCAGGCTGCCCAGGTAGGGATCCAGATGGGTCTTGAATATCTCCAGAGAATCCACAATCCCCCCCAGGCAGCCAGTTCCAGTGGATGCATTTTTGCACCAGCACCCACTGGTGCTCAATTGCTTGTCTGCAAAGGGCAGCTAAACCGCCCCAAGCTGACAGTGGGCTGTGTGGGGGCCAATGGGTTACAGGGAGGTATTTTACTATTGGCCATTGGTTTTATGAGCTCCAGAGTGTGGGCTTGTACTTGGAGAGGGCTCTCTACTGAACATGCTGCCACCTGGTTGACCTTAACCTGGGACAATGGTATAGCAGCACACAACCTCAGCATGTCCTCTCTGTCTGGCAGAGCATTTTAAGCTCTGGGTTGCTTTCAGTTTTTTGGAGGTTTGTTTTGGTTTTTTTTGGGTTGTTTTTTTCTGCTCTTGTCTTTAGCACGGCCAGAACTTTGCCACATCAGCAATTACTCTAAGATGTTTCTCCACAATCCTCAGCATCTGCTCCTTTTGTTACATGAACTCTAGAAAATGAACCCCAGCACAGATCTCCGGCTAGCTGGAGGCTTTCCAAGCCACTCAGCACTAGACAAATCCATCCGAACTTTGAGGTCTCACTGTTTGCAGCAAGTGGAGGTCCCATCACATCAGGAGGATTCCAGAGCATCCAGCAACACTGCAAACACAGAGCCAAGCTTTCCATACTCTCACAAAGATGAGGATCAGCAAAGTCCCTCCATATTTATCCAGGAGACTGTTGGATCCAAGTCCAAGTAGCAACCACTGCAATTTGCTGGTTGTGGACAGAAACATGGTGAGGTTCATCTGTCTTTTACAGAGGTAACAAAAGTGACTTTAAGTGACTTTAAGTGACTTTCTCTTTTGATGGTTTAAGAGAAGAAGCCAGAATGGGCCAACTGTAGGGAGAAGTAAATGAAAAACTGGACAGTGGGTCACTTTGTTCTCAGAGCACCAGAGAAAAGTTCCCAGGTATAGAGCAGCGTTGGCATCGCAGAGCTCTTCAGAACAGAGCCATCCTCCTAACTGAAATGTGGGCTGCCATCAAGTTGTCTCCTGGAGGGAGAACTCCAGTTGCTCCTACTGCTAAAACACCTCTGTGCTTAAAACCGTGTCACAGACTATGATAGTAAAGCACAATCTAGCTTATTCACTGAAATAAATCCTAGCAGGCAGGTTTCAATAGCACTAGAGTCATCCTTGCTACCCACCAGCACTCAAAGGCTGGATTCAATGAATAAAGCTCGGAAGAGATCAAGGCCTAAACCTTACCATGTTTTTCCCATATAACCTAGGGAAAGACTCAAGTTTTCCTGCTATTCACAGCAGGCTCTAACAATGGGAGTCTTGTGGAATTCAGGAGAAGAGTGAACACAGGACTGTTCCACTGTTACAGGTTCCTACTTGCCCCAAGTGCATGGAGTAAGCTGTTTACTGTCGTGCTGGCACTTGGCATGCATCACCTGGGGACCACCAGAGCTCAACACATACATCTCTCATACGCTGAGTCTGAGATGGTGCTGCACCACACTATTCCTTGGAGAATGGGAAAATCAATCCAAGCCCATTCAAACCAAGCTGGGAGCTGGGCTAGATCAGCCTGGAGAAGGCTGCAGGCAGAGCTCGCCATGGCACTTATGCACCTACAGGGGTAAAAAAAAGCAAAGCAGATTCAAAAGTCAGTTCAGAGAGTTATTATCTTCTGATTTCCAAACAGCTCCATGGACCAGAACAAAGTTCAAGTAAAAACAAAACAAAACAAAACAAAAACGACAACAACAAAAAACCCCACAGTTTCTTTCAACTTTCAAAAATGAAATCCTCGTGAGGTTCCACCTGCAAGGACTCAGAAGCCCCTCGCTGTGCACACTGACCACCTCTTCCTCACATCCCAAGGAAGATAAGGATGAGCCAAAAGCAATGTTACGGGGAAATAATGCAGGGATACTTCAGGAGGGACATGCAAGCTTCGTACCAGGTAAGAACAGAAAAGCCATGGCCATGCCAGACGTTTGGAAAATCATTTCCCAGAAAGTTTGGTCATTTATTCCTTTCTTGCTTTGAGTTTTTTTGATACGGATGGGCAAACACCAGCAGGAGGGGGTACCCCAGCCCACACTAATCATGCTGGCTGGATATGCAGAGCTCTGACACAGAAACTCACCTCTAGATCACTGACCTTGCATAAACCTATCATGCAAAGCATGTACCTGGCTAGCTTTGTCCAGCAGATAATGCAATCTTACAGAAGTCATGATGTAAACATCTACAGTAGGCACAAAAATCTATACAACAAACCCAGCTTTAAATCCAATGCGTAGAAGGGCATCTGGGCTTGTTCCCTCAAAATGAGAGTCATGCTTGGACCAAGATGTAACCTGGTGGGAACACCAGGAAATGGTCACTTCTTCCATGAACTGTAGTCTACCCCCAAGAGGGCACAGATCAATCATTTACTAGACAGAAGCTGCAGAGCTTGTCAGAAAACATTAACCACCCTTGCCAAGCTTTCAGTCCATCTATATACGTCAGTTCCATCTCTGTCAGGCTTAGAAGAGGTCTTATGAAACATTTCTGAAAAATCCCTCTCTGCTTGTTTATGGCACTTCACATGGCAGATGATTTATGGTGATTTGGGGCAGTGTCACAACTGCCACGTGCAGTTGAGTGTGCTGGTAAATGCACTGTTTTTTCTGCTTCAAATGTCCAGGCAGCAGGTCTCACACGTTTAAGAATGAAACAAGCTGTCCTGATGAAGAGCTTCAGTCAGACAAGCTTAGCCCATGAGCTGCAGTAGGACAGAGGCCAGGGATGTGACCTTACAAGACACAGTGACTGGATGCCACTTGCATCCTGGTGTTGGACATGCAAACCTGTCAAGGCCAAGCCTCTAGATCACTGACCTTGCATAAACCTATCATGCAAAGCATGTACCTGGCTAGCTTTGTCCAGCAGATAATGCAATCTTACAGAAGTCATGATGTAAACATCTACAGTAGGCATCTTGGACTAGATGACCTTTAAAGGTCCCTTCCAACTCAAACAGCTTTATAATTCTGTGAAGAGGCTGCATGTGAAATATGACAAAGCAGAAAGTAGCAGAGAGAGATTAGATAGTGGGCATGAGCCCATTCCTCCTATCTGTTCAAACCTGCTTTCACATGCAAACTCCTGCTCCAAAGTGCTGAATATCTGCTGCTTTGGCTTCAGGTCTGTGCAGGGGTCTCAGGCTCAGTCGGATTTTCTGGTACATACTGCATTTCTTGCAAGAACCACCTCTAGCAGTGGGATTTTTACTTTAAACCTATGACACAGCCTGCACGGGCACACAGCCAGGACTGCCAGCACCCGCCTCTCTGCCAAACCAGTTATAACCACGAACTTTGGCTCCACACATACAACATAAACCTTTCATCTAGGAGAAGGAGCAAGTGCCTGGACTCACTAAAAACACTTGGAAAGAGGAGCTCCATCAATATGACACAAGTTAGAGCTGCCTGGCTGGGTGCTGAAGCGGCCAGCAAGGGATGGAAATGCTCGTCAGGTGATGCCATGCTCTTCTGCTGCTCCTGCAGCAGGGGAGCCTGCATGAAATGGAATGCATCCAGCAGCAAAACTGAACCAGAGGGAGCAATGTCTCTGCTGTCTTCCCCCACAACTCCTGATATGATAAACTATAGTCAGGCTGCCATGACTCCTTGATTACACAGGCCTTCAGCAGACAGGGCCAGAACTGCTGTTGATCTCAATGAATCAGTAGAATGATCTGAAGTCAAACAAGATTAGTTTCAAGGCAGACATGGGCAAAGCAAAGGAGGGGAAATAAATCGAGGGTGCAGTGCCCAAATGGAAGTAATTGGGCTGGCAGAAGGGCGCTCTGCTACAAGGATGAGTTTCAAGCTGAATGTGAATATACACAAAGATGGATGCTTTCCTAAAGCAGCTCTTGCTCTGGGAAAATGCGTGCTGAGAGCAAACAGTGGGATGCACTCCTGCTCAAAGGCAGAGACTCAGCTGAAGTGTGGTGCTCGGCATGGGGTCCCTCATGGTGATGTGCATCCCTACCTGGAAGGGCCCAGGGAGAGCCCCAAGGGACAAGTTACAGACCTGGCATGGGGCAAAAGCCAGGAAAGTTGGGTTTATTTGTCCTAGAGGAAAGATAACTTAGGAAGGAAGAGCTTTGAAACGTAGAAGAATGCTGGTGGCTTTTTGTCCACAGTGTGCTCTGCCTTCGTCTTCCCTGACACAGCACAGCTGGGGTCCATCACCTGTCCCACAGAGCACAAGGCACTGGTGAAGAACCATGTGCCTGCCCCTGTCCCCTCTCCATGCCAAGCTCGTCTCCCCCAGCTGCAGGATGAGCACTGCTCTGCAGTATTTACCTGCCTTTGTAAACAAGTTATGAAAGCAATCCCCAGCAGCCCTTCTGGCTTTATTTGTGCTGCAGTCTGGAATTCATGTCCCACCAGCGGGGAGGTGACTCATGGGCATGTGGAGACAAGCCTGCCAGCCAGGCTCTGCATGGCTGTTTTACTTCCTATCTGCTGCAGAGTCCCAACACACTGGTACAGAGGGACAGTCGTCCTCCTTTGAACATCAACCAAGCAAGGCAGGTTGACGTTATGCCACCACCATCACCTTGGACAGTAGTAGCATTCCAGACATACCTTGCCCTCATGGCATTAGGCTGCATGTCAGCAAGCACCTAACCACCCAGGGGGGTTGAATCCTATTTCCCAGATTTGTTCCTCAAAAAGCGGACAGAGGAAGACATTTAGCAAGGCTTGCTGTCTGTCCAGAGTGCCTTCTGAGGAGCCCAACAGTACCCAAAGCACACACAGTACTACAACACAGCAAGTACTCCTCTGTGTACATGCAGCCAGTGCAACATGCTCTCTCTGCGTGGCAAGGTGCCTCCTAATAAGTTCAGCCTCCTAAAAACAGTTAATCTGTGGGAAAGCAGTAAGGAAACACTGGGCACCCCATGATGCCAGAAGAAAGGAAGCAGTGCATGGCAAATACAACGCAGCCTTGCTCACCGGGGCTGAGTTCATTCACAGCAAAGGCAAAGTCTGCAGGAAAAACTAGGAGCCTTCAGCACAGGACTTTTCATCAGTAGCAACTATCTCAGATAGATCAACTACTGCTGAAAATCCAGAAGGCAATAGCTGATGGAGGGGAGCTGTGAGCAGGCGGAGAGGGAGCTACCCAGGGCTTCAGAGGGGCAAATGTAAGGAGTCTTATCAAATGTAATATGTCTTCCAGACATATCAGCTCAACATTTCACTCTGCAAAATCAGACTGGGGTCTCTGGTTATGAGGCATCATGCCCCATTTCACAGAAATGCTCATTTCAGACCTAACTGATCCATCACAGCCGAGCCTAGCTGTGCCAGAGAGGCAAACAGCAGTAAGCCACTAATGTACACACAAAACCCAGGGAGAATGGGGGAGAAATGAGCTAACCAGCTGCCAAGGTGAACACGTGCCTTAGGATCAACTTTGCTTAACCTGCCATCCCCAAGGCATCAGAGTGACAAACAGAACAGCCTTGCATCGCATCTCCTACCTCCGCCTGCCTAGAAGAGATGCAGCAGCCCACAGATTGTGTAAAGTAATTTTTGAAAATTTTCACATGGATATCCCCTTTCACCCTCCATGTCCTGTGTGGGCTCCTGCAATATCCTTCCTGGAGAAGGAGGTGCCAAGTTGCCCTCACTTTGCCAAGGAAGTTTCTTTTCAGAGACCTATAACTCGCTGAAGAAGTTTAGATCTGGATGTGCAGCAAACAAAAATGAAGGGGATTCCTTTCAGCGGGGACAAAAAGTGCCTCCTCTGAAAGATCTGAGGGATCCTCCGCACCCACCTCCTGGGCACCGGCTTCTTTCTCTTCCTCCCGGCGTACATCCCGCCGCCGGGCAGCACCGAGCACCGCCGGCTGCGCCCGGAGGAGGAGTTTAAACAGGAGTGAAGCGGGGCGGCTCCGGCCCCGAGCCGCCCCTCGTGGCCCTGCCCGGCCCAGGTGCCCGGGCAGCCCCCAAGGCTGTCCCCGCTTCTTGGTCGCCGTGTCCCTCCTGCGACCACCCCCCTCTCTTCCCAGCTGGTGGAGAGCAGTTGTAGTCATACAATCATAGAACCATAAAGTCATAGAACTGTTAAGGTTGGAAAAGACCTTCAAGACTGTCAGGTCCAACAGTCAGCCCATCCCCACCATGCCCACCATGACAGCTGGACAACGGGGGGGCTGGAGGCACTTCAAAGTCACACTTCAGAATGTTTCAGTGTGGAGGTGACACGCAGCCGCTGGTAGAGATGAAAACCTCAGTGGAAGGTTACCCTGAGCAGCACCTGCTATTTGATTGCTCTGTCCTGTGAGACCCTTTTGAACCCTTCCCATCCTCCCGCCTTCCTCCCCAGGACAAGGAACTCCTGCAGTCACCGAACACCATCACCAGACAGTGAGTGTGACCTGCAGGCACTGTGGGAACAGCTTTCCTATTCTCATGCATGTACAGAGGGATGCAGGATGGCAGTAGGTTACATCCCTGGTCAAATTAAGGTGATATAACAGGGTTCATACATAAGAGGGGAAAAAAAAATACAAACTTCAACAGGGGATTTCTACAAAACAGTTATCCTGTATGCGTTGGCTCTCCTACAATTATAGGAATGTTACTGGAAATTCAAGTAAGTTTTGCAATACTTAACAACTTCAAGAGAAAGAGAAGAAAGGAAAAGAGAGAAACAGAGATGAAAGGAGGTAGGTAGATCACCAGTCCTGGTCTCAGCCCCTATGTATAGTAACAAAACAAAAGGGGAAAGGATGCTCTCCCCAGCCCCTGTTTGAAATGTAGTTTGCTCCAGGCCAAGACTGGTTGAGACACCAGACACCAACCAAACCAAAAAGGTGACACCAGAACCCTTCAGTGACTGAATGATCCTCAGGCATTGTTCTGGGCTCTTCCAGGAGTGACTGAGTCATCTCCCCGGGCATTGCCTGGGCCAGTCCCTCACATTCCCAGGCATGTCCCTCACCCTACCCCATGGCTCAAGCACCCTGAGGTCTTCTTCAGTAGTGGCGATGTGCACATAGCAGATAGCAAGAGAAAAAGAAGAGAGGAGACGAGATATAATAGAATCATAGAATCACAAAGACTGGAAAAGACCTCTAAGATCATCTAGGTCAACCATCAACCCATCACCACCTCTCCCGGCGTTGCCCAGGAATGTTCCTTACATGTGTGAGTTTGTCCTTTACAAAATCCTGGTCACCCCCCCCAGCATGCTGGCAGCCCTACAGCTTCAGTTGCTGGGGCTCCCACAGTCTCTGCAGATGTTCCTACTCTCTTGCTGGAAGGATTTGCCAGCATGTTACAGACTTTCTGTTAAGGACAGAAAGTCAAATACGTTTGCAAAGTTCCAGCTTAGGCCACATGTGGGCTCTTGTTCATCCAAACTCCTCCAGCCTCTCTTTACTGTGATGCTCTTCTCTTGGACTTCTCTCTAGCTTCTACAAGCCTCAGTGCTTTTCCAAAGCAACTCTGTGTTACTGTCCTACACCTTCTACCAGCTTTCCCCTGAGGAAAAACACCCAAGTGACCCCTCTATACCTACTGCGGGTGGAACTGGGGGCATCTCATGTTTTTCGAGCCGAAAACCAGAAGCAAAATGCCCACAATAAGTGCATATGTTACTGGTATCTTTCAGTCTAGAAGTGCTATAGATATCAAAAGAGACGGCAGCCCAGGCAGAAAACATTAATCTCGCTGCTATAAAGCTGCCCCCTTTGGACAATCAGCTTACCTAGAGATCTACTGCTTGCTCAGAAGAGGTTGTTGTGGACTTCTCTGGGTCCAGGACTTCATCAGTGGCCAGTTGTGAAACTCAGCAGTGTGGTTCTGTTGAAGCAATGGGAAGAAAAGAATGTTTGTGGATTTGTACCATTCTCTCCGTCCCACAGACATAAGGCTGAGAATGGGTGATGTGTGAGAGGAGAGATGCTGGCTGTTGTGCTGTACTGGAAAGATATACAGCTCTTGATCTTAGGTTGAGAACTTCCCTCAGCCCCAAGGAGAGGTCTCTTCTGAAGTACTTTGGATCACCATCAGACTATGTCAGGGTGTCACGGAGCCATGGCAGGGACACAGCATGGGCACATGGAGTCAGTAAGATGCTGGGTGGGGATCTGGGGTGGGAACCAATGTGAAGAGTTGACATCGATGGAGTGCAGAACAAAAAACAACCCAAGTGATGTCCTGCAACCGTATATTCCAGCAGAAGACAGGCATGCAAGGCGGCTGGCAGAGAAGTAGCTTCAGAACTACCCAGCTCCATCTTGTGGCAAGGATCAGCAAAACCTCCAAGATTAGGAGGGACGTTCTGCTCGCTGTGTGGGCATCAGCTGACTTTCCAGCAGCACTAGGCAGGGGGTGCCTAGGGGGTGTTTTCTGCCCCGTGCACCTGCTGAATCATAGAATCATTCAGGTTGGAGAAGACCTCTAAGCCATCAACGCATCCCCACCATGTCTAGTATACCATGTCCCTAAGGGCCACATCTCCATGTTTTTTGAACACCTTCAGGGATGGTGACTCCATCACGTCCCTGAGCAGCCTGTTCCAGTGCCCAACCACTTTTTTGGAGGAGAAATTTTTCCTAATATGCAACCTGAAGATGTCCCCTCTCCTCCTGCAGCCCCTGTTCCAGCCTTCTGGCACATGATATCCCTCAGCAACAGAATTTCTTAGGAGCAGGCCCACCGAGGGCTTGGTGATGCAGCACCTGCAAGCATCGCTGGCTGCGAGTTTGGTGGCTGAGGAGGTGCCTGCATACTGAACAGGGAGTGGGAAGAGGTCTGTGCCTGTGCTGCTTTGCTCTTTTCTCTTATCCGCTCCTGTCCTCACAGGTCTGTTGTGCATGGCTGAAGCATTTCTGCCCGCTCCTTGTCACTGTCACATGGCAAGGTGGGGGGTTCTCAGGAGAGACCCCATGGCACATTTCACCACTGATGAACAATGAACAAGAAGCTGCATACCATGCTCATAAAAACCTACATCAGCAGAGGTGACACACTGTTGCTGTTGCCACTGCTGAAACACACCGCCTCACACGCTCACATCACTCTTTGATCTCCATAAACGTTCAGCAATTGGCGATGAACGTCAACGCGTGCCATTTTTACCACAAGGAGGAATTCCGTTCCACCCCTTTGCTTTATCCACACTTCCATGTCAGATGCCACCGTGTCAGAGTGCCGCTCTGCTGCATGAAATGGAACACTGCTGGGAAGGCTCAGCCTCTACTGCCATACCACTGACACCCACCTCTGATGTGTGGGACAATATAAAGCAGGCGACATTACTTTCGGGACAGCCCTTGTAACATATACGATATCATTAACAAACAAGTAACAAAGCATTTTAAATTTTAATATTTTTCTTACAGCATTGTGCTAACTGCTGACTGTATACTTCCTCTCCCACACGTGCAGCAGAAGGGTCTTCCCACGGTGGGGGGGGGGGGGGGGGTGGGATATTTTTCCTATGGGTGTGAGTTTCGGTGTTATCATGAGGGCAGTTCAGCTAAGGACACGCGGACCTTGGGTTTTCTCCCCAAGCTGACAACGAAAGCCTACAAAGCGCCCCCCTTCAGAGTCACCGTCCGGCCGCGCAAGCCCCGATGCGGCGCGCACCCGGCACCTCCCGCCCCGTAGTGACGTCATCTCTCAGCGCCCGCAGCGCTCCACCTTCGTCGGCGCCGCCATGTCCTTGTGGCGGGCCCGCTTGGGTCCGGCCGCCGCCGCCACCGTCATCTCTGCTGCCCGCGGCCGCCTGCGGAGCGCCGTCCTGCCGGCGGTGAGCGGGAGACCGGGGTCGGCAGGGCCTCGGGGGGACGGAGAGGACAGAAGAAGAGAAGGGGGGGGGAGGTGACCTTCAGCACCGTGGTGCGGCCTTCAGGGGGTGAGATGCACCGAGCTATCAAGTAAAAATAAAGAGCTCGCCAAGGTGCTTTGCTGTACGGTAGACCCCTGTGTGAGATCTGCGTCTCTGAAAAATATGCCCAGTTTGGCTTAAGAGTGCTGTCACCTTTTAGTCGTATTGCTGTGTTGTCTTTCAGGCAGGCGTTCACATCAGCTCCCAGCGCCCTTTGCAGTATGGCTGGCTGGCTTACATGCTTGGAGAGAGAGCCTCTAAAAAGTTCAGTGAATACAGTAAAATCTTCACAGTGGACGGCAACCTATCATCTGGGAAGGGCAAGCTGGCACAGCAAATTGCAGATAAGTTAGGTATGGCTTTATTTTCTATATAATGGGGCAGAGTGGCTGGAAGACTGTGTGGAAGAAATGGACGTGAGGATGTTGGTCAACAGCAGGCCGACTGTGAGCCAACAGTGTGCCCAGGTGGCCAAGAGGTCCAATGGCATCCTGGCTTGTGTCAGAAATAGTGTTGCCAGCAGGAGTGGGAGGTGATTGTTCTCTGTACTCAGCTCTGGTGAGGCCACACCTTAAGTTCTGTGTTCAGTGTTGCGCCCCTCACTGCAAGGAAGATATTGAGGCCCTGGAGTGTGTCCAGAGGTCAATGAAGTCTTATGGGGAGCAGCTGAGGGAACTGGGGTTGTTCAGTCTGGAGAAGAGGAAGCTCAGGGGAGGCCTTATCGCTCTCTACAGCTCCCTGAAAGGAGGCTGTGGTGGAGTGGGGTCAGCCTCTTCTCTTATGTAACTAACAGTAGGGCAGGGGTGACAGCCTCAAGTTGTGCACGGGGAGATTGATTGGATGTTAGGAACAATTTCTTCTCTGAAAGAATGGTCAGCTGCTGGAACGATCTGCCCAGGAAGGTGGCTCAGTCACTGTCCCTGGAGTTGTTCAAGGGATGTTTAGATGTTGTACTGAGGGACATGGCTTAGTGTGGAAATATTGGCAGTAGGTGCACGGTTGGACTGGATGATCTCAGAGATCTTCTCCAACCTTGTTGATTCTACAAGTCTATGATTTTAATATTTACTAGAATTTGACAGTGTCATTGTGATTCCTGCATTTTTATGCAGTTAACCAATATGCATTTTTATGAAGTTAACCAAAACATCAACTCTTGGCTAGCAAATTATTAGGTAGTGTCACAGTTAATATTAGTGGTGTATAGATAGAGGCAGAGTAAAGTGCTGGTGAGACTTGGGGTGACAGGGATGTTGTCAGGTCATTGTAAATGACATTTTAATTCCAGTAATGTCCATTTACAGCTTCCAACTGTCATGAAGTCACTGAGCACCTTAAGAGTTTTTTGGGTGGAGTGCTCAGAGCATCCAGGTGAACGGAGAACTGGTATGATAAAAGTTCTGCTTAAAACAAATGCTCAACTTGCATCATAGAGGTGGAGTAATAAAACCTAATAATTGGGTTTCATCAGCTTTCTGCGAGGTGATAGGCCCTGTGTGCTGTTTTCAGATGTTGTTTGGAGTAGGCCTTCGAAACATAAATGTGAATAGGAGATGCTTATTGTAAACAAGTACAGTTTACTATTCTGATTGGTGTTTTGAGTTTCTGCCTTTTTTTGTCAGGAATGAAATATTTCCCTGAAGCAGATATCCACTATCAAGACAGGATCACAGGAGATGGAACGCTGCTGGATGAGAGGTTTAATGGTTTCTGTAACCTAGAGAGATTTTACAATGATCCAAAATGCCCTGATGGACACTCTTACAGGCTGCAAGCTTGGCTGTTTGGTAATCGTGTTTTACAGTACGCTGATGCATTGGAGCATCTGCTCACCACAGGTTAGATTTCACACTGAATGCATTCCATTTCTGTGTTAACTTGAGTGAGAATTCTGTCCTGCAGGTGTTTTTAAGTGTTTTGCTAGAATCTGTGTTTTGAAATGAAGACGCTTTTAGTGAGTGTCGTATAGCCCATTTAGATAAATACCTTGCCTATTTTGGGTTAGGACAGGGTCTTGTATCATTAGTAATGAAGGAAATGCATACTATTTAGCAGTTTCATTAGTTTTAGTTGGTTGATCCATATCAAAAAGGCCATCTTAAACATATCAACACAGCTGAGAGTTCTGTAGCCTTTTTAAAACTCACTAGATATATTTCTTGATGACATCTTTTGTTCAGTCATTTTGATTTCACTAAGTACTGCTTTGTGATGGTGATTATAACAGTTTCTGAGTGTCTTCTGGTGCGAAAAGCTTATTTTCAGTCAACACTGATTTACCCGTTGCTTGTGCTTTAATAGATTTTTCTAGAAAAAGATGAAAAAGCGTGAATACCAGCAAGCGTCTCGAACACGAAAGTAAATGTACTGCTTAAATACAGTAATCCTTAGTTGCTGTAGTGCTAGGTGCAGTATGAGTACATGTGGATTAGACAGGCATATTTAGCATGCACATCTATGTTTGTGTGAACAGAAAACTCTTGCTCTTTTATTTAAAACCTCTTAGGCAGAAAATTGTCTGTGAGAACAGCACTGTCTCTATTTTGAGTGCTGTAATTTTGAGTGCTGCTGCCAGGAATCTGAGCCCAATATGACTGGAATCTACTTTCAATTGCAGGTCAAGGTGTGGTGATGGAACGCTCTCCCTACAGTGACTTTGTGTTTTTGGATGCAATGTTTAAACAGGGCTATATCCACAAACGATGTAAGTTACTTGCAAGTAAAAGGGAAGTTATTTTGCCGTAATCTGAGCCGGAGTGTGATAGTTTAGTATTAAAAAGAAAAAAAAAAAAGCCTGCTGGAAAGACTGACTACTTTAAGCATTTGCATTTGTTCATGAGGTACTTGGCACCTTGGTCTTTCTTTCATTGAAGACCAATCTCAATCTGTGAGATTTACTAGTCTTTCTTCAAGGCCTCAGTTCTACTTGTATATTCTGTGTATTGCTTACTTGTGTCTTGTCAGCTAGCTGAGCCTCCCTCGTGAAATGGGTGAGCGTGATTATGAAGGCAAGGTGCCCTTCGGGCAGACCTTGATCTTGCAGCATTAGACGGAAGGTAAATCACGGATTATCGGGATTTGGCCTGCTTGCCTTAGATTGCCATTTTCCTTTTGAATTTTAAAGAATGCAAATGCATTTCTTGCCTTCAAGAAGTGCAAGGAGGAGGATCCAGGACTACAGACCAGTCAGCCTCGGTCTGTGAAAAGGTAATGGAGCGGTTCCTCCCGCAAGCCATTTTTAGACATATTTAGGATGTAAAGGTGGTTGCAAATAATTGTTACAGTTTTATGAAGGAGAAATTGTGCTTAATCACCTAACAGTCAGCTCCACGTGGAAAGCTAGCTCAGTGGGTGAGAGAAGAGCGCTGGCTGTTGTTTATCTTGACTGGAGCCAAATGTCTGGGATGTAGTTTTGTGGAGGAAGACCTGAAGCTTTTGGTGGACGCCAGCATGATCAAGCAGTGTGCCTTTGGGGAGCAGAAGGCTCCCAACGTCCTGGGTGCTGCATGAGGAGTATTGTCAGTATTGTCACAGGGGGTGATGACGGCATCTGGAGTTTCGTGATCCATTCTAAGCTTCCACTTGAAGACAGACATGGGCTTGCTGAACTGAGTCCAGAGTAAGGCTGTGGAGGTCATCAAGAGACTAGAGTGTCTGACATAAGGAAAGGCTCAGAGCTGGGATGTTTTCATTTTTGCCCGGAGAAGGCTCTGAGGGGATGAGTGTAAATACCTGATGGGGGAGGAGTACAGAGATGGAACCAGTCTTTTCTCGGTGGTATTTAGTGAGAGAACAAAAGGCAAACAGTGGATAGATATGCAAGAAGTTCAAGTTAAACATCTGTAGAAACCTCTTCTGTTGTGAAGGTAGTCAAATCCTGGGGCAGATTGTGCAGGAAGGCTATGGCAGCTCCATGCTCAGAATCAAACTGGACACAGTCCTGAGCCACCTGCTCTGAGTAGAGTGAATGAACCAGCAGATCTGCAGATATTCCTTCCAACCACATCAGTTCTGTAGCTCTTGGTTATGGATGCTGAACTCGGGCAAATACATTCAAGTCTGAAGTGTAGAAAATAGTAATAAAGCTGAATCTTCATCTCACCCCTAAGTAAAATGCAATGGAAACTCGTATTCTGCCATTTCATTGCAAATAGCAAATCTGGCACTTTGGCTGCTCCTGAGGTAAAGGTGCTTATTTCTCTGCTTCCCTGACTGCATTGTGCTTCTCGTCCATTTTGGCTTAGATTTAGGATATGTTTTTTTGTTGTTGTTGTTTTAATGCATGCTGTAAAGTGCAGCTTTTTGCTGAATGATTTTGTGGGCTGGTTATAATGAACTTTGTCTTACTGATTTGCAAACAAAGCCCAGCAATCTGCAATTTAACATAAAATCTAGTCAACAAATAATGAGTTGCACCAAAATCCTTAATGTTATTGGCAGCTTTTTACTGTGATGACAGGAATGATAGGCTTTACATTTTTTCACAGAGTCTTTGTGTTGGAATTCCTGGCTGTTTTTAGCTGAGCCAGTGAGCTTTGTTGAGAGAAGCTCACACTTCAGCTAGGTTAAAGGGAATCTGTGCTATTAATGCCACCTAAATATTGAATAAATGCTTCCCCTGAACCTCTACAGGTTCCCATTCACCAAACTATTACCTAAAGAATGCTTGAAGATGTTGATCTGGTAGAAGAGCTGTTCGTCCTGAATCTTCTGTGGAAAAGCCTACCCTTGAGCTTGGTGTATCTACCATGTAAATAAAGTAATACGGGATATGATGTATTTGGAAATAGAATGCGTTTAGCACACACAAGAAAAACACTCAAGAAAAGATGGGTTATAATTCTCATGCTGTTCCTTTGCATTTGCTCCTCATTTGTATTAAGTTCTGCTGGCTTTAGCTTTCATGTGTGTTTTTTTTTTTTTGTTATTTTTTTAATGCAGGTGTTGATCACTACAAGGAGATCAAAGAGATCAGCATTTGTGAATTCCTGCCACCTCACTTGGTCATTTATGTAGATGTACCTGTCCCAGATGTGCAGAAGAGGCTTCAAGAGAAAGGAGAGGTAATTCTGGCTCTTGAAAGTTAGCCTTCCTAGCTGCTGTTTTGGGAGCTGCGTTCAGTAATGTACTCCTTGCTCTGAGATCTGTGCTTCCTGAGTGCCCCTTCTCCGGCTTCCCCAGATGACTGCTCTTTCAGACCTGTGTTGACATTAATTGCATGTCAATTCAAGTAGGGATGACCTGCAAAAGGACAGTTATGAAAGCTTGGTGCTTTGATATTAACACAAAAAAACCTGCCGATTTTAAATTTTAAGCTAGCCTTTATAGATCTTTTCATGAGATAGAAAAACCAATGAGCTTTCTGGCCAGTCTTTGAGAGCTGCAAAGGGGTAGAGTTGATTATTGTCACTAATGCAACTTCTTTGTGATCTGAGGTTATGATAGGTGATTTCCATGTGTTGTTGATCTTTGACAGTTTATTTTGCAAATCCTCTGGAACTGCTGTAACTCCTGTCTTCGAGCTGCTTTTCAAATTCATGGCACTGTATGGGTATTACTGTTGAAAATAAAAGTAACTTCAGTTCCATAGCATTACCTCTTAAAATTTACCTCTCGCTCATCAGCATATTACATTACCGGGTTATTGAAATTCTCTTTTATCAGAAAAATGGTAGGAGGTTTTTGCCTAATGATTAAATACGATGTTTGGTTTGGATTTTTTCCTTAACCTCCTGTGGTATTTGGACATGTGCTTGTAACTGTTCTCAGATCCGTTATGAGAGTTAAATGATGTTTACCTTATACCTTATTCAAAGGCTATAGGAAATTGTATTCAGGTGAAATATTTAACAGTGAAAAGCCTGATGTATTAAAAGGAAACTTTGATTTGTTACAAAAAAACATTCTCAAATCCCTTAAATGCTTAGTGATGTCTGCTTCTTGAAGCAAGTGTGTGTATGTTGGTATGCTGGGTTTAAGGCAGTAGCGTTTTGTTTCCTGCCCATTTCAGAGGGATGCTTATCATTGCCAAGGGGGAGTGACTTCAGAGCTGTAAAGTGGAAGGCTGCCCTTGCTGCTTTGTGATCTGTGTGGCCTGAATGGCTTTGCCTGCTGATGAAGTGGCTTCTTTCCTGCCCTCCGGCAGTTTGGACACTGACTAAACGCGCCTCTACTCTTTAATGAACAAGGCACTCTTGTGTGGGAGAACTATAGATTTCTTTGTTTTAGCAGCTTCAGTTACAGAAATAGAAACTTAGTGTATTGTGGGTGTATTGTGGGAACCTGCACGTTCTTTGCCTCTATGAGCAAAAAGGTCAGTGGCATTTTTGAGACATTCTGGCAGGAATTGCTGATGTAAGAGAACTTCCTAGGGCAGTGGTGCTGCTGGGCATTGTAGGGCTTGTTTGGAGATGGAACTTCAGGTTCCTGGTGGATGGAGTGTTTGTGATTGATATTGAGGACAGTTATTGCAGAGCACTGGAAAAAGGAAGACCTTCCAGTGGGCCTGGCTGGCAGAGATGCAGTGCCTTCCAATGTGGTGGGCATCTTGGATGTGCGTTATTTGAATAGTGGCAGGAATCATAGCTTGATTTTTAGGATTGAATTGAAGGAAGACATGCTAAATGAAAAAAATTCCAGTTATTTTGCAAACATGGCCTTAAGGTAAGATGTGTAGGAGATGAGGTTTATGGTGAACTGTCAGGCAGCTGGTGGGATATCCCTTATAGCCCCAGAAAAGATAGAGAAGGAAATGGTTGCCTATGCACCTGTCTGAAACTAGAGAAATGGATTAACACTGGCCCTCTTGCTGGAAAGGCAGACTTGGACAATCCTGTCCTCTCTTTTAGATGATAATATATAACTTCCTTGGTTATACAAGCAGATAACTTTCCAAAGACTGAAAAAACGTAAGTTTTGAGACTGTTGTTTGGTTCATGCAAACTCTGGAAAAATGAGAATTCCCATAAACTGAAATAAATAGTAAGAAAGCTTTTTGTTTTGCTTTTACATCATTCTGTTGAGCCTGTCTTTTCCTTTATTTGCTAGATTCACTATCACATCAGAAGACTCTTGCTCATGTCTAATGCTTAAAACCATGGAGATAGTGGGTGTAAAGCAGTGATTACTACACTCTGTGGCTCATTCCTTGGGATACTCTTGACGTTTAAGAAACTCTAAATGCTCTAAATGTCTTAACTGTTGAAACTCAAGTATGATTCACTGAATAGCTGCTAAGGCAAGAGTAAACTCTTGGTAGATGGTGTAGGACCAACTTCTGCTTAGACTTCTGTGCTGACGGGGAAAATACACCTTACAATGTTATTCTTCTGTTTTCTGTTTATTTTTAGCCTTATGAGAAAAAGGCTTCTGCTTCGTACCTCCAGAACATTGAGGATGCTTATAAGAAAACCTTCTTACCAGAAATGAGGTTAGCAAACCAAACTGCTCTGTCCATTGAGTCTTTGAGTAAAAAGTGTGTAATGATCCTAAAATCTCTGTGAATAGAAGCAAATAAAACTACATCATGTGAGATAATCCTCCTGCTATGTGCTACAATATGTTGTCCTATTTATGTGGTGTTGTATCCATGGTATGATGTCTGTGTATACTTGTGTATAGTTACCTCCTGCATCCGAGAGGCTTGATGTCACCACTACACTGTTGGAGTATTAGAAGTGAAATGTTTTTAGGAGCAGAGTGGGAGGAATGTTGTACAATAGTAAATTCATTGGATTTTGTTTAATGGAGCTAACGAGCCTGGATCTGCACTTGGGATGTTTCCTCTCCTAAGAGCTCTTTTCAGTGGTCATAGCGTTGGCCCATTTCTTGATGGTGATACAGGAGAGGTTTGTTGTTTTGTTGTTTTTTTTTAGGTAAGGTCTTCTCATTCCCCTTTCTAGTTTAGTGTCTGTGCCTTGTGAGGCAGGCACATTACATCCAAGAGAGGATTCAGTGGACTTTGTTGGTACTGTTGAACAGTGCACTGCTACCTGCCTTTAGAGGCTGAAGTGCTCGTCTTTGAACTTCCCAGGCTTTCTCTAGCTGGGAAGTGAGAATGTGTGAACTGTGAACTTGAGGCTATAATAGTTTGTCAGCTGTCCCTATTCTTAAGATATAGCTCTATCAAAAATCAGGTTGTCTTACAGAGATAAAAACATGAGCAGTCTTGTGCTTCTGAACAAATTACTTTCAGGAAAAAAAAGCTGTTAAAGGTTACAGAGTCAGATCTGCTTTACATCAAAAGAGTCTACTCGTGCAAGAGTTGTTTTGTTCATGAAGTTGACTACTGAGTTTCATTTATTTAAGTCAAAGAAGATCTTCAGGAATACTGTAGCTTGCTTGCTTCCTCATTGCTTTCTTTCTCCAGCTCCCATGGTAAATCAGTATAATTGTGCTATCAGCAATTGAAGCAGATAACTTAATATTGAGCTTGTCATTCATTCAGGGACAGAAGCTGTTGATGCAGTGTATGGTTAGCTGCCTCCGAGTGCATCCTCCACAGATTAACGGCTGCCAGAAGGAAGTGGCAGGGAGGAAGGGTGGGAAATGATGGGACTGTCATCCCCCTGAGGGCAGAATTGGTTTGAATTTACTTACAAGGAGGAAAATGCTGCTTATTCTTTGTATCTAATCTAGCCTCAGAAAAACACTGTGTTGTTCAGCAAGGCTAAACCTAGCCTAGCTGGTCCTGCTGTGATTTCAACTCTTTCCCCTTTGCCTGTACGTGATCAGTACACTTGTTAAGCAAACACCCTCTACTTGGCATGGTCATCAGCACCCAGGCTCACAATGGCTTGTCACATCGATCTGCATGCTTGGGCCTGAAGAGAGATGTTTTCGTCCCCTTAGTTGAAGGAGATCTGAACATGTGAAACTTCAGCTGTGCCCACCTCTGGACCTTGCTGACGACTTGCATATTGCATAGATGCCCACAGGCTTCAACTGTCTTTAACTGTTTGCTTGCTGACTTGCTCAGTGGTGCACCAAATGGTGATCGTGCCCAGCTGTTAGTCTGTAGACATACTAAGTAGTACTGGATTTCCTGATACTTGAGTCTTAGAGTGAATATTTGGTGATCATAAGATTTGTGCTTCCTTTCCAGTCTGACATGCCTGAGAATGCCTTCGTGTATATGTATATCAATCAATCTGTCTACATACGTGTAATTTTTTAAGTTCATTTGTGAGCTGGGTGCTGTGTGGCAGGTTCTTGGTGATTATGAACAGACAGCTTTTGTCTTTTGTTTGACTTTCTTTTCTGGTCCAGTGTCTCAGATCACTGATGCTATCTTTCATATCCAATAGTGTTTCCACTGGGCAGCTGTTTTCACATAATGAAAGCCCTGATAACAAGCAGAATATCACATGATTTGATCTGCATTGTTAATACAGCTGCCAGTGTGAGGCTGAGGCCTGGCCTCCCTTCTGATTTGCGACAATTGAAACTGAAGGTGTGTATTCACATCCTACAGCATCTCAGCATCTCCCTTTAAAGCAAACCACTTGTGTTCTTTCTGTGACTGAGGAGTTGTGTGAGGCTTTCTGCTTTTTTTTCCCCCCAAGTTGGGAAAAAAAACCCCTCTTTAAACAGTCCGCTATTGGGAGCACCAGTTGAATGGCTGACTGTGTAAAAGTTTGGGGCTTCATATGAATAAATTCATACTTCATAAAGGAGCTTTTTTTTATTAGGCAGAGCTGTTCTGGCAGAAAGATGATAATAGAGAGGAGGAACCAGCTTGAACTGCTGCAACTTTGTTATTTTGTTAGCCCTTCTCCTTCCAGCAGCGTTGCTTACGTTGCCAGCCTGGGTGCTGATTAAACTTAGAAGTGACTTTTCTATGAAGGCTGCTGTACAATTAAGAAAACAGCCTTTTGCCTGTTTTAAACGCTCTTTGTTCTACACGTAGATGATGCCGCCTCTGTTGCATTGGTTCATTTAGCTCAGACTTAGTAATAGTGACAAATGAATGTATTATTTTCTTAAGACTTACTCACAAGTGTTAATGTACATGTGCCCAGGGAGGTTGTGGATGCCCCGTCCTTGGAGGTGTTCAAGGCCAGGTTGGACGGGGCCCTGGGCAACCTGATCTAGTAAACGTGTATGTTGGTGGCCCTGCTAGGCAGGGGGGTTGGAACTACATGATCCTTGAGGTCCCTTCCAACCTGGGTCATTCTTTGATTCTGTGATTCTGTCTGCTGAAGCATTGGGTTAGACAGTTTTAAGATGTCAAGTAGATTGGGAAATTGTGGGTAGTTGCCCTGGTAACATCAGTGAAATGGAAACAAATTCATAGGTGGGATATTTCTGTTTTTCTTTCTTTGTTGAACTAAAACTGTAGATGTACTGCAGGTCGTTTGTACAATTTTATGGCAGGAAAGAAACAACTTACAGATCTAACAGATCTATTGCACGCTCTGGAAAAAAATATTAAAGAATGATTCTGGTTCTGTTTTTGTGCTTTTGAACGTCATTTCTGCTTCATTTTGATGTATGGGTGAAAAGATGTTAAAAACAGTTGTGTCCTGTGAGCTCAACTTCTTTTTTTTTCTTCCATTGCAGTGAGACCAGTGAAATTCTGCAGTACACAGGAAGTGAGGCAGAGGATGTGGAGAAGGTAAAGAGTTTGCTGTTTTCAAAATGGAAACGTAAAGAAAATACCTTACCCTAGATAATAAACTTAGTTAGCTACTTAATGCAATTAGTTCTTGCTGCTACATCAGTGTTCTGGGCTGGAACTACACTGAGTGATTGTATTTTTGTCAGGAGAGTTTACATCCTGCCCCCCATACATTTTGCCAGTGTATTTGTCTGCCTGAGCAAACAAATTCCGCTGTATGATTACTGCTAATATTTTTTCCTTTACAAGAATCTTTTGGTTTATTTAACTTACGCCATGTGTTTCCAAATCTGGTTTGTTTTTCCATACAAATCCAGAGGCAGTGGAAACAGCATTTCCTGGGTCTCTGGGCTGTACAGTATTTGGCTCTTTGGTTAGTATCCCTCTTGGAAGTGTCATGGCTGGTGCAATAGGTAGGGTTCTTTATAGGTTAATTTGGGTACAAAAGGCATTAACCAAGAAGTAAGTCCCAGCAGCCAGCTGAGATTCTTCCTACCAATATTTAGTCTTTCTGTTGGCTTTTGCCACTAAGCAGCTTCTTATGATCCAGATTGCACAGGTTCCTTTGCAGTGAAATAGCTGTTGTTTTCTCAGAGCTGATCATTACTGACTTATCGCAAACAACTTGATAATCAGAGCTGTTGCAAAGCTCGTAGCCCTGGGTTATTCACCTGTATTGACTAGCATGTGGTGTCTGTATTATACCACCTTCTCCAAAGTGTTTTGCATGACACATTAACTTATGCCTTATTTCAGCAAATGTTCTTGCTTGTGGAAAATAATAGTGGGATAATATTCAAAAGAAGAAAGAGGTTTATTTCACCTCTATAGCTGCGATCCCCTCTGAAAACAGTGATAGACTTTATGTAATTCTGTACAGATTTGTAGTGGTTGTGTTTCATTGTCTGGGATGGAAGTAAATCCCTTGAAGTTCATTTGCACTCTGTAGTAGCAGTAAGGGTCTCAACTTAGCAAAGATTTTGGACGGTGGGCCTAACAGTGACTTCTGCCAGCTCCCTCAGCACCCACAGGTCCCATGGACTTATGGATGTCCAGATTGCTTAACTGGTCCTTAACCCAGTCTTTATCAGCCTAGGCAAACTCCTCCTTTATCGTGACTTCCTCTGGGACCTCAGGGGTATGGGGCTCCTCAGTACAGCCTCTAGCAGTACAGACAGAGACAAAGAAGGCATTTAGTAACTGCCTTCTCTGTATCTTCTGTCACCAGGGCACCCATCTCATTCATCAGTGGGCCTACACTGCCTCTAGTGTTAGTTTTATGTGCAGTCTATTTGAAGAAGGCCTTTCTGTTGTCCTTGACTCTTCTTGCAAGCTTTAATTAAGATCGTTACTGCCAACCTTGACATTTGTAGTGAGGGAGTTGTCTGACTGCTTATACCTGTGCTGAGCATATTTGAACATTTTGAAGCATTGAAGGAGGTAAGCTACTACTGCATTCCTCACTTATGGATGTACTGGTCCAGCTGGGATGGAAGTAATCTTACCACGTGTATGGGAAATTGTTAATCACAGCCTGAACCTCTGATTAACCATCTGAGGCAAGTGACGGGTCAGCTGCGGGAGCACAGGTGAAGGTAATTCAGCTGTGCTCCTGGAAGGGGTGGAGCTTGACTCCACCTCTCCTAGATCCCATTTAAGGACTGACCACCACTAAGGCAGCATCTCTTTTGGAGATTGCTTCTGTGTGGAGTTCCTTGTGGTGAGCATCCATCTTAACTGTGAGCCTCAGTGTTGGTGAGTTATTCCTCTATAACATCTGGCTATCTGTCTATTACAACGTTGTTTAATTACAGCTATACACCATGTAACATCAAACTCTGCCACGGAGGGAGTTCCAAAATGGCTTTTGCTTGAGGACTAACTGAGCATCAGTCTGCTATTGTGAGCTGCTGAGTGATTGCTTCTGCATCACTCAGTGTTTGTTTGTTTTTGCTTTTTATCTTCCTTTTTGTTTGTTAAGCTGTCTTTGTCTTGACTTAGAAGGACAAAAGCAAGAACAACTACTAATTGTCTTGCTCCCCCACTTCACTTCCCACTGAGGAGCAGTGAGCAGCTGGGTAAGGCCTTAGCTGCCAGCTGGGATCAGCCCACCACAGCTGTGTAAGACTCACCACAGCAGCAGTGAAACTTGGAGATCCTGAATTGTGTGTTTCCAAATTTTCAGACAGAACTGGTAATGGTTGGGAGTGATAGCTCCTGTAGGGCAACAAGTATGTTATGCTGCTGTGGCCAGGCTACAGCTGTGAAATGAGGAGTGTTAAGAGAGGCTTTTTGTTAGGTCCATAGACAAGAGCAGGTTAGGCTTGACTTCTGTCGAAGGGGCTCTGCTGTCACTGTTTAGTTGGTAGAGCTCTGACGCTCGTATCCACCCATGCTGGAGCATATGCAGTGACAACATTACTTTTTTTTTTTTTTCCAGAAAGAAGCATAATGTTATTGTTACTGACTTGCATTTTTTCTCCTTGAGCCAGATGGCAAAGCTTAATCCTATGAGCAAGCGGATGGAAAATCTCCTGGCTCTGTAAGCGTAGTACATGTGGTTGGAGTCAGTGATTTAATTCAGCAGCGAACTTCACTCTCTAAAGGCTGACTTTGTTTGGAAGTGCAGAGTAGATTCTACTTGTGCAGTGTGCATTACAGTAGCATTCACCTTGTGTTCCCTAAAATTCTTGAGGCTCCATTAGTCGTATCAAATAGCTGTTTTTAGAGTATTGCAAAAAGAGAAGTTTCGAAAAATGGAGTAACTATAATTTTTAAATACCAAAGGCCTTCCTTTGCCTTTGTTCTGAGATTCAACTTATGCAGGTAGCCACCTGTGATCATTACAGGTGGACAATTCTGATGTAAGTCCTTCTGCATTGTGTTCAGGAAGAGAAAATGACTGAAGGGAGTAAACGTTCCTATTTTTTCTTAGTCCTGAAATTTTTAAATTACTTTTTGAGGGATGAAATTAGAGAGACAGGAAGAAGCTGAAGTGAATGAAAAAGAGGAGGGAGGTCAGCATGTGGATGAGAATATTGGAGTAATTATTGTTAGCTTTTCAGGATATCAGGATAATAAGGAATGAGAGGTGTGTTAGAAGGAGCGGTGAAGGTGTTTGTTGGAAGGAATGAGAGCTTGTTTTCTTTCTGAGTATGTTTTGGAGTGGTCAGAATGAAGCCGTTTGTTTCCTTCCTAGGCTTCCTAGAAAAGTCATTTCTAGAGGTTTTATTTTAATCCTGCAAATCAGAGTTTAAAGTCTGTCTAAAGCTCTTACTGCTCAAGTCGAGTCTACCGAGCTCAGCAATCTGGTGTCATTGCTGGGCGTAACGAGTGCACGCTGATGATCCTTTTCTTAATTTAATTGGACAAGTCTGGACCAGAGGATGGATTATTGAAGTCCAAGTACAAGATGGTATCATATTTTCATTGTTAGGTATTAGTTACAGAAACCAGGATTTTTATTCCATTTGAAAGAATAACATTTGTTCCCTTCTGTTTGGATTCAGTTTACCTTTGAAATGAAATGACTGACGTTTGATAACAAGGGATAATGGGGGGGGGGAATTGGTTTTGGCTTAAAGGGTCTTTGTGTGTAGGCAGCTATATCCTGCTAATAGAGAGCGATGTTTAACTGTTAGCCAGCTTCCAGCTACAGATTCTTTACTGCGCAATTTGGGAACTTAATTTTGTTTGACTTTATAGTTAAATAGTTTTTGAGTTGCTTATAGGAAACGTGTACAACTTTAGAAAAAAGTTCTATTTCTGAAGTGTCTTTTAAAAAAGATCAGTTGGGGTTTTGTATTGTAATTCAGATTGGTTGTAATAATGAAAGGATTTGTATGTGCTCCAGTGAGCTTGGTTAGGGTATTTCAAACTGCGTTTACGTGAGAACAAAACAGCAAAAAGTTGGCTTTTTAAATTTAAAAGAAAATGAAGATTTATTTCCCCCTTTTTTTTTTTTTAAAACGGGTTATAACTTGCAAGCAGGACTGAAACTGTTCCAATTCTTCTGTACTTGTAAGCAGTGTTTTGTATTACGTCTTGATTTTATTCAGTGACCCCCACCTTGTGTAATCTGGAGGAAATTATCTAGGTGGGAGGCTGCTGGCAGACCAGGCCTGTACTGTCCTTTGCCAGTGTGGAATTGCAAGGATTCCGAGGTAGCTGGCATGAAGTTTTTGGTTGCAGCTGCTGTGTGTGCACTGAGCTTCTTCCTGTGAGCTGTAGTTGAAGTGCCTGGGGTTGGGTCCTGCATTGCTCCTTGCACCCTGGATTTTGCTTAAAGGGAAACCTGATCTGGCTGACAGATCATCCTTTGTCCCATAGCTGTGTTGCCTTCTGCTCTTGCTGGAGTTCTTCTAACAACAGAACTCGCCAGATCACCATGAAAACCAGCTTAGAAATTGCAAACTGTTTGTGTTGGTTTAATTGCAAAGATTATGGAAAGGAGTCTCATTATTAAAAACCCTTTTTTCTAAATCCTACCATGCTCTGTGGTGTATTAAGACCTGATCTCTCCTGGCTGTTGTTATGTGTTGTGCTGCTTAGTCAGGTCTAAATCATTTATTTGCTACTAATTCCTGCGAGGTGCTGATGCATTCCTTGTGAATTAAAAAGCTGTTCTTCTGGCCTGGTGGGAGGAGGAGGGCTGATACCATTATTAATGAGCTGCCGGTGAAGATTTCTGATGTGGTAATAAGTGTGCAAAAGTAATTTTGGGTATTAATTTCTTTTTTCCCCTTGACATGGTCTGAGCCCTTTTGTCGGCAACTCCATTATTAGTCCTGTCGTCAGCTGTAGTGGGGAGTCTGCAAAGCTCTGCTGTGGAATAGGGAAGTAATTGCCTTTGTATATCTAATGGGAAGGATGCTGGAAGTTTAACTTTTAAATTGAGAATAATGGACATTTGAAGTAACAGTGTTCATCTTTTTCATTGGTAAAAATGGTACCGTGTCAGGCAGTTTAGTAGGAGCAAGCAGTTTCCAAGTATAATTTTGAAAGCTCTTCTAGATGTCTGTGGTGCAGTTTTCTGCAGTGTTTTTGAGGCCTGAAACATTTTTTTCCATCAACAGGTGAATTTGTCATCAGCTTTCTTAGCTATGCTATCTCACTTAAGAACTTATTTGTAAGAGATCGAAAATGGTTCAACAATGTCTTGCTTGCAATTTTAAGTATACTTTGATGCTGTCACATATTAACTATATCTTTAAAGTCTTTAATCAGCTAATTTAGTCTTTAGCAAATATAAAGGCCTCAGTTGAATGATGGTTCAGTTACTCCTATCTCTAAGCTGCTATTTCTTGCCATAAAAATGTAATACTGCCAGTGTGGACCTTTTTAGTTGGGTCTCCTTTGTAGTAGAGTGTTTTTATTACCCTTCAGGTGGTAATAAAAGGGATTTAGTGCTCACTGTGATTTCAGGGAATAGGTTAGTATGGATTTAACATACAGTATGGAATGAAAGCTTTTCTTTTTTGATTATCACCTTATTACTGGCATCTGCTTGCTTTGTTGTCAGGGATCAACAATATGTCATGAGGATTTCAGTCCTGACCTCAATAGCTTTATCCTTTCCTTCTACAAGAGGCATCTGTGAAGTGGTAGGAGTTGCCATGATCTATTCCTTCCCATGTTGCTCTGAGGTTTTATCTTAAGTGCATCGTCCTGACACTGGTTTGGGTTTCCTTTGTAGCAAGTAGGTCATGTGTGATAACCTCAGGCTTGTGTTAAACAATTGCCCAATGGACCAGCAAAGATCTGTTTTCTGATGGAACAAGATTGTAAATGAAGCTCAAATATGGGATTGGAAATTCTGGTGATGCTAGTGGAGTGATTTGCTGAGGTATTACTTGTTTGAACGGTTCTTAGTGTCAAACAGAGACTTTTGCCCTTCCTTTCTGCTCCGGATGCATGTGTGCATGGATAGGTTTTCACGTCTGATCAAGTCCAGAATCTTCGGACTTCTACTGCTAATTCAAGAGCCATTCTATTCCAGCCTGGAGTGTGCCCCAGTTCCTGTCTTGTAACCGTGCCCAGCAACATCAAGGAACAGTTGCATTGCACTTCTGCTTTTCTCAGTTAGTAGACTACAGGGAGACCTTTTTACTGCATGACTTAAGAGAGTATTTTAGTTATTTCATTGACTGGAGGGGACTGCTTTGACATTGTCATCAGGCCACCTGCTAATGTAATTTTTCCTCTGATTTCAGGTAATTGAAGACATTGAGTACTTGAAATTTGACAAGGGCCCCTGGCTGGTACAAGATGATGTTTCTTTCCATCATTTGAGGCTTTTGTAAGTATGATACCTTCCAGTTGTAGAATATTATTTAGCACTGGATTTCTAGGAATTGTTAAAGCCTTGACCTTTTTTTAAGGTATGTTTATATTTGCACTGTGCTTTGTTTTTTGTCAAGTCATCAGTGACAGCAAACTTCTGTAATACTGTTGCTGTTATAAAATGTGTGCGGAGTTCTGTTGCTGCTAACCAGTAATTGGAGGAGAGACTCCAGTTCCCTCAGTTGCTCCTCGTGTCTTGTTTTCTGGTCTCTTCGTCAGTTTTGTTGCTGTTCTCTGAACCTGTTCCAGCAACTCAATGTCCTTCTTGTAACAAGAGGCCTAAAACAGAACACAGTATTCAAGGTGTTGTCTCACCAGTGCTGTGTAAAAGGGGACAATCATAGAATCCTCAGAGTCGGAAGGAACCTCCGAAGGCCATCTGGTCTATCTCCCCTGCAATGCACAGGGGCACCACAGCTAATCCGTTTGCCCAGGGCCTTATCCAGCCTCGTCTTGAAAGTCTTCAGGGACGGGGCATCAATCAAATCACTAGGCAACCTGTTCCAGTTCCTCACCACCCTCACTGTAAAAGAGTTTTTCCTTTTGTCTGACCTAGATCTTGAGCTTGAAACCGTTGAAACCAGTTTCCTCTTGTCTTGTTGCTACGGATCCTGCTACAGAGTCTGTCCCCTTCTTTCCTGTAGCTCCACTTTAGATACTGGAAGGCTGCCATCAGGTCACCTTGCAGCCTTCTCTTCTCCAGGCTTCTCACCTCCCCAGTGCTGCTGTTTGCTAATGCAAACCAGGGTGCTGTTGGCCTTCTTGGCCACCTGGCTGTGCTGGTGGCTCATTCAGGTGACTGTCAGCACCCTCAGGTTCTTTTCTGCTGGACAACTTTCCAGCCGCTCTTTCCAAGCCTATGCTGCTGCATGGGGTTGTTGTGACCCAAGTGCAGCACCCAGCATGTAATTTGTTGGCTGCCATGCAGTTGGACTCAAATGATTGATCAGCCTATGCATGTTGCTCTGCAGATCCTTGCTGCCCTCAAGCAGATTGATGCTCTTGCAACTTGGTGTCTTCTTCAAACTTGTTGAGGGTTCACTTGATTCCATCGTCAGTATCATTGATGAGAGAACACTGATTGTGACTGACTACCAAACTGCATTTAACTCTGCTGGCAGCATCTTTTTAGGCCTGGCCATCTACGCAGCTCTTTACCTGGCAATCAGCACCTCTGTCCAGGCCCCAAGCAGGCAGTTTCTCCAGGCATTTCCCAAGTTCTGTGACCAGTGGTTCTTACTATTGAAAATGTATTTTGCAAGCACTTCAGTTCCTGGCTAAGCATTGTATACAGACAGGCATGCAGTTATAAAACAGCATTTATGCAGTTGACATGGTGGTGTCTCTGTTGCTCTGGCAGCATGACATCTTACAACAGAGCTTGTTGACAGGGCAACCATGTAGTGAGATTTAGGTGTGGTGCTGTTTAGATCGAGTGCGTTTAGAGTGTTTTTCTAAAAGTAATTTTTTAGCTGTCTGCTTTTAAGCATCTGCACAGCAGTCAAGAAGCTGGCTGAACAGTGTAGGGTGAAAAGGAAACAGCCAAACTTGGAAGACTGTGTGGAAGATAAGTGCTTTTGTGCTGCTTTTGTCCAACTCCCAGAAAATAATCCTAAATCAGTGCAGTAGCATGTAGCAGTTCAAGGGTAGTTGTTTGTTTGTTTTCTTAAAGATGTCTGTTTAATTGGGCATGAAGAAATCAAAATCAGACAGAGGAAAGCTTCTTGCTGAAATAAAGTCAAATTTGATTAAAGTAATTCTTTTCAAGTACTCCATGATGATCTCTGTTCCAATATAGTTGTGGAGTGCTACCGGTCAGTTTGCATGTGTTCACAGAGCAATGCTGAAAAGAGAGCTAGCCCTCCAAACTTGAAGGGATATGAATCAAATCATTGACCTGCATGTAAGCATGTGAGTCTACATGCATTACGGATGAAGCGTTAGGACTGCCACTCTTAAGTTGTGTTGATGAACAAAATGTTCCCTGGATAATCCCACATTAAAAAAAAATTTACACTTGGGAGAGTGTTAGTAGGTTTAGCCTTGACTGAAGTGAGATAAGCTTCCCATTTTACAGAAGAACATCAGACTGCATGTACAGGGTAGCAAGTTCAGTATCGTTGCTGCATTTTTAAAACAAAGCTTAACAATTATACAGTCGTGTTAGTTTCAGGTTCTCTCTCTCAGGTTGGTAGAAATGCAGGGATTTAAAAAATATTTAGTTGTACACTTGTCCCTTAATTTCATAGAACTGCAGAAGGGCTGAGGTTGTGGAAGGGACCTCTGGGTCACTCTGGCACAGCTTCTGCTCCAGCAGGGACACCTACAGTAGGTGGCTTTCGGAGATCTCCAAGGTGGAGACCCCCGTAACCTCTGTATCCTCTCTTTAGTGTTGTTTGTTTTGTTTTTTTTTTTAAATGTGTTGATGAGATCCCTTTGAGCCTTCTCCCCTTCTCCAGGCTGAACAGTCCCAGATTTCTCATTGCTTTTCCTCATAGGAGAGTTGCACTGGTCCTTTCCGTGTCTTGACTGGACTCCCTCCAGCATGCCCAGGTCTCTCTTGTCCTGGTAGGCAGAACTGAACCCAGCACTCCAGGTGTGGTTTTACCTGTGTTGAGCAGAAGGGAAGGATCCCCTCCTTTGTTCACTGCCAATATTTTGCTCAGTGTGCTCAGGATACAACCAGTCTTTGTCTCAAGGGCACGCTGCTGGCCCATGTACAGCTTGGTGCCCACCAGGCCCATTCCTGCACAGCTGCTCCCACCTGGGTACCCCCTGCATGCCCCGCTCTTCCTCTTGTTGAGCTTAGAATTTCAGTCTTGATTGTGATACAGGCACTGGAATAGTAAGTTAAATTGATTTATTCTGTGAAAAAGAATCCTGTAAATCTTTTACTCGTCTGTGCTATACTTCAGTTGCCTCCTAATATCAGCAATACTGTTGTGCCTTTTGTCTGGCTCTTCTATCAAGGGCTGAAGGTAGATCACAGAATTGCAGCTTTGAGTGGCATCTAAGAGAAACGAGTCAGGATTTGAGTGCCCTTTAAGCATCTCAGAGTTTTCTGTATGTAGTAATTAAAGGATACATCTGGTGGCTTACATCCCATGAAGCTATGGAAATCAGATTTCCTTTTGAAAGGCAAAAATACTTTAAAGTTACTGTTTTTCCTATAGCTTTGCACTGGTACAGGTATTAAGAAAGGATTATTGTTAATTGTGGAGAGTAGGAGGGAGTTAAAAGAAAGCACACAAAGAGTGCTGTATTAAGATATTGTATGAAAATTGCGCTTTGTAACTGTGGAAGAGAATAAATAGCATTGCTGAGGAGTTAATTTTTCATTGAACCCTGGGTGATGATGACAGGGTTTCCTTTACAAGACTTGTCATTGCAGATAATAAGAAATCATTTCTTCTGTTGACAGCATGTGGCTATGTTACTGAGATCTCACAGTGCAACAAACTGCTCATTTAAATGCTAATATGGTTTGAGTTTTACTACTTCCACTTGCCTTCAGAATAACATTGTCGAGACAGTGGTTTTGTGTTCAGAGGTTTGGTGAGAGCAAAACTGTCCAGGAAATGGTGAGCAGCTTCCAACTTCTTGTAAAAATGTACACCAAGTAGGAAAGAACCTGTGATGCTTGCACAGGCTTTCAGATGCCCTGTGCCCATATTAATTCCTCCTGCTGGAAGGAAGCTTTAATAGTGCTGTGCACCCCAGATGGGCTATGGATCTCACACACCAGCACTTGCTGCCCTCTTGTGTTCCTGGTAGGCTGCAGCAAGGGTTTGGCTCTGCTGCTGCTGTGTTCTCTGCTGCAGGGGTACTTTCACCTCTCCCACCTTCAGCTCACACCAACACATCTGGGCAAAGAGGAACTGATGGACATTGTGAGGATGGCTTTGCCATTGCACGTGTATAGGGCCCTGACATATTGAAACCCTGGCAGGGCCTCTCATTTCTTTGGTAATGCAAATAGTAAGCAAGCTAATCAGACCAGGGAGCCACACCCGTATAAATCAGTTGCAAAACACATCTTTCATCTCCCTGCCTTGCCCTGAAGTCCTCTCTCCCTTGCCCTAATAGAGAGCAGTGTGATAGTGGGATTGAGGCATGTCTTGCTAAAAGGTTAAGAACGTACGTGTGTGTGTATGTAAGCTGGAGGGTTCTCCCAAAGAATGCTTTCCATGTCTCTCCTCCCTTCCCAGCCTCTGAGTCCAACAGAAATCATTCTGCTGGCTTCTGGGAGCATCCTCGGGATTTCCCATGTTGCTGCTGCACTGTCTTAAGTCAGTTTTTATCTGCACCCTTCCTGGCAGAATTGTTTGACTGTATGTATGCATTGCAAAATAAATGTTTTGGGGTAAGTGGGGGTTTGGAACAAGGAGCTGTAGGTGGTGTAGTGTCACCTATGTTAATTTGCCAGCAGGTGAGGGAAACACCGCATTTGACTTGTCCTGTTTACAAGTCCCCAGTTAGATCTGTTGCATTACTGCAGCTCCCTCAGAGTTTGCTGTTGCAGAAGATATTTTTAATAAATCTTCGGCAGCCATTACTTTCATTAAATAGGGGTAGGTATCAACCTTTGTTTTTATCTTGATGAAAAGGGATTGATTTCCATCTGTAAACAACCTAGCCAGGAAATAGTGTGTCACTGTCATATGTTCCATTTAGTTCATTAATTACAATTAGGGTGCTACATGACCTGCGTAGTAAATTATTGGGTATTGTGTTTGGCATTACAACAGAAATATATTTTGAAGTTGTTACTGAAGGATCTTGTACGAGCAGTAATTGGTAATTCTTAAGTTGTGTTAATGTTTCTTTAAATACTTAAAGCTGTTGCAGACCCCACAGCTGGGCGTATGTTTCCTTTCTGTTTGTTTTGCTCCGATAAAATGGCATCTTGCAAAGGAGGGAAAGTAACTCTTCAGCTCTGTTTCCCACCTTTAGCAAAGGGAAGGCACATCCATTCTGAATACATCCATCTGATATCAAGTAGGAGTACCTGAAGTGATTGTAAGAAGTGTTTTTATAACTCTTCTGTCACGGAGACCCCAAAAATCTCATAAACAATCCATCATAGAACTTCTGGCACTGCTGGGAACTGCTTCCTTAGCACCTTTTGTCTTCCATGCTTTCACTGGAATATCTCTTTGTCAGTTCTCCTTTGCGACAGCTTTTTTGTAGGTTGGAAGCATTCTTATTGCACCTTCTCACTTCTTGCAGACCTGCTTTTCTTGGAAAGTTCTTTGTTTTTCTTTCCTGGCAGTGATCGTGTGTGCCTGTTGTTCACCAGGGAGTGGCCGCTGTTCACTTCGGGCACGGCATGCTGGCACTGCCTGGCCTGTGAGTCTTGAAGGAGGTTGGTCTGAAGGTCTGCAACTCATTGCCCTGCCATTGTGAAGGTCTGGAGTGAGTGGGCAAGGAGAAAATGGCACCAATGGAAAGGCACAGTACAGGGGGACGCAGCCTGTTGCTGTTCTGTGTGCTTGCTGGCTGAGAGCATCAGCAGAGAAGGTCAGTGCAGTTGGAGCTGTGGGTGCAGGTATCCCTGTGGCCATCTCTCCCACCCAGCTTGTGTGCCTGTGGCATGAGTCAGGAGTGCTTCTCCTTTCCTGTGCTCTCACAAGCATGGGCAAAGCTGTGAGCGCACCATGCACTTTCTGGCTCACTCCCATGTGCTGTGCCCTACCCACTGCAGTGGAAGGTGAGGAGCCCTGGCTGAGGTAATACAGGCATGAAGAACGGAGGAAGGAATGCCACCCGCTCGCTCGAGTTATCCCCAAGCAGTTACTGTGTCTCGGATTTGAAGCTCATATTAAGGTGTGTTCAGGAGAGCCTTTTCTCCTTCCCGCTAGCATTCATCTGCAATTTCTCAAGTTCCACACATAAGCAGAGAACTTAGCTTGGGGTGTTTTACCTTGCTGGCTTTAAGTCTTTTAGGCCAGAGAATGCTTTCAGGTACAAGGTATGGTTTTCTGATACTGAGTATTGTGTCACTAGCTGTCGCTTGATGCTTTTGTGCCATCAGGGTTCTGCCAGTGCCCTGAAAAATGTGTGTGTCCTTGTTGTGAGCTGCATTTAAAGGAAACAGAACTTCCTGCTTGAAAAAGAGACAGGTTTGTATCCATCCTGGTTCCTCAGTGCCACCTCCTGAATGTTGCACAGGGTGTGCAAAGTAGGTGTATGTAGAGGCTTTTGGAGAAGAGTTCAGAGCTACCCTTTGCTGTAGCATAGCTGCACGTGTGATTCCAGTGTAGCCATGAGAAGAACTCTAGCTAATAGGATTCTGGACCTTTGTAATGGTGAGCTAAAATCTAGTGTTTCAGTGGTATTAGCACTGTGCAGTCACTTGCATGCTCATGGACAGCTGCAATGCCACATAATCTTATGGGTAGGTAAAGTGCACTCTAGTAGCTGCGTTGCTGCATTATGCTTTGAGACGATATGGTTAAGTGCCTGACAACAGTAAATAGTGGTGCTTTTGTACTGGGGGAGAGAGAAAGCTCAGGGAACTTAATAGGTGCCTGTAAATGCTTCCTGCTGAGCAGTGAATTAGTTCTGGCAAGCAAATGTGGTTTTGTGGTTACAGACATTGTTGTGGCAGGTGTCCTTGGGTGGTGCTTTTATTTAGCGTGCCAAAGTATTTCTGAAGGTATAAAGCAGAGATGAACCTGGAGAAGCCATCTTTGGCAGCATTAGGTTTGCATTTGTTTTCTGTCGTACAGCTTTTTCTTTGGAAGCAGCAGTACTAAGAGCAAAGGATTGGTAAGAGCAGCAGGTTTTCTGTCTAGGTCACCAAGTAAAATAAATTGTGCTTGGTAATTTTTAAGGATAATTTCCATTTGGCTGAGATTCCTGAAGGAATAGATTAGCTGCAGGCTGGTTGACTGCTGGACTTGCTTTGTGCCTGTGTCAAATTATATTTTACGTATGCCTGGACAGATTTTATCTGCGTTCTCCTACAGGCTTGTCAGGTCCAGAACATCTGCTGGTGTTTGGCAGGACGCTGACTCTCCTATTTGTATAGAACATCTGTGTGGGGGGAAGGCATGGAAGTGTTTATTCATCAGTAAATAAGTGGGTATTCCACAGGATGTGCTGATAAGCCTGAGATCAGAAAGGTATTTGAACACTGTCTGCAAGTAGTCCTCTTCAGTTCTTAGCTCAGTGTCTTCTTTGCTGCTTGGCTGTACTCTCTGCACAGTGAAAGTGCAGGTGAAAGCTCAGGACATCAGTACTGATCCCAGGCGTGGTTGGAGGGTGGACTGTGCCTAAGGAGTGACGAACTGATCTGAAGAGCTGCTATCTGTTCTTTTTTTGTTTAGTTGACTGTGGGCCCTCGACATAGCTGGTGCAAAGGTGCTCTACTGTAAATATACCAGGACTCTAAAATAAAACCATAATCGGATTGCAGTTCTGGGCAAGCTTTTCCATCCTCAGTTATCCAAGATCTCCTGGAGTGGAAAGGATTGGAGGAGTCCATGGGAGAGGCAGTGCTCACGCATCATAACAGCTTTCTTTTCACTAGTGAGGGAGCAAACGAGGGCTCTTCCTCCTGATTTTTCAGCATGTGAATACCATGGGGTTTGTCAGCTTTGGTTTTCTTCTTCAGCTGAATGCTCCTGCTGCTTGTTTTTGTCAGAAAGCTGTCCCTGGTAGGTGCAGTTCCACATCTGCACTGTGCAAAGGGACAACTTAAATGCAACGTGAACCTCACTGGATTTGCCATTTGACTTTTTGCGTCTTACAGTGCAGAGCCACGGATCTCCAGAGTGCTTATGGTCACAGCGTGTCATTCCACAGGCTTCATAATAGAACACAGTGTGATCCTTCTGCTTTGGTTTGCCCAGACAATTAGAAAATACTTAATATTTGCATAGATGCTAGAATAGTTTGTAGGGAATATCCTTGGTGTTGATCCTGGCCCTGTAAATGGGCATTTATTCTTGTCTTTTTTCTCTTAATCTCTTACTGAATTCCTGTGTTTCCCTACTGACTGGTCTACAGCAGGATAGTTTGCAGTTTTCATTTGTATCTGTCAGGAAATGCAGTTTACTGAAGACTTAACAACACAATTATTTGAATAGCTCTCAAATTCAGAACTTGGTCACTGTCCACTGCAAAGGACAGCAGATGTGTTTTTTTTCCCCAGATGCACATAGGTGGCACTGTTGATCTGCAAACTAATAGCAGTATGCAGAAGGTGGCTTTCTAGCAGTTTCTCAGAGATTTAAAATTGGGGATATTTGGAAGTGCTGGATCCTGGGTGCTGTAGATTTTTTGGGGAATCCTGCTATTTGCACCCTTTGTCTCTAAGCTGTCCTACCAGCTGCTGCAGCAGACTTCCCCTGATTGCTCCCGGGTGGGATGCTGGGAGTACCGCCTGCTTCCAAACCATCTGTTTGCCTCAATATCCTTTAAAATGAGAACTTTAGGAAGAAGAGTGCTATCTTCTCGTAATCCTTCTGAGGGTTTATTTGTGAAAGCAAATGGAACAGGAAAGGTAATTAAATGAAGTTATTATAGCACGTGGAATTTTGTAGCACCAGCAGTTTTACCTTGTTCAGGTATGAAGGCAAAAAGAGGAGGTTCCCAGGAGTGGCAGAGCCTCTTATGGGGGAGGTAAAACCGTGGGGAAGAACTGGAAAAGGAAGAAGCTGTAGCAGGAACAAGCTGGGGGCAAGGAGGGGCAGGGGTATGTGTACATCATATGCAGAAAAGAGGCAAAAGCTGTCAGAGAACTACTTCACAGTGAAACAGTTATTTAATATTTGGTCAAACTCAGGACTGGTCTTGCTCTCTCCTGGGTAGGATCTGGACTAACCATATTTTTCCTTCTCTTTTCCTTGTTTCTCCTCAGTGTTCAGGACAAAGATGGAGTGCTGGATCCTGTAGCTATCCCTCGGTTCATTCCAGAAATCACAATTGGAGGCACTGAATATGATAAAATCTATTACGAATTTCGATCGGTAAGTAACCCTGGAAAGGGAGCACTTGTCCAACAGCCAAACAACAGTGTGAGTGCATTCACCACTGTCCTGTGCACAGCCTGGGTGTTAATCTCATGTACACAGATGCACATTTCAAAGAGAGAGTTCTGGATTTTGCCTGGATCCCCACTTTATTTTTTTGAAGTCTAGCTTCTACATAAGAGAAATAATGAAAAAAATGGTTTGTTTCATAAGCTGATTTCCTTTTTTGATCTTTAGATGTGGACTAAAGGATAAGTGGTTTTCCTTTGTCTTTGTTTCTCCTGCCCTGATTAGTCTCTGACCTCTGAAATCTGAAATAATCCTTTGAGTCAAACAAGAAAATTGGAAACCCATGGCGACTAAAGAGGGCTGCTTATAAAACCCTTGGGGAGGGGGTGTTTTTCTGAAGTGGGCTGAGGAGGTAGGAACATTGCATTGGATCTTGAAACTGTTGTTGCTTTAAATAGTTTGTTTCTGTAAGCGGGCACGCATCCAAAGCCTGTTGTGGCCCAGCACTCTCATACACCTCATGCAGGCTCCCACACAATGTTTTAATTAGCTGCTTGCCTTTCTGATTCTGCAGACAATGGCTTCCAATTGACTTAGCACTTTGTCTTATTGGTTATTGTTGTTCAGCTGGCATGGGGTCCTGCCCTACCACGCAGCATTCTCCTAAGGCCCAGGTGTTGTGAATTCTCATCAGAGAAATCGTGGCACTGATGCCAATTAAGTAATGATGATTGGACAAACAGAAGTTGCAGGTGATGGTTCATTTTCAAGTTGTGTTGAAATCTTTTATGGTTGCTGGATTTTTGTTTATTTTCCTAGAAATCACAAAAGGTACGGAATACCTGTACGAATTGTTTCTAACTGTGCAAATCATGACTTGCACTTTGTCATTTTTCTGGTTGTTCTTGTATACAATCTCTTAACAGAACTAAAACTCCTTTAAAGCTTATTTAAAACTCATAAAGCTCATTTGGAAACTGAACTAGCAGCGTTTTCTTCTCCAAATAGTCATAGAGACTTCTGAAACAGCTGTTAACAGAATTTGTTGCTCCTCAGTTAACTGTGCAGTGGAGAGGCTCCGAGTTTGTGCTGTGCTGCCTCATTTGAGACCTATTCTTTCCACCTTGTAAGGGGGGCTAACAGTAAAGGTTAAAGCAGCAAAAAGCTGCTTTAGCTACCGTGGTTCATCTGAGCTATCAGTTTTGTGCTTTTTGGTGTCGCATTTTGAATCCCAAACTTCAAGCTCAGTTGGAGAGTTTGTGAAGCCCTTCACTCCAAGAGATGCCTACGTGTGTGCAGCGCATGCTTCAGGATGGTCTACTGCATGACTTGTTGCCAGCACACAACATCGATCTGCACTGGCCTTTCTTCCCATAGATGATAAGCTTTTTTTGGCTGAAACATCACTTAGCAGAGGAGCTGGGAGTTGCTGAGGCTGCCTGTCACATGGCTAGGTGTGACCTCAGAGCTGTGTGTTGGAAGCAGGGGGACTACTTCTAAAAGCCTTTTCTTTTTCCTCTAGCTGTACAACAGCACATTTCATTTTGTGTTGGCATGACACTGGGTACGTCCTGCCTCCTCAGATAGCTGCCTTCAGGGAAAAGTCACTTCCCTTGCAGCAAATGGGTGCTTAGGAGTAGGTATATGAATACCTGGGGAAGGAAGCTGGGATCTTGGATTGCTGTGCTTGATGCCAGTTAGTTGACAGCAGGAGCCTGAGCTTTTCATTGCAAAAAAACATTGCCAAAATAAAATCTCCCATCTGCGGGCGTGCTTTTAGGCCCCGATTCAGGGAAGTAGTATGGAAAGTGATAATGTCATTTGGGATAAGGAGTCGTGGTGTGATTCACAAAGAATTCTGTTAAATCCAGACAATACCAATGACTATTTTTTTTTTTTTCTCTTCTGGATACTTAAACTCTTGTAAGCCCTCAGGCATGGGGAATGTGCACAGTGGAAAAGATGTGAAGCATTCCTGCTTCGCCTAAGCTACTAGAAAGGTGAGCACAGAGCCAGCCCCACATGCTGTTTAATGTTCTGACAATCCAGTTACTTGCATTGAAACTTAAGAGCTGTGTTTTTCCTCCAACTTTGCTTAGCAAACGAAGTTGTGAGTTTCTGCTTGCTTACATTCAGAGGTAATACAGCACGACACCAAGCAGCACAGACAGGAGAAGCAGATGAACTGTAGATGCAAGTCTTGGCTACGAGTTTGCTGGGTCTGATGGGAGGGAATCTCAGCTCATAAACGCTCGCCTTGCCCATGTCTGTGCACAGATGGTTGCAGCTCTGCTACCACTCTTGCGTTTGAAGACAGATAAAGATTTTAGGCTCACGTGACTTGTAAATAAAGGCTTAATTATGGTGTAATTACAGAACTTGAACTTTTCCTTGTGGGAAATGCGTGCTTTTAAAGTTAGAGTAATGATGTTTACCAAATAAACGCAATGATTTGTGTAGGGGATTTTTCTTCCTCGGCAGTCCTGTAACTAGTTATACATCCCTGGTCATACAAATAGGCAACTGCTGTGCTTTTCAGAGCTGCATACACACAATTCATGCTGCCTAATAATGGTGGTTTTCAGGGATTTGTGAATTCCAGGCAGAAGCTGGGTTTTGTTCAAAATACTAATTAGTCACAAGCAACTGAGGAGGAGGAGGAAATGCTTCTCAGGGAACAAGATTGGAGTACATTTTCCTTTCCTCAAAATCATGAGGTAACCACATACAGCTCTGAACACCATAAGATTGCTTTTTATGTATATCCTTTTTAATTTCTTCTGTAAGTGTTCTTTTCGTATGTGAGGAGGTGGCTTTCTGCCTCCTTCTCTTACCGTGGAGTCATCTGGCAGGGCTCAGATGTTCTGTGCAGGCATTCATAAACTTCTAAAGATGCTTTTCTGGCAAGGGAAAAGTAACCTTTTAGTCAGGGTATGTAGATCAGAGATAAGCATGTTCATTCTGAAGTGAAGCAACATTATTTTAGGAACTGTCAGACTAGTAAAGACTTGAATGCGATGGGTTTTTTTTCTTTTTCCACAACTGCTACATCTCTGCACTTTTCTTCCAACCACGCACAGTCCCACAGATAGCACTCCAGACTCCGTGTGCACCGTGTGAAGCTGGAGCACATAGGCAGATGTGTTTGCAGAGAAGACAAAACCAAATGATTCTGTTTAATGGAATCAGTGCGCTTAAATAACGTGCTTCTGTACTTCACGCTCCCAAATGGTGTTGGGAAGTCCTGCCTGAATCTCCTAGGGATGGTGAGAAGAGGATTTGTTTATGTGCATGCTCTTTGCTGTCTACGTAAAAGTGCAGCTGTCCGAGCTTCATATTCAAACCATCACCTATGTTTTTACCTCTGAAAACAAAGCTGCGGAACTTTAAAATAATGGTTACATTGCAGATAGTAGGGAAATGATCGATATTTCTTTTACCCAAACTTTGTATGTGAAAAGACAAATAAATTAGTGAGGCTGCTCTTATGGACAAGAGTTTGGAGTCGAGGGCTTGCTGGTGTTCACTCGCATATCAGAGCGGAGAATTTTTTGATATAACAGGGAAGTTAAGCATTTAATACCTGATCTCCTTTCTCATGTCATCATTTCTAATTAAAGGCATGCGTATTAGCCCACTTGCCCCAACCCTGGCTTGTGCAGTCACTTTTCTCTATTTGTCCAGTGGCTTGCCCCAGTGTTTTGAAAGAGAGATCTAAGAAATCCTGGAGGAGAACAGGGCTATTTTCAGTAGAATGCTATAAAACGCAGCTTGCATGCAGCACTCTAGAGTTTTTGGTGTTTTTTTTTTCCATCCTCTCTCCAGGGGGTAAGGACGTGCAGTGGGAGTATTGCATCCTCTTTCTATCTTGCTGGGATTCTTTAAGTGCATGCGTGAGTTGTGTATATTAAAGAAAGTGAACAAATGCTTGGGCACATAAACTCTCTTCCCACAAGACAGGTCCGTACACCTAGAAGTTCCTTTTGTAATAAAGCAAATCTTTTATCAGAATGTTTTTTTTTTTTTTTTTTATCTTTTGTTAACCCAAGTGATGCAACTGGAAGAAAGTCAGGGATGTGTGCCTTACCCTTGGAGCAGGCAGTTTATGAAGAATTCTTTGAAGAATTTGTTCCACACTCTTGAACTACCTTCAGAGACACTTTCCAGTGCAATATGAGTTCCGGCTCCAGTGAGTGCATGTGCATAAGGCTTGCTTGGAACGGTATTAGTTGTCATCTTTCCATCTGAGGCATCCTTTTGCTCTTGTACTGAATTGGTGAACCCCATGCTTCTCTCTCTTTACCCACATACTGCTTTTCCCTACTGTGCACTGCCTGTTTGCTGATCCTGGGGATCCCTTCAACTTCCATCCAGTGATTTCTTGCCTTGATCATTCCTGTCCTCTTCCAAACCAAATTGTGCAACGTCCCTTTCTTTCATGAGATGAACTTTGCACTCTCGCAGTGCTCACTGTGTGAGGAAAGCAGAGACGAATTGATTTCTTCTTCAGCTATTCCTTCCATCCCTTACACATCTCATGTTATATTTGTCTAGTTGCTGCAGATCTATATAGTGTGAAAGCAGTGCAGTGAACTTTACTGTGGTGGATAACTCTTGTGGGGTGGTACACACCTTAGCCTTTGGCCTCAGATTTTACACAGGCTTGTTGCTGCAATTAGATGATTTACACATGCATATACACACATATACATAATCTACTCTGTGTGGATAAGTAGAGCTTCACAGAAGATATGGTTTTGTTTGTTTTACAGAATCCTGTGGCTTTTCACATTTTACTTAGGTAACAAGAGTTGGCTTCCATGGTAGTCTTGCCTTTGTAGAATTAAGGAGTTTAGGATATTCTCTTTTTTTTTTCCTTCTATGTTTGTAATTTTATCCAAGATGGATACCATAGTAACAATCTTCTGTTTTTCCTCTCCTGCCATTTTTTTTTTTCTTGTCTTGCCAAACTTTTTGTTTTTTAGGACCAAGGACTCCTGTTCCATTTCTTATTTTTATGGAGATGTTTGACAGTTGTAATGCCCAGCCCTATCTGCTTTTGGATTCTGGAGGGTAATGAAAACAGGCACGCAATAAATTAGGAAAAGCTCGGTTTATTTTTGCTGCTTTATCTCTGCAAAAATATTTTTAGCCATTTCTAAAATAAAGGAAGATGTTGCCTAGCTAGATAGCTGTAGGACTACAGGAACCTAAGGAACTACTAAAAATGAAGGTTAATAAAGTTGTTTTTGAAGGTTTTCTGGGAAAGGGTGGGAATAGGCACATGATCTGCTTCTGTTTCCTTCTTGCTGGTCCTCCTCTGTTCTCATCAATCTTCAGTGTGCATGGGAAGTGTGAAAAGTTTGAATAACCCCTTTTCTGCTTTGGAACCGTGCAGCTTCTCTTCCCTGCTTACCTTCAAAGATAGCATGGGCAATAGGCAGAGATATCCATCCCAAATACTGAGGAGGACTTTGAGTGGCCTTGGGACTGTGTCAGATCTCTCTTTGGTTTTGCTTTAGATGACAAGCCATGCTGTCCCAGGCACTGGGTGCCTGTCTAAATCAAAAAGGCAATAACATCCCGCTGCAGTGAAAATAATCTGTTTCAAACTTGACACTCTGCCATTGAGTCCCGTGAAAGAAAACCCTTTTCTGGGGAGCAGCACATCCTCACCTTCTGAAACCCTTCTGTCCCATAACATGATAGGAACATGATCTCCAAGGTAAGCCTCTATTAAGACACTGAAAACAAACAAAAAAACAGCACAGGAAAAAAATAGCTGGGAGAAAAAGATATTTTGTTGATGGAGAAATGGAGGAAGAAGTTTCAGCTGAACTGCTTCCATTCTTCTGCAGTTCTGAGGGAACTGTGAAGGAAGCCCCACACCGGCCAGTTTCAGCTTGGTTTCTTAAACTGAACATCATGCTCTAAATCAGGAAATGGTTTTGGCAAGTATGTACAGAGGGTGTTTGGCTCTGTTTCTCGATCTTCCTCCCATCCCTGCATTGCTCCAGCTTCTTGGGGTAACATCTCCATGGGTCTTAAAGCGTGCAGTTATGTGAATTTGAGTTGTTGAGCTGTATGGGGGTGGTGGGATTTAGGTGGGGACAGCGTTAGTATGCCATCTTCCTTTTCTCCTGATAGCATCTTTATAGTGGGAAGCACTCTAAGGATTTATAATGTAGAAGTGGTGTTTGAAGAGCTGCTTTCACATAGGGTCACAGAGCCATGGAATGGCTTGGGTTGGATGAGATCTTAAAGGTCGTCTAGTTCCAACCGGAGTTCTGTTGGCAGTCCTGTTGTAAGGAGCTTTTTGCCTTGTGCCTGCCCAGTTAAAAAAAAAAAAAAATGAATCTACAGTTAGCTAAGTCTTTGTGACTCGCATTTGGTTGCTTTTTCCAATGGTAGACAGTGGACCCTGTGCTGTGAGGTGAGTAATTGGTGTTCTTAACTTGCTCTTTCCTAAGAAAAAACAGAGTATTCTGCCACTGTGGAGTATAGCTAATATTGCAAGTTGACACTGGAAAATCACTGCAGCAAAATATTTAGCCATGCCCTGTTGCTTCTTTATTCTTGGCTGTCTTGCAAAAGCAAAGCTGGAGATGTACATTAGATTGTTTATGGTGTTTGTAGTTGTTCAGATTGCAAGTTACAAATTCCTTTCTACAGATCAGATTCCTGCTGATACTCAGCTATGTGGTTTGAAGTGAAAATGCTTCGGCTTTAAAGAAATGAGCCATGTCCTCCTTATGGACACTTATCTTTCCTTAGGATCTCTAATGACTTCTCTGTTGTTTTGTTTGTGTATGAGAGTTATGTGTTGGTTTTTGGGTTTTTTTAAATGAATGAATGAGGTGTGGGAATCATTGAACAATTTGGCTGAATTGTGTCTGTTTTAACTTCAACTCAGTAGAGCTTTTGAGTGCTGTCTTACCTGGGCTATAGTGAATGCTCACAGCACTAAGTGAAGGATGGTAGGAGCCAAGCTGTAGGCAAACATCTGTCTTCGCCAGTCCTCTGGAAATCAGACTATACACCTCATGAATGCATGTTTAGGGGTAGAAGGGGAAAGAGCAGTGATTCTTTCTTGCTCCTGAATGTTGGAAAAGAAGACAGACTAAGCTTATGGATATAGACCTTTTCAGGCTGTTAAAACTCTCCAGAGCTCTACCTGTACATGTCTGGTTTGAAATGATTTTATATGCTGTGGCTGTAGCGCATAGCAAACAGCTGGCTAAAGCTGTTTGTTACTACTCTGCAGCATATACCACTTTATAGGGCTTTTCATCACCTTTATAGCTTTGACAGGCACTTCTGTGGCAGAGTTCTTAATTTAACTGATGAGATGATCTTGTTTTCATCTTTTTACTGATGTTCTTTTAAAGTTGAGCAGTTTGATTCCTCTGAGCCAGCTCTACGTTTGTTGGGTAGAACTTATTTCATTAGTTCCTTTCTTCATATAGTGGGTTTTATAGCATATTACTTGAGTTAGTCCCTGCTGCCAGCTCCAGGTTCTGCAGTGTATCACAGCAGACCAAGGCTTGATTCTCAGTCTCCTCCATTTTCTTGCAGTGAAAAAAATCTGTTATCCAGCAGTGATCCTGCAGGAGCTCCTCAGGCTGTTGGGTCTCTCTGGAGGGATCTCTGCTCCCACTTGCTTTTCCAGGGCTGCTTCAGCTGTGAACTCCTGTGGGCAGAGCTGCAATCCTATGTTACAAAGCACGGGTCTAGACTGCCACAGTGGTAACTACGTGGCTTTTCTTACTTTTCATGGGAAAGACAGTAACTGTCTGCATGTTGACTCTTGGTATTGGGCAGACCTGTTGGTGTGCTCTGTAAGTCTGTGCTGATGATGCCGGGAAAGGGTTGGGTGGGATTTGTCTGACCCTACGTGCTGCTACTCTTATTTTCCTTGGGAATGTTTGGTAGAGGTCATGCATAATAAGATTGCACTACTGTTGCTGTTATTAACATGTTGATTAAGTTGTACCTTTTCTTTAGTCCTATTCAAGTTTGATTTGAAGGTAGAGAGCATGGAGCCGTCTTGTGAATGTGCCAGCCGCTTGAAAGTGATGTGGCATTGCTGCAAGTTCGACTGGAAAACTTGCACTTAATTTCAACTCATGGAAAATGAAAATCTCTTCCAAGTATTCGCTTGATCTCCCATTGAGAGACTGAATTTTTAGTTTTGCTAGTGTCCTTCAGCAAGGGATCCGTCTAGCCATTGGCTTTGTTTATTGGCAGCTGTGTCTTGTTCTGGAAGAAGCCAAATATTCAGCCCCTCTTTCTGTTCTCACAGGTACTGGTGAGTTTCATGGAGCCGTGTCCCATCTCCCTACAATCACCTCTCTTCCAGCCGTCACCTTTCCTGTCTGTCATACTGACAGCCCTGGTGCTGGCTGCTTGTTCCCATCCCTGCCCTTGTATTGGTGCAGCAGCCAGCAGGCTGGGAGCTTCAGCTTGCTTTAAAGCTAAGGGTGCAGGTGGAGTCTCAGCTTAGCCAATTGCTGGCCCCAAAAGGAGCACATCCTACAGCTTCCCTGCATCCCCATGTCTGCCTCCCACCACTTCTCTTTGCAGCTGCCGGGTATGCATTTGGCCGAAGGAGCTCATTGAGTCACTGAAAATAAGCCAGCCAAAAGGAATGCATAGCTTCTCACTGGGTGAGGGAGATGACTGGGCTTGTGGAATGATACAGCAGGCTGCAGAGAGGGTTGGGACTGTGCAGCGGAGAGAGGAGTTGATGATGTGTACTTACAGGATCTCTCCCTTCTCTTGATATCAAGCTGCCTGGTCCATTCAGCCACCTTGTGTACAGTCACTGTGATGCTTTTCCTTTGTGTCAGTAGAGGCTCCTCGTGCGCCTGAGCAAATGCTTCTTCTAGGAGGAAGTGGAGGGGAGGCCGAGCACAACAAAAGCAGGAACAACTCCCATTGCAGTGTTTCTCTAAATGCTGCAGTAGACCAGCCCTGTCCCTAGTTCAGCCTTGTGTCCCTAGTTGTGCAGCTTTACTATGGACAGCTCTGAAAAATGTGAGCTTTGGAGGCCTCTTCTTCAAAAACCATCTCTGTTGCTTGTGCCTAGAATAGTGCACAGAACATAAACTCATGTGATTCTGCTTCCTAGGTAAAAATGAGGTTTGTTTATGTGCAGTTTCCTGGCTGTTTGGAAGGCCACTTAACATACTGCTTTTGCCAAGGCCCACTGTGAATGATGGAGTATGGATGAATACTTATTATAAAAATTGCTTTGATGTTTTGTATGTCTTTAACCAGAGGCACATGTGGAATTTGTTTTGGACAATGAGTTTGAATTCTGCTGGGATTGATATTGTGTTGTTTTAAGAGAGGAGGTTTCCCCTGGAATGAAACTGTAAAGTCATGTATGTTCCCAGAGAGCTCCTGTTGCTTTAATAATCTTGTTATGTGGGAATCTCTTAGGTATCAGAGGGCCAATTATGTGCTGCCCGGAAAGGACCAGGGAGAGATGGTTTTGTGCTAGAATTAATAGATACAGGCTGGTCACAGCAGGTTTGATGCCCTGCCTAACTCACCACTGTAAATTTGCAGGGCAGGGATAGTAATCATTTATTTCCATCTCACATCTCCTCTTTGCTCAGCAGGAGTAACTCTTAACAGGACAGCATGGTTTCTTCTGATGTTTAGACAAGACGTTAAAGACAAGTTGAAATGCAATACCCTAGAAAAACTGATCAAGAATGACTTGTAATAGCTTGTGACAGGGCAGGGTGGTGGATGTCTTATGAAGGAAGTAGAAATCTTCAGTTAGCTTGTTGCTTTGTGGAAAGAAATCTCTTCTGACATTAAAATAAATAAATAAGGATACCTCCACCTTCCTTAAACCAGGCTTCAGCATGGATTAAATGGCTGTTATTGTGGCCTGTGTGTAGATTATATCAAGACACATCTCTTAAACAGGATACTTGCCCAGTTTCTTTGAAAGGAAAGATCACTAGGGCATGACAAGGGTCCTGTGTGGAGCCAGGATTTGTGTGGAGTTGGGTGGACAATCTGTGCTTAATTAATCATGAAGAGTGTGGCTGATGTGCTATTTTGCTTATTATTTTATTTTTTATTATTATTCCTGCATCTTTTTTGTCTGTAGGATCGCTCATTTTATAGTAATTGCCCAACATAATGACTTCAGGTATTGATCCTGTTGCTGGGAGTTGTGCTAACCTGTGGCTTAGTTATCTAGTGGGTACAGAGCCTGGTTCATGTTTATTCAGGCAGCAACTGCACTAGGATTTTGCCTTGCTTTAGCAAAACGAGTTGCTAAGAGATGCTTTTGCTGACCTGCTGGTGCAGCCTGCTCTCTCCTAGCCTGCACAGAGCACGTGTGCTGTTAAGCTGTATTGGCAGGCTCTCTCTCACAGTCCTGCATGCTGTGTTAGTAATCTCTTAAAATGGCTGCTACCTAAATGGCCTCTTTCCCCAAATCTTTAAGGCTGAGGGTAGAATGGCTTGGCAGTTTTGAATGCTGCCCCTGCATGGTCTGCAGGGCTGTGCCTATCCTCTTCCTGAGATGAAAGCTATTTACTAAGATAGAGAAAAGGAAAATGATAATGGTACAAATGAATCTAACAAGTGATGCACGAGCAATTGCTCACTGCTCCCAACCAATGCCCAGCTAGTCCCTGAGCAGCATAACAGACAAAGATGAACTCCCACCCCTTCAGAACTCCTTCTACATGATGTCATAGGGTACGAAATGTCCCTTTGGCCAGTTTATGTCAGCTGTACTAACTTTGTTCCCTCCCAGCTCCATGGGCCCTTCACTGCAAATGGCTTCGGTTCTGTACAGCACTGCTTAGCATGCAACTATAAACATCAGTGTTACCAACATTGCTTTTTTCCTAGAACTAAAATACAGCATCTCACCGGGCACTCCAAAGAAAACAGTTCCATCCCAGCTAAAACTAAGACTCTTTATTCCATACCATTTACGTCCAGTTTGGCTCCCACCATTTCTACACGTTCTAACTAATTACCATCACCTATCTTATACGGCATCTTGTGTATAGCAATGGGTAACACAGTTTAGAGAAGAAGTAATGAGACGGCAGCATCAGTGTTTCCATGAGCCCTGGCTTGGGAACCAGCGGCACAGAAGGGCCAGTCATGCTAAGCAGCGAGTCTTCAGCAGTCAGCTCCCAGAAACCTGAAGGGTGCGTGTGGAAGAGTTGCTGCTTGAAGGTCAGTGAGGTTCAAAGGCTGCAAGTGAAGGTTGTTGCTTTGGTCCCAGGGGGTACCTGTGAAATTTGGGTTGGTGGGGTGTTGGGAAACCTCACTTTTTCCAGCAAGTTTCTGGCTGTGCTGATGGAGATGGGCGGAGATTGCACTCTGCTTTTGTGAAGTTAACTTCAGCTTTTGAAGGCTGAATATGCAATTTTATTTGAGTGGTTTAATTTAAATGTAGTAATTAACTCAGAATTTCATTCGTGAAACTTATAGCGCGTGCCTGTTTTGGCATGAGATTCTACTGACTTATGCCATTCTTCTACCATGCACCAAGATTAGAGGGGTCATCTCTAATTAAAATGAGGAATGGCATACAGTGGTAGAAATGGGTGAATCCAGATGGAACATGTTTTTCTGTTGGTGAGATACTGGCTTAGTTTATATATATGTCTTTGTATACGGTATTGAAATAGTATTTTCTGTGTGTATTGTCTATTTTTTCTCCAGAGGAATTAATTTTTCAACAAGTACCGGTCCTTATTTTGCAAAAAATTGTGTATTTCTTTTGCAGATAACACCAGTCACTTTGTAGAGAATCTGAACGTTTTGGTAAACAGTAACAAAACGCCTGACTAAACTTTCTGTTTTCTCTAGCTTCGTGGTCGCAATTATAGGAAAGGCTACAATGCTGAAGTTGGTGACAAATGGATCTGGCTGAAATGAAATCTGCCTCGCTCGGGAGCCCTAACAGTGATCAACCACAGCACTTGAGTGGAGGAGAAGCTGAGTTCAGTGTGCCTGCTCTGCATCAATTCTGTGTAGCACAAAGGAAACGCTGGGTAAATCATCTTCCAGCTACAGCATAAGAGAATAGACTCCTGGAAGGCAAATGCAAATCACCTCCATTCTGGTTTGTTCTTCCCTGCTGAATTCGGGGTGCTTTGTCTTTGACTGCTTGATAGTCTATGTGTAATAGAAAAGCGATATTGCAGGAGCAGACTTAAGATCAGTGCTGAACTTCATCAAGACTGTGGCATGCTATTATACAGAATTATTGTTGTTTTCCTGAACGAGGAGAAATTAAACCTGTATCCTTCTGGTTCTCACAAAGTTAATTTCTCGCTCTGTCATGTGTGGTGGTGTTTTATTTGCTTCGTTAGAAGAGGGCACCGGCTTAAATAATGCGCTCGCATCATGTTCTGAAAGCCTCTTAGCAGACATCAGTATCAAAACAACAAAGCGTAGGGAAAAGTTTTTGAGAGAGGGAAGTAAGTTTCCTTGATGAGAACAGCCAAATAGCTGTGCTTGAAAGTAAAACAAACAAAAAATGAAAAGAATTGCCAGCAGTTGTTCTCGTAGCTTCTTCCTATGAATGGAAACCATAGATCAAAATGTTCGTGGGGTATAAAAGACAGAAGTAATTATTATTTTTTTGTAAGTCCCTGAAAAATCCGAGTTCTTTCTTTTTAAATCAGTGATTCATTTGGTATTAGTTAGTCACACAAATGAGGCACCTTGGCATTGGTTCAAGTATTTTTGTCCAGATTTGGTCTTCAGAAGTGTTGTGTTTCCATCAAGGGGCTGAGCACTTCAGTCACTGGATGAAAGTGCTGTCAGGCATTCTGGCTTTCAGGGCAGCGCCTTTGAATTAAGCAACCAGGTTTAGCCCATGTATCAGAACTAGTGTGGAAAGAGCCCTTTAATGAACAGTAGTGTAGAAAAGTGTCTCTTCTCATGATATCTGAGTTCTCTTTCTGTGTTTTACCGCTTTAATTGCATTTCCAATTGCAAAATAACTGACCCCTTTGGTACCACTGTGCCACCCTGTGCTGATGCAGCTGGTGCATCCACGGAGAGGGGTGAGTGCTGGGAGGCAATGCCAAGTATGCGAGTATGAAGCTCGCATTTTGTTGTCCTCAGCTCTCTGAAGTTCTCTGTTCTTGAGGCCTGGTCAGCAGCAGGAGCTGCTCAGCGTGGTCCTCACGCTGCTGAACTGTGCTGCCAGCTGCTGCCTCCTGCTCCTCACAGGGCAACTTTTGTAAGGGTTTGTGCCTTTCTTGGTACCTTGGCACTCTTGGCCACAGATGTGGTAAAAATAAAGCTTGCCTCGCTTGAGGCTTTGTGCATTTTCATCTTTTAGATCTCTGTGTGTTCCAGCAAGGCCATGTGCTTCTTCATCCTATGCCTTTCCCAGGAAGGTGTGTCCTGGTGGTCTGATGCCTGAGAACCTGAGCCACTGGTGTCTGTTCCTGTGGATGAGATCCTGAGCAATCAGTGTGTTAGCTTTTCTTTAACTGTCTCACAGCAGCCAGTAATGAGTGTGGAGATGAAAAGAACATCTGCTTGGGCTTTAGATTCCCTTTGGAGGAGTCCGGCACTGTTTTTACAGGTGTCCTCCATCTCAGCGTTGCTCTGTTTTCCAGGTGTTGTAATTCACTTGGCAATGTGCTCAGTGTCAGAACTCTTAGAAGGGCGTTCTGCACTGTGCGTGTGGTGCTGGCACGGCTGTTGAGTTGAACTTCTCTGTAGCAGGGCACGACGTGGTGCGGAGCATTTATCAGAGCCTTCCCTGCCTGCTCCAGTGGGCCCAAGCTCCACTTTGGATGTGAAGGAGTTTAACTCCAGTGTTGGCTTGTGCGGCAGGCAGTGTGCTATGACAAAATACATATGGGACATAGCTTTAATCCACATTTTAACTTTTCTTCAAAAGTAAAACCGTTTACAAACTAATTCTGTGAAGGAAATAACTTTCTCTCCCCTTACTGTGGGAAGGAGTGTTAGCTGTGTTTTTCTCTTCCCTCCTTCCTACTCCAACACTTCAAATAAAAAATCTCCTAGCAAACCAGCTGTAAAGTCTTTTGACTTTTGAAGACTATTCTGTGCCAGTTAAATGAAACTGTCTCCAGTTCTTTATTAGATTGCAAAAGATAAAATGACTCAAGTCCTCTTCACACTACTGCGTAGGTGCATGTGATATTATCTGCAGTCTGTCTTGTTATCCCCAGTTCTCATTGCCTGTATTAATGCATGGGGAAGCTTGCCTCTTGCCTGTCATGTCCCATGCTTGTTTCTGCCTAGTTTCCAAAGGCAGATTCACAGTTGATTCATCTAGAGCCATCTACCCCATGTTATGTGCAGAGCCACTGGGTTTCCCAGCATCAGCGTCAGTCCGGCAACATCTGCCACCTTTGGCTCACTGCCCGCTTGCTCAAGGAGGGTGGAAACAAAGAAAGAGGAGGTGGGAGCCGGTCCTGCCACCAAAACGATGGCTTGGTATGCTGCAGTCTTGGGTGAGTTTGTGGTGGTTGCCTCTCGGCCTCAGGATCCAGTGCTTTCATGCCAATGCTTGTCCTGCACTAACAGCTTGGCTTACCGCAGTTCAGATTTAGTCTCCTATCCACCCCCTCCGGCCCTTGCTGCGGTTGGTGGATGAGTGTCTGTGCTTTCCCAGCACATCCTTTAATAGCCGCCTTGCTGGCTGGGGACAGCTGTAGCTGCCCAGAGTGGAACCAGGGCAGCCTCTGCTGAAGGTACCTACACGTGTCTCAGCCCCTTGTGCTTTACAGCTCAGCATGAGCTATCGATTCCTCACCTGCCACTACCCACACTGCACTCTTCAGCAATGACGTCTGGCCCAGGGCTACAATTAAGAGATGCAATGAGTTTCTTCTTCCGCTTCCTCCTTCAAGGTGTAACTTTCACGTTTTAATGGCAGTGAGGTTGAGGTGTTAACTGCTGCTGAAATTCTGTGAAAGCAAAGAGCCTTTGCTGTTGAAATTGAATCAAAAGATGCGCGTTCTTGTGCCCCCACAACAGACACAAACTGCAGTGAATCTCTTCTGTTGAAGAGCTTGCTGAGCAAGTGTAATTTAGATGCACAACCAATTCCAGCTGGCTTTGAATGCTGTTTACAGAAGACTGGGCAAAGTGAATCATTTGTGCAAAAGTTAATGGAAGCAAGTGGAGCAATGGGGAGGTGGGACTGCACACCATACCTTAACGAGCTGCTTTCCAGGAATGTGTATACTCAGGTTTATTGCAAGCATTTATCAAAGTTCTCAAAAGGATCCGTATACACTAAAGCAGGCCTTGGAGGAGGAGGAGGTCTGGAGATGAATAAAAGGGGTTGCCTTTCTGCTGTAAGTTCCTGGCCACCTGTTCACTTGCATGTGATCTTGGGCAAGCTCCTCGTGGGTATGTGGCCCTGGGAACCCCGTTCCACATCCGTATTGCTTCCTGTGGCCCTGCTCAGCTTGCTCTCTTGTGAAATGAGCCTTTAATTCAACACCAGTTGAAAGCTGGTCGGGCATCTAAAATTGCGTTCTCCTTGAAGGCCATGCTTGGTGAGAGCAGCCTAGAGCCATACTCTCAACAGCTTTCTGCAGCAGTTTTAACCTGATCCCTCATCCCTTGGTACCTTTTTTCCATGCTGAAGGGGTTTGGGTCTGGGTTCCCCTGCATCTTTGCATCTCCAGCTGTTCTTCCTGCTGCACTGGCAGAAAAGTGCCATGTCTCCGTCTTGCTGCAGTGATGAGCAATCTTGCTTGGGCCACGGCCACCCATGAGCACTGTGCTCCAGGTTTGGTGTTGTGGTTTGGAGATACCCATCGTGCTAGAGGAAGGAGCTTGGGCGCTGTGCTAGGGAGCTTTTCTGAGAAAGGGAAACTATTTCCCCTCGCAGTCATTCAGTTAAGACGCACTTAATTTGATCTGACCCTTTTAACCTTGATAAGAACACAGCATTCCTTACATAGCTGCTGATGAGATAGCGTCACTGCAGGAGCAGTGCGGGCGGTGGGATGGCATGAAACCTGCCAGTTCTGCTCCAGTTCCCAGCTTTAAGTTTTATTTGCCAAATACATATGCACAGCGAGATCAAAACAAAAGTGTTGCCTGCCGGTGCTGTGTAATTCCTCTGCTGGAGCCCAGCCTAGCGGCTTCTATCTGATGGGACCACTCCTGACTGTTTGATTCCTGCTGGGCTTCTCCACCCTGCCCTGCAGAGCTCCAGATACAGACAATACCCAGATCTTGAGAAGACTTTGTCTCAATTAGCTCAGTGGCAGCCCAGTGCCTTTGGAGGTGGCTGGGCTTTCTGTTCATGGCTTGCAAAAAATTGACCAAGAGTAGGTGCAGTCCATCCAGCCATGGCATAGTTGGCCTCTTAAGCTGTGCCTGTTTGCCATCATCTGGGATTGATGAGGTTGATTTTTATCCTCCTTCGGAGGAAGGGTTTTGAGGAACTAGTGAGATCCCAGCAGGTGAGATTGGTCATTATGACAGAGGCTCCATTAACTGCCTTCAGGTTCTGGTTTCTGCCTGCTTACAGGGGATCCCTGAACATCTGGAGGAGGAACCCCTTTGCTGCTTCTCTGCATTGGGTGTGGGTGAAACTCAGACTCCTGTTGTCCTCAGAGCCCACAACAGGAGTGTGAGGTCTCATGGCTTTGGCTTCCTGCTGCCACTTTCTATTCCAAAGTTTCCTTATCCCAGAGCAGAGTCCTGATCCCAACTGCAATGCTCGCAGCAGTAGCAATTCCACTGGTCTGTTACACGTTGAGGATTAACATTGATACATAGACATTGTTTTCATCTTCCATTCAGAACAAGAGCAGCCTGCTGCTGGGGTCACTGTTGGAACAAGCGGAAGCAAGGTGTGCAGATGGAGACAAGTTTTGGACTTCTAGCCTATGCTGTGTAGGTAGGACCATGGCCAAAGTGTGGCGCAGCTTTCCTCTCTGCTTAGCCTGTTCTGTGCTGTGCTGGCCAGGTGGTCAGCAGAGGGGGGCCAGGAACCCAGAAGGCAGTGGAGCTGTGCCACTGGGGCAATGCAAAACCACAGTGGTCTCACAAAGCCCCATTTGCTTCCCTCTAGTTCCTGGCAGAGCTTTGAGTACACAAAACACCACTCAGCTCCTCCCCATCCCCTTTGATTTCCCTGTGCATAGTTTTATGTGCAGAGGACATCCTGACCAGTACATACTAAACAAAGTGCAGGGCAACTGCATGAGCCTCATGCAGATCCTCTGGTATTCCTATATCGCTGCTTCCCGGTGGGATGCAGAGGGCTTTCCCAGCATGTCCCATTAGGTGGCAATGCAGCCTGTTCCTGCATGCAGCGCCCGAGGGCAAAGGCAGGGAGTGTGGGGCTTCAGGCTGGGGTTGGGGTCTGCAGGCTGCACTGGGACGGGCTGGTGGCACCGGGGCTCCCGGCGCATGGGAAGGGCACTGGCGCTCTGCTGCCCTTCTCAGCATGCTGCCCCAGGCCTGCAGGGGATGGTGGCACCTGCAGTGCCCTGGCCAGGCTCTGCTTGAGCTCTTGCTTAAGAATCAAGCAAGCACAGAGCTCGTCTGGCCAAGCGCTGACATGCCTGGCTGTGGTGGGGACTTCCCAGGCAGCATCACTCATGGGCCAGACGGAGCGTGGCCCCTGGAGGTGCTCTGTGCATCTGTGGAGGAGATGCCTGGGTGTGGGGCAGGGGCTGAAAGGTGGGTCCGTGGTGCTCTGAACACCCCAGCTGGAGGGCCGGCCCTCAGGACGTACAAGCTGAGCATCCCATATCACCCATATCTCCTGTGTTCCACGGAGACGTTATCTGGAGATCAGAACACTCCCAGGTCCAAATCTCCAACAGAGCGGCATTTGGCAGCAGCCCGGCCAAAGAGAGTTAAGTCATATTAACGCGTGATGCTTCATTGCCGTGTAATTAACTTCAGCTGCTTTTGAGCTGAAGCAAATTACCCTCAAAGCCGGTTTTGTGTACCAGGGAGAACTTTGAACTGCGGTCCCAGCCCTTTTGTAGTCAGGGAGGGAGCTGCTCCTGGTTGCGGCTGCAGCTCCGTGTGTGGCTGCAGATGAGATAGCGCGGCCCCAACCGCCCCGTTTGGGGTGCAGCTGGTTTGGGCCAACCTCCTGCACACAAAGCAGGGGTTGTTCACCCCGACTGTCACTAACCCCGGGGCATGGGGAACCACGCAGCACCCCGGGGAGCTGTGTTCTTCTTAGCATTTTGTTGTGTTTTCTTTGCATTTTCATCTCTCGCCTCCAGTGGTCACAGCACAGCCTGGCAGGTCGTGCACAGGCCCACAGCTCGTGGCTGGTCCACACCCTCTGCCTGCTCCAGATCCCTGTGCTGGGGATCTGCTCTGGGAGAGCAGGACTCCAGCTGGCTTGTCTGGGATGCCTCAGCCAGGGGCAGCCTAATTGACTGTGATAAATTACGAGATCCTGAAAACGAATGAAGATGGGAAGCTCTTCTGCCAAGCTCTCAATGCTGATAGGATGCAAGGCAGATGCACCTGGACGTGGCACCCGGAGAGGTGTGTGCATTGGCTAAAGGAATGCATTCAGGAGACGCAGAGAGGAAGCCTCACGCTGAGCCATCAGCCCCAATCGTCCCTGGTGTGAGTGAGTGCTTCATCCCGCTGGGAGGAGGAATTGGGCAGGGCAGGACTAAGTAGGGTGATGGTGAGCATCCCGCTGGGGATCACAGCCTTCGGATCAGCCACGTGGAGTAAGTTCATGAAGAGGTTCATCATAAGGCAATCTAATGAGGAGTAGTATAGCCAAGTGCTTCCCATTCTGTGACGCACGTCCAAATCTTAATAGAAGCTGACAGCCTGACCCTGTTACCGAGTTCTGGCCAAATAAAATCATCCTGATAGTTCCCTGGAGAAAGCTGCCATGGCTTTAATATGTCTTCTCAAAACATTTATCCAAGTGACTTAAAAAAACCCCCTACAGTTGCTCAAAGCTCAGAAGGCAGTGTCCCCCATCTTGGCACCTCACTCCCGCATGAAACCAGGATGGCTGGAGGGGTCCAAATGCACTCACTTTGCAGGGTGTTTCAGTAAATTAGCAGCTCGTTCTTGTGCCATAGCAGCTCATTTGCTTTGAGAGGCAGCACTTCTCGATTGGCCACATCTGTGCAGCCTACAGCATGCACTGGACCTTTGGCCTTTGGATGTCGGCGTGGTTGGAAGGAGCTGGGCATGCTCCGATTGCATCCTCAGAATGGGTGTGACACGGGGAGGTGTTTACCCAGAAAACAAACAACCTTCAACCCCATCTCAGCTTGAAACTGCCACCATTTGGGTCCTGCAGTGTGAGGACCAGCAGCTCTCCCAGTGAGCTGTCCCTTTGACGTGGGAATGCAACGAACCAGCGCTCAGAGCAGAAGGAACGTTGGCAAGCACCTGCATGTGTTTGTTTTTGTGTGTGTGTGTGTTTTTTTTTTTAATAGCCTTTTATTTATTAAGCTACTTTGGAGTCTGATTCACTTGCTTTGCTTGGTATTTATTAGTGCTTCACCTGCCTTGAACTGGGGAGCTGCAGGCACTTTGATAAATGGATTGCCTTTCCTGGAACGATGTCCTCACATCAGCTAATGGGGATCTTCCAGTTCCTTGGTGCGCCTGCCAAGGCACCATCCTGTAGATCAGTGGTGGCTAAAAGAATAACCCAACCCCAGCTTGCTCAGGCACAGACCTCCCCACTTCGGGTGGTTTGGGTAGGGGTTGTGCTGCTGTCTGAGCTCCCCATTTAATTCAGGGCTGTCCCATTTGGAAGAGATGGGAGCCTGTTTGGAACAGAGGAGGCTCAGGGGAGACCTTCTTGCTCTCTACAGCTCCCTGGAAGGAGGTTGTGGTAAGGTGTGGTCAGCCTCTGCTCCCTGGTAACGGTATCTCAATGAGGGAGAATGGCCTTAAATTGTACCAGGAGAGGTTCAGGTTTGTTATTAGGAACGATTTCCTAGACTCAGCTCTCTCCTCAGCGGGGAAATCAGCTGGGTCTCTTCTTTGCACTGCGTTTTCCCTCTTCCCCTTTCCACGAGTACACTGATCCCCAAGCACGGTGTTACAGCACCGTATCCACCCCCACGCTCTGTGTTCCATCATTCGCCGGCAGCGGGGTGGGCACCGGTGCGGGTGCTGTTCTGCGTCCCTCCCCCCGCCTGCAGCCTCTGCTGCGGGGTCTCTGCCACTGGAGCCATAGGTTAATCTCTTACAGCAGCAAAAAATAAAGAAGCATTTTGCAGCTCATCAGCTAGCTAACAGCCCGGGACCAGGCGATGCAATGCAAGAGCACTCTTAATTAGCTGCTGCTTCGCTTGGGGGTGGGGAAGGGGATATTCCCTGGAAACGGCTGTGTCGTGGGAGAGGTGACGCTTCTGCAGAGGCAGCACGGGGATGGACCTGGACTTAACGTCCCCTGGGCTGGGGGGCTGCAGGTGGAGTCACGGCGCTGCGCCGCAATCACCCCGAGCTCTCCGCAACGTTGGGAAGACTGCAAAAATAAACGGAGGTTAAAAATAGTCCCACATGCCCACTGCCCGCTGGGGGGGAAGGAGGGGAATTCTGACGTGGAGCGAAGATCGGAGTACAGCCTTCCCTCTGGGGGCATCAGCTCTTCTGCACCCCTGGAAGCAGCCGCCGGCCGGAGCAAGGCGCTGCGTCCTGCTGCGCGGTGCCGAGGCCGGTACGTGCCGCTGCTCCGTCCTGAATACAGCTGGAGTTACTACTCGCCTGCAGAGGGCAAGGAGAAAAACTGATGTTAGGCTGAGAAATGGGGAGGTCTGAGGCGGTTTCCCATAGGAAGATGCCCAGTCGGGATTAAAAATGTCACAGGGTAGGGACTCCACCTCGGCCCTTGCTAATTCATAACATATGTAAATGCACCTCTCCCCTCTGTGGGACTTCTTCCATCTTTTGCAATTTCTCCCAGCTGCTGTAACCTCCCTTTCTGCCCAGCTAAACTGCCTATGCTTGAGCAACTCTCTTGGCCGGACCTAACATTTTGAACGCAAAAGGAAGCAGAAGAATTCATCCTTAATTGCAGCAATGGGAAAAGGAAGCAGAAGAATTCATCCTTAATTGCAGCAATGGGAAAAGAAAGCCTTAATGGTGCCGTAATGGAAGCACAGCCCCACCTAGGTTTGCACAGGCCGTGGGAGCTGGCAGCTGGGGCTGGAGCACCGCCGGTAGCTTCTGCCTCTAAATGCCATGCAGTGTAAGATAATGATGTGTTGAAAGTATAGAAAGCGAAGAGTCGTAGAATCACAGCGTTGGAAGGAACCAACAAGGATCATAACTCCTGGCCCCACACAGCACCACCAAACCCAAAGTCCACGTCTGAGAGCTCCTTGAGCTCTGGCAGCTCGGGGCTGTGCTCGCTGCCTGGGGAGCCTTTTCTGCACTACTGCCTGCCCTCTGGTGAAGAACCTTTTCCTGACACCCACCTGACCCTCCCCTGACACAGCTCCATGCCATGCTAGCAGTGGGCTGAGGGCAGTGTTGTGGTGGTGAGGGTGGTCCTGCAAGCTGCATGCCTAATGGGAGGCATGGGAGTCTCAGTACAGCCCACCACTGTACCCTGCAAAGGTCAAATCTTCCCACCGAGGACTAGGAACGGGGCCACAGAAGCTGGAGCTGACAAACAGCAGAAGCTACGTGTGACCAAGCTATTGAAGTTCATCTTGCATTTTGTTGCTGCAGAGACAGGGGCAACAGTAGGGAGACTAAGGGACGGGCTGTGATCTATAAGAAATCAGTTTATTAAATGCCTCGTCTCATCCTCCCAGATCCTCTTAATTTCCTGTGTTCCGACAGAAAGGAAAGCATGCCAGGGAGAACAAGCTAACAGGGCACCAGCAACCCTTTCTGATGATTCCATGGGTTGAACATGTCAGAGCAGAGTGCTTTTGTAACGGTAGCCTTTGCCCCAGACTAGTTAATATGTGAAAGCCAAAATGGGCTGTGATTAGCTCAGGTCCTTTTGGATGCCACAGCTTGCAGCACCTTGTCACATTACAGGCTATACTCAGCTGGACTGTGCTGGGCTTTGTGGACCCATTCAGTGAAGGCAGCCCACAGCATCCCTCCTCCTCTCTGTGTGCCTTTCGACCATACCTGGGAACTGCAGCCAAAATGTGGGCTCTGGAGGGCTGCATGACCACACAGCTGAGCAGGTTGAGCTGTCTGCACCTTAAGTGGCTCACCTGGGTTGCATTACTCATCTGAGTCACTTTACTCACCTGATTTAGGAAGAGAAGAAGCTGGAAGTACTGATTTCTCTGCAATGATGGAGGCTGGGTGACTGGGGGGATGAGCCAGGATGAACCATCGGGGTCTGTGCAGAAAAATGTCAGTGCCCATGACTGAGAAAAGGAAAGATGTGTCCTCAGGTCTGCTCTGCAGGCACAAAGGGAAAAGCCCAGAGCCCAAGACCCCACCTAGGTAGCTGCATCTATGCTGTATGATTCCCCCATGAGTCTAAAGACATCTGCTCTGGTCTTTATGTCTGGCCCAGCCCTGAAGTCACAATAAACGTTAGAGTACAAATGGTGGTAACTGCTTCATTTCCTGCTCTGCCTTTCCACATCAACCCCCCGGTCTGCCAAAAGTGCTACGGAGCACGGGACCAGTGATGCTTTCTAGAACAGATTCAGTAGGAGCTTATGATGATTATGGGAACATTATAATGAGACCAGAGATAGCCTGGGCTTCCCTTCCCATTTCTCTCTTTTTAATTTTTTTTTTCTTTTCTTCCTAAAATAAATGTCAGCCTCCTATCTGGCAACCGGCATGGCCTGAAGGAAACAGAGAAGGAACATGACTCACTCACATTATCCAGGCTCCTCATGCATGACACACAGAAATGAAGAGAGGCTGAAGTCATGGTTGCCCTTGGCATGATCCACCTGTCTGAAACCTAATGTGAGTTTATTGAACCTTCCTGGAGTCTGAATCCAAATTTTTCCCTTCAAATCTGTTCTTTACGGGCTTGGTTGCATTTTAGGACCTCGGTAAAAACAATCTTTTAAACTGAAACAGAAGAAAATTGGTCATTATAGCACATTTCTTTCCAGGCTGGCGCATGTTGGAAATGTTCTTAATTAATAGCACGACGGGAATTAAAATGAAAGGGAAATGTTAGAGCAAGATCATGGACAGATGTAGAGGAGGAGCCCATGAAAGAAGATGTCCACGAAGTCTCTCCCACCACACAGCCTCCAAACTGTTCCCAGGGGAGGGCTGCAGAGCCAAGCCCTGGCTCCATCAGCCCCCCGCTGATCCAAGCTGTGACAGGATGGGACAGTTGGGTGGTACTAATGTGTGAGCGTGGGATGAGGAAAGGACAGGAGCAGACAGCCTGGATTTAAATGGGGAAGCTGTGTGGTTCTCCTGGTGCATCTGCCAGGCTTGCCTTCCTAATGAAAGGCACGTCTTGGTTTCTGGCTGAAAATATCTCAATTGGGCAACGCGGGATTTTGCAAAAGGAGGAAAGGCAAACGGCGTGGATTCATAGAACCATAGAATGGCTTGGGATGGAAGGAGCCTCGAAGACCATCAATTTCCAACCCCCTGCCATAGCAGGGCTGCCAACCACTAGGTCAGATTGCCCAGGGCTCCATCCAGCCTGACCTTAAATACCCCCAGGGATGGGGCACCCACAGCCTCTCTGGGCAATGTGTTCCAGCACCTCACCTCCCTCTCAGTTAAAAACTTCCTCCTGACATCCAATCTGAATCTCCCCTCCTTTAGTTTAAAGCCATTCACCTTTGTCAAGACCGTCTAGCAGGACACCCTGTGTTTGAGGGCTGGAAAGGCCTCTGCTCAGTCCTCCATGGACAAATGAAGGAGGAGAAATGGGGAAAAGGGCCCTTTGTCACCTTCTCTTTCCCGGGTTTTTATTAGCACAAACTTTCCCCTCAATGCAAAGTACTGTTGGTTTTTTTTTTTAATGCATCGTCTTTGCTTTGTTTGCTTGGAGAGAGCATTGGCACACACTGCAGGAAATTAGCTCTTAACTAAAAGCATTTATGTAATTGGGGAGGGAGGGGGAGGTGTGTGCGCGCTGACTTTGGGGAAGTTCAGTCTACAAAAACAAACCTCACTAACTACACTTGGTTCTGATTAAGGGAGATAAATCTGTCAGTGAGAGGCTAAATTTACTGAGAGTGTAACCTCCCCCCCATGCCCCGCCAGCGATGGTCAGGCTGCATTTATTTCTATTGGGCAAGATCCAGAAAGCACTGCGAGGTGAAAAACAATCCCCAGAAATGTGAAAAATGTGAGATGAAGGGGGGGTGGCAGAAGGGAGAGTAGGGGGAGAGAAGATGGAATGGCCAATAGCAACGTGGTGGGTACAATTTCAGCTCCTTTGCCGCTTGCAGGGCTGAAGTAAGGAAGCACACGATGCAGATGCGTGTGTGCAAAGTGCAGCAAAGGGAATCCCTGCTCCCTGGCCCCCTGCAAGGATTGCTGCAGGCACCGTCTTGCTGATGGCAGCGCTGATGGAGCCATCACAAGGCTAAAATGCAAAGGGGTGCGTGCCACCAGAGCCATCCTCACCACAGGCTGTAGAGGCACCTGCCATGAAGCCAAAGCTGGCCTTGGCCAAGACTGGATTCTCTCATGGCTGGGCTTTAATGTCACACCGGGGCAAGGAGAAGGGACTCATAAGGCAGTGGCTGTGTGAGGCTGAAGAGAGGAAGAGAGGACCTCTAGAGGGACCAAGTAACAGCAGATCTGAAGACACGGGGTGGGTCTTACAGTTGGCCAAGCAACAGGTCCCTGGTTATACCAAGTGAGGAGAGAGAGAATTATTCAGTGAAAGCCATGAAAAGCTGCCTGAGAAAGATGCATTCAATACTGCTTGCCTTCATCACCTGCATTATCTTCCAGGGACACGAAGCTCTTGTCACATGCCACTGGCCAGAGCAAGCCTGTTTGGGATGTACTAGCCTACCTGCTGTCACCAGATGGTCCTAGCGGTGTGTGGCATGAGACACGTGCCAAGCGTGCCTGATGTACTGCTGAAGTGGCTGTTCCTTTTCATTTTCTTGATGGTTCACCCTCTTTAAAGCTTTATTTGCATCCTGTAAGGAAGTGCTTTTGGTCAGACTTGGTGTCTCCTCCTGCAGTCAAAGAGAAGGATGTGTTTGGCTCTGCCAGGGAAGTGGTTTGTGCAGAGAGATTCCCATCTGCCACAGAAACAGTGAACCACAACATGGCAAAGGCACTTTACCCCTGTGCTAATGTACACCACGGTCACATGTAATCCCAAGCTCACAGGGAGGGAAGGCTACAATAGTCACATTTCCATGGGATCACAAAGGTGTCCATCTGTCTGTGCTACTATGACAGTCATTCCTTTGGTAAGGTCCCCAAGAAATATGCTGGTTGCCACTTGGATGAAAGTACACAAGAGCCAAGTTTTCTAACAGGCCAGTGAGAAACAAAGAGGAATCCATTGCACATTTTTCCCATCCATTTTAGGGGCCGTCACCCTGACCTCTCTAGGAGGGGCAGACCTGAAAGGAATCTGTAGTAAAGTGAAGGGTTGTCGGCCTCTGCTCCCAGTTAATGGTGATAGGATGAGAACTGATGACCCTCAGTTGTGCCGGGGGGGTTCAGGTTGGATATAAAGAAAGATTTATTCTCAGAAGGAGTGATGAAGTATCAGCACAGGCTGTACAGGGAGGTGGTGGTATCACTGTCCCCAGAGCTGTTCAAGAACTGTGGGGATGTGGCACTGAGGGATGTGGTTAGTGGGTATGTTGGGGATAGGTTGACAGCTGGACTGGAGGATCTTAGAAATCTTTTCCAAGCTTAATGATTCTATGATTCTAGGACACCATCACCGATAGCCCATGGTCTCCAATCTGCTGTCTTTGGACACTGGGAAAGACATCATGCATCTCTCATCGTGCAATCTCTCCCTGGCATGCAGGAGGCAATTGTGTGGTTGAAATTTGTCTAATTATGCAAATCTGTCATTTTGTATTGATTAATTGATGAGTCACTATGCGCCACAAGCCAACCTATTTGGCTCATTTTTCTTAGCCCTCCGTAACAACTCTTTTTGTGGAAGAAGTTCTGGGAGAGAAGAGAAAACTTGCTCAAGTGGTCACAGACAAATTGAGGCTTCTTACATCTGAGCTTGCTCCTGGAAGATGCCTGAACTGCCTGGTCTCTTCTTAGAGAAGAGAAAGCCTCACTGACACCAAGAGGAAGACTCGGTTCTCGAAGAGGCCATCATGACTTGCTGAACCACTACAGTGTTTGGCAGAGTCTGATGACAATATGGTGGATCTGTGGATCCCTCAAGCATCCAAAAAGCCACCTTGTTGTAGATGAAACACGGGAAGCCCAAAGGACACATTAGGACACAAACAAACAATGAACAGACCAAACAACACATTGGGGCCAGATGCTTGGTGAGCGTAAAGTGGTGCAGTGCAGTTGGATTTGCTGAAGCTGAGTGGACTTCTGCCAGGTGAGGCTTCTGCTCTGCCATCATCTGTTGGAGCACTCAAGTGCTGTGGTGTTCCAGTAGCTTTGGCTCTCTTTGATGGACTATGCAATCTATATCACAAGGACATTTTTTTTTAAACACGCTTTGCGGCTGCCAAAATAAACCCTCTCTAAGATACAGACAAAAAATGCATTAATAAAACTGGCATGTACTCTGGCTGCTGCATTTCCTCTGACTATCCCTAGCTGGACCTCGATAAGCTTGATAACTTTGTCACTTAACTCTACTTCCTCCTTAACGAGACTTCCACAGAAATGAGCTGGGCTGGGATCCTGACTACAGGAAATTAGAGCAGCTCTGTAAGTTGATGCCCTTCAAGCAGTAAGCCCAGGGAGAGCCACTCCTGTCCACGGCAGGAGGCAGATGGCAGGCAAGTCTGGACCTTGTCAGAAAAGGAAGGCACCCTTGAGCTCGGGCATTTACATTGCACAGGCTGTTTTACCTTACTTGGTGAGCCCTGTGCCTGTCCCTGCGAGGCACTTCAAGTGCAAGGAAGAGGAAATATTCACCCCAGGGGATGAGGCTTGTGGCCTTCTTACATGACACCACCGCTCAAGGACCAAAATCCTTCCTTGGGCTTAAGCCAGAGACAAGGTTGGTTGGTTCATGTCTGACTCTCACCCATGGCCTTTCCCCAGTCGGAAGAGGAAGGGTGGTGTGTGTCTGACTTCAAGGATCGCCATTAATCAGTGCTAAGTGTGCAATAATACACCTATCACCCACTTCCCTCTTCAATTTTCCCTTCCACAGTTTCATCTTCTCTTTTCATGTCCTCTGTCAGACTCCGAAAACACATAACCTGCGCAGCTATCCTATCAGTCCTCAAGTAAACTTGGTTGGTTTTCCTAAGTTTCTGTTTCTCACACCAAAAAGCCTCTGCTCAGCTGATGTGGTTTTATTGCTGAAGGTTTTAAAGTGGGTTTGGGACAGATGAAATAAATATGGTCAGTGATCCAGGAAATGGCTTGCATGCATTCTCACTCTTCTCTTTCCAGTTGGGGCACTGATTACAGACCTGTGAGGACATTCTTAGGCTCCATTTGAGAGGAATTTCCCATTTGGTTTCTGTTTGTTTCTTTGCTAACACACAAGAAATGCTTGGATCTGTGCTGCCACGGGGAGAGGGGCGGCAGGTGGTGCATCTTGCCTGCAGTCGTGTTTGCAGGGCTCAGCAGAGCATCGCTGTGGAGCTCAGAGGAGCTCCTTCCCTGGGCAAATCACTTCTGCAGCATGACAATGGTCAGAGGCAGTTTGAAAGCAGGTCACAGAGACCATGCTATGATTAGAGTTCAGAGGAGCTTGCCACGTATTTGAGGAGGAAAGCCTCATTTAGAAACGTGACAAGAAGGATATCCTGCCCCTGCCATGCCTTTTTGCAGAGGGATTTAATCTGGGTGTTGGGTCTCAGTTTAGCACATCCCTCAAGCATGAGTTTGGAAGGCAGCAGGGAGTGGCAGCAGGGCTGGTGATGAGGGGACCTGCATGAATGTCCTTGGGGTGGCCCACTGAGGCAAGAAGGGCAGCCAGGACCTCCAGCATTCCAGCTGAGATACGAGACACAAGCCTGCTCTCTTCTGATCCTATGTAGTCTGGGGAGAGGTATAGGTGGAGACCATCTACATGGACTTCCTGATTTCCCCAGCCTCTCTGGCAACAGCAGCTGCATTAGCATGTGTGAAAATGATTTACAGCCTGGCCTTTATGCTCGCATCTTCTCTAGGTGAGATGAAGCAATGCAAGTGGGGATGCAGTTATCCCTTCCACCATGCAGAAGAACTGTTCCGTTACTGAAAGGCCCTTGATTAATTGCAGAGAAGTAATAGAGCTTTTCTTTAGCACAGGGGTGGAAAGAAGGACCTGCGTGGGCTGCTGCTGAGGCTTCCAGCAGGGTGAAGCCACGCTGGTATCACAGAATCACAGAATCGTAGGGGTTGGAAGGGACCTCCAGAGATCATCGAGTCCAACCCCCCTGCCAAAGCAGGTTCCCTACACCAGGTCGCACAGGTAGGCGTCCAGGCGGGTCTTGAATATCTCCAGAGAAGGAGACTCCACAACCCCCCTGGGCAGCCTGTTCCAGTGCTCCGTCACCCTCACCGTAAAGAAGTTCTTGCGCACATTCGTGTGGAACTTCCTATGCCCTAGCTTCATCCCATTTCCCCTTGTCCTGTCCCCACGCACTACCGAAAAGAGTCCAACCTCACCACTATGGCCCCCACACCTCAGGTATTTATAAACCTGGATCAAATCCCCTCTCAGCCTTCTTTTCTCAAGGCTAAACAGACCCAGTTCACTTAGTCGTTCCTCATAGGGGAGATGCTCCAGGCCCTTCACCATCTTTGTGGCCCTCTGCTGGACTCTTTCCAAGAGATCCCTGTCTTTTTTATACTGGGGAGCCCAGAACTGGACACAGTACTCCAGATGAGGCCTTACCAGGGCAGAGTAGAGGGGGAGGATCACCTCCCTTGTATACCTGGGGTATACCACCATATACCTGGGGTGGTGAGCAGAGCAGCCCCACAGCCCCTCACCAGGGCTGCCACTGCTGCTATTAAAAAATTAACTACGAGATTTAAAAAAAACCCAAACTGTAGCAGCCAACCCCCGCATGCACCTTTATTGTAATTATCCAACAGTTTTGAAACGGATGAAAAATAATAGAAGGGCTTGGGAACAGTTAAAAGTTATACACAAGTGTTGTGAAGGTGTAAGAATGAGTTTTACTGGAACTGGAGATTTTAATGTATAATTACTGCTCTTTGCTACAAGGCCTCCTGCTGTAGAGAGGATTCCCAGAGCAGGGCAACAGCAGGTGCTGCCTAGATGCTCTCTCATCTTTGCTCCCCACGGCTTGCATGGGGCTGAATGTGGGCCCTGCTGCTTGGTGCTTTGGCTGAGTCAATGCCTCATGTCAATGTCAATAGTACAACCTGCCAACTACTGCCCTTTGGTTTTCCTTTTTCAGGACTGGTGGGACAGTGCGTGTCATAAAATAGGCCATCCTCACTGATTAAAAAGATAGCTGGGCTTTTGAAGGAGTCAGCCTACGGGAAATTTTACTTGCTGCCCTATTTGTGTAATGGATGTACAGCTCTAAACCACGGCCTCTGGCTGCCTGGTCCTTTGGCCTGCTTCTAGTTTGGGGCAGCCTTTAGGCAGAAATGAATCTAGGAATTTATGGGGGTGGAAGGAAGACCTTGGTAGAAGAGGTTCAGGTTAGGGAATATTTAAGTAGACTGGATATTTGTAAGACCACGGGCCCTGATGGGAGACACCCACAAGTACTGAGGCAGCTGGAAGATGTCACTGTGAGCTCGCTTTCCATTTTTAACTAATTATGGCAAATGCTAGGAGTGCTTGAAGACTGGAGGAAAGCAAATGTTACTCCTAACTTCAAGAAGGGCAAGAAGGAAAACCTAGACAACTAAAGGCTGGCCAGCTTTATCCCAATCCCTGGGAAGATGATGGAACTGCTCATCTTGGATAAGCACATGAAAGAGAAGAAAATCACCAGGAGTAGTCAGCATGGCTTCACTGAACAGAAGTCATGCCTGATGATAAGCTTCCACAATAAAAAGGCCAACCTGATGGAGGAGGAGAAAGCAGTGGATATTCTCTTCCTGGTCCTCACTAAGGCCTTTGACGCTGCCTTCCATTAGATCCTCATAGAGAAGTTGTTGATGTACGGGCTGGATGGACAGACAGCGATGTGGATCAAAAACTATGAATGGCTGAGTTCTGAGTGTAGTGGTCAGTGGTGCAAAGCCTTCTAGGAGGCCAATAATGAGTGAAGTGCCCCAAGGGTTAATATTGGGCCCAGTCCTGTGTAACATCTTCATTGATGATCTGGAGAATGGAGTAGAGTGTGCTCTCCTGAAGTTTGCTGGGAGGAGTGGCTGAAAAGCCAGAGGGCCACGGTGCCATCCACAGGCACCTGAGCAGGATGGAGGCGTGGGCTGACAGGAACATCATGAAGTTCAACAAGGAGAAGAGCAGAGTCCTGTACCTGGGGAGGAGCAACCCCAGCACCAGGACATGGTGGGAGTGCCCAGATATAAAGTGGGTTTGCAGAAAAGGAGCTGGGAGCCTGGCAGACGCCAAGTTGGACATGGCCCAGGTATCCTGGGCTGTGTTAGGCAGAACATAATCAGCAGGTAGAGGGAGGGGATCCTTCCTCCTTACGCAGTATTGATGAGACCACATCTGGAGTGCTGTTTGAGCGGGGCTTAGACTAGATGAACCCAGAAGTCCCTCCAACCTAAACAATTTGTTGATTCCCCACCTCCGTGAAGCAAGTCTCAGAGGGACAGCTGAACTCCGCAGGATGCCGTGCTGCAGGGCGGTGAGAACGCTACGTGTACCTCCTTAGACTGTGGACAGAAATGTTTACCTTACTAAGGAATCTCTGGGCTTGTTGGCCTGGCATTCAAGGGATGTAAGAACAGACGGTTCCATTTCATCTCATTCCCACCAAGCTGTTGCTGAGCTGCTGCATCGTAACTCCCTCTGAGTGGAGGGCTGCTGGGAGCGCAGCTGTGGTTCAGCTCTCCCACCACCTTGGCTCGCTGGCATATTTCCCTGATAAATGAGCTGATACATTGAGGAGCAGAGCAGGGAAGAGAAACTATTGCCCAGAGCGCACACAACAGCTGTGATCTTGATGTGGGCCCCCTCAAGGCTGAAGCACTCTCTCCCTCCACAGGGGAGAAGGTCACACTTTGTAGGGGATCTTGCAGTTTCCTCCTCTGGACCTCAAATCCTCCAGTGTGCTGGAAGAGAGGGTACTCTCTTGCAGTTAGGCTCCATGGTCAGCAATGGGTATCGGCCCTCTGTTGGCAGGCTGGCCAGCAGTCTTGGTTTGGGCTGCTCTGGTTTCATTGCCATCTGAACAGCTTTGCCCCTGGCCAAAGGGTGTCAAAGACCGCTTGTGCCCCCAAGCCTAATTTATTGACCTCACCAACAGGAGGCAGCTGCTGAGAATAACAGGCAGGTAATTTTCCTCGTCCATCCTGGATTGCATATGGATAACATTACGAAAAATGGAAGACTGGAAAAGAAACAGGCTGTTTCTGCAGGAACAAATGAGTGTATTGAAAAGGAAGGGGAGGGAGGAGAACCTCAGTGCTTTTCCCAGCTCCCTTGCAGACTGAGTGCAACGTCCAGTGCCCCAGCTACCAAATGGTCTCAATTTGCTTCTGCTTCAAATGGAGTTGGTTCTCACTTGACTGGGGTCTTGGCAGGGCCATGAGGATGCGTTTCATAACAGCAGCTCTTGTCAAGAACAACAACAACAACAGCATCAAAAACCTGTTGAAACTGTGCTATGCTCAGAACAGAAAACACATGCAGGGAGGAAAAACTCCCTCAATGAAAAAATCAATGTAATTAGCCCTGACAAGCTCAGCAAACCAGAGGCAGCCAAGTGGTAGAAGAAGAGAGGAGAAATAAACCAATATCACTTTGTAGGCACTTGTAAATGGGTCATTAGCTGACTTTGAACAGAATGTTCCTTGGTGGGGAAATAAGGGGACGGGCCTGGATGTAGGAAGTATTGCAGAAAGCCTGGCAGGGCTTCCTGTGAAACAAACCTCAAGATGCCGGAGGAAGGTCTTGCTCTGCTTTTCTCCCATTGTAGGGACAGCTTCTGGGATTTCTGCCTTCACAGCTCAAATAAGAGAACTCCCAGTCAGCAGCACCTGCTCCTGCCCTGCTGCCTCTGCCACCCATACCTCTTCCCCTCTCGAATAGACAACATGGCACGGAAGAACCCTTGGGATTTTTAAATGAAATGGTCAAAACTCAATCCCTTCTGTTTCTGAGCTCAGCAGGGAGACTGGCATTACCCTTCCACTTCGTAAGGAAGGAGGCACTGCTGAACTTTGCTTTTCCTTGTCTCGAACATCTCCAAGCCTCCCTTGATAAAAGGGACAGCACATTCAGAAATGGTTTCAAGATGGGGAACAAACTGAAGAGATAAGCTTGGTTTCTGCAGAGAGCACCAGACTGTTTGACACAAAAGCATCCTGTTTGGCCATATGAAGGCTGTTTAGTCAACATCTGAAGCTCAGCACCCCAGGAGCAGAGGCAAACCTTAGACTATTGAATGTATAAGCTACTGTCTCAGCTTCCAGTATCAGCATTAGGGGGGATGTTCAGGCCTGGAAGTTTCCATTATATACTGGTGTTCAATAACCATTGTTAGGTCTATTGTCTCAAAGTGGATCTGATTCTTTTTGAGTTTTCTTATAGTCTTGGTTCCAGTCCCGCAGCAACGAGTTCTGCTGTTCTACTGTGTGCTGGACAAAAAAAGATGTTTCTTTTTGTGGTGCTAAACCCTCTGACTCACACTATTACTGTATGTCCCTCAGGCCTTGGGCTGTATGGGATAATGGCAGACTGTTCCCTCTCCATTTGGATGACGGACAATACCTCTGGCCATCCTTCACCATTCTTTTCCTAGAATATCCCTTTCAACTGAATGTAGAAATCTGGATGTAGGCATCTCATTGAGTAATAAAATCACACACAGATGTCCCTGGGTTTTGTGCTCAGTTCTGTCCTCAGTCTGTTTGCTTTTTGGATCTATTAGGAGTGCTGGCCTCCTAATAGATGGCGAATTCAGAAGACATCCAGGGTCCAAAATCTTCCACGAGCAGCAGAGGTCTGTCTGTGTTTATGCATATTTTTGATATTTTTTCCTTGGGTGCACTACTTTGCTTTTGTTGCTACTGATTTCACCTGTTCTTTTCCCTAGGCTCTGCATCACACGACACTTTCACACCCCTTAGTTGTTTGTGGCTGTGACTGTCCTGTATGTTTCCTCTCTTTGTCCCCTTTCTGCTCAATCTTTCTTCAGACTGCTCTGAAGAGCAGTACTTGTTTGATGACCTGTATTGGCTGCAAAGGCTACTTATTTTTTCACACTTTGTTCATCATTCTCTCTTCCATCTTGTGAAGACCTTATTTTAGTTACTTTAATAGTCTTTGAAGGATCCTGTAAGGAATTGTTTTGAAGACGCTGTGCAATACATTGTCCTCTTCCTTGTGTCTTCTGCTCTGCTCTCTTGCAGTTCCAACTGTCTTGCTTGCCATGAGGTAAACGTAGCTCCCAGCTTGTCTACAGAAGCCCTCTTCCAACTTTGCATTTTCCCCCTTAGAGCAGCACTTCTAGCTCCATGTTTTGTGCTCTATCAGAGCTCTTAGGTGATGCAGCCTGGTCCTTGTCCTGCAAGAAGGGTGAAACAGCTGGATTCAGAGCATCACCACCTCATGCTCGTGCTCTTCCTCCTAACACATTTTTAATTGACTCAGAATACCCCACATCACACCCTGCAGCACTGTCAACAGACTGTTTCTAAACAGCTGGCTACATCCCTCGTGCTGAGGGAACCCACAGAATGGGAGGAGGGGAGACCTCCCCTTTGTCATTGTGCAGGAATGCTGATGGATAGTTGGATTCTTATTATAAGTTTTAAATGCTTCCATTTGCCTGCTACAAGAAACAGATTAGTTGCAGATATCAAGCATGCATTGCTTGCTTCAACAGTAAGGAGTGTGTCAATCCAGTGTATGCAGAGAGGTGCAGCATGCTGGGCTGGAAGTGAATCTCTGGCTATCTGCAATCTTTGAAGCCTTCCTTTTCCCACTTCTCCATGCTTGATGCTCAGAAAGCATCTAAGTAAGCACAGTAGTTTATTCCTGCTCAGATCTTTCTCCGTTTCTGTTTTTGCTCTGCGGTGTGTTCTGTTAGGAACTACACCCGGCTACTTATTCCTCTTGGCTGTGTTTCTTGATGAAGACATGACTTGAAGATGGTGCTTCATAGGCTTCTTCAGATCTTTAACCCAATTAGAGAAAACATTCACTCTTTATTTCTCATAAGCCAGCTCAGAGTCCGAGGGACCATAAAAAAAGCCTTTGCACTTGCAGTCATGGATGTCTACCGATGCTTTTATTTTCCAAAGCCAGCCTCTAGAAAAAGGGGACCCTCAGAGTCCTCCTCAGTGCAGGACAAACCTGTTGATTCCTCTTTCCACTTTCAGGAGGAACAGGAGTGATGAGCTGGATGCGAACAGCTGCTCTCCACTTCCTTTACCCCGTTTGGCACATCCAGGGGCTGTGCTGCTAATCCATGATCACTGTGGGCTGGTGCCTGCAGCATCTGTTCCCACCTCTAGCTCCCATCTCCAGCCTGGTTCCTCAGCCTTCGGAGTGGGTTGCTTCATTACTTACTGACTGCTTTTCCCATCCCCGTGCGCCAACAGGCAGCACATCCTGAAAATAATGAAAGAAAACCAATGAAATACAAATGTTGCTGCAGCTGGGGCTCCTCTGTCAAGCAGGGTGTGTGCTGGAGCTCTGCATAGCCCAGCAGCATGACCACAAGCCCTCGTGTGTCCCTGGTGTGTACTTCCCAGTTGTCTCAGAAGCACAGAGCTTTTGTCAGAGATTGTTTATTAGCCCCTCCATCTGGAAAAGAAGCCGTTTCCCCCGGAGAACAAGCCATCAAGCGTGCTTGCAGTGCAGGATGAGCACGCAGAAGGCCATGTCCCCTTCTGCCCTCCCAGTGATGCTCTGCTGTGCTTCTGGGATGGCAGCTCTGTGGCCTGGGTTTATGCTCCTTCAGGCAAAACTTGAGTAATGAATAGTCATGACAGGCCTGGCTGAAATGACAGGTGGCTGGGTTTGTTGAAAATAGACAACGCACACTGCACAGATATATTTATAGTCATGAACTGCTGCTTTTAAGCGAACCCCTTTTCTCTTGTTTTTTTTTCTTCCTAGTTCTTCTTTTCTTCTTCCCTGGAGACTTCTAACACCCGCAAACAGGTCCCAGTCTGTTGTTTTCATGCTCTGTCTTGAGCAGTGGTGCTGTCCCTGATTTCTGCTTATTTTCCCACCATATTGCATCTTCTTGTGGCTCACTGAATGAGTCCGTTTCTTCCCGTGGTGCTGGTGAAATGCTGGACTACCTACCCACTTCTCTCAGGACTGGTGAGCCCCAGACCCTGCTTCAGTTTATGAAGGCTTAACAAGTCCACTGCACAGCTTCTAGCTTCTTCCTTTTTTGACCCAATCTTTTTCCTCATCTGGAGCTGAACGTTTGCACGAGGTTTGCAGGCCCTGCTCTAGTTGCTTCACATTGTCTGCACCTTGCTCTGAAGACCACGGAGAAATGTTCCATTTAAAACACAACGGTGATGCTTGGCTCTAAGGAACAGCCTGTCCATTCCGATCTGAGGATTAGTCTGTCGATATTTTGCTCAAGCAGGGGAGATTTCCATAATGCTATCCAGCTGAGCCTGCTCATACCGACACATTGGCACACTGCTCTTTAGGCTATGAACTTCCAGGAATTTGTAGGTGGAAATCTGACTCGCTTGCATTATCAGAGCCCCGTGATGGTGGTGGTGAATGCAGATTATTCTGCTCAAGCTGTACACCGATAGCACAAGAACCTCAAGTTTAATAACAGCTTTTGAGTCAACTGGAGAACAGCTATTGTTCCCAGGGCTGTTTCACTCACACATTACTTCAAGGCTTTCCTCTTCTTTCAGTTCAAGTACTTGGGGATGGAGGAACGAGGGAAGCAAGCTGCCAGTGCCTAATGCGTATTTCTTGGAGCAAACGTATTGGTTTATTTTGTTTTAAACCACTTGTTACGAATGCGGAGCAGCTGTGGATTTTGTGATGACTTTTTCTTTTCTGGAAACAAAGGGTCGTCATCCCATCACTTCATGGCATAAACGATACAGACAAACAAAATCTAATTTCGAGGTCGTTTAGACTCAGCCTTTTTTTTCCCTTCTGAGTCTGAAATTAAGACAGGCCAGAGTCTCGTGCACCAGATCCATAAAGGGATGGAAGTATTTCAGTCCAAGCTCTAAATACAGCGTCCTGCCCTAGCTCCAGAGACATCCAAATCTCACAGCGCCTTACACGTTGTGCAACAAAGCTCTTAGTTACACTTCAGCGTGCTGATCTGTGCTATCCTATGCATCTTCCCCGAGGCACCTGGCCAAAGAGGAGCTTTCAGAGCACACATCCCAAGTACGGTCTCAACAGAGGTTGAGGTTGAGCAGGTTGAAACGAGTATCTTTGGCTAGTGCCCAAAGGTAACCTTGCTATCTTGGATGCTGCAGACTCAGTTTTGAATCCAGCCGCTCTTGGATGAGTTTAGACCCATTATTCTCTGCTGAGTACCTTCCATATCCTCTGCAAAGCAGAGCTGTTTCAGCAAGCTGAAGTTCTAGACTGGACCACAAAATTCCTAGAAACACAGTGATGAAAATGTCTTGAGAAAATAGAGGTTTCTGGATTTGGTTTCCTGAACATCTGATGGTGGTCTGTTACTTGAGTTACCAAACTTTAGGGACCAGATTTGGGCATCTTGTTCTCCTGGTGTTCAGTGAAGGTCTCCCAGTCCTCAGTGTTATGAAACCTGTCTGTCACTCTGCCTCTTCAGAGTAGCGTGGGGAGTTGTTCAGTAGTGTTGGGACATGGGTTGGCAGGCATGGTGGTGATGGGTTGACAGTTGGACTAGATGATTTTAGTGGTCTTTTTCAACTGCAATGATTCTGTGATTCTTTAATTCAGGTGTGTTGTAGCAGACTTTATTTAAGGTCAATTAGAAAGTAGAATTCAAGGGGTAGAGTAGGCAAGGCCTACTTTGGAGGATGGCTGGTTTGGCTGAAGACATTTGTCAAGCAGGAGGTAATATTACTGCTTGGGATGGATGGCAGGGAGTGTTTATTTTAGTAGCACATCATTTGTGATGCGGTTGCTAGTGCCCTCTGGGGCTGAAGATGACCTGGCAATTCATTTATATGAGTTATTTCAGTCATGCCTGTGGAAAGTAGATGATGGCCCATGCTGAATTCTGGGGGTGAGTGTCCTCTGTTTATAGTTGAAGCCCTCCAGTGTCTCAGTGCTGCTGGGCAAGTGGCAGTTCCCTGTGTCTGCATTTCCTCAAGGTTTCTAGCACAGCACCATTGTGCGGCAGATCATAGAATCACAGAACCAATAAGGTTGGAAAAGACCTCCAAGATCATCCAGTCCAATTTTTCACCTACCACCAATACTGCCCACTAAACTGTGCCCCTAAGTACTACATCTGCCCTTTACTTAAACACCTTCAGGGACAGTGACTCCTCCACTTTCCTGGGCAGCCTGTTCCAATGCATTAACACTCTGAGAAGAAATTCTTCCTAATATCCAACCTGAATCACCCCTGTTGCAACTTGAGGCCATTACCTCTAGTTCAATTGCTGTTATCTGGGAGAAGAGGCCAACCCCCGCCTTGCCACAACCTCCTTCCAGGGAGCTGTAGAGAGTGATAAAATCACTGTCGAGCCTCCTCTTCTCCACACTGAACAATCCCAGCTCCCTCAGCTGCTCCCCATCAGAATTGTGCTCCAGACCCCTCACAGTTTTGTTGCCCTTCTCTGGACACGCTCCCGGGTCTTGATGTCTTTCTCGTTGTGAGGGGCCCGACACTGAACACAGCATTCAAGCTCTGCTGCGTGCACCCAGCTCTCAGCTCTGAAGTTTGGGAATGCTGGCCTCTAGCTTCTGACCTCCCACACAACTCCAGTTCCAAGAAACTATGCCCTAAATCTGCTTGCAATGACAGCTCGCTGATTCCTACAGCATGGCTTGTTAGAAGATCTGATTCTACTAATAGGAATTGGCCTGATAAAAGTGACTTTTTTTTTTTACCTCCCCACTTAGCAGCTATATGCAGCCCAGGGAATCTAGAAATTAAATTGGCTTTTTGTCAAGCCCCTTCCGTGCAACAGAAATGGGACCCCTGCAGTTCAGTGCAGTGTTTCCAATTATATTTGGGGGCACGTTGCTGATTTTTGGCAGACAGAGGGAAACGGGCCAGGCAAATGGCAGGTGGCAGGCTGTTCTCATATTTTACCAGGAGCTTGGGGGATGGGAGAGGGGAGAAGGAGAGGAGCTCTCTGCCAAGAAATGCGACCTCGTGCTGATGCAAGCAGAATGGCGTTGGCACGTGCCTGATGATGGAGGGCTGGGCTGGGCTGGCTGCAGCCATCTACGTGGGCATGCAAACAGGACTGAAATAAACGCCCTCAGTAACAGCAGCCTCCAGCTCTGGGCTTGGGCACCTCCTGGTCCTGAGTGGCTCCAGCAGTGTCATCTGCAGAGTCACGCTATGCTGTTAGGTGTGGCTTTGCCACAGGATCAGAAAAAAAAAAAAAATAAAAAAAAAATTGGCTTTTGTTCATTCATTTATTCGTAATAAAGCTAATGGATTCAAGATGGCACAGTCTCTGGAGGGCCTGGATGATTTTTCAAAGCTATTACACAATCTGCATCTATGTGCATGCTTATGTGCACTGAGGGTATAATAAAGCTCGTACCCAGGATCTGCCTGCAGGTCAGCGTCTCTCTCCCCAGAGCAGTGGTTCCCCCAGAGCAGAGCACCTGTGTTCCCATGAAGCAGGAGTGATGGACCAGCCCTAGGGATCTCCAGAGAAAGGGCACCAAGATGCAGCTCAGGAACTTCCGGATCTGAATTTAGATCTGAATATCCAAAACCCCGCTGGAGAAAACCATGAAACAGGGTTCTGAGATATCTTACAATCATTGAATCATTCCAATTGGAAAAGACCTCTAAGATAACCAAGTCCAACCGTCAACCCATCCCCACCGTGCCCATGACCACGTCCCTCAGTGTCACATCCCCATGGTTCCTAAACACCTCCAGGGATGGTGACTCAACCTCCCTGGGCAGCCTGTGCCAGTGAATTACCACTCATATTCTGTGTCAATCCCAAACTTTTCTTGAACTGGATTTATAAGGAAATTTGGGGCAATGGATTTTTCTTCAACTGCTAAAATTTGTAGTGAAGGAATAATTTCACGGGAGAAAAATGGAAGGCTTTCCTTCTGAACAGACTGAAAAAAGAGACCAGGGTGGGAAAGGATTTTCCCATAGAGGAAAAGTAAGCATGATGCTGCCAAACATGCTGTATTGGTGGAATTATATCTTTTGTAGGGAATGTGCTGAAAGTTCATTCAAGCCAGCATGGCTGCTGTGTGCTCAAAACAATTGTCAGGGGACTTCAGCTGATGGAGAGCCTTGGTGGCAAAGAATATTTGAGGAGAGAGCAAGAGACCTACTGGGGTGATGTGGGTTGGGCTATGCTGGCCGCGCTCTCCTGCCTGCAGCAGGACAACCCCTTTGCAGCCCTGCCTGCTGGGCCCTTTCGAGATCTCATTAGTGGTCAACAGGGACTTTGCAGAGCAGCTATTTCCCAAGTGTGCCTTTGCCCTTGCTCTGCTGTCGAGACACATCCCCTCCTTGCCAGCACTGCTTCACCCTTCCTGGCAGTGATGATACTGCAGGAAGCGAGATGGCAGCAGCTCCGACCCATCCACCCCTCTGCCTGCTCTGACACTGATGCTGCCCTCAGCCTCCTTCTCCTCGAGCTGTTTTGCTGCAGGGACAAGCCCAGGCATTTTTGGCACCGACGCTAACGTTCCTGTAAAGTCTTTCAGCTGATAGTGAGCCAGCTAGTTAGGGACTTGCAGGATCCTCTGTGACCTTATTTCAGAAGCAAATTGTCAGGGTTTCAACCTGTTAATTTGCTTTCTTGAAACCTGCCTGAAGGGGCTGGAAATTAGGGCCCTGGTCAGCTTAAATCCTGGCAACAGGCTTTCAGGAGGAGGTGCTGCCTGGGGATAGAGGGATATTAGTAATGGATTGTTCCACCGCTAATGGCAGTGTGGTTAATGTATTGCAACCCCTATGTTATACATTTTCTGATCACGTCTGAAATTAGATGACAGGCAATTTGCCGTTAGACCTTCTGCATGGTGATAGGCTGAATCTAGCTCACGGTTTCACTGGTGTAAGCTCAGAAATGCTCTATTGACTCCACTTGGGTGAAGCTGGAGGAGAAGGTTGGTTTGATTGTTTTTCATCTGTTCCCTGTAATCAATTTGCTTTCAGCACTAGGAAGTAGCACTGGGTTATATGGTCTGCACACAGTCCTCTGAAGGGAAAGCTTTCCGTTTTTTGTGCTAGCATCTGCTTGTTTCCTCTCTGGAGGCATTCCAGGCCAGGCTAAATGGGCTTTGAGCTATGTGGTCTAGTGGGAGGTGTCCCTGCCTATAACAGGGGGTTGGAACTGGATGATCTTAAGGGTCCCTACCAACCCAAACCATTCTATGACTCTATGAAAGAGCTGAAAACTTTAGGATAATGCATGGCCCATCTACCCAGGTCTTGATCAGGCAGGTCTGATATTTTATACCTACTGTGTCAAATTGTGCCTATTGAAGTGGGAAGGGGAAAATCTTATTTTTCGTGAGACTCCTCACCTGCTGTTGCAGCACTGCGTGAGAAGTGAATGCACAGATCTCAGCGCCTTTGGTGCAACAGCTGTTATGAGCATCTTGAGTCACACTGGGCAGGAAAACTTTCAATTGAGTAACCTTTGACAGATCTTCATGGGGACTCTATGGTCTTCTAAGGCATCATATCCCAGTGTTTGATTGCCATTAGGATTGGGTTTTCTTCGCTGTTCTTGTGCAAAGACAAGGAATGCCTAACAACTACATTCAGATTTGCCCTACAATGGCTACATCCTGCATTAGCCCTCAAACAAGGTGTCTTTCACCTGGAAACAATGTGTGATGGTATGATGGAAATGCTAAGTCACAGCTTGAAGCAGTGATTGAGCACCTGGTGGGAAGGCAGGGCCAACCCAGGGGAGCTCAGGTGCATGCAGTGTACCAGCCAGGATCCACCCCTTCCTATACCTCAGTTAAGGATTGGTAATGGAGGTGAGCTGGAGATTCCTGCCTACTTGAGGCCTTTCAAAGGTAAGCAGCCTTTTTTTCCTTCATTTCTGCTTCTGTGTCTGTTGCACTTGGGCTTGTTCTTATTTGCTACAGCTGAAGACTTTGCCACCCTGCTATTATCGTGGTACTTTCCATCCCATTATAGCATTACAGATGGAAAAGGAAAAATTCTGAACAGTCTGGAATAGGACTTCCAGGTCCATTGTATTGGTATATGGAATCAAATGGTTCCTTAGCAGTGTAATCCAACATGATGACACTCATGCCTTGAGGCATTACTTTGAAGCTTGGGGCAATTTTTCATTGCTGCTTCAACCTGCTGCTGTCAGAATAGTTCAGGTGGTGTTCAGAGCTGCTCTTCTCTCTACTTTTCCCACTACAGTAACAGAGGATTTAGCGTTGTCAGTCCTTATTAACGTGCATGAAGCACTGACAAGCCTGATAAATCACTTGCAGCCCTTACCAACCAACGAGACCTATTTGTGTTTGAGTCTTACTGCTGTCCACATATTTTATAGAATCACAGGATGTCTGGAGTTGCAGGAGACCTTAAAGGTCATCTTATTCCAAAGGCAGGGATACCCATGCAGTGCATTAGTCTCTGACAGCAAGTAGGGGGATTTTCTTTAAGAATGTATGCTCTTAGAAAGCCAGAGAGAGAAACTAAGTGAATGCTATTAAACCTCAAGAATCTGAGTGGCATGAATGGCCAAAATGACTTCAAATGTGCCTGTGTTGGACTGAGGCACGTCCTTTGTGTTCCTACTTCATGTTGCCTTGCCAAGATAGAGACCTGACACCTCATTGTCTCACAGTCATAGAGTTGTAGAATCATTCAGGTTGGAAAAGACCACTAAGATCATCTGGTCCAACCATCAAACCATCACCATCACTTCCCCTTGTCTTCTGTAAGCTGTCCCGGTCCGATCTGATCTCCTCAGGGCACTGGAATTAACTCAGGCCCCTCAGGCACACTTGGATCTCCAAGCATGTCTGGAAACATTAGCATGGCTGCCAAAGAACACGATGCTGTGCTCCATCCCCGCTTCCCAGCATCTTATTCCAAACCTCCCTTGTGTTCTTCTGGGGGGAACATAGTCAAACATTGACATATTTACCCCAGTGCTCTGCTATGATCACAGTGCTGTTTGTGTTATACTTTCCTCCTCAGGGAGCAGTATGTAATGGTCGTGTTAAATAAAAAGAAGCTGCTTTGAAATCTTGGGGAAGAGGCAGTATGTGTACACTGCTCCTCCTTCTTAGGAAGACCTTTGTAGTCCTTTCAGGGCAGGATGAAAAGCATCTCTCCCTCCATCCCCACCACTTGCCTTTAACAATCTTGCAAATTAAAATGGGAACTGAGTAACTCTCCACAAGCAGCTTGTTGTTGTTTTGTTTTTCAAAACTGTGATTAAAAATGTGAAATCTTAGATATGCTGTCTGTAAATTGTGTGCCGATGTTTACGTTGGCTTTTGAACTAGAATTGAGTTGTACTCATTAGGAACCAAGATGAGGTGGGGGGCAGGGGGAGTATACCCCTGGAATTATAATAGCTAGGCACTTGCACACTAATAAATTTAGGTGTTAATGTCTTGTTTTTCTGCTGTTTGGTTGCCATAGAGATGGGCCTCGCGAACTAATGGGTTTGTTGTGAGAAGTTCAATGCACATTTGCCAAATGTTCTTTTTCTCTAGTTACCTCTCTGATTTTTCCCATGCCATCAAGCAAATTAGCTTGGAGCCCTTCTGGCCTCTGTGCACTGGGAGGAAGGGGAGGCTGAGAGAGAGGAGCTCAGAAAATGGGGTTTACTGTGGGTTATGCGCATCTACTAAAATAGATGCAGGAAATATCAGGGAGCAGCGCTGTTTACAGCATAACCCTGCAAGGCTATTTTGGAAACTGGCATCTATATTTATAGCGTGTATTCCACGAAGGGCTGCAAATCAATGTCAGAGCAAGCAGAGCAATAAGGGGGAGCGCTCACCTTGGGAAGTGAGATTGATCTACACCTTGCAGGGGAAGGAATCCTAGAATCTGAGAATCCTGGAGTCACAGAATCGTAGCAGAGTGGGGTTGGAAGGGACCTTGAAGCCCGTCCAGCCCCGACCTCTGCCATGGGCTGTTTCCCCCAACCAGCTCAGGCTGCCCAGGACCTCATCCAGCCTGACCCCTCTATCCAGGGATAGAGTGGAATCACTAGGAGCACTGAGTCCAAACCTTCCCTCCTGCTGGAGGAGGTAAATGCACCCATTCCATTCCTGCCCAGAGAATTTCTATTGTTTGGTTTAACTGATGTACAGAATGTCTCATTAGGAAATCGTGTTTGTGCGCAGAAAATTCATGATGAGCATTTTTCTCTTTTTGTTACACTGGAAAATAAAATAAATAGGTGATTACTGTTTGGAACAATAGCTGTTTTGAGATAAATCTCATCTCAGTTTGTTTACAAAGTGGTATTTTTCTCTTAGAGTTGGAGATCCTCTGTCTCAGAGCATCCAGATGAAGCAGCCAAAAGAGGCCCTGACTCATCCATCTCCGCTGTGAAGGCAGTGGTGCTGCAGGACGCTGGGAGTACCTTGGGACAAGCACTGTGGGACCAGCTCTATGGTGTGGTAAAGGGGATGGAGAAGACCTGGGAATAGGAACCAAAGAGAAAGATGGTTGAGTTCTGGCTGGAGGATGCATATCACCATGAGGTGACAGTGGGGGAAGGTTAGGGTTGGCATTTTCCATCAGTGCAGCTTTGCTTGTAGTCCAGAAGCTTTGCAGCCTCTGCTGGGTGACTTTGGTGGCTGGAGTGACAAGCATCAGGACACACCATCCTCCCATACCGTAATTAAAAACAACCCCTTTGTTAATTGAGTGGATCTAGAAATTTGGAAGTAAGTCCCTTGACATTTTGCATGCCCAGAGATGGTTTTTTCGGTGACTCTAACACCCATTCAAATGCCTTCCAGTGTTGGCCATTAAGCCCATGTAACTATGCACACTCCTGGGAGTTTGGACTTGGTCTCGGATTTATGGATCTTCATAAATAAAAGTCCACATAAATGCACCAGTGTGGTGTTTGTCAGACCCTCCCCTCTCACTGTATCAGTGCATTATCTCTCATTACAAGAAAAAGAGATCCCATGCACTGAACAAACTTTTATTTTTCAAAGCTAAAGATTTGGTGGCTGCCAAGCACTAAGCTGAGCGGCTTTGTTGCCAAAACATTCTTTTCCAAAACCTCCTTTTTAAAGTTGCTTTAAAAGAAGTTTTTGGGTTTTTTTAAATGATTCCCGCCCCCCCCCCGCATTTTTATGCAGAAATTCATCTGCATAGTTTCTTGTGCCATGGTTATCGCAGCATGTCTGGAAATCTTTGTCCAAGATGAAAACTCATCTTGTTCCAAAAGCTTATTGTCTCCTTTCCAAAAATTCTGAGGAGTTCTGTATTTGAGGCATGCTTTTGTGTTAGGGAAGTTCCTCTGTGACTCCTAGAATTATAAAACCCCCAGGGTTGGAAAAGACCTCCAAGATTATCCAGTCCAACTGTCCACTGCCATCAATAATTCCCCAATAAACCATATCCCTTCATACAAGATCTAAACAACTCTTGGCAATGGTCAGCGTCCTCTGACAACGGGACAAGATTCATTTTGATGGGAGGGCAATTTTCAAGCTAATCCTGTGGAAACTGAAGAATAACAAGGTAAGGGGTGGATTCACTGGTCGTGGGCTCCCATGGATCGCTCTTCTACCACTGCCTCCTTCTGTTCAGGATCTGGTGAGGGCAGCAAATTTCCCAGGAGGTGAGGGAATTTGATTTGGATGGTGTTAGGTGAGGGAAAACACGGAAACGTGCTCCATCCCTGGAGACACCCAAGGTCAGGAATGGACTCTGAGCACTTGATTCACCTGTAGGTGTCCCTGTTCATTGCAGGGGAGTTGAACCAGATGGCCATCAAAAAAGTCCCTTCCAACTCAAACAATTCTACCATTCTTTGATTCTGTGTGGATAGAATTCAACCTGCCAAGGATCTTTATTCAAGTTATTTCGGCAAAAGGTAAGTCTGACAGGAAAACAGCTGTCCATGCACAAAGTAGAGGCTCCACTCTGCACTGACAGGATGGAACTGCTAAAGAACCCTTTCCTTGCCTTTTTAAAGAGCTAGAAATGTAACAAGATACAGCTAATAGCCTGGAAGAAGAGACCTGGGGTACCTGAGGGGTCTGAACTCACAGCAGTGTTCTAAAACACGAGTCTGTCTCTTGGGGTCTCTGTTACACCAAGAAGTGCCTCTTGCATAGCGCTGGTTCTGAATTAATATTTAGACATAGCTGATGTTGGCTTTAAGAAAGGCTATAGTTAGACAGGAATGTCTTATTCTTTTAAAATATGCTCTATGTAAACACATACGCAAAGTTATTTTAAACCCAAACTGCCCAGTCATGCTAAGGCTTCAGCCAACACTTTGCAAAGCCTTTGACTTACTTCTGATATTAGATGAGCACCTAATAAACTTAATTAAAGTTTAATTAGTAGAAGTAGGCCAGATGTGGTAGGTCGGCAGGCACAGCATAGGCTATAACACTGTTGGCAATAATCAAACCAAGAAAAATGGGGGAGAATTCCCTTCTAAAAAAGAAATGCCTCTAAGGGGCCAGTTTAGGCTAGCTGCTTCTTCCCTCACTGCTGAGTCGCTTTTTCCATTTCCCATTTAATATTGACCCCTTAAAAGCTCTCACACCAGTGAAGAAAAAAGATTTTATCTTCTCATTTCTACTGCACTGTTTTCTGGAGTTTTCCCCCAAACAATCCTCTGAAGTCCTGGAATATGACACAGAGAGGCACGTGTCACTGTTTTCTACCATTCCTTTCCCTCCAATAAAGTACTAGATTATGAGTGCTGAGATCAGACGTCCCAGCTGAGTGTACTAAAGATCAGATAATCATTAAAAGGCTAAAGAGGAATTCTGCCATGCCTCTCCAGTCTTGCTGGCCATCATTGTTTAGGATGCCTTTCACAGCTAGGGATGAAGTTTGCTTCACTTTGAACAGGAATTTGAACTTAATTTGGGTATTTTGACATGTGGATGACTATGTTGACCTATGATCTCTGCTTTTAGTTCTGAAACGAACTGTACTGCTTGTTGGGTGCTAGTAGGCTGCACCACTGAGTCACCAAGGTCTGTTGATGCACCCTCGGCCTATTCAGCCTCTTCTACGCAAAGGTGTGCTCTTGCTGTCCAGGATAGCTTAGGGGCATCAAAATTCTTTTCAAATCAGGTTTGCTCACAGTAATCTTGTTGGTCCAGTAGATAATGTGGTCTCTTGTTATGTGTTTTCCTCTTTCTTGCATCAGGAGTTCAACTCTGGCCGTGAGTCTGAGTGCTGGTAAGTCACAGTGTTTTGCAGTCAGCTCTAGCTTGTTTCCTATTTTATCCGTTTTGATTTGATCATCTCTAAAAATAATCTGCAATGCAAGATACTGCAGCACTGAATTCCCCAGCTGAGCAAGTGGAACATGTTGAGAGGGTTTTTAGGATCAAAGTCCTAGGAGGGGAGCCAAAAGTGAAAGTCAGGTTAAAGTTCAGGAGTATCCTTTGGATATAGTAAGTAACAGCGCACAAAAAGCTGCTGTTCTCGTGAGACTTCATTAGGTGCTGGAAAAGGCAATGCAAGTTTCGGACTCTCCTGCAGTTAAGATGAATTGGAGGGAATACAAAATACCCTCTGGGATCATATAGTGTCTGGGAAAATCTAGAGGAGTAGGAAGTATTTAGAGCAATGGTCTCAAACACAACTAATGAAATTCTCTGCACACAAAAGCTTTGTGTCAGGCTGGCTAAAAGTTCCAGTGACCAAATTCTGCCATTGTAACGTGATTAAGATTTCTTGTTGAGTCATTATCAGTAAGCATATGCAACAGCCTTGAGGCCTGCAATATATGTGAGCCACCTGTTAAGGGGGGAGGAGAATTATGTAGTTTTGTTAAGGACAATTACAGAAGTTTAGAAGGAAGGGTAATTTCAGTCTTCAGAGGTGTACAAGCAAATGTGAAGGACAAAAGATTTCCTTCTCTGGAAAGTGAAGACCATAGGACCTAGAAGATGCCGATTTCAGACCAAGCAGTAACTGCTGAAACCAGACTCTGGCCCTGCTGGATATCTATGTCTGTGTCCTTTTGCTGACCACACTTTACTTCTGTCAACCCTTACTTCACCCATCATGATACGTGTCTTCCTAACAGGGCTATCATATGAAAATGACCTCCCCAGCAACACTGCAGGGCAAGAGGTTCTTCACTTCTTAATGATGTGTCCAAAGGACAAGGCAAGCTTGGTGCCAGCCTTGCGAAATCCGCCCTGACCCCTGAGATGCCTTTGAAAGTGATTGAAATTTCAAGGTGGGCAAGTTCTTCTGAAAGAACAGGATTAAGTAACCAAAGGCTTTCTTTAGAAAGTAGCACAGTGATGTTGTGACTCTTTTAATTTGTCCTAACAGCTTTTCTTTCAAGTGAAATCAATTTGATATATGTCTGCAAGGGACTTGATTCAGTCCAAATCCATACAGACAAATGCTTGTGTTTCACATCAGTTCGCTCCCTCCTAAAACATATGGAAAAGCAGCCTGCTCTCCTCTTGCCCTTTGCTTCCTGCTGCCCACCAGTATCTTTAATATCTCGATGGAAACAGAAAAATATTTTCTCTTTGGAGAGAAGCCACTGATGTTCAGGGGGACAAGACTGGAAACAGCCTCAGAGAAGTAAAAGATAATCATAGGAATCACAGGATCACCAAAGTGGGAACAGACCTCCAAGATCATCTAGTCCATCTGGTCACCTATGTCTGCAGCTTTCGTTTTGTGCACCATTCCATGATGAATGAATTCCATGCTCAGCTGGAACCAATGTTACTCTAAGGAGATTGCAACTGATGCACAATATGCACTCAGAGCTGGCTAGGAGATACCTGGGGCCTTCCAAATGTCCCACGTACAGGTGAAGTATAAGTGCATCCTGCACTTGTGCTTTGCGTTTGGACACGCTGTTAGCTTCAGACCTCACCTTTACATCTTTAGCTCTGCTGTTTCCAGCTGTGGTGGCTTTGAGAGGGACGGGGCAGCCAGGGGGACATGGCCCAGACAGAAGGAGGAGTAACAGCCTGCGCTGTCTGTCATTTCTGGAGATCAGTCTGAAGCGCCTCTGTAGTGCTTTTCTTTGTGTATCCTGCTTTCTGCTGATTTGATTTTGTCATTCTGTAGTGACAAAAACAAAGGCGCTTGCGTGGTATAGCAGTTACTCAGTTTTACGAAGTACAGAGTATCCTACGCAAGCAGTTACCTTCCATATGAATCCCATACCTATCTTTAATGTATCAATTATAGGTTAATTGTAGCTTTACACTGTTTTATGGGGCAATAATCTGATTCCCAAGCAGATAAACCAGGAAAGCAAAGGAAAACACACTTCAACTAACATTATGCTTCAAAAGTCGGGCTAAAAGCAGTTGTTTTACAGCTCGAGAGCACATGGCATGAAGGGAAACACTTGTTTCTACCTGGGCCCTTGCAGATCTTAAAACTTAGACACCTGCAGCTGTTACAGACAGCCATCTGACTGAGTGAACGCTGCATTTCTTGAAATGCCTTGTTAAATATTTTGAGACCAAAAAAAGAAATCCAGAGTGCAGCAGATCGTTGTTTTGGTCTGCAGACCATCCCGTAAGGTCCACTTTGAACTCTTTCAGCAGTCAAACCAGAGGTTCAGTGAGATCTTTCAGGGCTTTGTTCCTCTTCTTCAACCAGCTGGAGCTCCAAGGTCATCACAGGAGATCCTAACTCTAGGTTTAAACCCTCCTGGTGTGAGAGAGCTGCTGAAGACCAAAGCCGGAGGCCAAAGGCAGACCTTGCTCTGTGACATGGATTTCCTCTCCCAGGCCTGGATCTTTCATGGTACGAAGTGATGTCTACATGCACGAGACAATGCCCTGCAGCTTTTGTTGGCTGGAGTCACTGTGTCAGGGTTCATGATTTGGATGCTTGCACAGTGACTTAAAAATTAAAAATAAATTACAGGAGGCTGTAAAAAAAATTCCTGAGTTAAACTATTGTTTGGTTTTAAAACTGTCCCATTTCCTCAATATATCACAGAAACCAGAAGCAGGGCAAAAGATTTTAGGTCAAATTAAACGTTTCAGGTCAAAGACTTTGTTTGTGAAGTCTGTCTAAAGAATACAAACTTTCACTTTAGGGTTAGTCTGAAATAATTTCGTGCAGGTTTTTTTCTTCCTTTTTATGGAAGTGGAAAGGAAAAGACCCTCTTTTAGTTGTTCGATGCTAGAAGCCTGCGTGCCAGGCCGCCAATTTCCAGCTGGAGTTCAGCCTGGGGTTGAAGACTGAAATCCTCCCTGTAGCCTGAGCCTCCCAGAGCAGCTTGTCCCTGGGGCAATGCAGTGTTCCATGTGGGATGTGGGGGGGGTATTAGGGATCCTCACCCCGGCGTGAGCAAGCCAAATTCTTTCAGGGAGAAAGGATGGTCTGGGTGGCTTTGCTGGTGTCTTCATTGCAAGCTCCACCCCAGACCTGGGGTAACCCATGCTCATGTCCAGGCTTCACCCTTGCTTTGATTCAGTGCATTTATTTATTACTCATTCATGGCCTGAGCATGTTTCTCAGTCAGTACTGTGTGCTGTGAGTGCTAAGGTCACTAAAGCTGCACAACTGCTCTATGTACTAGCTGGTAGCCATGCTCTCCACAGCCAGCTTGGTGAGCGCTGGCTCGATGAGGATCCTGCAGCAAGCTCTACCACATGGTATGAACAATTTGGAGGAAATAATGAGGCCGATGTTATCCCTGTGTCTGCTGGCTCTGCAGGGTTCGGGGTGGTTTGGTCTATGCCTACACCCCTGATAGGAGCAGCATCACACAACCCCTGCCCTGCCACGTGTGCACACAGGAGCCTTTGGCAGCCACCATATCTGGGGATGCTGCATTTGATGACTTTAATGTATTGTATTTTCTTGTGCCCTTTCCTTGGCATGGCACTCACAAGAAAAAACATCCAGCTTGTAGCACCCAGCATATGCTGCTGCCAACGCTTGGCTTCAAGGATTCCATCCTACTTTGAAACTCCTTGCTCTACATTCTCAACATAGAATAACAGAGTCACTGAGGTTGGAAAAGGCCTTCAAGATCACCAAGTCCAACCTACTGTGCAGACAGACTAACCTGGCTCTCTCCTCTGTGCACATCTACTTCTTGTTCTCCATCCAGATCAGAACTCACCTTGGGTATTGCTTTCATGAATTTTATACCTTGGATGACCTGTGTACAATTGCCATCTGTGCTTCTCTAGGCCCACGTGGCCTTCAGTGAGCTTGTTGCCTCTTTCTGGAGCTGCACCTTCTTGAAGTTTACCCCTTCAGTATTTCAGCACTTAACAAAGACACAAGGCTCTGACGCTGTTGCCTAAACTACTGAGCACTTTATGACTCCGGAACATCATATTTACATCTTTAATGATAGCCTTTAAACTGAGTCCACGCTGTTCTGTAGGCTGCAGAATGCTTCAGGAGTGGTACAAGCTACTTGGCTGGAGACTGATAGACGTGAGATGGGGCTTGGTTTGGTGTTCTGGGGTATTATATCTCCCTTCTCACATAGAGCTGGAGGGAAGGATGAATCTATGGAGATCTGGTGGAGGAAGGAGGGAGGAAATGGAAGCAGTCACAGGAGAATGAGATGGGGCAAGGGCTGGACCCGCTCCTTGCTCCCAAGCCAGGATCTTAGACCCCAACCTTGTCAGAAAGGTCATGTAGGTGGCCCTGAGGGCCAGTGTGCCCTATTGTGAGCTGTACCCTGCTCACACCTCTCAAAATGGAGGGGGGAAACAGCAAGGCTGCGGTTGTTGCTGTGGAAATCTCAGCATCTCATTCCAGCTCGGAAATGAGTTTTCCACAAGCCCAAAGCCTGAATAGGAACAGTATTGGTTAAAAGAAAATGGAAACACAAAACAAACAAACAAAAAAAATCAGTTTGTTGTTTGGAAAATGCCAAAGCTCTTTAGAATCCTCTGCTCTGAAGAAGGCTTAATTTTTTTTTCCCCTCCAGAAAAACAAAAACCTTAAATTGTGGTTGCTGTATTTTAGTTTTGCTCCATTTTCACTCTGAAAAGTGTGTTAATAAGCATTTCTTTGTAGCATGCGACTCGCTTCCAGATGTGTTTATCCTGAATGTGCTTATTGGTTCCTGTGTGCCGCTTAGTCATAATGAGCTCAAGAGGGAGCGTGCTATGTACTCAGTTTGGAGGATATTGCTGCTGGAGCCACTGCTCTCAAATACTGCTGGCTGCTGCAAGATGGGCTCAAGACAGCTTTGAGCTGCACAAATATCCAAATATTCCTGCCTTAGGCCATAGTGGACCCTGAAATGTGCGCCCTGTAAATGCAGCCAAACCAGTTTGGACACTTCGTTCATGGGATATGGAAAGGTCTGCTGTGAGGACCTTGAGAATTTGAATGTCTTCAGTGCTTAGCATTTAAGTTCTCGGCACTGAAGCACGTAAGTAAAGGGCTTTGCAGTTAATAATTTATTATTCTGTCCAAGAAATGCACACGTACCTTTACCAGAATTATGTATGTCGTTCAAAACACAAACGCACAAATCACTGGAGAACAGGCGGATGTTAATGGCTGCTGTTCTCCCTATCTCCTGAATGGCAGACAGTAATCAGTGACAGAAATACAGTTTTCTGCTAAATAAGTGTTTTGCTTGTGTGTGTGTGCGTGTCAACATACACAATCTCAGGCTTTGTTTTGCAGTCCAAGGAAAGAATGGAAAAGCTTAAGTGCTGTAGGTGTGGTGAAGTATTCTGCTTGATCCCTTGACACTGCTAAATACCAGCTATGTTTCTCCCTTGTCTCCCAGAAATGGAAAAATGAGAGCGGAAAGTGTGGGGGTTTGGCACTGGCAAGCCCAGGTTGGGGTAGGGATTTCATATCAGGTCATTGGGCCTGTGTTCGTGATGGACTTCTGCTGGCGAGGCAGCAAAATAAGGATGCTCAGTGAGATAAAGCAACCCCAGTCCTGGAGATCACATTTGAATGTTCCTCTAGCATGTAAAAAGGTGATGGGGGAGCTTCCATGTGACCAACAGAGATTTAGGTGCCACCTAAAGAATTTCAGCCTAAAGTTTGCTTCAGAAAAACATCTGGGGATTCTCTAGTGAAGCCTGCACAAAAGCAGGTCCAGCTGTTGCACCGGAGCTCAGAGGAAACTGATTGACACTGTGCTGTGGAAGGATCCTGAGGAGGGGTACCAAGTCTTGGCACAGAGACCTGAGTGATGGGGCCAGAGCCCCATGGGGCATCTCCATGGTCTTCATCAAGAGTCTTGCCAGCAGCATCCACCCTACAATATGGAGCAGAGGCAGGGAAAATAACACTCAGAACTGGTCATGCGTTTGCTAGCTGTAGCCAAAATAAATTCTGGAAAGTGTAGCACACACTCACACTTCGTTAGACACAGCCCCAGGCTAAGAAACCTGCTAATGGACCTTCTCTTCCATTCTCCTGTTTCTGATGAAGTCCATCTTCATAAGCCACAGGGAAAGTCGTAAAACTGGTGTCACGATCCCAGTGCTTCAGCAGTTGAAAGTCAATGGAGAGGCTCTCATTGACTTGCAAGTGCTGTGAGGTTAGAGTTTGTGTCATTAAACCTTAATGGGGAAAGGTGAGGGAAGGGGAAGTGTAGGGGAGTAGGACTGCAAGTCCTCACTAAAACTGTTTCTTCCTTTTCTTTTGTTTGTCTCCAGCATCAGTGGATGCAGTTGCTGTTGAGGTGCTGCCAGACCATTTCATGCCTCCACTCTTGCACACCAGGCACCCTCTCCCTACAGGAAAGTGGGGAGCTTTGGTTTTATTCCATATTTTCCTCGTGCCAAAGTATATGTAATACCAGGTTAGTTGTGTTTTGGGTTTTCTTTTCTTCATTTTGATCCCACAAATGCCTCTCGGGAAGGTCAGTACATCTCCCAGTCTATCACTCTGTTGTGTGCTCGGAGCTTGCAAAACCCAAGGAGACCTCCATCATTCAGTTTGATCATCGCTTCCTTGTTGAGGCTTCAATGGCTGGAGTGTTAGAGAACATTAATGATAAACAATAGATGTCTGATGGAGACGCTGATTATTTTCCTGGTACAAAGGCCGCTGCATCCTATGTGATAATTCCTCTTTCTTTTCCTCCTTGTTGGCTTTGTGCTTTAGTGATTTATTTGCAGGCTGGCAAGTGTCCACGGCCCTGCAGGAAATGGATGTCTGCTATTGTATTTGGAGGGGCTATATAAACGTGCAATTTTCCCACTGCATTAATTACAGGCCTTTATCCCTTGCTGGAGCAGCTCCACGTTTTCTCTGCCCTTTTTGGTTTGGAAACAGAGCGTTCTCCCCACACTGCTGCCCCTTAGCTGTGGGTATTTATTGAGAACCCCAACTCTGACGTCTCCCATTGTGCTACGGCAGAGTGGCGGAGTTAAGGATCAGGTCATTCCCATATGCCAGCTTGGCTTGGCCACAAACACTGCAGAGGGGAAACTTATTGGTCTTTCTACCTGATGATGATAGCTCCAGAAGAGCAGCATAGCCAGGTTTTCTCTGGCTATTCCTCCCACCGACACTGTCCTCCAGAATGAAAATGGATTGCCCTGAGAAAACAACCTCCTTATTATGGAAAAGCAGCTGTGAAACTGTTTATTTTGGAATAACTGTGCTGCTCTATTCCCACCTTCAAAAGACAGACCCTGATGAACTTGGAGCAAAGAAATGAAATCCAAGGCAAAGCTCAGGGTGGTTACACGGGATTTTAATCAGGAAAAGGCCAGAGGGAGAAGTCATAGTGAGATACGGTCCTGGCTCTGTGTTTGCTTGGCTCTACACCATCAGCCAGGTTTGGCTTTAGTGTCTTCAACCTGAATGGATGGGAAAACTGAGTGAGTTCGTAGTGTGTTTCTGGCTTTTTTCTGACCTAGAAAGTGTTAATGTCCCCTGAAGAAAAGTCATCTTAGCAACACAAGTGTATGCAAAGCAAGAGACAAGGAGAAGCAAATATCTGCTCCTGTTTTAGAAAGCATTGCTACCAATGGGAAGGCTTGGTAATTCTTTTTTCTTCAGCTGTAACTCTTGGAAAGAAGAAAATTGGACATATTTTTATCAGATCATGTTGTCTCTAGAAGTTGAACCTCCTTTAAGGGAGCAGCTATGTCGAGTGCTCAGGTGATCGCTGTCACTGAAGAGGTCAGATCACTTCCAGCAGGCTGGACGCACCAGTGCGTCCTTTGGTTTGTAAGATGGGCACCCCATAGCTTCCTAACGAAATGCAAGCCCTGCTGCAATTTATCTCAATTTTGCCTGCCAGAAATGGGTGTGTTCATTACACAGGGTATGTTGCCAAGCACAAAGCAAGTCAGATTTATTGTAACTACACAGACAGTACTGGCCAGCACCATCTCTTGGCCAAAGCACAAGGAAGTGTCTCTGGTTTACAGTCACTTCCCTCCTTTGGCACTCAAGCCACCCAGGCCTCTAGGAGGGCAGCAGTTTCCTGCTGCAGGGAAGTTGTTAGAGGCCAGACAGAGCCAGAACAGAGTGGACTGTGCCCACCACTGTCAGCTGATGGGAGTGGAGGAACATGTCTCAAGACTAGGGAGTCCTGCAAGGACAGGCTAAAACCGTGAGCCAGCTTGGTGGCACGAGATCACGAGGAAGGCAAGGATTATTTGTCCTTCCTGGGATGCAGATTTCTGAAGGTGAGTTGCATTCTCCTGGAAGTGCTGGTGCCGCGGTCCTGCTGGGATGTGTCTCCTTGATCTCTTTGGGACTGTACAACCAACAGAGTTTCCTCCAGACATCCCAGAGGTGGAGATGAATCCATTCAGATCTACATCATAATTAGGAAATTACTGCGTTTATTCTGCCTCATCTTTGCAAATCTTGAGCACTTGTCGTGATCTCTCTTGCAGTCAACCCTCACAGCATGATTGCCACACAGTTCACGTGTTAGTCCAATGCCTTGTTTGGCAAGATGGAGCCTTGTAGTCTCGTACAGGGCAGTCATTGCAAACCAGTGGTTGACATCAGCAGGCTGAGGCTGGGACAGCTCCATTAGCTGGGTTTCCCTGAGAAAGCACACACCTTGACAGTGAGCATTTCTTGGGTCAGTCTGTGGAAGGCTGCCATTACACATGATCTATCCTCACAAAGCGATGGAAGTCCGCTTGGGGAGGGAAGGATGTCCTCATGAAATCTTCAGCTCATCTCTTTTGAGAAAGACCCCAGGGAGAGAAAGGTCCCTGAAGGGGACGCTGAAGTGCTCAGCAGCAGGGAAACCAGGACTTTTCTCTTTAACAAAAGTCCTCTTCAGAAATTCCTTCTACACCCAGCAGGAAGGCATGGCTCACCTCTGCACTGATGAGGCGGGACACTGAAGGACCTTCAGAAGCCAAGCTTTGCTCATGGTACTTCTGCTGCTGCTATTACCCATTGAAGTGCCACGTGCATCCAGTGCTGAGAATGATCCAGGACAGAAGGTGAGACCACTGCCTGCTTGCCCACATTTCCTGAGGTGCAGTAGATCAATCTCTTTTTTTCGTTTCAAATAGCCAAAAGGCAGGAGTGAAGGAGGCAAACTGCAGCTCTCATGGCAAGCATTTGATGACATCCTCTGCACATCCAAACAAAATGCAATTTTGCATCCAAGTATCAAAAGCTAAACAGCAGGTGAGACTGGGTTAACAGCCAGGACATGGCTGTTTCTAAAGTAACGCCTGGGGAGCTGTGAACACAAACACCATTAGCAGTAACAGAATCTGTGCACTTAACTCCCTGCTCTTCTTTAAAAGCATCAGCACCTAGCAGCAAGCATCCTCCACTTGATCCACCTGGTCCGGCTCCATGCAGAACATCCATGCCCAGCCCAAGGAGATGGACTGCCTGTTGTCACACTGCAATTTAAATCTCATCCACACCCTTTTCCATTTTTCTAATTCTGGTACTCAACACCTCAGTGTTTCTTTTCATACACCCAGATTCACTCACGCACTGTAAGTGGCCAGGGAATTCACAGCCCTCATCGGTAGCAAGAAGGTACTGCTGCCATGCTGATCCCACCACCAGTGTGTGTCTATCAACCTGCAGACTGAAGCAATGCCGTCCATGTCCACATTGGCCATTGCAAAGGGGGAAGGACTAAATGCAGGCCAGAGCTAAGATAAACTACAGGAGGGCAAGCGTGCTCAGCTCCCAGGGACCTAGGGAAGCTGAAGAAAGATGCTGAGCAAAAATTATAATGGGACAGCACAGGTGGTGAGAGGAGTCATAGAAACATCTATTATTTATATGCCCTCTGCTGAGAGCTCGCAGTGAGTTAGGATTGGTCAGGAACTGGGTCAGGATGAAGCAGAATGAGGCAAACAAAACCTGAAGTCCTTGAGCAAGGCTGCACCGAGCCTGTGCTGGTACTCCCGAACAGTGCCTCCAGGCACCTCCCTGCAGCCACAGCACCGTGCTGGGTATAACCATGTACATGAGAAGTGTGCCCAGTAACATGCTCTGGGCACATACCAGTTTAAAGACCCACACAAATGTTTTCATCTTGTCAGGTTTTGGGGTAACAGAGTGTGTTGCTGCTTTGTTTGTGTTGTGCAAATACGGGCAGAGACCCAGCTGATGGAGCCAGGCTCCCTTGCCAAGAGCTGAATGGGAGGCAGTGCTGATGTGTCCATCATGGCTTGGAGATGCAGTGAGCCAAGAGATCCCTGCTGCTTGCCAGCCTTCCGCACACTGGTCTCCCCATATGCTGTCAGGAAGGGTGGGTTCCTGCATTTGGCAACACCTGGTGCTCATAGATGCAGAGCAAAGGCTTTAGTTTTGCATGATGAATTTGTGTGAAATCCTGCAGAGAAGGCCTGTGGACCTGGCACGGCATCAGCAAGCTGTCCAAATAGGCAAGTGATGCTCCTGATGTGTGCTTAATCACCTAGAGAAAGCAATGACCTTATCTTCAGCCACAAAGACTGTAAGGCAGGTACAGGTTTGACCGTTGTTCTGCTGGGTCTTAGCAACGGTTTTGGTTATCAATCCCTAAGGTTCAGCTTCAGGCTTCACCCACTGTGGTCCGGCTGCTTAAACGTTGTATGCCCACCTGATAGGCTGTGCTTGCAGAAGCAAGAGCCACATCTACACCTGTAAGTGCATGAGCTGGTGGGTGCCAGCTTCTCTGCTTGGCACCATGAGCTGCCAGTAGGGCCTGCAGCTTGAAGCTGGGCTATTGAATGAGCAGGGTTTGAAGCCAAGCGACATCATCTTCAGTGATACTTCAACCCACAGTAAGACTTCACCATTATAGAATAGAATTGTAGAATCATAAAGGTTGGAAAAGACCTCTAAGGGCTAGTCCAGCTGTGAAACCATCCCACTAAACCATGTCCCCAGGTGTCATATCTCCACATCTCTTGGACACTTCTGGGGGACATGATGCATTTTTTTTTTTTCAGTACGTATGAGTCCTATAATCCCTCTCAGCCAATTTATCCAGAGACCACAAGGTACACCAAATCCCCTTCTGTAAATACATGTCTAAATTTAGCTGTTAAAGATCCTGCCTTGAAAGTTAGTGGGTAAACTCCAAATATTGTAGTCAAAGGGAAGAACCTAGGAAACACGAGAGTGGCAGAAAACTGAGGCAGAGCTCGCAGTGAGTGTTTGGGGAAGTGTTGGCACTACTGCAAACCATTGCAAGTAGCCCCACGAATGCACACTAAAGGATTCCTTGGGCTCTTTCAGGGCTGCTGGTTACAGCCATGAAATAGGGGAAATATTGCACTGGGCTGACTCACGTTCCCATTGGAACCTGTTTGTTTTTTTTCTTAAGGGGGAAAAAAAAAATGGGCACTCGCACACTGGTACAACAATGTGAAGCATTTTCCTCTTCAGGAGCCCTTCCTTGCTATCCAGTGCCTTCCTTTTAAAGAACGGTGCAGAAGTCAAGCAGAGCTGTGCATCATGCAGAAAGCATGCAGCACTGAGCCGCTGCGCTTGAGGATTCCTAGAAGCCCAGTGCTGCATGGGGATTGCTGAACCAGGGCATTGCAGCAACCGTGCTGCTGCTCCTCCTGTGGGGAAGCTGGGCACAGAAACAACACCAGGGGGCTGCAATCTGGCAGCGTGAGCCTCCCACTTGGAGCAAGAAACGTCAAGGAGAATTAGTGAGATGACTGGAGACTTAGGCTGCAATTGGAAACAACTGCTGTTCAGAAGCAGGCTGTGACTACTCAGCCTTGCTAATCAGATTTCGGGAGATGCTTGGCTGGCTGATACTGGAGGGTGCCCGCTGCATGTTTTGCTAGCAACGTTGTGCTGATGGGGTCAGTAATTCAGAGAGGAGAGGGCTCCCACTGGGAGAGCCTGCTCTGCATGGATCTCCGTGCCAGCAGGGAGAGCCGCACACCCAGGCCAGCATGCAGTGCATCACTGCACAGCTGCTCCAGAGCTCCCACCCTGCACAGCACCCTCCGAGGAGAGCTGCCAGAGAGTATGGAGCAGTATTTGAGTCGAGGGAAATGGGGACCTTCCGCAGTAAATTGAGGTTTTAATTAGAGAAGGGCTGGGTGATTTCGTGTGATTTGCTCGAGACCAATTCCCCCAAAGAACAAAAGTCTGCTTGCATTTCCCAGCGCGCTGTTAGAGCGGCTTCCGTGAGCTCCGCTGTGCTCTCGGCTGTGCTGTATATGGCATTTCTATTTTTAGAAAGAACGGTTGCCATGACAACGCAGTGTATTTTTTTTTTGTTAAATATAGCAGCTGTTGCAGGGAACTCGTGTCCTTCTGGATGTAAAGACTGCGTTTCTGCCCTCTGACAGAGCTCAGGGTATTAAATGCAGATGAGACAGGAAGATTAAAGAAGTGGAAACCCAGAAGAAACCGTGGATCTGTAATTACACAGAGGGGTTTTGAACGATGCTGTTGTGCGCCTTCTGCTCCAGAAGTAACCCCTTTGCGTTAGAAATGGTATAGGGACAGCCATGGGGAGCTCTGTAGGAGTGCTTGAGAGCCCTCTCTCCCACTCTCCAGGATGTTCACCACTAGCCACCAAACCCCCTGCCCCTCCTCTGCACCTCCCAGGACACAGGTTGGTGCTGGCTGTGCTCTGCAGGGCTCGTCCCACCAGGGGAGGCTGGGGCTGCCAACAGGGCTTTCTATAAGAGCAGGAAAGAAGGAGACTCTTTTGGGGAAAGCAAGTGCTAGGTGCAGATTTGGGCATCCCAAGGTCGTAAAGCTCTTTGCAGTGCATCCAAAGGAGGTCTGTGAAGATGATGCAGGGTCTGAAGGGCAAGATGTAATGAGAAGCAGCTGAGGTCCCTTGGTTTGTTCAGCCCAGAGAAGAGAAGGCTGAGGAGGCCTACATCTCCATCATGGCGGCCAGCACTTTGCTCTCGATGGCACAATAGATCTCCCCAGAGTGCTTTTCCTCTTTTCCCTGGAGAAGGGCAAGGCATAGGGAGCTCTTGCCCTGCCATCTCCATTTTGCTGTTGCCTTCCCATTTCAGTTGGGTTTCCACAATTCCGTGGTCTCCAGAACAGATGGTATCTGTACATGGCGGCAGCAATAGCTCCATGCATAGGAGGTAGACATCTTTTTACAATTGTCTTCACCTCATTAAATGAAAAAGGCAACCTAGACACACAGCAGGTCTGTGGAACTTTCTTTAAAAAGAAGATGGAACAACAAACAAATAAAGAACAGCTTGGTTTAAATAATCCACAGAGGTCACTGTGACCAAGACTTCAACAGGAACAACATATCTCCTGGATTCTTATCTTTTCCCTAGGCTATCGTGAGCAGGATCTATTGCTAGGGACGTTATTGCCTTTCTGAATTTAATAGAAGAAATGTTGCCTATGTAAGCAAAACATGGCAGGGAAGGGCTCTCCTGTTGCACACTACAGGCATAGACTCTTCTACCAGCCATGCAAGGGAAATTTGAGTGGCAGGTGGGTTGAAGAGGCAAGGATTTTGGAGGAAGTATGATGCAGTCAGATGCTGGCTTTGCTACTGGTGAGCATTCTTCCCTCTGCAGATCTGTAGCCTGATCCCCCATGTTCATCTTCCTCTAGCCGATGGCCCAAACATGAAGTCAGCACCAAGAAAGCACTGTAATGCTATAATGAAAGTGGGAAAGACTGCCATATCAAATATAAGGACTTCCTTGCATTCTTCAGGGAACGTGTTGTCAGCCATTATTGCCTGTAATACGTAGCCTGAAGCCAAAAGGGAGGTTTTAGGCAAACATTTTACAGGTGTCAAGTCCTGAGTGATTACATTGCAGCTTTGCTGAATGTGGCCCTGAGTGGATGGACCTAAAGAACATCAAGCAAAAGTCATGCCCCGCGGGGCGTGCTTTCATAGGATGATAGAATCATTGAGGTTGGAAAAGACCTCTAACATCATTCAACTCAATTGCCAAGCCATCACCTCCATGCCCACTAACCCTTGTCCCTGAAGTGTCACATCTCCACATTTCTTGAACACCTCCAGGGATGCTCATCTTTTGCATGTTTATGGGCTCCTTCTTGGGGATGCCCTTGAGTTGTGAACAGGGACTGGCATGGCGAGCATGATTTCTCTCATTGCTCGCACAGCGCACTTGTGCCCCTGAGATAAAAGAAGAGCCACTGCCAGGGTGCAGGAAAAACTCAGGTTTGTGGAAAGAGCAGGCATGTGTGGTAAAGGGTGGAAGTAACAGGGTAGAAGGAGCTCAGCCCAGGCTTCTGGCAGGGCCCCCGCTGGCCCGCCCCATGGTGCACAGTCCCCTGCCTGTCTCTCTTCTGCAGAAAATCCTCTGCCAGTGCCAGAGGCTGAGCTTCCCCAGGAATGTGTATATATTAAAACGTCTGCCTCTGCTTATGTGTCCACTTCCCTGAGTATTCAGTGATCGTCTCGGTGTTTATTCTCCCCACTTTCCCCCCACTGATTTATGGGCTTATTATAATCACCCCATTGTGTTTCTTCCCCTCCAGGCAGCGTGGAGAGGGCAGCAATCCTGTGGGTTTGGTTCTTCTTTTTTTTTGTTTTGTTTTCTTTCCTTTGCTTTGCATGTTTGCTGATCCACCCCTTGGCCGCACGCAGCAGTTTGTGTGAGGAAGCGCTGTGGAAGTGGCACATTTCAACGTGTCGGTGTGCCAGAGGCAAGAAGGATCTTCCCCCCTCCAAGCATGGAAGTGAGGATAGACAGGCACCTCAATGCCTCTAGAAACATGGCTCAAGGTCCCTTGCTGTCAGGCCAGCCCCTAACTGGGAATGACACATCAAGCATGCAGGGAGGCTGAACAAACAACGCTGCTCTATCCTATCAGCACAGTGCTATACCGGTGCTCAGTGCATTTGCCAGGTCTGCCTCAGTAGCCCTACCAGTAGAATATTTTCGTGCCATTTGGGGAAATCCACTGAGATCAACGATTATGTTAATTTAGGGAGAAAGCATGTAGCTTTTGCATGAGGGAGAGCTTCTGGGCACTGAGAAAACAGAGAGAAAGCCTACGGCAAGAGGGTGCAGAAAGGAAAAAATAGTTTCCTGTTCCTGGACTTGGCTCCCGGGACACGTGGAAGCAGTGCAAGGCACAGGGTGGCTGATGAATGTTGTTTGGAAAACCTGAGCCCACTAGGGAGACCTTCCTGCAGAGCAGGAACGAGGAAAGAATGGCAACCAGATCTGCCCACAAACTCTGCTGCAGCTGGGGTTCTGAGGTTTACACCCTCCTCCCTGAATCAGGAGCAATTTCAGCAGCACTCATGCCTGAACCAAAGCAGTGGTGGGAGGTCAGAAATCAGCAGGCCGACTTTGCTGTAGGCTCACAGCCCTGCTTGCTTTCAACCAGTTCAAAACCTTACCACTCATGGAGACACTGTAATTAGCTATGCTGGTGCCTCCAGTGCTTTCAGGTATTTGGGTATTTTTTTAGTTTAAGCCCCTCCACGTTGCCAGTTTGGTCATTTCTGGGAGGAAATCCAGGCAAACCATGGCTTGCACTGTAGCTGACATCTCCCTGCTCTCAGGCAGCACAGGGATGTGAGGCCAGCGGCTGTGCCCAGTGCTGCATGGAAATGGCTGCTCCCAATTCCTTCACTTTGATATATTCTTGGATGTGCAGCCCACGGATTTTCACCTTCTTGAATTTCAGCCCGAGCTGTGCATTTGTCCAAACAGGAAAGCCTGCCCTGAAATCCAGACGTGGCCACACAAGACAGACAGCCTTTGTCTTGCTCATGTTACCATCCTCAGGAGCAGCTCCACCACCACAGAAAGTGGAAGGGGCACTGAGGGGACAGAAGCCAAAAACTCTTCTCCTCAAATACAGTGACTCTTGAAGGCAGCTGCATCTCTGGAGGAGAAGCAGGAGCAGCTGGAGCAAAGGAAAGGCCAAGTGAGATGATGCCATTAGGATTATTTCATCTCTCTGTTGAACGGGAGCCCAGAGCAGTCCTTTTGTCAGTTAAATCCTCCTGTGTGGGGCTCTTACACCATCGCAGGGCAGGAGCCACAAACATGTGCAAGCCCTGGAGAGCTTCCCTCTGGGAAGGACAAGATGTTCCAGCAACTGGCCACAGGGGATGCACAGCCCCATATCTGCCCTGTGGAAGGAGACAATAAAATCATGGTGCATCGGCTACACAGTTTGAGTGAAGGGTGGACTGGGCCTTCAGATATCCTGTTGGGAAGATTAACTAAACAGAGTCTTACTTGAACAGCAATTCCCTTCCCCCACCCAACCCCAGTGCTTGCAGCGTCTTTGTTGGCTCCATGTGCAACATGCGATGTCTAGAAAGGTCTTGGAAGAGGAAAGGCATTAGACAGAAGTAATTATTGGTGGTAATAAAACAACTGCAGAGAGGGACCCTGCTTGGACTGCATTACAAAAATGCTGTGAAAACACCCACATCTGCAAAGTAACCTCCCTGCCAGCTCCACTTTGTCTTTCCTCCTCCTGTGCACCAATTACTGGATTCATCCCACTTCACGTTTTTCTTTCTCCTCCCTGAGATTCGGATCCCCTTTCAGTGGTCATGATATGCTGCCATTGTGTTTTCCTCCTACCTTGTCATGTGAAAAGAAGAAGGGAGAATAATAATTCTTTTAATCCCTGTGAGCCCTCCGATGCCTCTCACTGTGTCTTCTGATCGAAAGGCCAGACAAAGCGGTAGCACAGATGCATAGCTCAGCTCCAGTTGCCAGAGACAGTCATTAAAGACTGTCGGCTGGATGCACACAGTGAGGAATTAGGCCCCCCTTCTCCCCTCCTAGGGCACGACAAGCTTCCCAGCTTCCCTCACCCCCAAGCTTCTATTTTGTGATGTTGCAGTATCTGGTGCTGTTGATCCCAGGATCCAAGCTGGGGGTCCTGCTAGGAACCTCAAATACTGAGAAGCATGGACAATCCTTGGCATGTCCTGTGTTCAGAATGCACTTTGCAATACCAAGGAATCCTCTGCTGGTCTTTGAAGCCTCTGGCATGCCTCCGCCTTAAGCTTTATGCTTGGTGAGCACAGGACCATGCTGAGTGCACCAAGCCCTGCACCAGCTGAGACAGCTCATCCCCACCCCACATAAAGTAACATAGGATCCATTTCATTTCTGGCAGCAGCGGAGGGGAAAAGGAGAACTTCCAAACTCCGTAAATCAGCTGCCTCTCAAATTGTGTGGGATTAAGGAAAAGGTGTAGAACAGAAATTATTTCCTCGGGGAGATGTGTACCATTTCATTTGCCCAGGAAAATAATACTCGCTCATTGTGTGCGTCTTCCAGAGACTTTAAAAAGAATTAAATGAGAGTTTGGATTAAATGAGGGGTTAGAGGATACAATTATGAGTGTGGTTTCTCTGAGGGCAAAGCAGGAGGAAGAAACTCCCCTCCTCTGTCATATTCCAGAGGTTTGTATTTGCCCTAATGCTGAAGTTCATTTCCTCTACTGTTGTGCTGGTAACTCCTTGTCAACCCCACTCTACGCTCCATAATACACACATAGAATGAAACACTGGAACAGGCCAAATATCAAAGTCGTACAAGAAGCAGCTTATGATTAGCTTCTAATCTGAATCCCACCCAGTATGGGATGCTATCCAGGGAGGGCAGAACATCTCCATCTGTCTTTGTTGCCAAAGAATGTTCCTGAGCACCAAACCCAGTGTCAGCCTGCAATTCCTGGGGTTTGGCAGCAGTGACAGCCCTGGAAAGGGACAGGAGCTGATGTCAGCATTCCCTGTGCTCAGGCTAGATTTGTTGTCACCATCCTTGATCCTGGGCAGCCCATGGAGCCTGATGCTGGCTGGGGGAACATGCTGTGCTCCAGTGAGATCTCCATGCAGCATGGCTGGTGGGACCTTCATGCAGTGCAGTTGATTGGACATCCATGTAGTGTGTCTGGTGGGACGTCCCTGGAGAGTGATAGTGGGATGTCCATGCAGTGAGGTTGATGGGACCTCTGCACGGATTGGTCGGGGGGACATCCACACAGTGAAGATAGTGTGCTGCAGCATGGTCACAGGTCATGTGGACATAAGGGCCACCTCCCCATACCTCCCCAGTGGAAGAAGGGAGATGAGGAAGTCAAAGCGAAGTAAGATTTGCTGAGAGGTTTTGAGGTGCTCCTACAGTGGGTGGGCTCAGTATTGCTGAAGACTCTAATCTCGTTGTGCTAATTTAAGACAGAAATGATAATTGTTATCCACCAAAATATGAAGCAATAATCAATAGCAACCTTCTACTGCCAGCTGTAGTCCTGTCAGCACCCTGGCATGCTCACACCTGCAAGCACTAAGGCTGCAGTGGGGAGAGACAGTGGGGGAAAGGAGGAGGCTTGCAGAAAGGAAGGCAGCAAGGCAGTGAAGGGAAGGAGGCTGTTTCTCCTCACCTTGACACACGGTGGGGCATCATCAGGTTGGGCACTGCTTTAGGGAAAGCTGGGGGCAGGCAGCCAGCAATGAGCATGGGGAGGAGATGGACGGGTGTCACTTTACAGCCCACAGCTAATCCAAGTGGCAGGCATTGGCACTTGTTTAACGAGGCCATCTGCTCCAAACAACCAGCAGAGCAGCAACTCAGCAAACCGTGGCCAGAGCCAAAATGGGAACTGGTGTGTTCAGCCCCCTGAGGTGTCCTTTGTGCGGTCCCAGGGCAGCACTGGGTGAAAACATCTCAAGCAGTAGTGATAACCCACAGACCAGTGGGCAAAGTCCCCACTGTTGCTGATTCCATTGGGCTTCCCAGCCAGGGATGGTCCCTTCTCAGAGAGATCTTTGGCCAAAGAGCACCACTCACCTCTCACACCCCAGTGTGAGGTCTGCAGCACCCACAGCTCCCTGTGCCTACAGGTGGCATGTGCATGTCTGCCTCCCTCCCTCATCCCTGCCACCTGTGCCTTGTGGACCTGCAAGAACTCAATCTTAGTTTGCATGCCAGACTTGGTGCTGACAACCCCAACATGAGGTCATTAGGTTTGAAGAGGAAAGTCCAACGAACTGGTGGATGCTGCAACCAAGCAACGCTGCACTGTGATCCAGTCATCCCTTTAAACTAATTCAATCACCAAACTCTGGGAATTCTGAGTGGGCTGTCAGGACTTCTGTCTTCTCACTTCCCAGCACGTGTTCAGGCTGTGGGCTTTCCTGCCGCCTCCTCTGGAGGTGCTGATGATGTCTCACATCAGGAGCAGAAAATGCAGCCCAATCTAATTCTCTCTGGCAATTCTCTCATCTGAAAGCATCGTTACCCCCTTCTACAAAACAAGTATGCTTAGCTTTACACAGTTTCAGCATCTGAGTCGCCTGATGGCTTTAGAAGGGAGTAAACATTCATCCTGCTGACATGGCAATAAAACCGGTGCATCTGGAAGAGAGGAGTCAGCAGCAGATGTGCCCCTGCAAACTGCTCGCCGTGATGAATGCTCTTCCCAGATACTGCTAATCCCTTTTCTCTTGCTGCTAGGCCTCCTTAGTCTCCCTGTGATTAAACAACTCTTTGAAGACATCACCAGAAGTTATTTCTTCCTTGCAGGAATGTCACTTGCCAAGTTTGTAGCTTTGGCTCTGGGCATAAAGAGCCAAAGCTCTTTTTGCAAAGGAGCCAAGGGAAAGCAGAGTCTGGGTGCTCTTGTGACACCACTGTGATCTGGACTGAGCCTTCAGGAGCCACCAGAGCCTCCACTAGAAGATCATGGCCACTGAAAGGTAAGGTCAGGGCCACCAGAAGGTCAGGACCAACATGTAGGAAGGGATTCTGGTCTGCTCAGGGATGCAGAGATGAGTTTCCAAGGATCTGCTGCTGGTTCTTGCACCAGGAGGAACCAGAGACAGGTATTTGGTGCAAGGTGTGGAGCTTCATCTAATTCCTGGGGCAGAGGAAGCAAGTCACCATGGATGGAGACTAACAATCACCTGAATATTCATGTATCAGCAGGCAGGCTACAGCAGGCCCTTGTTACAAACTGCTACCCAAACTGCTTACATTCATAAATGAGGGAAATAAATAAACAGATGCTTGTTAATTGACTTAATTACCCACCAGCAAACAGGAGACTGGGAGCACATCAATAAAAATGTTTTTAAAAGCATCTCATAGTAATTCTTTCCCATGTGCAAACCATGCCAGTCTCTTCTGTCTACAATAGACTTCCCAAAGACAAGAAATGGATTTTCATTACGCGGGAGGGAGATGTCATAGTCTGACAATTAAGGCTGTGGCCCAAAGTAAAGCTCAGATTTTGTGCCCTCTTCCCCAAATGTGGGCTCTTTGAATCCCAGACTAGGCCAGCATTTATCAGATTACCATGGCAGGAGATATGCAAACAGCCCTGCTTAAGCAAGAGAAATCCAGCAGCAGAAGTTTTCCAGCCAGGAGCAGATACGCAGGCAAAGGGATCAGGGTTGGGGAGCTCTTAATTATTATTATTGATTTTCTGCTTTCTTTTCAGAAGACATGCTAGTGAAAGGGAAATGGAAAAAGTCCTGTCCAGCTCTGCAGTACAGCTGTGGCCTGCAGGGATAACTCCTGATGAGTCTGCTGCTCAGAACAGATACCCTCAGGATGAATCAACAAGAAGTATCACCCAAGCTGGAAGCTTGTGGTCAGACCTCTGACCTCAGTCCTGGGACAGATGTGTGGGTCCTGTGCAGGTGACCCCAGCCTGGGAGCAGGGGGCTGTCCTGTGGCTCTGGGGGGAGAGCTCTATCCCCATCCTCCAGCTTTTTGCATGCCTCTGATACCATGGCCTCTCACAGGAGTTTTCTGTTGGAATCCATCTCCTGTGACCACCTTTGACTGTGACTACACAGAGTAAAAAGTTTAAAAAGCCATGCCAGGCTTTGAATTGTGCAACAACCTGAGCTGTAAACTAACGTCTTTCGCCTTCTGGAAGTGATTCCCCTTGTATGGGTGCTGTGTTCATCAATGAACATAAAAATGACTACTGCAAATGGCTTGGTGCATGCCAGCCAAAGTACCTGCCCCCTTCCAGCCTAGTTCCCAGAATGTTTTCTATGAGGAAAGACCAGTGTGGGTTCCCTGGGGACTGCTTGCAATCAGTCCCAGTGCCGTTACCTGTATATTGCAGCCCCAGCATGTAATGAGTGCCCTAGGGCGGGCAGGTTATGAAAGATGCCCCATTAGCATGCCCCTCGCTGCCTGGTTGACGTCAATGTGACTCAACGTAATCAGGGGAAAATGCAGAGCAGGATCTGAAATGCTGGGGAGAGCAGGCTTTTGGGTGCAACTGGAAAAAAATATCAGAGGTGGAGCAACTGATAATAAGAGAAGAAGGAAGACTGCCTTATCACCCAGAGCTGGCAGCCAGGGTGAATTTCCTCTCCCAAGTGCAGACTGTGCAGATGTGGGTGACGCTCTGCCATCTCTTGGGTCCTGCAGATCCAGCCCTTGCCACAGGCATGTTGCTCAGACCCAGTGGCATGTGGATTTTAAAACATGTGAGGATAATGTTATGCCCAGATGCTCAGGTGCCTCCATTTTGCACCTAGGCTTTGAATAGACTGAAGAACAGCTTAGTAAAGAGCCAGAACATCTGCATCACTGTGATGCTGTTCATATGGCTGCTGACTCAGGGTAAGGAACTAGATCTCCTCAATCTCTCCTGCAGCAGCCAAACATCTACAGTATTGTCCCACCTGAGCTGCACTGTGGAATTGCTCACTACCATTGCCTATTACAATTGTGAAGAGACAATGATCACAGCCCAGATGAAGAAGACAGGCTCCAACCCAGTGACAGTGATATGTGGAATTACAAGAACCTATTGCAACAACCTTGCAACCATGACTGGGGGGGATCTCCCACAGTTGCATTCTCTAGGAGTGTCCTGGCTACAAGTGAGACCCGATGCTCTACTTGCCATGCTGCGATTTCACATTGCCAAAGAGTGGGTGATAGCTGGTTCCCACTGCTATCTCATGGAGTCGGTGGGGCTGCACAATGTTCTCATGGCATGTCTGTCTGTAATGGTCTGCATTGCTCCTTGAGGACCAGAATCATCTTTTCCTATAGGCTTGCTTCCTTCCCACCTCCCCTTTCTTCTGGTTGTCACCAGTTATAGTTTTGATGTCCCTAGACCCCTCTGGACCTAGCGTGCAATCCTTAGGGCCCACCACACATGAAGATTGCATGTTGTGTCAAAGAAGACTGTATGCTCCAAATAAGCTTTGCAATATTTGCTAAGCTACCTTCATTAGTAGTTCTATTTCTGTTTGACGGGAGGAGAGAGTGAGAGCACTTCTGTTCCTCTGCCTGAAGAGCAGACCTCAAAGATGGAGCCCAGGCAGGCTCGAGAAGCAGAAAGCCTTTTCAAAATGTACACGAACCCAAGTTTGTGTTTATAAACAAGGCCTCCTGATTTTTTTTCTCCCCTGAGATCACAGTAGTTGCTGAATATGAGTGACATTGGAAACATGGGTTAGAAGTAATACTTTCACTGTGCTGAACTGCCTGGCCAGTGGGGGCACTGTCAGGAAGTCCCCAGGGCCACAGGTAGGAGCTGCAGCCAGGTCCTTTGTTCCTGGCCCTTCTATCTCCTCCCCACCAAGCAACACAGTGGGGATGGGGAGAGGTTGTGGTCAGCCCACAGCATCCTCTCTCTGCTGCTCCTTCCTCTTCACAGGTTGAGGTTGAAAGGGACCTCTGGAGGTCACCTTGTACAACCCACCTACTCAAGCAGTGCCACCTAAAAACAGCTGCCCAGAACCACGTCCAAACAGCTTTTCAATATGCTCTATCATGGAGCTCAAGGAAGTTAAAAAACAGCTCCAAAAGCTCGGCAAGCCTTGCTGGGTGCCACCTGGCTCTGCCTCTCTTTCTGTACCTGGGAAGGAGAGAAGAAGCTCACACTTGTGGGAGCGGGACCATGGCACGTCCCCTGGAAGCACTGCAGGGACCCACTGGACAGCTGGAGAAGGAGCAGAGCAGGCCGCAGTGGCCATGGTGTGACCAGAGTAGCAGTGCTGTGGTGATTGGCCCTGCTCAGGGAAAGGCCATACGTTTTGTCTCTGCAAAGAGGCGGGCTGCCCTGCCAGCCCTGCATGACCAGTTTCCAAGCCCAGTGTATCTTTCAGCAAGATGTGCAGTTTCACCACCTGCTCCTTTAGGCCTCTGGCTGCCACGTTGCCTATTTGTCGGCGTGTTTGTTTGGCTTTCCGAGATGTTCCTGTCCGGCTCCTCTGGCATCCAACATGCTGCTGCCTGCCTCGTGCACACTGCAGATTTGGGTTCCTCCTTGGAAAGCATCCACATAGCCAGCTATTTTTGGAACAGAGGCATCTATTGTCTTGCGCTGCTCCCCACTGGGTTGAGCTGACAGCTGCCAGGCCTCCTTCTCCCAGCACCCGCTCCTTTCCCATGGCACAACTCCTGTGTGCCCCACAGCATCTCCCGATATAGTTCTGCTGGAGCCACACCAGGCAGGGCAGAATCCTTGCTACCATTTTGTGAAAGCCCTGAGCCTGTGTCTGTGGTAGCTCAAATTCAGGCCTAGCCCCTGCATTAGGCAACACCGAGAGAAATTGCTGGACAAGCTGGGAGCTTGCACAGGGTGCATGTCCTTGAGCTGCCATAACATCATAAAGATCATTAAGGTTGGAAAAGACCTCTAAGATCATCTTGCCCAATCACCAACCACCAACCCCCGCCCCACCATGCCCACTGCTCGCATCCCTCAGTGCCACACCTCCACAGCTCATGAACACCTCTGGGGACGGTGACCCCACCACTCCTTTGGCAGCTGTGCCACTGCATCACTGCTCTTGACAGTTGGACTCGGTGATCTTAGAAATATTTTCCAACCAGAATGATACTATGATTCTGATTCCATACTTTGCAAATCCTTCAGCTACTGCACGCCTGTGCATCTCTCCTTGCAGCATGGTGGGTCAGCACATGCTTCAGCAGAGCCACCAGCAGAGCTGCAAAAGCAGACACCAGCAAGGGGAACACACAGAGCCATCAGCTCCTTTCCACCTCACGTTCCTCTCCCTGCAGTCAGTTCCACATCACAGGAACAGTGATTTCGGCACTGATGGCCCCTTAGCGTGTTAGAAAAGTTTCATGCAATCTGTTTACTTTTGAACATATGCTGTGTTCATGCAGCCTGGAGTCTTGCTGCCTCTAATAACTTTGGGTGTAATTTCCTCCAGTTTGATGCCTGGGGCACTGATTGACACCTGTGGAAACAGGCCTCCGAGGGGGTGCAAAAAGACTTTGCTCCCCTGGGGTAGTTTCTTTACTGCTGCTATTAAAAAAAATCGCACATGTTGCTCCCGAGGCACAGATCCTCCATGGGAAGTCACAGGAAGGAGATGGGAGGAGCCAGGAGCATGCTGCAATTAACCACCTTAGGAAGCTTAAGGAAGGCTGAGATGTCTGCATCTGCGTGCATCTGCATGGCTGTGTGTGTGTATAGAGCTATAACGATAGACACGTGTGTCTCAGAGAGAGCAAACAGTGCTGCCAAGAACGAAGAATCTCCTTTTTGTCTCAAGGATGTGAGGTTTTTGCTGCACCTGGAAGCTGCAGGTGGGAGATGTGCATCTAACACACAGAATCTCTCCTTGCAGGAAGAAAAAACAATGGCACAACATCCCAATTTTTCTGGTGTTCCTCACCTTTCTGAGCACTGCTCCAGAATAACCCTGGAAGTTATATGGAAGCTGAGCCCACAGCTCCGTGCCACAGTGCCCTGTTGCATATGCCTAGCTCACCAGTGTGGCTATGGCATCTTCTGCCCCCCAAAATACATCCTAAATTAGAATAATCAAGGAAGAGCACTACTTAGGGGGCTGGGAAAACCGGTTGTTGTCTTGTTTCAGCAAGAGCAAAGCCAATGGGACAGAGCTCTTCCAGCACCTTTTCTGATCTCAGCTAAGGAGTTTGGGCTGTGACGTGCACCGTGAGCCAGGTAAAGCCTCATTCAGCAGAACTGGCTTTTCAATGTACGTATTAGCAGTATATTTGCAATGTAAATTAATAAGTGCCATCTGCTTACCTCTGATGTTATGAGAATGTTGTCTTGTGACTGGCTATAAACAAGACAACATTGAAGAGGTAACACCTGCTGGTACATATTACCGCAATTTATTTTCAAACATTAGAAGATTAATTTGGTTGGAAGAAATAGGTATAATCTCCTCTTGCTGTGTATTAAGTGCTAATGAGAGGCGCGTGTGGGATTGCCAGGCGATATCCCGGAGGAAGGAAGGAGCACATGGCATGCCAGTGCCTGGCTGGTGCAGATCCATGGGGATGTTTGGCTGGTGAAATGTTGCTGCTTGTTAGATGTAAAGCTTGCTGCAGGAGTGTGTGGATTTCATGCAAAAATGCCCTCTAGGAAAAAAAAAAAAAGTCGAAACATCCCTTGTTAGCCTTTGGGGATGGGGCGGTCTGAATCGTCACTTCAAAATCATGTCCGACTTTTGAAATGGAAATTATTGTAATACTGAGGCAGAGACGAAATCCTCCCATTTTAGCAAAATGAAATGCTTCGTTTGAGCCTAGACACGTTTCCCCCCAGTTTTCAGAATAGGAATAAAACCTTCAGTAACGGATAGTAGATTAAAGGCAGGGATTCTTGCAGACAGCCTCCCATCACACGTCTAAGTCCCTCACTCCTTCTGCACATGGGCAGCACCACAGGGCAGGGACTCATGGGCCTGGGGTTTGGTGCCTGGCAGCAAGCAGGTTATGAATTCCAGCATGGCTGTACAGGTATTTATGTAGGCAGTTGCTGCTTTGGTGACTCGCTTTTGTTTCATGCCATCTGAAGCACCCCGAGGCGAGTGGACCAGAGTGTGGTGGTGCCGATGTGTCTGCATGGGAACAGCAGCTTTCCCCATTTTGTGCAGCCTGCAGGCCAGGAATTGCCCCTGATGTGTGGGGTTACACCTCCTGCCCAATCCCCACCCCAACCCACAGAGCCAGAGGGAGCCTTTTATAGAGGGATGAGGAGAGGAAACTGGGAGCATCCCTAGGGTCAGGCTGGTGCCTGATATGGCCCATATCAGGAAGGTGGGGAAGCCTGAGCCAGCTGCTGTCTCCTGGGCATCATCTGACACCCCCATCTCACCTGTCCCCTGCCTCTTGCTGTCGGGCTGTGCTCACTAGACAATTCATTAATTAATTAACTTTCTCTCAGGATGAACTACTGCTGTACTTCCTCCTCTTCTTAAAACTCACAGTCCTTTAAATCACTCTTGAGATGCTCAGCTTCCTCTCTGCCCCTTGGCCTCCCTCCCATGTCCCTCCCCAGAACCTGGGGTGATGGAGTCAAGCCTTAATGAAGCACTGGCGGTGACTCAGGCCTGCTGGCTGCTAGGAGTGGTGGCACATGGCCTTGCACAGAAATGCCACTGCAGGTGTTTGCACGGGGCAGTGCAGGCGGGGCTTGGAGCCATTGCTGCTGGGCAGGGGGATGTTAGGGCATGGTGGGGAAAGGGGCTGACACCCCATCTCATGGGCAAGGGACTACTGCAGCTAGGGGTGGGAGGGGAAGGCCCACGTATTGCACATGTCCCTTGCTGGGGATGCTTTTGCAATAGTTGGGTGAAGCTGTGACCATGCAGCTGCTTTATCAAGCAGGTAGATAGGGCTGAGAAGAGGGCACTGTGAGCATGCCATGCTCACCTGCTCCATCGGACACCCCTGCAGTGGTGTCTCCGCCCCGTGCCAGTGGTGGACTCCCTCACCCTGCCAAAGCCAGCTTGCATGGAAGCACTGGGAGGAGACTCTGGTAATTTTCCACTATCCCCAGCATAGGGAGGCACAGAGCAAGCACTGAAAACCTGGCGAGGCTCCACCGCGGGTTCACACCTATTGCTTTCGCAAGACGTGTGATGATAAAACCCCGAAAGGCAAAGAAAGGCCATTGCTCTGATTCACTCAGCATGCTGCAAGCTGTCCTGTTTTGTTCCCTCTCTTCTTTTTCTTTTCCCTTCCCCATTTGGGGAGCTGGGGCGGGGGCGGGGAGGGGGTGGTGGTTTCATGCTCCCAGGCTATGTCAGGCCATGCAGTGTCCCAGGTATCTTGACCCGGTCACCTCACTTCCACCCAGTGCCCACAGCAGACACAGGCTCTGCTCGTTGGCTGTGACAATTCCTAATTGCTGAAGATGGATTGCTGAAGAAAAAGCCTTCCATATGGTCCCCAGGATTTAATTTTTTTATGTTCCCCCCCCCTCCCCCCCCCCGCTTCTACAACTGTTACAGGAAAAGATATTTTTCCCCCTGTTTGACATATATGTAATCTTCTTCTGATACACAAATGCCAGATGGCACTGCAAAAAGATAATAAATGTGTCTGCAGCCTTCAACAGCTAAGTGTATGAACCTTGAAAATGGCTATGGAAGAGCTGGGAATAGCTGGGCTCTCTATTTTTTGGGGGGGGGGGGTTGCTGAAAACTGGGCATTTCATCGAAGGTGGTTGGGTGAGCCTGGAAATGCTCTGTGCTGGAGCCAGCCCAGGATGCTGCTGGTGTCTCTGCATGGGCAGGGAGATTGGTGGGCTCCCAGAATGGGGATGTATTTATTCTGCTTGGATAAAGCTCTTTTTTGGTGTGCTGGAAAATACGAACTTTGTGATAGAAGCATTCAAAATTCTTAGCGTTTTTATGATGCTGGCTATCTTGCTGGCTTCTCCAGTGAAATTTTCCTTCTCAGCTCTAGTTGCGGCTGTGGTTGAGATATACAACACAAACCCTTCCAGAGAGATCCTGCATGACCCAGGCTGGGATTTACACAGCAGCGAGCAAATAAAATCCAGCTCACCTCTGCTAGGAAATCCAAACTGCAGAGGGACGTGGGCCTTAATACCACCACTTGGAAGGATCCCCGTGATCCAATGAGCAGCAAGGAAAGCAGATGCCTGAAACAAAGCTGGTGGCAGCCAATGGACACTTTGCAGTCAGGTTTGGAGGGACTTTGGGTTGGGTGTTGAAAGCCCTGGGGAGGAGTGCTATGTCCTGGCTGCTGCAGAGGTGGGTGAGCAACGTGGCCCTTAATTTGATTAGGTGCACCATCCCATAACCATGTTACTGTACGTAAGTGTGGCTCAGTGCTTAATATGATCTCTCTAAATATGGGGATGAAAAATGACCACTGTCTTGCTCTGTGCTCTGAGGTAACCTCAGAAATGCATTATTTCCTTCCCAAACCTCTGTTTAATAAACAGATACAAGAGCAATCAGGTTGCAAGGCACTTTCGGAGAAGGGCAGAGGGTTTTTTTTGCTGAAGCCTTTGGGGGGGAGGGAGGCCGTCTGTCTGTCTTCACACATTCAGCTTCTTTTCTCATGCCAAGCGGCTCTTGCTGGCCATGACTCAGCCTGGGCTGAGCAGTGGATGTGCTTTGCTGCAGAGGGGGCTCATCCTCCATGGGACAGAGCTGGTTCCATCTCACAGAACCAAGGCCGTGCTCTCACCAGGTACCTCGTTGTCTTGAGTTTCTGTCCTGCCCAGTTCCATCTCTTCCCCACAAAGGACGTGGGCATGGGGGAATCACAGAATCACAGAATCATAGGGGTTGGAAGGGACCTCCAGAGATCATCAAGTCCAACCCCCCTGCCAAAGCAGGTTAAAGCAGGGAGGTATTGAGAGATTGGGCACATCTTCTGCACATGAACTTTCCTACCCTTTTTCCTGTTGATGTGTCCCACCGTGCCTCTGCTTATCCCTGGAAAGCATCCTACATAGCTACCTGCCCCTAGAAGCACCATCTCACTGTGATGCCCCTTTGCACAGTACTCACCTTGTAATGATGTTGGAGTCACCATCCCCGGAGGTGTTCAAGAACCATGAAGATGTGGCTCTGAGGGACAAGGTTAGTGGGCATGTGGTGGGGATGGGTTGGTGGGTTGGTTGGATTAGGTGATCCTGGAGGTCTTTTCCAACCTTAAAAATTCCATGATTCTATGAACTTGACTCAGTTTCGTGCATCCTCAGTCCCTCCAGTGGGCCTTCCCTGTCAAAATTTTCCTGAGCAGAACAAGTCTGGTGCAGAGAGGTGCTGGGACAGTCTGCAGTGCTGATGGACATCATGGTGGGAAAGGCTACCTACTGCTTTGGCCAAGCATTTGCTCCATGACCCCCGTGCAGAAATTTCCTCAGCGTTTCTACAGGTAAGCTGTCATACCATCTCCAAGCCAGCTGATGGCCAGTACATAAGGTTGTGCAAGTCTTACTTAAAAGCTTTGCCATAAAGTACAAGCCATACGGGAGGTCAAAGGGCAGGTAAACCTGATTGTGCACGAGGAAATTCTGTTGGCATTGCTTTTATTATGCCTCTCCCAGGCTAACTGCCTGCGCAGGCACATTTATTCTGGAGCAAGAGCTTAGCCTGATGCACCAGGTGTGATCACTCTGGTGGTGAAGTGTCAAGCAGAGAGAAGTGGGATGTGGGGTATGGAATGTGGGATGTGCCCATGGAGTCAGCATAGAGGTGTCCCCGCTCCTTGGTCTTTGCTGTGCCCTGAATCATAGAATCATTAAGGTTAGAAAAGACCTCCAAAATCCTCTAGTCCCCCCATTCTCATAAACCATGTTCCTCTGTGCCACATCTACATGGTTCTGGAACACCTCCAGGGACGGTGACTCCACCACCTCCCTGGGCAGCCGGCGCCAATACATTACCACAATTTATGAGAAGAATTTTTTCCTAATATCCAGCCTGAGAGCACCTGGGAAATCATGCAGCTTCCCTGCAGGACACAGCGGGTTAGGACATGGCTGTGAGATCGTGGATGCCCTTCTCAACTCATCCAAGGCAAGCTTGCTACGTGTCTGTATCTGTCTGAGGGCAACCATATCTCTCCAGCCTCCTACCAGCTGTCTCCATCACAAATCAGGGAGGAAATATTTGCTGGCTGGATCTCTGTCCTGCAGCTGACAACATCTGGGCTTCTCCAGGGGTGGTCAACAGAGCTTGCCAAGGAGGCCTGAGGCAGATGTGCAGCTGAGCTGGGACATGTCCGAGCATGGGGGCTCTCCAGGCACCTGCAGAGCCCTTGCAAAGTGGGCAGCGAGGTGACCCCAGCCCTTTCCTTTCCACCTGGGAAGCACTGGGCTTGCAGCTGCAGAACCTATGCTCTCTCAGGGTTAAATAACAGTGAAGGCACTGAGAAAGAGCCTGTGGTGCTTTTATCAGCTAAAGAGCTGTTGAGACCGGCAGAGCGGTTATTAGATTTGTCCCTAACACTTATTAAGTTTGAGCCTGTCGCTGAGATGTTCATGCTATTCCTCTACGTATCTGTGGACATGTCAGCCACACTGAGGCGTATCCAATTATCCTGTCACCTACCCGATAAGGTGATCTCAAATAGTTTCTTTTATTTCTTGGAAAAAAAAAAAGGAAAGGAGAAATGCAGCGACAAAGGGATTCTGCATTTGAAATGCCATTCAGTGAGCACATGCACACTCTGTTTCCTTCAGGAAGCCAGAAGAGAGCACAGGCAAGTGTATGTATGTGTGCTTGCATACCAACACCACTGTGGGCAGATAACATTGCATCCCACCCTTCTGCCCTTTCCATCAACATTTCCTCCTAGGCTCCGCAGAGAGTTTTGCAGACAGAGAAGAAACAGATATACGTGTTACTCTTTCGGTGTCCATTTTTTCCCTCCTGTGGTGCTGTTGAAAGCTTGCCTCCAAAACGTGTGTGCAAGTGGGCCATAATGCTTGTCTCTGTGCAATGTTTGCTGCATGCTCCCCCTGCTCCTCAGACTCGAGGCCCTTACCACCTGCAGAGGTGAGGACAGGGAAGTGCATGCAGCTCGTGCTCTGCTGACCTGTGTCTCGGTAACCCAAGGTTTCCAGCTTGCACAAGAAATGCCTGGGGCTTGATTGCAAAAGGCATTTCATTTGTAACAGGCAGGTGAATTTGGCATTTAACTTCCAGTGAGATCTAACTAGACAGCCTAAATACTTTTACAGCCCTCGCTGGGTGCCTATCTATATCTTTAGGTAGAGAGATATGGGGGAAAATGTGGCTTTTAATAGCTTGTGAGTCAGATAGTCATGTCTGCACTGAGGGCGAGCAGCTGATGTTGCAGGGTGTGGACAGACCTAGGGACTGCTGAAGGTTCCCACGCCATGAACCATCCAGCCAGGACCTGGCAGGGCTCAGCCTGGGCTAATCTGCTCTGCAGGTATTGGGAGAAACGTGCAGTGCAATGGTGTGCAAGGATACCGGCCTGAGGAACTTAAATGCTTGATTTACCAGTATGGTCTCTGTTGGTTTTTGTGTTTCCTGGGGAAGCCTCAGTTGTTCAGAGACTCAGAGACTGGAGATGGAGAGCCTGGTTGGATCACTGTGTCCCATATGGAAAAGAAAGAGAAAGCGTAGGGAAGGGGATGAAGATGTGAATGGAGAAGGAGATGGGGATGGAGATGGAGACGGGGCACAAGAACATGACAGTGAACAGAGCTCAATTTGCAGCTCTGCTGCACTTTCAACATGACCTCAGCAAAAACCTAAGCCTTAATGCACGTATTTTGCCTTTCTCTGAGCTGGTGCTGTGAACTCTGCCCTCCCCTTCAGGGGTGTTGTGCATCCAATGAGCTGTCTGAAGTCTGTAGCAAACAAGCCTTACAGAGATATTTGCTATTATTTCTGATTGTGTGGACTCCAGGGTAACTAATTATCATTTTTTTTTTCCCCTTGATCAAAATAATAGTAGTTATCATAAAGATACTTCAGGGTTTAAGACAGATTCAAACTCTTTTAACAGCATTTATTTCTGAAGAACCTTCGTCTTTACTCTCTTTCATGACAGCTGCTTTTTGAGTCATGAGCTGGTTGCAATTATTTTGCCTCCGTAATTCCTTCTTCCTCGCACTCTTCCTGGCTTCAGAGCCACTGGAGGATGGTCACCTGTGTGGAGCTGTGCATGAAAATCGGATCCCAGCTGCAGGCAAGGGTAGGAGGAAGTGAATGTGGAATATTTCAATCTAAAGTGTGTTTATTGTGCATTCTGTCTCTGATTTGATGTAAAAAAAAATTTGCATGCAAATGACAGCAGATTTGCATCTCTCCTTTCATTGACTGCAGATGTTGAAAAAAAAATATATTGGAGGGCCTTTTTTTTTTTTTTTCACAGCTTTCAAAACATCTTAGAGGAGATTTTGGCGGCTGCCCTATTAACGCAGCTATGTAAATCTGCTGACCTCTCCTGAAAGCAGTGAGCTGATGTCAGGGTGTTTATGCAGAGGTGCTCACTGCAGCTCTCTCCAGGCTTTGCCTTTCCCTAATTTCTAGCATCTTTTGGGAAACGTGCTGCTGGCAACCTTGAACATGGAACCACGCCTCTTACAAAAGTACATTTTGCATGGAAACATGTAGGAGAGTTTTTCTGATCACCATGAGGATGTCCGTTGCATTTTATAAGTTGGAGGTGGAAGAAAATGACAAACCAAGGCCCTAAGCAGCCAGGAGGCATCCAGAGATCCATCATCTTCCATCGAGAGCAGCAGGCACCAAGGTCAGGGCAGCCTTGGGCAACAGGGGGCTGAAATTACTTTCCCTTCCCTTAAACTAGGCTGGTTGTTGAACCCATGGACATACCACTGGGACAACCAGCACCACGGGATGTGCCTGGGGGAGGCCATCCCTGCAGGGCTCCCCATGCAGCCCACTCGGAGCAGTGGCTGTGTTCTCAGGTTTGATGCAGAGCTGAACGAATGCCTTCTCTTCACTCTGGACAATCTGTTTGTCAGAGGAGTGCTGCATATTTACATACAAGCTGCATGCACCAAATGGCCCTTCGTTGAGTGCCCTGCTTTGCTTCTGCAGGCAAATTTGCAGCCCCAGCAGTGGGAGTGATCAACAGGGCACAAAGTGGGTCCTGAAAATCACTCAAGCAGCAGCTGGTTTCCTCTGCTAATCTCCTGAGTGATGAGTTGAAGGTTTAGACTCTCCTTTGACTTGATGTATTCCAGTCACTTGTGCTTCAGCCATGAATGCAGGAATGAAGGACTTTCTTTTTCCCCAAAGTGTTTTTTGACTAAGGGAGCTAGAAAAAATTATCAAAGAGAACGAAATGAAACCAAAAAGCCTGGAACAGGTTGCCCAAGGAGGCTGTGGATGCTCTATCCCCAGAGGCATTGAAAGGCAGGCTGGATGTGGCTGTGGGCAGCCTGGTCTGGTGGTTGATGACCCCGCACACAGCACGGGGGTTGAAACTGGATGATCATTTTGGCCCTTTTCAACCCAGGCCATTTTATGATTCTGATTCAATAAACCAGCCCCCAAATATAAACAGGAACAAGGCTGTTATGAACCAAGCTCTGCTGAGGTTGCTGCAACGCTACAAAAATTGGCAAAAAAATGAGTGTCTCTTCTGAGGCTGCCAGCTTCAAGTAAGATGCTATCTGTGCAGAGATTTTGTTAACATTAGCTCCGTATCTGTCTTCAACAAAGGGATATAAATAGATTTACACCTTTCTCTCTATGGATATCATCTTATATATAGGTGTGAATGCACATTAAGTGTATGCACGTGTGTGTGTATAAAATATGTACATCTAGACAGAGCCATCCGTCTATCGAATGATGGGCCTATCTCGTGCTCATTCTAGAAAGTGTTTAAAAGGAATTGCCTAAATACATAATACATGCTGGTTTTTTTTTTTTCTTTTTGAGAGATGAGTCGAGTCAAATGCTATGATATAAATTTTTAATACCCCTATGACCTGATTTTTTTCCCCCTCTTGTGCAAGGAAGTTAACAATATGAAATGTCTTTCTGTTGTCTCTAATCACGGGCTGATTTGATAAGCTATAATTATTATTCATATTTGAGATCTGCAGCTAGGGAGATGCAGGAGGTGTGGGGGCCATGGAGATGTTTAGCTTTGTTATTATTTATTGCTGCTATGAATAAAAGAATAACTATTAGAGAGATTCTGCCAAGTAGTTCGGGCTGCAAATTTAACTGGTTTAAAAACTGTTGCGATCCATTTGCATCTTATATATTCTGGAATACTCTTTAATCATGTTTTTTGGTTCCTTACTCCATCGCGGAGGTTGTAAAACTGGCAGAAATGAAAGGAATCATTTTTGTAGGCCCCATCAAAATGCATTGTGTTTGTTGTTTGACCTTGGGCACTCTGTTTCCTTAGGAACATTGGAAGAAGGCTGCAAGGAGTAGTCGTGTCACAGCTGCAGTCGTGGTTATTATTCATCATCTTGCTACACACAGAACTCAGCTTGTGCTGAGCAGAGAGAGCTGTGATCCCCGTTATTATCAATACCCACTGCTTTACAAGTGCAAAGGTAGGGGGTAAGTGGGAAATGGCAAACGGCATCTTTACTTCCAGAGTTCTATGTGCTCCTGTTGATTTCAACACTGAAAATCTGTGCTGTGGCGATTTCCTTCAGATCTGGAACCAACATGGCACCAACCAAGGGACAGAAACAACTGTGCTTTTAGGATTCTGATTAATTTTTCGAGTGATGTAAGTGCTTTGGTCTGCTCCATGTAAAATCTTTCAAATCTGTGGGTGCGTGGGTGCAAATATATTGCTTATTTGTTTCTCTTACCCTCCTGGAGTCAGAGCCGGAATTACCTTCAGTCATTATTCTATTCTGTCTCTGTAAGTATAGACTGTTCTTGGAAGAAAAACGAATACATTTGAGTACCATCCTTTACAAAAAATGTGGGTGCCAATTCCAGGAAAAATGCTCGCTTAAAACTCATTGCTGTAGGAGACTTGGCCACGTGATGGCTAGAAACACCAAAAGGAAGAGCTCTGCAATGAGAGGCCATGGCTTGAAAAATACACGGTCAGTTTCAGTCCTGAAATACCCTATTGAAGGAGGAACATCGGCATAATGTTCGCAAGGAGTAGCCTGGTGCATTTGCTGATGGTTTGCAGTGGAAAAAACTCCTGAGTAAATGCCTTCTTCAGACACTCTGGTATTCAGTCTCTACCCAAAGATCCATTAGTTGGTGGAAATGTTGAAGATGACTGTAGCGGAAATGCTAAGTCACAGCCTGAAGCAGTGATGGAGAACCTGGTGGGAAGGCGGGGCCAACCCAGGGGAGCTCAGGTGCATGCAGTGTACCTGAGTGATGGAAGGGATGGAGCCAGGATCCACCTCATTTTAGGGCTGGCAGTGGAGGTGAGGGCATCTCTTGCTGGAGATCCCTGCATACCTGAGGCCTTCCCAAGGTAAGCCTTTTTTTCCCCCCCCCCTCCCCTTTGTTTCTGCATCTATGGCTGCTGCACTTGAGCTTATTTTCACTTGTTGCAGCCTGGGACTCTGGTACCCTGCTGTCGTTGCTGTGTTTTCCATCACATTATAGCTTTACAACGACTATAATAGGCTGGGTCAGCCAGTGAGCTTTTAAGAAGATTAAAATTAAGAACATTTCGTTAATGACATTTGGAAAAACTATATAGTTTCTGTGCAGTTCTTTATTCTGTTTCTTATAGTTGGATCTCCTCTATAATGTAGTCAGAGGCAAGGAATTCATCTCGGAATATAAAATACACAGATGTCTTCCTAGGAACTTTTCACGTGGTGGCTTCACGTCCCTCTCTCCATTGAAGGAGAGCTTCACTTTAAGATGGTCCACAACAATGTGACTTCCAACAACTTTTGTGTCCTGGATCCCCTTTTCTTTTCCAGCAAAGGCTATGCTAGACTTCACATCTGCTGGCTTTCTAACCCTTGCATATTTACTATCCACCTTCTTACGGCATAGCCTTAATAACTTTTCTGTCCTTTCTTTCGCCACTGCACAAGTTTGAAGACATGAGCTGCAGCATATGCCATTTTCCCTTCTTAGAGATGAACAAAGTATGTTGTTATGCTCAAAATGCAAAGCCTTTCTCCCCCATTAAATGTTTTCTAACTGCATAGACCAACCATCTGTTTCTCCTTCTCTTTTCCATCATTCAATTCTTTGCACGTTATTCAAATTAATTATCAATTAAGAACCGGAAAGACCAGATAATCAAATTACAGAAGGGTAAGATGGTCAAGGTACCTTATTAAGAGCCTCAAGGTATTTATTATGACAATAAATTCCTGATCTTTTTCTTTAAAGATGAACCTTCAGCTCAGCAAGTGAAAGCAGAGTGACATGTATCCCTTCTTGGTCATTTATTTATGAACATAGGAAATTACATTGACTAACTCGCTTTCCATTCCAGATTTTAGATTGTAATCTTCTCCTCTCAGATGTCAAACTAACCCGGATAATAATACAGCTTGAGTCTCAAGACATTCCCTGGAGAGATAAGAAAGTTCTTTTTTATTTCTTGTGCTAAAGTGAAGCTGGTTTATAAGGCATGAAATTAGCTGTCCTTTAACTCTATGGTTATCCCAGAAAGAGGAGGGAGTCTATATTTGGGGTGAAGGCTGAGCAGTGCTGGCTGCTGTGCCCTTGGGCAGCTGTAGGATTATGCAGTTGGACCACATTTCAGTATCCCTCTGTTGAGCAGTGCTCAGAGAGGGAAATTTATGAGGCTTGGCAGCATGGTTGGCACGCAGGGAGCGCCTGGGGAAGATGGGGATAGAGGAGAGCTGATTGTGCCCTGTGTGATACCTGAGAGATTCTGGCTCTGATCGTCTGCACAGTCTGATGTGTCTAAACCTTTTCTGCAGTAGTCCCTCTGGCTTCTTGGCCTCTTATTTTAGGTGTAAACACATTGCGTGTTTGCAAAGGTAGTGGCTCATCCTCAGGAAAGAAGGCGGAGATTAACCAAAATTCAGGGCTGGAAGAGATGACATGGTCTGGTCTGGAGCCCCACGGGATGAAGTTCACCTATCCCACTCCTGGTGACCAGGCTGCCACTGGGGTTTATTTGATCGCTTTCATTTTAAACTGGAATTTTACTGACGGGTCTGAAAACTGGCTTTGAGACTGTGCCAAAAGCACAGATGCCCTGTAACTCCCCTGTCCTCTGGGGAAGTGTCTTTGAGGGGCTGGAGCTTCTAACAGTTGGGATCCTCAGGTCTCCTGCGGCCAAGAATATCACTGGGTAGTTAACACAAATGGCTGACACCACTTTGTGCAGTTCTGATGAAAACTCATTTGCTTTGATATCATTCCATCCTTTTTTTTTCCCCACTCTTCTCCAAAGCCACTTCCATTGCCCCTGCCCCCCCCAAACCAAAACTCATCAGAGCCCCGTAACCATCACAGCCTGCAAAGCGTCCTCTTCACATTTCTCCTAACGCAATTGCACATAATTAAGCAGTACATTTACATGTCAGACTAAACCCACTGTCCAAGCTGCTCGTTCTGCTTTGTGCAGCGCTGTGCCAGGCATCCTCCAGAAAGGATGCAAATCATGGCACAGAAGACATATTACAAGTGGCATGCAAGATCTGTGCCCACTTTGCCCATTGTGTCAAGAAAACAGAAATGCTTGTCAAAATACCAGCTCGAGTAGGAGCTCATGGCTTCTGAAGGAATAAAAGAACCATGTTGGCAAGCACAGGACTAGACAGGCAGATGTCCTCATCTCCACCCACTAGAATTTTATTGGCAATTGAGTTAAAAACCTCTTTGCATATGAAAGTAACGGAGAGGCGCTGCTGTGGCCTTGCTGGCAGGAGACTTGGCTGCAAAACCAGTGAGACATTTGACAAGGAAGCAATATGTTAGCGACGTCTCTTCATCCGTGTTATCAGGGCCAAATTGCCACGGCACTTGCAGCCATGTGGAGGCATTAGATGCAAAGTGTTAGACGCCCTGCCATTCTTCCTCATCATTTTCCCTTTTCTCTTATTCCTTTTTCAGTGCAGCCTTGTCCTGATGCTTCTTTTCAACTGTCTCCAGAGCCAGTCCTGCCTTGTACTGCTGTGTGTCCTTAGAAAATAGGCTGCCAGGTGCTGAACACCCACAGTTTGGAGTGATCACTAGTGGTAATAAATGCTTCTGTTTGGAATATTTTTTTTATTATTATTTTTTTTTCCTGTAGAAGCAATTGCATGTTCATCTCTTCTTTTCAGAGGTCACGTTTCGCAACGAGTGAATGGGAGGAATACAGGCTGGAAAAGTCTTTCCCTCCATTGAATCCTCACATCAGAATTTGTAACCCAATTTAGTTGTCTCCACAGTCTTTAGATTTGTACAGTCCCTGAATATCTGCAGTGGAAAGCTGGATTCCCCGCAGCAGACTCAATCTTGCAGTGCCAAGCTATGTGTGTCTGCAGATTGCCACATGTTCAAACATGCCTTGTGGACCTCCAGTAGGAAGGTGCTGTAGAGCAGTGCACAGCAGTCCGAATGAGCAGGGGAGTGTAGCCAAGTCTATGGGTTGGTTTTGGGCACCCTATATAGACGAGGTCTGCAGCCAAACTGCTGCTCTTACCAGGCTGGAGGGAAGGATGGGGAATACTCTAGGAAATCTAGCCAATCTCTCAACCAGACATCACACCCTCCCAGAGAAATAAGCCTAATGATGCAGCAAGACAGGGTTTCTTTTCATCTCCTCCTTCCTATTCTCTTCTAAGGATCATTGGGTTTAATAAGCCATTGCAAGCTGCTGGAGTCACATTTTGCTGTCTTTACAGCTTGGAGGTGAATAACTCTTTGATTAAGCATCAGAAGATTATGGAAAATTCCTATATGGAACCAAAAGAATGAATTTGTGGCAAGAAAGCTGGAGGGCATCCTGCCACCTCTGCAAAATGCTCCTGACCCTGGCACATGGACAGCTATGCTATGCTAGCTGTGCACAGCGCAGAGTGTCGAGGCAATGTATGACACGGCTCCTTGTGAAGGTGAACAGGTTGTTCTGAATGAAACCCAAGTTTGTGCAAAAGGTGCCTCTCATGCCCACCCTGAGCTCTGGATCTCATCTTCCCTCGGGGCCAGCAGTCAGTTGGCATGCCATGGCAAGCAAGACCCTTGGTACAACTGTAGTGTGTAAGCTGGAGATGTGCACTTGTCCTCAGGTTGGCACAGGTTGCTCTCCTTGCAAGTTTTCCCAGCTTGCCTGCCAGCCCCAGGTGAAACAGCCACTTCTTTTTGCCTCCTGTTGCAGCCTGGCCCCTCTCTGGCTTGTTGAATCATTGCTCCTGCCCTGAGTGAACTCTAGGCAATTTCTAGGATGAGAAAGTAAGCTTTTCTCATTGCCTCGGGTGAGATTAACCCTTTTGCTATGATACTGGGGACAGATTGGCTGGTTGAGAGTGCCATGGAATTAGTTTTACCACAATTATGCAGTCCCACCTGGCAATTTCATTCTGCTTCTCTCCCTCTGGTCATCTCTCCTGAGCAGAGGTATGGACCGGTTGCTCCTTACCCCTACATCCCCAACCCAGATACAGCAATCTCTGTGTGTTGGCTGGAGGTGTCCAGCCTTGTACCCTGTGAAGGTGCTGGATGTTGTGTAGGTATTGAAGCTGGCATATCACCTTGCTTTCTGAGCTGTGATGCACTTAAATATCAGCTGTTTGTTGCACACTGACTTGCACAAATACAAAACTTGCAACACTTGGTGACCCTTCATCAAGGTCAGTGTGCTGGTCTGGGGTCAGATATCCCCTTGGCTCCTCGTTGGCTGGGGGACAGAATCCCCAAGATCCAGGCTGGCACCTGGATCACTAGGCTGCGGTTTGTTCAAGAAAACTTTATAGCAGGCCTGTGGCTTTCTTTGAGTGCATTTCCAAACACAGACCTGCCAGCCAGAAATTCCTGGTTGCACCAGCTGGATTCTGTCAATGGAAAGAAACAAAGGTTGCCCTTTGAGATGTGGCAAGGGGAAGGAAAGAAGCTCTGGCAAGGGTTCCACCTTTCTGAGGTTGTCAGTAAAGGAGTTCCCAAACACTTCTGCCACTCCACTGAGCTTCTCCAAGTGCCTGGGCAGTGCTGCCAGGTAAGCTTTGCTTTGCTGCCTATGTGGATCCAGTGGATTCTTACATCCTGTGCAGCGCGTTGCAGGGGAAAATGGCTGCTGAATGTTATAACCAGAGATGTTGTTTCTTGAGCTGCTGGTGAAGCTGCATTACCATATTGCAGAGCTGTGTATATCTATCACTGTAAACACGCATCCTGGGTATTTTTCCTGGGTAAAAAGTGCAACCACAGTTTCTTGTTTTCACATTTTTCAGTTCCACGCAGTAATCAGCAGAGTACTTACATTTTTGTTGTTATGCTTCTCTTACATTGTCAGGAACATTTGCAGCCTGGGATCCAGGAGCAGAGCACCTGACACGTGCAGCCCAATTTTCTTTCTTTTTCAGCCATATAAATTGTAGACATGACCTGAAATATCGCATCATCCCTCAGCAAATGGGCACCAAGTTGCTCAATTGTTACTCTGCTCAATAGGTTACTCTGCTCTCAAAACAAGGGAGGAAAGGGGCCATCAGAGGTGTTTCCCCAGCTCTGCATGCTAACGTGGTTTTGCCTCAGGCTGGAAAGGAAATTATTATCTACTTCAAACCTTCAGATGAATGTGGAGCAACAGGACCAGAATCAGCTGCATTAGATAGGGCTTTCCTAGGTATTTACAGTATGGAGGTCTCCTGAAGTTGTTGTCTGGCTTGGGGTATGGTTAAGCATCACAGGAGGAAGGGGCACAGAATGATTGAGGAATTTTATGTTACCTGAAGTGCAACAGTGACAAAATCTCTTTCAACTGCGCTGGGGGATTTTGTGGTGGAGATTAATGAGGGGGAACGTTCACTGCTTGTGCTTTCCCCTGTAGATGCGATCCTTAGAGAGGACTGTGTGATTCTTCTGTGTGATTTTCGTCAGTAAAACATCTGTTAGTGTCTGGTGAAGCTTCCTCCTGGTGCAGGTCTATGGTAGAAGCTGGAGTTCCCAAAAATTCAGCTCCCAGTACGTTTATCTAAGATGAATCCACATGGTTGTACAGACAACCATGAACACACCGTGATGTGATGATGGAGAGGAGGTCATTTGCCCAGGCCTACCCTGTCTGTGATCCTGATCTGCTCCAGGATCTGTGGGAGGATGTGCTGGTGAGGGCCTCATCCAGATACTGTTAATGATACGAATCGAAGAATGAGTCTCACCTCCAGAGGATCTGACCCCCAGTATTGTGCCAATAGTCCCCAGATGTTGATTGCTTAATAGGCTTTTGGATACCAGACTTTGGCTTCAGAGTTACTTCAGTGGTTTTAAAGAAGGTGTCTTCCCTGCATCCCAGTGGTTTGGAGAGGTTGTTATCCCAGCAAGGCACAGTTTCTCCACCAAGGTGCTTGAACACTGAATAGAAATGCTGGGAAGGAAACCAGGAATGTCAAGAGATCTCTTGGAGTAAGTTTTCTGTGGGATATGGGGCACGTGTCTCTGGCCACTCTGGTTATTACTGCAGTTCACTGCCACGCTGCTCTTCACACAATTGTATTAGGAAGTCTGCAGTTGACTTTCCATGCTCAGTCAAGTTCTAACCAAGCATGAGTACCTTATTTTCCACTTTCCAGTCCAAAAGTCCCATCCATCATAAAGCTATGTACCTCCCAATGGCCTGCGTTCAGCCAGAGCATCCCATCAGCATCTGGAGGAAAGCAGCTGTTAAAGCCCTCAGCATGGATGTGTTCAATCATAACATCAGGAATGTGTGTGAATTCATAAAAGCAAGCAGTAAGTCCTTGCCATTTGCTGAAAAAGAAAGGCCCCTTCATGGAAAGCCATGCTTTCCATAGGCATTTTTGTGTCCTTTTTTCATGCTTGACAATTTATTCGTGGTATCAAAGGCTCAAAGTCTCTCCTGATAATTTCTTCTGGCCAGGGAGTAAGCATCTGTTCTCTCTGATTGTGGGTCACTTTTCTCATGTAAAGCTTGATTAAGGCATGCATGTCAAGGTCAGAAATGAGGATGAACTTGTATTTTTCACCTTAAGAAAAAACAACAACATCAAGAAGCTGTAAAAGAGAGAATAACATGCATTTATAGTGGGGATGGGTAGTGTGCTTTTGTTGTGAGTATTTATGATGTAAAGAAGAGTCAACTGTAGCGTTCTAATACATTAATTGCTCGTTAGTCATTAGGTTTATGCATTTTTTGCCAGGAAAGAAAGGAGATATTTGGATGAAAAGTGGCCTATTTGGAATAGCAGAAAGACTAGATGTTTAGAAAGGGGAGGGTGAATACGATGTGACTGGAGCATAAAAATAGAGAGTTCCAATCAAAATAAAGTGTGCAATTATCAATGGGACCCTGAGGTGGTTGTTGGTCAAAACCAGCTTTGCACAAACATTAGCTGCCTTTGGAGTTCTTGGAGGTGATGTGGCTGCAAAGTGTGGAAGCCTTCAGGGTGGTACAACCCAGGAGTGTGCTGGATTGCTCATCTGCTGCTTGCAAGGCTGTGAAAAGAACCATCCTTGGAGGGAGAAATTTCTGAAATACTTATCATATTTAAAAAACACTTCTTACTTTCCTTCTGTGAAAGGATGTATGTCTCCGATGGTCTCCAAAGAGAGCGTGGGCTGAACTTCATCCTCTTTCATCTGGGTCCTGGAGGCATTCTCAGCCGCACTCCCTCCACCTCTGCACCTGATGTCCTTGCCAAGCGCATTGGGAAGAAGCTCTAGCCTGGAGCACAGCAGCACACACCCCAAAGGTAGGTAGCTGCGGACACTGCTGATGAGCCGCCTAGGTGCTTCCCTTCTGCTCCTGCCTGAGATGTGAAGATCATTCCCCCCATCAGAGTCGCATTGAGGTCCCAGAAGAGGATCTCTCCTGGTCCCTCCCATGCTGATGAGCTGCTCCAGCAGCACGTATGGTTTGTCCCCATATATCTTCCTAACCCTAGGATCTGCGGCAGCCAAGTGAGACACAGTCTGCCCATCTGAGAGATCCAGCAGAAATAACCTGGCCTGTAGGAATCAGTGTTCTGCTGCTACACCAGCACACTTCATCAGCTGATGACCAAGCTTTGCTTTGCATACATATGAAAAGTTAACCTGAGCCAGCAAGATGCTTGCTTGCCTTCCAGACTGCTTGCTTTGACCAGCAGTGAGCTCAGAGCCAGATGATGCACTGCATACACACACAGTCTGCCTGCACCGGGGGCTGCAGCAATGGTCAGCAGGCAGCATCCCAGGTTCTGCTGCTGGTGGGGTGCTGAAGGGCTGAGAAAGGAGGAAGCTCCTTGCTGGGCTGTGTCACTTCAGCTGTGGGTCAGCGTCCAGCTGGAAAGCAGGCGATGCGCTCATTGCGCTCCAACCGCCAGCATGGATGGATTCATTATTAATTAGATGGCTGCAGGGACCTCAGCCGCAGTTGATACCATGCATTTTTAATCACAGCAACACGTGTTGCCACGCAGTGGGGCAGATCGCACTGCAAGGAGATGCTGCCCTGCATCCCCAGCCTCCTGCGGCCATCAGGGTCATCCTGGGAAGCAGAAGGGACCCAGGTTGCTGCCTCTGCTCATCCTGGGGGTCGTATCTCCTGCCTCTGTAATCTCCCTCTGACCTTTGCTGTTACAGACAGGGAAGATGATCCTATTGATCTTATGTGGATTATGATGTTCTGCACATTGCCCTGAAACCTGCTAAATGTGCACACAGCTATTCATAGCGTCTCAGAATGGGAGTCGGAGATTTCTGATGGTGAGATTATCTGCAGACGTGTCCACGGAGCCAAAGGTCATTGTTCAGGCACTGCTTATGGCACTTCTACATTTTCCTTTCAGTGACGGTATGAAACATTTCAAAGTGGATATTTTCTGCCCAGTCCAGATGGAACAGGCCTCCCAGAGAAGCTATAGATGCCCCAGCCCTTGAGATGGTCAGGGCCAGGTTGGATGGGGCCCTGGGCAGCATGAGCTTGGGGGGGCAACCGGCCCATGGCAGGGGAGTTGGGACTGAATGGGCTTTGAGGTCCCATCCAACCCGAACCGTGCTATGATTCTATGATTTTATGATTCTATGGATCTATTACTCTACTACTCTTTGAGCAGCGGAGTTCAATGGGGAGATAACTGAATGGAGTCAGTGTGCGTATTGCAGTCCTGGTCAAATTGGTTGTACAATGTTAGTACAGTTTGACTGGCAACCTCTGCTGGCTCCTATCAGCTTTTTTTTCTTTAATGTAGGTACTAAACCGACCAGCTAAAGGCTCATCTTTTGCTGAGCAGTGCATTTGTTCTGCTACACTTACTCCTTGTATGTCCTGTGTAAGCTCTGTGTGCATCCTTTCCCTTTCCTGAGAAAGGAACTCAGTGTTAGCTGTATTCAGCAACTGAAATCTGGAGCTAAGAGCAATCTTATGTATTTTTTGAGCTATTGCTACACAAATTCTGCCTCTTTTCTCTCTGGGCCCGGATGTCTCTGAGTTATTTGTTTCTTTCCTGGTTCCTTTACTGATTTTTCTCTAGATGAAAGGAGAATCACTGGGCTGATTTAGGCCATCCTTGAACTCTGCAGTGCCAATAAATATGGCTGCAGCTGCATCAATCCATTGTCCTGAGCCCAAACTGCTGCTGCAGCTGTAGTGCCTTGCAGAATAAGACACCGCCTCATCACAGATGCAGCCCACTGACTCCCTCAGTATAAAGAGGGATGTATTTTTTCCATGCCTCGGGTTAAGTGTTTGCTTGTAACAGCCTGGAGCACTCATTCAGAGTATTTTAAGAGCATCCTTCGTGCTGTCTGAAACACCTGACGGTTCACAATTACTCCCTAAAGTGGGAGTAATTGACTTTATTCTGTACCTCCTGAAAGAAAGGCAAAATGGCTGTGAATGTGGCAGGGACTTGCATCAACTCCGTGATGTTCATTGAATCTTTTGGTGTAAGTAGCCCACCCCAAGCAGGTGGCACAAGGCAGCGCTTCAGTGCTGGAATCATGAGCTGGAAGAATCAAGGTCTTTGGAGCCTGGAAGCCTTGGAGATCTGTAAGAGCATTTGTCTTCAGGCAGTGACTCCTGGAGGTGGATCTTGACAGGGAAAAACTCCTGTGAGACTACCAGAGGAGTTCCCATGAACTTCAAAGGCTGGCGGTGCATGTCCTGCCTGATGGCTGCAGTGGTTGGGGGCTGCACACGCTCCATGATGTGAGACCTTATGAATGATATGCAGTCATCTGGGATCTTTCTAATTCCTGGAAGATAGATTCCAGAGCCCCAGTGATATGTTAGACCGTGTCTGTATCTTCAGGTTATTCAGACCAGCTTCTGATATACCTAGAAGCTATTTTACAAGGCTGTTTTTTTTCCCAGTCAACTGCTCGCCACTTGCCCCTAAATCATCTCTGAGAGTGACCTTCAATTGGCCAAGGCTCATAAAGGATTACAAAGCCTTGCTGAAAGACAGAATTCCCTGTAAAATCAAGAAGGTGTGTAAAAGGAAAATGGGTAAATGTTGTGTGAAAATCAAAAGAGGAGTGGAGTTCCTCTCTTCAGCTGAGAAGAAAAAATCTTCTTTGTAGAGGTTTTTGCTTAACATGGAAGGAGAGGCATTCATTAATGATGGTGGACAAAGGGAGAAGAAGGGACACTTGGTGATACTCAGAGAAGGTAAATCACAAGCTGATCATCTAAACGCTTTCTTCACTCAATATGCCATTAACCTGAGCAACCCAAAGCCAAGTGTCACTGAGGGTAAAAGTGATGCTGAAATCCAAAATTGGCTTTACAGAATCGATGGCAATGGAGAATCCCCGTGTTTTTAAGCAAATATACATAAAACTCACTGGTTTTCGAAAGGGATCTGAGTTGTGATTTAACCTCTGCTTTGGTGCAAATTACCTCATAGCTGTCTCAGGCAGGGCTTCCTTGGGTGCATCTTACAAGTAAGATGGTGCTGCTCAGCACTCACTCCTGTGGGGCACCGCACTTATTTAGATTGACAATGTCTTTGCTTCTCTTAGCTAGGCCACAAATGATTATGCATGCAGTCAGACAAGATGACATGCTGCAGGAGTGCAGGCAGCATTGTGGCCCTTCATGTGATGTCTTGTGTGCCTGCTTTGACCATTTGACTCACAAGACCATGCGTTACTAAATAAACTCTTTTTACAGCAAAATGCAGGGATGGTGTATGAGAACTGTAATGAGTTGGTCAGCCCCCAGGGTGGTGTAAGGTAGTTTTCTGGACCTCCATGTAGCTCTGCCACTTTACAGCCATTCCGTCTTACCTGTTAGATCTGCTTCCTATGGGCGGCATGCCACTTGGGCTGTCTTAGATTAACATCTCATTGAAGGACAACTTCTTGAGGACAAACTTCTCTATGAGGCACCTGTTTGCCTGACTGATGAAAGTATATTTGTCATGTAGCACTCCTTTTATCTTAAGATCTTTTTCTTCTTTTCAGGATAATGCCTTTATTGTATGATTTAAAGAGATAAAGAGTGCAAATAAGCCAGCTGTGATTTCTGTCACTTGGAAGGAGCTCTTACTTGGCCATGCAGTTTAATAGAAATGCTTACACTGATTTTTATTCTTGTTTTTTTTTTTTTTTTTATAAAGATAGGCCCTAAGCAGTGCTGCTGATTAGAATGTGTATAGCAGCCTTCAGATTTCCTCTGAGCTTCAATTTCTCCTTTAAAGCAGGTCATGAATTATTAAGCAAGGAGATTACCTTAACTGGAATGTGTGTGGCTGTTCCATCAGTGAAGTTGGGGATCACTCTGAGGAGCGGACAGGTTTCCCATGGAGGTTTAGAAACCTGAAACTGTAAAGCTCTCCTTGCTTTCCCCACCTCTTACAGGAAGCCTGCAACAGCTTACAGAAACTTTTGCTCCTGACCACTCCATCCTGGCTCTGGACTGGATATCTTCAGGTTGCATGTTTTCATTTTTGTTTTTTAATAACTTCCTCCCAAGAGCTCTGCTTGCTATTGCATTATTATTATTATTATTATTGGCTGGAAGCATGTTTATTTTACCTTTATTTTTATTAGAATCTATTAAAATATTTAATAGCCTTATTAAAATCCAGTAGGGCCTCCCTCCATTTGGTGTGGAGTCCAGCTGGGCACAGCACTGAGGTGCCCCAAAGTTAAGCCCCTAGCACTACTTTTTCTTGCCCTACTTGGCTTAAGAGTTGCTTGCTGGAACAGGGCCATGACCCATCTCAACTCTCCCATGAATAATTTCACCAGATGCCACTAGAATTAAGGGAGTTGGGGGTGGGGGGGGAAGAAACATCTCCATAATTTTCCTGAGAGATTGGTCACTAAAGAGAGGGTAGGGGGATGCACAACTCCCGGGGCAGAGTCCAGAACCCATCACAGTACCCCCCTTTCTTTTGGAGCCGGCATCCCTTCAGCTCTTCCAGTGACCAAACCCAAGGATGGACAGCGAAGATATTGCTGTGTGCCCGCTGTCCTTTCTCATCTACTGTGTTGGAGCTGGCATATATCTCATTGAGCTAGCAACATGATTTCCCATTTGTGGCAGCTGGAAGAGTCATGACAGTCAAACAGATAGCTTCAGACAATGTTGCTTTCAACAGCTGGCATGTCAAGAAAAAAATATCTGATTGTGCACAGGCATAGTAATAGGTGCTTTGTATGCCTCTTTCTTCTTTCCTCTTAAACAAGGTTCCCAAATTCCACCTGCATAGGGGAACCAAGGTCATGGTCACTTGGGTCCTAAGTGGGTCTTTTGCATCCTGGTTGCTGCTGCCCATGCTCCTTTGGAAAGGTGGACATCAATCCTTGTTGCCCCTTCCCAGACTTCTTCCTGTACTCCTAGGTTCCAGACAGGCTTTGAGTACTGCAGTGGAAATAAGGTACAAGAACTAATGTTGGCAGCACTGAGCCTCTTGCATGCTCCTCTTCGAGCACTCGTATGTCTCCACTCCAAACTCTCTGGATCACCTTCTGAATTCATAACTGAGATGAGCATTTGACTCTGCATTAAGTCGAAGCTGTCCCTTGGGTCTCATAGGTGGTGATAGGAACATCTCAGTTCCTGGGTTTATATTCTCATAAATCTTGAAGAAGGTGATTTTTCCTTTCCTTTCTTTCTTTTTTTTTTTTTATTCCTCTCTCTCTCCCTTTACTTTAATTACCAGCCGCAGGCATGGCGCTGATGAACAGCACTGTGCCAGGCATGCTCTCCTTGTCTTGTCCCGAGCATGAATCCTGCCCTGCCAGCTGTGCACCAGCACGGCACTGACAGCAGGTGTCCTTGCAGAATTGCCAAAAACCCATCCCTAGGGAGGTTACCAAGGGCTCTGTTAAGCTCCACAAGGATGGCAACACGGTGACAGCAAACAGGACTACAGATCATTTGCAACTCCTCTCCTCTGTACAACTGGGTTGGCACCAACACAGTGGTAGGTAGCAACATGGGATCCAGCAAGGACCCACGACCTCCTCTGCTAAATCCATACACCCCTTGGGACTTCTGCTTTGGAGAGCAAATATTTCAGGCTGGCAGTGTCAGTGGCTGGTCCCAGCACCCTCCCAGGGCAGCCTGTGCCCAACATCAGCCAGCCAAAGGCTCAGGTGAGGAACCACCAAGGCTGAAAGCTATGAATTATTGAGTGGCACTTTGTTCATTCTGCTCTACTCTGCATCTCGTGTGGGTGGGTGTAGAGAGAGACACGTTTGACTGCGGGCCCATTTAGAATTAGTCTTCATGGTTTTATGTTCTTCCTTTGCATTAAAGTGTTACAACACTGCAGCTGACCACTAAAACCTAAAACCACCTGTAAGAAAATAGACATTATATGGAGCAAAACAAAAAAAAACACAAAGCCCACAACTTGGAGAAATTAAGTACTCCGGAGCAAAACACAGTATAAAACAATAGGAACTGCTATAAATCACACCAAACCAACAGAATCAGCATACCAATATCTGGTTTGCCAGCACGTACTTAACTCAGATAAAAATAAACTGTTCTTGGAATGAACCCCTGCTTTGATTTGTATCTCACAGTCCAAGTACACACAAGAAGGATGTAAAATCTGCTAATATAAATATCGCCGGTCTCAAGCTTTTATCAGATGTTTTGTACCAGGAAAGAAAAGGCTCTGTTTTCTGCTCAGGTAATTATTGTGTTCCTCTGAGCCAAGCTTCCATGTTTCCTCCTTTCTCAAAGCCATAATCCTGGGCGTGGGCCGCACACTGAATTACCCTGGTGCTCTGTGCCAGAGAGCATCTCTGAGCCCTGCACCCACCCAGGCTCAGAGAGGTTAGAAGCTTGTAGGGCAAGCCTGGCAGCACTGATGGGCTGCAGTCTGGGGTGAGAACTCCTTGCATAGGGCTGAGCATCTTCTGTGGCCATGCCCAATGGGTACAAGAGGGGATAATGGGCTTGGAGGGGAGATGCTTGGGAAATGCCTATTGCTGGTGAGGTGGGAAGAGGTCCCATCTCCTTTTGCAAAGCCAAGGCACCATCTCAATTCCCATTACATGTGCAATAAGCTGAGGATGGAGAGATGCTCTGTCACCAGGGCTTCACAGGATGCTCCCCATGCCAGGCTGGGAACGTGGTGTCTGATCATCTAGGGTAGGCACATGTCCCCCAGCTGTGGGTGCTTGCGTCTCATGTAGCGTGGCAGGGAATGTTGCTGAGCTGCTGACATTGTGAATGCTCACTTCTTTCTTGCTTGATATTGGACAAACAATCTGTGATTAATAACTTATTCTGCAAATTTTGCCTCTATGGATGAAATCTAATTATCCAAGCTGCAGGCCAGCTAGTTGTTGGAAACAGCACATGAATCGAGAGAGTGTTTTCTAGTGTTCCCATTTACCCTTTGTCATCCCATTTTCCTCAGAGAGGCAGTTGGGATGGCAGGGCTTGTACCAGCAACTACACCTCATGGAGCTGTACCTGGACTTCATTCTTTGCTCTGCAGTTCAAAACTATCTTCAGGGTCCGTTGCTCCATCTGTGCAACTTTCCAAGCCTTGCCTGGGGCAGGCACTGTTTTACCCCTGGCAACATGGCAGCTGTAGTCATTGCCCTTCTTAAACTGATCCTGGCCAGTTTCCCAGAGATGCTCCTCACCTCAGTGTTCTTGTCACTAGGATGCATAAAAAGAGGGTTTTGAATTTTGATACAGGTGCACATGTAGCCTGGAGCTGCTGCTTGTCCAACATGGGGACATCAAGTGTCCTTGGAACAGCCCAAGCGTCTCGAGGAGCTCTTGTAGGAGCCCTCAGCTCTGCTCTGAGCCAGTCCTATGGGCCTACATGGGAGCTTAGTGGTCGACAAGAGCTTCAGTCTGGTGTAGGACTGGAAACAAAATAAGCATCATTACACAGACACCTCCTGGCTTGGATAATTCAATCTGCTCGGCCCTTTACAAAAGGCTACAATCAACCTTCAATTGCTTATCTGGGAAATAATGCAGATGCAATGCTCCAGAGACCAACCCAGAGCAACTCTGCAGAGACGCAGAAATGCAAGTGCTGACCACTCTGAAAAACACCACTTGTAATTTATTTATATAACAAACACGTGCTGCATTGCACAATAATTTCTGAGTGCCCAGGCTGGAAAACTACTGTCTAAATGTTGTGGGATAAAATAAAACATAAACATCTTGTCTGTTTTCCCTTTGAAGTCTGCACTGCCAGGCTGCTGGGCTGGAACACCTCAATAAAGAGGTCAGTTTTATCCTCTTCTGTTGAATGTATGCATTATTGTCCTTATTGTACTCTTTCTGAAAGGCTGTGGACAACTTGCAGAGTGCAGGCAGGACTGGTTTCTCTTTTGTCCACTCTTACCTTGTTCTACAGCTCACTGGTGCTGGATTTCCAGGACAATTCTTTCCTGAGTTTCTGCCCAAGTTTTTGCTCAAGAAAGTAAGTGCCTCCACATAGCAATGCCTACCAGCTGCACATCACAGTGCCTCTCTGGCCCAGTGCAGGTCATCTCCCGCATCTTCTTATCTGGGTACACTCACAGCTTCTCCAGCCTGGGTCTCCGAAAGCACAGGTTCTGGATGCATGGTAGATGCACACCCATCTTGCATGGCCATGGTGCTGGGTGCAGGAAAGCACACCCTGCACTGGGTGAACAGCCGGCCCCGAAAGGGAAGCTCTATCCTGGGATGGGGAGGGAGGGTTATTCTCTTTGGGTACTTTGCTGAGATGGAAATTACCTTCAGTGGCTTCTCTTATTTGCTGTCAGGCAGAACAGCTCAGCAATGTCAAGGCACTGATGATGCACACATCTCCTTCCCAAGGCTTTAATTGCCAGAAAATATGCAGACAAGTGCCTCGGTGCTGTTAAGAACCATCTAGGAAGTAATATGGTCAGGCTGCAGAGCTGGTGTTCCTTTGTCAGTCTTGGTGATTTCCCTCTTTTGGGGGATTTATTTTTGAGGCTGGTGATTTTCTGTCAAAAGCTGAAGGAAATTCAGGCTGCATCTCTGGTGCTGGTGACAAGACACATCTCTCTTGGGTAGCGCAGGATGGGGGGAGAGACACAGACAAGTGTGAAATGTTGTGGATCCATGTCCAAAACAAAGAGATCAGTCACATGGTGCCCAGAAGTCCTGGTTTGAACCCAAACCTCCTGCTACTGTAAGGCTATCAAGAGCCTCTTGACTGTTTTGAATCCTGTCCTGATTAGTAATGATGTTTTTAATTGAAATTTCAAGGTTCATTACTGAACGCAGATTAATTAAATTGCAAGGAGAGATAATGAGAAATGTTCCCCTTGGACCCATAAAGGAGGTCACGTGGTCTAGCAGGATGCTCACAGCCCAACCCACAGCTGCTTTCCCCAAAGAGCATCTTCCAGAGGGGGAGCCCGGCTTGCAAAGGGCTGAGATATGTGTCCCTCCTGCCTCTGCGAATGCTGAGCAGTGGCTGCACCCTTGGCACCTTGTAAATCAAGCCAGCATTGCCTCTGAGTCAGGCTTGTTAGGTTTTACGCTGTCCTTGCTAAGGGAGAGGTTTGAAACTGGTGGGTTTCTCTGGGGACGTGTTCATTGGAAACCAAGGCTGCAATCCTGAGGTTTCCTGTGATGGTAGTTGGGTGCCAGGGGTCTGGGTGACATGGTTTGCTGGCCACAAGGCACTTGGGGATGCACCCACTATACTCTGCCCTGCAGAGCAGGGGAGGTCTGAGTGGCTGGATGCCTCTAATGCGTTGGCTTTCTTGGCCACAAATTCCAGCCAGACTGGGTCAGTTAAAATCGTAGAATCACGGAATGGGCTTGAGTTGGGAGGATCTTAAAGGTGATCTAGTTACAACCATCCATTCCAACCATTCCAACATCCACCACCTCTTTCCTGCCAACCTCACCAACAAGGTCTGTTACAGAGATACAGTTGTCCGATGGCCAGCTCTGCACTCATGGGAACAAAGTGAGACCTGGCATGAGCCACACTGAAGGGCTCACAGCCAGGCTTGCCCACAGCCATGGGAAGAAGGAGAGGAAGATAGAGCCTATCTGCCTCCTCTGATCAGCGAGGAGGATGGCAGTGAGCAGATTGCAGAAAGCGTGAAGAGCAGCACAGTCCCCACGAGGTCTTTTTAGCCTTTGTTTGCCACACATTTTCCGGAGGGGTCTGTGAAAATTAGAAAGCGAGGGCTTTAATTGGGCTCAGATGGACCCTGGTAGAATTTCTTCTGACTGCAAGATGATGAAGCAGAAAAAAAAAAACCAAACCACCCAGTGCTGAAGATATTATTTCCTGGAAGATTTTCTATTTCTGTCAGATCTTACTTGCTAGCTTTCTTTCCCCTCCCTGGAGGATGAGCTCTGCTTTCATACACCAGTGGGTTTTTATTTTGGCAAAAAAAAAAAAAAAAAGTGTGGGTTTTGGCAGAAAAAAGAGACAGTACATCAATGAAGAAGGGAAACCATTTTTCTTTTTTTTTTTTTCCAAATGCTTCAAAGCTACCAGTTAAGGGTTTCCAAAAAGCTTTGGAATAGAGACCGAGTGCTAAAGAGAAGGGAATTGGCTCGTATCCTGAATGACTTTCATTTTTTTTTTTTTTTTTTTGCTTGAAAAAGCCACCGAGATTTGTTCTTGTTTGTGTAGACCACTGTGCTGGAGACTCCCCACTGAGGGATGGGGTTATTTTGTCCAGATATTGCATGCAGAACCGAGAAACACCGACGCGAATAAACCCCATCTAACAACAGGCACGCACTTGGAAGCCTGGGAATGCCACGGAAGTCGTGCAGACCCTGCCCTACTTGAAAGGCTTTTTTATGGGACTGATGGCCCAAAAGGGTGACAAGCAATGTGCAGAGGGCTCGGTGCTCCCCAGCTCCCTCTGCCCTGTAGGGTGCCAGTGTCCCTGTCCTGCAGAGCTCCCCAGGAGGTGGGATCAGCTCCTACCACAGTGCACCAGGAAGCCTTGGAATTAAAATTCTTTCTTTTGTCCACGAAAGAGGCTTGTACGGTCCTTTAACCAGCTCGTTTTATGTTAATGATCTGCATGAAAAGAGGCTGCGGTCTGCCCTGTTTGCCTTTCCAGAGATTGGGTATTAGGGAGGGATAACGGCACACCCTCTGCGTCAGTGAGTTGCAAGGTCCTTCTGCACAAAGTGCCTCCTGAGAGCAAATTATTGCCATCACAGATGCTTTCTTCTGACACAGACCTCACGGATCATCAGGACTGCCTTCCTGATGCTTATTTATTTCTTCTTTTCCCCACAGGTAGATGCACCCTCACATACCCCGCTCAGTATCAGCCTTGAAGCAGGACAGACCCTGCTGCCAGCCCTCAGCTGCAGATGCATTCGTCCTCGTTGTGAATCCCGTACCTGCTGCAGCCCGGTGAGCCTGGGAGGGCTGAGGGCACCGTGCCAGCATCACAGTACTGGGAGGGAAATCTGTGCAGCCTGTGCCTGAGTGTTTGCAAACGGCCATGGCAGTGCTGTGCATAACACTTAAGCTGAATGAGAGACTAAATAAAGATTAAATGGAGACGGATGCCCCTATTTGCATTAGGAGAGGTTTTGAATCTCTTCTAGTTTCCTTTCCTGGAGCAGTTTGCAGGCAAGCCGTTGGCCTGCCAGACCCTGCGCAGTGAGGATTTTTATCCCTGAAGTTTGCTTTGTTTCCAGTAGGCCTCTTAATTACAGCAAATTAAAAATTAAAAGAGAGGACAGGCAGTGGAGCGGTGGGTAAGCGTTGTCAGCAGCTGCGTGTGGCGTGAGCTCCGTGAGCGAGCGAGTGGCTCCAGAGATTGCATTTATGCTGAAATAAAGGCAGAGTTAAAGTCGCGAGAGAACCAGAACCAATTTAACTCCTTTGTGAACAATTAGCCCCAAACTTGTTTGTTTTTTTTTTCAGCTTGATCGTTTCCCCTTGAAAGGCACCCTTTAGTCAAAATGGACCCTCTTTATGGGGAAGAATGAATTATTCTGAATCCATTATTCTGAGAGCAGAGGGATTCGGGTCGAAGCCCTCCAACACCTGTCTCTCATGCCCACCCATGCCCCCAGCCCTCACCAGCTGAGGGGAAACTGTATGGGATGGGGCTGCCTGTGCTACCAGGGAGCGCCTGCCTCTCCCTGCGCTATCTGCTGGGCTTCCTGAGAAGCAGGGCAGTGCCTTCTGTGTGAGAGCTGCCTTGTGGCAGCCCCAGCACACCCGAATGGCACTTCGAAGAGTGGAGCTTTCAGGGAGCAGCTGTGGATATAAAAATAAAAGCAGCAGGGAGCAGGGTTATTGGTGTCAGCGGGAAACGCGCTGAAGTAGGGACTGGAGAGTGGATGAGCCTTCTGTTGTTGCTTCTCCTCAGCATCCCAGCGTGGTGGCATTGCCCCAGCTCCCCGCTTTTCCCTGGGGAAATGCCCACCTCCATCTCTTCCCAGTGACACGGCTCATTTCCAGATTGTAAATCATTTCTTTCCAACAACTCGGTGTGCAGTGGTAACACAGGTGGGAAATACCTATTTTCCCCTATTTTCCCCCATTGCAACAACGTGTTTTTAAGCTGCGCCGTTCGCAGTGTTGTTCCTCTGCCATTAGATGTCTCTGCGTGCTGCAGGGAGCTCGGGCAGGAGGTCACTCCTGGTACACAGAGGTCACTGGGCTGGAGCTGGAGCAGCAAAGAAGCCTGGCAACTCACAGCGTTATGTCTGCTTTCCTTATGAACGCCCCTTTGGTATGACAGGCCGGCTGCACAGATCTCTTTTTGTAGAGAGAAGCCACACTACATCCTCTACAGATACAGCCCCATCCATAGCAGCGTGCACGGCACACATTATGGATCACATGTACTGCCAGCACTTGGAGAAAGGGCCGTGCTCTAACAGCTCTCCGGGGGACACTGGAAGCAGCACATGCCTGTCTGTAGCCGTGCATGATTTTCTCCACGTTTGTAATTGCAGCCTTTTTCCCCTTTTGGTGGTTATTAATGTTGTTCGTTTCCTCAAAAATTACATCTGTTTAGATGTTAATTGAGTTAATTGTTACCATTCAGCAGCTGGAGCAGCAATTTAGCACCTGCTAATAAAGATGCTCGGTTTGAAGTTGTGTGAAAATGACCATATTATAGGATTGCTGTTGTACTGCTGTGCCAAAAGGGAGGCCGGCAAAGTTAGCAAGCTGTAATGGATGGAGAGAAGTGCTGGAGGGAGGTTTCTTTGAGGACAGTGTCAACTTCCACGGTCACAGATCAGTAAACAAGCTGAGCAATCACGGTGCAGAGCTGTTGTAGCCAGGACAAAAACAACAGAGAGAATACAGGTGGAGAATATGGAGTCAGTATCAAATACTCTCTCTTTTGGGTGAAGAAATACAGCCTATTTGTGACAGGCTAATTGGGTAGAATCAAAGGAGGAAGGAAAGGTAAAAACAGAAGGACTGATGGCACGTAGGAATGGACATTTAACTAGGAGTTCTCAGTCCCGGTCACATAAAGACATATCTATAAGAAAAATGCAGGGACTTCATGGGGAGTGAAGAGGATGGTGTTCGGGTAGAGCAGCTCTGGCATGAGAGCCCCGTGATAAGCAGGGGTGCCATTTCATTTCTGCACTCAGAGGAAGGTGTGCTGCTTCATCTCCAGGCTGGAAGAGTGTTTGTTTCTCCACTGCTTGTCATTCACTGCTCTGTTTCTGCATGGCTGGATGCTAGGACTTAACATGTTAAAGATAACAGGGTGGAATTTAATACCCTCAGATTGCTTGCATTCCAAAACCTGGTATGGAATCCCTGCTTATGCTTAAATGATCTGTGTGTTTGAGTGAAGGATTATGAACTGGCAGAGGAGGCAGTACTTTGTTGCTCACAGGGAAGTGCGTAGGGGAGTCCTCGGGGAAGTCAGCTTGCTGTGGAGCAGAAGGGCCAACCCAGGGATGCTTCCAGCAAGCTCCAAATGAGAGCAAGATTCAGGAGACAGCTGCTCACAGAGGCAGGGGAAGCAATTAATAGTGAGAAACAACATTTAACTCTCACTCCTACTGGTCTGGGAAAGAAAGCATCTCTGATGCTTCCTCCTAGCGAAATCCTGCACCTCTAATGCCTGGAGTAGAGGCACCCATGTGCTGGCTGTGGTTGAGTGTTGTTTGCTCAGGTACAGAACAAGCCTGTGTAACAGAGATCAGAGCCTCCCTGCTGGGCTGGGCTGCAGCCCTGGTACGGCCCTGGTGGCACTGAGCATAACTCTCAAGGTGTGGTCTCACCGGTGCAGTGTACAAAAGGGACCTTCCTTAGTACTGCCTTCCCTAGTGCTGCTGGCAGCACTGCTCCTGATACAGGCCAGGTTTCTGTTCCTTTTGAGGGAAATGAAGGAGTTGATTGCTGCTGAAATGAAATGCCTCAGCTCCAGGTGTCATTTTGACACCTGGAAGCATGTGCCAAATCTACCAGGGCTCTTCTACCTCCTCCTCCATTTGTCAGCCTACTACCACCCTTCCTCCACAGCTCCAACGCAGAAGCCAGCCAATGGGTACATTGTGCAGGGCTGTTCCTCTCCAGCAGGTCCCTCTCTGGTACCTCTCTCTGTTCTCTCGTTTCCTAAACGTTAATTTGAGGCACACCAGGTAAACACCCAGTAACAGTTTGGCAAATACAAGCTGGGAAAACGATTGCACAAGTCACGCATGTTGGAACCAGAAGGACTCTGCGTGGCCAGCGTCAAAAGTACGGAGAGAGGAGTACTCGCTTGCCACGAAACAGTATTTCCCATGTAACTACTGCAGTGCTACATGCCAGTTACTACGTATTTAAATAGTAAACAGGAGCTGTCTAAACGAAAGAGGCTGAAGGCTTAAAATAGGACAGCGTGATAAAGGAGGGAGCAGAAATGCCCTTCCCTGTCTGCACAACCCCAGCACCTATCAGGAAGGGGCAGCTCACATTTAGCCCCACGTGCCTCCAGCCCCCAAACCCTGGTCCCCATGACGTTGTACTGCCCGTTCTGCTTCTGAGGGGCTGCTTTAAAACCAGCAGTGATTCCTTCTGCTGAGTCTCTGCCGTCGTGTTCCCGCTGCTGTGACTTGTCCCCGCCTGACTCCCGTTACAACTAATTAGCACCTTGACATTTACCCAGTGAGGGAGGCAGCCTTGATGTTTGCGAAAGAACAGAAGGCACATCTGTCTGCATGATCCATCCGAAGAGGAGGAACGCGGCTGTGTGGTGTTTATAGCGAGCAGTTGGGGGAGGAATTAATTTACAAAATTTTTTGAATGAAAACAATTCCAATAACTTCAGTGCCCTCTCCCTCCCACGTCAGCTGTTTACAAACTGTCGACTCGAATCTGTCCCACATGGCCTTTGAACCTTAGCAGTAACAGAGGGAAAACTTGAAACGCATCCTGAAAAGCTAATTTTGAAAAAAAAAAAAAAAGAAAAAAGAAAAAAAAATAAGAAAAAAGCCTGCCCACGGAGTTCAAACAACTTGTCTTGCCTTAGCTTCTAACAATTGTTATATACTTAGACAATGCTACCAGAACCGGATTTAATTGACTCCGTTTTGCTCTTTAGCCTCATTAAAGTGGAGTGTGGCTGTTTCTCGCTGCTTGCTGTTTCTTCCCCCTCCGCGCCCACCCCGTGAAGGTGCAGTGATTAATTTCTTTCTGGCAGCGGACCCGTGATGTTGGAGTTCCCAATTGTCATGGTGATGGAGCTGGATCTCTCCTCCCACCCAGCCCAGCCTTGCCCTTTCCTTCCTCTGGAGGAAGGCTATGCCCAGTGATACGGAGCACAGAGACTTTCAAGGGTCTGAAAACACTACCCCAGCTTTACCTGGGATGTGAAGGGGAATAGAAAGACTCCGAACCTTTTGCATTGTGATTTCAGCTACCCTGGTCCAGCACCCATCACTCAGGTGTTAGTAGTGCCTGCATCTGAAACTCGGAGGCTGTCAGAAAGCAGCAGTTTTCTTAGGTTTGCCTCCAATTCCGGATGACTCGTTCCTGCTTCTAAGCAAGGGAGGGGGCTAATTGAAGGGAAAGGGTTGCAATTAAAATGATTCTTGTCTTTTTTTTTTTTTTTTCCTTAAGGAAATCTCTGGCTCATTAGCATCGTGTAGCTATCTCCTGCACGATGTCCCTTGAAGTGCTCCAGAATCAAAGCTGATCTCTGCCCCCTGGTATTTAGTGATCTGCTGCAGCCAAGGCTGATGGTGAAGAAAGAGGGAAATAATTGGCTTCCCCACCCCCCCCTTTTTTTTTTGCAAGGAGATGATGGAGGGAAGGCCAGAACTAAGTGGGGCGAAGTGATGGGGTAGCATCTGAGTGGGGATGGCTGAGGCTTGGGGCTCACTGCTTGCAGGTAAAAAGAACTGCCCATGTGGTCATAGTGGGGCTAGTTGGGATGAGATATCAGAGTGCTGAGCCCAGTGTGAACAAGCCCTCAACTCGGTGTGGTTTGTGGGAAGGAGCAGTGCGTGTTTATCTCTCCATCCAAGCTTCTTCCAAAGTCAAGGTGTGAAAATGTCCTTGGTGGCTCTAAGTCAGGGCATGGCCATGCTGAGTATGGGACAGAGGGCAACTCCGAATGCCCACGGGAGGCCAATGAGCATGGGTGACTTCAAGCTTTCTCTCAGCCAGAAGGTGCCTGTTTCAAGGGGTTGAGGTTTGCTTTGCTCAGCCCTGCATTCACACAACCTACAGGGCAAACAGAAAAAGCACACACATAATTCTGGGAGGCTGCCGTTGGATCAAACTGCTGGTCTACTTGCAGTGAGTATCACGATGGTGAATGTAGTGCTTGGTCACGGGCTTCTGTGGGTTTATCCTCTGATATCAGCACAGCATGACAACCTGCTTTGTAGGTCCACGCTGTGCATCTCTGAGATGTTCGGAACCTTCAGTCCCTTAGTTCAGAATACTGCCCAGCCTCAGAAAGCCTTTGGAGGTTTTTCAGTCTAAGAAATGCTGTTCTTCTATGGTGTGGACCAGATTCTGGTGGCTCCCCTGCCTTCTGGGATTTATTCTCACAGGTGGGAGGGGGAAATGCATTGCTCTGCTCAGTTGTCCTTCATGCAGCGAGACACAGGACTTCATGCTCTCATTCCACATACCAACAGCAGATATTAGGCTCATACACCATTGCAGGTTGCATACAGAGACATATACGGAGGGCACAGCTGATCCGGAACAGGGTGCTCAGGATAATGATTTACATTGGGCTGCCACTCCCCCATGTTGTTGAACATCTGCTTGAACACACGAATTAGCACATTTACCAGCAGTGCTTTGATTAAGGATAGAGCTTTATTTTTACAGTGAAAGCTAACCTGAAACATGCAGAAAGGGGGAAGGCAAGGGGAGAAACACGTGCAGCATAGTAAGCAGCTACGTTTTGAAGGCTCTGCGATGGCTTTTCTTTATACACTGCCTTGTTGGCTGCTCCTAGCAGCATTGCCCATAGCAACCCTGCCTGGAGCAAGTGAGGCTGCTCTGATCAGGTGTCCCTGCAGTGAGAGAGGGACCTGAATTTCCCCCCAGCCCTGCTGAGCAGCACTCATGCCCAGCATCGACCTGGGAGGAGGCAAGGGATCGCCTATCCATCAGGGCTGCTGAATGAGAGCTACACCTCTCCTGGCTGTGAATTCAGCCAATCTACAAACCTTCCCCTTTTATACTAGCAACTTTCTCCGTGTAGCCACGTTCCTGTGGGTTGGGGTTGAATGAAGAGAAGCTCCTCTTTTAATTTTTGCTGTCAGGAGTAACGGGTAAGTGTAGGAGGAGGAATATTAATCATACCCAGCAGGCATTCTTCAAACTTAGAAACAGCATAAGGAAGGAGCCCAAATGATTTAAACATTGCGGGGACCATTTGTATGGGAGTCTCATGCTTGAAAACGTGCAGAATACTCTTTCCATTTTTTTTCACCCCAATTTAGTTTAAAGGGGAAGTTATTGCTCTCCCACCCTCTCTCCGCAGTGTGGGTCACTTCCGTTAAGAACTCCTTCTTGTCAATCCTCTGCTTCTTTTCCTAATTTTGTTCTGTGTCTGGGTGCAAAACAAAATGGGGGACAGCGGCACGTTTCTGTTACTTCTGATTTTTCTGCTGACGTTGTGGCAGCATGGCATAGCCCTGTGGTGAGAGGGTTGTTCCAATCCGTCTCTTGGCCCCAGACATACCCGCTGCCCTACACAGGAGCAGGGTGCCTGACGGCTCACCTTGCAGTGACAGACATCACTGATAGGGCACAGCACCTCTCAGCCTGAGGGCATTGGTCCCTAAGCTTCACCTGCATGAGCTTAGGTGAAGAGCAGCATCCTCCTGGTCCTCTTTCCCTTCCCCTTTTTCCTTCCTCAATCCATTTTTTCAGGAAGAGAAGGCCACAGACAAGGGCAACTGGTGACCTTTAGTGGTACTGAGGGCCGGCTAGATTTTCTAACAGGGTTGGAAGACTTTCCGTATCCTATTCTACTGGTGCAGAGCGAGGTGACCTCTTTCACTGGACAAAGCACCCTTATTCCCTGGGGTCTGTCCAGGGACGAGGCACGAGGCACCAGCCCTTCTCCCACCTCCTCCCTTCTCTTTGGTTAAGGTATCACGGAAGCCTTACTCAGACCTGTAGGAGACTACAGGGAACATCACTGCACTGCTGTGCAAAATTGCTACTCTCTTGTGTCTTGCCACTGCTGAAATTGGTTAAGAGCATCTGACTGTGAACCAAATTTCCTCTCCATCATCTCCTTAAACATACAGATTGTTTGGCAGATTTTGCCACCCCTCAAGCATGAGTTTTAAAGAAAAAAAAAAATACCACTTGTTCAGAGAGCAAAAATCCTGCAATGAATTTTCTCAAACAAAACACAGCAGTCCTGGTGCAGACCCTACATAGGATGCTGGAGAGTTGAGCTATCCGAGCAAGTGGGCTTCTGCTTTTTGTCAGCAGATCATCAAAACAGATGCGCTAGTGCAGCATTTTGGGGTTTGAGACAAAACTTCACTCTCCCAGCTTAATCTGCTTCCTTGCAGAATTCCCAGCCGCTTCTGGTAAGGCATTCCAAGCACAGAGCTTGTGGGAGGCTGTGGCATTCCTCACTCACAGAAGACTGAGCCCTGCTTCCACGTGTGCAAAATGAGTTCGTCCTCCTAAATTGGTGTATGCTCTTTTCCAGGAACGCAGGGTTGGTTTGGGCCAGTAAATGTGTCCACTGAGTATGTTGGAGATGAAAACACTAGACGGAGGAGATTACAAAGCTCTTTTGAAACTGGCCAGGTATGGCATCACAGGCCAAAATAATTTACGTACTTAGGGTTCAGAAAACTCCAGAAACCTGCTGTGCTTTGAGCCTCTGCCTCGGGAGCTGTGGGCTCCCCTCACTCTGCTTTCAGCCCCATGGCAGAAGCACCCCGAGCAGCAGCACAGAGAGCAGCAGGCTGTAATTTGCCAACAGGGCTGTGTACCTCAATGAGCACTTCCTACGTGTCTATGGGAAGATTATCCTATCAAGTCCCATGCTTCTCTGAAAGGTAAGTATTTAAAACATGACTAACACTGATAGATGCTATTATTCTATTTTATTCTCCAGCTTGTGAGTAATGTCTCATTATAAATGGGGACGCATTCAGAAAAACATCATCTCCCTGCTGGAACGTGGGCTCTGCTGGCACGTGGCTGCTTTGCCTACAGATGCCAGGTCCCTCTCCTCAACCTGAACACCTGCTGTCCCCCATCCAAAATCTTCCTCCTCCCATGGCCATGACCACTTGCATTTTTGGGATCATTGCTGAGTGGTGAAGCAAGGGGCAGTGATGAAGCAATGGCCACTGCACAGCCACCAGGGCTGCGGACCGTAGCAGGCCTGTAGAGGCAGCTTTGAATCACTGACCAAACAAAACACTTCCTCACTAATAAAAGCTTATACCAGTGTCTGCCTGATCAGCAGGCCTGGGCTTTTGTGTCAGAGCTTCGGGGGATAAAGGTACCACAGAGCACATGCAGCAGTCTGCTCATGGGAGTGGGTCTCAGGGCCAGCGCGGGTCTGCGGAGGCTGGAGGTGCTTGGCCAGGCCTCGGTGCCCAGCTCTGCCTTCAGCCTCTCTCCGGAGCTCTGTCCTGAGCCTTCCAGCCTAAGAGAGCTCTCAAAATGTGCCCGGTTAAAAGGCCAGTTTGGGCAAATGGCTTGGTTGTGTTGTTAAGCACCACCTCGCCCAGGTCTCTGTGTTTTGGTGGCTCATGCTTGTGTCACAGTCGGCTGGTGCAGACCCGTGGTCTTGTCCCGTGAGGCCCAGCATCCCTGGTGTGGGTCCTCACTGTCCTCCATCCACCCTTTATACCCAACTCTTCTCTCTTCAGCCTCACACAAAAGAAAACTAGATGGTTTTTTTTAATTTCCAAGTGTTGCTTTTTCCCTCACCTCCCGCTGTGTGGGCTGGGTTTTTTTTCCCCCCCCTCTTCTTTTTGCTTTATATTATTGGAACATTTCCTCTCCTGTTTTTATTTTGAAAAGGGGAAGAGCGCCTGCATCCCCTGAGGTGTTATTACGCTGAAAGGCTGCTGATTTGACTGTGAGGCACGCTCGCACCTCCCACACTTGTGCAGTCAGTGACGCACACTGCGATCAGTGGAGAGGGGATGAATAAACCCAGCACTCGCTCCTCGCCTGCCATCCCAAAAAGAGGGGGGTGGAGGAGAGAGGGAGGAAAAACTGGGCTCCGGGAGTGCAGTTTTAAGAACTGTTTCCTACAGAGCTGAGGAAACTTGCTAAAATATCTATCTATCTCCATCACACTGGAGCCATGAAGCTTGAGGAACCACTGAGAGCTTGGCTTTGGTGGCCCTCACCTTAAGCTTCTTTTTCCTGGGGCAGTGCACTTAAAGGCTCCTTCCCCCACTGGAGTGCAAGTTACAGGGGTTCCTGAGGAAGGGGAGCATATGGTCCTGCTTGTACCACAGGGACAACGGCAGGCTTTGGATATCACTTGTCTGCGTGAAGACAGTAAGCCAAGCAAAGCAGCAAAGTGGCTGTCAGGTACCTGGGCTCTCTGAGCTTATCAGATGACCTGAAATGGCTGAGCTGGAGCCAGATTTTTTTTTTTTCTTTTTTTCCCCTCGTTCTGGGATGGGTCTTGCCTCTCTGCATGTGACCCTGTACTGTGGTGTGTGGCTCTGGGAGAAGATGCGCAGCAGGTTTAGAGACCAGCACTGAGGTTTTACCTCTAGTTCCCCTCAGAAAGCTTTGCCTACAGCTTCTCGCACCCAGAGAGTGCTCCTCCAGCAGATCCACCCCCAGCCTTACTCTGGGAAGGAAGTGGCATAGAATCATAGAATGGCATGCAGAGGCTGCTGCTGCTTATCTGAGCGGTTAGCGCCAGCCTTCAGAGCTGTCACATTAAGGATGCAGCCTGGGTGTAGCTGTATCCTAGCTGTGCCCATCATTCACGGGCAAGTGTTTTTATGCCCCACATTTCATCCCTCAGACTATTTTTAATAATTGATATTAACACTCTACGATGAAGAAAATGGACAGTAGGCCATCATTTACCCACCGCATCAATAATAAATGGAGCAATGCCAAGACATCAATAGCAAGCTTGTTTGTCCTCACAGGGCTCCAGACTTGAAGAGATAGAGCACGAGCAGGTGATCAGGCTAAGGTACCATCAGTCAGGTGAGGAAACAGAGAGGTATGGTGTAACACACTACCCTTCAGAAGACTTACAGTTGGGTAAAGTTCTATGCGCTGTGTAAATGCAACACAAGTTGTTTCCTGCAAGAAACTCCTTTTTCCTGGTTAATGCTGCATCCCCTAGAAACTGAAAACTCGACTTCAGCAAATGGGTTCTGACACAAACACAGACCCACGTTCTCCAAGCCACTACTTGTCCTCCTGATGCTGCCAGCATCTCAGTGACAAACAAACAGATGCTGAAACATCTGTGCTGAGCACACTGCTGTGGGCTCCCACATAGCACAGACAGACCACATTAACAATGGATGCATTTACAGTGATGTGTTCTGCCAGATCAGGGGTGTAATGCCTGGCTGCCATTAATGGGCATCTATGTTGCAAGATCAGACTATTTAGTAAGGTAAAACCCTAAAACATGGATAGTGTGGATGTAGAGTTACTGTTTCACACTACAAATCCACTGCTGTCATTTTGTACCGCTGCTTCACATTGATGCTCTCTGGTCAACTCCTTAGCAGAAGAGAAATTTGTAGTTTGGAGCATGGGAACTGATAATCTGTGCTTATGTTAAACCTCGTAGCTCCTCATCTCTTGTGGTCTTTGGACTGGTTTCCAACTCATCTGTGTGTGGCTTCTGCAAGGGAAGATTGTGGGTCCATGTGCAGCGTTCTCTTATTCTGTGTTCCTAATGCAGTTTGTCTTTTCTCTTTCCTTTGTCAAAGTGAAAGCTTCTTTCAGGTTCCTCTGCTTCTAGCATTGGCCTCAACTGAGCATGCTGGCATGTGTAGTGGAAATGCTAAGACAGAGCTTGAAGCAGTGATTGGGGACCTGGTGGAAAGGCAGGGCCAACCCAGGGGAGCTCAGGTGTGTGCAGTGTACCTGAGTGACCAGAAAGGATGGAGCCAGGATCCACCCCTTCCCAGACCTCACTTCATAGAATCGAAGAATCATAGAATTGCTCAGGTTGGAAAAGACCTTATGATCATCGAGTCCAAGCACAGCCTAGCCAGAGTACCCTAACTAACAACCCTCCGCTAAATCATGTCCCTGAGCACCACATCCAAACTGTTTTTAAACACATCCAGGGATCGGGACTCAACCACCTCCCCGGGGAGCCTATTCCAGTGCTTAACAACTCTTTCTGTAAAGAAGTTTTTCCTGATGTCCAACATAAACTTACCCTGGCACAACTCGAGGCCATTTCCCCTCGTCCTGCTACCAGTGAGAAGAGACCAGCCCCGCTCTGCTGTAAGCACCTTTCAGGTATTTGAAGAGAGCAATAAGGTCTCCCCTCAGCCTCCTTTTACCCAGACTAAACAGCCCCAGTTCCCTCAGCCTCTCCTCGTAGGGTATATTCTCCAAGCCCTTCACAAGCCTTGTTGCCCTTCATTGGACTGAGTCATTGGACTGTACTGAGGTGCCCAAAACTGAACACAGTACTCGAGATGAGGCCTCACCAGTGCCGAGTACAGGGGCAGGATGACTTCCCCAGTCCTGCTCATCACACCATTCCTGATACAAGCCAGGATGCCATTGGCCTTCTTGGCCACCTGGGCACACTGCTGGCTCATATTCAGCCGACTGTCCATCAGCACACCAAGGTCCCTTTCCATCAGGCAGCTTTCCAGTCACTCCTCCCCAAGTCAACCCTCCCCAAGTAGGATTGCCTGGGGTTGTTGTGACCAAAATGTGGGACCTGACACTTGGCCCTATTGAAACTCCTACAGTTAACCTTGGCCCATCAATCCAGTCCGTCCAGGTCCCACCGTAGTGCCTTTCTCCCCTCTGGCAGATCAACAGTCCCTCCCAACTTGGTGTCGTCTGCAAACTTACTGAGGGTGCACTCAATCCCCTCATCAAGATCATTAATAAAGATGTTAAATAGAAGTGGCCCCAGTACTGAGCCCTGGGTACCACTCCTGACCAGCCACCAACTGGATTTAACTCCACTGACAACAACTCTTTGGGCCCTGCCATCCAGCCAGTGCTTCACACAGCAGAACATACGCCCATCCAAACCATGGGCAGCCAGCTTCTCCATGAGGATGTTGTAGGGGACAGTGTCAAAGGCCTTACTGAAGTCCAGGTAGACCACATCAACAGCCTTACCCTCAACCACTAAGCGGGTCACCTTGTCATAGAACAGAATCAGGTTTGTCAGGCAGGATCTACCATTCATAACCCCATGCTGACTGGGCCTGATCCCCTGGTTGGCCTCTAACCTGTTCATGACGGCTCCCGAGATTATCCATTCCATGACCTTCCCGGGCACCGAGGTGAGACTGATAGGTCTATAGCTACCAGGATCATCTTTCTGGCCCTTTTTGAAGATGGGCATCACATTTGCCAGCCTCCAGTCTGCTGGGACATCCCCGGTTAGCCAGGACTGCCGAAGGATGGTGAAAAGAGGCTTGGCAACCACATCCATCAACTCCCTCAGCATTCTAGGGTGCAATCCATCTGGCCCCATGGATTTGTAAGCATCCAGCTTCTAGAGCAGGTCCAAAACCATCTCATCATGGATCATGCAGGGCTTATCCTGTTCCCCATCCCTATCTACCAATGCGGGGGGCTGTGTTCCCAGGGAGTAACAAGTCTTACTATTAAAGACTGAGGCAAAGAAGGCATTAAGTACCTCAGCCTTATCTTAATTCTTGGTCACTAAGATTCCAACAAGGGATGGAGATTCTTCCTAGTCCTTCTTTTGCTGTTGATGTATTTATAGAAATATTTATTGTTTTCCTTTGAAGTGAGTCGTCCTCCTCCTTCGCCAAGACACAAGACTGTGGGATCTTACCAGCACATCCCTCTCCTACAAGCACTGGGACATTACATACAGGCTCTGTTCTAGTGACCCCAGTTACACCCCCACCCCCCTTTGTACCCTCCCGTGTTGGCAGCGGAGGCAAGGGTGTTCTGCTGGAGATCCCTGTCTACCTGAGGCCTTCTGAAGGTAAGCAACTTCTTCCCTTTATTTCTGAGCCCTTGGCTGTTGCATTTGAGTAAATTCTCACTTGCTGTAGCTCGGGATCTTGCTGCTGTGCTGTCACTGCTACACTTTCCATTGCATTACAGCATCTGATGCTGCATTTTTTCTGCAGGCCATATACAAGAAAAATTTTCATATCTGCCTGAGCTATGCTGCAGACATCTTTGTTCGGAACTCCTAGTACTGCAAACATGACATTCAGCTGAGTTGATTGTGTCTCTCCTTCCACACCAGTCACTCCATGTCCTGACCCTCAATACTCATGCATGAGTGGCTGTTCCCAAGGATAGCTCTGATCTGGCTATCCGGAGCCATTCCTCTAGAATTAAAATTCCCATTGACCACCAGCTTTCTCCCTTTTATGGCAATTCTTCCTGAAAGCCAACATTTCTAAAGGAATTGCTACAGATTCAAAACTAACTGTGAGTGTTTCAGCTTTGTACCTTGTTAATCCCATTCCTAACTCTTGGCACCAAGCAAAGTGAAACAGCCCTCGTGCCTTGCTCTGTCCTGGCTACTGCTCTTGCTGTTCTTACCACAGTTAGCTGACTCAGGTGTAATCCTGGCAATAGCATCCCTCCCTGTCTTTCCCCTTTGGCAGGCCCAGCAATATTTATTTTCCATACCTCTACTGCTCTATGTTCTGTACACTGTTTTGTGCTCAGACTTTTCTGTAGCAGGACCTTTTGTAGAAATCCTTGGTGTTGAGCAGCTGGCCTCTTTGCTAACTCTTGTTCTGTTTTCTTAGCCCACAAGCTTCATAGATCTGAAAAAAAGGGGCAGTCATGTTCCAGAGAAGAGAGCCTGGAAGACCTGACTGCTGCTGGGACAACCTCTGCTGTGCTGCTTGCTCCTCGTAACCGACATGAGAAACCTTCCAGGCAGCTGGTAATGCTACTGGGGGAAAAATCCTCTTGCTCTGAAGCTGAAATGTTTCACTGGCTCAGCTGATATTAAGGAAGGTGTTAGGAAGCCCAAACAGATTTCCACTGGATGCCTACCCTTTTTCATTTTTTTTTTTTTTTCCCCCCTGCTGCTTTTCTTCTGTCTGGCCACACAAGACAGAAGACAGAACTGCTCCAGCATTAGTTTCCAGAGTCCTCTGCTGCTGGGCAAGGCGCTTCTTCTCCCAGCGCCGGCTGGCAGCCCGGCCCTGCAGCTTGGCTGCCTCCCCTTCCACTGGGAAGGTTAAAAAAAGAAAACCCAAACCTCAAACCGACCAAAAAATCCCTCCTTGAAACTAAACCCGATTTCCGACTCCCCTTTGAAAAGGAAGTGCCTTTCTTCCCATGCAGCTCTAACAATGACCCTCTTTGCTGTCTGAAAAGTTAAGCTGCTCTGCTCTGATGTCTCATTGAGTCCCTGCAGATTTTAAGTAGCTTGATGTATGTGGCTCTCTGCCATTCCCTTGCCATGGATATTTTTAAATAGCCATTATTTTGGTGGGAGACATGAAAAGCCAAGTTCTCTCTATTGCTGGCCGTGCAAATCCTGCTCCTGAGGCTGTGTTGAAATGGCTGATGTCAGGATGCAGGCAACTGCATTTTTGGCACTGCCGGGAGGTGAAATTGCTCTTGGCAGGAGCAGCCCAGCTGTTTCTTTTATCTGTGTTCATGGCAAGGGGCTAGGTGGGGAAGGGAGGGATTAATGTTTGCTGCAAAAGTTTGAATATTTTGGAAGCACTATAAGCAATGTGTGTTGGGGGGGGGGAACAGTGACACTGTCTTGTCAGTATATGGTTCAGCTTATGTTTGTCTTTCAAAGGGCTTGAGCTTTCCTATACTCTGAGCTAGTGCAAAATTGCTTGCTAGCTGTGAAGCAGCCTGCTTTTCTCTCTGGAGTAGTGGAACTGTTTCAGGACATTATTAGGACTGGGAAAAACTACCCAGCGTGTCAGAAGAGAATTTAAATCAGGCCCAGAGCAACTGGCACTCGGATATGACAATTTTATGGGAGTACTGCAAGGCAGGTATGATTACAGCTCATATAACAAGCTGAGAAGTGAGAGTAAGAAACTGTGAGCACATTAAAGACAACAGTAGTGTGCAGTCTGGGTGCTCGTAAAGATACAGTTCATTCTGTCTCTTCATAAAAAACGACCGTTACCTGTTGGATGCTGCTCTGGCTTTCAGTGATACAATTAACGGAGTTTGTTTTGGACCAGCATAGATGATCTAACCATGAATAATGTCCTAGATTACATCCTGAAATGTCAGATCGCTGATGGCAGCTACCATCTTCAGGATGTCTTCACGGTAGCGTTCTGGATGTGTTATTTTTCCAGGTGGTTTCAGATAATAGCAGGGTATGAAGAGCTCTGCTGTCAGTAAAATATCAACACAGGCAACTCTCAGCAGGTAGCTGGTAATAAAAGATTCTCATGCTGGCAGCAGAATCTGTGGATTAGGATTTACTGCTGCTTTGGCAACTAGAAAGAGCGAACATTAAAACTATCAGTGCCTGAAAATTCAGGGTGTGAAGGGAAGGAGTTTTCCACCTGGCTGGGACCCCCAGTTTGCGTCCCTGTCTTCCCATGCTGCCCAGTTTAGACCCCTCTGGATTTCCTCCCCTTTCCAGCTCGCTCTGCTAAAATGTTTTCCTTTCCTAAAAATACTTCCCATCCTTTCTGAGGCTGCTGCTTAAAAGAAATAAAGACAAATCATTTGGCTGCTGAGCATGTATTTCGGAGTAAAGGTTTAAGTAAGAGTTGGGGAGACCCATGGACCTTAATCAAGAGTGCCCATGTACATGGCAGCACGTGCAGAGAGATGTGAAGGCTGTGTAAAAGTTAACAAGCGTAGGCACTGCTGGTAAGAGCACAAATGTTTCTAGCCAGTGGCTCTGGAAAGAAATAGTAAGGGCCAGTGGCTACAGGCTTAGCAGCTGAGCTGCAAGGAGACATTCCCATGAACATCCTCTGATTTATCTTTTATTTTTATCAGCCCCCAAAATGAGCCTGACTGCACAGGGGAGTACTGTGGCCAAGCTCTTGTGCAGGTTGCCTTAGGAAGGGGTAAAGCAGACAAACACCAGCTTTCTCCTATAACTTGCCAGGGAAGGGTTGTTCTTCAGCAGGGCCAGCTGGGATCAGTGAAGGAGATGACTACTATACTTTCAGTGGGAAAGTGAAGGAATAACTGATCATGGGGGAGCCCATCAAAAAAAAGCTGGAAATCATGAACTGGGAGAGAAGCAAAGATGCTGCCTTTTACTTCTGGCTTCTTCAGAGGTTTCTCTGCCTCACAGCCCACGCCCTGGTCCTGTAACGGACACAGACCTGGTGGATCAGTGGAAGGTTTTCTAGAGATAGAACTGGAGTTAGGGGGGTCACCCAGGTGCTCACTGCTTTGCTGCAGGATAAAGAGAGCTACAGATGAGGATATGTGCTTGGTCCCACTCATACAGAGTGTGGTTTTAGGACGGATTTTATCCCTTTGTCACCAAACCAAGCACCTTATCCAAGTCTTGCAGCTCCTTGGTTTTCTCTCTGTCACAGACAAGTTGTTTCCCCGCCTTCAAATTCTCCACCTCTTCTCCTTTTCAGCTTAATTTCTTGTAAGGCCACAAGCAGCCAATCATTTTTTAGCTGAATTAAATTTGATTAGTTGCCTTGCTGATGACAGGAAGGGGCAGTACTCTAAAGTCATTTTTGTCAACCCTTGGATCTTGTGCTTGGCACAGTGGTGTCCCGTGTTGCGCACAGGGATCGCAGGTCTCCCCGATAACAGCAGTCAGTCCATCAGGGAAAGCACAGAGCTGCAGCTTTGGTTCTAGTCCAATTGCACCACCTTTCCATCACAAAGAAATACAGTCCTACAGTGCTTAACAAAGAAAACCTGTTAGCAATAACTCAGCTGAATGTAAACAAATCTATATAACGCTCCATATCACAAGTCAGCTGTTTAAACACAGAACCTAAGGCATAGCAGTAGATCACCAAAATATACGGCAGATATTATCATAATATCATAGAACTGCTTCTCAAAGCATTAAAATGATCTTTTGGGGCATTTGGCTATCTTCAACTCTTGAAGGAAATATTCCCCTAGCTGCAATAAATTCAACTGTCTGATAGCTACAATCAAATGAAGAAATTAGATTGTCTAGTACTAATACATGGGAAGAAAGTAACATAGCCACTTTGGGAACATTACATGGTCAAATGTGTGAAAATCTGAGGGTAAGAAATCTGATCTTGCTCAAGAAGGGAGGTGTTGCAGTAACACCTCAGAAGGATGCAGGTTCCCAAATAGTAGGCTTCTCGGAGGGTTTCTCTCAAGCCTAATTTTTGGAGAAACTTCCCTTCTGGGCTTACTCACTTGTCTGACATTGGCTGGGGAGAACTGCTGTGTGGCTGAGTTGTTCTGATTACTCTTGCTGTTAACACATCAGCACTTTCACCGATTGTCCAGAGCCTGAGGCTTACTGTGCAAGTTGAGCAGACCTCTCTCGCTTTCCTCCTGCTCTTCCACTATGGACTGCTATGGTCTGGTCAGACCACCTCCCCATCCTTAGAAATGAGCCCTGGCCTTCGGGGCAGGTTTTCCAGTCTCCAGCCTCAATCTGTGGCTCCCTCTGCCTCACTGCTTTCCAGATGTGCTTCCAGTGCTGTTCCAGCCATGGTCTCGCCAAAGCTCTCTGCAGATTTTCTGCTCTGTATTTATACAGGCACTGAAGTGAGCTCTCCCTCCTCCTTCCTGCTGGGGTTATTTGCCAGGGACTCTCTTGCACAGTCCCCGATGAATGCAGTCCCTTGTCCTGAAAACGCAACGTGTCCTCTTGTTCCTACATGCAGTGACTTACATTTGGTTGTATTGAAAAATAACATGCTGTTCTGTGGAGCCCAGCTTCCCATTGCTTTCCAGATTGCTCTGCATCCTTTCTGCCTGTCAGGCTTCTTACTTTGCACCCAATCAATCTGACATCTGAGCCTCGCTTGCTGGGGAATGGGAAATCATAGTAAATATTTTGTAGTCTGCCCAAAATGAGTTGGTGCTCCCAACGCAGTTGCCTTCAGTCAGGTGTTTGCATATCAGCCCTCAGACCGTTCCTACACTTGGAAGCTGCTGTTGTTGTTCTTTTCCTGCAAAAGCAGGAGTGAGCACATACTGAAATATCCAGGTTAGTTCTGGATCGCCTTCTTCAGCTCACATAAGCTTTGCACCTTCTGCTTGCTATTCTTTCTTGTTTTGTTTTTTTTTAATTATCTGATCTGTGCAAGGATCTTCCCTCTTATCACACGGCATGTCAGAGCATCCATTGATGAAGAACACTGGAAGCCTTTTGGGAAATCCAAGTCGATTAAGACAATTGTGCCTACCTTATCCATGTGCTTGTCAACTTCTCCACACTGCCATGGTTTGATGAGACAGAACTTTTCCTTGCTGACTCTCCACGGATGTATTCTTACTCATCCATGTGTTTTCCCTTTGTAAATATAGAAACAGAGAATGGTTTCTACCAATTTGTCTGGCGTAGGTGTGAGTCTTGATAGTTTTTGCTTCCCTGGACCTCCACATTTGAAGAGTGATTTACTATAGCAATACCTAGTCCTTTGGTGCTAAGGCAGCTTAAGATGATGGGTCACAAGCTTGGCTGGTAGTTCCGTTATTTCATCTTTAATTTCCTTTAGAAGGCATAAATGACTTCACTCATGAGAAGTCATTAAATCTGGAGACTTAATTATCGTGGTTGCTTTATCTGACCAGCCTTGTGCCTGGGAAATTCACACTAGGTCTTGCCTCCTGTCAAGAAGGCTGGTCTAGGAAAAATTCCCCTTGCTTCAAATACTCTTTCTTCCTAGGCCAGTAGCTTGCTTTAGAAGTTACGTCCATGCTTAAACCCTATTGACTTCAGTGGTTTTTGGAAACTATATTTAGATGAAAGCGTTAGTTTTGAAAGCGTTGGCTCCACTAGGAACGCATGCTAGACATTCTCTCCCAGAATTTTTCAGTGTTTTTCTTCTGTACCAATTATGCCTGGATCCAACATTCATCTGCGAAACATGAGAACAGCTGTACTAAGGCAGACCAAAGCCTTGTGCACTATCTCTGACACAGCCTGATAGGGGGTGCTTAAAGGGAAGAGCTTAAAACCAGGAGTTACACCAACTCCAGCAAACACTCCCAGCAAGTTGTAGTTTAACAGCTCACTGCACTAGAGGTTTTCTCTGTGTCTTTATGTTTCCTAGACCTTTATGTTCAGCTTACTTTCCTTTATTCTGGCTAACTGCCTTTGGAGCAAACTTATGCTTCTGGCCTCTGCAACCACCTATGGTAGCAAAATCCATAACACGCAGGAAAAAGTGCTTCTGCTTGGTTTTCCATCTGCTGTCTGGTGAAGGATGTTCATCACACTCAGCTCTTGTAATGCTAGGAGTGACAACACATCCACTGCCACCATGTGCCTCCTGATTTGGTGGGAAATGTCCCAGAGATCCAGAAGTCACTTCTTCTCAGGTAGCAGAGGAAGTGGACAGGCTTAAGATGTGCCTTCTTAGGGAGGACTTCTTGTGCCATTTCCTCACACTCAGTTCATCTCTCAGCTCACTGCTTGGGAAAGAACCAATATTCCTGTTGGTTTGGGTTCTCCTTCTTGAGTGCGTGATATGAAACGAAAAAACTATAGTGAGGTCAGCTTGGATACATGCTCCTTGTTGTTTACCAGACATTCTGTTTTATTACCATGCTCCTTAGTCCTTCTGCAGATCCTTATAGACAGCATCAATTTCTGCAACTTTAAGTAACTTTTTCTTAGCAACCTCAGCAGATTTTTTTGGTGTTCCTTTTCCAGGCCATTTAGGCTCTGAAAGCAGCCCATGTCACAGCCCAAATTCACATAGGATTCTACTAGGACTGCCTTATCTGTGAAAAATAACCACTTATGGGACCTACCTGTCCCTTCCTATTTTCTACTAGTTTTGAATTCACTTGAGAACCTCCCTTCTAATCCCAGGAGAGATTAAATTCCTAGGAGCCCCCAGTGAGAGAGCTTTTGAGAAACCAGAGCACACTGCATCAGCCAAACTGCCCCTACTTACACATGCACTGATGCCAACAGAGCATTCCCTGGGAGACATGATTCCTGCTACCAGAAGCATGCTTTCTTCATCCTCCATTGCTTTGCCCAGTGTTCCATCTGGACTTCAAGTAACTCGCCGATTTCCCACTCAGATTTATTTCTGTCCACTTCCCTTTTCCAGAGGCTGACAGAGCTGGAGTTGATGCCATCTTATTCCTGGTCTGTTTCTCACCTATGACAGTACACACTGGTGGTGAGACGAGGCAACATCTGGATGTGAAACTGTGCTTTTCTTGGCAGATGGGAAATGTTTGAAGTCCCATGAACTCTTATGGCATCACCTGCGGCTTGTATGCACTGCTTCAAACAAGTGCTTGGGGCACTGAGAATGTTTTTCTCTATCTTGTTAATTTGGAATGCGGAGCTGCATATTAGCACCAAGCCCGTAGCTGCTCAGATACTGCCAAGTTATTTTTGTTTTGAAGAGCTACAGAATAATTTGCTAGAGCACATAAAAAAGGACTCAGTGTCGGCCCTTGCCTTTTCCAGAAATGCAGTCAAAATTATTCCACCATAATCAAATTTGGCTTTGCATGCAGAGAGAAACACATGCACTGCAGAAGGTGGTTGTATCCATGTCTTTCTGTGTCCCGTAACCCAGGTGTCTGTTCCTTTCATGTCAGGAATGGGTTGACATCAGTGTTGCGTGGCCCTGCTATGTGAAGAAAATAAGTAAAGGTTCTGATGAGAAGGTGATTCGTTTGTCCTGCTGCAAGGTAGGAACACTACTAAGGCTGACCAGTTCAGTTCCAGAGAAACTGAGTGTTGCCCGAGTCTGCTCAAGGCAGACATTTTTGTTAGCAGTATTTACAGCATCTCTTTGAAGCCAAATGTTTTGGGGGTTTTCCACCACTCCCCTCATTCCCATTGTGACTTTTTCCCCCCCATGGATGATTTCTTATGGTTTCAGGAGAGATGCCACCAAGGGCTGGCCCAGCGTGGAATTTCTGCAGTCCTGAACTGCTCTATTTGTACTCCCAGGGCTGGATTCAATTGACAAGAGGCTCCGCAGCCAACCCCCTTGGACTGCACATGTGTTTATTTAAATGTCAGTGGCCCACACAAGCTGAATACCTATTAGCTAGAGCACGCATAAAATTCAAAGCGCAGCTACAGTTCATATTTATTGCTCAAAGTACAGCTCTCTTTATTGTTGTCATTTCAGTACCCTTGTATTTATGGTATTATTCAGTCAGCTCTGAGAACTTAACTAGCACTTTGCAGTGTTTCTATACTGCGGGGGTATAATATCCATCTATAATAAATATATAGGTGAGGGATTTAAGAAACAAAACAAAACAGCAACAACATATAGCATGTGAAAACTTCAGTGAGCAAATAAAATATTCCCTGCTAGAGCTGAGGAAAAAAACACGTGTAGACACATGCACAAAACCCACCGGTATCACCCAAAGTCACTTAATGAGCAGTAGATGTGTGCTTCCACTCTGTTTCTTCATCTCTGGCTTTTGCCGTTCTCCAGTGGTACTGCAGGATACATGCTGTAAAGCGCCCAGCTCCCATGTGAGGTAGTGGCAGATACCATTGGGCTGTGTGTGAGTAGTGCTCTGCTGGTGCTTGATGCTCTGTTCGTGAATGACACTGGAACACTGCTGTCTGCAGAGCTGTCAGCCAAGCTTCTCAGCCAGAAACATGACAGGAAATCAGTTTGCTGTGGCCCTGGGAATGAAGCGAGCAGTTGTGGTAAATGGGTCTATTTCTGGTATACCCGTTAAAATAAAAAATACAAAAACTCGAAGAGTAGGAAAACAAAGATGCATTTCTTCTAAATTGCTGGGTTGTTAGAGTTAGGGTAGTACGGTTGGGCTGCAGATAGGCTTGATGACCTCTGAGGTCTTTTCCAACCTGAGCAATTCTAAGATTCTAAATGTGGGTGGAAAGATGAGAGAATGTGTCTCTTGCAGCAGGTATTCCAGAAACCTGTCCTAATTCAATCCTAAGATTTGCCTTGGTTAGGAAATGTTCTGTAAAAGACAATAGTTTCTGCTAAATGTAAAGCTATATCTAGTGGATTTTAAATTTCACTGGCAACATTCAGCTGTGCCCATTCTTAGTTTGGAGGGAGGATAAAGCTCCATTTGACTTGAGAGAATAGCAGTTTAATTAAAGGGAAAAAAAAAAAAGAAAAAGATCTTTATGTTTGGCTGTGTTGTTCTGCTGACATGAATGTGAGTTACTCCAAGTGGGATTTTGGGCTCAAGCCCAGAAAAAGCAAAAGCACTCCTTTAAAACAACCCTAAGGTTGGAGTTTTGGACTGTGGCTTCAGAGGCTGTTTGGTAGACAGTCAGACCCTTACTGAGTCGAGCTGCCAGTGACAGAGGTGCCCACAACAGAGCAATGCTCCTCAGAACTTGCCTTTAAATAGAGATCTTCTGAGAACTCTTTCACAATGACAAAAGAATCCACCTTCCTCAGTCCTGTGGCAAGGTGTGCGTGGGAGCAGCAGAGGTCTGCAGTGGCACAGTCACCTCCAAGATACATTCATGCACCTGCGTAGGACACAGCTCCTTCCTCTAGCCTGGTCATTGCAATTCCTTTGCTTTTCTGACCTTGACAACCCTTTTTTTTTTTGCTTTTATCATGACAAAGGTAGCCACTTTACTCTTGGCTGACTGTAGGGTACTAGCAGCAAGGCTGAAACACTTGATAGCTTCTATCGAGAAGAGGATAATGATCGTATCAGCCACAGCTGTGAGAAGAAACTATTCTTCTAAATGTATGATCAGAATCAACAGCCTTGCGTCTGTAGTGTTCCCAGTACTTTAATAAACGATGCTTCCTGAAAAGGTTGTCTGGATGTGCCAAAACCAAGGTGACAAAAAGTATTCTCATGCTTTGGTCTTGGAAGTCAGTAACTGGGGCTTGCAGTGTCCAGAAGGAAGGTATAAAGCTAACCAGCACAGCTCACCCACCACGTGGCCTGTCCTCCTCCCCAGCCGCCCTCCACTAACGCTTTCACACCTACTCGCCGCATCCAAAGTTACAAACCTACAAACCTGTCACTGGTGATCTATCAGGCTGGTTACTGTTTGTGTCGTGTTCACTTGATCGGACAAACAAATCCAATCTAACCAAAGAGCTGTATGCTAACACTTTCTCTTCTCCCTGCTTATACAGCAGCACAACCCAGTTTGGGGCCATTACACTTCCTATCAAATGATCTCAACATTTTGCATTGCAGTCTCTCTATCAGAGCCAGAACACATCCTGCCCCTGGTTCAGTACAAGCTAAAAGGCCTTGTTTCATTAATCCAACTCTCATTTCCAGGCCACACCAGCAGCTTTCCTAGAAGTTATCCATGTTAGCCTGCTAACGTATGATATTTGGAAAGCTTCCACGGGTGTTCATAACTGATCCTTTAATATGCACCAAGCAACTTACTAGCAAGGCAGGAAGCTCCTGATAAGGATAAATCAAGATCTGTGAATCGCCTCTTTGATGCCAGCGTATCTCAGTGTGAACAGCCCAAACCAAATCTGGAAAGGCACAGACGCATTCCATTGCGACATCCTCTCAAGAGGTACCTATTGTAAACTCTTCCTTTTCTTAAAGAAAAAAAAAATATATATATGGTGCTTATTATGCAATGTAGATATTATCGATCTATATCTCTATTACTCACATTCCTTTTCGGGGTTGGACTCCATTGCCTTGCAGATTTTTGAAACAGCTCGTCAGTTTTAGTCTCCACTCCATCCCGTTCAGTCCTTTCTGAGTTAGTTTCTTTTCTGTCCCACTCAGCCCTTTCCTTGAATCTCATCCTTGGAATCATGGGGTTTCCTCTATCTGTTCTTCTACAAAATGTGCAAATAAACTGACTTTTTTCTTCCCCTTTTCCGGGAAGAGACCTCCTGCCCTTTCACAGGACTGATCTTTCCTACTGATCCTGGAAAACCAAAGTACCTTTATTTTGTGTCCGTGTTTTATAGGCATACACAGATATTTCTAGGGCTGGAGAGGTTTTGAATCGTCTGAGCTCACTGTAGCAGATTCTAAATGATATTTTTAACGTTAACGACTGATTATTTATGTCTTAGCTGTCCATTAAATGACATATCTTCAAATGAGAGAGGCCAAGATTTAGAATTCACAGCCAATTATCTAATAGAGCCAACCAGGGTATAACTCTTCAGCCTTTGGAGATGTTCCTTTCATGATACTATTTTCCACAGTTCTGTTTCACTGTCGCTGTTCTGGATGCCTGTACTTGTGTTGACACATCATGATCTGCTATGACGCTCTCCAAGAAGTCAGAGAAACTGCTTGCGACTAGCAAGTCTTTAAGATACAACAGGAAAGGTAAAAAAGTGGTGAGATGTTAAAAAGGAGATCAGGACCTGAGCGTTTGCCCTTTGTAGATGCTTCTGCGTCTCTGCGTAAGGGAGCTGAAACAGTGCTATAGGAACGATCCATGGATGTTCGTCTTCAGCACGAGACCTGTACACCCGCTGACAGCCTCCTGACCTGAGCTCAGTGCTGTAACTTCCAAAAATGGATGATTTGTGTGAATGTGTCCAGCTGTATTCAGCGAGTACGAACCTTTCTCCTTGCTGTATTGTTTTCTAATGCTCTACTCAGCTTCCTGAGTGCACTCAGCTCACGCTTCAGTTTATACATACCTCCCTTTTTTGCCTCCTCTTGCCCTGTTTTCTCTGAATGCACAAACAGAAGGTTCTGTCTGAACTGGAGCTATGCCATGGTGGCTGCTCCCCTGTAAGTAAGCAGACAGAGAAAATCTGAGGTCTTTCTGTGTTTCCTAGTGAGTTCAAATTCAAAACTAGCTGTGGTTTTGGTTTTGCCATAGGAAAGGAAAAGCAAGGTGAGGTTTCACCAAGTACAAAACACAGCTGCCCAAACCTTTTAATAGATACATATATTTTGACCGAGGTGCAATGAAATAGGACAACCCTTAGATAATCTAAACAGAGGGAGGAGAAATTAGGAATTGGAAAGGTTCATGCGGTTTTGCCCAAATACTTCATCTACCAGTTCCCCTTTCAGTCCCTGCTTTTTAAAACAAGATCGATCTTTCCTTTTGAACCACAGTCAAAAAGTACCACGTCCAACAAAACGTGATTTACTTTGGAGCTGCACTGGGCTCCTGTCCCTGGGCGCTGCTGATCTACTTTGTGTCTGCGTGCCCTTGTCTTCCATGTGCATAAACCTCATGGCCAATGGGGTTTTGATTCCAGAGCGCTTATCAGCACCAATACCAATGGCAATCCCCAAGCAGTGGACAAAGCTCAAGTAATGATGTCAGTGCACAGTCTGTGATCAGTAATCTTGCACAATCGCGATATGTTCTGAATGGCTGCTTGTTTTTAATGGAATAAAGCTACAGTAGGAAGAAATTGTTAGGAACTTGATTAGTTTGTCACCACTTGAGTACTTCATCCTTCTACGCAATGACAAAAGTGCCTGGTTGTATGGGAAACTGTTAATCACAGCCTGAACCTCTGATTGACCATCTGAGGCAGGTAACGGGTCAGCTGCGGGAGCACAGGTGAAGGTAATTCAGCTGTGCTCCTGGAAGGGGTGGAGCTTGACTCCACCTCTCCTAGATCCCATTTAAGGGCTGACCACCACTAAGGCAGCATCTCTTTTGGAGATTGCTCCTGTGTGGGGTTCCTTGTGGTGAGCATCCATCTTAACTGTGAGCCTCAGTGTTGGTGAGTTATTCCTCTATAACCTCTGGCTATCCATCTATTACAACCTTGTATAATTATAACTATGCACTGGTGATGGATTCTGTTGTGGTTATTTTTTGGTGCTATGCTGCCTCATTTGTATCTTCAGGTCTCCCAGTAATGGCTAAGAAATCACAGCCTCTTATCCTCATCTTGTTCTTAGGTAGTGAAATGGTAATATTCTTGTTTTACAGATGCAAGACCGTAGCACTAATGAGGAAAAGGCCAGATCCAATAGTTTCAATAGCTTGTAATTAATAACTTAAGATCAAAGATGCTCTTCCCCAGACTGCACTACATTGCTATCCTATTTTGGAGGCAGCTATGAAGTACTCCCCAGAGCTCAGCTTCTGAAGTGCAAAGCCCCAGGATATCTTGGTGCTGTGTTGCTGGTCCAGTCAACACTGGTCTACACTCAGATGAGGTTCTAGAAAAAAAATAGCTTTTAACCCTCCCCCACAGCCTGTTGGCTCAGGGATGTAACTTCCAGCCTGCTCTATCTTGTGCATTGTGCTTCTGCTCAGTGGCCTGCCTTTGCAGTAAGGGGATGTTATGCTGTGCTACTGTGTCCACCAGCATTTGGGGAGATGGAATCTGCATTTAAGGATTCTGCCAGGCAGAAGAGAGAAGTGACCCTGGATGCTTCAGTTCATGGGTAAGTGCTCTGAACACTTAAAAATGCTCTAAACAGTAGGCATGCTAAAAAAAAAAAAACAAAACAATAAAATAATGATTAAAAAGGGAGAGAGAAGGAGGAAAAAGATGGGAAGTGACTCTGATTCAGATTCTGACTGAGAGAAGGTGAGTTGTGGACCCCAAGTGAACTGCAGTGATCTGCAGGCTTCGTTTCTTCGTATCACAGGATACGTTTCTGACCTGTGAGTCAAGTCACTCTGTGCAACCTCTGCCATAGCACCCTGGGTTGAAGAGCTCTGGTTCTGTAAGTTCCACCTTGCCTTCTCGTATTTGTCTCAAAGAGACCGAGTAGCAAAGGGGACTGGATCTGCAAAAAGGAGTCTCTGAGTGTGAGCTCTGCCAGCTGCTACTTACCTGTGAAATATGAAAGTTGCTTCTCCTCAAAGGCAATTGCTGCTTCCGAAACCAGGCATTTGTATTTGCATGAGAAAGCTGTGACTGACTGGAAGGTGATGCAAGTCTAGGATCTGACTTTAAAAGACTAGATATAGGTTTGTTTCTTGCTTTGCCTCAGTTTAGCAGCTATCCATTCTCTTTTGTGCTCCCTGCCTTTTTTTTAGAGAGCTGGTTGGCGCTTACTTGGCTTGGCCCAAAGGAAATACAATCAAGTGTGTGTGAAAGAGCAAGCACTGGGTCACAGCTCGGAGAGCAGCAGTGAGAAGCACTCTTTCTCTGCAAAGCAAGGGGCTTATGGGCAAAATACAGCCATTCTCAGGCAGCTCAATGAAACACACACAACCTGAACAAAAAGTAAGTATTCCATTCAACTTGTGAATGCTTGTGAAATATATTTTTCTGCCAGCTTTTACAGTCCACAGCCTTCTCATTCAATCTTGAATAATAGCTTTGAATTGAGCTGTAAAAGCTTCCGAAGTTTGAAGTCTTTTGACAAGTTAATTTAGCTGTATGGTAAAAAGTTTTTTCCCCACAGATAGAATAAAGACATCGTATCATGAATGGAGTCGTCATCCAAGGGAAAGAAAACACCATTAGGATAAGAAATGATGGGCTTTATGGAGATAGTTTGTGGTTTAGTGTAATCTACTATCAATATTTCAGTAGAGAAGTATTCTACTTGTCATTCAGCTGCAAGTCAATATCTTCACTTAAAACCAACACCCGGGGGCCAGACTGCATATATATATATATTTTTATTGAAAGAGTAACTTGTTGCTTTTTGCCAGTTTGCTTTTTCTTTTTGTTCCTCACAGTTATTTCTACTTTAATTGTTTTGTTGTTTTTTTTTTTTTAAATCCTGTATCACGCAGGTTTCTTCCTTTCTTTTTCTGGTTGGAAGAGGCAGAGAAATGAATCAATATTTTCTCTAAGGCTCCCACTATAGAGAAGCACACACACATGATTTTTTTTTTTTCTTCTCTCAGCAGCTGCCAAGGATGAAAAACCAAGGAATTCAATAACGTATATATATAAAGAATCAGAAAAATAATAGTCACTGATAAGCTAAATGATCCAACGATTATCCTGGCCTCGATTTAACAAAGATCTGGTGTTAAAAGTACAGTCTCATTTCTTGCATATTGCTAAATTCAAGCCTCAGTATGCCGTTAACATTGACAACTGAAGGCAGTTGAGGAAGGAAAAGAGGTTTGCTGTGTCCTTGCAGCTCATCAGTCTGACCAGGAGGGATGACACCTTACGGTAAGATCTTAGGGACAGCAGTTTGTGATGGCTGCACCGCATTCCTTCTCTCCTACAACACAGCTTGGAGAATTGATGTTATTGCTAAACAAATAAGGAATTTATAAAATTCAGCAGGGGAAAAAAAACTCGGAGCAAATTTTGGTGAGGAAATGTTTTCAAAGTGTATCAAGCTGAGGATAAAATGACTGCTATAAATATCCAACATCATCTTCATTAGCCTTTGTTGCAAAGTTTTTCCTGTACGGTTTTGAATCCAATGTCTTCTTTACCCAGTCTTTTCTCTCCCAGCAGCAGCACCATGACTTTTCCTTGTCACAGCTCAAAGGAGGAAGCAGCTGCCTCTGCTACCCAGGCTGCACACTGCTGCAGCACAGCTGTTTCCAGGTGTGCTTTCCCTCTGCCAAACCTGCAGCATAGGAAGCAAGCCCTGCCTGTTGTGTGGCTGGCTAATCTCCTATCGCTCGTTCTTCCATTCAGCAACATAGCATAGTGTGTGTTCTGTGTTTGGCATTGCTGAAATAAAGAGCATAACTTGAGTATGTATGCCTGAAGAAGAGAACAAATTTTGCTTTGTGACCTTTATTTTGAACTTCTTTATTTTCTCAAAGTGCAGAACAAGGACTTGATTTTTGTCCAGGACAACAGCAGTAACTTTTTTTTTCTTAGAGACTGGCTCTGGTGCTGCAGAATTGAAGCTTTTCATTCCTTGAGCGATGAAGACTTGATGAAGTGCTGGGTCTGCAGACAAGCTGGAAGAATAACTTCTGCAGCCAAACACAGGCTTCTTCAGCCTCAGCAGGCTCTCTCTTTAGTGGAAGAGAACCACCTTGTTCTCCTGTGTAGCTCATATTAAGCCAGACAGGACTGCTCTGCACATAAGACAGATTTCAGAGCATACTGAAAAACCCAATGTGAGAGAAGTATCTCTGCTGCCTGTGGTCCTGTGCAGAGATACAAGGAATCCTAGTTGAAGCAAAATTTGCTGGGACAAGAACAGAAAAGGTATACCTGAAGGAAAATGCAGGAGGGGGCGATGCGGATGTAAGACTGTCTGTTTAATTACAGCTGTGTTTTGAATCTGGTGGTTGCTGGTTTGTTTGTTTATCCTGATGGCAGAAAGGATGAAATGTGTACGATGTAGGGAGGATACAGAGCAGATGGGAGTGGGAGATAAGGCAAAGAAGGGTGACTGGTGGGAGAGAAATATCAAGGGAGAGCGTTGATGGCAACTAACTGACCAGGAGGGAGGAGAGAAAGCAATCCACACACGGACGCTTGTGTCTGGGCTTGACTGTGGCACTGGCGCTTGGAGTAGGTGTTGCTCTTCAGTGGCAAGGCTCTAAAGGAAGCTCCTGCTGGCTTTCTCCCTAACTTGATGCTCTTTTTCCGGCCAAGGAGGTAGTGGAAGGGGCAGCATATTAGGATGAAAACCTGAGAGACCCTCTTTTACTTTCTCCAGCTTGCTGTGACTGGGTAGGGAAAGGAGCTGAAGCATTGTGATGGATGTTACCTGCTTAAGAACATCAAAAAATGGAACCTTTTTTTGACAAACAAGAAGTAGAATTCAGGTAGAGATGAGGTGGAGGTAGGCGGGAAGCTCTGTAATTGCATTTTATTTCAGTCTTTATGAATTAGCTCTGCCAATTTTTTCTTTCCCCCCAATTTTTATTTTAATTCAAATGGCTTTTAAGTAAACTTCTCAGCTGCAATTACAGTAAAAACAGACTATACTATGTACAGTCAGCTTTAACATATAGGAAGAATGCTTTTTCTTGCTCATGTCTGAATTCTAGTTTATAGGAACAATGGCAGGGTTTAATTTTCTGTCATTATGCACAGGTTAGCCTAGACTGGATATTAATAGGCACACATATTCACACCCACGGCCACAAGTACCACATCAATCAAATTTGGAAGATAAAACTTACGCTCCATGGCAACTTTAAGGGTGAGATTTTCTTTCTCTTCTTTCATCTTTTTAAAACACCTTCAGCCATGAAGAAGGCATTGGAGGTGATAGACCCAGCCTGCAGAGGCCTTTGCAGCTTAGAGCTGCAGGAGAGCATCTAGTGCACACGTGGGGGGCACAGCTGGGTGTAGATGCTGCAGGGACCACTGAGGCAAAGAGATGGCTGTAAGTATGTTGGTGAACAAAGCATCTCACAGCAGCCCTAGGAATGGGAAGTCTCAGGAGAAGGCAGGCAGCCACCCAGCTGTCCATACATGGGTCCTGCTATGGCCACCGCTCATTGGATCCACTGGGCAGCTTGTGGTATACGTCAATATTGCCTTGTTGGCTGCATAGTCTGCACTCGTGAACCTCTAGACCTAAAGCACTTATACCCACACGTCTCTGGGCACTTTAAAATAATTTAGAAGCTTGTTTATACATGCAGGCATACATACACGTGAGCACACAAACTGGTCCAGAATAAAGATAGCAGAACGACCATAGAAGGAAACCTAAAACCTCACCAACCAAAAAACAACAAACAAACAAGCCCACAAGCCAGCATATGGTAAAAATGAGACAAAAAAGGGCTTCAGCTTTATGCAGAAGTGGTGCTCTTCATGCCGGTGTATCCTTAGACACATACTGAAGTGAGAATATTCCCAAACTTCAGCTCCTCTACAAGGCAGGCTGTGCTGCCTGTAGATTCAAGCATAGAATAATCAAAATTGTAGAATCATAGAATGGCTTGGACTGGAAGGGACTTCAAGGGTCACAAAGCTCCAACCCCCTGCTGCATGCAGGGCCACTAACCTCCACATTTAATACCAGCCCAGGGCCCAATCCAAGCTGGCCTTGAACACCTCCAGGGATGGACAGGGCATCCACAGCCTTGCTGGGCAGCTGTTCCAGCACCTCACCACTCTCTTGGTAAAGAACTTTCCACTGATATCCAAACTAAACCTTCCGTCCCTCAACTTCAAATCATCTCCCCTTGTCTTGCCATCATCTACCCTTGTAAAGAGTTGGCTCCCCTTTCGTTTGTAGGCTCCCTTTAGGTACTGGAACATGTAATGTTTGTTCTAAATTGCTGCTAATAAATTAATCTCTTAAAGATAAAGGAAGACAGGAAAGCTGAACTTAATGCTTCTGTGGATGGAACCATCAGACTAATTCTGACCTCTGTCAAGAAGCAAGCATGTTATTCACAGCATGGAAAAAGAAGCAACCATAGGGGTCAAATCAATATGATTCACAGATGAGCGGCCCTTTCAAATGGCTTTGTAATTGTTAAACATCTCAAAAAAGGAGGAAAAAAGAGCTGTGATTGTATGCTATGATATAGTTGTAAATTATGAAGGAGGGACAAAGTAGTTAGCAATTCCCTTCAGGTCCCACATTTTACGTAAATCCAGATGGATGAACTACAGGAGTCCTTTCTTCTTTAAAGAAAATCTGGAAACTTGAAAGCAATTTAGCAAGAGTCAATTAATCAAAACTCTCAGAAGTGCGCTGGGGTGGCTGCATACAAGTAGGAAAGCTGTGTTTTACAGTGCCTTAGCCAACAATGTCAGGGAACTCCTTGAAAGCTGAGTGGGAAGTCCCGGTGTGTTCAATGGGCTCTGAGTGTGGCAGTGATGGCACTCCAGGACACTGACTGCCATTAGATGTGTGAGAGCAGATGTGTCCAGGCCCACTAGACCACTGACTCCTTTCACTCTGTGTAAGCCAAGGCGTCCACCTACGTAAAGACCAAGCATCCCCTGGGAGCCCAACTTGGATGGAGAGGAGGGTTTTGAAGGCCGTGCAGACGGCCTAAACCTCAGAGCAGAACAGAATGGCCTTTCCCAGAACAGGAACAGAAACTGGAACAGGTTGCCCAAGAAGGCTGTGGATGCTCCAACCCTGGAGGCATTCAAGGCCAGGCTGGATGTGGCTCTGGGCAGCCTGGGCTGCTGGTTGGCGACCCTGCACATAGCAGGGAGGTTGAAACTAGGTGAGCATTATGGTCCTTTTCAACCCAGGCCATCCTATGATTCCCTCTGGGACCAGCACGGTGCCTCACCTTCAAAATAAACATTAACAGCTATCAGGAGAAGAGGGATTAATAAGACTTGATGTGGTGGCATTTGAGATTTAAGCTTTCATTGGTTGTTGGCCATCTCTTCGGTGATGCCTGAGATGGCTGTCAGCTCCTCGCCCATCTCGGCAGCACATGCCTGCAGGGCATCCCCGGCTGAGCACCGCCACACACGGCTGACAAAATATCCTCCTTCCCGCCATAAGCAATGCTTGTAGCACGTCCTCCTTTGGGCACTGGCCTATCAAAGGTGCTCAGGGCCAGGCTGGATGGGGCCCTGCGCAGCCTAAACTGGTGGGGCAGTCAGCCCGCGGCTGTCCCCCTTTCACTTCTCACAGTGATTCAGCTGCTGCTTAAAGCAGCTCCGCTCCGCTCTGGGACGGGGCTCCATGAAGAACCCAACGTCCGAGTGCCGCGCCGTCACCTAGGCGACGTGCGGGGGGGCGGGGCTAAGAGCCGAGGGCGGGGCCCGATTGGTTCCCTTCCCCCGCCGCGCGCCCAGCCGGAATGAGGCGGAGGGAAGGGGGGGGGAAGAGAAAAGAGGGAGCCGAGGCTATAAATAAACCGCGCTTCCTGATTGGCCGGCGGGAAAAATGGTTGCACCACGTGACTCTCCATCTAAAAATTCCAAGATGGCGGATCCCGTCACGGGCTGAGTCCGTTGGTGGCGCGCGCGCCGCCCGTGTCCGCCGCCGAGCTCTCGCCGCACGGCTCCACACTCCTCCCGCCGTCACCCAGGTCAGTACGCGGCGCCTCTCGCCGGGCCGGGCCGCCCCGGTGCCCCGCTGCCCGCCGCGCAGCGTCTTAAGGCTGCGCGAGTTTCTGCCCGCCGGCTTTTAATCCCGGCCCGGGCCTCCCCGTGGTTCCCTAAGGCTTCGACGGCGCGGGGCTGTTTTCCTCCGGGCTCCGGCCGTGCGGCGCGGAGGGTTCCGCAGGGGGGAGGTGACGGGCAGCTCCTCGCACCAATCGCGTTCGCCCTCGTGGTATTGGCGGGTGGATTTGAGCCGCTGAGCGGCGCGATTGGGCTTCGAGCCCGGAGGGGGCGTGGCTTCGGCGCGCCCTCCTTCGACAGCGGGGAGGTGCGGCGGGCGGCGGCGCTGGCGTTTTTTTGTGAATGAGGCAAGGGGGCGTGGCCGCCTCGTTGGCCACGCCCCCTCGTTGGCGGCCGCTGCTCCTCCCACCCCCGGCAGCAGCGGCGCCGCCTCGGAGCCGCGCGGGGCTCGGCGCGGAGCGATGCGGGCAGCGGTGAGCGGTGGGGCCGGGGGCGGAGTGGGCCGGGGGCCGACGGGGCCGTGCGGGGCCGAGGAGGCGCCGACCGGCGCCTCCTCGGCCCCGCACGGCCCCGCCGCCCCGGGTTTGGTGGAAGTCCCCGAAAATGCTGTCTTTTTAGGTTTGGGGGCTAAGGTTTGTGCTGCGATGTTGGGGTCCTAACTTAAAAAAAAAAAAAAAAGAAAAAGGAAAAAAAAAATCGCTTGTAACGCGCGTGGCTCTGCGTAAGGGAGGTGCTGCCGAGCGCCGGTGCGGGTTTTGCTGCAGGAATTTGTCAGAACGATGCTCAGCGCTATCATCTCCGAACGGCGTGGCGAGCGCAGCGTGGCCTCTTAGCCAGGGGAATGTGTTTGCGGAGCGATTATTTGCCATTATGGTAGGGCTGTATTTGGCATTACGGAGGGAGCTGAACCGGCCTTTTATTCAAAGCACTTGCGTAATTGTTTGGGGCATGATAGGGGAAGGTTTTGTTGTTTGCTCGCCTCCGAAGGTTGGCACCAACTCGGCTCGTTGATTCAAGCGGCCGTTTCCTAGCACACAGCTCGTTGCTCCCAGGCCCCCAAAAACGCTCCTTTCAAGCGAGGGGAGAGGTGTGGGTGTGCTGGGTCGGATGGGTGCCCGGTGTTTGTCCTCAGCTCCGTGCCATGCTCGCGTCCTGCTAACAGCTCTGCGATGTGCTGCTGTCACGGGCTGCCTCCAGCTGGGGCCGTGTTCCCTGCCAAAAAGCTACCTGAAGTTAATTATCTGAATTAGGCTTTGATAAAAGCGACGTTTCTAAAAGCTAAGGAGCTCTGAAGTTTATATAATAATCTGCTTCTTGGCAAGGCTGCTTTTTGCTCCTTCTCCCCCCCCCCCCCCCCCCCCCCCCTTCCCCAGTGTTGAGTTCTGACTGCTCTGATGTTTCCAGTGCTGCCGCGTGGAGTTCCCAGCCCAAAGGCAGCCTTTGTCACTCCGCAGCCTCTCGGAAAGAGTTAAGAGGGCATTGAATTAAGAAAGCTCAGCTGCTTGTATACAAATATACCGCAATTACAAGGCACCAAAGTTATTGCAGAATCCTCCCGTCACCATGGCGACGTGCTTACTCAATTACATTTGGAGATGTAAAATGCCACCCAGTTAGAAAGAGTAAGTTTTTAGCACTGCAGATTTTCCGTACGAAGCGAAACGTGCGTGGCACGGCTTTCCAGGGTCGTCTGCTTCTCACTGTGCATGAATGGCACATGCACCTGCCAGGTGTCATCGCTGATGTTAAGCTGTGCTCTCGGTTGGCTCAACCGGGGTGGGGGGGGTAAATGATTCTAAAAATCTTACGTCTTCAAAATTTATCTTCCCGTAATTGAATTTCTTTGGGGTTTTGCTTCAGGATTTGGAGCAAGGATGCTTTAGAACAGCCAGAAATGCATTTTGAAAATGACCTGAGGAATTTGTCTTTCACCGAATGGGTTGGAAGCATTGGGGATGGCAGCTTTCATCCTTTGCTCAGGAGCTGCCCATTAAGAAGTGTGTGTCCGTGCAGCACGGTGACCTGCAAAACCATTCAGCGCTGTGGCTTTCTTTGCCATCCCTACTTATGTAGAGTTGCCAGCTGTGGTTTAGTGGGCAGTATTGGTGGCAGGTGGACGGTTGGACTGGGTGATCTTAGGAGTCTTTTCCAACCTTAATGGTTCTATGATGTGTAGGCAGGTCTGAGCTGTACAGCTGGGGCCGGGGGCAGTGGGTTCCGTGCCCCAAGTATGTGATGTGGTTGGTGGGATTGAGTCTCATTTATCACTTAATGTTGGTTTACAAGCAAAAAGAATGAAACGGAAGAAAGAATTAAGTGAAAAGAGGTGGAAGCATGGGAGCTGCCTGGTTATGGGTTGCTGGAGAGGTGGAGCTGATTCCAGCCTGCAGCGTTAAACCATGCAGTGACCTGCAAGGGCAGGGAGTAGGGCTTAGTGAAAATAAAAGGTAAAGTTGAGCAGGAGCCCGTGGGTTTAGATTATGCTGCCCTCCTAATCTCTTTGAAGTGGCTTGCTGCTCCCTGGAGCAAACTTCTTTAAAGCCATCAGAAGATGCCTCTGGGATCAGAAGCTTGGTGCAATGGCTGAAGCTTTCCCTCTGTGATCATTTGTGGGTTTCCAGTTCTGAGGCAGCTACAGCCTTTCTATTGCATGAACATACCCCGAACCAGATAAGACAAAGCATTGAGGAAGAATGTTTCCACTGCCTATGTCGTATATGACGATCAGATACTCCAGGTCGTCTTTCTGTTTCCAGAGCTGAGAATGGCTAAGAGCTCACCATGCACTTACCGAGTAACTTACGCTAAAAGCAATTTGCATGCTGAATGTCCTTTAGAACCTGTTGCACAGCCTAACCTCAGGGACTGCGGGCTGACAACATGAGGTGCTTGTGTTTTTGCTTGGCTGAACGCTGGGCATGCCCCACTGAAGGACCACTGGCATTGTTTTTCAGCACCTTTGGGCTGCATTCCTGGAACGCTTGTTGTATGCCATGCCTTTGTAATATCATGGTAAATGAGTCCTTGAGTTTGCTTAAGTGCAGCATGTGCTGTCTGGGTTAAGTGGCCAGGCGTGTTCTGAGCAGTGCTCCACGGGGTCTGACAACCTGAATGCTCAGAAGCCAGCTTGGCCAACTTAATCAATGGGGTGAAAGCACTCCTCTGGTCTCCTGTCCTTTTCCAGGTAACAAAATGGCTGTGTTGTGCTCCTTGGTGGTACGTGTGTTTGTATTTACTGGAAATACTGTGGTGTATATGGGTGTAATAATGTGTATATAACACAACTCTTCAAACCCTTAAGACTCTTCTCATTTGTCTTGCGTTTATGGTTGGTGCACGTGGTCGTGTTACCGGAACGTTTTATTTGCTGAATGGTATTTGCTGCTAGCCCCGTTCCAAACTACCAAGCGTAAAGACCATAAAGAAATATTAATTGGAGGTATTACTTAGATAGTGATAATGATCTTCATTACATATTTGCCAAGTGTTCTTGGTGAGAAGACCTCTTTGGTGGCGTCTCCTTCTGCTTTGTTGGTCTCCTAGCTTATCTGTAGCTTGTTTCTAGGTGTCCCATTGCTTTTCTGCGCCCTCCTTTTTCAGTCCTGCTACCCAATCTGCAAAGCCAGCCACTGGATTTATATTCTATCAGATTCCTGCTGGAGTACCTGGAGCTTATTTTGTTAAATGCGTGTCATTGGACAGAGAAGCTGTCGGGATGCATCTTGTCACTTCATTCAAATTTGCTCTTCGGTTTTGCATCAGCTTCCCTTATAGATAACCCATGTTTTCCATTTACAGGTACTCGAGGTCTAAGCACACCAGTGCTCTACAGCGATGAAAGGAACCTGGTTCTCCTCAGCTTGCTGATTTCAGACTTGCAAGCAACAACGATAAAAAAAGAAAAAAAAAAATCAAAACTGAAAAAATATGATTTTTGCCTTACATTGTGTAAGTTGAGAAACAGCAGTCTCTTACCTGCTGCATTCGAGACCTTGGCTGAGGGGTCTTAAAACTGCTTTAGTGATTAATGCCACTCACGTTTTGATGATGTTATGCAGGAAACTGAAGTGGGCCAGGTTTACTTTCTCGCGCAGCGGACCATGTTGATAAGGCAATATATAACAGATGATTCATGAAGTGCTGCTTGTCATTGCCAGGACTGCCTGAATAGCAAGCAGATTTTGGGCAGTGCTCCTTCCCTGGGAAGACTTTGGGCAGTTTAAGCTGGGACAGGGGGAGGGAACAAATAGATGTGCGTTTCTGACTGTCTTAAAGGATAAAGACTTAGAGGATTTCAGAGTATTCAGAGGAGCAAAAATGGGTAAGATAAGCGGGGACGGAGAAGTAGGAAAGCACACAGACGTTGTAAAAATGATGTGGAAAAGAGGAGCAATTAGAACAGTGTAAAATCTCCTGGAACACTTCTGTGGTTCTCCGTTTGCAAGGAATTACAGCTTGACCTGCCTCTGTAAAACTTGAATCTTTTTGCATGGCATTCATTACTGGACGCATCTTAATCAACTTCATTCTTTTCCTTCATGCTTTTTTCTGCTGGATTTTATCTCAGAAAAGTTTGATAAAAATCTGCCTAATGCTGCTGTCTGCTAATACAGAGGAATATGTGCTGAGTTCTGGTCGTGGGCACCACAGCCCATGAAATAACCGAATGTTTGTTTCTGACACAAGAAGTAGGAAACAAAGCAAACAAAAAAAATGCAGTTTGGAAATTGGATCTTAGGCTAATGAGCAACCGCTTGCTAGTCCGAGTAAGATTTTGTTTGTGGTTTTTAACCCTAAGAGTGCTCCAAGGCAGCCATTTAAAATCGTGGAATCATCGAGGTTGGAGAAGACCTCCAAGATCATCCAGTCCAAGCCGTCCACCTACTGCCAGTGTTTCCCCGCTAAAGGAAGCCAGAAGGGAGGAGCTGGAGGCTGAGGGTGAAGGTGATGTGTCAGCTCCTGTCAGGGGGGATGAGGAAGGGATGCCTTGGGGCATCATTCGTCAAGCAGGCCCACAGGGTTTGACAAAGCATTGCTGTGCTGGAGTCCAGGAGGTGATGTGGCACATTGGGGGACTCTGTGGGTACAGCCTGAAGGTCACATTGAGGTTTGATGACTCTTGTTTGCTTTTGAGTTTGCTGTCCTCGACCTCTCCTGGACGTATCAATATGTTCTATAATGAATCCGTGAGCTGCTGAATCATAAAATGCCTTAGGTTGGAAAGGACCTTAAAGATAATACAGTTTCAACCCCTCTGCCATAGGCAGGGTTGCCAAAGGGAACGATGTACTGTATTATAAGCGTTTGCTTTATGTGGTCGCATAGGATAAGTTAATGTATAGGAGATTAAAAGCTGGGCACCAACGGTGTAGCTGTGCTTTGTGTTAATTGGCCTTTGAAAGCATCTCGTTCTTTCATCTTGGTAAACACTGACATCTGATTAATCTTAATTCCATTTATCTATTATGAGTAGCGAAGAATCTTGATGTTTCACGTGTAGGAAATAATTTAGTTTATTGATTTATTTTCCAAAGAAACGGTACTTTAATGATGTGCCTGTCACCAAGACTTAATTACTGTTAAATCCTGTGAACATTAGCGTACTATGACTCGCTTTATGTGAAATCAAATTGCATTTGTCAAGCGCACAAGATAGCATTAGTTGGCAGATATAATTTGCATTAACTTAAGTTTGAGAGCCAGCTGTGATGATGGGCCTGTCCCCAGTGGGTGAGCAGGCTATGGGGTGCCTTGGCCTGTGCCTACAGCCGGCAAAGGGAAGGTGCAGCATCACAGCTGCATCCACACCGGTATCCTCGAGTTTCATGCTGAATAAGCAGTTCTTCCAGGTTGCTGCTCAAGATTAAAGATAGATGAGCACGTTGCTCTGTTCTCCGTTCTTCCAGTTTTGTTCCCAGTTCTTCCCTTTTTGTTTCACCTCCACAAAAGGGGAGGCCTGCAGTTTTCAGTGAGTTGTTTATGGTAGGTTAACGTATTCTTACTGCATTAAATTATACTAAAATAGCTTACACCGTCCCATTACATGTGCTCTGTAGAAGAATGTTCCAATTCGTTTTGGTGTTTCCATTTGTTGGGGTTGCTCCTAGAAAAGGTCCCGAAACGTAAGCCTGAAACAATGAATGGATTCTGTTGTATGCTGTTCCCAGCAAGACTTTGGAGAAGGGAGTGTTGTTCAGAGTTACATTTTTATCTAGACTGTGGCTGGTCTGGGAGGAGGTGGGCTGAGGAGAATGGGAGCGTCAGCCTTTGTGTCCGGTGGGATAACTCAGCCTGGAAACAAGTCAGGATTTAAAGGCTGTCCATTTCCCTAGGACCAGTGGGAGGGGAACGCAGGCTATTGGACAAGGGAGGCCCCAGGGTGAGAATCTGTAGGTGAAGTTGAAATTCCTAGCAGACTGGGTTAGATTTTAGAGCAATGCCTATGGTGCCAGCAAGGTCTCTGCTGGGCTGTAAACACAGCCCTTTCTTTCCCCACGTGCGAAGCAGAAAGCCTGCTCTGCTGCTGCTGTTTTCTACTGCTAGCCAACAAACCCTTAGATTTCTGTAACCTTCTGTAGGCAGTGATTGGTGCTGCAGACTAACTGAAGCTTTGCAAATTTAATGCTGCTGCTGCTCGCAGGCACCGTGTCGTAGGGAGAACCAGATGCGGTTAGTAGTGAATGTGCTCAAAAAGGTGTCTTGTCTTTAGTCTGTGATGAAGAGAAAGGGAAGGTAAAATGAAAGGCCTCATGCAGTCAGGTTTATTTGAGCCTGGTGTGAGATTTCCTGCTGGTAATTGATTCTTCCAATGGTTTGGAACAGACGTTGGCTCTGCATTTGCATCTCAGTTTTTTCCTCATCTGTGTGGTGTAAATAGATCTCATAAAATAACAGAATCCATACAGTAAATTAATTAACGCACTTCATCCCTTCTCCTAGGCTGATTTTGTTTGAATCCAATGGTAATACTTTGGTTGGGAGAAATTTGATGTCGTTTTTTCTTCTTCAGCCTCCACCAGCAGATGTGTTTGAATGAAGTGCTTAGCCTGGAGGGGAGACTGGTTCTCTCCCTGATCCTTCAGAAGTGAACGGCAGGGAGTTTATTCTGCTGCACATGGTAGGTGGTGAATACTTCGTTGGGGGTTGTGCTTATCCGTCCTTCCACTGCACTCTTCTTCCTCATCCTTGGAGAGAAGGAAGGCTGCTGCCTCATCTGCTCCCAGTGCCGTAAGCATGAAGCATTTGATGGGCTTAATCATAATTATGAGTGAAGGAAAAAAAAAAAATGCTTTAAGCTTTGCTAAAGCAGTGAAATAGTGCATGGGGACGTGTAACAGCAAAAGGCAATCTGAGTTTTTCATGTTCTGAATTATCAACCCTGATGTAATGAGAAGAGCTGGATGCTTCTGGATCTGTACAGAAAAGGCTTGTGTACATATCAGTGCGATACAGGGCAAAGTGTAGCATTTCAAGTATTCCTTCAGGAAGATTGCCTTGTGTGTTGAAGTGTTGTTCATGGACTGTGAACCATTGCAAATAGGGAAAGACTTGTACTACATAATTTTATGAGCGCCCTGTGGTGTTTTCAGGTGGATTTACACAGGTTGTGGTCTTGTTCACCTCTGTGACTGTGTGTGGTTGCTTTTTTTTCCCCTCATGCTCTCTGCATTAGTTTATGCCTTATAAACAAAGGTAGGTGGTGGTGGTACCTGGTGCTCGTGTGGCCTACAGTATGGCAAGTGTTAAGGTAGCTGGTGTTCCTTGGGGAGAATCCAGTCCTTCTTGATGCCTGGGCTTAGATAGTGATCTTGAGAGGTAGACCTTCAACTAGTACCAGTTTTCAGAGGCCATCAGACTAAAGCATCCTTCTGCCAGTTAGCGACAGTATGAGGGATCTCCGCTGAATTCTGTTTGGCAGTGAAAGTGTGCTGATTCTGGTCTTTGCTGTGAAAATACTGTTCTAAAAATAAACTGAAGTACGGGGATGCTGAAAGCAGGGGAGCAAATGAAAACTTACGCTTGACTGACTGAGGAGATAGTTATCACGGAGTAATGCTGACTGCGGCGTGAGTGAGGTCAAGGCAGGAAAGTTCTGCACCAGGCCGTAGTTGCATTGTAAGGGGAGAAGTAAGAAAACTGAGACTTGTAGATAGACATCAAACTGTTTCTGTAAACCTACCAGCAGCCAGGCTGCCACACTGCGAAGGTTGTGCCCCTGGAGCCCAAATGGCAGTTGGATAAGGAGTATTAGACAGCAGACATGAAATCCTGTAGTATTACAGCTAAACCGGACTCTTATCTGTGTAGATCATGTTTGAAATTGGAGTTTGGATGGCATAGATAGCATAGAAAAAAAACAAACAAAAAACATTCATGTTTAATTAGCTGTTTACTTAATTTAAAATGGCAGGAAAACCAAGCAACTTGAGCTGTGTCCATGTAACACTAGAAATGAGAGCAGCATCTTTGCATGGAGTTTATCATCCCTCCTCGTCAGCAGGATATCCAGTGGTATGCTTTCATAGAATCATAGAAGCTTTTGATTTGGATGGGACCCTCACAGGCCATCTGGTCCAACTCCCCTGCAGTGAACAGGGACACCTGGACATCAGGGGCTCAGAGCCCCATCCAGCCTGACCTCAAATGTCTCCAAGGACAGGGCATCGACCACCTCTCTGGGCAACCTGTGCCAGTACCTCAGCACCTGTATTGTAAAAAGCTTCTTCCTTATATCCAATCTAAATCTCTCCCGTTTAGTTTGAGACCATTTCCCCTCATCATTTTACAACAGACCCTGCTAAAGAGTCTGTCTGCTTCCTTCTTAAAGCCCCCATGTGCCGTTATGAATGACACTCCCCTAATTCTTTCCTTTGCTGGAAGCAGCTGATCAAGATGGGATGTTGGGAAGCAAGCTGAAAAGCTGAACCAACCATTGCCTGAGCTTGCATGTCCCCCTCTCCGGGAATACTGCTACTGTGGTGTACCCCAGGCTAAAGAGTTAGATGTGGCCTTTCTACCCACTGTCTTTTTGCCCTTGTAAGAAAAGTCTCTGCCATCTGCATTCACTGGGAACAGCATTTTAGAGGAGTGAGGTAGGCTGTATTTTTTAAAATCAAACCTTGCAACCATATTATTGGCAATAATTTAGACTTTTGCTGTAAATAATGTAAACCCTCTTGGGAGACAAGGTCTCTTCTTGTGAAAATCAGCTCCCAATTTGGTATCTTTGACCAAAGACACACTCTGTGTGTCTTATCTTTGGGCTTTCATTTTGGTAGCATAAATGAGCAATGTGTGTGCTTCTAGATATTCAGATTGTTAAATATATATATATATATATATATATATATATATATATATATATATATATATATATATATATATATATATATATATATATATATATATATATATAAAGTCATCAAAATAACTGAAGTATGCAGTGTACTGATGGGGCTTGCATTCCAAATATTGCAACACAAGGTGTTCTCTGTTCTAGACTGTAAATATTTATCTCTTGTCAGAGCACAGCAGTTACTACTGGGAACTGATCTGGCATGCAAAAAGGTTTTCCTTAAGGAATTTGCTTCCCTTTATTTGCAGTGTTATCATATATTTAAATTCCAGGGCCTCAGCATATAGCTCTGAGACTCGTTCTTAACACTGGCAGCGAAAACCTAAATTATCGCATCCACTGAGTGCAGATAACCGAGTTCAGAGCATATGTTGTAACCAGCCAACAAGTGTGGGTGTGAAAATCAAGCAAACGTAGGAAAAGGTACCATCTTCCTGCAGCTGCAGAAGGCTGCTGAGTGAGGACGACAGCCGGCCGTCTCACTGAGTGCCTTCTTGGCAGCAGGGAATTTGCTTCCAGTGACGACGTCTGGGGTGGCTGCTGATAGAGACAGCATGGCCTGCGTGCCAGTGTAGTGGTCCTGCACTTGGCTGTTGTTTGTCCCTTGCACTCCTCACCCTGTGGATTTTTGTCTCTTTGAGCAGACCTTCACAAACCTTTGAGCTTCCACTTAGCCTCACTGACAGCACACCTGTTTTGTCCTAGGCTTTCTGCTGGAGCTCCAGCGCTGTGCGTTGTGCTGAGTGCTAACCAGCGGTGTACTGCTGCTCTGCAGAGATTTATAGGTGATGATGTGAAGCCTCGCTGCTGACTGAAGCTCGTGATTTTGAGGAGCTGTAGGCTGCTTTCATCTCTCTGCAGAGATTTATGTTGCTGGGAAGTTGTTTCTGATCTGTTGTGCCATATGTGGGAGACTTAGCTCGGAAAAGGTCTGTTTTTCTTTTTTACTTGAGCTTTTCTATGTGCTTACTGTTTGATACTGACAATTGCTGAAGTTTCTGTGCTCCCTGTGCTTGCCAGGTAGCCGACATCCCTCTGTGCTTTGTCCCAAAAGAGGCCAAGGGCTGTTGAGCAGGTATCCCAGTTGGAATGCTTTTTTCCTCCCTTAGGAAACAGGCTCGTTACCAAAGCAGCATTGTTACCATTGCAGTAGTGAAGAGCTGTAGTTGCACATTGGCACTGTCTGGCTTACAGAATACAAGATGCGTGTCTCATGCTATATCTAAACCCAGCTCCTGAGCTTGTCTCTCTGATTCAGAGCTTTATCTGAGATTTATCTGCTCGTAAGCAGTTAAAATGAAGTGAAAATGATAATAAATGCTTTCTTTGGCTTCGGAGTCTACAGGTATAGAATATATATCTGTATAATAATATATGATACGTGTGTTGGGCGTCCCTTCCTCTCAAAACTTCAAGAACAGCAGATGGATGTCCTAGTATCACCTTTTGGAAACAGCTCTTTGCTTCCAAGATTATCTGCTACCAAGTCACGTCGGCTTCAGCACTAGCTCTGTAAGGTCAGTCTTCAGGGATACACAGTCAATACAGCCTTTATTTTTCCCCCTCTCTGAAATCTTTTGCAAAATTCACTGTTTCATCTTCTGGGCAAGAAGCTCTTTCCTGAGGCGGCTTTGTCAGGGTGTTTTACAGCTTAATGTCGAGTCCTTTGTGTACTTCCAAATGAGAGTAGTAAAAGATAAACGTCCAAAGCGATTCGTAAGTACTGTGATATTCAGAGTTGAACCAAATCTTCTACCCCCAAAATATCTCAGCGTTCCCCTGAACAAGAAGCAAGCTTGCCTTGGTCAAGGTGAACTGTTCTGCACAATGTCTTATTGAAGTTGTGTAGCTCACTTTAATGCAGTATATTTTAGTGGACTTGAAGTAGTTTTCACTGCAGTTTGGTTTCTTGCACTCTCAGTAGAAATGCCTGTGCATTTGCATATTTACCGGCTTGTGTGCATGCAGATCTGTCAGCAGCCTCTGCTCCTTTTTGCTTGATCTTATCTCTCCGTTCCATTTCAGAAATAAATTCCTGCGATCTACTTCCCCTCGCTCCAGCCTTGGAGCATGCTTTGCATGCAGAGCGTCTTGAGGTGACAGAGGCACTTTGCAGTGTCTGAGCTTGCTAGAATTTAAAACTGGCACCAAAACGTACGCTTTCAGAGACTGCTAAAATCCAGAGTAGTGGTGTGCCTTTAGTAGCGTGCCATGACTAACTTTGCATGCTCTTAAAGTCCCTGCAGAAGGGGACTGAAGCATTATCACTGTCTCTTTGGCTGCTTTTCCCTCTTGCATAGTGTAGTTTTCTAATCGTTACGTTTGTGGGGACAGCGGATATTTCCAGATGATCATTTAAAAACAACAAAGCGGAGGATTTTGCAAATGTCTTGCACTCCCTCATGCGTGTTTTGGAGTAAGCACATAGGAGGTCAGAAAGTGAGGGACATTCTGTTCAGCACAGCTTTGGTGGCATGTGGCAGCTCTTCATCAAAGCCAAGCAATTCCTGGTGGTGTGTTCACTGAAACTGAGCATGGCCTCACGATGAGCATATCTAAAAGAAGTGTGCAAAGGTGTGAAAACCCAAATCCCAGGGGTCTGAATAAGAGACTTCAGGTTTGGGCTATGATGCTCTAATAATTGACAGTGAAGACTGAAAAGAGGCAAAACGGTGTTGAAATTTCTTTGCTTGATTCCTTGCCTGTCTTACAGAGATGAAAATTGTCGTTTAGTTTATAAAGCCATAAAGAGAAATATAAATTGTAATCTGCAGCACCTTGGGTGAAATAGGATTGATACAGAAACTTGACAAAATGTGAATCCCTGCATATCTTGAGCTGGAGAGTTAAGCCTTCCTTGATGGCAGGGAGCTGAAGTCTTCTCAAGTGTTTTAAAGTATACCGAAAAGAGATCCCGTGGCAGGTACCGCATCAGTCCATAAAGTATGTGCCAGTTCTTGTGCCAGTTGCTCCTTCCTTGCACATGCTATGACAGTTCTTGCTTGTCAGCCATGAGCTTGAAATTTTTGACTGAGGATTCAAGTTTTTATTAGAGCACTCTCGGCTATTACAATTTTAACCCTGTTTTACTTCACCATGCAAATTAACATTTGACTGGCGATGGCATTGACTTTCCCTCCTGGGCATGTTTGTGGCTTGAGAGGGCATGACTTGTAATTTAAAAACGAAATGGAAAAGCCTGGAGTTTCTGTGCATAGGAGGATATACTTCTGCTTTATCTTCTAATGGTGACTGCTGCCTGTTGAGTGGCTGGCATATTCCTGCAGTTAAATTCGTGTTGCCTCAGCAGCATGGGCAGGTAAGTCAGAGACTGAAAAGTGCACCTGGTGTTCCTTGGGGTGGGAGGAAGGCACTTTCAAGGCAGAGCTCTAGGTTTTGATCAGTGCAGTATCCTATATACTCTTCATATAAAATCTGGGGGTAGATAGGACTAGAGGGAATGGCCTCAAGTTGTACCAGGGGAGATTAAGGTTGGACGTCAGGAAGTACTATTTTTCCAAAGGACTGGTCAGGTGCTGGAATGGGCTGGAATGGAAAGGGGGATGGTGAAGTCAATGACCCTGCAGGTGTTCAAGGATCGTTTAGATGTTGTGTTGAGGAACGTGGATTAGTGAGAACTATTGGTGATGGGTGGATGGTTGAACTGAATGATCTTGTAGGTCTTTTTCAACCTTGGTGATTCTAGGATTCTGTGATGCTATGCTGGCATGGAGAAAAGCTGTGCAAGTAACGCAGTACAGCTACGTGCCATACTGCATAGGAAAACAGAGGCACACTGAGAGAAGAAATGGCAAAGCGTCACCAGAAGTTGGATAGGGCTGAGGTCAGTTTGTGGAAGATGGAGGACGTGAGAGACATGGTGCTCATTCAGAAGGCTTCCACCTTCTCATCCATCTTTCCTACTTGTTGCTGTGCAGCAAGATTTGGCACTGGGAAGAATGGGGTAATTAGGCTTAGTGGTGTGCCCGCTCCTATGGAAGCGGAGGAACAATTGCAATCAGAAGTTGCATCTTCTAGCTGTGCCCCAAATGCAGAAGGCTCCTGGGTTACTGCTTTGCAGTGGGAAGTGTGTTTTGGTTTTGGTATTTGCATGTGAGAAGAAATGAAATTTGCATGTGAGAAGAAAGGAATGTTTCAGTGCAAGAAAGAAGCAAGAAAACGCAAAAACTTTGTCAATTCTAGCTTTTGTGGATGAGAACATGCTGCTGTTGAATGAGTTGAGCTATAGCCAGCATGCAGGGTAATTCTGCATCGAGCATCTTGACTGATTTTAGTCTGTGCTGTTAGCCTGATGATGTGAGTTTTCTTCCTTGCCAAATGTACCTGGGTATCCCTATTGTAGACCAAAATCACAAAGAATTGTGATGTTTTTCTTCGTATCGCTGTTTTCTGGTGGATAGCAAACTGCTAAAGGCCCTCTTGAAAATGATGCACCTTGTTTGTGGAGACCTTGAGGTGCCTTTCTTCCCAAGAGCATCACAGAGGGCACAGCTACAAGCACGGTGCTGTTAGCTGGGAATAGGCTGCATGGTTAACATTGTGCAGTGTGAGCATGGAGTGCTTGAGCAGGCTCCGTTAAGTTTCTGGTTGAACTTCATGCTAGTTCAAACTAACATTACAATGTTTGTTCTTTTTAAAAAAAAATAATTTTAAAAAAAAAAAGATATTTTTTCAAGTTAATGAAGTAATTAACAGTGATTGATGACACATGTACTTAGCTATTTTCTGTTGGTAGACCAGATGGGTTAGGCACAGCTAGTGACCAGTAATTTTGATTCCTTGTCAGAAGGAACAAGAAGTTCAGATGTGGGCTGGAACAGCTGAAGTAGAGCAGTAAAGTTCGATGTAATAAGTTAAGATTTGTGCATTTTCAGCAGTTGAGAAAACTAAGCTGGAGTGAAAATGCATTTGGAAAGCTGTAGGTATTCAGTCATTACCCAAAACTAGGTGCTTAGAGGCGCTGGCATCCTTTTTCAGCTGTATAGTGGTACTGTGTGTGTGTATGCTAGTGCAAGCAGGTGAAGAAACCCTGCATTTCGGACTTGTTTTTGAAAGCTCCTGTGTTAAGTCTGCAGGAAAGCGGTGGCTGGGTCCACTTGGTTTGGTCAGCAGGGTAGAGAGGCTCGCGGTGCTGCTGAAGTGTTATAACATGATTTTAGTGCAGCCACGCAGTGGTAAGTTTCGAAACGTTGCTGAAACTTGAACCAACGAGGGTGATGTTAATGTTGGAGTTGAAGGACTGTGTTTGGATCGCGGGTGTTGATAGGAAGCTGGTGCTCGTGGCGTGGTGCTTCAGTTGGAGTTGTCTGCTGGTCTGAAAACCTGCCTGGCACTGAGAATGTTGTTTAGGAGGCTTTGATTAAGAATAACCCTCCCTTTTTTTTTTTTTTTATCACTTCTCAATCAAGTTATTTCCGAAGAGTTCTGGCTTCTTGTGCTTCTGAATTATTGTACCTATTGAATTGTGTGCAGGGTGCTTTAAAGAGGAGTGGAGAAATAAGACAAATGTTGTCCTTAATATGATGGTATTAATCTACCTTCTGTTAAGCACTGCACTGAGCTGTCTGATTTAAACTCTTTCAAGTGCAGGAATACTAGGATGGAGGAGAAAAATGGAATGAGGGAAGAACGAGGCTTCAGAAATGGCCGAGACAGAGTGGATTTTTATAGGTAGCTGCCCAATTTGTACCAACTCCTCCGAGGCTTCGGTGGCAGCTGGAGCAGGCTCCCGAGGCAGACTTTTATCCTTTCTCCCTCCCACGCGGATCCATCTGTGAGACTGCTTGTTCTTGCTGCTCTTGCTGAGAAACTGGATTGAGCTCAGAAGCATCCTGCTCTTTCAGACCCTCTGCCAGAGTCTTGCTAGTCAGGGAAGGTTCTGTAATCCTGCAAATTTACATATTCTCAGGTTTTACACACGGTCGGTTGTATTTCGCAAACTGTTGCTCTTCTGTGACCTGTGTTGGCTAAAAAGGGAGGTGGGGGAGAATCCAAGCCATTGCCCGCTTTAACTTGGAGCTCCCACAGGCTGAACGTGAGGTGATATTTGCAGATCTGCTAGGACTCCTGAAGATGATACATTCATAGACTTAGGTTACGTGTCAGAGAATTTTGACCCACTTGTGATATACTTGATTATAGAACATCCCAAGTTGGAAGACACCCACAAGGGTCACCCAGTCCAACTCCTGGCCCCACACAGCAGCACCCAAACCCCACCCCTATGGCTGAGAGTGATGTCCCAATGCTCCAGCTCGGGGCTATGCCCACTGCCCTGGGAGCTGCTCCATGCCCACCACCCTCTGGGGCACAGCCTTTTCCTCACCCCCACCACACACAGCTCCATGCCATTCCCTCAGGTCATGGCCAATATCTTCATGTGCTTCTGACACTGTGGCACCCAACCTGCCCCCAGCGCTTGAGGTGAGGCCACACGAGGCAGAGCACAAGCTGGCAGTGCTGGGCCTGCTGCACCCCAGGGTATGGTTGGCCCTTCTGGCTGCCAGGGCCCACCGTTGTTTCCAAAAGCTTTTGTTGCTTCCAAACCCTTGGCTGTTTTTGCACTTGTGTGTTTGTTTGAGATACCTTATGCAACACTGCCTCTACTGTAATACCTGTTAAGGTCCAGATACGGAGCAGATACCCGCAGATCCCCACCTCAGCTCTCTTCTTATGTTGCTCTTGGTACAAAGTTGTGGAGATAGGAATAATGTTTATACTCATTTGTGCTTCTCGTACTGAAGGAGGAGAGCTACAGTTTCCTTGGGGGTTTCGTGGTGTCTTGTGGAAGGCCTACGGCTTTCCTTTTCAGGATACAGAGGAGGCACCTTCAGCTTTCAAAGGAAGTGTAATTTTTGATCAAAGTGGTGATCTGCGCGTGTCGATAGATGTCACCATGAAGGATTTTGCGTGGAATATGCAAAAAGAATGTTCTTCCAAGGTAGCCCTAGGTGTAAAAGTTACTGAGGAAGGCATGTTTAACTTGCGGGCTTCTGCTAGGGCCAACCTTTATTAGTAGCTACAAGCTAATTTAACTTGGAAATGGGTGAAGAGTGATACTCGCTTCCGCTGTAATACCAGTGTCTTCTGTATTTTCAGTGTGGTCTGGTGGCTTTTGGAGTTAAATGACTGAAGTGCAAGGGCTGCCATCGGAGATCCGTTTGAACAACTGACCTGACTGAAACACAGCTGAAAAAAACCCTTTGGAAAATCAACCTTCCCACAGAAGTCTGTGTGCTGTGGAGCATTTGTAGCTGTGTGTTTCTTCTTGTAAGACGTAAATGGCTGTGAAACTGTAGAAAAGAGAAGTTTTGTTAGAAATAATGTAATTACGCACCTACGTTTGCTGCCCTTGAATAGCTACGGATTGGTTCGGTGAGGTCGCAGTTAGTTAAGTCTTTCTTACTTGTCACTGCTGTACGTTTCCTTTTGCACTGGATGGTGATTTTAGTGCATGTGCAGCTCTGTTTGTATTGCAAGGCCTTGCTAGATAAGCCACTGTCTGAAAATAACAGCAGGACTGCTCCAAAAGCAACTGCCAGAAACTGTCTAGCAATGTATTATAGCCTTCCTTGAAGAAACTGCGTAAATATGAGGTAGGTATCAGTCGCTGTTGTAGTCTTAATGTACATATACTATAATTTAACACTTAGAGCAAATACAGTTGGATATCGAATCCCTTTCTTAACGCCGCACCATACAAAACCTGTCACAAAGTTAAAATGCGTAGTGCACGCATGTAAGTAATAAATCCTCGCAGCGTGCACTTGAATGTGGAAGTTGAAGGGAGAGGCGGAAACACAATATTTGTTCTACTCTTGGCTGTCATGTGAGAATAGCACTTGTAAGGGCTGGCATTGAAATGTCAACGCTTGCTAAACAAACGTAGTGTTTTAATTCCTTGAAGTAGTGGGTAATGCTCTGTGTTTCTTAGCTGGTTAGTGCATTCAGATGGTTGTGTTGGGCTTTTGATCTTAAGGGTACGTACTGCTTGTCTTGCTGATATAGAAGTATAGAGAGAAGAAGCTGAGCAAAGACGTGATGTGCCACTATCCGGTTTGGTGACTGGTAGGTGCCTCTTGTACCTGTGGTGAGAAGCTATTTGTAGCAGCTGAATTAGCTCAGGTTTTTCGTTTGGTTGTTAGTTAAATGGGTCTAACTGTAATTAAACCTTCAGGTACTCAGACTGGTTTTCTGTACTTCTTACAAGTGGATGACTGAGTGCTGTGCAGGTACTTCCATCCACCAGTTCACTCAAGTAGTTTAACTTAATTCGTGTCTACTGCTTGTGTGGAAACTAACTTAGAATTTAATGTGTACTCTTAGTACAATGTTGGAAGCTGTAAGGAGTAAGAATTTGCAAGATGGAACTCCCATCATGTCAGTGTGGGGCAAAGCAGAGCTAAGTGTGTGGCTTTTCTTGATGAGGGAAGAGAACACGCATTGGTGAAAGAACCAAACCTTTCTCACTTATATTCTTGGGGAAAAAAAAGTTGCTCAAGTATGTTCTCCTTTCCACCCTGGAGAACCAGCTGATACAGTCTGCCAGAGGACAGAAGCACCCCCATGTGAGACAGTGACTTGTCTCATGGCCTTCTGCAGATGTACTTGCTGTTTGCTTTTGTGATTCATGAAAACTTTCTCCTTGTGCCTTGAGTCAGAGTTTCTCAGTACTGCTAACAAGGAGCATGTAATGCTTTGGTGTTATTTGCCAGCTGGTATGTACTGATACTTCCCTCTCTTAGGTGCCCGCAGGAAGTCTTCCCTAGAAAAGGGATGGAAGAAGTTTTTGTTCTGAAAGAGATGGAAAGCGATGATTGGTGACTTCTATTAATTACGTTTCTGCATACTGTCATGGTATTGCCCCTCGGTGATCTCCAGGCTGAAGGCTTGAAGTCTACAAAGTGGAATTTAAGCCACACCACTTGCCCCTTTTTTGTCACGCTTCTGGTTATACAGTGTGCTTTGGAAATGAAAAGGGGGGTCTGTTTTTTCAGAAAATATTTCTTCTTTCGGAGGAACTGGGGTACTATGGCAGCAAATTGATGCTCTGCTTTTAGTTTCTATTAGTGTCGTGGTATGCTGACACGTATGTGTCAACTGAGCATTGAGCGGATGCTGTGTCTTACAGCGCAGGCTGTTTATAAAAAAACAAAAGCTATTACTCCTGCAGGACGTGTTTAGACAGAAACACAGTCTTCAAAGAATTAAAACACACTGAGAAGGTGCCTCGTGTTGTTTGAGGCTTCCAAATGTGTTTTCGGTGACAATTCTGTTCTGAGTATTGTTGGAACTAGGAGAAATAAATGCATCTGGAACTGGATGATGCTTCTGAATCCTGGTCTCTTTGGGGGAGCTTCAGTGAAGCTGTCTTCTGCTGGAGAGGAGTCGAAGTGGTGTTGTCAAAGGGTTGCACGAGTCCTGGGAGCTACCACCCCTATTTTTGTCATCTTGCAAAGTGGTGGCTCTGGAGGCATGGTCCCTAGAGGGAAGAGTCAGCCCAGGAGACTGTTTCGCACTGCCTCTGCTGTAAATAGATGTAGTAAATCATTATTGTTATTGTTCCTAACCACTATATGCCTCCTCTCTCTTCCTCGTCTCTTCCTTCCTTCATATACAGATCCTATATTGGCAGTCTTTGAAAAACAACCCCTGGGCAGTAAAGGCAGCACTTCTTTTTTTTTTTTTTTTTAAGGGGTTCATCAAATCCAGAAGCCTGTACAAAGCACGTGTGTGCTGCAGCATCGGGTCATTTGCAGGCTGTGTGTTATGAACAGGAATCCGAGCAAGCGTCAAGCTGTGGTTGTTGTCATCTCAAGCTGAGCATGTGGGATTGAGCTTAAAACTGTTTGCTTGTTTAGAGAGCAAGAATTGTAAAACCTTGGTAGATTTTGAAGGAAATCTTGTTTTCTGCCTCGCATTGCACGTATAAACACAGATGAATTAATGCTTTTTGGAAGAAGGCGTTTCCATGGCTTTTGGAGGCCAAGCCTCCAAGGTGCTGGAGTGCTGCTACATGCTAAAGGACGAGCAGGCAGAAGGCTTTCATCTTGTATTCCTTCTGGTGTTACCTTCTCTGAGATTACTTGCTTGTCCTCTTAAAAGGAGGAGCTCTTTGGACCCAGATATGAACTTCAGAGCAGAATGGGCTGTGTAGTATGCATGTGACTTGCACCGTGTTTAGATGCATTGAGTCAGCAGACAGATTTTGTTTAACTATGATTTTCAAGTGATCTTGTCAGCTCACTGTAGTGCTGCTGTCTGAGGTTGCTGATGGGATGTGTCTGACTGGGGCTGCGGATGAAATGAGGGCACTAAGATATGGGTATCCTGCAGCAAAAGGACTTACTTGGCTTAAAACAATCCTGGTACTTAACCCTCAGGCCAAGATTTTGATCTTGGCTGAAATACCGTAGCGATTTAAACTTTGAAGAGTTAGAGCTTTGCATGTACAGCAGGTTTGACTAGCATGGGTGTATTTGAGATGGGCTGAGAAGAGGAAGGTGACTGTTTGTACCATCATTTGTGTGGTTGTACAGTAGAAGTCTTGTTAATTGTTTTTAATTAAATAAAAAAAAATAAATCTTCCAGTAGCTGAAAAATGCACAGAAAAATAATCTTGGACTTCCTAGTTCACATGCAGTTCTGTATCCTAATTGTGTCCACATAACCGGGGGGAAGCATGTTGAGATGTGTACAGGAGTGCTGTAGAACAGAGTGGTATCTGCATGGGTGTCGTTTTGGAGGTAGGGGATCCAACCTGGCCATGCAGTTAGAAAGGAGGAAGGCAAGGAAGCGCTGCTCAGGGTTAGAAGCCCAGTTTTTACAGAGAACTGTTAAGCAATTTTGTGTATGGAGCCAAATGCCTTCTCTCTTGGCCATCTCATATGTGTTCTTATTCCAGTGTTTTGTTGGGAAGTGCGATGAACTGATGCCTGCTGGTGAATTTGCTCTTGCTTGCTTTCTAGATATTAGAAGAAGTAGCTGGATCCTCATGAAAGTGCTTTGTGCAGGTGCCTTCTTGACACGCGTAATTGAAGGCCTGCCCGCTATGCTGCTGAGCGCTAAGTGTGCTGTGTGATGTGCTTGTTGGTATGAGATGAGTAAGATAAGAAATGAGACTAACATCAGTGCCTTTCATCTAGGGGGAAGCTGTGTCGTAAGGGGTGCTGGTTTGTTGAGCCACCAAAACAACTCGGAAGCAAAGGGCTCGAGCAGCTGCAGCCCCAAAGTGTCAGTCATACCATACGGTGACTGCAGATACAGAAGTTCCTTATCAGCTGATGACAAGAAGGTGACAGCACAGGCAGGCATCAGCAGCTACCTTCTGAACTGAGGGGTGTGACAAGGGTGCAGCTGAAGCAACACCAGCCTTCGCTGGCTCTGCTGGAGCAGCCCTACTGCTTTGGAGCCTGTGCTGCAGGAGTAGGGGCTGCAGGTGACTGTCTGGCCAAAACAGTGAGTTGTGAAGCTGCCAAGGATCACGCTGCTGTAAACAAATACCCACTCATCCCCAGGTGGGCTGCCAAAGTAGCTCTTCCAGGTCTTGGCCCAGTCCTTCTGTGCCTGTGGAGCTTGGGAGAAAGGGCCTGTGAGCAGTGTGGGCTGAATTCCTCCTTAGAGAATCACAGAATGGTTTGGGTTGGAAGGCCACGTTTAAGGTCATCCAGTTCCCACCCCTGCTACAGGCAGGGACGCCTCCCACTAGAGCAGGTTGCTCAAAGCCCCATGCAGCCTGGCTTTGAACAGCTCCAGGTGTTATAGCCAAGGTGGTGGTGGCCCTTGTCTTGGAAGGCAGCGGTGTAGAAATAAAACAAGCCCTGTGTTTGTTTGTTTATTTATTTGTTTTGTGCACGTGGATTTTTTTCTTCTAGAGAGCCTTCCTGGAAAAGCCGTCTAGGCTTCAACATATCTGATGCATAGGAGTAGACAACATTTTGTTTCTCCAGTTTTGAGAAATGCTTTGTAAGGTGGTGGCAAAATGACAGAAGAACTGTCACAGGTTGGACCCTGAAAATGACTCCTGGCTGCTGTAGGAACCTCTTATTGGACTGCATTGAGATCAGCCCAACTGGTAACTGAAAACAAAAAGCTGGCGGTGAGATAAGTCATGAAATGGCTGCTGTGCCTGTCCTGGGGAGGTCTGTTGTGCTTGTAATTTAATCTCTCCTGTATAAGGGATGTAGGAATTATTCTTTAAAGGTAGTAACAAATGTGTAGGTGAACTAAATTTGAGTGTGGTTCTTCTGTTGTCTTTGCTCTCCCCAGGCACTAGTGGCTCCAAACACGCGGAAGTTTAGTGCTGTGGATCTCTTTCATGCGTGACTGAATTCAGATAGACCTTTGGGGAAAAAACTGGGTATGGGTAAACCAGAGGTGCTGCTAAGTGAATGTGCTGCTACCGCGTCTGTCGAATTTCTTCAGAAGAAGGATTAAAAAAACCACAATCTTCTCATTTTTCCCGCTGTGTTATTCGTTTTGCATCATGTAAATGGGCAGATAGGGATCACAGAACAGTAGGGGACCTCCAGAGATCAACTAGCCCAACCCCCCTGCTGAAGCAGGCTCCCTACGTCAGGCTGCACAGGTAGGCGTCTAGATGGGTCCTGAATATCTCCAGACAAGGAGGACCCACAACCCCTCTGGGCAGCCTGGTCCAGTGCTCCATCACTCTGACAGTGAAGAAGTCCTTCTTTGTGTTAGTGTGGAACTTGTGTTCCAGAATCTGCTAGCTCTGTTCTGAATTTTTATCTGCAGCTGAGATTGCTTGTGCCATAACATTACCTGCTGTTTTTATTGGAAATGAATGTTATTAATATTTACTAATGTCCAAGCTGACCTGAGTCTTCAACAGGATGTGCAAATTAATGGAGCTGGAAGATCTTGAACACTTGAGATGGCAGAGACCTGTAGGGATTAGAAATGACACTTAAGTAATTTTCTCTTAATTTAATGTGTAATGTAAGAGAGCATTCCAGGTCTCTGAAAATGCAAGGTAGGCAGGGGAGCTTGGAGAGCTGTAATGCTGAAAAACTTGTGGTAGAGTGAAACAGACAGCGAAAGGTTTTGGTGTTTATTTTTTGTTTTGTTGTTCTGAAACAGCGTGTGCTTTGCATTGTCCTGCAAGCCAAGGAAGGACCATCGTAAAGCAGAAGCCGAGATAAGCGGCTGCGGTGGTATTTAAGTCTTAGACCTGGTGTTGCTACCCTACTGAAAAGGAGCGCCAGTATCCAGTGGCAGGAGGGAGAGTAAGGTTGAGCATAGTAAGAGCTCTTCCAAGAACAAATGGGACTGTTTGGAATGCCATGGCAAAGATAAATTGTGGGCAGATGCTCATTGTGCAAGCAGCAGTAGTAGTTAATACCATAATTGTCCTCCGCCCAGGGAATATTGCTGCTTTTGCTGAAGGCTACCACACCCTCAGATCTGCTGCTGGAGCAGCTTGGGGTGAGTGCTGCCTGCTTTGCTTTCAGCAGCATCAGCTGGACTAATGGAGATGGGCTAGCTGGTTTGTGCCAGCCTGGCTTGCTGTTTGAAGTGGGTTGCGGAGTGCTGGGTATAAACTGCTCCTGCAAGCGAAGCTGTGAGGGCAGCATGTCTGACTCCTCTGGACAGTTGTCTTCTAACATGGTGTCCTCAGGGTCTACATGTTTTCTGCTGAGAGCCTGAGTGCTGATGATGCTTTCAGTGCAAAGGAGGGAAATAATCTGTGCTTGTGTAATGCTTCGTGTAAAGGAGGCAACTCATTCTGTCTGTTTCAGTAGCTCTACCTGATAGCATGTATCAGTGGCAGGTCTCCCCGCGTGGATTGTTTTTGGGGTGTGTAGGGGTACGTTAGGTGAGCGGACTTGGTGCTTTGCTCTCTACTTTCTCTAATATAAAGCTTAAAAATAACGGAGAGTGGTGGATTTTTTCCTTGGCAGTATGATGTTGCTTCTCAGTAAACTGCTGGAAGCTTGCACAGAGTGGGTGTGAAATGGATTGTGTGGGTTTTTTTTTTTTCCTTCCTGCTCCAAGACCACTTCTTGGCACCAAGTTTTTGTTTTTTTTTTCTGTAGACTTCTTTGGGGAACAGATGCGTGAAGTACAGTTACCACTCATACATATGGCTTTTAAAATATGGAAGCTGTTGGACTGAAGCGGCTTCGTATGGCATTGTTGAAGGATCAGAATGAACGCGCAAGTTTAGGTTTTTAAGGCTTGAATGTGTAGCTGAAATGTTTTTCAGTTTGTTTTTACAAGGTTAAGGATTTGCTTTTTCATGGTTATTTAAGATTACACCCACAGCTGTGTTCTTAAAAAAGTTATTCTTTCTGTAGTTATTCTTTCTGTAACTTTCGGTGCCTAAAATGATAGCCTCGTTTAATCTCTTCTCCTGGGGGAAAAAAAAACAAAACAAAACACCAAGTTTAATTCATGATTAAAATAGTTGTAATTCTTAATTCTCTAATGCAGACGTCTTTTTATTACAGGTTCCCAGTTTGAAAACGGTTAGAAGATACTCTGCCACCATACTGGATTACTTTGTGTGCAACTCAGCATGTCACTGTGCTCTGGATTTTATAAGGTGGCCATAATTTAATCCCCACTTTCAGTTTCTATGTATCGGTGAAGCATTGGAGCTCTTTAGAGCTACTGTTACTTGTGTGGAAACTGATCCGACTCAAATCCCTTCTCCAAAGGACTTGACGTTACCAGCAATGAGCTCCCAAAGCCATCCAGGTAAGGACAAAACCCCTTTGAATTTAGGAACAAGGGCCAGATATCACCGGGCTTGGCCATAAACGTGCTGTATTTTGAACTGCATAATAGCTTATGTGGAACGAGAAAGCTTTGTGTTGTGCGAACGGGCTTTTTGCTGCTTTGTCAGAGTAATCATCCGGTCTCTGCTTCTTTCTTTCACGAGTGAGATTGGGCGAAGATGGAAAGTTGCATTACTTTTATCAGCTGTGAGGAATTTCTGCCTGTTTTAGGTTTCCGATGGTTGTGTTATATGCAACTGAACGCACTGAAAGGTCTGGGTCTTTGCTCAGATGTTAACCTGGTGATTAATTCTGCTAAAACTGCACTGATGAGTCTTAATGTTACATGGTATTCCCATAGAGAGCGGTCACAGTTCTGCTAGTGAGGGTTAGTGGATGTTTAACAAGAAAGTTCTTTTGAAGTACATTTTAGTACGAGAGCAGAGTTTTGTGGGAACAAGAGTTTATTAATCCATCTCAGTGCTGGCTGTGGGATTATCCCTAATGTGTTTTGTAACTTAGGACACAATTCATGGCTACAAAATTGTGCACTTCTTCCTGTAGGTAGATGCTCAGTTAAACTGCTTTTGAGCTTAAAGTCTTGTCAAATGTTTGTATTTAGTGAGTGTCAGGTAAGCTTGTGTTAGGCTTTTAGGTTTGTGAGCTTGGAAGAAGAGTTTTTATTTGGGTTCCAATGTGTCTGCTGATCGTTTCAGTTCTTGGTTAGGAATAGTGGCCACAGGAAGGTAATCCGGCAATGGCGAGGCGCATGGAACTGCTTGTTTAATTATGCTTTTGACGGGTTACTTTTGTGACTTCCATTTAACCGGTTTTGGGTTAACAGCCAAATAAGACTAAAGTTAAGTCAACATCTTAGATTTAAGGAACCGTGTTTGCAGGGGAAGGATTTTATACGCGCTTCAGGATGATTAATAGCAGTCCATTAGTGGCTTCTGAGGCTGGGAGCAAGAAATGTTGCAGCAGGCAGGGACACTGGAGGTTAGAAGCAGCATGGCTGAAAATCTGATCCTTGCATAATATCTGTTTTATAATTCTGTAATGTAGCAGTCTGTTAGATTTTCAGACATCTCTCCGGTGTTACGGGGAGTTGGGAAATGAAATATGTATGAGTAGTGTTCTGCATGTAGGTATTCAGCTTTGATACAGTTTTTTGCAACACAGTGCTTTTCTAGAGGTCTGTTTTTCGAGTGTGTGGATGGTTCTTATTGGAACAGGTTGCCCAAGGAAGTTGTGGATGCCCCATCCCTGCAGGCACTCAAGGCCAGGCTGGATGTGGCTCTGGGCAGCCTGGTCTGGTGGTTGGTGACCCTGCACGTAGCAGGGGGGTTGAAACTGCATGATCATTGTGGTCCTTTTCAACCCAGGCCATTCTGTGATTCTTTGTTTCTATATGAGACACTGAGGAGCTAATGGCCTTCTCCATTTTTCTGCACAGTAGTTGGATAGGTTGAGCACACAGCTATGTTAAGAACCAGCAAATAAACCTAATGATGAGGAGCATCTCTCCAAATGCTCCGAAAAGAGAGATGTCATTCATAGCTGGGCTGTTCTGTTGGCTTTCATGGCTCATTTGTCTTGTTCTCCTTTAATTCAAATGCGAGCTTATCCCTTTTTACCTTGCTCTCGTTTTGTGCCCAAGATCTGTACTGATGATGTGTGAGAGAGTCCTATAAGAAAGTGCCAAGGAAAGAAGGCAGAAGCTTCCCATGCAAGAGGAGTTTTCGTGGTGCTAAAAATCAATCCAAGACCTGCAACAGACATGTTTATGAGCGATTCTTGCTGGAATAGCTGGTTGCCTCAAACCCAGGGAAGCAGCAGCTCAGTTGGGTGGTTCTGGATACGTATGCATTCTCCTGAGCTACAGTTCCTAAACTTCTTGGCCCACTGTCACAGAAGAGCTTGGAGTGAGGTATGCGTTGGCTCAGTGAGAGCTGAAGCTGTGAATCCTCAGTGTTAGGGAGGAAATTTTGTATTGGCAAGTAACCCTTGGAGTGAAGGACTCCTGTCGTCAGCCTTTTTGCTGGAGATAGCTTAATTTTTGCAACTTTTTCACCTTAAAAAAAGAAAGAAAAAGCAAAGGAAGTGATCTGACAGTATTTTTACAGTATGGCGTTTGAGACGTTGGCTTTGTATGACTGTATCTCCAAGTGCTGGGTTGATATTCTAGAGTGTCGTGATGGCTTTTTACCTCTGGCTCACACTATGGTGTTCTTACTGCTTGTTTCTCTTTGAGAGTCACTTTTGCTTCTACCAAATCTTATAATTTCCAAACCTGGCCAAAGATGACATCTGGACTTCTCATGTCAGTTGTGATAGCTATTTTGGTTATACAGGTAATTATTACTAATGATGGGTGTTGTTTAAGGGAATGCTCTGGTTTAACTCAAGCCCATTAAATTTTGCTTCAGTGGATATGAGCTTTCTTCTCTAATCTTCTCCAAAACCTATCACAAATGGGATTCTTTTTTAGGAGCAGCACCATAAAATCGTTGCAGTGTAGCTGAATGGAAGTGTTTTCTTGGTTTTGCCTTCGCTCTGCAAAGCTCTCTTGTAGGAATAGCTGCGTACTGAAGGCTTCTCACTGAACGAGGCAAGAAAAAAAATACGGGCAATTAGGTAGTCTAAGGAAAATGACTTCCCCCCCCCCCCTCCCCCCCCCCCCCTCCCCCCCCCCCCCTTTTGTTGCCATTTCTTTTGTTGTATTTTGGATTAACTTTGCTAAAGGAATAAGAAATAATCTGAGGAGAAGGAATGGTGCCCCCTCAAAGGAAGTGAATCCTCAAGATCTTGCAGCGGATGTTCCAGGCTGTGTTGAGCCCTAGCTGTAGGGTAAAGACCATTTATTTCTGATTTCTGGCCCAGAGGCTCTCTGCAGTTCCTCACTTGAGCTCTGGGATAATCGGCTCCTAGGAAATTAAAGGAGCAGGGGGAGCAGCAGTCTGCTGCTGGGGTCCCTCTCGCCACAAGCACCAGCTGCTCCTGATGAACCACCATCCAGCTCCCTGCAGGTACTGGTAATCTCTGTGGTTGCCTGGGCAGGAATGTGAATCATTTTGGGTGGAACTGCTGGGCACGCTGGGGGCAGGGGGGGGAGGGGACAGGGCTGCAGTTGAAGGCTGGGGAGGCAGGAGGAGGAAGCTAAGTGGAGCTCATCGCAACAGAGAGTGGAGGCATTGCATGCCCTTTGGCAGAGGAGTTGCTGCTTCTTTGAGTGCTTGAGCAAAGCTGAAAAAAAAAATGCTGAAATTGTGCTGTAAAAGATCAAGATGCTGCGAAGTATAATTAAGAAAATTAGTCAAATTAAGATAACGTTTAGGATTATGACAAAGCTTGGGGCGCAGGGACAAGCATGTTTAGTTTCACTTCTTAACTTGCTACGTCGACCACAATTTAGGCTTACCTTATGTGACCTTTAGTGCTGATACCGCTTGTGCACAACCAAGTCGGCCCAGGCAAGGGGTGGATGTGGGCTTCGTTTTTTTCCTCCCATTGACCTGAAGTGATTTCTGGCTGTCACCTTCTGCCTCTCTCACCTAATTTTCAGTGGCTTAAGTTTCGCTGTAATTTCATTCTTTAATCAGTAAAGATTGTTGTACCGATACCAGTTAGACGTAGCGAGATCAGCTTAAAGAAACCTAAACGCTTAAAGTTAATCACTCAACTGATTTGTGTTTGTTTAAAGTTCACTCCCCTTTGCAAAAACTGGAAATCTCCGTGCTCAACGAAGCGTTTTGTGTATGAAATGTTATCTTTCAGGAATTAGTCTGAATGCAAATGCTTGTATTCCTTCTTCAGAGCTGCTCTTGCGGAGATGCAAATGTTATTTACATCTTGAAGTGCTGAATGTTTGGTAATTAGGAATATTGAAATTTAAGAATGAGTTGCCTGTCTGATATGGAAAAATCTGCGGCGCGATCATTAAAGCTGAGAGGAGATACCAGACAAAGCAGAAAAGCTCCATGATCACAGAACACAAGGAAAATGAGTTAGCAAGTCATGTGCTGTGATTTTGCTAGACTGAGGAGTACTTTTGTGTGGCATTTTATCTGCCAAGTGTAAGAAGCCACTCTCCTTTCACATTCCATGGCTTAATGAGGCATGGAAAGCCATTTCATGCACTATACATAAGAGCTTTCCCTGTTAGTCTTTCAAACATTTTGCACCATAAAATAAATATTTTATGCATTCTCTTTTTAAAGATTAAGAAGTTTCTGTGGAGATGCATTTCAAACTGGCTTTAAATGACACTGACCTACTTTCTGGCAGTAATCAGTCTGCTTCTGTAAGTTATCTGGGGACAAGAGCGTTCTTTCAATAAACACAAAGAGCATACCAGTAAATTCCAGTCCTCCTTCAGCACGGCTTGGGCATGGCTGATCCTTGGTGGCTGTTGTCTGGAAGGTGATTTGGATGTGGCATATCTATACTTGTCCCTACTTGTCCGGTGCTCCAGTTTGCTACAGCCGAGTTATTTTAGATTGGGCATCTGGGCTTCTACTTACCAGTAGAACACTAGTAAGAGTGAGTACGGGTAGAACCTCATTATCTCACATCCTGTCTTTTCTCTACATGGAAAAAAACAGGGATTTCTAGTATGCTCACTTTCCCCACTGCTGAGTGTGTGAAGCTGGTTGGAAGGAAGCATTCAGCTGGTGGGCAGGCCCAGCAGAGGAGCAGGAACTCAGTGGCAAGAGCAGGCATTGCTTGTCTGAAGATATTGCCCTGAGGAACAACTCCCAGGCGTGGAGGAGACCTCGAGGCCAGTTGAGAAATAAACTCAGCAGCAAGATCTGCCAGTAAGAAATACTCACTGCTGCTTCTGTTCCATGTGAGATAAAATAAGCTGTATGGCAGCATGGCCACGAGGGTGATAAGTAGAAGAAACACTGAGAACCTTGCTTTGAAGATGTCTCCACTTCAGACGTATAACTTTTTTCCCTGCGTTTGTTGGAGAGCTTTTGGTCAGTCTTGGTCAAAGCTGGCATCTTGAATCCTCTTCTTGTTTGTGTACTTGTCAGCTTTTTCTTCTCTAAATGCGTTAATGAGAAAGCGTGTGCTAAGAGAATCTTTCTGTTGCTTGGGTTAAGTACCCTGGGTTGCTTTGCAGAAGGGGCTAATTGCAGTGGCTGTACTGTGGGTATTCTATCAGCCCAAGGAAAGGCTTTGGCAGCTATCTTAAACTACAACATATGGGGAAGTTGCTTTGAGGACTGCATGTTATTTTGACAGTGAGTGGAGGTAGGAGGTGTTCTGCAAAATCTCCTGTTACAGTAAAGTTGTCAGCTCTGGAAGAAAATTTGAAAGGCATACCAGTGGAAGATTAGACTTCTCATTATGCAGAAGAAATGGCTGCTTCATGATCCTTAGAGTGTGTCTCTCCGGGTTTGGTTGTCATTCACGTGAAAAGCGGTGTGGTGTACTGTCACGTGTAATGGGACTCGGAGAAGAATCTTTATTTCACCAAATGGTGAAGCAAAAGTTGTGTCGATCATTTGGTTGCTGCGATGGCTGCAGAATGGTGGGAGCTCACGGGGACAGCGATATGAGTTCTGCTAGATCTCCCGAGGAGTTCTGTGATCCAAACAATGCGTGCTTGATCTACGGAGATGGTTCTTTTCAGGAAGGTGATACCAGCCTATGCAAAAAAGCTTTGGTTAAAAGAGCTAAACGCCTTTGCAAGACCAAGGCTGCGTGTTTACTTTCCTTTCTTCGACATGTGACCGAATGCATATTCCGCCTGTGTTCAAATTCTTACGGATGTGTAAGCTGAGCACGTCCTGGATTTCCTCTAACAGGAACAGTATCATTGTGAGGACAATGCAAGTTAAGACTGCTGCCATGGAACCTGTGAAGTTTTTACTTTCTGGAGCATCAAATAGCAGAGACTTTCTGTATAAGGTTTTTATTGTATCCTCAAAAGAGAAAAATTGTTCTGTGCTTCAACTTGAGGTTCAAGTTGAAGTTCCTTCTAGGTCAGTGTCCCTGCTAAGTACGTTCCTCTTGCTTCTATTTTTTCTTTAAATGCAGTTCTTGCACTTTAAAGGAGGCTTTTGAAGAATTCCAAAGTAGTTTTTTTTAGCCTGTGATGTATCCTGCAGTATAAAGATGAGAAGCAGGTACTTATGGTGAGAGGGAGATAACCGGATTATTTTGATGAGATGTGGGATAGGAAAAGGGTAGGAAAAAAGGTTGCACTTTTGAAGTTAGATGATAATGTTTAAGATAGTCCTTGGGCCCGTGTATCTTACTAGGAAAGTAAAAAGACCTTTTTCCTTATTCTTACTGCTTTTTTGGTATTCATTTCTGGTCAACTTCAGTTTGACCTGTACCTTCTCATGTATTCTTCCCCCGAGTTAAATTTGTTACTAGACTGTGAGGAGTATATATTCTCAGTATTTATTTTAAATTATTCAGGTTGCCTTCTTAAGTGCCAGGCTCTTGCATTGATGAGGCTTGTTTGCTTTGCTGTGGTCAGATCAATTAGGACAGTGCTGATCTCGAAGGAGCGCTTCAGTCATTCCTCCAGCTCTGACTGATTCAAAAGCAGAGGCGGGTTACTCTCAGATGGATGTCAGCCATATGTGGCATTTCTCCTTCTTCAAGAGTAGGAATTTGGCCATCTGATTACCTGGGCTTTGGTAGGCGTTGTTTGCCTCCATTGGAAAGGAAAAAAAGTTGCTTTGTGAGATCTCTTGGTCAAAAGCTTTGAGGTTTTTTGATTTCTTTTGGAGGGTTTTTATATTGGTTGGGAGGGAGAAGGATGGAGAAGAAATGGCACTGATGATGCTTTTACCGTAGTTTTTAGGATTTATGCTTGCTGTTTGCTATCTCTTATGCCTACCAAGACTGACTTTATAGCCAAGAGTGATTTGAACAGGGAGTACCGGATTCAGAGAAGGAAAAACTGTGGATGAGTTGATTCTGCCATTCTTCAGTAAAGGCTTGACAAGTTTCTCTTTCACCCTGGCCTGCAATATTTCATGAGTGTTCCTGTACCCTCTGCTTGTATTTACTTAGGCTGTGGCTCAAGAAAGGCTTCTGTTGCCTCTTCTGTTTGTGTGTTTTTTTTTTTTAACTTTTAAGTTTTTTAACTTTTAAGTTTTTTTCCTTGAACTTCAGTAGTTGGCTTTCTTTTCTCCTTGTCCATGGGTGCACTGGCAGGGTTATGGCTACAGTGGCTGTGCAAGAAGAGAACAAGCAAGTGAATCTCTGCTAATATCTTTAGCATCATAATTAGTGAGGAATGGTATATGCAATTAATTATTCCCCCAAGAAAGATAAAAATGGCCTGCTTAAAAAGAAAGTAAGTTTTATGACTAACCAAATAACTGTTGTTCTACCAGTTGCTGGGGAAATGGGATGCTTCACCTGCAGTGCTCTTACTTGCTTTAAAATGCACTGGACGGCAAATGTTGATGTTTATGAACCTCATATCACAGCCACGGCCTCTGACTTGTCACCCATGCCTCTACAGCCCACAGTGAGAATCCATGCATGAGGACAGTAATCGGGAATGTTAGTTAGTTAAAAGGTGGATAAGTTTGGCTGTTAAGCCTGTTTTTATAGACTACTGCTAAGCTATTTCTGTGCCCCAGGGAGGTGCTGAAGAACAGGAGGGAACAGAGGCCGGCTTGTCTGCCATTGCCTTTTTGAAGGGATGGCACAACATGGCCTCCTTCCTGGGAAGGCCTCGCACTGCCTGCCTCTCAGCCAGTGTCCCTGGAGCAGCTAAGCCTGAACGTGCTACTGGTGGCACTCAATTTTTGGGTGTTACCAGAAGCACATGTGGGGTTCTTTGCCCTGTGGTGAACATGGCAGCAACAGTTCTCCTGTTGACCTAGCAGCACTGGCCTTGACAGGGAACCTGCAGACAAGCTTTCTTGTGTTTGCATCTGGCCTGTTCACCTTTGTACCAGCCACATCAGTACAGTCCTGTGAGCCTGAATTCTGGGGTCCCTGTGCATTCTACAGGAGTGAGCATGCAGGGTTGGTCCAAAAGTCTGAGGAGACCAGGATCCTGATCACCTCTACTTGTGAGGACCTGGCAGAGGGGAAGAACAGGCTGCCCAGAGAGGCTGTGGATGCTCCATCCCCGGAGGTGTTCAAGGCCAGGTTGGATGGGGCCTGGGCAGCCTGGTCTAGTATTTAGATATGGAGGTTGGTGGCCCTGCCTGTGGCAGGGGGTTGGAACGTGGTGATCCTTGAGGTCCCTTCCAACCCAAGCCATTCTATGGTTCTATGAACAGCTTTTATACACTGCTTGGGATCTTTTTGGAAGTGGGGATTGGGAGTGGTAAGTTTGAATTTCTCAGTCTTGTGCTTCTGTCTGCTTTGGCATTTGCAGGGACCTTCATGTTTCGTTGGGCCTTCATGTGCTAGGAGTGCCATGTTGGATCCTTCCACAGTGAATGATGAGCGTGGGCACTGCTTCAGAGCATGTATGGCCAAAAATTGATGCCTCTGGGGGTCTGCACCTTCTTGCTGAATGAGGAGTGGAGTGGTGGCATCTGGATGTATGAGCAAGTAGGATTTTGCCAGTGCCACCTACTCCTTCTCTAGGTGCTTCTAAGCATGGGCAAGATGCAGTTGTTTGCAGTGGAGAGAATTTGTGGAAAATCTGGCTGTGCTGCAGCTGCACTCTGTGGTAGGGCTGGGACCAGGATGTTGGAGGAATGACAGATGAATTCAAAGAAATCATTTAAAAAAAGAGAAAAAAATCAATCCTGACCCTTTCACTATTCAAGAGTCTATGTACTCATTCTGTTTGTAGCCGTTATGTTGCCAAACCACATAAATAGCTTTGCAGGGAAAATTGTAATAGGAGTGAGGTGTAGCCAATGCGCTTTGACCCGCTAGCCTTGGCTTCAGGTAACCACCTTTTCCCAAAAGGCTGCTGCTGGAGAAATGTAACCCCGTTGGGTTTTGAGCTAACGGGGTCCAGGGGCTGTGGGGCTCATTGCCTCTTCGGGCACTTCACTCACTGAATTGTGTATGTTGATTGCTTGTTGTTTTAAAGTTTTTGAAGGCGTTGCTGTCCATGAACTACTGTGTAATGACTCTTTGCTCTCAAGTTTCACCTTCCGGTCGATAGACCAGGATCAATGCAGTTATTTGTGGATGTAGTCGCTGTGACATCCAGCTAGCCAGCTTGGGTGCTGCCCAGCCTGCCACGGCTGCTGCCACACTCGGTTGCCTTACGTGCTGAGCAAAGAGGACTGCGGATTTATTATTATTAAACTACTCTAAAGTTGGTTCCATTATTTGGATCAATTGAAAATTCTTCAAGCAGAGTAAGCTTACAGCTTAGTAATATTAAGATGCACTTAAGCTAGAAAAGCATAAAGATGATCCATTGAGGTGGACTTTTATTCTGTTTCGGTGTTTAAAACTTGTGCTTTCTAGTTTAACGGACTAGTTTCTCTTCTGTAGCGGTAACCTTAGTTTTACAGTGGATATAAAAAGAAGCATCTTATTTTAAAACTTGTCCCCCCACAGTTGCACATTCCTGTTCTATAAAATGCCTGAGCTGCTCTTGCGGAGAGAGATAAAAGCCTGAACTAGACCAAGCTGATATTCCTTCTCTTTGCTGGCCAAAAAAAACAACACAGAACAGTAGAAAGCGTGGCACATACAGACTGGGCTCTTGTAGTCCATCCAAGTCTTCACTCTTTGACTTGTCACTTCAGGAGAACTTCTGAGGACTTTATTCTGAGCGAGGGGTGTCCTTGATCTCATGCAGCCTTTGCTGGGAGAAGGCATGCAGTCCTTACAGCTTAACAAACAGAGGAGGAGGGCTTAGGAAATCTGTTCCCTGCTGACAGCAAGGATCTGATTAGCATTAGATGTTTTTTCTTTCCAGCAGGTGGAAGGCCTGTTCTGCAGCCTGGTAGCTCCTGACAGGTTTATCGTGAAGGCTTCTTGGCAGGTAGGGGGTGATGGTCCTTGAGTCTGCCTTCAGGATTCTGACTTTTTTTTTTTTTTTTTCCTTTAAAACCTGTCTTTGTGCAGTAGCCGTTTCAAATGGATCATTGAACGCTGTCTTTGTTTTCTTTCTTAGCACCCAGACTTGCAGCAGGTAGGACCAGCTGCTGCCTTGCAGGGTCAGTATGCTTTAATAATCGTCACCCAGAATGTATTTGAGATGTGATCTAAACGAACACAGCGCCAGTTTATGTTGCTGAAGGATCAAAACCACTTTTTTTTTTTTTTCCCGTGACAAGAGCATGCACAGCGTTCCCCTCTGGTCAGTGGGTTCTGTCTTAAACTGGAGCTGCCGTGTCGTGACTTCTCTCAGTGTTTGTCATGCAAGACCTCAGCTTGTTTTGTAAGCAGTTCACCAAATCACTTTCTAACTGGGTGCTTAAACAGAGTTCCTCCTCCTCCACTGATTAATTTTTGGCACCGAGCACCAAATAACTCTTGCGTCAATAAGTCGTCACAACCTTTGCTTGTCTCTGTCAGCGTAAATACGGTTGGACTCTAATGTGCTTGAAAGTAGGCCAGAGGTTGCTAACACTGCAGCTGCAGAGTGGTCAGGTCCAGAAGTGCTGCGGGATGTATGTTCCTGCTGGGAGAGCGGAGCTGCTGCATGTCAGGTTACGAGCTGGGCCCTTCTCCCCTCACTGCTCTTCTTTTTTTCTTTAGTTCCTAAAGTTGTAGTTTATATTCAATATATAGAATTAAAACTGCCTTACCGAGGGAGTGTTAGTTAGCAGCAAAGCGTGTGCGCACTGTTTGCTTTTGTCAGGGCGAATGTGGATTCTATTACACAGAAGAATGGGATGTTTTGGGGATAATTGCTCGAAGTAATTGGGTAACAGTTACTTAATCTTTAGAGGGTTCTAGCAATCAGATGAGATAACCTTTCTGCAAGGCCATTTGCTTGAACAGCTCTCAGTGTGCACATCAGGTGCTGAGCGCTTTGGGCAATAGCTGGGGGGAAACCTGGTGAATAACTTTGCAGCTTTTAAAGGAGAGGCAGAGCTTAATTTTCAGGAATTGTCAAGACTGTGTTTGTTTATTAGCCGGGAGCACGAAGATCGGAATTTTACTGCAAGGATAACAACATATTTCAAGTACTCCAGACAGTGCTATTGTTTTCTTGCTTTGTTTATCTGCTTGTTTTAAGTACAACCGAATGGTGGAACTACTAGCATTGCTTTTCTGTTGGAAGTAGCAATACAAAGCCTCTTTTTTTTTTTTTTTTTTTTTCCTTCCCTCTGAGTGAGGTATTTTGCAGTCTTTCTGGAAGCTTCTTCCTTCTGCTGGGATTGCTTACCAATGGCTTGAAGCCGCCGTGCTGGTAGGTTTGGCACCCAGGAGACCAATGTATTTTGTGCACTTGATGACACAAACGGTAGAGAAATATTAAGAACGTTCTTTAAAGTTTGATGTATTTATCTTTTCTTTTCCCCCTTCATTCTCTTAATCTGTATCTAAATAAAAACAAAACCTGCTGGTGGAGGGGGCGGAGGGAAATTCTTAGAAATGCCACTTCTGCACCAAAGCTGTAGATGTTATTTCACCAATCTGGAGAAACCGGCTGCTAGCAAGGAGTTCGCCGTTAAACTTTCTGAGAAGTTTTTTTTCCTGTCCTTTTAAAATAACAAGCTGTTGATCCTGGTGCGTATGTCAGCGTGCTGCAGGCATGCATCAGCCTGAAAGGGCAGGCCTCGGTGTGAGCCCTGTTTGTGAATACTTGCGGTGATAGTCTGTGTCTGTTTGATGAGAAAGCTGCCCACTTAGAGTTCGCTTTCCTTGAGAGAAAGGAGAGTGTGGCTCGTTCTCAGCCCAAAGCAGGGATTTGACAAGCCCTGTATTTTTTTTTTTTTAGTACGAGATCCTTCATCTTGTGCCAAGTTTTGGGACAAAAACTCCTCTTTCCCTTCTCCGTCACCTCTTTAGCTGTAAGCTGACATTCACAAGGATGCTTATGTGTTTTGGTCAAGTTTAATGCATAATCTATGCAAAGGGTGGTTTTCCCTTTTTTCCTGTTACGCTTTGAGAATGGAAGTGATGTTTTTTTCAACACGGTGTCATTTTGTTCCTACACCTGAGATGTGCCTCTTAATGCCGGAGAAGCGGGGTGACCTCATTGCAGCCTTCCAGTACCTAAAAGGAGCCTACGGACAGGAAGGGAGCCAATGCTTTACAAGGGTAGATGATGGCAGGACAAGGGGAAATGGTTTGAAGTTGAGGGAGGGAAGATTTAGGTTGGATGTCAGGGGGAAGCTCTTTGCTCAGAGAGCGGTGAGGTGCTGGAACAGCTGCCCAGCGAGGCTGTGGATGCCTCATCCATCCCTGGAGGTGTTCAAGGCCAGGTTGGATGGGGCCCCGGGCAGCCCGGGCTGGTATTAAATGTGGAAGTTGGTGGCCCTGGCTGTGGCTGGGGAGTTGGAGCTTCGTGATCCTTGAGGTCCCTTCCAGTCCAAGCCATTCTATGATTCTAAGCCACCCAGTGACAATACAGGACAAACCTGTGGGTGTTGGGGCACTGGGACTGGCTTAGCAGCAGCTTGTCCTTACCTGTATTGATGTGCAGATGGTGTGTGCTTGCCATTTCCTTGTTGCAGAGTCAGCTGGGTGTTGGTTTTGCTTCTGTGCCATTCTCCTAGTGAGTCTGAATTGGAGGATCTTGGCAGAAAGTGGCTACTCAGGAGTGTACGATGCTGTTAGACAGCAACAAGGCTGTTTTGAGTTGGCTCAGGAATGGAGGGTTATGTGTATTCATGTGTGCATATATTTTTGTGTGTGTATCTATCTTAACTCTACTTTGGTTGTTAAATCTTTAACTTGCCAAGGATTTGCATGTGGTGTGGAGTGTGGGGCCTTATTTTTGGTTAAAATACCAGCTTCGGGTTGGATATTAGGAACAATTTCTTCTCATAAAGAGCGGTGCTGCCGTGGCACAGCTGTTCAGGGAGTGGTGGGGTCATATCCCTGGAGGTGTTCCTTAACCGTGGATATGTGGCACTGAGGGATGTGGGCAGTGGGCATGGTGGGGTGGACTGGGGTTGAACTTGGGGATCTGAGAGGTCTTTTCCAACTGGAATGATCATATGATTCCCAGTAGGTGCAGATCAGCTCCTGTTAGCTGGCATGCTTTTTGCTGTGGTCCAGCCACTTGTCCCTGGCCAGGCTCCTCCATTCTGGACTGGTGAGGTCTGTTCCTTAGGGCTGTGTTTGGCTCTGGGCTGTGCTTGTCAGTGTGACAAGGAAGGTATAGGAGCCTGATGCTTGACCTGGCTCATCAAGCATCTGCTCACCTTCCCTGTTTCAGGTGTCTGGCATGCCTGGAAATGAGCTGAGCATCAGCACGGTGTTGTGGGCGTGGTAAGCGATGCTGGGCTCTGCATGAAGAGAGCACAGACTTCCTAGTTGCTGAGTAAAGCTGTGTGTGCTTTCTAGGTGTGCTTTGCCTTATTTTTTTCTTTCCCTTGGAAACTGATCACGGAAGAGCTGGAGTTGAATATGAGAGATAGTCAGGTGGGGAGATGGGGCGGTTGTTTCCCTCCCTGAAGAAGACTGCTTGCTCTAGGAGCTTTTTGCATCACCTTTGGAATAGGGAATGCACCTAGAGCTGGTTATCATGTCCTGAGTTTTCTCTCTGGCTTCATTCATGCCTAAATTCCCAAGAGATGACGTCTCACACGTTGCTGCTCTCTCAAATGGCTGCTGCAGCACCAGCTGCACTGGTGCTCATTCTTAAAGCACTGATACCGCCTGCGATGGCATCCCCACATGTAGAGAGTGTAGCAGGATGCTTCTAGCAGCATTTTAGTAGATTTTTGGTTTTAGCCAGCCAGACGTCATCTAGACAGGTGTCAGTCTTGATAAGACAGGTTGGATAAGCAAGTTGAAACTGGATATGTTCACAGCGCAGCCACTGCATACCAGCTGGTTAGCAAGGAGCTGGCTCTGTGTGTTGGTGCCAAAGCTAGAGTGGCTGCTTTCATTCACAGGCAGTCCCCATCCACATTGCTGTCCCGTGAGCCTTCAGTAGCCTTTAGCAGCCAGGAGCAGGTGAACCAAAGGAACATAGCTGTGGTGTATAGCACTCACTTCACTATGAGTGCTGACTGCCTGAAGGCTGCAGATCTGTTCTGAAAGTGCATGTTTTTATGCAGAAGGAAGTTCCACGTGTAGTAGATGGAGATGCGTGTGCATAGGTGGCTGTAGCAAGGGAAAGGGGAAGATGCAGTTATGCTGAAAGGTAACTTGCTGTGCTCGAAGCTTTCTTCTCTTACAAGGAGCAAATGGAATGTGAGCCTGTTTCTTTTGAATAGCACAGTCTGTTTTTCAAACATCTTAAAGTGGAAGTACTTCACACAAAAAAAGGCATGTGTAGTGTTTCTAAACTGTTGTCTGCACGATTGTAACTGGCTTTTATTTGGAAGGAGGCGTAATGCTCGGCATTTACTTTTTCACTACGTTCCTCCACGCGTTTTCATTGTGTCTACTAGCTTGACTGCTTTTGTCATGCTTGTTGGTTGTTGTTAGCATCCTGGCCAGTTAATATTGTTTCTATATTGGTAAATTTTAAGTGATTTATCAGCTCACATAGCCTTTATTTATCGCTCTGCCGCTTCCGAGATATTAATTCTGCTGAGTAACTGGGTGGAAGATAGCCTTGCGTACAGGGATGCTGCAAGGAAGAGTACCCATCCTGCCTGGGGTGTTTCTGCCAGATGGAAGCTAGCAGCCTGCTGGACTTGCACAGGGACGGCCCTGCTGCCAGCTGCTTCTCCTCCCTTAGTAAGAGAATGACTGACGTGGTTCTCCTGCCTCACCCAGCTCAGGGTTCCAATGCGTTCAGGGGTACGAGAGCTGTGAGGCTGTAAAACAGGCAGCCCTGCTAGTGAGAGCCTGCCGTGTACCTCAGTGCCGGTCTCCGTGTTTTGGTTACAGCTTAATCCTTTTTTTAGATGCTGAGAAAACAAACTGCCGTGCGGGTTTTTCTTTTTTTCCCCAGTCTTGGACTCATGAAATGCCACTGCAGACCTCTTTCCAGGATAACAAACCCTGAAACATCTAATTATGGATCGGTCTCTCATTCCAAGCATCGTATGCTCAGAAGGCTTTCTGATACGCTGCACAGATTTTTTTTCAAACCGCTGACCTTTGCAGAGTGCCCTTGGCTGTGCCAGCAGAGAGCACGCTGGCAGCTTAAAGATGTTTTGTCTGGCATTTGAGCAGAACTGAAAACTTACTGCTGGTGGGAACGGATGAGAGGGCAGAAAATGCAGCGTGTGCCGAGGCTTCATGTGTCTGACGGTGAATGGTGGTGGCACTGCGTTGTTCTCTGCTAGGAGGTGACACGGAGGGGGAAAGCTCTGGGCTGAGCATAGACTGGACAGTAGCCCCAAAGCAGCAGTGCTTGATTGACTACTGCAGGAGCCCTTCGTTAATTGCACTGCCCTATAGATGAGCACGCAGCTCTGTGCAGACTGCCACAACTCCCCCCAGGTAGAGCGATGGGAAGAAAACACCCACAGCTCCAGGAGACAATAGCTGAGCAGAGGGAGCTGGGGTGATGTGTGTGAAGGATGTGTGATTTGTGATGCTGGAGGCTTACAGGCAAAAATAGCATCATTTATAATAGTAAAAGCAAAGACTCGTGCGCTACGCCTTTGCATTCTGCCAGTCCGTAATGAATGGAGGAGTAGTTTGCTTACAGATGACAAGGAGGAATGAATAAGCACTTAAAATCTCAGCGCTGAAGAAACACTGTTTTTGTTCTGGCATCTGAGAAAGCCACGGCCATGCAGCCCCTTTCCCCACTTTAAATCAGAACACCGTGAAGGAGACAGCCTTCATTTCATGCACCCCTCGCTCTCCCTGCGGAGCTCTCTGCTCCGTTCTCAGCTTGCTGGGGCTCTTGGTACAGAGATGGCCGTGTGCTGAGTTTGTGGGGAGGATCCCTTAGCTGACAGCTTTCCCCTTCTCAGCTGAGGAGGTGCTTAAGGAAGGATCTGCTGCTTTGAGCTCCTTCCCCAGCTGGAAGCATCCCACCGGGATGGACTTCAGGTGCTGCACCGTGAGTTCATGTGTGCAGTGGGGGCTTCCCTGGAGGAGGTGTGCAGTGGGTTCATCCCCCTGCACTGTGAAGCTGGCTCTCCTCTGGCTATCAGGTGGCCACCCTCGTGCAGCGCGATGACTTCCCCTCAGAGTGTTGAGCACAGCAGCAAAAGCTGCATCCATTCTGGGCTTTGCAGTCACAAATGGCTGGCACAGATGCAGCTCTTCTCAGTGGCACGCTGTGGTGAGAACTGGTTGATCCTTTATTTATTTATTTGTTTATTTATTTTTGGTGTCCCAATACAATGTTTTTACCCCAATTACGGATGTTGCCTGATTACCGAGCAAGCAGGCTGACCTTGGGCTACGCAGCCGACTGCCGTAATTGCTTCTATCTGTAGTAAAGCTATTGCAGCTCAATTGTTTCAGGCATGCAGTGTGACCCTGATGTAGAATTTGCTTGTCTTGTTGTGAAATTAATACTGTTAATTACTTGCTTGGTGCTTAACGATGGACCTGTTAAGACACGGCCAGAAGTGTTTCTTTTGCCTGGAGAATATCCTTTTTCCTGCTACGTTTCCCAGTGCCAGCAGCGGGTACCTGTGGTACCTAAGGGATAGACTTTCTTAACAACTGCAGTCTTAGGGAACATTTTTGTGTTTTCCTGCCATGACTAATACTTCCAGCATTCCTGGTGGCATCTGCACGCCACATAATGTAAACATGCGCAGATTTGTGCAAGAATAAGATGAGGGGAAAAGCCAATTACTTGACCTTTGAAAATCGGAAAAGATTAGGTTGGTATCTGTGAATGCTTTCATTAGTTTCATATTTGGCTCCGACTTAAATGGCACAAGCCTCCTACTCTGAGATGTCCCATCAGCAGGGAGCCCTGGCAGACGTTTCCCAGCCAAAATCATGACATCCCAGCTGGAGTTGGCCTTCAGCAAAGCTGCCAGTCCCATCATACAGCTTGTTGGTACGTGGGCAGGCTGACAGTGTCTCTCGTTCAGTGTCCTGCTTAGGACCTGGCAAGTAAAGCAGGGAACCCAAGTGAAATACAGAGCAATTCTTGCCATTGGCTTTTGATGGCCCAAATGCTCTGCCCGCAAATGGTATGAACGTATGCAAAAAATGCACCTTAAAAAAGGTGAAATGGTTGAATTATGTGTTCAGCGCGAAGGCTGGAGGCGATCTGCAGTTGGTGTCACTTGCTGCGCGTTGTGACTGTGGAGAATACATAGTGGGTGTGATTTTCTGTGAATGTGGGATTTGTGAATGAGTCCAGATTGCTCCAGAGAAAACCTGAGCGTCCCGCAGAGGGGCACGGACTCCCAGTCCCCGTGGGTCAGCGCAAGCTATGGAACGCTGCAGCCCAAAGGGTTTTCATTACTGTGCGATGTGTTTGAGGGGAGAATTCATTCTACCTTTGCTGTGGGGGTGGTGAGACATTGAACAGGCTGCCCACGGAGGCTGTGGGTGCCCTCTCCCTGGAGGTGTTCAGGGTTGGGCTGTGAGCAGCCTGGTCCAGAGGGAGGTGTCCCTGCCTATAGCAAGGGGGTAGGAACTCGATGATCCTCAAGGTCCTTTCCAAACCAAACCATTCTCTGCTTCTGTAACTGGGGAATAAAATCACATTTGAGTGCGTGATTTGGAAGTGTTAGAGTGTACATAACAGAGTGTGGTGGTGTACATAACTGTAACTCTGTAATTCCATGATCACGTCCTGTGTCTGAAATGCAGTGCACTAGAATGCAAGTGTTTTGTTGCATCTTGCGGTGCTGGTGAAGGAAGCCCATGCAGGCACGTTCTGGGAAGAAATCTCATCTCTTCTGATGCGGCACACTGCACGTTCTGTGTCGTGAAGTAAGGCTGAAACATCAGTGGCGTGTGAAAATCACCTGCATTCAGCTGAATCAGCTGCAGAACAGCTGCTGCATGGCTGCCTGAATTGATGCAGAGGAAGGATGTGCTGTTGACTCAGAAGGAGGTTTACCATGTGCCTAAGGTCAGCAAATACACGTCTGATTTTGAAGGTTACGTATTTACTGTATGCCCTTAAGACCGTGAATCACCATGACAGCAGAAATTACTTACAAGCACCAGTTAGGGGAAAAAATACCTTGCATGTATATACATATGTTAGATAGCTGTACTGTACACATAGTATATCTATCTCTAAAGCTTTACAGACCGAAAATAAGAGAAGGAGGCGATGGACGTGGTGCGGAGTTGCTTTTTGGTAGATAATAGTAACACGATGGGGCAAAGTGGAATTCATTAGCATCATTAAACTTGTGAAATAGTTATGTAAGCAAATTACCTGGGTGTAAACTTGCATGTTCCTTGCGGCTTATTCGTATAAACGTTCGTCTGCACAACTGTTACATGCAGATTAACCTTTCTGAACTGAATTGTGAAGTGGGATCTTTTCTATATGGGGTTTAAACACCCGTCCCTCCTCCCTAGATGGGTCTTACTTTTGCCTTTGCAAACTTCTCTTTGCCTTCGCTGCCTCTGCCTGCTTCAAACACGGCTGTTGTGTGTTCGTGTGCCGTCGCTGACATTTTTGCGAGCAAGAATGTAAACACCAAATCCACACAAGACTTGCAGAAGAACTCGGCGAATCTAGTGCATCATCTGTTTGTTATGTAATCTGATATAATGGCAGCAAAATAGAAACCAGATGTCAAGGCAGAGCAATTACAATTTTTCATCCGCCGGTATTACAGTAAATGTACTCGGTATGCTTTCCCCCTTGAATGTGGAGTTTTATTTGTTGGGGGACCGGGGAAAGTGCTGCAGGGGACTTGAGAGCTCCCTGCGTGATTCTTGCTTAAAGACTTTGTTATTCTGCACTGTTGTTCTTTCATGTAATTAAGGTCTGCGTGCTGCTCCAGCTCTGCTGGCTTGGGGTATTTCTGACTGAAAACAAGCTGGGTGGATCTGCGCAGTCCAAGGACACCACCTTTGTGTCCAGCTGTGGAGGTTGTATGGTCAAGTTGCAGTCTTGCTCTAAATTTAGCATTCAAAACGAAGCTGCTTTATTTATCGTGGCTGATTAAGCTTTGTAAGAAAATCCTGCCCAAACAGGTTTGGTGCCGACCTTGCCATGAATTCTTTAGCCTAGGAGACATCTAGGAGGAGAGCAGATGGAAGCTGCGGTTAGCACGTTGTCTCAAATTCACCCTGTGACCAGGGGGGTAAAAGGGAAAATAGATCATCATCGATCCTTGCTTTTGGGGAAATGGATTCTTCCTCCCATGGTTTATCCGTGAGGTTCATCTCTGCTGTCATGCATTAAACAAGGCGATCCCCTTGGCACCTATCTTCATGTGCATCGTTGCAAGTTGAGGCATATGTAAGATCTCACAGAGTGCGAGCTGAATTGAATTCATCTGTTTTCCTCTCTTGGTTTTTTAACCTCCTTGTTGCTGTTGTTGCTGAAGATGTATTCTCTTCCCTGCTCTATTGTTCTGCCTGGTTAAGCTTGGGGGACAACAGCCCTGATCTGCTGCTGGAGTTGGTGCACGGGGAGGATGGAGGTGGAGGCTGGAAGTGCAGCTCTTATGTGTGCATTGGGTGTTCTGGCTGCTTTCTGCAGGCTGGGATTGACACCGCTGATTTACGGTTCCTCTCGGTGCTCTGTTCCACCGACAGCTGTGGAGTTTGTTATGGATGAAGCTTTCATGTCCCTGCGAATAAAAATCTTTTTATTTTGCATTGACAGCTTTTTACTGGGTGGCTGCTGCTTAGTGTACCTTCAGTGCAAGCAGGCCTTTATTTTCTGTCTCTCTGTAATGAATAATAAGTCAGAAATCTCTCATGAAGCTTCTATCTTCATTTATCTGTGTTCCGCAGATAACTTTAAAAGACTCTTAAATCAGTTGCTTGTTCCAGCCGAGGGAAGTGCTGGCAGTGAATTAAAGATTCTTGTTTCTTTTAAACAGCAAGTTTCTTCTTTTTAAACGCAGCAAAGCAGAAGGATAAGAGATCAATGTGAACTCTTACTGCCAGTCTCTACAAATAGCATCCAATCCTCACCGCTTCTCTCAAGGACGAGATGGAGAGTGGACAAGAGCACCTGGAAAAGAGTTCATTGCATATGATTACTGCTGAAATCTCTGCTAATACTAAGAGTAACGACTTCTGCCGATTGCAGTAACGTGAGACATAAGCTCATGTGCAGAGAAGTTCTTAGTGCTTGTGAATGAGCTGCCCTTAGGAACAAAAGTGTGGAGTCTCCCAGTTCTGCAAAACCAGATACAAGATGGGCTTTGTTTCTGGGCAGAAGGCTGGCACTCTGCGTTCTGCTGGGTGGTGGCAAGTGATCTTTGGAAGGTGAGACTGCTACCACGTGAAGCAGCAGTCAATGAGCCTTGGTGATGAATGTTGTGCCTGGCTTTCTAAGGAGTGAAGGGGCGGAGGGGCTGTGATGTTGCTTCACTTCAGTTCCAGTAGTGCACAGAAATGCACACTGGAGCTTCGTCCTGTTGAACCTGTACTGAGTGTATCACGTCTGGAGCGTGCTGAGCATCAGGAAGGGCCACTGTGTGGGATGAAGACAGGAAAAAATTATTTCCTCCTGTCATTTGAATCTGGTCTGATTATTTAGATTCAACCTTATGGTATTAATTTGCAGTATCTTCTCTCCAATTCTTCAACCAGTGGCTTCCTGTTGTCTCCAGTAAGAGAGCATCCCAGCGGATGGATGGAGGGGCCATTTGAAGTGCTGCCTCTGGGCACTGCGTGCTGGGTGGGATGCCACTCCTCTGCTGAGCCTCGTACCACGGGCACAAGACTGAACACCTCTCCTGCCTCATCTGTGCCAATGGTTTTCCTTGCTCTGCACTGCCTCTCACGTTACTGAAATCAGGCACTGCAAGAGCAACCTTAAAACCATAGAAACGCGTTGTGACCGTGCTGGCCTGAGAGTGCTGCGAGTGAGAAATGACCTTTTTTTCTTTCCAACATGAGTTAGCGGGGATTTACAAGGAGGAGCATTTTCAAAAGAAAACAAGTCAATCCAGTGGCAGCTGGGCTTGATTTCTGTGCTGCGGCTCTGTCGTGTTGGTTGTGACCACGCTCTGTGACCTTCCCTCTCAGCCAAGGGAACCTGATTGTCCCCAGAAAGCACTCCGCTCCAAAATAACGAGCAGTAGGTGCTCACGTGCAGCCAGGAGCTCGTACTATAAAAGCAGCACTTCTGTGCAAAGCGACCTTCAGAATGGCTGCAGACGTTCACCGCGTTATTTTTAACCTGTCTGGGTAAATTTCCAATACAAATGCGAGTGCCAATCTGATGTGTAACGCTTTCCCAAATCCTTATCTTCTGCTTTCTAGTGCAGTGACACATCGGATGGAACAGCTAGTTTCAGGGCTGGGTACAGCTCCGCTTTTATGTCTGCAGAACCAGAGGGAATTAAAGACTTCGGCCCTGTTTTATCATTAACATGGAATTTTTTAAGAGGTTTTCTAAAGGCTTGTTTTAATGACTTTTTTTTTTTAAAAGCAAACTAAACAAAAAACAACAACCAACCACTTCAGGGTTTAAAAATACACGAATGTACTTTGATTAGGTTGTTCTGGCACTGACGTCAGCGTGTGACATTTATCTGTGTACGGATTTGTCGTGCTGTTGACTAAGGCCGTATTTACACAAGTGGGAATATTTCTGTCCGTTGTGAGGACGGTGGGGAACATCTCGGCTCAAACGATGGCCTTGCCCTTAGTGTTTGTGAAGCTTGGCTTTCTCTCCTACTGCTTGGTTCTTATATTGGGGTAGTCGGGTGATTTTTTCATGTGTTGATGCTGTCAGAAGGATGCTGGGAGGAGAAGCAGGCTGGTAGAGTGCTGCTGAGCTTGCAGGCTTGGAGAGGTGTAAAATAAGGCATGAGCCTGCGCTGGCCATAACTACACGCCTTCATTAATAAGTGGGTAGTGGATATGCTACAAACAACAAAAAATAGGTGAAATATACGTAAGAGCTGGGAGTGGTGTCAGATGAGTGTGGTTTTGAGCACAGCGTCAAAATGTATTTGTCAATCATTTACCTTTTCAGCTTGTATTTGGAGTAGCTGCTGCCATTTGCTCCGGTTTCTAGCTTGAATTATTGGGAAGCTCTTCATATGGCAAATATCACTTGGGTGTTCAACTGCTGGAGCATCTCAGGGCCTCTTCCATCTTCTCAGAGTAATGCTTATGGTTTCCCCAGCCCCGTATCCCACTGCTGTGACAGCAGCAGACATAGCTAAGCAGTTTTCTTTAAGCACTCCGTGTAAAATCAGAGTGCTGGAGCATGGGGTTTCCCTAATGCTGGTTCTGGATGGCTGTGTGTGTTTCAAGGAACTGAAATCAAAGGGCAGAAAGTGGCTGCTCCTCCACCTTTCTGTGCAAATCCCGGTCAGAGCTGGGAGCGCAGTTCTCAGACTGCGGGCTGTAAGCTGCAGTGGCATGGAGCAGCACTGAGAGCAGGAATGATGCCTTTCTGGAAAGAGGTGCTGCAGCTGCTGGGGATGATAACCCTGGGGTGTCATTGCTATGGAAGTAAAGCCCCGTCTCTTTTTCCAGTCATTCAGAAAGCAAAGGGCTGCTGCTGTTGGTCATTGTAGCAGTTGAGGTGGAATAAAGAATTGATCTGTGAGTACCTCAGCAGTGTGGGGCCAGGTGTGCGTGCGCTTAAGACTAAATGGACGGTGCTGTCTGAATGCATCATTCAGCCTGCATTTTCATGGCTTGGTTCTTCCATTCTTGCTATTCTTTGATAAGAAAGGCGGCTCGCTGGTACTCAGATCCCTTTGGAAATAGTATTGACCAAAGGATGAGGAGAGGAGAAGGAGGTGGGTAGGCTCTTGAGATGTGAGCAGGTGCAGATGATCATTTGGATGGTCCTTTCTCACACAGTGATTTTACTCTCTGAGGAGCTTAGAAGAATCTCACTGATGAGCTCAGTACCTGATCCTTCTAGCAAAGCAAGCTGGTTTTTTTTTTTTTTGTTCTTAAAAGATGTGAGATTTCAAATTGTTTGCCATTGGAAGCAAGAGGAATTCAGCTCAGTTCCTGCTTTCATTTTTTACTTATTAGTTTTTTTTCTGCATGCGCTTGTGCAAGCAGAAGGAGCTCGTGGAGAAGAGATTATTGAGGCTCCTGGGAACGAGGGGTTCTGAGATGGTTCTTAAACAACCTGTTTGGGTCTAAACAACAGAAAAACTCACACACTGAAACATCCAACAATAAAAATTATGTTTTCAGGCAAATTGTAAGTAATGGGATCAAACGAGTTGAAGAAAGTTCACCTTGCAACTTGAGTATTTTTCACCCTCAATACTGGTCTCAATACTGGTCTTCTACTTAGGTCAGCATCTATGGAAAAGTTTCAGCTTCTGCTAGAAATGTTAAAGCCTCTGCTATTACAATGCCTGATGAAACAAACAGCCAGTGCCAAAGGATTGAGTTGCAGGTACTAAAACAGTCTGTTCTCATGCTCAGTTTACCCCATTACCGCACACTTAACCCAGAACTTGTAGCTAGAGAGCCATTACATGTTGTAAGTATGGCTTCAGCTGTTTTGCAGAGCTGCTGCTTCAGAGGTCTGCGCATTCCTCACTCAGAGCTGGGCCAAGGATGCAGCTTTGTCCGATGCACCCAGTGGGGGTGAGGGCTGGCAGGCCTGAATGCTGGGATTTTCATCTGGAGATGGGAGAAACTTTCCTATATGCATAATGAAAAGGTGTTGGCGTTGTTTTGGCTTGCATATGTGTCCTCTGCTTATGGATTTGAGCTGTACTGTGGCAACAGGTACCAGTGGTGGTGAGTCTCGGAGACACTTGATGATTATGAAGATGCACTTGGCATCTTTGTATTGACTTCTAGTTTGTCATTGACACCAACACAATAATGAAGGAAACCTGAGTAAAATATCCATTTTCTCCATTGCTGACCCTTGTATATCTGTGGATTTTTGTCATAGTGATTCAGGAATCTGCCCTCACCTGTATGCTTGCTGCTGTAGCTATATTTTGCATACGCTGTGTGATCTGAAGCATGGCACAGAGTCCAGCAGATCATTTCACATCAGCCCAAAGGCAGCTGCTGTTTTCTGAAGTTCTGTGATCTTGCCCTGGAAAAAAGAGCTCCGAAGAGCTGCTGACCTGTGTTGGCTGTACTGGGGAGAGGGGTTGCCTTCTCCCTCTTTCCCTTCTCCCCAACAGTCTAGATTTCCACTGTCTCGCCTGAATCTCAACAAAGGTTGTAAGGTAGTCCATGGGATGTTGGTTTGGGGGTTCTATGCAGACTCACAGTGGGGAAGCTGAAGACGCTGGAACCATGAGTTCTGGCTGGCTGTTAGGGATGCGTGGTACCCGTACCCTCCATCTTTCAGCTGGGAACTGCTTTACCTTGTGGGGTGTTCTCTGATTTGTGTTGAAAGAGTGCATTGCAGAGAGCTGGGTGGCGATGCCAAAGGAAGGGACAAGCTGGGGCTGTGTCTGAGTGTTAGAAGATAACGTGACTAGATCTCTGACCAGTGCTGGTTTCTGCTTTTCTGCCATCTTGCATCTCGTGTTCCTTTTCTTGGAGATATAATGCATCGCCATGTGCACAATCCTTGCATTTATACACATCTTACTCTGAGCATTCACTGAGTGCAGATGTTCATAAAACAGACATTCATGTCTTGAGAACTCCGCTCGCCTGTGGTGAATGGGAAACCTTCCCAGGTAAGCTGGAGAACCGCTGTAGTCGGTTCCTGAATAAATGAACCTTTCAGAATGTAGGGTAGAGAGCAGGGGAGGCACCTCCTCACTGTGATGGATGCGAAGAGTGCCTTCCAATGCCAGATCAAGCTGTCCTCCCTGCTGCTGAGCTCCGTGAGCAGTGGGAGCTCAGTGGAGTGCGTGCTTGGAGGAGGAATAGAATGGTCTGTGTGTATTGAAGCAGCATCATTGGCTAATGGGGCTTTCGTGAAATATGGGAACTCTGCTGCTGTTAAATATCTGCACATACATGCACGTGCATATAAGTGCATCTTCCGTGGGGAAGCAAGCACCTTGTCTCTTTGTGCTCTTTGCCCAAGGTGATGTATGCAGGGCTGGCACTGGTTCAACGGAATGGCTCCTTTACACAAATGTTTTGTATGTTATAAGCTAGGGCAACAGGCTGACTTGAACTTGCTCTCTTTAAATGCCAAGGGGAGTAAAGTACCTGCTGGCCATCTGTTGTGCAGATGCAGGCTGTGACGGGACAAGTGGCTCTGAGGCTGCAGGAAAGTGCTGGTAATGTCTTTGGTTGGTATGTGGCTCTTTTCATGCAAAGAGGAAAAGGAGTAATGGATGTTCAGATAATTCTCTTCAAGTACAAGTTCTTCAAGAGCGGGTTGCCCAAGGAGGCTTGGATGCCCCATCCATGGAGGTATTTAAGTCCAGGCTGGATGTGTCTCTGGGCAGCCTGGTCTGCTGGTTGGCGACCCTGAACACAGCAGGGGGATTGAAACTGCATGATTTTTGTGGTCCTTTTCAACCCAGGCCGTTCTGTGATTCTAAGCAGGCCTGCTGGTTTAATGCTGGCTGGTCACTTGAGATCCTTCTGGGTTTTAAAGAGAATGTTCTGATGAGAAACTTGTGGACTCTGAAAGAAAGGTCTGAGCTATGCAAAGGGTGGCACAGGACAGGCAGCTGTGTGTGTGCTTAGCACGGAATGAATACACCCAGTTAAAGACTGGAAATCCTGGTCTGGAAAGTAGAGAAACGAACTGCTAAAAGCAGAGATGAAAGTTGACGTCCAGTGGTTGTGTTTGTTGTGATCCCCTCTGCTCTGTGATGGGTGTGCTCTGTGCTTGCCTTCTTGCAAAGCAGAGTTGTCCTGATGATGGAATGGAGCAGAACCCGACAGGAGGAGCAGGCAGAGGGTATTCCTGAGTGCATCGTCCAGCTCGGTGTCGGTTGCAACAGAGCCATGGAGCATATTGCTCAACAGGCTGCACTTTAGGTAAGCATCGATTTTTGCAGTGCACAACTAGCAAAATTAAGCCGGGTAAATCACTGATGGGAAAACAAAGATTTTCTTTCTTTCTTTTTTTTTTTTTTTTTTCCCAGTGGCTTCTATCTGTGGATGAAAGTGAGTTTCAGAGCCCTGAGCTCTGAATATATGCTAACCACGTTCTCTTCTTCAAGCTGTAATTAAATTTTAAAATGGAGAAATAAGAAATCTGTATGCAGGGAACTCTCCTTGCACCATAAAGTTAAAATGCAACCATTGGGTCCTTCTCTGATGGAGCTCTGATAGCCTGCTTGACTCAAAAGACGCAAGATGTGCACTAGCTAATGCCAGATAAAAGAAGGCACTCACGCGTGTGTTTAACAGCTCACTTGTTGCATCTCTGCCTGTTTAGAGCATGTTTCTAGCCCTTGTTGGCTCTGATACCATCACTGGGGAGCAGCAGGGGCTGAGGCCTGCGTGTGCCAGAGGAGATTCCCCCAGGCTGTGGAGCAGGAGCTCCTCCTTGGAGGGCAGATGCAGTGGAGAGCTCTGTGTTGAGCCTGGGGAGATAGGTAGGTGCAGAAAGGCTTTGTTCCCCTCCAAGGGGATGGAGAAGGAAGCACATCTCTCAGCATTTTTCCTCACTGGGGGACTGGTGTCAGCTGTGAACACGAGCCCTCGGCCCGCTGAGCTGTTTGTCACGTACCTTTGACCACCTCACCCACTGATCTCTGCCCGTGCACGGCTATTCCTGGAGCTCCCAGCCGTCTCCAGCACGCTCTGTCTCCGGCAGCAGTTCCTCTTCTCACTGCCAGTGGGTTTTTTTTTTTCTGTCTTAAACAGAGGAACCCGCTCCTGACATTTGGGGTTGCTTCTGTACAAGGCTGTTGAGGCAGTGTGGTTGGCAGCCCTACAGAGCGGGATGATCCACTCCTACAGCACTGTGAAGAGAGAGGTTGGCAGCTTTGTATGCACTGCACTGTGCCTGCTTCCAGGGCACGTTGTAGCTGTGTCCTCCGTGCAGAGATGCAGAAAGGTAAGGGTACATGCAGAAAATAACACACTATTGATACGCAGGTTAATGGCTTTGAGAGAAGTAGGACAATCTTTTTGGAAACTGGAATTTAGATAGAAGAAGGCTATAAAAATTCTAGAAGACTAGGGCAGATATGCTCAAACTGGGATTTCCAGCAACTGAAATAGGGAAAACTGGCTTTGTGCTCTGTTTAAGCTGCAGGAGAACAGTGTGGGAAGAGATTACTGCTCTCCTGTTCCTGGATACAGCTGCCTGTGTCAGCCTCACAGCTGTATTTCTGCGCATCTTCACAAAGCTCACCTAGAGTTCCAAGCCACAGACCTTGCAGCTGCTTACAGCTCTGCTGCCTGATGGCAGCTGCTGTATTGACAAGCACGTTTCTATCAGGGGAGATGCTGGGGGAGTGGAAATGAGCAAGAAACAACTGTTTGTGTAATCCATGCTGTATAGATCAGTGATGGTGAAAGCAGGTCATTCACTTGTCTGCTGCTGCTGCACCTTGAGCTGTGCATGGCTGCCAAGCGGCAGCATTGCAGGGATAGCAACCCAAGCGACTGCCTCTGTGCTCTGTGGGGGTAGGCACGGGTTGGGAGCTGCTCCTTGAAGAGAGAGTGGTTCCCACAGTGGCACGGGTCTTTGCTGCTTGCGTTCACTTCTTAAATAACACCACCTTCCCTTTGCTTCCCCTAATTGCCAAATAGATCATCTTAATTTCTCAAATACCAATCAGCCAGAGCTCCCAGGGGATTCCTGGAGCTGCTGTTTCCTCGTGCGTCTGGAAAACTCTTACCATTCTGCCTTATTCAGAGCTGGTGACTTAGCATGACTGAAGCTGCACGTGTCAAAAGCGTGCTTGAGGTCAGATCCAGAGATGCATATAGACATGGCAGTCACTTGACGAGCTTATATCAGATGAATTTGTTGACAGGCATGCAAAAAATAAACCAGTACGAGGTGTTCCAGCTACGCAGAGCACAGAGGAGTTGAGGTATTGCAGCCTTGAGCCGTGGCATTGATGGCCATCCCTGATTTCATATTGCTTCATCCTATTTTTCCGCATAGCCTGGTAACTCATTACACAGACAGCAGGGCTTGCTTTTTCCTCGGTCACACTGTGAGCTTTTACAGCCAGATGAAGATACTGGCAGCCGTGTCAAGGCCTCTGCGTGCGCTCACTTCCAGTAAAGGGGAATGTTTTATTTCCCGTAACTGAGATTTGGGGAGCTCCTAGGTGAACGTTTCCATTGGATTGAGAAGTCCAGGGAGGTCGTTCTGTGCTGCAGGTTCTACTGCCTGCATTCTTCCCAGTAGGAGCCTGGGGATTTAGGGAAAACAAGCTTCCTTTCTGCGGCCGTTATTTATTAGTTCTCCCATCTAAAGTCGAGGTTCTCTAACATCAGAGGGAAGAGATCGAGCAATCTGTGGCAGGTTTTGATTTCTTCTTTTCCAAATCCTTGAAGGTACTCCAACACCACTCACGCTTTACATTTCTGAAGCAACATGCTTCTGCTTTGGAGTTGGTTGTTTGTAGCTACCGATGTGAAACTCTTCCTGTGGTATAAGCACAGACCTTTGTCTCGGTGTCACTTCCACCCATCACCTTATCTTCTGTTCTCACGTGGCACTGAATGCCCCTCGTTCTGCCCTTCTGCTCATTGTGTTCTTGCTAATTCCTCATGTTAATGTAGGGAAGTCGAGAACACCCTGAAAAAGACCTGCCTTCTGAATGTACTTCTCATAGTTACGTAGCACACTGTTAAGCGACTTCAGGTTGCAAATGTCTCTATTATTCACAAGCAGTGAAGCTGTAAGAGCTACCCAGGTCGTTCCAAACAAACGTCAATAAAACCCCCAACCACATTACTCTCCATGTGCTGTAGTTTGCTGTCTGTTTATTTTATTTCACAGTTTAGATTGGAAAAGGGGGAGGTCCTTAGAGAAGAAGGTAGATTATTACTGTACGGTATTTAAAAACAGGAAAAGCTCTGCTAGAAATGAAACCTTTTTGAAATAAACAGGACAGCTCTTTTTCCCCACCTGTCAGTTTGTTGCCATCATCTTTTTACTGATTGCAAGCTGTTTTGGGTTGTGAATGGTGCTTTTGGAGCCTGCTGTAGTTTACATAGAAGCCCTCTCTTGATAGGAGTACTGGGATGCTGGTCCTGCCTGGAAGGCTGAGAGGACTGGAAGGCATGATGTTCTTCAACAGTGTTGCATGATTCTGGTGTGAGCCTTCAGGAGCAACTCAAATTCAGGAGGAATAGTTTCAGACTACGTCGTGTCTTTTCTGTATCAGTTAGCAGCTGCTCTGCTATGGTGGTGGGGGTCCTCAGTAGACTGTGGCTCCTCAGAGGGAGAACAAGGTATCACCGAGCCTCTGAAAAGTCTTTAAAAAGAGCCTCGGGACAAAGGTGTGATACTTTGACACTGTCTCCCATGCTATTCTCCTGCAAAAGCTGGCAGCCCGTGGCTTGGATGGGTACACTCTCGGCTGGGTAAGGAGCTGGCTGGAGGGCCGGGCCCAGAGAGTGGTGGTAAATGGAGTCAAATCCAGTTGGAGACCAGTCATGAGTGGTGTTCCCCAGGGCTTGGTGCTGGGGCCTGTCCTCTTCAACATCTTTATTGATGACTTGGATGAGGGCATTGAGTGTGCCCTCAGTAAGTTCGCGGATGACACCAAATTGGCAGGGAGTGTCGATCTGCCTGAGGGTAGCGAGGCCCTGCAGAGGGATCTGGATAGGCTGGTGAGCTGGGCTGAAGCCAACGGGATGAGGTTCAGCAAGACCAAATGCCGGGTCCTGCACTTTGGCCACAACAACCCCAGGCAGCGCTATAGGCTTGGGGCGGAGTGGCTGGAGGACTGCGTTGAGGAAACAGACCTGGGGGTACTGATTGATGCTCGGCTGAACATGAGCCGACAGTGTGCCCGGGTGGCCAAGAAGGCCAACGGCATCCTGGCTTGCATCAAAAACAATGTTACTAGCAGGAACAGGGAGGTAATTGTCCCCCTGTACTCGGCATTGGTGCGGCCGCACCTCGAGTACTGTGTGCAGTTTTGGGCCCCTCACTGCAAGAAAGACATTGAGGCTCTGGAACGTGTTCAGAGGAGGGCTACGAAGCTGGTGAGGGGTCTGGAGCACAGGCCTTATGAGGAGCGGTTGAGGGAGCTGGGATTGTTCAGCTTGGAGAAGAGGAGGCTCAGGGGAGACCTTATAGCTCTCTATAACTTCCTGAAGGGAGGTTGTGGTGTGCTGGGGGTTGTCCTCTTCTCTCGTGTAATCAGTGATAGAACTAGAGGGAATGGTTTCAAGCTGCGGCAGGGGAGGTTCAGGCTGGACATTAGGAAGTATTACTTCTTGGAAAGGGTGGTCAGGCATTGGAATGCACTGCCCAGGGAGGTGGTGGAGTCACCGACCATGGGAGTGTTCAAGAAACGTTTGGATGTTGCGTTGAGGGGTATGATTTAGCTGGGAAGTATTGGTAATGGTTGGACTGGATGATCTTCTAGGTCTTTTCCAACCTCGATAATTCTGTGATTCTGTAGTAACCACCCTGATTTGGAACACCATTGGGGGTGATACTGTGTGTAACTTGTGTTTCAGACTGGGGAGGCCCAACAGTATTGCTTTGAATGCGTTCTTGCTGTTATCCTCAGCTGTAAGTCATCATTTTTGTGATAAAACAATACATCCTTCCACTTACGGCAGTTATTTTCCACAATAGTTAATCCTGATTGTGAAAAATCCATGGTCATGGATAAAACTTCCAATGTGAAATATTATGGAGAAGTGCCATACAAAGAGGTGATGGAATTGCTTTGAAATAGTGGGTTTTGGTCTCCTTTTATGGGATGTCGGTGGATGCTTACACGTTCTTCACAGCAGGGAAAGATGCTTTGTTCTTAATTTTAGCCCTGCTAATAAACTCTTGTCATGGATGTCAGTGAAGAAGAAAGAAAATATCTAGAGCTGACTGTAGGTCGTCATTAAAGCTGATTTGTTGCACTAAGCCAAAAACAACACAAGCTTCAGTTTCTGGACTTCCTAAATATATTAGTCACGCTGCTGTTTTCTTAAGCCCTTGGCCCCAGGAGCTATAGAAACGTCCTGCAGGGACCATGTTGGAAGGCACTGATGTGTTCTTGTCTGTCACCTTGTCTTGCCTCACGCGGCGTGCTGCTGCTGCCCTCTCCTCTATTTTAAGAGAACACGCTTTGGCTTCCAGCTGCTGACACTCGCAGACAGCTGCTGGTAGCATCCTGCTGAAAATCCCTTCCTCTCTTCCCTTGGCCAGTGCAACAAGAGGCAATCTGTTGTTTGGAGAGCACAGCTGAAGGCGCAGCCTGCCAGGTTCTCGGGCAGCAGTGTAACAGGACGCAAATCCTGCCATGGCTGCATGGGTGCTCGGTGTTCTGCTCGTAGCAAGTGGGAACTCAATGCTACTTAAAAAAAAAAGAAACACACACAAAAAATCTTGCAATCCATCAGATTACTTACTAAAAAGCAGAGAAAGGGGACTTTCTCGTGAGCGTAGATGGGAGGCCCTAAATTGAAAGCTACTGGTTCTGAGGTTATGGCAGCTCTGGCTTGCTCCAGTGCTGCTCTTCCACAGCCCCTCATTACCTGCAGCCGTACTTACTGAGGGGACTCTGAAAATACATGAGCTGCCAGAAGGTTTTTAGGCACCGCTTGTAATACCTGGAGCCTCGAGGCTGTACAGCTCCAGTGGCTGTGTTTGACAGAGTGCTTCAAGCCAACGTGGGACCGTGTGTGTTTATACCGAGAAACAGCGCGTCAGATTAGCTTCTTAATTTCCTTTCCAGCGACGTGCTGCTGTGCTTCATCAGCTAATTTCATTAGGGTTTAGTGCTTTAGGTTGCGTTTGTTTTTTAAAATGATGACTAAACTAGAAACTGAGGAGGGCTGGCCGCTTCGGCGATGCGGTGCTAAATGTGCTGTAATTCACTCTTTCACGATGTTTGTCCTTCTGACAAATTTTCTTCTGCGTTCCCGCACCCCTCTCCGTATTTCCATCTTGGTGAGTAGATCCCTTGGTCCCGTGTTGGCTGGGAAGGCTTCTTTAGGCTGGTTCCAGCTGCGCTAATGGAGATGTCAGACTGAGGTGCCTTTGTGTGGGAGCTGTTGAGTCATGGCCTGAAACACTGATGGAGCACCTGGGGAAGGGACCGGGTCAGCCCTGGGAGCACAGGTGAAGGCAGTTCAGCTGTGTGATAGGAAGGGGTGGGAGCCTGGCTGCACTCAGACCCCATTTAAGGGCTGACTGCTTTTGCGTGCTCTAGGATTCTAGTCCTAATTTTGGGGTAAGCGTGATGTTGTTGAAGTAGGAAATGTGCTTTGGGTATAAACGTCTGTGTAAGCGTGTCAGCTCCTTCCAGAGAGCTGGCTGTCCAGTTGGACTGCTGTGTGGGTGAAGAAGGCAGGGAATTGCATCACATTCACCACCACTCTGGGCCCGGTCCTCCAGCCATTTCTTTTCTGAGTGCACCTGTCTAAGCCACGGGCTTCCAGCTCCTCCAGCAGAATGCTGTGAGAGACAGTGCCAAGGGCTTTGCTGGAGAGTAGGTAGGCTACATCAACAGCCTCTTCCTCATCTACCAGGTGGGTCACTCAGTCGTAGAAGGAGATGAGGTTGGTCAGGCAGGACCTGCCTTTCATGAAGCCTTGCTGGCTGGGCCTGATCCTCTGGTTGTCCCATGTGTGCTGTGTGATTGCACTCAGGATGATCTGCTCTGTGACAATCCGTGGCTCAAGCTGATAGTCCTGTAGTTCCCTGGATTGTCCTTATGACCCTGTCCTGTGTACTCGTGTGGAGGAAGGGAAGAGGAGAAGGAAGCAAAAAATGTCTACCTTAAAGGAAAAGGGAGTAGCCTGCAACTGGGGATAGGATGGTCAGAATGCGTGGCTGTGGCACTGTGGCAACTGTGTCCAACTGCAGAAAATGCATGGGGTGTGGTTAAGGGCTATCCCTGAGCTCTGCTTGGATTATGCTTTCGCTCTGTTCAGTGCATTAATATTTCCTGCCAAGCTGCAGGGAAGCACAGCAGAATGCCTCTTGCACACTCTTACGCTTGGAGATTTATTGTGATGCTTTCTGTTACCTAGGAAAATCCGAATCCTGTCCTAGAGGGGAGGAGGGGGACTAAAAAAATGACGTTATGGAGAGGTCTGTGTTGGGCTCTGCCTCTCACGGTACGTGCTGAGCATTTGAGTGCATCAGCAAGTTTGTCCACATGCTGTTTTTATGCGAGCGTTACGGTCTGACAACTATGAATCACCCGCTCAGCTCTTGATTTGCGTCAATCAAACCACATTTAAGAGAGGCTTTGTTCGCAGTTGGGATCACAAGACCCAGGCGAGTGTGTGAGCGATGGCTTCGAGCAGATTCTTTGGAATCGAGGCTTCTGGTGGGTGCTCAGGCTCTGGGGACGGAGCTGTGGTTACAGTGGGAGATGGAGAACTGCCATTCACTCCTACTGACACGCTGGGTTATCACTGAACTGTTCATCAGTTTGGGCTTAAATTGAAGAGCCTTACGTAGCCAGGTTTCTCTGTGTATGGTGGTTGTTTCTTTGGTTTTGTTTTTGTTTTTTTTTCCCCTAAGGTTACTCTTCGGTGTTTTCTCTAAAACAATATAGTTTTGTCTTTACATTCAGTTGTTTGTTTGTAAGATCGGAAGGGCTTCAATGAAGCTAAGTTTGTTAGAATCGCCTTCCCACGTCTCCGAACACGGGAGTACTTTCTTCCAGAATTCTCTCCACTTTCAGGCAGTGACTCTGTGCTTCCTGACCTAGAAACTGGGACTGCGGCAGGACTGTGAGCCAGGCGATGTTAGTGCTGGAGCAGGGCTGCCACCTCGAAGCAATTTGCAAGCCCAGAAATAAATCCATATGGCAAAACTCAGCCATGGGGTGGGAGACAACTCGATGCTGCTGATGTGCAGGAACCCTTTTGCAGAGAGGTTAGGAAAAGAAAAAACCAGCAGTCACTGGATGCAGAAGTTTTCTCTGCCCTTCACTTAAGAGTGCTGCTGCACCCGGCTAGAGATCTCTCCAGTAGTTAGCAAGCTGTTCCCAGAAACACACCGAGTTTCGTTTGTTCCCTTTGCAGCCCCCTTCATGAAGGTATGCCTTCAAAGTTAGACGCACTAAGATCTGTGCTGTCTTGTTTCGTGCACTGTCAATTCTCTTCCTTGGCTTAACCCCCTGCTAATGTTTCTGCCCTTGCAGATGAGAGCAGCCATTTTCACCCAGCCTTCAGAATCCACGCGTGAGATCCCCTGCTCCTCACTAGCTCTGATCATCCTCTATAAGCGCACTCTGCTTCCCTGTTTCCTCAACCCACCCGTGCTAATTCATCCTCAGACCGCCTCCCTGCCTCTTGCTCTCCCTGTGCTTGCAGCTCGTTGAAGTCTTTTCTCCTCCTTCCCGTCCCCCCTCTGGCACCGGTCCTTCTGCTCATCAAAACATTGATCTCATGGGCTGTAGGCTTGCCAGCATAATAAGGCCACTGCTCTTCCAAACGCTTTTCTTTCCCCTCTTACAAATGGAGAAACAATATTTTTTTTCTTCACTGGACTCGTTCTCGCTGTTTTCTAGAATGAGATTGGAGGATTAATTCCCGCTTTCCTTCTGACAGCCATGGAAAAGAGCTAATTTCCAAGTGTCAGAATGCTGAGCCTTATCTCATTCAGTTCCCAAAGAAAGTAATAAAATAACTATAGGAATAAATTGCCGTAGCAGATGCAGCATATGGGCGTATGGCGGTCTATTAATTACTCATACTCTATCCAACTTTTTAAATAAATCAACAAATGTTGATAAAACACTAGAGAGCATGCGGTGGTTGTTTTTTTTTTTTCTCTGCATTTGACTCATCTGGACTTGTAAATATTAACTTTCAGCTGTTTTTATCTGTCCTCTTTTTGGACAGCCTTGGTGCCTCCCTGTGGAGGTAAACACCGGGACCTGCTTGCCTCTTCCTCTGGGCTTGGGGATGGCACTGGCTGCCTGTGGAGGGAAAGAAGATGACTGATAAGATGTAATTAGTAAGTGCTGAGAGCTGCCAGTAAGCAGTTTATTTTAACCAACTCTAACCTCCCCCCCCCAAAAAAAAACCAAACAAACAAACAAAAAAAAAACCCAAAGCAAACCTACAACCCACAGACATAAAACAACGAAAAAACCGAAACGCTTTTAAATACTTTTACTTTCAACCTGCTTTCTCAGTTAATTACATCGTATGTTTACAGCGTGGCAGTTCTCAGCATCTATACAATTACTTGAAGGCAGGGAGGTGACAGCCTTCTTAAACTTTGCAGAGCGCTCTCCTGTTCCTAACATGTTTTTCTTGAGCAGTGGCCGTCCTCATCCCTCTTCAACGTCCTTACGCTGGTGGGCTTGATCAGTTCTTTGGCCCGTGTTCGTGGTGGTGGCAGAGGGCTGTTCCATGCATTTACTGATGCTTGTGGAGTATATGACCGTGAAACTGGTTGGTTTGTTTTTCCTCTTCATATGCTATGAATAGAGATTGAAGGAGCTATGTCCTTTCTGCAGTGAGCAGTCCAAAACTGAACGTGGTACTCAAGGTGTGGCCTTATCAATGCCATCTATAAGGGGATGATCACTTTCCTCGTCCTGCTGACGGCACTATTGGTTTTATTAGATTGAAGGTGCATGGGAGGAGTTGTTTGGGGTGTGTGTGGGAACTGTATCTCTCTTTACTTGAGGTTTTGAAGTGAAAGCTTCCTATTTTGCTATGCTAAAGGAGCAGAGCTTTAAGAAGAAATGTTCTTGGTCATTGTGTTTTATCACGGATGACCACTTCTGCGTAGCAAAGCTTTTGTGTAAGAACTGTGAGCAAATAACAGAGTTAGACCCAGGTGGGGCTCAGGGGCTCTGTGGGGAGGTGCCACAATCTGGCATCACGTGGGTGGGAGGCACTTCTTTCACCTGGTGCCTATATGGATTCCTTTTAGTTGGACATTGGAAATGTCCTTGCCTATCAGTCCGACTGAGACAGTCCCTCTTTGGGTTGCCCAGCAGCTGTGTGGTTGGTCACAGAGCTCTCATCAGTGCTCTCACTGACACTTGGCCACCTGTCCTTGCCTCTAATAAAGCCCCAAACCTTGTCCCAAACCAGGGAGTACTTGGTAAGGTGCCTAGGATGATGCTGCCGTTAGAAGGGTATTTCCAGAGCTGAAAAGATCAACGGTCACCAGCTGCAGTGACTGAATTGTTTTTAAGCACCTTTTGAACTTTGATTTGTGAACAACTGCATTTCGAAATTAGCAAATGGCTGCACTTAAGGCTAATGAGCGAGTACAAGTGGAGCGTGCTGCAAAAGGCTTTGAAGAAGCCGAGGCTGTTCTTGGACTTGGAAAAGGGAAGACTTACAAAAACAGCATAGTGCAGGCTTGTTTTTTTTTAAGGCTGCATGTGACCAGCTTGACGGTCTATCTCCAAATTTCTTGTACCCACAGGAGCTTTGAAATGTTGAAGAATGCAGGTCTTATCCAGCAGCTGCTTTGTGATGGAGTGGATTGTGATCTGGCCGACAAGCCCAGTGGCACGAGGGAGGGATTGGCCCCAGCAAGGGCCAAACGCAAAGGGAAGATGCAATCAGTCAAACCGTGCTCAGGTTTTGGCACCTTCGTGCCTCGTCTCCACTTGGAGCTGTATCCAAAGCAAGCTGAGAAAGTAGGAGGGGAAATATTTCCATCCTAAACCAGAGGAAAGCTTTTGGTTGTAATTCAGTGGAAATTCAAGTTAATCTTTCTGTTCGCTTGAGTTCAGTGGAAATTATTAAATCCTCCAGGATATTGTTATGCTCTAGCTGCAGTTTGAAGTTCTTTGGGATGTTTTCTCCCTGCTTCCCTTGCTTTCCGAGTGCTTGGGTGGCTCGGCAGTGTTAGTGCAATGAAAGGATCTTCTGTTGTGTGTGTGTGTGTTGTTTTATTTTAAACTCTTTGTAAATAGCACTTCTGGGCTCAGACCTGTCAATATGAAGTTAACACAAAATCCATCAGGCAGTGCCACCTGTTTTGTGGTGTTTTACTGGTGAGGGTAGGTTTTATGAGATAACTACGTACATTTCTACAGTCTTTTACGTGCTGGCGGCATAGAAGTTGATGTCCTTCCAACACTGAATCCTGAGCTCTTTGATGTCCCCGTGGATTCCTCACTCAGAGGGCAGTGAGGCACTGGCACGGCTGCCCAGAGCTGTGGGTGCCCCATCCCTGGAGGCACTCAAGGCCGGGCTGGATGGGGCCCCAGGCAGCCTGAGCTGGTGGGGGCAGCCAGTCCACAGCAGGGGGGTAGAAAATGGATGGGCTTTGAGGTCCTTTCCATCCTAAGCCATTCTATGATTATGCAGGTGGATTCTGCTGGAACGCTATGTGTGCGTGTGATAGGGGTTCGACCATGGGTGTGGATTTCTCGTTCGTGGCTTTTTTCAAGTTGTCCTTCTTTTCTTTTTGCTTTTGTTTTGTTTGTCTGCGAGGACCCTGTAGTAAAAAGGGTTTGCGGCGGGACTGCTGTCATTCTGGATTGGAATGGTTTTTGTCACTCATAATGAATGCATGGTGCTGTGTGCCAGGTGGAGCCTGCTTGTGCCTGTGGAAGGCTGAGCTGCAGTGCTGCAGCACCGGATGAATGCTGTGCCTCCTTAAAAGGGGAAATGCCCCTACTGCAGGTAAACAAGAGCCTGTTTGATTGATCTGTGTGTTTCCAAACTGTGCTCAAAGTCCTTCCTTCTCTTGTATATAGCATCTCCTTTTGAGGGCAGATAATGGTGTTCTGCGAGTAACAAAACCACCGTATTGTAAGGCATTTATGATGGTGTCCACAGGGGTAAAAATAGACCTGTCTTACATGGCTTCAGTCTCCAGTCGAGGTGTGTTGCATGCAAGCTGCTGCAGCGTGCTGCCAGGACAGCAGGAGCTCACTGGGGGGCACACTCATGGAGCAGCAGAGCTCCACCAGGAGCCTTTCACCCCACAGACCGAGAACAAACCTACTATGCAGCGTTTCCCCTCATCTTCTGTATCTGTTGGTGTGTCTGTGCAAACTGCAGGCTGAATGAGCCTTGACAAGGCCACATGTGAAGCTTTTTTTTGCTTTGGGGATTGCTGCTGTGCCATGCACACGCTTTATTTGTGCGTACCTTTGCTTCCCTGTTTGCCTCCTAACTCAGGTAGAGTGCTTGTCTTCAAAGGGAATAGTGCTGGAGCAAACTACTCACTTTCCAGTGTTGATAAGCAAGGAGATTGCCTCACAGCCTGGGAATAACATCCAGAATGATGGAGCTGTATGCTTTTTTAGTCTGCTTTAATCATTAACACAGCTTAATTGCAGGCATTCTTTTAAAGACTGACAGTGAATCATACATCAGGGTTTAACTGCAGCCCGACTTTCTGAATTCTTCTGCCTTCCAACTCTTTGCAGGAGTTCATTGCCTGCACTTTTGCAACCTCACTCACATTTACTACATCGCACGTAGTGTCCAAACAGTGGGCTCAGAACATGAGAATAAAACGCTCTCGCAGCCCTCTAGCTTCAGGAAGCCTCAGCCCTCAAACTGAGCACTGCTTTGCGTGAAACTGCTTTCCTTGGGATCTCAAGGCTCCCATGTAAGGGTCAGCAGCTTTGTTCCAGGCCATGTGCATTGCAACGTGAGATACTGCTTTAGTTAGAAGGAAAATGAACACGTATTTCTGTGGCTGGTTTTTAGCTCTTCCACTAGCACAGGTTGCCCAGAGGGGTGGTGGATGCCCCATCACTGGAGACACCCAGGGTTGGGCTGGATGGGGCTCTGAGCACCTGGTGGAGCTGTTGGGTGTCCCCATTCATTGCAGGGACATTGAACCAGATGGCCTTCAAAGATCCCTTCCAACTCAAACAGTTCAGTGATTCAAACACCACCTATATGGGTTTAAGTCCATGGTGGCCTAGGCTGACTGTGGGGATACTAGCAGAGAAATGCTAATGGTGAGCAAGCTGGTGGCCCAATGCAGCCCTGTCAGGGTGCGTTTCTAGCTGGCTCTGGCTTATTTCCCATTTCTTGGCACTTTTCTTGGAGCCCGCTGCTCCTTGTGTTGCATTCCGTAGTTCTTCCCAATACTCAGCCCTGTGGAGGCGCTGAGCTGTCTCCTCTGTAGTCAGCTATCAATTTCTTTTCTCTTTAACCTTCTTGCAGGATTTTTGTGCCTGACGCTGGTCAATAGGTTTTATTGATGGAGACGAGATGAACAGACTGCGTTTCAGTAGCTTAGGAATAATTGCTGAAAACACAGGCGAGTGTTTCTGATTTGTACAAAGGCGCTGTACGTGTACCGTGCCATGTACAGTGCTGGTAATGAGATGTTGGAGAACTCATTGTGCACTGCAGATGAACTTTAAGGGAACGAGAAGAAACTGTGTGGGTATTTGAAAGGAGCCCCATGCTTTGCAGGGTGGTAAAGCTCCAAGTGAAGTGACATGTCTGTGGGTATGGGGATGTGTGTGGGGAGATGCTTGGGGATGCCGCTTAACCCATCTCTGTTAACATATCCCATCTCCTCCTCGTCGTGCCCTTTATTTGCAGTGATATTTGCAGTAATCAACATGCAAAAGGATATTAAGAAAGCTTTAACAGTCAGTTAGTAAGATTACTGGCCAAGAGGATTTCTTCCCCCTAACGAGAGAAGTCTGTCATGCCATAAATTCTGTTTTGTCTTCTTGGTAGCGTTTCTGGGTCTGGGTGCTTTAGGACTTGAGGAGACCTGATTTGGGTAACGCTTTGGGTAGTGCATGTAAAAAGGGTGACCGTGGCTGGAAATGGAGCTGGGAACCCGGTTCTGCAGTCCTGTGCAGGTTAGGTCAGTAAGGCTGTGCCCACAGGTCTTGTGCTGGGGGAGAATCGGGTCTCTGTTTTAGTAAAACCAGGCATGCCTGCTAAGTAAATATGGCATATGCAGAACAAAAGAAGAAACATGGGAAGTGTCCTACCAGGTGCCTTGCGTGTGCGGTTTGTTTTCATTTGAATCACAATTATTGGTCTGCGTTATTATTATTCTCATTCTTAATTCGGAGAGTTGTTTGCATTACCCCCGAACGCTGACTACTGAGGCATCTTCGTTTAGTGTGGGCGGACGTGAAGATCTGTTTTCCATCTTTCAGAAGATTCCAGCCAGTGAGGTTGCTTCTTTCATTCACTTCTCCCTTGTTTACCGGGGTATTAGCGAACTGCAACACAAACAGTGTGTGTTTTGCCTTAGGAAACAGCAGCAGTCCAGTCACCATTCCAGAAATTCCTCTCGGTTCATTTTTCTCTGTAACAGAACTCGCAGAGCCGCTGCACGTTGTAAATGTGAATCTGAAAAGGTCAATCTCCTGTGTGCCAGAGATGGGGATACAGGATGATAGCAGCGCAGGGGCATGGCTGAATTTTAAACTGTAGCTTGAGAACAATATGTTCAGAGAAAGCTCTGCGTGTACATGCCTTGGGTACTGAGGAGTGATTGGAGGTAAAGCAGCGAGGACTCTCCAGCATTACTCAGGGATTTCTGAAGGGAGGGTGAATCCAAAGGCCAGATCCACAGCTGGGGAGGGGAAGGAACTGTAGTGGCTGGGGCTGTTTTTGCTTCTGTTTGCTTTGCTGATGGGATCCCATTGGCAGGATAAGGAGCACATTGAGGGGTGTTGGCCTAAGCTGTGTCAGATGCGTGGCTTTGAGCGTTGGTGCAGAGCTTGCAGCTGGGGCTTGGTTCTTGTTCTTTACCTGATATACAGGTGGGATCACATGTTCAGGATAACCACGTGCGCTGCTTTGAGAAACCAAGGAGGTGAGCACCGTGCTGGCAGCAGATGCCCTAGACAGGAGCCAGCAGCTTCTGTCCTCCAGCAGGCACAGGGACAGCCCAGCCCCTGCAGCAGGGCCCCAAGGGAGCAGCAGCCACGTAGGGTACTGATGTGCTGTATCTACAGACCTTTAAATAACAAGCTTTCCTCCATTCCTGAGCAGCTGTGAATCTGTTTTGTGCCTTTCCTAAATGTGAAATCGCCCCTGGGCCGTTCTGCTGCCTTTGAGGCTGTGGATCAGCTCCTGATGGCATTGCCTGCTCCACACACTGTCGGGTCCATGGGATCACAGCACAGGGAACAGCCCAGCAGCTCCAGGAGCAGAGCGTTGCGTGGCCATGCTCGCCTTGCAGTGCTGTGAGCAGATCGTTTGGGTTTCCCCACACCCCCATTTGCTGAAGCCTTGATTTTCAGATATTTTCTGATTACTAAGAATGATGAAACTTCTTGGCATAGTTGTTTTGACAAGCAGCCTTATTGCATTGCTTGCAACTCTCAGTCTTTGCTTTATTTAGCTGTGGCTTTGAACTTCCTGCTTGCGGTGGGGCCTGTGTTTGTTAATTCCCCATAGCTCCAATAGTGGGCTTGCCTTTCCTCTAGCAGCTCTCAGGTTCCGTGCAGGCTGCCTGCTGGGCTCTGCTTGGCTGGACCTGCATCAGGCTTGTCCAGCCCAGAGCCTGGTACTATCAGTGCTCATCAGTCAGCATTGGGTTCTACTGAAGTGTGGAGCGAGCTTTTAAACTGAAACATCAGTAATGTGCCATGATCGTGTGGGAAATTCTGTTTTGAAACTTAACGTTCGTTTCATTTTTGGAATGAGCTTCTTATTTTTGTTTGTTCGTTTTTCATTTACCTTTAAGGCAGCATCCTGGAGGGAATGGTAAGAGGGCTGGAAGGCCCCCTGGGACAACCTGACAAGTCTTTGCTTGGCACACAGGCTTGTTGGGTCTCCGCATCTGCTCTTAGCAACTTTCAGTGCATTCTTTTGAATGATGTTTCAGTTGGTTACGGTAGGTTTTGCTCAGTTTCTCATGTAATTTCTCTGCTTCTGAAGGTGAGTCCTGGCAGCTGTGTTCGGGCAGCGTCTTTGGTTGAGAAGGAGATTGGATACCCAAGCAGACAGCAAATATTCCATTTCTGTCACATTTGTAGACCTGTAACAGGCCCAGGCCCTGGCACAGACTGTCCGGAGAAGCTGTGGGTGCGCCCATCCCTGGAGGCATTCAGGGCCGGGTTAGATGGGACCCTGATCCGGTGGGTGGCAACCGGCGTATGGTAGAGGGGTTGGAGCTGGATGGTCTGTAGACCATCCAACCTAAGCATTCTGTGATCTGTTTTTTTTTTGTTTTTTTTTTTAAAAAGAAAACATTTGTTTCTTTTGTAATACGTGAGAAACATTTCATCATGCAGCCACCTGGTTCTGCATTCAAAGAAATCCCCATGGATTTTGGACTTCACCTTGACGTTAACAATCTCCTGAGTTTTCTTACTATGTCATTACCACAGTCACTGGACAGACCTTGAGCACTATGCTCGTGCAGGTGCTGGTGGCATTTACACAGATGCAGTCCGTGGGGTTGTTTGGTGCTCTTACGTTTTAGTCCTCTGTGAGATTCCATGTTGCAAGTAACAGTTTATGGGCTCAGAGGGAACGACCAAGTAATGCTTCTTAATATTCTTTTATGTTTATTTTGTCCTGTTTACCATGGAAAATCTGGCACAGAATATAGCTGTTGTGAATTCTTCTTGGCGCGTTTTGCTTTTAAAGTTAGCACGCCTTTCCCTTGAAGCCATGGAGCACCATCGGGCAGGTGAGCCTAATGTCGTGTGTGCTGTTGGGCTGGAAATGGAGCCCGTCCTGCTCACGTAGGGAATGGAGACTTAGTTTTCATCAGGCTGCACGGCACCGCAGCACATCCTGCAGTCTATGTCTAATGGTTTTCCCATGTGGGGGAAGCCATTCTGCAGCTCTCAGTAGTCCCTTTGGAATAGGGAATGACAGTGAGCTGTACGTTGAGCAGAGCATGGCTACGCCTCTGTAGCCTGAGGTGTTGGCTCAGTCAAATCCATATAGGAAGGAATAATCCTGAGCTTCCATGAAACGATGCCAGCGTGGGTGGATCCTGCAGTTGCTCATTGCTGTAGTCAGCTGGAGGTGATGTTCCTTTACCTTCTTGTTCCCCCCGACTGCACACCTCCAGCTGATTACAGCGATGAGCAACGGGAGCACTGCCGTTGGTGTAGGCTGGAGGAGGAAGGATCACAACACCTTTGCAGCCCTGATACCAGTAGCCCGAGTTCATTTTGAACTTATACAGAACTTGGAACTTTGGGTTGACACCACGGTAAAATTGAGTACTGCTTCCACATGTGGAGTCCTCAGTACGGGAGAGATGTGGAGCTGTTAGAGCACATCCAGAGAAGGACCACAAAAACGCTCCCAGAGTTGGAACACCTCTCCTATGAGGACAGGCTGAGAGCTGGGGCTGTTCAGCATGGACAGGAGAAGGCTGCGGGGAGACTTAGATTGGATATAAAGGAAAAGTTTTTTACAGTGCAGGTGGTGAGGCACTGGAGCAGGTTGCTCAGAGAAGTGTTGGATGCCCCATTTTTGGAGATAATAAAGGCCAGGTTGTATGGGGCTCTGAGCAGACTGATTGAGGTAGGTGTCCCTGTTCATTGCAGGGGAGTTGGATCAGGTGGCCATTAAAGGTCCCTTCCGATTGAAAAGATCCTATTCCTATTCAGCTTGAAAACTGGGGTTGCTCCTGAACAGACCAAGGGTTTGAAATTTCTGCTTCAAAACTTGCTTTTCTCATGTTACTCTGTTTAGTTCAGTGCTAATGCCAGCTTTTACCCAAATGCTTGCCTGTGTCCCAGCATCCTCTGTCCTGCTGGTGTGAATTTACTGCAGCATCCAGTCTCAGTGGAATGAGGGGAGCGGTGTTTCTTGTGAAGAATGTGGAGAGCAGAAGGGATCATGGCAGAAGAGCCTGAGTTTGGCAGTAAGTCAGAGCTGGAGGCATGCAGGATTAAGCCATTTGTACCATTATAAGTGAAGATCAGAGATGCTAAAAATGCAATGTAAAAACATGGAGCAGCATGCTGCTAGTTGCATCCTACAGAAACTGTTTGTGCTTCTGAGATCTTGTGCCATTTCAGCTGGCTGCAAGGGTGCACTTTCCTGCCCATCAAAGTGTCTTTGAGTCGCTCCTACCCCCTCTCTGACATCCAACTGTACCGACGGCAGTTTCAGTGATGCAGCCTCTTATGGGGAGAAAATGTGCAAGCAAGATGGAGCAAGCAAATGGATCTCCTCATTGCTGGGACTCTGCCTTTGTTTTGGGGCCCGTTATCAGGCTGGGGGAGCACTGCCAGACATGTGCTGGTGATTAATGCAATAAAACAAAGCATATAATACTCCAGGAGGGGCTCTTCCGTGTACTTCATTGCTGAGACAGTACTGAAATTCATGCAGTCCAAAAGGTACATTCATGGTTTTGATGGGATTTCTGCCTTTCTGGTAGTAAGCGAAAGGCTTGTTCTTGCTGTCAGCATTATGGTGACAGCATGGAGTGTCCTTTGCAGCCCTCCTCTCACGTGAGTACAGACGCATTGTTACGTGTCTAATTGGCTTTCTCCACCTCCATCCAGTTCTCTGCACAAAGCACGGGTCTTCCTGGCTCCGAGATGGCAATTTCCACAAAAACAGCTTCGTTTGAGTATTTTGAAGTGAGAGTTTGCTGTTGAATGGCTCTGATTGCTGCATCCTTACCTTCTGTTAAAAATAAGTTCTCTTCGTTGGTGGTTTCCTTGGGTTGGTTTGTTTATTTTTAGAGCAGATTTGGAATATAGCATGAAAAGTGACCAGCGGCTCCTTCACTGCGGTGCCTATGTGTCACAGCAATCTCAGGGCTGGATTCAGGATGTGTCAATCACAAACATCCAAAGTTCTAATCCTGGAGCAGTACAGAACGGCAGGTGAAAGTGTGTCGTTTAAGTTCTGTTCTTAGCAATTAAAAACCCAGTGATTAGTGGTTGCTTCTTCTGCATGGGCTGTTAGTTTACGTGCTCATGGTGCCACAACTCTTCGTGCTGGAGCATGTCTGGTAGGTGCTGCTTTGGTCTCTCGCAGGAGTGAGCAGAAGGAATTATCTAAACTTTGTACATCAATTTCTTACATTTTTATGCACACCTCTTGGAATTACGAGTGGAGCAAGCAAACAAAACTTGCCTTTTGTCTTGTCTTTTAGGAGCAGGGATTGCATTTTAACATGCTAACGTTTATTTCTGCATGCATCTTCAACCTGCCTGAGGTTCAGGGTGCTGATAAGCATGCTTGGCTTGGCTCTGGTCCTTAAAACATTTGACCGAAAGGATTGCTTACTGGTGAGGGCTGTTCCTGAGTTCTGCCAGCTGGATGTGTGTGAAAACAGCAGGAGCTGGGTCGGACAAATGGTGCTGCTCTCTGTAATACAGCCTGGGGGGCTGTGCAACCTCTCAGGGTCCCTCAAGCTTCTGAAATAGCTGCTCCCCAGGCAGGAGACACGTCCAGTCCGGCTGCCCTGGGCTTACTGCTTGTGCCTCTGTGCCTTTGGCTGGAAGCTTCCTCAGACCCCTGAGGGATGCTTTTACCTGGGCTGGGGAATGTCTTCCCAGGTGTGTTTTTACTCCTGTTTTGTGGAGCGCAGAGAGCTTGAAGCCTTGATTGCTGGGCATGCTGACAGCTGCCTGGGACCCCGCAGCTCCATCGAACCCAGGTCCTCTGTTTGCTGACAGATCTGTTTCCATTCCTTTGTACTTATTTTCCTCAGTGAAGAATTGTCCTTTTTTTCCTCTGCTCTTTCCAGTTCTGCCATGCACCGAAGGAGCTGCAGCTTGTGAGGCGGGGGAGCATCTGGTTAGCACAGCTAGCGAGATCCCATTGCCAGCGTCCAGGGACCATCAGTTTCCTTTGCCTCTTTTCTCCCTGCCCTCTGCTCCATCCAGGAATTTTCCCCAGGTTCGTCTGCTTGCTGAAAGCGCTGGTGTCATGGGTTGCCGAGGAATTATTATTGCTTCCCTTCACTGCTTGGAAATGCTCAGAGCCTTTGGACGCAGATTGCCATGGAAATTAGTTTCGTGGACAAGTCCTGTGTGGTGTGGGCTGGAAGAAGGAAGAAAGCCCGTGCTGCTTTGTGCAAGTAGAATGTCATCCATTCCCTCTTTAAAGAGACAAACTTTTTTTCCCCACTAGTAGCTCATTAGCTTGAAGACAGTGAATGCAATTTGACTCATTAGCTTACTTCTTCAGGTGAGCAAATTTATGCAGGCCAACACAGGAATGAAAGAGTTAAGTGGGTGAGCTGAGCTTTGCAGTACATCTCACTCTTCCTGGTTTTGCAGCTTGTTTTGGGAGGCTTCTGGATACAAAGCTGCAGTTGCAAACAATTCTGACATGGTGGATGAGTTTTGCCAGCGCTCAGTGTTTAATGCAGGTGTCAGAGCAGTCAGCTTGTTGCAGGGCTTTTCTTTGAGGGCTGGGATGGGAGCGTTGTGGGTTGGAGCTGGAGTCCCATTGGAACCTGTGGAAGACCCAGGCTGTCCTTCAGCTGGATTTCTTCCTGACAGTTTGTTCATCTGGAGAGAAGGAAAATTGAAGCCGGTTGTTCAGCCTTCTCTCCTGCCTTTGTAATGTGTTTCCTAGGTCTCTTTCTGCTGAGAATTGGAGATAATTTCAAGGGTGTGTTTTTTTTTTTTCCCGTCGCTTCGCTTTTGTGTCACCAATCGTTTGTTAAAACCTGCTTAAATATTAGTTGTGATAGAGGAGGCATTATATCTGTGAATTCGTAGCTATCAAACGTGGATTGTTATGCTCTGAATAGTCGATGATTGTGAAATGGCTGAGAGCCAGCAGCACCTCTCCTGCTGCATGGGTTCTGCTTTTCTGGTGAGCTGGAGCTCGTGGCATCTGTCTCAGCACATAAAGCACCTTGCATTGGCAGTGGGGATCTCCTGTAGGAATACTGGCTTCGTCTTCCTGTATCCAGCTAGGATGGAGAGTTTTGCTCCCTTTCGGTAAAAAAAAAAACAACTGCATTAAAACTTAAGAAAAAGTCCTCATACAGTTAATAGGGAATGCTTTGCAGAACGGTCCGTGAAAGAGACGCTTGGCTGAACTTACATTCCATGTTTAAGCTCAGTACTTGGACTGTGGTAATTTCTTGAGGACAGTCACCTCTTCAGATGGCAGCCCCCTGCAGATGGCGGCAGATTGCACCCTCCTCCCCTCCTGCCAGCAGTGCGTGCTCACTGGCAGGGTAAAAGCAGGAGGGATGGAGCTATCCGTAAGGGCTTGATGAATCTCATGCCTGTATAATCAAAGTGCTCCGTGCCAGGGAAAATATCTAGGCATATATTTATAGTAATAAACAGCATCGTCTCAGCTCCTTCTTTGCAGGCAGGGATACTGCCGTTCCACCAAGTAAAATCTACTTTTAGATACTTTGAAATGGTAGTCTTTTCTTTTTTCTTTCTTTTTTTTCTTTCTTCTGGGATTTAAAACTATCTGAATTGCAAATTGTAGAAATCTGAACCTTAATTGGCACTAAGTTGTTACGTATGGGTTGTCTAGAGCTGGTAGATACCAGTGTGGTGTATTCGGGAACAGGTATCTTGGGATAGTTTTCCTGATGTCTGCAGCTGACAGTAGCTGACCTCCCGTCAGGTAGGGCTGGGATAACGGGGAGATGCTGTGCCAAGGTACCGGCTTGGCTCTGTACACAGCACCGTGTCTGAGCTGTCAGTGTCAGGCCTTAGTGGGATCCACCTTGAGGATATGGGCACAGCTACACTCCAGCTTCATTCCCTGTGGAAGTCCTGAGCTCCTGTCCTTCTGGAGCTCTAGGACAGCACAGGCGGGTGGGAGCATTGGATGGACGGCTGCAGAAGAGAGCCTATAGGAAATGGTTGGGTAAGATAAGCCAAAAATAGAGCTGAATCTGATGCCGCACTTTCCTGGTATCGCGTGCTTGGCTACAGCTGTGTGTATGAAATATAATAGCAGCCTTTTCTGCCTGTAACCGAAGAGCAGAAGCGGCGGGTGTTTGGGCTGACCACGTGCAAAAGGCGCTGAGTCTCACAGGGAAGCTGAGCCGCTCACACACTGGGAATCAGGAGGGTGTTTGTGAACAAATGAATGCTGTAAGTGGTGCTTAGTGTGACTTAGGGTAGGCTGCGTTGGCCGGGTAAACGCTTGGTGTCAAACAGGAGCAGGTAAGCTTTCCGTGCTTGGTTTTCCATCTTGCCTTGCTACCTGTAAGACCGAGTGATCGCTCGGCCTGCCAGTGTGCGTGCAACAAGTAGTCGGGGTGTGGGATGCCTGCTTTGCTTCTAGTGCAGGTGCACGCTCCAGCTTGTCCAGGATGGGTTGATTCCTGTTCATCATTGGTTTTGAAAATTGATACAGAAGGATGGAATGAAAAACAAGATGAAATATGAATATCTCACAGCAAGGGATTAAAGTAAACAATGGCATGAAGAAGCAGATCGCAGTCCTTCTGTAATTTGGCACTTGACGAGTAGTGCATCGTCTCATTGGTAGTAGCCTGTAGACACCCTGAGGACCACAGCGTTGCTCAATTCAAGGTTGCTTTTCATGCTGGCTATTTCAGTGCTATTTCTACCTTAGCATTAACTGTAGGGAGATCTGTTGGGTGTCTCCTTGCTGGGTTCTGCATAGGAAAGCAGTGGAAACGAGACTCTATGCAAGACCTTGCTGATGGTGTTTCTGCACTGTGCCACGTGCTGGCAGTGGAAGGTGGCTAACCTTGAGCATTAGAGCTAATAAAAATAAGAATAAAACAAATCCAGCCCTGCATAAACAGGACTGGATTGGCTTTCATCTCTGTGGGTAGCTTCTTCATTACGCTAGCAGGCCATGCATATTTAGAGCCCAACTCTAAAATACTTTTTATTGTCTCCTCTGCTCTAATCCCTTGTTCTTCCTGTAGGTATCTGCAGCGTTTTATTTTTACCATCCACCCTTAAAGTATGAGTAAACAGCGCTTAAATACTACGTTTATTTTTGTTCAATTCTATATGCTGTTGCGATGCAGCGGATTTTTATAGTAGCTGCAGTCAATTCCAATTGAAACCATAATTGGTATTTCTACTTGATAGCTGCTGTAAATCTCAAAGAAAGGAAGAGAAGGATGCTCTCATTTTGTTAGGCTGCTTCTCTTTCGGATGCACAGTGCATCTTCCAGCTCTCTGGGCTAATTAAAATGCCATTACAGTACATGTGGTGCTACAATACAGTCTAGGGAGACGTCCAAAAATAGATTCTTGAGTGCAGACAAATTAGGGAGGAAATATGCGCTGAGCATTTTCTCATAGGTTTAAAGAGAAATAATCCATTTGCTGCCTTAATTGCTTTCTTGTAAATGTTGAAGATTATTTTTTTTTTTCCTCTGTAAATTCCGAATGAGTAGACAAATAAATAATACATCCACGATAATTACTATTCTCATTACTAATATTTTAACTTGTTGTTATACACCACAGCTGTTAATATGCAAGTCGGGATGTTTTAGCGGGCTGTGCATAATGGTCGGAGGCAGACTTTTATTCCGAAGCTATTCTGTTTTTGTCACCTGGTATCCCAAGGCTGTGAGGTTAGCACATAACCTGTTTTTAGCACTACAGCCTCTGACCGGAACCCCACCCCCAAGAGGCAATGCAGATGAATACTGCTTGCACATCGTGTACAGCGTTGTGGTTGGGAGAGCAAGCGCTGTGCAAAGGGTCAGCTCTGCAGTGTGTGACAGTTGGTGCTGAGGAGGCTGTTTGCAGGCTGTGAAAGTGGAATTTTGATTTAATTTTTATTTTTAAGCTTGCTTTAGGGCTGAATTAAATCCGGTCTCCCAGGCAGGAGTCTGTGTTAGTGGCTGGACCACATTAGGTGAACTGGCAGGCGGTGAGTTCAACTCGTGTCTCCCCAAATGCAGCTCTGTGCCCAGCCTGCTCCGTGCTGGGACCAAACGCATACAAAGAGGAGAATCACGGCAAAGAGTGCAGCCTGGGGCTGGCTGTAAGCCCTCTCCAGTTGCAGAGCAGCATGCAGACGGAGGGGGATCTGCCACCACCCTCCTTCTCACAGGCTTTGGATGTTGGTGCTGGTCATGCATGCTGAGCCCTTGTCAAAGAATCATAGAACAGTTGGGTTGGAAGAGACCTTAGAGCTCACCCAGTCTCAACCCCTGCAGTGGGCTGATTGTCCCCGCAGACCAGGCTGTTCAGGGCCCCATCCGGCCTGGTCTTGAGCACCTCCAGGGATGGGGCACCCACAGCTCTGGGCAGCAAAGCCAGCGCCTCACTGCCCTTACTGTGAAGAATTTCTTCCAACATCTAACATATGCAGTTTTTAGTTTAAATTGGTCCCCCTTGTCCTATCCCTGTCACGTACAAAGTCGTCATTTTCATCTTCAGTAAGGATGGATACGAGGCTGATGAGTCTACGAGCATTTCTGCGTATTGCTGTGTCTAAGTGTGTGTTGGTTGTACCTTAAAGCAGCATCCTTGCGGGGTTGGGGAGTAGGGGAGTGGGTCTCTTCTTCTTCTTTGTAAGACCAGCTCACAACTGCTTTGCTAGAAAGCAGTAAAGAGAGAGTAAAAGAGAGCAAGGTAGTTATTTGCTCGATGGCAAATACAAATTCAGGAGTCATTGATCCAGAAACATCCCTTTTCTCTGTAGAGACCGTAGCAGAAGCTTAATTTTAAATGTGGATGCGCGCTCTTGAAAGGATGTGGTTGGGATATTCTCTTAGATGCCAACTTTTCTCAAGTGTTTTCTCAGAGGTTTCTCCTTGATTGCCTGCAATTCATCTTCTAAAACCAAGGGCAGCTCTTTTGCCGAGCAGGCTGTCACGTCTCTGAGTAATTACCTCCCGTGTCTTGCATATGTGCCTGCTAATGCATCCTGGAATGAACTTGTGTCTTCTGCATCGCTGCCAAGCTGTGGATTCTCAGTTTGCAAAGTGCTTCTTTTTTGTTGTATTGGTCCTTGGCCGGGTATTGCTCATCCTGTAATTGTGCGTTTAACCATTATTGCTATTTAGGTGGGAGGGATCTTCCCAGTTCTGATCAAACCTTGCACCCGTTCCCCATTTGTCATTGAATTCTTCTTGCCGTGCTCCCAAGTGTGACCTCTGTGGTGTGATGTCACGTCTGAGATTTAAATGCAACTTGAATGCATTATCATTGAATAGTGAACTACCACACCGTGCTGGGTATAATCCATCTAAAAGCAGATGATGGCTGAATGGGCTTTTTAAGCAGATGTGTGCTTGCTTTAGGATGATTCATGCAGACATGACTTTCTTAATAACGTGCCTATTGAAACCTGGGTAAAATCCCCCCCAAATGATAAGTAACAACTTTTAAGAATCCACCACTTTACTGGGCTGACACACTGACAACACTGGGTAAAATTGCCTTCAGCTTCACCTCGATCCACGGGCAGCACTAATCTCTGTGCTGCCACGTAAAGCTGTCCTTTCTTTCTGGAAGACAGAAATAACTCCTGTTTACTGTAACTGTTTCCCACCTTCCCTCAGAATCTGCCTTTGTGTCTCTTTAGGACTTTCCCCGTTCTCTGGGAGGTCTTTAAAGACACAACTGTTGCTTGTTCATCACTTTGCTTGGGGAGTTCAAGTAGACCGGGCTGATTTGCATCAGGCCTAAAGATCTGAATACATGAAAAGCTATTTAAATAACCTTTTCCAGTTCTGCCCTGCATTTTTTAACTCATCAGAGTTAATTATAGGAAGGCTGCATGCAGTTTTCTGGTAGAAGCGGGCTGAGTGCTTCAACCTTCTGTTTCGATCATCATCCGCCCTTTTTGTAATGGGGAGAAGGAATAAAGCTGCACTTCCCTGCCTGTGTCTAATCTGGTTTCACCTTAGATGTTGTTCTAGTTCATTTTGCTTCTTCATCTTTTCTGGAGGCTTTTATCTGTGCAGATTTCTCCCTGTTATTCTGTGTGTACTGTAGCCATCTTGTCTTTGTTTTGCTCTTTTCAGTGAGGTTAAATCCTGCAAGCCCAGCTGCTTCACAAAGTGACCTGGATATATCTTAAAGTAACTCTTTGGAGTGCTTCAGGATGGACTGTGATAAAAACGAAATGTTCAAGTCCCTGTCCATGCATAATAGCTTCATCTCGTTAATTAGTGAGTAGAATTACCCCTTTGAAAATGGGGCTGTGCTGAATGTCGTCTAACCTGTGCCATCAGTGAGACGTGTGCCTCCTTGCAGACTGGCCGGATGCTGCAGCGCATCTCCTCGTTGCCTGGCTTTGGGCTGGATGATCTGCAGCATCGCTTCTGGCATCTCCTGAGTGCAGCCAGCCTGGGGTTTGTGTGCAGGACTCCCGCATGGCTGGGACAGCTCGCTCTTCCTGGTGGTGGTGCCTCTGCGGAAGCTGTTAGGTGGAGTCATCTACAGCCCATTCACGATTGCGTTTTCTTGGCATCTCTTTAGTATCTTAAGAAGCACTTGGTCTGGTAGAGAGACTGAAAGTATTTTGTAGGTAATCTGCTTTGTGCTACTGAAAGCTGGCTGTGTGGCTGCTGGTTTGTGGCTGGTAGAAGTGCTGAGCGGTGATTGCACAGCTTGCCCTCTGTGCACGCTCTTTGCTGCCCTTCTGCAGCAGTGAGACAAGCTGCTTCCCATCCCTGCCCAGGTTTTCAGCATTGCAGAAGCGCCCTGTGATCCCCTCCAGGCAATAGCAAGGACAAAACTGGAGATCTGTGTGTGGCACAGATATTTTTAGCATCTTCTGGTTTTTTTTTTTAAGTTCTGTAATTGCCAAAGCTGTCTCTAGAAATGCACAGTGAAGCTTCTAGAGGAGCTGAATTCTTTGGGAAGGAAGGGGGGTGGGGGAAGAGCTTTTACATTTGTGACAGAAACTGATGGTATTAATATTGGCATTCGCAGACCCAGACCAATCTTTATCTTACTGCTTCCTCATAAGTATTGGCATAAAACATCACGCATTTCTTCTCACACCGTTACGTGGCAGTTGATTTAGGAGAGAGGCTTCAGTAGCCTGGGCGAAGAGGTGCCTGGTGCAGATATTTCTTGATAAGCCACATCCTTTCCTTCTTACAAGTGGAGCCTTTCTGTGTCAGTCAGCGTAGAGAGTACAGAACCTCTGTCTTGCCCAGTTTGGTTTTGAGTATTTAGACTGCAGTGCTTTAAGAAAGATCCGTAAATGTTTTTCTGTGATTATCGTTCATTTTGCAGCAGGGATTGAAGAGGCTGGTGCTTCTGTGGTTTTTTTCCAGTTAGTAGAATAACGTAGATACTTCATTTCTTAGAATTACGAGCAGAAGAAGCTCTTAAATCCCACTCGCCAACACGCGTGTTAGTGATCTCTGATGCCTTGCTGACACTCAGCACACGCAGAGGTGTGGGAGTGAGTCTGCAGACCAAAGTAAAGGCTTGTGTCACTTGGGTCTGCTCCGTGCAAGTCCCCCTGCTTGTGGACACAAGGCTGTCTGCCCCAGCTGTGCTGTTGGTCTCGTGGTAACAATCCAAAAGCAAATAATGTGTGGTGGGAACAACCTGTTTTATCTGCAGGACGGTAATTACTTGCTTGGGAAGGAAAGCTCAGCGTGGCTGTAGTTTGGTTCATTTACTTATTGCCTGGGGCAGCGCCGATGCTTGGTGTTGGCAGTGGAGGCAAAGCTATGCAAGTGATGGAGAAGACCCAACCGTGCTTTCTGCCCAAGAGCCCGAAATGGCGCAAACAGGGAGAAGAAAACAAAGTGTGATTTATTTGTGTGTGTGTTTTTTTTTAACATTCCACCGTCGGCGTAACATTTTGCAGCACTGAACTTCGCTTTGACTGAGGGATGGGGTGGCTTCTTTGATGTCTCCAGACGGGGTTTGGCTTGATGGTATCTGTGCTGAGCATAGTAACACGTTAGAGGAGATCAAGTGAGACACAACTGCCAAAGGTGTGGGTATTTACAAGTGGAACAAACCGATCTGAGGTGGAGTTTTCTGTAGTCAAGTATTCATAACCCAAGTACTGGAAACATACTGTAGTGAAGCATCACTTGCTTGAATTTAGCATTATTTTTTTTTTGCTTCAGCTCCTATTGGGGGGGCAGATGGGAGGGGAGTGGATGACTAGAAAATCTGGTCTGGCAATCTACAGCAGTAGGGATCATGTTCTTCTGTTTTAGCTCCACTTGGATGCAAGATACAATCTTTGAAATATTTTAAATAGAGAACCGCTTCAGCAAGATGGATTTCTGCATATCATTTACAAAGTATGTTTTTAATGCCTTTCTGAAATCCAAACTTATGCAAAATGGGACTCGTTATGTATGTCTGCGCATTTTAATCTCCTGCAGTGATTTGCCAGTTTTCCTCAGCATCTCCCTGGCATACTGTAACCATTCTTCAACTTCGCTTCACCGGGGATGTGTTTCTGTCCTAACTCTGTTCGGTTCTTCCTGAAGAAGGAAGGGATAGCCGTTTAGCTATTGTATGGTAAGGCTTATCAGCTGCCGTGCCTATCTTTTCGAGTTGGGAGCAGTACCGGTTGGATTTACAGACCAGGAAGACCCGAGAGCTGTTTGGGTTACAGCTTCTTTTATTTTCTCCTGCAGTGGAAGCAGTTGTTAGGCAGCTGCTGTCCTGTTAATATTCTTGTTTCTATTGATTTGTGCTCCTTGTGTGTTTCTGGTTCGCGCTGCTGATTGGTTAGTGATTTATTTTTTTTTTTTTTCCTGCTTGGAATGTCTAAAATAGCTCAGCTAACCAAAGAGTTGTTGTGATGGTTTTTTTTTTTTTCTCTTTCCAGATGGGCTTTCTGGCAGAGACCAGCCAGTAGAGCTGTTGAATCCACCTAGAGTGAACCACATGCCCAGCTCTGGTAAGAAGAAACTTTTATTAAATGTTGCTCCTATTCTGGGAATGCAGTAAAATGTTATGCAGATCTGTCTTACAAGTGGATGAGCAGAATGCAAATGCAGTACGCTGGAACAAAGTGTGTCAGAACTTGCACGAATCTACTTTCCCAGGCTGGGCAAGTGGGGCTTGGGAGTGGAGGGAGAACAGAGCGCAGCAGTCTTGGGAGGCTTAAATAACTCAGCCCCAGCCCTCAGCAGGGAGCTGAGGGGAGGCTGGCCTGGCAGAGCTGCTCAATTTTCCTTAGAAAGAAGGGAGCGGCAGAGTGAAGCAGCACCTTATGAGAGTTTTCACAGCTTAAAAGGAGAACTGCAAACCAAAGTAGGTTTTCTGAGTTTTTGCTTCTATTAAGGAAAAATCTCCGTGTGTTGAAATGAGCAAAAAAGTTGGAGCCAAACTCAGGCTGATCAAAGCATATCATGCTGAGCTCCTGGCTATTTGCTTTTCTTCCCTCTCCTAATGATCCTGCTGCACTGTCTCCTGTGTCTTGTCCTTCTGGTATGAAGCAAGCAAAGCAGCCAGTGTTGGTCTTGGAGGTTGGCTGCTTCTTGCAGGGCAGAGGAGAGAAATCTTAAGGCTTACAGTTAGAGCGCTTGAAAAAGTAAAAACAATTGTTTGCATCCAAAATACATGAAATGCTATGAAAAGCAATCTCTTGCTTTCTTTTGTACTTCTGCCTTCTCTTTTCCAAAAGTGTTTTGTTTCCAGGTGCATACTGATAGCAATGTTTATGATAGGGATGATTTGATACATGTAGCATCATCTACTTTCCAGGTAGGAGCTCAAGTTTTCCCAAACCCCAGCTTTCTCTTCTTGATTGCCTTCCAAAATCCCTTTAGGTCCTTTTATATTAAGGAAGAGATCTTGCTGAAGATGTAAGAGCTTCTGGTAATGCAAGTTGGGAAAATGTAAATGAAGTATATTCAAAACAACTTCAGTAGATTAGGAGGAGGGAAATGGGCTGAGATCTAACCTAGATTTTTGTGGACTTAAATGCATTTCTGGGAAAGGAAACCTTTAAGGAGGTTGACCTATTGCGCTGGGGGAAGAGAAGAGACCATCATTACCAGTTATGAAGGTTTGGCTTTGCATTCTGAGAAATCTCTTTTCGCTGCATGTGCTCCAGAGCTTGGCTGTCAAGCAAGGGAGGTTAAATTTTCCTAACCCTGAGAGATGTTCTCATTTTAAGTCTTCCTTGAAAATACAGGTCAACTTAAAGATTTTCCTACCCATTTCGTGTCTGTGTGCTAGATGGAATTTTGTGAGGCTGCTGAAGTGCACAAGAGGAATCACATTCCTCGCTTCTGTCAGTAAATAGATCAATGGCCAGTGTTATAAATGCGTGATGACTTTTAGCCTTCCACCCTATTTTGGAATTGATTTCTTTGTTGCTTATAATGTTTCACGTTTTCTTTAGAGGTATTTCAGGACAAAGGGTGCTTCTGGTTTAACGGCTTGGGTAACCTGGTGCTAGAGTTCATCATGCTCCGTGTTCCCCAGATGATAGGAGGTTGTTTTAAGGGCTGTGAACTCTTCAGGATTCATGTAATTTTTACCTTTTGTACTGCATTTTGAGTGTTTTCGATAGTTCAGCTCACTGCCTACTGAAAAATAAGCAGCTAGACATCAGTGGAGAGCTGTGCTCATGTGAATTGGGCATAATGTGAGACAGGCAGCAGTGACTCTGTTAGATGACTTCCAGCAGCATTTGAGCCACAGGAACTCCTGCCTTGTGCTTGAAAGCTTAAGTCAGGCTGGCTGTTTGGTGGGTGAAGGGTAGGAGAGACTTCTGAGGGGAGGGAAATGAAAAAGTGACCTTACGCAAGTAGCAGCATCAGCTGTGAGCTGCGGTCACCCTGGTACTTTTCACTTGGGATCCTGAACTTGGTTTTTGCTGAAGGAATCTTCTCAGCCTTGCAGCGCATGTATGTGAGCCAGAAATGTGCATCTTACATTTTTAATGGCAGAATGTTAATTAAAACATGGAAGCAGAGTGTGGCAAAAAGCAGAAGGATATTTCGGCGAGTTTGTAACGGCAAGCAAATACCACTGACCTTGTGAGTGGCGTATTGGTTGGCTTTCAAGTGTGGTGCCTGCCTATACCTGTGTATCCTGATGAGTTTTTGAAATGAGCTGATGGAATAACCCATGTGGGCAAACCATTGTCCTGTATGTTTTTTGTCATTGCTACATATAGGAAGCTTGCTGCAAATCCTTCTGAGAGAAGAAAGGGAAAGAAAGAACCAAGTATTGCTTTGGAGAAGGAAGTTGCATTTGGTTTTGTGGGGTGTTACTCCAAGTCTCAGGCATGACTGAAATAATGGGATTGAGAAACAGCTGAAGGAAAAGGAAAATGCTCGGTCATGTCCTGGGATATTCCACTCCAAACTTAATCCCTTCGTGGTAAAGCAACTGATTTGTAGCCCCCATGATGAACAAACCCACTGCTGTGTGGCAGAGGATGGTGAGCAACCTGTATCCCCAGTATTGCATTTATAGTTGAGATAAAATCATTGTGGTGAGTTTATAGGAAACCAAAACGTTTTCTCTTTGCCACAAACCAAGCAAAGAAGTCTGATCCGTGTTCATTGTTCTACTCTGATGTAAAAAAAGAAAGTAGCCAAGGGATGTGAAATACCCAAGTGATAAGCACGCTCTGTCCTGTCTTGTGGCATCATCTCAAGTATAGAACTGAAATGCTTAGGGCATTTCTATGAAACTGCTTTAGGAGTTAATGGGGTTGAGTAGAGTGGAGTTCAGTCAGCAACAAGGTGCATTTTCCCTTTTCAAAAGTGTATCATCTCTGTTTGATGCTTCTGAATTTTAGTTGCTTGTAAAAGGAAAACAAGACGAACCCTCTACAACCTATATCTTGCTCATGAATATTACCGTCTGCTTGATAAAAACCTATTCCAGCTGCTTTCTCTTTGTACAGCATCAGAATATTCCTGCACACTTGGTTTGGGGTAGGAAAGGGTATCGGTTGTTAGATGATGGTGCTGTCTTTCCTTAACTTCTGTTTGCAGAATTCATAGATTCAGAGCAGGGGCTGCATAGGTACAGACACAACGGTCAGCAGGAGAGAAAGCAGTGAGTGTACACAGCCTGTGGCTAAAGGAACTGATGAACATGAAGGAGGGAGGGGTAGAATTCTCTTGTCCCATTACTTTTTCTCCCATGCTTTTAGAATGAGATGCCTTTCCATACTGCAGAGCTGGGGAGCCAGTCTTAACGACCTCAGATATACAAATGTACCTGGATATGTTGTAGATAATCCTATTAAAAACATTGCTTATGTACTGTTGACTCCATCCTCTAGATTTGATAAACAGGCCGTCATTAAGCATATCTTCACCACTTAGAATGAGCTTTTTTTTTTTTTCTTCATAAGGCTGTGTTTGTGGTATTCTGGATCAAGCTGTGATAGAAGCAATAGCAATAACCGTGAGCAGGGGATGTCCCAGTGGTGGTGTTGAGCAGGCTGCCCCATCTCCTCATTCACACAGCCCTGCCCACAGGCCTTTGCTTGTCCCATGTGGGCTGGGGCTCCGCTGGGCCTGGCGCTGCCATGAGCACACACCCTGTGATGGGCAGCCAGGGCCTGGTCGCCTTTACTTCTCCCTGGGTCTCATTATCCAGTCTCACTTCCACATTCATTTGAAAAAGTGCTGATGTATCTGAGAATAAATGGTCTGCGAGAGCCTCTGGACTAATATTGTTACACGATTTTACAGGCTTTTGAAATCCAAGATTAATCCCAGCCTTGACGAGGAAGGAGTGGTAGTTCATTTGGCCTAACAGAGCTGAATACCGGGCTTTTGTTAATTTATCCCTTCAAAGGAAGAGAATGCCCTCTCACTACGCTGCATTTTCAGATATTTGCTTGCTTTCTATAGCACGTCTGCTTCAAAAGCTCCTTCAGAGTGATACCGAGCTGGCGTGGCACGGTGGGGCTTTGAAGCAGGTCCGGGTTGCTGCCGGTCAGTCAGGATTTAGGGCTCCCGACAGGCTCGTGCCTATGCAGACAGGAGCTTGTTTCTCCTTGTTCACACCGGGTGAACATTCAGAGTGGGAACGGTGTGCTGTTTTGTTGTGCTGCAGGAGGGCAGCTCACGTTCTGAAAGTCCAGTGCTTTAATGTTAAAAATACCCTCGTCTGTTCTCCATGGAGTCTGGGAAGGGGGGCAAAGCGAGTTCTGGAGAAATCGTTTAAATGTCCAAACACTGCTCTAAGATTAAATCACTGTTTGCTTATTAGCTTTTTGTTAGCCTATTGTTTGCTTATTTATTAGCCGCAGCTATTTTTGTCAGACCCTGTGGGTGAATTTTTTCACCGTTAAGATGCTCCAGCATATGACAGTAAAGAAACTGCAGGTTAACGTGGATTCGAGCCTTAGCAGTTGCTCTGTATAACCAAGTTAGTACCCGTTGCAATAAATGCAAGGTTTTTTCCTGTCCTAAGCTAGCAATACAAAATGCAGCCTCTGCGATGGCAATTACTGGTTTCCAACTGGAGGCAGTAGTGAAGTTCACCTTTGTAATCCACTGTTCAGCAAGGAAAGCGTTGTTATGCTTCAGCCAAATCCCGAATTTTCCGGTCAGCACCCTGGGATGAGTGTTAGTGTCGCGTATGTGAAGTCCCAAGAGATCGAACCACTCTTCCTGCTGCTTTAGGTTTTCTGGAGTGGAGACCACTTGAGTGCTTGCCCAGAATGTGGTTCATGGATATCCTGAACTTGGGTGGTGGGCAGGAGCTTGGAGCTCTTAACCTCTATTCTGTTGTGTTTTTTTTTTTCTTGGAAAAAAATGTTCGTTGCTTTCTTTCTTAAGCACAAGGAAGCGGCTGTTAAACAGAGGAGGTGGGATGAATTAATGGCTTGTTCCTGTTCTAAAAGCTGAAAGCAACAGTTAAATCTTAAGTGTGTGAACGCTGCTCTGTTTTCTTTGATGAGAAGTAACTGGCAGGCAAGTCTGCTTTATCGCAAGACTCAACATGCTGCTTTTCTTTATTCTTCCCTCACCTTGTTAAGCTGAAGTTTATAGTAATTGACGATAGATTTCCCTGGATTTGCTTGGCCCTGAATGTTCACCAAGTGTTATTTTCACAATACTTCTCTCGCTTCCCCCACCGAGGGGAAGGCTGCTTTGTGCCTTTGCTGTCGTATAAAAGCAGGTGAGGGAGGGAAGAGCCTTTGAATGCACGACAGGATTTATATTAAACTTTTTGACTTCTTGGCAAAGGAGGAGATGGCAAGATACAAGCAGACATTTAAAGGCTCACTTGAATTGTTAATCAGTAATCTGTTCCCATTGCCTCTGGCTCTTCTAAAAATAACAGTACTGTGCAATGAATGAAAAGTGATAAATATTTCATGGAAAGTTGATCATGGAATCAGGCACTTCTTGGGGGAAAATTCTGCATTTTTCAGATGTGATCCATCAGTGCCTTTGCCGCATCGCGTTTTCCATGTGTGCAGTGCGGTCTGTGTGTGCTGTGTCTGGATCTGCAGCCCTAGAGAGACTTGAAAATCAAGATGAAGCCTTTTGTTCTCTACTTCTTCCATCATATTTTCCAGGTGACAGTGTTGCCCTATGGCTCGTAACAGACATTTTGTTTCATCTGCATGGCAGACAAACCCCTGTGTTTCTCTACGGGGGCTGTTGAGGATTCTGGAGTGGCCTGACTTGTCCTCTTCTTCCACCTGCTTCTCCTAATGCCTGCTAGGTGGCTGTGCCCATTAGCTGCTTCATTTGCAGTGTGTTTACTTTGATCCAAGTTCTTTTTTTATTGGTGTGCTCTGTACTACAGAGCTCCCTAGAGTGCTTTATTGCAAAATTAACTAGGTATAGTTTATTGCTATGGGGGAAATAGATGTCGTAGGTCTGTGCCCAGCAGCCATGGGTTTTAGAAATGCCTCTTTTGACATGCATTTATCAAAATCCTAGAAGCTCTTCCCCAGCATATATTGATTTTCAGGACTGTATTTGGCTCTGCTTTGTTCTTGGGCAGTGGAGGGAATATCAGGTGAATGGCTTTTGCAACGATGCTTGAAATCATCCAGATGCTGATCTGGAGAGTTGCTGTTAATTGATTAAATACACGTTTAATCTCCGCTGCTTTTTCCTACCCATGCCTCAAAACATCCACTCCAAACCCCAAAATAATTTGGATGAGGATAGAGTTCACCAAGTAAACAAATAAAAATTGTAACCTAGTTACTTCAAAATGAAAAACCCCAGCAACACTGTTGGGCCAAGTTAATGCGAGGCTGCTGCCAATTTGTAACGGCCTAACTTAGTTTGGAAGTCTGAAGTGTTCAGGCCATGAAAGAAGGGACATTACCTTCAACAGATTGGGTCTTTTGAGAGCTAGATTGCAGTGCAAGCACTCCAGCTCACCAGTATTGATCTCCTTCTTTGTCCTTGTTCTTTAAAATCATTCCTCTCCAGCTTCTCAAAGGGTACCTGTGGGAATGTCCTCTTACCTCCTTGCCATCTTCTTGCAGTCAGACCACGGCTTTGCCACCAAGCGAATGTGAAATCAGAATTTTCTCTGCATCACATGCAGAGTAATAAGTTCATTCACACTGCAGGGATCCCATTTAAGTTTACAGTTAATGCTGAGCTGTCATTTGCCTATTAAATGGCTTGAATTGAGGTCTGCCTTAAGCCGGTGTCTCCTTTAACTTAAAACAAGTGCTTGTGATTAAATATCTGCTCCTTTGCCTTAACTAATATCTTGTGACTTACACCCCTCAATTGTTACTACTTCTCCATCTGTTTTTCATTCAAGAAATTGTGTCATATTGGATGATTCATTCATATTTGATTAGAGATTTCATTATAAGCTGGTCTTAAGTTTTTACGATCTAATAAAAGACTTCAGAATCACTGGCTTGGAGCTGTAATTGTAATATCATACAGAATAAATGTACAGCACATTTTTAATGATACTTTTCTATATATTTTTTTTATCCTGTTCTAGTTCTTGCTAGTGGATTGCGTGAGGTGAATTCGTTTAGAAGCTCCTAACAAAATCCAGGGACTGACCATTAACATTGTTCGGAAGAGTTCTTCCAGTGCTGTTGTATCCAGGTGGCACTCAAGGGTACAATCAGTGAAATTTAGGTCAAGCTTTGCCCTCCTTAACCCATATTTGTAGTCCTGTTCATAAAGGCAGTCATGCTGGAATGATATTATGAAGGTCTTTAAGATCCTGAATTGTTGGGGTATGTGACAAGTGGAAGGTTTTTATTTTCAGCAATGGAGTGGATCTTGTGTGCAAATTGTTTCTCAGATGAAAGTAATGAACGCGGTATTTTTTCAATTTCTTCTAAAGCTTGATTAAGCTGTTAAAATAAGGTATTTGAAATAATAATAACAATAAAAGTAATGGGAGGAACTGCATTTGTGCACTGTTTTTTACTGTTCCAAAACTACCTTAAGCTCTTAAGGACTTCTCAGTTGTACGTAATAACAGCTTATATCTGTCCTTTGAATACTTAGGGATTTGTTTTATTAAAATAATATTAGACCACGTTATTTTCTGCTGTAGGTTTTGTGCCGTTTGGCCTGTACAGGCTAACGATCAGGGTAGCTCTTGCTCCTCATCCATAACCTGTTTTTTCTGCAAATGGTTATGTACAGGATATGACACAGCGTATTTAACACAGCTCAGAGATCGCCGAAGGCAGTCCCAAAAAGGAGTAACACACCAACTCCTGCATAATGTTTTGGAAGAGGAAGATAGCTGCTTGGCCTGCCTTCCTTGAGGGGGGGCAGCCAGGGAATGGCCGCTCCTCATCGGCACTGTTCGTGGGAAGCTAGGCCTTGTCACAGGCCTTGCTGAAAGCTTGCCTTCGGCTATGGTGCTGGGGCATTGGGTTAAATTGACTTTTTGAGGTGTGTTAGGAGAGATAGGCCGGCACCCTGTTCAGCGTTGGTGCTTCAGTGCGACTGCTTGAGCAGAATTCTGGCTTCATGGCAGTAGTCATCCTGAGGTGGGTGATGTGCGGTGGGTAGACTGGGTAGAGCTAGAAAATAACAGAGGGGCAGCTATTTTGTTGTGAAGATAAAGAAATGAATGTTTTTGAGGGAAACTGGATGGCGTGTGTATCAGCCACAGCCTTCTGGTCTGGACAGAATTGTGACCTGCCTGTCTGTCTGGGGGTTGGAGCTGGACTCAGGGAGTGGAGAAGAGGGTGCAGAAGGGTTTTTGGAAGGGCGTTGCATCGGGGCCCGAGGTAGGGTGTTAAGGCTTGTACTCCGACCCTGGAAGCGGATGGACATAGATAGCAAGGCTCCTTGCACAGCATCTCCAGCACCTCGAGGCCTGGTCTGTAACACCTACATCAGTGCTGGGCTTGTCTGAGCAGCACTTCATAGCCTGTGCATTGGAGAGAGATCCCAGCGTTCTTCTGAGGGAAGCTGATAGCTCCTCACAGGGCTTAAAAATATCCAGGATTCATTCCAGCGGTTCATTATTCTGGAATGAGGAGGCTCTGCGTTTGGTGCCAGCTTGCTCGGTGACCTTTGGCAAGTCAGTTGGCTTTCCTTCCCCAGAAATAACAGCCTCTGCCCGTCTTCCTAGGGATTTGCTGTAGCTGTCACCTGCTCAATACCTGCAGCAGGTAGTAGGGAACTGAAATCAATTTGGTCCTAGTCATATCCAGGTGATTGCCTGGGCACCCGACCTCAAGTCTGTCTTACCAGCTGTTGGTCTGTGTCCTCTTTAGGAAGGTGAAGCTCGACTTGTTGGTTCTCTGAAAAAATCATTTATTCCATGTTAAGCCTCCTGTTAGCATCAAGGCTTGTGTGCAGTAAACGTAAGAATTTTTCCTTGTTTGTTTGTTTATTTATTTTTGCAGTCTTTTGCTTTAATGCAACATAGATTCTGGCAAATGTTAATAAATTGACTAATTCATTCCATGGCTGTATTTTTATGTGCATCCACAATTAGTTCCTACTGCGCAAAAATAACGTATTGTGAGAGTGACTGGGTTGGATGGAGGTGAAAAGAATTTGCAGGAAATAATCTGGGCTTCTGAACTGTTGGAAATGAAGGAAAATAGGACGGTGACAAGAACTGAAAAAACCTTGTCTGAGGATGAAAGCCGTAGCAATGTCTGGAAGATGTTTAGAGTGTTCTCAATGTGAAATCAGCACCAGGGGAGTTTTAAATGGGGAAAAGTCGAAATGGTGGAGGCAACAGAACGCTTTAGAGAAGTGGCAGTGGTTTCCTGTGTTTCAGTGTGTTTTTCTTCTTTTAATACAGTCTGTCTGAATTCTTTGTTCTTGTACTTTCTTTGAACTTGGAACATTTTGGTCGGGCTTCTCGTGATAGTTGCCGTCCTTAATTGAAACAACAGTAGCCGTGCTGCCGTTTAAATGGAGGATTTTGGAGACCTGGACAAAATATTGTGCTCCTACCTTCTTTTGGCAACTAACTTTACGAGAGGCTAAAGCTTTGCGTTTCATAGCTGATTAATTGTAGGTAAATGCAGTTGGTGCAGTCTGAATTTTATTCTTGTGCCCTGAGTCAACCTGCAGGAACTGGCATTTACTGCTGTTGTATTTCCCATAAGCTGTCCTATTTATAGGTTACTGCATGGAGAAGGCAGCGTAACTTGTGCTGAGATAAGCCTCGGGGCCAGAGAAGTGTTATCTTAGCCATGTGGTGTTGGCAGGGCTGTGGCCAGCCCAGGGGTGTGGGCATCTTCCCTTAGGCATGGTGCAATGGGCAGCTCTGAATCCTGCATCTTCCTCATTGCTCATGTGTGTATATTTATTTATATTATATATATATATATATGTATATACACACATATTTGGAAATCATTTCCCACATCAAAAAACCGCTCCCCAAACATTGCAGAGCAGGAATGTCAAAGTCCTGGTTGCTTATGAGTGGTTCCCCTCTTGCTCGCTTGCTTGGTGTTGGCCCAGTGGAGTTGGTGTGCCATAATGCCCAGGTGGACATGGAGGCACCACAGCCCTGAGATGTTCCTGCTGTGAGTAAGGATGTGTGTGCCTGTGGAGCCCAGGGGTCTCAACTCCTCTTGCAACCAATGCCTGTTCAGTACCCAAAAACCTAGTCCTAGGTGTGCAATACTAGGCGTGGATGTCCATCATGTGTGCTCATCAGTTGATGCTGTTCAAGACAACGCATGACAGCTCAGTGTCACAAGTCCTATCTGCATATTCATGTCTCTGATCTCCTTACTGACGATAAATATTTATAACACAGAGCTGCTTTTTATTTTGGTGTGCAGTCACAAAGATAACATTCCTTAATCCTTGTGGTTGTGAATGTTATTTCCTTCCGTTATTGCTAAACACACCTGAAGGTGAATAGATTTTATTCCATTCTGTGTGCCTCTGTCATAATTTTAAACATCTATTTAGTCTGTTGTTCTGTGTTTTGTTTTTTTTAAGTATGTAAATTCATCTTAATGTGTGTTGCTTCTGTCGTGTTCCTGCCGTAATACAGAGAAGAATGGCTGAATTGTAACATGAACTCTCTGAAACGTAGATACAGCATTGCAAGCACTTGGCTAATTATGACCTCTGTTTAATTTGCAGGACGTCTTTGCCTGGTTAAAAAGAGGATGAGGGCAAAGCAGACCCTTTCAAATGCCGTGCCCGTATTGTAGGACTTGCAGGAACAGGGAACACGGAAGCATTGTGGTGCTTTAGGCTTGTGCGTAGAGATGTCCATTTCGGAGGAGGCAGCATGTAGTCAGCACACGACACAACTCTGTCTCACAAGGTGTGGTATCAAAGCGAACAAATCATTGCTGCTGTTAGCTGCCTGCCCATTAGACACTCAGGCATTTACTCATGATATTTTGGGACTCGCAAGATGGCAGATCTGGCAAGCCTTATTCTTCCATTTCTGGAATTGTTCTGTAATGATCAGTGGCATTTCTTTCTTTGTTGTTAAGGAAAGGTAATGATCCGAGGCCTCAGAAATAGGTTTATGAAGATATTTGTGATCCACCGGCAGGAAAAAAGCGAGCAGATCTAATTCATGTTCTTCTGACAGTAAGCCAAGAAACCGATATGCTTTTTATTTAAATGGAAAGTTTCTTAAGATGGTATTAGACCTGCCCCATCTGTCTCAGCACAGGCTAGATGGCGAAGGATTTTACTTAACTGAGCAGTAAAGTTATGCTGATAAAACTGACAGTAATTCCTTTTACCTAGCGTGCTGAAGCACTCCAGTGTGCCACACTCGAATGTAGCACACCTCGGTCCTGGGGTCCAGGAGTATATTTATTTGATTCCTCCAGCTATTCAGAAAAGAACACAATTGAAACAAGCAGCAGAGATCCCTTCCAAACCTAAGATGCTGTGATTCTGTGCTCAGCACTTGCATGTTTGCCTACCCAGACTGAGATGCAGCCCGAGCTGGAAGCGCTACCTACCTCTAAATATACAGGAAGAAAAAAAACTGCTTCAGGAGCACGTCTGTCACTTGCATGAATTTTCTTAAATTATTTCTGAGCAGACTTCATTACTGTATTTCAGAGTGAAAGATGGCATTACACAAGCTGAACAGGATTTGCCAATGCTGCTGCTAGTAGCCATGGGGCATTCCCAGGTGGGAGCAGAGGCACGGAGCTCAACAGAAGCACTAAGCACCATCCCCTGAAATGTAAATATATAGCACAGTTTGGGTTTGCATGCTGTTTGAAGTGTCTGTGTTAGGGTATTTAGCCTCACAAGATATGTTTTGGGTTTTAGAGCCAGTTAGGGTGCTCCAGAGGGAATGGCTCCTCCTGTGTCTTTCTACTTCGGGTAGTAATAGGGGCTAAAAAGCAGCTGGTTTTCCCTGGTGGAAAGTATGTTGTGCTGGCACGCTGCAAGTGGGGTTGAAAAGGGAAGGGAAAAAGCACATGCACACACATCTATCTACCTATTTATCTATATGTAGGTACAAAACCCGTAAGATTTCATGCATATTATGTGTGGATTGCTGTGTGCTGGACCGTCATGTCCTAAAGCAGTGCCATACAAAATCTAGATCTTTGTCCTCTATCCTTAGCTTTGTTTTTCAGGCTGTGGAGTTGCAACCCTCCAGTTCCTACACGTTTATAAGGTAGGGGCGTTTGGAGGATAGGATAAAGGCTGGAGAGGACGAGGGTTGAGTCAGGGCTGTGGCAGAAGTATCTTGGTCCAGGGGAAGCTGGAGAACCCTATGCATCTTGTATCAAGTGGGTACGTGCTGTCAAGATGATTTTGTGCCTTGGCCCAACCTTCGGCGGGAGGGAGCCCCAGAACTGGTTTTCCTATGGACAGCAGCAGAGTCCTGGTAACTTGTGCCTGAAACTCCGGGGACAGCTGTCCCTGTGGCTTGCCGGCAGTGCTGGTGGGAAGCTTCACTTAGTGGTGTACCTGTGGTGCCTCAGAAACTTGGAATTGCACAGGGATTAGTCATTGTGGGGTCAGTAACAGTGACTGCATGCTTGAGGTTGAATAGGAAGCTTTCACTTCTCCTTTTTTTTCCTTTCTTTGTTTTTGTTTTTTGAAGCGTGGTTTAGGATCCTTACGAAGTCAGCAGCATTGTTAATGGTGCTTTGTGGGGAGGGGGGGTGGGGGGGAAGTTTGTTGCCAAAAAAAAGATCAGATCCCAAATTATCCCTTCCTTCCCTTTGACTAATTCCGACTCAGGGTGTTCTGTGATTCTATGACTGACCATGTTAAAACCCAATGTGTTTTAAGAGATGAGCGTCTGGGTGGCAAAGGAACCCATAGTGCATTTCTCTATTCGTGGAGGTTTTGTTTTTTTTTTTTGTCTACCAATCAACTGTGTTATGAGCTAGACAATGCAATTAGAGTGAATAAGGGAAAAACAGACACCTGAATAACTTTACAGTACTTGTTTCTCCTGTTACGTACTTAGATGACCCACTTGATAAGGGTTTCTCCCGAGTGCTTCAAAAATGAAGTGCTACTCAAGCAAGTAGAATGAGAAGAGAGAGCTGAGGAGTAATTGCAGTGCTTGTGTTTCTCTCAGCAGGAACGTTTTCTGTCGCAGTATGTGCCCTCCAACAGGACAGGGTCTTCTGTTCTGCAGTTAACTGTGCCATGTCTTCATTTGGAGCACAATGGGAGGATGATGCCCCACTCAGACATGTTCTTGTGCGGAAACTGCTCTGAAATTCTGTGCTTTTTGGGAAAAGAGGTTTTAGGTTTGGAATTTGTATCATTTGTAGAGCTTCGTGGCCGGGCAGGTGAGCTTGCAATGTATAAGAAACATAAGGGTTATCCAGTGGTGAGCTTCTTATTTTTGATGGTGAGTTTGGTTTTTAAAGGGAAAGGAAGAGGTAGTTAAAATGAAAAATTAATAGTTGCGAAAAAGAAAAAGGGTAATAAAGTAATCCTTGAAATTGCAGAGAACTGGGATGAAAGCATAGGGAAAAGTTAAACTTCGCTTTAGACGATTGCTTTATTGCCTTGAGACGTGATATGGCAGTATCTAAATACTGATAAGAGATGGAAGTAAAATAGCCGGAAAGACATTGGCAGCCAAGAAACTCCATCTAGCTTTACGTGGAGCCAAATATGTACAACATCTGTAACTGGCTTTGTCTTGATCGGAGGCAAAGCAAGAGGTGGGGAGGGGTGTAATTTCATCCCGTTTAATGTAAAAGGGAGTTAGGGGAACTGCCACAAAAATTCCTTATTCATCATGTTCTGGGGACGCAGAGATTAATCCCCTGTGCTTTAAACTGTTTGTTCCTAAAGCTAGCTGGTGGGGATCTAACCATTCAGTACAGAAATTAAGGTTATATCCGCTAACAGAATGGAAGCAATACCCATGGATCTTAAAATGAGAAAAGCAGCCCACAGATTTCCCTTTTTTAGCATATATGCTCACAGTGATCCAAGTGATGACACAATGTATAGACGCTCTTAGGAAAGAGGTTGGTTTGTGTTTTGAGCGATGGTGGCAGAGGGTTTGCTCTTAGTAAAGGCTTCTGGTGTCAGACCACGTACTGCAGGTCTGGGGATGCTCTTCTGCCTTCCCAGAGCATCGCAGGGAGCGTCGGTTAGAGAATGTTCACGGCATTGATTTGCACCTTCTGTGATACGGAAAATATGCCCGGCTTGGGTGCCTGATGGATTCCTGTTTGCATTTTTTGCTGTTACTCCTTGTGCCGTATCCTTTTCTTGTGCTGTCTTTGCACTTATTTTTTTTTTTTATAGCAGCAGCAGCGCTTAGGGCTGATTTCGCTCCTTTGAAAGGGGCACAAAACCTTTCGAAAGCAACTGCCTGACTTGCTTCCCTGCAAGTGCTGCTCCCACAGATGGCAGCGAAGCCGTGAAGTGTTCGTGGGGGACGATCTTGGGCTTACAGAGATCTGGCACCCTCATCCCTGCAGCCTTCCAGAGCCCTAGGACTTGTGTAAGTCCTGGGGAGATAAGGGAGCAGCAAAGGCAGCCTGAGTGTGGGGCTCGGTCTGGTTTTGCAGTGGCCGTGGTGTTGGCTCACAGGCTGAGTTTGGAGCTGCTGTCACCATCACCAGCTGTCCTCTGTGCCCCATGGGGAGAAGGGCTGTGAAAGGGCCAACCATACCCGGGGGTGCGGCAGCCCCAGCCCTGCCAGCAGGGAGAGGGCAGGGGCTGTCCCGCTGTGCTCTGCCTGGTGCAGCCTCGCCTCGAGCACTGGGGGCAAGTTGGGTGCCATAATATGAGAAGGACATAGAGCTGTTGGAGAGTATCCAAAGGAGGGCTGCAAAAATGGTGAAGGATATGGAGGGCAACGTGTGTGAGGAGTGGCTGAGGTCCCTTGGTTTGTTCAACCCGGAGCAGAGGAGGCTGAGGGGAGCAATCATGGTGGCCTGCAGCAGTCTGCAAGTGCTGAGCTCTGCTCTTTGGTGACAGCAGCAAGACTCAAGGGAATGGCCCTGAGCTGTGTCAGGGGAGGGTCAAGATGGCAGTGAGCAAGAAGCTCTGCCCCAGAGGGCGGTGGGCATGGAACAGGTTGTGACCACAATCTGCTGAAGTTCAGGGAATGTTCAGACACTGCTTTCAGATGTAGGGTTTGGGGTGGTGCTGTGTGGAGCCAGGAGTTGGACTTGATCATCGTTGCGGGTTCCTTCAAGTTCTATGATCTGTGTTGCTTGCTCTCCATCTGAAGTCAGAGCACGACAGCATTCCACACAGTGTCATCTTAGAGCATAGTCTTCAATGCACTTTCCCCAGCTGCTCAGTTGAAGAGGGTTTCTTTTCGCCTCGATAGCTGTGGCTGCCTTCGTGTGTATCCTCAACCGAAGTGTGAAATGGCCCAGCTACTGCACAAGCATCCCGGAGTTCAACTCACCTTTCTGAAATCTTTCCAAAACACCTTTCAAATATTACATCCAAGGCAACCCTCTTCATTTAAACCACTTGAGTTCTTTGCAGCCGTCTTAAGTGCCGAATTTCTTCTTGTTTATAGTTCTGTTGCCTGTAAGTGTTGTTCTCCAGTGTGGCCTTCAGGATGCTGGTAACAGCCTTGTAAACCATTTCAGGTAAGCGCGGGCAGACTACGCTGATACGTTGCACTCATCTAAATGTAATGCTGCAACTGCTTCACCTCCTTCAACAAAAGGGGAGAGTCTGGATTTGATTTAGATGCTACCTGTGCTGATTTACCATCTCTCCTCCCCCTGAAAACATTTACTTACAGATGCCAGTTGTGTGTTTTCAGAGTCAAAAAAGATGGTTTAGTCATATTCAGTGAAAATCATTTGTTGGATAAACTCTGTTGTGGAATTGGGTTCTTGCAAAAAGGAAACATTTTGTGTTTTCTTGCACAGAGAGGGGAGCTTTGAAGTTTTGATGCTGTTTGCTAGGTTTGAAAAGGCTTGCTGCAGTGCCGCGCCAAGAGAGAAGCAGAAAATGCAGTTACTTGGCAACTTGTCCCTATACATCATTGAATCAGACCAAATTCCTGAAGCTCGTAAATACTCATACGCTTCTGCCAAGCAATAGCTCTCGTGCTATTTCTCACATGCTTACCAACGTGTGCTTTTCCTTGTATTCTTCTAAGAACTTGGGCTGCAATTTAGGGATCTAGCTCTGGGTAAAAGAGCTAACAAAATTATTGATGGGGTCGGAATTACCGACGTCAGGATAGAGCACAGGAAATATGCTACAGTTTTTCTGCACAAGAAAAGAGACTTATTATTGAGCGAAGTGCACGAGGGGACAGACAGTAGGAATTACATGCAATGCAGAAGTCGTCAGTATTAAGTTTCTAGCTCTTTAAAGCTACTTTGCTCATTCGCTTCAAGCATTCCTAGAGCATGTTTGATATTAAGTTGGTGTGCAGCTTGAAATGCTCTTTGCTCTTCATCCCGGAAAGCAGGCTCCTGTGTATGACGAAAATTTCCGCTTCTAAGTACCCATTATATAATGCTGGTATTATTTTGCACCTTTGAATTATAGTATTAACTGCTGTTTTATACCTAAACACTGCTTTACATCTAAAAGAGCATGTGGCGCATCACTTGGTGACTGTAACTGTCTGCAAGTATTGAGAACGCTTCTAACTCCAACATAGATGATAATGAAGATTAAACCCTTCTTAAATCTGCTGCCTCCTTAATGGATTCAGCGCTACCTCTGCCTCATTACCTGCCACAGTCAATCCTGTTGAGCAGAGGAGAGCTGTAACGTCATGAATGTCGTGCTGTTGGTCTTCATCAGGTAACGGGTGTCTGAAACGTTGTGGTCGGGAAGTTGTTTGCCTCCTGTGAGATAAACTAAGTCACTGTTAAAGCAAATCCAGGCAGCTGGGGGCTGTGCTAACAGTGTGCGTGGATTTTGGAACCTTCTCCTTTTTCCTTTAGGTTTAAACCGATTTAGGCTTCCTTGGTGAAGGCGCACAGGGTTTTAAATTACACTGAAATTTTTGTTCTTTAAGCTATTTGTAAGGCAGATCTTAACATGTATGCTAATTTTAAGGCAGTCATTTTCACAAGCAGCAGATATTTAGTCTTATACGTGCCAGATGGATTTGCTACTGGCGTCACATGTGAGATTATGGTCAAAGCAAGGAGAAATCAGGCATAAATTCCAATACCTCACTAAATATATATATATTTTTCCATCTGCAGGACCCACTAGTTGTGTTGCTGTATTTTTGTCATTGCTAGTATGGCTGGGAAAGCTTCTTCATGCATCTGAGATAACACTGAGAGGAAGAACCTGGCAGTGAAGGATCTGTCCTGCCATAAGTTTAGTTTCCTGTAGTGTAGCACCACAGGACTGCACAGGCTTCTTGCTCTGGTGTGCATGCTCTGATTAATGCACTGCGTTCTGCATTGCTGCGTATGTCAGGCTGCAGAAGTATGGTCACTTTGAGTTGAGGGTGGGCAGCATTGATACCTCTCTTAATCTGTAGCCCAGGCCCAATGCTGTCAGCACACCATGGTGCTAGGCTTTTAAAGGCTTTCTTTGCTGAGGTTTAGAAAATGATTAATGAAAAATACTACCTTCTGTGTGAAAGGTTTCCTGTGAAACCTTGCAATTATTTTCTTGGAAGAAAATGTTGAATGTGTGATTTCATTTTAATCTACTGTTAATCTGCCTGTGTTCCCACTCGCGAGGCTTTCCAGGGATAGATGCAGGATGAGCTCCAGTTCTTGCATGACAGGTGGTGGTGAACAGGCGTCTATCTCCCTGTGACTCTCTTCATTGAGCAGTGCCATCAGCAGAGCCCAGCGCTGGCCGTGTCCTTCAGGCTGTCCCACACTGGCTTTTGCAAGGAAAACAGTAATCACTCACTCAGTGTGGGACTGAGTGGGCAGAAGGACAAATACCACTAAATGCCTTAGTGGAGCTCTTGTGCAAGCTTTTGGTAGTACCACTTTTCCATTAGCCGTGAGTATTTACATTGAGGTGACACAAAATCGAATGGCTTCTTGTTATGCCTGCAGTGATTTTGTCATGATGCAATTGTGTACAACACCAGGGATTTCAGAAACAACATGTTTCTTAAGCATAAATCAAGGCAGATGGTAAAGCAAACTGACCTACCAAATACAGCAGGCTTGCTCTTCAGAAATATGCAGTACAGACAAATGTAATGTCACCTAAAACTTCAAAGACAACATTTCTGACAAAATGTTGGTTGTACAAGGAAGTCGAAGTTTGGGTAAGGCTGAGTTTTGCTACCTGTAAGTACACACTGCTGATCAGATATTACTTCCTGCCTGCAACTGCAGGCAGATTTAATCTCGTTCTGTTTTTATCTGTAAACAAAGTTGTTATAGCAGACCTTCTGTATCAGTTTGAAGGCCTAGGTGTCTGTGGGAAACAGCTCTGGTTTTTCCTATTTATATGCTTTCTCCCTGGAAATAGGGCCCAACTTCCTTGATAAATAATGTACTATCAGCAAATAGGGCTTCTTCACAGTAACTTCATATACACATCCTTACAAATTAGAGAGTCACAGGGTGGTTGGGTTGGAAGAGACCCTTGAAGACTATCTACTCAGACAGGTGCCTGTGGTGGCAGGGACATCATCCGTTGGATCATAGAATCATAGAATCACCAAGGTTGGAAAAGACCTACAAGATCATCCAGTCCAACTGTTCACCCATCACCAACAGCTCCCACTAAACCATGTCCCTCAACACAACATTCAATCGTTCCTTGATTACTGTAATCTGATTACAGATCGGATTACTCAGAGCTGTTTTCTGTACCCACTGAAGTACCTACCAGCCTGGTTCCTGCCAAACCGATTCAGTTTTGTTTAGTTTTTGCCTCCTCTTGCAGAGCGGCATCCTTTTCTCTGGTTACCTCAATATCCCAGTTTCACAGCGTCCACTGGGGACGGACTGTGCTTCTGCTGAAACAGGACTCGGGTGGTAGGACCTCAACCCCTTCCGCCACTGAAGGCTGGAGAACTACAGCTCCTGCTGCTCCAGCCCTCCCTCGTTTTCAGGCATCACCTCTGGCTTCCCAAGTGCGTTATGCATGAGCAGTGAAGGCTTTAGCGAATCTCTCTGGCTTTTTGCAAGGCTTCAGGTCAGCACGGTGGAGACCGTGCTCTCACACGATACCTGCCAAAGCTGGGCTCTGCAGTGAAAGCCTGCTACCTTGAGTGAAGCAAGCTTGAGGCAAATCAGCTGTGAAGTGGAAGCATGCAAATTAAAGCATGCTAAATCATGGGAGTATTAGGCTGCAGTGATTTAAGACTGCTTTATTTCAGCATGGAAACATTTACAGTAAATTTAATGTACATTAGGTTCAACTTGTTGTCTTTGTAGTTAAGATGGGTGGTCCGACACATAGGCAAACACGGAAGTCTCCCTCTTTCTAGAAGTTTCTTCATACTCAAACTTGTAACAGTGGCGTTTTGGAAATGCTGAGAACTAATATGCTATCTTAAGGTTCAGGGTAGTACTGTGTGCTGGGGGGAATAACAGCTTCTAGGAAGAGACTGGAGTATTCTTGTGCAGTGAGAGCTTATGTTCAGTTAAATTATGGAATTTCAGGCTTTTTTTTTTCCCCACTGTGCTGGTACAGAGGATGATCAGAGAATAGTTAATAAACTTTCTGCATAACTCTTCCCTCTCTGCTAAAGGTTGTTTCCGAAGCTCTGTTCCGGCTCCTTTGGGAGCTGGGAGAGCAGAGCAAAGCAGGAGGGGCTTTTGCAGCCTTGGCATGCTGCAGGGTGTAAGAGCTTTGTGTGGCCTTCAAGCAGCAGCTTCTGGCATGGCAGGAGATGCGCGGTCTGGAATTCGTCTTGCAGCTCTGAATTTACACAGGCAGTCCATCACGTGGAATGCCATTGGATTACCTTGCCCGGTTTTTCACTGTATTTAAAACTAAATGCCACCCCCAAACATTTAGGTCAGTTCCTTATGTTTTGCAAAGGATTTCCATCTGGTAAGACAGAGTTGTGAAGTGAGGGGGGCAGATCTACCACTCCTCTCAGTGGTTACTATGCGTCTCCATCTTGATGATTAGTTCGACCTCAGCTAAGCTTGCTTCTTCCACCTGAAAGGCCCTTCGCCAGTGCCCAAGAGCCCTCTTGCTCGCATGCTATAACCTGATTGCTTTGCAGTTTCCATGGATTTATCCACCTCAAATCCACCCTAGTGATGTACTCTCCACTGCCTTCTGGCCGTGCTGGTCTTTTTCTCTGTGGCTGCTTGAATTCAACACACATCTTTAAAAACTAGTTACTGGAACTGTAAATTTTTATCAGTGCTATTTATAATTAAAATTCTGCTTATACTCTGTCTATTTTTAGGATTTACGAGCAGGAATCGCTTTTCTGAGGTTGATGCCCTAATGAGAGCTAAGCAGCTCATTTTCATACATGCTGTTGTGTTTTATGAGTGTTTCAAATGCTCTGGCTTTCCTTGCAAGGATGGCTGTTGTTGTAATCTTTTGGGTATGCATTTTATTTGATAAATCCTGGGCACTCTGTGGGAAAAAAAAAACCCACCACCACCTTAAGTTCAGATTTTCTTTAAATGCCACGGCGTATTGAGACAACTACACATCAAGAAGGAGTAATCTTATAAAATACTTTCACAGAATCACAGAATTATCAAGGTTGGAAAAGACCTAGAAGATCATCTAGTCCAACCATTACCAATACTTCCCAGCTAAATCATATCCCCTCAACGCAACATCCAAACGTCCAAACGTTTCTTGAACGCGAATACTTTACTTTCTCTAAATGATACAAGAAATTCCTGACTCGAAGTTAAAGTTTCCTATGACTTGATGTGCTTATAAACCAAAAATACCACTTTAGCACCTTTAAAACAGAGCAGCACTGCAAAGGCGACGGTGAGTTTCCCCAGAGCTAAGCACGATCTGATGCCACTTGCTGGAGTGCCATTTGTGCCTCTTCAGCAGCTTTCCCTTGATTTTGTTTTTACAGATCTGTGTTGCTCAGAAGAAAAAATAAAAAAGCATTCAGAAAGATTTTATACAAATGGCCTTCTAAAAAAAAACCAGCGAGAGTTTCAGACTAGAGAGATGAGGCTGCAGAATGCATGGTGCTTACTTAAAGTGACCTAAAAACAAACTAGTATTTGTATCGTGTAATCAATAGAAATGAATTGCGTATCGGTATCAAACAAGAATTTTTATCAGAAGAAGCTGTGGTTTGGTAGTGATCGTCTGCCTGGTTAGCTCTGGCTGCCTTCTTTGAAGCAAACTTTTGTATAGAAATGTTAAAGCGGAGAGATGAACTGAATGTTCCATTTTTGTCACGCACTTCAGGTATTGAAATGCGCTGTAAAAATAGATTCTGGGTCTGCAGACAGGCTCTGAGAAGCTTGTACCCAGCCTTTGCTTTTCTGCCTCTCTTGTTTCCCTCTGGGGAAAGAAGGGATACTGATCCCTTTATAAACCTTCAGAAAAAGAAGATCTGATGGGAAGCATCCTCCTCCTCCCTGTGCTGGCCTCCCTCTCCTGGTGAGAAGCTCTCCAGGGTTGTTACTGGCTCCTGCCCCGCGTTCCAGTTTATTTTGTATATATTTCCATTTGTTTTATTTTGGGTAAGGATACATATATTTACATATCTCCAGACTTTTCTGTATCTCACCTTTGTTTCCCACATCATCTTGTTTTCTTCTTGTGGAGGAACAGATCCCACTCTTAATATTTCCTAAGTTAGAATGTTGGATTCGCTGACATTATGCCACTCTCTTTATTTCTCCTTGGTTTTACCACTTTTTACAGCTGCACACTGAGTAAATCTCCCTGCCTAACTTAACGTTTTGTGGAACAAAATGTTTTGACAAAATTCGGTTTAGCTGTGATGACGTTTATAATTAATATATGGAGACCACGTTTCTTTCATTTTTGCACCATCTACAGTTATGTCAGATGTGTTTTTTATGCAATATAAAACTGTCCTGCCTCATTCACTGGAGCAATAAGGGAAATCTTGCTTACGTGTTGTGGTGGCTGTAGTCAGCGTACTGTAGGTCATAGAATCATAGGGTGGCCTGGTTTGAAAAGGATCATCTAGTTTCAACCCCCCTGCTATGTGCAGGGTTGCCAACCACAGGATAGTACAGTAGATAGTATATAACACAGATTTTGTACAGCTATGAATGATTTGTCTTTGGCTCGAATGCTTCTCAGTTAAAAGCCTCTTATAGTGGTGTCGAAATAAAGGAGAGGCTTTCACTTTTGTACCCGGTTAGTGCCCAACTTTCTCCTTTTCCATGCACGCTACCAAGGTTTTTGAGACTGGTGGGTGCCATGGAGAAGATGATGAAACCACAGTGAAGGAGTAGGAGAAGAGGGACCTCATGTAGATGTCTGTCCTCTTTCATCCAACCTTTAAGTAAGTGTGTTTTGTTTCACTGATGGTACGCATCACAGTAGAATACTGCCCTCCACTGCAGAGCCTGGTGGGAATGCTGGTCACTGCTCCAGTGTTCAGTTGTGGTTAAGTCATCCAACAGAAGAAAGATGTAGGAAGGGGGACAGAGCATTCATTTTTAGGGCCAACTGTTCTTGTGAGGAAAAAAGTATTTACTTTTTTCTTGCTTTTACACATGAATCAGCAGGTAAGCTGTAGCTGAATGGCAGGAGAAATGGTGAGGGGTAGGCAGGACACGTTTTGTCTTCCACCTTTCACTGATGTTGGGAAAGCTAGGAAATGGGTATTTCAAGTGCTTGACCTACCATTTATATAAACGGTGATTTGCTGTATTCAAATATTGTTCTCAATGTCTCAGACTCTTTAATTGCAACCGGTTGCTTGAAGACTTGCATGCATGGGGTGGATGGGCAGTGACAGCAGTCATCTTTCTATACGGATACTGCTGGCAACCACCCAACTTCTGTGCTTTAATAAAATACAACTTCAGTTCTGGAAGCTGGAAGGAACAGAATTCAAAGTTCTGTGAAATTATAACTGAATCTGAATCTTAACTGTTGCATTGTTGTGGTTCTGTTTTGTTGAAGCTCTCGTGTTAAAATTCATCCCTGTTGTGTCACTCTGGCTCTCGACATGGGAAGAAGTGCCCGTGTTATACAGTAAAGAAAATAATGTTCTTGTCTTCCCAGACTGGGGATGTTTTCAGCAGAGTGACTGCTGAATTGTTGTTCCATCTTTAAAAGGCCATGCTGATGTCAGTGGCTTGAAGGCTGTACATAAATGCCAAGAAGCAGCTTGCTTTGAGTGAGACTCGTCGCTGTGACGCTGCGAAACTCGTCACGCATGGTGTACTACCAGGATGGGGGATGCAAGAAAAATCTGCCATCCGCTCTTGGGGCTTTAGATCTAGTTAACTGAAAGGCTGATTGTTTCTCTTAGGCCATGCTGGTTCAGATGGGTTTCCTTAACAAAAGGGTTTTGTAATTACTCCGTCCCTTATCAGCCTGCTGTGTTTAAATACACTCGCTTTATCTGGTGCTTTTCTTCTCTTTAAAAAATAAAAAAAATAAAAAAGGGTTTTGTAGAAATCTTAAGCGAGAGTTTTATAGTGTTTGTGTTAAGGAACTGAAAGACAACATTTGCTCATCTGGGGGGGGAACTGAGGAAGGGCTTCAGTGTAATTTCTCCATTACGTCGCGGAATCTGACTGTTTGGAGCTTGTCTGAATTTTTCTATCAAGCTGTTTGGTTTTTACCTTCTCCTAAAATAGCATATATTTTTTTTAAATTCTATTCATTCTGAATGGATTTAAAGTACCATCCTGGGTCCTGATACAGCTTACGCACCTGCGTGTTAGAATTGCTTGAGAACAAAAGCCCCTAGAAAGCTGTGGCTATTTGCCTGCTTGAACATACGCTGGTTGTGTGGGACCAGGTTCTTGGTTTCTAATAAACTGCTGAAAACACTGCAGCCTTTCAGCAATCCATGAAATTCTCCGAGAGCTGCTGAACTCTTTCCTCTTCCAGCTTGAGATTTAGCTGCTATTTTTGCTGCTTTTCCACGACTGAAGAGATTGCATTGCACGTTTCAGGGCTTGTTGTAAAGCTGGGAGTCACTATCGCTTGAGCGGTGATAGAAATTAGCTACCTAGCCTATTAATAATACCCAGTCCTGAAACAGTCAGGATATATCTTTTTGGCACACTGCAGCACGTGCATGTAATGGGGCGGGAAATTCCTTCGAATTGAGTTTTACATTTTCTTTTGGTCGTGGGGAGTTGCATACTCTTGCTTACTTTCTGGATAAATCAGTGCATTTAGATCTTGAGCTGTTAGCTAAAGCCTTGGCTCTCAGAGAGCAACCATGCCGATCTCAGAGGATGCTGCGCTGCTGCTGTGCAATTCCCTTGGTAGCAACCAGCCCTGCGCTCTGCACTGTTGCTGCTGCTGCTGCTGCTGCTGCTTTTCTCCTTTTGGCAATCATGAGTCTCTTGCCTGGTGAATTGGTGGATGCAGCAGGCGCAGGAAGGCTGGCTGGCTGTGTGTGCTCCACAAGGTTTTGGCAGAGGACCAGCATTCCTCCAGCAACAGATAGGTGTCTTTGATCTCCCAGCTTCTCTCCATCTCTTTGGGAAGCTGACAGCATTTCCTCCGAGCGAGAGCTGCTTTTATCGCGCAACTCATTCAAATGGCCTGGCTGTTCACCAGCTGGCACCATCCCAACTTGCAGGCAAACCATTTCAGTTCTCATTGCATCTACTGGAGACCTGATAGCAGCCTTTCAGTGTCTAAAGGGGGACTGTAAGAGGGAAGGGGACAGACTCTTTAGCAGGGTCTGTGGTGAGAGGACAAAGGGAAATGGTTTCATACTAAAAGAGTGGAGGTTTAGATGGGATGGAAGGAAGAAGTTTGTTACAGTGCAGGTGGTGAGGCAGTGGCATAGGTTGCCCCAAGAGGTGGTGCATGCCCCATCCCTGGAGACACCCAAGGTCAGGCTGGATGGGGCTCTGAGCACCTGATGGAGCCATGGGTGTCCCTGTTCATCACAGGGGAGTTAGACCAGATGGCCTGTAAGGATCCCTTCCAACTGAGAAGATCCTATGATTCTGTGATCTTGCCACAGCATCTTCTCCCTCTATCTGCATAGCAGAGATTACAATGGGAAAACCTTGAAACATTAGAGTGAGGAGGAGATGCAGCATGTGCTGTCCTCCTGGAAGTCCCCTCTAACTCCTGGCACTCCTGTGCTGCCCTGTAGCTGCTTCACCTGCTGTGTTCTTGCTGATGTAGGGTGGCTGCTTTGCTGGCTCATCAGGTTGTCCAGACATCTGTGTAACCTCAGTTCAGCTGTGTGTTGTAGAATCATAGAATGGCTTCAATTGGAAGGGACCTTCAAGATCATTTAGTTCCAACTCCGCTGCCGTGAGCAGGGTTGCCAGCCACTGGATCAGGTTGCCCAGGTCCCTCAAGCCCTGCTGTGCATATGTAGTTGGGTGGTGTTTTTAATGTATTATCTCCAGATGAGACTTGATTCCTTTTCCTCTCCCATCTCCTCTGTCCTCCTTGCCAAAGTATCGTATTCCCTTCAAGAAAGGTCGGGGTAAGATTAGAAAAAGCACTGGAGAAATCTTGTGGGTTTGTTACCCCCCTTTTCTGTCGTGTATCTGGTAAAGTGAGAAGTTTCTGAAACCAGCAGCCAGGCAGATGGATCAAAGAGGTTCATTTGTTGAATAATGCTTGAAATGAGGATGCAGGCAAAATGGTGTTCCAAGGCATGTCCTTGAAGAAGGGCGGTATGATTTTTTTTTTTTTCTTTTCTTTTTAATGTCTTTTAAATCACTATTTATTTATTTAGACACTTTTCCCATGGAAACTCAGGTAGCTTTCACTTGGCCGTTCCCCTCAGGACAAAAGGGTGGCGCAAAGGAACCGTGCGAGGGGAGGACTTGCTCCAACTGTGTGAAGTTTAAAGTGAGATGCATTCCAAGCTTACTCTTTTGATTCCATTTTTTTCAAATTTCAGTAAAAGAACTGACGTCGTCCAAAGTCTTCATTTGTTAAAGATGTTGATTGGAACAGTGAGAAGGGGAGGCAGTGCTCTGAATGTCTCCCCCTGGAGCACTCTGTCCTGCCCAGGCTCATCTCTTGAAGACATCTCTGCTGTCAAGTGTTGATGCTTGGCCTTCCTGCAGAGGTGCTATGATATGAAATCTTGAGATTCTCACTAAGGATTTATTTCCTATTCTGCGTGTTCTGCAGTGCTGTTTCATTTGTGAAGTGCTTGGCTTTCCTGCTGCAGAAGGACGTAGCTCAGAAGGTACTCAGCTGATCAGGGTGCTTCAAGTCCTCAAGACTTTCGTGGTCCTTCAGATTGGACCCTTAGAAATGCATCCTGTCTGTAGGATCCTGGTATTTATCTGGGAAAGTGCATTTTTCCCAACTGTGATGTGCTGTTCTGAGGTTGCAAAACACTACAGGATGTTATTTCTGTCTGTTGTTGGAGTAATTCAGTGACTTCTTTTTCTTCGTCTAGTATGGAGACATTTTCTAATGCTTGAAGTCTAAGATGGAGAGAACAGGATACGTGGTCAAGTCTTCAAGTGTTGTTGTCCTTATATTCATGAATAAAACATGCATGCATATCTCTCACAGGTTGCAAATACACATTAATGAGCGATCTGCAAATGAAGGTATTAGGATCAAAAAAGTTAGCTCTGGAAATCCAGGGTCGCTGTGTTCTGATCATGACTTCAGGTCTTGGTAGTAATGAGAAGAAACTTTCTTTGCCATGAATGAATGAGTGACATTTAAAACTCCATCTGTTGCCTACGGTGTGGTGCCTCACGATGTGTTTCAGTGGCTGATGGGATGATTAATTTCGGTTCCCATTCATGCAGCATGACATGTTCTCATAGTGGGGAATGACTCCAGCCCTTGCTGAACTGCAGCATGTGTGGTGCTCGTAGGAAATCTCACTGCTGTTTGCTCATAGCTTGTGCACTGAGGAAGGATCCAGGCTGCTTTCGCATTCACCCACACAGCTCTGCAAAAATAACAGCATGTGCTGAGCTGACTGCTTTTGGGGGATGGCTCCATCTCCTCATTGGACTAGGGGAATGTTGTTTTAGTTTTATGTGCAGGTTAAAACCTTCTTCCTTTAAAACTCTTGTTTCTAAACGGGCCCGGCCCTGCCAGCCAGGTGAAAGAAGGAATCGTGTTGCTCTGCTCTGCCTGGTGTGACCTCGAGCGCTGGGGGCAGGTTGGGTACCATAGTATGAGAAGGCCCAAAGGAGGGCTGCAGAAATGGGGAAGGGTCTGAGGGCAAGGTGTGTGAGGAGCGGCTGAGGTCATTTGGTTAGTTCAGTCTGGAGCAGAGGAGGCTGAGGGGAGGCCTCATTGGCGGCCTGCGGCTCCCTCAGATGCTTGCAGTGTGCCACAGACTTGCTCAGAGATCAGGCTGAGATTGAGCCTAGAGAGTGGCCCGAATGCATATGGTGATACATGGGCTTTTTTTTTTCCCCCACTGTTCTCTTCTGGAGGAATACTGCTTATCTTCGGGGTAGTCTGTGGTAGTCAGCATGCTGTAGGTTCAGAGCAGCTCTGTCTTCCAGGCATTCTAACAGCGCTGCACAGTGCTCTCGGCCGTTTCCTTACAGTGTACACAAAACCATGCTGCTCTCATCCTGGCGCTGCAGGCAGATACTGCAGCAGCTTGTTGCTATTAATAGCCCTGATCTCACTGTCTCTCCGTGTTTCAGCAAGTTGTGACATTTTGGGAAGCCGAGCTGTGCAAGCAGAGTTGCGTCCCCATCACCAGGTGACGGTCACAGCCGCCTGCCTGGTGCTGCTGACCTGAGCCTGGTGGCATGCCTCCCTCCCCTGCAAATTAACGCCGCGGTTTTGGAACCTGCATGCAAGCAGCTGAAAATAAAGCTTGGGGGGGGGGGAGATCTGTGCACGCGTGTCCCCAGCCGTCAGGCTGCACAGCACAGACACTTGCTTTTGCAGTTTTTTGTTGTTGTTGCTGAGAGGCTGCTGCTCTGCTATTGGCAAAATCCAGCCAGAGGGCAACACTGGCACACCAGTAATTAGAAAGCAAACTCGTTAGTTGGAAATAAAGCATGAGGGAGAAGCTGAGTCAGTGGTGTCTGGAAAGTGCTGGCCAGGGATGTCCAGTTACAGCCTGTGGGTACCAGTAGGAGCCCAATTGCTCGCCCAGCAGGGTTTGGTGTGCTTGGGTTGCTAAGCTCGTGCTGTCATGGGCCTGTGGCGGTATGTCTGTGATTCCTCTCCTCTTTCTCACTTTCTGTCCTCTCGCAGCCCTTGCAGTGGGTCTGGGGATTTCTGGGCTGAAGGGAGGGGGGTCTCAGGTAGCACGTTCCATGCACTTTCTATCTGCAGCTGATTTGGAATAGAGGGGAGGCAGCTTTCTGTGCTGCTTAAATTGAAATGAAAAGAGTCCTTCTGGCGACAGCTTTTGGTTTTTAAAGAACTAGTGTTGAAAATGTTCTTAAAGTTCAGCTTCAGTAAAGGTTACACCGAAACGAGGTCTGAATTTAAATGTTTCAGATATCCCCTGCCCTTCTCATACTGAAATTTTCTTTTATCGTCCATCTTAGCTTGCTTTCAGGACCGAATCCTTCTATTTTGTCAGTCCTTTAAGACTTCCATGGAAATGCTGTTTCGCAGAAGAGGGAGAAAATAGAGTTATTACTGCTGTTCTTATTTAAATAATGCATGCACATATCTAAATAGCATCTCCCTCTTCTAATCCCTTCCAAACTGCCCAGTGCTTACAGGGAGGTGATTTTTCTGTTACACACAAGCCCAACTCTCTGATAATGTATTTATATGCAGCCTTGATGTGAAATGATTTTAATGCCAGACATTTTTTGTAGGAAATGGACCCTTGCTTTGCAAACTGAGCTGGTCGGTCTGTTACAGCAAATACATTTAACCGATAGATGCCTTCCTCTGTTGGTCTGATAGATGGTGTAGGCAGAGCTGGGAGATGCCAAATTCACAGTCCCAGCCACGAGGCCGCTCTGTGCCTGCAATCGATGAGGGCTGGAGTGCTTTAGGTCTTAATTAACGTGCGGCACGCGGGCGGCCTTTGATGTGTAGCCATGTTTTATTTATGTGGGGAGGGAAACGCATCAGAGTGTTTCCAACTTGGTGTAAAAATAATGGTAACTGGACCGTAGAAAAAAACCTTGCATGCCTAGGTTAAATAATAATAACGCTAATAATTCCTCCTGTTTTTTTGCCTTGTGTTCCTACAGCGAAGGCAGAGGCAGGGTAACATGAGATAGTTTATTATTCATAATTGAGATCTTGTCTTCTAATTCATGGGTTTGGCATTTCTCATTAAAACTCTGAATATAGTCTTTGTGCTTTTGCTAACGTCATGAATCTGATTGTATTAATATGTTCTCAAGGCAGAACCTATAAAAGCAATTTTCTAGTCTACCATAAAATATTCATAAGAATACAGGCTTTTTTTTGTTTTGATGATGCGTTCATTAACTAGAGAAGGTTTTATTGTTTTCAGGAGGGCCCCGTAGGTCAGAAGCACTCGCGGCTTCTGTTGGGAACTCATGGCGTTTCCAATAGTTTCTTGAGACCGAAATAGCAAGAGGCCGGGATGACGCAGCTCCGCGGGGCGATGAATGGGAGCTGTGGCCACAGTGCCCCAGCTGCGTGCAGTGCCAGGCGCTTGGGAGGCCTACATGCTGCTGTCCCCAGCTCTGGGGAGATGTGGGGGGTTTGTCGGGTCTTCCTGGGAGATTGGCTGCCTTTCTCTGCAGCTTCGGGCTCTTGTGGAGTAGTGCGGGGCAGTTTGTCGCTGGCACAGCTTGAGCTCCCAGCTCCCATGCTCCTAGGTAGTGATGTATTTCAAGGGCTTGTGGCTCGCCAAGAGCACTGCCTGGTTTGCTGTCCTGATCGCTGGGTTTGATCCTCCTGCATTAAATTCTTGGAGCTCTCCTCCAGCAGTGGGACTGTGGAGCTGCATCAAGCCATACTGTAGTGCGTCCGGGAGCTCTGGAAAAATGTGTATAATGTGTACCTATGTGGACAGGGGAGAAGGCAGGCCAGGGGAGGCTGTGCGTTCAAGTCTTTGTTGCATCAGGATTTGTTTTCTGATCACTTGGGGTTTGATTTGGCGGGCTGGAGTCAAGTAAAGCCCTGCCGAGTTGTTTCATTCGGTTTCATCTTCTTTTAGAGATGAGTCTGAACCTTGCTATGAAGCTGCTACGCTTGGAGAAAATGGGGCTGAAGCATGAAGTCCCCAGTATTTGCTGCCAGATGAAGTTTCTGCTGTTCCAAGAGTAGCCACTCAGCATCTGTCACAACATTCAGCCCTCACATTAGTAATACTCAGAGTGCGAGAGCCATAATGCTTAGATGCAGATGGTTCGGTTGGGTTTTTGATATAGCCACACCAGGGACTGCCCCACACCCTGTGCTGCCAGCCTGCCCTGTGGGTGAGAGCCCTGGAGAGGGGGATGCAGGAAGGAAAACGTGGGGGAAGAACTCATAGTCTGAATAAGAGCAGCACTTCCAGCAATGTGACCTTTTAGAGAAAATATTTCCACCCAAGAACAGCCTCCTCCTCCCTACATGAGCTGAGCTCGTTTCCCTGGGCAAAGTGCAGGCGCCTGCGGGTCTCACTGTGGGCACCTCATGCTCCTCCCAGCCCAGGTCTTGCTGTGTGCTGTGGTGCTACGTGGTGCTGACAACGAAGCAAGCATCCTCATTTTTGTTGGGCAGTTAGCAGTTTGGGTCCAGGTGCCCCAGAGAGTGCAGTGGTTGGAAGGATGTGGGCTGTTTGCTCTGTGAGCTTGGCTCATCTCCTTGGGGAGGTGGCTGGGGTACTACCTGGTCAGGCTTAAAATGAGATTGGAGCTTAATTCGTAGGAAATTTTGCTGTCCTTTGCTCTTCTCTTGGTTGCATTTCAGCACTGTCTCCCTCAGAGTCTGAGTTGGAGGCAAGTTGGGGCGCTGCTCTGTGCCCAAACATTTGCAACCTCTCTGGTTGTTGCAGCAGCTAATTCTAGACTGTCACAGGAGCCCTTAACAATTTTTCCAGTTCTTCATTACCCATTTGCTTTTGTTCAAGCTCCTTTCAAAAAAATGTCTTGAAGGATACAGTGTGTAGTGCTTTTCTGTGTAATTTTTATTGAGAGCTTCATGTTCCTGACCGTAAGAGTCTATGAATTGATCAGCTGTAAGACAAGATGGATCTTCGCTGTGAAGTCCCGGAGTAATATTTATCCATCTAATCTCAAGTGATGCTAGCAGAGTGCAATAGGGATGTGTGTTTGAATGCACAGGCTTGGAGTGATAACAAGTAGGGTTACGTGCGGTTCACTGAAGTTCTTTGCTTTGAGAAAATGCACGTATTCATAGGAGATGGTGGCTGGAGAAAAACTGCTTGAGCTCTGTGTCTCCCATAGTGCTTTTTTACCACTCATGTCTCCCATGTGTTCTCCCTCTGCAGTTGATGTGAGCACAGCACTGCCCTTGCAAGTTGCCACAACCTCAGTCCCGATGGATCTGCGCCTGGACCACCAGTTCCCCATGCCCGTGACAGAGCCAACGCTCCGTGAGCAGCAGCTGCAGCAGGAGCTCCTGGCGCTGAAGCAGAAGCAGCAGATCCAGAGGCAGATCCTCATTGCTGAGTTCCAGCGGCAGCACGAGCAGCTCTCCCGGCAGCACGAGGCCCAGCTGCACGAGCACATCAAGGTAAGTGATGGGCAGCCTTGCTGTGGAGGGCTGCTGGTTTGGAATGGGGATGATGTTCTGGGGTCTACATGCCACCAGGCTTTCCCAGTTCAGGGAAACTCAGGCTGTGTGCTCTATCTGGCTCCATCATGCGGGACGAAGAGGAAATCTCACACACGGGGTAAGTAGGAAGTGCAGTTCAGAAGATGGCTGTTGCATAGTGAAAATGTTAGACATTATATAAATATTTCACAGTGATAGACTATTGCTATGGTAACATAAGCTTTCAGAATTGCTAATATGCTCCCTTTTCAAAGGGGGATTAGCATGGCACATGGTAAATAGTGTTAATGTAATATTAAAAAGCAACCTCGATTCAACCTTATATAACTTTCATTTTAATATAAAGTATATGCCAGAGCGGGGAAGATAGGATTAAAAGTTAATGTTGTATTATTTACAGACTTTTCAAGCACAGTTATTAGCCTGGGTTTGCAAGAATAGTGGCTGTTTGAAAGTAGATTGATTTAACAGCAAATGCCTTTGTCCTTAGTGGGTCCTGCCTATAGTCTCCTGTCTTTGGGACGAAGGTGTAGGGAGGTGCATGTGTATACACACTGATATACGTGCACGTGCATATGTTTGTATTTATAGGTGTGTGTGGGTACTTATGTAGTTGTGTGTGTACATGTGTACCTACATGTAAGCTGATTCGGGTAAAAGTCTGCATTAGAAGAAGATCAAGATCAAATTTTAAGAAGCCAATTCTCATGGTATATCTAGACCAGTAAGTAATGGAGGTCTTCCTCTAATCTATAAGGCTGGTTGGATAAGAACTTAAAATAGAAACGAAGTAATCCTGTACAAAAAGGGATGATGACCTGTAAGGCCATCTCCTATAGTAAGCGTGTCATCTTGCCCAGAATTTCTTTTAAAATGAAATGGCATGTTATAATAAAACAAATCAATCGCACAGTATCTCACAATGAAAACAAACCCCAGGCCAACCAGTGAGTAATTAGGGATGTAGGTTTTTTGTGAGAGCGTATTTCTTGTATTTGTGTTTGACAGTCAGCATTTGGATGCTAGATTTAGCAGTTCTTTGGTTACTGAGTTTCAGAGGCTGACAACTGCACTTGGTGCAGTGGCTGGAAGTGCGGGGAATCTGTTATTTTGTCTGGAGAAATTCAACTTATAACCACATACTTGGACTGTGAACTCAGATCTGTTCAGCTGCTTTATGGCTCATGAAAAACAAGGGGGGAGGAGGGAGAATATTGAAGGAAATAAATAAAAATCTGAGCATGAGGGGTTGAAATTTGAAATATGGCACAGGAGCGGCTCTGAATGAAGATGGAGAGCTTTTTTATGGAGGAATTCATGTGCTTTTAGAAAATCACACATACGTGCTGCGCTGCTCCAAGCATGCAAGGGGAGGACTGACTCTACATTGAGACAGGAGAGAGCTTCCCACTGCTTTTATCCTCCTCTTCGCTGTTGATGCTGCTGACTTGGGAGTGCACGGCACTCCTAAGGTCATTAGGACCTAAACGCTGGTGCACGTGAGGATGGCGGGTCTAAAGAATTGTTGCAGAGCAGTTCTGATCCATTGTATTCTTAACAGAAACACAAGGCAGGGATGCAGTTCATGATCTTTTCTGTTCGCTCCAACGCTGAGTCTTTAGATTAACTGTGAGAAGGAAACAGCAAATCCCTGACGCTCAGAATTAGATGATTGGTTTATGTTGTCACTGATGAGATTAAGAATTTCATTAGTCTCTTGTCTCCAAAGCAAACTGTTCAGTATGCAGGAATAATTCAGACTGAGTGATACAGTTAGGAGAGTCTTCAACTGGGAATGTTGTTTCGTAGCCTGAGCTGTTTACAGCATTGCAGTGAAGGTGTCTGTCACTCCCATTAATAAATTTATATCCCCAATTTCCTCTTCAGGCAGACGTGTAGCCTGCCTGAAGACTGCAGGAGAGCCTGAGCTCGCCCAGATTTCTGTTAAGATTGCATGTTAAGACTGGCAACTAGAGTGGACTCGCGATGTGCCTTACTGTGGCATCACTTGTAGTTCATAGATGTTTTCAGCATCCCTCCAGATATTGGGGGTTTTTGGTGCAGAAAGCAACCTTTCAGCAGCTACTGCAAGGTAATTATGTACCTTGCAAGCTTTCATGCTTTCAAAAAAAAAATGGTGGCTCCTGCAGATTAGCTAGAACTTTCAATGTCAGAACAACCTCAGAATGTAATGAAACAGATCAAAAATCGAAAATAAAGCCATAAAAGTTCAAACCTTACAGTCATATCAAACAAAATGGCAGTTCTTTGACTTTCTCTCTGACATTGGTTTCCTTGGAAATGGTCAGGACCTCTGTTATTCATGCTGTTGAATTCTGAAATTGCTTTGTCGTAGGCTGTTTCCGCAAAGAGGGGAGTTTTGCACCTTCCTATGCTCTGCATATGTTGACAGTGCTATCTAGAATTTATTAATTTGGCTTTTCTCATTGCTGCCTAGCATCCAGCATTTTAACCAACAAGCGCGGAGCGTTTGGTTGTTCATCAGTGTGTCCTCGAGCAGAGCTTGCTGTGCTTTACCCTGTCTTGCTCCTGTTTCTGAAACTTCATGTCTGCGGTTCCTGGATTGTAGGTGTATTTAGGTACCGTGGGGCAGTCTCTGGATGCAGCTGCGTACACAGAGCAAATACTGCGTTGGGTCTCCCATTTGGCAAGACGTTTGGATTAAATACCTTTGCACTCTTCCACTTGCAGATGTTGAATAGTTTTTTCAACAGGAATGCACTGGCTGGGCGTCTGCTCCGAAGAGTGTCACACACGAGGTGTAGAGGTGAGGATAAGAATGGTTTTGATGTGTTTCTTTAGCAGCTCTTGTACCCAGAGGTAGAGTTTGTGTTTAGCATTTTCAAGTTACAGCAAGCAACGCTGGGATTTTAAAGCACTTCTTTGTTGAACGTGCTAAACTCTCAGCTAATACAGTAGTAATTGTGGTTTGTGTTTGTTTTCTTAATACCATATTGTTGGTGTGAACAGAGAAACCTACAGATTCAAGAGAAGGCTAAAGGAGTGGGGGCAGTATCTCTCCCTCTCTCTGTCCCAGCCAAAGCAGTACTATAAGAAACATCTTAAATTCTTTTTAAGTCAATTAAATTTGGCTTGAAAAATGCTGGCATGTTTTTCTGCATTTCTATTCCAGTAGATAACTTAATCTGAAATTTTGGTATTTTCCAGAACTTGGTTTTATTCCAGCAGCCCAGCTTTAACTGTCTGATCTAGCGCAGGACCAGGGGGGTGGCCTTCGTCCCCGTCCCCCATCAGTGCCTGCTGTCACAGATACACGGTCAGCTGCTCGCTTTTGAGTAGAAATGGTGTTTTGGAAAAAATGGTCTTCGTGTAAAAGGGGGCACATTCCGGAAGATCATGCAGTCTGGAGGAGCAGGCTGAGAGTGAAATCATGTTTGTGGAAGGAAAGGCTATAATGGGACGTTAGCTGCAGCTCGACGCGTTGAGGGAGCGGGATCGTCGCGCGCAGGGAGGAATGAGAAAAGTCTGACTTGTTTAGGGAAAATTAGCTGAGCCTTCTGAAGACTTCACACCATATGGAAATACAGAAAACTGTCTTTCACAACTACGGTGCAGCTTTGTAAATTGCTGCGACTTGACATCTGAAAGCGGAGCGAGATGGGAGCTGGGGCTGCAGCAGGCTGGCTGGAGGGATGGACAGGAGCTCGGCTCCAGTGTGGCCGCTTACCTTTGGTGAAGCAGATTTTCCATGGAGGCGTGCCTTGCCAGATGTGCAGCAGTGCTTACAGCCTTCCAATCTGCCTTCCTAAATAAAAACAAGGATGGAACAAGGAGCCCGGCGCCCAGGCTGTTGCCGGTGAGACTGTGGAAAGGCTCTCTGCAGGTTCCAGCGTGAGCTCGGCCTGACCTTTGATTGTGAAGCCACCGGCAGGGAATATTTTCCTTTCTGAGTCACTGATTCCCAGCCAAGATCAGCTGGAAGTTACCAGAAGCTTTTCCATTTGCCTTCTGGTCAAGGGCTGGAGCTAGATGATCGAAGAGGGGCAGGACATGTGCTTTGGCAGTGCTGGAGGCATCTGGGGCAGCGTGATCTCCACGGAGCAGCGACGTGCCTTGTGGGTGATGCAGCTCATCTCTGCTTTTGCGCTGCTCGAGGTTGGAGCAGGGCTCGGAGGAACTCTGGCTGTTTTATAGCCAGAGCTGGAAACTTTTTCAGGATGCTGACGCACATCAGCGTTAGCACATGGCAGCAGGCTGCAAAAGTGTGCTGATGGCGATGGGACGGCTGCAGGCAAGCAGCTAAGGCTCATGGTTCCTTGTGAAACTCAAATCTGAACCTGGAGGCATGCAGTGGTATTAATTCCGTCATGCAACTCCTCATTTTTTTTCCTGGCATCGCATAACAGAGTATTAGAGCGTGTCAGTAGCAGAGAGAGCACCGTGCTGTTGGTGCCTATATAGGATGGTCAGATAAGTGCATATATGGGGTGGTCAGAGACATCATGGGTTCGTGCGTAAGAAGTGACAGCACTGTGCATAGGACGGAGCTCCGTAACAGTGTTCACCGAGGAGTGAGGCTAGAATTGTTTTGGTTTTTTTTATTAACACAGAAATTTCATACTTTCAGCAGTATGCCTGTGCTGCTGAGTGGCCTCATGCCAATAAATAAAAATATGTGGAATGTTTTCAGACATTGGCTTTATATATAGCAACATTGAGATAAAACACGGGGAGATGGATTTGTTTTTGCTGTTTTCAAATGATGTGTTTTCCATCAGCGTGGCTTCTGGGCTGATGGAGGGGAGATAGCATACCTAAGCTGGCAGTACCTGGGATGGTTATTCACAGACATGGGGAGGAGCTCTCCGGCCATTCCTTAGTTTTGTTTGAGGGTAGAAAGTCTTTCCAAAGATAATCTGGAGTTTGTATCGTGTTGATGTTGAAGTGAAAAGCTGCGCTTTGCTTTCGTTTGGTGACAGCTGCCCTTGAAGTGGTCGGTTCGCTCACAGGATTGCTACCTGGTTGCATTGACATTAGCTGTTAGTGTGATTGCTTTCAGTGCAGCCCTTGTGTTGACCGGAGTCTCTTCTTGGTGGCCTCTTTGAGATGAGTTGTTTCTTACTTTCCAAACAGGAAAAAATACTCCTGTTAAAAAAGCCTGCTGACGCAGTTGGTGTCACGTGCTTCCATCCCACATCTTTGCTGGCTGCCTCTTCCCCCATGCAGCGGGCTGGGGACACTGAAGAAACACCTTGAAGCTTTGACCAGAGGCCTGTTCTGCCCTGCTGCTGCCCCTCCTGTTGTGCTGCCGAGCTGCTTGTTGGATATGACCTGCCTCCATGTAGCCAGACTCCCTCAGCTCCACTTTGTGACTGTTCTGCAAAGCACCCACTCCTTGCAGTCTGCACCGCTTTCAAGAGAAACTTAAAAAGCCCGGAGATACCAGGTGTCTGCCTCTGTGTTCTGATATGATAGGATTATTCATCTTAGAGAACTGCAGCTGGGTACAGGCAGTGGTAAAAACAGACTGAACATTTTGTGCCTTGTTACTACTTGAATTCATTGCACAGTGTTCTCTTGCTATTTCTAGATGGTTTTCTCTTCTTTGTCACTGACCTTCTCTTGTTCTTCTGGTACACGTAGCTGACTCCGTGGCCTGAAAGTCTTAAACCTGGATCCTGCAAAACTTAACTTCTGATGGCAGTAGCCCCGGGGAAAGCTTTTGTAAGATCAGAGCATTTGCTCTCTTTGAAGGCTGGGGGGTGACTTTCCTCATGCTCAAAGGCAAGATCTTTTCCAAGAACAGCGAGGGGCAAATCTGCACGTGGAGGTGCGTGTAGTGCCAGATTCTTAGAGAATTCTGAGAAGCATCAGTGGTTTCTGGACTGAGGCTGGATTGCTCAGCCAGGAAGGCTGTGTGCAATAGTCCTTACAGATGCTCTTAGAAGGTTAACTTTAAGTGGTTAAAGGAACGTGTTTTCTTTCAGCTCCTTCTGAGGTGGACCACTGTTTGCTGGGTAGAAGGAGCAGAATGGGAACTCCAGATTTTTCCAACTTTATGACATGCGTGCAAAAACTTCTCTCAGAAGTGAAATCGCAGATCTCACTCCAGCTGGTGGACTTGGTGGCTTTCGTCCTTTGGAACCCTGCGCCAGTGTCTGTGGCATTGGCTGTGAAGCAAGCCATGTCCTCCTTGCACCATCACCTGTGCCCTTTGTTTCAGGGTTCCCAGCTTTCTATCAGAATACGGAGTCTTAAATTGGGCTGGCTCTTGGATATTCTGCAAGCCTGACGGATGTAAATGAGAGAAATGTCAGGGTTCGCTGGCTCACAAATAACAAGATCTTGCTTACTTGATAGCACTTAGTCATTTTTTTCGGTGGAATCCAAGCAACTTTTGAAGTGTTTAAATGTGTTCTTTTCATAGCATGAATTTGTCTCCTGGCATAATGTGAGTGGGGCACACTGGTATTTTTTAAAGCTTAAGGCCTTATGGTTTCTATTCAATTTAGAATTTCAAGATAAACGGCAGGAAGAAAAAAAAAAAAAAAAAGAGAAGCACATTTCCAGTTCACACTTAAAATTTTCAGCTTCAACTTCATGTTATTTTTGATCTAGATAAAATTAGATCGGTAATAAGGTTTAAGAGAATACGTTGAGAACCAGAGCAGGAGCAGAGAAATACCCAAGCAAATCCTGTTAAAATATCAGAAATAGCGACCTGTTAATATACACTATCGCTGATTAAATTAACATTCATAAACTGAGAATTCCTGTTACTGTATATGGTCTCAGCAAAATTCAGCTGGTGTGCATGAGGGTGAAGTTGAGCTTAAAATGTAAATCGTACAGTGAATAACCTCACTTGTCTACGCACAGTACGAACAATGTTTTAAGCTTGATCCCCATGTTTATGTTTCCCGTTGAACTGGTGATGATGTGTAAAAATGATAGATGTTTGGTATTTCAGTTGGTGGCATGTTACCTTTAAACACGATGCTTCTGCTCTCCTTGCTTGAGCATTGAATGATGTCGGCCACTCTCTTTCAGTCGGTAACTTTCCTGCAGGCACAGCAGGCATGTGGGCTGTCACTGTCTCCTTTCAGGCACAGGAACAAAAGGTTGGTGTGCTTCACCTCATCTGAGGGCATTAAAACTCTGACAAATGGAACTGAACCAGAAATCCCAGCCCTCAGTGGGGGCTGATGCTTTGTGGCAGCAGTTGGGCTAACAACAGTGGGAATGCCGAAGATGCAACTGGACGCATCTTGCTGCCCTCCACTTCCTTTCCGTTCAGGAGTGAAAGGCACTTCCCTGTCTCATTCCACTTTGTACAGGTGCTTTGCAGGTGTTGAGGCCTGGCAGAAATGCTCTGGTTAGGTTTCGCTCCCCTCCTCCTGTGCCAGCCAGCTTACTGGTTCAGTTGCTCTGTCCCTGTTCCATTATACAGATGACCAGGAATGGTGGATCAGTGGTGTAGCCATGCTTCTTCTTTCCTTTGTTCGTATTTCCTTCATTGTAATGACCAACATCTGATGGTGATTTCTCTAGGTGCTTCCATTACAGGATCTTTGTCCAACATCTTCACTCCTGATACTGATTTTTGCATAAGATTTCCATTCCAGCTCCTCCACTCCCTGCACCCTGAAGCAATTTTGAAAAGACAGAATTTTTCTTCTGGGGACTGACGTCTGATCAGTGAGGGCGTGACAAAATCTCATGTGGCCTTAAACATCTGAGGTTCATACTTACTCCAGAGATTTGGATGGCTCCTATTTACCAAGAGTCCTTATTGCCATCTTGGTCAGTTCAAGATATGCAGAGGACAGAAGTTGAACTTAGCGCACAAGCTTTTAGCCTTTCAGGAATGGTGAGCAGTCGTAGGTATGAAAGAAACAGAGATACAGAAGTACATATCTGTGTATGAACTGCCAAACTAATCACATGGGATCTTTTCACCTAGATCTGTCAATAAGGAAACTTAGCCATCATTCCCTTTCCTGAAGACGTCTGAGCCTCATAAACTTGAACACCAGACAGTCTCAGTTGGATATGTCTACCTCAGACCCATCTCTTGCCCAGGAAGCTGTCAGCAGGGAAGGATTGTTTTCCTGCGCAAGCGGAGAGGCTGGCTGCAGGGAATTCTGGCACAGGACTGCCTGCTGTCGGCCTGTCTGATAGCTGGAAGGGGGCATGCTGAATATACGTTCAGATATGTCCAAGAAGAGAGGTGATAGGCGGTTGTTTGCCTGAGCTGTATTTTCAGATGTTTGTGTCTAGGAGCTCTTGCTACTTGGCTCCTGCTGAAAACCACAACTCTTCCCCCTCCTTTCCCAGTATAACCAATTAATTATGACTTGTCTCCGGTATTCCAGAAGATATCGTCCATAAAGCCTGACTAGTCCTTGGAATTAAAACCCGTTGTGATGGAGCCAAGAGAGAGAATCCTAAAGCAGGAGCAATAGCCCGAGACTGCAGTAAACAGGATGGGGAGAACGCAAAGTGGAGAATTCAGCCAAAGGAATGGCTAGCTTTGAAATTTGTCTAAAGTGATTTACCTTAAAAACATTTTTGCTCTAAAACCCCAGCCTCGTTTCCTCAGAGGTGTAATCCTGTGAAGCCTCTGAAAGTATTTCTGGGCTCATGCCTCTGCCTTTAAGCTGCATGTTCAGCAAGTGCTGAGAAGATGGTGGGATGCTTTTGGTAATGCCCAGCATTGTCAGTTTTGAAACTTGTGTTTTACTTGTACGTCCTTGTGACTTCCTTGAGGCTGTTGTCTCTATCACAGAACAGCCTGTTGTTCAGGGGTGGTCATGGGCAGCAGCTGAAGTTGTTGTACACAGCCTCTGAGCTTTCCTGCAAGAAGTCCTCAGCCTGCAGTCTTTTCATGGCAGAATGGATTGTGCCAGTATGGCTTTGGTCTGAGATGGAAAAGCAACACGTAACTACAGAATTATAGACTGGATTGGGTTGGAAGGGACCTTAAATCCCATCCACTTTGAGTCCCTGCCATGGACAGGGACACTTCCCACCAGACCAAGTTGCCCAGAGTCCCATCCAGCCTGGCCTTGAGCACTGCCAGGATGGAGCAACCACAGCTTCTCTGGGCTGCCTGTGTCAGGGCCTCACCACCATCCGAGTAAAGAAGTTCTTCCTTATCTAAGTCTACCCTCTCTTAGTTTAAAACCATTACCCTGTGCCCTATCAGTATGCTCCCTGATAGAATCCCTCTTCAGCTTTCCTGTAGCTCTTTTAAATACTGGAAGGCTATAACAAGGTCTCCCCAGAGCCTTCTCTTCCCCAAGTGCAGATCCCTCAACCTTTCTTCATAGGAGAGATGCTCCAGCACCCCGAGCACCTTTCTGCCCTTCTCTGGACCTGCTCCAACAGAACCCTTTCTTGTGCTGGAGACCCCAGACCTGGATGCAGTACTCCAGAGGGGGCCTCACAAGGGCGGAGTAAGAGGGGGCAGTCACCTCCCTTGCTCTGCTGCCATCCTTATGTTGATGCAGCCTGGCATATTGTTGCCCTTCTGGGCTGCAAGTGCACGCTGCTGGCTTGTGTCAAGCTTTTATTCCACCAGAACCCCCAAGTCCTTCTCCCCAGGGCTGCTTTCACTCCATTCATCACACAGTCTGTACTGGTGTTTGGGATTGGCTTGACCCAGAGGCAGCATTTTGTGCTTGGCCCTATGAGGTTCACACGGGCCCACATCTCAAGTCTTTCCAGATCCCTTTGGATGGCATCCCTTCCTCCTGTTGTGTCAGCTGCAGCCCTCAGCGTGGCATCATCCACAAACTTGCTGAGGGTGCACTCAGTCCTGCTGTCTGTCACTGATAAAGACAATGAACAGCACCGGTCACAAGACAGACTTAAGGGACACCGTTTGTTGCTGATCTCCTCCTGGACTTGTATGTGCAAGTAGGAATGTTGGCCCATGTGGCCAGACTACCCTTTCATCTGTGCTTCTGCTTAAGTGCTTTGCTCTGGAAGGAGTTAGAAATGTCAAATTTGAAGAGGAGCAGAAGTGCTTAGTATGATGTCCTGCTGTGCTGTTGCGTGTTGGAGTACCTTCCATAGGTAATCTCAGGTTGAGGTTGCAGTTAGGTGGTAGACACAACACAAAGCTGCTTTGGATCACAGCAAACTTTTATCAGCAGTAAGTGTGCCAGCTGTTGCTCACCCAGACTTGCATGTGTGGTTATCTTCAGCTGTATGAGTAAGGGTGAGCTGTCTGGGTACAGATAGTTTTACGTTGCTTTCTGCTAATTGCTGTAAGGTAAAGCATTCAAAATATATATTATAAAGATGTAGGAGCTATAGTTGAAGCTTCAAAACCTCTCCTGCTTTGCAGATTTTAATCAGTTTTACCATGGTGTGTCAAGTGAATGACAGAAGGACCTTTAAGGCAGCTGTTGTATGGGAAGGAAGAAGCAGAGTGTGGGCAGAGAGCTGTGTCTGGCTTCTGGGGGAAGAATAAGGTGGTGTCTGCAGCAGATTGGGGGATGCTGGAAGGATCTGCATTCTTCTGCTCATCTAGCAAATGAGGGAGGGGTTGTGGAAGCCTTAATGCAGCAATTCTTTGTGAAACACACCCTCTTTCTTTCCAGCAGGTGGGATCTTTGGTGTCAGTACCACCCTCCTTCCAGGAGGACACCGGCTTTCTTTTGGGCTGAGGCTGCTGGAAGGTTTCGTGGCGCTGCCTCGCCGCTTTTGTTGTAATTGCTGAAGGAAACCATTTTGCTCCTCGTAACTTCAAAATGAGTTTCTTTGTGCAGGGGAGGTTTGCAAATTGCATACAGGCGTGGTGTCAGTTTGTGGATAGGTGTGCCTGAGAACTGAAGACAATTGTGGAATCTGATGGCAAAATCCACCGCGCTGCTGAGCCCATATGGCCAGTGGAAAATTGATAAATAGCTGGACATGCTCTACATGTTCCCTATTCCATGTATTAATATTAATATATGCTAAAGGAGCACCAGAAACACCAGCTACAGGTACAGTTGAACATTTGTGCAGTTTTCATAAACAGTGGAAGCAGTGACATTAAACATATGCAGGAATCCCCATAGTTATAAATATTTACAAATATTTATTTTGGCAAAAGCACCTTATTCAGATGTTCTGAGCTGTGCTCGCTAATACACTGTGCGTGTTTGTCACTCGGCGTGCTTCTCAAGTTGGTCGCTGAATTATTGGTCCGAATGCAAGGGATTTCCCTTGCTGTATCGCTTTGTATTTCAGAGATAGGTAGGTTTCGTTGCAGTTCAGGAACGCTCACCGCTTCAGCTACGTGCAATTAGCACGCAAGCCTTGCAGAGTCGGCATCGATTTCATTTACCAGCAAGAGAGACCGAATGCAGTGCGTGGCTCGTGAGCCAGATCGGACACGGTAATTAATAATCTTTATCAGGGCCACCTAAGCATCTCTCAGTGAGAGTCTCTTTATATAAGCCATCCAGATACGCATTGTTTTTTTCATTTACATTTCACTACAGATGTCAATGAAAGCACAGTTCCTCCTAAAGCATCATAATGTATGTAAACCATTGCGGGAAGCATAGCATGCAGAGCCTCGGAGACTGCAGATGGAGAGAAAAGGCTCCTGATTTCATAAAAATAACAAAACCTGTTATAACATATTGTGCATTAAATATTGTTCATTTGCATACTTTCTATGGCTAGGTTATAAAAGCCCACCATGTGGTGGACTTGTTGGAAGTCTGAAAAGATACTCTATCTCCAAATGGAGATGTGTTAGTAGAAGCTGCTGCTTAATTATAAAACAAAAATAACTTGTTTTCTGCATTATTATTATTATTATTTAACATGTTGGTTTGTTGTTGTTTTTTTTTTTTACTTCTGTAGGTTTTCAGAGTCAGATTTTTTTTGTTGTTTCCTTCCAATACAATAGCATCAGGGAGAGAAGCGTCGTGCAGTCACTGCGAGTTGTGCTAGCTTGGGCTTGCTGTTGTACAACAGTCTGCCTGCCTGGAGCCAGCAGCAGCAGGGACTCCTCGATCCGGAGCTTCCAGCAGATAGCCCAGCAGATTGTACAGTACCACTTGCATTAGTGGGTTTTTTTTTTGCATCTTTATATAGAATTGTATAATTTTACGTACATCACAGGCACGGTTTGAAACGCTCCGTAGTACACATGCACAATACAGCAAGTTAAAATGAGAAATGGCTGTCAAATCATAAATAGAAAATGTGAAAGAGAAGGAAAAAAAATATCAGTGTTTTGTGTGTAGAAGTCTTGCATACACATGCGCATATGTTGTCAGGGCTTGAGAGGATGGAGTGAGCCACACGCTTGAGGGGAGCAGGTTCCCTGGCGCAATGGCCTTGGCTTGGCCTGGTCCCATAGAGTTTTGGGAGCCCGGAGCAGTGGGTGGCATCGGAGCACAGACACCCATTAAACCCAGGCTCAGAGAGCCTCGGCGATGGCCAGAGAATATGCAGCATTCCAGGTTTGGAATGCTAACGTTGCCAGTTTCAGATCAATCTGCTAATTTATAAGCTGCCAACGTAAAGAGTGCGGGCGAGTGCAAGGTGGCAGGGGTGCCTGCATCCCTGGGGATTTGACTTTCACTGCCTGTTTTGCTGGGGAAGGTGCGAATGAAATTGGGAAGTGGCAAAGGAATGGCAGTGACCTTTCTTAGGATGAGATGGTAGTGTCTTAATGCCAGCTTTTTCTTAAGAGTAAAGCGATTTTCAGTGGAACTCGAGGCTTTTCAGGGGGAAGTGCCATTTGCAAGCCCTATGGAGATCAATTCACACCTTGCCAAGCTGAGAGCTGCCGAGACTTGTCATTTGTCACCTGCTTTTCTCAGCACAGCTCACTGCTGGCCGACTGTCAGGGCACAGGGTGTTCTCTGATCACTGACAGGTAACACCCCAAGGCCCCACAGCCTTGCACACCACCTCCAGTCCACTGATAGAACAGCCCTAGGAGGGATGCTTGGGGCTGGAGAGGATCGCTGCATGTGTCCCAGCAGGTTGGTGTGTGCACACATCCATTAAGTGGCTGGATCTGGGGACCTGAGTGGAGACTGCAGGGCTGGATGGGGGCCCTGAGCAGCTGCCTTGGTGTCAGTGAAAATGATTATAGGCTTGGAGGGTTACCGTGCAGTTTTAGGGAAGAAATCATTTGAAAACTTGATAACTGCCCCTTTGTCAGCTTGGATGTTAGGAACAGTTTCTTCTCAGAAAGAGCGATGAGGCACTGGCACAGACTGCCCAGGGAGGTGAGGTGCCTGGAGGTGTTGAAGAGTCGTGGAGATGTGGCACTGAGGGACATGGTCAGTGGACATGGTGGGGTGGTTTGGGGTTGGATTTGGTGATCTGAGAGGTCTCTTCCAACCAGAACGATTTTACGATTCCCCACCAAATGCTACAGTGTCCTTCCTTACCTTTTATAAGAAGGCAAGCTGCCAAAAACTGCCTTTTCAAAATCAATTTTTCTTAGTTAATAATAAAATAAACAAATGCCTGATCCCAGTTACCCATGTTGCCTTTGGTGTTTCAGCTCCTGAACACTCCATTTAATGAAAGCTTTGCAAATTTCATCCTTAATTAGGCAGCCCATCTCTACTTCTTGCATGGATGTTGGAAGGGCTGGGGTGTATCCTTCCAATTGGAAGCTGCTTATCTAAGGAAGGAATTCTCTGTAATTAAGCTTATAAATGGGTGGTGATCCTTTTCTCGAGGAAGCATTTATCTCTGGTGTGAGGTCTGCATAACAGACAGGAAGCGACCAGCGTGTGATGAAGTTAAAAGGCTGCAGTAGATGAGTTGGTCCATTGAAACTCTTCTCTTTTCACTGATGAAGAAGGACCTTTGGAGAAACCAGTGTGTAAGGTTATGTAATTAGGGCTTATTCAGAAAAACAGATGTATGGTGGAACTGGTCTCGCGGAGCCAGTGTTGATGGAGCATACTTTGGTTCAAGCTCCTGAACATGAGCTCAGTCATATTCCTTCAGCAAGAGTGCATGTAAGATGTCATAGTGGAGTTTTGTGATGGGGGGAAAACAAAAGCCCAACTGAAATCGCGTTGTGGGGGGGGGGGGGGGGGGGGGGGAACAACAACACAACAACAACTCAGCTGGGTCAGAGACTTGTCCAGCAAAGCTGTGCAGTGGTTTGTGCTGTGTTAGGACAGGATCCACAGGCACCAGGTTTTGGCAGGGCAGCGTTAAGTACTGCCCTGAGTTAGGAAATGGGGCTGCACAAAGTGCCTGGGAGTGCTTCTTTCCAGAAAGAAAATGCCTCCTTTCCTCCTTCTGTGGTCAATACATGATTAATATCGACTGATGGGAAGTTGTGCTCTAGCACCAGGAGGTCTGACTGTGTTAATTTGCTACTTTTCCCTCATCCCTTCCCCGCAGCAGCAGCAGGAGATGCTGGCAATGAAGCATCAGCAGGAGCTACTGGAGCACCAGAGGAAGCTGGAGCAGCACCGGCAGGAGCAGGAGCTGGAGAAGCAGCACCGAGAGCAGAAACTTCAACAGCTGAAAAACAAAGAGAAAGGAAAGGAGAGTAAGTAGCAAAAGCTCACTTGGTTCAGTGATGACAGGTAGAGCAGATGGATGGAAGCCATAAAGCAGCTTCATAAAGCTGAAGAAACCTCCCTGATAGGCTTTCTACAGAGCTTCTCTGCACAGGAGCTTATGTAAACACTTAGGAGGTATTGAGGGTAAAAGAGGAATTTATTTCTATGCTTTATCTTCATTTTTGTCTTTCTAAATGCCGTTTTAGCATTTTTCAAAAGGAAGCATATCGTCTCTTTATTTGATTTAACATTTTCTGAAGTATTTTTGGCAGCTTTCCTAATGGAGGCAGAATATTAAAACCATAAAATACACCAGATGCACGCTGCTTTTCTTTTCCTTTTCTTAATTTCACCCTTTTAAGTTGTAGGCGAGTTCTCAGTTTTTAGCTTTAAAGTGTTTTCATTCAGAAGCACTTCTTTCATGAGGTACAGACTGTGGTTGGCTTCCCCACGTGTTATTATGCACTTCACAAGATTCAGTAACGTGATTATGGCCTCACAAATCCCCTTATCAAAGACACTTTGGTTACTTGTTCAGTTTTCTTTTAGAAATGAATAGGAGGAAAAATACCTTACAGGGTTGTACTGTCGACTCATTAGGTCTCCATTCCACGTGAAATAAGGAAGCCTGTGATGGAAGCAGCAGAGAGGGCTGAGGGCTACCAGCAGATGAGATGCTCTCTGGGGACTAGGAATGAGACAAAGCTCCAAGAACAACTTTTCTAGCAGGAAGGAGCTGGGGTGTAGGAGGCTGCAAATACTTTCTGCAGGTTGAATTCCTCACTCCCTCTGTGTGCATCATGTGAGAACAGACTTTTTGTTTAACCTTCATTCAGGTGAGGGAACTTGCAGACCTGCCCCAGTCTCTCACAAAAGCAGTTCATTGGAGGTCCAACGTGTGTGTTTGTGCCGTGTTTTGTCTGGGTTTTCTGTGTTTAAGCTGTAGGAGAGAAACCAAAGGATTAGAATTTCCTCAAAAGAAGCAGTTGAACTGGGCTGTTTTCCCAAATAAAAACAATCAGTTTGAACTGGGTGAGATCTGTAAGTACTTCCACTTCATCCTGCTGTTCTCATCAACTGTTTCTCTTGTATCAGTGTTTTAACGGATCCCTCTGCAAAACAGACATCTGGCTATTCTCATTAAAATAGTTCGCAATAAACAAAAGCTTCTGAGTGCCTGAGCACCTGAGTCTGAAGCATCTGAAGCACCTTTTGGTTGAAACATAGGTGGAGAGGAAGGAGCAGAAGTTGAGGGTGCTAAGTTGAGAATCGTGTTCCCATGGCTACGGTTTTATTTTTAAAATACTTTTATTTAAGAAGTACTACAGCGTATAATCACTATAGCAGCTCACCTCTTAAGAATACTTATCCTTCTCACATCAGAAAATTTTACTAAGTAATAGTTAAAATTGTCCAAATCTGAAACATGAAGAGTATGTAGTAGTTGAAGGATGTCGTTTATTCTCCATCCTTCCCCCATCACTGTAAGCCAAAAGACGTTGTTTTGTACCTTTTAGAAGGCAAATCTCAAATAGGGTTAAGTGAACATGATAGCAGTTCCTTGCTTTCTCATCTCAGGATCCTAGAGCCGTGCTTTACGAAACTGGGATCTGTTATCACAAAGCGTATGATCAAAGCATGACTTCTAAGAGAAGAAGGAAAGTCTGTACGAGACTAAAGGTGCTTTTTGGGCAGGATGAGGAGTGATAGTTGGTTGTCCTGTCTTTCCACTTCTGTGACTGAACCTAGAACCAGCCGTGTGCATCAGTATTTCCAGACACACCAAATCTGTGTTCCCGTTTCCCTCCTCCCGGGCAGGAACCATTTCATGCCTTTCTGCTCAGGCAGCCTTAGGCTGGGGCTTTCTCCTACAAGCTGGCCGGCTATAATCAGCCCACACTATTATTAGGGGCTTTCTCTTGTTAGTTTCCATTTGTTCTGCTCCTCTCTTCTTGCACTGTGCAACACCCCTCCTTCTTGGGGGAGCTCACTCCTGCCTCTGACCTTTTTTCTCTTACCGTTACCCATGCTTTATCCTACACACAGTTGTGGTTCGATTCTGGCACAGCGTGTAACCTGTGTTCTTTCATTCCATATTACCCTACTGTGGTCTGTCACTTCTGCTAGGGCTGAGCGTTTGGCTTCCTGCCTGTGGATTTATTCCATACGTGTGGGCTTTTGGCATCTGACTTCTGCTCTTGCCCTCTTTGCCTATTCTCTTCATGGTGACACACCACCACCTATGTGCCCATTTGTGCTTTTCTGCCTTTCACTTCCTCTTCTCGAGTGTCTCCACTGGGTATTGCAGAGTTGTTCTGCCTGTATCATATCCCTACATATATGATATGTTGAAAAGAAAAATCTTATTCATCTTTCTACTCAAGGATCAGGAGCTGAACAGTGGTCTGCTCAACATGACATCTTTGTCCACGGCTCCAGCATTGCTCAGGGTAGAAAAGATCTCCACGTTTTTATCCTGTTAGCATATGTGGGGCCCTTCAGCTGCTAGTTTAGGAGGAAGATGTGCCAAGGAAGCTTTTGGAAACCTCACAATCCAACAACGTTTGGCTTCAGATCCTCTAAATAATGTCAGATTTATCTAAAACTGATAGAACACAACCATGTTTGAGTATTTTTAAGATGCTAATAGATCGGAGATGACACTTTTTGGAGAGGAGAAGGCCTTTATGCATGAGTTTGTCACCTATTCTGGTCTAGCCATGTGGCTCTCAGACTCATAGGAATTTATCTCCAGCTCCTCAGTTGAACTTCCCACTGGGGCGCACGCCAAACCTACATTTTGTAGAACTAGTGAGAAATGCAGGGCTCCAAAAAAGTGAATTTTTCGAGCTTTTCAGCTCTGTTTCAGTGGTTGGGCAATATTACATTTTCAGGCTGTACTTTATAGAATTATTGCAGTTTCCTTCTCTTATGGAGATATTAAAAATATATATATATATCTTTTCCCCAGTCTGTCAAATGGCACCGTGTTGTTGTGTAGGATCCAGGAGACAAAAGATCACCATGTCGTAATTTAGGTATGCCAGCAGAGCAGACGATTTTCCTGGCCTTTTCATTTACTTGTAGCCCAGTTATTTTCCTTTTGGAATTCTTGGTTTACGCTGTGGTGTAGATGAACCATAATTTTCCACATGTTCTGCTTGCCAAACTTTCTATGCATTACTCCATCAGGAACTCTGCCTGCGAATCTGTTCTGTCAACCGAATGATAATTTTAATCCATCACCACAGTAAAACAGACCGGTCTCTATTGTGGAGGAAATGATGATTAGAAATTATACAGTTGACATTTTAACTCTACGCTGTGAAATTACTGACTTTTTTTTGGTTTTTTTTTCTTTAAATGTTAGATTTTCTATTTGAAGAAATAGATTGCACGCCTGTAAGTGAATTGGAATATTATGTATGTCTTATTGTAAGCAGATACTTCTGAACAAAGAAGTCCTTATTTACAAGCTTTTTCAAGGCAGCGTCTACATATGAGACATTCGTCTCGTTCCCCTTCTGCTTGCAGATGTGACATTTAAAAACTTGAGTGTACAGAAGACTCTTTTTCTTAAATACCTTTCATTAAATGAAAGCTGCAATACCTAGCACAGCGCTTATATCCTAAGTTAACTTCTGTGCAAGTGTGAAAATCCCCTTCAGAGATCTTTCGTAGTAAAATGATAAATCTCTGATTAGATCTCCGTTTGCAGACATCCGTTGTGATTATAAGCAAAGCTAAAGGGGAAAAAAAAACAAGAGAGCTCCTTACTGGAGACACTTTGTTCTTCTCTTTGAAACAGAAGCTCCTCTACTGGACTGAAAAATCAAGCATTAAATTCTGAATCCTTTTAGAAATCTTAATTCTTAAAGGATGTATTTTTTGTTTGCTACAGCTTTTGTCCAAAGTCAATTGATTAAAACATCTTTTATTTTTGTTTTTGGCTTTTCAGGTGCAGTGGCAAGCACAGAAGTAAAGATGAAATTACAAGAATTTGTCTTAAATAAGAAGAAGGCTTTGGCACACCGGAATCTCAACCACTGCATTTCCAGTGACCCTCGCTTCTGGTATGGGTAAGTGGTGCTGGGCTTATCTGTACGATTCAGCCTGTGCCACCTTTTCTCACAATTGCTGCAGCTGGGGAATAGACCTGATGTATTTACAACCATTAACTGTTATGGTTATCAACCATAACGTTGAGAGAACTAGAGCTTGAATTTGATGAATGACCTGAGCAAAAAACATTTTTTAAAGGGTTTCAAAGCGAATATTTTTCCTATCTTCAGTGGTGTCGCTGTATTTTTGTGAGTAGTGGTCTTTGCTGTCATCTTGAATCCATGATTATTTAAGCTAACAGGTTCTGCCACCAAGATCTGCCTTTTATAAGTTCTTTAGTTTTTCACCAGGGTTTGATCCAGACAAGGATTATAAAACATGAACTTTCAGGAAATTAGGTTTTACGTTTAGTGAACTGCAACTTGGGATAGTTGAGCCAGCATTGCTTTTACTGCCTGCTTCTCATCTCAGTCTCTCAAAGCCGGAAGTTTTGTTTCTCTGTAAACTGCTGAAAACGTGAAGTGCACCCTGTCTGTACTTCTGCTGATGTCTACATTTTCTACTGAAAATGCTCTGCTGTGGATACCCTAAAAAATCCAAATGTCGTGTGAAGTGAGAAGATAGCAGGTGTTCTTATAGTGATTTCTTCAATTAGTTCTAATGCCCCAAAGAGCAAATAAACCCAGTGCCATGGGTGGCATTAGAAATGAGGTGTGAGTTCCAGTTCCAGAAATCATAGAATCACTCAGGTTGGAAGGGACCTCAAAGATCATCAAGTCCAACCGAATCCACTTCTTCGTAAGGGAAATTTGGAAATTTGATGTAATTTGTAAACATTCACTTCTGAAACATTATACAAATATCCATATTAAAAAGAAAAAAGAAAAAAAGAAAGGTGATGTGTTTGGAATGTTGCTTTATCGACCGTAAAATGGGTGAAATTTTGAATTGGAAAATCCAAGAAAACTTTGCTGTGAAAATTGTTGTCGAGTATCTGATATTATTTTCAGTCTTCAGCAATAAGCGTTTATGTGGGGTTGATGAGGTCATTGTCAGTTGATGGTTCCAAATGCAAGAAATTAAGCTGAAATTAAATTTGAAAGATATCCCAGCTATGAGCCAGAACAGAAATGCTGAAGTGTAGCTGGCAGAAGATTCTAACGTTATTCTGCCAGGGGGAGATTGAGCAACTCTAATACGTCTGTGAAAATCTCATCTGAGATTTGAAAATTGGTATGGCTGTGACGTGGGTTGAAGTGGTGAAATGTCGGTAGGGTATGCAGAGGTAATGTTTAAGGCCTGCTAAGCTGGTGTGGAAGGTAGTGGAAGAAATAGGAAAAAGTGAATTTAAATGAAGACAACATAAATATATATTTTTAAGTAACTGGTTTTCCACTGTTCTTGATTGAGACTCGCAAAGAAATTGGGGGATTTTGGAAGCATTTGAAGGCTCTCTGAGGCGTTGCATTTTTATTTTTTTAAATTTGTTTAAAATGCCTAACTTTTAATGCAGAAATTATATTATATTAGAATTAAGGCTGGTAAATGAATACCTTCTTCAAAAATCTTTGCTTCTTTGGCCTTGGAGGAACCTTACCTAGACTTGTCATCATAGATGAATTTCATCTGTTAGAAAAGAAGACTGTGGATGCTCCATCCCTGGAGGCATTGAAGGCCAGGCTGGATGTGGCTCTGGGCAGCCTGGTCTGGTGGTTGGCGACCCTGCACATAGCGGGGGGGGTTGGAACTGGATGATCACTGTGGTCCTTTTCAACCCAGGCCATTCTGTGATCTGTGATTAAAAGGGAAAAAAGAAATTTGGGAGTGGTCTGCATTCCTTATATTTTACGGTTTAGAATTAACTGCTTTTTCACCAAGACCCCAGCACTCGGCTTAGTCCAGGTCTGTGACATGGCGTATGCTGCAGGGCCAGCTTTGGTGCAGTAACTTCCTGAGCCCGGCTGTGCTTCGGGTTTCAGTCTTCCTTCCTCGCTTCGTGCAAAAGCTGAGACCCTTCTGAATAAGGATGCATTCTATTAGGTTTATTATTTTGATGATTTTTTTGTTGTTAATGTGGTGTGTTTTCATCTGAACATCCCTTTCTTGTGATGCTTCAGGGATGCAACAGGTAGAGCCAGCATACAGACTGTTGCACAACAGGCTAAGTCCCTTCCTTAGGGGCTTAACCATTCCCTCATCTTCCCTCCATCTGTTTAGTAGCAGGGTTTGGTTTCCAACACCAAGACATGGGGAGGGAAGAAGGAGCCTCAGAGGCCTCACAAATCTTTCCAAGGGCATGCTTCAGTGATGAGTTGCAGGCAGATGGGAGCTCATTTTGCCCAGCAAAACGAGGAGGGCAGCAAGGCTGTGCAACTGCAGATGAGAGTTCTAAGCTCAGCCTTTTGGTTGTTAAGGCATGAGCTGTAGATTTTTTTTTTTCCTTTCTATTTACATTTTACAAAAACCCACACAAAAAGAGAAAGAAAACCTTTAAATTAATTATGTATTACTATTTATTTGTATATCATCTCATAGGTTACCAATTCAGTTACAGAGATATTTACGCACATACTTGTAACGTGATTTAATTGGGTGGTGGTTGGATTTGACACACGCAAACAAGGCTTGCAGAAGATAGATTTGATGCTCCTACTGTGAGCAGGCAAACCAATTAAATGGTAACAGATGCTGAAATAGTCTCTTAAATGACACGCCTGCTTTTAAGCACTTCCTTTGGTATTATTAAGGTTTGCAATTTCCTTTAAAAAATTTAAAAGCATTACTTGTAAACAGCAGTTCTCTTAAGGGTCTTGAACACCACAGCAGTTCTGCGTCACTGGCTTTGACATGAATTGTGTTCTCTTCTCATGTAAAATAGCTGTTATTTGTCCACTAAGATGTGTGGATGATTTACCTTCTGTATCTTGTATGGGCTTGAGCTTCACTCATCACTGTCTTCTGCCAGTGCAGGACCACATTAGTGTGTATAATCAGTGAATATTTTCTAATTAATCACCAGTATTAAAGGACGTTGTTGTAGGCAGATGTGCGGGTCAAACCTTGAGATGGAAAGCAACTAGCTGCAGAGGTCTTGCCAAATATACTCGTGGTCCAAAAGATCTACTGAAGGAAAGAACTATGTAATCATAGAATTATAGAGTCATTCAGGTTGGAGAAGACCTCTCAGATCCCCAAGTCCAACCCCACCCCACCATGCCCACTGCCCACTCAGTGCCACATCCCCGCGGTTATGGAGTACCTCCAGGGCTAATAGTGATTCCACCACCTCCCTGGACAGCTGTGCCACTGCGGCACTGCTCTTTATGAGGAGAAATTGGTCCTAATGACAAACCTGTACCTCCCCTGGTGCAGCATGAGACCATCACCTCTCATCCTGTCGCTGTTATCTGATAGCAGAGTCCGATCCCCACCTCACCGCAACCTCCTTTCAGGCAATTGTAGAGGACAATAAGGTCCCCTCGGAGCCTCCTCTGCTCCACACTGAACACTCCCAGCTCCTTCAGCTGCTCCATACTATCTCTCAGAGGGTTTCACAGGGATCCTGCTCGGTATTTGACTCCATGGTATTTGAGCCATTTTGTAAACTCTCTAATATATGCAGCTCCAGTCTAAATGTGTGTTTAGAATTGTGTGGTGGGCTATAATTTTCAGATTACGTTAATGACAGGCAACAAAAAGAAGAGGTTCTTTTGAATTCCATTGTCAGACTGTCCCTCCTGTGGGTTCTGAATCTGCTGGGCAGCCCTGCTTGCAGGAGGTCCTGCTCTTGAAGACACTTAACATAAATAAGAGTGACTTACTGGGAGCAAAGATGGAGCACCTCGGGCTCAGCAAACAGGGCTGTTATTTCCCTTGGAGGTTTTCAGAAATGCTCTTGGGAAGTAGCCACTCAACGCAGTAACCATCGTGAAAGGGAGTTTAACTGAGTATTTGCATACTAAGGAGATAGAAATAATTACACGTTGAATTATGCCAACATACATAGATGTTGTTGTTCTCTGTGCACAAAGCATTCCAACAGAGATACACGTTCGAATATACGTATTCAGTTTACATCGCGTGAATGTGTTTGAAGTGTCACACGTGCTTTGCTCTGTGCATGGGCTTTTGGTGGACCTCGCAGCCCAAAGAACAGAGAATGTGTTATGTGAAGGTATGTACTTTCAGGAATGCCTGCAAACTCGATTTAGTATACAATTTCACCTCTTTCAGGACCTCTGAAATTCCTGAACGGGCATGCAGACCAGTGCATTTTGCTCTAAGCAGTGTAGGGTGTTGGATCCTAGTCCTCAAGCAATGCAATGTATTCATGTTTGCGGAGTGAAATATCTGTCATTCAGCAGCTCCAGAGCACATCTAAACAGGCCCTTTGAGTTCCTGCGCATTCCCTAACAAAGTGATGAAAATAGCTTCAATGTACGTGATTGTTCAGCTTTAAGTCATGATTTAAAAAAGAAAAAGGAAAGAAGAAAAAAAAATCTGATGCTTGTATAGGCAAGAGAAAAATGTGATTGTGTGCCATGGTGGGTTTGAGGGGCTCTTGGCTTGCGGAGCCTGGGCTTCCTGTTAGTGAAACATCTCTCTGTGCAGCCTTCCTATGGTATGGAGCAGAGAAAGCGACGTCTGTTTTCAGGAGGGACTCAAATATTTTTCAACGTGGTTCTGTTTTTATTTCAGGTGATGATTAAACTGTGCTGCACACGGGCATTTATTGCTGCCAGTGTGACAAAGGACGTGTGTAGATGTGTGTGAACGCTCGTGTGAAATGCAACAGCGTGAGAACACGCAATCATTCAACCTGTGTGTAGGGAAGCTCGGGATATAAAGGGGGGAGGATTAGGAAAACGCATTGAATCATGATGCTTGGCGAGAGCTGCTGGTATGAGAATTTCTATATAGACACTGAACAAACTCTTTGGAAGTGTTTGTAACAATCGCTTAGAACGCATGGTGTTTTTCTGCTGTTTTCTTGGAGGGTGTAACTAGAATCGTTATGCCGCATTTCACCCAACCTCCTTCTGACTTGAGCTTCAAAACGCACTGCTCGAGGAACCCGACGGACTGCAGAGTGATTTACAAATCAGGAATGGCTCAATTTTGTTCCTTACAGGATATTTTAGAGCAGAATATTTTAGTCAAGATCTCTATGAATGCCCGATTGTTAGGCAGTGTAGAATTTCAGCTCTTTGCATCTCTCAGCTAAGTACTTGTCCTGTATTGTTTAGTCATTTGAAGAAGGAGAATGGGGTTTAGGTTCTGTTTACTTGAGTTAAAACCTGAGATTGCTTGACAGCAGTATGGCTGTCGCTTGTATTGCTCAATCAATGGTTCTACTGATGTAGCTGCTCTGCTAACATGGAAACGCGGAGGTTTCCAGAAGTCTTTAGCAATTGGGGTTCATGGCAAAGCTGGACACAAGGCATTAAGTAGGGAAGATGCAGCCAACGCACATAGGTAGGAGGTTTAGAAAACTCTCATTATTTAATATCCTTCGCAAATAGCGTGTGCTTTCCTTCCAGCAGCCTGCTCAAACAAAGCTATAAATCAGCAGCCTCCAGAAGTTAACCTTGGAGGGTGCTGAGTGCTTTGGCCCAATATGTGCTAAGTGCTGGGGTCAAGGCGCGGTGTAGCAGCAGGGCTGCTGTTGGCCAGCCTAAACATGTGGCCCTTCATGTGCTCATCCTTTGGTTTGGTTTCATCCTTACGCTTTCTCTCAGGGTTTTATGCGGCGAAGGGGAATTGCTCGTTCATGCTGTAGTTAGGGGAAGTAAAGAGACCTGTGCTTAGCTTTACAGATAGAACTTATCGAAACCTAGCTCAAGTATGTGCTTGAAACTGTGGTTAAATACCTAAATATGCTGAGCCTTGCTCAGCAGGGCCATTCCAGTGCTGAAAACTAAGCATATGTTTAGTCCCCTCCCTGTATATTAGCCTTCAGATGATCTTTTAATCTCTTTCTAGTACCTAGAATGAGAAGGCTGGTCCCAAGAGATTTTCCTTCTCGTTGCTCACAGTGGAGCAGAGAAGGCGAAACCGAACTCTCTCCCTTTGTGTTGCACTTGTGTTAAGTTTCTCCCTTCTCCTTCTCTCCTGACCGTGCAGGAAGACACAGCACAGCTCCCTGGACCAGAGCTCCCCACCTCAAAGTGGAGTATCCGGCACCTACAATCACCCTGTCCTGGGGATGTACGATTCCAAAGATGACTTCCCACTCAGAAAAACAGGTAATGCTCCCATTGATTTTCTGTGTTACCTGCTGCCTTTGCTGTGACGCTTGGTCCTTACATTTCCAAAAGAAAAAAAAAAGAAAGAGTATGTTGCCAAGAAGCCGTGTTTCATGGAGCAATTTATTTAAGAAGTGCTCGCACCACCCCACTCTCCTCTCCCCCTTCCAGCTGTCACTGAGCAAGCAGTGTTAGAGGGAGGCTTCGGTTGTGCAGGCTTGCAGAGCTACATGCAGAAGACAGCTTCGTTGTGTGTCAAAGCTTGTGAGATGTTTTCACAAAGTCAAAACTAATACAGAGATCTGCGTGTCTGAAGTCAAAGTATGTTTTGCTGAGTGAGAAAAGTACCAAGAAAAGTTCATTTCTTCTGGGATTTGCATTTTATATACAAGTTTATACTTTAAATAAATAAAAACGTTTCTGCCAGTCAAAGTGTAGGGACTTCCTGCAAGGGTTTTGGTTCACACCTAGACAGTTATTTCTCAGTTAGGTTTCTCTCTGCACAGTGGCAAAGCAAGTCAGTTATTTCTCAGCTATATATTATGTAAACCAGTTTGTTTTGTTTGGCTGTGGTCCTCAGCTCCGTATCACATGCCTTGGCCAACACAGCCTCAGCTTCTAACCTTGCAGGCTTGTGATCCTCAGCAGCCAGCTCCCTTCGGGGAAGAGCCGAGCTGCAACAAGCTCACCCCAATGTGGGGAGCTCTGCTGCTTGCATGGATGATGCAGACGGTGGTGCATGTTGAAAATTGCTTCAGAATAGGAAAATCCTGTCTTGATTGAGCTTTGTGTGTCCCACAGGTAGCTATTTCTCAGGTGTGTTTCGTGGACCTTTAAATGTACAGGGATGAGCACTGGTTTTAGTGATGGTTGTGGTCAGGAATGGTGGTGGTATGTTAACCAGACCTTTCTATGGATTTTACTGCAGTCTTTGGTCGGACTGGCTGTCGTAGATCAGTTCCCAGCAGCTGTCTGCACCTCCATTTCCTTCTAGGAGGGGCGTAGGTATTCTCACAACATTTCTTCTCCTAATAGCTAAAAGTCAAGTGGGTCTTATGTGTCCTCATCATAATTCTCATTATCTCTGTAAATGGATGTGAAGGTGGATTATTCTATTTGGTTTTGTTCTTCTTTTGCCATCTGACAAGAAGAACGTAACACCTGTGCACTGCTGCCCTGTGCCTCCTGCCTCCCAGGCCTTGTGCCTTTTATGAACTTCTTCCACACCGTAGTACCTGTCCTGCTGGGTGGATCTGTGGATGAATTCCCGATTGTCACGCAGTAGATGGTTTTCCCAGTCACTAGGCAAGCTGGGCCTGGTGGCAGGTAACAGACACATCAGCTGCACAAGAATCAGCTTAAGATGGGATAGCCCTTCCCAAGGTGAGGGCTCTTCCTGTACACACCCTGTGCCTTCAGGGTAAGCGATGACAAGAAAGCAGGCCCTTTCTTCAGGACTCCAAAGGCAGAGAGGGAAACAGAATTTGCTGAAGGGTAGGGCATCCTCTAATCTCCATTTCTAGATAATGACAAGCCAAACACTGCATTAGGTGCAGCATCTGCTGCCGCCTTGTCAGTGTTGGAGACAGTCGAAGTGACTCTGTCTGGGCCTCAGGACTTGTCCTTGCGTGGAGGAGGTGAGTGCTGCTGGAGGACTGCCCTGAAAGGAGATTTCCTTCGGTTCTGGAGCTGTCAGCACACAAGGATGTGCTTTGCATACACATCTGCCTGGAAGAAGAAAGGCCAGTCCTGGGCTGCTAGCAAGCACTAATGCCATTTGCTTCTTCTCTGCTGAAGGCTGTTGGCCTCCTCTGGGAATTCACAGCATGTCCTCACAAGGAAGCGTCCTTTGGTATTGTATCTATTGCACAGGGCTTGCGGACGGTATGAATCCGAGGACCTTTCTGCTCTTTCCTATTCCTTTTGAAACCAGGACCCCCACTTTTGCGGAGCGCGTGTTAGCAACCCCACAGCAGAAATGGTCTTTTATCAAATACCTCCCTCTCTTTAGGGCCATTTCTTGCCAGTTTTAATTTGAGGATAGATCAGCCTTCTCACTGCAAATGCTGTAACAGTGGATTTCTGCAGAAGGAAAGAGTGTCTGAACATACTCCTGTTGTTTCCTAGACAGAGTTCTGATTAAGCCTCTGGCTGATAGAAACGCTGTCAGACAGAGTGAATTAAAGAAGATAAATGTATCTAATAGCATTATTAAAAATCATTGTTGTTTTAAAATAGGAAGATAGTTAGCTGATTTTGTTTTTCCGGAACACTGATGCTTATTCTTTGTGGGCACTGGCATTAATCTTCTGGGGATTTGTATGCAATGCATGCAAGTTCCCTTGCAAGGTTCAGAGGAGTCTTTTTTTGTTGTTTTCTTTTATTTTCCTTTCAATGTAACAGCAGTTCAGACTCTAACACAGTGATATCCTGCAGAAACCCCATTGCCAAGAATGTTAAGTTGCTTGGACTCCTGAACAGCCTGGTGTAAACAAAAGGCAGGGAAGGCTGGAGCCCATCCTAAATAAAGTTCTTTATTACAAGCGAGCTTTTCAGATTTTTGGCACCAGTCAAAACTCTGGCTTTGTATTTGTAATTTAAAACCGCCATATCATGTAGTCCAATTTTATTAAATTAGATTCAATATTTGCAGTTCAAATAACAGAGTCCATCGCGCCACAGTTCTGATTAGCAGGGCTGGCATCGATCCAATATCATTGTTAGGGACGGGGGGACTCGGGGCGCTGCGGGAAGGCACTTGGAGCAGCGATTTCTTCTAGGGTACGTTTCTGAAGTTGGCAGCACGTTCTGCATGCTGGGAAATTGTTCAGAAAGAATGAACCTGTAATTGCCGTAGGTTTAAAAGTGCTACCCTTCTTTGCTCCGATTGTTTAAAGCATTGCGACGTGGAGCGGTGTGTGCCAGCCCTCTGTGCACCCCCTGGGGATCGCTTGGTAGTAGAACACTCAAGTGTGAATGTTGCATAAGGGACGTGGTCAGCTGGCCACGCTCTCTTGAGTAAAAGTACATGCGTGCCTGAGCACTGTCTTAAGAGTACTTGGAAGCATTCAGCATGTGAAACAGCAAACACTTGCAGCATGCTCCTAATGCATCCTGCCACCTGAAATCCCACCCTCTCTGGTTTGTTATACCAAATTATGTCCCAGTTTGTTGGCCGTTTGGGTTCTGCGTGAGGTCGTTGTGCTGCCAGGCTCTGGCTGGTGCAGTTACCAATAGCCTGGACTTGCACTTAGCCTGGCTGCACAGTGTGTTTCACTTGAGTTCTCTCTAGCTGAACCTTTTGTGGCTTTCCCTTCCTTAACCAAACTAAGAATAGTTTGGCTGATGCCATTCATGCTTTTCTCCTTCTGCTTTAAATAACTTGAGACAAGGATTCCTTATTTCCCCATTTGTGTAGTTTCCTTAACTACATACATGCATGCTTCCTTTTCCGTATGCATGATCTTGACATGCTCTTAATTAGAAAGCTGAAATGACCTACATCACAGGGATTCATGAAAGACTGAAGAGCGCCGTTTAACTTATTAACATGCTTTTTCTTTTGCTCGTGTGGGGTTTTTTCTTTGCTTGCTTTTTAACATGCCATGCGGGGTTTGGCTGTGTTCTGTCAGACACTGTCTTTCCTTCTGGCTTCTGCAAAGGGGTGAGGATTCCTCACGTTCGTTGGGACTTGACAGCTAATCAGGATTTCTAATGGAAGCCACAGCATTTCAATTAGCTGTCACTGAAATCAGCGGTTTTGCCAAGCACAGCACCTGCTAGACTCGCCTGGCCAACATGCGTTCAGCTCTCTGGGATGCATGAACTGAAAACATCTCCCTGGCTGTGCGTCTATATTTAAACCTGACACCAAAGTGGGAAAAAGAACCCATTTCTTCAAAGAGCTCGTAAAAGGTGCTCTGGGAAGCTGTAAGCACAAATGTGCCCGCATCCACAGGAGATATCCAGGCAGGCTGTGGGGCAGGCCCGGGTCTTGCTATGGTTTTGCTTCTGCTGTTGAATAAAGAGCAAGGGACAGCTGCTTGGTGTGCTTGGTTCAGACCCTGCAGTCACTGTCCATGTTCTGTGGAGAATCCAAGGCTCTGGCTTCTGCTTTTTGCTTTGCCTCCCAGCCTCACTGCTGGCTGCTTTGGGGAGGTGATGATCAGGATGAGCATGGAGACCTTAAAGAGGCGAGGGATTCTTGTGGTCCCAAGTGTGTTTGCACTGCAGAACCATGGAGTAGCGCCTCAGGGTGTGAATTTCCACTATTTCCAAAGCCAGTCTGAAAGCAGTGCCAGACTGGGAGCTTACAAAGACATCTTTGGCAAGTATCTGTATTGGAGTTTCCTGACTAGGTAGTAAATGAGCATGTGCATGCGTGTGGCATATACCTGGGGAGAAAGGACGACTGGGAAGTGTTACAGGCCCCTCTTTCAGCTACTTTTTGCTGGGGACCAGGAAAAAAGCAGGGATCCTACACAACAACCTCATTTCCCAGCAATGTCTCTTGACAGACAAAATGATAGACAGAGGAGAACTGGTTATAGGTCAAGTACCGTGTCCTGGGGCTTGTGGTAAAGGCAGGCTGTCCTTAACCTCCACAGCCCACTCTTCTCCAAGGAGAAGTTTGTGGCTCGCTGTTGTCAGGGCCTGGCTCGTGCACTTCTTCACTGCAGTGACTTCCTTCCAGGAGCAAAGCAAGGCAGCAAACTGGGAGCTGCTCCTTAGACTTCTCTGTGGGTAGCACCGGTGGAAGGCCGCAACGGCTGCTCGTTTTCTTGTACTTCAGCAGCTTCTGGGAGAATCCACAGAGGAAATCTGAGAAACGCATCCCCCGTGCTGATATCAGCAACCACTTCAGCTTTCAGCGCTAAGAGAGAGTTCAGTGTTGTGGTGCTGGATCAAGATGGGTGTGTGCTGGTGAGGAGCGTAAAGGAGGAAGGCACCCAGCATCCCACCCTGGGCAGCCTGATCCAGTGGGTGGCAGCTCTGCCCTTCGCAGGGCTTGAACTAGATGGGCTTTAAGGTCCTCCCGACCCAAATGTTCTGTGGTTCTGTGATGCTGTTGGTTTCCTTGTGGTGTTGCTGACGCACAGGGTTGTTGGAGTGGTGTTTGCAGCTAAGCAGGTGAAATTGTTCTGAGCCTGTACTTAGAAACAATAGACTGTAAAATGAAAGTACATAATTAAAATACTGTGTTTGTCAAGAAAGGCACAATACCTCTCTGAGTTCTGATTTTGGAACGTTCTAAGTGGTTTGTTTTGTGACAAAGATTGTTTAGAGGAAAATAGAGTAGGCTGAAATCCTGGTGTGAAGTGGGAGTGTAATTTAGAGAAATCTTTGAGCTTTGTATGGTGTGGAGCATCGCTCAAGCTGGAAAGTAGCGTTGCTCTCCACCCACACTGTCCTCCCTGCTGGCGTGGTTGGGGGTCCTGCCTCCCCGGGCATGCTCTGCTGCGTGGAGGCTTCTATCTTGTCACAGACAGCATGCTCTGCTCCAAATGGAGAACGTCAGTCCAAATCCAAAAATAACTTAATGAAGGCAAAAATCACTTATTGCTGTAATGCTACAGAATAGCTTCACAGATCAGACCACTGACATTTCAGAGAACAGAACAAACCAGCTGGAGGACCAGCAAATGCTCTCTTTATTCCTTCCATCTCTTCTGACGGCCGCACTGGCATAATAGGGAATTCAGCTATGAAATGTGCTTCATGGGCTCCTACACAGTGCTGAGGTTTGTTTAGAAGCCGAAGCGGGGGCCACCCCCTTTTCTTGCTCAGGAGCTCTGCTAAAACAATCAGGGTGCACTTCTAGCATGAGTGTGGGGAATCCAAAAAGGGAAAATGGGGGTTTTCATTCGCAGCACTTCTGGAGCTAATACCTATATATGTGCCCAGGTTTGTTTACGTTAGGAGTAGCCCAGCATCAGAGAAGGGCACAATGCTGGAAGGACGGGACAAGGAGGAGGAAGAAGGCAAGTGGCGTGGGGCTGCCAGCGCCTGTGGTCCCCCAGTGTGATCTGTGCTGTTGGAGCTGCTCCCTGCCCTTGTGCTGCGTCGGTCAGGAGCTCCATCTGAACAAGCACTGCAGGCTTTTTGGGTCTGTATGGGAATTCCATGTTTGTCCCCTTCCCTCCTGCAAAGCTCACTGCTGTTTTAAACACCTTACTGGGGAAACTCATATGCTGGACTTCATTTACTTCCTCCTTTCATTTCCTTATGCCCTTCCACATCTCTTATCTTTCCTCCCAGATAATACTTTGAACGCTGCAAAGTTGCTGTCTTTATTTAGATTAGGAAGGGGGAAGACAGAAACAAGATGTGGCATTTCCATGTGTTTGTTTTTCTAGTCCAGTTTTGGCTGTTCACAGTGGAAACCTTTGCAGCACTCTGTGACTCTGCCTGTCTGCACGGTTCTATAGTCAGGCAAATGATAGTGAAGCTGTAAAAAGCGTGAACGTTGTGTGCTTGGCATAATGAAGCTTCCTTTGTCCTGCTTAGATGCTGAAACTACTAAACTTCAGCATGAAGAGACGCCAAGTGTTAGCCTTTAGTAAGTTTTCATTTTAGGGACACAGCCTTCCACAAATATACAGAATAGCCTGTCCACAGAGCTCTTAAACAGTGCTTGTGCCAGCACACGAAAGAAAACTCTGCAAATATCTTATCTAGCCCTTCTAATGTATCTGTATTCCAAGATGGACTCATTCAGGTCATGCTCTCTAGCGCGGTACCTCGCACACAAATAATTGAGTTTGCTTCTGCAGAAGATCCTGGTCTTCTTGTTCTCATTTTCCTTTCTGTTTGTGCCCTGTGGTACCTCTCTCCTCTGCATATGTTTGCCGAGGATCAGATTCTTCTCCTCTGTGCCGATGTCTGCAGGGATTGGAGATCAAGAATGTGAGCACCCTTGTGGTCCAGAGGGATTGTGGTGGAACAATCCTGTGGCTGTTAAAGACTTTTGTTCAGCCACTGGTGAATTTTGCCATTGCCAGCTTTACCAGGTCCTTCTGACCAGTTGAAGCAGGATCCGGTATTTTGGGGGAGAAGAGGCAGACACTAAATTGCACAACCTATGGTTTCTCCTGCCTAAACAAAAGATCATTTGTCTTCATTAAGATCCTGTGTTGTGCGAAAGGCCTGCTTCAGACAGGTTTCTCTGTTCCTCCCCTTTGTTTAGCCATGGGGTAACCTGGTCTCTAGAATAAAGTGACAAGGTGATTGTGCTGGCCTTTGCCTGGCTTGGAATGTGGTTTAAAAAGAAAATACCAAAGAATAATAGCCTTTCTCAATCCCCAGCCCCTAAAATTAAGATATGCGAGGACTTGAATTAGAGTTTTCATGGTGCATTGTTTGCTTTTTTCGTAGATGTGCAATGGGAACAGGGCAAACTCTGCCCAGAATTTTGTGTTTTTTAACTTGCACGGACTTAATGTCAGATTAGTTCAGCAGCTTAGTGGATGCAGTTCCAGGAAGAAAACAATGAGAGTGACATAAATGTTGGAGAATTGGATTACACGAGTTCTGCTGCAGTAAATGAAGTAAAAGAGGGGTAACTTGGGTTTGAGTCTGTGAAAACTAAGGAAGCTTTTGGCCTATGTTCTAGTTATTAATTTACTCAGAGAAAAACAAAATATTCTTTGAATAAAACCCCTGTTATGGGCCAAATTAAGTATGTCACTGCTTAAGAAATCCCACTGGCTTCTCTGAAGCTGACTCAGACTTGGCCGCGGGCTTCGTTTCTCAGCTAAACAGGAATCAAACTGATTTTTTTTTTTTTTTAATAAATTCACAACGTTTGTTTAAAATACTTCACCACCTTAAGCTGTAGAAGACCAGCGTGTTTTGGGTTTCAATTTAGAGCTCTCCATGTTAGGCTAGTTTGCGGTCACCGGGAACAACACTTTGGACATGAGGCCTGGCAGGATGAGCCTCGAGAGGTTTTCAGTGGAACTGGGGTTATTGATTGAAAATTGAACTCGCTGAACTGGTATTGGGAGTTGTGTGTCATAGAATTGCTCAGGTTGGAAAAGGCCAGTCCAACCACAACATAACCACGTTACCCTAACCCTAACAACCCTTCGCATGGGATCGTAGAATCGCTCAAATTCAAATGTCGCTTAACTTCAGAATTCGTACTTCTGAAGGGCAGCTCTCTCTTCGGTTTAATAACTCCATCATGTAGTAGTTTAGAAGCCGCGTGAATAAGCTGAAATTACTGTTCTGAGTTTTGAAAAAGCCTCTTGAAAACTTTAGTTTCGAAATGTGGTAGATGTACATTCTTTGAACTGGAGGCCGCTCTGCGCTGCTGGTGCTGAGTCTTAATTGCCCCGCTTTGGGTTGTATAACACCCAATTAAAGGCACGTAGGGATTATGCTCTCTGAGGTCTTGATGACATGTTCGATTTGGGATTGTATTTGGGGGAAAAGCTCGCAGTTGTGACACAGAACGAAGGCAGGGTGTGTAACTAAACAAGCGTGGTTCTTAAGTAGACAGTTTGTGTTTCAAAACGTGATCCTCCATCTGGGGGAGCAAAGCGCGAGTACACGGGATACTTCAACCCAAGAATACTTTCTGTCTGGCAAATTAGCACGTGCCATTTTGGCCATAACTTCTCTCTCTTAGGTTTGTAATTCTGTGTTCCTTTCCTTCTATGTGGATGGATTTAATGTTGTGGCTGTATGCAGGGGACATGTCTGGTAGTGAGAGGTAAACTGTGATCCCCGGATCTGTCCTTCCTGACGTCTTATGAGGTGTTTCCAGTCCATTCATTCTCTGTGCTGAGAACCATACAATTACTCATCTGTTCCCACCAGAAGATGTACGTCAGATGAATGCCACACACGATATGAATCGTGTGTGAATGAAATTTATGCCGAAGTACAGTTTATATTGTCATGTTTTTCTTTGTCAGAAGATAGATCCTTGCAGCAGCTGTGGCGCGGGCTTGTATTTCATTTACTAGCTGGCAGTGCAAATGTGTCTAAAATGGAATGGATCAGCGTCTAGCTGTGACACGTTCCCATTTATTCTTTAAGATCTTGATACTAGCATCTTGATGGTTACTAATCAATGATACTTGCAACAACTTTAAAGCAGGTAGCCCGAGATACTGAACTCTCTCTCATGTCCAAAGACAACTTCAAAAATATTAAGGCCAACTTCAGCTTTGAAGAGAATTTCATACAGGAACTAGTCAGAGCACTCACTTGTACTTTATCTAGTCCACTCCTCTAATTTTGCCCTCCAAGCAAATGACAGATTTGCATTCAGCCCCCTGCCATTTTATATGCAAATGTCCTGTAAGATGATTCCCTCCTTTGCTAACGCACTTCATGTTGCATTTTAAGCATCGTCTTGATGAGTGACACTTTTTTAGTGCTCCCTTTATCTCTTACTGACATTTTTCTGTCCCAAGCAGTCACGAAAAGCTCTTCTTTTCCCCTTCCCAAAGTTTCATCAAAGAACTGTTTTGATGGCTTAACTTAAAGCATTTGATCTTGAATTCATCAGCTTCTGATTTTTGAGCCCTGCAATTAACGTGGTTGGTCTTGATCTTTTATACGACCTGGTGGTCAAAGCCAATTGTGGGGAAATACATCCGTAGCCAGACTCGGTTAATTCAAATCAGTTTGTAAACCCTGTTTTAAGTCTTCTAAAGAAATGCAGATTATTGGCCTCGGAGTGCAGGGAGCTGAGTGCGTTGGTAGTTAATGGCAAGAGCACAGGATTTGCCGGTTCAAAGGGATTAAGCTGCCTAGTTGTTAAGAGATTGAGGAATGGAAAAGATTGGGCCAGTTCACAAATCTCATAACTGTCAGGAGCCCTCAAGCACCAAAGCAGATATTTTGTATATACTCGAGAGATTGCAAAGTTTACAGAGGAAATCATCTCGCAGGAGGAATCTTGACTTAAGGCTTCATTACCTTTGTGAGAACTCGATAAGCTGTGCAGTGCAAACGTGCTTGGTGTTGCCAGTTGCCATTAACCCAGAGGTATTAGGGGATCCCAGCAGTTCTGCTTTGACTGTTAGAGAAATGAAATCCCAGGATTTGGGTACAGAAGTATTTCTTTAAGAGGATATTTCAGCTGTGTGATGTACGCAAAGCGAGTCAGGCTGTGGTCTCAGCAAACAGATGCACACCCACTCTGCGCAGCCCTGAATTTTCAAAGTATTTGATGTGTTTTCTAGATACGGTGTAACTCAGTGGCCGAGATGATGTAATCGAGTATCTCCCCAAATAAATAAACCTCCTCCTCCCTGCCCTTGGCTTTGCCACTGGCCGCACTCCCATGCCCTTTTACTCCAGATGGTGCTGGTGCTCATTGCATCCCAGTGTAAGATGCTCCAGGGAGCTGAAGCGGTGAGAAAATGTTTGTGTTTTTATTGTGGGATTTGATTTGTGTTTTCTCCCCTCCATCTCTCCTGGTATCCCTCCCAGGGCCAGCTCACATCATGGTCTGATGACTCCAAGGGTGTGGGGCTGCCCATTGCACCAAGCCATGGCAGGCAGCCTCCCAGCCCCACAGTGCTGCTACCTGCTGACCAAGCAACAATATCTCAGCTGTCTTACCTATCCCTGTACTGATTTTTAGATCTCATTAAGTTAGGTTCCACCTCTGGCCTGGGAGAAAGTTGAGCAGTAGCAGGAAACTGGGGAAGTGAATTGATGCTCTCTGATCTGGTCCAAATGAGTTCACAGCAGATTGTAAGGCACTGGAGAGACAACGCTGCAGGATGGTTATTATTGTTAATTAAAACAGTATTGACTTTCATTATCAGTGAATGCAGATACTGCATAGGCTCAAAACCATTCATTATATTTAGAAGTCATTGCTCCACATACATGGTATGAAATGACTATTTTTGTTTAGGCTTTGCCGACGCTGAACTGTAATCTAGCTTTTGCACTGAGTAACTCAGCTACTGAAATAATACTGACTAAAATGCTCTTTGCTTTTCCTTCTTTTGTTCAGCGTCTGAACCCAACCTGAAATTACGATCCAGACTAAAGCAAAAAGTTGCTGAAAGACGGAGCAGCCCCCTGTTGCGCAGGAAGGATGGCCCGGTGGTCACTGCTCTGAAGAAGCGCCCGTTAGATGTCACAGGTACGTTGGGCCAACAACAAAAGCTGCAAACTCACTGAGACTGACATGTCCCAAGAAAGCAGTTCTTGCAAGTGGCTAATTTTGCAGTCTGGATCTCATGTGGCTCTTAATGTTAGAGAAGAGCATAGCGATAGGATGAGGGGTGATGGTTTTAATTGAAAAGAGGAGAGATTTAAGTTAGATATTAGGAAGAAATTCTTCACAGTGAGGATGGTGAGGCCCTGGCACAGGCTGCCCAGAGAAGCTGTGGCTGCCCCATCCCTGGCAGTGCTCAAGGCCAGCATGATGGGGCTTTGGGGAGCCTGGTCTGTGGGAGGTGTCCCTGCCCATAGCAGGGGTCGGGGCAGGGTGGACTTTGGGGTCCCTTCCAAACCAAACCATTCTATGATTCTATAATAGTTCACTACTGGGTGATGCAGGTGTGTGCCAGCAGCACAAGTCCTCAGGTACCCGTCTGCAGAGACAGCATTGCCAACACAATGACTTTTTATTTTAAGCTACATTTAAGATATGTAGACAGATACAGATGTGCCGCAGGACTGCTGTTTTTTTTCCTGAGCATTTCTCTGATCTTCAGCAACTGGTGGTGGTTGAGAAATAACATTTCTCAAAGGTGATTCTCCTAATATCCATGGGGAGGCCGTAACTCATGGCTGTCTTCTTCCAGCACTAAATGCTTTACAACGCTGGGATGTTTTTGGCTTTGGGAAGATTGCCATTTTACCTTGCTAAGTAATTATGTTCCAGTTTTAAAACATTTAAGGTTTTTTTAATTTAATATATATGTAGCTGGTATTTTTGATTACATATTTACAGTTCCTTGTTGAAAAACAGTATTCTTCTGGGAGTGAAATTTGTAAGGAGAGCTGTGAGTAAACTGGTTTGGATAGATCACCATAAAGTTAATTCTTAGCACCATCTAGGGATGCCTCTGTGTAAGTACCACTATGTGACTGCTTTCTCCTTCATCTGGATTTTAAGGCAAGCTATCATGACTCACCCATACTCCAAGTGAACTCTCTTTAGGTTTCAGGAGTTCCTGGGGCAGCTGTGTGCTGCTCTGTGTCAGCACCTCTCAGTTTGGAAAGGAAACGGATTTCAAGAGCTGTGTATAATTTATATCAGGTCTAAAAACTGAATTTACCTCTCTCCTCATATCTTGCTATATGTCACGTGGCTTTTAAGATAAATCAGGCCCCAGTGTCTGACTGTGTGGTCCAGATAATGCCATCAGAGACAGCAGTGGAAGCTCCTGCTTCTCTCTGGGCACAGACCTTGTTCTGGAAGGCAGCCTGGAGTCTGCCTGGAGAAATATCTGAGCAAAGCTGAGCAGGAGCAGAGCTGTGCTTGGTGTTGGCTTTGGGTGCACAGGGGTGAATGAAGAGAGTTCGAATGTCTGTTGGAGCAGTTATGGTGAGAGCAGACTTCGGATTGTAACATAACTTTTAACAGTCCCTCTGCAAGGGTAAGAAATCACTTTTAATCCTTGAAGGATACATCTTCATAGAGTCAAAGTTTGAATGTAGTAGTTTTCCTACCATCTAGGTAGCATACATGAAATCTACTATATTGTTGGTAATGAGACGGTACCAAAAAAAACCCCACTAATAGACTGTTCTGCATGTAGTCAGAATGTTCTTTCATAGAGAAGTTCAGTGTCAGGTTCTCATTTTGGGTTTACTCATTGCTGAGTTCTTGGTAATTAGGAACCTGCTAAATGCAGAGAGGAATAATAAAAGCCAACCAAACAGATCTGATAATTTGTGGAGGTCCTTGCAGTGATCAAAATAGCAGTATATACAGAATAATGCCACTAAAAGTAGTTAAGAAATCCTCCAAGTTGTAACAGTTGGCTTTTATGTCTCCTGGGGCATCTTAGAGCGGTTATGAGACTGCTATAGCCTGAACCTTTGCAGCTGCTGGGAGATTCTTCTGATGTTGGGCAAATCCTGTGCCTGAGGGTGGAGGAAAGCTCGGAAAAAAAAGTGTTTTAATGTTATTTACTTTAAAAAAAAAAGAAAGGAGAAACACTGGAAGCTGTGCCATGCTCATGGTGGGAGACCTGAGGAGGAAAGTTTTCTGGCTGTTGCAATTCCATATGCTGTTTTTGTTTGTTGTTACTTCTACATAATTAATGGAGAGGCTTTGATTTCAAGCTGGCCATCTCTGTGGTTCTGGCTCATGAGTTCACAGGGAGTGTGTTTATAAAACATACTTTTCTGCAAGTCCTGGTGATAAAAGAATTATCCGGGGGCATTCATTCTGCTTTGGGTCTTCCAATGAGAAAGTGGTTTGCTCTCAGAGTGGAAAAGACTTGCCAAAAAAGAAGGCAATATCCTGAAGTGGGTTTCGTCTCTCTTGGGTCCAGTGGAGTTTCACCTGACTTTTTGTGAAACATCCATGCTGAAATGGTTCCCTTAGAGACAAGTGCATAGTCCAGCACTATTCGTGGTGACAAGGAGTTGGGTTAGGACTGCAGGCAAATGAGGTTTAAAGAAACGTTCTGGAAAAATGATGCAGAACAATCCGACGTGACTGCAGTTTGGCCTCTGCAAGCTTTCCGTGTCTTCTATCGTCTTGCAATTGTATTTAAGGTCATTAATACTCTTTTAAAGAGAAATCCCCATGAGGAGAATACATGAATAAGGTAAGTAGGTGCTTGGAGAGGCCATTTGAAAGCGTGTATCAGTGTTTTAAGAGCCCTGTGAAAATGTAAGGAGGAGATGGGGGAGAAGGGCTGCCCTCCTCCAAAACAAAACTTGAGGGATTGTTATCTGTCTAAATATCATCTCCGAGATTGCTTGTCACGCTAAAAGTTGGTTTTGGATGTGTTTTAGACTCTGCATGCAACAGTGCTCCTGGATCTGGTCCCAGCTCTCCAAACAACAGCTCCAATAACATAAGCGCTGAGAATGGAATTACAGGATCAGTCACGAGTATTCAAGCAGAGGTACAGAGCCCTTCCTTTCTCTGAGTTTAACACTTGGGTTTCTAATCAGATTGCACAGAGGTTTAGGTGTTGGGGCACAAAGGCGGGTGTGTGGCACTCTGCAAACCCCAGATCATGACTTGGAGCAGACTCGGGGAATTACCTCTCAGGCTGGGCTGACAGGATGCATTACCTGTTTATTAAATCCAGTTTGAACCAGCTCAGGAGCTGCTTGTGGTAACTTGTGCTGGTTTTATTGTGAGTGGAGAGTAAAAATAGAGTGATTTGACAAGGTAAAACATGAAGAGCATTTCCTGGTCAAGCATAAGGGTCGTAATATATTGGGCATCTGTTCTCATATATTGGATATAGGGTGAACTTGCACACAGTAGGTTACTATGAGTATGGCCAAAGCAGGACTGGATTAAACTGATTTAACTTTTTCCTCCCCATTCAGTGTTGAAAGCGTGTTGCCAGATACCATGTGCTGAGGTTTGCAATCCCATAAGCTTCCACCATCGTTTGAGGCATCTGCTATGGCTGTCAGGAACAGGGCATTGGGCTGGGTACAAGGGGTGGATTCAACACAGCGCTGTGTTCAGTGTTACTGAAGCCCACCTTTTCCTAAAGGCGTATTATGGGGTGTAGGCCGTGTTAACTGGCCCTCAGTACAAGCCTTAGAAAACCAGGGTGGCTCTGTCACGTCACTGGGGCGTTTCTTTTTATCCAGCTTGCCCTCAGCTGTTCCTCCCTAGTGAGTATAGCATCTGGTTTACAAACTTTCCTTCTATTTTTATTCCTAATGTAGTGTTGTAGCATTTTATGTAGGGAATATGCATCCCACTCTACACTCTCCCCTGCCAACTTACCCAAAACTTGTCTTCATCCACTCTAGTGTAGATCTTAAAGGACTAAGTCAAGCATTGTGAAGGCTGAGGCAGTCTAAGTTAGTCTTAGCTTGACCCTGGAAACTGGTGCTGTTCTGAAGAAATGTGGTTTTTTAGATGCAGCCCGTTGAGTAATTTGGAGCAGATCTTGGAAAAGATGTTACTGGTGGGGTTGTTGGTAGGGTTTGCAGAACTGAAGGCTGGCTGAACTACAGGCACTTCCTAGGTATGTAGATGTTAGCCCCAGGAGGATGAACGCTCATCTACCAGCTTTGCTGATGCAGGAGCTGTCAGTCTTATCTATACTTAGCAAACTGCAAGCCTCTGAGCATCAAAGGCCACCACCTTCCCTTCACCTCTTTTCGCAGCTGTATTACAGTGGCTGATTCACAGCAATACCTCTGCATGCGAGGAAGGAAGCACCTTGAGCTAAAATTTTAGAAAGAGCAACATGTCACGTACCATTTTCTTATACAAAAAGCAGGAAGAAAATGTAGTTGTAATCTCCCCAAAGAGAATGAGTGGAGTGTTTTCACCTTTTCCTATTTTTTTCTTTCTTTCTTTATTTTTTTTTAAATAATGAATATATAACATACAAACGATTGTGCAGTTTTAATGTTAAAGCTGTCCAGGACTGCATAAAGTATATTGGATCGCTGCCATCGTGGAACAGAATAAAGCATAAATCACTGTGTGATGGCAAGCAGGACGTCGATAACCCATCGCACAAATTGTTCTCCCAACATTTCGAGGCGCACTTGAATGGCTTTGCTAAATGTCCTCATTCCTTGCATCAGTTTGGGGGAAAACGGCTCTGCATTCTGTGTTGCATGAAACTGGCTGCTCCTTTTGCCCAGAGAGGTTTATTTGGGAAAAACTGGATGTGGCGGGGTTCTGGTTTCTTTTGAATCCAATTTGGTGTAAGAAGTATTCCCAGCAGCCTAGGAGCTTAAGCTCTCTTTGATACCAGTTGAACAGGCTTGCATTATGTTCCCACTTTTTGTGTAGAATATTTATCGAAATGCCTCTGAAAAATCAGTGTTGGCAACTTTCTGTTTTATGCTTACCTTTATTGTCTAATTTTAAGTGAGAAACGTGCCCCTCTGCTTATTAGTTTGCTGGGTCACCTCTTCAGCCACTTCAGGTACGTTGGAACGTGGTATTGGACTTCATTACTGAAGTTCAAGTGCTTGCCTTCCCAACAGAAAGACTTGAGCTCTCTGCCTCCTTTAAAATAGACAACGCCTATTTTTAAATAATGTTTTTTAGGTCTGAAGGTTTTTTCTGCCTTGGAAAGGTACGTGATATTCATTGCCATTGTAGCTGGTAGCAGCCTATGAAAAGTACTCGATCACAGGGGAAAATTGTGCATGCTGAAATTGCTCTCTTCTGTGCAATTCTAACAGTGTTTGTGTACAATCCAGAGGTGGGATTTGTATATTTAAAGTGATGATAATGCTGCTAAATATCATGTGCTTATAGTGTCAAGCTGCTGTTTTTTCTCATCGCTGTTTTTGAAACAAATCCCCAGGAGATGGTTTGAGGCACAACTACACTTTATCGATTGTTCAAAGAGAAAATGGATGTTGGTTTATTTCGTTTAACGGTATCAGTAAAATATTTCATTACTCTGCTGGCAGTAACTATCTTGCTCTCAATGTGGCGTGCTAACATTTCGTGTTATTTAAATTAAAGGAAAATTGCCAGTAGTGTTCAGAACTACTAGGAAAAAAGGAGTGTGTGGGTACGCACAATCATACGCCCTTAGCAGGTACCATTCAGCAGCAAAATGCTCTTTTCCCGTTTCCTCCTTTGTGGCAGCACATTTGTAACCGAGATCTTAAAAGCAGATTTAATGTTTCATATATTTCCCATAAGCTTGACTGACGTTAATGAAGGCACAAAGAGACAAAGGGAAATAAAAGAAAATTCACTCTGCAGATGAAATTTTGCACGGTATCATACGAAAGTTAAGCAGCTTTGCTGGATGTATGGAATTCAGACCTGGTTGGATGCTGGGACAACGAGCTGCAGGTTTGCGATGCGGCAAAGATTGCATCTGCAAGCCCAGCCCAGCATCCCGTAAAGGTGACTCATGCAGTCGTGGGCAGGTTTGCTCTTCCTCCATGGGCATCGCTAACCCCCATCTCGAAGAGTTAGGCTCTCCTGTTAGAGATATCAGCTGGCCCACCAGAATCTCTATGAACCGAGGAGGCAGGATTGCTTCTGAAGGTTGCTGTGCATTATTTGTTTTTCAGTATTTTTTCTTATTTTAGTGCCCATTTTTTTCCCCTCTGGTTGTTTCTGTAGCGATATTACTCACCACGTTTCACCTTTTGAGGAGAAAACCAGGTTTTTGTTAGCCAGAGCTGGCCCAGTCTTGCAATCAAGGAAGTAACTGCCAAGTCCCATTTCCTCATGTAACTATTTAGGTCTGAAATGTACAAATCCGTTATCCAGATCTCATGCTATGGGAATAACGTATGTCATTGTAACATACTAGATTAACCATTGTCACTTTTTTTTCCCACAGCAGCAACAGAGTTAAAATGGTAGAAATTCCATGGAAAATCTTCCTGAAATCTAAGCGCTGTTTGATTTCAGTTGTTTATTTAAGCTGCTTATTTAAGTTTTACTGAAGGTGATTTAAGTGAACGGAACGCTTGTTTCTTAATAGAAAAATCAGGCAGTTTAAAATAATGTAATTTTTATAATGGGCTTTCTACCAAGTATTTCAAATCAATCTCATTTTGTAATTAGGTATTTTTACTTAAGTGTTCCTGCTTTAAATGGCCGCAAGGTAATTCAGTAAATCTCACATTTCATCCTGAAAATCGGGGGAATAGCAACATAAAAAGGCTCTTTGATGAAATTTCGAAGTCTGATTTAAGCTAAAGCATGCTGGTAAATAGCGTAAATTGTCTGTGATTTGCTAAAGAAAACAACCACCAGAGTAATGCCTTTCTTATTGTTACGGTAATCTGTTTTTGCTTTAAAAGGGCAAACGCTATAGAAAGAGAAGTAAGGCTGGGTCTGAAGCACAGTTTACCTCCCTCTTTCAGCATTCCCGCTGTCAGAAGTGAAGTTTCCTGCTCTGTACTCTCCCGTTGGGCCCTCACTGGCGCTGTGCAGTGTCCTCCCCCTGGTCGGTGGTGCAGTCTCACTGGGGCAGTGTTCTTCCTTTTGTTTGCAGACCAGCCTGGCTCACCGACTGGTGAATCGCGAAGGCTCCGTAACGCAGCTTCCGCTCTACACGTCTCCTTCTTTGCCCAACATCACACTAGGATTGCCTGCCACTGGCCCTTCCAGTGTAAGTGATGGGGAACGCGGGCTTTAAATTGGTGTTTGATTTCTCCCTTAACCCACCCTGACATCGCCTGGGTGTTTGCAGGGAGGATCAGCGCAGCAGGATGCTGAGAGACTTGCTATCCCAGCCTTGCAGCAGCGGATCTCTCTATTTCCTGGCACCCACCTCACTCCCTACTTGAGCACTACAACGTTGGAAAGAGATGGGGGAACCGCACACAACCCTCTTTTGCAGCACATGGTCTTACTGGAGCAGCCAACTGCACAAACTCCCTTAGTCACAGGTGAGCACGTGGTAGATAATGTGCAAAGCCTGACATGCAGTGTCTTGAACATTATCTATGTACTTTGTAGGTTTAACTTGCACGTTTGTAGGCTCTCCAAATGTATATGATGGGTACTTTCCAGGTAGAGTAGCCACATCATCCAGAGGCAGGAGGAAGATGCCTTGTCATTTTGGCAAAATGAAACTAAATAGCATTTACTTTCAGACTTATGCTTTTCTTATGCATGTAGCAACTTAAAAACATCTTTGGAGTTCTAACCACTGTAAAGAGGCAACAAAAACGTTGTGTCTTGTGATTGCCCTCCCTGTTTATCACTGATGGTTTCTGTTCCAGGTATAACAGAAGCACGCATTTACACAATCACAGATTCAAATACTGGCTTTTTATCATTATTACAAATGGCAAAAATGTGGCAAAACCAACTGCGTTCAAACAGATTGTATTTGTTTGTTTGTATATGTTACATTTGCAGCATGCTAATTGCTTTGAATCGCTCCCCGTGTCATGTTTTCAGAATTAAGTACCTGTGGGAAGGCGTATTTCTATATATAGGATTGATTCAAAGCAATATTTCCTAGTAGGACACATTTCTGTTTTACAGTGTGTAGTACTGGGACAAAGGATGTTCTGCTGAAGTTGCAGACGTGTTGATTTTTATTTTTTTCATTCCATTTCAAATGGAAAATTTCTTGGGTGATGCCCTGGCACAGCCTGCCCAGAGAAGCTGTGGCTGCCCCATCTGTGGCAGTGCTTAAGGCCAGGCTGGATGGGGGTTTGGGCAGCCTGGTCTGCTTGAAGGTGTCCCTGCCCATGGCAGGGGTAGGGGGCTGGGTGGGCTACGAAGATCCCTTCCAAGACAAAACATTCTGTGATTCTCTGAAATTACTGAGAGATGTTGATTGCTGAAACATTACAGCACTGCGTTCGGATGGTGTCTGGTTTTAAATTCGAATTCCAGGATTGTACATGGGGGTTGTGATAAGCTTCTAAGCGTGTACATGTGGAGAATGTGAGGCACAGAAGTGTGGTGTTTAACCAGCACATTCAGAGCTGTGAGAGTGGTGCGTACAGATTCCCTGAGCCTTCATGTAGTTTTCTACTGCATTCTGTCGTGGTTGTTGTGACGTGATGCTGTGCCCAGAATCATGACAGGTCCCTTCACTAGTTGTTCTTCATTTGAGGACTGCTGATGAAGAGTCATTGCAAAAGACTTTTATCATATCACCAAAACTTTTCTCCATTTGTGCAGGTATTTGCATTAAAGAGCTCATAGGGAGTGCTGTTGTGTTTCCTATTCCACCTCTCTCAAAGCTTCCGTCTGTTTACGGTCCATTATGTGTATTCCTTCTAGTCCACCTGCAGCGTGAGGTGTTTTTAGAGGAAGTACAACTTGTAACAAACTGACACTAAGGAGAAATAGTCACTATACAGCAGAGCAACAACAAGAAGCACACGCTCCAGATGCAGCAGCTGAAACAGAGCAAGCTAACACACGGTCTCAAAAGCCCTAACTGGACTGGCTGCCAGAATACAGTTAGTACTTACAACTTCCTCAGAAGCGAAGTGGAGTTATTAGTATTCTGTTGGTAGCCTTCAGCTGTGGAGATAGTCTCCTGACTACTGCAAAATCATCCAGCACACAGCATGCTGGCTCCATAAAGTTAGACGTGGGGATTTGGGGGAAACAGAGTCCCTGCTGGACGGTGGTGTGCTGATTTTTATGAGTTCGGTGCTCATTTTGCAAGTCTGATTTCTGGATTTTAGCTGGAGCATGAGAAGTGGTTCACCTTGAATAGAAAGTGGTAATAGAATCTAGGCAGTACGATTGTGTCCCCAGTAGAGCAGAGCTCCTTAGATCTGGCATTGCTCCTGCACCAGATTACTCTGGATCATGTCTGTCAGGTTGACATGTATATACTGAGCAGGATCAATGTGATCTTCCTTGGAAACCTTTGCAGGAGGACTTTGGTCATTCACATGGAGACAAATAGTCTTCCAAGATGTCCTGTAGAGACATGTAGAATCCCTTCCTCAACTGTCTAACTTGGACTTTGCTGTAAGGAAGATAGACCCTATCTTTTCAAAGTATTCATATATTCACACCCATGTGTGTTTATGTACGTATGTATATATACGCACACACATAGTTATAAAATAAGATACTCTTTTAAATGATTCTCTTCAGAAGAGCAAAGGCTAAACTGGCCCAACAAAAGAGGCCTCTAAATGAATTGGTTTCCTCCATGTAGGCCAGTTCTGTAAATTAAAGGGACAAGGAGGCCTTGTCCTGGGCCAGGAGCTTGCAGGTGTTTCTGAACTGCTCCATTCAGCTGGCTGCAGGCTTCTGTGCAGCTTTGCTCTTTTTTTCTACTTCTCCAAGCCTAGAACCGAGTCTCATTTTTGAATGTAACTATTTGAACAGTTTTTACTGCTTTGTACAATGAGGTACTTTTGTTCCCAAAAGTACATGCAGCCTTATCCACATTAGGGAGGCGACCATTCACACTAGTTATGACTTTCGGTCCCGAGGTGTAGCTTGCAAAGGCTTACCCTCAGCAACTCCGCCCTTGGGTTTGGCTTTGTGTTGGGTGTGTCTTCACATCCCAGCTTTCTAAGAAGCATGTAAAGGTATGTCTTAAGAGAGCAGAGCAAGAACTGGCTTACCAAGAACAGCTGAAAAAAAGAAGGCAGTTCCTGCAGATATACCCTTAGAAGAGCTCGGGTAGGTTTCACATGGTAGTCATCCAGGAGACACCCAAATTGCCCAGGGGCATATGAGTAATCCATGACATCCCAAAATAGCCTCGTGTTTTAGTTAAGTTACCTGCATGAATATACAGGACAGTGATGGAAATCCTCTAAATTACCTTATTTCTAAAGAAATAACGAAACCTCATGGCTCTCCCATTCCTGAAATGCGTTCATGTTTTTCCAAAGCAAACATGGTCAGCAGTTTATCGCATGAGTTTCATCCTTAGTCATTTCTACAGAGCAGTTATAGCACAGCCAAGGGCTTCCCTTCATGATCTAGAGAGAGAACCAGCTCCATCATCAGCCATCATCCTTCAGCACGTCTGAGAACATCCTGTAAGGTAGAGATGCCGCATGCTGCAGGATGGCAGCGAGGGCTGGTGCTGTCCTAGAAATGAAGCTGGGATTACTCGCTGTATCAAGGCAAGTCATTAGACTTCAACTTCTCCTCAAAGCCACCACTGTGCATCTAATTGATGTCATCCACTGAGTGACGGAAGGGTCCATAAAATGTTGCTGAATTTAAGAATGAAATATTGTCTAGGGTCGCTGAGTAAACAGGCAAGCAAAGAATTTAAAAGTGTTATTCCATCCAGTGGTCATTAATTGTTATCTGTTCCCTTTTAAGGATACTTCAGCTGTAAATGGTGAGGTGGCTGGTTTTAACGTTATAAATCGTTGTCACCATCAGTGTTACTCAACAGCCGTTTTCTCCCTTCCTTTCTTCTTCCTTTTTTTCTTCTCTGCTGTTTTTTCCTCCATATTATCTTCAGACTGGTATCTTTCAGGACTGCCCCTCCACGCACAGTCTCTGGTTGGTGGAGAACGGGTCTCCCCTTCAATACACAAACTCCGGCAGCATCGCCCACTGGGGCGCACGCAGTCTGCTCCCCTTCCCCAGAACGCCCAGGCCCTCCAGCAGTTAGTGATCCAGCAGCAGCACCAGCAGTTCTTGGAGAAACACAAACAGCAATTCCAGCAACAGCAACTGCACATCAACAAGGTAGGCACAACACTTTTAAAGGCTCTCTTCCTCATATGGCATCAACTCCAGCCGAAGCCGACGCTTTGACGGTTTCTTGTGTTGTAACGTATGTGGTGTCTGACTCCATAACCAGTTGGCCTTCATCCTTGAGCCTCTTCTTCATGATTTTGAGAAATACATCAACGAGGATGGGGGCATGCATCACCGCAGTGAGGATCGATACCTCTCTTGCAAGTAGTGGGAAGCAGTACGATTCAGACTTTGCAGTGATGCTTTTTAAAGCCGTCATTGTTGCTGTTCATCCACCTCAGTGTCAGTTCTGTAGCAGAGAACTTCAAAAGCTGTCAGGTAATATGGGAAAAAACAACTGTTGTGTGTACGCTTGGTGTGAACAGGAGAAGGAGCAGTAATATGAATTGGAGAGAATAAAGTGAGAGATTTCAGACATGGCAACACTGGAAAATAACTGAAAGGGAAGACTTTCAGACGTACTGAGGCATTTTTCACTGAGATTACCTTCGGAAAGAGAAAAACTGCTTTCATCACCAGTTTAGATTCTCTTAACTCTGTCCCTGTGTAAAACATGACAGGTTTCTATCCATTTCTTCTCCTGAAAATGAGGGCTGTTTTGCTGTGCGTCCTGCAGAGATTGTTTTGAAGATTAATTAGAAGTGATTCAAAAATTACTTTGAAGAAAGAAAGCTCTGTGTTTAATATCCTGCTTTCTGTGAATCACTTAGGCACCATCAGGTGAACACTGCAGAACGCTTTACCAGTGTGCAGGTTTTGCAGCCCAAATGTGGGCATCCCAGTGTTATGGCTGGAGCTCAGACAGAGCTGCTCTAGGGTGATTGCTTGGGCACGGATGTAAAAAGGCAACATCTGTCTTGGTGTTTTAGCCCATCAGAAGGTAAGGCTCGCTTTCTAAGGGCGAGATCTGATCACCAGTGGTATGGATGGATCTGTGCCAGCTGGCCCCAGCTGAGATATTGTCAGAAGACAAAGTCTGTCAATTGACTTACGGTGATAAAAAGCTTCAAGGGAAGGGGGAAATACTTCATAAGCAGTGTGATATTTTTCTGGCTCTTTTATTGGTGCTGAAAGCCATGGCTTTCTTTACAAAACAAGCCCACAGGTAGGCTCCTGGCTCTGGAGGACAAGTCAGACAGCAGGCATACACCTTTTGGGGTTGCTGCAGTTGAATTTATGGTGGAGATTTCTCTAAATATGTTCTGTCGTATGAGAAAACAGAACTACTGAGAGCTGGGTGAAAAAAAATAGCAGAAAACAAATTTTCCAGTGAGGAGAAAGCGACGATTTAAAGAAAGCCCCCCCCCCCCCACCCCCCAAAGTGCTGTTTACGGACTGGAGCGAAGGCAGGATGGTTACACAAGCTGCTGACGTCAATGGTGTACTTCTGGATGGTGGCCATCGTGCACTGCGTGTGCCAGCCCTGGGCTCGGCTTGGCCCTGCACACCGGGCTGCTGGGAGCTGCTGTCGCTGGAGATGTTTCCCTTCCCTCCCTCCTGGCACGCTCCGTGCAGCAAACGTTAGGGCTCGGGGCGCTAGGTAGGGTTTCTTTGTTAGGAAGTCCATTTCAGTTCAGTGGTTTGTTTGTTTTAGTTTTCCAGGATTTCCATTGCCAGCACTTGGAAGTGTCCGTAGGCTCGCTGTGACGTACCTCCCCGGCTCGTTCAGCCTTTCACTCGGACCTCCCAGAAGCTGCAGAGCGTGCCGTTCGAGAAGCCTGAATTTCAGCTTTGTTAGCCTGGGGATGCAGCACATCTAGAGGGGGAGCGTAGTTACAGGCATCACACGGGCAGTTTCCGTGTGTTTGATTTACAGAAGCACTGAGTTGAAAGCATTTCGGTGCTCGCTCTGTATGTGTGTGGCAAATTTATCCCTTGGGACAGCATCCAAGTGCTGACACGGAAGAAGACTTTTCCCAGACACATGGGATATTTTAAGACCCTTGTGTGCAGGAGGGTGAGGGCACAACTAAAAATAATGGAATAGATTGCTGCCTTTTAATTATTAGCAGAACTGACAGCTCTGTCTGTTCGGGTTGGGTTATAGTTCCTGTAAATAACATGAGACTGTTTTCAATAGCTTGTGATTTATTTTTTTTTTAAGATTATGGCCTTAAACTTTCCCTGTTTGATGTCTACATCGGATTAGATTTTAACTAAAACAAGTCTTGTTGTTTTCAAAGGGGCTGCTACGGAAAATAGGTAGTTTTGCTCCCAGTAACTAAGAGTAAGGATAATCACCTAGGGGATTCTGCTGTAAAGCCTTGGTGCCTGAGGCTATGGAGCAGTAACCTGAAATTTGATGTGTGGGGGGAGTATGAGGGCTGTACACCGAGTGTTATTGTTGTTACCTGGTGGTGACATTTGTGTTTGCTTTGAGGAGGGAAAATAAAGCACACGTACCCCCCCCCCCCCCCCAAAAACCACCATTCCCTTTAAAAAGGGAGACAAGTGGAGGGCAGACAGGAGCAACAAGGGATTGCTGGAAGGGGTGGAGGGCTGCTGCAGAACTGGCTTTCCCTGATGCTGCAGAGCCCCGTGCTCTGCCTGAGCTGCTTGTTGAGTGGCATGGAGCAGCTCCACTCCTTTCCCTCAGCCAAGTGGCTGTGAGTTCAAGTACAAGAACATCTGCAGGGTGCCCGTGTGCTCCAATGGTGGTCATGCCCCCAATCCATACAAAGGTTCAAAAGCTCCTTCTTCAGAGCCAGGGGTTCGTCCAGTAAAGAAGATTCTGGATGAGATACTGGATCACTCCTTATTAACTGAGCTCTGTGCAACCTTTGATCTGAATGAGGCACGAGCCCTGGAACGGTAAATACCAAACAAGCCTGGGAAAAAAAAAAAGGCCATACATTAACGCAGGTGCATTGGAGAAATGACCTTAAATTGCACTAGCAACACAAGCCCGTGTTTCCCACCTTTTTTGCATGTTTAACATTCAAACATTCACTGGGAATGTTTGTGGGGTTTTTTTCATGGTCGGAGGAGTTTTGCTGGGGGTGAGGATTTGTTGTTTTGCTGTGCAATAAATACATACACCGGTCCTGGCATCATTTCACCTTCAGTAACAGTCATTTCTCTGCGGGCCTCAGTGTCTTTTTAAGATGCAGATTTTAGTCTTTTTTTATGTGTGAGAGAGAAGCAGTGCGTTGCTTGCAGATCTCTGTGTCATCAGAGGTTGGCATCAGGGGGTGTTTTTGTCATGCCGGCCTTCTGGAGCCTGGAGAAGTAGGACAGTGTTCTCCGGGTGTTTTGAGTTAAAAGAATAGCTTTGCAGCGTGATGGGTCTTGAAGCAGCCATTCCCTTTCTGAAGAGAAATATGCAAGTGAGATTTCCATAAATCCTGTGCCAGAAGACTCAACTTTTTACCTTCCTATAGTGAAGATGAGCGTTTTGGCATTAGTCCACTGAATGTGTATAATTCACGAAGCCTTCATAGATCAGATAATCTCCCTTCTAGTTCTGAATTGTGCTGTTAAGCAGATTAACACAGAGCTTCTGTGGTCAAATTATGGTTCTCCTGGGTAAACCCCGTTTTTAGCACACTGGAAAGAGCAGTGTTTCTCCAGCTGTGGCGTATGTATGGCAATGTATATATGCCAGACTACAGTGCCTTGACTTGTCTGTGGTGCACCAGTGTTGGGTGGATACGTTTTTACTAACACCTAGAATTTAACCTTGCTATTTCCTGATTTTTTCTTTTTTGGAACGCATTGGCTGTTTAGCCTCAAGTGACTTCTGGAGTGCTTTTTCATATATAATGTTCAATTTGTACTATTGGAAAAATACACTGTAGATTGTATGGCACAACGTTCGGCTAGGGCTGTTATCCATTGAAAGTCTAAGGGAAACCTGTTTTGGAGTAGTCCTTACTCACTTACCACTCAAATAATTTCCCCCTGCACTCTCTTCTCTTTGCTTTCAGGCTGATGGATAAAGTAACAAGGAGTTTTCATCTTCTTCAAGAAGCGTGCCTGTTGCTACATACATGTTATTCAGGGCTTTTGCCAGGAGCCATTGTTCTGTGGGGTGTTGTTGCAAAGCTTGGCCATATGTAGAAACACCTGATATAATCAAGTCCATAATTCCAATGGTTTGGGAGAAGGGAGGAAAAAAACAGCTTCTGCTGATGCCAAAGGATTTTATTCTCGTTCCCCTTCCTATTCCCCCCCAAGACAGCCCCTGTTCTTTGGCTTGTTGCAGCTCATTTTCTCTCACTTAGGCACAGAGGCGAGCAGGCTCGTGGTCCTTCCAGCAGATAGGCTGCTTCCAGCAGTTAGTGTTCTTGCTGTCTCATCACTTGAGAGGGGGGAAAAAAAAGAAAATAGAGAAATTTGTCTTGGTTTCAGCTGCTTCAGAACGTTCTGCCAGCTGCCTGCATCACGGCCTGTGCCCAGTGCTGCCTCTCCCCGTTGTTCCTTATCATCTCTTGTTTCTCTTTAGCCTATAAAAATTAGAAACTAGACTTTCCCATTCTTCAAGGGGGATACCCCGTGTGGGAAGAGTCAGCCTCGATAGCCAGAAGAGGAGGGCTTGTGTTGCTGTTTCTGAGTGGTTGATTCAAGCCCTCAGCAATATATTTTCTCCTCTAAAATCTAGTCCGTGTGCCTGCTCCTTGCAAGGTGCCTTGTGCCTCCCTGCTGGTGCTTCCCTTTTTCTTGAGCATCCCTGCCAGTAGTCACTCCACTGCCTCTCAATTTTCAGTTCCTAGCTATATCCTTAACTCGAGTAACATTTTTTTTTTTTGGCTTAGGATACTTATGAGCTGAGCCCCTTATTGTCGTTTCATCTTCTCCTTTTTCTCATTTTTACCAAAGCTGTCTCCCTGCCTCCCCAGAGTTGTTCTTTCTTCCCTGAGAGTCCTCTTTCATCTGCAGAGGAAGGAAAGGGAGGTTTCCTCTTCTCTCTTCCTCTGCATGGTTGATGTTAGCAGTGAAGAAGAGTAGGGTCCCAGCTGGTAACATCCACCGTTTGTCCCCATTACCCAGACAGGGAGGCTGCTCCATCCCACTGGGTATGCTCTGCGCTTCCAAGCACAGAAGCGGGCTTGTTATCAACAGTAGTGTTGTCTGATCTGCCTTTCGGCATCTTCCTATCTTTGCAAGGTTGGCCAACTCTACCTATCTAGCAGACTGGAGTGGGCTTTTGGCACGGTGTCAAGCATGATCTCTTTGAGCTTGATCTACCTGTAGATAACCCTGAATGAGTTGTATGGAACTGTGACAGTTTATCCTGAAATTCAAAAGTGTGTGCGGTGCTTTCAGCCCCCAGCCCATGTCCTTTGCACACCAGTCTGTCCAGCAGCCATGAGTATTCTGAAGGACATGATTGATTTATTCCCTCCAGCAGGTATGCCGTATTCCAAAAAGCTGCTGTTAATCTGGTTTTTGAAAGCAGTCCCCCTCAGTGATTTATTCTCCTTCTATACTTTTCAGTAACTACAATGAGGAGAAACACTGGAGAAACAGCAGGTTCCTTTGGTGCACTCAGAAATCAGAAGAGATCTTGAGATCTTCAAGTTTTACCTACAGTTGTGCCCCACTCTGTCAGCCTTTTGTTTCTGAAAGAGCCTTTTATTTGTGTAGGACGAGAAGTTTCTTCTGTAACTGCTTGTCTTCTAGGGAAAAGATTCAGAGGTGCGCAGTTTAATCAGAGAATACCAATAGGAAGCTCTGCTATAGAGTCTCATTGAAATACTTCATCTCTGCACCTACTTCCCAAGGAGCTCTTCGTCTGCCTTTTGGAATCAGGCAAGATATCGAGAAGCAGTAGATACAGAACTATGTAGTAGGTACAACGGGTGCCAACTGAAATGTTTCTAACAAAGAACAGAGCCCCTTTTGGTTAGAAATAGTTGTCCATTTTGTTATGTCATTTTACGGACCTGGGGTGCACAGCATTATGAATTATGTGAAATTTGTTCATAGCAATGCTTTCTTTGCAGAATTGTCCTTTAAGAAGAATTGGGTTGCAGCAACTACAACAAGTGACATACCGACAGGTTCAGTTTATATCAACACAGCAAACAGGATGTTTGAAATGACCTTGTCATGGACCACTTGATCTTTCAGCCTGCACTGCAGCATTTTACAACATGCTTTCCGTTAAATTATTATGCTTTAATGGAATTTAAAGAATTTTAAACTTCTAGGGTATTATGCTGTTTCTTATTTCCATTAGATTTGACAATGGCGTTGTAAGTTACTTTACCAGCAGTTACTCACCTTGCGTAGTTCATAAGTTGAAAAGGGATCAAGTTCAAAGCCTGAGAGCTGCGATCCAAGCAGAAAAAAGTCGATGGTGATTTATGGTGATTAAATTACCTTTAAGCCAGATTGTATTCATCAAGCCTCAGTGAACTTAAAGAAAACTGATTGAAGACCTACCTTTAGCTTAACGTGGTTTAGCTGTGCATTGTGCGTAAATAGTTACGGAACTGGAGAGGTGAAGGCTTGGGGGGAAGAACCCACACAAATCCTCAAGAAGTTATGATCACAAAATAATTTAGATTTGCAGGCTTCTCTTGGGATTGTTGACTCCAAGCAGGGTCAGTTAGAGTAGCTTGCCCAAGACCACATCCAACTGGTTTTGCAGTATCTCCAAGGAAAAAAGAAGTTATATAGTGTTCAAAAGAAAATTCATGTGCTTTAATTTCTGTCCAGTGCCTCTTGTTCTGTCATCTGTGAGTGAAACACACCAGGCATGTCTAGTTTAAATACTGCCTAAACCTGGTCTTTGTCAGCTGGCTTCTTTGCTCCAAGACTTCCCCACTGGTCTCAGGGGCATGTGATACCTGAAGGCCATTCTTAGTGGTGAAGAAGGCATTGAGCATTGTGCCCTCTTCCATGTGACCAGGTCCCTTGTTCTCTGCGGCAGTGGGCCCACATTTTCCCTGACCTTCCTTTTGCCTGTTTCCCATCGTATCCCTTGCCAGATTTAATTCCAGATCAACTCTGGGTTTCCTAGCACCGTCCATGCAAGATCATATAGCAGCACTCTTCTTTCCTTGTGGGTCAGCTGTCCTGCTTCCACCTCTTACATACTGCCCGTTTGTGTCAAGTTCAGGTAGGAGATCTGCTCATCCATGCCGGCCTTCTGCTGCCTTTGCCACAGCCACGGAGCTATTCTGAGCAGGTATCTGAAGAGGCTGTTCTTCTGAGATTCAGGGCTATGGTCCTGTTCTCTGCCATGATTCCTACTCTTTTGGGTCTCGAATTCCACCGTGGTGTTGTGTTCCACCAGCACTTCAAAGTAGCCCTCACCTACTTCTGTCTAATCAGGAAGCTTACAGCAGCCTACCCATTACATAAGCACCCATCTTGTTTTGCCTGCTTATCTCGACCAACTTTGGGCCCGTTCCAAGATGCAGAACTCCATGCATTCCTACTTTTTTTCTCAGTGTAAAGGGCCCTTCCCTTACACCTCAACTTGTGCTCCCTAAACAGCCAACATCCCTCCATCACAGCACTCCAGTCGTTTGAGTTACTCCACTTAATCTCCATGCTCCAGGGAAGGTCACGGCCCACAGAATTCAGATCTTCCTGTGTGATACTCATTCACTAGTACAGAGAATCACCCAAGTATGCTAATTCCCCAGGACAGCCTGGGAGCTTTTCCCACCAGGCTGTAGTGCAGCCACCTCCTTCATCACATGCCTGTACACAAATGGGTGCCACTTCAGCTATTTTGTGGATTGCTCTTTCATATTTTCTCGCACCACTTTGCGTCCTTGGCTTGTCTAAGGTGTCCACAGCTGTCTCAGATGCTTGTTGAAGAATCACTCTCTCCACTGGCTTTTTTAGGTTAAGCTGGCTCTACCAGGTTGTCTAGCCCATTGAGAAAGGTCTGCCTAGGTAGGTGGCTTCCGTCTCTTCCAAGCAGCTGTTGACTCTCAGAGAGGACCCTGTGGAAACCCACTTTTCACAACAGCAGCTGTGCAACCAGTTATTGACCAGTACAAGATTATTGGCTCTTTGTAACTAGGATGGATGGATGGACTGCACCCACCATACACACTGGGGGTTCGGCTGAACCATACAGGGTTTTACCTTAAACTAAGCAGGATAAGGCCCTTTTGCATATCATGCTTCTTTCAGGAGCTGAGGTATACAAAACTCAGCAATCTGCAAGTGCTGGAAAGCTCTAAGCCCTGCGTCCTCATCCTTACAGTGCTCCGATGATAAGGGAAGTTTTGAACCCCAGTTCTGTGACAGCCTCTGCTGTAGTTATGTAGCAACAGTTTCTTGCTGTCCTTAGTGTGATACTTTCAGGCAATTAATCCTTAATATGGCCTTTTTATGCCTAAATCTTCTTTGAATAGATTCGCTGAAGTTATATGGCAGAGCTTCTCTTCTTACATTTAGGGAGAAAGGCTTAGTTTCAGATTTGAGTCAATGGTCTTCAAAGAATGAGTTACTTTTAAGTAGTCGCTCCTGCATGTGTTCAATAACTGTGTTTTGATTTAGCTTTATTAGATTTAAAATCAATATTGCTTTTCATACCAATGACCTAATCCCTATTACAGCTCTGCCCTGACAGCTTTCAAAGTTCAGCTTTTTTTTTTTTTTTTTATAAGCTTATGAAACGAGTACAGTCTGAACCGTTTAAAAGAAAGGACATTAATCTATTTACCTCTGCTGGGTTTAAAAATAGTGCACATACATTTTCGCTCCAAATAAAAATCATAAGCAGTTTGAGACCGGGCGCTGAGAATTTCACCTCACCGATCTGTTTGCAAAAGGCTTAAGCTTGTTGAATTACAGTGGAAAATTACATTGTTCCCTTTGTTTTAGCAGGCGCATTTGGAGAAGCTCACTACCTCTTGTTAGGAAGGTCTGATTGGAATGATGCTCTTCTTGCAGTTGGTTTCTGTAAAGGTGCTGTAAGTTTAGTGTCCTCAGTTTCCTCTTAACTAACTACGAAAGAGCACAAGTTTTGGAGGAGCCTTCAGAGAAAATTCTCACATTTATGATAATTTGTGAAGATTCGTGATAAAATTCATGGGATGATTCCAGGAGAAACTGGACAAGCAGTGAAGCAGAAGCCCTCTGAGAGCGTTTTTCTCTCTTATTTTTATCAGGATTTTAATGGCAGAACGTGTTGATGGTGGTTATGCTATTTGTGAATTCACTGGCATCCATAGATGAGTAGGCGTAAGAGGTTCTGATTGCTTTAGGGGGAAAATCAAGTGCAAACTAAGGGAGCCTTCATTGCTTAGGATGTAGAGTTTCCTTGATAGCACTTAATGTTGAGACTAAACTGACCTTTCTGTTGCACTGTTGTTTTAGACCTTGTTTATAAGGGTAGGAGCTGTAGTTCATGATTTCTCTTTTCATGAAGCTGGCTTTTTCAGGAGAACGCAGTGAACTTGACCTGCAGTGAGTTACGTTTTACTATCAATTAACCTCCTGGATGTTTGCAGATAATATCAAAACCCAACGAGCCAGCTCGCCAGCATGAAAGCCACCCGGAGGAGACAGAAGAAGAGCTTCGAGAACACCAAGCCCTTTTGGAGGAGCCATACAGCGACAGAGTCTCAAGCCAAAAGGAGGTCCCAGGGCTGGCCAATATGGTGCAGGTGAAGCAAGAGCCCATCGAGAGTGATGAGGAGGAAGCTGAACCGCAGCAGGAGCTGGAGTCTGGGCAGAGGCAGGCTGAGCAGGAGCTGCTCTTCCGCCAGGTGAGCTCAGAATGTGCTGGGGGCTCCTGGAGTTGTTTAGCAGCATCTGGAGTGACAGGTTGAATCTATGTATGCTATTGTGGATGAAAGTCAAGATGATAAGCAGCCCTCACCTCACAGATACTTACAGCTGCTAGGAGTGGGTGTCAGAAATCTGCTAGTTACTGATACAACTGACCCAGATTCCTAAAAAATAGCTTAAGATTTTCCCAGCCTTTGAATGGTGGATTGTAATCATCATATTAGGACCAAGCTTCCCTTTTACATGCAGGGAATGGGAAGGTTAGTACTAAACTAATTGGACATACATGGCTTGTGCTTGCAGACACATCCCTAAGCGTAACTGCATGCAGCCTGCAGAGAGGACAGGGTTTGGTGTTTGTGAGAGTGATGATACAAGACTCTGGGACAGAGGGGGGTGGGAAAAAGCCTTGCAAGAAAGCAGTGCAATTGTTTTACAGAGTAAATCCTCATATTATCACAGCGACCATTTGGGACTTGGCTTTTTGTGACTACCCTTAACATCTTTTGAGCACTAAATACTAGCAGAGAGCATGCTCATGCGAGGCATCCTAGCAGAGGAATTTGTTTTATGACTCTGACATTTTAGAACAAATTGACAACTGCAGAGAAGGGCTGGATAAGGGTTGGAGTGTCAAAGTAGCTTTTTTGAAGGGGATTCCTTCAGCACTACAAATCCCGGACATTACAGGTGCGCTCCCTTTTGATGGCAAAGACCAGAGGCTTGGGATTAGAAGCAGTAAATCTAGTAACCATGTAGCGTAGCATTACCTCCCGATTACATGGCAGTCTCCCAGAAAACACTGTTTGCGGTAGCAGTAATGAGTGAGAAAGTTACAGTTCTCTGGAGGGACCTGAAGCGCTCAGCTTGTCTTTGCAGCCCTTAGCGCCTGACTGTACCTTGAGCCTTGTGTAACCCCTGCATGGCCCTTGCAGCCAAAAACAGACTGCTGAAGGACTGCCAGCGTGTCGCTTTCAGAGTAAATCCAAAGCCCTTGGCTAGGGAAGGCAGACTGGTGCCAAGCTTCCTGTTGCAATGTCTGAATCAGGTGCAAATTGCTTGCTCTGCATGGACGTTTGCATTGAACTGCTTGCTGCTGTCTCCCTGGCACTGTGGGGCTTGCTTGTGGGCCCCACATGTCACTGCATGCAGCTCAGAGACATCTCCAGTCCCAAACTGAGGAGCACTGTCTTCATAACAGTGCTGCCTTGAGGGGTTGGTGCCATTGCCAACCATGCTTGTGCAAAGCAATTTCCTAGATTTATACAATCACATGTAGGCCTCATTTCTCTAGTAAGAATAAATAAACATGACGTGACATGCTGCTGATGCCAGACCCTTTGTGAGGTTACCTTCAGTAGCCACCTGCTTCTCTTCCCCACAGCAAGCCCTCCTGTTGGAGCAGCAGCGCATTCACCAGCTGAGAAACTACCAGGCATCGCTGGAGGCAGCTGGCATGCCCGTCTCCTTTGGAGGCCATCGGCCCCTGTCCCGTGCACAGTCCTCACCCGCCTCGGCTACCTTCCCTATGTCCGTACAGGAGCCACCCACTAAGCCAAGGTTCACTACAGGTAATGTTGGAGGGCACTGGAAAGCAATCAGTGGGGCTGTGGTAGCTGTTTGCTTCACGTTGTGTTTTTCTGCCCCGTGTCCCTGCAAGGCCCGTCTGTCCAAGGGCTGAATCTCAACTGTCTGTGGGCTCTGTAATATCCTGTCGTCTTTGAGAATGCGATTGGTCATCCTAAGGGACCTTGAGGGACAGACACTCTGTAGTCCAGACAGAAAATAGTCTGCAAAAATCAATAGAAACATAGCATAGTACTTTAATTATGTATCTCCAAAAGAAAAAAAAGGACAAGTCATACACTGTGACAAGGCTGATTTAGATGCAAGGAGGAGAGAGGCAATGTTATTGAAAAAGGACAGCGTGCCAAATGCAGTATCCATCGGCTGTATTTTCTGCACCTTCACCAGTCCCTGCATAATCTCACGCCATAAGTTATCCAGTTTGGGCTTTTTGCCAGACTACCCCTCATTCCACAGCACTCTGCCTGGGAGTCTGTGCCTGTGGGTTAGGAAAAGTGAGGCGAGTTGATCATTCCAAGATGTCACTGTGGAGAAACAGAACGAAGAGCATTTTCATACCTGTTCAGTCTTCCATCTCAAAACGAAAATTATGAGTGCAATTCTGTACTTGTCTCACAAAAATCAGAAATGCAAAAAAGATGTTAGTCTCCCCACAAAGATTTAAGATCAAGAATAAACTATTCTTCCTAAATCAGGGAGGGCTTATGTGTACCTTTTTTCCATCAAAATCTTCTCTGTCTGTTTGTAACGGATAAAAGTAAATTATGTGCAACTTGTCGGGGCCCACGTTAGGTAATTAGGCGACCTTATTTTGAAGGTTCTGCCTTCTTCCCAAGATGTCAAGCTCTTGTTTTGTGAATGAACGTTTTGCCATGTAAGATGTACCCTGAGGAAAGGAGAAAAAAATGCAACTCATGATCTATCCATTTAATCTTATTTAACCCACTCTTTTTTTTTCCCCATCATTAAAATCAGCACCGTGAATTAGATACTGATGGTACAGTGATAGTGATGCATTAAAGCTGACTTTGTTCTGTAGCTGTTAATTGCTGGGTGGGCAGCATGTGCAGTCAGCTCTCTAGAAGTCCAGGTAGTATCTAATTTTTGCAGATCAGCCTTTCAAGTCTCTATCTGCTGCTAATATTGAAACTTTGAAGTTTAGCAAAACTACGTTTCCAGTGTAGCCAGTTACAGCAGCAAGATTATTCTAGCTTTTGGCTTTTGCCAAGAGTATAAAGAAGGGTAATCTTCCAGCTCACAGTCAAACCAGATGAAACTTGAGCATCTAACGCTCTTAGACCCAAACCTTGCTGCTTCGAAAACAAATGGAAGCACGGCCCTACTGAAAGAGATTATTCGTTCTTCTCTCTCTTCCCTTCTCCTCTTCCAGTACTTAAGTTGCCTTGTCAATCATGCACAAGACTGAATATACAGTAACATTTCGTACCAGAGGATGTTTGTTTTAGTCAGATACGTGCCTCTGAATTTCATTTAAATTACATAAGAATGTAACAGTAAGAGTACGGGTCTGGAAAATGGTGCTGCATTGGGAGGACACCGTTAGAATTTGTTTTCCTTGTAGGAAAGGTTACAAAAAACAGCCTACAGTAAGAGATAAAAAGCCTGCATTGCTTTTATATAGCTTTGTACATGTATTTAAAGCAGTGCAATGACATGAACAATGTGTGCTTAAACTTCCTTTTTATGGCATTTATCCATGTCCAGACTCCAAGGGCTTGATTTTTCCGCTGCCTTGCGTTTCATGCACATCGCTTCACTTACGATAGACGGATGGAAGAGGAAGAACAATTAACTGCTGCCAAGAGAGAAGGTGGTTCTTGGCATTTGCTGGCACTAGTGAACTTGAAGCCCTCCCTACACTCAGGCTGGAAATCTCTTGTTTCCTTCCCTTTTTAATTCCCGAGGAGAGATCTTTCAGACAAGCAGAGTTACTGTATTCCCCACATGCATTCTTACCCAGGCGAAGGGCTCGTTTAATTAGTCAGCAGTATTTGCTTACAGAGGCAGGAAAAAAGAGCCTACTACTCTAAGCATGCCGGCACAGAAAGGAAAGGCAGATATCTCAAATGTTGAGCATGTGTGCGCTGCTAAGGCCGGTTCTGTTTTCCTGAAGCAGTCTGTAGTCTATCAGTGACTCTGTTTTTGGAGGTGGATACTAAAGCTTAATCGCTGGGATTGAACTTTTATTTGAAAGGCAGGAAATTAAAGCCGTGGGGATTTTTCAAAGCAAGCGATGCTGAAGTGCATCAGGCTTCTTTTTCACTAGGAGAACCCATCTGTTTGATAAGTGGCTGCTTCGGAGACTGATTCTAACACAGTTATGTGCTTTGGATTTTGGAGACTTTAAGATTTGAATTCTTGTGATCATTTGGTGAGAGGGATGTACAGACAAACCTCTTTCAGTGGCCCTAATGAAGCCAGAATGATTACTCTAGACATAAATGTGGCTCCTACAGATCAGTTATTGTCCAACAAACAAAGGGATAGTTCATCTCTTCTGCGTTCAGAATACTGTATAGAAAGGGCTAATGCTTTCTCTGGGCAGAAGTAGGACCAGATAGTTTGTAATTCTGTTTTTTATGTGTAATTTGTTTTCCTGTCTCTATCAGTACCTGAGACTTCAAAGGTAAAGAAAAACAGCAGCTCGATGTACTACTCAAACACGATGTGCATTACTGCACATGAAAGTGAAAACAGTGCCCTCCCTGACTTCTTCATGCAGTTCGTTTTGTGTCCTGAAGCATGGCATTAAATTTTCCTTCGTAGCAGAATATGAAAGCATGTTAGTTGTTGAACTTGCCCTCACTAGCATGAGTAGCCCCCTGACTTTAATGAGTACTTCTGCGTGCAGTGTTCTACACACTTCAATAAGGCTTCTCAGGTTAGGCCATTAATTTGCATAGCTCCAATTATCCAGTCTCTGATCTCCTGTAAAAACGGTACCACAAATTATTCTGATGTTCTGCTTTAAAGGATTTTTTTTTTCATTTCTGATGAAGGCATTTATTCTCTTCTGTGCAGAGTGATATAATTATCTGAACCTCTAATCGTATGTTTGTTCTGCCAGGAAAGGCAAGTTGGTACTGTAGTGCTGACCTTTAAAAACGATTGTCGTGGCTCAAAGAGTATTGCTTCCAACATCACTTACTTTTAACTCATAACGGCCAATGTAATTAAATATTTTAAGCTTAAATTACCAAGTTTTCCATTGTGTATATGTCTTCATCTGGCTGTCCACAGCCACTATAAGCAACTTGGAACAGTTCCCTTCACTCCACTGAGAGGTGACTGACTCTGGTGTTATCAGTGAATCTTTGGAGAAACTTTATAGCTCATCCAAACTATATAAACTCTGCTGTAGTGCTGCAGTTCCCGTTAGCTTCAGAAATAGGGATGAGTAGGCATCCTACCACCGTGTTTTCCAAAACCTTTTCCTAGAACTCCTTTTTTTCTCTCGTATTTAATAGGCTCAGTTAGTAAAATCCGTTTTAGATGTACACGTGGATTTTAAACACACCTGCAGCTTTCTGGCATTTGCAGATTTGGATGAAGAGGTGCTGGTTTGTGTGTCTGGGGATCAAGCACACAGGTACTTGTGTTTGCTCTCATCGTTGTGGCTGTCTTGGGTGGCACCAAGTAAGGTGAGCTGGTAAACGCCACTGCCTGGTTCTGAGCTGACACCAGGCTTCTCCAAAAAAACCCACTCACAACTCTGCAGCACTGGAGGAAGTCAGGAGAGTGACAGAAGAGTGTAAGATCAATGCAAAAAGCTGGATTTTTTATTTGTTTTTATCACTGGTTTGATCCGTGTTGGATTCTGCCCTGCCAATGTTACCCAGGCACAAAACAGGTAACAAGACAGAAGCTGCTGATCTGGCTAGACATTGCTTTGCTTGCATAGCTAGGGTTACATCCTGATGGTATTACAGGAGTTACTATTTAAAGCTTAGGAGCTTGGGAAAAACGCCTTTAAAAGGAAGCACAAATTGCAACACAGATTCTCATACTTAGGATTTAAATCGTGTTGGACCCCCTCTCCAACTGTGCAGTGCAGTCAGTATAATTCACTGTCAAGTTGTGACCAGTTCCCAAGAAGCAAAATGATTTGCCAGAACAACAGTCTGGGAGCCCAGGAGCCAAACAAAAGACTGCTTAAAAAACTATTTGTAACTGCTTGGAAATGCTTGATTCTTCCTCAGACTCTAAGGGCATGATATTGAACTAACTTAAAGCTTAGCTACAGGATGGAATGTCCTTTCCAGCTTCTAGTTCTGCATGTTCCTGTGTCATGTCTTACCTTCTCAATTTGTATGAGTGAATTCCTGATGCTCTCTCTCACACGTTCTCCATGCAGCATGCTTTCCTCTTGCCCTTTTCTTTGGCCATCCACAGAATGCCTCACTTGTTCTGTCTTTTTGTGTTTAGTTTCAGGCTTCTCCGTATGCTGTCTTCACTGCTGGAATGTTTTGCTTTGGTATTTTTTAATTGCTTTTCCAGCTAGTCATTATTAGTAGAAACTCTTGATTACACGTGACAATATTTTTGCCTATTTCTTGTTCTAAACAGTTGACTCTAAAGCTTTCAAGCTATGAGCAAATCCCCACATTCACTTGCTCTGTAGCAAGTTACGCTTTGAGCAGTGCTAGCAAGAACATCTCTAGTGGAGGATTCCAGTTGAACTTGTTCTGTCATTTACCAGTAGCTGAGCACTGGCAAGAATTCTGTGTATTCCTACTGTGCTGCAGTACAGCCTGACTCTGGCAAGGGAATGCAATGCACACATCAGTGCCTTGAGAAATTGCCATCCTGGTGCTGCTGACCCCAACAGCAGGATGATCCTGCTCTGAGTCAGGGGTGTACACAGGCGAGTCAACAGCGAGTTACTTGCTGCTCATGCTTCTTTTTGCTTAAACTCGAGGTTCATAGAGTCTGAATATATATGTTTAATATATACACGTGCACTCTTTTGCTTTAAATGTGTAACATGCAGTTGAAGTCCCTGTAGATGTGTCTGGAAGCTGGAGATGACAGAACTGCTTTCCTTTGTTTAGTATCAGCACTTGACCCAAACCCAGTGTAGTCCCATGTGATCTTGGAAGATGCCTACATGGAGACCTTTTGGGTAGCAAATACTTAGTCAAAGTGCCTGACATCCCCTGAAGATGACTTCATTAATTAACCCCAGAGGAAAAATGAGCAGTTACAGACCTCACACTGGTCTAAATAAACTGGAGGGGTTTCAAGGACAGTTAGCCACACTGTTGGTCTTCACTTTCTTCTAGGATGGCATTGCAGTGCTTGGCTTTGCCCAACAGCTCCTGATGGCGTTAGATGATGAATCAAACAGGGGAGCCCTTTACAGAGCACTGCAGCACAATCTTATTTAGCTGAACTTTGGCTAACCCAGAGCCCATCAATTCACCAGCACTCTGTTCACTTCCTAGAACTGGATGGGTTGTGTTGTTTTTTTTTCCTTTGCACTCACCTACAGCCAAGCAAGGAGCTGCCAGGTACCTTCCCTGAGGCACAATAGCTGAGAGTCAGTGCCAGAGTTTGCCTCAGAGGGGAAGGCCAAGTTTTGCAGTGGCGGAACATGCCTGCACTCAGTCAGAAGGTGAAGTTCCAGCTCTGGTCAGGCCTGCTAGCTGGGGTTTCATACCCTGTGTGTACTCAGAGGCCTCTTTGAGCTCCTTGCAGCTGCAGATTTTGCTGTTTATCAGTACTTCAGCTGCTCACCTGAGGCTGGCTCAGGTAGGCCTTGCAAGCTGCCTTGGCGCTGCTGGGCCCAGCATAGGCATGCTCCAGTGGGATTTAGGAGGATCAGTGCCTGGCTGAAGGGAGGGGTAGACTGAAGCATTTCACTGTGTCTCTTTTGCATAAGGGAAGAAAAATGTTGTGTCACCAGGAGTGCATAGCTATGAAAGAACTGCTGGCTTTGTTCTGTGAAACACTGGCAGTGAAATTGCAGCTCCTGTTCCAAAACTGCGCCCGGGCAGCTCCAGAGCATGAGGCAGTCTCCCACGCTGCTGTCATGCCATAAATAGTTGCAGTGCAAAGGGGATTTAGCTAAATACCTGCATATCGTGCTGAGTAATTATGCCCAAGTGTGTTCTAACAGTCTTAATTAGTGTGTTGTCAAATAATGTTGATGCGAAGACTTCAGCACTTACTATGTTATGAAACATAGTGCCTGCTAATGACTTCTTCCTTGTTTTTAATCCCAAACCCTAGAGTCATTTTAGCAGCAATTATTAAAGTACCCAGCGGATGAGTTGTAAGTCAGCCCCCTTCTAAATCGTATTCCAGCTCTGGCACTCTGCACTCGTACCAGCACTGTCATTTGTCACCTCCTTCTGTCACTCTCACAACCTCGGCCTGAAGTGATGATGGTGACTCATTTCTTTTCCATATCTGTTGAGATTTCTAAAGGAGGGGATCGCTGCAGGTTTGGTTCTGTTTCAAAGCAGCTGCCCATCTCCTTTCCTGGCTCTTTGAACTGTCATCTTTTAGAGCTCTGTGGCTCCTGGTGAGACGTGTAAGTATTCAGTTGAATGCGAAGTGCTGTAGACCAAAAAGGGGGGGAAAGAAGAGATTTTTTTCTTCCATATATCTGGCAAGATAGTTTCATTCGCTTAGAGTAATTCTGTAACTTCTGCTGCAGGCCTTGTCTATGACACCTTGATGCTGAAACATCAGTGTACCTGTGGAAACACAAACAGCCACCCGGAGCACGCGGGGAGGATCCAGAGCATCTGGTCCCGGCTGCAGGAGACAGGTCTCCGTGGCAAGTGTGAGGTAAAACGAGCACCAGCAAGGGGGCAAGGTGGTGGGCCTGGGGGAGAGAGCACCTGGTTTTCCTGGCGGGTTGCACTGGTGGATTACAAGCAGCTTCAGGGGCCAGGTTCTGGTTTGGAAGGTAGTGTGTGTGTGTACCAAACCTGCAGCTTGGACTGCTGATTGCTACCTGGATGTGCAAACTTTATACTGCATTCCAGCTTTATCGTTTTATGGCTCCAGCTGTTGGCAGCGTTTTGCCATATGTGGCTTAAATTTAATCCATACCTAGATGACTGTTTATGCTTGTGCTTTTGCTTGTCAGGGGTGCTTTTCTTAGCAGTCTGATTTCATTGCATTGCAATGACTGTTAACATTTTGTGAGATGCTGGAGAAGGCTCTTGCCCGATGTGAACTGTAGAGTTTGCAGTGAAGCTGCTCATGCAGTTTTCAGCCCTATTCCCTGTAACCTGGAAGGTCCCTATCAACTGTCAGATTTTGAAATGGCCAAATATAAGAGCATAAACATGAAGTGACCACGTCGTTGGATATTGTTCCGATCATAACAGGAGCTGTGGAGCAGAAAGTTTATTTCTCAGAGGTTTAATAACTTTTTAAATATTCTCTGATGATTAATAATCAGCCTACAGTGAAAACACTGAAAAGAATGGGGGTAGGTGGATGCAGCTAAATCTTGTTCCATCACGGGTGGTTAAATGAATTTTATTGGACATGCATGTTTTAAGAGCAAAGCAAACTATGTGAAAAGTTGCTAAAATAAAAAGACTGGTGTTTAGTAATTATTATTCATAGCTAGTAGTGATGATGATAAATTAACAATGGTGTTTGTTCATCATCTCTCTGAGCATCTGAGGGGTTTGAATCACACTGTAAATATGAGTTATGTCAGCATCTGTCTAGAAGGATTTTCTGAGCAGTCAGGAAATAGATCCACGTGGTGGCAGCATTGCCATTAGAGAAAGCTCCCTCTTCATAAGCTTATTTATCCCTCAGCAGAGTCAGGAAGAACTTCAGAACTGTTTCGGGCTATGGAGAGCCATGTAGTTGAATTCTGGGATTATGGTCTCTGACAAAATAAACAAAGCACCTCACTGCTGCCTAGCTCCTCTGGTTGGAAGTAGTATTTAATTCACGCAGTGGTAGTTGCCTTGTCTCCTACAGTTCTGTAATATGATCTTGTATGATCCCAAGCCACTGTTGCTTTTCCTGAATTTACTTCAGGTTGGTCTTGCAGTAGGAGCTGGTTTTGATGCTCACCTGCTTTCCACCTATGTTTCCCTTACAACCACTGGTGAAATTCAGCTTCATCTTGACTTTTCCCTTTTCTAAAAGCGTTAGATATGTAATGCTAGCTTCCTGCCTGCAATCCTGCGTTTCCATCTCTGCTGTCTTTCCTACAGACCTGACCTGCCCTTTCTGGATACCCAGCCCTGCTTTTCTCTCATTAGCTTCCTCGTTCCTTTCTACCCACTGTCCCCTACTCCTGCTCATTCCCGCATTCGAATTTTCTTCTTTATCCAGGCTTTGTGGGCACAGCCTTTCCCTCTCTCTCCATTTCCTCCCTCCCTCCTTACTTTGGTGTTCTGTATTTGATAGGATTTTTCCTGTAGCTGCAGACACTCATTCACCTTCTGTTGTCCTTGACCAAAGTAACTCATTTCTGTGTTGCAAAGCCATTTGGTCATTTCCCTGTCCTAGTACTAGGTCTGTGGCAACAGCAGCAAGTCAACAGCAACGCCAGGGTCATGGCAGTCAGCAGTTTGCTAGGTGGTGTGTGCATACCTTTTTTCCTCAGCTCCTCTTTTATTACGTTATATTTTAGCCAGTGTTGGTGACACTTCTGTGTGCACTCATTTTATATTTGCTGTTGCAGGTATGTTGTCCTGTGCCACAGACGTTATGAGCCAGTTAAGTAAGCCCAAGGGCCCGATGTGAAAATGGTTTGTGATTACGTAGTTAATCCATTGATTACAACTTGTGTTTGTAAAAGGACAGTTTGAAAATCAAAGTTTCCTTATTCTTGTGTTTCCTCTTGCTTCCTGAACAGCTCTTTGCTGTGGTCTGGTTGTGGGTATAGTTTGATTCTGTTAGCAGCAAGTGTTTGATAGAAATGGATTAAAACAGCACCCTACATAGCAAATAATCCTATACTCTGTGTATGGGACCACACAGCTCCATTGGGACCCCCATTCCTCTTCCAGAAGCAGCTCAACACTTGGTCCCCACACAACTGCACGCTAGAAATGAATGTCAGCTCTTGTTTTCTCATGCGAGCTCAAACAATTCTCTGTGTCTGTCTCCTGGAAATTTTCTTCTCGTGGTTCTGTTGTGCACATGCCTCGTGCCAGAAAAGGACACACACACAAATATTTTGTTATGCATTCAAAAAAAAAAAAGCACGCTTTGAAATTTCAGAAATGTGAAAACTCATTTCATCAAGCAACCCAGGGGCTCCTGCACAACCTGCCAAGCGCCGAGTTCCTGTCATTTCTCTTGCAGGCAATAGAAGGGATCCAGAAGGGGCATGAATATTTTTAGAACAGAAAAAGCACAGTGCTTCCCGCCCACCCACTTCCCTCATTTTTCAGCAGTGAAACAGATACGTATTTGCTGAAGTTGTCCAAAAACCATTTTACATCCAGCTGAGGGGAAGATGTGCAGCAGATTTGCAGTGCGATGGGTAAAAGTCCAACGGGTTTGCATGAGTTTAACAGTGACCCTTTGGATTGAAAGCAGTTGTCCGAGCTTAATGACGGCTGTGGTTTAGAGCGTGACTTGTTTAATTAAGTTAGCTTAATAAAATATGGCAATTACTTCGGTACATGTTCAGAATTTAAAAGCAACCATTACACTAATTGAAGCAATCGCAATAAAATAGGCTCTCCCCCAAATGAAAACCCACAATTGTTGTACAGTGTAATCCTCCCAGCCTTCATCAGAAGCACAGGAAATCGATAGGTTTGGTTGTGTGTTTTGGACATAATCAAACCCTCAGACTGCTTGACCGGGATTGAGAAGAGTTAGTTCCTGAGTCTGTCTTCAGGCACATCTTGGCAGCAGTCCTGTGCTGTTCAAAGTATGAGCACTGCTGGCTGAAGCCCTCGGGTTAATTGGAGCTGCAGAGAACAGACGTGAAAAATAGAGCTTGGGCTGGGCCATCTGCTGGAGCAGAGATGCACGCAGAGTTCCTGACGATGCATGATGCTCATGTTTGGCTTGAAGGCACGATTGGATGCTGCTCCAACACCGCAGAACTGCTGGGTATCAGCTGTGCACTAGAAATTTCTCATTGCAAAGCACTGAGGTAGTGCTGGTGCCTGGGAAAAAAAGCTTTGTTGCCATCTCATGGCTTTGTGTGGCACAGAGGAGGGGTATAGGTGGGACGAGATCTGGGTCGCTGTCTCTCAAGTTTCATGTCCTTTCCTATTGAAACGTGATGGGGTGAAAGGGTGTATAAAATGCAAACCAAGAGAGTAGCATTTCATAGTTTGAAATGAGGGAAAACTAACTATGAAGAAATAGAAGGAAGTGTATCAAGCAGTGTGAGAGATGTTGTGAAGGTCAAGTTCCATGCAGAAGAAGGCACAAATGAAGTGGATAAAGAGTGGTTAAGAAGCCAACTCCTGAGTTGAAAAACGTGGTTCTGACAGCCAGGAAGTGGGTTAGGCTATGGGGGTGTTAATACGGAGTGAGAAGCTGGATGGGATCATAGAATCATTTAGTTTGGGAAAGACCCTTAAGACCGCAAGTCCAGCCATCCCCAAATGCTAAGTCCACCACTAACCCATGTCCCTAAGCACCACACCCACATCTCCTAAACACTTCCAGGGATGGGAGCTCTACCATCTTCCTGTGCAGCCCCTTTCAATGCCTGAGCACCCACTCAGTGAATATCCAATCGAAAACTCCTCTGGCAAAACTTGAGACCATTTCTTCTTATCCTAAGCACTACAAAGTCTCGGACTAACCGAGTATCAGATTAAGAGATCTTGAAGTGAAGAACTGTGCAAATTTGGAGCATGGACAGCACACTGAGTGACATGTTGTGATAGGTCTGGAAACCCACCATCCACATCTGAGGAATGTTTTGTTCCTTCTTTAGTCCGGGTGGGGATTGAGTTCATTGTCTGGGTGTCTTTGCATTAGAACTGAGGATAAAGCTTTTGGCGTGTGAGCTGGGAGATAATGGTGCAAAAGCATCTCAGGCATAATCCTTTGCAGTCGGTTAATAATTGCTGTGCCATTGCTTGCTTCGGTAAGAAGTAGCTTTTTTCCTTGCATGCATTTCACCGGAAGCACATAAAAAAACTTCTCCATCCTCTTGCAGCTCCCTTTCCATTCATACTGCCACGAGGGAGGGAGGTCCCCACACCCTGATGCTGAGCACAGACCTTAGATGGGCTTGTAGGGCCACTTTTGTTAACAGGGAGCATCCACAGAGGAGCTGGCACCTTATTGCAGTGGGCGGCTGTTCTTGTGCATCCACAGGATGCCAAGAAATACAACAAACTATTTCTGTCTGTCCGCTAAATGTAGCAGCCGAAAATGGGTCAGTACGTCTCGTTCAAAGGGAAAGAATTGGCGTATGGGCAAAAGGGAAGCTGTAAAAGCCTCTGAGGGTAACTGGGAGAGGCTTACCATGAACAAAAAAGGAAGACAGGATGAAAGCTCAAGGGGGATTTGCCAGATATTTCCATCCCTTCTGGGTCTAGCATTTTTGTGATTATTGCCTCTTTAATGGGATGGTGTATTTTTGCCTCATCATTAACCCCAGGAAATGCTAGGTGGTGGAGCAGAGCACAGAGAAAATGAAAGAGGAGCTGGAGAGCAGAGATGCCAGAATTACAAGAGCCAGAGTGCACGAGCACTCCTGCAGTGCTTTGATTTCTGCTGCCTTATGGCTCAAACACTTTTACAAAGGGATTTCCTGCATGCTTTGAAACACGTGATGATGGCTTCTGATGAAGTTTTGAGATGCAATTCCCTAAAGTTTATTTTGCAGACCATGCTGGGTACGTGGAGGGGCTGGTGACAGGGGCTGTGCGGTGCATGGACGTTCGTGTGCATACACATTCCTGCACAGACTGTGCAGCACATGCTAGGTGACGAGGGACGTGTCTGTGTGAGGGTGACCCTGGGATCTCCACAAGAGGCTTTCAGAGCTTCCAGCGTGCTTAGTGCCAACTACTTACGTTTTACTATTACATAAAAATGTATTGTGAAGTATTTATTTATTTATTTATTTCTGGAGAGATGAGTGCATGCAAATTTCCGAAGCAAAACTATCCCTACTTCAAAGTAACTCCTTCCCCTCTCTCCAGTGACCACCTCTTGCATTACCTCAAGCCTCAGCACTTGTTGACTCTGCATATTACCCTTGCCACCATTTTGGAGGCAGTTGCAAGCTCCCAGTGCAAAAGACAAGATGTTTTTTCCACTGTCAGGAGTTGGTTGCCTTCTCTGGAATACCTGATATCCCACAGGCAGCGTTTGCCTGCCAGAGAGTGCTCCCTCCTGTGCGAGAGGCCGGCTTGTACTACCCAGCACGTTCTGGCAAGCTGACAAGCACGTTACCTCACAAATGGGCAATAGAAACAAAAGGGAAGCCTCAAAGATCACAGAATGGCTTGGTTTGGAAGGGACCTTGTAGCCCATCCAGTTCCAACCGCTGGCATGGGCGGGGTTACCACCCACTAGGTCAGGTTGCCTGTGGCCTCATCTGACCTGAAAGATGTTTTGGAGCTGTATGAAAAGAGGTGTGAAGACCCCAGTTTGTAAAATTCAAAATGAAGTTGGATCCCGTTGACATCAATAAAAGTTTTGCTGTTTTTTTTCATCGGTAAATCATTTCATGATGGTTCATAGCTGAAATCCTGAATATCAGTAGTCAGAAGTCCCTGTGTAGTTTAGCAAATCCTCTCTGGTAAATATTTTTAAAATAAAGAAATAAAAAATCCAAAGATGACTTCGTACATCAAGCTAATATCCCCTTCAGTAGGGGCTTAAACCAAAATCTGACCTACAGAGATTTTTTGCATGTGGGAACCAGTGTTAGGTTTTTTTGCTTGTTGTCTTTATGACTTGCTAAGTTATAGAAAGAAAAAAGAAAAAACATTCAGCAATGAGAGCTGAGCATTAAACCAGTGATCTCATCGCTCCTTTTCTTTCCTCTTTCAGTGTATTCGTGGAAGAAAAGCAACTCTAGAAGAGCTGCAGACAGTTCACTCGGAAGCTCATACACTGCTGTACGGCACAAACCCTCTGAACAGACAGAAACTGGACAGCAAGAAACTTCTAGGTATTGTTCACTGTGGGGTGGGCTCCCCTTCCTGACCCCCAGCGTTCACACTACTGTCCACTGCCCCAAATCTGGTGACCCTTTAGTCCCGCTGGTGTGAAAGGTGGGCACTTGGTGCTCCCACCAGACCCAGCTATACGCAGTTCCCAAAACGATTCTTCCCCCACTACTGTCAGCGTTGTCTTGAGTTATACATCTTCCTTTCTTTGGGTAGGTCCCTAAACCTTTGCTAGCTACAGCTTCCTTGAGTGAATGCCTTCAAAACCTATAACCAACCTCTCTGAGGAGAAAAGATAATTTAGAGTCTGTTATATCTTTGCGAAGTCTGCTCTGTGTGTTAAAAGGCCCTCCTTTGCCTGATAGGAACCGGAATACCCTGCTAAGGACCTGGATCTGCAGCACCAACCAGCTGCACAGACATCAACAAATAGATGTCAGGACTGTGTGGATAATCCACAAGAAAGATGCAGGGGCCTCTTGGATAGTCCTACATTTGTTTAATTTTGGACAAGGTTGTTTATTCCTTTCACTGGGGACTAGATCTTCCTGAAACAGGGCTGCTTCTGCTATAGCATGTAGACTTATTCCTTGCAGACAGTCTAGAGGATGGTTGTTCGGATAGCCGTTTCCAACCAGAGCAACCAATTCACATTGATTTTGGCACCTTACCATCGTAGAGCATCTTCTTCTCCCTTTGCTTTTTCCACTTCACAGCAGGAGGTAATAGGCTGGAGGGGCAGTTTGTGAAGTTCTGCTGTGGGGATCAGCAAAAAGACAGTTCTGGAATCTAGAAGTTTACAGTGTTTATTTTGGGATTAGCCTCACTTTGAATGATATAAAAAGAGGATTAACTTGATGACCTGCACATTGCAGTAGTCATAGCAAAAGAGCTGGAAAGATTTTTGCAGCATATTCAGTATGTACATTAGATCCCCGAAGAGGAAAGCTATTAGCCAGTTGTTTAAACATGTAATTAGCACTGTATTTATAGCTAAGTTGCCATCTCTTTAAAACCCAGAGAAATGAAAAATAGGCATCTCTGGCTGAATGATAGTGCAATTAGTATACACAGTTTAATAAATTTATGATGTCATATCCTTGGTTGTATAAAACTTGCTTTGCGTAAGGCGTACCCATCAGTCCAGAGAAACAGGGTATAAATTTCCCCTGCAAACCTAAGAGGGCTCCTCATCTGCACTTGCACCACCTTCACTCTGACTGATTTCACTCCACTGAGCTGTAGTGATGAAGCAGAGCTGAAGATGATGACCTGTCCCCATGGATTCCTCATGGCAGGATGCAGGCAGTCCTTCAGCACTGTTGGCTTCACCAACCTGGATCAGATGGGGTTGATACCCTGCGTGGGCTGGAAGAAGCTGTGGATCACCCTACACTCACTCCTTCAGAAGCAGCTTAAAGTCAGTCATTTGATACCTCTTGCAAGATGTAAATACAATTTTAGAGTGGTCTGGGGTAACTCTGTAGCTGTTTCCTTCCAGTTCAGATGTCACGTCCTCTCAGAATACTTTGTCATTCCCATTCAGCTCTTGGCACAACCCGTATCAATAGTTCCACAGGTGGATTTGCAGGAAGAAAGTTCATTGGGATTCCCACATTTTGGCTGAAACAAACCTGTTTAGAGAACCTGCAGGAGGATAAACTCTACCCTTGAGTACTTCAGTGGGTTTGCTGTGCACCCCACATGTCTTTCAGTTACACATTTTAAAATAGAGGAAATTTAAGTTTCCTCTAGTGAATAAAAATAGTTCTAACACCTGACGGCATTCCAGTACAAAGAGTTGCACGCTTTATGTGTAATTTGCAAAGAACATTAAGTTGTCAAGGGGCTGTACTCCTGATAAATCAGTTCCAAGAATAACCTATTTGTGGGTGAGACCAGAGTTTGGCAGAGGCTTCAGCCGTGGCCCAGCATTGCCCAGCAGCTTTTCTATTACTGTTTGAGACTGAAGACGTAGAAAGGACATTAAGATTGTTAGTTGCAAGGGATTTTTGGTAGCACTTTGTTGAGCTCACAGCAGAGCAATTCTGTCCCAAAAACCAGTACAGTTTCCTAACTTGTTGGCTTCCTTAGTTCTGGGCTGGAGCAGAGAAGCAGAGAGAACAGTTTCTGATGTGTTGGGACCCCCCCGAGAAGCCTCGGTGTGTGTATCTGTACACAGAGGTGAACAAGCCTGTAAGCATCCCCTTCTTCAGCTGTGCTCTCTTTTTGAAAGTTTAAAGGGCTTTTAAATGTACGTAACAGCTTTATGGGGTTCTTTTAAATACATTTGTGGGCTAAGTGTATGGCAGGTTTGAAGTCTGAGACCAGAGCTTTGCATGAGGCTCACGTATGCAAATGTTAGCTTGGAAGACCTGAGTGTCTTGACGTATATATGACTGCAATGGGGTAACTGTCTCTGTATAAGCTCTTTGCCTTTGATATGTCTGTGAGCAAGAAAAGGCATGAGAAATCTCAGCCTAGAAGGAAGAACTTGTAAAGCTGAAAGATGAAAACAAGGATTGCTTGGAGCAGAAGGAGATGTCTTCCTCCTACCTGCACAGTCTCCCTGAGCAACAGATACAAGGCTTTGGGGCTGGAAACAAAAGAGTGCCTAGATACCAGACAGAGCCCAGGATGCAGTAAGCATGTAGTACAGGTACAGCCAAAGAATCATATTAAAACTAGTTCCGTTAAAAAAAAGTCTTAGTAACTGGGGACTCCTTGCTGGGAGGTACTGAGTCCTGTTTGCTGCCCAGATAACCTCTCAAAGAGGGCTGCTGTCTTCCAGGGGCATGTGTCAGAGATGTTTAGACTCTACCACATCTGATAAAACAAGATGACTATTGTCTGCTTGTTGTCATTCAAGTGGGGTCAGAGAGGCTGCAACGAGGAAATTACGGAATATTAAAGGGGGCTTTGCATCCCTTGGAAAGACACTAAAGGGATCAGGAGCACAAGTAATGTTCTCCTGTGTCCTCCCAAGCTGGGTCCTGGAAGGAAGGAGGAAGATAGACAGGTAAATTACTGGCTGAGGGGATGGAGTTGGGATCAAGGTTTTGGGCACTATGATCTTGGGTAGGCCTTTGAGAGGCCAGGTATGTGGGCATCAGGTGGAATGCAACTGAGCAAGTGGGGCAGAAGTATTCTGGGGAGCAAGCTGGCTGGACTGATTAGCAGAGCTTTATACTAGATTTGATGGGGAAGGGGATGGAGTTACTTGTCACAGAGAGGGGCCTGATAATGCTGTCTTTTTAGTAAACTGTGGAGAAAAGCTTCTCGGTTGCAGGTTGGCCATGAGCCAGCAGTGTGCCCTTGTGTCCAAGAAGGCCAATAGTATCCTGATACGGATTAAAGAGCACGGCCAGCAGGTCAAGGGAGGTGATCCTCCCACTCTGCTCTGCCCCAGTGAGGCCACATTTAGACTATTGTGTCCAGTTCCGGGCTACTCGGTTCAAAAAAGACAGGGATCTCCTAGAAGGTGTCCAGCAGAGTAGCCCTGTAGTTGTTAGTCTCGCTCCTTCCTCAAAAAGTGCCTTTTTTTTTTTTTTTTTTTTTTTTTTTTTTTACCAGAAGCCACCACTGACAATGAAGACCACTTCCACAGAGTTAGAATCATAGAATCATTCAGGTTGGGAAAGACCTCTACGGTCATCTGGTCCAGCACCAGCCCATCCCCACCATGCCCACTGACCACATCCCTCAAATGCCACATCTGCATGGTTCTGGAACACCTCCAGGGATGATAACTCCACCACCTCCTTGAGCAAGCTGTTCCAATACCTCACCATTATTTCTGAGAAGAAATTTTTCCTAATATACAACCCATATTTTCCCTGGTACAGCTTAAGGCCTTTACGGCCTTTACTTCTTCTCCTGTCACCAGTCACATGGGAGAAGAGGTTGACCCCTCTTTGGGCATTACAGGGATCTTTGCTGTGTTGTATCAGAAGGGCTTGAAGGTGGCAGGCTGCACAACTCTCCCCCTGGAAAGGTTGCTATAGCCCTTGAAAGTCTCAAGATGAAGAATATGAATCCATTTATCATTTGACACTGTGGAGCTTTGGAACCTGTTGAACAAGCTTAAATCCAGGCAAATAAGGCTGCTTTTAATTTGCGGATAGCAATCATAAATTGTTGTCAAGAAGATAAATATTGAAATAATAGGTGGATTAGCAGTGAAAGATGTGACAGGAGGTCTAAAGCAGGATGAGCTAAGAGTTTTCATGTGGATCTGATCACAGAGCGAGTCTCGCTATGCACTCGGGTTGATCATACAGATGCACTAACTCCACTCCCAGTCAAGGGGCAGTGTATGTGTCTGCAGTGCATTTGACACTAGCGTGGTCCTCAGCAACGTGCGTCTGCTTTCACGACTAATTCATGTTCAGCAAAGATGGTAGTTAGCACCAAAGGGAATTTTTTTCTCCAATATTGACATGACCAGAGCAGGAACCTGGTTCAGTGGAAAAAAACCCAACTCAACCCAGTTTATTTAACTGTTAGCATTCGTTAGTTTTAAAGAGGCATCAGGCAAATGAATCTCTGGCACTGTACTGTAGATCTTTTACGGTGCTCACACGTGCATATTTTCTTCTCCCTGCTTGCCTGGTGCGCATAGATAGACATACAAGTCATGTACAAAGGGTAGCAATAGACGAGAGAGTTTTCAGTGCACGTTTTATAAATATGCAACATTTTCAATGGATAATATTGCTGCTACACAAGCTGAGGAAGTGATGTTAGACTCATTATAGTTACAAAATTATTTCTGCAGATGGCTTTCTTCATTTTTCCCAAATTATTAACATTGGTTTTGCTCTTTCAGATAAAAACATGTTGCGTTTGCTTGCCACCGGCTTATTTTTTGTCTGCCTGTCTTTTATGAAGACTCAAAAGTCTTCTAGTGCCTGTGCAGATGACTGATAATTAGGGGGTTTTCATGATTTCCATCCTCTTTCAGTTGAAAGTGGTTAAAATGTTCACCTCAGACATGCTGAGCAGACATCGGTAGCATCTCAATCATTTGTAGTCAGCATGATTTCCTGAAATGCGGAACAGTGCAGAACTGTTGCATAAAAAAAGGATGATTTATAGAAGGCTTTTATGTCAGAGAGGCTTTTGAACATGTCCAAGTGTGTATATTGTTTATGCGCACGTTGTAATGTAACGGGGTTGGCTGCGTGTCTTCTGAAAATTGCAAGAAAACCACGGTCTGTTACTGTGTTCAGAAAGATTTCAGCATTGCCATAAAATTGGACTGCTATCTGGTGAACTTTGACTTTTTGACTTACTGGATATGTATGTTTTTTTTCCTACAGGTTCTCTAACGTCGATGTTTGTCAGGCTTCCTTGCGGTGGTGTCGGGGTGAGTACTCTCTTTAATGTGTAAATAATGTCCTGTTTGTTCTCTGAGTCCCATTGGTAACAAAAATCAATGCTTTGCATTCCATCAAGTGGGTAATTGCTACCAGATGTTCTCCATAAACAGGGTCTGCCTGGGGTGTGGGTTTGCAGTGACAGCCTCACGTGCCTTTCTTCAAAAGCAGTGTGATGATTTGAAGCTATTTGGAGCACCGAAGCGTGGGCGACATTCGTAGGCATGTTTCGTCTCTGGCTTTGGGGACAAGAAACCTCATTTCCCAGGCAGTGATGTCTAATGTCTAAGAGGTTACTGAATTTTAAAGCAGCCTTCTAATCCAGAAGTGCACCGCAGCCACACAGAAAGCAAGATGTGTTGCTTGTGCTGCGTAGGTGTTTCATCTTTGGTATTTGTGCTTCAGAGCTGCCTGTCTCATGGCACAGGTGGAAGATTTATGAATAAAATAGTGATACCGAATGACAGTATTTGGGAAGTTTCAGTAAATAGCGAGTTGTTTGCATCTGGACTGTGTTATTGTCCTAGAATGAAAAGTCTCACGGATTACCAAGGGTTAAATTGCAGCCGTCGGTATTTGGCATCTTTCGTTTTTTTGAGGCTGAATTCTGAAAGAAGTGACTGAAATATCCGTCCGTCCATCACAGAACATTAGTTTGCATCTGTCAAGATTTCAAATAGTTAACAAAAACAAAAATGCATTTATTCCCTGAAGAAAAGGAATATCATTCCAGTGCCTTGTGCTGAAGGTTTGGGTTGGGTTTGTTGTGTGGAGCCTTGAAACCTTGGAAGTTTTCCTTTCAGCTCAGACTTTCTACTCCAAGGTTTCTGTGCGGGGTGACATTAGTGAAACCCTCGTAGGTCAGGAGGGGGAAAGAATGAGAAGAGACAATGAAAGGCACTGTGTTTGAAAATTCGCAGCGGTAGTTCTTACGCATAATTGTAGCTCGTGAGGTTGAATTCGGAGGTCTGGATTCTGTTATGGAAATGAAACAAAATTGTTTTCTTCCTGAGTCTTTGCAAAATCACTGCTTTGAAAATTATCCCGTCAAAAAAAAAAAAAAAAAAAAAAAGAAAAAGAAGAATCGGCGTTTATTCATTACCGCCACAACTGAGCGCTCATAGAGATATTTCATTTTGTATTGTAAATACGCTGCAGTCTCCCTAATTCATGACAAATTTTTGGCTAGAGTATAAAAGGTTCGGATTTACCCTGCCCTGCAGTCAGGCATGCCATTCAAAGCAAAAAAATTATCATTTGCAAATGAAGACTGAATGGTAACAAGTAGAGACAGTGCCTAAGCCTAACGCGGTCCCAGAAGCCTTGCGTTAAGTCCTAAATCAGGGCAGGAAGCACCACGGCGCTGGTATTCCTGATACGCTGCTGATAAAGATAGTACTTGCTGCTCGCTGGTCTCCGCTGAGCTTTCAATATGAAATAAAACAGTTTTCCACTTTTCTGCAGCATTTCAGTCATCCCGACAGATGCTTTCATGTTTCGTAGGAAGAGCTTTGCGTAACCAGTAATTTACCAGTCATCAACAACGCACTTGTCAGATTTTTTTCATGGGGAAGAAAAAAAAAAAAGAATGCACTGTGGTTGTTTTGCTTGGTTTTCCTTCCCCCAGTTCCATTGGAAGGCAGCACGAGCTCTTTGTGTGCTTCCACTTGCAGGAGAACAGATTCCTCGCTGCTTTTGGGATGCGTTTCTGATTAGTATGTGCGCTGCAGCTATGTATCTGTGGGGGGGGAAACGAGGCCACGGCGCACAGTGATGGGCTGTAGCATATTGAGCGTTACTCACTTGGGTGGGTTGAAGTGGTTACCCCCTCCTTTGGGGTAGGAGATCTGCACACCGATGGCACAAGCTCCTTTCAATCCTGTTTTCCGCTGTCCTTCAAAGTGTGAGATCTGTCAAGAAAGCTGGCTTAGCAACGTTGCGTGTTTATTGAAGAAATAAGGGGGAAACTGTAGTCTTTGTTAGCATGCCAGTTCTGTCAGACAAGTTGCTCTTGGTTTGATTTGCTATGGGAAAACGTTGGAAGAAGCCCTACAGTGGGATTTTAGTCGGGCCACAGAGCACGCCTCTCGGTAGCAGATGAAAAACAAGTTATTTTCTGCATCAGAGAGGATGACGAGACGTTTTTGAGATGTGTATAATATTTTTGGAAGAAATAAAAAGATTTCTGAACATCTGAGCCCAGGGTAAAATATCAGTTGCGGAGAATTTCATTGAGAGAGGAAGGATGATGCAAGCCTGAGAAGTTTCAGCATGTGCAGACTGCTGAGAGATCGAGTGCTTGTTATGGTATAATTGAATAATTTTAAATTGATTTAGCAAGAATGCTTGGGGGTTCTGCTGCTGTTGGTGGACTGCAGGGTGTCCGTATGGCTCCTTTAATGGACGAGGAGCATCAGAGCTGTATTTAGACCCTCCTTTATTCAGGAACACCAGGTTGGCAGAAGTTGACTTGCTTCTGAACAGTCATCAGTCTTCATTTTGTCCTCTACTGACAAGCTGAGGAGGTTGTGGGGAGGCAGCCCCGACGGTGTCAGAAGTTGGTGTGAGCTCCAGTCACTTTGCACTGGTTTTACTGGTAAGGGAACGTCAGGCGCACGGGATGATCCGAGCACCTGTGGGACATCTGGTTTGTAGCCCAGAGCTGAAGGAGAAGGGATTTATTTCAGCAGAAGGGTAGTTTTCTCTGACTCTGTCACTTAATAAGTGCAGCCTAGTGAATAATTCATGGGTCACCAAGGCAGTAGACAGCTTTCCAGCTGGCTGACTGCTTCATAAGGAGGATTTGATCCAGAACACTCAATACTGTTCTGGCAAATGCTTGCCAGGGGGTTAACATGATCCATAAAGAAAAAAATAAAGGTTTTTAAAAATCAGGCTACTGTAGAATAAAAGTTGGGAGCAATCCGCTTTTGGATACATCACCAATTAGAAGATAGAAAGCAGCAGACAGAATTGGTGCAACACATTCTCTGAAATGTTGCAAGGCGAAGGATTGGTCTGTAAGCACATGCAATTTGCTGGTGATGGTATGGAATTTATTCAGGGTCATGAAGACAAAAGCTGACTGCAGAGAAATGTCAGCGTCACGAGAACACAAAACTAAATAGTAAGGAAGTGCACAAAATGCAGTATTGCTGGTTGCAAAATAATGCCTGCGGGCATGAGGGAGGCCTGGTCTGGAGCGGGTGAAGGCTTGAATGATTGCTGTTTCTTGTAATTCAGGAGAGGAGCTGGGGGGTGTCAAATGGTATTACAGGATGTAAAGCTTGAAGCCAAGTCCTTTTTCTGCAGACAGACACACAGCTCTCATCCATAGGGGATGTCGTATAGGTTAAAAGAATAAATGGGGCTGAAAGGTGGAACACTGCTAGGAGGGAAAGCCCCCCAAAGTTGTTACATCTCCAGTGGCTGTGCCCCAGTGATGTGGCAGTGTTGCTTTGCCTTTTCATCTCCTCATTAGGGCTGTGGGTTAGGGTTAGGGTTGGGCTGCTGTGGTGCTGCTCAGAACCTTGCTCAGGCCTGCCAGGTGTTCAGGGGCAAGCAGATACATCAGCCTTTTTGTTCTGCTTTAAACAATGAGGGGGGCTGTGAATTTCCACGAGTTCTTTGTGCTAGCACAAGTGTTACAACAGGAGTTTTGTGAAGGAGCAGGAAAGTTTAGGGCAGATCAGTTCAGCGCGTGACGCCTTTTGATCTCCCTTCTAAAATGAAGTCGCAGCATCCACAAGATCAACGAGGAAGGTTTGTTCCCCTATGGTTGGAAACTCTTGGTTCTTTTCATCATCAGTTTGTTTAACACGAGGAAGCCCTCGCATCGTCATAGCTGACACTAAGAAACCTCCCCACCTGCACATGTCCCGATCCTAGCAGAGAAGGAAGAAACCACAGAACCACTTACATCAACAGATGTGAGCTCTGATTTAAACAACAGTCATTTATTCCCGCTGATCTTCAGCAACATCTGCAAGAGCAGTATTTTCACTTAGCGCCATTACCTTCCCTTCTCCGCAGCACACACGCTTTTCTTAATCTATGGCTTACGTGCACAGAGCCGTAGATAATCCAAGTTAATTAGAAGAGGACGTTAGCAAAAGGCTTTGAGAATCTGTAATCTAGTGATTCTTACTGATTTTGATCTCTTCCAGAGGTTGTTCTCCTATTTTTGATTGCAAGGTCTTGTTTAGAGTGTAAAAAATCGTTACCCGTGCAGGTGTACAGCATGCGGCAAAGTACGTTCTTGCAGAGCAGAGACAAAAAAAAACCACCACACTCCATATTCCATGAAATGGAAATGAGAAGAAACTTAATAGTGAGTCTTAGAAGAAAAAATACGTGAGCAGTGACTTAACCAGAGCTTTGGGAGACATGAGAAGGTAAAGACAGCTCCCTGGCTGGGTGAATGCTGAGTGCTGCTGTCACCTATAAATGTGAGGATGAGCTGTGGTGAGAGGAGAGCAGAACTCCTTTGTTTCCCTCCGCTTTGCAGTCCCTTGCCCCTGTCTGTCACTGTATTTTCCTTGTTCTAATGAAACCCTTTTTTTTTTTTTTTTGAGATCCTCCTCGTTTTGTTTTAAAATAGCTGCCTCGCAGTACGTAATTTAGTGCGCAGTGTGAGTGGGAAGCTCATCGTGTATATTTTTAAAGATTTCATGTTTATCGGAAAGGAAAAGTTCCTTCATGTTTTGCTTAGAAACATCTTAGACATTCTCTTAAAAGAAAACCTTCATCAAACTGACCTTCCTTCATCATTTTCTAATAATTGTGCATGCTGTGGAGGCTTTAGAGCCTGCAGCGGGTCCCAGGAGCTGAATTCCCTCTCCCCATGTCCAAAGATCCTCAGCTCTCCTAAGAGCCCATGAAGCAGAATCAGCAGCTCCTCCGGCTTTAATATTACTCTCAAGGAAACAAGCGTGCTTATCCACTCCTCATCCAGCAGATGTGGAAGTCTCAGTATCTCTGATGCAGTTGAATCCTCCAGTTTGGGAGAGAAAAAGAGAAATATACGCTCTTAGATCAACAAAAGGCAAGAAATATGCTTCCTCTCTCTGTAAAGTCCTTCCAGATGGTAAGGCTTGATGTGCTGTCCCAGCAACAACTCCTGTGATGGCAGCTACATCAAAGGGCTCGTCGACGGGGAAAGCCAAATAGCGTCTCCCTGTAACAGACTTCAGAATTCAGGAATGATGGAGGGGTCAACAGCAGCCCGAGCACCAAACAGCAGCAGCTTTAGAGCAAGAGAGCAGCCCAGCTCGGGGCCACATTAATAAAATTTTCCACCATGGCAGAGCCTACGCCCCTCTGCTGCAGAGTGCTGATGACTTCAGTGGGACCGTTCAAACACTTCCAGTGTAACATGATGAAGTGCTGCCTTGGATTAGGGCCCGGCAATCTCCAGACATCCTTTCTGGGAAGGTGGCTGGGTGTTAAATCCTTATCGTGGAGATGTGTGCACGTGGGACAAAGCAGTGCCAAGCTTGGCTCTCTTGGTCCAGTCATTCTCCCGTTGGGTAGCTGGGCATGGCAGAGTCCTTGAGACTGGCTTCTACACTGCGGGCGGAATGCTTTTGTAAGTGCTTGATTTCTTTCTGCAGAAATCATATCTCTTTAGAACCTGTCTTGCCCTCCTCGCTCCTCCTGGAGTACTGCCAACACAAGCCTGGTTTCTGCAGGCGGTACAGCCTGAACTTAGCAGTGTTTGGCTCGGGCCCTGGTGGCTTTGGCGTGCTTTATGGGAAGGCTGGCACAAATGTAGGTCTGAGGGTCCTTACGTGAAGCTGTGCACCAGTCATGTATGAGTTCTGCTTTTCACTGTTTGTTTCCTTATTGCCTGTATGGTGAATAAATGTGACCCTGTGCAGTTCTGCATCCGAGTGAGGGACCTGGTACTTGGAGGGCAAAGAGGGAGGGGGCACCACTTTCTGTTGCTGTCCTGAAGCATTTTCTTTCAAGACTAAGACAGATGGGTTAGATTTGTCCATTCCAGACTGCACGGTGTAGCTGTATCCCTTGAGTGAAGCAGTTAAGGAAAATGGAGCCACTACAGAGTGGCCCTTCCACAGTATAAGTGAGGCAGCAGAGTCCTACCAACCTCGTCATTCCCCGAGATAGCAAGACCTGAAATTAACATTGCTGGCGCTGAGGCTGTAATTTCCTTTGTAAAAGTCAAACTGGTATTCTCTGTTGTTAGGTGTGTCTGCCACCTGCAGACAGCATCTTCTGCAGGCGTGCTCCTGACTCCTAGCAGTGTTGTATAGAGCTCAAACCCATTGTACTTCTGTTCCCATGTTTCTGCCCAAACTTGTGAACTCAGGGTTGCCCTGGCACTGTTACTGGCTAATGGCAGCTTCAGAACTGTCCTCAGAGCAGCTGGTGCCAGAAAGCATTCCCAGTAACAGGCCTGGAACGATTTCCACTGCCTTCAGCACATCCACGAAGGAGGTGGCTCAGTGTTGTGTGGGGTGACTTGCATCTCCCCACAGCTCAGTAAGCCGGTTGGCTGCCAGACAAAGCAAATAATCCATTTCTCCCATTCTCTTTCTCCATTGTTTCCGTAAATGCTCTCAACACGTAGCAATATGTGAAAAATAGCTGCTGATCCTTCACACTGTGAAATGTTGCATTTATCCTGTGATGGATAGGAGGACCGTACAGCAGAGCTTTCCTGACATGGGATAGTCCCAGCAGTGTGAATTTCACAAGGGCTGGGGCTGGCAGGAAGAAAACAAGCTGTGCTTTCATCACAGCCTGCAAACGGGCCAGGGTGCTGGGGAAGAGATCCAGGCCCCGCGCCATTTGTCCCCCCACAGCCTCCAGCTGGATTGCAGCAAAAGCTATGCAGGCATCTCAGCATCTGTCTTTGAACCCATCCCATCTTTGTGCAGTTGGTGGGGTGAATGTGGTAAAAGCCAGCGCTCCCTGCTTTTTGTTTCAGTTAGGGCAGGATCTTGTAGCATAACTGCACGGAGAATGCCTGAAGGATGCCGTGCCTTTGGCCTGTTGGCACATCTTCTGGGGGAAGCTGTCGAGGATGCTTGTGCTGTCAGATATGCGGCGCTGAAGTAGATGTCTGTAGTCAGCACTTAGATGCTGAAGGTCTGCTGTCAGCTTTGGTGAGATGAGAGGGGTTGGTGTCAGCGTAACCTTACCCAGCTGGCAGGCCCGGGCTAGGCAGATGTTGTTAAAAAGTTCGTTATTAAGCATCCCTCTTGTGGTGCTTTAATTAACAGAATTACTGAACGATTTCGTGAACCTCTTTTTTCATCTGGGTTCTGTTTCCTCCAGCAGTTGAGGGGAAATACTGTTGTGGCGGTAGAAGTGCTGGTAGGAGACACCTGCAAAATATGGTGCTGAATTTCCTCCTCTGTTAATGCACTGACCCAATAGCATCTCATGAGTATCCTTTGTTGCAACAGCCGTTGGTGCTGTCACCTTTAGGTGATGGCGATCCTAGCCCCAGTATTGCTGAGATCAGTTCTGCCAGTTCCCTCATTTAATACATTCAGGTAATTCCTTCTAAGACACGGGTCTCTCTTTCCTGGCTGTCCTCACTGTTGCTAACCAGGATTCCTGTGTGTCTCACTTAGGTCGACAGTGACACGATCTGGAATGAAGTTCACTCATCTGGCGCTGCTCGTCTGGCTGTGGGCTGCGTCATTGAGCTTGTTTTCAAAGTGGCCACAGGAGAACTGAAGGTTGGTATGACAATAAGCAACGCTTTGCTTTGAAAAGGGCTGTGTAAGGGAACAGCAGGGCTCAGCTCATGGCTGTATTGTGCAGGAGATCCAACAAGCTTCATTTTAATGGCACCATCTGGCTTTGGTCATAAAAATCTTTGAGGATATCAGCAGACTCCTGGTGAATGTTCTTACGTGCTGATTAAAAGGAAGAAAGAAACCAGAACAGCAAGCAAAATCCCTGTTCCAGTGTTATCTGAGGGTCTTGCTGCTGGCTTCAGCTGGGCCAGCCAGTTCAGTGACCTCATGCAGAATTTAGGTATTTTTTCCTGAGTGGAAGGAAATGCTGTACCAGACAGTTTCCCTAAAATTCATGTGGATATCTTCCCCTCCAGAACAAGGGAGTACATCATCTGCTGCTGTGCAGGGACCATTGAGGACAACTGCATAATCGCAAGGCACTATTAGTGCTCCTGGCTGCATGCATCCATCCTTGTGGGATGAGTCTTCCTACCTGTCTCATTTCTTCCTTTTCTTATTTTCCTGTGTAGAATGGATTTGCTGTTGTTCGGCCTCCGGGTCACCATGCAGAAGAAAGCACACCCATGTAAGTAAGCATATGTGCTCTGTGTTCTTGCTTCAGTGTTTGTCTGCTGTGTGATTTACATCCTGAAAAAGGTTGCTTGTTAGTTCACTGTTGCAGAATTTCTTACCAATTGATATGCAAAACGGTGTCATATTCAGTGCTCCCAGTAATTCCCTTGAAGAGGGCAAATTCCTGCTTTGTGTTTTTGGGTGGGTAGGTCTTAGCATGAATCGACATCGCAGTCATGCCTTGGAATAACACTGCTACTTTATTTACTCGGTGAGTTGTTTTAAGCTCAATGTTAATGGCTCATACAGTGTGAGGAAGGCAAGAATACCATTGATAGCAGTATAGCAAGCATAATTGTGTCCTGAAGTCACAGCACTGACAGAGGAAAGGGGCAGAGCAGGAAGACTTCACGAAGTCAGAGTTAAGTCAGGCAGCTTATGTATGTTTCAAACGGCAGGGTTTGTATTAGGGTTTTCACCAGATATCCCATGCATCCATTAGGGTCCCGTGCTTGCATTGCGTTGGACTTGTGTACCAGGCTTACTGTGCTGAACTTTCATGCATGCAGTTTCTGTGCTTCAGTATAGAGTTCTGAGCCTGCATGAGCATATCTGCTCTCTTCCAGCTGATGGCATCTCAGCACTCCAGGCCTTGGTTCTGTCCCTTCTTTGTCCTCCTTGCCCTGTTCTCCCTGTCCCCTTCTTTTGCATGCAAGTGCTGGGGATCTGAGGGTCACTCGTGGGCAGCTGCTCCCAGCAGCATCTCACTGCAGTGGGCTTGGGAAAGCATTTCCTGATGGATCACAAGGCACGTGCTGCTTTGTGGCTATTCCATGTTTCTGATTGAGCACATGTACATCTTCCAGGGAGGAAAGCAGAGTGAAAGCAGAAGAAATTTCTTCCTACTGTGTTATGTCTCAGATGATAGATGCGCTGGGACCAAGGAGACCTATATTTAACACCTCTCCTTTTCCTTTTTTCTCTTCCTTCTCATCACCTCCAGGGGCTTCTGCTATTTCAACTCCGTGGCAATTGCAGCCAAGCTGCTCCAGCAAAGACTGAATGTTAGCAAAATTCTCATAGTGGACTGGGTGAGTAAACACCGCTTGTTACCATCAGGAGAGCAGGTGGAAATTTTTTCATGGGTTTTTCTTTGAGTTTCATGTGAGGCCAACCCAGGCTCTGTAAGTGAGTGAAAAAAATGTTGTCTGTGCTCCGTAAGCCAAAATTTGTTGGCTTGGTACTTTTTTAAAAGAGTTTTTAGTTAAAATAAATAAATCAATGAATAAAGCTTGTTTAAGAGTCCATAGTTTTCTGAATAGAATTGTAGTTAGTAAGTAGTTGCCTTCTAAAACAAGCCCATAACACAGTCTCAAGGGTAGGTAACTGCAATCTTTGCTGCTTTGGTTGGGTTTTTTTTCTAAGCTTTTTGGTCTCAACTGCTAGGATCCACTCCAGCCTTCTGTGTGAGGACTGCTTTCTGAGAGGGATGGGCTGTCCAGCACAGCTTTACTCTTGGTTTCAGTGTACTACCTCTGGGCCAGGCCTGCCCCTGTGCGTGTGGGCAGGCAGTCAGAAGTGTTCTCCACGTTGGATGAGGACAGTGAAATATTCTGAGAGCTTGCTTGGGATTTTGCTGCGGTGATGTGTAGGTTTAAAAATGCGGCAGATACATTTTATTGATTTAAAAATATTTTTTCTTGGCTGTGAAGACATCTGAGTCCCTGCATGTCAGCCAAGGGCTTTGATTGGATTGCAGCAAATCTCCTGTGGGCAAGGCCTGAAAGTTAAAATGGATGCATTTGTCTTTTTGCCTTACTGGATGGACATCCTTTTCCTCACTTCCCACCAACTGTTTTTAATGTCAGAAGGAGTGCTTTGCAAACCCATCCTGCTACAGACTGCATTTCTGCACCAAGTGGAACTGCAGGAGAGGGTCTTGGCAATGGGTTTGTGTCCCTTAACATCACTGAGCTAGACCTGATGGTTTTGTAGGGCACTTGTGCCGGTGGTCGCCCTGCAGATTGATTAAAGGTGCAAATTTGGGGCAACTAATACAGCCTTTCCATGCCCAACATTCCTCAGTGTTAGTTACGAATGTGGTTCTCTAAACCCAACTAAATTGATCTTGCTCTCAGTTTTGGTAAGTGCTTGAGATTGTGCTTACTCCCATTTATCTTGTGTGTTAAATGAGAAGTGTAGTCTGAAGCTGGCTGTGCAAAGCAGGTTACTCTCGTTTGCAATGAACCACTTCTGTGAGCTCCGAGAAGCACAGAAAATGAAGCTCAACACCAGAGGAAACCCCTCCGAATCCCAGGTCAATGCTTTTAATCTTCATTTTGAATGAGATGCTAACCTTCATATAACGCAATCTCTGTCCCCAAAGGATGTACACCACGGGAATGGTACTCAGCAAGCTTTCTACAATGATCCTAATGTTCTTTATATTTCACTACATCGCTATGATGATGGGAACTTCTTTCCAGGCAGTGGTGCTCCTGATGAGGTAAGAGCATGGATCTGCATAGCACTCTCCTGCATCCAACAGGACCTTCTCAGGGTTACAATTCAGGTGCCCCCCAAAAATCTCGAGGCCTTCTGCCTCAGTTAGGTCTGGAGGGCAACTTCTGCCACTGCTTCCACCCTTGTGCTTGTTAGTGTCTGATTAGTAGTGCATTGCCCACATTTGTGGGCTTGGTGTATTCTTGTCCAAGTCCTCACAGCTGCGGGCATCATGGAAGCTGGCAGGAGAGCACACAGCTTGGCAAACAAGCTGAAAGGAGTGAATGCAGTCAGGCTGCCTAGTCCTGATGGGACAACCTGTTCCAGAGCTCTTTGCCAGCTGTCCCAGACAGTGCTTTCGTCTCCAAAGAACAGGACTTAGCGTACTTTTCCTGCCTTCCCCTTAATGGATGTAAGACATTTCGTGGGCGTGAGGAGAATAGATTGGTCCGTGGCTGTGCCACCAGCACAGTGGTCAGCTTTCCTGGCACAGCCCTCAAGCCCGTCTGCTCCTTCTCCTGGCCCAGCAGACACCAGTGCTTATGTCCAGCTGCCATCAGTGCTGTTGGGCCAAGTCCGCCAGTTCTTGGTGGTTTCTCAGACACTGCTGCAGAAGAGCTGGGCAAGCAAAGGTGGCAGCCCGTTGTCCTCCAGGCTGATGCTCCTACATCCATCACGTCCTTCCTCACCCTCCAGGCTGAAATTGTAGCATGCTGCAAATAGGAGGCATAGCAACAATCACAGTTTGAAGTATATAGTCAATAAAACCTTCCCCGGCCTTTAAGGTACAGCGTTCATTTGAGCTGTAGTTTTGTCATAAATTTAAATTTAAAATGGGTTGTGCCTAAGGAATGTTCCATTATCGTCCTTCATATGTGATTTATCAGAGTTTAATTCTATCAAATGTGTAGTTCTGTGTTCTCTGAGGCATTCTAGATTACATCTGGAAACTCCTAGAATTTGTTCCCTGCCCCTTTTACATTTTCCCATCCAGCAAACATCGATGTTTCCATTTAGATTTCTAAAGAAACTGAAATGTAATGAGATACTCCGTCATGACTCTGCTTGTGCACTACTCTATAGTGGATACGCAGCATCTCTTTGCAGCAGGCACTTAATTTCTGCCTCAGAATGCACAAAGGTCTGAGACCTGCTTCTGCAGCTTTATCTAGATGAACTATCTGGCTGTGTATTGTATAACACCATTCATTTTTAGGTTTCTTTCACATGCCGAGACCTAAACAAAACCGTGGTGTGTGGCAGAGCAGAGCCCTGTGCTGAGCTGGCAGCAGCACTGCAAGGGGACATCTGCAAGGTCCCACCCAACGAAGGCACCGAGCACATGCTTTTAGGATTCCAGATGAAGGAAAGCATGACCTTGCTTCTTGACAAATGGGTTACTATAAGGCTCTGGTTTACTTTTAACTTCTCACCTTTCTCCATTATTTGGAGTGGATGGAAGGAGAGGAACATTTGCAGAAGGGGCGAGGATGGAGATGCAGTTGCATTCAGCACTGGTGTTCCTCTAGCAGTGGAAATGTCTGTGAATCGTATTTTCCCCCAGCAGAGGGGGAGCTCGCTCTGATTAAAATTGTATCGTTTCATTTTCTAGTTACAACTATAAGACACAAAAGTATACTTCTAAATAAAACTGTAAACAAGTTAAGGAAAGAAACTACATGTAATGCAATGTCCTACAAAAGAGGAAGAGGATCCACTTAATGATGAGGTGTTGTTCAGGCGAGCAGCCTGCCTGCAGCTCCCATAAGCATCAGAGCATTTGTGAGCATGGAGGAGTTCGTTTTCGTCCTTGTTTTCGGGACTGTGTCACCCTAGAAGGAAAAATTAACTCAGCTAAGCGTCGAGCTGTTGGATCAAAGTCCCTATTCAACTGGAAGAATCATGATACAACAGAAAGGTGTTGCCAGAGTTTGCTGTTTCTACGTGTGTAATTAAGACAACTGTTTCCCATTTTCAGGTTGGCACAGGAGCAGGAGTTGGGTTCAATGTTAACATGGCCTTTACTGGTGGCCTTGATCCGCCGATGGGAGACACAGAATACTTAACTGCTTTCAGGTAATATTGAAGTTTTCCTCTTACAATCATATTTTTCACCGAAATTGGGTTTCTTCTATCTTTTGCAGTCATGAACTTAATCATGAGTTAAGAACTTCCGGTTTTTCATCTAGTTGCAGGGCCACTTGGAATAAAGCTGACTTAAGCAAAGAGGATATTTCTGGCCACGAGAAGTGGGTCTGTGACATGAGGGGATTGACGTACTCAATGCTTAGCACTGACTGATGTATTATTATATAATGTCTACTGATATGAATGAGCTCTTCTGTTGTTGGCTAAAAATCTTTTTGGGATGAGTGCTTCTGTGCATAAAATCACTTGGGTGGGAAAGGGAAGCCAAAATAATTTTCATGAGTTACCATGAGTTGAAACTTCAGAGTGCAGCCGTCCCAAGGCTTAAGGCATCATTACTGTGATGTACATGATGGTGCATGACTTCTAGGCATGCTGGCATGCACAGCCTCCCCATGATCTCTGCTTGTGACTGCCACCCTACCTCACTCCTGAGGGTGCCTAGCAAAGGGAAGTGGGCCTGTTTTAATGACCTTCTACCAAATAAGTGTTACACTCACTGCTACAGGGTGAATGGAGTTAAGCACTGTGGAGTTAAATTAATGTGTTGCTGGGATGTCTTCCTTGACGAGCAGTAAGAGAAATGCCAAATGTAAACCATTATGTTGGGTTGTACAAGCATATTCAAGTGTGCTCCAGAAAACTGGCATTGTTGGAGTCTGCAAATGGAGCAGGGGATGGAGCTGCTTGTTGACCCAGTTGTTTGTGTCCCAGTGCTCTTACTGTCACGCTCACACATGATACCTGGGGATTGCAGGGAATTGCTTATCTGACCCTTATTTTCTTCCTCATGTCAGCATCATCAGAAGAGGTGTGTGAAGCAGAACATGCTTCAATGCATGTTATTGAACATCTCGCTGATCCAGGCAGCTATGGGGCAGAATGCTTTGATGGGGTGGTTGTACATCACTGGTGTTTTGGGGCCTTGCTGCAAGCCTGGGGTGCGATGCATTCGCTTCCCAAACCCATAGAGAATGGGAAAAGGAAGGTATTAAGATGAACTATGGAAGCAGTGTGATAACACAATAAAATAGCAGTTTTTCTGGGTGGAGAGGTGAGCGGTACAGTAATGAATAGAGCCCTGTGTGAGACTACATTTTCTTTTCTGATACTCTTTTCGGGAGAAGGAATGTAATTCCCTGGCCTGCTGGATACATGAGCTTCATTTCTACTTGAGACTGTCCTGTTCATTCCCCGTCCCCCCACATGCCTCATGCCTTCCCAACTTGCATCTTTTTTAACAATTACCAGTTGACGTGGTTTTCTGTCCTCAGACCAGATTTAGTGCACTTCTGGCAAACACCCTGCATAAATTCGGGGGGGACACATGATTGCCAAAACGTGAGATGCGAATTTCTGGCAATAGGCAGATGGAATATTGGCTTCCTGGGACAGCAGCGCATGTGTGAAATCTGGGAGCGTTATTTCTGTCCTACACAGTGCGTGTGTTCATACTGCGTTATACTGAGCAGAAAGAGCTTTTACCCTCCAGCATGCCATTAAAAAGCCTTCAAAGAATGTATACAATTTAAAATAACATCTAGTCAAATAACTGTCATTTGTCTTGATGTTTTATTCCTGGTACAGGAAAGCAGCACTTTCCTCCAAAGTGGAAGTCTGTTTATCCCAGCAGTCAACAAGACTGATATCTGCATTATAAAGGGAACCTGTAGCTGGCAACTGAGTGACATACTTGCTATTAAATATTAATTGAGTTTCAAGGCTCCTGGAAAATTGTTCAGAGCAGTCTGCAGCACAAGACCTTTGCCAGCCATTCCTTAATAGATGCTGGTGTCTTTTTGCCCAGAGACTGCAGCTATGTGGGAAGCAGATTTTGTACCTAATCCCAGTCCTTATTTTGGGTTCTGGGAAGTGTTTTGTGACTCATCCTCATAGGTAGCACCTCCCGTAGCCTGCCTCATGCGCACACCTTCAGTCAATAAGTTAAATTGGAAGCTTTTTTAATCTTCTGCCAAGATTGGTCGTGATAATACATTATCAAGTGACCTTTTCAAACCTTAACCAGCTTCTTTGAAAAACATTTCTTTCTTGAATCTTTCTATTGATTTTAATGTAAAATAGTGCTTTGAAGTTTGCAATTTATAGTCCCCTGAGAGTTAGAAAGTGAAGGGAATGGGTCATATATCCTTTTTTTCTTCTTTTCTTGCGCTAGCCCCTTGAGACAATGCATGCCTTCAAGGCAGCACCTTGTTATTCCACCCCATCGAATGCCACGTTGCATTTGCTGGGGATCAAACCTAAGATGAAGAAAAGATAAGAAAATTGGCCATAATGAACTCCAGAAGCAGCAGGCATTTTCACCATGAACTTGGAAACTCACAGTGGAGAACTGCACTTTAATTCAAACCAGTCCAAATGCCAAACTGTGAGGCTTTGAAGTCTGCAGAGGAATCAGTGGAAATCCTTTGAGCTAGGCAAAGATACTGATATACTTTTTCTCCTTTTTTTTTTTTTTTAAGCCTTAACTCTTCACATGCTTGCCCGCTTTCAGGGACGAAAGGCGTCTTTCTGTATAAAAACATTAAGAAAAAGCAAGTGTCCTGCTTTCCATTCTTCCTTCCGTTTTGGGATAAGCTGGTGCATGGATTGGATAAAAGCACGCTCTCTAATGAAATAATAACTGAGATAATTGTCTTCACAAATTATTCTTCTGGTGAATGAATAACTCCCAATGAAACTTAGCACTGAAGTGCGGCCATGCCTTGCATTTTGCTGCGTGTTGTCTTCAGAGCTGGGTTCCCAAGTCAGCACTGCAGAAGGTCAGGGTTGAAATCCCAGCTGCTGTGCTTGGGGGGAGCAGGGTGGGGTACCCGAGTCGCCCATGGAAGGGATCGGGGAGCTTGCTGAGAGCTTGGCACTCCTCCACACTGTCCTAACTGCAGCCCTCGGCAGCATTACGTTATAATTTAGCTGACCATTTACTGCGCAAATGTTCCACGGCTGAAGTCACCACCAAAGTATGTGGGCAACACAGATCTCACAGATTATGCAGAAATGTATTTAAAGTCTAATGCGTAAAATGCAGGGCATATAATTTAAAAAGCCCCCATCTCATCCAAACGTTATTGGTATTCGTTGCTGTTATTCCGTAGTTATAGAAACAAACGGTTGTAAAACTCTTTCTTTTTTAAACTGGAGTCTTTTGTTCCCTGACTTGTTGTACAAGAAATAGTGGTTCCTCCTATGAATTCCCATGGCATTTTTGAAGGTTGTATAAAAGCATAGCGTGCGGACCCTATTGGGAGAGCTGCCGAAGCAACGTGAAGGCTGTGCCTAGCTCCTTATTGCACAAGAACAGCAGTTACTGGTGAAATTACTTTCTGCTACGTGCAGTTTTCCTCTAAACATGATGTAAAAAACCTTTCCCTGATGATTCTAGAAAAGTGTCTTTTCATCTTAATTTTACCTACTCTGACAGTGGTCTCTCACATAATTGTAATACCATGTGGGGCTTGGTTTCACATTGGTTTTATTTCAGACACCCAAAACAAAAGCAAAGCGAGGACTGAGAGGTCCCTCCTTCTGCCTTGAGCAAGTCTGGGAGCCGGGTTGGTGGTGGTGGAGAGGTTCTATCTATAAAACATCGCAGAAGCAACGAACTGGGAGGGGGAACCTGGTGCTGTTTTGCGTCAAATTGTTGTTTCCGCCTTGTGGATTTCATGCTCTCTGATGCCTGTTTTTGATTTAGCTGGGAAGTATTGGTAATGGTTGACTAGATGATCTTCTAGGTCTTTTCCAACCTTGACAATTCTGTGATTCTGTTTCATCTCCAGCAGCCCATGAGCAGGGGATCGCACCTGGTGTTGGATGGCCAGCAGCGGGAGGAGAGCGTTGGACAAATCCTCTGTAGAATTGCTTAACCTGCCTGTCATTTATTAAGCATTTAACCAGTGAATTGGCCTGTAGTAGACTAAGCATTATTCAGTCTTCTGGAAAATGATGGAAAATTGTATTTTTTTTTCCCCCAAAGTGTTTGCAGAACATTATCAGCAGTTTTTGTTGTTCGCAGCCATTGGTATTAGTTAATGCACACTGGTGCGGCTTAGCCACATTCAAAGCTCAATGAAAGGATTTAATTTACACTAAACAAGCAAACCAACCTTCCAAAATGTAGGAAATTTAAATGTTTGACCCTCATATTTTAAAACAAATCGGTGTGTCTTGAAGGGAAGATTCAGTGTTACGGACTGTTTCGTTCTTGAGTGAATGACTTTGCAGCCGCCTTAGCTAAAAGATCCAGTTCTGGAGAAAACAGCTCACCTTGATAGTAGCTCCAGTCTGTGGGATTTTTTTTTGTAGTATGGTCATGGGGACAAAACAATAGGCTTGTTTGAAGTTCAGTAGCTGTTTTCTCTTGGGGACTTAGCTTTACTGTGATGGATCTGAGCAAAAAGGGCATTTTCCTTCGCAGTGTGGCTGCTTCTAACTATCGCCAACGTGATTTGCTTCCAAACAGCAAGCACTGCTTTTTGTCTCCTGAAATCTCTGCAGATTTCAGGCACTGCCTGTGTGGTGCCTGTGCTGCTAGAGGGTATCTGACCTGCTCACAGCTGAGCATCGTGCCCTTCATCTCCCTTGGGTACTCTGAGCATCTCCCTTGGGTACTCTGAGCATAGAGAGTTACGCCACAGCCAACAAAATGCCATCACTTCATAGCACAGCACTGGCTGGATACTGACAGCCCAAGCAGCTCCACAGCTTGGGTTTGGGTTTAGGCTTTGGGTTGAGTTTGCTCCACCAATGGCGTTATGGCAGCCGAGGTTCTAGCATCTCTCCCGGCATCGTAGCTTTGGAAAAAATCTGATGATTTTAGCAGTTCTGCTTCGGTTAGAAATTAAATAGCTCAGCAGTACTTCAAAGCTCAGGGAAAAAAAAAAAAAAAAAAAGAAGCCCTTTGCCACGTGCACTTGCTACAAAAGTGCTGCTTTAGTCCTTTGTCAGGGAGGTGGTTTCCACTTAAGATGTCTGTGGGTTTCACTAAGCGTGCTTTGTCGACTGTAAAGCCATCAGCAGAAAAATGCACTATTTTGTCTTCCTTATGTAATAATCTCCCTGAGGACAGAAGTATATGGCAGGAATTGGAGGCCATTGGAGGAAAAAATGCAAATTCCTCTTTCAGACTCTGTCAGAATTAAAAACTTTCTCGGCACAGAGAGGGTGAATGCTGCCCAAAAAGCTCTGCAACTTGTAACCGCCAGCAGAGAATTGTTTTATTTTTGTAGATCGCATAGATTTCTGTGTTTCTGGGCATGGAGAGTGGCAACCAGGAAGATGAGAAAAATGAAAGCTTGAAGGGTTTTTTTTGGACTGCACAGTGTCTCAGCACGTCCACCAGACCTGGGATATGGTACATGGTATGCTGGGTACCAGTGTCCCTGCCCACACCAGGGTTCTGCTCTGCATTGGAGATGACTGGCTGGGTTTGACTAACACAGAAAGTAGCTCGTTGCATGGGAGATGCTAGCACTCTGTTAAAACAGTGTTCTGCAGAGGGTGAAATGGCGTGAGCTCAGATTGGTGTTGGGGCAAACAGGACTTTGTTTTCAGAGTGTTCTGTAAGCGCTGCCATCAATAAAGGTGCAGTTGTCGTGCTTACAGGGATGCGTCCGTGTTTCAGAATGCTAACCTTGCTAGAAAAGATTGTGTGTGTGTCTCTCATGTTTATTCAGAAGCTCTGTTGCTTTGACGTTTTTCATTGCTGTAATTTCAGTTCTGCTGCATTTTGTGCTGGAGCTATTAAGTGAAGAAGCAATTCTTGCTCTCTGCAGAACTTTTCCTTTTTGCTTAGTTGGCATCTTGATGTGGGAAATGGGATGTTAGCAACCTCACGTGGATTTTGAACAAAAATGTTGTAGATTGAAGAGAGAAACCAGAGTGAAAATGCATTTTACTGAGAAACCACAGAGGTGGACCTCTTGTCTCATTGAGTTGCTGGCCCTAAGAGGCAGTAGTTTGCAGATGCTAAGCAGTTGTGTCTCATTTTAGAGAACAAAATGTCAGAGGATGGGGAAGTGGAGTTAGGTGGAATATTTGCACGTTAGAGCTTCTTTTGTCCCTTGCAGCTATGCAGTGTCAGTGATAACCGTTCAGTGCTGCCTGCTGTCTTTTGTTTTGTTCCTTGTTGGGCTGGTTGAGCAGCAAGTTCTTAGCCCCAAGCCTGGCAGTGCCCTCCACAGCTGCACAAGGCAGCAGGCAGAGAAGTGCTCGCATGCATCTTGAGGTCCCCAGCCTTTCATTGTGAGCAATGAGAAGTGCAGCATCTAAGAGAAAGGAAACACTTTGCTATTGTGGAAAAGCAACGTGAGGCTTTCCAGGGGGTTTGTTCAAGTTCAGTTAAGTGTTCCTCCCTTTGTTCAAGATCCAAAATAACATGTCTGCAATTGTTCAATTTTGTTGCAGAACGGTCGTAATGCCCATTGCCAATGAGTTTGCCCCAGATGTTGTGCTGGTGTCGTCTGGTTTTGATGCGGTGGAAGGCCATCCTACGCCTCTGGGAGGATATAATCTCTCTGCAAAATGTAAGTCGTGGATTAGAAAACAGCAAATACTGAAATTGGTGGGGATTTTTGTTGCCCTGGGGATTAACACGCAAGAGGTTGCTCCAAAAGTAATGCCTCCTATTTTATGGTGTTGGCCCAGGATGTCTGCATCGGGTGTTGGTACGGCAGTAGAAGTTGAACCTTCTCACCAGTATTCCATTACACTTTGTTGCTGTATGACAGATGGCAGCAGAGGGACACTGTGACAGACTGGTGTCAGCCACGCAAGTGTGGGTGAAGCAAAGGTGTGTCACTGAATTCCTCTCTGTGGAAAAAATGGCAGCCATTGACATTTACTGACACTTACTGAACATTAGTGGAGACCAAACAGCAGATGTGAGCACAGTGAGGCTTTGGATGGGGACTGTGACATGAAAGACGGGCTGTGTTGTGGATGGCCATGCACAGCTGTCATGAAACGAGGAGCATCTCACTCCATGCAAACAGTGGTGACTGTTGAAAGAGTGTTTTGTAGCTGAGCATTTGCTCTGTCAAATAGTGTTATTGCGCTCTTTGTATCTGTTGAAGTTTCCATGGAAATAAACAGGAGGCATTACTTTCAGGACGACCTACATATAATATTTCCATGTTTCAGCTGTGAGGATCTAGGTTCAAACCTTCCATTTCAGTGGCATACTTTCTGGACTTTCTGTTGCATTTCCATCTGTTTTGTTACTGCATGGTGTGTGTCTTAGTCTGCCTGAAGCCTTTGTTGTCTTGGAGCATTGCATATTTGACTTTCCAGTGCAAGGAAATTGCACCAGGAATTGACCAAATCACATCCAAGTGGAAGACTGCTGCTGAACTAGAAAAAAATAGTTGTTTTAATGCAAAATTGCAGGAGGCGGCAGTGTCAGATGTAAAGAGGTAACTCCTTGCTCTGAGTGCTAGAAGGAATCCATTTCTTTCTCCAGGATCCCTTAATTTGTTTCACAAATATTTTTTCTTTATCCTTGTAACAATTAAATGGGCCCATTTTGCCGTGCATCTTCATGTTTTGCGTTGCATAGATGCACTCAGCTCTGGGCCAGCTTTTCTTTGCAGTTCTGGGTTTATTTTTTGCTGTGTTATTTGGATCAACCGAGTTTTTCTTGCCAAAGCAGAAGGATATTCTTTAAGAGTTTGTTTCAGTCGGGAAGCTTGCTCTGCACAATGAACTTCAGACCTTCGTAAGGTAGCTGAGCCTATAAACTTTATACAAGAATAAAGTGGAATAGATTTACAAGAGAGGTTATTTAAGATATCCAGAAACACTTTGTAATGAAAAGGTCTTGTTTACCTGCATGTTGCATTTCCCATGCTTTGCTACGCTCCCATAATATGAGGCTGGGTACCATTTTACCGGCTCAGCCATGAATCTTTTATCTCGCTGTTCATTTGCTAATTTGCAAAGGCACTTACAGGAGTTACAAGACAATGCAAAACAAAAGCAGGGAGCGTGGATGAAGGGTAGAAATGTGCTGTGGGTTCCCTTTCGTTTGGATTTTTTTCTTTTATTTTTGAGGGGGAGGGTTGGTTTGAGGACATGTTTTTTAAATCCTCACAGCTTGGTTCTGTTTTGTTTAAAAGGCAGAAATGTATTGTGTGTCATATGATCAAAGTCCCGGTGCCTCAGGAATTTTTACAGCATATTATATACGGGAAGAAACGTCTGTCAAAGACCAGTTGTCAAATATCTCTGGGGCTCCGCTGTGCCGTGATCAGAACCGAGAGCAATTTCGCCAGTTCCCCTTGCCCTCCTCCCCCCCCGTGCCTTCTGCACAGCTTCTCTGACTTTGCCTTTTCCTTCTCTCACACAGCAGGGCGAAGGCAGCCTCCTTCCGTCCTCCTCCTCCCCTTCCCTGCGTGGCCTCTGCCACCACCCCAAGCCTGGGGCCTGCTGGGGGGCTGCTGGGGAGCCATGCTGCCCCTCAGTGCCTGGGATAACCTCCAGTGAGATGCTTGCTGCGGCCCAGGGGTTGTGGATTCATCCCGCACCGCTCCAGCAGGGAAGCGTGGCTGGAATTCTGAAACAAGCGTATGAAAATCGAACCTGGCTTATATTATGCGTTTAGTCCGCTCAGATCCCTTGTGGTTTTTTAATATGATGTAATTCCTTTTTATAACTCTTTGATCCTTCGCCAGGAGCCTGATTCCAGCAACAACCTCTGCCCTTCTCTCGCATTTCCTCTTTTCCCCTTGCAGGCTTTGGGTACCTGACGAAGCAGCTGATGGGCCTGGCTGGAGGCCGCGTCGTCCTGGCCCTCGAAGGAGGCCACGACCTGACTGCCATTTGCGATGCCTCAGAAGCATGTGTTTCTGCTTTGCTGGGAAACGAGGTACAGAGAACAGAAAAATCCTGCCATGGCCTCCTGGTGGCATGTGCTTGGGGGCACGTTCCAGGTGCCACAGCCTCTGCCCCCTCGTCCTGTGGAATTTCCAGTTGTGGCGTTGAATGTGGGCTTCTCGTTCTCCAGAACAGGGGATGTGCCACGTCTTCATCCAAGTAGTTTGCACTGTGCTCCTAAGAAATTCACTAATTAGTTTCGTTTACTTTTGAAGTTATTATCCACACCTTCCCCTCTCTTTGCAGTCCCCCTGCCAAGTGGCTCAGTATATCTGCTCCGTTGCGCAGCATGCTTGATGCTGCTTTCCTTTCTATTTTTTGCTCAACATTTTATTTCCTACCTTCTGCTCATTGCTGTATTGAAAAAAACTGTTACAGAAGTTGGCTGGAAAAGCCAGGGTGTTTGACTGCAAGATAAGAAAAAGGCAGAGAAGTACACGAAGGAAGTCTAGTTTCTGGTTTCTGGAAAAGCTGGGATATTTTCCTACAAAGGCAGATTCTTTGACTTCTCTGCCTCTTCTTTCTGTGGTGGGATTAAAGAAAAAATGATTCAGACTTCTCTCAGCCCTCCCCTTGATGCAGCCAGGCTTCAGCATCTACGGTAGCTGGCACCATTTTTTCCAGCTTGACTGATAATTGAAAGGTTCCCAGTGGTGGCATTTGACGTGTTTTGGGCTCAAAGTGTTTGGGTTCATTCACTACAGAAATACTGCAGCAAGTACAGCAATCAGCTGCCAAGAGTAAAATCTCAGACTGGGGACCTTGTGCATTTGCTGTGTCTCTACCTCTGCATGTACTGATGTTCAAGAAGCATATTTATAATTTGTGGGTTGTGAGTTTGAACAAATTATTTGCTTGGGTCAGGCCTGTTTCTTTTTTTGTACACATGTTCTTCACACGGAGGACAACCGCAGTCATCCTAATGGCTGACTCTTGGACTGGTACAGTAGACTGCAAAAGTGCCTTGCATTGATTTTCTACCTAGGAAAAATGTACTTTTCTCAAAGAAGCACAAGCTTACTTAGCTGGAACCATGGACACAGTCCCTATTTGTTATCTGTTGCAGTTGTCCTGGTATGGGTGGGACTCTGGACCTGCTCAAAGCTGTTGTTGAGGGTTGATGACACACATAATAACAGCAGTGCAAGGCTTGTCCTTTGGCTGTATATGCCTAAGAAGTTCAGCTTTGTGTCAGAGAATCCATTCAGACTGTAAGTTGGAGGTGGCTTGGGTAGTGTGTTTGCATTTTTTTTAGTCTGCCTTTTTAGTTTGCCTTCAGTACCCTGTGCTAATGAGCAAGTTGCAGAAGGCTGCAGTAGATGGACACGAGGAGGCTGCTGAGGTGACCTCTTGGCAGAGTAGACCTCTGAAGGCAGTGGTCTCTTCTGCAAGGCAAGAGATCTTCCTGCCTGTCAGTGAAGGGAGGAGGTTCCTCCCAAAGCTTTCACATACCATGGAGAGCACAGCCAGGCTCCCTTTGCTGAAGAAGCACCAGTGCAGGAGCTGATGGAAGCCCTGTGGTCAGCATCTGAAGGTGCAGTAAGTAGCCCAGAGAAGAGAAACCAATCAGAATTTCAGCTGTCAGTCTGCCTGTGGTCGGAGCTGACTGCAGGGACTGATGGTGAGCCCTAGGCAGGCTTGCTGTGACTCAGTTCAGGTCAGTGATGACTGGCCTTTCTCTGGTCTGGGAAGCTGGAGCAGGGAGGCACAGATTGCCTTTGTTCCCTGACTGCCAGCGTTTTGAAGGAGTGCTTTGTCTCTCAGTATCCAAACTCTTTGTGAAGGATGACAGTGCCTGAGGAAGCCTCACCAATCAGTCCAATACATCATCAGTGAAACAGCTGGGATTCATAAAAAAGCATCTGCTTCAGTCATCCAGCATCCCATCTCCAAGCTTCCAGAGAGTATCCATTCCTTGCGTTTGACCAGACAGCCCTGATAAGATACTCAGTGTGGGTAACCTGTCCAGCACACCAACCCTTGGGACGGATGAAAACTCAGGAGCCAGCAAGCAGAGCGAGAGCAGAGTCAATGTAACAGCACCTGTGTCTCTTCATCTGGCAGTGGTGGCACTGTCGTAAGCACAGACGACCCCATCAGCTCCACACAAATAAGGACGCAGCCAGCCCTAATGGCAGGATGCACTTTGAAGGAGAGGCTGAGGAAATAACATGTGAAAGATGTCATTCCTCTCGCTTAATGGAGCTCTGCGGTGCGGGCGGGTGGCTGCAGTGTGGGGTGAGGATCTGTGTGCAATAAAGGAGCGCTTGATCTGGGCCACAAATGTGTTTGGGAGTGCGTAGCTCTGGGAGATCTTAGCATTCACGATAGCTTGGCTGTTGTCAACTGGCTGAGTGTTTCCATTTAGCAGAGGGAATATTGATCCTTAAAGGTAAAAAAGTAAAAAAAATAAAAAATAAAAAATCTTTTTTTTTTTAATCACTGCATCAGGACAGCTATAAAGCACTTTTAAATATTTAAAGATGGGGCTATTCTCACTTTTCCTAGGTGGGCTGTAAGGCCGCGCAGGTATCATGATAGCGTTCTCTTACCCGCACATCAAAAAGCAGGAAACACTCGTTTTATCAAGGTCTTTTTATAAAGCCTTTTTAATGCAAGAAAGTTGGAGGGAACTGCTGTTGCTTTGTCCCGGCGGCCCTTTGATGGGGTTTGATATACAGTGTGCTAGGCAGCTCTGCATGCGTGCACATGGACAGCCAGCTGCGGCCGGCGACGGGTGCGGGGAAGTGTGCTTGCTGCAGAGAGCTGGTTGTGTTACGTGAGGAAATGGTAGGAAATGAGGGGAGCGGTGCCAGTCCACACAGCGTCTGCCTTCACCGGCCGAGATCAAAACTCCTGCTTTGGAAAAGCGTTATGCGGAGGCAAGAGCCGGCATGTTCCTAACTGCCCAGGAAATTAAAACGGAGCTTGAGCTTTGCAGCAGATTATTTTAATGTCAAATGAGTTAGAGCTGTGCAAGGTGGCTTGGTAATGCTTGAATTGCTTTGGGTTACAAATTCAGTTGTTCGAAACTGGCATGATTGCAGCTGGATGCAGGGGGGGGGTCGCTTAGAGATAATTATGCCAGTTAGGAGGCGCTGCCAGCGCTGTGCCCCAAGCAGTGCGTGTGCAATGGGAGCTGCTGGTGGCAGGGGCAGAGCCAGAGGGACGTGCTACAAGATGTGCTCAGCAGCATTCACAGCTCTGCAAAGACTGTGCCATTTTTCATGCACAAGTAGCAGAGATGCGTCTAGCGTCAGGCTCTGGATATCCTGAATGTACAGGGAGGTGATAATAAGCAGTTGTTTAAAAATGTTGCCTAATGCCCAGAGGTATTTTCTTCCTTTTCCGAGTGAGCGATGAGTGAGGCTGTTGTCTGTGAGTGTTATTTCAGGAGGAGGACTGCACGGTGGAAATGATTCATCTGTGAAATAGCACACGGCTAAGCTGCCTGGTGTTGTGTGCTTTATGTCAGCATTAACCAAAAGGCACTGGGAAGCTCTTGCTAAAGATTTGTCCAGGAACAGCGTTCGCCTTCACTTAATGTCATACAGAAGCTAGCCTTGGCCAGAATTATTTTTAGAGTAAAGAATTTATTAGAAGTGCAATCCGTAATTACTAAATCTGCAGCGGAGCAATTTCTGGTCCTGACGGAGCACCTATCAAATGGCTGCCATCTGGTCGCAAGAGCAGATCTCTTGGCTGGAGCTTGTCTTGGCTTTGGGCAGGAGTTGCAGTTAAACTTTGCCACAGTTTTTATTAACTATTAAACTGTGACTGCTTCTTCGTTGAGGAGGATCCTCGGGTGAGCGCTGGTGCGTATTTTCAGACACAGTCAACAGCTGCAAGCGTTTCTTGTTTTGGATACCCGGCTTTGTGATGAATGTGTGTTCTTCGTAGAGAACCAAGGGAGAAAAAAAAAAAAAAAGGAGAGGAAAAAAAGAAGAGGGTTTGGAGAGAATCAACTCAGCTGAAACTTCTTGAGTACTGAGTTGTGAGATGTCTTGAGCTCCAGCCATCAGGCACATACATGAGCCAAGTATGGCTGCCCTACTGGACATCCTCGCCTACCAAGCAAACGTCTTTGCTGTGCCAGTGAAATTCTGTGCTCATCACCCAGTCTCAGTGCAGCATCACCCAGTCTCCTTCCCTTGGAAGATCCTTTTTAAAGTTTTCAATTATTTATATTCTCTTCTTTTTAATATAAATTGATATATCCGGACTGCGGATCTGGCTTCTTTCCTGCTCAGGGAGGAAGCCCCAGCTCCTGCCTGCTGTTGGAGCCATGCCTGCACAGTGTTAAAATGCTGCTGCTCTTTGCAAAGGATGGCAGGAGCCCCATGGATGTATCTTAGGATATTCTTCAGCAATTTAGAGAAAAAAAAAAGATGTCTAGTAATAGCTGTGTTGTTTGGGCTTTTTTTGTTGCTTCTTGGCCAATGGGAATCAAGGTAGGCATCATACCAACAATACAAGGGCAGAAAGGACAGCTCAGCTTTTCAGGAGACAGTGAGAGAAAGCAACCCAAGTGAGAAAACCAGCTGTTTGTCCGAGTCAGTAAATGCACAGAATCAGTTGTTTAGAGGAATTAAAAAGCTACCCTATTTATTTCTTCGGAGGAAATAAAGAAGTGTAGTCATTGTTGTATTTTTTCAGTTGCTTTTATTTTCCTTTCACATAATTAGTAGTGAAAACTTTGCAAAAGGCAGTTGGGAGTGCTAGTCTTACAAAGACATGGTGTGAGAACAGACAGCAGCACTTGCCTTATTTTTCTGCTTTCTTCCATCCAGGGCTGCAGCATTTTGTGCTTGTGGAGGAGTGTTGGGACGGGGGAGGCTGCATGGAATATCGCAAGAGCACTTAGGAAGTCTGTCTATTTTGGAAATTTAACTAAAGGCAGATAATAGGAATCAAGGGAATGGGGTGGAGGCTTGATACGGCAAAGCTGTTTGCTAAATCATACTTAATGCCTGTTCTCTAGCTTGAGATAACGTTTCTTCATTCTTCCTCTTTCTCTCCAGCTTGACCCTCTTCCAGAGAAGGTTCTCCAGCAGAGAGCAAATGCTAATGCAGTGCATTCAATGGAGAAAGTGATTGAGATACACAGTGAGTATAGCCCATTCACCCAGCTGATTCCCTGTAGGGCTGCCCTGCGAGGCTACCCATCCCAATTCTTCATTGTCCTGGCAGCTCCGTGTTCAATCTCAGGCTGCTGCGTACCCTCACCCTACTTTGTGGATTGTCACTGTATTGTGAACTGGATTTAGCCAGACACCAACTGGTCTTACTGTACACACAGTAATGTATCGAGTGATGCACAGGGAACAGTGAATTCAGGGAGGTGGTTTTGCTTTTGAGAGAGGACTGTATCAGATCTCTTGTCTGCAGAGCCTGCTGCTTGGCTGGCACAAGTTGAAGCTGTTAAGTGCAGAAGTTTGTGTTCAGGAAGGTGGGGCAAGCTGGGAGGCATCCTGGTCATTGAGCAGGTTGTTCCAGTCTCGCTAATTCTCACCGGGGGAACTAGTATTAAAGCCAGTGCAGTAAAACCTTTAAAATCACTGTAGAGGAAAGACTGTCCTACACTTCAGCGTGGGTGCTTGTATCTTCAGAAGCAATTAGAGTATCTCTGACTAACACGAGTCTCGTCCTGTATTGTTGCGTTCGTTAGTGAAGAATGGATAGGGATGAAAGAACGTTGCATGAAGCTGCTAATATTGTGGGTTTATTTAGTTGAGATTAAAATCACTGTGGTTAAAGGTTTCCTGGGGACGTTCTTGAGGAATGGAGTGAAAAGAGTCTGAATAACATGGGAATCCCACTGTGCTACGTCTTGACATCTTCCCACTTCAAACGCTTGCGGTGTCAAATTGGAGGGAGGCTAGTCTCCTCTTTATAGAAATAAAGTAGAGTTTTTAAAAGGCCAAATGATTTCCCCCCCTCAGAAATGCCCGGTAACTTTAGAAATCTCAATTCATTTCCAGCAGCTGCTCTGCTGACTTAAATGCTCAGCAGCGTTGTGACACCTTGAGTCAACTAGTGACTTTCTTTATTTTTTTTTCCATTAAACAGAGCAAAGCAAATCAGAAAGGGGGTTTTAAGTAGGACCATCGGGTCACCTTTCTTCCGTAGCCAAAGGAGAAGAGCTTCTTTCATTGCAAGCCAGTGATTCAGCCCTGATTTGACATCCTAGTTGTCTTTGGGGGAGAGAACTGGTTCGTTTTTTTTTTTTGTAGATGCTTTATTTAAACATGTTTTCCCCTGCAAAACATCTCTCAGCCCAGGAGAGCTGTTACATCTCCATTCTTCCTGTGTGATTCCAGCTGTGGAAATCTGTTACTTTTGCCTCCCTCCTCCATTTTTACTTCTTTTTTATGAACAAAGATTTTACCCCTTACAAGCAGGGAATACCTTGGTTGTCCCACTGCACAGGTTTCTGTTGAAATATGTCCTGCTAATTGTATGCTTACTTACATGACAAAACAAGACAAACATTAATTCAAAACATAGGTCTTCCAGACACAGCAGAATTGCAGCACCATTTATTAATATGTGGCAAAAAGTAGGAGCTTTGGCAGTCCTTGGATCTCACTTTTGATATCGTGTAGAAAGTAGATTGGATTTTTTCTGCATGGAGAACAGAGCAGCCTCTCTCACAGCAGCCTACTTGACCATAAGGGTCAGCGACGATCTCCTGCTATATCAGAGCTCATGACCCGCCTGGACGCCTACCTGTGCGACCTGCTGTAGGGAACCTGCTTTGGCAGGGGGGTTGGACTCGATGATCTCTAGAGGTCCCTTCCAACCCCTACAATTCTGTGATTCTGTGATTCTGTGACAGAGAGCTGTGAGCAGGGAAGGGGAGCCCGTCTCACCACTTCCCTGAGCCTGGAAGGCTCCAAGGGGTTTCCCTTGGCTTGTGCCCCAGAAGTTCCCTCCACACCCCGGGGCCTCGAGGCAGGCCTGGAAGTGACAGCAAGCGTGGCTTAAGACTGTGTTTTGTATATGCATGATGTGTCCTCCCCAGTCAGTTCTCAGCTATCTAATTACTGGGCATAGGAAGGCTGGTTCAATGGTGCTCTAAGCAGCCTGATCTAGTGGGTGGCAGCCCTGCCCACAGCAGGTCATTGGAACTGGATGATCTTTAAGGTCCCGCCCAACCCAAGTATTCTGTGATTCTGTGAACACATTGCTTGACCCATCCTGAGGCAGGTGCCCTAACTGCTTTTCTCACCTCTCCCCAGGCAAGTATTGGCATTCACTCCAGCGCTATGCCTCCACGGTGGGCTACTCCCTGATTGAGGCACAGAAGTGTGAGAACGAAGAGGCCGAGACAGTGACAGCCATGGCATCTCTGTCGGTAGGCGTGAAGCCAGCTGAGAAGCGGTGAGTTGCTTTTGTGATCACGGGTGACCTTGGAGGCAGCCTGCTGGGTTAATCCTCGCCTTTTTCCCACTGCACATGCATTCACCCATCTCCTTCCTTTCGTGCATTCTCTAAAGACCTGGGCAGCAAGAGAAGTTCACTTGCATGAGCCCCGGATGTTACCTTAGTGTTGTGCACATGTTGCCTGGTCCCGCTGCTCAAGTCAGAGCAGAATGTGTTTTTGGACCATGAGAGGAAATAGATTTTGCCGCAGGAAGTTTGAAGTTGCACAAGCAAAAACACGTTGTCTGAAAAATCCCTTTTTGGAGGCAAGTTTTAATTCTGGGTGAGCCAGCTGAGCAACATTTCCCTGCAGGGAAGGTGATAGGAACATAAGGTGTGAGATTTAGCGCCACGAATTATCCAGCTCTCATGCTCAACCATCTTTTCTTTCCTCCCTTTTCCCTCCCTGCCTGGCTGCGAAATTGCTCAGACCTGATGATGAACCCATGGAAGAGGAACCTCCCCTGTAGCATTTGTCTTCGAGCTGGAGTTCTCCTGTTTGTTTCGTCTTCGTCTTGAAGCTCTGCCAAGAAGCTTTCTCTTGTTACTCCTGCGTCCTGTCATGGTTTTTTCCAGAATACAGAAGGACAACCAGGTGTAAAGCAAAGCAACCGAAAAATCTCTCCATATCTATATACGTCTACAGTATATATTTGCTGAAAATGAAAAATGCTGGTGAAGAGCAGTAAAGGACTGACAACGCTGGGCACTCTTCCTCTGGTCCTCACCGGGAGTGGAAAGGGGAATGACGCCCGTGAAGTCTTTGGCAGAGTTGCCAAATAGATTCAACAACACACGTGAAAATAAAACAAACAAACCTTAACGTGAAACTGGTGCTTACAATTTGATTACCCACAATTCAGCAACCTCCGCTTGAACCACTTTGACCCATCTTGTAGTTTCATTTCTTGGATTTTTTAAATGGCTCTTGCCTGCCTGTGAGTCAACGACACTCTTGTTGAAACCGGAACAATGTGAGATGGTGTATTTTTAATGGGGAGGGACAGGGAAAGAGGACTAGTCTTACATCTAAAGGAAAGGGAGAGAGAGGTGGGAAACACAAGAAAGGAAACGGTAGCCCAGATGAGTCGGCTTTATTGTCTCCAAAGCCATCTGAAGATGAGTTTGTGCCTTTTTTTTTTTAATTGATGGATATGGTGCAGCTGGATTTTTGAAGTTTGAGGAACAATGCCTTAAGTAAAACAAACAAACAAACAAAAAACACACACACAAATAAAAGAAAACACAGCAGTTCGTGAGTATTTTTCCTCTGGTTGGAAAGCCAAGAACTGCCATCAGGATGGAAGACTTTTTGGCTTGTGCTGGCATGATAGTGGGAAGCAGGCATCAGCTGAACAGAGCGTCTCCAAAAACTGTCTTACAAGTTTGGATTTGTTTTGTTTTCTTTCATTGCTGTTTCAGAAAAAAAAGAAAAGAAAAAGAAAAAAAAAGAAAAGAGAAAGAAAAAAATTAAGGTAGTTGCCAAGAAGGTGGCAAACACTGTTGGGTCTTTGAAATTCAACCATTTTTCAAATCAAATTTTCAAATGTTTTCTCTCTTCTACATTATCTCGTAATTGAACGTATCAATTTGGTTGTTGAAGCATGTATTAGACACAAATGCAGGTTTAAGACTGGAATGCTTTTCATTAAAAGCAACTAGCATGAAGATATTGCTTAAATTGTTAGGTATAAATATATATGTGTGTATAATGTATATTCCAAATGTATTCCAAGCTTAGAAACCGGATTCCTATGAATTATTGATAAAATATTTATAATGCATTTATAGAAGAAAAAAAAAAAATATATATATATATGTAATAAATGCATACTATAACAGTAGCCATTGAAAGTTCCCTAGGGACAGATTTGTGAATTGGAACGTCGAGGTGCTTTTGGATAAGGATCCAGGTTGAAACTTGAGGACTTTCAGAGGACAGGTTGGAAAGTTATCGGATTGCCAACACTTTAGCCACTGGGCAACTACCCTAAACGTTTGTATTTTAATTTAAGGTTTTTAGTTATGATCCTTTTCTAAGAAAAAAAAAAAAAAAAGAAAAAGAAAAAAAAAATGAAAAAAAAAAATGAGGTTTTTTATAGCAAAGACTATGAATTTGCTGTTGATTTTTTATATCAATATTTCACAAAAACCCTACAGAAGCCTTGTTTGTGTGAATCCGACATTTGTTTTCTATTTGGCAGGTTTTGTTTCCAAAAGGCAATAGTGTCTAAACCTTTCTCCCCCCCCCCCCCCCCCATTTTTTCTTGCTTGTACATTATTTTCCTTTCTTTTACTTTCTTTCCTCCCTCCCCCCCCCTTTAAGTCTTTTGTACAGTGAGCAGCTTTCTGCAGGCGTAAGGAATTGTTGCAGGTTGTCAGAGTTTATTTTTGGTGCGTTTAACCGAGGAGGAGGGAATGCAATGAGCTCTTTTGTATAATACCGCCGACTGTATATTTCCTCAGTTCTGTTATAGTAGATCTGTAAAGAAAATAAGGAGTTTTCTTACCTTCGACATAGTAGTATTAACAATGGGTGACGTATTTTATCCTCCGTCTGGATTTGTAGCGAGGATTCCACGTGGCTTTAGTAGCTGTCATACGGAAAGCTTGTCAGACGCTCGTGGGACAGCTGGCATCTTCTCTCTCATGCACACAGGCACGCAGACACACACACACACACACACACACACACACACACCCCACGTACTCTTCCTCTCTCCTTTCCGAAGAAGTTGCGACTCGAGCTGCCTGAAGAACTGTTTCCTGAACGATTTCTCCAAGCTGAACTGGAAAGCAGCCCCGGGAGCAGCCCCTCATCCCTGGCTCAAGGAAGAGGCGAGCAGCTTAGAGGAGAGCAGATTGGCGAGTGTACCTTCTTGCAGCAGCGTAGGATAGCACAGATTCCCTCATCCGAACAACCAAGGGTAGATTTTTTTTCTTTTATTCTGTTCTTAGGAGAACCAACGGGGTCATTTCTAGTAACTTCTTTTCCAGTTCTTGAAGGGGCTGTTTTCATTCCATTCAAGACTTGCTTGTGGAAGGAATTTGAAGCATGCTGTACGTGTGAGCAAATGCAAGAGGCTTTTGGTTTGTTGGGTTTTTTTTTGTTTTGTTTTGTTTCTCAGTTTATAATGCAATTGAAAAACCAGACACTACTGTATTTGAGTTTTGCAGACCCAAGTACATTTTTAAGTCACAAATAGCTTCGGTCACTAGGCCCATCTTCAGCACGTTCTGCACACAGCCTCCCCGTGTCGAAGCACGGTGTGCCCACAGGCGCCGTTGTTTTTTCCGATGACCACTTTGCTGCTGTGATCTGAAGTCAGCCTGGCTGTAGGATCTGGTGACTGACTTTCCATTTTCCTTCGGCCGTTTTCCGAGCTGCGGGCAGTGACCACGTTTACATGAGCATTTCTGTTGTCAGATCTTCCTGGCGGTTTTAGATTTCCACTCTCGGTTGGAGCAAACCTTTTTGCGCTCCTGAGGGCCGGCCGTGCCGGGCTGGTTTCTTACAAAACCGGCCTCCCGTGGCTTTTTGGGATGCCACGTTCATTTCTTGCCATCATTTCTCTGAGCCTGCCCAAGGAGAGAAGGGCTTCCCGAGGCTCCGGAGCTCGTCTCCTCCCCAACCCAGCCTACGTGGATCCGCTTCCAAGCTGTGCCCGTGCCCCAGGCCAGCTCTGGGCAGCACAGTGGAGGAGGAGCCCTTGTTTTTGAGGCATTTTTCCCTTTTTGAGCCGATAGCTTCTTCCTTTTGGGTGCTGGTGTCATGGCACGGCCCCGCCAAGCCCCGGCTGGCAGTACACGAGTAACCATTTGTTTTTTTTACTTTCGATACGGAACATTCCTTTTTTATTAGTCTCGGTCATGTATTCATTCCATTCTTCCTTTTGTAAACTTTTTGGGCCCACGTCTTTTACGGGCATTGATATATATATAAATATATATATATATATAAATATATATATGAATATATTTTTTTAAGTTTCCTACACTTTGAGGTTGCATGGTCTGTAAGGTTGGCATGTCTTTATATTGTATACGGATTTTGCACGCCAAACTTGGCAGCTTTGAAAAAGAAAAAAAAAAAAAAAAAAAAAGAAGAAAAAAAAAATAATTGCGGGTTTTGTTTCATTTTTCCTTTTTTTCTGTTGTTGTTGTTGCTGGGGGGGGGGGGGGGGGGTTTGTTGTTGTTGTTGTCATTGGTTTTGGTTGGTTTCTTTTTTCTCCTCTCGTGGCATTTGCGGAGACTGAGGTTGGGATGTTTTTTGTCACACGCATGCACCCGCACACCCACACACGCACCCACACACACACACACACCAAGGAAGGAGAGCGGGAAGCGTTTTTCACGTCTTACCGAACGTTAGAAATTGTGCTTGTTGTTGTTGCTAAGAAAGAGCAAACAGAAAAGGACTACTTAAACATTTCTCATTTTAAGAAGGAGGGAAAAAAATAAAAGACGTTTATCTAGCACTTGTGACTTACCAGTAATAGAGTTTATTGTATTTATGTGGAAGCGGTGTTTTTTGGGGGAAGCTACGCGGAACACACACACAGTTTAACTGCCTGTGTCATTATTCGGTTTGTTGTTTTGTTTTTAATTTGGTCGGGTGTTTTGGTTTTGATTTCTTGGCTGGGTGGGGAGGTTGGATGCAACCCTTTGTCAACACACGTAGTCATTAATCCCCAGGCGATGGATGACGAGGACTTTAAAGAGTTAACTCTGCAGCACGGCTGCGTTAACTTTTTTAAGATTACTTTTACGTGATGTCTTGCTAGGTTTCACTTTAAGCAGTCGTGTACTGTGCAACACTGTGGTTTAAAACGAGACTTTACATCGAAAGGAAATCACGTTTCTTCATTGTCGCGAAGTTGGGCTCGTTCTCAGCTCATCTTCGCTTTGTCTTTGATATTGATGGAAAAGTATCCTATTGAAAGAAAATAAATTAACACTTTTCTGTGCTCCATAGTGGAGGCGCTATTTTCCAATTTATGAGGATGACAAACTTATATATATAATATATATATATAAAAGTGGGGGGAAGGGGGGGGGGGGGAGGGGTTGAAACATTATTCACCCGAGAGCTTATTACAGATATGTAGTATCAAAAAGTTGTAACTATATTATATTCTACTTTATACCTATACATGCTCAGTATGACGTCACCATTGGTAGCAGCTACCGGTTTATGCTGTAACTTAGACACAGTTTCACTCTTATTGTACGGACCCTTCTTTAAGTGATGGTAGCATTCTTTGTTGCTAAATTTTCTGATGGTCCTTCGTTTTTACTTGATGGAGTTGGAATATTTTTCTCACTCTTGTTTTTGCTTGTTGGGGGTTTGTTTGTTTTTTTCTCTCTCTTTTCTCTCTTTTTGGTTTCGTGGGGTTTTTTGTTTTTTTTTTCTGTTGTTGTTGGTTTCTTTTTTTTTGCTGTTGTTTATTTTTTGTCGATTTTTTTTTTTGTTTTTTAACTGGCCAATGGTGTCTTTCTCTGACAGTACCGACTTCGATTTCAACTTTATTAGGAGTCCAGTATTTTGTACCACATTATGACAACTTGTTATTCTTGTGGTGTAAATAAAAAGAAAAAGTTAATTATAGTAACACCTTTGTTTCTGTGCCTGATCTTTGTTTCATCTGGTGCCTTCTGGTTCGCGTCATATTTGACCACATAACAGGCTGCCCAGAGCTCTGGGTGCTCCATCCCTGGAGGTGTTCAGGGCCAGGTTGGATGGGGCCCTGGGCAACCTGAGCGGGTGGGGGGAAGCCAGCCCGTGGCAGGGGGGGTTGGAAATGGACGGGCTTTAAGGCACCTTCCAACCCAAACCGTTCTGTGATGTTTGATCCGCCATATCCAGGTGTATACCACGATGACCGTGGAAAGAGAGAATTGTTGGAGCTTCTGCCCAGTCTCCTTTCTGTTCCCAGCCATCTGCGTGAAGAGTCTATAAGAGGGGAAAAAAAAGATCTCTGTGAAAGCTGCCATGCATCCATGCAGTCCCACAGCACATTTTCAGGATCGTGGCGTATTCTGTTGACTCAGTGACTGCAAACGAAAGGTATGTCGTCCTTTGGGAGTGCTACTGGCTCCACTCACAAGAGGATCCTGTCTTGGAGTACCTGGATGCATGCGGCAGGGGGATTGGAGCTTGATGATCCTTGAGGTCCCTTCCAATCCGAGCCATGTTATGATTCTATGATTCCTCCATGGGTTTCCCCAGGAGCAGGGCTGAGGATCTCAGAGTGGATGAGTTAAGCAGACCCACCCTTTTTTCTTTCATGGTCTCATGCAGGTGTGGTTTAGCCTCCGTAATATTCTTCTTGTGTCTGGAGCTCTCTGAACTATCCCAAGTCACGTTTCCCTGCTCATCAACAGAAGCATCATCTGACTTCAAGGCAACCAGCTGCACTTCAGACTATGCACTTCATACTTTCATTGTAGGGATGACTTTCATTCTCCTGGATGGAGAAGGCAAGTCCCCGGGGCTCCTGCTTGAGCCGAGGTTCATTTACATCGGCAGAGTAGAGATATCCATCATACACTAACTGTTTTTTTGCAGAGCAAACCTGGCTTAAAAGAGAACAAGCCTGATGCCATCTGCCCTGGAGAGCAGCCCTGAGAATAGCGTTCCAGAGTTCACAGCAAGGTGGGAAGGGCCTCAGGAGCTGCAGATTCCTACCTTGGAGCTATCTGGCCCTGGGGCTGAGGGCTGGAGATGACAGAGCACAGCGTGCTCAGACACATCTTCAGTATGTGTGCAGCAGGCTCGTCAGAGGCTGTTGATGTTGTAAGAAGCCCCAGGTCTCGTTCTGCAAAGCCAGATGCGCTCACTGCTGAGTGATGGGCTTGAGACCCAACAACCTGGGATAGTGGAGGGAGGATGCTTAAAAGGGCCGGGCTGGGAGTTTTGGAGGGCAGCCGGTGACAGGGCTTCCTTTGGTGTCCCTGGGACCAGCGGTGCCTAATGGTCTTTGAAAGAGGAAGAGGCTGTTCTTCACTCTGAGCAACAAGTCGAGACTGTGCTTTAAATGAAGGTCCCCTCAAGGATCCTCAGGTTCCAACCCTCCGCTGCAGGCTGGGTTGCCAGCCACTAGATACATTTGAATAACTGAATGAGAGAGAAGAGGGAAACCTCTGTAGGCTGTGGGGAAGCCACCGTCTGCCCTGTTTTACAACAGCAAACTTCACACAAACAGTTCCTGCTGAGAATATATTCATATTTCATGGCTGTGTAAATAAAGAACTCTCCCGGGCTGTGCTAATGAAAGGTTTCAATGGGGAAGAAGCAAGTCCAGAAGAACCAATTACAGGCTTTGAGAGAAAAAGCAATCATCTCTGTGTTTTCTGGGGACTTGCTGGGTTTGACTGTGGGATTTCTGTTTGGTTATAAGGATAGGTGAGGAGTCTCTTTTCATAGGTGACAGGAAATGGGATGTGAAAAAAATGGCCTCAAGTTGCATTGGGGAGGTTTAGGCTGGATGTTAGAAAGACTTTATTCATGGACGGGGTGGTCAGGCATTGGAAGGGGCTGCTCAGAGAGGTGATGGGAGTCCTCATCCCTGGATGTATTTGAGAGATGTGTGGTTGTGGCACTGAGGGCCATGGTTTGACAGTGGGTTTGACTATCAAGTCAACTTGATAGTTGGACTTCCTGATCTTAAAGGGCTTCTCCACCCTAAATGGCTCTATGGCTCTGTGTGGAAATTTGGGAAGCCACCTGGGGGTGATGGCACACTGCCTAGGCATCCTCCGCTTATGTGCAAGGAGAGCAGCTCTGGAGCCACAGTTTCTGCTCTTTGTGGTCTCCATTCTGCTAAGTTGCTTTTCATGAAAGGAAAGGTTTAGAATCTGCAAATTCAGTAGGTGTTAAAGGAAAAAAATAACGTTTTATTCAGGAGGATCTGGGGATGCGCATTCAGACAGCACAGTGCATTTGTCTTTGTGTCAAGGCAGAATTATCGAGCGGTCAGCAGTTACAGAAGGGCTGCAGGAGCAAGAGACCTGTTTCCCATTAAATAAGGCAGAGAATGGGGAGCAATTCCCGTGTTTTAAAGCGGATTGAATATCCAGAGTCCTTGAGAAAGCTTTCCAAATTTCACTCTTCAATTATGTGTTTTAGTTTGACGGAGAAGAAAAACAAAATCCCTCCTTCCCCACTGCACAGAGCAATTTGTGCAATGCTCCCAATCCCCGTGAATAACGCAGCCAGCCCAGCTTAGCAGCGGCCCATCAGTCGGCTCGGCAGGAATCCGTGTGGATCTGGAGGCTGCTTATAAACCAGGTGGGTCCTGGCGCTGAGGAGGGTCCCTGCCTATGCCCCCTACCCAGTAGGGCTTGGTGCATCCCAAGCCCACCAGTAACCCTGCCAGGACTGAGGAGCCCTGGGGCTAACGTTGCTGCAGCCAAGAGGAGAAGCCTTGCAGAGTCCATCCCTTTCTGTCCCAGGTGCCGTGGGGACATCAGCAGGGTCCCCAGCCCCGCGCCATGGGGATGCAGCATGGGAAGATGCTCACGAGGCTGCTGGATGTCTGCGAGCACAAACCACAGCGTGGCTTCCCATGGCTGGAACCCAACAAGGGCGGTTTGGTTTCCTCTGCACTGATTGATGATGGCTTCTAATAGGTTGATATACTTTTCCCATTTTATGCGACGGTTGATGCTTAGCATGTGGTTGGTGAAATGGCCCTGTGTTCAGTGCTGTAACAAATTGCCTTGGCCAGGTTTATCTACTGGGCTTCATTAGGGACCTCTGGTGCGCCAGATTCTGGGGGTGCTGAAAATGAGACTTGAATTGAGTTATTCCTTGTGGGTTGCAGGCTAATTCTTCTTTCATCTAAAGCCTTTTCATATTTCACCTCTCTCCCCCTTATCTGTGACGGGTAATTTGATTTGCACTGTTATTTCAAAACAATTCCTTTTGGTTCCCTTTATGAGTTGAGAAAGGCAGGGCTTAAGGACTTAAGCATCATGGGCTGCTTCCAAACTCTGTTTTGAAGGGGCTTGGGAGGACACGGTGGGGAGGGAGAGCAATGCAGCACTGCAGCAAACTGTCTGCAGATTCCATTAGGATTCCTCCCAAGTGCATCCCAGCCTTGCTCCAAGGGTTGGCACGATGGATCACACCACAGCGTGCCAAAGCTCCTGTTCTGGAGGATCCCAGCTCAGCACGCTGGTGCTGCTGCTCTTTCTTTGTAGCAGTTTATTCCTGGTGCAGCGCCATGAAACTCCTCTAGCTGAACCATGTCGGCAGTTGTTTCTGTAGGGAGAAATATAACATGCAGCCACGGAGATTCGTGGCTCACAGCTTCCCACTAGTCTGAAAACACTGAGCCATAATTATATTCTAGAATCCAGAGCAGCTTGCTTTCCCAGTTCATTGGCAGGGCAGGCAGCAGGTACCCACACAGCACTGCAAGGAGCCAGCGCTGCCAGTGGGGCGTCCCAGTGGCATTGGCATGAGATCAAGGGTCAGTGGAGAGGCTGAACTAATCCTACACCAAAAGCCCGAGTGCCATCTTGTTAGGGTGGAGGTGCCGGAAAGAAGTCCCTGAGAACAAAAGACCTCCCAATAGCAGGTGGACCTCTTGCCTAGAATCCCAGATTTATGGCACTTGCCCAAAAGATGGCAAGCTCTGAGTCAGCTGTGGAACAAGAGGTGAAGGTCAGAATTGCTTGTGGTGTTGGTGTCCGTGAGACACCTCTTAGAGATGTCCGGGAAAAAGAGTTTTGGCCTCCCCCCTTATCCCACTGCAAGACTGGTTTTCTGTGTTTCCCTTTCCCTGTCTGAAAGGATTCTTGTCTGCCTCTTCCTCAGCTCTTGGACCTTGGGGAACTGGAGCTTCATGGCAGAGCAGCTCAGACAAAGGCCAAAATGAGGAGATGAGAAAGAAATCACTGTGAAAATATGCTCTGAAAAAATGTATTGGCTTGCAACGCTCCGCGGAAGTTCTCAAAGCAAGAAAACCTTTATTGAGAAACTTAAAAATATTCTCCCAGTTCTTTTTGCACATAAAAATACATTAACCCAACCGATACTTGGTTGGTTGGTGGTTGGTTGCTGGAAAAGTCAAGTGAAATGGGAAGAGATCCACCGATTGCCACTAAAGCCATCTGTGTGCTTGGGCAGCCTCTCCCTGGCCCTGCTGGGCAGCAGCTGATGGTTCACGTGCTTTTCACATTTTTAGTTGATTTGTTTTTTTTTTTTTTCCAGACAACTTGGATTTCACTCGAAATCTGTCTGGCAGGACCTGGCCTCCAGCCTGCTTGGAACCAGGGCCCATGGAAATTAATGACATGGAAAATGAGGAACGCTGACTGTAAAGCTCTGAAATTGTGGGAAAAGGCAGCTTAGAGCCAGGCTTCGGTGAGGAGGTGTGTGACTTGGTCTGGGATGGTGTTTGGAGAGGCAAAGGCTCCTTGCCGCTCTTTCAAGGGAACAGCCTCGTGTTTAACAAGAACTCTCTCCTCACAATGAAGCTGGAGTGTCTCAAGTACAGCAAGTCCTTTCCTTCCCTTCCTGGCAGTGTGATCCAGGTTTCCGCGGTCAAGAACGTGTTCGTGAAAATATGGACAGCACGAGTTGGAGGAGGAATGAGCCAGGAACTCCCGTCTCTGATTCCATCTCCTGTGAGATGTTCTGTGAGGAGGAGGAAGGTGCTCACCCTGTTCAGTTTGGTGGGGGGAGGCTGGGGTCTCCAGCAGCAGCAGGAGGAACATAGAATCATAGAACGTCTCGAGTTGGAAGGGACCCATAAGGGTCATCAAGTCAAACAGGGGGTCTCTGTTTGGGAATGGGGATGGAGGTGGTGTCCCTCTGGCCTGGCTTCATCAGGCATTCCAGCCACAGGGAACATGTGTTACCTCCCTATCATGGGAAACACTGAGATGTGTATTAAAATCACCTCTTGTTCAATGCTGGTAAGAAGGAATAAGCAGGGTGGGTTAGATTATACCAGCAATAAAAGAATTTATGTAGCGTGAGACACGGGAAAGTAGCACCTGAGACAATATGAGCCATGCATGGGAAGTCACTGCTGTGTGCTTTTACTTGAGATCTAAAGAAAAAGGCTGAAGAAATGCAGATTTAAACACTTATTTGTGCCCAGACAACAGGCTCTCAGTTGGGGAAGTCCTCTGGGTAAAGCGTGCATCCCTCCACCAGGCAGGTGTAGTTAATTCTGAGCAGCAGAAAACCTGTGAGCACTGTGACTGAAAATTTCCCTGAGCCCCGTGGTCAAATGAAAGAGAAACAGAAATTAGTCAGTGGGGATGACACATTCCCTTAAGGATGTGCCCCAAATTATTATCCCAAAGACTTTAGCCATGAGAGGCATTACCAACACCACCAGGCTGCCATCAGACCTCTTATTAATAGAGAAGTAGCAGTGCTAGGAGCCTGTATTCCTAACAGAATTCACCTATGGACAACTTTTTGGGCTTATTGTCCCAACAGAAGGGGCTTGGACACCTCTTACTGCTGAAACCAATGAGAAGGGGAGGTGAGGATGAATGAGTCCTTAGATGGGGAAAAGTAGAAATCAGTTGGAAAGAAGAAAGAAAGATACATTTGTGTGTATGCATATATGTGTATGTATTTTTATATAGATAAATTTATGTAAAAATCTGACCCAGACCTGAACTTTTCTGGCATGGGAGAAACATTCAGGAGGAAATACAGCCCTGCCTGCAATTCCTCATTGTATCAGTGGGAGCAACATTACTGGGTCCGGTAAATCTGCCAGATGGCAATGGGGGATGACATGGGAAGGTGGGACTCACAGGAGGGTGCTGCTTTGCCCCTCCTCTGCCTTCCTGGTTAAGGAATGTTAATCATCCCAGCTCCCAAAGTGCTCTGGAAGGTTCATTTGTACTGAAATCTTTATGGTGCTTAGAGGGTCTTTTCTTTCCCTCTGTCCTAGAGTCATAGAAATATGGAATTATTCTGGTTGGAAAAGACCTCTCAGATCCCCATGTCCAACCCCCAGCCCACCCTCCCCATGCCCACTGCCCACATCCCTCAGTGCCACATCCCCACGGTTATGGAACATCTCATCTCCATGGACAGTGACCCCACCACTCCCTGGGGAGCTGTGCCAGTGCTTCACACCCCTTCCTGAGAAGAAATTGTTCCTAATATCCATCCTGTCAGCCTTGTTTTCTTAAGTAACCAGTACAGCACTGCCGGGTGAGGGATGGTCCCAGCTGGGTGTTGGCTGCCCTGAGCTTTGCAATGCTTCTGACACATCAAGGAAAAGCCTTTTCAACAAATGCATCAACAACCAGAGAAAATAAAAGATTAGAAACCATCCGGCTGGCAAAGAACCCAGCTGGCTCCTTTGTCCCTGGACTTGTTTATTTTCCATAGCCGTCAAGATTGTCCTCACTGCTCCATCACACCAGGAGGAACCACAGTGCGGTCCTTCCCCAGCTGCTTTGCCTTCAGCCTCCTGTCCCTCCTCTTCCTCCCAGTGAACTCTGATAGATGGGCAGCTCTTCTGGAGGGGAAGGGAGGAGGAAAAAACACTTTCCCAGGGGCTCGCTGTGATTCCTTGTGAGTGTTTACAGGATTAAGACTAGTAAAAATGAAGCCGGCGGCAGCCGTGCCAAGGAATGATATCACAGGGCTGATGGAGTCCAGAGCTGCCTGGACAGATATGTGAGAGATAAAAGGGGAAACTATGATTAGACCCGAGCCCCACCCCATCACCTTGAGCAGATATATGGGGTATTTCTGGGGGGAGGCATTAAATAATACAGCCCTGCAGGGCAATGCTATGAGCTCCCACAACCAAGCTGAATGGCTGGCACTCTTGAGAGCGCACTGAATTGTTTCAGTGACCCAAGGGATAATTGTACACACACGCAAATGAGCAAAATATTGAACAGTTTGCTAGTGATGAAGTCAAGCAACCAACTACTCAGCTGCAAAGCTCTCTGCTTCCTCATGTGCCTGCTGATAAAAGCTGTCCTCCATGGGGGAGTCAGTGAGCAGAGATGCAGCTGATGGGGAGCAGGGCAGGGCTCGGTGAGAAGTCCTGCTAGTGCTTTCCAGTGGTTCCTCAAAGCTTGTGTTAGCAAGGAAAGTGAGCTGGGGGAGAGAAGGACAGGGATGTACAAGGTACAGCACTTTTTGGAAAGTGGTATCCCGAAGTAAAGACCTGTTCTTGTAAAAATATCCTGAGAAGGAGATCAGCGAGCTCACTGCATTGCCTTCCTCCAGCCAGCGTTTGTCCTTGCTGGTGGTGCCATGGGGCTGCTCCTATGAGGTCCCTGTGCATTTTCTGGTGCCAGAGGAGTGCTGCATTCATTGGACAGCTCTCCCTCCCTACTGCATTTTTTACAGCTTGCTGAGTTCTGCAGTGAGAGGACTGCTCGCATGACCTGATGACGTTATGTCATCTTGGATGGGGGACCACAGAGACCTGGGACCTCACTAAAGCCAAAGTTGACTGCAGTGAAGTAATCACTAAATTCATTACCATCCATGCATCTGTAGAGAAATCCTTCAACCAGCTCTCTGTGATCTATTTGCAGCACTGATTTTTGGAGCCTGCGATTACGGAACAACGTAAATCCAGTTTGGGTTTCATCATCCAGCTTTTTTCACCTTCCCTCAGTGGCCACTTCTGGGTATTGCTGTTGACTCACACATAGCGGAGTCACTTGTTTTCACCAGCATAGAATCATAGAATTGTTTGAGTTGGAAGGGACCATTAAAGGTCATCTAGTTCAGCTCCCGTGCAATGAACAGGGACACCTACAGCTAGGCCAGGTTGCTCACAGCCCGGTCCAGCATACTTGTGGTTGAGTTGAACCCGACTTAACAGCCACAAGAGAAAACATTGGTGTCCTTGCTCTGGTAACTCAAACTAATGACTGGGAAATGACTGAGACTGGACGTAGTCCTGTCTCATCAGCACTGCACCACAGCTGCAATAGCAAGGAGGGAAGCCAGGATAGGGCAGGAAAAAGGGAGGCAGAGCAAAGAGTATCTCCAAGAGCCTGGAAGGACTATGACCGAACACCTGCAGACTGCGACTTCCAGCCAGCGTTGAAGTGGATAGGACCATGCCCCGTGAGTGTCAGCAGCTGTTTGTAGGGTTGTAGTGGTGACCTCTGGCCCATGCCTGTGCTCTGTGAATGCTGTTAGGTATGACCAGACCAGGTGGGGGACCCAGGGAGGTAGAGTTGTTGGCATCCCATAGCTCCTTAGTAACCCTTTCCCTGCTATGGCAATTAGGAAGGCTCAGCTGGACCTTTGCAGGGGTTGTGATTTGAAAGAAACCCAAAGGGGTTTCTTTCCTCAGTTGTTACTACTGTGGTATCTAAGCTGGAAAACCAGCACCACGCCACTCTTCTCTGGAGAACAGGCTCCATGGCCCACATGGCTCCTCCATTTCCTTCCACCTACAGCACTGTACTGGTGTTGGGGGTGATGGGGAAAACCTTATGCGAATGCTGTGATCCACTGTTCACTGCAGTTAGCCTGAGCCTGGCCTGTCTGGAGGCCTACCCAAGCACCAGCCAGACACAGAGCTCCCCAACACTCTAATGTCCATGGTTCCCAGGAGAACACACAGGAGGAAATCAGTTATGGAGCCAAGTGGGACTGTGGTAGTGTCCAGGAGGTGTGGAAGAGCACATTATAATAGCTCGTTAATACCTCGTTTCATCATTGATACCATCTGAAGGCCACAAGTGGGGTACCTGATTGGTCTGAGAGGGATGCACTCACACGCAGCGATGCTGAGCTGCACTCTAAGCTGTGAGCCAGCAGAGTGGATGTGGGGAGTCACATCCTGCAGTTTTCTTTCTTGTTTTCCGAAAACACTTTGCCTTCTATTTTATCCCTGAAGAAGTGATTCTATGATTGGCTACTAGGCCTTCAACATGCCTTGCCCCTGCCCCCTGGCCCTCATCTCTGTCTCAAGCCCATAAGATCGTGGGGTTTCAATTTTACTCGTGAGCTGAACAAATTCAGATATGCGTCTGAAAGCTTGGAAAAGAAAAATGCTGTTAATCTGATGATCTGGCTTCAGATTCTGATGCCGTCAACTGCTCAGAATAAAAAATGAGAGGATGAGAATGAAGCTGAGATGGGATAATAAATATCAGGCCAGTACCCCCCTTAGTTTCTCCCCTGTCACCCAGAGAGGTGTTTTAGAGTTGATGGAAATCATTGCTAAGCAAACATCTGTGTGTGTGCATGCAGACACGACCATCACACGAACAGAAGGGAGGGAGCTCTTTGCCATTCAGGAGCTGAATGGGCAGTCTAGGTCTTAACATGGGGTCTGTGGCTTTGTTTCCCCATGGGTAACCTTTTAGACCAGCCCTTCTTGAAATTTCTGCTTATCTAGCCTGAGTCAGAGCCTTACAGCCTCCACCAAGGACATGGTGGGCTTGTTCCATTACTCTGGGAGAAAGGACAAAGCAAGAAGGGAGGATGGAAGCCTCACCATTGCCTGTCCTTTCTTCAGCTACCAGCCTCTGTGCCTGTGGGAATCAGACATGCAAGCAAGGAGACTGTAGCACGGTAGAAGTTGGACTGAAGAAGCCCCAGTCGTGCTCCCCATGCATCCTTGCACATTTCAGCCACTGAAGCAAGTCCCAGTGTCTAATGCCCACGCACCTATCCAGATCACCCACAGCTAATTTCTTCTGTATGATACAGAAGGAAACTACAAAGGGCTGACAAATGGAGCCTCGAGAGCCCCAGCCCCTCCATGTCATCCCTTTCATGTCACCCTGTCCCTGGCCATGCCAGCCCTCCTTGGGAACATCCTGAGCTCCTTCCAGATGGCCACACGAGCCCTGACCTATCTCCCAGCACTGTGCACAGATCTGGGGACAGTCTTGGTTGTCTGAGATTCCTCTCTCTCTTTTTTTTTTCCCTTTGGAAGTTGGGTAGTTTCCAATATGAGTCACTGTCCGCCTCTTCTCTGTAATTAGTGCACTGGGAGTTGCAAGTATGGCTTTGGTGTAGTCTACTAGAATTAATCAAACTGTATCTTACACATTAAAATGCAGTAAAACCATCATCCGGCCAAATCCCTCCTGACTGACGCAGCCCAAGCCCCAGTCCTCTCTTGCTCTACTCTTTCCTCTTTTTGTCTTTCTCTTTTATCCTTCTCTTTTAGCACTGTTTCCCAGAAATGCTTATAACCTCTTTTCCCCTTAACTTTAGCAATGTGTCCTTCTCACGGCAGTTTATTTTTTTGCATGTGTTGCAGCCCATTTCCTTGTGTCCGTGAATGTCTCACTCTGGTTGGGCACTGGGAAGTTGGCTCTTTGGGCTTTGTTTGCTTGCTTCACGGGCTTTTGCCATCTTAAGTATGAGAACAATATTACCATTTGACAATGGGAATAAAAACAAGTGACCCGCCCTACCACTTCTTTCAAATCCTCATTAAAGCCTCTTCATTTCTAATTGATTTCAGGAGTGACCCAACTTTTTATGGATCAAAATATGCTGTGATTTGGGATTTTTGCCCTCTTCGGCCATCTTGTTGTACAATAGCCGTATGCGTGGAAGAGCTCCATTGCTCTGCTGATGTAAGCTTTTTGCGTGGTCAAGACCTTCTCCAAAGCACTGGCAATGCGTGTTGACAGAGAAGTCCACTCCCCAGCCTGCTCACGCTGGGCTCAGAAGTGGGATTCCACCTGGTCCATGTGCTGACATCCTTTAATCCAATCTTGAAGACATGTTCTTGGGCTGGTCTTGATGGGGGAGATGACACCACAACTTGGTGACCTTTCCTAACAGTGGGGAAAGTCACGAAATGGACCTTAACCAACCACTCTTCTCTCCCTGCTCTCTATAGCTGGAGAGGTCAGGCAAAGTGTTACTTACTGTGGTCGTCTGCTGTCTTGGGCTGGGACCTCACCTTGAAAAGGCAGAACTCTGCTAGCCAGAGGGAAGCTCCAGTCACCCACTCCTCATCTGTGAGAACTGCACTGCCTGGGTTAATGCAATAACTATGTTAGAAATGTGTTGAAACAGAATATGGGTTTTATTTCATGCCGAGAGTCGGATAAAAGGCACTCTACAAGAGGTTCACGATCAGGCTTTAGAAGTACAGGTAGGAAAGCTGAGAGCTCACAGTGGGCTGATTTCCATCCAGTACTTTCCTTGAAACTAAGAAATGTTTATTTCCTGGAAGTGGGGTAGAGGTTCCCTTTTCCTTTGATACCCACCTATGCCATCGTTTGAATTCTTCCCCAGGTGACTTGCAAGTTCTTGAGGACAAACGTGAAACTTCCCTTTGCTAGGAGTCTGGGATTGTTGCCCTCTCTTCATTTACCCACCTCTGTTTACAGTTCTCAAGATAAATATGTACAAAATATATGAGGGCAGCCAACTTGCTGGGTCGTGAAATTTCAAAACGTTGAAATATTGACTTGGGGAGAACTGAAAAAGGAAATGGAAATTTCTGGCCAACCAAAGAGAAGAAGGTAGAATTTTTGGTCATACATGATATGTAAGCCTGAAGTTGAATTCCTTGCTTGGACACTGAATGCTCTGCATTGTAAAATTATATATATATATATATATATATATATATAGTAATGAAAGACCTTTCAGAGCTTTAATTTAGAAAGGCTTGAAGTTTGCTGACTTTTTACTTGCCGAATTTTGTTGTTAAAGCCAACCACTCAGCTAAAGCACTGCAAACTGCTTTTCTTTTAAATATCCATTTGAAAAATATCACCCAGCTTTACTGAATCTGGCTTTTTACGGCCTCCCCAAGCTCCAGCCAGCAATCCCAGAATAATTATCTATCTTCTAGCTGCAATCTGGGAGCTCTATGCTGGCAAGCCAAATTTCACCTGTAGGTGACTGTCAATAAAGCTGGGAACTGAATTTGAGAATCTAGGAGTTAATGAAGAGGAAGATTTTTTTGGCACCCATTTGGGAAAATAGTTCAGCACAGGCCCATAGCATGTACTTCGATGCAAGTGTGAGCATAACTCCTATTTGGCACGTGTTTGAAGGGCTTTCCTGAGTCGAGGCCTTCAATTTCAACCTCCTAAAAAGTTTTGGCAAACCTTGAAATGTGCTTAAAGATGAGAAATGAAAACACGTCGTCGTTGGCAATAACCTTTCAGTTTTGAGGGATGTTCATTTTATAGGTCAAAGACATATGGGAAAAATTCATACATTTCCCAAATAACAACGCATAGCATAGGGAACAATTTAATATGAAACAGCAACATGGGGTTGGGTCATTAAAGAATCTTGGATGCAGTCATCCACACACTGTGAAATCCAGCTGAAAAGAAGCACCAGGTCAGGATGGATGCACCCTGGTGTGCTCTGATCAGCAGCTATGCTCCCTCTTGCACCCATGGGCTGGTGGTCCAACTTGTGACCACCAGCATTGTGCAAACGTGGGATACCCATGAGCTGGGGCTGAGTGCCGGCCACCTGCATGTCCCTCACACCATGTCCAAGGAGGTCCCCAGTGGCCAGCTCTTCCTGGTCCAAGATCTAGAGCTCATCCAGAGCCATCCTGGCAGCGTCTGTGAGTGGGAAGTCACACTGCTACAAGGGCTTTGCAAAGGCCTTGGCAGCATGAAGTCAGGGGAAGCCAAAAACATGATAAGGGTGGACAGCCGTAGCGTGTGTGTGGGAGGTGCAAGGTCGGCACGGAGACATGGCTGCCTCCTCTGAGGCGAGGGAGGCTGAGCAGTGCCTGGACAGGGCCTCAGCAGCCCTCCTTCCCCTCCCTGTGAGAACCAGGCTCATTCCCCTTCTCATCCAGGAAGGAGATGGGGCACATTTCTCTTCTTCACAGCGGATGGGGTTTTGGAAGGAGCCCATTGGAGTTCAGCACTCTATTCCGAAAGATAACAGGAATGTCCCAGCCAGCAGGACTTGGCTTGGAATTTTGACTGTACAAAGGAAACCCCAGCCTCATGATTCGTTATCCCCTTGCTCGTCATTTGGCTCTGTTTCAGATTCAGCCTGTAAAAGGCGGAGGAGAGATCACATGAAGGAGCTTGATTGCACGTCCACTGCATCAGTTGACCCCGGAGTGGCAGGGCCCCATGGACCCTTTATTTTTATCCAAGCTCAGATTGCTTTTCAGTTTTGCAAGAGAGCTGGAGTCTGGGGACTGTGTGACTTCCAGGACAGGATGCAAGCTCAGAGCAAAGAACCCACCCTGTGCCATTAGCCAAAATCCACAGCTTCATTTTCCTTCAGGTTCACAAGAAAGTCTGTGCCATTAGACCAGACAGTCCTGAAGATCCTGGAGGGGCTGATACATTCATCTGTGGATTCCAGCCCCATTTCCAAACACGAAGGCTTGAGTTAAGCCACGGTGAGTATAACACACGCTGCTTCATTTTGGCTTCTGAGACTTCCGAGCATAGCAGAGATCTTAATCTCAACTGCTGTTGCTTTCATTAGAGCATCATATGGGAAAATTCCCTCTGAAGGCCTGCTGTCAGCACCTGGAGATGTTGCAGGGTGGATAAGGTGCAGGTGACATATGCTTTTGCTGTTGTTATATTTATTCAACCTGCTGGAGGGAGCAGCATGGTCCCACTTAAGCCCATCAATATCACGAGGAGGGAAATAGGCTGAGACCCTGACTTGGACAACACCAAATTTGTTCTTCTCTGTGTTCTTCCTCTCACTTCTCATTTTCACTGCAGCTGTATCTACACGATGGCACTAATCTGCAGGCGCTATCTTCCACACTTGAGCTAGGTTGGGGAGATGAAGATGGGTGAGAAAGTCTCCTCAACAGCCCTGAGCAGAACAAAGGCCAAGTGGGGTGGAAAAGCAGAGCCAGCTGAGCTGGGTATCACTCCCTCTGCTTCCACAGGTTGGGAGTTGCACGCACTTATTCCTGGTTGAGGGGGAGCTACATGTAACACCATTCACAAATTCATCACGGGTTGCACTGGGCAAATATTCACATTGATTATGTCTTACCAGGGCACAGTTAAAAATCTTGGGCTCCTCGGGAACTGCGGAACTGCTGAGCAGTCATCTACAGCAATCTGCTCCCTGGCTGGGCTGTGATGCAGGAAGAAGATGAGTGCTCTTTGCTTGGAGCTATCACGAGACTTCAGAAGATACTGACCCTATGGCTCAGAAATCACCCTCTGTTGATTTGTTTTAATGTGTCTGCTAAGGAGCTGTGAGGAGAAGCAGTCTGGGCAGCAGATTTTTCTTGGCTTGGAGTATATCCCTTGGTTCTTCTGACACTGCCAGGAACAGCACAGCTCCATGTCCTGGCAAGGGCTTTGCCATGGAGGTCCCTTCACCCCAGATCCAGCTTCCCTTGCAATAGGAAGGACTCAGCTAGAAAAGCAAGCACTGCAAAACATCCCTGCTGGGATGGTTGAAAAAAAATTCAGCACGAGAGGCTGGGATCCCTGTAAAGCAATAGGAGGGCAGAATGCTTTGGGAGCTTCAAGGGCGTCCACAGAGTCCAGCAGAGGGAAGAATTTTCATAAAAAGCCCCATTCCTCTTCTGGATGTGCCATTTCCCAAGGAGAAACTCTGCACGTTGGCTCATGGGGTTCAATTCGATCTATGCTTTAGCCTGGAATTCAGGGATGACTGCAAGTAGCAAACCTGAAAGCCAGCTGCATGTTCTGCTTTTCCCCCATTTTCTCTTCAAAGTGAAGCAAGCACGATCATTTCTGACAGTGGTAGGTTTTGCTGGGGTTTGGTTTTGCACATTCCAGGCCCGAGGGTGTCAAGCAGGGGGCTGATGCTGTGGGAATATCAGTGGCAGACCCAGTAAAGCCAGGCAGCAGGACTGCTGACCAGGCAAGAGAGGGCCGCGAGGTTACAAGGCTGGCCTGGGGCCATGTGTCACATCTCTGCCACCTTCTTTTCTCCAGCAATGCTGACTGGTACTTTGTAAGTGGAAGCATGGGGCAGGATGCTGAGAAATAGCCAGATGCCCAAATAGCTTGGGACATGGAGTAATAAGGAACTGCCCTCTGCTTTGGGGGAGTGAAATATCCCTCTCATTAAAGGGAATGTGAAGGCATAAAGTCCATTCAGGGGTACTAAATGAGAATTTATGAGCCGAGCTCTTTGAGGAGGAAGGTACAGAGAGGCAATGGTTTTGTTTAGAAGTGAAATCAGTGGCTTCAAGCCTGACCTTTGGCTCCTCCTGACCCCAATACTAATGAAGGGGAAAGGGCCTGGTCGTATAAACATGTCACAGCATGAGGTTCACTGGGGTGAGATCTGATTACAGCCCAGCAGAGCCATACCACAAGTAGCTGTTCCCATTATGTGATGTTGCACTGAGGCTGAATTCCCCAGTATGTGCCCTGTGCATCACCTTGTGTGGGACAGAAACTCCTCCACTGCGAGCTGGAGGGTAGGGCAGGGACATATCTGCTGAGGATTTCACTCTTGGTGATCTCAGGTGTGAGGAGTGAGAGCTCTGCAGCTCTGGAGGACATTTTTAGGGACTTCTTGCTTAGCCCATGAATGGCAGAAAAGAACAGTTTTTAACAACAACAACAACAACAAAAAAGATTTAATTTGATTTTAATGTGAGGTTTAAAAGCATAGTTTTGCAAAGGCATTGCTGAAGTCCCAGTGCAGAGGAGCAATGAGCTTAGTGTGAATGAAACTATAACCTGAAAATGGAACTCAATATACGGAAAATGGATCTGAGGAAAATGCCTAACCCTCTCCTCAATTATGTGTTCATGTGCTGTCCTTAAGAACAGGCATGTCTTTGCTTACCTTCCTCTCTGCACTGCATACTAAGCCTGTTCTTCCTCTGCACCTCCTTCTCGCACTGTTCCTTTTCTTGTGGTTGAGGGAGGCGGTGCTCATCCAGCACCTGATCAGATGGATACGGAGGAAAGGCTCAGCCCTCCTGGATCCTGGGGCTGCTGCCTCTGCCCTGTGAAGTGATGGATGGGCACCAGGCTGTGTTAGCCCCGGGGGATCAGAGGAGGCCGTGGACAAAGGGCTGCTGGTGAGACAAGGATGCCCCATTGCAACACCAGATCACCAAAGCACAAGACCAAACCCTGATGCAAGTGGGTCACGTTGGTTCTTTTGGCAACTGCATGTCCCCAGCTGCGGCAGTGTGCCCAGCAGTGCATGGAAGCAGCAGCACAATGTCCAGATATGTCCGACCAGCAATGGGTGTAGGTGGCTTGATGCAAACCCATCACAGGTCTCATGGGAAGACCTGTATGTGGGGACAGCAAGACAGGTGATTGCTCTCATGTCTTAATCTCTAAACCCTTCATCACACACGTTGCCATCTTTAGGACGTTCTCTAATAGCTGTATAGATCTTAATATTGTGACTAAAGAATGGCTGAGGTGGGCCATGACTCAGGCTTGTGTCTGGCTAATGCAGATGTGTGGCCAGCTCTACGAATGGGCTCTACAGCTCTAGAGAGAGCCTCACCAGTGAGAAGGCTCGTACCCATGGTGCTCCCTGTTCAGTGTTTTGGGTCCATCACCCCACCAGGACTTACTGTCCTGATAGGCACTGCTGGGAGAGAGAGCCCCATGCAGCCTCTGCTGAGAGCCCAGAGCAGGGAAGAATAGAAAGGAGCTCAGCCAGCTCCTCATGCCAACTGAGAAAGCAAAGGCTGTCAGAAGATGAGCAGCCAAAGTCCGAAATGGGCCATGCAGGTGCTAAATCTGTGTCCTGGTGTGAGACCCAGGCGGGCTGGGGGACCATGACGTGTGTGTCCCCATCTCCCATGGCGTGCTGCAAGCCACTGCCTCGCACATCTTCAAGGCTGTGCCAGTTGGGTGGTCGCCCAGTTCCTGCTGAGTTTCCACCAGATCACTAATTTGGGAAAGAAAGCTGCAGTCTGGCAGGCTGCTATTGAAAGAGGTTTCTGAAATAGGGGATATTAGGAAATATCATTATGTATCTTGCGGCCATGTGCTAAGCAGGAATGGTTTTTAAAATAACTACCCGGACAAGTCAAAAGACGTGATGAACTGCAAATGACCCGCAGAGCCCATTGTTTGTACTAGCTGGTGAAAAAGCCACGCTGAATGAGGCAGGGCTGTCAGGCCACGTCTGAAAACAATGCTGCTTGAAGAGGTGGTGAGCAAAGGGGGGGGAGGAGGCCCTTTCACCCCATGACCTGCTGCAGCCAAGCAGGGGTGTCTCAGGCGACAAGCTGAAAAGCAGAGCAAAGCCACAAAGTGCCCAGCCTCAACCTGTCTTCGTGCGAGAGTAAGTTTGCACCGGTGCACCATGCCTTCGAACTCTTGAGTGGGCACGCCAGCATCGCAGAGGCTCGACTGGAAGCACATGCTTTGGCCCCCATTCATCATCCAGGCTGAAGTGTGGGTGAGGGAGACTAACCCTTTGGTAAGTGTCGGCCGTAGGAAATATGACTTATCTTAAAGAAATGAATCATGTTTCAGCAAATGCTTCCTGCAGAAATATTTTTCTCACAAGCTTTGTTTCGACTTTTGGCAGATCTGGAGCTGCTGGCGTTAGCAAAAGCAGTCCCTCCCCCACGCTGTTCCCCGGGCTTGAATAGGAATTAAGGAATAAAGGCAGAGGGTACGTGGAAGGCTAAATCCATCACCACTTCTTCTCTGTGCAGCAGCAGGATATGCAGCTTAAAGGCAAATATCAAAGATCCCCAGGTAAAGTCAAGGGGAGTTCTATGCTTGGCTTTGCTGGGCACTCAGCTTGCAAATCAGCCTTTATGGCCTTGTAAAAATTCCTGTCAGGTGCTGATGTTTGTTGGAAATCAGCCTCCAGCTCCCCTGCTATCCTGAAAGCATTTTGGTAGGGGTGGCAAGGCAAATCTCCTGGTCTCATTTCATAAAAATGTGGTTCACTTAAAAACAACAACAACAACAAAAAAGGGAGCTATTAAAGGAAAAGCTCTATATTTACTTGCAAATAAATTGTTAGCGCTTCCTTTCCCTCTGCAAAAGCTTTGACAGTTCTGCCTGCAGGGTGAGCGCGATTTACAAACGTCCTTTGTGACAGCAGTTCAGGAGAGGAGGGAGGAAAAAGTCCATCTTGGTTCTGGAGAACCTCAGCCTTTTTCTTCCCAATGTCAGAGAATTTTTTCATGGGAAGGCAATTTCATTGCCCTGCCCGGTAGGCTCTCCAGTCATTTTAAAATAGACCCATTAGACCCCACAGGGGAATAAGGACTTTAAAAGATCCATTTGCTCCCAGTCATTTTACGCAGTAACCCAAGCTGAAGTGAAAGATCTTTATTTAAATATGAATTAAGCTCCAACCTTACCCTTTACTGCATTATTTTCCTCTGAGGTTTACTTTGATATTATTTCAAAGTCTTGAAGCTAACAAAATGCCGGCCAATATTTAAAGTGACAGGAGAGCTCTGGAAAACGATTTAGGAGGCAACTAAAGTCTCTCAGCGCAAGACTCTGCAACAAGGCAGGAAGTCATAAAAGGGCTGAGTGCACTTCACCATGCTCAGAACAAATTTTGAGACTACAAAGGCAAGTGGAATGGCATCGAAACCACAAAAAGCATCAAGATACAGCTGAAAACTCTACATCAGCTTGAATTATTGCATTAAAGCATGGATGAAATGCTGATAGCGGGTGGTGCTTGCTTCTCATTGGGGTTTAGGAGAGCAGCTATGGTTACTGATTTGGTGCTAGAAGTGGGAGGAAGTGCTAAAAGATGAGGCAAAAACTCATGATATTTAGCGCATCGTGAAGACGGCATGTCTAAGTGATGACGATGAAGAGATGGGTTGTATGAGAGGGTTCTCTGCTGGGCTTGACCTCTACTTTTGCCTTCCGTGGTTTCCAGCAGTCCATCTGAAGCAGAAGCAGCTTCTGGAAGGGTTTTTTTTCTGCCTGAAGAAGAAGTTCCCCAAGGGAGGGATCTGCTCCTCCCAGTCATGTCTGTACTGCAGTATGAGTTATACTGAACAGGGAACAAGGAATCACAGAATCATGGAACCATAGAATGGCTTGAGTTGGAAGGGACCTTAAAGACCACCCAGTTCCAATCCCTATGATGGGCCGGTTGCCCCCCACCAGATCAATCTGCCCAGGGCCCCATGTAACCTGGCCTTGAAGATGGGATGACCAATTGTGATGCATTGCTCCCCATACCTGGCTGGGCTACTTTAGTGATGATGCTCTCCCATGGGGACACACCACTACCAGCGTCATGGTGGCCTTTGCATTCCCATGTGGTCGATGAACTGCCAAAGGGACAGGAGCCTGTCTGTGTCACCTGGGGGTTGAAGAGTATCTTCTGAAGGTCAGATGTTTGGATGATGGAGATGAGCTGGGCAAGTCTCACTGGGGTAAATATTTGATGGCAGTCTGTGCACACAGAAAGAGAATTGAGGGTCTTGAGGATGACTTCAGTTTTTCTCTTAATCAGGGATGCGGTATGGCTTCTCAGAGGTTAGAAAGCGAGTTTCAATGCCAGTAGAAGGCATTGCCAAGTCCCAGAGGGAAGAAAGCGAGTTTCTCCTTGGTGACATGCAGTATCAGTTCTGGCAAAGTTCTCAAGCAACAGCACTTCACATTTCTTGTGATTTCTGCATCCGAGTTTTATCTTCGTTTAACCCCAAAAAAGGCCCTGTCGCTGTGCTTCAAAGCAGCCCTTCCTTTCTCTTGCAGAAGTGAATAGGAGCATATTTTTATCCTGATCTTATAGCTGGCTTTGTATGAATGCCTCTGAAGCCTCGTGGGCTCTCTCTTCTCCCAATTCTGGTGTGTGTAGCTCTAGCTGAAGTCCCTGCCAAGATGGTGCTAACCATCGCAGACTGACTACCTCTTATAACCATCATCTTTTAAGGGGAGCTGAATTCCCATCCCGTAGATGGTGCCTGGGTGGTCCCAGCCAAGTGAGGACTCCCAAGTTTGCAAACTATCCCTGGGAAGAATTGCCAGTGCTTTTCCCTCCCTGGCTTCTCCTTCCTGTCAGCGGCTGTGTGAAAATGGGTGGCCTGGGGGGAGGCCATGGAGAGGAGGGATCCCAAAGGGGGACTTTGAGCTTGGATTTGTTTTGGGTTGTTTGTTCTGTTTTTGGGGGGTTTTTGGTTTTGTTGTTGTTGATTTGGCCTGGAGCTCTAGCTGTAAAGTGGCTGTGAATGGCAGATTTTTTCCCTTTTGCAAATGGGAGCTTTGGCAACTCCTAGCTGATCTGGGACTGAGTTAAAAACTGACACTCTGTGCATCAGGACTTCATATGTGTCAAGATCAGCCAGGCCCAGTCAGGCCCTGCATGTTTGGATGAGTCCCAGTTTTGAGTATCTGTTATTTGTGGTTGAACCTGGTGCATTGGGGGTTGTGGTTTCATTCTGTTTCGCACAGGAGAGTCTGTCCCTGCCCTCAGGGGTTTCATGGACGGATGGGACTGTATAGGACAAATTCAGTCACAGTGTGAGGAGTGGTGTGCACAATTGAAAAAGCTGCTACATATTAAAAAAATAATGATAAATACATAAATAAATAAATCTTCATGTGCTGTGCATGACGACACAGCTGCAGTTTTAGGATCTGGACTTTACCTTGTCTTTAGCTGCTTCCTAACAGCCCCACAGTGCTGGTTATGGGCTTCAGCTTCTAAAAGAGAAACTCATCTTTGCAGCAGTTGATTGAAACGTGTGTCTCTTTATCCATCAATTCAAATGTCTTCTGTTGAAATTCTGTTGAATACTCAGACAGTTCACAGCTCTCAAGTTAGCTTGACATCTTGGTGCTGAAACCTCTCGTCTGAGCCCTACAGCACTGTTTTTTGTCTGACGAGAATCATAGAATCATTTATGTTGGGAAAGACCTCCGAGTTCATCTAGTTCAGTTGTCCATCACCACCATGCACACCAAACCATGTCCCTAAGTACCATGTCTCCAGGGGAGGTTGAGGTTGGATATTAGGAAAAATTGCTCAGAAGGAATTGCAGTGCAGTGGCACAGGCTGCACAGGGACGTGGTGGAGTCACCATTCCTGGAGGTTTTCAAGAAATGTGGAGATGCGGCACTGAGGGATGTGGTCAGTGGGCATGGTGCGGATGGGTTGGTGGCTGAACTAGATGATCTTAGAGGTCTTTTCCAACCTCAATGATTCTGCGATTGCATGATTCTGTGATCTCCATGTTTCTTGAGCACCTCCAGGTACGTTGACTGTACCACTTCTCTGGGTACCGCTTTCTAATGCTTCACCCGTCATTTGGAGAAGAAATTTTTCCTGATGTCCAATCTCAGCCTCCCCTAGTGCAAGTTAAGGCCATTACCTCTCATCCTACCACTAGTTACCTGGGAGAACAAGTTTACATAGCTTCTTCTTTTTCTGCCTATGGTACCCTCTATTTATTTGTGGGCTCCATAGTCACCTCTTCATGGCTGTTCAACTACAGAAACCTTGGCTAACTCCAGAACTCATTAAAGAGGGAACCAACTAGTGCTTGTGAGCATTTATTGTCACTATTCACCCAGCATTGTCCTTTAGTGCGCTTTGCAGGGGTAAGGAGAGAGTGCAAATGCTTTGGTCTGCCATGACATGTGCTTGCATGCATGATGTTGGAGGACAAAGTTCAGCAGCCCTGATCCTTGGTAAGCATTAAGGAAGGCACACGGCAACCACAGCGGCACTGCTGTGGTTGCATACATCTCATCTGTGGCTTGGCAGTGTCTTAGGGACATGGTTAGTGGGCATGGTGGTGATGGGTTGACAGTTGGACTTGGAGATTTCAGAGGTCTTTTCTAATCTTAATGACTCTATGGTTCTGTGATTAGCAGGTTTGACCTGCCAGCTCTCTCCTGGTTCTGGTCAGGTCTTGGGAAAGCAAAGCAGCACAACAGACTCTTCTGACAAACTGAATGGGGCCGAAGCGAGATTTAGGGGTCTGTTCTTTGATGGTGCCTCACCTTGTGGTGAAATCATTTTGGCACAATTTGCAGCATCATTAAAGATTCACGAAAATGCAAAAACTAACACATACCCACGGGAAAAAAATACTGCTTGCTGTATGACATGCAGTGTCAGATGACGTCTGTTAAATTCACCTTCTCAAATGGCACTTCTGGTTCTGCTGGTACAAAACGCTCAGACTGAGATGTCACTAACTTTTAAGAAGCAAGAAGCTCCTGATGGATTTGATGTATTTTACTCTATGCAGCTCCGCTTGTTTAAGAATGAACATTTGACCTCTCACTTCTGAAACCTATTAGACAATGAATGCATCTGATGATATGCATGTGTATGTTCCTGATTTGGCAATGCTAGAATGTTTTCCCTCTGAAGATGGAATGACTTGATTCATTTTTCAGTGGCCCTGTGTTTCCAGATCTGCTGCAATTGTTCCTTAAAGGTTTTTGGTTTTGTTTTTTTCCCGGAACTAATTCTTTTTAAACATGTTATTTATGACCTGGAAATTGAAACCTGGCTTCAATGCTGAAGTGTATGGCCAAGAGTCTGACAGGGCTCTGTGAGGCAGAAGAGGAAAGCTGGTGAGCACCAGTAGAGCCCACTGGTCTTTGGTCCCAAGGTGGAAGGTGATGGGGAAGGAGGAGCAGAGCAGCAACCCCGGGTGACCATCACTGTGGTGCAGCTATGATTTTTTGCCCAGCTTCTGTGAATTATGAATCTCTTCTGGACACAATATGCAGCTCATAAATGAATAGGAATTCCAAGGCTGAGCGGCTCAATTGCATCCCATCTACATAAAATTCAAAGAATCACAGAATAGCTTGGGTTGGAAAGGACCTCAGAGATCATCTAGTTCCAATCCCTGCCAAGGGCAAGGCTGCCAACCAGCAGATCATGCATTAGATCAGGTTGGCCAGGGTTCCATCCAGCTTGGCCTTGAACACCTCTAGGGATGGAGCATCCTCAACTCATCTATTACAGAGAGTTCTGTGGAAAGGCTGAAAGTTTTCTTTGAAAAGGTGCAGTTTGCAACAAGCAGTGTGTCGAGGCCTGAGCCCCTCCCACAGTGCTTGCAGCCACCGTGCTGCACCAGGGGTTGCAGGATGCATGCTGTGCCCATTGCCCTGCTACCTGGGAAATGGACGTTAGCTGAACTGGCGAGTGCTGAAACACTGGTGGGGTGCAAGGAAAGAGGCTCAGCTCCTCAGCTTCTGCTGGGAGCTGCGCAGTCAGAACATAAATCAAATACCCTCAGTAGCTGCATGACATCTTTATTTTTACTGGCAAGAGAAGCAGTATACACAGCGACATTGCAGTCTCTTAGCTCGTTAAAAATATCTCAATAAATAAAACAAATAAGCAACATATACACTGGAACAGAAAATGAAAAAAAAAAAGTATTGGGGGGGGGGGGGGAGGGGGGGAGGGGGGTTGGTCAGGAGTGGTAGCAAATCATGGAGCAATAAGGAAGAGGCAGCAGAGTGTGGAGGGCAGTCTGTAATCCAGGCTGTACTTGAAACAAATCATGCAGGGAGCTGGGGGACATTGTGGCCTTTTTAATTCCTTTTTTTTTTTAATTTTTTTTTTCCTTTTTTTTTTTTTTTTGTTTGTTTTCTTTTTCTGAGAGCCTTGGTCCAGTTTTGACACGACTGTACAAGCAATCAGGTTTCGAGCTTTACAGAATAGACACAGAAAGAAGACAGCGAAGGGGAAGTAAAATCTGAACCCAAAGATTTCTCATAAATGTGTTCCTGAATTAAGAATTATTATTATTTTTTTCTTTTTTCAGCAAAGGAGAAAGAAAGAAACAAACAAACAACAAAAGAACTAAAACGAAACACCCAGACAGACACACACACACAAAACCCAACAACGATGAACAATCAGGAATGTTGCTTCTCGCTTCTCTGTGATCAGTCACTTGGAGAGATGGTGCGAAGGTTCAGGCCCATAGCTTTGGTGCTGGCTCCTGCTCAGTCTAAGTGCTCTGCAAGAGTTCAGAGTGAGGGAGGTCAAGAGGGGTCTTTTGGACCAGTTTACTTGAGGTCGTTAAGGTTTCAGAAGTTACAAACTTGGATACATCCCAATTCCACTTCAGTCTCAGACACTGGACAGTCTAGAGAGAGGGGAGGGGGGGAGGGGGAAAGAAGGGAAAATAAATACACTGAATACAGGATGTGAGATGCACATTGTTGCATAAGTTCTTTTCCTTTGCAAATGAAAGAAGTGCTTCCGAAGAACCCTAACCCAGCCCCGGTGCAGGCAGAGTAGGGCACATGGTTAATCTGGCAGCAGATCCAGTGCACCAGGAATAGCCCTCATGGCCTCTCAGACAAGCAAAACAGCGAGACTGAATGCTCAGCACGAGTGCTGCTTCCAATTGTGGCTGCATTTAGCACTGTGCTCCCACCAACACCCGAGGCGTGCTTCTGCAATCCCACCCACAGTGACTCTCAGCTCCTCCTGCAAAACCAGGCAGGCTGTGCTGGAAGCAAATGTGTTTTCTTTCCATCCTGGGGTAACACACTTATGTAAGAGCCAGGAACATCCAAAGAAAGAAAGAAGTCAACATAAACCTAACAATTCCTTTGGCTTTTGGTTATAGTGCATGAGTATACAGTCTGCTAAACCCATAGGCAGGAGTAATGCTTCTAAGGAAAATCCCCTCTGCTTACAGCAGCTCCTCCAGCCCCAAGGGCTCTGATGCTCAGCCCCTTATCCACACGGCTCCTAGTGACACATCGTCGCTCCTCTGCTTTGTTCTCAGAGCTGTGGCAAGGTGCAGCTGCATGTCACAGAACCCCATTACCTGCAGGGCTGGCTGTGGTCTGCAGCAACCTGCTGCTCGTTTGCAGGCTGGTGGGACAAAGCCTGTGCCCATGGGATGTCCCATCTAACCTGGGGGAGGGATGGCTTCTCATGCAAGCTGCTGGCACTGCCTCCAGAAAGCCACCTCAGCTCATATATCAAAAAGCAGATGTAATTATTTCCTCACTAAGGAAAGCTTCCATTTAGCTTATTTCCTTTCCTTTCCTTCTCAAAATTATTAATTATCTAATTACAACCACATTCTGCAGCCGAGCTCAGGATTTGACAGGCTTCCCAGGACCACTTAGGAAAGCTGAATTGCTTGGGGAGGGTGAGCAGCAGAGGTTTGTGTGTGTGCATGTCCTGTGGATGAAAGACCAGCCCCTTCCTAATGCTCACACTGCTGCAGTCCCAGCTAGAGGGCATATAGGAGCTCCGAATGAGATATAAAACAAAGGGAGGAGGAGGACACCTTGTCTCCTTTGGCTCTGATTCACAGACTGGACATGGTCACATATTCCTGGACAGCCAATGCCAAAAGAACTCACAGCCCATGTATTTCTTGGGAGCAACCTTCCTATGCTGTGCATCCCTTGTTGGAGATCCCTGTGTACCTGAGGCCTTCCAAAAGTGAGCAGTTCTTTTCCTTCATTTCTGCATCCGTGGCTGCTGTATTTGGGCTTATTCTAATTTGCTGTAGCCAGAGACTTTGCCACCCTGCTATCATCATCCCGCTATAGCATTGCACAAACCAAGTGCCGCCTGGTGTTGCAATGGATCCAGCTGAAAGAAAGGAGCACAGGCCATATTGTTTTCTTTTTAATCCAAGGACTTCTAGAAAAAAAATAGCATGTCATCCCATGCGGCAGTGCTGCCATGGGACACTTTCTCAAGCAAATGACAAGTCAAATGCTGACTGTTCCTTTCTTCATTTTGCTGTCCCCTCCATCTTGTGTGTGAGTCTGTTATTTCGATTAGGGTCTGCATGTGTGAGTCTCTTTCTGAAGTCGTACATCTCACTAATGCTGCATGGACCCCATGATGGGAAACACAAGACCAGATGATCAGGCAAGTTTGAAAGCACAGGAATGGTAACAGGAGGAGGTGGTCATCCACTTGCAGTGTAAAGGACTTGCTTTGATGGTGGGATGAGTGGAAACATTCATAGCAGGCAGAGAAGCAGTGAGATGAGTCATGTCTGCACTGATCTCCTCCCAATTAGTAGTGCCTTGTGCCTGTGTACCCACCAACTGGCTCTGGCCTCCCATAGCAGATATTATGGGGATGGGACAGATTTTCTTCCTGGCGTGGCACTAAAATGGTGAGGTTGGGGAGCTGGACCTTGCAGAGCTCAGTTTTAATCCCAGCTCACTCAGTTTACCTATATAATTGCTTTCTCTTCATGTGCTTTGGTTTCCCTGAATGGGAAATTGCTGTACATCCTTGCTTCTCTTACACATGGGCACAGGGGTTGGAATTAACTAATGCCCATAAAGCAGCTTGTGATTCTTCAGCTGAAGGGCATAACATTACACAACAGCTATGCATGGTTACACTGTCTGGACTGAGATGGTACACAGAGAAGCCCTCTGCTGAACATCGCTTCCAAGAATTCTGTTATCCCACAGCATATAACACAAAATATAGCTGTTATGCACTGCAGACCCAGTGCAATTTTTGTTACGACACAGGCTGCCATTCAGTCAACTGAGGACTTGCTGCTCTTTCTTCAAATTTCCTTTAGGCTATTCCCCAGCCCAAGAATACAGAATGGAAACCACGGCAGCTGAGAGCTGCAGGCTTGATGTAAGGTAGCACGAACAGGGCCTTGGCCGGAGGAAATTTTTGATCAGGTCCCTGAGGTCTTCACTTATATAGCGTTAGGGTTGGGTTTGATTACAAGGGATTGAAATCATTTCCATAACACAGCCACGAATGCAAAAGCAATAGGAATCACTGGAAAAACCTGGAAGTATTTGTGTACACGTATGTATAGAAAAGGATAATTTTGGAGCTGGTTTTAAAGTTGTGAATGCCAAAAATGGCTCTGCACCCAGGACCTGCCTTCTCTCCTTCCATGTGTCTTTCAGCCAGCCAAAACTCCACCAGGAAGTTCCCAGCCCAGCCTGGGGCCATGTGTGCCCTATCCCTTTCTTTGTGTTTCTAGCCATGCTGGGAGAGGGCAGTGGGGGGCAGATGAGAGGCACAAATGGTGGCATGGTGCAGGGAATGCCAGCTGCTTGCCCTGCACCACCTCGTACTGGTTTTGGCAGTCACTGAGAAGTTTAGAGACTATTTCATTCCCCGTTCTTCTTCATCTCAAGAAAGTGAAAAGCGGCATGGATCAAAGCTGAGACCTCAGCACTGCTCGGTGTGTTGGTGCAAGGCACAATGCCTGTGCCCCTGGGTCGGTGATGCTGCCTCTGGAGGGGATGCAGCTTCTGATGAGCATCCTTTGCTGCTGAATGGAGCATGAATTGCAATCGTTAGTCTCTTGCAAGTGACATCAGCAGGCACGCATCTAACTGGCCCTGCATGCAGCTGCACAGGTCTTGACTCAGCAGGTTACATGGTGTCCCAGCTGCACAGCCTCCACCACTGCATTTTTGCCTCTTTTGAAGTCTCCCTGCCCAGAGTGTGCCTGCTCTTTAATCATCCTCAGAACATTCATTTCTAATGGGATGTTAACTCGAAAGTTTGTTTTCTGACAGACGCTGGTGATTTAGAGCAGGAAGTGTTTTTTTCTGCTAGGTGACTGGTGAACAAGAGGGCTGCCTGGAGTCACGAGCATGAGTAGGGCATGAGCAAAGCATGCAGTGATGCTGGACACAAAAGTGACAAAAGAACTCTGCAGTCTTCCTTCATAGAACGCATGTGCCAAGGAAGCAAATGTTGAACCAGCCTGCGAGAGCATCAAACAAACCCTGATGGAGCTCCCCATAATCTCAAAACTCATCCTCCCAACAGGAGAGTTAATGGAAGAGATAAATGTAGGGAAACCTACAACAAAAACCTATTCAGCTGCCCAAGGAAAGGCTGCAGGGCCCACATCCCCACGTGTGATACGTTCCTTCCTTTCGCCACTTTCTGTTGGCAGTAAGATATTAGGGGGTGAATGGGGAAGAAGAAATCCCCTCCTGCATTGCCTGTGCCTGGAGATAACACCTAATCAAGACTAGGTAATCATTTTAGACAGTGACCTCTCCAGTCATGGTTACCCAGGTGTGTATTTTCAGGGTTGGAGACTCTGTATATTCATAGAAGGGAAAATGTGATGTAGCCAAATTATTTTGGAAAAGTTCTACCACTGGGTTCAAAGACTGCTTGGTTACAACACAAAAGGAGATGCTCTTGCTCTAGAAGATCAGGGCTGATGGAAACGTTTTGCTAAGTAGCAGCTGCCCTTAATAATTTTTCAAAACAAATAAATGTGGCTGGATGGGTTATTGCACTATTTCATAGCCCCAGTATGCCCACCCACCACAGCAGCACTGCATGCACACTGCCCCATAGGCACGTTGGGGATGGGGAGAACAACAGCAAACAATACAAAACGTGACATGGGGTGCATGTGTCCATGCCCGTGCCTTTGGAGAGAAAAGGTCAGCATGAGCTGATGTGAATTTTTGAAATGCCAAAGCAAGCTGCTCCAAAAACTGGGCTGGAGGGGAAGACAGACCTCAACGCCTTGACTTTCAGGCTGGAAAACCTAAATTTGGACTGCTTCTGGCCATGAAAACAGGTATTTAAGCCTACATGGCAGCTTGAAGTGCAGAGGTCTGGGATACCCAGGAGGGTCCTGCTGGGGACACAGCAATCGCCTAACCAAGCAGGGATTGCCATCAGCGAGAGTCGGGCCCCCAGATGCAGTGAGTAAGGCTGATCTCAAACATCCATCCTAATCCTTAACATTGCTCGTTCCTAAACTTTGTGAACTACGGGCCACCACTTGTAGCTGTCTCGGGAATAGCAGCTTCAAAAAAGCATATTGAAACATCAGTGATGACATATGCATGGTCAGGTCTGTAAGCTTTGCCTTCCAGCCTCCTGTTTTTTATCTGTTCCTATCTTTCTGAAGCTTGAGCTGCTTGAACTGAAACTTTTCCATGCCTGAAGGTGATTCTTCTTCTTCTTCTTGTTTTTTTGTTGTCTGAAGGCTAGGCAAAAAATAGTCCAGCTGTTTTGGAGCAAAGGGAGAGTGGAAAACAGCCATGCTCCAAAATGCTAAGAGCTTCCTTGTGACTGCTGTGTTGGTGATGGGTGGGAGGCTGGCAGGCAGCATGCAAATTGCCCAGTTTGCAAAGCAGTGTCCTACCTGGACCTGGAGAAAACACACAGTGTGAGTGTCTTTGTGTGCCATATGAAGCAGACCTGAGGCAGGAGGAGTGGGCATTTTATTTTGGCTTAGATTTTATCATATGTTTGTTAAACTAAGCTGGAGAGAGGTGTTAGGGTGGAGGCAAGGTGCTGCCTGCCAGGAGCCTCGTGGCCAGCACACTGGGACACACACAGGCAAGCCAGGTATCTGATGCTCTTAGGATGAGGCAAAACACATAGCTGTCTCTTTGTTGCTATTGCTCCTGCAGATTAGGAGAGCCAGCGGTTTGCAGATGAAAGCTGCTCTGATTTCCTGTTGTATAGGGTGAAAATAGGGGAGAAAAGCCTGTAACCATCTCAAACTTTCAACACAGGACTCTTTCAAAGCAGGGGCTCTCTTCTAGCTTCCCTGATGCTAGCTTTACAGCCTGCAGATGGTGCCAGGCCTTTCTGAGTGTCCCTCACTGCCCACCACAGGCTGAACCTTCCCCTGGGGTGTGAGTGCTTCCATTGGTGTGAGGGGCTGCATAAATGCCCATGGTGGAACCTGTCAACCTGATGCTGTTAACCTGATGCTGTCCTTCTTTATTCCAGGCAATGACTCCATAGCTATGGCCAGTGTCCAGAGCAGCCCAGGCCTCCCCACGCCTGCTACTTAGGGCCCATGCACCACTGAAGTGAACCTTTCCCTGTGCACCTTGTCCATCATGGCCACTCCTAGGTGAAATAGAGGATTCCTAAGAACAGTTTTAATCAGTGTTGACTGCTGAAGACCATATAGAGGGGCCTGCAACAGACCTATGCCCTCTGGACTGGAAAGAGAGCGCTGGGGTTTTGGTTTGTTCCCTACCTGGGTAAAGGACAACCCATACCATGAGATGCTGTTCTGATGGTGCTGACAGCTGGCTTAAGGGACATCAGAATAATTTTCCAAGGCAATTTTGAAAAAGAATTTTCGTCTGAGCAATTTCCATGCTGACATTTCTACGTGTAACCTGGATCAAATAGGCTGTCAGCAGCCCCCAGAGACAAAGTAGACAGTCTACATTTAAAACATTTTATGTCATTTAGATGGTTCAAAAATTCAACCTTTTGGGAAAAATATCACAGCAGCATCAAGACCTTCATGAGCAGGTAATTGTGTGCCGCCCTTTGGGGGAAAAGCCAGCATGTGGCAATCCTGGAGAAGGATGGAGAGTCTTATTTTGAGAAGCCAATTTGCCTATAGAATAATGTCAGGAAGGGTCCCTCTTCTGGTCAACCACAGCGCGGCTGGGTGTGGAGAATGGGACAACTGTTTGAGGTGGAAAAGCAATATTTAGGCCATGTCCTCAAGCATATCTACTTTACTGCCCACATAGTTGTCCAGGAATCTATCCCAAAATGGCGTAATAGTCCTTGAGATGCCCCATCTGCAATACAAGGGTTTGGGGCCTTCTTTCTGAACACAAGTGGAGGCAAACAGCAGAATACAGGAACAAAGGGTAAACTAAGGCACAAAGGAATGGCACTTTTGAGCACTTAGGTCATTAGACAGGCTGTTTCCCATCAGAAAAAGACTAAAAGATGGGGATGGAGTATAAGTTCCCATTGCCCTGGTGGCTCTCTGCCCTCCAGGGAGCATGAGTCCTCGTAGCTGAAGCACTATGCTAGCAAGAGTTGGCCCTGAATGGAGAGAGACCAATTGCACGGCTGTCTCTAATGCAGTATGCAAGTACAGCCCTCACAGAAAAGGCACAAGGGCTGGCCTGCAAGACTTCAGAGGAGAGGAAGCAGTGGAGAAAGGAATTCAGATAATTGTGTACATGCAGTGAGGGGAGAAGGACAAAATCAGATCTAATGCTGCGGGTACGGACAGACTGAAACCAGATACCTTGGCTTGTGTTTTTCTGCCTTTGCTGGTATGAACTCTTATCAACCATCCGCTCTTGAAGTCTCCCAGATGAAGGAAAGCCACAATTATGTGCATCTTACAGCTGGGAAACCATTTAAAAACATATCCTTCGCAGTTGTTCATTCCCAAGCCACAGGGCCCCCCTTGCTTTCTCCAAACGTACCCCCACCTCAAGAGCCTATCAATGTCTAGAGGAAAGCCTCTAATCTAATTTACCCCAGACTTTCCAGACCTTGCAGGATTTGTCTGCCCATGGCTGGTCCAAGAGAAAATATCTTCCCTGTGTCCCTCAGCTCCCCGGTTTGGTATCAGGAGTGTGACTAACTGTTTGACAGGGAGGTGGAAAAAGCAAATGTACAGCCTGTCTGGAAGGAAATTTAATCCTTTCCATCCTCCTCTCCCCAAGCCTGCTTCTGTCTCAACAGCCCAGCTTACCCACTGCTAAGAAAAGCCAAAGGCTTGCTCACACCTTGCTGTTCACGGTGAAAGATCCTGAAGATGCAACACCAAAAAGCAAGCCCACAACCCTGGGCCTCCCAGCCCCCCTAAATAACCATCCTTAATTCTTTTCTTTTCCCACTCTCCTGCAGAATGGATCTTTTGTACCTGTGGTTACCTACCTCAATAGGCATTATCTACACCAGGGCTTGTGGTCCCTGTAAGTCCAGTTTTACAGTGCTGCAAAGTATTTGTCTCTGTTTGCCTTTCTAGTTTGTGGGATAGTTTTAATTAAACGAAGAGAAAAAAAGAATTGAACAGAATACAGAAAATACTTCAATAGCTGACAAGATGATACCATTGGTTTGCATGGATCTAGTGAAGTTCACGCTGTAGTTTTTACTAGCGCAAGCTGCATTTAATACTCGCATATTAATGCATAAGCTATAGGTTTATCTATTAATGTGTTCTATCAGCAGGCAGTTGGCTGTCTTTTGAATGCCCCATAATTTACAGTTTTGGCATCCATCACGCAGTTATCCTTCTTGCACCCAGTTCTTACTTAAAGGCAGAAAGTGAGATTTCCTGTTTTTCCATGTTCAGGTGCACTGCTGCTAGGCTGAGCTCTCTGGGGAGAAGAAACATCTCCATCTCACACACAAGCATAACACTTCTGCATGCTCTGATCTCAAAGTTTCCTTAGCTCCTGTTCAACTTCCCTTCCGTCTCCAGCCATTTATCACTTCAGTGCACTCTATCTTGACCACTTAAAATCACACAAACTCATGCGCTCAACCACTTCCAGCAGAAAAATCTTTCCCTTTGGGGTCTCGGAGCACTTAGTGAAAGGCACATCTTCAGCATTTTAGCCAGATTTGACTTTTTTTTTTAGCCCAGATAAAACCGGTTGCCTGGAGCTGGCCCCTGAACAGGGAGGACAAGTGAGGGCTCTGCAATGAAGTGTTTTGCTGCTGGGGCTCTCAGGGTTTCTGCGTTATGTCCTGCCTCTCTGCAGCAACCTCCTGGCAGTCAGTGTGTTTGCTCCAAGGTGCTGCAGCCCTCCCTTGCCAGAAAAAGAGAAGGAAAAATAAAAGCTTTAAACAGGAAAGAGTCCCCCAAAGGAACAGTTCCCTCAGCCCTGCACTCCTCCACAGTCCAAGCCTTGGCCTCTCCGGGGCAGTGGGGTTCGTCGCAGCTGGAGGAGGAGGTAGGTTTGTGGGAGCCCCTTGTTAAAATCTTGGCAGTACATCACTGAAAGCCCTGCTAGAAATTGCCAAAAGCCGGAAGCTGTTAATGAGCAGTTGGAGCAGGAAAAAGCAGAGCTGTTTCGAAATTTGAAAGGGCCGTGTAAGCTCTGTCCTCAGCTCTGCCCAGCTGCCTCGTGGGTGGCTCTGAAGAGTGAGCGCTTGGGGACACCACCAGCATCTCCTGACTCACACAAGGGCCCATGGTGCAAGGGGCAAGGGATAGCCAGGGGGCACCTCCAGCCCTCCTGGATGATGCTGAAGCAAAGCCTGTGTCCACACTGCTTCCTTGCCTCCTCTCTGCTCCCCTCCCCGTGGGTACTCAGTCACAAGCCTGGCTTTGCATTGGAAAGGTGTTGAATAGAGGGAGGAGCAGGGAGGGGGAGAAGGCAAGTAATGAGATTTTCTTCTCGGGCAGCTCCACTAAAACAAGTAGGGATGGGGAGGGAGGTAGCACAGATGCACACGTGTCCTTAAACAATGCTTTGAAGCTGATGAAGCTTGTGCAGTTGAGTGCAGATGAGTGCAGTTTTTTTGCTCCCTCTGCCTTTTGAACCTCTCTGATCCTCCAGCCTTGAGGCCTCCCAGATCAATATGGGTTTCAACTGCCAGCCCATAACCAGTTCCGGGCAAGCGTTTGGTTCTCCCTGCCTGAAACACACACCTACTGCATGCTTGGGCCAGCCAGATCAGTGCTGAAGTGATGGAAATACACTGCACAGAAGTCAGATAAGGAAGCTGAAGTGGTCAGCCATACGTTTCTATTGAGATGCTCACAGCAACAGACTTGTGCAATCCCTATCCTATCCAGCTTGCAAACTAGGACTTAGTATGCTTTAGGACACAGCTGCATGACCTGTTGTTACAGTTTATTGACTCAGCTATAATGACTGACCACATATATGCACTAAGCTGTATGCAAAGTAAAATATATCATGTTCTGGTAGGCTGGTTGAGAATATCCAGGTGGAAAATATCAGTAGATGCAAGGTCCTCCATGCTTTTGGACATATGTGGAGCTGTGGCTATGGGCGGCTTGGGCTGCATGCAGCATGGTATGCAGCATGCTCTGACAGTGCTGGTGGTCAGAGTGAATGTCTCTGGTCCCTCTCTACACAACACGGGCTGTAAAAACACCTCCTACCTCCATCCCATTTTGGAAAGGCAAAGAATATTGGACAAAGGGAAGCATTTTCTCCTCCCCTCTCCACTCCTGCCAAAGTAACAGAAATTCTAGGAAAAACACCTCCTCCAAGAATAAATATATACATCTGCAGCTTTATTCTTCTTCCAAGGGAACTCTTTCGGGGCTCAGCCAGCACCTTCCCTGCTCCCCTCCTCTTTCCTGTGTGCAGCATATATTCCTCTGCAGTCTGTGAACTTCCTGAGTGGCAGCATCTCCATGGGGAGGAGGAAACGTCATTTTGTGGTTCAGGGACATTGGAGCAAGCCTTGCAGTGTCCGTAGGTAGCCAAGCACAAAGAGGACTGCTCTCTGCTTTTTGTGCAGCACAAAGACCACGTACGAGTACTTAACAACATTGCCTCCTAAGAGTAAATCAGCAAGCGGGTGACAGCAGCTATCCATTACAACTAACTCAACTAATTCCACTGGTGGCTTAATGCCAGTGGTATTCACAACAGTGAAAACCCCACTTCAGGAACATCTCTGGTTCAAACTCCTTATTAAATATAAGAAATAAAAACTTGGGCCACCCACTAAAAAGCAGAAAGAGTTTGCATAAAACCAATGGCATTCTGCACGCTCCTGTGAACAATCTGCAGGACAGGTAAGATTTCCTTATGAACTTGAGATGCTTTTTAATATTTGATACAGTTCCTGACAAATAGCAGCCGAAACACCTGTATGCCAGATGTGCACAGCTGTTCGTGTGCTGTTGCTGATCAATCTTCAGATTACATCACGTTCCAGATGCCTGACTTCAGAAACGCTTGGAAGGCAGAGCTGGAGCGAGCAAAATGCAAGCTTAGGCATTTCTTCTTCCTGACTGTGATGCCGTGCCTTCTCTGCATGCCATGCTGAGCCTTTTTTGTCACCTTGACCTATGTGACATTGTCTCAGAGCGAATGAGGGGCACCTCCAGCCAGCCAGCTGGGAAGGGGTATTGTCATCCTTTAGCCATGGGTAACATCTGTGCATGGGTAATGCCCTGGGAAGGTGGGCTACATATTGCTCACCCTGTGATTCTACCACCTGAGACTAAAAAACCAACAACATCAGTCTTTGAAGATGTATAGTTTGGTGTTTCTTCACACTGTAACACAAGGCACAGCTTCAGTGCCTCCCTACAACCACACGTGTCTGTATGGGATTGTGTGCGTGTTGTGAAAGTAAAGTCCTTTTAGTTTCCAGTGGATTCGTTCTCCATTAAGACAGCACTTGTTCCTGGAACACCAGAAAGCAAAACTGTGCCTGCCCTGAGGGAAAGTTGGGGATGATTGCTGCAAAAAGATGTGCTTTTTTTTGGGGTGGGTTTTCTTTTTGCATTTGAAGAGGGGCTTTGGAGTGCAGCAAAGTCTCTCCTTTGCTGCATGGAGCTGCATTCTCCCTTCACAACTGGTGCTTCAATCTGATGCCAGGATAGATTCCTTGAAGTTGAGATTTCATTCTCAGTGTTTATACTGAGGATCTTTACAGAGCATCACAGAAAACCCGCAGTGAGAAGGAGCAGGATTTCCCCATCTCCTTGCCCAGCAAGCTCCCTGCCGCCATACCTGGGTTTTACAAGAGCCAGGACTTACATCCCGGACCACATTCCCAAATATTTGCAGAGGAAAGCATGCTGCTTTGGCATCTCCTCCTTTGCATGAGGCAGCGTTTGAAGAATGTGCCCTCACACACCACACCCTGGTCCCTGAAGTCAGCAATCACAGTTGCAGTGTTTCCCACTGCAGCAGGTGCAGGTTTTTGATAACCACCCAGACTCTGAGTAACGGTGGTGATTCAGTGTGTGTGTGTTACTAATCTCCCAGGATTTTTGGACGGGATTGTACCAGGCCAGGTCTCCATCTGGGATTAATCAGCGCAGCTTCATTGAAGTCAAGGGGCCAAATTCTCACTTGGAATAAACCGGTTTAACTCCACTGCAGTCAATAAAGCCACTCTGATCTTTTTTTTTATAGCAAGAATAGTCCAACTCTTTAAAATATGTGGGGTTACTGGGTGTTGCCCTCATGCAGAGGGAGTTGCACTTTATATAACGAACACTCCTGCCATGGTGAAAAGTTCTTGGCATCAAATAAGGCACTCTAGCAGTGATGCTAACCGTGATATGCCTCAGACAGCCATCAGGTCACATGCAGGGTAGGGGTGAGCAGAGCTTACTGAATGCCACCATCAGCCTCAGGGCAGGAGCCCCACTGCAGAGCAGGTCACCTGCACTCACTTATGGACACCTCATAAATGGCTGTTCCCATGCTTGGGGAGTGACTGTCGTGACTTCAAATGCATGTCCTGGTAGAGCACAGCTTGTTTTGCACTCACGATTTGCTAGTGCCAGAGGCTATTTCTTGCCGCCTTCAGGGATCCAGCAGCAACATTAACACTCTTGTAAGCCTGGCAAGAGCCCTCATCTGTTGTGCATCAATACTACATCAGTTCTTACAGCATTTGCTGCGTGTAGAACCCTTTCCATCACCTCAACAGTTTTTGCCTTTCAGACAGATGTCACTGTCAAAGCTTAAAACCAGCCCTCTAGACCTCATTCTTCAACCTTGTCCCCAGGTGCCGCTCTTCTTTCTCCCTGGTGTTTACAAGCAAGCCTGACATCTCCTTTCTTGTACCCTATATCCCTGCCAGCCTATTCTCAAGGCTCGTGTATCAGTGAGCTGGGAGTGAATGCCAAAGGTGGCATATTCTGATTGCCGTCTACCAGCTTTCTATGCTGCTGTTTTAAGTTTCCACGGATAAGCCATCCTGCAGACCCTATACAGCTCTCTTCAGAGTCTTCCACCACACATCTAAAGTTTCTGACTCGGCGAGGAGAAATAAGAAGTTAATCATTCACTTACTGCTTTTTAAGAAGGCGAACAAACATTCTCACTCCAACAAAAGTTCAAACTTCTGGAGGAAGAAGCATGCAGAGAGGAAACCTCTCTGCTTAAGAAGCAATTTGAGCGTTAAAAAAAAAGAAAGAAAGAAAGAAAGAAAAAAGGAACAAAAGAAAGCGAGCTTGTCCTTAGCTTGCCTTCATTTAACAAAGCATTCAATCACATGCCTGATTTCTAGCCGAGTGCCTCTAGCCCCCATGACTTCAGCGGGATTTAGCACATGCACTGAGGATGTGTCATGTGCTTTGCTGAATCAGAGCAGCCTAACAAATGACTACCAAGAATTTGAATTATACGTAAAACGAACACAGAAGTCTATAAAAAGCCCTGGAAAATTGGTTTACACGATCTTTTCCAGTCTGTCATTGCGCAGAAGGCAGATGTACATTTCCTTGACTCTACTTGCCAGAGTTTTTGGATTTGGGAAATTATATGAATGGGTTAAGTCAACATTTTCAACCAAATTGCTGTGTGGATGACTCAGCTCAACGCCAGCTGGCTGGTTTTGTTTAGGTTTGCCAGCTGCAAGCTGGACTTGTCTGAGCCTTTGAATCTGAACCCTGCTAGTTTCCTACTGAGCTAATAACCCATATTACTGTGGTACTGATGCAGTCTCCTTTCTTGGGGGAGTGAGAGGAGCTCTCTGCATCTGTTCAAAACAAAGGCTTTTTGCTTTGACTTTGGCAATGTTTTTCCTCTCTGTATTTCACAAGCTGCCCTAGGATGTGCAGACTGCGAGTCCTAGGGCGCGCAGACCTGAGCTAAGCCTATTCTCCCCTAAATCAGGGACTGCTCACATGTTTCTCATCTGACTTGCCTGCGTTTGTGACTGGTGCTGAACAGCTTTTCCTCTCTGTACAGTCAAGTTTTACACACAGCTTGTGTTTTCAGCACAGTAAAATGGTTTCCTTCAGTTTCTTATGTACAGAATGGTTAGCGAAGGGTGGGGGAGGCTGGACATTCAGTCCAGCAGCAGAAGTGAGAAATCAGGCTGAATGCAGGGATGGTACAGGGAAATAATGGTTAATCTCAGTGTAGAGAAATGTGTAGGCATGCTCCTACACACATAGGATACCCTATTTAAATTTACATACACTGTAGGTTCGGAGGAGCACAAGGTGTTTGCAGTAACTTCACTCCACTGCACTTCTCAGTTAAAGATGCTTTTTGCAGCTATGGTGGAGTGCAGCCATAGGGATACCACAGAGGTCTGTGCGTTCAGCAGGACCCTTGGTATAACCATAGTTAGAATGGGAAGGAGTTCAAAAGTTTCCCCTATCTACACTGAGTGCTTCAGCCAGGAAGGATAAAGACATTTACCCAGAGAAGCATGCCTGGCTGAGAAACAGTGTCTGAACCTACAGCCTGCTTGAACTGCAGCTGGAAATCCTGCAGCAATGTGATGTGCGCCATTTCCTGCAGGACTAGCAAGACGTACTTGGAAACCAGCACTTCAGAAATGAAAATGGTAACTCATTACTTGTTCCATATCTACTGACTGGGGAGGTGTCCTCAGACTAGGGGAGCCGTCGGGCCACACTCGTGTCCAGGAAGTGCATGCATGCACCCTACAGGAAGCTTAACCTGACATCCCACACAAATTGGCTGAGCAAAGTGATCTCTTGCCCTCTCTTTACTTATTTGTATTTTTAGTTGACTGCATAATCTGGCCCTCTAGAAAGTCCCTTCAGGAGGTCACACAGCTGAAATAATAGCTAATGATTTTTTAAAAATGATTTGGGAACTATTAAATACCTTCTTCTTCCTTTCCTTCCCTCCCCTCGATCCCTCTTTAGCAAACACTCCTGAGTCATTCCACTGGAGTGCTGGAAAAGCATCCTGATGGATCTGAAGGAAGATACTCCCCTTCATGCGTTTGCATGTTGCCCCCACAATGGGTACTGCTGAGATAAGAAAGCTAGCTGAAATGAGCACTATCTAGCAACCCCAGGCACTATACAGAATGCTGCCTTTCCTTTTCCCTCCAACAATATATCTCCCTGCTCCAATCACTTCACCTGCCTGCTTTGTCTCTGGCCGTGGGATGCGTTTAAATCCAGGGGATGGGGCTGTCAGGTTTCTCCAGTACAAACCACTTGAACCACTTCCATTTGTGCTCCATTAACCAAAGGAGGAGTTGGCTTTATTGCTTTCGCTGGGAGCTGTGCTGGGTTGCATAAGCTAGACTGTGACTGTAGTAATTGGTGGTCTGTATCTGTCTGGGGAGAATACATGCATGCACTCAGCTTTGGGGGCTCCCTGAGTGACCAGGGGATCACCTCTGATACAATCAGTACAGTCCCACTTCTAGGAGACCAGAGTGGAGTTGAGGCCCAGGTTTGGCCTGACGTTGGCTGACAATTGCTCCTAGGCATGAGAGAGCCAAGGGGGACCACAAGGCAGCTTGTGGGCTGCCTTTCCAGGAAAGGGAGCTATGATCTGGCCCAGGAACCAGAGGACTGCTTGCTCACTGCAGTAAAGGTAGTTAGATGAGGATGAAGCAGATTTGCTTTCAGGTGATCTGGGAAAAGTCTAAAAGTGCTTGGGTGCTGCTTCTGGTCTATAGCATCTCCATGTCCTAGGTTCCTTTCTCTAGGTCAGTAATAATAATGCTGCCCTGCCCATGTGGAGCAAAGGTTTGTGTTCAGACAATAAAGTATTCCAGCATTACAGGGAGCTATTCTGGTGGGAAGTCTTCTTTGGTGCAGGGAAGTGGTGGTTGATGTCTGTGGAGATGGCCTGGGGATGCTGCAGTAACATGACATACTGGTCTGCTCTGCACCAGCTTGTGACTTCTGGACTTCCAGTTGCACACTTAAAGACATGCATACGTTGCTTAATCCCTCTTCATCTTGGTCTTGCATGTTACAGATTAAAGAAGCTTTCCAAAAGGATTGAAACAGCTATTAAATATCAAGAATCTCAGGTGTGAACATAGGGTGGTATTTTCTAAAGGGCTGAGGAAATTCAGTGCTCTTCAAACAAAAAACATCAACTCTGGAGGGGTCCTACACTTCTTAACCTCACCTTCCAGTTCCAGTCTGTCCATCAGAACATGTAACTTCCCTAATAACAGGCCAGAGGAAAGTGATAGTGGCAATCTAAAGGCCGAGTTCTATTGGGTGCTCTGGTGTGGAGTGGGCACCTGCACACAGTGAGGATGAAATAATTTTTTCATGCTCCGGCTTGTGTTTGGCCATGTTACTCCCTTCCTTTGCTGACAAGACACCACAGCCTACGTACTGAGGCAGCAATCTGCTCTAGGAGCAAGCTCCTCATGTTAGCCTGGTGCCTGCTCAGTCTTAGCCTCCCTCTGTGACACAGCCCAGTCCAAGCTGCTCTTTTTTCCTCTCTGCTCATCCCTGGTCCCCAGGGTCCCCTGCTTCCTCTGCTCATGGCCTCCCAGGCTCCTCCTGCCCTGCTGCTCCCTCAGCTCTCCTTGCTCCATCACTTGCTGTGGCCAAGATGAGAGCAGAGGAGTTGAGCCCTGCTCTCAGTTCACATCCCCCAAGCTTTGCTTCATGTTGTCCCTTCACCCAGTTTTGGGCTCTTTTAGGTTCAATATCAGCAAAAGATATATGAGCACGTAGGCTCCAGCAGCTCTCTGTAACCTCACTGATTGCACTTCCTAAGGATCCTCCCTCCCAAAAACAGCATGAAATCCTCCTCCTGTGTGATGGGTCCCTCCTCAGAGGAAGCTGCCAACAGTTCCTTTTCGTCAGAAACTGAGGAAAAAGACAGGGAGGGGAGGGTACAGAAATGCATCTCTGAAAATGCCCACAATTTAGGAACACTCCTGGCTCAATAACATCTGGAATGCAAAACAATCTCGGTCTTTCCTGCTTTCCTTACTGCACCAGAAACCTCTCTTGCTGTTACCACATCAAACCTTAGTTCTCCTTTATTGACATTTTCTTGAAGTCCCCTGCTGACCGAAATGGTCCTTTTTAAATGCATCTCCATTTCCACACAATCTTAGGTGATTTGCAAACCACAGCGTAGCATCCTCTGACTTACAGCACATCTTAATATTCAATGAAAGTCTGATTTATGCTACAAATGCTTGCTCATCAGTTTTCATTTAGATCGTTGCCACGGTTGGGACTATAAAGCCCTCTTAGTTCCCCTGGTAACTCTGCATGGCTTTGCAGCAATTCTGCTTTAACTGAGTCCTCGGGATGGCTCTGGCCCAAATGAACTCCTCGATATCCTTGTGTAGAATTTTCCTGATGGTACCCTGAGATCAGCAGATGCTGGCCTTTCTCTAAACTCCCACTCAGTGCCTCAAATCCCAGGGCATGCTCTCCTTCCGCTGATACACCCTGTGCTTCGAAGGCAGAAATAGAGGCATTCAGCAAGATTGCAGGGGTTTGCATGGTTTAGCTGCCTTCAGTATTTTTGCAGGGCTTTCCATAGCTGAGGTGAGGGCACCTCAATGCACACTCATCCTACATGCACAGTAAGACCTCTGCTCTGCCTGCTGTGCAGCTAATTCTCTGGTAGGTCAGTGAGCCGGTGTGCTACGCCTGTTTGCAATTATGCAGCAAGCTTTTTTCCTGAATTACACACCTCAGGCGTGTTTTACACTCAACCTATGCTTCCAGACCCCCGGAAAGAAACAACTAAATTGCCAGTGGGCAGATAATTTGGGACTGTACTGGATGTTCCTCATTGAGTCCACGCAGCTGCAGGTGCAAACTGCTCTACCCTACAGAGTGGGTGCCCTTGCCTCTTGGACTGAAGTTTTACGACTGACTTCAGCAGAAGCATAGTTTGGATTGTATTTCCTTTTCTTTTGTTCCCTGTTGTGCCCTAAACTCCAAGCCCAGCAGCCTTCTTATGCTCATTTGGGGCATGGTTTCTTGTGTGCCTCTCTGTGGCCTGGAACCATTCCCAGGGAGCAGCACAGCCTTTGTGAACTGAGTTCTTCATTATCAGCTCAGCTAATGCATGTGCCTGTCTCTTTGCCTTCTGTGTCTGCTCCTCTTTCTTTTTTTCCCCTCTCATCTGTAGGTCACTCATTCCAGGTTGCTTTCTTTTTACTACTAACCCCACCACAGATTTTTGCTTTTCTGACTTTGGAGAGGGTATTTTTGTTCTCGTTTATTTGTTTGGCTGGCCAGAATGCAAAAGGTTAAACATTTTGGAGAACTTTGTTCTGTATTTACTGCCGAGGTAGGTTTCTAAATCAACAGTAGGTCGAGTATTGGAGTGACTCACAGCACTGCTTAACCTCTTTACTTCCGTTTTGTCCCTCTCTAAATCTGAAGAGCACATCTGCAATTTAGATCTCTGAGTGAGGAGCTGTGAAATGCATACAAATTGCTGTAGATAGGCCTCTCAGAACGGCCCCAGTGCAGAGCCATTTTCCATTTGGCAGCAGTTGGGTCCCTCTGGGATGCAAAAAAGCACCTAAAAATACAAGGGAGTGGATGGATAATCCATGCAGAGAGGAGGACGGGCTGCTGGATGCATGGGGCAGGCAGCAGTGCCCAACCCAGAGCTTGGCTTCCAATGGGACCAGAGTCCTGTTCTGTGCGGGTCCCTTCCCTGCCTACACACTGCATACAGAGCTTGTAGGGCAGGCTGGCAGGCAACAGAGGCAACAGAAAGCATTAGCATTGCTTTGCAGAGGGGGAATGCAAGCACCAAGAATTAACAAACATTACACAGGCAAACTGTATCTGAACCAAGAGTAGGTTTGGCTTTTACCCTCGATAACCAAAGCCTAAGCTTGGGCACAGATGAGCACAGCTCGCACCAAAAGCAGCATCACAAAATGGGCTACAGCCAGAGCGGATGGGTGAGGGGGCTCCTTCACCCACTTCCGTCTCTGTAATGCACTGTCTTTTGGGACACCCCCTCTACCTGCAGCTGAGCACAGGTTTACGGGCACAACCTTCAGCTGCAAGGCTCCAGAGGGGTTTTCCTGGTGTTCAGACCACAAATTGCAACATTTAGCATGCTATAGATTTTCACTAAAGGAAGTATTGAACAGCAGGGCCAGCCCAGAGTGACCTTTCAAAATATTGCTTATCTATTGATTCAGATGTCTATAATAAAGAACTGGAGTAAACCCATACTTGTTTTGTCTGGAGCTGGTCCTAAACCTCCTACTGAGATGAGCGGATGGTACAGATTTTATAACATACATAGAAAAACACACCAGCACTATGGAAATAATAATGAGATTTTTAAAAACACCAACAGAAATGCAGATTTTCTATATAGAAGGAGTACATTAAAGAGCCTGAGTACTAGCTGGTTGGTACACAACAGAAGTGTTACTTCCAAAAGTGTGAGCTACAGCATTTGCAGTGCAGCTTGTCTGTGCCTGCTGTGCCGATCCACCAAATGCCTTTGAACAGAAGCTTCTAGGCAGTGTCAGCAAACACTACTCAGAGCATCCCCTTGCAAGGCAAAACGTTTCACCTCGAGTTTCATGGCTGGGAAAGCAGCAAACAGCCTCTGGTGCCATTTGGTACCCTGACCCTGAGCTAAACAACCTATAGGACTGCAGTGCTGCAGAGTGTCGTCATTGCTTTGCATAGTGAGGATGCTTCTGGTTTGCTCTCTGTTAGGTGTGCCCTTGGGATGCAATCTGTGGTCCACCTTGCTCTTTCACACAGTGCATCCTGCCCTCTAGTGCCAGCAGATGCTGAGCCAGCAAGGGACCAGCGGCTGTGCTGTTCACCTGTGCTATCACACACCTCTCTGAGCCTGGGAAGCTGCTGCCTATTTTTGCAGAGAGCTGGTTGGTCTCTTTGTGCATCACCGAATTTGTGTAACCAATTGGGCACCCCGTGCCCTTCCGCCCATTCCTGACACAGCAGGGAGGGTGTTTGGCATGGCATGGTGTGGGTAAGGCTGTGGGCACGGATTCTGGAGATGTTTTCAAGGAAAATGGGCTTTTAATGGCAGCAAAAGCACACGTGGCAGGCTCCTGTGAGAGGCAGCCTTGGAAGCCAGGATGTTGTTTGACCATGACCTAAAATGCCACGTTGTGAATGGATAGAGCAGGGACACCTTGAAATAGGTCTCTTGCTTTTGCCCTGAAGAAAGAACAACTTCCTGTTTCTGTTTGAAAAGAAATCTGAGAGTGCTCCATTACATTACAGTGCGGAGGTTTCACCTACAGCGATGCTCTCTGTCCTTTCCCAAGTCCCCTTCCATCGCAATAACTTCAACACCCCTTCCAGGGAACACTTCAAGGTTTGAAATGCATCAAAGCCGCCGGCTAAGAACCTGTGCTGGGGCGCCTGCTCCCAAACACAGAGCTATGCATGCCCCCGGCAGCACAGGGTGGGACCCTCTGGGTTTTTGCTCCATTTCCTGAGTTATTTTGAGCCATCAGACCAGCCCTGGTGAGGGAGCAGTGCTGCAGCCACGCGGAGTTTTTGTGCACAAGCAGAAAGAGGAAAAAGTTTTGCATAAACGTCTCTCCTCCTCCCCTGTCCCTGCATTGGAGCAGACACTCGCCCTTGGATGCTGGGTTTTGGGGGAAGGAAAAAAAGAGAAAAAAAACAAAGCAGCACGCCTGAGAGGTCACCCATAGTTTTCCTCTGATGCACGGCGAGGCGCGAGCGCTCGCGTAGCTGTTAGGGTGGGTTTGTTTCTTTAAGGTGTCTCCCAAAGGGAGGATCAGCGCAATGCAATGTGGCAGCTATGGTAACTCCTCTTGGCTTTCAGCACAGCCCTCGCTGATCGCACAACTTGCTAGGGAAGAAGGTACAGCTGTCCAGGCCTTGGCAGCGATCCTTACCCTCTGCTCTCTGCCAAATATTGTTTTTCTTTCTCTTTTTTTTTTTTTTTTTTCTTTTCTTTTGGTTAATTTTCTGTTTCCTAAGAAAATGGAAATCGGAGGGGCAGCCTCGTCTGCCTCTCAGCCGCCTGTGATGCCTTCCGGACCCAGGTGACTGTGGGCAGGGTTGTGCAGAGGTGCTCCTGGGAGGGTCGCTGGCTCTGCTCCTCAGGCTGAACCTGTGGCATGGAGTGGCAGAAACATCCCCAAACCCCTCATTCTGAAACATTTAACCATGTGTATAATTTTAAGACTGTGCCTGAAATACATAAGGGCTGATGGACAAAGTGGTCGGTGCAACCTGAGAGTAATTCCAAGGGGCAGGCTCTCTAGAAAAAGGTTTCTTATTAAAAAATAAATAAAGAAAGAAAACACAACAGCCAAGTCGTGTTGAGCTCACACACAAAGCTGTGTGTGAGAAGTCGTATGGCAGCATCTAAACGACGGATTAAGGTCAAACTGCACGGGGGAGCAAATGCACTGCAGCCGACTCGCACGACGGGTGAAGTTCTGGTGCTGGGAAACAGCACAGTTTGCACACGTGTTAAATTATCACAAGAAATGTTGGTCTCTAGGTTGTGTTTATCATTTCCAAGGGGTACACTGGGTAGGATCATCCTGAGCATCTTTTCTCTTGAGGCTCCAAACCGTCTACTCCGAGCCACCTCTACGCTCCAAAACTTCGGGATGATCCTGTGTCTTCTCTGTGGGGAAGGTGGTTAGAAAGCAAATGCTCAGCTGTGCTCCAGCAATGAATGTTTCAGATATAAACAATATAAAAGAGGTTATTTAGTGCTGGTAGTATCAGGAACTTAATGGACAGCCCTTCTAGTGGCGAAGGTTGAAAATCCTCTTGCAAAATATCTGCTTGTTCAGCACAGAAAGCCCCATCGAGTGCTATGAGCGTGGAGATCGCAGGCTCGTGCCTGAAGCGTCACACTCCCAGTGACAGAAAGCAAAATGGACTCAGCAGAATAGTCCTGTTATCTCATGTGTCAAAATATACACGGATGTATTGTATGAATACACTGTTTTTTGTTGCGATGGTTGCATTCAGTCGGGAGCCATTGCGGAGGATGTCTGCTTTTCCCACAGCATCTCCAAGCTCCTTGGCAAGAAGTAGCAATACAGGGAAATACAGAGGAGCAGTAAGGAGATGTTGTTCCATCTCTTGAGTCCTGATTGCCCTCTGGATGAGGTTCTGCTGGCACGGGATAGTCAGGAACCCACACAGCCCCATTCCTCCTGGATCCCACAGGTGCCATCATGCTCCCCAGGTGAATTTAAAAAGCTGTTCTGGTTTTAGCTAAAGACAAACCAGCTTGCTGTGACAAGTGTGCTGACAAGCCTCTGCCTCTCTCTTGAGTCGGCCCTTTGCTTTTCAATAGCATTTCTACCATTTTCTGATCTTCAGTCTCCTATGCATATGCTTGTGGTTGATGCAGATCCCGCTGCCAAATTAATTTCATTAAGGAGCTAATCAGCATGGGAGAAAATAAGCCAGGTGCAGAAAACGGCCACGCTGGGCAGCAGGGATGCTGGGGAGCCCTGACCCACAGCAAGTCCTGCTTCCTGCATGACAACCTCCCCCCGCTCCCTCCCACCCCCCAAATTCTGAGCTTTATTTAAGCTTGAGCACCAAAGTGTGATTTTTAAGGCGGCCCACACAGCTTAAACCAAAGGTATAATCACATAAATTACTTCCTGTGGGTTTTTTTGATGGCTGAATTCATCCCAGAACTAATTTGTACATTCTAAAGTCCGCACTTGGCGTGTCTGGTATCTCCTAAGGAAATGGCAAAGCTGCTTCTTGCGGGTGACAGTTAACAAAGCAAAACTATCTTATTAGGAATTCAATTAAAGCTAGCACAGGCTTACTGGATCTCTTCCAGCAAGTATATATCATGCTGAACCAGCCAACATCTGTCTCTTTTTTCACCTCTTTTTCTGTTTTCCAAGCTGTGGTTAAAAGATGGAAAGGAGAAGAAGATGGGAGGAGAAGGAAAGGGGAGGGAGAGGAGGGACGGTCGCTCATTTCCAGCTCACCCTATGGCATTCTGTAAAGGGGTTGTTTTCTTTGCAATGTCTGATGGCTTTGCAAGCCGTGCAGGACAGGGCCTCACTGCTGCCTTCCTGAGCAAAATGGGAGAGCATTCCAAGATGCCAAAGTGCAGAAGCCAAAAAGTAATCCCAAATTATGCTATGCGATGGCTGTAAACCTCTTTGAAACCCAGATTTAACAGTGGGACTTCAAGAGTCATCGCTTGTTAATATTTCTATTAGGAGACTGTATAGGAGGTACTGCCTTCCTGCAGGGAAGGAGTCCCATTCACACCCTCCTGAGCGTTCCCATTCACCTGGTGCTGCTTCCCATGATGTGACAGCTCAGGGTGACATATTGTGGAAAAAAAGCATTGAGAGTTCCCTGTTTTAACCAGTCTCCACGCAATGAAAGCCCTGCTTTAGCACAAGAAGAAAGCTCATCTCAGAGAGCCAGCACAGCACCCACTGCCTGCAGTGAAAATGTGAGCCGGCAGTGACTGGGAGACGGGACAGAGCCCAGTAAAGCCATGGCTGTGTAAGGGAGGCACTGGAATTAGAGTTTATCCAGGTTGGGCTAGCGTGGAAACGGTTACAGAGACAAGGATGGGGTAAGGGCTGCCACGCTGTGATTTATTGGCCGGCTGAGTTAATTTGTTGTTTGTGTATGATTCGTTGTCACTGCTGAGTGGTCATCTTCTACAGCTACAAATCTAATTAAATGCCGGGGTGCCTAGGCTAATTTCCCCCCTCCCCCCCCCACCCCCCCCAGCAAATATTTCTACTGTTTTAATTCTCGAGAACTAATCATTAATTAGAACGATGGCGCTGGCGTTCATCTGGAGGACTTGCTGGTTTTCCTCACTTCCAGATCTGCTGAAGGAGTAAATCACAAGAGCTGGTGCGTAGGGACCCATGGAGTGACACTGAGATGCCTGATGGCATCGCCCCCTGTGCACAGCAGCGAGGTCACTTGGAGCCCGCTCAGGATGTGGCTCAGCGTGGTTTTCATGGCACAGAAGGTTTTGGATCAGCTTTTTTCCCCCTAATCTTCTACAAAGACTGGAAAAACAGTGCCCAAAGTGTGCGCTTCCCCCCAAGCGGCGGCGGTAATTTCCCGGCTGTGCGTAGAGCTTGCTCCATGCTCTGCTTTGTGGCAGTGCTCCCCAACATGCTCCCCAGCCAGGCTATTCCTACTGCTTCACAGCACGACATAAATGTGGGAGATTACAGGCTCAGAGATGTACTGAATCACATGGAAATGTTTCCCTGGCTGAAGCTATGAAAACAATTACATTGCTAGCAGGAAGGAGCGACAAGAAATGTCCCCAGAAGAGATCTAATCTGGGGCCACAGGATCTGTCTCATCGCTGCTGCGATCTGCAAGTCTCATGTGTTACCACTACCTCTAACTATGAAACAAGCCCAGCAAACACCGAAAGGGGAATGCAAAGCGAGGTATTTGGAAAGCATTGCAGTCCCTTCCCCTTTGTTTTAAGGATGAAGCTCTGTCCGCTCTTAACATCAGAGATACTCTGCACAGAATGAGGACCACCGATCTGGGGACAAATGAGGACCATTTAGCAGCAATGTGTGCCTTTACTGCCTCCTCAGTGACCCTTCAAGGCACATCTCTCCTGCTAAGATGGGCAGCACCGCACTGGCTCCAGTGGGTTAAGTTTAAATATGCTTCAACCGCTCCTCATAGCAATCCTTCAGTTTTAATCCGACGCATCTCTCTGCTATGCCCGTCTCTTAACTCCTTATGATCGATAATTAATTTATGTGGCTGGTTTGCCCTCGCGTGTCTGCTCAATGGAGGATTTGCCTCGCCATCCTCTCTTTCCTGGGGCTCTGAATTTGAGCGCTTTCTGGCTGACTGCTGTGTGTTTGCTGTTCGCTGCCCAACAGATTTATTCTTTCCCAAGAAATGACATGAACATAAACAGAAGACCCAAAATGCATTTTTTTTTTTTTCCTGAGCTTTTAAATACACTGAGATAAAAAAAAAAAAAAAAAAGAAAAAAAGAAAAAAAGAGAAGACCCAGACCACTTTAAACCTATCAATGTAAATACCAAACTTTACAATCCTTCCCGTCAAGGAAATATATTTACATTTTCTAAGGATGCTTATAAAAAAGAAATATATATAGGGCTTTTGGGACAAAAAGGGCTTAGTTCCAGTGTCACAGCACCCCCAGCTAACTGTCCTGCTCTCATAAACCGTAGAATGAGTTTGTTCCCAAGGCCAGCAGAGATAACATCTGTTTGCTTCTTTAAGGGCGAAACGAAGTAGGATGCTCGCTTTTTATACATTTTATAAACAGCAATGGAAATCTGAGAGAGCACCATACCAGGCATGTGCTATGCGTGGATTCCCCAAAGCAGACTGATGGCAAAGGTGCTGTGGCTGCAAGTGGCAGCCCAGGGATGGCAAAGTGCTCATGGGCTCTGAGGGGAAGGGACAGCTGCTGGCAGGGTCCCCTTATCCATAAGTGTGTGTGCTCTGCACTTTGCTGATGCTCCCCGATATCTGGCTGGACATGATTTTTCCCACCAAGTGAAATAGCGGGAAACCTACTTTCTCTTCTCCCTTTTTTTTTTTTTTCTTTATAGCATCATGGGCTTTCCAAGGGGAAAAGGAGAAGTTGGCTGCAAGGGAAGGGGCGCAGGTGCTGGCAATGAGGAGGGGATGTGGGAAGGAAGGCTCGGCGAGCCCCAGGCTTTGGACATCTGCTGAAACGTCCCACTGCCTGTGGGAAGAGAAGCTGTGCCTGCTTCTCTTGAATCTACCAGAGTGAGCTGCCCGTAATTAGGGCCAGCAAGCAGGAAAACCTCTCCTGGCCCAGCTGCGAGCAGCACGGACCTGCTGGCACCGGCAGTGGCCAGGTGGCATTATACCAGTTCCCTAGGCTCTGATTTTCTAATCAAAAATCTCCTCTGATCTTTGCAGCTGGATGACCGCCTCTTCCAGGAGAGCCTTTCCTCTCCTATGTCTCTCAAACCCACCGAGATGGAGGACGGCAGAGTGGGGCTCACCGATAGGTGCCACACTCTTTAGTCCCCAGGAGTGAGTCCCAAGCTCAGACAGCCATTTCCTACACTTTCTGCCATCCCTTTTTGTCCCTAAAAATAACTCTGCTCAGGACAGGCACGTGCAACAGACTATGCCACGCCAACTGTCTTTCTGAGGCATTTCTTGAGGATCTCGTTCAGGGCTTTTTTTGCTGGCAGACATAATTTTTGTCGCCATAGAGGACAGAATTTGACACCGCACCGCTCTACACCAGGCCGTTTGTCAACAGTGTTTTCAACAGTTCAACCGCACGCGTGTGCACGCACACACAGACACGGGGAGGAAGGCTCACAGGGAGCTGGGGGGCTCGGGGCAGCTATGACCCCCCCTCCCCCCCCCCCGGCATCCAAGTGCTGAGCAAAATCCACTGCTCACCACCAAGATGGGAGTGGGGAATGCATCGAGTGTGAATTGACCCCAAAGAAACCAAAACCACGGTGAGATTTGGGTCGACATCATAGGTTTTCAAGCAGCCCAGAAATGTCTCTCCCCATTTCTTTTATGCAGGGACAATCTCTGAGCATCTGCATACAAAGCCCGCCTTGTCGGAGCGATGTTAACAACATTTCCACTGACAAGAAGTCTGAAGTGGGGGTAGAAAAATGCAGGGTTTGCCACTAATGCATTGAACGATGGAGAGGAATGGATATATATTAGATAATAGGTTTAAAAAAAGCCACTGGCTAATGGCAGCACATCGTTTAGGAAACAACAGAATTAATGCATTGTTCCATCCCAGCACTTTAGTATTCAGCCAATCTAAACTGCTGAAGAAATATGTGTTTGGGACATTTTACATCTGTTTTTGACAAGGAGCCTGGGTTTTGCGTATGTTTTGTTAATCTATTTGCTGAAGCCCTTTCAGCCAGATTAGCATGGGAAAAGACACTCAGTTTTACAAACAGAGAGCTTGCACTTCTTAAAAGTGACTGGGTTTAGGCTTCTCGCAGCTGAAATCAAGGCACAGCAATGCAAAAATAGCAACACTTTTGTAATAAAACCACGACAGCAGCGTTACCTGCTTAAGAGAATCCAAACAACAGGCAGCCTTTATGTTCCGAAAACGTGCAATGGGCAGAGAAACTCATTTTCAGCCTGACATTTTGGAGGTCTCTATGAGAGCGAGGAGGAACTTTAATTACAGCCCCAAAACACAGGCTGCGTGGGGACGCGAGGCAAGCGCCTGCTTGAAGTGGTTTTTAAAACGGTTTCAACCCTTTTGCACCACCCGTAAGCCCTGCTTGAGCCCTTTTTCAAATAACATTCCCGTGGCTGCGTCAAGATTTTAAGTCAGCTATCGATTACCGCTAAAACAAAATGGGTTTGCCTTGAAAACCTTGCCCAGTGGGCTGGTGGGATAAGCTTTCCTCCTGTGCTTCTCCAAAGGGTGAAACTATTGTATTTCACATCACCACGTTGCAGGGGGTAAATTTCCCTATGGAGCTGCCTGTATCCTGCAGCAGCAAGCAGCGTGTGCTGGGCAGAGCAGGATAGCAGCTCTGCTTTATGTACCCAGCCCCGGGCAGCATCGGCCCCGCGCAGAGCGGCTGACACAACGCAGAGCTGCTCGCCTTAATTAGCTTGGGATGAGGGCGTAATTAAGAGCTGTTTGGTTTTGCTTTCCTTTCTGTTCATTCCTCCCCAAATATTACAAAGGCGACATAAAGAGGAAGCGGTTTTCTCATCATGGAAAATGATGAGGAAGAGTTTAGTTCCGAGAGTAAATCAGAAACTATGCTCCAGCCAACAAAAGCCCAACACCAACCTCTTTTTGACCGGCACTTTGAGGAAGGGAAACTGAACCAGATGAAAATTTCCCCAGGACTCCTCTAACTTTGTTTGCACTTATTGAGGAGGGGGAAGGGGCTCGGGGGCAGCTGACATCTGCAGCTCGTTTCTCTTAAGAAAAACCCTTCCTGGGGTGTAGCGGGACGAGCTCGTCGCCCAGCCCCAGCAGGGTCCTGCGGAACACTTCGTGCCCCCAACACAGGGAGGATGCGACCAGCCCAGGGTGCCTGGGGCGCAGTTGTCCTCGGTGTGCTGCGGCAGCTGGTTCAGATCCCCTTGTCAGCCTGCCTTCCAGCCCTTCCCCACAGCAGCCACATTCCGGCAAACCTCATGCAGCGATGCTTTCCCCCCTTCCTTGCCCCCCGTCCTCACAGAGCAGAGCGACAACGATTTTCCCAACAAAGTGCCATGTATTTGATAGTTTGCCCACACGGGACTTTCACAAATTCCCACAGGGTTGGCCCCTCCGTCCTCACATTCCCATCCCGGTGCCCCCTCGCCTGCCGGCCCCGCGGTTCCTTACCCTTTGGCGGCTGTGCTGGCCTTGCTCCGGCGGTGGCTAGTGTGAGGCCGACATGGACCACGCACCCTCCATCCTCCAGACTGAGAAGGCATAACTCAGCCTCTCATGAGCCACGTAACTGCAGCTCGTCATCTTACTGTCCATCTCGTCGCTCTGTAGCACCTGGTAGAGGAAGTCTATATACCGCGCCGCGAGCTTGAGGGTCTGGATTTTACTGAGTTTGTCAGAGGGTAACGTGGGGATGATTTTCCTCAGGGCAGCAAAAGCTTCGTTGAGCGATTGAGTCCTCTGCCTCTCTCTGACATTGGCCAGGATCCTCTGGCTCTGCAGTTCTTCATAAGACTGGGAGCTGGGACTGGACTTTTTCCCCCTCTTCCCTGGGTTGGGGCTGCCATCTTCGCTGGACTTCTTACTGTATCTTCTCTTCCTGCCAAATCTCTTTGGCTGCCTTTCCAGCTCCTCTTCACTGGTCCCCAAGCTATCCACAGGGGAAACAGGAGAACTGGAGCTTTCTTCCATGCTTTCTGCAAGAAGGGGAGGGGAAGAGCCTTTCCCCCCCTCCTTATGTTATGTGAGTGTGTGTGTCTTAAATGTGCTTTAAATTCCTGAGACAGATCCTTTGGAAAAACAGGAGGATTTTTTTTTTTTTTTTTTTTTTTTTTTTTTTTTTTTTTTTTGCTGACCAAACGTTTTCCAGGTTGCTTGAAGGGCTCTTATTTCAAGGACGGAGTTGTGCAAAAAATTGAGGTCTTGGAGAGAGGAAGTTATTCTAACTTTTTGGAAACTTTAGCTGAGCTCAGTTGCTAAATAGTTGTCAGAAGTGAGGGAGGTGCGGGGCTCCCTTCTGATTGGCCGGCCAGGTCAGTGGGAGGAAAGCTTTTCCCCTGCTAAACTTTCACAGTTTTATGTTACACTTAACTAAAATATTGGGAAAGCACCTCGAATAAAAGATAACTCACGACCACCTCCCACCCCTCCCCCAGGAGGTACTCACTGTGCCGCAGGGTTGGGGAGCACCCCACAAATATGGGGATCTGGGGGGGGGATCCCCAGTCCCACTGCACTGTGCTTTGCCCGAGTTCCTCTGCCCCCTTCCCTGTGTGCTCCCCAGGTTCCCACACAGAGCAAGGACCCCCCAGTTTTGCTCCCTGTGCTCTGGGGACAACTCGTGTGCCCCAACATCATGGGGGGATCTGTCCGTATGTCCCATGGGTGACACCAGGGGGACACTGGGAGGGGAGGGTGTTGGGTGCAATATCTATGCTTTGGGGGATATGGGAAGACCATTCTGCACCATCCATGGGTCATCAAGAAGCAGGCACTGGTTTGTGGAACACTCTGCATCGCATGCCCTGCACAGGCAGCCACCCTCCTGCCATGGCTCTCCCCACGCTTCTCCCCATTCCTCTACTCACAGTCCTTTTTGGCAAGCGAGTGCTGCGGAAGCTGGGAGGACATCTTTTCCTACAGCCTGCCCCACAGCTGAAATCGTGGCATTCAGGGTATATACATCGTGGCGCGGGGGGTCTGTCTTTCCGATGCATTGAACAGAAGATGACAGATCTATTTTTTCTCTCCAGCACACCGGGGAAAATGTGGGAAAACTCCACTTGCTTCTGTGGAGTCACATTCGGATTTGGACCTCTGATTTCAGCTAAAAGCCCAGATTGCAGGAACAGATGCATTCCTGAGCAGTGAAGATTGTGTGTTTGATATGGCACAGGAAAATAAAATAAATTCTGAAAAAAAGAAAAAGAAAAAAAAAGAGAGAGAGAGAGAGAGAGAGAGAAACAAAAAGAAACTCATAAAATGTAGATGTTGTATCAGAAGAATTAGTTTGGAGTATATTTCTTTGCAGAGTTTTCCAGTAGGTATCAACACTCATTAATGGAAAAAATAATGTCTGGTTTGATTGGAAAGTGTTCTTTGGTCAGAGAAGGAATTTTGGCTTGCCTGGGGCTGACTCCACTACTGGTAGGTAATGTTTATAGTGGAAAGACTTCCCCAGGCAGCCCCTGGGGAGAGCCTGTGTTTGCTTTCAAAAGGAAAGGTTTTCAGGTGCAGCACAGAAGTCGGAAAGCAAGGCAGTTCAGCAAATAGATTTTTAATCCAATTTAAGACTCTGCTGGGTCAGGCAGGATGGTTCCTTCACTCACACTCCAAAGCCAGGCTTCTAGAAGGGCTTGGCACTTGTGGATACGTCCGAGGGTTGGTCACCTCTCTGCAGCCGTGACCTGGGGTTCTGTGGGCAGACACAGCCCTTGGCGGAGTCAGGACAAATGGCTTTTGTGCTGGGAAAGCTGAGCAGCAGTCCCGTGTAAGAAATAAACTACAGTCAATACCGTGGTCTCAGTAAGAACATCCTGATGATAATTGTGCCTTCAAGGGCAAAGCACTGCTAATAAGTGGTACTCAGTTTGGAGATATTTAGAAGGATTCTGAGTGCTTGGGATCATTTCCAAATATTAAGAGTATACACCACGCAATGAGCCAGGGATGGAGTATGTATGGAGTATGGAGGGACACCTCCGCCTTCCATCCACAAAAAGCGGGGTTTTCTGAGCAAGCAGATTCCCTACCAGTGCCTCTCAGTTCCTCTGGGGATGGGGGACAGAAGGGTGTTGGAGCAGACTGCGGGGTTGTACCCCAAAATGCACACCTTGCAGCTTGCAGAACCATTTCACCCTGGTGACAGCCAGATCCTGGGCACCACGCTTTGGGCTTCGGGCTGCAGTATTGCTCCTTGTGCTCTCATCCGTGCCCCTCCAGGCTGCTTCCAGTGCAGAGTGAGCGAAAGAGGCCCCATGCTCCTCCGCATCCTGCACGCCAGGGCTGCATTAAATAAATACACAGCAGCCCCAGCCCCCAGCCTGGCTCCTGCGAACAACCCAACGGACTGCTTGCATGAGAAAGCAAGGCAGGATTTCTCCCTACGGGGGCAAAGCCTCTAAATGTGCAAAGCTTTTTAGTATCCAGAGGGCTTCACTAGGACAAATTTATGGTGAAATGGGGTTGTGTTGTAATTATAGGTCTACAAGCCCGGCTCCAACTAGCATTGCTCCAGAGCTGCTGTGGATGCGTGTTCTCTTTGCGTCTGTCCTGCAGCAGCACTTAGTGCCAGAGTTAAGAGTGGTGTTGACAACACTGCAAAGATGTTTCCTTGGAGCAGGCCAAAGCCATGGTCTGCATGTGCACAGAGCAGGGGGAAATGTGAGAAAGGAGGAATCTGAGGGCTTGTGGCAGAGCCCCATGGTATGAGGGTACCTCTGGCAGAAGAGGATAGTGGATGCTTCAGCATGGAAGAAAAGAGTTACAGAATTAAAACTACAATATAAAAAGTAGACAGCTTTGGTGAAAGTTTAACACTTTGTTTAAACAGAGTGACATCCACTGTGATGCTGCTACTGCTCCCCTAGCTGGCTCCTAAAGGAGAACTGTGAATACAGACTGGGCTTTAGGGAAAGTGCTCATTCTCCATATAAAAGCTGTGGTCCAGTTATCCCACCAGCAGGGCTTGGCCAGCAAATCACCCTTCATCCCCTCTACACAGCAGAGGAGAGTACCTGGATTTGTCCTGCTGTCCCTATGTGCAAATTGCAAGCAGCATTGCATGGCCCCTGCTGCAGCCAGGCCTAGTTAAGCTGTTTTTTTCTCTCTTCTCGGATGTGACTTAGAAAGGGTGTAATTCCTTGACGCTTGTGCAGCAGCCAGTAAACGTGACCTGGGGCAGGCACCTTCCCCGTGCTGTCATTGCACAAGGGCAGCCGTGTTTCATCTTGCATTTCTGCTTCTTGACTTTGTTTCCTCTCTGTTGTGCTGCAACAGTGGCTAGGTACAGTGGGTGGATGCTTCCCAAAGCACAAACCCTGCCGTCACAAGTTTATAATCAAAAGCAAAGAAGTGAGAGAACAGCAGAGATAAGAGGCAGGAGGTAAGGAGCGTGAGGCTTTAGGGACAAGGCAGTGGAGCAGAGCACAGTTTCAAAGTAATTGGATCTGCTAATGTTGGAGTTTTGTGCAGGAATGTACATCTGTTTCTGAACTGTTACCAGCTGATGTGCCCATTCTCCCTTTCTGCTTTCTCGGCTATAAAACCCCTGAGCAGCAGATCGGCATACAGGGGTGAGGGAGAGGCTGACCTGGGTCCAGGAAATAAAAGGAGAAGGACATGCACATGTACCAAAGGGTTGTACATCTCCTAGTTTCTGTCCCCTTCTGAAGCCGGTAGCTCTGTCCAAGCTTTGATCAAGCACAAGGATCACAAGAGCCATTTCCCCTCATACTTCCTCAAGAGCGATGCTTCCACAAGCATAACTTAGCTCTCACATCCCTCCTACAACACTCCGAAGAACAACCAACCCCAAATGCTGGGACAGAGGTGCATTATCCATGGATACCCAGACCTGCATCTCCAAAATACTCGCCTTTTGTCTTTCTTTCTCTCAGACTATAAAGAGCTTGCCTTAGTGGCTGTTTACAGTCGCAGGACAGACAGTCTGCAGTGTGATAATGATGGCTGCAAATCACAAACAACTTTCAGAAAACATGATGGCACTGTAATTTGTAGGTTTTCTGTTTGGGGCCTGGTTTCTGCAAAGCACTACAGTGAACTTTGGGAAAGAGGGTCGCATCTGAGTCAGCTCCTGCGGAACACAAGCAGGTGTGTATAGTTACATATATGCTGAATTTCTGAACTGAATACCCTCTGAAATAAGAAAAGAGATCTTCAATGGATTCAACAGACTTTGGGTGAGGGACTGACGCACTGCACTGTCAGACAGAGGGCAATTTCACAGCTCCTGGTAGTCCACGCTCCATTGTCAGTGCGACAGGGATAATTCAGACCAGATCCAGTTCTGCCTTGAACACTCGGTTCACTGTTTCAAGTCTGATTGCTGTTTGCTGGCAAGATTAGAAATCTGCGTAATTTCTCATGTCAGTAGCGTTGCAAAGATAGTGTGCATCCTGCTGTAGGAAGAAACCAAAACGCAGTGGCGATGCAATTGTGGATTCTATGTTTAATGACAGTGCAAAGCAAAAAAGAACCAGCATTTGGGGGAGTAAAATTGTAGTAGCTATCACGATTCCAAAAATAACATTTCTATTTTAGATCATTTACCCGAGGCCGCCACTAATTGCAGATCAGAGCGGAACATCTCTCTGGGAATCCACAGGGAAGACAGTCTTTTTTTTCCTTCTTTTTTGGAAGGTGAAATATTAATTGTGGCTGCTGCAGCAATAACTGTAGCTTAAAACCTGGGCTAGGAAAAATGAAAATATTTTTTCATGAAGTGGAAAATCAAAGCACGTGAAGTATTTTGTTCTCCTGGCCTTTTCTTCCCACATCTCTGGGATCATTAAAACGGGGAGAAAGGACTTCCCACCAAGAGAGAATCCAAACCCAATCTGGCTGTTCCAACAGCATTCAGGCTCTGCTGAAGGGGTCAGGCTTTGTTCATTTTTTTGGGGGGGGTTGCAACACCCACTTCGAGGCAGGTATATTAATAAAAAACATCAAGGTTGGCTTTGGGTATTACTGACATTGCTTGATAGCTTCTCCAGCTCCAGAAAAATGGAGTCAGGGTTTGCTCCTGAGATGTAACTTTGGTTGACTTGAGCCGTTCAAAATGCAGGTTATTACCTGGAAAAAATCTGGCCAGGCTGGTGCTAGTGTAGGGAGACTGACCCCATCTCCCTTTCCAGGACATGGAGAGAGGGACTGTCCTCTGGATTACAAAAGATGTCTACAGAAGCTGACTGCATCAGGCCAGTCCTTTGCTGTCTACTTCGATCTGGACCCTAGAAACAATGCAAGGAAGGCGCTGATCCCATAAAGAAGATTTAAGGCTTGGTTTTTCAGCCATCTTCCACAGACCTCTCTGAACAGGACAACAGGATCCCCGTGTGACAACCAAGAAAACGTCCAAAGTATTGTTGCTGGTACTCCTGAATTTCAGTATTTTTGAGGATTAACCACAGCCTTTGAAGGCTATGTCATGGGGATGCGTGACATGCCTCCTTTTTGCTGGCCAGAGGGAATCGAGAAATGCCTTCTAACTGCACAGTTGTGCCCCAAAAAATTACATGACATGCAGAAAGGCAGATCCAGAAGTAGCTTTGTTTGCCTGGATGTATCACTCTATAGATATGCACACAGCGAGGAGGGATTAATTGCCCTGAACTTTAGCCAAACAAATTTTAACTGTTAAGGCTACCTCTAGAATTTAACCACCATCATCTGGCAGTTCAGATTTTGGGTAGAAGGGGAGCCAAAACAATGGATTTAGATACAGATGGATATTAGAAAACTTTGCCTGGGAGAGGTGAACCCCTCCCAGGATGCTGGATGCATCTGCTGGTGGCCTTAGCACAGCCCCAGAAACAGCTGGGCTGGAGCCCACCAGGACTTGGGGAATTTTCAGAATTTAGAAAATTCCAATTTTGAGTGTAAGGGTGAAACAAGAGGAAACTTTTTAGTATTTCTGAAGTGTAGAAAGCCAAATTCTTGGGGAGAAGAGAATAGGGTCAGTTAAGTCGTTTGTAGCCTCTTGGCCAGCTCTGAACTCTACCTTGGCTTTGCTAATATATGAGCTTGTAAACCCTCAAGCCTTCCTCTGCCCAGATAAAAACAGGCAACATCTGTCCTCACTCCTCATCCCCCTACACTATAATTTTCCAATAATTTCTTCCAGGGTTTAAGCCATAATCAAGTCCATGTATCACATTGCACGTGTCTTCTGGCTAAGGGAGACTAGACAGCTCATTAGCAGTGATTGTTGATGGGTTGGATGGGTCACTGCTGAGTGGCAGGTCATTCATCATGGATCCCAATGGTGAGAAGTCTCACCTTCAAAGTGTTCCCCCTCTCAATCAACATGGTAGTGGTAGCCTAGAGATGGGATCTTGGTTTCCTGTACCAGAAAGGAAGATTTCTACCCACTGGGTCTCGGCCGTCACTGGACCAACTCAAGAAATTGGGCTGAACCTCCCCTAATATTCATCCACTTAAAAGAGAAACTTAGACCTTCTGCCTCAGTGGCTATAGAGATTGCTTTGAGCCAAAACACAGCTGTTCTTCCATGCTTTGATGGAAAAAACAAATGCCTAACCTCTTCCCTTTCCTGGAAACTCTGCTCAAAAATCATATTCACGCTTCCTTTCTTATTCATCTCTTTCAACCACATTTCAACTTTTTATTTCGTTCTCTCCTAACAGTATTTCTCCATGTTCTCTGTGTAGCTTTAGGTATTAATGACATTCCCACAGCAGGGGAGCAAAATACATGTTTATTACTTTTGGTCTGAATAATATGAGCCTAACTCATAACTTAAGAAGAGCTGTGGCTCACACTTTGAGGGGGTTGATGATGCTGTTGAACATCTTTTGTGTTAAGGATACCTTCAATAGCCAATTAAAAATTAAGTAAGCTGGAAAGGGTCTCTTTTTTTTATCCTTGCTTTTATGTATTTAAATGGCCAAGAAGAGGGGAGGGCTATTACCTTGGAAAACCCTGTGGATGACTGGTGAATTTCTAACCGACTAAATAAATAAATATCTGACAGAATTAGTCATCGAGGAAAAAAAAACCCGTTTGACTTTTAAACAGAGCAACATTTCATGAAGCATTCCTTAGAAAGTACGATTTATTTTGGAAAACCAAGCACCCTAACTCTGACCCCCTTACCTCTATGTGCTTCAGTTTAGTATCCTTGTGTCTCCAGGTACTAACAAACCACAGCAGCTGAGCAGGAAGAGGATTGCTGTGTCCACGATTGCGTGTCCAGAAATGGAATGGACATCAAAAGCCAAAAAGTCTTACTTCTAATCCTACAAGCCTATTGAACTGCTGTATCCTGATGAAATTGCTTAGCTATCAGTTGATTTGTTTTCCCTTTGGTAATTCACTTACTGCTGAAAACTTGAAATCTCCTACTGGGAAAAGAAAAAAAAAAAAGAACCATGTCTCACTGAGTAGCTAATAGTTGGAACATCAGACAAGACATTCAACCAAAACTGCTCATCTGAGGTGGAACATTATTTTTCTTAGTCTGATTAAAACTTCTTTGTCTTTACAAACACCTGTTTGTCTCAAGCACCTGAATAAACTTTGAGGAGGAAAGATAGATTTTTTTAAAGACTCAAGTGGACCTCAAAAGATCAGGTTCCACTTCTGGAATGCTCCACATATCCACGGGAAACCAAGCTTGGCATTCCTATTGAGATCTCTCAAGGAAAAGCCGGAAAGACCAATCATTTCTTCAAAAAAAAAATTAGATGACAAACTCTCAACCTAAACAATCAAAATCTCAGAAGGTTTGTAGAATTTAAAATAAGCAATCACAAAAATATATGAATTAGTGGCATTGGTTCGTTTTCTCAAGAGTAACAACCTCTATCTGTACAGACCATGTTGTCTGTTGGAGTATCCTGAATGACAGAGCAAGTCTTCTTGATCTAGATCTGGTTGTAAATACGCTTGTTGTGTTGGGATCAGATGGCGGAATGTGGTGCTCCAACAGTACTGCAAGAAGTTGAGTTCTGATTTTTCCATTGCAGCTCTGCATAACCTACCTTGAGCATCTCAGATGAAAAGTAACTTTGAGCAATATTCCTTTTGGTGAAGCTGTAAGATCCATTGCAGGGCTGGATGCACCAGTACGCTCTACAGGATCGGTCATGTTTGAGTCTTTGAGCATGAGAACAACATCCTCTATGGTCAGCTTCAAGCATGTAAGGCATTATGTTGAAGAAGGTCATGCATGTGCTCAGATTCTCCCCAGGAGCAGCCTCTGTTTAGGAGACATGGGCAGCACTGCAGCCTTATGGATGTCATCTAACTTCCATGGTATCTAATCACAGAGTCACAGAACTGTAGGGGTTGGAAGGGACCTCCAGAGATCGTGGAGTCCACCCACCCAAAATACTTCAATTAAAAAAATAGCACTGCAAGGTAGCTCTTTGCCACAGGGAAGACTACCACAGCCTGTTGTGGATTGCAAAGTGTTACATTTTCCTGCATTTTTCCTCAAGACTTCTTTTAACTTGCATTTAATTGTTGAAGGAGGAGAGCTATAAAATATACCTGTCTTCGGCCTGCACCTCCCCCAGCTTTTTCATTATCAATTGAGCTTTGTGACTTCTTTTTTTCTTTTTTTCTTCCTGGCATCAATACTACTGTGATGTTTCATTTCCTTCTATTTTGCACTTTTGGCAAAGATGAAGTTTACTGTCGGTTTCACTATATTATCTATCAGGTGACCTGGAGTCTGATCCACAACTTGCAAAGTCAGCAGAAAATTTTACGTTGCTCTCAGCAGGCTTTACAGCGACCTTTAATAATTCTGGCCTCCCAAGGGAGCTGAAGTATGAATCCAGTAGGCATTTGTCGTATCTCAGTCTCCTAAACGGCCAATAATATCTTGCAATATTTTTGTAGGCCTTTGATCCATCTCTGTTGCCTGATTGTGCTTTGAAGACTTAATAGTACCCCATATCCCGCACTTATTAAATTCAAATTCTCCAGTTGCACTTCCCTGGAAGATACATAAAAATAACACATGGAGGAAATATAACTTGAAGATCCTTTCTATAAGCTGGCTTACATTTCATTTGTGGGGAAGACATTGAAACCATTGCTTTTGCACTCGTGACAGAACCCATCTGTAGAATTTAGATATAGTGGAGTATATCTGAAAAAGCAATAATAGGCCAGGGAGTTGTGTGTTGACATCAAAACTTCAATTTTCAGTGTGCCACTAGGCAGCCTTTCATTTAGAAAGAATTAGCAGTAGAGGGACCTAGCTGAGCTGCAGACATTACCACCGGCTCCAAGAATAGATGGGTGTAGTGGGATTTTAGGGTAGTTTTATCATGACTGGAACATAGTTATTTCAGGGCTCTGATAAGAATTCCACTGAAGACTCCCAGAGATGCTCAGTTGCCTAAAAGGAATGGGTGTAGCAGTAAAATCAGTCACTTTCTTGAGGATGGTAGAGAACATAATGGGAGATGCAGCCAACTGGAGGTAGAGCCAATCTCAGCCAAGCAGGAGGACAGCTGGTCTGTCAACTGCTGAAAGGACTGGGAAGTCCCTTGGAGAACATCCAGTCTACTAGGACCCTTTATCAGCAGGATTGTAAGGAGCTTCTTCAAGGGGTTTTGATCTGTGAGCCTGCTCTGGCAGAGGAGCCCGTGTGGCTTCCTGTGGTATGGCTCTCCATTTGCTCTGGTTTCATTTCTTGATGACTTGGCACATAAGGGTTGTAAATGGCATTACAAGGCTGGCCTTGGGGACTGCACCTGGGGACATGGCTACCAGGAAGGGATGAAATCACTCATTTAGACTGCTCAAGTGATTGTGAATTTGCTTAATGATTCTGCAAGGATTTATTCTCCCCATCAGTCACCCCATGATGTCTCACTCTGTTTCTCCATATCTCCTTGGTTGTCTTCTGTCTTCCTTCTGCAGTAGGGACAGCACAGATCCACAATAAGACTGGGGAAATACTATTAGTCACACTTTATTTTCTGGCACCACACCAGGAGGCAGGTCAGACATTTATAATAAATTCCAGTGAAGTCACCTCATTTCCATACAAAGTCCCTTGCAAGCACTATGCTACACACAGACACGTGAACAGTCATCAGACCTCACCTCCATTAAACCATGCTCTCCTTCAGAAAGCTCTTCTCTCAGCCTAAGCCTGAAGAGAACCAAGAGCTAGGCTGCTCCAGAAATGAGATGGGAGAACTGACCCCGGTTCAGCATCACTTCAATAATGAGACCTGGGGAGCTAACAAAGAGACAGGATCTCCACTTCATCACCACCAAAAGCACAAGCAGCACTTTTTCTCAGCCTGTGGTGGGGTGGTGGGACACATACCTTCCAGCTCACGGGGCAAAACTAGAGAAGCCGGTGCTTTGCTACATGTTTTACAGCCAGAGCTCAGTGATATTTTTAGTGGAATATGATATTTAATGATATTGTACACTGCTGTTTTGATGAAAAAAACGATAAGGAGGACAAAAAGGGGACAAAAAATGGTTGAAAAATTAAATTACTTGTTTACAAGGAAGTTAAGAACTATCCAAGGGAAGTTTTCACAAGCACGAGAAACTTGATTTGGGGGAAAGCGGGAGGCTGCAGGCATCGGTGCTCACTGCTGCTATTGCAAAAGAAGAAGAATCCTCAGTCTGACCTCACAGATACATGGAATAATTCTTAAAACTTCAAAAAACTGCTTTTCTTTTCTTTTCTTTTCTTTTCTTTTCTTTTCTTTTCTTTTCTTTTCTTTTCTTTTCTTTTCTTTTCTTTTCTTTTCTTTTCTTTTCTTTTCTTTTCTTTTCTCTTCTTTTCTCTTTCCTTTTCTTTCCTTTTCTTTTCTTTTCTTTTCTTTTCTTTTCTTTTCTTTTCTTTTCTTTTCTTTTCTTTTCTTTTCTTTTCTTTTCTTTTCTTTTCTTTTTAAATATAGCCTTCTTTCTCTGTGTTTTCGTGGAGAAGGATGGAAGGAGATTTTGAAGTGAAATCTTTGTAGGGTGGGGTTTGCTACAACAAAGGTTGTAGCACAAAATGCCCACCTATTAGCCCTGAGGCCCTTCCCTAAATCCCTTGGTCACCAGATAAAGGCTTTTAATGCACGAACTTTCTCGAGGGTGTTGATGCCATAGTCGTCAATCCAGCTGCAGGCAGCAGTAGGCAAACTTCATTTCTCCCAGCACACATGGGGTAAAACTCCCCATGAATGCAGTGGGAGCAATGTGAGTCCAGAGCAGGCTGATTTAGAAATTTGCAAGCCAACATCTGTCAGGAACTCAGCAGAGATGAATAACAAAGTCAGACTGGAGCAGACGTATGACGAAATCCTTCCACGTGGAGGGAAGGGGAAGGGGGAGAGGGAGATGGCAATCCAACGTGTACTAATATTTTCATTATAATGCGAGGCATATCAGTAACGCACACACGTGAAGCTATGGAAATGTGCAGAATACCGTTGTGCCATATGTTTTAAATATCATTAAGTGGGCCAGTTTTGTCGTATATTTGATATTTTGGCTGTTGTCACTAGAAATGGACCCACTAATTCGTATGGAATATGAATTGGCCTTAAGAGCTGCCTAATCGCTGACCCAAAGAGAGTTTGCAAAATGCATTTCAAACCTGAGAAATGATAGGCTGAATCTTGTGCCATGGGTGGAGGCCAATCGGTCGGACACTTGACCCAGATACAAATCTCTTGGGTTAAAAATAAAGAGGCAGTTGGACAGCGGGGATCAAAACATGTCGCTGATAAGATTTGTTTAGCCTTGTTTTGGTTTTGCTGGAAAAGGCATCTCAGGCAAAAAATTTGGATAGTTTTTTTTACAAGTTCCAGTTTTCTGTGTTTTCCCATCAGTGTTTCAAAGCAAAGAGGAAGTAGTGAAATGCTGATACATTTTTTAGTTAGGTAATTGGAGAAAAATTTATACTTTCTTTCAGTTTTCCAACAAAGGGAACGATGAAATTTGAAATGTGGAGGAGATCTTCTCGTGTTTTTATTTCTTACCTCTTAAAAGCGGGGAACCCCACCCGAATCCTCAGCCTGTTTCATAAGGAGCATCATCCTCACTTTTGAAATAGCTGCATAAAAGCCTCCCAAGCTTAGAATAAAACAGGGGGGTTAACAAATTCTTTCAGACCTTTGCTTTTTTTTTTTTTTCTTTCAGAAGGGTCTCCCTGTCAGCAGAAGAGGGATAGAGCAGAGGAAATCAGTGAGAGGCAGTGGAGAGAGCTCATGCATGACAGATCCTTTCCCCTCTTATCCCCACCTCTTGGAAATGAAATTGAATTCATGAAGAGTTTCAAATGAAAGCACCACATAAGGGTTTTTTTTTTTTTTCTGGGGGTGGGGAGATCTTCTTGCTGGTCTGGCCAGCCCCAGTTTTTCTTTGCACAATGTGAGCTGAGACCTGAATATCTCACAGGACTCCTTCCTGTTCCCACATCTGTGCCAGCAATTGGACTCTGCAGGAAGATTTCGGTTAGCATGGGAAGGCGGGAGCCAGAGGGTAATGCAGCTCCCTGTCTCAAAGTGATCCCAAATCTGCAGCCCCAGCACACGCATCCGCATAGGAGTTGGCAGCTCCTATGACTCAGAAGGTGCTGTTTTTACAGACTCTTTGCTGGCTACAAAGTCACTGTGAGACTTTGCAAAACAGATATGTGAGAAGAGCTGCTTTTACTCAAAAGGAAGCTGCTTGCTGGGAATCAGTCTACCACCGGTTTACTTTCAGATTTGCTCTTCTTTAGTGCCATCGGATGGATCATTTCTGCAGTTTAAGACTCAGTAGCAAAGAGAGGAAGTTGGTGTGGTTTGCCCCCAACCTCTATCCCCCCAAACTCATGTCTAGATCCCTGCTTCTTTTTGTCTCATCAGCTTCTGCTCAGAGACACCAGTGTAAGGTAGAATCATAAAGTCCTCTATGATCCCCAAGTCCAACACCAACCCAACCCTGCCATGCCCACTAACCATGTCCCTCAGTGCCACATCCCCACAGTTCTTGAACACCTCCAGGGATGGTGACCCCACCATCTCCATGGGCAGCCTGTTACAATACCTCTTTCTGAGAAGAAATTTTTTCTAACATGCAACATGTTGTGCATACAACGGGATTGGAAAACACGTATTGCTCTTGGTGAGACTTCACTCATCCTGATCTTTAGACTCTGGATTGATCAGTTGGGCTGATCAATAATAACATTCCCTGCCAGTCATTTGTTTTGCCTGCGTATGTTTCATTTTAGGGAGGAGGGTTAGGTGCAGGAACTACCAAGAGACCAAAATTGGGGATACACAACAACCCTTATGAGGGTAAAACTGAGGTTCAAGACCTGGGATTGGCCAAGCCACTTTGATGTGATGAAAAGTCAGGCAGGCCTCTTGGGAGCCATTAGTGCTCTTCGCTGCTTTAAGTACACGTTTAAAGGCTTAAAGCCAACCATCATGGTCTGATTAATTTGACCTCCTGTTTGCGCTTCAGCTCTTATATGTGTTTAGGGCTCACTGATGTTTACCTAATATTTTTCAGTTCCCATCTGTTTCTTTTCCTTCTTTCAAATTTTACACATTTCCCTGTGCCATTTTTCATTTAATCCTTTAAACAATGCTCCTCTCATCCTCCAGCGAAAAGAAAGCAGAGTAAAAAGCAAAATCACCACCTCTGAATTAGGTCCTACCCATCCCTTCTGCAGCAGGAAGAGAAGGAAAAGTTGTCGAGGAGTGTAGCATGTCTTGGTTCAGAGATACTGAAAGATCCCGAGTCTGCAACTTCTTCTCATAGTCTGATTACTCTTGAAAAAAGTACATTTTATTCCCATTTCACGGACATCAGATCTAGGGGGTATGTTTGCCCCATGAAGCTGCTTGTACAGGACTCCTGGCTGTCTAAGAGTCATGAGTTGTCCCATTACCTCTGGGTGCCAAGGTGGAGGAATGGGGCCAGAACAGCAGGTTGTTACTGTGGTGCTGCCTCAGTCTGTAAATCATCTGCCAACACGTCTTCACTCTCACGAGGTAGTTTCAAATTGACAAATCTGTTGCTGGTGATGGTTCAGTCGCATTTCAACGTCCCTGCAAGGTCCCTAACGGATGATGGCACTTCCGTTGTGGTGGAGATGTTTCATCCAGCTCCATTTCGAGTCACTGTACAGTCCATGACCGCATTTCAGGCCACTTACCAAATGTGACAAAAGCAATTCTGGCTCCTTTGCAGCAGTTACTCATAAGGACAAGGTTTTTAAGATATTAAGTCCCAGGAGAGGGGCCAAGAGAGCTCAGATGCTGCCTGCATCACAGTTGCTGTCTCTGTCCTTCTCCATGATGTATTTACATATCAGCTGGAAATTTCCTAAATCAGTTGACTCGAACCATCAACAAATACCGTTCAGATAATGCACATTTCATGGTATTTTCCAGTACTCTGCCTACAGGAGGATATAAAAACTTCTTTTGTTATAGTATAGCCTCCTTGGCAGCTTGTAACTCAGTGGGAAAGTCTCTGGATTCCTGGAGGAGCTTACTGTGTCAGCGATTTTGAGTATTTCAGGGAGCACGAGGCCTCACTGGAAAGCAAGGAGAACCCGAGCAAAACACTGTTTTCCTTTAAGACAAACCGGTAATCAAATTAGATAAAAAATCACAGTGTGCTAGTAAAGGGTGTGAAAAGACAGTCTCTATCCACAGAACTGGTGGGGTTCTAGAGGAAATAGGAACTCCGCCAATTGTCTACTGAGTGTTTGCCCGTGTCCTATTTCATTTCAAAATGAAAGCTCAAGGAAGAGAGAGCTTCTCCCAAAACTTTTGTCAGTTTAGCAAGGTGTATGCAGAGGTAACATCCACCGCTGGCTGTGCACAGTGCAGAAGAGGATATCCTTGTGTAGGGACGCTTTGGTCCATGGGGTACAGCCATACTACGGTCTGTCTCCTCTCTGAGACAGGCCTAAAGGTATCCTCATCCAGGATTTCTTCCACCCCAAGGGCTTTCCATGCTTGATTTTCATTTGGTTTTGTTTTTCTAAAAATGACCTACTTTCCTTAGAAATCAGAGTTCATCTTCAGAAGCATCTCTAAGGTTGGAAGGGAGGTCAATTTTTTTTTCTTTTTTTTTTTTTTAATTAAAATCATTGCAAACCTGTCACTGAAAATCTAATCCTCAAGTAATTATGGATTTTCCCCATTTTTTTTTTTTAATAGTAAATCTATGCAGAACCTCGTTCTCTGCTTGATATGCTCTGACCATCTCTGTAAAACACAGTACAGAGTTCCTGTGTGCACACAAAATGCATCACATGGTTTTTCTACTGATTATTAAAAAAAAAAAAAAAAAAAAGGCTTAAATTTTGGCTCCTCATTGTAAAAAAATAAAAAAAAATCAATGACATTTCCACTTTCTTTCTTCCCCCCCCCCCCCCCCTACACTGCTTTGAACAGGAAGGCTTGGTAGGCTGGAGGGTTAGAATATCGCGAGTTGGAAGGGATCCATGAGGGTCACTGAGTTGTTGGGCAGGTGTTGTGCGTGTTCACCAAAGAAAACTTTGGCAAAGTAGAAAATCTTTCATGAAAGTTGAAAGCCATAAGGTTTTTTTTTGTTTTTTGGGTTTTTTTTTAAACATTATTTTTTTCTTGAACACGTGGCTTGCAGGGTGAGGGCAGCTTGGATTCAGTGCTCTTTTGCTCTCAGATATGTAGCACTTCTGTGCAATATCCATAAGTAGGAAAGTGCCACATGGCTCCAGCTCTGAATGTCAAGGTCAAAAGCAAAGCAACTTCCATGTGGCCAGGTGGATGGCTCTCTGCTGAAGGAGTTGGCATATATGTCAAGGAGAGTTTGGGAAAACAGCCTGGAATGGCTTTAAAATGTTGAAGCAGAATCTGGGAGCTGAATTTAGGAGGGAACTTCCAATTGCCTTTCCAGCCCCCTAATCTCGGAAGTAATGTAAATCTAAACTTCTTGGGAAAATGCACTTACAAGTTGCTGTTGTTGTTTTTCTTGTTTTAGCTGACGTATTAAAAATGAAGGGAAAAAAAAATGTCTGGAATATTTATTTTCAATAAAGGGCCTTTCAACTACAAAAAGACAATTCAAAGGAGCGTTTCAAGTGGCTGTTTTTAATTAACTCACGTGATCAGCTGGTGGAAGAATTAAATTAGGGTTGCCTGATTTTATTATGGCTCCGTTTTATCCACAGACCAACAAAGGTAAGAGGCAAAACTTCTGCGAAGGACCTAGTCCAGAGAATGGAAAAGCTCTCTCTGCTCCCAGCACCTTTCAGTGGGGTTCATCAGTAATTCAAAAGCTTCCTCTAAATCTAACAGTTCAGTATCTTTAACCATGTATATTTTACTTGAATTTATTTTTAATCATGTGCTGTGGTGCAATGGGCTGCTTGGCGAAGAGGCTTTATAGACCCAACGTGTGCACTTTTTGGGGAAGATAATTACACGAGTTCAAAGTCTCGTCAGCCAATCGTATTTTGGTATTCATGCAAGCTGTTTCATAACGTCGTTTTGAACCCTGTTGGTGGCATAATTAAGATTTAATTAAATACAGGAATAGAAACATGTTGTTCATTTGACCATCTGTGAGCCAATGACTACAGTGGTTTTCTAAGTTTCTACGCTACATGCTGTTAGTGAGTGTTTCATATTATTTTCCATCTCCCCAAACATACTTGCACGTTTTCAGAGTCACTGAAGAGCCAGAGCAGATATTATAATCTCGTGTTGATGATCATCTCTTTCTGCTGTTCTCGGCTATTGATAATATCGGGCAAAGTTAAACCTTTCAAGTGTAGTATGAGCTGCTAAGACAGCGGGAAACAGAAATGCCAGAAAGAAATGATAGCTTAATCCACAAACAAAAAAGAAATGGAGGGGTGCATCTTTGAATCCTTCATTTCTGATAGAGGACCGTACAAACCAGCGGCACCCAAGCGATAGGAATTGATAATAAAAATAGTAAAAGCAATAATAATAATAATAATAATAATGCAGGTTCAAGCATTTTCAATCTGAGTCTTCCTAGAGCACCCAGCACAAAGCAGCAGAGTTCTCAGCTGCAGGATAGATATGCCAGAGATGTTCAAACTGCAGCAATAGTCAGGAGCCCAGGAGAACACTGGGGCTCCACAGCACCAGTTTCTACACAATCCCAAACTCAGAACGTGTTCAGCTGCTGTGCAAAATATTGCATTTTTGGGGTTGAAGAAAGAAATCTGTGAGCTGGTGTTGAATGTAAGTTAGATTGCACTGAAAAGAATGGCTTTTTTTTTTTTTCCTAATTAAAATTGAGTCTTTTTGAAGAGTTTTTGGAAGAGAAGTGTTTTGATTTCAACAAGATATTATGAGACTAAATTTGGTTCAATGTCATGTTTTTAAAAAGAGCAAAGTTTATCCCAAGCCAAAACTAAAACATTTTGTTTCAGATACAATGAAATGTCATGTTTGATCTGAGCATATTTTTCCTACTGTTTTCTGGTTCAGAGGATAACAGGAAGAAAAAAAAAAGTTAATTCAAACAACATTCATTCTTTCTGGAGTATTTTTTCGATAGGGGGAGAAAGATGGGAGGGTCGTCCACCAACCCCAAAATAAAAGCTTTAGAAAGCTTTCACTGAAGCACCTAGGAAAGCACAGGAGAGGGATTTGCCTTTGTTCCTGTTGATTTCCTATTTTGCAGTCTACCAGAATAGGTTGTATATTTTCCTTTCTCACGGTACAGCTATGAAAATCAGAATTTTCACAAACACATTTTATGAACTATTTTTAAATATATATATTTAAACACTTTTCCTTTCTTCACTTTCTCGTTTTCTGCTTCGAGGCCCAGGTGACAGTGACCAATCAGGTCAGAAACAAAGGGCACTTTCAAACACTTTTGAAAGAAGTTTCAGAAAATGAATATTTTCCCGAAGGGGAGGAAATATGTGGATAAAAAAGCCAGTGGTTTATTTCAACCATAGCAGGAACGGATCCATGAGCTCTCGCAGTCATGGTCCTGACACACGTATGCATCTGATTCGGTGCTTTACAGTGATATTCTTGCTAATGTTGCTCTCCTGTGAGCATGTGAAGGACACGACTCCACCGTCTCCTCTGACTCATGATTAATTGTGGCTTCCCTGAATATTCAGAGCTCAGAAATGGTTATAAATTGCCACATTCTTCCGCCCGATTCCAACTGCTTACTAAATGGATTAGAGGTGGGAATGATCCTGATCCTGGTGCTTAACAGTGGCTGCTCTGGCTCCCACTGGTGTGAACTGGGGACAGCAGCCCCACGATTCCAATTTCCCAACCAACCATGCTGTAATATGTCCCAGCCACCTCTAGCCCTGCTGCTGTTCCTCCCTTCTTTATCATCGTGCATGTCTCTTCTTGGAATCCTGCTGGCAGCAAGGACAGCAATGCACAAGTGGGTGCTGTGGGACAGGGGCTATTGGCACTTGTCTGTTTCTGAGATTCAAGGACGTTGGTGAAAGAAGGATCCCATGTCGCTTTCATTTTTATGCCCATCCCCTCTTTTAAAGATGTTTGGAAGTCCCCGCTAGTTTCGGTTCCGCTCTGAGTGAGACCATGGGATTTTGCAGGTGTTCAGACAGCAGGAATTATAGAATGTTTTGCACTGGGTTGTTTCTGCTCCTTTTGAGACCACTGGTTAAAATCTTGCTCACATTGCCGTGCTCAGCACTTTGAAAAATCCCACCTTTATTTCAACAAGTACCGGCTGTGCTAAAAAGGAGCAGGAAAAGCCCATTTTACAGCTGTGCTCTGCTGAGTAGTGCTGCATGCTTGCTTTGCAGCCGACGGGTGGATGGCATATTCCTGGCCCTCAGCACACTAGAGGTGCCAGCTCTTATTGAATGCACTGCCCTCAGCAAAATGTCTGCAACTTGGGACCTACCCCCAAGCAGGATTTCTGTGTCAGGGGGCTGCTCCAATCAAAGCTGCCTTCCACGCAATTAGAACTTATTTTGTGCAAAAAAACCCAAAACCAACAAAAAACCAAAAAAACAAAACAAAAAAGAGGATGTTCAGATCACTGTAGTGTATGCCGCCAGAAATAAGCAGAACTGTGTGAAATGTAGACCAAACCCGTGAGCACCTGTGGTCATTTTCAAAGTCAGACATATAAACAGATCTATTGCTGTTGCGCAGTGATACCTGTAATTTATTCCAAGTTATCAGCCTATAATACTCAAAAGATATTTTCTTTAAGGAAAAAAAAAAACAAACAAAAAAACCATAAAAACAGAATATTTCTTCTCCAAGCAGATCATAACTATTTCTCATTGCTTGACATATGTTTCTCTCCGTAGTCCTCAATGCTGTGCATTCACAATGGAAGATCTATGCAGTGTGTATTGCCGTGACTGTGAAATAGAATTTCCTGCAGTAGGATTTGCTTTTGGACAGAGGTTGTAAAGTCACCTTTCTGTCTGTCAGAGCAGATGGGCTCCTGCAGCTCCTTGAGGCAACGCGAGGAATGATAAGAAAGGCAGAACCAGAGCCTGCATTTGTGCACGGTTAAACTTTGCATTGCCTGTCGGTCACTGTTGGAAATGGTTTATCAGTTCTAAAGATTTTTTCCTCTTTAACAGGATGAAGTATTCCATGGGAAAAGGTGGTTGTTTTTTTTTTTTTTCCTTGTTTTTTTTTTTTTTTTTTCATCCATTTTGGCTCCAAAATGAGGAATGTAGGAGCAGAAAATATCATTTGTTACAAACTAAAGTAACCCCCGTTTTTATTCAACATTCTCAACGTTTGGCTTCTGTAAACACGGGTATAACAACGGAAAACTCTGCATTAATTTTGGTTTTTAATAAGGATAGCAGAGACCTGGCCACCACTGGTGCTGCTATGCCCATGCCCAAGGATTTGGGCTCAGCAGAGTAACTCAGAGTGACTAAAACAGAGCACACAAACAGCTTGCTGAAGAACTGAGATCGCTGTGCCTGAAGGACGGCTGTAATGCTTTCCAGGCTCAGGCACTCAGCGAGCTGCTGCTCTCCACCGAGCATCTTTCTAACCTGTTTTGATTCCGGCAGCACTGGCAAGGTAGCTTCTAAAATACAGTCGTTTGAGCAGAATATTTCCTTCCAATGTTTTTCCCCTCCTCACAGCTTTTAAGCGGGGAGGACGAATGTTTATTCATAAAGCAGTGAGGAGCACCGTGGTCTTTTTTTGCCCTGTTTAGATGTTTGCGGCACAGATGTGAATTAAAATAATAATAATAATAATAATAATAATAGTGGCAAATGCTTCTAATTCTGGCGGTGCTGTGTTTCCTGGAGGGACCTCTCCACGTTGCAGCCTCCATGTGCAGTTTGATACCACATCAATCCCTCATTTTCCTCCAAACTCCGGCATGCTGCATTCCATGGAGTTTGCATGAGAAGTGTCTTTATTGAAAGCAAAATCTTGTCAGCCAGGTATGTAACGTCCTGCATCGATAACCCTGTTGGTGGAGCTGGCTTTTCCCTCCCAGGGAAAGCTGGAGGGGTTTCACAAAACATATCCTTGGAAGATCCCGAGGGCTGTTTTACAATGGAAGCAGGAAAAGCAAAAGAGTGTGTGTCAGAAAAGAGGAGCGTTGGTTATTCGTTGTCTCTGCAATGGGACGAAGAATATATACCCATCCAAACAGGCTTATATCCACATTCCTGCATTTATCTGCGTTTCCTCTTGTGAGCACGAAGTTTCAACGTCTCCACAGTCCGTGATAAGAGCGTTTCCCCTATCGAGGCATTCTTTAAATAGAGCTTTGTGCATGAAATAAATGGTTATTTCAGTGGGGTACGATTCCCGTGTCACAATGAAACCCATTTGCAAAGTACCTCACCCCGTGTTTCCAAACAGAGCCAAAACATTTTTTTACTGTTGCAGCTTATTTGCTCAGATCACTGCACTGCAGCACCTGGGACCTCAACCCCGATAAAGAAATGGGTATTTCTTCCTCACATTCTGCTTTGGAGAAATTAGCAGAGCAGCAGTTGGATGACTCAGATACCATCTTTTATCTGATGTATAGCAAAAATACTTTTAAAGCACTGGATTATCTTCTAGTGAGAGATGCAGTGAAAGTGCAAACTGTTGCCGTTATAGGTATTTTTACACTCAAAATCATTTGTAATGCAGAAATAAAGCGGTGCTCTCTAGCAGCACAACAAAACAGAACTCCTTCCAGCTTTCCCGGTAGAATGCATATCTTTTTAACCCAATTGAGTTAATCCGCATTTGTTTACCTTCTTGATTACATTAACCAGCAAGGTATGGATTAAACACAGGAGTGTAGCTCACGCTAATTATCCGTAATCCCCCTGGAACCTGGTTCTTTTTAGTGAGGGAGGATTACAGTAAACACACCTGTGCTGCTTTACAAGCACCCGTGCTGGTATCCCCCAGACCCAAAGCTCAGCATCCGCTGACCCAGGATTCACATCGGCGTTAACCTAACAGGACCCATTGGCTCTGCTGGTTTGTACCCAGTCAGGACCTGCTGCCTTATCTCTGAGCACACAAATCTTCCCATAGAAATTGAGTTCTCCGTCTGCGTGCTGTGTATAGGCCGATAGGTGCAGGATTTCAAAACATACAAGCAAATGGTAATTCGGTGCAGCAGAATGGCTGGCGAGATAGCATCTTGTACTCCTGCTGTTTAATTAAAAGCAGGTTTTTATTTGTCATACCTTTTAATTAAAGAGGAACAAGATATTCGCTCTTTTAAAGTATGCGGTTGAGTTTATGAAATCTATTTTATTTTTTTTCTTCTTAGCTTGAGGTTCAAATGCACTGATTGTCTCTACCACAGCTTTTATCAAAGGAAGGCTGGATGGTTTTCTTCTCTGCCTTGGAGGCAGGAAGATCCACGACCACAAAATCTCCTCCTGGACTCAAGCTGATCTGCTCACAAAGCAGGAAAAAAGCCTTCCCTGCATTTGCAAGCTTCAGTAAGGAATAAGCAGCAAGGTAACAGAAATCCTAAAGAAAAGGGGAGGAAAAAAGGAGTCTGAGTAAGCCAGGAATCACTCCCATCACTGTTTACTCGTGATCTTTGATTTATTAAATCAACGAGAGAGAGAGTAGTTTAAAAAATACTTATTCTGCGTTGGTATGTTAGTGAAGAAGAAAAACAAATTCCCTAAATACTTTTTCAATGTGGTTCTTTAGCTACTTTTTATTACTTTGAAAATATCAGTGTTTCTATCAGTTAGGAGTCTGGTCTCACTCCTTAATATTTGTACTAAACTCTCTCTGATGAGAGAGTATGGGATTCTTCCTTAGATAACATTTGATTTTATGAACTCTTTCAGTAGACAAAGGCAACGCATTTTAACCTCAAAATAGCCACAGTTAAGATTGCTATCCGTTTCACCTGAACGTTCCAAGAGAAAATTACTTTGATTGCGTGCAATTCTTCCTCTGCTGTATTTAAGATACCTTGAGACTGTCATTTCTATTTTCTTGTTTTGTCAGCTAAACTTTGAAGCGCTTGCCAGCTCCTTCCACTGATTTAACTTCACCGTTTTATGCAACTGTGAAGTAACTATTGATTTTAACATTATTAATTCAGTTTAGCAGAAAGATACCAATCGCACATTACTTTCATTTTGTGAAGCAGTTCGGTTTCAGCGTTGGCTCAGGGTCGTGTGTTTTGCTGATGGTTTACGCCAGCGACATTAACTTGGCTGTCGAGCTGTGCTGGGATCAGTTTGTGGAGCTGTAAGAGTTGGTAGAAGAGTTCAACGTGGAGAAGGAAAACAAAGTTATTAAAAGGCCTTTTTTGGGTTTTGTTTGGTTTGATGATTTTTTTTTTTTCCCCTGCTCTGGAAACAGATCCATCATTCAGCCAGGGCAGTGTAATATTTCTAAGCTTGACGTTTTTGTACTGTCATTACGCTGCAGAAATCCTAGCCACGGTGATAGAAGGAGAGTTGGACGGCTCCTATTGGAAACTTGTTGATAACATGGAATTACTTTCATGGAAACAGTTAATTTAAGAGTGTAGCGTGCATTTCAATAGCTGATGGGAAAATTTGCTAACTACCCAGCATGAAGGTGTCAGTCCATCAAAACATTTCTTTCTAAGGGTAGGCTCACCCGGCTGAAGCCATTTTAGCTCAAGCATGCATCACGTTAATTTAGGCATGCACTTCCCCACTTCTCCTGGTCTGATAGAATGAAATTAAAGAACAGGAGCCAGTCTGTGAAATCTGTGCAATGACTTCCACGAGCTGGGGAAGCCTAAGTTGCTACACTTCATACTGCAAAGTCTTGTTGCGGTATTGCCCAAGAGTCGTAAATAAAGTGGTGATTTTGCTGGGTTGGTTTGCACCTCCACAGAAGGAGAAAAAATGGGATAGGAGGAAATGAGTGCATTGTGAGAAGCATCTCCTGTGATTTAGACAGCGTGAGGAGAGGGGTGCTCATAACAGGGAGTGAGTGGAGTGCTGTGTAAGGCAACAGCCTTGGGAACCACAGGACTGAAATACAGGTATCTGAATAACGAGAGGATTTGATGTTTGTTGAAAACCAGGTCTCAGATTAGCTCACTGGCTAGGTCTAGTGCTATAACATCCAATAATTGTGGCTACAGTTCATATAACTTTATTGCCCTCCGGAGAACTGTGTAAATGTTAGCTTGAGAAACCCCTCTTGCACACTCAAGCAGAATGTGCGTGTGTGTGCGTGCATGTCTGCACGCAGCTCAGTGCAGAGGCTATCAGGATCAGATTCCTCTCGGAGGAGCTTTGTGGCAGTTTAGCAAATGTCCTTCTTTGAAAGTCCCAACTTCAGTCTCACTCTGTGACCTAGGAAATGGGTTTTTGATAAGCTTCATCTGTGAGTGTTGCTTGTTGCTGGAGGGGTGGGCGAGAGGAAAGCCTGCTGGGCACTGGAACGCTGGGAAAACACTTGTCAGGAGGACGAGCCCAGGCTTATGGTCTCTTATGACCAATACTAATTGCTAATCTCTGTACCTGGAGCTTCATGCTTCGCGCTTCTCTGAGATGGGGACTGATACACTCACACTTGTCTGCGCTCCAAATAGCTCAACCTGAGATTGCTGTTCTCGTTCTTTTACTCCATTTTCACTCACGTGCACTGCAATGCCTGGGCTAAAATTTTCCATGCCTGCCCCAGGTTGATTGTTTTTGGGAAGTGTTTTTTGGGGGATGTGGAAGATCAGCGGATGCTCTGCCTGTAAGTTTCGTGTGGCTGCTCATGTCACCTCACCTCCCTGGGGGAGCTGTACTACACCATGTTTCTGCATGCTTAGACACTGCAGTGCGAAGCTGAATAACATTTCAGGATCTTTCTGCGTGGAATGTGTGCAAAAAAGGGCTTGGAAAGAGAACAGAAAGATGCACAAAAATAACACCGGGGATAAACATGGGGTGTGGTTGAGGTGGGCAAGTAAAAATACAATCTAATTGCAGAAATAAATATCTATGCATACACTTGTCTATCTTCATTTTTCTGTTCACTGTGCTCTGCTGCTGAGCTGGAGAAACGGAGCTCGCTGAAATTATCCTCTGCTTTTCCTGGAAACTCGAGATTTTAAGCCTGTGCCACGAGAGGGCAGTGTCTGCAGCTGATTTCCCTGTGCTCGAACACCTCCCAGGATGCAGGATTCGATTGCTATTGCAAAATTAAATCTGATTTTAGTTCCCCACGTGTGGCAAGAAGTTACCTTTGAGGTTGGAATCATTTTGGCTCTGGTGTCACTCCATTATAATGTGCTTGGACTTAAGCAAATAGACTGGGAGTCATCTAAAATTAGACATGGTGATTGTAATTGTACTTTTTTCCCACAAAATAAGCTGAGGAGGCCTAGAAGACTCTTCCTGAAGATTAAGGCATTCTTACAGCCCACACAGCAATATTGTGGGTCCCTATGCATAGATCTATAGAAGATGCCTTGTTAGGAAGGGAGAGCAATGTGGTGATGACCAGCATCCCAAGTCCTTCTTTGTAGGAGTGACCTCAATCAGTTCATCCCCCAGTGACAGTTTGAATTGGAAGAGATCTTTAAAGAACATCTCTTGTAACCCTCTCATGCTATGGATAAGGACTTCCTCCTTCACTACGGCAGGTTGCTCAGAGCCCTGTCCATTCTGATTTTGACAGTTCCAATGAGGAGGCATCCATATCTCTGGGCAACATGTTCTGGTGTCTCACCACCCTCATAGTGAAGAATTTCTTCCTTATATCCAATATAAACATATCTCCTGCTGTTTAGAACCGTTGACTCTTGTCTAATCGCTACAGACCCTGGAAAAAATTGTCTCTCCATCTTTCTTTCTACAGTATCCTTTGGGTACAGTAAGGAGAAAATGGGGTCTCCCCTAAGTAGTCTCCAGGCTAAGCAAGGTCAGCTCCCTCAGCCTTTCTTCATAAGAGAGGTACACCAGTTCCCCGAGCAGCATTGTGGCCCTGCTCTGGACTTGCTCCAACAGCTCCATGCCTTTCCCATGCTGGCGACCGCAGAGCTGAACACTGCAGCACTTCAGGTGGGGTCTCATAAGAGCGTAGTAGATTGGGGAAATCACCTCCCTCAACCTGCTGGCCACTCTTCTTTTGATACAGCCCAGGATAGAATTGGCTTTCTGGCTGCAAGAACATATCACTAGCTCTTGCCCAATTTCCTCTTCTCCCAGCACCCCAAGTCCTTCTCTGTAGGACTGCTCTCAATCAATTCATCCCCCAGTCAGTATAGATATTGGGTACTGCTCCAATGAAGGTACAAGAATTTGCACTTGGCCTTGATAAATATCATGTTTTATGGTAAAAGTTGAGTCATGGCCAGAACCACTGATTGAGCACCTGGGGAAAGGACCCTGCCAGCCCTGAGAGCACAGGTGAAGGCAATTCACCTATGTGACTGCAAGGGATGGAGCCTGGCTCCACTCCTCTTAGACCTCATTTAAGAGTGCTACTGGGGTAAGGATCTCTGGTTGGGGATTCCCCCCTTGTGAGCCTCCATCTTCAGAGTCGGGTGAGCACTTGTTTTTTTTTACTTTGTAATGCCTTTCTATCATGCTTGTTCCCGTGTCATTACATCTCCTGTATCACTGTTCCACCATGTTGATCTTTCTAATGGTTACACATGTTCATGCAGTCCCTCATCTCAGTTACGTCAAGGTCCACTGGGTGGTAATTTCTTCCTTCTACCACATCAACCACAGAGTTCGAATGGTATCATCTGCAAATTTACTGGGGGTGCTTTTGATCCCATAGCCTATGTCATTGATTAAGATATTAAATACTACTTGCTCTTTGTACAAACTCACTTGTTACTGTTTTACTATGTGGATGTGAAGTCATTGACTTTTTAGACACTACCATTCAGCCAATTCCTTGTCCATCTAATAGTCCATTAAATCCATGTCTTAAATTTAGAGGCAAGAATATTGTGGAGGACTATATGAAAGACCTTACTGAACTCTAGGTAGATAAAATACAGCAGTTCTTCCCTTCTTCACTCTTACGGTCATTCCATTGTGTAAGGATGCTGTGTTAGCCAAATGCAATTTGCCCTTGATAAAGTCTTGTTGGCTGTCTCTCACCACCATCCTGTCTGATGAAGACATGAATGAATGCTGTGCTGGAGAGTCAGTGATGTGAATAATGTATCAGCTGTTGAGCCAAGAAAGTGGCCAGTGGAATCAAGAAATGTGAACTGCCAGTACCAGGCCTGGCCTGGTTGCCCAGGAAGAAAGGGCTTGAATTCTTTTCTCCTGGTTCCTCAGGCTGCTTCTCCTCAACAGCTGGTCTTACTTGGACTGAGATTCAAGTGCGAAGACCTGCAAAGCTTTATGAGGACAATGGAGGAATCACCAGCAGCTGTTGTGTTGTATCAGCTCTGGCTGCCAAACCATCTGCAGATTTGTCCACGTTGTTAGTTAGCACTCTCAGGAGTAGGGATTTTCAGCATGGGAGGTAAAGAAAAGCTTTATTATCCTTTATAACAAGGAGGTGGTGAAGAGAGCTCCTTTGTTGATTGCCTTGCTCCCAAGGGACTAAACAATCCCCTTATCAGAGGGAAAACAATGAGTTTATCTTACAAATGTGCTAGGCATCCAAAAAGGTATTGGAGTGAAGACACTGTGGTTGGTGTTTTGCTTAAGGTAGAATTTAACGCGTCCATTCCTTGCAGTTCAGGCTCCTCCTAAACAAGTCTAGCATGGTCTGTAATGTATGAATAGGACAGTTACAGCCTGGAGTAACCTGCCTATTAGGATCCTGTACATCTTTATAACAGATCTCTCAGTTATGAAGCTTATTGCTGCAGGTCTGTGCCATAAGAAACAAGAAAAGGGGAAAAAAAAAAAAAAGCAATTGTCCATTCACCTCCGGGTCAGCTCTTTAAAGAAGTTACCAAAGCCTTCTCAAAAGAATAGATCTTCTTTCACAATAGACAAGTGGTTTCTTTTGTTCCAGACTTTCCAAGTTGATAAAGGAGAACAATATTTTATTGTTTCAGAAAGAATCAGTAATTCAGTTCTGGAGGAAGGAAAGTGTAATGAATTACTCACATTTTCCTTACTAAGGACCTAGGTGACCTGAAAAGACCAGGAAGCTGGAGCCTTAATCAACTTAGGGTGGTGACTGAGAGCTGTTTTGAAAGTCAGTGCACTCTTTTGAGAACAAGCTTATGGACTGAGGAGCCTCAGGTAGGCCTCCATCTTCATAAAGCCATCTTAAAATATTGGACTACGCCAGGATCTATCCTGCTGTGTTTGGGTTGCTGTACAATTAGGTTTTTGTGTGCATGATTCCCATCATTTATGGGAACAATGTAGTTGTTTATGGGAAAAAAATTCCAGGGTCTAGAAGAAACTGAAAAGTAGAGTGAGTAGGAGAGGTGCTCCAGACCTCTAATTTGCTTTTATCTGTCTTGGTTAAAGGGAAGTGGCTTGAACAGTGATATATATCAGAGACTATGATGCATCACAATGCATTCATCTGCTTAGCAGTTGATTGTGTCCATATAGTTTAATAGGACGTCACCCAAGAACAGTCCTTTGACTGTCATCATTTTCATCACTGTGTCATCAATGAAAACCTGTCAGAGTCCAGGTAGCTTGAGGTGGGCAGCGAGGGGCAGACTGTACTCTTCAGCCAACATAAATGAAATGTGGCAATGAAGCAATGGAATGATACAGGTATCAAACCAGAGCATGCGTTAGAAGAAACAGCTTCATCAGCTTTAATGGAGGCAATGAATGTATTGACTTCTACTTACTGGCTCAAGAGCCCAGGATTAGAGTTTTAGCTCCCAAAGGGAACATTTTTATTTCTGGTTTTGAATTCTACCCAAACCCCAATCTTTACATATCCTGTCTTGGGATTTATTGGCTCCATTTTTTTTCCTAGCTTAGAGTCATCATTAAATTCCAGCAGTCTGTTCCTCAAAGTCATGCCCTGTGCAAGGATTCCTTGACAGCAGCAGTGATAGGTGGGAGTGCCTCTATAGTTAGGTGTTTCTCAGAGCTTGCCAGCATGCACACCACAGGCCAGCTGCGCTCAAATGACTGGCAGCTCCCATAGGAACCCAATGGTGTTGTTGACGGAACTGTGCTGCATGAAGCTCAGCAGATATTTCTGTCATTCCTGGCATTGCTGTTGAAGCATGGGGCATTGAGGTGGGAGTGTGCGTGTCAAAGGAGGACTTCAGCTTTAGCTGACACCTAGAGCTAAAGCCTTCCTTAGTTGGAGTCCTCACACTGAGGAAAATCCCTTTGTTACAGGACAGCTCTTCCTGCTTTTGTCATTAGGATGCTTTTGGTACTAACGTCATCTCCAGGTTAGTTGTCCATCCACAGCAAGCAGATCACAAACCTGAGAAATTGCACAATGTTACCTTTACAGGAGTGTGATTTCTTGATGCTGCTGTACCTGCCCAGTCTGCTTCAGAAGAGTCATTAGCCAGGGTTATCAGGCTGGAGACAAGGACAGAGAGATTTTTCACTTGTATCCAAGTGACTGCAGCAAATGCATATCTCTTTTGTAGCGTAGCATTATAACCTTGCATCCACCACAAACCTCTGAGTGGGGCAGTATTAAAAAACAGCCACACAGCAAGTTCAGTCTGATACTGCTTAAATGGGGGATAACTGGAAACTGAGATTTTTGGATGCCTAAATTTATCTTGGTGTGAAGGACCCTGCACAGTGGATGCATTCTTGTTTGAAGGCCATAATGCTATTAGCCATGACAACAATAGAGCAGTGATTACTACTCCCTACTGACTGTTTAACCTGGGAGGTCCTCAGTAATCCTGTCTGAAAGCATCTCAGATGGATGAGTCACAGTAATCCATTACCATCAGTAAAGATTTTGGAGAAACATGCATTCTAACGAGGACTTAGAGAAAGCCTTGTTGATCTCTGGTCAAAGTCTGTGGCCCAGGACAGCCTGCTCTCATGCTCTCATTGGACAGTTGTGGAAAGGTTTGTCTACCTTTAGGAGGACACATGGCTATTTCTTTTTGCCCTTGCATGCTGCAGTGAGAGCATGAGTAATGGGTTACTGAATATGACTGCAAGAGAGTTATGGAGGTCTCCAAGCATTGAGCAGATTGTTGTGGTCCTGAGAGAGAGGAAGCTTTCCTTTGGTGATGTAGTGACAGCTCCCTGGCACACTGACTGCAGAGCTAAGAGGGGGGGATGCCCAGGTGAGAGGCTGGATGGTTTCATTTCCTTAAGGCTCCAGACAGGCTCTTGGAGATCCTTGACGCAAAGGCCAAGCAATCACTGACCATTTAAACTATGACAGTTGTGTCAACTTCTGAGACTTCAGTGTCCCCAGAGGATCATCATTGCTGGGGGAGGGAGGGTGTTGCAGCAACTGGTGTGTAGTGCTCCTTTGCAGTCAGGCAGTCCCCCTGGGAAGAGGTAGAGAAATTTTTCTACCATCTAAGCCCCTTAGGAGTTAATTCACAGCTGAAACAGAATTCACACCCTAAAAAACCCTGCAGTTTGAGGTAATCCTTAAGACTCACTTTCCTCAGAGTAATGATCTGCTCTGGGTCCCACCACATTTACTTTCCTAGGAAAGAAACAGGCTTGTGCTTTAGTCTGCCTGACAGGCAACCCTGAACAGGACTGTTTTCCTGCTCTTTTAGTGTGAGTACAGAGGCTAACATTGAAGTGTTGTAGGCCAAGAAAATTGTAAAGTGCTCCCATGATTATTTTCCCCACTGGTCTTGTATAGGGCCACCCCAAAAAACTTTTTCAGGCACTGATATTCATTAAAAATAATAATAATAATAAATTCCTGAATTAGGTGAAAAAGTAAAGGAAGTCAAGAGCTTGAGAAGAAATTTCACTCTAAGTTTATTGAAATATGTTGTAGCATCTGTGTGATGGTTTCACCCTGATGGACAGCTAAACTACAGTGCTCTCTCAACCCCCACCATGAAGGAACTGGGGAGAAAATACAATGGAAGAGGGCTCAGATGTTGAGATGAGTGCAGGGAAGTCACTGATCGATTACTATCATGGGCAAAACAGAATCAGTGTTGATAGATTGATGTAATGTATTGCCTATTGCTACTAGGTGAGAGCAGTGAGAACTAAAAGCAAACTGAAACACCTTCACACTATACACCTTCTCTTACTTTCTCCTTCCTAGTGGCACAGGAGAATGGGGCTGTGGGCAGCCCATAATACATCATCTCCACTGTTCCTCCATGGCCACTCCCTTCCCCTGCTCCATGTGGGTCCCTCCCATGGATACCTTCCTTCCCCAACTGATTTTTCATGGGCTTCCTGCAGGCAGTAACTCTTCAAGCATGGCTCCAACGCAGCTCCATACCACAGATCCATCCTTCAAGCATTGCTCCAGCACAGCTTCCAGGGGCAGCAGTTCCTGCAGGCCTCCCACTGCACAACAGGTATCAGCTACCAGGGCTGCTCCTGCAGGGACTGCATGGGCTGCATCCTCCAAGTCACATCCTCTGCTGCACCATGGGCTTCTCCACAGCTGTGTGGGGAGATGTGTTCTAGGTGGTGTCCATGGGCTGCAAGGGGACAGCCTCCTCCACCATGGGTCTCTCCTGGGTCACAGGGAGCTGCTGCTGCATGCCTGAAACACCTCCTTCCCTTCTTCTGCATTGACTTTGGCTGCAGGGTTGTTTTAGAGTTGTTTTTATTTCTGCTAATATGTAAACCTTTATTGTACCCACTGGCTGCAGAATGAGATGGCTCTTCTGTGTAAACAAATATTTGGTAATCATTTGCCAAGTGTGAGCATATTGTTTTGCCCCTCTGATCTGTTTCAGCAGAAAAGTGGGGGAGATTTAGTGTTGGAAGTATTTAGCCAAGCTTTTCTAATTGTTCCTGGAGCAACATGAGCTAACTAGCACATACTTAGAAAACGAATTCACAAGCTAGAAGAAAGGAGTATTTTTGTAGAAAACATCAATAGCCAGGTACTGTCTCTGCATGAACCATCAGGGTGAAATGAAATGTACAAGGGGCATGAAGGAGGTGCAAGCACTAACAGCCATTGTTTTGTTTTTGTTTTGTGGTTTTTTTTAATATGTGTAGCTGAAATTGTTTGGATTTGGAACTCCAAAAGCTCTCATATAAGAAAGAAGGCATGGGAAGCTTGGGAGAGATAAACAGAAATGTCTGGAAATTGGGTCTTTCATGTCCTCCGTGCACTGAATAACTGGCAACTTTTACAGTTATTGCCCTGGACATCTTAAGCCAAGCAATAGCTTACAGTGAGAATTGCTTAGCTTATTCTTGTGGGCAGGGATATGTTTTCCCATGTACTGAAAAAGTTATTTGGACATTATCCTCACTGAATAGGACAGCAGTCTCTAAGTGTTTATACTGTGATTGCAATGGCACTGATTTTTAATGTTTCTTGTTGGCAGTGATAGTTTTTCTCTCTTTTCATGTAAGAGCAGACTATAAATGTGTGAGAAAGTAGAAGAAAGAAAGCAGAAGGTCCTAAACAGCAGTGAATTAACACCAAAAGAGTCTGGCTGTTGGATGTGCAGAAAGTGATCAATAACCCTTAGTAAACTTGCAAGTGCCATGCTTTTGTTTGTGGTACTGAGAATTTAACAGCTGGTACCTAGCAGTCAGGTCATCGGGTTAGCAATATGTTGCCTTTAGAGATATTTCTTTTGGGTATTTCTTAATCCCACTTTATCCAAGACAGGCGGGCTGTCAGATCTGCACCAAACAGAAGGAAGAAAGGAAAACAAAGTAAGCACACACCACATTTCTTTAAAAGCATTTACATTAGAGTTTAACACATTCAGCCTCTCCAGAAAATTTAGATTCTTTTAGATGTTTTCAAGTGGAGCTTTTCTCCTGATGAAGACTTGATACCTATGAGAGATGTTTGTTTTGTTTTAAATCAACTTATTTGTCTGTTAGAGGTGGAGGCAGCTGGAAAACAAAAAGTTCTCAACACTTTTCCCAAGCAGGCTCTGTCCCTTTGACATTTCCCTGTGAGATTTTCTTTCCCAATGATTTTTCTCTAATTATGTTGCGCTTTTTGAAGGCTGATCTGTTTCCAAGCCCATTTCCAAAATGTGGCAAAATCCTAAGGAACCGAAACTACAAAGGGCCCAAATTAGAAATGAGGTTAATTACCTTACAGTGCAAAGAACTACTGAAAATCCACCTTGGCACCTCCCTGCACTGGTAGGTACCAGAAGTCATTTAAAGACCTGTTGCTTTCACTCTTACTCATGGGGCACTTAGGAAATTTCTTGTCTTCAAAATACAGTGGACAGGTGAAGTGACATTCTGGTGGAAGCAAGTACAGAATTCAAACCCTTGCAAGCCAAATGGAGAATAGAATATCAGTTTTTCATTTTAAAATATAAATAATTATGTAAGAATATAATTGCAAACATATACGCTCCTTTATACTTGAAATCAAATCTGAAATTAGAGTGCAAATTCTTGAGTAACCTCGTTCTCAATGTCAAACTGTAACATGTCTGAGAAACCCCTTAACATATGTATCTTAAGAAATTAGATCCTGTTTATGCTTGAAGCCTGGTGTCTCAGTCAGGCACGAGCTAAAGAAAACATTGAGAGAAACTCGAGAAAATCTTTAAATAGTCATAGTCGGTTGAATGTGACAAGTGATATTCAAAAGCAATTTGTCAGATTCCCTCTCACTGGCAACCCAAAGGATTTCAGCAATCTCTGAAAGTAAAATAATTGTTTTGCTCACCGCTTGTATTCCAGGTTGCCTGGCGGTGGCTTTGCAAACTGCTCTTCAGGCACTGCTCCACGTAGGATTTGGGTTCGCAACCAGAGATCAGGATCTCTCCAAGGAGAGCAATGTACGCGATGGCCAGGCGGAGCGTGTCGATCTTGGAGAGCCGCTTCTCGTACGGGAAAGTCGGAACGTGGCACCTGAGCTGATCGAAGGCCGAGTTGATGCTGAGCATCCTCTTCCTCTCGCGGACGTTGGCGGCCCGGCGGTGGGCGCTGCCGGGGCGCGGCGCGGCGGGGCCGGGCGGAGGGGAGCTGTCCACTTCAGCACCCTGCGCCCGCTCCGTCTCTCCGTCGAACGGGCTCGGCAGGGCTACCGGGCTAGTGGGGGCTGCGGGCGGGCAGGCAGAGGAAGGCCAAGGGAACAAGTGGTCTGTCAGGGAGGAATAGTCCAGAAGGAGGTTGTCTAGCTGGAGCTCGTCATTGGGATCTTGGTCCCAGAAGAGAAATTCAGAAGTGGGGTCTTCCTGCTCGAAGCTGTAACAAGGTTCCTCCATTCTCTGATCCAGCAGTCTGAATCAAGTTAATGGAAATATTTCAGACTTCAAACTAACAGTTATTAGGAAAATGATGTTCCATTTTCATTAATGCCCCCTTAATACCTGTCCGGGGCAGAGTCCTGGTTGTGTCCTGTCGGAAGATTATTTCAAAAGTTCCCCTAGTTACAAATCCAAGTAAGACTCGTGATTTAAATACTTCTTGGCTCCTCAGCAGGGGAAGGATCCTATTCTTCTACACTCAAAGGTAATTAGTACATGTGCTTCTCTTTTTATTAGCTATTCACTACAAAAGAATACGAATGAGTGTAATAAATGAGAACAAATTTTCTATTACCTTTCTGCTGGAATACCCATTGAAGCGATTACTGAGTTCATCCACAAGTTCAGTCTCTCTGTCTACTGTTTAGAGTGGGGTTCACGCTGGGACTTTATTGTTATTGTTGTTGGTTTCAGTAAGCAGTAACTGGATGAGGAAACAAACTGCAGTTCTTTATCTTTCTGGTTAAGTGTTAATAGCCCCACGTTCTCCTATAACAGGACAAACAAAACCCTATTATAATGCTGTCAGAAACATATGACTATGCCCTTTTTGACAGCAGAAGCCAGTTGCATCTTCTGCACTTCGAGTGGGAGAGTGGTTGGGATAAAGATGTACTGCTGTGTTAAAATGGAAAACAGTGGTACCTCATGTTGAGTAAACCAACACCAGTATATTTGCTGCATTTTCTGATTCATACGTAAATTACACATCATTTGGATGCTGTAGGTATTTTGTAGTCCTTCTCAGACCATACTAAGTACTTGGAATTTGCAGCTACTGTAATAGTCAGAAGCGTAGTCCTAAAAGGATTAACAGGTGGGTCACGTATTGAGAAATGCTGGAAACCAGGACAGTAGGAATTGTCCAGTATGACAGTTTGTGACTTTTCTTCCTGTTATAATGAACAAATGGGATCAAAGATGTTAAGCACCACCAGAACTTAAAATCAAGTTTGCAATGCAAGTGGACTATTCAGCCTCCTTGATTTCTGCACTACTTAAGTCAATATTTAAATTCCTTCAGAAGTAGTTCAAGTGATATCTTAAGGACTTAAAATGTGTTTCTTTTCCATTAATTTAAGTTAGAGAAAGCCTAGATGATCTCCCTGAAGCATGTCATTAAGCATTCTATCAACTCAATCAAATGCTTGACTTTGCACAAAGACTTATGTCCTGTTTCTGAGTGAGGGTTCAATCTTAAATTAAGAACACCAACCTTGTTAACATACCTAAGAAATCTATTTAGCACTAATGTTGCTAGTAAATTTGTCAATGGCAATTTTGAATCCCTCAGGAATTACCTCAGGAAACAATCTATTCTTGACTTTGTACAACTGTTTCAACACAAGTGCTTGAGAGGCCAAACTTTGACTCTGCTAAGTGACTACACAAATCGTCCTTCGGATGTTAAACATAGTCTAAGTCTGGGGCTAAGTCTAGACCTAGCCACACCTAGTTTCCTCTCTAAGAAGGAGCTTAGAAAGCAAGGAGATCTTTCTGAAACTTTTGACTCAATGTGAGGTCTTCCCCGACTAGCCATGCTTCAGGCTCATACTCTTAATGTGACACTCTCAGACTCCACAGTGACAGACAGTGTCTTCTATGAATCACAACAAGGGGCAAAGCACTTACAGAGTAGGATGCCTCTGGGAGAGGTGAAAGAAATGGCTGCAGTTTCAGGTGACAGAATTGAGGGTTAAACTTGAGCCAGTCAACACAGAGGTCATTCTACAACCTTTTGTTTTAAACTACATAACCGTATTTTCCAGTGTTATGAGCAAGCAATGACCTCAAAATAAATGACTTATTTACTACAGTTCCGTTTCCCCATTCATGGTGTTGGAGCCATATCTCTGATCCCAGGAGTCCTTTCTATACACTACTAAGCAGATTTGGGCACTGCTATGCAGAGCACAAGAACTGGAAAAGCCTTCTTTCCTCAGCTCCTCACCTTTGCACATTGCACCAACTCTACTCAAAATACCTCTTCAGAGTTGCTGCTGTGTTGTTGACTTCTTGTAGGTGCTTTGCAGTTCCCAGATTTCAGATTCCCTTTTGAGTACTTCTACTTTTCAACAGTCTCTTTTTAACTGAGCACTTGGTAGTTCTCATTTGATCACCTGAGGCACGAATGTGAGGCACTTGAAAATACTTAAATCAGCAAGAAAACAGCAGGTCTTCTCCTGAATGGGAATCTGGAGGAGATGGTTGTCCACTGGGAGCAATGGTTGGAAACAAGGATACCTGGCAAATAACTTGGTTAGCTTTATGTGCTGGGTTCCTCTTTCTCAGCAGATGCTTCTTCAGTGCTTAATGTTCCCTTCCAGATCCATCACTGCTAATAGTGTTGCCTGGGGATATGTCTGGCTCCACAGATGGAAAGCAGATGTTCCAGCAAGCCTTCTTTTAGCATGTTCAGGGGAATTTGGCTTTCTTAGAAAGGCTCTGGACAAGGCAGAGGTGGGGGAAGGGGAGTGGAAGAGAAAAACAAGAAAAGATTTTCCCTTAGAAAGCCAACTATGACAGAGATCAGGCCTCAGAAGAAAAATTGAGGTTCCCATGCCTCACACAAACAAACTTTACCATAGCTTCAGACTTGCTGAACTCTTGATGTTTCTGACCCTGAGTTTGCCAGATGGGGAGATAATATACCACTAATTGAATCAGATAGAAGATATCAGAAGATATGGTAAAGGAGTCTCAAACAACAAACAAAATGGCACCAGTACAAAGTCTGGGGGAGAATGCTGTTAGTTATGAAGTGTAAATTCAAGATCTACTCAACAGTCATTTCCCCCAAAGCATCCTCAGACTGAGTGGGATCTGGAGACAAAATTTGGCTACTGGATGTTTTTATCAGTAGTGTCTAATGACAGCCAGTTCGTGAGTCAGTGTATCTGTTATATATGTATTAGACAATGGAGCTATGACCACCTGGATTTTGTTTTGAATTCTGAAGGTCTAGGTATCTATGTCTCCCTGAATAATTTTCCCAAGTTGTAGAATCATAGAGTCATAAAATCATGGAATTATAGAATAGCTTAAGTTGGAAGTAACCTTAAAGATCATCTAGTTCCAACTCACAGCTTGGGGCTGGTTACCCCCACCAGATCAGGCTGCCTAGAGCATTCATCCTGGCTGTGAATGCCTCCAGGGATGAGGCATCCACAACCTCTTTGGACAACCTGTTCCAGTGCCTCACCACCCTCTGAGTAAAGAATTCACATGTAACAAATAATCTAAATTTCCCCTCTTTTAGTTTAAAGCCATTCTTCCTTGCACTATCACTATCAGGCTGTGTAAAAAGTTGGTCTCCCTCATGTTTACAAGCTCCCCTTAAGTAATGGAGAAGGCCACGAGGAGATCTCCCCAGGGCCTTCCTCAAGCTAAAAAAGCCCAACTTCCTCCTTCATAGTAGAGGTGCTCCAGACCTCTGAGCTTCTTCGTGGCCCTCCTTTGGACCCACTCCAACAGCTCCATGCCTTTCTTGCATTGGGACCCCCAGACTTGGATGCAGTACTCAAGATGGGACCTTACAGGGGACGGAATAGAGTGGGACAGTTACCTCCCTCATACTGCTGGTCACCCTTCTTTTGAGGCAGCCTAGGATACTCTTGGCCTTCTGGCCTGCAAAAGCAGACTGCTGGCTCATGTCCAGCTTCTCATCCACCCATCCTCCAAGTCCTTGTAGGGCTAGATATTCTCCCAGCCTGTACACATATCTGGGACTTCCTTGACACAAATGCAACACCTAGCATTTGGCCTCGTTGAACCTCATTAGGTTCTCACTGGTTCACTTTTCAAACCTGTCCAGGTTCCTTCTGGATGGCATCCCTTCCTTCTGTTGTATGACCTGCACCACTGAGCTTAGTGTCATTGGCAAACTTGATGACGGTGCACTCTATCTCACTATCTATATTGCTGATAAATATATTGAAAAGAACTTGCCCCAAGACAGGCCCCCAGGTGACACCAATCATAACTGACTTCCACCTGGACATAGAACTACTGACCACAACTCTCTGACTGTGACCATCCAATGAATTCTTTATCCACTTAATAGTTTAGCATTCAAATCCATATTTCTCCAATTTGGAGATAAGAATGTGGTGCAGGACCATGGCAAAGTCTTTGCACATCCTGATAGATGATATCTGTTGCCCTTTTTTTGTCCACCGGTCCTGTTACTCCATCATAGAAGGCCACCAGGTTGGTCAGGCACAATCTGCCCTTGGTGAAGCTGTGCTGACTGTCTTAACTCCTCATCTTGCATGTGCCCTAACAGAAGGATCTGCTCCATGATCTTCGCAGACACAGACATGAAGCTCACCAGTCTGTAGTTCCCCGGGTCTTTCTTTCTACCTTTTTGAAAGTGGGAGTGATGTTTTCCTTTCTCCAGTCACCAGGGGCTTTGCCTGACAGCAATTACTTTTCAATGGAGAGTGGATTGGCAACCACATCAGCCAGCTCCTTCACAACCCTGGGATGCATGTCATCTGGTCCCATAAACTTATTCACATTAAGTCTCATGAAGCAGTCTTGGATTTACTCGGCTCTTACAACAGGAGGGATATTCATTCTGGGAGCTACTTTCTTACGTTCTATTTGGTCTCTCCATCACCTAAGCAAATCTATCCATGGCAGATTCTGGGATTTTCACAGAGCTTGAGTATAAGCCTGCTTTCAGGGAATATTCCTACTGAAGACATTGAGAGTGTTCTGAGGTTGTTTGGGAGTTTATTTATTTATTATTTATATTTACACTGTGTTTATCAGCCTAGCTGGGAATTGGATCCCAAATGAATTTGGGTGAATGCATTATCCAAGTGAGAGAGTGTAGCACTCAGTGGTATAACTTATTCAACAAACATTAGTGATGATACTGCTGAACTACAGCTGCTCAGAGGGATTTGCAGTATCTGAACTGACCTGGTAATTTGTTGGTTGATCTCTCTGCATCAAAGAGGTGGACCATTGAGTTCCTATACCTTCTTTTGAGCTACATGCTATGCTTGGTGTTCCTGAAGTACCGGACACAATGTGAAATGCTGGGGGGCAAAAAAAAGTGCAAGTATTATAATTTAACAATGGAATGTGCTTCTTTTTAACCTAAAAGGAGAACAAACGTAACAGGGTAATGAAAAGCAGAAGGAGGATTTCCAGAGCAAGAGAATTTCAAAGAAGTAATGTCTATTTCTGAGATGCTCAAATAATTGCAAAATGAAGCTATCATAGTATACACAGGATGTTGATTTTCAGTGAAAAAAGGTAACAGGACCTTTATTATTCACAGGGTAGAAACATCAGATGTCAAAGTTTGTGGAGAAGGGCACTGGTGAATGATTGCTAATATAACTTTGATTTATTTCTTTATTAACGTAAACTAGTCAAGATAGTCTTTGCTTTGAAAGTCTTTGGTGTTTAAAAGCGATAGCAGTCACTTTAAACTTTCTGCAGGTTGTTTGCAAAGCTACAGAAAATTAATCCCAGTCTCCTTAGGAGAAGGAAGGTATTTTCTCTAATAAAAACAGTCACTCGTGGTTTCCCCTTTTTCACAGAGCATTTTATGAGTCAGGGGATGACCTTTGGACTGTTGCTGCCAAATAGTTACTCATCCAAGTCACCGCACTGGGGTTTGTGACTGCTAATTTAAGTGAATGGCTGTCTTTGGGACACAACACATACATCAGCCTATTCTTAATTGTACAGTTTGGATCTCAAGGGAAGTGAAGTGCTCATGGAAACTTCTGAATGAAAGTTCCTTGTGTGATGGCCTTAGGAGGACTGCTTGTCCTGCTTTGCATGCTGTCTTCCTCAGCCACCAGAAAGATAACACAGGAAGGTTAACATAAGACATCCTCCAGACTGCAGATAGTGCCCATGAATATCCATGCCTCTGTAATCAGTGAGAAATACCTCTGGGGAGAGGAAGAATTTCAATCCATGTTATAGCTAGTGCAGTTATTAATGACTTTCTTTAGATGGGTCATAGCAAAAACTTTGAGTGTCCCTCTCTTGTTCATGACTAATGGCCTTAAAAACAAATTTTCGTCAGTGAGTTCCGTTAGCATTCAAGCAGTCAGAAACTAAGAAAATCATTCTTCCTCTTTCTTCTTGAAGAAAACAGTTCATTCTCTTTGCAAGACCACTGCCAAAAAAAGTTGTCTTCTGGATTATGCATGAACAGTTATCCATTCCTGGAGGCCTGACACCTTTTCTTCAGATGCATCCTCCACATCTCCGTTCTTTATGGTCTTTTTAAATGGAAAAAAGAAGTCATTAGAAAAAGAAACATGCCCACAGATTCCATCTCTGGTTAAGTTCGTTATTAGTCTTCTGGCTTTTCCTATGCAGAGAACTGATGAGGAGAAACACCACGGTCCAACAAAAGGCTAGGACAGAGAGAAGAGCCCCACGCTCATGCATCTCCAGATTACACCTCCTTCAGAAACCCTGTGATATTTCCCATTAATGTGTAAAACCTGTGGGACTTCGGAGCCCAAGGCCCTCACCACGCACCAGCCCAGTGAGCAGGGTCTGAAGTCCAGGCTGATGGCAGGCCAGGCTGAGGCCTGCTCCCCAGCTCCCCCCAGCCCCACTCCCTCCTGCTCACTGCACCTGCACTGCAATTCTCTGCACGAGTTAATCGTGCAGGCGGCACCTCATAAACCTGCCTGGAGACCCAGGGTTTGGAAACAGAGTTGCTGGGGCAGATTTACAGAGTGATGTCTGTTTGACTGACAGCTGTTGCTGCTTTATGGGAAGCCAGCACATGTTCACGCTATAAAATGAGAACAATAGCTTCGGAAAGCCTCCACGTGTGTGAGATGCTTCAGCTCTGCTCTGCAGCCAGGAGCTGCTTCTCCCTGGCTGTTACCAGCCACCTCAAATGCGTGGACACAGAGGGCAGAATGAGCACACCCAAAACCCGCTCCTCATGCAGAGCTGTCCCATAATGTTACCATAACACTGCAGTAGGGGAGAGAAGAGCCTTAGTTGCTTATTTACCCAGTGGGTTGTTTTGTGTTGTGGAGGCGTCTCTATGAAATCAGGAGGGGAGAAATCAGAAAACAAGATCAGTTTCCATTTGCACAGCCATGCCAGCAAACAGGTCTGGAAGTGAAAATGGTCTCGCAGATCTGCATGGGGACAAAGAGATGAGCATATGGGGACAACCACAGGCAGCTTGCTGTGCTCCTGGGCATGTGTACCCACACAGATGTATCCAGACTCTGTGAAAAGGGCTTGAACCAAGCTCTCCTAGGGTGAAGTAAAAGACACCTGCTGGCATCACTTGGGTTTCCTCAACTCCATCACAAATGTGAAGATTAAGTTCTAAAAAGCTGTTTTGGAACTCTGTGGATGGGCTGTTTGCTGAGCTTAGCTAATGAGGACACAGCTTTGCAGTCAGACTCCACAAGCATGCCCTACCTGAGAGGCTAGCAGGCCACTATCAAAATGCCCTTTCAGGGATGCTCAGCTGACAGTGACTTCACTCTATATTTTGGCATTTCCTCCTTTTTTTCTACCAGAAGGTCATGGCTGGGAAAAATAGAAGAGCCAGCGGTGTAGGGAGTAGTCATTCTGTTTGTGAAAGGCATGTGTCTCACACCAATGAAGACTGAGCTTGAGTCTTGAGAAGATTTGGATCAGATGAATCACCGTGTGTCAAAAGTGAGTTTAATGTTTCCATCTCCAACACTTCCCTCCTTGCACTGAACCAGAGACAATTAACAGGGCACTATTTTCTGGGGCAGCTCTGCAGACCAGGAAGGTTATGACTCCTTGGCTGTTTGAGAGAAAAAAGACAGTGGCAAAAAATGAGGATCAAAGTAAAAGATCTGAGAGCCATTCCCAGCAGCACAAGTGCAGTCTCCCACTGTAAAAGCAGTGAAGTACTCAGATCTGCTGTGCTGGCTGCCAGTTTTCTTGGGTAGGATCCCAAAGTGTGAATTCCTGCTCTATGAATTCAGCATTAACAAGAAGTGAGTTTTCATAGGATTTAAACCCAGAAGGGAATCATTATGATGCTCTATTCTGATTGCCATGATAGCACACACCTTCAGTTGTTACCCAGCAACTTTGGCCTCAAGCCCAGTGGGATTTTCTTGTTGCAAAAGGATATTTTTATAAAGATACATCCAGTCTTGACTCAAAGTCTCCAAAACAACTAAATGATCTGCAAAGGCTGATAGGTCATTATTGCCTTTACTGAAGGCTTGCATCTGATTTCCTAGCTGAAGACCTTACAATGCCTGCATTTACTGACAAGTGCCATAGTCTGAAAAGTCAGATTTGAAACATGATTTGGCACTGGGAACTAATTAGTGGGCCCTATGGAGGTAGAGTACACCCTTCTCAACAGCTAAACCACTGGGAAGAACCGGACCACAGGCAGGACCTCTGCCAGCAGCTTGGATGCACAGCAGCAGCTGCGAAAGGGACCAGTAGAGACAAACCAACAAGCAAAGATCAGTGAGGCACATACCTACCAGTGCCTGCTGGCGAGGGACAGCATGGGAACCTGGATCACAAAGTTATCTTGCCTAATTGGAGCTGCCTACAAAGCAGATGTTGACACTGGAACTGAGTGAGACAGCTCCCGAGACCAATGCTGGCAGCAAATCAGAAGAGGGCATTGTGATGAACTGCTTTCCAGTAGCCTAGTCTTTCTTTTTCAAATATGAATAAGGGGATGAAGACTCTACCCCAATTTTCAGGAGATGAATGTCACTTGGAGCGACATAGAGCCTTTCTAGTAATCTGAAACAGAATTCAGAGAAGACTCTCAAGCACAATTAGCCTTGCATCAAAATTTGAGTTGGTGGCAGTCTGAAGGAATTTGTCCAAAATTTCTAGCCATTGTGATTGGTAAAGAACACATCAATGGGAAATCTCTTGAGAAACGTGTATACTCTGGGGAGTTCTGCTGCTTCACAGTTCTGGGCAGCCAGTGAATTAGAATGAAAGCAGTTTATGTAAACTCTGTCAGCTGGAACTCTTTCACCAGCCACTAACATGAATAATAATGCGTGGGAGGTGTTACACAACACTCAGAGCCTCAAAGGCTCTGCAGTTCATGCCACTCATGGGCAAAGGTTGGGTCCACTTCTTGTTTTATCTGGGAAGGTGCATTTAACTGTGGCTATTGCATGAAGGCAAAAGCATGTGGCTGCAGAGTCACTGGGAGGTAAGTTGTAACCTGGTGTAGCTGTCTGTGGTGAATGGGGTGCTGCAGCTCCCAGAAGGAGAGGTGGCACCATGCAGCTCTTCCAGAGAGCTTGTCTGTATGCTGTGCTGGCTGTATGACAAATACCAGAGGGTACCTGCTGTCTGTGTCACGTTGTCGTCGTGCTCTCTCTGTAATACATCCTCCCAGGAAAAAAAAAAAAAAAAGAATTGCCATTCATTTAAAATAGCGAGTTCCCTTTTAAAAACGTGTTTTGTATTGTGAGCGCAGGTCAAATAGCAGACAGTTTTGATTAATGAAATACTAAGATACTGCAAAAAAAAAAAAAAATCACATGCCTCAGTGGGAAAAGGTATAAAGGACAAACATGTAGTGTTATTCAACATTTTGAAGGGGGATGGGGAATGAGCAGGAATGATCATACTGAAACAGAAAGCCAGAGCCAATGCTTGCACTTGCCAAGGCATCAGCCAAAAGGAAAACACGACTCTGATCGCAGTAAATTCATGTATGAGTCATGATGAGCCAAGAACAAGTTTGCTTTCTTTTCCCCCTCATTGAACGGATGATGATTAAAAGATAAATCATGCTTGGAGTCAAATCAAGTGATTGGATTAAAGTTTAGTTGAGTATTTAGAGACTGTTTGGGACATAATGGAAAGCTAATTGAAAACTTACATTTGTGAGACCCTTGAACTCTCCAGCTCTTAATAAAATACTACTGCAAAGTACACCAGGGTTCCCTGTGGGAGAGATTCCTCTCCATGAGTGCTTTTATTCCTCAGGTATGTGAAAAAAAATGGTGTTCATTTTCTCTACAAGTTCACCAAAGAAAAGTATGTTCATGGTTGTAATTCAACTATTGCTCACGATGCAGTAACTTCATCTATTCGGGTTACTGGAAACCAGTGAAGCAAGACAAAGAAAAATTATTTCTTCCAAAAAAAAAAGTAAAAAAAAAAAAAGTTTTAAACACTTAATTCTTTTAACTAGTCCTTGCTCCTCAGAGCAGCTGGTATTCCAGCGTGACTGGCTGCCTGCACTGGGCTGAAGTGACTCTGGGGTCTTAAAAACTATGTAAAAATTCCTTCTGGATGTGCTGTAGTAGGAAATGTCATGCTTTATTTGTACTAATGATATAATTGTGTTCTGGAATCACCCCCAGTTCCTAAGGAACATACCCAGCCTCCAGCTTCAAAGCACTGTCCTTCTTGGTGGAAATACCAGTGAAACCCACAATGAAAGAGAACAAACTTTCTCATGTCCACACACACAAACATGCAGAAGTGCAAAAATAGTGCTGGTTCTTCATTTGGCCATTTTCGTGATAACTCCTAGCATTAAAGCAAAGCTGTGGAAACTCTAATCAGATGCGTTTGCCCCCTTGCACTTTCTGGCTCTTGTAGGTTATTTATCCGACTTTTTACTGCCACAGAGGAGTGAAGGTCTTAGGTGTCAACAAAATATTTTGCAGCCAGAGCCTGTGTGCTGCAGGGCATTGTCAGAGAGCAGTCAAGCTTTTATGACAGCCAGCCCTGTTTAAGCTCCTACCAGTGGAACTGAGAAGCAGTGTTATTAAACAAATACACTTGCCGATCACGTCTGAACTCCCATCATCCAGGTTGGCTTTTAGGTGAAGGAAATATGGCCTGTATAACCCCAGGTCTGTATAACTCCAGGCCCTAGGCAGGCTGTTGAGTTTCATGGCCCCACTGGCCCCAGAAACGGCTGATAGATGAGTCTTGAGAAGAACACACAGCACAGTAGAGCTGTCTTCTCCTCCATGTGAAAGCATATATATGATATATATTTCTCCAACCAGCTTAACCTTTAGGACAGCTTTTCTGCAAAACTATGCGTGAGCAGAGACCATAGGTGAAAAGTTTACGTATGGAAGTTTTGAGGGGAAATAGGAATAAGTCATGATTATTTCAGTTGACGAATGTAAATTACCTTTCAGATAGGTTTTTCAGATCATCAGAGCTAAACTTAATGTGAACTTGGCTAGGTGGTTTAGTAGGTGTGATCCCAGTGTGATCAGCATGATGCTTCAAAACATAACCCCTCCACCTGTCCAGCTGCAACAGAAGGGGTAAAAAGTAGTTCTTACCTGTGGCTGCCTAACTGAATTTTGGCTCCGTAGCTGAAGATTTAGTAACTGTAGTCTAAAATAACTATGACTGAAATAACTGTGTTTGTGTTCTTCTGATGGACTAATGCACTGATGAACACAGGAATTAGTATCAGTCATAGGCATACAGCTCAGTCAGAAGCAATGCAGTAGCACTGGAGAGTCAGGTATATTGCTCAAATAAAAATATTTTTAACATTAAAAACTCCCCAAATCTGGGAAATATGTTTGGCTGTTTGTCTGCTGGACAGTGATGCTGCAGAGGATTCCAGTAAGCCATGGAACCCCTCTTTTTTCTCTAATGCATGACCAGTGGCACCTTCTCAGTCCTAACAGATATGTCCTACCTGTTCTTAGAGGAAGGTGCGTGGGGCTAATGGTTTGGAAACAATTCAAGTTACCATCCTGGGTAAAGATCTAGTCTATCGAAGAGTTTACCCCATTGCCTAACCATTGCCTCACATTGATTCCAAAGGAGCTTTCATTGAATGTGTTGTTCTTTAGCATCCGCAAGTGTCTCCTACATATCTAATTAGATGAAAATGCTCAAAGAGTCATAAAGCTCACCTTCTGCTTGTGCTAATTAATGTCATTTGCACACATCAAAATGGAGAGTTCACTAAGTAGCACTGTTACATAATACGCCTACAAAAGCTAGCCTAACATTTGCCTTTTCTTAACAGCTGTAGCTTATTCTTCATTAGAAAACATTATTATGACTTAAAATGATTAATGCATTCTGGGAATACTGGGTAACAGGTCAGCAGTCATAGACTATAGGACACTCCTTGACAGATTAGAAGAAGACAGATCAGGAAGATGAATATGTTTCTATTCATTGTTGTAGATTATGAGATGCTACATCTCAGTGCAGAAGAATGTGCACTGGACACAGTGCTGGAGGTGACACTGTTGCTCAAGGTCAGTTGTCTGCGTGTGACTTCTCTGTGCGGAGCTGCCAAGAACGGGTTTGAGTGAGGAACATTCTGAGGATGGAAAATGTTGGCTGATTTGAGGATGATGGGTCTTGCACAGCATTGGGAAGAAGTGGAAAGATTATGTTTTGCAATGTCTGAGATGACATCTACGTGAATAAACATCCTCTCATTTGAGGAACATGTGGTTTATGCTGATTTCTTGTCTGAATATGATTGAAAGGTACAATGCAAATGTATGTGTTTGCACTTAGTTTGCACTTGACTGTCCTAGGAATCAGGGGTGCTTTGTACCTATGTTAGCCAAGAGATGTGACAGACTTAATTAGAACTCATTGGAATCAATATTATAACAGTCCAAGAAATGCAGTGCCTTTCTTGTAGAGCGAGCGGTTATGGCTTTGCTGTGCTTGCTTCAGCTATGGACAGATGTACACTCCTCTGCCTACCCTGACTCATCTTGCTGCCAAAGGTCTCCTTAGCTCTGCCAGCAAGAAACCGAGTCATTGTTCTCAATCCTGCAACCCTGCAAAATCAGGAGGGGCTTGGTGTGCAGCTTCCTTCATTTCAACAGCCACGGGGTTTATTTAGTGCAATACTCCAGCTGAAAACACAGTCAGTCTCAGGGTGAAATACTTGTATTGATTGAGCTCGTGGTGTTAAAGCACTGCCTTGCATGGGGAAAGACCCCTCTTCAGGGGGAAATGGAGAGGATTTTCTGTTTAATTTGTTCTTGAAAAAAAGGAAATTTATACACTTTCCTCAGAAAGGACAGAATTGTTTTTTGCTTTGGAGGGAAACTCTGCATGCTCCAAAACAGCAAGCCGAGCATGGACTGAGATAGATACAGCAAATCCATGTAATGTAGCTGTAGCCAGCCTGGGCATAGCTGTGAAGTTCCCTGTGATTGAGGCCACAATACCTCATAATGGGGCATTTTATCAAGTAGGTCTTTTTTCACTATTACTGCTGAGTGCGATGAGATAGACTGCCTGGGTGCTTTGGCTAGGAGCATGGGTTGCACTGGGTGTCATAAAAAAAAAATGCATGATTTCAGGCTCCCCGCCCCTTGCAGGTCTCTCATCTCCTCCATTTTAATGAAAGCAATAATAATTATAACAGTAAGATGATATACGTTATCCTAAGGGCTGTACAATGAGTGGTAAGCCAGGAGCCTCTGTGTCCCACTGAGAGCTCTTCTGTCAACTGCTGTTAATATTTCTGCACTCTCTGCAGCTCTTCTGGTTAGCAAACCCCCATGAGGGGAAAAAGGAACTCCAGCTACATGCAGAAAATACAACGAAGAAGCTGAAAAAGATCACATCAGGCAGAGCCTAGGGATGTTGGGTCCTGGATGGATATTAGGAGGACAGCACGAAACTCTTCTTTCTTGCCTTTTAGAACAACTGTGTTCGATTACATGTTGCGCAAATTCATTCTGTGTTTGTTTGTTTTTCCCTCTAAAACATAGGGCAGATGCTGTCTTATGAGACTGTAGTGGCCTCCAGAAAACATCCCTGGGCTGTGCCTCAGGTCTAAATCTCACATTTTGTGACACTCTTGTGGTGGCAGGCAAGCAGCTGAAGAAAAAGCAACCAAAAGCACTAAACATCTTTGCGACATAACAAATACCCTATGCTTTGATCATAGAGGTTCATATTCTGTAGAAGAAAAGATGGTTTGTGAGAAGTGCGAAATAGGATCAAGGGACATCAGACATCCAAATTAGTTACGAGAAAGAGAGCATGGAAACTAAGGGAGGTCCATCTTCTGAGCTCAGTGGCACCTGTGGGAAACGCAACAGAAGAGACAAGAGGGTATTGCAGGGCACTAATATATGTTTGTCTCTGGGGGAAAAAACCTCCTAGCTACAGGAGTACAGTGTTTGTGCTGTGTTCACGGGAGTCTTTAGAGAAAGCAAAGCACGTGTGCTGGCCATTTCCTCAAAGAAAACGTTCTTTGTGAAAGCTAATAATTTTAGCAGGGATTCTCGTCTTCCTCTTGAGGAGAGTTAAATGAAGTTGTGGGTCGGTGAGAGGACATCTGTGCAAAACCAAAGCAGAATCTCCAATCCTTGAACGTATCTCCTTCATACAGAGAAGACTTGGTCAAAATGGCTTTCCAAAACTTTTTCTTTTATAAAGATGTTATGAGTGTGCTTTTGCTGGTTTGAAGAGGCTGTTAAACCACCGTGAACTGCTAAGACTCCAAAGACGGAACTAATAGGAAACAGGAAAGTTTTAACAATTTTTCTTCCACAGAACTGAATTTGCCAGTAGCTTGTACCTGACTATCTTTCTTGACAAACTAGTGTGTAATTTCCAGATGTGAGCACCACTGTTCTCCCCTGAAGATCATAAAAGGGCACTGCTCATGAAATACCAGCCCAAGTCTAGTGTGCCAAGGTCCTCCTGCATTTATATTCTCAAGCTCTACCAAAATTATTTTCTTCTCCTTCTTTGGGATTATCATCTCTCCGCGACAGTTCACCAATGTTGTTCAAGACCTCCTGTGCGTAGGAACTGGGCAGCAGAAGATTATTATTTTTTAATCTAAAATGTATGGTTAAAAGAAAGGCATTAAAAAAAAAAGAACAACACAAAAAAAAAACAACACCAAAAAACCCAGAAAACTGGCAATTGAAATGAGGTCACTGAGCGGTTTGCTGGAAATGCCGTACATTGTGTTGCCCAAAACTTGGCATTTATGGAAGTGACCAGTTGGAAGAAAATAGAAGTTTTCTTATGGCTGGTGTCAACATGGATCACAAAGCCACACCGCAGATTTGGCATCTCTGATGGAAATGAGTGGCTTTCCAGTCTGGTACAATCCTGCTTACAGCGTCAGTCAGTGCGTAGATTGGGGTCGGTAAGGATTGACAGCTGGGTGGGACAGCATTGCATAAGTATGCCTGGATTTTTGTCTTAGATTAATGATCTTCAAATCTGGTTTTCAGGGACACAGACTCACTCACATGTAAATAAAAAACAGAGGGAAGCTTTTAAAATACTCAGATCCTTGCTATTCCAAGCAACAACTAATGCAATGCCCTGCTAAGATGTCTCGTCGATGGAGAACGCAGCAGTCCTTTTGTGCCTTACCTTTTCCCTATGATAACTCTCTGAAAGTGGTCAGTGGTGCTTTCCACACTGAGCTCTTGTGCCTGGTTTCATGCCCTCAACTGAAAATTTGACCGCACTTTAGCATGCTACTTCCAAAGACAGTTGTCCCTGGAAGGTGTTACAGCCTTCCCCAGGTCTGAATCAAGTGACAGAGCATCTGTCTATCAACAGGTGAAATCTAAGGCAGTTCCTTTCCTTAAGCTTAGAGAGTTGATAATGTCTGAGCAATGTGAACCAAGGGCTGAATTCATCCAGTTCTGAGCAGTTACATTCAAGAGAAGATGCTTCCGTGTGGAGATGCAGCAGGCTAGATCTTGTACAGCAAAGGTAGAGAAGGTGAAGCTGTGTCATGTGAGTTTGATATTTCACGAGCTTTTGTTGGAACCATCCCACCTGCTCTGTCAGGCAGTGCCAGCACCACAGGCCAAGATTCAATAAAATCATTGTTTCTGATTAAAAACCATTACAGCGGTAGAAACTGAGAACTCTGCATCTTGGCAGGGGGTGGACTTGAACACCATTTCAGAGGAGTAACAATATTAAAGCCCCATCCTGTTCCCAATGAATTTGGTGGCAAATCTCCCACTGACCTCAGAGGGAGTGGGATGAGGTCTCTACACATAAACACACTTGGGATAGATTCTCCAGGGCACTATTCCTAGTTTTGGCCTTTTGTGGTCTGTGGATGTCATTGGATGTCAGTGGTGCTTCCACCGAGTCAACGCTGGTGGAGCAGTGGTGTGGGTCAGAGCTGGAATTTCATCTAATCAGTGCCCTGTGGCTCCCCGCACGTTTATCAAACGGAATTTCTAGCAAAAAACAAAGGGATTGAAAGGTTGAAAAACAATGAAGGAATGTGCACTTGGCAGCTCTGCTAACCAGATGTTTGTTTCTTTTTCCTTGTTCTTAACAATGACTGAAAAACTCGTGAACATTCTCAAGACCAGCGCAAGGTCAGTCTGAAAGTAGGTAAGAGGTGTCGCAACAAGGCGGAACGAACATCTGGGAATGGACAAATGTTAATTTATACCAGGATCCAGTTCCGTGGCTCCAAAAACGTGGCCGAACCTTCAGAAGGCTGGGTACATGTGTGCTTTCCCTTCCCACGGCAAGCCCCATCGATCGTGCGAAACTCGTGCGGAAGTTTGCAATATTCCCTTTGTGATATTGTGTGAACTGCTTCCAAGAGCTGCACAGAAAAAGGCAGTGGAGCTGTTGTGCTGGAGGGAGAGCAGAAATAAGCAGCGTTAAAGTAAATATATACGTATGTATAAATATATGTATCCATTTCCTGGAAAATGCATACTTGAAGAGTGGATCAGCAAGATAATGTCGTACTTTGTGCAGCTTTCAAGGGAGTGAATAACACCTTCCCTCGTGGAGTTAGTCTTATTAAATAAGTGTTCATTAAAATGGAAGAGGTGTTTTTCTGAGGAATCCCGCTCTGGTTTTGACAGCATCAGTCCAAAAAGTAAAAAGGACTGGTTGGGAAGGAACAGTGTAATGCTTTGAGGCTTCACAGCAGTAAACTGAATCTCTTCCTCTTCCTTTCTTCCCTGTCACTCCTGGACTTCTTTAAAAGTATGTCTGCAAGACTGTTTCCAGGACCAGCATCCTTTTCTCTCATAGAAAATCACCTCATTAATCAGCCTGCAGAACATCGCACCCATGCAGATAAAAAAAAAAAAAAAGAAAGAAAAAAAAAAAGGAAACTAAGAAAAAAGAAAGAAGGAAAAAAAAGAGAGGGGAGGAGAGGGGAGGAGAGGAGAGGAGAGGAGAGAGAAGGGAAGGGAAGGGAAGGGAAGGGAAGGGAAGGGAAGGGAAGGGAAGGGAAGGGAAGGGAAGGGAAGGGAAGGGAAGGGAAGGGAAGGGAAGGGAAGGGAAGGGAAGGGAAGGGAAGGGAAGGGGAGGGGAGGGGAGGGGAGGGGAGGGGAGGAGAGGGGAGGAGAGGAGAGGAGAGGAGAGAGAAGGGAAGGGAAGGGAAGGGAAGGGAAGGGAAGGGAAGGGAAGGGAAGGGAAGGGAAGGGAAGGGAAGGGAAGGGAAGGGAAGGGAAGGGAAGGGAAGGGAAGGGAAGGGAAGGGAAGGGGAAGGGGAGGGGAGGGGAGGGGAGGGGAGGGGAGGGGAGGGGAGGGGAGGGGAGAGAAGGGGAGGGGAGGGGGAGGGGAGGGGAGGGGGAGGGGAGGGGAGGGGAGGGAAGGGAAGGGAAGGGAAGGAAAGGAAAGGAAAGGAAAGGAAAGGAAAGGAAAGGAAAGGAAAGGAAAGGAAAGGAAAGGAAAGGAAAGGAAAGGAAAGGAAAGGAAAGGAAAGGAAAGGAAAGGAAAGGAAAGGAAAGGAAAGGAAAGGAAAGGAAAGGAAAGGAAAGGAAAGGAAAGGAAAGGAAAGGAAAGGAAAGGAAAGGAAAGGAAAGGAAAGGAAAGGAAAGGAAAGGTATTATTCATTTTCATTTTTATTAGCATGAAAACTAAGCCAGAGAGGTAGGAATGAGTCATTCATGACTTACTCATTCATTAATGGTGGGATTAGGAGCTGATCACTTGTTATCTAACCAACTGGCTTTTTTCAGATCACATCTGTGTTGTAGAAGACTCCACAGCCAAATAACATGCTCAGCCAGGAGGCAATAATTTACTAAAATGGTGTGTTTCAGATTGTGGTCACCCGACCTTACTCTCTCTTAAATCAATGTGGCAAACATCATCTTTTAACGACTGGTTCTATTTGAATACGACCAATTCCAAGAAAGAAATAATTTGGATATATTTAAGTTCAGTTTATGTAGTAGCACTTCCTTGGGTTGTTTGGGCAGTATGTGATGGTGAATTAGTTTGATTGGTTTAGATTTGTAAGAAAACAGTCCTATCAACAGTGTTAGGATTCAAGGTTAGAGCCAGCAGGTTTTCATCAATACAGCTCACATAAGTAACTTATCTCAATGCTCATGGTTATAACAGCATTAATGTCTTATTTTGGGTGTTCAGGTATAATTATCTGTTTCTTCTGGCACCGTACCCTCTGTATAATCCCCAAGTCCAGACTTGATTGCTGTGAGGGCTCTGTGAACAGCTGCTATTAACCTGACCACCTCTATATACAAAGAGAAAATAGAAGAAAGCTACTTCTGGAAGGACTACTGTCAAAGTTGCTTCATTTTTATCTATGTGATAAAAATGGTCTCTGTGACCAGCAGTTCATGACCAAGGTTGCTGGACATGCCTCCATGTCTGGAAAAGCACTTGCCTTGTATGCCTTGCCCAGGAACATGAGTTAAAAATGTCCTCAGGCTCTCTAAGGAAGTCTAGCAGAGCCTGATTTAACGTTTCACCAGAGTTTCCTTTCAAAATGATGACAAATGTGTTAGCATTCCCTCTGGAGATGTGAAGCCCAGACAAAACCACTCAGCACTGCGGTACACTAGCCTAGCATGGAATTGCCTTCCCAAGGCCTGATCTGTTGTGATGTTCCCAAGCCTGTCCCTCATTTTTGTGGCCTAAGAAGTGTGTTTTCTCAGCCAGCCAGCCCTACTCAATGCCCCCATGGCAAGGCAGACCCTCAAGCAAGCACATTTTTTGCAATTCTCAAGAGGTCCCTCCCTCACAGTTAGAACACCTTTCTGTCCTAACTGGATGTCACAGTAGTAAAATGTGCTGGAGAGGTGCAAGCTCTGATTTGTGTTGTATTTAGGAGAAACATTTAGTGATGTTGACGCTATAATTCTCCCTCCATTTTCTGCTTCCCAGATCTCTGGCCATCTTCAGAGCCACGCTAAAAAGAAATCTTTGCTTGTTTATGGAGTTTCTGGAAGGCTCAGGTTTGTTTTCCTCTTCTCTGCATCCTGCCAACACTAGAAGTGCCAAAACATAAAAGAGAGGCATTTCTCTTGGAGCTGCTGGCCATGGTTGGAAGGAGAAGTGCCAGAAATCTCAGGATAAATCTGCTCCTGATCCTTCCAGCACAGTCTTACAGATTGGAGAGATTTGGAGACTTCAAGCAAAGCATCTGGGCTGCTGGATACCAACACAGCCTGTGTTCCAGCTGGGGATGTGTCATTACTCATTTCGATAAGGGCAGTGGCACGCAAAGTCAAGGACAGAGGAAGGACTTCATGCTCCAGAGGTGGTAGCCATCTGCTTGCAGAATTTCTGTATGATGTGAAAGAATTGGTTTACTATGTATTTAGTGCAGATGTTAATGTCAAAACCTAAAGAACAACATTTCAGGCTATTTCAGTGGCACTGGGAGCTTTGGTGGTGAGCTGCCATTTTGTTACCATGTGTAGTCTGAACCAAACCTCCTCTGTCACTTGACTAACATGTTTCAAGGCATCCAAAACCTGCTCTGAAAACAAAGCTTATCTATCCCTTTGAGCATCGGAAGAACGGGAATGATCTGGACAACAAATCTGACTCTGCCTTCATCAGCTTCCAAGATGGAGGAGCTAAGGCTCCCTTTTCCTGTTCAGACATTGGTGGGACAAGTGGGACATCCAAGGAAAGAGCTGTGTCTGAGTGGATCGTGTGCTAAGATGACAAAGCTCACATCAGAAAGCAGTAGCGTGGTACAGGGGCAAGTCAAATTTTCTTGCAGTGCAGTATAAATGTCCACAGAAGGCCCTGGATTTAGACATATGTCTGATAGGTAGGACTAGTTTGAAGTAAACAAATCAAAAAGCAGGCTTTTTCTCTTGCTTGGTTGGGTGTATTACTTTAGTGGGTGAGAAGAGTGCTTGCTGTGCACATAAAGAAGCTTCCTCCTCTGGGATCAAGGTCATCTGTGAGTACAGAAAAAAAATACTGTATGGGAAAAATTCTCCCCCAGGTCACCAAGAACATAAAAGAATTGAATAAGAGATGAGATTTTATTGGTATGTTGCTTGCATATTGTATCCAAGAAGGAAGACACTGATGACGTTCCGCAAGCTGGTGGCACCACGGGGCAGCATGGACTTCCATAGTCCACTGGTTGCTGCAACCTGCTGTTCAGGGCACATGAGCACTGAACAGATTTCTGACAGTGTATGAACCTTTACTGGATCTCCTGCTATTTCCTGTTACAATCACCTCTGTTAGGGTTGGACTTTCTTCCTTCTCTATCCACCACAACTGGTACCTATTCCACCAGGGGAGGGGACTGTTGTCTTCAAGCCATCTTTCATAAGGTGAAGACTCATAAAGTCATGAGAGAAGATCTAGATCATCTTCTTTTCCTACCTAGCACACAAGTAACATAACTGTGTTGTCCTCCTATGTGCTTCCAACCTTGTGGAAGAAGTAGGGTGAAAAGTTCAGCAAACCACAAACTGTTTTATAGCAGACCTGCAGAGCACAAATATTAATACCAATAATATAAGGAGGTGGTGGTGGTGAAATTCGTTTGCCAGTGGCTGATGGAACTTCAACTATTTAAGCTGTGAGCAAAGTTTTCAATCCACATGTAATAAAAAGTGTTCTATCTCCAACATCAGAAGAATGCTACTTTTCTGAACCTGGATTGTCCACAGAACAAAACAACAAACAAAACAAACACACACAAAAAAATACCCTTGACAGTGCAGATCTTCCTGTAAACAATCGGTCTGGATATATTTTATGATGTGATTTACAGAGAGCTTGTTTCATAAGACTCAAAGCAACATTCCTATAAAAGCATAAAAAACGCATGTTTTGGTAGTGGATGAATGCCATTGCCTTTTTTCTCTAACTTGGAACCTGCTCAGTGGGTGACAGTACTTGGAAAGATTAATTCTTCATGTGTGGGCATCATCAGTAGCTTTGAATCAGTGCCAACTGCAACTCTATCATCCTTCTTGTCAAGAGCATTATCACAGCACCTACTCAGGCTGGAAGATAATTAGTGAGTTTCAAGTCAAGTGGAACATGCTGCTTTGGACTTCCAGCATCAGCTTTGTTCATTCTTTCTTGTGCAGGCAATTTTGCATCACTTACACAGCACAGTCTCAGTGTTCTCTGTTCAAGTCATGGAACAGATTAGATAATCCCCAGGCCTTTTCCACCTCTAACACTTGTGGTTCTGGTTAAATAGCTGTCAAGTTCTGAATTTAAAAGAGAAGAAGAAGCCAAGGGTTTTGAGGTTCTGCTGGGAGGATTACAACTTGTAACACATTCCATAGACTTCCAAAAGTGTCTGCCCCTTTGGATTTCTGGACAAAAATTGTTATTCAGCTTTCTGCAGAGGCCTTCTTTGTTGATTACCACGTAATGCAGCTTTTCCTTCTGCATGGAGATACTGCTTGTCTACTGTGGCTAGCTTCGGTGGAAAACTACCCTCCCTATCATTGTTTATGACTGAAGATGTTTGTCTATTGCTGAAGCAAAACAAATTTCCTTACAATAAAAAACACATCTGCCAATTCACTTTTAAATGTGGCCCTCAAAATTTATAGGAAAGTAAAAGATCCAAGGGAAATGAATTGCTGTCTTGTAACCTTGCCAAGGACACGTAAAAGAGTTGATAGGTCTTTAGCCTATTGTTTTTACTGTGATCTATAAGCTGCACGTAAAAATTGTATCTCAGATGGCACAGTTTAGAACCGTGGAGTTTTCAAAAGAGGTTAAGGAGCTTTTCACCTCCAAATCACTTCTCTGAACCTGACTGGCTGCTTCATTTTGCAGTGGGTTATCCCAGAAGAGAAGCAATGGATCTGTGGTCTTAATGGACATGCCAGAGAATTAACAGGGCCTTGCAGTGGTGAATCTGAAATGCACATCAGCACCGGATTCAGCAGAGCCACACCAATATAGCTGATCTTTCACCTGGAGAGGCTCTCCCAGTGGAAATAGGGTATGCGGGGATGTAGGTTTGTGTTGCACACACTCCCCTCCCTTGGCCTACAGATGGCCTATTTCAGTCTCTGTTCTGCTGGGGCACATGTAATAGCTAAGAAAGCACTCTAACACAACAAGCATTGCAACCCAGGCATTACTTCTTGGAGGTCTAGTCAACAGACCTTTTTTTGTCTTGAGATACCTTCTTATCCCACTGAAATCATGATCTGGAATCAAAAGTTGCCTCTGTTTCATTGGGAACTGTGATACTAGCCTGCTTTCTGACCTGGGGCACCTCAGTTTGGCTGGGATTGAAATCACCTTGTTTTAGTTACATGTAAGTTGGGCATCTAGTCAAAGTTGGCCATTTAGGTTTGCCTAGGGACATGTTTTAGTGATTGGGCTCCAAATGTCAGTTTGATGGCTGGGCTTGGGGACCATGATGGTCTTTTCCAACCAACCTGGGTGATTCTTTGATTCTATAGTGATTTGCATGTGGAGGTTGTGTCCTCCAGCTATGACTGGTGGCTGCAAATGTAGGAATGTATGCAAGATGCTCTTGACCTCTGCAGTAGGAATTGCTTTTATCACACACACCACTACAACAGGGGCCTCATTCTCTGTACCACTGTAGTACAAGTATGAAAAGGCTTTGACACAAAAATCTCTTTCCCTATCATATTGTTAAAGCCTTATTACTGCTGTGACACCATCTTTGTCATTATGGTGATAGGATGGTGTTATTTGCCATCTCCATATATTTTCATCTGTTAACAAAGAATGTGATGAGACCAGTTGCATTCTCCAGGTGGAACCAAAGGCAGAATGCTTTCTATTCAGGACTGATAAGTAGGTGTTATGATTGCTTTTCCCACGAAAATTCAGATCTGTTGTGTTCTTTGCCATTAGCCAGGTGTTGAAGTTTTTCTGAGTCTGGGCCTGTCTACCTCTCCTAGTGCTGTTCGTTTACAGTGCAGGCATTTTGCCTTGTGCTTTTCAGAGCATCCTCTGTGTGATTAGATTTTTGCCCAGCTGGTTAAATCTTTTGTATATCACCTTGCATATCAATCAAGAAGGTGCATTTAATGCTTCTACTGTGTTGTGATGTACTGTGCCAGTACTCTGCCAAACTTGCCTGTCCCGATTGCTACGTGATATATATTAATGGCCACATTTAAGTTTCCCTTCACAGTGTCCTCCCAGTTTTGGCAGCACTTAGATAAGGAGCTGGAAGAACAAGGGATATAGATGTCCTGTTGACCATACTTCTCTGTCTTCTCTCCGTCACTTAGCTATAATGACTAACATTCTGATTCTATATTTCCAGCAGATCGGAATTTCTTGAAGTCACAAGCAAGTTGCCCTCCTAATTTTGTGCAAAATCCCAGAATTGTCTTACACAAACTAAAAACTTCGAAACAGAGTGAGTATCCCAGCTAATTCTATCCGTACATCTGTGTTTTATAAATTGAATCCTCTCTGAAGATGGGACCTGCTTTTGAACTCCAAAATAGCCAAGACTGGAGCACACAGACTTTCCAAGCATTTGGAACATTTGGATTGGAGCGGAAGTTCTTTGCATCCCATGCAGAGGCCCATGGTGCAGCAATATCCCCCTGCAGCTCATGGGGCACCACGTGGAGCAGATCTCCACATGCAGCTCTTTGAGGTGCAAGTTAAAACATCTCTTTGTTTTAGGTTTATTAAGCACTAAATGACCACAACATTCATTACAGGCCACTGGAACAGATGTAATGCTGAACTTTTTCTTATAGCAGGCAGAAAATTCATACCACGCTTCGCAGCAATGTTCTGTCATGCATCCTCACATTCAGAAATGTTTGGCATTAGCTTTATCATTTTTATGCTGAAATCGCTGGCAGGATTAATCTGCTTCTACCTTGCATTTCCTTGCTTGTATTTTGATAATGTCTTTTTTCACTGGCTTTAAGAAATGATGTTGATTTGTTGCTTGAACAAAAAAAAATTTGGCATCTTCCTTCAGAATTTTTCAGCAACCTACATGCATCACAGGGGTGGAAGAGAAATAATTGGCCTATAACTTTGCACAGCTCAGGGAAAACATACAATTAGCATTGCTGCAAATTGCTCCCGGGTGAAATTGGTGAGATGAAAAGTAAAAAAAAACAACAGCCAAAGAGTCCTTGAAGTTGGAATACTTCCCTGTTCGCTGTAGGATTTTTATGATCTTAAGACATCAGCTGTATCTTTGGGTCTTGTTTTCATAACGAAGTATCTCCTGAGATTTCTTCTACCAGCATTGTCAGTGTAAGCGTGGGAGACATCAAAGTAAAACTAGGTAACTGGCAACTGGCATGGCAGCGTGGGGTAAAAGGTGAATACTTTGTGAAATGATGCCTGCAGGCTGTATGTTACACATCAAATACAGGCTCTCCAGAGCTTTAAAACCAGAGCACCATAAAACTCTAGGTGACTCCCTTAATGGGTTTTAAAATAATTCTCCCAAGCTCGCTCCCTGTTGTTCACATAGTCTCTCACCTGTGATAGAGAGCAGTGGCAGGCTGCAGTGAAGGAATGAGAGGCTAGAGGAGATGAAGAACAGGAAGGAGCTGGAGGCAGCTGGGAGTTTCACAGTGCAACATAACTGGTCCCTCACTCCCCAGGGCTAGGGGCCAGGTGCAAGGGTGCCTGTCCAAGGGAGAGTGAGGCGACATGTGCCCAATCTTATGTAAAATCGTTGCAAACTGGGCAATTATTTGCCTTAAATTCTGTGTTTTGCAGTAATATCTGTATGTGGAGAAAAGGATCTTAGGCATGTATCTTAGGCATGAGGTGTGATTTTGGTAATTTTTCTCTTCTTCACATGCAGTTTGGTGTTCTTAGCTCTTTCCTTTACAATCCTGTTTTTATTCCACATGTAAAGTCTGAAGAAGTTCAACAGGCAAGGATCATACAAGTTGGGAGCAATTCACTGAGCCATGGAGCCAATCTGAACAGCTTTCTATGGGTTTCTTGAGGTCATAGGGTTTAGGAAGAAGCAATCCCAAAGGATCCAAATCATTTTTCCACTCAGCTCTCCAATTATACACCAGCACGTTGGGCAAAAGCCAGACTTGATGCACCAATGTCAAGGAATAAACCATTCCTTCATCTTGATTTGTTATGTTGCGTCACTAGAATGCACCCAAGAAACACTTGAAATGTTCCTTTTTCTCATTGAATGCTACCAAGAACAACAGCCATGGAGAGGATAGTTCTGATAGCTTCTGATAGAAAATAAAGTCCTAGGAAGACTCAAATTCCTGTGAGGACATCTTCATCTGTTAGCCCACATGAAACAGAATCTTTACACCAGTGGAAAGATCCCAAGGAAATGCAAATCCTGATTAAAAGGATTTATGAGCAGGACAGCTTGGGGGTGCAAGCAAAGAAAACCCACTTGTGGCTATTTAAAATAGCATGTAGCAGCACCTGTATCCTTGGTGATGCCAGTGGCAAGGAGCCTGCACCAGGGTCACCTGTAATTACAGCAGGAAGGTGCCTTTAATTCATGGCTCTGCCAAAAAAAAAAAAAAAAAGTGGGTAATTTATAGGTGCCAGGGAGCAGGTGTGAAAACCCCAGAGACATTGTCTGAAAACAACCAAGGCCACTTAAATAATCAAATCCTAACCACTGTTACACCTCTAGCAATGGCTTCCTCAAGAGGAAATAGCACTGCCATTCTGTCCCTGCATGGTCATCTAATTGGGACTCTTCAGAACAGGCAGACCATGAAGGAGCAGTTTACTGCCAACTCTGCATAGGAAATGAGAACCATGCTCCTGTCAAATGGATCCAGCCTGCTCTGGTAACAGAGGTAGAAGAGGAAAGAACTCTTGCTAAGCATGTACAAATGGTCATCTGGAAAAGGCAGCCACTGTAGGGCAAACCTAGAGAAAGTGGGGTTTGGTGGTTCTTTTATTGTGTTTTATTTATTTATTTATTTTCCTGCTTGGGGGGGGGGGGGGGTGTTAAACTGAATGTAGTATTCTAGAACTCTTACTGCAGACTGGGACTGCAGGGTTCAGTGGTGTCCATCTATGTAGCCTCAATGGTTAAATTTGTAGTATGTTAACGTATGAATGGATTAGAATTGGAAAAAGAGCTGAAAGATGCACATCCGTACACATACTGAGGTGATGGGTTGCCTTGGAGTGTGTCCTCAGACACCAACCTGAGGGCAGCCATACCAGCATCAGGAATCAAGCCTGAGTCTCCTCAGGCTTTATCTTGCTGGCTTTTCAGCTAATTTTGATTTTAATTTTTGGAATTGTGTTTCTCTTTGGCCATGAGGCAGTGTACTCAGCACCTGACCTGATGGCTGCTGATGGGTTTCACCTGCCTCAAAGGGGGAAACGGATTCCAACCTGGGAGCTGGCAGGGTTCTTTGAGAGGGCTTTAAAATAGGTATGAAGGGGGGAGGGTATGATGTGGGCTTGCTAGAGATGAGCCTGGGGGAATGATATCAGGGCTGGTGATGAGGCCAATGGCTCAGCTGAAGTGCATCTACACCAGTGCTTGCAGCACAGGCAACAAACAGGAGGAGCTGGAAGCCATAATGGTATGCAAACTATAAGTTGCCATTGCTGAAATGTGATGGGATTACTCCCACAACTGGTGTGCTGCAGTGGACTATAAGCTCTTCAGATGGATAGTCAAGAAAGGAGAGGCAACTCTGAACCACTTAAAATAATTTTAACGATAAAGGCTTTAAACAGTACCTTTGGGTGCCAGACTAGCAGTACCTTTCATGGAGTAGATTGAAGATTGATTTGATGTCTTCTCATTATGCAGCAACAGTCTCTTGTTACTCCAAACTGAGCAATAATCCAAATCTGAACTGAACTACTGTTTTAGCTACATGCGTGCATTATATTAATTAGCAACAGGAGACATAATTTTGATAAGCTGAGCTGAATCATATCCTTTGAAGGGAAGAATGATACATTTATTTGCTGAGAGGTAGCATGTATCACAGCAGTATAAGGAACAGGACATGTGAGTGAGTCAAATGGCTCAGTCATAAATCATCCACAGAGATGTCAAAATACATCCCAGCTTCCTACAAAAGCTGGCTATTTAGAACAAGTTGTTGGAAGACTGGCTGAAACTGATGTGAATCTATTCTTGCTTCAGATCTGAAGGCTAAATAATTTTGTATTTACCTAATCACAAAAATATGCTAACATTAATGATTACTAGAAATCCCCCACTTAAAGGAAACATCTGTATGGTAGAAAATCTGAATGTTTGGAGATTCCCAGTTAATACCATCACTTAAAACAATTTCCCTCAATTTAGAAATTTCTTGATATGCGACAGTACTTTATATTACAGCTGCTTTTTAGCTAACTCCGCTTCCTTTTCAGCTATCTGATGGGATCCAAGTCAAGCTACACTGGAGGATTTCAGTCTATCCCAATCTGTCATTTAAAAGTGGCTCCCTTTACTAATTCTTTTGTATAATACCAACAGTAAGATTCCACTCTTAACTGAAGATATAATAAAAAGGAGAGCTTATGCAAAAAAGAAAAGCAAGTATAGACTCACTCTCAGTCTATAAATACCTCACTGGGGAAACGATTTTGGATGTGAGAGAACTTTATCCAGAAGGTGAAGACACAGGGATGTGTCACCTCAGGAAAAGGCTGAAAAAGAAGTCTACTGATTTTTACAGTTAGGAAGATAAGGGCTTTCCAGCTCTTACGGTTCCCGTGCACTAAAATAAAATTGATTCAATTGAATGTGAGAAGAAATCTACATCGTTCCTTTTCACATTAATCTTAGTGCATTTTAATGCTGGTTGAGATTTCAGTGGGTAGAGAAAAGAGAGAGTGCTACTCAAATGAAAGAGGAAGCTCTTGACTACAGAATTGAAAACAATTACAGGGAGAAGCTAGGATCAGGAAAACAAAAACTTTGAAATATATCTGATGAGGCTCCTTGCCAGTCAGAGGGACTAAAGCCACAGGAGCAGTCAGTGGAGCTCTGCTGTGTCTTAGGGATTGGTCTCTTTCTCCTTTCCATTTGTGCTTAGTACAGTGGTCTTTGCTGAGCTGTAGCTTTGGATGAGCTGCTTGGCCTCTGTTCAGTAGCTCTTGGCACACGCATAATGCAATTTAAGAATGATTACACTGTTGGTGCCTTGATCATATTCCCTGTATGCTGATCCTCTCACTCATCTGTCTAGTCTCGTGAGGAGTCTGTAACATCCTGGTTAGAAACATCCACTGTAGTATATTCATATCATTTATTGTTAGGTTTTTTTTTTTTCCACTGAGTGGCAGTTCTGTTTGCCTTTACTTTTCTAGCATCATTCAGAGAGCACATATGATGAAGCTTGCTCTGCTTGCACTGGTGTTGTCAAATCTCCACTCCTTCCTGGGTTATATGCTGTAGTCAGATGTAAACTATTGTGCCTGATCCAAGGCTTATAGGTGGAGTCCTCCAGTTCATGTGCCACGTGAGCCCAGGGTAGGTTGCCACAGTGGTCTGTTTAGCCATGAGCTATGAAAAAAAGAAATTATCCAAATGAAAGGCTAAAAGTGTAAGGTTTTGGCCCAAAGGGGAGATAGCAGCAGTCCCTGCCACCTAGCACTTTTGAGACCTTGTTGACAGCAGATGTGGTGGACCAAGTGTAAAAGCATGAAAGTGAAGAGTAAGCATTCCATCAGAATACTTTTTGAGCCTGGAAGAAAAGTGTGTAAGTTGAACCTGTCTGGAGCTGGAAAAAAGGATATTTTAGTGAAGTAGAAACTGCAGTTTACCCAAAGCGTGCAAGTCAGAAGAGCCAGGGGCAGGACTGGTGCCACAGGCAAGCATGGCCAGGAGGAGGCAGAGAAAGACAAACTTGGTGACTTGGTGCATGGAACCAGAGCACTTGATGCTAGCATCATAGAATCATTAAGGTTGGAAAAGATCACTAAGATCATCTAGTCCAACCATCTGCCTACCACCAATATTGCCTGCTAAACAATGTCTCTAAGAACCACATCTCCATAGTTCTTGAACACCCCCAGGGACAGCAACTCCACCACCTTCCTGGGCAGCCTCTTCCAGAGCCTGACTGCACTTTCAGAGAAGTTCTTCCTAATATACAACCTGAAATAGGCTTCAGGTATTGTTAGCCACTTCTGGGAATCCAGATGCTGCACATTGGTTCATGGTTGCTTTGACATGTCCCAAAATCTGCACAATAAATTATAAGGAGTTGAGTTTCAGAGTGCTTCATGTGCACAGCTGAAGTGGTAGGAGGACATATAGCAAGAAGAGCAGTACTGCTGCTGCAGCCTGTCTACAACATGCGAAAGAGGAGGTTCCACAAATTCAAATGCAAATTACAGACCATATCTGAGCAAAGAGGTTAAACCAATCACATGTGCTCTGTTGCTAATTATTTACTCGATTCCTCTGCTGTGAGGAAGGACAAGTTATATCAAATGAGAGCTCCGAGACTTTGGAAATGGTTGGACACCCTGGAACAAATCGGAATGAGGAAATACAAGGACAACCTGTGGATCAAAGGGTATGAATCCAGGTTCCCAAATAAAAGGGTGATTATGTGAGCAGTTAAGGAGGGATTAGAATTGTAGGTGATAATAGTAAGCAGCTGGAAAGGGAGACCATAAAGAGCCAGAAATAAAATAAAAGGCAGGTGGAAAAAAAAAACACACCAACATAACAGATGAGGGAGGCGTGATGGGAATCTTACCCCAATTAAGGATAACAAATTTGAAATGAAGTGCTTGGTAGCTCCTCATGTTCATGTAAAAGTATGGAGTAGGGCACTTGGAGAGGAGCTCTAACTCCATTCGATACCCCAGCTAGTTCTGCCTCTTCCTGGGTTCCGATTTGGGCAGGAGACTGCATAACCTCCAATGAAGGAGGGATCCTCTTAAGAAGTATCTTTGAAGTGTTACTGAAACGCTACTCTTGTTCAATAGGATTGTGGTCAAGCAGACAACTATCCTAGATGCCTTCAGCATTTCCTTTATAGTAGATATTTCCTTTATAGTAGATGCTTCTTTCTTAAACAGCTGCTGGAGGCTTAGGGTGGCCTGCTGGGATGGATTTCAGGAAATTAGAACACAACTGTGTTGAGCTGAAGGGAAAAAGCCTCACAGATTTTGTTAATAGCACTGAACGTTTTGTGCCAGGAGCTGTTTTTCTTCTCTACTACAGGCCTGTAGCTGGGATTGAACCAGGGTACTTTACTGAGAGCCATGGTTGCTTGAGCTACAGCACATAGTTGTTCTTCAGTGTGTTTGAGGCCCACAAGAGCCGTGTCTATGTCCTGTGGCTGACTTGCCTGTAGATCAACTGCAAAGGGTGAGTCTTAGAGGAAAATTGAGCTATTCTGCCTTTTCAGCAAGTTTTTACTTTCTTATGTGGCTAGGCTACACTTAATGTTCAAGAAAATGTCTTTTACACACAAGTTGGAACCATCTTTGACTGAAAAACTAAGATTCCATTATTTTCAGTTCTGGTTCTTCCAGAACTTTATATTTCCTTTTCACTGCTCAGGGAACTGTTGAAGCTAAAGACAGCACCACATGACAGAAAGGAAGGAGTAAAGCCAAGTTAACTTGAATTTCGTTTTTGTTCTTCATTTCAGAATAAGAAGCTGACCCAAACCCTTCATATTGGTGTGTGCAACCCGATCTCTTCTTTTTAGCTCCCCTTTTTTCTTCCTCTTGAAAGAACCATCAGGTTCGTGTTTGAAAAACATACAGAAGGTAAATATGTCTCCTGGCACTTCCAAACCAAGTTTGGGAGTTTTCAATGCTGTTTTCAATCCATCGGGGGTCAGGTGAAGAGGAGGGTGCAGGCTTGTAGAAGGAGTTGCACCACTTGTTCAGCAGATGCACCAGCCATCTCCCCATAAAGACACAAGCAAGTATTGGGGAAGTGGGGACGAGGTTTGGAGGATTTTATGCACGCTTTGTACAGCAGAGCTGCTTGTCTTTGTTGCCAGCAGAGGTGGGCTGAAGAGAAGTTTCCAGATTTTATCACATTTTAGTGGAAACTGACATTGAAAATATGCCAGGCTGTGGGGTCAGGATCTCAGACGGCATTGGCTTGAAGTTGCTTCACTGCCTCCTGCTGTGCCAGGGCATTGCATAGCTGATTTGATGATAGTACCTTTAGGACAGCACATCTCAGAAAGATTACAGAGAACTTCTCTCTGGTCTTAGACCAGTAATGCCAAGTTCTTCCAATCACACTGAGCACAGACTAGTTTGCAGGAGCTACTGATGGCCCCCACGGAAAAATGTGAAAAAATATAATTTGTTTAGTCACCTCCAGCATCTAACTGCACTCAAACCAGTCTCTTGTTCTGCACAGGTTCCTGACTTGTCTTGTCCTCTGCATGACTTCTAGTGGAAAGGTTGCCAAACAGGCCATGAAAAAGCAAATACCAGCGAGTTCAATGCTTTCTTTGCTATTCGCTCATGTGTAGGGCTGATGGGTTGTTTGTTAACATTTTCCCAGTCACATCTTCCCTTGCTTATCCCTAGCCAATGGCTACCTGCCAGAAATATCTTTCTAATATCAAAATAATAAAATTATTGCAGTTGGAGCTGCCTCAAAACCTGAATGAATTTTGAAGGAGAAATCTCTTATGACAGTGGGGGAATAATAATATATATTTTGAGGTCAGATGAAGTTCTGTGGAATTCTGAAGTTATTTTTCCTCCTTTCTTCAACTAGTTCCTAAAATGTTCTCTTAAATCAAAATAAATCCCACATTTGTAACCGAAGTTATTGTCTCTGTGAATGCCCATGACGGAGAAGGAAATTGTGTAGTAAATATCAAGTTTCTGCTTTAAAAGAGACTAATATAAACAGTGAAGGAGAACTTGAATTTGGAGAGAGTGTCTCCCAGGTCAGGTCTCTACAAACTTCTACTGGATGCCTGATGGGTTGGGGAGGGAGTGGAGAGGTTGGACAGTTTTTCTTACATGCCATAAATGAACATGAGCTTCAAATATTATGAATGGTCCAGTGATGCTGCGTTGGGATTTGAGAAGCACTGATCACTTTGTGCTTCTTCCAGAGACTCCCCGTTGTGAATTTAGGCTAGCATCCATGATGTGCCAATTCAGCTAAACACACTATTTATGTGACTAACTTGCATCCGGTGGAATGGGGTCACCCACTGCTCGTGAAAGGAGTTTGTTCTATTGGGTCCTTTCCACTCCTTTTAAAGAAAAGAAGAAAGAGAAAACAGAAATGCAGCAAGGGCACCGAAAGTTCAGACTTCTGGTCTCTTGTGACTTTTAAGATGGCCCTTATTGCTTTGCCTCCCCTCAAAACGTTTCAAGGAGCCCTAGGAAGTTGCGGCTGAAAGGCTCCAGCAAGAGACACTGGGAAGGATTCACTGTTGCATTTTTCAGGTCTGATGCAAAAAGTCTTTGACTTTTTAAGAGGGTTCATCTACATATCCAGCTTATTGAAAGGGGCCAGTATCTGGGCTCCACAATGGCTTTCCTCAGGTTTTTGCACCAAATTCAATTAACCTTGTCTGCCGTCAGTTTTATCTGCTCAGAGTTATACTGAAATCAGTGTTGTTCTACTTATTTTAAGTTCAGAATAACACTTAACTCCAGTGGGAGAGTTTGGCTTGTACTGGGTGATGTTTAGGTATGTTTTGGACACTTCCACTGTAGATTATATCAAGAAGAAAATGTGAAGTCTGGGAGCATCTGTCTTTTCCACCAGCTTCCTGGATACTTTCAAAGTTTTGTAAGCAGAATAGGAATGGAAAACACTGCAGCATGTCGGAAGGAGCTTTCCTTGTTTTCTTTCAGTTCTTCATTCTTTCAGCCACTGAGGTGAGAAAAGGTCAGATCACCCAGATCATCACAGCTGTCTTTGAGGTGGGAAGTACTGGTCCATCTCATCAGAGGAATAAAAGTTGAGTGCTTCAGTGAGCAGCGTCTTGTGTAAGGAGAGTCACAGAATCACGAGCAGAGCAGATGCTCTGCCCCAAGCCTGTAGCACTGCCTGGGATTGTTGTGGCCAAAGTGCAGGACCTGATTCTCATCTTGTTGGACTTCATCCCACTGGCCTCAGCCCCTTGATGCAGCCTGTCCAGATCCCTTTGAAGGGCTCTCTTACCCCCAGGCAGATCAACATATTTCCTCCCAGCTTGGTGTCATCTGCAAACTTACTGAGGGTGAGCTCAATCCTCTCATCTGGGTCATCAGTTAAGACACTAAACAGGAACAGCCCCAGTATCAACCCCTGGGAACACCACTTGTGACCGGTCACCAGTAGGATTTATCTCCATTCACCACCACTCTCTGGGCCAGGCCCTCCAGCCAGTTCTTTGTCCAGCAGTGAGTGTACCTGTCCAAGCCACGGGCTGCCAGCTTCTGCAGGAGAATACTGTGGGAGACAGTGTCAAAGGCTTTGCTGAAGTTGAGGTAGACTACAGAGAAGGAACATGGGAGGATGTTTTGGAGCCAAGGACTATAAAAAATGATAGTGGGAGTTATCAAAACACTGACACTTGTCCCCTGTCTTTCTCATTCTGTTCGTATCACAGTTCATCCACATGGTTCCAGTTTGACTCTTTGATGTATTTGATGCAATTCTCACTTTGCAGCCCCAGCTCTGCCAGTCCCTTCCAATGGCAGCAGCAAGTGAACCAACTGTCAGCATACACTCAGACATATTAAACTGAATAAAAACAGGTACATCTTTTTTTGGTGATTGAAAAGAGGAGGAGGGAGGGCAGCTTGGGGGGAAGGCACTTACTTATTACCAGCTCTTAGCTCCGAGTTCTTGGGAACAGACAGCTTCATATCTTTCACACATACTGAAGCCATTTTCCACAGGCAATGAGGTAGATAGCACCTGATGGACTGCAGCTTGCTCTGTTGGTGTGTTTTATACTCAGTATTTAAAAGTGTGGTGGCTGACTGCATGCATGCATTCAGATAGGACACCTGGTTTCTCTGCTGGGGAGCTCCTGGATGTGAACAGATGGAGAAGTTGTCAGAGAGAGTCTTGCTGCAGGGTAAAATTCAACTATGGTTTAGGTACATGGAGAAAATGACATTTAGACATCTGCTGGCCTAATCGCTTCACTTTTCTGCCTCCCCTCCCCGTCTCCTGAACCTGCAGGTCTGGGAGACATATGTAATGTGTTGCTGTGAGATTTTAAAATACTTGGCAATGAGGGAAGTGTTGGGTGAACGATAAAGCAAGAGGTATCTTTTCTTGTGGCATGAGCCAAAGATTGTTGCAAATTTGGAGTTCTTGGGCAAGGATTTTGCAAGAGAATCTGTTTTGTAACATTTTTTTTTTTACTGTAGACAACATGCTTAGCTGGCTTATTACAGCATTTACCAAGAATTTGTTCTAGGACAGGATAAATTAAGTTGGCTGTCAACGTGTCAGTTTTCCACCACTGCTCAATTTCTTGGTCTTCCTTGGGAAAGAGGCATCAGCTCAGGAGCAAAAGTTTATGGCAATGGGCATGTTGCAGTCTTCTTTTTCTCAGAAGCTTCATTTATTTTAGGGATGGAAAGATGTTTCCATGCATTTACAAAGGCTGTAACCTTGAACTTTTTGGTACTGCTTGCAGTTTGGGACGCTTTTGTGTATCAGCAGCAAATATCTTTTTGGTTACATTTCATTCAGACTTGAGAGAGGATCCAAGGAGGTGACCTGAGAAACTGTTGGTCCTTCTGCTTTGATCATCTTTTCAAGTGAAATGGACAGCAGCAATCTAAGGCACATTGGAAAGCAAGTCAGACTGAGAGAGAGGAGCACTGGGTCTGCTGGCAAGGTTTGAATGGTACCTACCAAGAGACCACGAGAAAGGCAGGAGCTTACACATCTTTCTTTTTCATTCTCCTTTCTAAATTAAGTTTGTCCTCAATGAGAGAAGATAACACTGGCGGTGTCTTTTACAAGGGGAAATTTTTCACTGAGAGCGTGGTGAGGTGCTGGCACAGGCTGCCCAGTGAGACTGTAGATGCCCTGTTCCTGGAGGTATTTAAGGCCAGGCCCGAGGGGGCCCTGGGCAGCCTGATCTGCTGCTTGATCTAGCAGTTGGCAACCCTGATTATGGCAGGGGGATTGGAAATTGATGATACTTGAGGTCCATTCCAACCCAAGACATTCTATGATTCTATAAAATGGATACACCACAGTCAAATTGGTGTGAACAGACCAGCAAATCCACACTGAGCCCAACCTTTTTTGATAACATGCAGTCCTGGAGAAAGGCACTGGGTTTGTCTGACCATCTGCATTCAGACTGCAGAGTTAGAAGTAAGGGCATCTACGTCAGTTGTTAAGGCACTGAAGCAGGACTGAGAGGATAGGAAAGCAAACATCTGCTTTGCTGTTGCCTCTTGTGTGACTTCAGACATGTCAGAGATTAATCATCCAAACCTCTCCTCACCAGTTTTCTTCACCTATGGTTATGAATTACTAGCTTTATATTAATCAAACTTGCAATCCCTCTACATATTTTCCCCTTAAAAGGATCTGTCGGATGATAGCAGTGAAACATTACTAATACAATTGCTGTTGATCACTGATACCTGGGGTTGTCATCTATTGAGATTTTGATAGTCATCATTTTTTCTTTGCCACATCTTCTGTTTTTCTTGCATCTGCCGACATGTCTGGGAAATGAGCTCCCTAGGACATCAACCAATTTGTATACCTTCTGCTACTGTGACATAGGCTTCATGTATCACCAGCTACAGATGGCAGACAATGGTCATACGGCTGTTAAAATCCCGGGTGTGGGAGGTGTAAGGGCACATTAAATGTTTACCATGTTGCTGTGTTCCTTGTCCATATCCTAGGAGTTGTGGGACATTCGTCAGGAGAGCTTTATTTAACCAAAAGATCACACAATCTTTGTCTTCACCCAAGTACCCCATGTCTTTTTCACGGCACATGCTCTTTAACCCACCTCTTCTGAAGAGTATTCTTGTCCCATATGATTTGCATTAGCTCTAATGAGAACTATCCATGCAAATCCTTCACTCAGCCAACAGTGGAGGTTCCTGGTTGACAAGCTAATCTCATCCATGTGGGGAGCTTTTCAATTAATGTCTGCACAGTTCAGTGAAATTAGAAGTCATTAACTTTTAAAAAGAAGAAGAGTTTAATGCCCTATTTGTGGACCTCAGGCCTTGTGCTTGCAAATGTTGACTGCTGCACAGTGTTTGATGCCCAGATAATGACAGAGTAGCTGAAAGATCCTGGAGATGACATTCAGAAATGTGCAGCATTATTGCTGGCTTTTATAGGAGTAGAGAAGGTCTGTGTACCTGCATATGGCCAATGTCTTCATTTCCATGTAGGCCTGTATGGACTTCTTACATTGTCTGCCATACACAGTGGGGGAATGATCTAGGACAGTCCTTAGAGGTGCTGCAGTCAGTACTCAGGAAGAGCTGGTGGACTCAAGCACTGAAAGTAAGCGTTGGCAGGATGTTCTCCAGAATGCTAAAAAGGGTATTTCATGTTGCACAGAATTCAAGAATACTTATCTTCTGTGGGTTTTCTCTTCTCAAATACTTTGGGACTTTGTGGTGCTATGGAAGTTGATGATGATCATGAAGGCACACAAGCAGAAACCATGCTGGGACCTGTTCTGGGTTTGGTGAGTTGATGCATCCCAAGGCATTTGTGTGCTCACCTCTCTTATTTCTATAACCCCCCTGGTGTCTTCCTCTTTTTCTCCACAGATGTGAGATGTACACTTGGAGCTTTAGTCTGGAATTGAGTGAAATTCAGGCCTTCTGAATCCAAAATCATTCTTCTGACAACTATTGCACAGCCAACGCAAGAAGTACCTTTTCACATTCCTCCAGTATCTGATTACAGCTCAAGAAAAGCGTATGTGATATTTTCCCCTCCATCCAGCACTCAGCAGCACCTTAAGGCAGTGAATAGTTTCAAGAGCATGCACTGTGGAAACAAGCACCACTGGAAATAGCTGGAGCCACGATATTTATGTTAAGACAGAGTTCTGCTAGATGCATGATGATGCAGGCTTCTCCATGCCTCTCCACCCAGGTGGGATTAGCCTAGCCACATCCCCTGCCATGCAATGCACACCCAGCAGGCATGCAGGGAGCTCAGCCAGAAGAACCCACACGCAACAATGGTGAGTGAAATGCCAGATTCCAGGTCAGAGATGGGTTAGGAATGAGAAAACACAAAATAAATGCAGCCCAACTCATTCCACAGGCCCACTGTCCAACTGTTGTTGCATCTGTACGTGTTGCAATTATGGTATATGGCCAACTGAGTGTATCTGCAGAGCTGGCTTGGTCCCTAGCATGAGAACGTTCCCAGACATGCTGCACAGAGTTTGCCCATCATGTGATACATACAGCATTTCTTTCCCTTTGTTCCAGAGGGGAGCATTTGGTGTAGGATTACTTGGGTGCATTACAAAATAATAAGCTGTTGCATTATGAGAAAGAGAGCCTGCTCATTTAAAAAAAAAATAAATAAATGCAAAAAGTCATGTAAAATGTGAAATAAACATAGAAGAAAAGAAACCCTGTACAAGAGCCAACGACATCAAAATCCCCATAAATTGTGAAGATTTCAGCACTGTGATGAAGTCATGCTATCAGGAAGATTGTGGTGTCTTGAGGAATGACGCAGCGCAACTTGTAGCCCACACATAGCTTGCCTGCTGTGTGTCACAGCAGCAAAACAGGCTAGGTAGAATCCGGCAGCAATCAGATTCTCCCAGCCTGAGCCCCTCACCCCACTGCTTGGCTGCCCACAGCATGCAGAGCTTCCAGGTCTGGGGAAAAGGCTGTATGCGGTAAGGAAGGAGAGGGAATGCAAGGCTAAGAAGGCAGGATTGTCCTGGTTGTCTTCCTAAGAAGTAGAAAAAGTTATTCAAGCTTTTTGCACTGACTCGTGCTGCAATAGCATCGCTGGTATAGATTAGAGTTCTGATTATGACCTTGCAGCTCTTCAGGGGGCTTCAGAGAAGGCTACAGATCTGCTTACCTGCATTAAGCCAAGATCTGAGATGTGATCAAGGTCATAGGGAGTTAGCAGAGGTGGTGCCAAGTGATAGGGGCATGGTTCCATGAGCCAAGTGTCAAGAGCATCCAGCTGCTTCACAGCCATGTGAAGCATGATTATCCCAATTTCTCCATTTCAGTAAAACTCCAGATTTCTCCACAGAGCCACTACCAGTTCCTGCTTGGAGGGCTGTGCAATGCTTGCTTTGATTTCTTATGTGGTTTCCTTATAATGGAGGCTCATTGCCTGCTCAGATGCTTGATAGTCTTCATACTTTCCCAAACCACTTGACCTTAACTGCAGTTAATTTCTGGGGCAAGGCTGATAAACAGCAGGCCTGCAGACTTCCATCCTCAATCAAAGAAGGCCAGGGACAGTGTGCCCTCCCCTCACCCTGCAAGGGGAGGCAATCTGTGAGCTCTGTGGAAGCCGAATGCCAGGAAAACCAGTGCATGGCTAGTGTTAAACCACTGTGTATTAGGAACAGAGCTTGCCCCAGAAACATCCAGACACCTAGACAGCTCAGCAACAGCTCAACGCTTTGGCCATGGTGAGATTTCACAGCCTGGAAAGCTTCTTCCTGGCTCTTTTAGGGGTTGGTTTGGCATTTCTGCACCTCACATATAACAAAAGGCACAAGGATGCAGAATAACGTAGGCCTTTGTATGGCCGCAGTGCTCAGACTGGAAGGAGCCTCTCCAAAGCACAAGAGGAAGAGAGGGAGCACAAGGACATTCCTTGCTCTTTTATATATGGAGACAACCAAAAGGTATCAAGTGGAAATTAATCCTTAGATGTATCTGATAAAACACTTTATGCTAGACATGATCAAAAACAATTCTCCTCCTAATGATGAAAGTTTTATCCTGTCTCCTTACACCCCTCTACATCATCAGCCTATCTCCTAAAGCACTAATTAAGTATATATTAAGGCATGGAAGTGTCACTATAGTCTTACTGCAAGTTCTATGCTTTTGATTGCATTGAAATCAGTAAGAAATCAGCAAGATATCAGCCTCACTTCCACTTGCATTTGCATCCTTGGTCATTCTGAGTGATGTTTCTAAGCATCCATTTTGAGAAGGACTAAAGCATGAACACACTGGTATGGTGAACAAATTTCAGCTCAGGCTAAAGCTGATAATACTGTTTTGGTAATGATCATCCTGAATTCACCTACATTTTAGATGTCCCAGACCTTTATTCAGTGCCTTTTTAGCCACAGGGGAAGAACTGTAGGCTTTGCTACTGGTGCTGCTCTTGAAATGGTACAACTTTGCTCACTCGGCCCTCATGTTTTGAATCATTGCTGCTTTGGAAGGGATGTGAGGGGGGAGGAAGTTGCTTTCTGTCCCCTGGATGCTATTAAGAAAAATCATGAACTGTCTGATTATTATTTTTCCTTATTTTTGGTCTTAAATGCCAGGAGTAACGAGTGTGCTAAACCTCACACCGCCAGAAATCCAAGGAAACAGAACATCTATTTATAAAAATAAAAATACAAATTGCCCCCAGCGTTCACGCGTCATTAGAAGGCTGAACCACGGCCCCAGAAATCAACCCCTTCCCTCTGAACATGTGCTCGCAGCCCGGCACAAAGCCACTCCATAAGGAGGTGCAAGGAGAAGCCAAGGCACCACTGAGCCCCCGCAGCCAGAAACCCCAGGAGGTGAACCCTGGGCTCCCAGGGAGAGCAGGAAAGATAATTAAGTTTGGGGAAAACCTGCTGATTTTTTGCCACTTGCAAATGAAGCTTCAGTGCTGATTGGGTCCCCCAGCACCTTCATGGGAAGCTGGACAATCCAGTGTTGAGTGCCTCCTTGGGCCAGCAGCACACATGTTGACGTTTGGTTCCCTCTCAGCCTTCCAGCAATCCTTCCCAGTGCTTCACTTGAGCAGCACCTCACCGACTCTGAATGACACAAAACAAAGGATGCTGTTCTCATTTGCTCCCTCGTTTTGTTCCCCTTGAAATCAATTTGCGCTCAGGCACAGAAACAAGAACATAATCTGGCTACAGACCTGAATGTTGGTTCAGATAAACAAAGTTATAGCCACTTCTATTTGTTAGTAGAGGAAGATGATTTGTACCTGAACAAAAATCCCTTTTTGTATCCTTTCCTTGTGCAAATGGAGGGGTTTTATTTTTTTGGTTGGGGTTTTTTTTTGTTTGTTTGTTTGTTTTGTTTGTTTTAATGTGTTTTCCAAAGGGTCTGCTGCAAAAGGAAGAGCAACACCTGCTGAACACTGAAGCCAGGGGTGGCAGTGAGACCAAAGGGGTGGCAGAATGAAAAACAGCCCCTCCTGAGGCTGTGTCTGGTTCTGACAGCCAAAGCCACAGCCCCGTGCAATGCTCTTGGTTCAGTCCCAGGAGCCGGAGCTCTTGGACAGGCTGTAAAGCTGCTGGAGAGGGAGAGCTGTCAGGTGCAGAAGGATCACAGCAGCTCCTACTTCCTCATTTATATAAAGATGAAAGGAGAGAACAGACACACGCACACATGCATTTCAAAAGAGCAGACGATAGTCTCCAGTGGCCAGCACAGGCTGCTTCTTTCTTTGCTTCGCAAAGCAAGCCAAGATGCAATTAAACTCTAATGACAATTAGACCTCTAGGAGCCATAAAATAAGTAGGAAACTGCAGCTAAAATGGTATTAGGCTTGGAGAAATGAGAAAAACCTTACTTTTCTTTCACTCTTCTTCTTTTCACCCATGTATCCTCAGATTAGAGGGGCTTTATTATTTTACTGATGGAAAGATGGACTTCTGGTCAGTAAAACTCCCACAGTAAGTTGAAAACTGACGTTTCTATGAGAACTGCCTCAGGGAAGAGAGTGGAAGAGAGAAATAAGATGATTTTCATTACATGCTGCAAACAAGAATTTTTGACTCTCTGCTTTCAAACATAAGTCTCACTCTCACTTTCCTGATAGGGAGCAGTACAAATATCATAGAATCAAAGAATCGTTTGAGTTGGAAGAGACCCTTAGAGGCCATCTGGTCCAACTCCCCTGCAATGAACAGGGACACCTACAGCTCCATCAGGTGCTCAGAGCCCCTCCAGCCTGACCTTGGGTGTCTCCAGGGATGGGGCATCCACCACCTCTCTGGGCAATCATTGCCAATGCCCTGAGATACCAAACACAGCCTTTTCCTTTTCCTGGCTCTTTTCACCATGCCAGAACTGTTATGGCAAGTATGTGAGATGAGAGATCCAAGGTTTGCTTAACTCACAGACAGTGCTTTCAGACCGAAGTGAAGTGCCTTGAGAACACCACCCACAAAGGATGCATCTTGTGCACATTTGCAGGATTTGCAGGAAATCTGAGCAGGTTCTCAAGCCGGCCATTCGATTTGCAGTGTCTGGATGGTGTCTCTGTCTTCAGATGATCTTTTCAGGTATGTCTGCTAATGTGTTTGCCAAGGGAAAGGACAAAGGTTTCCTGAGCGTGCTTCTCTACATGGTGGCTGGTCACTGCTCCAGTGGCACCAGTGCTGTTCTGTCCCAACCAAACAGAGGCTATCCTGTGATTTACAGTAGGGGGAACAAGACTGACTGCTAGCTCACCATGGGAAAAAAACAGGTTTTACACCTTGAACTCTTTTCCAGAATCTCTCCTCCAGCAAAAAGTTCTCATGCCCCATCCAGCAAAGGGATACAGGCTTCTGGTCTTAATTACAACATTGACCTGGGTGGCTGCAGACCTCATGGTGAGGCAGGGAGACCCTCACCTCTCTGATGAAGCTGAACACTGGCTGCTTGGAAAGCGCTGCAGGTGGGAGGTAATGGCAAGCTGCAAAATAGTGATGTTTACTCGTCCATCTCTTCCTTTTATCTTGTTTACAATAGAGCTAATCTATGCTCAAGGAAAGAAGGCAGGCTGCTCAGAACTCTCAGCACACACCGTTCCCAAACCCATGAATCAATCACTGTGAGTCCCAAACACAAGCATAAAATATCTCAGACAAGCTCAATTTTCCAGCTTTGAAACAAGGACTTTTTTTCCTTTTACCATTTTGAGTCTAAGATTTAGTGCTAAACTGACAGGCTTAACTTGTAAAGTAACTGGCAAATCTTGAAATAATTGTGGTTTTCTCCTCCCCAAAGGACATTGCGAGTGACATGGTTTTTCACTTTAGTGATAGATGGTACTTGCAGGCAAGTATTTAGATATCTAAGTACTAAAGCAGCCACAGGTCTGGTTCCTATCAATAATACATTTTGTCACAGAGAAATTGAAACAGCATGGATACCACACATAGAAATGGAAGGGAGAATTATATGTAAAATTAATTTTCCCCATAAAGGCACGACGTTTCAGCTGTCTTGCTTCACAGGAGAGTTTGTGGATGTTCATTTCCTGGGGATTGCCCGCCCCTAAGTTTTACCTTTGATTCTGGGTACCAGCAAACAGGCTCTCAAAGCAGCCATGTGATGGAAAGGAAATTTAGAAGCAAACAAACACTCAAAGGAAACCACTCCCACCCCTCACAAGCCAAATTAATGGAGCTGGTTGGACTGAAGTGCCTTTAAGCCATAGCCAGGGACTGAGCTGAGTTATGGGATGTGAAAGCAAGCAAGTGGCACGTGCCTGTGAGTGGCAGGAGAAATATTTCACCCAGCTCACGGCACCATGGATATCTTCCTCACCAAACTCTCAGAACGTTAACAAGTGTTAATGACCCCCTTGCTGTCCTCTGGGCAGTGGAAAAGCAGTCATGTCTCCTCGCTGCAGAGGGGATTATCAGGCTCTAGGATCAGCCTCAGCTCCCTCACTTTTCAATTCGTTTCGGATTTCGTGAAGTAAGAGTAGTTTTAACTACCTAGGCAGAAACACATCGAACTACACTGTTCTCAGTCAAAGACCTGTCCAAAGCAGTCATTTCCCTGAATAAATACATCTGAAGGACACAGTGTCTTCTCTGTGCACAAATACCAAAGGGTTATGGGACTAATCTGAAGACCCGGTGAACTAGAACTTCTGCAACGAGCATCCAATCAAGCTGAGATGTTTTGCCGGGGAAACACCTGTTTTAATCCTTGCACTGAAAGAACGTGGCAGATCTTCAGAACAGACTTGTCATTTTGGGGGTGTTTTAAGTCAGAGCTACGCTGAGGCTGCTTTGAGTCCTCCCAGGATCTCCCTAGAAAGCCTCATCCCAATGGCAGGATGGATGCCATTCCTTCTTACTGAAAGGAAAAAAGGTCTGAACCATGGCCAGAAATGGCCACAGATAGGACTGGACAGCTTGTAGCAATGGGCATATAAAGGCAATATTGCATTCCATTTGACTCATGCCCCCTTGGATTGCAGCTCTCACATCCTTCTGGTTTCTGGTTCGAATTGCTTCATGGTCATTTATGCAGTGGTGATACCAGGTCATTCCTCTGTGGGATTGTGGAACTGGTGCGGTATGTTCCAGCCACATTGAGTGTGCCTGCTGGAAGGATCCTTTTGAGGAATACTGAATGAGCTCTTGGGCACCACCTGGCATGTACGTGAAGATCCTAAGCACATCAGAATCCAAACAGCTGGTTCAAGAAATGGTGGAGTCAGACAATGAGGCACCCTGTGGTTTTGGGCAGCATCTGGGACTTTGTACATTGGCAGTTCAGAGTTGGGCATCTCAGTGGGCCAAGTCCTAAGCAATTTGATGAGTGACATAAAAGGTATTTGAGACAGCTCCCTCTTGCCTTGTCAACTGTGCCATTCCTTTATGCTGTCAAGCATTGCTCAGGCATAGAAAGGCTCCATTAACTCACCTCACTCAGCTGCCTTCCAAAACACAGTTGGGATTTCTTATTTGTTTCCGTATTCCCTCCTGCACTTTCCTATAACAGGAGGTTACTTAGAGCACTATTTGAACCCTCTTTCATTTCTTGAAGGAACAGAACTATCTGCCTTTTTTTCCCCCACTGTGGTTCCCAAAAAGTCTACGTCTCATTGGTGATGTGGAAAATTCCTTCACTAGTATTTAAAGACATTCGGATACAGAGCTGGATGGAAAGTCATTCCCACCAACAAAAATGTAGCGTTGCATTTTCACTGAAATTTGTTTTCTTAATGAAAGGGAAACGACAAATCTCTTACATGAAGAAGCAATACTTAAAAACGTTGGGCTTAGGAGTGCTAACTGGCTCTATTAATGACATATGCTGCCAGTATTTGCTTATCTTCTCTTAATTAATAAGGGATGTTTCAAAAAGCATCAACCTTCCTAACTGTTCGACATCTTTTTCTTTCTTTGTGCTATATTTAGAGAAGGCTTCCTCAACACTTTGTTCTGTAAATTTCATTTGCTACTGCAGTCATCTCATTGCTGTTCTTGACCCGAGGCTTTTAAGCTTTTAGTTTGGAAACAACTGTTGCTAAGGGACATTCATGATGCCAGTGAGATGGTTTCCCTTCAGACAAAAGGGATTACAGGGGAATCAGAGGCAGGGAGAGCAGGTCTGTGCTATGCTTGTAAAGGAAAAATAAAGGCTTAGGGTTAGGGTCAGGGTCAGGGTTAGGGTTAGGGTTAGAGTTAGGGAGAGCAAGTCTGTGCTATGCTTGTAATGGAAAAATAACAGGTTATTTTTATGGTTATGGTTAGGGTTATGGTTATGTTTAGAGTTAGGGTTAGGGTTAGGTTGAGGGTTAGGTAGAGCTAGGGTTTGGATTAGGGTTAGGTTTAGGAGTGCAGGTCTGTGCTATGCTTTAATGGAAAACTAAAGGGTTAGGGTTAGGATTAGGGTTAGTGTTTCAGTTTTATATCGAGCTACCTGTGAATTTGGGCTGTCGAGGTAGAAACAGAGGGTTCCCTACTGTGCTCTAGCAAACACAGTTGCTTGCTGTTGCTGAATGGTGATGGTTCATATCTTGTTTCAGCCCTCTTTTTGCTCTGTATTGATTGTATTCTGTCTGGCTCTGAAGGCTGTGAAGACATAAGGTACACCAGCCCCTTTGTCAGCCTTGCAGGATGGCAGCTCGCCTGTGAAGGCTGGCCAAGTGAAAAATAGCCAACAATGCCTTTTTTGATGGGTTTTTGTTGGTATTTTTAGCATTTCTACTTAAACAAAAGCTGAGAAATCAGAGCAGGTAATTGCAATTTTCGGCATCAAGTAAATTATAATAGCCATGCTATAAACCCATAGGGATTTGGGAACAGAATTACAATGAATTCAGTGCCAGAGACGGAACAAGGAGCCCTGAGCTTGCCTTTAGGTAAGAGTAAGCTGGGCACTGCTTTAAAAAACAGCAGCTAGCATGGAACAAATTAAAAAGGGAAACAGCAAACTCCTCTGGGATTCCATAATAATTTAAACATTCCTCTGGGACATCTGAAGTTTGGAGGAAAGGTGGAGGGGGGAGCTAAAAATGCTGCTAACTTAGAAGGAATGTTTGCAATAAAAAAGGGACCCATACGTGTGTGCCATACCCTGATTTAGTCAGAGAGCAGATGTGTACGTCTGTAACCTCATCTTTTTTCCCCTTGTTTTCCCTCCTGTTCTCTTCATCTCTCTCCCTCCTCTCCCTCATTTTTTACAGCATTTACACCTGCGTGGTTGAAAGAACAGGGTGGGAGCTGCGAAGCTCGAAGCTTTTGGCATGTTAGGTCAGAGTACAGCGCAATAGCCCCATAAATCAATGGGCAGGGGATGGGGACAGGGATGGGCAGGGGGGGTCAATTCAAAAATAAACCATGTGTGAGTTTTATTTAGCTCTGCCATTGGGAGTTCACAACAGGGTTGTGGAAGTTTCGGTTTTGGCTGTTTTCTCCCCTTTCCAGCACCGTGTGCTATGGGATGGATCCATAGCACATACTGCCACTGTCTCTTTCCCTCTCCCAGAACTTCTTGGGAGCTACCAAGAGATCCTGGTGTCAACAGCACTTGTCTACATGGGCCCAGACTGACATCCAGCTGACTGCTTCCCATGCAAACAGCCTTGTCTCTACACGAGAAGGCAGCTGCTGAAAAGCCCAGAAGAAGGCAGAGGGAGCAGGAACCCAAATCCCTCTCACCTATGGGCATTTACTGCACCTTGTAGCTTGGGCAGGAGAAACGTGCATCCTTCATGTATGCATGCACACGTGTGTGTTTTTGGGGGAGAAGCTGAGGGGACGTCTCAGCCTATAACACCAAAGTGAAGAATGCAAGGTTTTGATTTATTAGCGGAAGAAGAAAGGAAGAAATAAAAATCCCAACTGCCCAAAGCCCAAGTGTGATATACAGAGTGTTGAGGCGACTTTCATCATGTTTTTAATGTGGTTTCCTTCATCTCCCTGGGCTTGCCTGTTTGCAAGAGCACATTGTATTTAGATGATGCATTTAACAGACCACCAGGAGATGCTCCCCCTTGTTGGATTCCCTACCCCACCCCATAACTGAACCTAACAACAATAACAAAAAGATCCGGTTTGTTCTTAAATACAGGTTCCACTGCATACAGACATTTTGTGCTTGTTCTAATTCCAGAAAAGCATTTGGCCCCATTACCCCTTTAGGGCTGGACTGGAGAAGAGCAGTGGTTTGATCCCTGAAAGACATCCCAATATCTCAGCAGCGTGAAATTTTAGTTCTAGCTTCAGAAGATTGCATGTCAGTCCCCAAAAGAAGAAATTGCCTCCTCATACAGGAGCAACGTTTGTTTGATGCTTTCCAGGTCAGGTGTTCATTTGCCAAACAAGCGCAGCAGAGCAATTCTTCCCAGCATTACTTGGGTCACCACATTCCCACGTCTGGTGTGGGAGCAGCACGTATCCCACATCTTAGTGCTCCCTTGCAGAGAGGGCTGTGGACATGCATGCATGTCTCCTCATTAAGGAACACCATGATTCATTTGCACACCACTTCTACTCAAATTGTTGTTGTTTTAATGTTATATGACACGGCAGGAGGAAATGAGGAACTGTGGCTCTAATCTTGCATATAGGATTTACTTTCCAGTGAACTCATTAGGATCTGATGGGAACTGGGATGAAACAAAAAGCTTTGTTTCTGCAGAAAGCAAGGGGAACAACTTGCCTGGCAATTTCATTCTCGTTTTAATACACAAAGGCTACGTCAATGCAGAAATAGAATGACCTGGACAGATTGTAAGACATGACCACAAATTTTTGTTGGACTTCCAAAGGCAATGTGAGTCAGCAGCTTTCCTTAGTTTGGTAGTTAAAGCCTCAGAGGAGATTCAGAAGAGTGCACCTTCAGAGGTGCATTCAGAAGGCCGTACACATGTTTAAGAACCTCCTCACCTGGATTAGAAAGTACAGATGCGTACGTCTATGTGGTTTTTAGCAGAGACCATTTTTCAGCTGCAAGTAGGGAGAGGAATAATTGCAGATACTTAAGAGTTATTTGGCCAGTTGCATTCGGGATTGGACAGCTCTGGCTTTGGAACGTGTCCAGAACAGGTGTTTGTCCTGCTTTAAGCCCAGCTGTGCTTTGTAATGTCAGTGGTTTGGCTGAAGCTTATGAACCAATAACTTCACCTAACCTAGCATTGAAAAGAAGATCTGTTCACCCTAAGGTGAACAGCTTACAAACGTTGCCCTTATTCTCTAAAGAGAATATTCTCCAGAGAAGCCAGTCAGTACAAATATTTTCACTGTTGTGTATACGGGGATAGACAGGTTAGATGTAACCACTTCTCTTCATCCTAATGATGTTCGAACAAGGATCCGACCAAGAGCCTCATCCCTCTTGGTAACTGCTGTACATCTCCTGTTCCACCACGTTCCCCATGACCCTGTTCTTACCTGGCTGTGTAGGACTTTTCCCAACCTTCAGACCTGGGCTTACCCTATGCTGCTCTGCCCCACACCGGTAGGTCCTCCTGAGGCATAACAGCTTCACTCCAAGCTGCCTCTCAACACTGGCTGCTCTCAGTAAGCATAAGCTACTGTCTGCACTAGTTCCTCCATGCTCCATGCAAACTGCAGCCATTGGTGGGAAAATTTCCAATGGGATGTCCCAAAAGTTAGCACCCATTAGAGAAATAAAGTAAATGTCCAGAGAGAGAAAAATGGATGTACTTCTGCCTGAACTCACCAAGTCAGGAAAATGCACTGCCAGCTTGCAGCACAATCGATGCTCTCCTGGGTTAGGAGGAAATGCTCACTTCTCAGCCCTCAAAAATATGCACACATATACAAGGGTGCTAAAGCTTCAGCCGTCACGGCAGCCATGGATGTGTAGTGTTTCAATGCAATGAAGTGGCCAACAAAATCAGGAGAGCTCAGCTCCAACGGTGAACACTCCTTCAGACAGGACAAGTCTGCCTGCTGCCCAGACAAAAGTGTTGGAATTTCCAGGCATGTTATTCCCATGCAAAGGTAATCGCCTGCAATAAATAAAACAGCATCGTTGTTTTTTTTTTTTAAATAGAAAGCAGATTATGATGTATTAGGCGTCAACTGTCACTGCAGTTGTGGCCCAAGTGTTGGAAATGCTATTATGGAAGTGCTCGTAAAAGTTTAACAGAGTTGGAAAACTCTGCCTGCTGTTGCTATCTGCCTTCGAAGCCCCCCCCCCCCCCCCCCCCTTTAGTATGCTGGACCTGTCCTGCTATAAAAGCTAGAAATAAATACCTTGATGACTGAAAAAGGAAGCATGTTGTTGGTGAAAACAGGCATCTCGATTGCAGCAGAAAGAGACATATGGAGTACTTTTCTTCTGCAGTTTCTTGTGGGTGCAACATGCAGGGCTTTTCCATAAGCATCTCTTTGTCTTGCTCTGCAGCCAATTTGGCTGCTTCTGTTCTGAGCTATGCAGGATCTCAGCTCTACCCAAGCTCTGTCGGCAAAAGCAGCAACTGTCGCATTAACAGGCAAGGTTTTACGGGTCCACTAATGGGAATAACACAGTAAGAAACCTGGCCCTGTGCATTTTTCAGGCTTAAATCATGGTTCTAGAGCCAAACGATGCCTGAAATTGCATGTTGAAAGCCTGGTTTTCAGAGAATTCTGTTGTGCTCATTTTTGTTTCTCTAAGTGCAGTTTTAGCACCCAGACTTTCAAACTGGTAATTACCCGTGATCAAGAAAGTACCTTTTCTACCTCATTGGCCAATCCGAGCCTTCAAAACTCACAATTCAAATGTCTTATTAAGGCCTTAGAGCCTGAATGCCGGGATACCAGTTCAAACGTGGAACACTGTCTATAAAACTTTTTATATCTTCTACAGTAATATTAGAATCATATTCCCTTGACCATCCTTAGGAAAACAGTTCTTGACACACTACTGGGATAAAAGAGGGGGAACACATGGTATCAGTAAAAACTGAGTTAACATACCATTCCAAGCAATAACATTACACTATATAGTGTAGGAACAAGCCAAGAAGTAATAATTATTGGGAGTAAGTGGAATCAAGAACTGCCCCCAGTGCTGCATTATGCTCCTTTCAGTGGAAGAACCTCAGGCGCACAGTATATAATAACCAGTCCCATTGTCAGTGTAAAAAAGGTTGATACAACCTTATTTAAAATCTCTCTCTTCCCTGCTAAACAGAGCACAGCAGTGATTTGTGCCAGAGCTGCTGATCAGTTTCAAATTTTGCACACCAGGTCAAAACCAACTGGCCTGTGGTGCTTTATGTGATGCTTTCCTGTGATGGAAATCCTCTTTTGCTGGCTGAGATCCTCACCTTGGGCTCTGCTGCCTCTTCCCAGCAGAGATTTGTACTGCTTCCTCTGGTGGCTTCCTCCACCAGGGCCCAGAGACCAGCCATAGAGCAGATGAGTACCATCACAGAATCACAGAATCGTAGGGGTTGGAAGGGACCTCCAGAGATCATCGAGTCCATCCCCCTGCCAAAGCAGGTTCCCTACAGCAGGTCGCACAGGTAGGTGTGCAGGCAGGTCTTGAATATCTCCAGAGAAGGAGACTCCACAACCCCCCTGGGCAGCCTGTTCCAGTGCTCTGTCACCATCCTGCCTTTCAAGAAAGGATGCTGCTCTTTACTGAAGTTCGGAATGGTTTAAGCCAGCAGGAAAGACTTCACTTGGGACCTGAGGTGGGAGCCAGGGGCACCTGACCCTTGGCATGCAGCAGGGACATTTGGGTTGCCCCTCTCCCATCACTATTTGCTTTGGATCTTCTCCAGAATTTCAGCTCTGAGGACGGCCCATGTGGAATAACTCCCATCCTCAGTTGGCCACCCTGCCTGTCCCCATGGGGAGTACCCAGATGAACCCTACTGTGAACCCCCTGAGCTCCGAGCTGGGGATGGAGAGCCCATAATGCAGCAGCATGGTGATTCAGCTGGGCCCCCCTCTACTCCTCCTCCCCGCAATGAGTCACGATTTCCCCTAAGCCTCCAAATTGCGAAAGGGGATGATCCTGCTGTGCTGGCCCGCTCCCCAGCACAGCCTCACTCCGGGAGATGAAATGGGGGCTTGTGCCTCACCCCTGCTCTCCAGAGCCAAGGAGAGGAGCGGTGCCCCACAAAACGCCCTCTTCCTATGTAGCCGTGATGAATAACAGAAATTTCTCCTCCTCTTCTCACCTGCCTGCGTCAGTCCTTGCTCTGATTGACCACTTTTACGCGCCAATGAGTTTTTTCCTTCTTGAAAAGGAAAAGGGGGTGAGTTCATCCTGGCGCAGAGAAAAGGGGACTGGCAAGTGGGGCCGGGTGATGGGTGGCTGGGGAAGCCGAGACGTGTGCCAGGAATGCTGAGTAGGGTTTTGGAGGGTACAGCTCCAACCACTTTGGCAAACCCATTCCTCCTCCTTTCCCCCCATCATCCCCCTCCTGATCTGAGCAATGAAAAACAACTTCCTGTCAATAAACACGAACAAAAGCTTGGACTCCTCTTCAAAGTGATGAGTTATGTTGAAAATATGTTTTGGAGTACTTTGAATGTTCCTGTAAACTGGAGGGAAATGATTGTTCATGGCGCTTTGGCATTCGAGGAGGGTTTATAAATAACTACTGCAGGTCTGCGTGAGTTAATTTTGCCATGAGAACAATGCAATGGGACGTGAAGGGAGGGGAGAGGAAGAAGAGAGGAAAAAAGGCCTAAGAGGCAGAAGAAAGAAAAAGCAGGTCCAAAAACCTGCGGAATGGTGTAATTTATGAAGGTCTGAAACCAACCAATGAATGTGACCTCACTCCCATGCCCAGTGAGAGCTGGTTTTCCACTGGGCTTGCCTTTGGAAGAGCATCTTCTCCTGGTGATGGGGCTTGCTGGAGCCCTGTATGGACGCTGCTGCTGGACGGCATGTTGCCATTGCTGCATGGGACATGGAGGAAGGAAGAAAGCATATGGTTCCCATTGGCTTGCAAAAGTGAAAACACGTGCTGGAATCCCAGCCAGATGTGCTTCTTGTTATTTTAATGAGAAATTCCATAATTAGTGGCAAAAAATAAAAAGAAGCTACACTGCAAGTGAAAGAAAACCCCCGTCTCTCCACTCCAGCGCATGATAGATGCATCAAAGAGATGTGGTGTTTTTACAAACATACATTACTTGACAAGCTATGATGTTCCTTAATCTGTTTGCTTGAGGGAATTAAAAAGAAGCATAAAAAATGCAACCAAATAAAAATGACAGATTTTTTTACTTAAAAAGTCCTTGTCTTAAATGGGCAATGCGCTCCCCACCTGTAATTCATTTGTCAGCAGTTAAACATCATTACAACATTAACAGCCAATCTGAATGCAGAAGAGCTGGGCTTTGTACAGCTATAAACTACAGGACATCAAACTGTACTTTATGGAGTAGGGGCCAGTCAGAAGTGACCCCTTCTAAACTTTTACAGGTCTCTGCATTCTTCTGATTATAGTAAAGATTTATTTGAACTTTGATATATATATGTATAAAAAAGAGGGCTTTATTAAAAACATTTCATCCGAGTTCTTTAGTGAAAGAGGAAAGAGAAGAAATACGGCAAGAAGTCTTTAGCTGGTAGATTTTATTTGTCTTGCAAAGCAGCCATGGATGGATTTACTTGGATTCATGTTCAGAAATAAACACGTAGTATTGCATTACATCCCGTTTACACACTTTGTTCTCCAAACATATTTGACATCTAATTGCACAACTCCTTGGCTAGCTGGTACAATGCACAATGTCGTCGCAAGGGATTTGCTGAAAGCCAGAGTTCTGGAGCAGGAAAGGTGCTTTGGTGGCTGAGTGCTGATGGATGCCCTCTCTCACCTACCCTCTGTTTGCCTTTTCCCTTAAGAATCCCTTAGCACTCTTTGGGAAAGGCATTTAGGAATTTGTGTCGTCTGTTCTCAGGATGCCCTCTGAAAAGATAATTTATCGTCTCTCAGTGTTTCAAAGAGGAAAATGCCTTTGGTCTTCCTCCTCTTTTCCAGGAGCCCAGCGTGTTGCTGTCACACCTCACTCAGTGCTAATAGCTGTTTCAGCAGTCAGCACAGAACTGAGGAAATGGCTTGGTGCTGTGCAAGTCCCAAACTCCTCTGCTTCTCCTGCTAGTGATACTGCCCAAAGACACTGGACACTGGTGCTTTCAACCAATAAAAATGGGATAGTACATACACACACATGTAACATACGTGTATACATACTTTATTTTTGCAGAAACACATGAAAAGGAAAGAAGACAGCATTCGTTGGAACATATTTTAGGTATGTCATGATCTCAGACTCCTGGTGGCCAAGGATGCTTTGTTGTCTGCAGTGGATTTTTGATGGTATCCTCTGAGCGAATACCTTGATTTAGGGACAGACAAAGGAGGCATCTGAGCCATCATTCCCAGGATGCCCTATGATCAGAACAAAGCATTGTGTGGAGGTTGCAAAGAGTGCAGAAGTGCTGATGAGAAATATTTCTCAAAGGAACTTGCCACTTCCACAGATTCACTGCTTTCCAGGGGGAAGAAATGTGATTGTGCTGAAAACCTTCTGTGTTCTTCTTTTTATATTACTTTCTATTTTATTTTGAAGAGTGGGGGGGGGGGGGGGGGGGGGGGTAGATGAACCTGAAATGAAACACTTCATTTTGGTCAGTTTGACCTGATTCGGGAATATTTCATTCTTTTGATTGGATTGGTTTCAAATCAATTCAGAATACACTTCAACATCCCCCATGAATAGTGCAGCTCCAGGTTATTTTCTTTATTATGGTTGTGCTCTCAGGAGGACCTCAGTGCCCACAAGGCAAAGAGTGACTTTTGTGCTGGCTGACTCCATGGGGATAGTGTTAATCTAGGGACATGCTTGCACAGTACAAAGAAGAGCATCCAACAGCAATAGCGTATAAACGGCCCAGCTAGCCCATATTTTTTCTCAAGCAATTATACTGAGAGCCTTCTCCTGGGTCTCCCTTTTCTTCCAACCACCAGCAGGGCAGGTCTCTGTAAGACAAAGCACAAAGGGAAATCAGGTTCAACAATGCAATTACTCCAAAGTAAGCATTCAGCGTTCTGATCTTCATCACTTCAATCCACCTACATATCACGTCAATTCTGACATTTCCAAATGACTTTTTAGTACTTTTTGTTTTGTTTTGTTTTGTGTTTTTTTCCTGGACAATGGTCCTGCATCTATTTTTGGGAACTTCAACTTTTTGTGCTCTCAGAGCATGGAGCAAACACCGAAACATCAGCAATTCCCCTGTGGCAAAAGTTCAGAATATTCTTCCGTCCCAGCTAATGTCTGGGCATGACTCTTTGCAGTTGAGATGGGGGGGGGGGGGGGGACAAAGAAAAGCTGAAAGGAGCCAACACTTCCTGATGTCCCAGTGCTAAAGAGCTCAGTGATCACTACTTTGAATAGCAAACCTTTCCGTTTTGTTGGGCAGCTCCCTCCAAATTTAGTTGTGATGGAGTTTTTCCTCCGGCAGAATATTTCTGTTTTCTTCAGTAAGATTAAAAACAAAGATAAAACGGAGCAGGTCATCTTTCTTCTGTTTACATTCCTTTTTGAAGAAGTGGTGTATTTTGAAATGGAAATGTCTCGTCCTGAAAATGCTGAAATCCAAATTTTCAAAAGCACTGCTCCCCAGTGTTGTTTTTGTCTTTTTAACAGTCCAAACAGCTGAGAGGATGATACAAATGGTGCTGGCTAAAGCAAAACACATTATGTGTTTTGCTCATTATGGCAAAATGAAATAATAAAGGAGGAAGTCATGGAGTGTTACTGTCAGTGAGCAGTGCAGATTGGGGAACACTGTCCTTTTTGTTTAGGATATCTGGTCCCTTCTGCAATTTGTACAAGGTATAATGTCATTACACAACAGAAAAGATGGTTTCTCCACCCAGGAATTTATGACATCCTTTCTATGTGTAGTTTACATATTTTCTGTATTGCCAGCACAGGTGTCACAGAGCTAACTTGAGACATTAGCCTTTCCTCGACGTTTTTACTCAATGAATTCATTAGAAGAAATAAGAACATGAGCTCCTGATATGCTCCTGCCCCATCTCTGACCAAGCAGAGGGCTGCTGCAGCAGGTAAGAAATCTATAGGTGTACACGGAGTTTCCAGAACACTCCCTGAAAGGCACAGTACACCTGGTTTCAACATTTGCTCTGAACATTGTTGCTGAACCTTGGCAAATATTTCTGCAGACTTGGTCCAAGTGTAGAGTAATCTCTGTGAGGAGAGATTTATTGCTCTGGACCGAGACCAGGCGAAGCTCAGCAGCGTTTCATAGCTTTGGAGCCCCTGATCTGCCTGCACACTGGGCTCAGATTGCTGGAGGGTTTTGGTATTGTAGATCTGCAAGGTCGTGCAGGCTTTAAAGGACCTCTAGAAGTCATCTGTCCTAGCCTCCTAGTGCTAAGTCTCGCGTATAATTTCTCTATAGGCATAAGATTTCTTCTCATGTCAAATTTTCCCCCCTTCCATCCGAGGCTCCAGTTTGTGACAAGTTTTCTTCTGTCCTCTCTTTTTTAATGTTCTTACCAGTTGTACAACAAAGAAGTTCTAAAATCCTGAGGTTTTTCAGTGTTTACTGTGAGCTGGACTGAAGCCTTGATGACCATGATGCATATAAAAGACCAGAGGAAACAAGGAATAACAAACTTTGTTGCCATAACAAAGGGTGATCCAATACCTTGAGATCTAAAAATGGTTTATCCTTATTAACCTCTCGATGGTATCTGCTCAAAGATTGGGACCATTATTTTTTAAACATCAACAAGAGAAAGGAAGGAAGGAAGAACTAATTCATACTACACAGAGCAGACTTTTGGCCCGGAGAGAAGTTGAGGTTAGGAGTGGAAGAATGGTTTTACAGTTACATGTCTGGGCTGAGATTTGGAAGGAATCAGCTCTGTCCTTGGCTTTCCCCCATGCTCCACATATGGCATGGGGCTGATCCGTTCTTCTTCTGGGGTGAGGCCACACCTGAAGTCCTGTATTCATCTCTGGGCCTCTCAGGACAAAAGAGACTAGGACATATTGGAGAAAGTCCAGCAAAGGGCCATGACGTTGCTGAAGGGACTAGAGCACTTCTCCTATGAGGAGAAGCAGAGAGCTGAAACTGCTCAGCCTGGAGAAGAGGAGGCTCAGGGGCATCATCTCATCACTGTCCATAAATACCTGAAGGAGAGGGCAGAGGACGGAGCCAGGCTCCTGTCAGTGGTGCCCAGTGCCAGGACCAGAGGCACCCAGAGGTTCCTGCCAGCCTCAGCCATTCTGCAATCCTGTGATTCCTTCTGGATTCTACTTTCCCCTGTATTTTCTGGTGCAGTGTTTAGCAGAAGGCTGAGCGCATCCCTGTACATAGGGCGATTCCCAAAATACTATTCCCAAGGGTAGTCTTATTCCAGGAGAACATTCTCAGAAACAAAAATCCAAAGAACAGCTTTTCAAGACCTCTGACCCCACAGCCCATTTGGTCTCATGCTATCTGCAGTGCCCACCAGCCTTTTTTAGTATCTGGGAAAAAGTTGGAGTTTATTTCCGTTTCTGAAAACTTTCAGCAAAACTGAGGACAACCTCGAAGTTGCGCTGTGTTCCCCCTCCGCAGCTGAAATTTGGTTGGCTCCTTATTTTCCTATAACAAAACACACACAATTTGGAAGGAAAGGCTGAGCTACATAGATTAAAATTTCAATTTTGAAATAGGGCTGCCTGCATTCGGACTTCTCCAGGGATGTTCTGACTCAAGTTTTCTGGCTCTGAGTCCCCATAAGAAATATTGTGAAGTGGGTGCCAAGACATGGACAGCCCAGATGAACTGATAACCGCCCTCTCCTTATGATGTTCTCCAAAGGCTGGAGGCAACAGGGATACCAAGAAGCTGCTTTGGAAGAAGCCACATCTCTATGGCACTTCTTTAACACAACCATACCACATGGGATATTTGTCTGATGCTAAATATAGGAAACCACTTCAAGACGAACCCTACCTAATCTTAATTTGTAGGTCTTCATACCACTGTTCTCTTTATCTTTAAGCACAATGGATCTAGCGTCCAGGCATGCAGAGCTGGCGGGGATTACCTTGTCCATCAATTTTCCTACTATCAGCAAAAAAACATCAAAATATCAAAGAATCACCAGCCTCCGATGCTGCTCTGTCCCGTAATTTTGCCTGGGAAACACTCCCAGGCCACTGCAATCTGATTCAAAGAGATTCTTTGCTCAGCTCATAGATGCTCAGTAGATTTATGAAGGACAGGAGCACTCCCAATATTTCATCGTATTGCTGCTTCTGTCCATCTCTCATGGTTCATGTAACATTTTAAACAGAAGTCCTATTCCTGATGCAATTTCTGCTTTATTTTATTTATTTATTTATTTATTTATTTATTTATTTATTTATTTATTTATTTTCTCCTAAAATCAAAGCTCTGGTTTTACTGTTTTGCATTAAACCACATATTGATTTCTTCCTCTGCTGAGGTAATGAGAGATGATAAATTTCAACTAGCAGAGTATGAGTCGGAGCTCAAACAGGGAAACTCCTCATTCCATTCACTTCAGAAAGACCTGGAAAGCTGTTCCTGGAGCACACTGCAGCTCTGTTGGCTCCTGAAAACAGATGCTTGGGCACGAGCAAGCAATCGTTGCTGTATCGTAGAGTGCCAGGTCACCTGAGAGGTGCAAGAAGGCTGCAGCCTGGCTACAACAGCTGAGATTTAGAGATCACGTTCTCTCTTCCATCGGCATAAAATGCTCAGGGCCTATGCTACATCATCTCGCATCTGCTCCAGCAGGAAGAGCAGATCAGGTAGGACTGCAGGCAGTTGGCAGACTTTAGAGGCACACCCACCACATCCCAGGCTTTGGCTCTGAGGTAACGGTTCACCAAGATCTGCAGGGTCTGCCAGGAAGCAACCGCCTTCATCCTTTCTCTGCTTATTGTGTTCTTTTTCTAGCCATCTCCTCTTGACAGCTGTAATGATGGGAACCTGCCTTCAGGCCATTCTTGCTGCACTTCTTCGACACTGAGCATATCCCAGCATAGTTGGGAATTTGGCTGCTCTGAACTTCCTTTGCTGAATATGAAGCCAATGCCACTGGGTAGCGTTGACCTGTATCATAGTTAGGCTGAATTTCCCAGCTGGGAGGCATCAAGGCAAATCTAAACTGAGAGATGGAGCATGGTTTGCACGCCCTTGAGCTGGGCAATCCAGCAGACAATGCTGGGCTGGAGTGCAACCCAGGGCAGTGGAGGGTTGCTGAGTCTGGGCACGCAGAAACTGCTACATCATTTCCTCAGTGGTCTGCCTCCGGGTTAGCTGTGGCTTTTCTTGTTGAAGAGTTATATTGTGTGGAACCACCTCTGCATCCCTCCAGCAGTGATGTAGACATGTCTTGAAGATGGCTTGGCGGACAAATCCCTCTTCCCCCTTGCTGGGAACACCACAAGTCTTTTGCAAAGCATGTTGGTCGGCAGAAATCTCAACCACCACAACGCGCGCGCGCTCCAGATAGACAAACCATGTCTGTGTCTATCCACAGCCCAATCCGCAAATCTTGGATTCTACTTTTGAAAAGAGAACAGTTTGAATCTTCAGTGACATCAGAAAACCCTCAATAGTTCCAGGGAGCAGAACTGAGTCCTGCAGGATCAGTGTAGACCCCAAACATAATCTGGTACATGCACATGAATAGAGCTGCGTGGTAGAAGTGATGACCACGTTGCAATGGGCTGCTTCGCCCGCTTATCATCCAAAGATGAGTTTTGGTCCCAAGGATCCAACGTGGTGGCATGGAATAAATTCTGCTTGGGAAAACTGGGCAATCGTTGGCTGAAGAAAAGAAAAATATCTTTCAGATATTTTATAATCCAAAAAACATGGTTCTCAAATGAGCTTTTTTTTTTCCAAGAACTTTAGTGCTACAGCCATTAATAATCACAGAATTCAAAGAATAAAAAATCAGCTGGAAAAAAGTTGTAAGCGAAACCTATTAATATATATAAAACAATTTCCCCAAAATATATACAGTTTCATTTCCAATTTTTTTTTTTTTTAGTTTTTTTTTTTTTTTTCTGTTAGTAAAACTTTCAGTGACCTAATAGTCCTTTTAAAAGACAGCTGCACAGAATAAAACTGGGGCATTTTGTTCTTCTTGCATTGTTTCTAACAGCAGGACCCATTCTTCGTTCTCCTGATTGAATGTTTCCCAGAGTGTCTAGACGTGTCGCCACTGCTGCTGAGGAGCTGAGAGATACCAGGGCTCAGCTGAGGAGCTGCAAGGGCCAGTTACCCATCCTACCCTTCAAGAGCCTGGGAGTTGGGTGAAATTCAGGCTTGTAAGCAAAATAAGATTTATTTGCCTTCTGTGCTGCTAATTTCTAGGTTATGCTTCAGTCATATTTTCCACCCCCTTGTTCAGCAGTGAGAAGCTGAGATTCCCTCAGAAGAAGAGGGCTTCCTGAGCAGGCATTAGATGGCAGCACCACATATTCCAAACTTGGTGATCACATAGCAGAGGTTTGCAAAGCAAATGAGCTTGTACCTCTCTGAGACCCAACTGCTGCACTTTCCTTCAGCTTGCAAGCCTAAGCCAGCCCTGGGTTAGCTTTGTCTGACTTCCAGGGAGCCTGTAGGTGCACAAATCTAGTTCAGGGCTCTGAACACTGTCAGCATTTACCTTGTGTGAGACATTTCAGTCCAGTGTCTACATAGAATCATAGAATCATTGAATGGCCTGTGTTGAAAAGGACCACAGTGACCATCTTGTTCCAGCCCCCTGCATGTAGCAGGGTCGCCAACCAGCAGACCAGGCTGCCCAGAGCCACATCCAGCCTGGCCTTGAATGCCTCCAGGGATGGGGCATCCACAACCTCCTTGGGCAACCTGTTCCAGTGCTTCACCACCCTCTGAGTGAGCCCCTCTCAGAGCTCAGAGAGGTTGCTGAGCAAAACCAGGGTCATGGGGCCATTCCAGACCAGAAGCCAAAAACTATCAGCATCAGCTTCCCTTCCTTAGCGCCCACCAGAATTTCAGAGCTGAGAATGTGCTCAAGCAGACAGACTGAATGTCTCCAGCCTCCGTGACATTGCTTTGGCACGTTGCCCCAGAGACGTGACAATTTGTCGCCTTCGTGATGCTTCCACACAGCACTTAGTGGTAGTTGCCCGGTGCTGAGAAGCAATGGGGCAACATTCAGCTTCAGCTCGTCTTTATTCAGGACAAACCAATGGTCCAGTTCATCCATGGATGCCAAACAAGTGTTTGTATAACCAGCTCAATGCTCATAGCTCATCTCCAGTCACACCCTTGGATCCCAGCAACTCTGTGTGCTAGGGGGAGGAACTGTCTTGCCGACAATTCAGAAAGCACTTTAGACAATAGGAGCACTACCCAAATAATGAATAGCAATGCTAATAATAGCCCTTATCCTTGCATCCCCCTGCAAGCCACTCTAATTCACTAGGACTTGGCCAGGGTCTGTAATCAGTCAGTTATAATCTATTTCAGTCCTGTGAGGAGGGATCTGGCTGGGTTTCTTGGGCCAGGGCTGCTAACATGACTCATTCCCAGCTGATCATTAAATGGCTTCAGCCAGGTGCTTCTGGGACTTGGTGTCCTCAGCACTGATGCTTTCCAGAATGACTTGGTGCTCCAGGGCCAGGAGGCAGAAAGGAAAGGGTGGTGAGGAGCACACCCTGATCTGCAGAGAAATAAGGCCCTCCAAGGGTGGGAGAGAGGGTTCTGGAGGGAGCAGTAGGAAAGACAGGTCAAGGGGGAATGGCTTTAAACTAAAAGAGGGGAGATTTAGGTTAGACATCAGGAAGTAATTCTTTACTCAGAGGGCAGTGAGGTGCTGGCCCTGCTGCCCAGAGCTGTGGGTGCCCCATCCCTGGAGGTGCTCAGGGCAAGGCTGTATGGGTCCCTGTGCAGCCTGAACTGGTGGGGAGCAACCAGCCCATGGCAGGGGTTGGGGCTCAATGATCCTTAAGGCCCTTCCAACTTAAGCCGTTCTAGGACTCTATGAAAGAGAGGAGTTTCGGTAGGGCCTGGGGAAAAGTGGAGTTCTGGGAACCCTGGGAAGATTTTGGCCCAATCTCTGCAAGGGCCAGAGGAAGGATGAGGTGGAGAAATGGCATCAGGACCTGGATGATGAGTTTGGCTGGAGCTGAGTTAGTTGCAGGGTGCAATATGGGATGACACGGCCAGGTCTCAGGCCTGCTCCTTTCCCCTTGAGATGGTGACATAGCACAAACTGCTATGTTTAGCATAGCACAAAATTGGGCACAAATAGTGATGGCTGTTCTGTAGTGGACGGGAGGCAGCATGCAGAGGTTGAGACCACCTCTTGCTCAAAGAGCGGATCCCTGACAAAGCCCCGTACCAATGTGCACTAGGCCGCTGCACATTCAAGTTCCTCCTGCCAGAGCCAGCACTGACATCTTGTGGGCTCATCTCCAGGATGGAGATGCTGCTAGTGCTGGCTTCCACAGAGCTGTGGTCATTTGGGCTTAAAAGAGAGGATCTGAGAGCATGAAGAGGGGAAAAAATGCTGGGGGAGGGGTCAGGGTCATGAGTGAGGGGTGCGAGCGGCTTCAGTTCATGGCTCTAGCCCAGGAGTGCATGCCCTGGGGAAGCATGGGGGTGGGGAGGGGTATTCTGCTTCCCTTCCAAGTGCAGTGCATGCTGTGATGGGATCCCAGCCCCTCTGGTGTCCAAGTGAGCAGCGCTTTCCAACACAGCCTGCAGCAGAGGAGTAGAGGGCTTTGAAATGCAGTCCAGCAGGGAATTCATCCCCACTCTGGGCTCCAGCAGCCTTGCAAAGCCAGGTACTCCAGCATGCTTTCCAAGCCCTGTGGTAATCCCCACCTCATGGAGGGCCATATGGCTCTAACAGCCTCCTCCAGCTCTATATATCTTTCCAAAATCTTCACTCCTGGCCATGGAGACCTGTAGTCATCCCGTCAGTGGGGGGCAGAGAAGTGCTGTGCTCCCATTGCACAGAGCATGGAAACTGAGGCATAGACCATTCATAAACTTTCCCTGGCCCCTCTCTAAACATGGATCCTCTCTTTCTCCCACCCCCCCCCCCCCTTTTTTTTTTTCCTAATTGCTTAAATAAATCTCATGGGTAAAAATTGTCAGCTCAGAGAGAAGGAGGGAGGGTGGGGGCAAGGAAACAGGACAACCACCCTTCAAAAAGCTCTCACATCGGTCTGTGAAAGACAAAGGTGAAGCAAAGCTGAAGGTGAACTGAGATCACAGTGCAGAGCTCTGGGCAGAGAGAGAAAGGAAATGTGGTCCTAATTACATGATAACTATCCCACATTTCACAAGTCATTTTAATGGCCCGAATGGATTGCTTTCAAGCTTAGAGCTAATACTGAAGAGATACGGATAGAGTTCTCTCACAGTGGGACATATGGTGCCAGAAAGCCCACTCTGAGAAGAATATTATTATCTAAAATGACATTAATACATCCCGTTATTCCCTCGCGCCGTATCATATGCAGGGAAGGGACTGTGCTGTTAAAATGTCAGCATTCAGGCAGCATCTCTGTGCGGAGGGAGCAAAGACAGTAGCTGATGCTGAGTGGTCAGTCCCATGCTGCTAATGAGTGAGATGCTCTGGTGGCCGGTGTGAATCTGAGCCATTCACCTGCACTGAATAGAAAAAAGAGGGGCAGGGCTGGGTGTTACCGAGGTCAGCTGAGACACCAGCCTGCTGCTTGGTCCAGAGATTCCCTCATGCACAGTCATACCTTTGTACCCAGTGCTGGGCTGCTGCTTAGAGGATGGCAGCTTCCTTAGGCACTGAGGGATCACAGCTGTGTTGCCATAGCTTCTGGACACCTTACAATAATTGGAAACAAGCTATGGAAATCTCAATAAACAGCAGCTGCTGAAGCTCACCAAGTGCCTTTAAAAATGTAATATTTTTTCCTTCCCTTTCCCTTATTTCTTACTGGACTTCAAAAAGGAGGTGAAAACCAGTTAGAAGTTTTCCCAGCTTTGCCCTCCTGATGAATGTCTCTGCTCTGATCTTGTGGCCAAGCTGCTAACAAATCAGAAAAGGGAAAAAGAAACACAAGCTTTGGGTTTTCCTCTGCTAATTATAGAGAAACAAAAAATCCCTCATGTTTATCATTGCACTGCCCTGGTGTATGGGAAAGCGATTAAAGGTGTGACATTATTTATTGCTCAGATGACTGGCCTGTTCTGCAGACAAAATTTTTATATCTTTTTTCAAGCAGGACCAAAAATGGTTTGCCCTTCTCATCCATTTAGGTCCGCGCATGCAAATCCATCCCTAGTGTTACTTTGCTGACAGCAGCAAGGTTGCAGCAGAGAAGGATTTGGCCCCTGGAAGGCTCCTGGCCAGATGTTGCTCTTTCAGTGTAATAACTGGAAGAACAAGCCTCGTTACCAGTTGGAAGCTTGTTCCATAAAGTAGATGGCTCTGTTCTCTGCTCTAATGTGAGTACCTAACACGCTGTCAGTGCAGATGACCTCATAGCCCCCTCCTGCCTCTCCCCTTCTGCTTTTCCAATATATCTACTCAGCCTGTGTTGGCTTGTACCTCCTGGTGTCATTTGTACTGAAGTAGGGCTGTAATATGAAGGTGGATGACCTAATGGATGTTAGCAGTGAGCTTTGCAAACACACTTGCCTTAGTAGCACAAACCAGCATGTGCTGAATACATTTCCTCTTCCAAGCAGCAGGCTTGCATGTAGCAGTTTTAAAGCTTCGTTCTGCATTTTCAACCCCAACAGCTGAAATGACAGCAAGAAGAAAATGCCCCAAATCGTTTTTCTTTCCTTCATTTTTGCTGCTTCTCAATGCAAACTGGTATTCCTGCCATGCAGGGGCTGTGAATACAGAGCGCGTTACAGCAGTGCATGCGTCGCTGTGTGAGCACAAAGCACTGCTGCTCCACGCTGTGCCTTGGCCGTGCTCATTTCCAACTGCTGCTTGCCGTAATGATTATCGACGATAAATTTTAAACGTGTTGGGATCCGGTTAACAGGGTTTTTGCCTGGGCCCTGCTGAGGGAGATTGCTGTTTCAGTTGTGTCTGCTCGTTGGTTTCTGAGATCTGATTGTCAACACCCAGCAGCAGAGGGATGGAGGTAGCTCTTAGCTAGTGAGTAATGTCTTAATTTGGGAGTAGAAATCACTGCTTGTGGCATTATCCCAGGTTATAAGGTCTTCTCAGGGACGTGAGTAATGCAGTTTGTATTGGATGACAGTCCATCCCATGCTACGTAATCTCAATTACAACCTACAACTGTGCAGTGGTGGTAGCCTTGTTCCCACAGCCCTATTCCCACAGCCCGCTGCAGCAGCTTTTCCACCCAGAAATGCATATTGCAACAAGCATGAGAGACACTCCTCTCACACTTCCCAGGGAGCCCCTGTCCCACTGTGGAGAGGAGACGTGTCTCTCATGGTCTGACAAGCCTTCAAGCTAAGTCTATCTCTCTTGCTCATGAGTTTCATCAAGAAACCATCAGAATCAAATAAAAAGTTCGGGAAGCTCTCCTGGTGGCCAAATATGGACTCCCAAGTTGAGGGCTATAAAATTCTGTTTTACTTGCCAGATAGAGTGACAAAACATGGGATCGTATTGAATCGAAATTCCTTTTGGACTCAGTGTAGGAGGGGGATCACTTCTGGGGGTGGAAATGCTTCTTCAAGGACATCCAAATGAAACAAAGCGAGTTTGTGAAGAGTTTGAACCTGAAGTCCCGCGGACAAGTTTCAATCAGATTTCTCTGTGCAAGATTATGCTCAATTTTGAAAATCTACTCTCAAGTTCCAGAGCAAGAGGAGGAAAGCTCTGGGATTCATTTGCCATAGATTTCTTGCAGAACTACTGAGCAACTTGACATGCAGTAAACCAGATGTCCCCTGCAGAACTTCTGCGCGTGCAGAGTATGCAAGCTAAATTAAATTGAGATGTTCTCTTAAAGTTCAGCCATGATGGAAAAGGTACCACAAGATGCAACTCAACAGGGTGTTCAACTTACAGTCTGATAAAAGCAAACATTGTACAGCTGCGGGCTTTACTCAGCCATCCAGTGTGGCTCGTTGCTGAGAGTTTGTAAATGCTAATCTGTGAAAAAGCTTAAAGATTAACTTCAGGTTCGTGGATTTATGGCAGGCAGTGATAGAAATGATTACTGTGATCCAGAGAAGACCGACCAGGAGACAAGGTTCTTACCTGTTCTGTGAGAAATGCCTAAAAAGAAATCATCCGTTTCACGTGAATTTTGATGCTTCATTCAATTAATGCCTTTTTATTATTATTATTAATTTTTAAATAAACTTCCTTTGCCATATCTCCATCACTCTTCATGGATAACAGTTTCATTTTCAACAAACCAACTATGAAGAAGCAAACAGCACTTCCTGGGGGAAAATATACAGTGCTGCAGTGGCTATGATACAACACATAGCCTGTTTTCTTCCTAGGCCCAATATGAAAACATCATAAGCTTCTTGATCCCTTGTTTCCCATCTTTGCTTTTCTGCAGCTTACCTAGTTTTTCACCAAAGTGTCTGACGATCCTTTGGCAGGTCAACTTTTTAAAAGTATTTCAAATCAGTGATGCTTTGTTTGTTGCTTAGCTTTGTAAAACCTTATCAAATGCATCCTTCTGGTCTTTGCCATCTCCCCAGTTGGCCACAAATGGTCTCTTGGTGGCAGTGATGGCTGAGCAGGGCAGCTCACACGGTACTGACAGCAGCTGCCAATCTCAACAGATGCTCAAAGCATGGTGGTTTAAAAGCTTTTAATAGCAATCTCTCTCTCTCTGTCTCTCTCCCCCTTCAATAAAAAGGATTCTGGAAACACAGATCAATTATTCCCAGATTTCAAATGCTGGCACCACTCCTTGCGCAGCTGCAAGCACAGAATTTTAACCTCTTTGGTATTCTGGTATAAATGGCTGCAGTGAGAGAATGAGTGTTTTTTGTGTTTTGAGTTTCAACTGCGTGCCCAGCCCCAAGCTCTGGAGCTGCCGTGTGTTCATCTCTGAGAGCTTCCCACTCCAAGTCCGTGTTTGGCTCATCTCTTTGCAATGGGCTGAACCAAAACTCTAGGTCACAGCATGCTTAGGACTTCAGAAAACTTCAGAACAGTACCCAAACTTTTCAGCTATTGTGTATTTTCCCCTCTCCTTTCAAGCTGGTGGAATTAAGTGAGAAATGGTTTTGTAGCCCCTCAGAGTGAAAAATATTTCCTGAGTGTGAAGAAACGTTGCTCCGCGTGAGGATCAAAGCGTCACATTTTCCTGACAGCCTCAATGAAGAGCACGCAGTCCAAAAGCTGAGCAACCAGGAGACACACTGGGAAACTGAGAGGCCTGGATCCACTGCCACTGCCCAAGCAGGGATCTGAGCCAGGCAATGGGAATGTCCTCAGACAGCTCTCTTGGGAAAGATACCTTTGGTGCTGGCTCAAATTTCCATTCCAGTTCATCTCCCTGCAATATTCGTCTGAGGTGACCTTGCTTCTTGGTTTTGATAAGGGAACATTTTCCACGAAAGCCCTCCTAACAGAAATATTCCTGACCAATTCTACTAGTGGAGTAGCTTGTTTTCAGATGTCTTTTCCTCTGTCTGTTCTAAGAAATGGCCTTTCAGGTAATGGTCTTAGGTAGTGTGGAAGAACACAAAGAATGATAACAAGCAGCACGGTTCTTATCAAAGCAGGGGGAGAGGTCTTATGTGCCCCTTCCCTGCTCACTGGCACATGAACACACAAACATAGCATCCCAGACTGAGATCGGTTGCAGGTTGGTTGCTTTCTAAAATCTTTTCAGCTCCTTCTCCAGATTTCAGATCTCCAGTTTGGCAAAGGCAAAATGAGATCTTGTTGGCAGGAGGTGAAAAGTAGCAGGGCTCTACCTGAAAATAAAGTGCTGATTTGAAAGGAAAGCAGTTAATCATCATGGACAAGTCATGAAAGGAACAGGTAAAGACTCTGTTTTTCTCAACTCCCTCATCAGTATGTAGTAAGATTTGCCAGCCAGTTTCAGGCAAGCCAAGATGCCGCAACTGGTCATCGCAGAGCCTGATGGAGAGAAAAGAGCACATCCTGGAAACCTAGTAGGGGGTTCCATACTGGAACCTCAGTAGAGGTGACTTTGGCCGAGATGCTCCGGGTCCGGGAGCTTGGGGAAGCTGTGCCACATGGCTGGAGCCTTTACAGCCCCATTAAACACCTGCCTGGGCAACAGGCTCCAGCTGATGCAGAGGCAGGGGATCATTGGTCTTTTCCTGCCCCTATCTTGCAGGAGGGTCAGAGTGGAGGAGTAACCCGTTCTGAAAGGAAGGAAGGGGCAATCTTCTTACCCATCATGTTCCTGGCTGCCTTCCAATAAAATGGGACAGGATAAATAATCACAACAAAGCACTCTGCCCATCCATAAGGATGGAGGAAAAAGGACCAGAGGAGGTAGAAGAAACTGGGCTGGGAAATGAGAGGCGCAGACTGGGAGGCTGAGAAGATGAATTTATACAGGTTTGAGCTGATCATATTACATGCCTCAGTGGCTTACAAATCAGCTGTTTTAATAGGTGGCTGAGGCAGAGTGCATGCAGTGGCCAGCTCCAATCTGCAAAGGCTCATTGCTTGGATGCAGCAGCCATACCCCAGATTTTGCCTGGGCCAGGCTCACTACCCTCCATCCAGCCATGAGTACCTGCTGTGGGAAATGGTGTGATCCTCCATGCACTGCTGACTATCCCAGGGCCCCTTTCCCTGTCATCTGCTCACCTCTCATGCTGTCACCTTACAGCAAGCTTTGCATGAGGCTTAACTACAGCCCCCAGAAACCTGCAACGTTGTCTGTCAGAACAAACAGCACTCACCTAAATATATGAAGTGCTAATTACCCCTGTTGGATTTACTTGGGGGAACAATGTTTTCTCAGCAGTAAATCGGCTTCCTCTTCATTAAAACCTCCACCTTGGGAACACCAACTTTGAAAATAATGCCGTCACCTCCAGCTACCTGCCAGGCTCTGAGCACAGGAGGACTTTTAGAAAAGGCATGGAAAAAAGAAGGTATGTCCCAGAGTCCTTTGCTTTTGGAGAGGTCTAAGTATCAAGCAGAGACATAACAGGAACAAGAGAGCTAACCAGCACATTTCTCCTTCAGCTACTTCTCTTTTTTTTATATATATATTTAGATTGGTCCCAGGTTGCCAGATTGATTGATTAATTGCTGGTGGAATGGGAAGAAAAAGAAGAAGGAATAGCCTCTAAATTTGAGAAAGCACCAGAGGATTCAAAGAGGGAAGGGAGGAAAGGTGATCCATATTGCAAAGCCAACACGGGGAGTTGGCCCTGTGACTTCTTTTTTTTTAACGATACATGATGGAGTTGTAAGGATCCGAGTGAAGAACAGGGGAAATTGGATCCACAGTGAGGGACCAGAGAGAGCTACGGGGAAGAAGCAAACAAAAACAGAAAGTTTCATCTGGAAAGAGGGGAAGGAGGGGTGGCTAAAGAGAAGATGGGCTGAAAGACTAGGAATGGACATGAGAAAAAAAAAAAAGGAAAAAAATGCAATAAAAAGAAAGGGAAGAAAAAATGAAATCTTGGAAAAGATTGCAGGATCTCACTGCCTTTAGAAACATAAAGGTCAGCAGGTGCAAAGATCTAGCTTAGGACTGACACAGGGCCAGGCTGGTACAGCTGGGAGGACATTGCAATGCAGGGAAGCATCACCCACAGCCAAAATACTCGAGAAAACATGGCAGGAGTCAGTTTAGATATTTACTAGAGTGAAATATTTTCACAGAATCATCAAATCACAGAACAATTTGAGTTGGAAGCTGGAGAAGTTAAATGTGATTTCGGTCCTCGGGAAGCATTGGTGTTTCAGGAACTGTATGGGAAACTGTTAATCACAGCCTGAATCTCTGATTAACCATCTGAGGCAAGTGACGGGTCAGCTGTGGGAGCACAGGTGAAGGTAATTCAGCTGTGCTCCAGGAAGGGGTGGAGCTTGACTCCACCTCTCCTAGATCCCATTTAAGGACTGACCACCACTAAGGCAGCATCTCTTTTGGAGGTGGCTCCTGTGTGGAGTTCCTTGTGGTGAGTATCCATCCTAACTGTGAGCCTCAGTGTTGGTGAATTATTCCTCTATAATCTCTGGCTATCTGTCTGTCACAATCTTGTGTAATTACAGCTATACAGGAACACTAATGCCACACTCTTGGTGTTGAGATTCATCTTTGCTGGGATGTTTGAAGCATCACAATCTCCATCCGCATAGATACATACATGTCTGTACTGTTGCAGACCCACCTACTCAACCGACATGGCTGGGAAAAGGTTCTCATGAGAAAGACCTGTTGGTCTTCTAGGTTCATAACACACATCTTAATCCCACGGTGCACAGCTAAAATCTAAAGAACTCTGTAAGGCTGGTGGACATGTAACAAGGTTGATATGACTACTTTTTCTAAATAAATTCCTTCACTTCCTCTGTCTTTACCAACAGAATTGGCAAGTTAAATTGGAAATAACTTCACCAGACAGAGATGTGCATTAGCTAATCCTTCATCTGGATGGAGGACAGTGCAGTGACCCTATGTTGTGCCAACCCATCAGCAGAGGCTGGGCAAGGTTTGACCCTCAAAGCAGAAGATTGAAATATCTTCACTTGGCAACTGTGTGTCATCTGTTGGAAAGTGTGCCTAATGGGCCCTAAGGGAAACAGCCAACATGTAAGTAGGTCTGAACATCCAGGACCTTATTTCAGCATCACAGCAAGGGCTGGATTTGTGCAGGCTGGGGAGCACTGCCTTGGAAGCCCACACTGGACCAGGAGGGCTGGTACACTGGACAAGGGATCCCTAAGGCGTATGACCCAGGCTGTCTTATTCCTCGCAAAAATGAATTTGCCATGAATGCCCCATTGCAAATCCCCATAAAAGATGCAGAATGTCTTAAAAATCCAGTCAACAAACCCACACAAGTCTTGGTGGAAATGCATCCCAGTCAGACGGGTCTGGATCCCATAACTATAAAGGTGTTTTATTTCCTGGAATTCTTACATCAAAGGGTGGATTTTCAAGACAAATAGCTGCTATTTTCATTTCTCTGGAGAAATCATATGATGTGATTGACAATTAAGATCAGAAAAAGATTTGATGGGCAAAAGATCAGGAAATAAATCTCGCCACACCACCAAATCCAGGGCTGTTATCAAAAGTTATTCATCCACGCTCAGCACTATGAGGATCACAGGAATTTGGGACCTAATTTAAGGGTGTTTTTTTAGTAACACTAACAGAAGATTGAGGAAATTGGGCTCAGTTTTACCTGCTACAAAGCTCCATCAGTGCTGGAGTGAAGGAACAGATATTGAGCCAGATTCTCTGAAGATGGCACAATGTAGACATGAGCTTGCAAGCATCCCCTGGAAATTTTAACCCTTTGGGGCCAAGAGTTTTTCCCAAGGAATGAATAAACATCATCGTCTTCCTCCACCCAGATTCTTCAGCAGATGGAATTGTTAAAAAAAAAAAGGCATTATTGGCAGTGACACATGCCAGGGCACGTGGCCACTACATGGGATCTGCCTGGGGATGTAGAAAGCAGGGAGTTGTGAAGGGTGATATTTGTCACAGCCATCCCCAAACGTCAAGAGGACTATCAGGCCTACATTTCTTACAGCTGAGCCTCGCCTCCATCCACCTCTGACCCATCAAGGTGCCTGGGCTACATTTGACACTGACTGACAATTTTACTCCAGAGAAACAGCTTTTTATTTCTTGAGACACTTGTGTATCACAATCACATAGTCCAGACTTCTCTGCTAATAGGCAAAAGCATACAGTTTCTTTTCTCCAGGGAGTCTAATGGTGTGCAGGAGGCAAGGTGATGATGCTGCCTTGGTCCTCCCTCCAAGGAAATCCACAGATACTTCTGAGTCCCAAGGTATGGCACAAGTTCATCCCAAAGCCAGCTGTGGGTTCTGTCCTGCCGCACTCCTGTCTGCATGGCTATCTTTGAGAAAACAACCAGAGGACATGGAAAGAGGGTTAGCAGAGGTATGCTACCATGGAGGAAGTGCAACTGATTGAGTCTTTTCTTAGCCAGGCCTGGGCTAGGGAAGGGAAGGTGATCTCATCAGTCTCATGACCAGAAGTAGCTGGGGCAGACACGATGAACCCAGCCATCCAGAGGGTCAGATTGGGCATTCAGGCAGGGGCTGGGAAGTCCTTCCTCCCTCAGCATTCCTCCCTTCTGATCAAGTTGTTGTGTGGTGGTGCCAGGCAAAGGATGCCCTCTGGATATCCCACCATCTACCTCTTCACTCATGGTTCCTTCACGGGCCATTGGGGTGTCCAGTTCCCATAACGAGATGGGGATGGTAGTATTACCCTACAGCCCAGCAATTCTGCCAGTTACACACTGTAATAACAGGAGTTACAGAACTACAAAAAAGACTTTGCTTCCCTTTCTGTTTACTGTTCACAGTCCAGACAGAGTTAGATAAGACTACTTGCAGATAGAAGATTCTGCCACCATCAGAATTTGCAGATGACTTTCTTTTTTCCCTATTATTATTTTTTCAAAACCTGCCCAATAGACAACGTCATTATTTCCCTATTGTTCCAACTTGAATCCAGGAAAGTACCTTAAGCACGTGCTTAACTTTTGGTATGTGAGTAATCCCACCCTTCTTTGGCAAAGCACTTAAGCACATGCTTAATTTTAAATTTGTTCTTGAGCACAATGAAATGTAAGCTGGTGTTTGAGTGCTCTGCTGGATGGGAGCCAGAGAGCTCAGCACCTTAGAGGGCTCAGCTCCCCAAAGAAAGATGCCACGGTTGGAGAAAGCTGTTAACTTTAAGTACTTGCTTAAGTTTCAGGTGTAACGTGGTATCAAACCCCAACCTATGAAGCTTTAAGTGAGTAAAATGGATAAATGCCAGCTGAGGCTGGTAAAGGAATGAAGAGAAGCTCCCTCGCTGCTTTTCACCGGTATTTCTTCTTCTCTCTTTAGCTAACATTTTGCTTTTTTTGAAAGACTGGTGGTTCTCTGTGTGAGTTTCAAACACCCAAACTTTATTCTGAAAACAGAACTGGTCAAGATTTAAAAAAATCCCGATTTTTCCCACCTGCTTGAAGGGCAATGAGCCCTTTTACGTCTTCATTATGAAACCAGCATGCACGTGTGTTGCAGAATATCAGTTTTAAAGGTTTTTTAAGAAGGAATCATAGAATCACTCAGGTTGGAAGGGACCTCAAGGATCATCAAGTCCAACCGCAGCCTAACCATAGTACCCTAACTCCAACAACCCTCTGCTAAATCATATCTCCAAGCACCACATCCAAATGACTCTTAAACACATCCAGGGACGGTGACTCAACCACCTCCCTGGGGAGCCTATTCCAATGTTTAACCACCCTTTCTGTAAAGAAGTGTATGTGCATATACGTGCACGTATCTATATATACTTACATATATTCATCTTCCTGGAAATCCCAGACACTTGCTTAATAAGAGATGCATATTTGCAGGGGTGTGGAAGAAAAAAAAGCCAGCTGCAGAGAGCACTTCACAAAATGCCCATGCTTTTAGCACTTCACAACCATCCCCACTCGAAGGTGTGCACTAAGTGTCCCAACGTGAGAGCCAGCTAGGAAAACACACCTTCTTGGGGGTTTTCAAGCTCCAATGGGTTGTGAAGCACCAAACACGTTTCTGGCTAAGATCTGAACGCTGCCCATCTGAGCACACAGGTCAGTAAAATTTTATGGGGGGGAAATTCCACGTTTTAAGGAAGAAAGAAAAGAGCAGAGGCTTGAGTCTGGTTCTCTTTAAGAAATGGCAGCTGTTTGAAAGCTGCCTACAAGTTCAAAATGTTAGGAGCTGGTATTAGGAGCTCAAACAGAAATGAAGAAATGGATATCATGACCACATATGTGATATTGATGCAAGAGCTGATGGAAAGTTAGAGAGAGCGCTCTGGTGTAGATGTAACATACTTGTGAATTATGTTTAGGATCCTCTTCTGTCATTCGTCCATAGAGGATAACTGCCTGCCATCGTCACTGCCTGATAAAAGGCTTTTCCAGGCCAAGCAGTAGACCTGAGGTGCTGGTGAAGACTGCGATGAGGGAAGAGGGTTGATTTCTCTTGTTTGATGAACACGTGGAAGAAAGTTAGGTCAGAGATGATGGAGCAGAATTTGAGGGCATTTCTTTTTCTCTAAAACAAAACGAGCACCAGGAATGAAGGTGAAATACAACTCTTCTGATTTAATTCATTCTGGTCTGTTTTGGATACCTTCCCAGGTCAGCCCACTTTATAAAAGAAAATACTATTAGTGAATGAATATTAACGATGAAATGACACACTTGGAAATTTTCCAAACGAAACCTTTTCGTTTTTAATGTGTCAAAGCAGAGCATTTTGACACCTAAGAAAATTTAAACACGTATTTCTCACCCTAAAACTCACTGTTTTGCCGAGTCTTAAATTCCTCACATGATTCTACCCTCCCCAAAATGCTTTTTTTTTTTTGGTGGTGGTGGTGGGAGATCTTCTGGTGATTCCATTGGTGCAGCAGGGGCATCAGCGGGAGACGAGAGGACTTCTAATGGCATCAGTTGTCCCAGAGTTGACACGCATGGCAGGACATGGTAGATCACTCTAAAAGCACCTCCTCCTGGGAAGATGTCTGCTGTTGCTGTGGTTATGTTAGCCATACCCGGGGCTGGCCCACAGTACCAGCAACAAACATCTGCCAACCCACTTGTTCCTTCAGGTTTCCAGCCCCTTGAATATCCAATTTCCCCGAGAGGAAGGGGTATCTTGTACAGATGTTTGCTCTTAATTGCTCATTTCTCAGGAACCTGTCAGAGCAAAGGGTTAACATGTCAGCAGAACAGCTAGGGAAAATAGGAGACCCAGCAAGCCCAGGTCCTCACTGGTGTCTGTCATGGCAGAGTCTGTCTTTCAAGGCCTATATAAATAAACTTCCTAGTAAACTCAGCAATTTTGTCATCATAAAGGCTGGCAGCCTTTCCTGGCAATAAAATAAACTCTAATCATTCCTTCAAATAAAACACAAAGAACTGCATTTGCAAAAGACTCTGTGCTGGCTGATTTTCCTTCCTTCCCCCCAGCAGCCACATGGCCATGTGCGTGCCATGCCAGGCTGTGATGGATGGAGAAACACAGGGGCACTCTGCTGCTAATACCTAAGAGGAAACAGACCCTACGTCTGCAGCGTAAATCAGGACTGGGCAAGAAGCTCAAACAAAAAAAGAAACTGCTCTGATCCTTCTGCTGCGTCTCAATCAGATCAAAAGTCTTCCCGCCCCCTCCGCAGATCTCGGCGATGCTTCCCTTCCCTTTCTCATGCGCACCTACTTCCATACCAGCTTTCTTTCCTGACAGCCTCAACAAGAAGATCTGATAATCTCAGAAGAAGCTCGTTCTTGCCATTTGCCCTCCACAGTGTTGCTGACTGAAAGCCATGCTTCATAACATATATGTCCAATGGACACCTACTTCTCTGACAAAAGGAAAATTTGGAATACAAAATTTATTCCTGACAGAGATGCTGGGGACTTTTTTTCCCAAAGAAAACCAACCAGACAGGCAGAAACTGGGCAGTCGTGAGAAGAAAGGATCACAGAAGTGAGAAGCAAGGAAGAAAAGCATGTCAGCCCTTCCTGTCTTGTGCATCAGAAGGCCTTGCTCTATCGACACTTACACTGCAAGATGCGTCCAGACAGCAGAAAGGACACATGGAAATGGCCAAGAAAAAGCTGAACAGCCAATCGTTCTTTACACATCGTTGAGTTGGTTGCTTTATAAATGGCAGCTACTGCTGCTATAAAACAGAAACGAGACTTGAAACACGTTTGGTAGTCAGCATTGAAGGGTGAGCGGTGACACCGAGAGCAAAACGAGAGCACTGCCAGTGAGGTAGTGTGCAGTTGTGTGTTGATTTCAAAAGCAAGAACAATATGGCCTGACTTCAGTCATCTAAAATAGAGCAGTTGGCTTTTGTCCTAGAGCTGCGTCAGCCTCTCCGGAGCGGTGATGAAAGCGTGTCACTTGGGCCGGGTCTACAGCACAGCCCATCTCCCTTTGCCTTAAATCTACTGCAACAGAAGTTTTGCCAAGCGTTTTGCATTGGGTGGGGGGTGGGGGGTTGCAATGAAAATAACCAGCCTGAAGAACTTCAGCACATTTTGCAGAAGCTCACAGAAGTTTCACGGAGTAGTTGGGATGAGAAATACCTCCTAACATTCTGAGAACGCGGCATTTTTCTGACCTACCTTTTGAAGCAGAGAGTTCAGTTTTTCCACTTGAAGCCCCCTTTGCTTTTTGAATGTCCTTATTTTACTTTATTTTGTTTGGGCTTTTTTTAATACAATTTTCAGTTGCTTAGATCTTCAAGATGGTGCTTCACTTTCAGCCGTATCCAAAATATTTCACCCTACCTGTAATTGCTCTCATTTTAACTTGATGAATAGAAAAAGAAAAATTAGGGGTCAATTCAACATATTGAATCACACTGAATTTGTTGGATTTTTTTTTGTTGTTGTTGTTGTTGTTTTTAATTTAAATTTTTAAACAATCAGGAACCATTCCTTTGGATACCTGGCTTCTGCCAACCCACTCCTAGCAGGCTGTAATGCAGGAAACTTGGGAGAATAGAAGTAAACATCTGCCAGGCAATGTCACTGCTTAGAAATGGGACCAACTTCCCTAGCAAAGTAGCTGGCCTGGATGATGTTTAGAGAAGGGAGAGGAGGGGCTGGCTTATCTTAAACCCACCGAAACCTGAGCCTCACTGACCAATGAGCTCCCTTTGGAAAGAAGATTTTTTGGAGTAATGGAAACCTTTTCAATGAAATAAAAATCTATCAGTGTCTGTGGCGTGCTTTGAGTCTTTCATTGGCATTAAAAATAATAATTAAAAAAAAAAAGCACAACGCTTTTTTTTTTCATTTTCTGTAGCTGAAAACTGATTCGTTTCAGACTCGTTTTTAGCTAGAAAGTTGGTTATACATGCTGAGGTTGTAGGTTTCCTTCAAGTATCATTGCATCATTGTATCGTTGCATCAAATTACACAAAACTCCTCCCTCCGGAATTAATGGTTTTAAATCAAGCTTCTTCTGGACAAGTCAAAAGCTCCTACCCTAACCCTAAACCCTAACCCTAATGCTAACTGTAACGCTAACCCTAATCCTAACCTGATCCTAACCCTAACCCTAATCTATTCAGGTCATCCTTATTTTTGAAAGAGCTGGTAATTACAAAGTCGTAGGAGAAATAATTGATTGAAAAATCAAACAACACTTTCAGGTGTCCAGAATGTATTTTCATGTTAATTAGGTTGCAGTAAGTTGACGTTTAAAGAAGTTATACATGGAATGTGATTCATGTGAGGTTTAGATCAGAATTACCTTTTCATAGTTGTGACCATAACACAAAAGCCCAGCAACACTTCTGGGATGATACCATGTTTGTCCAGATACCCAGAAATTAGTGCAGCAGCTGACCTTGGATGCATCCATGGTGGCTGTACCCAGCACTTACCTGCATTTAGACTGAGTAAATCCATAAGTGGGAAATTGCTGTCCAAGGAATAGGCTACCATAATTCTTATGGGTCTTTCCTTATTGGCAGGTGTGCTTAAAGGCATGGATGTGGAGCTGCAAATCATCACTTTGGTGAATGCTTTTGTATGCCTGGATACAGCCGATTTTTTTGTGGAGAAAACCGCAGATGGAACTTTTAAAGGGACGAGGTGAGATGTTTTTGGAAATGTCTGTGTGATATTTTCTTGGTCAGTGCTGTTCCATCAAGAGGGGCTCTTTCTGACCTCCCTAAGGGAAGGAGATGGAGAGGTTGGTGCTGAGGATAGCCACACCAGTGTCACAGTGGGAATCATCTGCCCACACAGTTTGATTTCATCACTCCCAAATATTCCAACATAACACAGCAACCAAGCTCAGGATATCCAAGCTCTCCAAAAACAAAGCAGCTCAGGGACTTCGGCAAAGCCCAGAGCTCAAAGCAGGCTAATTTTCCTGAGTTCTTGGCAGTCTCAGAAGTTTTCTTGACAGAGTAAATTAGGCACTGTTGAACTTTATGGCTAGACATCTTCCGGGACCTAAGTGACTGCATTTAAAGCCAGAGCAACTATGTCTATACCAAAGTGCACAGAAAACCCGTAACAGCACCATTTGGTGGAAGCAATCCACTACCTCTTTAGAGCTGGGACATGCATTACACTGAATGCCTTTATCACTGAGAAAATGAGAGTATGATGTTGCTCAGATAAATGAGGGAGAAGGTTCCTATGTTTAGTCACATACCTTAGATGCTGCATGGAAATGTTCTTCAGAACAGCCACCACCATCAGATATAGAATCAGAATCATAGAATGGCCTTGGTTGGAAAGGACCTCAAAGACCATCTAGTTTCAACCCCCCCGCCATGGGCAGGGTCACCAGCCAGTAGACCAGGCTGCCCTGAGCCACATCCAGCCTTGAAATAGGGATGAATAGAACCCTGCTAGCAAAGCCAAACCTATCAGACTGCTGGAATCTCTTCCAGAGTCCCTCACAGGAAAACATGCATGTCTGGGGGTTGTTTTTCCACATCTCTCTTTCTCCTCGCCCGTCACCCTTTTCACTCCCCTACCATATCTTCTTCTCTACTTGCTGCCAGTTCTCCCTCGTACCAAAAAAGTCTTCCTCAACAAATCATCGCCCAGGTCTGGCAAGAGGTAAGAGGCATTTGAGAAGGAAAGGCCCCATCCTGAAGAATCCATTTGTGTCACGCTTGGCCATTCTTGTCAAACTTGGCAAGCTTTTGCCTTCCTGAAAAGGTTCAAAGTAAAAATAATAACACCTTCTTACAGAAGAACAAACGGTTGGACTGAAAGTCATATTTTAAAGTGATAATTGGATTTTTAATTCCAGCAATTAAGAAACACAGCCTCCGTAAATCTTCTTTTGACTTGTAACACTGCTTATACAGCTATTTTGTACCACCAGCTTCTTTCATGTTTCATTTTTTTTCACATTCTGACATATTCCCAGCTCTTCTCCTGGACAGCCACTTCCCCTTCCTGGCTCATATTGCACGAACATTTTTTATAATACTTCTTTCATCTGATTTTAAAAATGCTTTGATCAAAATCTCCCTTCTGAAAACCCAATGTGGTTTGAATCACGAAGCCATGACTATTGCTAATAAAAGGAAAGGACTGACTTTAATGACTTTGTTGGTGTTTGGGTGACCCAAAAAGAAATAACTAAGAAATATACCTGCAAGTACCAGGGACCCCTTAGTACCTACTCTGTGTGAATTGTTTTTCCAGGCTTTTTTTTCTTTTCTTTTTTCCTGTTGACTTTTGAATTTTTATGCAGCGTGCCAAGAAACTTGGTTTGGTTTTATCTAAAATAAATAAGTATATAAATAAAACTTGATTGACTCTTGCTTCATGTTTTTATATTGTTTTTTCCTCTGGGGGTGTCTTGTGTGAAACAAAGATCTTTCTTTGCACGCCTGTTTGCAGAAAACATTGTGAATGTCCAGGGACATTCACATGTTGAAGCAGCTCCAGGGAGGTAAACACGTGGGGATAGTTGCCAGTGAGCATTTTCACCTTTAAACCTATGAACATGGTTTTTCTTTCCCTGCAAAGTACATGGCAGAGATCAGTACCAGGACTGTCATCCACACAAGGCCCCCAGGCCACTCTTTGGAGGTGGAACCGTTCCACGTATGGTCTCAAGATGCTTTCTTTCCTGCACAAGAGAGAAGCCAAGGAAGCCCTAAGTGCAATGTGAATCCCACCACAGCCCCTCTCCGACATGTCAGCCCCACATGCACTGACACTAAGAGAATTTCTGTGCTGGAAATTGAAAAAACAGAATCCTACAAGGCTGAGGGCAATCTGCTTTGTGTTTTCCCATGCAGTGGAAGTGCATGGGCATCTGCTCTTTGTTAAAAGCGACTGTAGTGGCCAGATACAGGTAGCATGTTTTCACTTGGTAGCTCTGGCATTAAAATCTTATCTTGTGATTTACTAATTTTAAAGGAGGCAATGTCAAATCTTCACTTGCAGATGTCCTGTGTTGAAGAACCCACCAAAACTGTAGCTGGGTTGGCTGTGAACTGCCTTACATCTGGGAATCTCACTTGGAGCCTCAATTTCTTCTGCATCAATAGCAGGATCTCTTTATGCCTCTGCCTGCTCTATCAGACATCTTAGATGCCTTTCTTAATCATCTCCAAATATACATGTTGAGTCTTGATCTCATGTTGAATCCCACTTTACTGCAATTCTTCTTTCCCAGAGCCACCCGTTCTGTTTGTTACGCTCCCATCCTAGAACTTGGCAAAGAAAAGTCTCTGGAACTAGCCATCAGGGAAAGGCTATGACTCTATGCCTTTTTGTTTGCTTCTTAAGACTTCATCTACCCCATCCAGTTGTGCAGACTTCCAACCACTTGATTCTGCCCTTGAACAATACTGCAATTAGCTAAGTGTGGGAATAGCGATGTGGCTCATTTGAGGTTTTGTTTCCACTTAAATGAGAGTTAATCTCCCCTGTGAGTCTGAACATTTCTTTTCCTGATGGATTGTTTATTTTTCGATTCTGGATGATTTCTAAGAATAGCAGTTTGAGTTCCATAAAAAATTTACTCTTGTGCTTTGATTCATTGCACTTAAAGACGCTGTTGTCATACTCCCAAGTGTTGGCATGCAGTATTTGACAATCTTCAATGGAGAAAATTCCTAGAATATAAGAACAAAACCTTGCTCTTTGACTTCGTTTTCTTTTCCTTTCTATCTAACATGCAAATAGATGTTTACTTTTCATTATAAATGCCACAGGATTTTTTAAGGCATGTTCCCTTTAGTTTTTAGAATGATTCTTTTCCGGCATTAGGTTTGCCTGGGCTTTTAAGCCTTTGTTCTCTGCGGATGTTATTTTAGCGGGACGGCGCTCCCGTAGGAAACGCAGCCTTGCTGTGCTGTGTGGTTTCCAGAGCAGTGTTTGTTGTCTGAACTGGGAGAATAGGATTGGGACTAGGCGGGCCCAGTGACTGCAGCAACTGCCTTGAAGACAAGCATCTTCTTGTCCCAGTGTGTGTAATGACTCTGCAGGGTCAGCAGGATGGCCAGAAGTAGCTCACAGATGGGAACCACATCTGTACTGGGGCTCTTAGGTCTCAGTGGCAGAGCCATTGAGCATACTCTGAGAAGATCACAGGAGCCTGGAGGGAGCATGGGATCACGTAAACCTCCATGGACATGCTCCAGCAGCTCCGCTTCGTAAAATCGTAGAATCATAGAATGGTTGGGTTGGAAGGGATCATCTGGTTCCAACCTCTAGTCATCAGGGTTAGTCCACTTCCAGTTCCTGAACACTGAATCACAGAGGTGCTAAAGCATGCAAATATACTTGTATGTATACCAGCAGAACATACAAGTGGGAATTTACCAGCGCTGTTTGCACATGAACAGCAGTATTCATTGAAGAAGCAGCTTCTAACCAGAGCCCAGAAGACTTCCTCATAGTTATTGAAAATAACTATGGGGTTAATATTGGGTGTTATTGAAAACACCCAGTTTGCCTAACCCACCGCTTTCAGAACCAGACATACCTTTGTAATGAGATTTAACATACATCAGCAGTTCTGAGCACCCAGTAATTTTAATGACTTTTGTCCCTGGTGCCTTCTTAAGAATCACTAAACACTCAAATTATTTCAGCCAGTCCTATTTTAGAGAAACACAGAATTATTAAGGTTGTAAAAGACCAGAAGGATCATCAAGCCCAACCATCAACCCATCCTCACCGTGCCCACTACCCACATCCCTCAGTGCCACATCTCCATGGTCCAGTGATGGTGACCCCACCACCTCCACAGGCAGCTGTGCCACTCCTTCTGAGAAGTAATTGTTCCTAATTTCCAACCCGAACTGCTCATGGCACAACTCAAAGCCATTATCTCTCGTCCTATCGCTGTTACCTGGGAGAAGAGGCTGACCACCACTTTGATACAATCTCCCTTCAGGAGTTGTAGAAAGCGATAAGGTCTCCCCTGAGATTCCTCCAGAAAAATCTAACAGGAGTCCTATCTTCAGAGGTTTTTGAGTTTTTAATTTTTTTATAGCTCTTTTGGGTTTTTTTTGTTTTCCTTTTTAGGACTTTCCTCATCTTACACCCCGCCAGGCTCCGGGGTAACATCAGGTTCCTGCAAATGCTAGAGAGCTTCCTGGTGGCCCAGTGCTTCACACCAGCATCCCCCTGCTTTTGTGGTGCCTTTGAACCACTTATAAATAGATTGTGCTCATGCAACTCTTCCATGTGTAACCATGGGACCAAGGGGAAGTGGCTCAGATCTCAGGCACAATGTACAGGCTCTGGTGTCATCCCACCCATCCATCAATGCTGAAACCCTTATGAAATCCAGAAGAGATTCTGACACGCGATTGCTCACTCCGTCTTGGGGGTGGGGAGAGAAGTTTTTTTTTTTAGGAAAGCAAGAGAGCAAGCAAACTGGCAGAACTCCTGCCACAAGGAATGAATTTGCACACACACTTTGATCCCTTTATGATTTTTTTATTTGTGTTAGCCACATCCTCTTCGCTGCACCACTCAGCAAAAGATGCTTTAAATTAGATGAGGCTTGGAAAACACTCTCTTTGTGGCTCCCTCCCCCCCAGCCTTGCCTGCCCTTAAGGCTTAGCATCGGTCTGGTAGCCAGAGCCTTGCCTAACATGAAACTGGCACAAATGAAAAGGCGGATAAATAAACGTCCAGGAATCTTGTTTGTCATATTTAATCCATCACGTTTCCCAAACAGCCTGGTCAAAAAATTCTGCAGCAGTGTTTACATCATCCTGATTGAAAGCTACATCCGTGCATATAAATACCATTCCTGGATGTAGCTCCAGTTTCACACGGAGGCAGCCATCATCCTTGTCTGCCCTCACCAGTGTAAGAAGAAAAAAAAAATGTTTGAATTTCTTCATTCTCCCATTCCTGCCCAATCCAGCACTCACACATTCATTTTCTTCCTCTCCTCTTCCTTAAGTATCCCAGCGAGCATTGCCCAGTGCTATGATTTCTGTGTATGCTCAGTGAGCGATGAGCAAGTGGAATTCAGTAGGCCACGGGGAAATGGTTAATCAGTGCACCAATGAAAGTGGCACAACACAAGTGTTGAAACATGCAACCTGGCAGGGCTTGGTGTCATCACGTGCCATACACCTGGCACTTGGCTGGGAGCAACCACCATGCCCCTACCCGGGAAAGAACACCAGGAGCACAGGTCAAACCAATGCAAATGAATGAGAGATATTTCCCACTTTAATGACCAGGAGGCAAAACTGGAAGAGGAAAGAAGCAGTTTCACCATTCGACCAAGGAGCTGCTGACCCTACATCAAGACAAACAAGGGCAAAGTGATGGTGAAGCCTAGAAAGGAACACAGAAGGTCCCAAATCGCCCCATGCCATGATCCACAAAACATTTCCCAACAGAACAAACAGCTAAGGGAAAAATTAAAAAAAGATGGAAAGAAAAAGAATTCCAACCTGCCTGGGATAAGGTGGTACGTTTTGTCCCAAACAGAGTGTTTAACTTATGGCTTCTTTTGTTAAAAGGAAACCAATCAAAACTGTCTTTTTCCATTCCAACCTCCCTCCCTCCACTTCAGCTTATTTTTCCTGTGGCCAAAATTGTTCATCGCACTGGATGCAAATCATCCCCTGCAAATTGCATTCTTCCACGGTAAATGTTTTCACCAGAGAACGTCCCGCTACGCTGCCTCCAGAGGTTTTCATCCCATTTGGACACACGTAATGGCATGAAATACTTTGCCCACTCAGCTCCATCTGCAGAGTGAACCCAACGTTGCAATGTACTGTTTGTACATTAATGTACTGCAATGACTGGCACACTAATTTGGTGGAAATGGGTACAATGTTTAATCGCACACTTGGCAGCGTTGTCCAGAGGTTGGACGGAGTCTGTCTGTCTTCAAATTCTTTGCAAAGGCTTTGAAAAACTGGGCTGTGACCCAGCCATCCCCTTAGGTTTGGGCTTGTTTCTGAGTTCTTGTAGTTGAAAACATCCAGCTGCAAAAGGAAATAGCACCTGCTTTATTCAGCTGAGCAGCACAGACATTTCCCAGGTGCCTCCTTGTGCCCCTTGGAATAAAAATAAGGTTGTCAGATGATGCACCACAGATAAATCAGCATTGTGCCTGCCAGAAAATACCCACCTCTCTAATTTTATAGGTGTCCTTAGTATAGGTGTTAGTATCCTTGCTTCTGAAATTAGGGCCTTACAGAGACATAGGACACTGCTACCTCAAGTAACAGCAAACCGTATAAATTTATAAGAAGTTTTTAATCCCAGTAAAAGAAACGAGACCGTAAACCCATTTTTACCCTTCCTCCTTCACCTCTTGCCTACTCAAAAAGCAGGAGCTGCTTCTGGCCTCCAGATGTCCAACCCACAAGCTCTTCCCTTTTGCTATTTTTGCTGCACGCTTTGATCTTTTGCAAATGCTGCCTGGGGGGGGGGGGGGGGGGGAGAGAGCAGGGGCTGGGGTGGTTGGTGCTGCACCCTGAGCTGCTCCATCCATGCCCCAACCAAGCCCTTCATCTTCCTCTGCCCTTGCTGCAAAGGGAGGGGAGCATCCATGCCTCTCTCCAAGGCTGGGGTGGAAAATGGGAAGAGAGGATGCGAAGAGGGCAGAAGAATGGGCACGAAGGGGACCTGGCTGCAAGCTCCCACCTCAAATCATGGATCACAAAAGATGGCACTCCTTAACCTCTGCCTCCCTTCCTCAGAACACTTATCTTACTTATCAGCTTGGACTTTCCCTGAGCTGAGAGTCGGGCAGCACAGCAATGAAGATAGGGCAATGTGCTATGTACAGTGGTGTACGCACAGTGGCATGGAAATCACATACCAACCCCACGAACCCTGCAAGAGATGGGATGGATTCCCTTGCATCTGAGTCACATCCAGAGCAGCATCTCTATCAAATACAATTTATATTATACTGTAATTGTTATATAACACATAATCACAGAATCATTAAGGCTGGAAAAGACCACTAAGATCATCCAGTCCAACTGGTAATATCACTGTCTCTGGAGGTGTTCCAAAACCATGGGGTTGTGGCACTGAGGGATGTGGTCAGTGGGCATGGTGGGGTTGGGCTGACAGTTGACCTTGATGATCTTAGTGGCCTTTTCCAACCATAATGATTCTATGACTTGCCCAACCTCTACATCACAGATCTCTTCTGGCCAACAAGGTCCCTGAAAGGACCGAGGTGAGGAGACATTTAGGTATACTGCGTGGACAGAGGTGGGCGAAGACAGCAGAACCCACTCTGAAAAGCTGTTGTCCCTTGTATCCTCACGGAACCTGAGAAACAAGCAAAACAATGCCAAGCAGGTTCAATGCCATAATAGGATGATAATAACAGAGTGGCAAAGTCTTCAGCTGCAGCAAATAAGACTGAGCCCAAGCACAGCAGCCACAGATACAGAAATGAAGGAAAAGAGCTGCTTGCCTTTGGAAGGCCTCAGGTACACAGGCAAGAGATGCCCTCATATCCACTGCCAACCCTTACATGAGGTCTGGGAAGGGGTGGATCCTGGCTCCATCCTTTCCATCACTCAGATACACTGCATGCACCTGAACTCCCCCTCAGGGAAGCTCTGCCTTCCCACCAGGTGCTCCATCACTGCTTCAGGCTGTGACTCAGCATTTCCACTGCAGCAGGTACTTTGTGCTTAAATTGCTCCAGCTTTAAAATAGGAATCACAAAAGCAATTTCAATCACTGTGAGTGTAGAGACATCATAGAAAAGCAAAGTGGGGCATCTCTGCCCTTTAATTTCTAAGCTGATCATTGTACTTTAACAGCAAATAGTCCAGTACAGTGTGCTCCAGGACAAGCTGCTTTCCCATAGGCTTTTCACTTTTTGACCAGAAAACCAAATGCGAGGTCAAATTCACATGCATTTTCCTAAAGGCAGGAAATCTAAAGCCTGACTGTGTCATCCTTACATTGTGTAGCTGACATGAGACTTTGGAGGTGACTTTCAAGCTCTAATTCCATGGAATAATGGGAATAAATGTATGCAAGTATGTGTGGTCCCCTATGCCTGCACACACAGCCCATCTGGGCATCCTTGCAAGCCCGATATTCCATCTCAGAGATGCAGAGAATACCATCAACAGTGCACAAACAGGTGCTTCTTATATTTGTGTGTGTATATATATATATATATATATATAAAATGGATATACATATACATATGTCCCTGATGGGGCATTGAAACGACTTGCTCTCCATCTAAAAACTTCAGTTTTACCCTGAGGGCTGTGATGCGCATTACAGACAGATACCACTACAGAAATCTCTCCTGCAGCTGCAGTAACTCTTTCCCTTGCAAACCTATCAGCTCAAGATCAGCGTTCGCCCCCTCCCAGTGAATTCCTGCGTCTCCACTGGCTGCATATTTGTGGCTGTTTAGTATTCCTTATTTAGTCATTGGCAGAAACAAAGAATAAGTGAACATAAGAACACATATGCTGAGAAATGCAGTGCTGAAGGGTATCCCACCCTTAATTTAAATAGTAGAACTAAAATATCTCGTGTGTGTACACACATACGCACATATGTCATGGTACTTAAGCAAACGTTAGATCTGCAGACCACTAAACATTTGCTTCTCCTGTGTCACATTTGGAAGAGTGCTAATGCCTTATGGGAAATGTGGAAAATGTAAATATTTTGTTCCAAAGCAACATAGCTCAACCACTGTACTTTTCTGGCTTTCTCCTCCTTTGCAGGAAACAGCAAGCGAATAATGCACCAGATGCATGACAAACTGATTGTATCCCATTGTATTGGCTACAAAACCATGCAGCCAAATGGATTGCTAGGCTATAGTTGTAAGAACTGATCTCAAATCAGCCTGCCTCAGGGCTTGGTAGAAGGTCAGTCTGGGAAGGAGGGGACGATGTCCGCAGCAGAAGCTGCCAGTTCAAGGCCAGCAGCATTATGGGCTGTCCTCTCAAGGGGACACGAGAATAAGACTGCCTAACAAACAGCAGCTATGTAATCATACAATCATTCAGGTTGAAAAAGACCACAAAGGCCCCTAAGCCCAACCCCAACCCACCCCACCATGCCCACTGCCCACATCCCTCCGTGCCACGTCTCCACAGTTCTGGAACGCCTCCAGAGATGGTGACCCCACCACTCCACGGGCAGCTGTGCCACTGCAACACCGCTCTTTATGAGAACAAATTGTTCCTAATAGCCAAACTGAACCTCCCCAAACGTTTCACTAAGCATCACTGCCCTCAAAAGGAGCTGGGGACTGCTGGAGAAGCAGCGTGCCAGGCCAGCAGAGGTTATCGCTTTAACAGGTTCTGACCTAGCTGTGCTTTATGGTACTCTCCCTCATTATTGGATACATTCTGGCTTTCCATGGAGTAAGTGCTCTTGCCAAAAGGGTTACTGTTACCTCAACGGCTACTCATTATAGGAGGGCATCAAGCAGCAGTGACGGAGGAATTTTCCATGCTCTCCTGCCACGCTGGGGAGAGAAGCACTGATGCACTGAAAATCTTCTGAAAGCAATATCAGATTCCCCAGTCGTATCTTCACCCACCGATTTCACTGCACGATTAAGGTTGTTATTTATATTACACTTGAGCCAGTGAAAGGGCTCCATGTGCCTCAGAGCACTTTTTGTGCAGTGATTTCCATTCCCCTTGTCAGAGCCAGCTGTGATGGAGCAGGGTGGCTTCTCCTGGACAGCCACCAACCCCACAGGGTTACAGTGACCTCCAAGGCTGCCGAGGGTTAAAATGCATGGGGGAATGAGTGCTCCGAGGAAGAATTTATGAATCCTAATAAAACTGCTGGGGGAGGAAAGATAATCAGGACAAACTGAAAAATGTTTCAGCGTTTGCATTCTTCCACCTTCTGTCCTAGTGGCTGTGAGACGGTCTCCCTCATGTCCTGCCAAGAAAAGAAATGGCCATAAAACTGCTGATATCATTTTCAGTCCACCCCCAATCTGAATCTGCTAACCTCATCCCTGCTTCCCGCTCGGAGAGTAGGAAATGGTTCAGGTTAAATTAGCGTGGAAGCTGGAAAGCCTGGAATTGGAATCATTTCCCTGCTGGCCCTCAGTGGGCTCCAAAGGGAAAAGCCTCCGGGCAGAATTGGAGCATGAAACCTCCTGCCAGGCCTTCTCCCACTTACACGTCCCAGCACTGCACCTTGCAGGTTCTGCTTTAGCACTTAGCTGGTGCTGGGAGAGGTGGTTTTGCTTTCCTTCAGCCTTTGCAAAGGGACTTCCAGGGCAAACAAAATAACTGGCTCAGACAAATGTGAGAGCAAAAAGGCATTGCTTGGCAGGTGGGAACATCACCTTTCCCATTGCCAAGGGACCCTCTCTTGATGGAAACTTGCTCCCTGCCTCTCCAGCCACCAGGGTTACTGCCTGGGAGATGGCATCACACCTTGAGAACAGCCTTTGTGCCTTCACTTTTCAGGATTTTATATGCTTAAATACAGGGGTGGGATCCCCAGAATGACCAAAGGGAGCTAAGTATACAGTTCTGCAACAGATGAAAGCTTCCTAGAAACAGCTACAAGGAGGACAGAGGGAAGCTGGAACAAGGAGGATGGATACACAGGGTATTCAAGGCATCCGCAGATGGACAGGAGGCAATTGCAGCACTCTCACAAGGCTGCTTGGAGTCAGAGCCCCACACCCACCCCAACATTTATCACACAGCACATCCTCCTTCCCTTCGCACTCACGCATTGGTATTGTTGAGAAAATAGATGCCCAAACTGTCCCTGGAGGTCCCAGAGGAAATGGCTTTATAGGACTCCAGTGGATGCATAAAATAACTTCCACTTAAAGGCAGGCACTGGCTCAGCATTTGCGAGCCTGAGACAGATCAAACACTTCCGAGCAGCTCCCAAGTTATTGGTCCTTCAGCTCAGATGTTCCCAGCCAAATCTTTATCCTCCGCTTCTAAAAGCTGGTTCCACTTTACAGTCAGGAATAAAATCCCTAAAAACACACAGTGATGGATGAGCAATACTTTCCCCACTCAGTGAGGGCCTGGCACTGGGCTGGAAGCCAGGACACGGAGGCATCTCCTGCAAAGGGGCAGAAGCAGTTGTGTCCAGACCCCTCAAGTGCTCTGAGTGACAGACCCAGCTCAGCACCGCTGCCTTTGCAGCCAACCCTTGGGGCACAGGCACACCAGCAAAGCTGTCTGGCTAACGAGCGTCTGCACAGCACATTTTTCATTCTTGTGACCCTTCATCTCTCATTTTCCAGCAAGATTCAACCAGCCTCTGTGGATGGGTGACTTACTGATACCTGGTTTACATCTCAGCCCGGATCAGTCAAATTTTTGAACGGGCTGAGATACTGCAGGGCTTCAGAAACAGTGCTGGAATGGGGATGGGAAGAGCAGATTAATCCTGGTGGCCACAATCTTCACACTTTGGGAAAAGGCCATGTGCAGCCCAGAGAAAGAAAAATAGCACAAGGTAAAATAGCTCTCTTACTCAGAGAGCTACGCTAATCTGCACCAGCTGGTGCTCCGATAATATTTTGATAAAATCCCATTTTGAGATTTTCCCCTCCCCTATCCCTTCTCTGCCCTTGTGTCATAGCTCAGGCATGGTATAAAGGGGAACATATGTAGCAGACTTAAATGCCAGATGAAAGAAGAGAGAAATATAGAAAAGTCGAGGAGGATAAGAAAGCACTCAGCTGCACCGACACATCCACACCCAGCTAACAGCCCTACCTAAAGCTGTATTCTCCACTCTCCAACTCCATCCCATGCAAAGAGCCTCACCCTCAGAGAAATCTTTACCAAGGCTGTGGGACTTGTGTTAGCAAGTTGTGATCATGCATTCAACTTAGGACATGAAGGAGAATGGACTTGACCATTCATTACATTTTGGCACATACCTAGAGATGCTTTGCAGAAGTCATTGATCTTGGCCATCGCAAGGAACGTCTGCCAGCCTCCCAGACAGACACGGTCATTTTGTCATATCCAAAGGAGCGAGATTTCAGGATTCATATCGCAGTTTCACACTGACTGCAAGGTATGGAAAGGCCTAGGGTCACGACACAGCCAAGGGGCTGACTACGGGAGATGAATGAAGGACGGGGCTGCAGGTAAGTCTGTAAATAAGCCCTAGGTCCACCCAGGAGACAAAGACAAGAGCATGCAGCCCTGTTGTGAGGTAAAATGGAGACCCTGAGCCCAAGCGCAGAAGGTTTATGTGTTGGGGGTTTCAGATGTGGCTACCTGGGGGAATTAAGGCCCATCCAGAATCTGACACAGAGACATCTGTGAGGTCTGATCCTCTCGGATCATGGGCAAAGCTCTCTTTCCTCAGTATCTTAGTTGACCTCTATCTCTCACAGAGTGTGCCTGAGCATGTCTGCAGTGCAAATCTTGGCGACAGCTACCTTGCAGATACAGCATCGTCCAACTCCTCCGTTGCTCTGGAAGATGCAAAAGCATGGGATGGATGTTCTGTGCACTGAGCTCCATTAGCTGGTTCATGTGTAAAAGCTTCTGGAAGTCCACTGCTTGCTTCCATCTGTCATTTATCTGCATTCCTCCCACAGAGCCAGCAGAGCTTATTTTTTTTAACCTACTGTTGGATAATAAGACAGATGTCCACACTGGGTCTCATTTTGAATAGATCTAAACTAAAAACAAATGTATTTAGATGGGACGAATAAATGTGTGTGTTTTTCCTGTTCCAGAACATCTGACTAATGCAAGAAAGAATGGCTGGCAGCCATTTTGTTTTTTGAGGGAGCTACCTTAGAGATGGGAAAGTGGAGTACCCGTTGAAGTACCAATTGAAGTAAAAGGATTCTCAGAGTAAGAAGTGACTTTTGTGATGTTTCCATAGGGCAAAGTAAAATGTGAGACATGCAAAATGCAAGAGAAGTGGTGTTTTCCTGCTGCCTTCTGCTAGGTCTTCTGGAATGGGCTGAAGTCACCCAGCACAGAGGTGAAGTGTTTGGATGGGGAACAGGGTACCACTTTGATGGAAGCTGAGTTACTTACGGAGGAAGGAAATATTCTCAGATTCCTTTTAAAGCCCAAGGCAGCATTGCTAAGGTGGAGATCAACTCTTGAACGGAGATCAGAACCACCATCAGGACCAGGGGAAAACAAAAAGAAGAAAACAAGCAGGGGTGACGTGGAGTAGCAGAGGAAGGCAGGACTCAGATCAAAGGAGAAGGGCAGCCCCAGAGCCACCACGCTGCCTCTGAAGACAAAGAGCTGTCTGGTTCTGGTGGGGTTTCCCCCACCGGTCCCAACGCACGCCCTTGCATGTGGGGTCTGTTTGGACAGCTGGGTGTCACTGACCCCAGGTGCTCAGAGTGCTCAGTGGGCTCAGCAGTGACGGCAGCTCAACGGGGGGCAGCCCGAAGTGCATGTGTGTGGTCAGGGCACCGTGCTCCCTCCCAGAGCAAAGGATTACAGACAGCACAGCTGAGAAAGTCAGAATGTTCCAGAAGGGAGCAGGAGAATTCAGCAGTGCAACCGCCTAGCGTTAATCAATAGGGTCCATTTTATCTTTTTTTTTAAAGCAGCCGTTAGTGGTGCATTTGTGTTTATCTCATGTCCTTGAAGTCTTAGATATCACTGATGTCTTCCTGTCCACATGGATCTTTCTACAACTTAAAAAGGCAATCAGATCAGCCCAGCCCAGGCTAGCAAAAAGAGGAGAAGCAAGTCATCTGCCACCTCTCAAATACAGGAGTGGGATCTAGCATCCTAGGATGGACATCTGTCAGGGAGTGGGATGGCTGGGGAGCACAGGGACCTGGGGGCTGCGTGCTCGTCTTCATCGGTGGGATGCAAGCAAGCCCCATCCCAGCTCTCTCTCCTGCTAGTTTCCAGCTGCCAGAACCATTTGCTGTATGCTTTCATATGGCAAAAATGGATCCCTCTTCCTAGAAAATCAGTCAAAAAAAGGTTCAGAGTTGGGAGGAGGAAAGCAAGACTTGAGATGGTAAAAAGTACAAGATTCGCTGGCTAAGAATTTCGGCAGAAGCAAATTCTCCCCTTTACAGACAAAAAGCAAAGGAAGTACAGATGGAGGACCTCTGAGAATTTGTCAGGGTAAGTCCTTCTTGATGCTGCACCGCAGCTGCCTGTTTCCCCTCTAGGACAAACTCATAGCCATTGCCACGTGGAGGCTCTTTGCCTAATGAAAGTGCTGTGAGAGCTGCTGCTGACACCAGGAAGGGCAGAATGATAGCTCACTGCATGTGACAGGCATGTCACATATTGCTTAACCAAGCTGTCAAAGGCAGCTGATGCTGAGCTTCCCATCATAGGAGTTACTTACTGTAGGGGACTGCTGCATCCACATGGCTCTTCTGTCTGTCTCCTTATCACAGGTGTGAGGTTACAAACGGAAAAAGCACACACAGATGAGTCCTTTACAGAGTTGGCAGTCACACCAGAACTCAGGCACTGTGTTTATGTCTCTTCCTTATCCCAGCTGCGCTTTGGCATCCAGTCCATTCTACCCCAAAATCTGGTCCAGAACCAGAAAACAATGTGTATCAGTTCTTACCCTCCAAATCTGCCCTCCTTGTAAAGTAGATGAACCTTCTCCCTTTGGGAAACCTCGCCTATCTGCTCCTTCCCCGTGCTGGAGAAATTTGGATTCACCCATTCCTTCCTGAAGGTGACTGCAGTCTCTGCCTGATGGGGTTAAACAATGTTTTTGCTGCCTGCAGTTAAGATTTTCAAAGCTGTCAAATGGACCTGACGTATGAAGAAGACCTGTTCGGACATTAGCTGTCATGGAAGCTTAACACTGAGAGGGACCAACAGTGAGTGGTCTCCGGCTCAGCCCTGCTCAGAGCAGCTTTAGTTTCAAAATTTGACCAGATCTCTCAGTGCCTTCTCTGGTCTAATTCTGAAAATCTCTAGGGAAATTCAATATTTAAGCCACTGCCAAGAGCATCAGTTGAGTCCAGGCATCTCCTATTCTCCAGCAGCTGTGAAAATCCCCATCCTAATCTCCACTTTGGAGCTGTAGGGTCCAAATCTCAATGGCATTCATTGACTACCGCTTGCTTTATTAGCAGAAACTGATGCAGCAAGCATGCCATGCTGGATGACTCCAAACATCATTTCAACATTCGGAAGACAAAGCTGCCCTCTGGCACTCCTGAGTTTGAGAAACAGCTGAACTCCTGAGGCCACAATGTCACCCTAAGGGAGGTCCGTCTCAAACTCCTCTCCCTGTTTTAATTTCCCTTAGCATATTACTCGCCCTAAGAGCTTTGCTTCACTTGTTAGGTTTGGCATCTCTTTTGTACTATTTTTGGAGGATTCCAGAACACGTTTCTGATTTTGGCCATCTTCATTTTCTTCTTATAATTACTAAAAATATTTTTCCTTCCACTCACTGGATTCATTCCCACGTTGGCTGCAAGGCTTCAACACCAATCACTGTTTAATTCAACCTTCCTCTCTTTCAGGAGCACCTCCTTATAACACTGCCACAAGTCCATGGAAAATAAAATCTTGGAGAACTGAGAGTTTTGACTTAGGGCTTGCAAAGCACCTTTAAATTTATCCCAGTGCATTCCTTCTTTCATAAATGCTTTCCATCCCTCTTCCATGAAGTAGAAGGGCCCCCATGCCATGTGCTTGACAGGACACAGGGAGAGGTCCAAAACTCAGGAAGCCTAAAATAGACTTTTTCCCCCTCTGAAATGCTGGGATTTTGGAGTTCGATGCAGTGGGATACATTATTAGAGCAGAAGGGATATTTGGAACTGTCCCAATCTAAACAAGCCTCTTGCAGTTTAGATCACCCCAAATTTATTTCTTAAGCACCAGGAAACAAGAGAAATCCTGAGGTTCCATCAAGGAAAGACTAAGAGTGGACATGTCTACCAGAACTAGGGAAGCAAAAACTGGAAAAGTTTTTCCCGAGTATGACAAATATTTCCCATTGCTTCCTTTGGTGTTCAACTGTGTTCAGTCTTCAGCTTAATGATACAGAAAAGTCCACTCTCTTTTACTCTTGGCAAATAAATAAAAAGACAAGAAGCAGTAAGCTTGGGTCAAATTAAGGGTATCTAATTATGGCCTTTGGAATCCCTATGCCTCACAAAGGAAGGATGAAGTTCTTTCTGTCTTCAGCACTTGGTCTTCAGGCTCCATGTTATCATCTTAGAAAGCTGACCAAACCTCACCATGTGCTCTCAAGGCAATGACAGCTCAGTCCCCCTGCTGTATGAGAACATGTTTCTATGGATGCCCACATTCACACTGACTTCAGTGCTGCTGGTCTGCCAACAGATAAGGACAGAAGGTCAGAAGCTGATACGGATGGAGCAGGGAGGACATCTCCATTGGCCCATGTAGTGACAACACACAGCACAGCAGAGACACAGAAAGGAAAGTTATTCACCCCAGCTGAGTAAACATCTGGCTGCAGCTGGCCAGAAAACAGGCTCTGAGAGAGAAAGGACCTGAACGAAGGGAGACAGAGGGAAAGAATGAGATTTCTGAAGGCAAATGCAATATTCACTTCAAGTCAATACAACTAAATCCCTGGATATGTTCTACCAAGTCTGATCTCAGTGAGGGAATCCACAGCTGGGGAGGATGAGAGTAAGGCACGTATGATGACAGCCACAATCATTTCTCAGTATGCAGAGACACAGGCAGATTGGAGATACGGAAGGCTACTGAAGATAAGGAGGCTGGGACAGATCTTTATAGCCAGTGATCCAACTGCCATGAACATGCTGGTACCTCAAAGGAAATGCCTCTCAGAATCTAAACCTATCAGATGCTATCAAAATTCCTATAAATAAAAGTGAATGCATACAAATAGCTGTGCTGTGGAGGAACCTAGCTCCAAGCTGCATGTATCATGTTGCATCAGCTAAAGGAAAGAACTGCTCCAAGTCTGATTTCCATCTATGTGGGTTAGGTCACTCACAGTTATCAGAGCCCCCTCCCCTCCCCTCCCCTCCCCTCCCCTCCCCTCCCCTCCCCTCCCCTCCCCTCCCCTCCCCTCCCCTCCCCTCCCCTCCCGTCCCCTCCCCTCCCCTTCCCTCCCCTCCCCTCCCCTCCCCTTCCCTTCCCTTCCCTTCCCTTCCCTTCCCTTCCCTTCCCTTCCCTTCCCTTCCCTTCCCTTCCCTTCCCTTCCCTTCCATCTGAAACAGTGTTTTTTTGCTGTCAAGTATGCCATGATATGCAAGAAACTCCACCGAATAAAAGTAAGATATACAATAAATATTAACATTGCAGACAGGATATATGCAATGTGTATGCATCCTTTTTTTTTTCTCCTGCCTGTATGTGCTCATATGCAAAATTAGAAAACAACGTCTTTTGAAAAAACTCTCATATCATCTAAGAAAAGGATAAATGGGAAAATAAGATACTTGCCTAATGGAAAAGTAAGAAACCAGAAAAGTGATAAGTGTTATTCCCAACAGGCTTCCCTGGGGACAGGGGAGATCTTCAGGGCAGGAGGAAATGAAGGATGCCATTAGAGAAGGTAGCTGATACGGGCCCTTAAAAAATCTTCCCAAGGAATCTGCCTTGGCGATTTTTCCCACAGCATTACACAACACGCTGTAATAAAAATGTCAGCAATGAAATAACACAGCTTGTCCTCAGACCCCCACCTCCCCACCACCTTTCCTGACTGAAGAAGTATGATGATATGTTAAGGCACCAGCGAGTTTTCCAATAGTAAAACAGGGGAAAACTTCATTTTGGACACCTGGAGTCAAACACGACCTAGGCTGTGAGTGAAAGAAATGCACCTGCCTCTACATAATGGCTGCACTGTGCAATCAGGTGAAAATTCATCTCTTTTTTTTGTGTGTGTGGCTGCGATATGAACTTGAACTCGATATTCCTGCTTGCCCTACCAAAAGGTTCCCCAGACCTCCATAAAACCATACTGTGCAACAGGCCAGCCTGAAGTGATTTATAGCTCTGGGTGAAAATCAGATGAAATTCAGTTGTTTCCCATTCAAGCTCGAAACTAAGTGAACTTTGGCAGAGTTCTGCTTGGGCTTTGCTTTGGGTGAAACCAAAACACAAAGGGGGATGAGGAAAGAGTGGAGAGAGAAACCAGGTACACCAAAGTGGAAAACTATTTTCTTGAACTCACGTGAACCTAAACCACTGACCTTCACACACATCCAAGGTTCTCTCTACGCCATCTCGTAGTACATAAATCTAACACCGAACTTGGAACTGAGCTTCAACGTGGCTTAAACCACATGCAATTAGCCCGATTAAAGATTTGGGGGCCTGGTTAGATCCTGCCTGCACATTGATGTCTAACTGGGAGAAAACTCGTGTTGCCAGCACCCGTTGACACTTTTGCAGTGGGGTTGCAGTCTGGGGCCACATGCACAGAAAAGCTGCATGCTCAGGCCATTCATAAAGGCAGGAAAAATGTTCACTGTAAAGATGAAATGCATTCAAGAAGCTCACATGCTTTCTGATCGTGCTGTAGCAGGCATCAGTAAATGCAACTAGCTGAAATCGCCGCCAAAAAAGTATAAGCTGGGGTGGGGGGACTGCTGGAATCCATAAGTATTTAAAAAGAAAACAAAACCTGGAAACATTTGCCAAGTGAAACCAGACTTTGGTGATTATTTCATAATTATTCATGGTTAAGGGGCCAGAAAAAAAAAAAAAAGGAAAAAAGGTATTTAAATGGGCTTGTTTGTTTGTTTGTTTGAGTACAATTGCTAATGGTGATGGTTAATGGAAAAAAAAAATAGGGAGATGTGTGCAACTGACATACAGCCCTCACCTCCTCTGCATAGGATTCCACGTCAACCAGCAAAAGCCATAGCCTTGTCACTATAGGCCTCACATGAATTTTATCCATAAGCTGATCTTTCAAATCCTGGGTGGCTGCCAGGAATACCTCTATTAAAACTAATAAAAAAATAGATACAGAACAAAAGACAAAGAAGACTTCCTGAAGGGTTATTAAATCTATTTCTCGGTGAGCCATTTTGGGTCTCTGCTGTTGGCATGGAGGGCAAGGCAGGAAAAAAAAAAAGGCACATTGCTTTCACATCTTTTAAATACGCAGTTCTGAGAATGCTCGTGGGATGCTCTGAAATTGCTTTGATCCCACTTGAAGTCCTGTCTCCAATCTGAAAGGAGTCTGTACGTGTTTGTGAGCAACAAACCTACGCTCTGACCATCCCAAAGCAGAATGCAGGGACCCAAGCTTCTCCTAATGCTCTCCCAACATTCCTGTCTGCTGTCTGCGAATACCCAAGGAAAACTTCCTCAGCTGTAAAAATGTGCCGTACTGCCTTACACATCCACTCTGGTTATCAAGAACAACAGCAGATAAAAAAGATATAAAAGGTTGTGAAAGGTTATGAGCTTTCCTCATTAGCAAGGATAAATTCTTCACTTCTTCCCTTAAGGGAGACCTTGAGCCCTCAGCTCTATCTGTCTTCCAAGAGAAGCCAGCAGGACTCCATTAATTAATTATCTTCAACACATAATGTACTAGCTCAGCTAGCAGTCCTCATGGCCTAGGAAGTGACAAAGTGACAGGTTTTTCCTAACGCTCACACTAAGTCATTTAAGTACTCCTGAAAATACCTGTCTAAGCAGGAACATGTAGAGTCAAAAGTCAAAACTGTGGCCTGTTTCCCTCGAACTGTGGCCATGGGCAGGGATCACAGCATCCCAGACGTGATGTCTCAGGCATGTCTAACGGTAGTACTGCAGTTCCTACCATCTTCTTGGTTCCTGGAAGAGAAACTGCCACCTGGAGCTGCTCCTGGCAGAAAAGGCAATTCCTGATTGGTCTGGGTGAACCTTGATAAAATTACCCATCAGACCACCTACACAAAAGTTGAGAATTCTGGTTCAGTGGTAAAGACTGTGTCAGAACATCTTAAGATGACACAATGGAACAGGTTGCCCAAGGATTTTGTGGATGCCCCATCCCTGGAGGCATTCAAGGCCAGGCTGGATGTGGCTCTGGGCAGCCTGGTCTGGTGGTTGGTGACCCTGCACATAGCAATTGAAAAAGGAACACTGTGGTCCTTTTCAACCCAGGCCATTCTATGAAGATCCTTAAAATTAGATCTTAAGTACCCCCCTCCATTTACCCCTCTTCTTCCTCCATCCCCAGGAGCTATTAGAGAACAATGATCACAAATTAATCAAGGATAGTAAAGTCCTCATCTATGGGCCTGGATAGAGGATTTAAGAGGAAAAGGCAGGTCTGCTTCCTCTCCTAAAGCCAGAATCTAGTAAGATATTGGAACAGGTTGCCCAGGTGAGTGGTGGAGACACACTAGAGGTGTTGAACAAATGTGGAGATGGGGTACTGAGGGACACAATTGGTGGGCATGGTAGGGGTGGGTTGGTGGTTGGACTAGATGATCTTAGAGGTCTTTTCCAACCTTAATGATTCTTTGATTCCATTATATCCCTAGTATCCTTCAAGAGCAGCAGTGGAAGATTGGGCAGCATAACTTGCCAGTACTGTAGTGGCAATGTTTCTGAGCAATGGAATCCACTCCAGGATGTCAGGAGCATTTTTCATCCAGTAGCCATATCCTGGCTTGTGTGAATGAGACCCTTGGGGAGGATCGTGTCATTTCATGGCAGCACTGTTAAAGGCATGGTGAAGGGCAAAGCACCTGCTTTAAACTACAGCCAGATAGGTACAGGGTAGAAATTACAGAAAACTTTCAAAGAGGAAGCAAGCACAGGGATTCGTTTTCTGGAGACTAGCTGGTTCAAGTCCTCCTACCTAGACAAGCAATCTCCTTTTCCTAGGAAGAAACAGATAGGACAGTTTTGGGACCCACTGGAGAAAATGGAGGGTGGGGAAATTCCTAGAGAAACCATTTAAGACTTACTGGTTGCTGCCACTTTACAAAGAAGGCCGATGCCAACTGCAGGAAGAGCAGCAGCCTCCTCACTGGTCACCACTCCAGAAGGGCCCAGCAGCCAGAGGAGCAGCACTTGGCTGCAGAAGGGTCCCCCCCCCCAGGGGTGCTCTATCTTTGCAAACAGGTCCAGATCCATATGGTGACACTCACTGCTTGGAAAGGCCCTGTTCAGGCAATAACTGTCAAAGGGGCATTTTGACAACTGCCTTGTTGCAATTGCCAACAGGCACTGACATAGCTGAATTTATACCGAAGCTTTATCTGTTGCCTGCTATTCTAATTTGTGGTTTGTAGGCCATAAAACTCCAAGTTTTCCAGGCAGGAAAAAAAAAAAAGTGACGATTGACTGTTATTGCTGCTTCTCTTTTTTTCCACTAGAGCTGTTCCTCATGCAGTTGTAACCAAATAGTAACCAAATAGACTGCCTAATGGCCAGTGCTGTTTATTCCAAAACAGTATGGATTTGCCATTTGTAATTCAAAAACCATAGGGTGTAACTTTCCTTGCTTGGCACGAAACATGGTCATGCTTCTAGGATACGAGCATAGAGACAGTCCTGAGGAAAACTGCTTTTGCCTAAAGAGAGATCAATGAGCAATAAGCTGTCTTTCACTTTGGTTAATGATATATTTTAAAAGCACCTCCAGCCTAAGCTTCAGAACAGCCATTGGTTTCCCATAGTGAATATTTACTAGACTTTACACAGCTAAATACTTTTCTATTCCCTGTCTTACATTCATTTTTCTTAGTGGCCCCATGCATAGCCCGTTCCCATTTACACTTGAAATTGTTTTATGAGACAAGCTTCATCAATACCAAACTAAAAGGAAACCACAGCATTAGAAAATCTTAGCATCTTTTCCTGTGAGGTGTAAGAGAAAATCAGAACAATCTCAAGGAGACTTAAGGAAATTTCTGCATGAGGAGTACTAAGAATTGCAATAAAATGCACGAAAAGAAAGCGGTCTCCTCTCAGGTGACAAGTGGAATACAGACTCAAGATGCACCAGGGGAGGTTCAGATTGTACCACCATAAAGAATTTATTATTCATAGGGTGGTCAGGCAATGGAAGGGCTGCTCAGACAGGTGGTGGAGCGCCTGTCCCTGGAGGTGTTCAAGAGATGTGTGGGTGTGGTACATGAGGACATGGCTTAGTGGTTGGACTTGATGATTTCATGGATCATTTCCAACCTAAATGATTCTGCGATTCTCTGACTCCATGACTTACAGAGGAGTAGGTTCAACACGTATCTCCAAGAATGGTTTAAACAAGCTTTGTCCCCTCCCACAGCAAAGCGGTGGGATTCCCTTTAGACTCCCTGGAGGCATTCAAGGCCAGGCTGGATGTGGCTCTGGGCAGCCTGGTCTGGTGGTTGGTGACCCTGCACATAGCAGGGGGGTTGAAACTGGATGATTGTTGTCATCCTTTTCAACCCAGGCTGTTCTATGATTCTATGATTCTATAATTCCCTTTTCAATAAATGCTTTGGAGCACAACTGAGAGGCCACACAGGCCCTGTTCATATGAGACAAGACAAGGAGCACTGCAGCCCGTGTGGGCATAGGACTGTGCCATGCCCAGGAAACCATGGCAGAAGAAAAGGCAAAGCCCAGGGTCCCCGGCACCCAGTGGGAATTCAGTGAGCACCCAGGCAGCTGCGGGGTGGGACGGCCAGGCAGAAGCACGAGGCCCAGCCTAGGAGCAGCTCAAGGGGCCATGAAGCATTTTGGCATGCAGGCCCTCCTCAGGAGCCAAGGGGCAGAGTGGAAAAGCTTCCTCACAGGCAAATTACCTCGGCGGGAAGCTGAAAGATATTCCCATTGCCTGCAAAGCTGCATGCCAAGTCTGGTGTTTGTTTGTGTCTGTGTTTATTTCTCAGAGACTTTCTTTCTCTGCACCCCAGGGAACTGGCTGGATGCGAGCTCTGGCCCTCTCATGGAACAAGGATTAACTCCTGGATCCTGGCAGTTCTGAGATCGGCTCCTGCTCAACTGTAGGCTGACAAAATGACCACAAGCCAGAAGACACCCAAAAAGCAGATGCTGCATGCCTCCCATCTGTCCAGAGGCCCAAATAAGTTGGGTGTATCCCCCGCCTGCTCTGCACTTGGTTTATCAACTGGTTTATCATTGCCCAAGCCACAGCGGTCTGGGGCCATTTCTGTCCTATGGTGACTTTCAGCACGCTGATTATTTCCGGCGTGAATCAAGACCACCATGGACTTGTAAGGCCCCTGATTCAAAGTGCCTTGTTGAATTTGAAGGCAGGGAGGCAGTTCAGAAGCAAGAGCAAAAGGCGCAGCACTGCCTCAGAATTCACAATAAAACGGTGTTTGCTTGAGACCAGATTTCCATTGGGTTTTTGAATTCCTGAGCTGATTAAAATCTTCTGGTACAAATTGATTTTTCTCCTCCGATGGACCATGCCTACTCCCATAAAGGGAGACTCTGACCTATTCTTTTGAAGGCTACTTTTAAGAGAGCGTGAGTAATAGCTGAAACATGTGGGGACTTCAACATTTGGGGTAGTTTCGTGAAAAATCCCTTCTCCCTACCCCACTGGGGATAAACCAACGTCAGCACTTAGTTGCATGGAAATGAATCGCCAGCCGTGGGCTTTCCGCATCCCAACATCACACATTCCTGCTAGCGATGAATCACAAGGAGCACAGATGGCACTTGCCCACAGCGACCTATCTGGGACCTGGGGAGATCTGAGTAGAAAAGGTGACGTGAAGGAAAAACCTGAGTCACTGAGAAAACGGGGAGTCCATCCCAGGTCTGGAGGCTTCCTGGCTCACACCTTCCCATGGGACCAATGTGCTGCTGAGCTCAGCATGCATCTGAGTCACATCAAACCAGAGAGCTTGTTGCCCTCTCCCTTCTCTTGTTACTGTCTACAGAGAAGGCAGATGGGAAGTTTTAGGCCTTTATCTTGAATACAAAATGCTGGATAGTCGCCTGGATAGAAACTTCAAGTTACCTTCCTGAGAGCAGCAGATGCTGCACTGCAGAGCAGAGCTCTAGACTTGAAATGCCAGCTGCTCAAGAGCCAAACATGCACCCAAGCAGAGAAGGCTATTTATCCAATTCTCCTTAGTAGCCTAAGCCCCATTTGAAAGCAAGGTGGCCTGTGTAAGAATAGAAGATCCATTTGATTTGTAATCTAAACTTCTAATGACGTTCATGGCATATGAACTGTTTTCCATGGAAATCTATCTGCAGATATGCAAGCCAGATGCACTGATTTAATTAGCCCGTGTAACATCTTTAGTTATGTTTCAACATCTGACCCATGCTAAAAAGATCGGGTACTTCAAAGCCATGTGACTCATTTTTCATAAAAAGAGAAAAGAAAAAAACAGAAAGCCAAGTTCACAGCGGACACCCATTGACATCCCCCTTCGCCAGCCTATTTACCATTTCCACAGACGCTGGAAACGAATGCATCGCCAGTTAGATCATTTCTTCCAAATGGCAGGGTGGTGGTGTCCATATTCGTGCTGGACCCTGAAGAAGGTCCCACGTCAATGCGTATTGAGCCAAGGCTATCCAGCGGGTTCTGTGCTGGTTTGAAGCGGAATGGTGCATACTCAGTATGTAGACGCAGCATTTTAAATGCTGGGGAGCAAACATAAAATCCACAGCCCCTCACGTTGCCAATGGACCTTTTCTCAGTGCTATGGAAATCTTAATGCTCAAACTTCCTTTAACAGTCCTTATCTTATACCTTATCTATAACATTATAGGATTCATCTGTATCTGCAGTGTTTTCTTTTGGCCTCTCTCCATACGGTTGCACATGTACAGAGCAAAGAGAAACAGGGTTTGTGCACCAGCAATGGGAACACTTCCTAGACTTGTTTGCATTGGCACAATGTTCTTCACTGGCATCTTTGCATCAATCATAGCCTACAATGCATAAAATACTTATGATTAGCACTAAAGGTTTACGGACTAAACCCAAAGTTCACTGAACTCCCTGCAAGAACAACTGGTAAGATGGACCAGACCATCTCAGGATGCCAAGGTCTCAACCTACGAAGTTCAGACAGGCTATAGGCAAGAGTTCTGCTTTGAGCAAAGGGCACTTTGGGCAGGATGCCACAGTGCTGTGCCATGAAATCCACACAACTGCTGAAGAAGGGAGAAAAAGAGCAGCCAGCACATGTGAACATGCAGATAACCCACCTCCAGACAGGTGGTAGCCACCAGCTCTGGGGAAGCAGAAATCTGCTTTGGTGCTCTGGTTTTAAGAAAGATGCACTAATGGAGGTTGGTCGTTATAGGAACTGATATCAGGAGAGGAGTTGTGGTAATTGAAAACTTTTGCTTTCCAAGGTAGTATTTATAGGAGGCTTTAATGGCTGCTTTGATGAAGTAAGGACTCGGATGCCCTTAAACAACAGCAGGTCTTACAACACATTCGGTTTAAAGGAAAATTCCTTTCCAGCTCAACAAGAAGAATCTGGAGGTGAGTGTGTAAGTGCTAGGGTGGTGCTGAGATGTGAGGAAGTCTTCACAAAGTGTTACACAATGTCACAAAGACTGTAGCCCCTCCAGACAGCTCTCATTATAATTAAAAAATATATATTATTCAGCATCACGTTATATTTCTTTCAGTGGAAATGTATGGAAGGAAGTCATTTGAAAGAAAAGCCCTTTCATAAAAATATAAACTTTGTGAAACATAGCACTTTGTGTTGTCGCGTAGAATTGTTGGGGTTGGTTTTATTTCATGCTTGGCTTCCTTTTTGTTTTTTACTGTTTTTCATCGCATGGTGAGAACAATATACTCTATTTTTTCTGGGCATAAAAAGACTGAGAGGGGCTCTGATACCTGTTTATAAATATCTAAAGGAAAGTGGGAGGCAAATGGATGAGGACAGGCTCTTCTCCGTGGTGTGCAACGATAGGACACGGATTAACGGCTTAAAACTTGAACACAGGAAGTTCCATACTAACATGTGGAAGAACTTCTTTACAGTAAGGGTGATGGAGCACTGGAACAGGTTGCCCAGAGTGTCTCCCTCTGTGGAGATGCTCATGACCTGGCTGGACGCCTACCTGTGTGACCTACTGTAGGGTACCTGCTTTAGCAGGGGGGTTGGACTCGATGATCTCTTGAGGTCCCTTCCAACAACTGTGATTCTGTGATCTGAAACACCCACAAAACAATTGATCCCACTTCCTGTGCCTCCTTAGCATTCTGGGCCTCCAAACGGGACCACAGCTCTCAATGCCATAAATGACACTGCACGGGGCTAAGAGCTCAATGCTTTTAAGGCGACTTCTTAATTTAACTTGCAATTTATGAAGGCGTTTTACCATCCTTCAACTCTCATTTTCTCTGAGCAAACGCAGACCCCTCTTTGCAAAACGTCAAATAAATGGATATCGCCAAATTATTAAAATTAAAGGCAAGCAGAGAGTTGGCCAAACGAATTATGGCTGGAAACCAGCTTCCACATTCCCCTAGTGGCTTTCAGAGATGATTGTGGAAAGATGCCATCAGAGAAAACGTCGTGTCTGCAAGCATCACCTCACCCTGGTATGTTTGGAAAGCTTATAGAAATCCTGTGTCACTGGGAGTGTGCTGTGTGCAGATCGTACATCATCCTGCTGCTTTCTGAGGGGACACCTGAAGCCATCAATCCGTGCTAATGGCAGTCACGGTCTACCTTGCCCATTGTGGCTTTAATTCTCTTCACGATTTCATAGTGATAGAAGGTGGTTGAGTATGGAGAGGTAAATAGCTGCTTCCATCAGTCTGGGCCAGGTGCCCATCTTATCCAAATTGCCTTAAATGCATCCAGATATTTTCTGAATGCATCTTGTCCCCTGCTGTGACTTTTTTATTCTTGTTTTGGATGCAGATGCATGGCAATGGGTCCCCGGAGACTCCCGGTGCCACCTACCTCTACTTCCTTCATGCACAAAGCTTTCAGGCAAAGGCTTACTCAAGCCCTCTGTTAACTCACAACCTTCAATAAACATACATTTGATAGGTAACACGAACGTCCAGCATCTTACCTGTGGTTTTCCACTGATGGGCAGCCAGCTTGGCCAGCACTTTCTGTGTTTGGCCATTTTAGTACCTATTTAGGATAACGATCACAGCACACATGGAGCTCCTGGCCAGGCATTCTCAGACGGGATGATTTGCTGTTGGAAAGATTTGTTGTGCCTTTTACAAACACCAGATGCTCGGTGACGAGAAAATAAAGCATACTTTCCAGTAAACAAAAGCAGGTTTCATTTGTCTCTAAAGCATAAACAAAACAAACAAAAAATAAAAAATAAAAAGAAGGGAAAAAAAAAGGGGGGGAAAAAGTGCAAAACAGAGCTTGTACGTATGAGTCAGGGGGAGAAAGTGGTGAAAGAAGTGAGACCTGCGTGTACCTGGAGATGGATTAATGGGCTCTGTGGTGCGACGATGGCCTCAGAGGGCTGGATCCTCCTTTCCTCCACAGAAGTCTCGAACACTGTGTGGGTTTCTTTTTCTTGCAGGTTACACCTTGCATGGGACAGAGGGCTCATGCAGAGAAACTGGAAGATGACCCTGAAAGAGCTGGTAGGGAACAAAGCAAGCTAAACAAGCAGGGGCTTCCCCAGCAGGAGCTGGGGGAATGGAAGTAACACATACTAGAGGAAATACTTTGAGACTGTGAGATTTACTGCAGCCTTGGTTGATTTTCATAGCCCAGGGCAAATATTTGAGCATTTCATAGTGCAAAGCAAAACCTCTTCCCTTCCTCACTGCTGCAGGAAAAGTAACTGCATTAGATCCTAAGATAAGATTGATGAATGTGATTAATAAAAAAAAACAACACGTTGTGATGACATTATAAAAATCAAGGGCAGGCTCTCAGATGGGCTCTTCTCCCCAGAAATACAAGAAATTCAATGAGAGGTGACCAGAAACCTCAGCCTGTCTCCTCCAAGAGAGACGACCAAGAGGGGACAGGTTTACAGCACGCAAATTCAGGGCTTGAGTCCAGCAGCCCTTTAAACAATTCCACATTTATCAGGCTGGCATTTGCAGCTCGTATCTCTCCCCAGTGACAATAAATCTCCAGTTCTTTCCAAGCTGCAGCACGGAGATAGTTGCTGACCTATTCCCCAGGAGGGTTATGGGCACCCAGTTGGGACAGCCACAACATGAGCCTCAGGTTGGGGTACAGGAAGGAGCCACTTCTGAACGACAGCAATACCGAGGTTAGATGTGATTTTTAGAATTTCAGATCAGTTTGTTTGGTTTTGTTTTGATCCCCCACCGTAATCCCAAATCATTTCATCATCTTCTTCCTCTTTTTGCCTTTAGAGGAAATTCTGGCATCAGCTAGGACAAACGTTTCCCAAAACAGCAGGAAACCTAAAAAACAGACTGGCATCCTTGACTGGAGACAGCTACAGGGACTAAGTACCCAAAACTCTCCTTGTACCACCCGAGTAAAGAACGCAAACTATCCAGGTGTGACAGATAGACCGCACTACATCTGCTAATCCCTAGAAGGAAGAGAGCACCCACCAGAAATGCTTGCAGCTCGAGATTGTAGGGAGTTTTCCAATAAAAACAGCAGAAAAGGCCAAGTTATAAGAACCAAAACGCTCTGAAGAATTACACTGCCTTCGGAGTACTCCCATGCCAGGATAAACTGAGGAGCTACATATCCAGAGATGGACCCAAATAAAGCAGAAACTGAAATTAGAGGTCTAAAGAGCCTTCTTCAGTATATTTTGAAGGACTAGGTGGAAAGACAAGACCTGCGGGCTGCTCAAAGCAGCAAAGGGTGACAATGCTGCCACGGCATTCCAAGGAAAGGGCAGGTCAGCAATGCTAAGGATGTGAGCTTGTGAATGAGGATTGGTGGCGGAGATGCTCCCGAGAGCGGTTTGCGCTGCACATCCCCTTTGGGATACCGTTTGATTTGGTTGCCACATCCATCCCTCTTGAAAACTGTCCAGGGGTGACAATGGTACAGGAAACCACTGCTCAGCCTCCGGCTGTAACCCACTTGCAGTATAAGCATGGTTCTCCGGCCCCCTCCAGTGGCTACAAAATAGGCTGAGGAGTCAGCTACAGGGCTTGGATTCAGGATTAGGAAAACCAGGAAATAATTCAGGTTTAGGAATATTAGGAAATATATAGAAGCGTTTCCCCTCCCCACGGCGAGGTAAATGATTAGGCACGTAGCCAAGCTCTTGCACTGGAACGTCTTTATTTAGCTACACACAGACCCACCACAGATATCTCCTATCTGCTCTTGGATCAAATCTTACTGCTGTGCACAATCGTACTACCCTGGGCAAAAGAAAAGAGCACTGAATAGTGCTCCTTGAAGTAACACTCTTGGCTGTCACCTCTGCTTTGTCCTGGGCAGGTTCCTAGACTCATTTCTTCAATGGAACGAGGGCTAAAGAGGTGCCGTGCCTCAAAGGCCAGTTTTGGTGTAAAAAGTGCTTTATTTGAATAAGGAAAGGGGGAAAAAACCAACAACACTGCAACCTGATAGATTCCATTCTGCCATTTGCACAACTCCCAAATGTCAGGAAGTTACATTTGGGTACTAAGCCAGCTACCAGCATCTCATGCTCTCAAAAGTCCCTATACAACAAAGATAAGAAGAAACCCCACAAGAGAAAAGACTCCTTTGGATACCTTTGCTCATTCCAGATCTGCTTCAGTTCTTTAACCATCTTCCAAATCTCATCCCACCCAGTGCTTACAGCAAGGCCACACAATGCACACTTCATACACTGCGCACAGATATAACAGGCATTCTTCAGTAGAGGGGATGCACACTGCAGAACCATTCAATTGCCCATGTCTCACTTGTTATTCACGTTATCTGAGCACGTCTCACAGACAGCATGGAAAACAATACTTTTCCAAAGAATGCACTGCTGCACAGGAGGAAATGGGAAAGTCTGAATTAAGGCAAAAATAAATGTCACTTATGTACTGTGAAGACATAATATATGCATATTGTTATTCAGATTTCATAATGGAAGACAATTGTTTATTGGGTTTAAAGGGAAAGAGAGACAGCCAGAGGAAATGCATTGGTGGCCCTGCAGGACATCATAAATCTAATTTGAGATTCATTATTACAACGAAAATTGCAGATATTCTGTGTATTAAACCATTTCATCTAGGCAAAGCTGGGTTTATGTTGCCTAGCAACCTATGTCCACAAGGACTACTCCAGCAGCAGCCTTCACACTTACAGCTTAATGTAAGTTGTCCTAAAGCACTGGGCTCTCTTCAGTCTCTCAAAAAGATAGTCCATTCAGCTATAAGGCAGAAACCTTGGCAGGAGGCACAGTCCTTTCAGTTAAGATGGCAGACGGGTAGGTATTCCAGCAAAAAGCCTCCTGCACTTTGACTATGCAGACACACAAGTGCTTGCTGAACTTTAAGCTTGTTTGCTCTAAGAGTGTGGGAATCATCCTTCGACCTACGGCTCAGGGACTTCAGGTATCCACAGTTAGGGGGATGCTCTGGACTCCACACTGGTTGGATTTGAAGACCCATACGGTCCTTAAACTTGAGGTCAAAAGGGCTACCCCTATGCACAAAGTTCAGCACGCTGTTGGAGCATCATGATATTGTACTTCAAATCATAAATAAAGAATGGGTAACTAATCGAGGTGGAAGACCCCACCCTAAGCATAGCTTGAGCTTACCAATAGGAGCTACAAAGGAATCCTATCAGTACCACACACTGACAGTCCACGGAAAGAGAGGACTTGTCCAATTCCCGCTCTCATGGCAGTCACGGTTCTGGCAGGGAGCACAGAAGGATGGCTACAATTGTTGGCCTGGGTAAGGCTTCACTGCTGACTATCCACAAGAGGGATGTAGGACAGTGTCAATCAAGGGCATGACAGTCAACAGATCAAATACAGAAGGCAGCTATAATGAAACTTGTAACAGATATATCTGCAGAGGCTTAGATTTAACTATACACTCCAGTTACACTGTGCACCGAGTTGCTATGCCTCCCCAGAGGAGCATGTGCCTTCCACCTCTATCCAGCTACTTTCTCCCAAAAGGCACTAATGTGTGAGTGGTTTGCAAAACTATGTGAAGAAGTAAAAATCTGAGTGAAAAAGTCGACCCGAAGAAGCTGTTGCCACGGCATTTGCTCTAGACATCCTCCCTCATTTTCTGCCCCTATACGCTAGGGCTAGAGAATATGTTTGGTCCGTGCTCCTGCAAAACATTATGGTTCTACCGGCAAGGTGACAAGCGGCTTTACAACCTGCCTGCATCTTTTAGGCGTGTTAACACTTCCATAAAGCAGGCACACGACTCTCAGGCAACATGCTCATGGGCTGCCCTGGCCTCCCGTACGGTGAAAACCTAAACCATCTGCAAGCCTGAAAAGGAAACAATGCAATACTGCTGCCTTCTCACCTTGAAAGCATGCCCATAGCTACACAGCCTTGCCATTGTATCTCATCTGATGAGGATTTCTGAAAGTGGCTGAACAGTGAGTGAGTGTACCTAAGAGCAGAGCACTCATTCAGGGTAAAACACTGTTGGCATAGGCTCTATAAAGGACTACTTCGTTCAGAATCATGCTACCTCCTAATTCTTTGATAAAAGATAAAAACTCCTTTCTTCTCCCTTCTCCACAGTGCTGAGAGAAGCAAGATCAAACAAAAAGGCCTGTTAGGTGGATCTGGAAGGGTGCTGTCTGGTCATGCTTCTGTGAGGTAAGGAGTAAAAGGTAGGTAGGAATTTCTATGTGCCCTGCATTGTCACCTACTTTACTGGACCTTCAGTAAGGTCACAATCACTGGAGTATTCCAAGAAGGTAGTCTACAGATAATTTCCGGTATCTTTTTCTTCATAATCGCACAGATATATTCACAGCCATTGCATCAACCACCATCCAGCACCGCAAGACAACAATTTAATTAGCGGTCCCTCCACTCCTGGTCATTCTTGGTCATTCTCAAATATTCAAACCCATTTTACAGTGAGCAGAGGAGTTTGCTCATTGCTTTTCCAGAAAGTACCCTAGAAATCTTTCAGGTTCACATTCTGGCTTCATCTGAGTATCACAGTCCTTGTCCCACCACCACTGCAGCAGCGACTGAACCACAAGGATCACATCATCCCTGCAACAAACTCCACACTATTCCATTTCCATGGGTGAAAATACCATTCCCTCTTCTCTCCGTATCTTCTCATTTGTGCTGCAGCAATGTCCTGGGCAGCTGGGAGGAGGACTGGCCAACCCTTGTCTCGTTCATCACAGTGCTGGAAGACGAGCCAACATGCCACAGCAGATCTGGTGGTCTGTAGAAGCAACTCAGATGGGATAGGATTACACATTCTGCTACTCTCCCATCTGTGCAACGGGGCCTCTACAGGAAGAAAGCCAAGTCAGCAGCTACCTTGCAGCACGTAGAGACACGGATACAATTCTCCAAGTAATGCACAGCACTGGACAGGAAACTTGATGCATTTCACACCAGAAGAGGACAGAAGAAAATATACCCACTTTTACAGCAGCAACCACAAACTCCACAGGGAAGAGAAAGGCCAGGTACTGACAGCAGAAGGAGAACAGTGCTGCCGTAATCCCCTTACCAAGGCAAGGAGAAACTCCCTTGCACACTGTAGGAAAATGAAAGGCTTAAGTACAGGAACATTTGCCACACAAAAGTGCCTCTGAGACCCAAGGTGTGTGAAACACGGAGCAATAACAGAGGTAGAGCTGGAACAAACAGACATATGCTAACAGCTACGGGATGCACTGTGTTTGCTCATGTAACAGCCACACACACTTGCGGCCTCATTGCCCAACCAGTTGCAAACAGATCACCAGTTAGATAACTGGCAGCTTAAGGGTAGACACACAAAATCACTGCACCCTAAATCTGGAGGGGAAACCCACAGGGGCAGGGAATTGTGTGTATTCCATGAGCAAACCAATATTTCCTGGGGATGAAGGGCTAGAATTGGCACCTGGCTTTGTCAACTCACTCATTTAGCAAATCAAACCGTCCCAGAAAGCAGCCAGTTGCCCTTTAACTGTGTTCATGAAGTAAAAATTGTTTAATGGGGTCTGGGACTGGAAGGATATGGATCAGATCCAGACGAGATTTGCCAAGTATTCTTCGTACAGCTATGCGGCAGAGAGACAACAGGCTCCGGGCGCGGCCTGCAATAAAGAAAGCAGAGAGGAACTGTTGAGGGACAGATGGAGGAAGATAACAGCATGTAAATTGTGCAGAGCTACGGCTGGCAGCGGAGGAGCCATTTACCCCTTCCAAATGCCGAGGCTATGACCTGCACAGCAACACGAAGGCAGTGCAAGAGAGCTGAGTATGCACAAATCCTCCCTACAAGGAGGCCAAACCTTTTGGCCAAGGATTCGGAGCAATCACAGCTGCCACACAGGCAGTTTGGAAGGGTAAAAAGGGCAACTCCAAGGGGTTGTGACTGCAGAGAGAGTCGATGCCAGAGAGGGTTCAAAAGATCACTGCCCAATCCATACCAAGCGAGGCTGTGAGAGGCTTTATACTAATCCAATCATTTTTAAAAGGTGTGGACTTTCTTTTTGCACTAAATCATCCCCTGGGAATCAACAGCACTGATGTTCAGCTCAGGTCTTATCACAGATTTCCTTTGATGGCTTCCATTTGAGTTCACGGTGAGCTCTTCCATCACAGCCATGAGAGGATGGTGGCGTTCATGTTGATGAACCTTATCCTCCATTATCCAGGAGTCCCACTTGCCTCCTAAAAACAGGCTTAATGGAAACCACCTGCTCTGTATTTTGTGTCTCCTCTCAGCAAAAGGCCGGGCAGGTTTGGAAAAGGCATGTGCATAGCTGAATAACTTTGGGGTGGAGCCTGGGAATTAGATCCCACACCCTGAAACTCTTTTGAATTTCTCTAGTCTGGAGTTCAAGAGGGAAACCCCACTTTGGACTCTGATACAAAGCCCTGGCCTTTACCATGCGAGCCTGATGGTTTTATGAAGTGCTGCCCTTGCTGAAAGTAGGGTGCACACTGAAATGATGCCACTTTTGTTATAAAAGAAAGAAACAACAGATAAATTAAGGCAAGTTTGGACTGGAGGCTAAGGCTGGCTTCTGTAACTCATTTGCTTCCCCACTTTCTTCCACCATTTTCCAGCATTTTAGTTCCTTTTTTTCCCCCACTTGCTGCCACCACTGCATCTTTATTTCCCAAGAAGCCTGCCCAGACACAACTACCCCTTGAGCACGGGGTCACTCAAGAATAGTGAGGACACATCTGTACGGCCCTGGAGAACTGGGTCCAACAAGATACACCTGCCTGTGGTTTGTGGACCGAAATCCCTGCTACGATACCACCCTCCTGCCTAATCTTCCCTTAGGCAGCTGAGGACAACACCAGACAATGGGAAAGAGCTGGGAGAAAGCTTTTAAAAAGTCAAATTACAGAGGCTGGGCTGAGGAGACAGGGATCACTGGGAGCTCAAGGATACAAGAGGGAAAACAGAAGGTGAAAGTACAAAATGCAACAATAGAAAAACAGGCAGTCTAACTGGGAACAAGGGGGCCGTTGAGCTGAGTTATCAGTGCCAAGAAATTCTCCTGAATCCAGAGCTAGATAAAACCATTCACCACGGTAAGTCAAAGCCACTTACCTCGTGCTTCTTTGAAGACTTGCAGAGCCTCAGGGTTGACTTTGACTCTCCCTGTGGAGTCAAATTCCAAGGCCTCCACCTTCACCAGGTTCAGGTTGGCTCCAAAGTCAATCAAGAGGTGGATGAATGCTGCTTCACAGCCATGCCGCAGGACAGCGTCCATCACACACACCGGTGAGCCCCGAGAGAAGCCCTGGATGTTGATTGGCCCACGGCAATTAAAATCTGGGTTGGCTCCAGCCTGGAGCAGAAGCCGGAAACACTGAAGGTTGTGGTAGGCAGCACTGATGTATAGTGGGCAGACCACAAGTGTGGTGAGAGGTCGCAAGGAGGGGCTGGAGACCCGAGAAGCGAGGTGGTGATTCACATCCACATCTGCACCATATCTAGAAGGGAGAGTATTAACCATTTGGAAACAAGGGCAACAACAGCATGACTAGCAGCCCAGGGGCACAAGATGGCTATCATGAAGGCAAAGGACACCAAGAGGATAAGCACCATGCAGGCTGCCTGTCCGTGGTTCATCGGAGCCCACCGCCCAACGACCCACCCACGTTTACCCCCAGAAGGGCCTGGCTAACTTCTTGTCATTCAATGACAAAGCACAGAAAAAAAATAATAATCAAATAAAGGCCACCGCTGGTTCAGAAGGGTGTCTGCAAGTGGACTTCATGCAATTTCACCCATCTACTTTCAAAGTTAATTCAGGGGACCTTTTAGTAACGCCTCTCTTCCAGGGACAGAAGAAGGGATGACATATCCAGCATGGTCTGATCTTCAAGAAGCAAAGCTGTGCTGCTGCCAGAAATAGCCCAGACCCAAGACAGAAGAGAAGCAGCTGAGGGACACCTTCCCTCACCCTGCTGAAGGATATGCCAAGCACAGCTTTGGCATAAGGAACAGCTCAGCGCTGAGCCAGCAGCACGTAATGTTGGATGCTAATGGGCTGGCTGGGAAGCAGAGGATGTTTCCAAATGACTCAGTTGACGAGATGCAGTGAAGTAACTTCCCCACCAGTATAAAACAGGCCAAAAAGCAATACAAGCGATTGATCTGCCTGTCACAAACAGCAGGGAAATGGAAACAGAAATCAGTACTCAGCAGTGAAACGTGTATGATAAATCCCGCTCCATCCAAGAAACTTGGATGGTTGAAATCCCATCAAAAATCCCATCAGAGCCAAAGAAAGGCCTTTTCTCTAGTGTTTATCTCAGCTGATGGGATGTACCCGCCAATTCTAAGAAGCGTGTAAGAAACTAGAAAAATATAAAATAACTGTTGTCAGACGTTCTGCTCTCCCCATCCATCCTGCATGGCTCAATTTACAGGTTATATATAATGTTAGACACTGCTTAAGAGATTACAGTTCACTGGCCAGAACTCTGGATGCTGAAGCAGAAGCTGCAACAGAAAACCCCTCAAGTCTTTTGCAAATGGCTCAGGCCTCACGCTACCCCAGAGAAAAGTTAATACTTCAAATATTTGCTGCATGGGGTCATGGTCTCTCAACTGCTCCGTAAGCCCCATGGCCAAAGCAAAGCAGTGCCAGCTTGCCATGGTGCAAAGGCAGGCAAGCAGGCTACAGCCCAGCTTAAAGGAAATCAGCATCATCGTGGTATAGAAAGTAACATCAATGGCATACTTCTTTTCAGGGAGTACGGGCGGCTGTAAGTTTGAAAGAGCAGAAAACAGGGCGTATTGGCTTTGATTCCTTTTATTTTTATTGATTTGGAGGAAGTGAAGGAAATGGACAAAAAAAATGGGAGCAAAAGGGCCGGGTGTCAGGGTCTCAAAAAGCATGGAATTCAAAAAATGGTAATGCGGCACAAAGAAGGGACTGTAGAAACAAGCAATGATTTCCCACAGGCTGGGTAACACCCAAGCAGTGGGACACCACAGCTCCTCATCTGCTTCACGTGCAGCTTGGGCTGGAACAAGGAGGAAGACAACACAGTCCCCTGAGGCGTAACCAGTTTTAACTGCAGTATTACAGATCAAGCAAAGCCCTGTTTCTTTCCCACACAGGAATAAGACATTCCTTCAGCCACCAATCCCCCTCTCAAAACTGCAGATCGAGCATTCAGAGAACTAGATTTTCTGTCTTCCAAGCTATCACACAATATTCCTTTCTGCAGTTAATAAAAAGCAAATAAGGAAACCACGTGGGGACAAATTCTTCCTCACTGCAAGCATGTCTCTTGCTGATACCAGTAGAGACTGGTCCCTATCCATTAAATACTTACCCAAGTACTTCAGTTCAGAGCATAGGAATAGTCAAGTTGGGCGTGAAGACCCTTATAGGTCCCTTCCAATTCAGGATGCTGGATGATTCTACGTCTCATTTAAATTAAGCACATGGAAAACAAGGGCCGGGGAAACCTGTCTGAGGGCTGCAAACGGCATGCAGGGTGTTTTTACCCCAACGCAGAAGATCTCCCAAGCATGAGGGTCTTGGTTAAGACCTCAGGAGATCTATAGGGTGCAGAAATGCAAGAAAAAATTGGAGCTAGGCAGTAATGACACTACTGAGCGTCGTTATAGCCACAGCACCAAGCTTTGCTTCCCAGTTCACTGCACTTTAATGGGATATTCCCATCTGCTGGAGACTTCCCCAGCACTTCGCTGGATTTGCATCACTTTATGCTTTTTGAAGTACCAAGGGCAAAATAACAAAACGTGTCTGTTTCGCACAGGCAATCGCATACGTTCCCTATAGATAAAGAAATCACTTAAAAATCAGACTGCACAAGCATTTGAATGGGATCATTTGTGTTACTATGGGACATTCACAGGATGGCTACGGAGCCACTGCCTTCTGCAGCCATGGTTCTGACCACATAGCGGTCTGACTCTCATTTCAGTCTCAATCCCTTTTATTATTGTTGTCAGCGTTCTCATTCTCAGTTCCCTATTTCCCCAAAACATGGAATTCCGCTATTTCAGAGTCAGGTACCCGTCTGAGGCACTGGTGGGATTTGTCAGATCGCTTTTTTTGCTGCTTTTAGTGTGGCAGGAGGACCTTCTCATCCTGAGGTCATCCCTCAGTTGTGCTGCAAGTACAGTACGATGGTTGATCCCATCACAGCACGATCACATAACAAGCTGTTAGAAAAGTAATCTACACCTTGGAAATACAACTGCAAATATTTCCGCCAGCCATCTTATAAAATGGATCTCCATCCCATAGTTACGTGTGTATTTACTATTAGTGGATACAATTTCAATTATCGCTTGCTTAGCTGGTTCAGCAACCGTGGCAGGATACAGGAATCCTGATTGTTGCTGCCTTATGATGACGAAAATTGAACCAGGTGATGTTTGGACACCTGCAGCAAGCTTGACTGGTTGGGCTTTTATTTCAGAACACCGAGGCTCTCTCAAGCTGAATATTCTGAAATATTTTCTCATATCTCAGTAAAAGCGTCTTCCTCATGGCATTTCTTCTGCCAAATCCTTCGGAGCAACGCTTCTGAAAATCTCCGAGGGAGCTTTGTAACACAAGACTGCATTTTAAAGTAAGCAACTCTGAAGAGATCTGTGAAATCCGTATTCCGAGATACTTGAAATTTTGGGCAATCTGACAATTTAGTATTAGCTTAGCAGCCCTGGGAGAGACATCATCTAATAAAAAAGGCATTGGACAAACTCCAGTTAATTTTTAATCCTGAAAGTTATCCAAAATCTTGCTTTTAATATTGCTGGCAAGGTATCTCGAGGAGCAGACACATAAATCAAGGCATCAGCTCTCCATGTGCTGAAATACCATTCGCTACATTTCACCCTGCCTTAGTGGACATCAGGGGAGACTCTCGGGAACGCAATATGTATGCTGAACCTCTTACCAGCAAGCGTGTGGCAACGGGGACATCCTTCTCTCAGTTCACAAGAGTGGGAACAATTTCCCTCCTTCTTTCTACTTCTCAGCTTCCTTAAAGCTGCACTGTGTGAAAATTAATTTGCCCACAAGCAAAATTCCTTTCCGTTGTTATTTTCTAGTGGTTACAGCCATTGAAGGGATTCCTTGGAGAGTGTTTCTCTGCGAATCCAAATAAACTTTCTGTTCTTTTACTACTCCTCTCTGCAACCTGTATTTCCCCCCCTATAATCCACTATTATTTGGCGTCAAAGGCTTATATAGCTGCTCAGCATGGTCCCTTGTATAAACAGCTTCCAGTTTAGAAGACAGGAAGTATCACGGCATGCCAAACGAAGGAATCTCAATCTTACACAGCCTTCTGCTGGACCCTGAGCCCACTCCCTGCTGGTGTGGTTCATGGAGAGAGGGTCCTACTGATGGGCATGTGCCTGGCAGCCAAGAACAGACTGTGCTGCCTTTGCTCCCAAGGACAGGAAGTGTTCAGAGCAGCAGAGCTAAGCAAAGATGCTTTCTGGTTGGGTGGGTGGTATGTGATCCATCCCATAAGCAACAGGGGTGCGAAACCAGCCACTGGGCAGTAGCAGGAACCAAGCAGCCAAAACAGAAGCTAAGGGAAGATGGTCTGCAAGACTGAATAGTGGATGGTGGACACAGAAACGGGATCTGCCACCAGGCCCAAACAAAGGGAAAGACACCTAACACCCTTTTAGGAACTTCTCCCATCAGCAGTTCTCTTGTCCAGCTTTGCCAAGCAGGTAGGCGAGGAGGGAATAAATGCTCCCACTCGCATAATGGAAAGATCCAAAGGAAGAAGGAAAGCAAGGCAAAGCCATTCTCTACCTCATCGGGATCATCTCCAGGACACATTTCTCACCTGATCAGCTCCTGGAGGATGTCCGCCCGGCCCACACGCGCTGCATGGTAGACGGGAGTGCTGCGATGGTGCCGGCTGCCATTGGGGTCAGCTCCAGCTTCCAGCAGGATCTTGGCACACTCGAGGTGCCCATTGACCACAGCTACGTAGAGGGCAGTCTGCCCCTTCACATCCACCAGGTCGATCTCAGCCCCTTTCTGGAGGAGGAAGTCGACACAGGGGCCATGGCCAGCAGTGGCAGCAATGCGTAGAGGAGTGCAGGGCAGCCAGCCGCAGCACCACACCGACTTCTCATTGATCCGGCTGGTGAGAAACATGGGGTCAAGAGCTCTCCGGTCACTTTCTGCTACCCCACCTGCCCCAACCCCAGAGGAGAGCCCAAACAGCACCCCTCAAGTTTTCCTCCACATTTTGGGGGCATTACAGCAACTCTGAAAAGCTCCTGCAGGTAGCCTGCCTCTGCTGCAGCAGGTGCTGCAGATATGGTATGCCTGGAGTATGGGCTCTACTGCAGCTCTGCTGTGTCAGGAACTACACATATGCACAATGAGAGACAAACCCTTCCTCAAAACTCAGCCAAAATGACCAAAGAAACCCCACTCTCTACTCCCTTTCCATGGGGAGATGTCACCCACCAGAAGTGACCAAGCTAGGGACCAAAACTGCTAAACTGAAGCTGCTCCAAAAGTGGCAGAAGGTTGTCAAAGCAGCAGGGAAAGAGAAAAGGACTACAGGAGGAGAAATGCATGGAAACACAAGCATACATCTCTATCACTCTGCTGGCATGTCCACACGCTCAGCCTGGCACCATGGAATGACATAAATGCAAATCCAGGGAAGCTCAACACAGCACAAACACAGCCCTGCCAGCAAGGAAGGAGCTGGCTTGGAGAGAGATGCCATGCTAAACAGAACAGCAGAAATAAACCATTGGCATCCTTGTTAGCCTATTGGCAGAAGAGCTTTTACTCAATTTATTTAAGACTTGTCTGGCAGGAGGCTGCTTGGATCCACTCTGAAATCACTTGTACTACTTGTCACGCTCACTACGGTAATCCAGATCTCAGGTGAGACCCATAAATCTCAAATATCCAGGTCTCAGTCCCCAGCTCTCTGTAAATCTATGTGAGTACTCTTTTAGAAGCAATGTGTCAAGAGAAAGTGATTTCTTCAAGGCCAGTGCATGCTGGCCAAAGTGCCCTTTAGCCAAAGCAGTAGTGGATTTGCTCTTCTAGCTCACTCTGTCCTGGACTCTGTAACAAGAACAGGACAAAACACTTTTCATACACTGCACTTAAGGCAACTGGCTAAGAGAACAATGCCACAATCTTTTTTTTCTTCAAACATATTTCAGGAAGAGGAGTAAAATAAACCCTGTTGAAGTGCTCCCTAGCAGGTTTGGGCATCTCCACCCTACACCCAGTACCACACTGGTAGTCATGGTGGTGATGGGTCAACAGATGAACTTGATCATCCTAGAGGTCTTTTTCCACTCTACCACCTGTGTGATGGTGCTGCAGGTCCTGCCAAACTTTGCTGTTTCCTGCAGAAACCTGGGTCAGCTTTCTCTCTTGAAGGGCTGCCTGGTCCTGCAGCATGGTGAAAACGAAGGCAAAATCTCACACCAAGGGACCAAAGAGGCCCAGCAGAGCTGTACAGGTAACAGAAAAAGGGGCTGTTTCATTCTCAATTTTTGCTGAAATGACAGTTTTTTAAGGCTAATAAACACTGTGCACTCTAAGCATTTTTCTCCATATTGCAGGAAAATTAATTAACTATCCCCATGGTCAGAGACTCAGCACTGGGTAGATTTTGTAACATAGGGTGTTTCAGGTTTACAATTGATTATAAACCCTTTTGTATGTTTTTCTCATTATATGTAGACTCTTATTTTCATGGTATTATATTTCCATCATGATCCAAAAAGAGTTTGTGCATGGACACTGCAAGTTCACAAACTGGCTTGAGATCTGCCTCCAGTGAGACTAACACAGGGTTGATTTCGAGTGTGAGCAGAGCAGCCTCCCAGCAGACACAGCTCCTGTAGAAACAGAGCACAGCACTTCTATCAGTGGGAAATGTGTTCAAAAGGACCAGACTACGGGGAGGAGGGGGAGGATCATAGAATTATTAAGGTTGGAAAAGACATCTAAGATCACAAAGTCCAACTATGCCCACTAACTATGTGTCTCAGTGCCACATCTCCCCCCAGGCCTGGAACACGTCATCAGACAGCAACCACCTTCATGGTGGTGAAAGAGTCTCACCACTCTTTCTGAAAAGAAATTGTTCCTAATATCCAAACTGAACCTCCTCTGGAGCAACCTGAGGCCATCAGCTCTCTTCCTATCACTGTCGTCTGAGAGAAGAGGCCAGCCCCCACCTCAACACAACCTGCTTTCAGGCAGTTGTAGAGAGCAATGAGGTCTCCCCTGAGCCTCCTCTCCTTCACACTGAACAACGGCATATCCCTCAGCCACTCCCCATTAGACTTGTGCTCCAGACCATCACGGTTTTGTCACCCTTCTCTGGACAGGCTCCAGGGCCTCGGTGTCTTTCTTGCAGTGAGGGGCCCAATGCTAAACACAGTCCAGGGGTGGGTAGCCGCATCAGATTAAGGATTTGTTAGCCAAAAGCTTCAGAATGGATTACCCAAAAGCTTCAGAATGGGTTTAAGCCTGACCTTGTACTGGATTCCCCCTGGCTCCATGCTGCTCTCCCAAGCCAGGATCAGCACGCAGCACATCAGCGGGCCGGGCAGGGCCGGCCCCGGGCAGGAGCATCCCCCTCACCTCTGGAAGCTCTCCTCCTCCAGCAGGCTCTTCAGCGTGGGCAGATCACCCACGTAGGCTGCATCGTGTAGCCGGGTGTCCTCGCAGTGCTCCAGGGGGTGGTCGCAGAACTGCTCCCGCAGCCACTCCTTCAGATTCCGACCTGCGCTGGAGAGAGGGGCGCTGGGCTGAGCGCTGGGGCAGGCGGATGCTCGGAGCCCCGACCCCAGCAGGGTCCCGGGCTCCCCCAGGGCCGGAGGCCCCGCAGCTCTCCCCGCCTCACGTTACCTGCGGGCCCGCCCGGGGCGTTGAGGGCGCCCGCCGCTTCCCCACCGCCGCTCGGGGCGGCCCCGCCGCCGTCAGGACTGCCCTCGGCCATCCGCCCGCAGGCACCCGGCTCACATCGCGGCCTCCTCTCCGCCGCCGCCGCCGCCACGGCCCTCCCTTCCCCAGCCCGGCCTGATTGGTGCCCGCCGCCGCTTCCTGCCTCCGCGTTAAGGTGGTTTTCCCCGTCCGGAGGAGGCGGCTCTCCGCGGCGCCGAACGAGGCCGCGAGCGATTCCTCCTTCAGAGCTACTCGGCCCGGCAGCCAGCCGGAGCTCCTCACGGGGCTGCCCGCCGGCACCGCGTATCGCACCTTGGTCGTGGCGATCCCCACCGTCAGTGCAAGCCGGGGGATGTAAGGATGGAGCACAGCCCTACCAAAAAGGACCTGGGAGCGCTGGTGGATGGCAGCTGGACATGAGCCAGCACTGTGCCCTCGCAGCCCAAAGCCAACCGCACCCTGGGCTGCATCCAGAGCGGTGTGGTCAGCAGGGCAAGGGAGCGGATCTGCCCCACTGTGCTGTGAGACCTCACCTGGAGCACTGCGTCCAGATGGAGTGTCCTCAGTACAGGAGAGATGTGGACCTGTTAGAGCATGTGCAGGGAAGGGCGACAGGAATGGTCCAAGGGATGGAACACTTTCCCTAAGAGAACAGGCTGAGAGCTGGGGCTGTTCAGCATGGAGAAAGCTGCGTGGAGACCTGAGAGTGGTGTTTCTGTATGTAAAGGGGGGTATAAGAAAGAAGGAGACAAACTCTTTAGCTGGGTTGGTTGTGACAGGACAAAGGGAAATGGCTTCGACCTAAAAGAGTGGACTGGATATAAGGAAGACGTTTTTTTTTACAGTAAGGGTAGTAAAGCACTGGCACAGGTTGCCCAGAGAGGTGGTGGATGCCCCATCCCTGTAGACAGGTCAGGTTAGATAGGGCTCTGAGCACCTGATGGAGCTGTGGGTGTCCCTGTTCATTGCAGGGGATTTAAGCCAGATGACATTTAAAGGGTGCTCAAAGGTGCACCCTTGGAAGGGAGCAGAGAGCTTGTAGGGTGCCCATACAGGCACTTTGGAAGTGCAGTTTGTATAGGAAGACATGCAGAGGTGCAGGTTTGCAAGGAAAGTGGCTGTCATCAAGCCCAGCCCCCTCTGAGTGCAGTTGTTGGGGCAACTCCTTGTGGCCCACAGCCACTCACTGGGTGCTTGAAACACACCCTCACTTCTGCCTGCACATTTGAATTCCCAGTGCCTTGAGGGAATGGTGGAACCTGGAGTTCCACTCCTGCTTCTCCATTACTATTAGAGCTGGAGCAATCCAGGGGAAAGATGTGCAGTCTGCAAATCAAACCAGTGTGCTTTGCCTAGTATGAGATCCAAAGGGGAAAGGAATGGATGGGATTTTCAGAAGCCAGTAACGCCGGCCAGCACTGCCACCTTCTCCTGCTGCAGTCCGTACGTCGTTAGACAAGATAGATGTGAGGCTGAGGAACATCCCCTGGAATTAATTGGCTGCCGGTCTGGAAATTTGATTCAACATCTGTTGAGACCTCCTTGAGTCAAAGGGATGAGATCTGGAAACCAGACACTAGGGCTAGATGGAGCTCAAAATCCACGTTAGATGTACTTCTCAGTTCCCTATAGCTATGCCTGATAATAGCACAAGACAGAGCAGAGCAACGTGCTAGCTATCATATGTCTGCTGTCGCCATAGATTGAATGGGGATAGATTTAATGAGCTCCCCAGCTATAAAGTATTGTGTTGGACTGCTGGCCAGCAATGAGGTCCCATCCAGAGGAGAAAGATACATCAGTCCTTAGACTTTCATATGGCCTTAGACCAAAAGCTGTAACACTGTGTGCACAAGGGGATAGTTACTGCAAGGGATGGAACTCTTTGTACTTCAGTGTCTTCCTAGCAAGAACACGATGCCAGCTCTCCGAGCACATAGGGAGAGGCCACTCCTTGTCAGCAAAACTTTAGAGAAGGTTTGTTTTTTCTCTGTGTCATTTGGAGCTCTTCTGTCATGGGTACAGTGTAGACAGGAATGACAGTGTTTACTTGCAGTGTTTTGTCCCCATGGGCAAAGCAGAGCCTCACAGAAGCACAAAGTGGCTGGTAAATAGAACAGGCAAAGCTGGAAAGGAAGTGTCTGGATTGCTCTTGATTCTAGGTTCAGTTCTTGCAGAGAATGCTTCCTATTTAACCACTCTCTTCTCTCATATCCGCATATTTATATGTGGTTTTATGTACTTACATGAAAACCAACCCATCCCAAGCTGACCTAACTGGTTCTCATTCGAAGGTGGTAGAACGGGGTGACTGTAATTGCTGCCCAGCCTTGGGGATGGCCAGTACAGGGAACCTGTTGGTGTCTTGAGAAACTGCTATGCAGAAGTACAAGCTGATGTAAATCTGTATCACTGAGTGCAATGGAAAAACGTACCTTTTGCAAATGTGTTAGCATTTGTACAAGACCTAAGAAATGCCTTTTCTAAGGTTTGAGAAACAGTTTTAAATCCAGAAAGCTGACTATTCTGACCAGGTGTACCTGTTGAAAGCTGAAGGGATAGGCTGTGGGCACCCTGGCTGCTCTTCCAGCCTGTCCCACCAGGAGGTTGGATTAGCCCAGCTCCAGAGCTCAAGCGTATACACAGTTATGTTCTATTCCCAGCACGCAGTTGGGAGCCTGCAGCATGGTCAGCTGCTTGAAAGGGAAGATCCCAGTGCAGAAGCAGAGTGTAGGACTTCCTATCACAACATTCGCTATCAGAGCATGCTAGAGTGTTTGCTTTCCAGCTGTGCTCCTGAGGTGCGTGGCCTATTTTTAAAGGCTGCAAAAGGCAGCTGCTGATTGTTCAGAATACACTGGACTGAGTAGCTCCTTTGGAGTCAGGCTCTGCTAGCTCATTCTCTTGAGGCATATAACTTCTTGAAACCTGCCATGGCCAGGCCTACTGGCAGCCAGGCCATGAGCTCCCTTGTCCCCTCTTTGCTCCATGGCCTGCAGTCTGGCAGTTCATTCTCTGTGGACAGCCTTTTCGTCACTGCACTGATCCCACACCACTTGAAACCAGATCCACCCAGCAACTGGGACCTGTTACTCTCTCAAGGAGAGCTTCCAGGATCTAAAAATACCAATCCAGCACAACGGATACATGCCTGGATCATTAAACAAGACCTTTTCTCCAGCTCCTAACACTGAAGCAATGAAAAACTAAAAAATGTCTACGTGCAAAGAAAGCACCTTCTGGGGAATGGGCAGGTAGTTCAGCCACAGCACCATGAAAGGGAAAGAGGAGAGGAGGAGGAGGAGGAGGAAGAGAAGGGAAGGGGAGGGGAGGGAAGGGGAGGAGAGGAGAGGAGAGGAGAGGAGAGGAGAGGAGAGGAGAGGAGAGGAGAGGAGAGGAGAGGAGAGGAGAGGAGAGGAAAAAAGGAAAAAAGAGAAGAGAAAAGAAAAGAAAAGAAAAGAAAAGAAAAGAAAAGAAAAGAAAAGAAAAGAAAAGAAAAGAAAAGAAAAGAAAAGAAAAGAAAAAAGGGGAGGGGAGGGGAGGGGAGGGGAGGGGATGGAAGGGAAGGGAAGGGAAAAGAGAAGAGAAGAGAAGAGAAGAGAAGAGAAGAGAAGAGAAGAGAAGAGAAGAGAAGAGAAGAGAAGAGAAGAGAAGAGAAGAGAAGAGAAGAGAAGAGAAGAGAAGAGAGAAGAAAAAAGAGAAGAGAAGAGAAGAGAAGAGAAGAGAAGAGAAGAAAAGAAAAGAAAAGAAAAGAAAAGAAAAGAAAAGAAAAGAAAAGAAAAGAAAAGAAAAGAAAAGAAAAGAAAAGAAAAGAAAAGGGAAAAAAGAAAAGAAGAAAATGTCATTGCTGTTACTGTAATTCACACTTAGCTCAGTCTATAAAACTTCTGTCTTCCTGGATCTAAGCCAACAACTTCAATTTTTAGTGAATGCTAATGTCAAGTTGCCCTGGTGATAAATGCATCTGTGGGGAAAGGAGGTGGGAAATCCCTTCTTTCCCTCTTTTTTGCAGAGCTCAACAGTTTTCTGTGGTATTTATGTAGTTTCTGTAGTGGACATGAAGATGTATGTTAACAAGGGGCTGCAACAGAAAACAGCCATGAGAAACGGGGGGACTTAATTATAGCATCCAGGATTGTCATTAGGATTGGAGGCATCAAGTAGGTTACTTGGTGTGTGCTAAGTTCCTGGAATGAACTTCTAGAAGTGCAGAATGCTGTGAAGTGCTGTGAATCTGTCTTAACATACATTAATATGGCTGTCTTCGTGGAGAAGACCAATGCATAAGCTGTACTTTTATGCATTTTGACCTTCCATCAGCTGTATAGAGCCGGCACGCTGATGGGTATCATTACTCTGATCAGGCCATCACCAGCAGCAACTGCAGGCCCCATCTGAGCAGGAGATGGGAGGTGGAAACACCAACAGAGTTTTTATCACCATTTGCTGGGAGAAATTGCCATCTAGAGCCTTCCTCTGATGGCAGATGTGGGAATACCAAAGGAGAAACAGGCACCTCCTTTACCTCAGTCAACAAACAAAACACTTCCTTGCAGGCAGGTTAGAAAATAACATAAAATCTGTTGAGGACAAGTTTCTATTGACAGCAAAGAGCTGCTGAGAAATGAGTCACGCAGGAACAATTTGGTCAAGCTTCCCACACTCTCACTAGGGACTTTGAAGACAAAAGATATTGTTTTTTGGGGGGGGTTCTTGGTGTTTTGTTTGTTTGGTTTCGGTTGGTTGGTTTTGCTGTTTTTTTTCTCTTCAAAATAGTCAGATTTTGATGGGAAAATAAAACTAGAAATCTTTTGTTGTTGTTGTTGTTTCTTTTTTTCCTCTCTTCTTTGTCCTTTGGACAACATCTTTCATGACTGTGTGGAAGAAATACCTGAAAGAGAAGAGAGTAGGAAGAAAGATAGCCACTCTAAGAGATGGGGAAGAGTTCATTTCTAACACCCAGTGCAAAACACTTCTCTGCAGCCTTCCCCAAGTCACTGGGAGCTGAACCTTCCCCTTGCTTTGGCTCAAATGTGGCCAAACTTAATCCCCATACAGAGGAAAAAAGAGACCGTGATGCAATTTTGCTGGGAATGGGAATGTTTGTCCTTCACTTTGCTAATGCCGTTGCTGAAAGCATTGAAAATGTAGGTAAGCTCCTAGGCAAAAATGTCAAAAGTTTGCTCAAAGTTATAGTTAGTCCATTGGTTTCACCCGCTCTGTTGGTAGACTAGAATTTGCTGTACTACTTCCATCCTCAGCTGAATAGAGAAGCTGCCCTAATTGAAATATTTTGGTAGTTTTGCAGATCTAAAATGAGGAGACCCTAATGTGAAAGAAATCGCGTTTATTGATAGCTGTCAAACATTTCATCATGAGCAAACTAGGAAGAGAATCTAACTCAAAGCAGAAAGACCAGCTCTGCTCAAAGCAAGGCTGTAGTTGAAGAAGTTGAGGACAATGTAAGGAGGAGGCAAGCAGGATATGCCACTATTACAATATAGGCTTCCCACCCCTGCCCCTCACTACATGACCTCAGGCAGGTCGCTGATGCTCCCTGAGCAACCATCTCCCTCTGAATGTGAAGATGGAGATTTCCAAACCCCCTTGTGGCTTTGATTGAAGGTTTTGCAGGCAAAGAGCACGGTTTATTTTGTGAATGACCGCCAGCAGAGCCAAAGAGAATAGGAATCACCCTGAACTACTGGCATTTGAATGCATCTGGCATTTCTGCATCAGTTCGTCCAAATGGCAATTGGCCAAACTTTTATTATTTATTGCATGGAAAGATGCAGAATGTCTCAAAACAGCGATTTGTCTCCTGACACAAAGAGAGGTTGTACTTAATATTTGCTGGCTGAAGCTCTTGACTTGCAGCCTGCATTTGGCTGACTGCTTTACCGAGGGGACTTACGGCACCGGTGCTGGTGGTGTTCAGTGACATCAACACAGCCAAACTCAGCCCTCCACTTGTGGGGCTTCAGGAGAGGTGGACAGGACATAAGCATGAGGTGTTTTCTGGCCTCCCTTTTGATGTGTGGTGGATCCTACGGCCTATCCCTCTGACAGTCTCCAGTCTACTGTGAAGGGAGGCCTACCTCTGCCCAAGAGATCTTCCATGGCTGGATATCCAAAGAAGAGGGATGGCTTTGTGATGTGGACCTTCTCTATAAGGTTGTCCTGACAGCTGGAACTGAAGTTTGCTAGTGGGATGGAGTCTGTAAGACAGCCTGGGCTGACATGAGGAGAAGCTATGGCAGGAAAACAGCAAAGCATCCTTTCCTCTGAGCAGCTCATGCCATCACCGAGGAACAATGAGACATTTCAGGCAGTCATAGAACCACAGAATGACCTGGGTTGAAAAGGACCTCAAAGATCATCTAGTTCCAACCCCCCTGCTATGTGCAGGGTTGCCAACCAGTAGGCTTGATCTAGGGCTGAAGGTTCAGCAGCCAGTGACTTGGAATGCAGGCATTGCCTAAAACGAGGCTTGCTACCAGCACTGGAGAACAAACTTGTGGGATGTTGTTGACATGTAGGATGTGAGGAAACATCATCAAGAAGGGGCTCAGATTGGATATCAGGAAGAAATTCTTCCTGGAAAAAGTGGTTAGGCGTTGGAGAAGGCTGCCCAGGGAGTGGTGGAGTCCCCATCCCTGGAGTCATGTAAGAGATGTATGGACATGATGCTTAGGAACATGGCTTATTGGTGGGCTGAGTAGTGTTAGGTGATGGCTGGATTTGGTGATCTGAAGGGTCTTTTGCAACCTAAATGATTCTGTAAGTGCTAAATGGCTCCCCATGACCACTGTGGCAGTGTCTACAACTCTGACCTGACCACAGCATCCAGGAACAGGCCACCAGGATCTCCAGGGTGTTGGATCTCTGTAGAGAAATGCATTGTGAAGGTGGAAAGTTCTGGCAAAAGCTCGAAAATGCCATAACTTAAAAACAAGCACGGGACTGCGCAAAAAAAAAAAAAATAGGAGAGTTCCATAATGTGCTCACATAAACAGATGAATTAAGCCTGCTCTCCAGACAGTTCTAGCTATATCTGCCTTGCGAGTGCTTGACTTTCGCACCTTAACACCGTGCTCTCAGCGTGCTTTTTTTTTTCCCTGTGTGTTGTATATAGAAAATACAGCCACCCGCCCAACTCCGGCTCCGAGGTAAGAGAATCCCCGTGTTGAGTGAGTGCAGGCGCTCGCCGGCTGACACAGCATCCCCGTGCAATCACAAGGGTCTCTTTATGGAGCAGCTCTGCGGGCACGCGGGGCTGAGGCCAGCCTAACCAAATCAGCAGAGAAAAATAAACATCCTTGTCTTGGAAGTGCCTAGCACAATTTCATTAAGCCAGACGATGCCTGGGAAGGAGCCGGATGTATATTTATTGAATTGAGCCCTAGGAGAATAAAAGGGAAAAAGAAGCCCCTGGCTGTTACGGTGAGAGGGATTTAGGGAAACTAAACAAAGCAAGAACAACCCCCTGCTCCACTCGCAACACTAAAAAAAGAAACTACAAAGTCATTTTTAGATGTAATTTCCGCAGAGGGTAATGCGAACATGCTGCGGTTTTAAAACAATTAAATGAAGAAAGGTGTCTTTTGGAAAGAGGGGCACAAGAATTACGAGCGTGTTCCTGACCAGCGGCATTCCTGCGTGTTTTACGGTGAGCTCTGGACACAGGCCCACCTCCGAGGTAGAGTGTGAACATAAAACATTTCCCCAGTTGTTTTCCCCACTCCGATGCAGTGATGCTGCACAGCTGCAAAGCGGCTCACGGGGCAGCACTCCCTGGCCCAGCTTTGGCTCGTCGTGGCAGGGAGAGACAGCTTAGGGCTAATTAGAAAATGAAAACTGACTCTCGGCTCCACATATCAAACTGCCTTTCCCTGCTCCCATCCTTCCCAGGAAAGAGGGTTCTATTGCTGGGTATTTCAGATCAATCTGTGTTCGTTTTTGCTCCTTTTGTCTCTTTTTTGTGTTTGTTTGGGTTTTTTTCCCCAATTGGAGGTGGTTCTGGAGAGGCTATTTAAAATGCCTCAGCTACCAAAACTGGGCTTCCAGTAAAGAAAGTACATTGGCAGTTCTGATAGTCCTTCTTACAGTGTCTCCTTCTCAAGGGTTAATAGTGATGCAACATTTCTTCTAACAAATGACCCTAAATTCTTACCTGGCCCTTCGCAAAGGAGTCCAGGACTGGTGATGCGCTTGAAACATCTCTCTGCTCTGACCGAGACAGACACAGAACGCAGCCATTCCTGCCTGAAGGACATGGAAATGCTTTACAGGGGATCAGGACAACAATATAGTAAATGACAGTACAAAACATTTTACAGGTACCACTCTACTCTTTGACTTCCAGCTTGTATTGCTACTAGGAAAGGATGAAGCTTGAAACTAACTAATGGAAGAATGCCCCATCCCTGGAGACATTCAAGGCCAGGCTGGATGGGGCTCCGAGCACCTGATGCAGCTGTAGATGCCCCTGTTCATTGCAGGGGAGTTGGACCAGATGGCCTTTAAAGATCCTTTCCAATTCAAATGATTCTATTATTCTGTGATTGACTCTATAAGAAAAAATAAAAGGTACCCAATCAGGTATAGCAAAGCAAGAGATGACCTACACAGGAGGGATAGTGTGAGTAGAGCAGAGTGGCAGCTGGGATGTTCCTTTGCACTGCACCAATTCCCTCCAGCAGATGAGCCCCTCCAAATTGCTCCCCAAAACGACAGAGCAATGACACGCTGCATCGGGAAGGGCTCAGGAGATGACAGGTAACCCCGCAAGATGCAAAAACATGAGAAGCATCTCTAAGCCATCCAGCTATCTCCGCCTGATTTGAGTAACATCAGCATCCCTTCGTCAGGTCAGCAGCATCACATTACATAGTCCTGCTGATGGGAGCAACGGGAAGGGAGGCAGATAACCTAAACAGGAGTCCTGGATACTTCAGCTGGGCTATCTGTGCTGATATAGGAGGCTGCCTGCTCTTCCTGACGTTTCACCATGGTTCTCCAAAAGCAAGAGTCCAGAAAAAGGCCACCCCACTCAGTGCTGGGCTGTGACATCCTTGCACCCTGAGGACCCTTTTCCAGGCAGACTGCAGGTGCTTTGTACAGCCAGGTGAGTATATTTGCCATGCATTGCTGGACTGGGGTACGGGGGCAAGCTGATTATTATCCTTAATTATCTAGGTGGAATGGGCAGCACCAGTGCTCCCTGCTCAGTATGGAGATGGATCACTACAAACCTCTTCAGCAGTCGTTCCCCAAAGCATGGAAGTCAAACTGTAACAGAATATGATGTGTTAGAGTTTAATACTTTTTCAAGAAAATGAAAGGAAAAAAAAAAAAAGAGAGAAACAGAGAAACAGAGAAAAGGGCAAGAAAAGCAGACAAAAACACACTCACCAGCACCCAGTTACTACCAGAATCTAAAGGGCATGGAATCTGATACCCACTGCCTTTATCAGGTCAGGGTGTGAGAAGGAAAAAAGCAGATTGTGGCAGATTTTCAAAGCCTTTCTAACAGTGCAGACAACTGCAAAGCTAAATACTCCACTCTCAGCTGTATTTAAAGGCTATTTTCATAACCATAAAGTAAGAGAACAATGTCTCATTTTATAATTAATACATATTGTTATTAATAGATTTAAACAAAGCTGGCTTTCATTCCTTTATTTAGTGGTGCATTTGGTGAAGCACTTAAAGGGGGCCACTCCAGTGTACACATATAGCTGTTTTAATTACATCCTGTGAATTTATTTTTCCAGGGAGAAATACTTCTCAGGGAAAATGTCTATAAAAGTAACTTTAGAAGCAATGTAATTTTGTGTGTGTTTCCTATAGGAAATCTGTTTAGTTTAAGTCCCAGGTTCTAACACTCTCTTTCATGCAGCAGTGTGACCTGAAGAATGCTGCTGACAGCCGTATTAAATCCTTGTATCTCTTCTGAAATGAAATTGCTGATGGATTTGTGAAGTCGTATCTTGATGGCACTTTGCCTCCTCCTTCTCACTGGGGTTTCACTTGCAGGATGACTCCTTCACAGCCCCCCAGGAAGGGGGCAGCCTACATAAACGGGCACTCCAGGTGTTGATTTATGTGCCCACGTTGGTGTTGCATTTGCAAGTTATATTTACCATCATTTCTTTAAGCAAGGACAGCCCCACTGGATCTTAACTTTCGTTTCCCACATACAAGAAGAAAAACTTCTTTATGGATTTCACAGCCATCTAAGTGAGAATTCTCAGGGAACAGATCCTCCGGGAAAGGCTTTGGTCAGGCTTGTGTGTTTCTTTCTTTCCCCTCGGAAGTGACAGAGACAGCTGGAAACTCCAGCACACAGCCCCTTTCTCACCCTTAAACTCCTCATTTCTGGGACTTGAAAGTATTGTTTCATTGTCTATCTTCATCCTGATCTTCAGGAGTTAGCACTTAGCAAGGTTTCGTTCCTTGGCCAAGGGAAAGCCTGTTCTTTCCCTGAGGACCCAGAGGCCAGTTCTACAACAAAGAAGATGCACTAGGATTCATGACAGTGACATGCAACAAGTAATTAGGCTCAAGTTAAGTGAGAGAAGAGGCAGTTGTCCTTTCCAGACTCTGGACTGTAGAAGAGTGGCCAGCTTTATGGCACGAAACATGCTCCAGGTTTGTGTGTGGTCCTTGAAGAAAAGTTCATGAGGCTGAAAGTTTCTGATGTTAAGAGTTGCCTTAATAAACGATAGTCTTTCAGCTTACAGGAAGACAGTATCATTTGGGTTCATCACATTCCACAAAATCTTTCATCCTAATTAGCTTAGGCTGACCGGGTACTGGCTTGAATCATAGAATCACCAAGGTTGGAAAAGACCTCCAAGATCACCCAGTTCAACAGTCCACCTACCACCAATATTTCCCATTAAACCATTGTTTAGTACAACATCTAAACGTTTCTTGAGCACCTCCAGGGATGGTGACTCAACCACCTCCCTGGGCAGCCCATTCCAGCACCTGGCCACTCTTTCAGAGAAGAAATTTTTCCTAACGTCCCACTTGAATCTCCCTTGGCACCAGTTGAGGCCAAACATGCTGTGCTGACAGATCCTGTATCAGAAACGTCCTCTTCCTTTTCCTTTCCACCATTAGACAAAGAGAAGTAAACACGGTATGGATTGTTGAAAGCAGATTTTGATCAGCACTATGTAGTTCTGTTCCCACTGCTGTCAGGTTTCATCCACCTCGAAAATGACATCCTTCCAGAGCACAGGGGAAAGAGTTTGCATCACTTTAGATGTAGGAAAAATTCAATAAAATACATAAAAATTAGCTTTCCCACAGGCAGGTATGGCAGGTCAGCTTTGCCTGCTATAAAAACCTGTCCTGGTTACTTACTCCTTGTGGTGACAGGTAATTTTCACTGTTCACTTGAGATAGTGCATTACCAGTGTCACAAATTGTTCTGTAAGGACCGCTCTTTAACTTCAGGAAAAGGAGTCTGTCAATGCCACAAAATGTGGAACGGCTTTTCATTCTGCCAAATACACTTAAGAAACATCCAGAAAGTACTACTAGTAACACGGGGAGGGAAAGACAGTCCTACCTTATCATATAAGCAAGCAAATCTCCAACCGACGAAGTCATTATTAGCCTCTATTAATTCTTCTCTACTATTATTGATTCCCATTTGCACCGTTGCAAAACCTAGCTCCATTGCTGTAAATGGCGTACAGAGATTGTGCAGTGATGTCCTAGCCATTTAAACCAAGTAATGGAAGGGAGGTGGCCTGCCTCAAACTGAAAGAGATCCATTGCAGAACCGGAGAGGAAGCCGATGTAGTGAATGTTATTGTGTTCCCATGCCAGCACTCTTCTTGCTTTGATCTGCAAGTCTTTGGCAGGACTTGATGTCTGATCTAAATTTATCTGGATTTTGGACCAACCTGTATGGAGCTGTGTAATCCAGCAGCTTCATGTAGAAAAATAAAAGCTCATCTATCCATACTTAGCTCTAAGAAAATCTGGTTAGTGGACTGAAATCATCTTGAAAGGCTCTGAACCTTACCACATCAGGTGCTGAAGTCATGGCTATGACCAGGAAGTATTGACTCACCTAATTAACTACTAAAATCCAAACAGAGTGGAAGAGACTCTGCTGAATAGATAAAATGGAGAACAGCAAGACTAGCAGTTCCTAAACACTTTCCAGTTGGATTGCTTTGAAGGAAAAAGCCAAGATCAGAGCCAAAGCAAGAATAAATGGCATGGAGCTCTTTGGAGTCCCAGTGGAAGCAAGGCCAAAGGCTGAAACAGTGCATCCCACCTCCTCACAGCAGGTTTCACACTGACACATCATGCTTGTGCTTTCTGGGAAAGCTTTCTATTTATTTTTTTTTTCATAGACTGGCTTTGGGTTGGAAGGGGCCTTTAAGCTCACACAGCCCTAACCACTGCTATGGGCAGGGACACCTCCCACAGACCAGGCTGCCCAAAGCCCCATCCAGCCTGGCCTTGAGTACTATCAGAGATGGGGCAGCCACAGCTTCTCTGGGCAGCCTCTGCCAGGGCCTCACCATCCTCACCTCACCATTTCACCAGGCTTGGACACACAAAGAGAAAGGCTGACTGGTTGGACAGTTACTTGCCCAACAGGTGATGTGTCACTGCTGCCTTGGAATGAGAGGTGCTGCTCTGAGTTGATACTAGGTGGCAGAACAAGGTCCTGCTCGGAGAGGCTGGTGAGGAGACCTCAAGATTCATCCTGCTTTGAAGGGACACAAGGCAAAGTTGTAGGGCTCAAAGCACAGACATGGGGCCCCGCGCTTCTGTTGAGGATATCTGAAGAAAGGATAAGACAATAGGACAAATTTAGATTATTTTTATCTCACGAGTGCAAGAAAAACAACTTCCTTCAGGAAAAAGGCAAACTTAAGCTTCTTTTGTACTGATAGAAACAACTGTCCAGGTTTGGCTTTGATGAGCATCATGCTCATTTACGAATTTTTTTCATGTTTTGTCTTTCCAAACTCTTTTCCCACTGCTAAACAGCAGAACAATCTGTACCTTACAGCCCCAATGCTTGGAAACCCTGCCTGTACACAAGATCTGGTGGAAGCCCTTGCAAGGCTCTCATGGAGCTCACCATCTTTCCAGGAAGATGCCAGCACACTATTCTGTACCAAAGTGAGGTGCACACAGTCGGCACTGAGGTTGCAACTCTGCCTTGGTTGAAGTCTTCATTACTGCTTTCCATGCACCAAAGGGTTCGGACAACTGGTGAAGTATCCGTGGTTGGTTCTATCTCCCTCTGTGGCAGTGGAAAAAGAGCTTAAGGCCTTATCTCCTATCACCCGTCTCACCTCCAGCCTCTGGCATGCCTTTCCCTCACTTTGTGCCTGGGCAATAACCATCCTGTGTCCTGGGATTCATAGCCCTGGGAGTTAGGTCATTTCCTTCCTCCCTTCTCTCCGAGGGGTTTTAATTAGCAATGCCATTGTACTCCTTAATTTGACTATATTTCTGCCTTCTAGTTTAAGCCCTCCCCTCCCCATTTATTTCTTTTTTGCATGTTATGAGCCTTTTAAGACACAGCTGTAAAACTCTGCAGACCATATATCATAACACTTCATAATCACACTTACATTTTAGTAACACAACAGCAATCAGCTCATTCCCGGCGACCTGGCAAGCCTGGAAGCTCTGCACCAGTGCACATTAATAACAGAGCTGGGAGCAAAGCGTGGGGCTGGAGCCCCACTGCCCCTGGCCTGCTGTGCCCTCTGGGAGGACCTCATTGACATAAAGCTGAGCTCAAGGGAGTCAGGCATTTTGGGGATGGCGTTCATTTCTGCTAGGACTTGTGAAGAAGGGATAGAGAAATAGACGGTCTCTCAGTATAGAACGTGGAGTCAAGCATCCTTTGGAACAGATACAAACACACAGGCATGTTCATCAGAAGAGAAAAGAATTTTCACCCATGTAACATTTCACTAATTGAATTTTCTTATTTATTTAAGCTGAATCCACCTGGAAGATGTGCTCCTGAAGTGCTGGGCTCCAGTAGGAACATGGTTCATAGTAAAGAGGACAGTGACAGCTGCACGTTGTGCTCACTGGAAACCATTCAGTCAACTGAAAAGCTCTTTTTTTGTGCAGACCAAGAATAGAACAGACAGGGTTCTTCTCAGTGTTTCCACCTTCAGCAATATGTCCACCACTTTTCACGGCAAAGGACACTGTGATTTTGGCTCTTGCTCCTCGTCTACCCTTCAGTGTGCTGCAGCACAGCGCTTATATGTTTTTCTTCCTGGCTGCACGTTTAAAGCCCCGATCCAACACTGAGGAGTTTGCAAAGCACTCGCCACTGACTTTGGATCAGGTGCTGTATGTAAAATGTGTCCCAGCCAGACGTCAGTCACTAGGGTGTAATTTTTGAGACTGAGTTCATATACTGAAGCCTGGGCCTGGACTTGGCTCCCTTGCTGACCTTTCAGAAAGCCTCTTCTCATTTTGCTTGGCGTCTAAAGAACTGGTTCTTGAGTCGCCTGTGGGTTTGGTAGTGGTTCATGTTACTTGCTGATGGCCTGTTCTTCTACCTCGGCCTTTCAAGAAGAGTTCAGTTGAGGATTTATAACAGGTTTTTGGTAGCACCTTCTGTACTTAAATCTGTAAAACCATTTCAGTTTAACCACCTGTTTTCACACGCTTATAATTTCACAAAGCATCCACCTTTTGGGATAAATTTTTCCATGCTTCAGCTCTTGCCCAAGGCACTATTATTTCTTTAAATAAAATTCCAAAAGTTTAAAAAATAAATAAATTGATCCAAATCCATTCCACATTTTTCTGCTTGGCCTGAGGCAAGCAACCTTCCCCATTCGAAAAATAACATAAAATTCTAACCCCGTTCCTTCTTGTTGAGCTTGAAGGACAAAGCAATGCTTGGAAGCTGCTGCAAACACTCTCAGAAGACAACTGACCATCCTTTCCAGGCCTTGCCTGACACGAACTGCAGCCTGTGTGAGCTTTTCTATCAAAATGGCCTTTTGGGCAAGCTTGCAACTACACCACTGCAGGAGTTTCAAATCCAGCCCATAAGAAGTCAGTAGGAGCCTTTCCAGTGACCTCAGCTATCTGAGCAGCTGTGGTTCAAAGGGTTGATGGGGACTCTGGGAGAAGCCAGCACAGCTTGTAAAATACATGCCAAGTTTTATTTTAGTTTTCACTCCCTGCTCTTCAGGACTTCTTAGGAAATGAAATGCAAAAAAATAACACCGGGGCAATACTCGGGCTGTAAGATCAAGCAGTCAAAGTAATCAGGAAATTGTTTAAAAGAACCTTGCTTTGCTCCAGAAATGTTGTCTCAGCTTTGCTGAGCCATTTCTGTTTTCCCCAGTGTTAAAGGTAACATATCACTTGTCTTATTTGAATCTGTCCTCATTTCCATTACCAGAGCTATCTGGTTCCAAGCTGCCTCTGGGGTCTCAGACATAGCAAAGAGAACAGTCCCAATCCCAAAGCTGCCTCCAAATTATTGTTCCTTCTGCCCTGTGAAGGCTTTCCAGGAGAGCTGTCCCACTCATGGCCTCCACAGAGTAATTTCTGGTCGCACAAGAGTCTCTCATTTTGAGCCCTGGCATGGAAGCCCAGATGCCCAGCCTGCAGCTGCAAGGAGATAGGAGAAAAGGGTATGGGAGAAAAGGAGCCCTGTTACCACCATTGTATCTGAAGAATGGAGAGGCTGAGACTGGGACACAGAGATGGGCTACCTGTAAGGCTCCTGAGCCTCAGGCCAGCCTGCCTGACCATCTCTCCTCCAACTGCAAGGCTCTCTGGGGCAGTCTGCCCTTCCAGCCAACTGCAAAAGCTGCACTCAAAAATTAGTAGGCAGCTTAGCCAGTCTGCTAGATGATGCCTTGACTCAACAGCAGCTGTTCCACCATCTCCTTTTCAAGCAGCTCTGCTATTTTGATGCCTTTTCTGTTGAGCAAGGCTGGAGTCATTGAACAGCCTCCATCCTAGGCCCACTCCAGGATTTCCTCTTATGAGTCCAGCAATAAGACTCCCTTTCAGATCCTGATATTTTGGTTGCCTGCTTTTTGGATGTTAGCAAAAATGTTTATCTGCCTGGCCAGACAAAACCCAGTGTCGTATCCAACACCTTCTTTCCTATTACAGCAAAAAAGCCTCAAAGCTTCAAAGGCAATGGCCTACAGAGGAGTCAGAGCCAATTACATACAAACGTATGTGTCAGTGTTGACTACTGCCTGCTTTTGAGCCTGGAAACACACTTGGGGTGTCTGCTTCCATCTCCCAAAGCTTTGGAGAAGGCAGCTCAGAAGAGGACAATTTGTAAAAGAGCTGCAGCAGTATGACAGCCTCATAGTAGTCTTTACCACCTGGAGACTTCAGAACAAGAAGCAGGACTGTCACTGAACAGTTGAATCAGCAGTTGGGCTTCTCCTGCAGCAAAAATGCCTGCTTGCCCTTGTGGCTTCCCCAGTCGTGTCTGCAGCCTCGACAGTGAGAAAGGGTGTCAAAAAGAGAGCCAACCTCCAGGAGACAGCCAGAGCAAATACTGCAAGAATACAAAGTTATGGGTGTCCAAAGTAGGGGAGGCAGAGACAGCAGGAATGCAATTTAAATACTGGCCATGAGAAAGTGCACTTTGCACTTGCACAAAACACCTAAGGAGCAAGCTCTGAGAGCAAGCTGGAAGTGAACGCCAGCAGCCAGCATACACCTCCCACAACCCACCTTCTCAGCAAATTTCATCCTTAATGGGACACTGAAATCTGCACTTAATAACCCAATGCTTGCCAAAGTCATTGTGGCCTTTTAACGGTGTGATGAAGCCTCCCACTCCCCTGGCTGTTTCTGCAGAAGTGCCAGCAGGTGGCTGGGACCCAGCCCTGCGCTGCCACAAAGCCACCCTGTTGCAGGGTTGGATGGCAGCAGACACGGAGGCCGAGGCCTGCAGTGGAGGTTCATGCTCCTTTCCTTGTGGGCAGCTGTCTCCCCACCATGGCCCCCCACTGGAAGCAGCTGGATGTCTTCGGGTGGTCCTGTTGCGCTCCAGTTGCTCTCCACAGTTACATACTGCGAGCCCGCAAGCCCCATGCAAATACAGCACATGATACTTGAGAAAGTGACATTTTAACGCAATAACACATTTAACACGCGTTCCCACACAGCTTCTGATCACTCCTACCAGCAAATATAAAACGCAGCACAATAGAACAGTATTTAGCTGCAAGAGAGCCTGGTCTCTCACCCTCCGTTTGGCTCCTAAAGACAAGTATCCTATTAACATGGGTTTTGAGTTTACAGCCCTCGGTCTAACTGAGTTAAACATAAAACCAGCCTTTTCTTGACACTTCTGTGGACAGGAATGAAAAGCTGAGACCCAGGGAGCACTAAAACTTGGAGGAGAACACCACTCCTTCCTCCCTGATCGGCACAGGCCTACATGCAAACCACAGCCACTGTGTGGGGCCATGAATTCCTCCTGGCTGCGGGGCTGGCCTCAGGCACGAGCAGCTCCTCAGCCGAGCTGCCCCTGCAGCCACCGGGACCCCACGGGATGCTGGGCCCACCCAGCGGGCATCCTCTGCTCTCTGCCTTCTCCCATGCCATTTGAGCATGGCCACAGCCACGATGCCAAAAACCTGTTGCTGTCAGGAAATCCCGCCTGGCACTTTTCTGCTCAGCCACTTCACTGCACCCAGGTTGCTCAGGATCAGGCACTTCAAATGTCAGTCTCTTGGTGCAGCCTCCCTTACAGCTATCCCTTTGCCTGTCAGGATCCATTTATTCGGATCAGTGAAGGCCCAGCATGCTGAGACAGAGAGATACTTGCCAGGAGCAACAAGAAGCATGAATAAAACTCTTAGCGTGACTAGAAAAAATAAACCTTCCTGCTACGTCAAGCTGCACACCCTGGGAAGGGCTGAGTATCTTTGGCCAAGCTAAATAATAGATATCCCTCCTTGCAGCCCTCTTATCCTCCCTTCTCTGAGAGTAACATTCATGGAAGAGAACGGACTGCAAGAGGTGAGCCCTCTCTGTCCTCCTCCCAAACCTCTGGAGAGACCGGGCACAAAGGGCAGGTATGAGTCACAAGAAACCTGAAGAATCATAGAATGGCTTGAGTTGGAAGGGACCTCAAGGATCATGAAGCTCCAAACCCCTGCTGCGTGCAGGGCCACCAACCTCCATATCTAATACTAGACCAGGCTGCCCCAGGGTCCCATCCAACCTGGCCTTGAACACCTTGTGTAGTGCAGATGTGCTCACTGCACTGAGCAGTAAGTTGGTCAGCACAGGGTCATGGATGGCCATAAACCAACGTGGCTATAAAAACAATGCCAGAAGAAACGAGGTCTCAGCTTGCCCCAGTACAGGCTAGAGATAGATATGATCGTGAAGAGTTTCCCAACCTCACTCTTGCCCATAGCTTTACAGTTTTCCTAAAGTCAGAGCCATCATCTCTTAGTACGTCTTGGGACTTTCCAGACCAAGCACTAGTGAGGTGACAAGGTCTTCAGTTATTTCTGATGGTGTTGGCATAAAGTTAAAATGCTCAATTATAACAATTATTGTCAGGTCAACATACATGTGAAACAACTTTATCCTCAGACGTTATTTATCAAAACAGCTCTTTCTTTCCCATCTCTGCTTATAGGAGCTACATTATAGTGAGGTGTTACTGTGATGGTCAATGGAACAATTTGAGCGCTGCGGACAGAAGCATCTCAGGCTCTCTTGCCACTCCGATCAGTGCAGATGGTTAAAGGGTGCTTGTCTGCCTCCAGGAGGGTGTGAGGAGAACGCCCAGCATGGCTGCTCATTCACAAGCTGTCAGTGTCGCTTCTGGCTCTAACCTGTCCCTGTGCTCCACACACTGATGCTGACCCAGAACCTACCTCAGGTTGATTCCAGCTTCCAGCTTTGAAACGTGCGCTGCAAATACCACCGAGATTATTTCAATTGGACAGGTAGACTTCCTTTCTCTCTAGCTTAAAGCCAGAGCAGCCACTGTGCTGTGTATCCCCAGCTCCTCCCAAGCACAGCCGACTCTCGGTCTCCAGCACCAGCAGACACTGTTCCAAAAACAGAAAAACCTGAAAGTACAGAAGAAATTAAGCACCTCTAATCCAATGTAAAGCTGTTAGCCAGAAAATAGTCCCTGTGGCTAGGCTGCCAGCCCAGGAATTGAGAGATACTGCACAGCTCCTTCACACTGCTTGCTTCTACCATTTCCCATCCATTTCCTTCTAGACCGAGTCAGCCTTCTGAAGAACAAAAAGAGCTCTGTTAAAATATGCCTTTTCCATTAAATTCATAGAATTCCTTCCCATTTGTATCTGGTCGTCTGGAAGTGGCTCTTCTGGCAGATGGCAGAAGCTCAGCAAAGTGAGTGCATAAGTCCCCGGCTTCCCCACCTCTAAGAGAAATAAATCGGCTCAACTAGTACTGCTACTCAATACCATAAACCTCCCTGCTTCTGTTGAAGGCCTGAGATGTGTAAGGATTCCCCAAAGGTTTCTTCTGGGCAAAGACACCAGGAATACGAGGTTGAGGAAAGCTGCCTTGCATCAGCCTACCGTGAGGCTGAGAGACCCCAAAGGAAGAAGACACATCTGGGTTCTCACCCTCAACAGCAAGTGGTGGCTTTGGAAAAGTCATGACAGGGAGAAGGGCTTGAGCGAGGGCCACCATGCAGAGGGGATCTCCTACAGGGCCCAGCACCAGAGTTTGCTGCTGAACTGACTTCAACCAGGGGGGGAAACTCTGCAGTACCAACAGGCCCCACACATTTATTTTCTTCCTGATGCTCCTCAACCGCTGCCACAATCCAAACGCCAAAAAGGGGAAACGACCTGGGAGGGAGAACCCCACCTCGCAGGGACAAGCACACGCTTCCCACATGTCTGAACACACATTTCGCTGTGTATACAAAGCCAAGAGCCTCAGTGGCCCAAAATAGAACCTAAGCACGCATGTGACCTGTAAAAGCAGCCAACAAAATCAGTTTTCAGCCCATTCCTGGGCACACAACAAAGTCAAGTCTGTGGGACACAGTGCAACATAAATTAACGCTAACCCGTGCAACCTCTGCTTCACAAGTCATAAATCTGAAGTGGAAGTTCTCTCCCTTTTCTTCTTGGTAAGCATTTCCCTTCTGCGGCCGTCGGATGCAATTCGAGGCCAGGCTGCAATCGTCTCAGGTTGGGATTTGGGCAGTAGGGGGAGGGAGCCAATCCTTTTTTTCATCGCGTTAAATTAAACTATAAACTACGCCTTTTAATTCCTTCTAATTAAATTTCTCGCTGGAAAACGGAAATGTTATTTCTTTGTATTTTCTCACCAAACAGGGCAGGAAATGTGTTAGGAGTGCCTTGGCCAGGTGGGCAGCTCTCTGGGCACCATGGGGGCTTTCCGGAAGCCGGAGATCACCCCATGTCCAGTAGCAATCCAATCCATTAGAAGTATTAGATGCACTCACCTTCACACTTGCTGGGGAGAAATAAAAGCACTGATTCGTTTTAATTTTTGAAGTGAAGCTGCTTAGGAGCTGATTTCCAATTAGCTTTCAATGGGCTGCATCCCCTACATCACGTATGGGTTGGCTGGCTTAACAAGTGCCAGGCTTTCCTCTACGGACACAGGATGCTATAGCTTTGCAATTCTAATGCATTTAAAAGTAATTGGCAGTTTTACCTCTTATGTTCCAAGATGTGCTCAAAGGAAGTAACCAAAGAGGCAACAGAGCATCTTTGAGGCCTCACAACTGCACTCTGACTTCACGGAGGAAGAAATCCTATACAGCAGTAAGGAGACAGCTGAAAGAAAGAGCATGCTGTGGAGCTGTGGAGGAAGCAACAACGTGTCCCTCTCTCAGTCCTCCTGGCTTAGCAAGCACAACGCTCTGTGCCAAAAGGAGTTTCCATCTGGTCTTCAGATCTCCAGCAGCACGGCAACGCAGCACTGCTGAGCCAGACCAGTGGTAGCTATAGCAAGATCAGGCAAGCAGGTCAATGGAGAAAAACCCAAATCTGACTCAGGGATTGTGTGCTCCACCAGCTCCGTTGGAGATGGGATGTCCTGCACTACACACATGTGAGCAGGAATTCCAGTCTTATAAGCTGAACAACAATACTGCTGGTGTTCCTTTTTCCCAGGGTGGTGAGGATAATGAGATGTGAACAGTGGTAGCACTGTCTTCCCGGGTCAGCAGGCAGCCTGAATCTCAGGTTTGCAAACAGTCAAACCACCAAACAGTTACCACAGAGCCTGAAACACAAGCACTTGAGTGCCAGATCTGGCAAGAGCCACTCATTTGCAAAACTTCATCTGTGTACTTCCAAGCAGGACAGAATGTCAACAGGGCCAAAACTATACTGAATTCTGCCCCTGAGCAAGTAGGTTGAGTTAGAGAAAATGCACTAAGAGAGTGCCAGTGAGGACTGACATTTTGGGGGAAAAGGAGTGTGAAAAATCTGCTACCCAGAGCATCTACCTTCATATGCTGGGTAGGAAACCACAGGGCCTTTACTGGATGGAAGAGATCTGTTCTTGTAGCTCAAGTGCAAACTTTAAGACTGAAGGATTCCTAATTTGTGAGCGGATGAGACAAATCACACGTAAGTTCTGACACCAGGAACCCCCCCTGCAGTGTGCTATGAACATGGAGTGGGTCCAGAGGAGGGCCATGAGGATGATGAGAGGGTTGGAGTACCTCTGCTGTGGAGACAGGTTGAGGGAGCTGGGCTTGTTCAGCCCGGAGAAGATCTCACTGCAGACTTCCAGTAGGGTCCCAGCCAACAGCTGAAGCTTTCTGGCTGAGAAACACTCCCCAACCCTAAACCAGAGGGGTTGGCAGCCACCTCCTGACCCACACAAGAGAGAGGAATGTCAGGCATGTCATGAAATACAAGTCCTGCTTCCCAGACCTGTCAGGCTCCATTAGCTCTAAAGGGGCCTGACAATGTAAGGGTTTGAAACCCCAAACCACTGCACTAGCAAAGTCTCCCTTGCTAATGAACCACCCACAGCTGAAAGGCACGCTCAAGGCATAGGCAATGCAGCATGTGCAGGAGTCACAGGCAGCTGTGCAGACACACTCATCCATATCTATTCTCACAGTCTCCCCTCCCCTTCACGAGGCACAGATGTTCATTTGAGTTATAAAGCACAAACCTCAGAACTGGAAGTCATCAGTGGTCAAGAAATTCTCCATGCCAAGACTGCGTGGGGCTGGACACAGCCTAGTCACATCACTGTGCTCCCAGCACTGCTAAGGCAATGTTATCCTGCATGGAGACACACTCAAACTGCATCATCAGTCCTGAGCTCTGGGGTTTGTGGTGGGCATCATGAACACCTTCGGCTGTGATCAGACCTGGAAGATGGTGGATGGGCTCCAAACTGGGATGAGAATCAACATACAGTTGCAGGAGGTGGCAACAAAGGGCTTTCATCAGGAGTCTTGCTTTTCTGGGCTCTACACAGAATAGAAACATGGAATCCTTAGCGTTGGAAGGGACCTCTGAGGGCCATCCAGACCAGCTCCCCTGCAATGCACAGGGACACCACAGCTAGATCAGGTTGCCCAAGGCCTGACCCAGCCTCACCTCGAAATTCTCCAGGACAGGGCTTCACTCACAACACTGGGCAGCCTGTTCCAGTGCCTCACCACCCTCACTGTAGAAGATTTTTTCCTTCTATCTAACCTCAATCTCCTCTCTTTGAGCTTGAAACCATTTCCCCTCGTTCTGTCACCACAGACCCTGCTCAAGGGTCCGTCCCCTTCTTTCCTGTAGAGATACTGCTTCACCAAATAAAAAATTGAGACGACAATTCAAAAGCACAGAGCACAGTGCTATGTACTGTTCAGAAGAGATCTAACACTTCACTTACTCTGTCACAGTTCCCCACTTGCTCTCCAACATGACCAAAGCCCCACACAGCAAAGCATCCTGCCCTTACAGTGACCAAAGCTAGGATGCAACTCCAAGATGCAACGTATTGTTGATTACTTGGAGCTTAGAAAATGAGTCACTTTACATCCACAAAGCACTGAATACCTGCCACAGTCCAAGTGCTGGGGCAGACTCCCCCTAGGTGTAACCACAGGTGATAACCCAGGAAGGAAAATAAAATCTTCCCCACTATTTTATTTAAACAAACACATAAAGCCCTTTAAAACGTTCATATTTGTGTATTAAATACTCACGGTATTTGGTGGTTATCCTTTTGGTAGATATTTTGGATGTACTCACACACTGTAAAAATCTTAAGAGAACAGCCTTGCAGGGGACTAAAGCATCCTGTGCTCAGTGCAGTGTCATATAGCTGTGTCTATGCTAACACACTTCGCTGGACTCTAACGTGCACTGCAAACAAGAGGTCATTAAGAAAACAGTACAGACATCTGCAGTTAAATTAAAAAAAAAAATCAGTGGCATTATTCACGTACAAAAAGTTGCAGGAACAGGAACATGCATTTGGGAGGAAACAGGTACTTAAATTAATCCTTTCCAAATGAACATACGCAATAAAAATGGGATTAACACCTGTGCAGATAAAGTACTTCTGCTCCCTTACATGGTGATGCTTGTATTGCATTTTCAGTCCTTCCTAATAAGATTCCTGATAGCTGTGAAAACATGACATCATCTCCGTAACGATGCAAGGAACTGCAAGATACACAAGGCTTTACTTCTTGGTCTTGTGGCATTCTTTTGTAGCTTTCTTTGCAAGGTTCAGGAATCCCCTGACCTGCTCACGACAGCATGTTGACAAGTAACCTCGGTGCACACAAAGGGAGGAAGGAGATGCATGGAGAACTGGCTGAGAAACAGTGCTCAACAGGCCACAGAGGGAAAGAGAGCAGTGAAGACCCAGCAAGTGAGTAACAGCAGTTCACATTTAAACAAACAAGTTACTTTAATAGCTCTGCACCTTCAGCATTCAAACGGACATAATTTTATCCACAGTAATATCAACATCTAAAGATCAATGGGATTTTATATAACTCTTAGGCTCCTGGTCCCTAACCACTGTACATCCCAACAAGGCATATCTTTACTTTTCTCCACTATTTCAGTTTTTATTTGGTAGGAATATCAATCTATCAGTCCCGAGGCTTTTTTTTTTTTCCCCTCCCTTCTTCACCTTCTTGAAGACAGGTTTATGCTAAGAACCATCCTCCGGATTTTGTCCTCATTCTTTAAAATATTAGCTTTAACAGCACGGATCTTGTCTTGCTGGTCTTCAATCAGTTGGTCCAGCTCAGCCAGTTCAGCTTTTAGTGGTTCTACAGCACTGTCCGTGATGCTGAAAGAGACACGAAGTGTTGTGTTATCGGAAACGTCATTCTACTTCAGGTTACTTAAGCCTCCAAGAACATACATTCAATGCTTAAAAGTTTGCAAAGAATTGAAGTTGTGCTCACCCTTCCTGAAAGAAAGTTTAGGATGAGGAGCACAAAGGCACAAGCTAACAACACAGAGAGGAACGCTGTTCAGGAAAAAATCCCCCACAATTCAACAGCAAACAGTAATCTGTTCTCTAATCTAGCTTTTCTGTTAAAATCTCTGTGCTACGCAGTTATTCTGCACCATCATGAGCGTGTGTCAAGCACTTCTTTTACTCACCAGCCAAGAGCTGCAACTGCCTGCCTCAGGGACAAAGTGGGACTCGACTGTGTAGGACAGAGCATAAGAACAACACCCACTTTTTACTGGGGCCCCTGTATCTTACCATGATGCACATGGCAACAGCATCCCTCCAGGCCTCGCAACAGGTGTTTAAAGGGGAGGGAAGCACATTGCAGAGGAACAAATACAATTGCTGTGGAGGTTGATGGCCTGCTTCCAGCTATTTCCTGCAATGAGCCAGCAGCACAGCACTGCCTGCCAGAAGCACCAAGCTGCAGCAAGTAGACATCTGATAAGAGGCAAGGTACAAGAAAACTGGTCCATCAGTAGCTGCTGACAAGGGCAGGCAATCCCACAGTGACAGGAAATTTAATGAACAGGAATTAGATGCTAATAAAACCACTAGCACGCTGATATATCTGAAGGGAATGGGACAATTTGGCTTTAAAACCAGTGTGCCCCTTTCCATAATGCTTAGCAGCCAGGGAGTCGATGGACAGAACTAGCCTGCTGTCATTCTGAATTACGCAGTCACTGGGAGGACTCATCAGCTGAAGTCTGCATCTCACAATTAGTTAGTTTTCTCCTCCTTTCTACGCCATTGGCATAAATCACAAAAAAAAACATCACTAGAAATTCTACTAACATTTCCCTAATGGGATCTTTCATTTGTCTCTCACAGAAGCAAAAGAAAACCCCAACAAAGATGCATCCAAATTCCGCTACATATGGGAAGCATTCTCTTCTTCACATCAGATACCGTGTAATTCTTCCCCAAAGGATCTGACAGGCTGTAGCACTACACTGATCTGATGAGGATCTCACAGCAATCCCTGCAAAGTGCTGTAATATGCTGCAGCAGTCCTAGCTCGTGAAAGGGAGCTGAGTGGCTCTGCTGGATTGATGCTGGTTTGCTCCCTGTCACAAGGGCTGGTTCAAGTTGTCCGGGCACAGGCAAGCAGTGCCTCAGTTTCTCCAGCTGTAAAATAAAGCCCAATGCCATTTCCTTTCTCTTTGCAGCGGTAGTGCATTCTAAGGCCAACCACAGTTTAAGAAGGTGCTATGTAAGTGCAAGGAATTAACATCATTAGGCTTTATATGTGAACCCAAGTCCTAACCCCTACCCCAGCCCCACTAAGCCAGCAGCTGTAAAACTTCCAACATTTAACACACTGCCACCTACCCAGATAAAACTTAGCTAAAGATACCACTCAGTGGCACAGTTGCTTCTGCAGGAATTAAGAGTATCAGTTCATGGAACAGCAAAGTTATTGACGTTGGAATCCATGATGATAAAATCAATCTTCAATGTCTGAGATCATTTTTAAGATCACATTACATGGAATTGGGATGCTAGTTCTGTTTGCAAGGAGAATAAAAAGATATACTAGTGAGGAAAGTAAGGCTGAAGCACCCCTTCCTAGGCTTGACCTCCTCGGGCATGTTACCTTCACTCTCCTGGCTTTCTGATGTTGGTTTCAAACCATGCACAGACAACAACTTACTGACACTGCTGCAAAACACACAGATTTCAGCAGCATAAAGAAAGCAGTTTGTGATTTAAGGATTCAGAACCTACCAGGCCTACTAACCTGCTCCTCCCCATTGCTCCAGATGTATTTGTGATAAGAAAACAAAGCAAAACGCTACGCCTTCTCATTTCATCTTAGCATTCACATAGCTGCTGCCATGTACGTCACGTGACGTTAGCTGGAAAGATTTTAACACTTCAAAAAAACCCAATTCTGACTGCAAATAAAATTCCCCAAACCACAGTGGAGACAGATGACAAACTTGCATTTTGAAGCGGATAAAACACTCCCCTCTCTCCTAGAAACAGATCTGTCTCAAGAGATAAACCAGACTTTCCCTGACCACGCTCACCTCTGCTCTTTCTGCAGAGCTTCTGCATGCTGTCTGTTCTCATGCCTCCACATCTGCAACTCGTTCTTCATGGCATCCATGTCTTCTTGAACGTAGTCCATGATCCTGCCAAGTGTAAAGGCACTGCGGCACAGAGTCTGAATAGAGTCCCGAAACTTCTCCATTTCTTTGGCTACCAAGTCTCTCTCTTTCCTTCTAGCTGCTTCTGATACAAAAGGCTTCTCCTGACAGAAAGGATGGATAAGGAGAAAAGCATCAAGATGAGGAAAAATGTTTGTTGTACACAAGGTGTCAAATGAAGAATGTTTTAGACACGGCTAGCTATGGAGGAGAAATCTTTACACAGTGTTTACAGTTTGAAAGGGAAGGGGGGAAAAAAACGAAGCAATAGTTTAGAATCAGACGAGCAGAATGAGTATCATATCCAAACCACCACTGCTAAGGAGAACTGCTACAAAACTGCAATAATGTTGGCAATATTCAATTGCTTTTCAGACTACGAGCACTCAAAATTAAACTCAGTATTTGATCCCGTAAACGACCTCATCATCCTGATGTTCTCCTCATGATCTTTCCCAGAGCAGTGGATGTGAAGGGAGTACTGGGGGGAGACCTCCTCCTTGTTCTGCCATGTTTCACTTCAGTGTGTTTCCATATATTGAAAGGTAAGCGGCTTTAAGACACACAAAGCTTTACATTAAGTTTACTTAAAGTCATTTCAGTCATCTAACATGTGCCAGAAAACTAGAAAGGTCTTTCTTTACCACCCCAACCATGGGATCAACCACCTTCTAAGCACAGTTCCTAGCAGCTCTATGAGCAAAGAGGTGACAGTATGCTTGTATCTTGCTAGGACACCATGCCTACCATGCTGGCCCTCACTGCCCTCCTACCCAACTGGTCTGCCTTCCTGTGTGAGCTGTGGGCTGTTTGTTCAGCTGTGTTTGGAGGCAGCAGGGACTACTGCCAAGCACATTTCAGCAGCCCTCCGCTTACTGATGAACTCAGATATATATTATTCTAGAAAAATACTTCTAAAGATTCGAAGGCTGAGATTTACTTGCGTCTGATGGTTGCATTTTTACCACACACACGGCACATGGAAACTGCAGGGCTTCTGAGTTTACTGTGATTTTATAATGTTGAAGTTGTTTAATAAGGACCTGGCCTGAAGTGACAACTGCTGGTGAACTCGTGGCCTTTGCTTCCTAAGTCAATTCATGAGTGCTGGCTAAGCTGTTAAAAATAACACTCATCTTAATTCCTTCTCACCCGAGCCGTGCCTCTCTCACAGAAGCAGGTGTTTCATTATGCTGTGTTACATAAAACTCGTTGTTCTGACACTTCCCAGAGCCATCCGTGTGCTTGCTGTCCCTTACAGCACACAGATGAAAGCACTGATTTTTGACTCATTTAATGCTGAGAGCTGGTGAGCCCCCAGGTTCAGAGCACTGCCACCCAGGGCTGAGGGGATACTATGAGTCTCCTCCTTAGCCAACCACTAAGCACAATGCCAACAGCAACCCAACTGGCTTTGTCAGACTCCTTTCCCTTTATGCATTGTACCTGAAGGCACAGATCACAGGGCGCATTTCCTTGGGTGCAGCGTACATTGCACACTGGTAAGACTTTCTTTCCTGGAAATATTGTGTTTCCTCTTTACCTTGCAACAGTATATGAATGGATCTGCACGGTTACGCATTGCATGCTCTCTATTGTAACTCATTTTTTTCCAGACAAGTTCTTGCTACACCTGCTTCCCCAAAGCCACAGAGAAGGCTTTAATCCATGGGACCCCGTTTTCCACATCAAACCAGGAGGTTATCTATAAAGAAAATGGGAGCTGGAACAACCCAAGCCCATACTATGAAAATCACCTTCAGTTCAGCAGCAGGGCTGTATGATATTCAGGAGCTTCCCAGGAAGAAATTCTGCTGCCTTGTTATCCACCCTACACGCAACAAACCCTTCCCACTTTCCATCTCATGTTCCTAAGTAGCTTCAAGCATCGAAGCACTAAAAGTCTATTCAACACTATTCAGACTTTAGAACGTACATCAACAGGATGGTTAGAAAACTCTGCTGCAGCTCTGAAACACAAAACCACACGATAGTAGTGATGTAGGAACACACAATAAAAATGGTGCAAGGAGGAGCACTTCAACTCCAAGCTCCCAAAAACCTCCCCAACACCCAAAGGGCACAGTAACTCACCTGGCCCATCACCATTAGCTTGAGGAGGGACAGATAATGGTCAATCCTTCCTTTCTTTTCACACATACTTCTACTCGGTGCAGCCTACAGAAAGCTGAAGTACTCAAGCTTCACCAGCTATCACTGACTAAAGGCAGTTAAGGGGGGAAGAAAAAACAAACCCCAAGCTGTCTGTTCTGTTTAATAGTTACAGTTATGGGTTAAAATCCGCGCAGGTCACCCTGAAATTACTAAGAATTATGGCAGATGGTTTATTACAACGAGCAACGTGGGTGGTTGGAGTCCTGAATGCCACCTTTGCTCATTCTGCACAAACACGTAACAGGATATATTCAGCTTTAAGAAAAACGCCAGAATCAGAATTGTTCCAGCCTATTTAATTAGGTCATACACCTCAATGAACTCTCCTTTCACAAAAGCCCAAGAATCAATAAATTATCCCCGTGCAAAAGACTGTATCACTTCTGTAGGCCCAATGCGCTTCCTTTCCTTCATGTTTTTCGTAAGGCACCAAGATAAATGTTTATTTTGGATTCCTGGGAAACAGCCTGCCTTTCCCATTACCTCAACCCGAACGGAACACAACGTGGACTTGAATGCAGGGATCTAAGAAACTAAAAAGCAGAAATTTTCTCCTTAATCAATGAAGGGGAAATTATCAACGGGGGCTCCAGGAACGGCCAGAATTTTACCTGTGTTGAATTTACCCTCGTTAAAGCAATTATTACAAATGTTACAGTGTGCACAGCTCCACAAAGCGGATCGTTCACAAGGCATTCACTTCCAGCATCCATGCTGCTGAGGGTATGGGAAATGCCCGGCATCCATGGAGTTAAAGAGGTGGCAGGACTTCCCCCTGCACAGCCTGCTTGAAAAGTTCACTTCTAGGAACAGCATTTGATTACTTTTATAGAGCTTCTCCTTTGTTTCCATTTTTTAAATTAACAGCTTTTAAATATGAAACAAATTACAACAAGCATCCATCAAGCAGTTAATAGTTTCTACAGCCCCTTTTAACTATTGTATTATGTCCCATTATGGAAACAGACCCGAGTAATCATAGTTTTATTGAGCTATACCATTTCCTTTACCTCCTTCTACAGCTAGGACAGGACAGAAACTTCATTTTGGACAAGTAATTTTGATGCATTCAATGCAAAAATAACAACGTGGGCTTTTTTTTACTGTACAAAATATTTTTTGATCATAAAGGGTGTTTTCCTTTCCTGGTTTTTACAGAGCCTGCATTTTAAGTATATGGTAACTATCCACTAGGGATCACTGTAAGAAAGTCCCCCACAGTAACAGAGGGGAGAACAGTAAATGTTAAATCATTTCAAATGAACGGGATGCTTTTTCTGCTTATGCCAGGTACTGAGTTCAGCAGCAGGCCAAGGCAGCAGAGACACCATGTTCTGTACCATTAGACTTACCAGAGTCTGACCTGCTTCAGAGCTGGAAGACACCAAGAGACAAAAAAAAATAGGATGGAATTTTCAGACGTATGTAAATGTCCCACCTCAGCTCCTTGAGCTGCCTTGCCTTGCTGCAGAATAGTCAGTTTGCTATTCACCATGCTGAGCAGAATCCTATGCGTCTGACCACACACACACACACACACACACACACACACACCAAGAGACAACTCCAGTATCAACTCATCTGAAAGGGCATACTGGGTGCCAGCCCTGCCCTGCTCTCCCTCCTTGCTCACAGGGTCAGAACTGTGGGTCCGTGGTTTTCTCTGTTGAAACAGTAGCCCCTTTTCCATTCAAAATTAACTGTAACACATGTTCCTTGTGTTAGCCAACTGCTTTCACACCAGTCTGTGCCCCAGCAGAAAGTCTTGGCCAGATCCACTGATAACCTTCTTGAAATGTATGAACATCACCTGTAGCTCTCCTACAGCAGCTGCTAGCACGGTATCCTTTCCTGGGGATGGAAAGCACAGCTGCCTCACTGCACTTCTACATACACTCTGTTTAACATATCCATCTGCTGTCTCTTTTTTTTTATTTATACTATATCCACAGGAGTGAACATTTTGTGTAGCACGCAAAGGCCACAGCACAGCAGCCATTATACCAAGAACATCACAAGAGTGACAAAAGTTCCACTCCTACCTTCACTGCTTGTAAGACAATTACTCGAGGACCACCCTTTTATTCTTTTTTTCCTCCTGGTAATAAGCAGGAAAACTCAAGCATTAATTATTCAGTTTAACCTGACCACCACCAAATGGCATGGTACAGTTCTTTGAGGAACTGCATGCATGCACCAAACATCTCTCTCTGCAAGTTTACGCTATAACCATTGTGATAACATCACATCACCACAGCCAGAGCTGTTAGACAAAGACAAAAGCCCTTGTGCAGGTAATTCATATTAAATCTCACTGTCAGCACTAATTACAACACGTAAACTGGCAGGATGCTGAGAAACTGTGAGCCCCTTCAAAACACTGACATGATGGGAGATATGAATACAAATGGTTAACACGTCACGTTACTGCTTGCACTGATTGGATGTGGACGCAGTGCTGTGCAGCTGGTGGATTAAGGTACAAAACCAATGACCTGAACAAACAGAATCAGCACTGATTGTATTTGCTCTGAGCTTAGAAGTACCTACTTGATTTACAGCACTTGCAATTGAAGTTAATTTTATCCAGGTGCTAAGCTATTTTAATATCACTTGTTCCTAACACAAACTTCAAATCTGTTTCTTCTCCGAAGCCTATGAACTATATTTGGGAAAGATGGGAATTCTGTGATCCCACTTGCTTCAACTACTTAATAACCTGCCTACACTTTCCACACATCAAATAAATGAAGTGGAATACAAAACGTACCATCTGTTTCTTCCTCTGTTTAACATAAGAGGATTAGATTCTAAACAAATACATTTAGGAAGTCTTTTTAGGAATTTGTTAGGCTGAACATAGCTAATCAAGGCAGCACAAACCTTGTGTATTTCCAGACTGACCTTTTTGTTTGACCTGAAAATTGTGTATATTATTTTAAGTTTCTGCACATGCAAAACCTACATGATGAAAGTCCCTGTCTTTCTTGATTTCCTTGGCTTTTTCTTTATTAAAGCTTAAAAAGCACAGCGAAGGTTTCAGGGAAATGTTTTTAACACAAACAAATACTCTTCTGCAATCAGCAGTTAGAAGTAAAGGTATGGAACACCCCCAAGAGCCCACGAGTGCTGCGTTTCCATTAAGTACTACTTCACCAGCTTCTGCTAATTTCTAATTGATTAATCCACAGTAATTCAGGTAGAGCCACTGATCACTTAATTGCTGCATTAGATGTTGTAAAGCATCAGCCAAAAGATCCAGTGCTCAGATTACAGATATCTCCACCTCTCTCTTCATCTTCTGGAAGAAAGACGTGGCTTTAAACAGCACTGAATATAACTGAGAGAACATTTCATTTATTTTATATGCATTGAATAGTTTAATAAGACCAGGGCAGACAAACATTCTTACTGACAGACGCAGAGATCAACCTCAGGTATAATTTCCCAAAGAATTCTCCTTTCAAATTTTCACTGGACTCGTAATTATCATACTCCAAAATACAGCAATCACATTTTACTCCACATTGCAAAACACATTTTGGAATACTGTTGCATGCTGATGTAGAAGATAGTTCTTCTGGAAAGTCTGATGGAAAACCAATTAAATGAAAGAGCTGAGAGTCTGGGGAGAAACGGTCAGGTCTCAGACTGATGCTGCTCCCAGCAGACTGCACAGCCAGACCTGGCGCAAAACCTACAGCTATTTCAACACAACACGCTGGCCAGTGCTCACAGACCCACTCTCACAGTCCCATCGACAGAACAGGACTTGGTTACACTTGCAAGCAGAGAGCACTCGGCAAGAATAAATCACTTGAAACTCTTCTTCCTTTTTAATTACTGTTGCTGCCTCTCCCCACAGAGATCCCACAAGCCAGTTAACTGTTCTTCCCCAAACTGCTGGTTTAGGGTCTCATGTGAGTTGTGCCTGTCATTGTCTTCTGCTGTGCCAGCCCCTACCTGCTACCCTCAGTCCCTGAAAGATTCCCGGAGTCAACACCACACAGTAAAGATATTTTTCACTTTTACTTTCTCATGCACTCTCTGTCCTCTAAAATAAACTCAGAATTCAGCAGTCTCTCCAGCTTATTTTTTTCTGGGCTACATCTGTCAAGTCCCAGTCACCAACTCTGAGCGTTTTTAATCATCTTTTCCATCAATTTTTCCTCTGCTGTCAGGAAAACTGTGCTTCTCCTCTCCAGACTGCAACAACTTCTTCAACTTAGGAGGGTGCATAGTGATAGCACAAGGGGGAATGGTTTTAAACTGAGACAGGGGAGGTTTAGGTTGGATGTTAGGAGGAAGTTTTTCACTCAGACCGTGGTGATGCACTGGAACAGGTTGCCCAAGGAGGCTGTGGATGCCCCATCCCTGGAGGCATTCAAGGCCAGGCTGGATGTGGCTCTGGGCAGCCTGGTGGTTGGCGACCCTGCACATAGCAGGGGGGTTGAAACAAGATGAACTTTATGGTCCTTTTTTCAACTCAGGCCATTCTATGATTCTGTGATTTAATCTGAAAAGCAGAAGCAGCAAGGAGACTAAATGCAGCAGCAGCAGCCAGCTGGTTGGATATGAGAACAGATGATATTCCAGGAGCTTACTGCTGCATGTAAAGTCTCACGTGATGGAAGTCAGCAGGTTTGTTTTTCCAGAATTAGTTGCCTATTATCAGTGCTGCTAGCACAGATCAGTGCTTCAAAAGAAGCAACAAAAGGCAAACAAGGACAGAATGAGTGTTTCAGAGACTGAAAATAGGCAGTGGGACTAAACAGTGATTGTACAAGGACACAGAGGCTGATGTGCATTTAAAAAAAGAAAAATCTAAGGGGTTAAAAGGGAATTGTTTTATTTAGTGAGCTACATGTATTCAGGGGAGGAAAAAAAAGAAAAAAAAAAAAAGGAAAATTTAGTACAAGTCCCAGAGGAAGCTTCCAGAACGTAAAATCCATCAGGTTTTGTAAATGCTCCCCATTGTTCCTTTCTATGCCCAGTGCTCACTTGACAGGACACAATACAGCACAATATTGCCTGCAATACAATTATGTACTGGCAGGGAAAAAAAAAAAGACTAAATTCAACTGCTACTGCCATCCCAAAACTTAGTCTAGAGATTGATGATTGAACAGCACCACCTAGTTATAAAACTAGGAACAGAAACAGCTGTATCTCTTGTTCTCACAAATGCCAGCTCAACACACACTCCGGTAATGAGCTTTAGAGCTACTGCATAAACAGAGCAACATTCTCTTTAAATCCTCCCTTTCTCCACACTGCTCTATAAAGACAGAACTTATTCACTTCAGACACTCATTAGAAATAGCCAAGAGCATTTAAATGATTGGGACGCAGGCAGTACGAGGTGCACATTTATAATGAAGTTTGTAATTCAGCAAGTTGAATAAAGCTGTATCTACTCAAGATGGATTATGAGCAGAAAATGAAAGCTTCCCCATTTTAAGAATTATTTTTCTTCTTTAATCTCAGCCCATGCAATACACAAGAGGAATTTTGGTCAGCCAAGCAGGCCTGGATCTCAGACAACCCCAAACCTGAGATAAGAAGATGCTTCCCCATGGGTTTGATTCTACCTCCCTCATTTTCTCCATGTGTTGGGGAAGGAATGAAAAGGCTGGTCTACATGACAGCATAATTCACTGCCACTGAAGCATTTGGGAGTGTCTCTATTTAAGAGATTTGTTGATTTTACCCTCCCAAAAATCACAATCCTAACAAGTTGTGTCATTTGTGCTGCAGATTGCCAGAAGTGATTATGAAAGCATACAAGTTCTAGATAAAATCTTTTTTTTTTTTTTTTTAAACAGCCTACTGTCTATCATGACTTTTAGTCCCTTGGGGACTTGTTCTTTCCAGCTGTGCACTTTACTCATAACCTATCACAATCTTGTTACTCACTGCCAAGAACCATATTCATTAAAGTAACAGGAGGCCAAGAATTGGTCAAGGCTTCAAAAGTTTCTCCCGATTTCAGAGAGGTATTTGAAAGAGTTTTGTTAAAAGCTTAGTTCTTAAGGTCTGAGTTGCAGCACCTAATAGAAGCGCAGCATGCCACACTACACCTATCACTAATACTGAATAAATGTTAGAAGAGACATGCAGGTAGAACTGAAGATTTAAGAGCACTTGCCTCTCCAAAATGCTACGTTCCTTATTCAAAACCTTACCAAAGGATCAAAAAGTCAATCCAAAATGCTCCACCTTTTGTGCCTTCTTGAAACACAAGCTGTTTAAGGCAAGAGCTGTCAAGTTATGGAAGGAATATATGAATATCAGGGTGCTTCAACATTTTCAACATTTTGCTTTTGGTTTGTGATTGCTCCTAGAACCTCTCTAGACCTCCCTCCTTCCCATTTCCCTACCCCAATTTCTGGCTGGGCAAATAAAATCACTTCCTCAATTCAGTCTAGAAAGCTCAGGTCTGCTAGATTTTACTAAGGTAACATCTGGTGATATGGTAATACTTAGTGTACATGGTTAACTGCGTCAGAGATCCCTATGTTTTATAGGTAATTATAATGACTGATGATAGGTTGATAGGACCAGAGGACAATTAAGATTGAAACAATAATTATGTAGCCACATAAATGTAGAGTGTGCCATATTGCGTCTATGGCAAGGCTGAAATCAGACTGTTCTGGAAAACAAACAGGATATAAAAGACTACTAAATGCTGCATGAAACTAAAAGCACAAGTCGAGAAAGAAAGCACAACACAGAGAACATAAAGGACTGAAGGGTAAAAGTATAACACACAAAGGAGGAGTTTGATAAAAAAAAAAAATGGAAAAAAACCCATAGTTATAGGAGAAAAAAAAAGGTCATCATTACAATATTTAATAATCACAATGCCTTGCAGGCCGTTTCCATCTTACCTTCTCTGTCATCTTTGCCGATTTTTGTGATGCTTCATAATCCTTTTTTGTTTCTAGGATTCTTTTTACAAGTCCACCTGGAGAAAATGAGGATATTTCTCAGCACCATTGTTACAAAAACATTATTCTAAACATTCAAGACAGTAACATCAAAACCAACGTGAACAGTGTTATATTTCAATTACTGAGATACAAGATATTTTAAATTTATTTCTCCACTGTCTTATCTGCATACACATGCACATGTGTATACATAGATAGTAATCTGTTAGTTATTTTTTGGTACAGAGAAATAAGCCTGCCTAAATCATATCCAGTGTGGCCATAATGGACTGAAGGCCCTGAATCAGATATCTGAGGTCACATTTTTCTATAAGCTTTTCTATAACTTGCCTTGACCAGCCAACCCCTTCACCTATCTCACAGAGACATACAGAAGATATGTAATTTGACATCAGCTGTAAATCCCACTGCTCAACTATACAAGACTTCATTTGAGAAATATTTGCCTTTTTCTTGCAAAGTTGCAAGGTTCTGCTCCATCAAAAGGTATTTTGCTGCCGTATTCCTCATTTTAAGTGCTTAGCACTTGGTTTAAACTTGTGGCTTTATTCTATCTGTATATGCATACAAATATATACAAAAGCAAACGTACCATGCTTCTCATCCTCCACCAGATCCACTTCTGGCTCCTGCACATGCAGAGAGAGAGCTTCAGTTGGAAAAATCTGGCATTGCTATGATATAAAACTATTTAACAACACATCCAGCTAGAAGCTACGTAAACAAGGAAGTTACAAAGGGTGGGAAAAGGTCCTGTAATTTGTAACATTAACAAACCATTTCCAGCTCTGGCATTTCAGGCACTGGCAAGGCTGCCTCCACCACAAACTGGTCATCATCATCATCAGAAGCCTGCTGGTCTATGATCACATTCGAGACTGCTTTACCACTACCATTCCTGAAAGAGATGAAACAAACATGAAACCCTAATAGATTTTAGGCCCAATCCCATTCAGATCTATCCCCTCACCTCCTTCCATAAAATAAAGCAGCACACCAAATTCCTTCACTGCCATTACTTCTGAATACAGTGCTTTAGTGCTTGGCACTTCTTTGATATCACCTGCAAGACATTTTGGCCATAAATTCAAAGGGCTGTTACAGCCTTTTTTGAGCATGAGATACACTGCATGCCTTACAGATCTCTTCTATTGGTACTTAAGATTAGGTTAAGTTCTAGGTTTACCTGTTTCAAAGTTCCCAGTGGCAAAAAATAAACTGTATTTATCTTTGAACTTCCTGATGTGGTCACTAACTGTAACTTCTAAATAATACACTGGATTTGCAGAAAGGCTCAAGTTTTCCTGCCTGAATCAGTAGGGTGACCCTTCCTGATGCTACTCACTGGCACAGAGTGAACACAAAATCCTAAAACACTGTGGCAAAAGAGCTAACAGCATCTTTTTTGCATCTCCCACACTCCTCACCTTTCTGGAAGCAAGGCCTCATTGCTCTCTTGGCGTTTTACTACTCGGGGTGGTGCTGGCCTTGCGCTGCCAGGACGAGGAATACGTCTGTAAGAAAAAAGACTTTTCACCTATATTGTAAAAGGAAGCTCACTGTCCCCCAAAGGAGCAGACATGCGTATCCAGATGAATCAAGTAACTTGGCCGATGCATAAAACCAATGGAAACATCCCCAGCGTAGAATTCTATACTGCAATACCTTCTGTCTTAGTAGGAGTCTGGGAAAACCTAGCAAGGTTCAACAAGAATAATATCATTTTGAGTAAAACCACCTCTTGGTTTGTCTCACTAAAAATAATCTGGATACAACACAGTTACCTAGCAATAACAACAAAAGTAAACAAATATATTTCCATAAGCGATACAATTGCAGTAGCCTTTTTCTGGGCAAAGAAAAAGTAAACTGGGATTTGAAAGGCAAGTTCATCTTATCCATAACGCCATACTCCTGAAATGCTTGTGATGCAGTAGACTCAAACTCCTCACAGATCACTCTTAATTTAGTAAGATTACATCAAGGCACTTTTTGGATTAAGAACGTACATCCAAGACACGAAGTTTTCTTCAGAGAAGGAAATGAAAACAAATCAAATGAACCGTACATGGGATAATATCCATTATTGCATGCCACAAGCACAAACTGCTCCACATTCCCTTGCTATTTTCCAATTGACAGCTGTAATGCTATAATGGGATGGAAAGTACTGTGATAATAGCAGGGTGGCAAAGCCTTTGGCTGCAGCAAATGAGAACAAACCCAAGCACAGCAGCCACAGATGCAAAAATGAAGGAAAAGAGCTGCTTGCCTTTGAAAGGCCTCAAATACACAGGGATCTCCAGCAAGAAATGCTCTCATCTCCACTGTCAACCCTTAAATGAGGTCTGGGAAGGGGTGAATCCTGGCTCCAGCCCTTCCAGTCACTCAGATGCACTGCTTGCACCTAAGCTCCCCTGGGCTGGCCCTGCCTTCCCACCAGCTGCTCAGTCACTGTTTCAGGCTATGACTCAGCATTTCCACTACCACTGCGTTACCTCCAGACACTATTGGTGCTTCATTCAGACAGAATAAAGAACAGAAACCAACCTTTGGATAGCCTGAGGTGGAAGATCATTGAGTACTTCACCGTTTTCAGATACCGCAGGCTTTTCAGGATCAAGGTTCTCTGCTTCATCTTCTATTCAATGGAAAAAAGAGTAATAGTGGCTTACCTGCCATATAGACAATGCAAATCTAATTCTTTACAACAGTATTTCAAGCCATATCAACACTATACTTTAATGTGTTAATGAAATGCATCGTATGATAAACTAAGTGCAACTCTACAAGCTTTATATATCCAAGATCTCAGCTGACTTCTTGCTCTCACTGCATCTTGCCATCTATCACACAATGCTGCTTACGGATAGAAAGGAGAATTCCACCCTCACTGTTCATCACTGCCCCAATTATCTGCTGCTGTAGGAAAGGTTTTGTGGATGGCTTTAACTATTAATATGAGCAGAACCCACAAATACAAGTAATGGGAGGGAAAAAATGTCATGTGCAGGCATTAAGAAAATGGAAAACGGTACGTTTTATTGAGGTGGTTGTTGCAATAACTACCTGTAACATACTGCAAGAAGTTCCCCATAGGATCTGCTTATTTTCAAGTTTAAAAAAAAAGAAGTAATAATTTATGACCACTTTATGTCGTTGGGTTTCCCTCCCCTTTGGAATGCACTTAACCTGAATTACAAAGCACTTTCATGGATTGCTTTTTGGTATTCTTTTAACTAAAAACTACCTGAATAAAGTCTACTCAGAGCACGCAAACACAACCAAATTGCATTTTGCTACAGTTCTTTTCTTTTTTTTCAATCTTTAGTATATAGTATAAGAGAAAAAAAAACAACCCCTCACTAAATTGCGGAAGTGCTTCGTTTATTAAAAAGCACTGTTTTACTTCTAATAGAAGGTTTAGCTCTCCCTGGTATGTTCAATGCTTGTCTTCTGTCACTACAAAGTCACTGGCAAATTCATCTGGAAATAGTAAACACACTGGATTTCCAGAGAAGTCACACGAATTCCTTAAAAAAATCTGACCAAATGAGACATGAAAAACACACCAAGAACTACCAGCTTCTTGCTGAGAAATACTGCCAATGCCAGGAGAGCAGGGACAAACACAAGTGACTGTTTCCAGCAATCCACACTTGAGTGCTAAAGGCATTAGGGTGGAATTTCTCCCACTTGTGTAAGGTCACACAAACGTGTTGGCCAAATGTCTGTACTTCCTTGGACTGACACAGCTATGAGGCCCTAAAGGTCATGGTTGGATTGGGAAGCAGCCTTTGATATCCCACACACGGCAACCACTGTAAGCATTCTATGATACAAGGAGTCCCAATTGGTATCATATTGCCATTGGTGCCACTCAACTAACCCACCTTGGGGCAGATCTATGAGTGTCATGCTGAAATAATTGTTTGAATAAAAATAACCTGAAATACATTCAAGACATGGCAATAGGAGAATGCTTGTTTGAACGTCCCAGGATATTCAAAGTTCTCAAGAGCTACTGTAACTAGCTCTTGACTTCTAGGGAAAGAAGGAATGTAGTTCATGAGAAGACTCCCAAAGGGCTCCATAAATAGGGATACATCAACATCATGACCAGCAATTACCAAACTACCCCAACACCCCGTGTTAACACGGTCTGGTCAGATCTGCTGTTATCTCAGCCCTTCGAGCCCCACGTTGGTCACCAGAGGGACTGTTGTGGTATAAGCTGGCAAGTAGCCCAGCACCCCACAGTCTCATTCCCCCAAAGTACGACTCACAGGTTGAGATAAAACTAATAAAACAGAGAAAAAGAAAAGGATAATAGTTATTGTATATATATATGAATGTATATAAAAAGTGACGCACAAACAATTGCTCACCACCCCTCAACTGATGCCCAGCTAGCCCACAAGCAGGGAAAGAAGGCCAGATGAACTCCCATCCCCTTCAAACTCGTTCTGCACGATGTCACGTGGTCTGGAATATCCCTTTGGTCAGTTTAAGTCAGCTGTCCTAATTCTGTTCCCTCCCAGCTCCTTGGGCCCTTTGATGCAAATGGCCTTTGCTCTGTACAACATGCTCAGCTATAAACATCAGTGTGTTACCAACACTGTTTGTCTCCTAGAACCAAAACACAGCATCATATCAGGCACTCTTGAAGGAAACTGTCCCAGCTGAAAATAAGACAGTGGTATCAACTGCCCTAGCTTGTTCACGTGTCTGGATCTGGAGAGAATAAAACCACAGTTTTTTTTGCTTCATTCTCACTTCTTCCTCCTACATTTTGCTCCTCTTAAGACACATACGCTGTATCTGTATACAAATATCTCATTAGCAGTGCATGTCTAGGGAGCCATATACAACTTCTTTTCTTTTTTTATTTAATGGAGAAATAAGAGAGCAGAGACGGAATTTGCCTCAGAATTCCTCCAAAACACAAACACTAAGTGATGCTTCCAAACACCCACACAAAAAGGTGACAGGTACTTACATACAACAAGCCACCAAGGGAGTCGGGAGCATTTTCCCTGGCACAGTGTAAGCATTGGCCACTGAAAACTTCTGTCCTTCCCCACCTTTATGCAAGAATTCCTTACTTTTATCCTTCCTTACCTTTAACCAACTGCATGAATTCAAGGCTGACCACACGGCAGTCAAGCTAGCCTTTCCAAGGTAGACAAGCTCTTATTCCACCTACCTTTCTGCTTCACTACAAGTCCTGGTTCAGCTTTCTCCTGCAGTTTAGCAGCATTGTCCTCTGAAATCCCATCTGCTACATTCTTCATTTCTACTGTTCCTATAACAAAAGTTTATAGTTAAATGACACAATTACAATTTTAAATAAAAAAAGGATCCATGCTAAATACCTGTTACACTTAATATACCTTTAAGAGCTACCTTAGGTTCATAGAACATTTTGAGTGCAAATAAATAACATTTAAAGTTCACAAATATGTTCTAAAAGATTGCTATCAAACTCCTTACATTACTGCAGACAAAGGCAATTTCTTCAATTCAGAAGTGAATTAGAGATTTTATAAGCCTAATAGCTAGTAAAACAATATTTAACAAATAAAGTGTAAGTAATGGCTAAAAACCACAATATTGTTCGAATGCACTTTGGTTTGTTCCAAAAGGGAAGGGCTTCCCTGTAAAAGCATTTCATACTAAAGCCATCAAGACGTTTCAAGCAAGAAAAGCTTATTTTCAGTACACGAACCCCACAACGTGAACACTGGAAGAAGAAAGCTCAAGTTTTGAAGTACGCTCCTGATTCCTACATTATGTGACATTGAGGGCAAAGAGAGACAAAGGAGGAACGAGTCAGCACCATTTGTATGTAATTCCTGAAAACGAAACTGAGCATTAAAAACAAACAAACCAACAAATCAAACAACAAAAAAACCCCACTGTCCTACTTCTATGGTTTGTCAGATTATACATCACTTTGGTTTTGCCACTTAAAAAGTACACACATACACAGCCTTAACCTCACTTGCAATATGTTCAGTTTTTACATTCCTCAAAATACAGCAGAAGCAGAAATAGAAGATGCAGACAGATATGGAAGATATTTGCAGACACAGAAAGAAAGGTCCTGAAAATACCAGACAGGAACTGAATAGAGTGCTTCTGCAAATTGAGTGACTGTGATATAAAGAACAGATCCACGGGGTTCCTATTTTCTGGCTACCAAATTTCCACCACTGCAACAAATCAGCAGTTTGGAATGCTTAGGAAAAGATTTAGCAGATATAAACCCAACACTAACACTTCAGGTTGAAGTGTCCAACACTTGCAAAACAAGCGATGAAATTACTGCATGCAGCATAAAGCTGCACCTTTCAGGACCAATAGCAGGGGATCTCCCCATCCACCTATGCCATCAGGAGCATCCATGAAGTTACAAAGCCCGTTGCAGCAGCAATGTTAGAATCTTAGAATTGTTAAGGTTGGAAAAGACCTCCAACACCATCAAATCCAACCACCCAGCCGTCACCACCATGCCCACTCACGGAATTATAGTTGAGTTCTGTTAGCTTTGAAGACTTTGACACAGTAGCCCTCTCCTTTCATTTACATTTGCTGATAAAGGAAAGGTTTCCTTTATAGAATTTAATTACGTAATCCTATATGCTAAAATGATTACTAGGTCATCCATTGCTCAAGATATTCCATCAGAGAAAAACAGCTACCAACAGCATGGGTACTGCCTATAAGAGAGAGGGATTGGGCTAGACAGATGACTAAGGGGATTTCCCAGGGAAATTCATGCATTAGATTTTGATGGTTTTCAATTATCCAGACAGTTAGATAAGACTGACATGGCAAGCATTGCTTTCCCTTTCCTGGCTCTTACACTTGTAGAGGTCAACTCTACGTGGATTTGTGCAAAGCATTTGATGCTATCCCACACAAAATCCTTGTCTTTAACTCAGCGAGACCTGGATTTGGTGGATGGAGCACACAGTGGGTAAGGAACTGGTTGGATGGCTGCACTCAAAAAGAGCTGCACTCAACCACCTAACAGGCTGCCAACGTGTTATTCCACAAATTAGTTCTTTTTGCCCCAACAAGAAGTCCAAGATTGCGTCCCTCCTGCATGTACAACATGATATCCCGGAGAAACCAGTATGTGTCATGGACTGCAAACCAAGAGCTTTTCCACCCCACTCAGAAACCGGGTTTGCAATAAATTACGCTGGTTTCCACCTCAGTCTCTTCTGCGCTGTTAATCCTTATTATAGAACCAGCTTTTAAGATTCAGGTGCAAGTTTGTGGGCAGTTTTCTTCCAACACGCACACATTTGTGTGAACACACATACACACAGCGCGCCACCTCCACAAAAGAAGAGTTAATTACTTTCAAAGCAACTGTAAGTTTAAAAAAAAACACATTCGATTTATAGATCAGCTTCTAAATTAGAGAAAATCCTCTACTACGTGAAACTGGTTTTGCTGCAAGGCATGTTGGAACTATGAAAGTAATTATGGTGTGAGTAATAATAAAAATGTTACGTTAACTATAGAAAAATACACCACCTTTGCTTCAATACCACTATAAAATTGTTTTTAATATACAGAAGTGAGCAAATGCTGTTATAACTTGGTTTCATTACTAGGAGAGTACCATACCTCTAATTGCTTAACTACTCCTTCATTTACCACTTCAGTTATGTTTCCATAACAGCTGAATTTGCATTCACCAGTTCAGCCATGACACAAACTCCTTTCTGTTCTACTGCTGCACATCTATTTGTCTCCATTTAATATTAGAAAATACAGACAGGTCTGAACATCATCATCAGTTGCTACAGACAACAACATACTGCAGGCATCAATACACCTTCAGAAGCTTTTACCACCCTCACGATTCCATCTTAGAGCACGTAGGAGCCTTATTCGCTTACTGTAACTCTCTCAAAATAGGAGGAAAAAAAAAGGGTAAAACACAGGTAAACTGAAAATTTGAGTGCACTGGCCTGCTGCATCACGAAAAGAGTATTTTAAAATACTTATATTTATATATATGTGTATATATATATATATATAAAATACTTATATATACTTATTATACTAATAATTGAACGTGAAGCCAAAACACCGGATAAGAGGTCAGACATATTTCACTTATCAGAATAATGGATGCTGATTTTAAAGACTGGATGATCCTACAAAACGTGCCATGTCCGGTCACTGTAGTTTAGGACCTGTCCAGGTCCTATAAAGCAAATATTCAAATTGATTTTTTGAAACTAAAATTTCCAAATAAAGTGGTAGGATCAGCTGTTGATCACTACGAAATAAAATAAGGTTCCATTTAATGCAATCCAGATTATATTTTTCAGCAACAAAATTAATGAAACCTCACAGCCTATAAGTAAATGAGATGTGATGCAAAATTTTCAATAAGCACTAACTTGACTTGAGCTCCAAAATAAAGCGGTTGTTTATATCACACAATCATAAAATCAATCGGGTTGGAAAAGACCTCTCAGATTCCCAAGTCCAACCCCACCATGCCCGCTGCCCACATCCCTCAATGCCACATCTCCACTGTTCTGGAACACCTATAGGGACGGTGACTCCACCTCCCCAGGCTTCCTGTTCCAAAGCATTATAACTCTTTCTGAGAGTAACTTTTTCTTAATGTCCAACCTGAACCTCCCCCTGGTGCAACTTCAAGCCATTACCTCTTGTCCTATCACTGTTACCTGGGAGCAGAGGCTGCAGCACTGTACAGCAGACAGGGGTGATGGCCACAATCTCATCAGGGGCAACTCTTGGCTGGGCACAAGATGGGCCTCTTACAGCTTCTCATTTCCTGCTGATAATTCATGGGTAACAAATAAATACCTGGCCTTCCTACCTCAGTGCTCCCAGCAGAAATGCCACAGAGTTTGGCTCATTATATCTGGCTACGCTACTGAGGAAGATGATCTGGGATATGGATTCAGTGCTGATGATATCTAGAGAACCTTCCCTGTTCAGTCTCAAACCACAAGGTCCTAGCCTAACATAAGTGCAGGTGCAATACAGAATCGCAGAACTGTAGGGGTTGGAAGGGACCTCTAGAAATCATCAAGTCCAACCCCGCTAAAGCAGGCTCCCTACAGCAGGTCACACAGGTAGGCGTTGACTGTTGACCGCGTACAGTTGACCATAGCTGTAATGACAGACGTTGCTGGAAGCCAAAGACCTACAAACACACAGAGTTGTTTCAAAACCTTCTAATCAAAGGGGCTACAAGACAGGGGTTTTGGTGAACAACTCATCTTAGTCTGCTCTCCAGGTTACACCTGGACTACTGCAAGTGTCTCAAGTTATGTAAATCACTTTAAAAGGTTTTGCTAGTCTCAAATTTAACCCACCATCTTTCTGATTGAAAAAACTCAGAAAGTTGAATGCAAAGGTGTACAGTTTAATGTACTGCTTATCAAACAAACACCCAGGGAAATTCCTTATTGCACTGAGCATTAATCAGTCAGCCTCACAGAACATGGCTTTTTTTTCCCCTTCTTTTTTATGACAACTGTAATGTTGTTGTTTATGATCCCAGAATTTCTAAAGAAATCCAATAGTCAAGGACTTCAGACCCTTGAGAAAGGATTACAAAAATTGAGAAGATTAATTTAGGAAGCACACACTTCCCAAATATTAATAAGTGATGAATATTTCAGGGTTCACATTTGTATAACTAATACCTACAGGAAAGCATATCTTGCTTCATAAACGTCTTTAATCTTACTAACACTATCTTAAACAACATGTCTTAAATCTTACTTAAACTAAAACACTATGCTGAATATTGATCTGTTTAAAGTACTTAAGGAACCTTTACATGTTCCTTCCTGTACAGTAATGTGCAGATATTTAACCATTTGAGATATACTATCTACTTACCCTATGTAACAGAAATGAGACAAAAAATTAAGTTTCTCAAAGTTTTTCAAGCCATTTGTGTCTAATTTTGCCAGATTATGGAGCAAAGAAACAGCTTCTGTGAAACTAATGGACGAAGAAATAGTTTTAGACCAATCACAAAGTCCATTCAGAGAGAAAACTCTAATTATCATGAGAAGGTTGAATTCTTTATGCAATCTTACATAAAGAATGCGACCAAACTGAATTAAGTACTACTCTCCACGTACCAAATCTATGCAGAAAAGCAGCCCACTGGATTCATAAATGCAAACTGGGTAAAAAAACAAGCACTCAAAATAATAAGCAAGGATATTTAGGATTTTATTCTGTTCCAGGATAACAACCCTCCAGCATATCTAATAGAAAAAATACCATCCTCCTGGTTACCTTCTCCTCTGGGTTTGGCGCGTTGCCTTGATCCTTTTGTTGAAGGCTGCCTTGATATTCCTGCAGGACTTTCACTCTTAAAAAAAAGAAAGAAAAAAAAAAGCACAGATTTATATATCTTCACATTAAAAAAAAAAAAATAGTATATTCAAAATTAAATTTGAATTACCTGCGTTGATTTTTTGTCTACATTTATTATACGTTAAAAAATACTTACAAAACTGATGCACACATAGAATAAAGATCTAAAGTCTATTTTCCTCAGAAGAGTTTGCTGATGCTTTTGCTGGGTATGTGGTAGCTATCTTTTTTTTTTTAAATGAACTTGAAATATGACCGTATTTCATTACTGTAAAGGCAACTTCCAAGGTGAACCAAGCACATCCAAGGCAGAGCTCTTGCAAAACTTGCAATGCATGTGTGATGCCATAACTGGTCTCGGAGTAGAATGCTGCTAGTGAGCTATCCAAAGGGTTAAGATTCTTAGAGTCCCCTCCATGCTTCAGCCACACTGCACACACAATTTCTCTTCAATCTTCTGGGAAGTGTTTTGAATTCCCTTCCAAAACAGAAGTAGACACTAAAAAATTGTGGCACTAGACACACACAGTCCCTTACTAAAACATGGACAAACTAAGACATTGGTCTTATCAGAAAGGCCATCAAAGAAGCAGCGGGTGATCTGAAGGTACAGCTGGAACAGAAAGGGTGATGATAGCAGTACATAAGTGAAAAAGATAAAATCAAAGCAAAAAATCAGGACATTTATGAGGACTCTGTCCTAAGCCCACAAGTGATTCAGAGAGGCCAGGAAATGAAGGCAGGAAAGCATGCACAAGCATGATTATTTTGTTTTCTCTGGCTATAGCTTTCACCGCCTGAAGTTAAGAACAGCTGACTGACAATACTTCCTGCAAAGGCCCTGTGTTAAGCATCCAATGGCCATATGCCTCTAGAGAAAGGGCAAGGTGTAAAGGAGAGCTCCTGCCAGCCCAGTACAGCTTATGGGTACAGATGGGGACAGAACAGAAGCACCGCGTCCCCTTATACCCCAGTCCTGGGCAGCAGAAGGTCTGAGGGCAGCCATGACTCTCCCGTTCATGCAGGCAGAACAATCTCAGCACTGGCAGAGAAGGCTTCTGGTTACATGCAGACTGAAGGACACAGCCAGCAAGGGAATCTGGCCCACCAGGTGCTCACACCTTCTCACCCCTCACATTACTGCCTCAGTAATAAGCCAGCAGTTTCCATCATCTCTACCCTTGTGAGGCCCATCAGGAGCACTGCATGCAAGCCTGGGCCCCCAGCACAAGAAGGATAAGAGCTGCTGGAGCGGGTCCAGAGGAAGGGGCCACAAAGACGATCAGCACCTCACAGGATTTTCTCCTTATCTGCTTATTTTGCAATTTGTGTGAATTAACAACGCACTCAGTTTGCAAGCAATAATCACCTGCTAACTCCGTAAATAATGTCCGTATTCACAATATAAATGAGATTTCTATTTCTACATTTCTATGTTAACACTGTATTCCAAAGACTCATTCCACAAGATACTGACACATTTTAAAGAAATCAGATAGAAGGCCAAAATGCACAGTTAGTCAATATTGAAGTGGTTCATCTCAATTACTACTGCCTTTCACAACGATAACGCTATGCCAGGGGCAAAAGTCGAGCCCCCCTGTATGGGAAACTGTTAATCACAGCCTGAACCTCTGATTAACCATCTGAGCCAAGTGACGGGTCAGCTGCGGGAGCACAGGTGAAGGTAATTCAGCTGTGCTCCCGGAAGGGGTGGAGCTTGACTCCACCTCTCCTAGATCCCATTTAAGGGCTGACCACCACTAAGGCAGCATCTCTTTTGGAGACTGCTCTTGTGCAGAGTTCCTTGTGGTGAGCATCCATCCTAGCCATGAGCATCAGTGTGAGTGAGATATTCCTCTATAACTTCTGGCTATCCATCTATTACAACCTTGTATAATTACAACTATATACCCCCATAGCTTCACAGTCTGGTTGTACAGACCTGCAGGCTGCATCTGGTACACTCACCATTTAGCAGTAATTTGGGTGATGTAATTATTAGCACAGGTGGGGAAGGAGTTGAGAGTAGGTGCTGGGGCTTCTGGAGGAGTGGATTCAGTCATTTATTTATGTCAGGTAGTGACTGCAAATGCTGCTTAACACTTTTGTAGTGCCAGATGTGCACGCTGGCAACAGGTGCAAAGTAAAACTCTAAAACTTAATCACTATGGTAGCATACAAAAACATAAAGCCTACAATATTTCTGACTTGAGCCCTTTCGAAAGGGAGATAAAATAGGTCCTCCTTCTCCTTACAAATTCCAAAGTTCCAAAACTTTAAAAAGCAGTAAATGCAGTCATTAAAAAGTAATCTTATGCTCCATCTCATACCATACAGGAAGAAAATAATTAAAGTGGGATCCTAGATGCATGTACACGCTTCTGAGTTTTGAGTAATTCCATTTCTATTTGGAGAGGATACAGTAGTCTGCTGCAAACCATCCAATTGGCTGCTTTATTATTAATCTTTAAATAGGCTGATTTTCACTTTAAGACATCAGAAAATAACGATCTGCAATGTTTCAGCTGGTCAAGAAGAACGTGCTCTGAAAGGACATCCTGCCAAACTGTTAATCCCACTTTCCTTCCATGCAATAATCAACCTCTATATTCACGGAAGGATCTCATAAAACAGTTTCTATCAATAACTTTTATTTCAGGGATCTTCAAGCTCCATGTGTTCTGATTTTTGTGAACAGAACTACGGCTAAAAACTTACTGACAGTTCCACTAATGTCTGGTATTGAATATTAGCAGAAGGCAGCACACACAGGAGGTCGGATATTTCTCTTCTGTTATAGCCATGCCGTTTGCCTTATGGGTGTACACACACAGCAGCAGTCAAACAGTTTCTGCTCTCCTAACTAATTCTGGGCAAAGAATCACAAAGGTTGGAAAAGACCTCTAATTGAATCCTCTGTCTATTTTGGATGACTTTGCTTCTAATTAGAACCATGGTGCAGGAGGAATAGTGACATGTGTACTGTCAGTAGCACATATATAGATATAACAATATATACACGTATAAACCCAAGGAGGTTGTGGATGCCCCATCCCTGGAGGCATCCAAGGCCAGGCTGGATGTGGCTCTGGGCAGCCTGGTCTGGTGGCTGATGACCCTGCACATAGCAGGGGGTTGAAACTGGATGATCATTGTGGTCCTTTTCAACCCAGGCCATTCTATGAAACACGCTTTCTGTTCTTGTCTAACATATACATCGTATACATCGGCACGTAAATACAGCTCAGTTCTAAGGCTCAAAGACTTTCATTGCTCTTTTCCTTAAATTGCCTTAAATTTCCTTAAATTTAAAATAAATTCCTTACTTCTTGTATTTATTCCTAAATAGCCATCATTATTATTATGCATAATTTATTAGTGCAACATGGAAAGATCCGTTTGACTGTGTGGCAATGACACCAGGATTATATCCATCGACTACCTTTTCCTGAGAGATGCTCAGAAGATGATGTTCTACTGCTGTTAGATTCTGCTAATTAAAACCCCTCAAACTCAGAGTTATTAGAAAAAAAACAGCTATTTCTTACAATACAAATGTGAACGTTGGACTTCTATTACGCGAGTCACTTATGAGTAACTGACAGCAAAAAGCATTCCAGTTCACAGCACTGGAACAAAATTATCTAAGCCATGTTTAGGAGATTTCCATGGACCAATTCTCTCTGCTGCTTCAAGGGCGGTTATGTCATTTTTCATTCAGTAGTTGTTTCATTATAGATGAGTTCCAACAGAAGTTCATTAGATAGGACTTTAGAGGCTGATTCAAACGACCTGTTCCAGAGCAATATGGTTAGTACAGCAAAAATAAAGGTCGTTACAGAAGTGGCCAGAAGTTACAGGATATTACAAAAAGCTTTAGCCAAAAGTTTCAGCAGCCATCTGTAAAATGGAAGAGACTTTTCCAATGTGTTTTGCCGTAGGGGTAAATGACATACCTGCTCTGCAGGCACTTTCATATAAGCAACACCATACGCTCAGAAGGTCTACAGCTCGAATCACCTCTTGTCAAAAGACAAAGTTGTTTTATTATTTTGTAGCATGACAGATGAAGCTTTTAAGTGTCTGCTGCAAACAAGTTTTCTACCTGAGCTCGGCAGAATGAACAGAATACAACCTGGCTTGCTCCAATCAGAAACAACGTGGTATGCAACAGCCTTCAAGGAGGAAGGAGTCTCCTGATTGCCATGTGTTGGCCAAATGTTTCTTCTTAATTCCTACTTATATTTGCTTTTAGTTCCAGAAAATTACAGATACCCATGTGATGACTATCACATGCCTGGCAACATACAGTTTCTTCAGTTCAAGAAAAATACATGGGGAAAAAAAAAATCAACCTGTGAAAATTAATGAAAACTTCGATGAATAATGATAGAATCTTATCTAGGTTCCTGACCTCAAAGGAGTAATACCAATGACTGAACTTTATAGGGTAACTTTGCTGTACATGTACAGTATTAAAAAAACCCAAAGGGATTTGAATGCAGCACAGAATCTGCTAAGTCTAAGTCTGAAATTCCATGGACATCTCAAACTGAATAGAAGTCCCCACTTTCCCATTTTTCCCATGTCCTTATGCTGCAAAGCAGGCAGCATTTCTGATGAAAGGACCTATGTGAAATATGGTGGAAATGAGACAAAAATCAAGTGGAAGACAAGAAGCACACTGCAACGTAAAGGCAGGGAAGATTATGCTTAGGAAGAAAGAGAAGTTGTGACTAGGAGTGTGATGGCAGAGAGAAGGACTGGAGGCCAACAGTATGCTGAGCTGCATCAGCAGAAGGGTGGCAGCAGGGAAGGGAGGAGATTGTCCCCATCTACACTGTGCTTGTGAGGCCCCATCTGGAGTACTGCATCCAGGCCTGGGGGCCCCAACATGAGAGAGACATGGAGCTGTTGGAGTGGGCCTAGAGGAGTGCACTGACAATGATCAGAGAGCTGGAGCACCTCTCCTACGAAGAAAGGTTGAGGAAGTTGGGCTTGTTCAGCCTAGGGTAGAGAAGGCTCTGGGGAGACCTTGCTGCAGTCTTCCAGTACATAAAGTGAGTTTATAAGCAGGAGGGGGACCAACTTCTTACATGGTCTAATCATGATAAGACAAGGGGTGATGGTTTTAAACTAAAAGGGGGGAAATTTAGGTTAAATGTTGGGAAGAAAATTTTTACTCAGAAGGTGGTGTGGCACTGGCGCAGGTTGCCCAGAGAGCTGCAGGTGTCCCATCCCTGGAGACATTCAAGACCAGTTTGAATGGGGCCCTAGGCAGCCTGAGCTGGTGGGTGACAACACTGCCCGTGGCACGGGGATTGAAATTGGACGGTCTTTAAGGTCCCTTCCAACCTAAGTCATTCTATGACTCTACAATAAGCCACTACTGTGTAACTGAACTCAACAGGAACAAATCAGGAAAGAAGAAGAGTTCAGTCCTTAGGGCAGAAGAAAGCGGGCAACACATTAGGCAGTGGCATATCAGGCAGCTTGAAAGGGGGTTGTTTTTAACTTGTTTCACTTGCTGTGTATTTTTAAAAAGCTGAGAAACGGATGCTTAAGATACATTAACGCAGCACGCACTACCAAATAATACAATCATATACTCTTTGTAGGCATAAATACAAAAATCGTTTCCTTTGTTTTTAATACGTTTGTTTCACATGACATAAATGGTATTACAGCAGTTTAAATCAGGGTAAATCCCTGGAAATAAAGGCATTATCCTGCTGTGAAACTACTGGGAAGAAATTGAGATCAACCTCAGTCCACTAAGGTGCACTTCTCAGCTATCTCACCATGGAATTTTCTCTAAATCACTTTACACGGCTATCCAAGCTCTCCAGCTTTAAAAGATTCATTGGAAACGTTTTCATCTCATTCCTCCCTTCCACAGTCTTAGTAAGGTGACCATTTGTCACGCACTGGTCTAAAGTGTATGTTTTCAACACCTAAAAGCAAAGCAGTGTCTACTGTTATGCAAGCAAGTAAAGGAACGGCATGTTATCTAGATTTAAGGTAGTAAACCAACAGGCCTTGGAATCACTCCCAAAAGCACTTAAGACGGGAAATGAAACTTTACTGCCCTAGCATATTACAGCGGTGCCCAAGAGCACTACGATAGTTTGGGATGAGGCTCAGAATTTCCATTAGAGACCCAATTTGCAGGAAGTTTAACTTGGCCATGAACGTTTGCTTCAGGCTCAAAACTATTTTATAAGCTCTCCCTCCAAGTGCCAATAATTTAAAAACTTTGGTTGGATTTCAGTCAAAGAACAGCTATAAATTTGTCATCTCATGTAGAAGACATGATGATGTCAGTGGCCCACAGACTTCCAACAGAGACGCCCGCTGGACTTGGGATGCTGCCTATTTATTTCTTCCTAAGCATGAACTACTTCAGGCTAATTTATTGAAGGCTCGCTTTTAAACATTTAGCCATATGGCTCCTTAATTCCCCAAATTGCCTCAGGTCATCAAGAAGCAGCAGATGCAGACACAATGGTATCTCAAACAACAGCTACTGTTCAGAGGCAGTCAGCAAGTTCCTATTCCACCCTACCATCATCCAGCTGCAAAACAAAGGCTCCAACACAAGACTGGATTTATTTTCCATTCAACGCAGCAACTGCTATTAAAACACCTGTCCTAAATCCTAGCAGCTGGCATGGTTTGGATTTAGGGTAAGAACAATGTTGATAACACACCAACGGTATAGCTGTTGCTAAGGAGTGCTTACACTCAGCCAGGAACTTTTCAGCTTCTTGTGCTAGCTGGCAACAAGGAACTGGGGTGCACAAAGAGATGGGAGGGGACAAAACCAGGACAGCTCACCTAAGCTGGCCAAAGGGATATCCCATACATACGGCATCATCCTGAGATGGCCAGGACTCCATTGCTGGGCATGGTGGTGAACAAACGAGTTTTACACTGCTTGTTTGCTTGCTTTTCTTTTCTTTGTGGGTTTTTTTTTCCTTTTCTATTTTCGTCTTATTAAACTCCCTTTCTCTCAACCCCCACGTTTCTGCACTTTTAACTTGTCAGTTCTCTCCTCCAGCCCAACCGCTGCGGGAGCGAGTGAGCAGCTGCATCATGCTGAGCTGCCTGATCAAACAAACATATGACAGCATTCCAGGAATGACTCGAGAGGAAAAAAGGAGAAACCTTTGAACAAATAAACATTTTGCTGAAGCAGTCAACTAAACGGAAATAGAACTAAAAGTCTGGAAACTGAAACAAACCGAATAGGCTTTTTTTTTGGTCCAAGCTACAAGAAATTTAAAAACAAGCAAAAATAAAAATCAGACAACCTATTTTAGAGCCCTAACACTCGGCATAACTTTCGATCTTCATTTCCTTAATGCAGATTTCCAAACCATTCTAAAACGGAACACTTTCAAAGTTTGCCTTCCCACGTCTTCTATATCACTAACCTCATCATCTGGCTGGCACTTGCTGGCTTTAGTTGCCCTCTGCAGTTTTCTAAGTTTGGATTCCTCAGAATCTGCAGACTAAAATGAAATATTTGCTTTAGATTCCATGCGCTGAGTAACAGCCTAGTTAACTGAAGTGTATGAAATGGGAAATGAGCATACAGTGGAACTGGGCGCAATACAACAGCACTCATCTACATGCTCTCCTCAACCTACCTGGCTCTCCTGGAAGCCTAACAGAGCAAGATACACCGTTCAACTGATCCCTCTACAGAAGAAGTAAGCTCAAGAGTGAGACAAGCAACCAGCTATGGCTCAACAAAACTCTCTTTAACACCCACCTTTCCCAAAAGCTAGCTTTGGCTGAAGCAACAGCATGCCATTACTGGGATGATGCATGACAACAATAGTGAACAATTCCAACAATTGCTGCCACCCCACTCTATCAGACTGAATCTAATGTGATGAGGAGAATTCAAGCAAGCACAGTTCAGAAAATAAACTGCTTAACAGACATTCAGGAAGCACAGTCAGATCAGTCTGATTGCTCACAGACAGGAAAGTGCACACACAGCCTCGGCCACATCCTTAACAGATTAAATCCACACCAAAAAAACATTTGCTTTGGGAAAGCAAGGACTGTTACAGAATGTGCTTAATAGATCAACACTGCTCTGAAATAAGATTTCAGTTACCTTTTTCTCTGCTTTATCCTTTCCGTGTTCTTGTACATGCTCCCCATCTTTCCCTCTGTCTCTCTGTCTGTCCCTTTCACGGTCCTTTCCCTTTTCTCTGTCTTTCTCTCGTTCTCTCTCCCTAGCCTTATCTTTGTCTCTTCCTTTCAGTCTGTCCGTTTCTCTTCCTCCTTCATTTTTTTTCTCCCTTTCCTGTACTTTATCCCATCCAATATTATCTTCTCGTTCTATGTCTCTTTTTCCCTTGCTTTTTTCCGTTTCTCTTCCTTGTTTGGTCGTTCTGCTTTTGTTTCTTTCCCTTTCTTGTTTTTCTCCTTCCTTAAGGTTGTCCCTGTCAGAGTCTTTGTGCCTGTCTTCATTATCCTTCTGTTTTTCACTTTCCTTTTCTCTTTCTTCGCTTTCTTTGGCGTCTCCTTTGGGTTTTCTGTCTCTGCTCGAACTTCTGTCTTTAATGTCAATATCTCCTCTCCCCTAAAAGAAATTAAAAAGTAACATTCGGTTTCAATATGTCAACTTTATCACAGTTACTTTCTACATATAACATGCCCACTAAGAGAAATAAATTAAAAAAAAAAACTGGTAGCCACTGTACCCAACAAGAGTTTCCTACCTCTTTATCCCTACGGCTTTTTTGGTCTTCTGTTTTGGACTCCCTGCTTTCTACATCTCGAGGTTTACTGGACGGAGGCTTTCCTTTAGCATCAGCTCTTTCCCCAGCTAAGATCTTTTTTACAGCAACATCACTGGACAGCTGCAAGAAACAGAAAAAAATCCTGAAATGAGTTACCTTACAAAATATCTCCATTCTTCCTAACTCTGTAGTCAACATGACTTATTTATTTCTTTTGAAATGCAGCTTACACTTCTGCTCTTCTAAATTAAACATCTCTTTGTAATTCTTGCAATAACCTGATTATGCATACTAGGCTTCTATAGACAGATGGGGCTTTTTATCTACTGTAGCACAATTAGATATCAAGCTAGTTAGAACCCAAACCTTTTCCACAATGCACATCCAGCTTATGTTTCACAGTAAAGACAAAGGCCTAATAATCTTGGCTTGAATGGACAGACTTCAGCCTTCGGTTATTACATCTCATCACAACGCTGTACAAAGCCGTGCCATCAAACTCAGCCCATCTGAGCTCCTCCTTCCCAATCTCAAGCAATTAATAAGGAAGAAGTCTGTCTCATTCAGTTAACTGAAGGGAAATAACAGCAGTGTAAACGATCAGATTATCAGACAAGGATTACCCAGACAAAAACCTCACACAGCTTGTGAATACTGTAGTATTTCACTGTTCAAGACGCAGTTTCTTCTCACTCATCACTTCACAGGTTTTTAAATGGATATCTATCTAGAACGTATTTGTGTGGGGACCTGGCTCAAACTCTGCTAAAGGACCACATCCTATACATCTGTTATTATAGCAGTAGCCCAACGCAGTATATCTTCTGTAATTAAAAATAGCTAATGAGTGTCAAACTCTGTCACAAACGAGCTCTGATAATGTACAACATAAATACATATCTCTGTAACGATGCAGATGAAATATATATGGTGATGTCACACCTTATTTAAGCAACACTTCCCAATGGCTTGCAGAAACTCATTTGTTTTCTCAGGTTCATGTCCAGCCACAACACGTGCTGGTTTTACTGACAGTGGCTCTCCTGTTACCATCACAACAGCATCGATGGCCTTCTGAAGGAAGCTGATTTTGGCATCTTTATCCTAGAAAAACAACAAATCAGAAATAACTGTGAGATTCTAAAATAACTCCATACACCACCTCGAGGTTAGGAAACCTCTGACAGGAGGAATCAACTGCAAAACTGGAGCAGCTGAACCATGGCTCACAAGCAAGCATTGCCAGGGCTGTCTGGAGCACAGGCACAGCTGCACTTGCTGAGACAAAGCACCAGGAGCTGTTCTGCCCTGAATGTCTTTCAGAAGTCCCAGCCTTAAGGGTCAAGTGAAGCACTTACATATTGATATATGTACTGTATAAACCAGACTCAACCGTGAGTAAAGGAAGCATAAGAAGGATGGCGGTTAAAGGGATACGGGCACATATGTTATCTCCACAGTTATCAGATGTGTTTTAGTTTTATAACTATACTTTAAAAACAACTTTCCCTAAGCATCCTTCAGCAAAGATGATGGCTTTCGGTGATTATACAAATCATTTAAACACCTGATTTGGCACTGATTGACTGGCTATCTTGGCTACACAGACCCAGAACAAACCTGGATCTAATTTGACAGACATACCAATAAAAAGGAAAGCAACAGAAGCCTGTAATTCCTCAACTGAACAAGGCCAGTATTCTTTCTAAAGGCCATCTGTAGCATTATCTATTCCTGTGGCACTGGAGCTTTACAGGGCTATCCCTGTGATGTCTCAAGTCCTGGAGCTGCTCCATAAACAAGAACAAACATGTGGGAAGACAGGCTGTGGAGTCAGGGTACTTCCCGTCTTCAGCTCTTCTAAACAGATTAAAACAAACAACTGCCACATAGCTAGGATTTCCAGATTGTCTCCATTAACATCAGGACCACTTTGCCCTCACCAGTGCTCCCTGCATTCAAAAACTAAAAACAAACCAAAAAGAAAAAAAAAGGAAGGAAATGCTGCAACCTCCTTCTATTAAAACGGTTGTCCATCCTCTCAAGGACATATGCAATCTATTAACTCAGAGAAGGAAGCAGGACAGTATCCTAACACAAATATTTTCAAATAGAAGTGATCCAGAAGGTCCCTCCCAGATGAATCTTTGTCAATTTCAGCAGTTATGTTATCAGTGTTTTCTGCCCAAATGAGATATTTTCATAGTCTACAGCTCCTACATGAGTCGGTAAATAAAGCACTATCAGAATAGAAACAAACACCTGAAACGGTGCTGAGAGATTTACAAAACACACAGCAAAAATTACATTACATTAAGCACATAATCATAGACTCATGGAATCACAGAATCATAGGATGCCTTGGGTTGGAATCATAGAATCATAGGATGCCTTGGGTTGGAATCATAGAATCATAGGATGCCTTGGGTTGGAAGGGATCTCAAGGATCATCAAGTTCCAACCCCCTGCCACAGGCAGGGCCACCAACCTCCAGATCTGGTACTAGAGCAGGTTGCCCAGGGTCCCATCCAACCTGGTTCATATATGCTTAATATAAAGCTGATGGGAATGACTAACAGAGCAAGCCTGATATCCAGCCTTTCCATTTGTAAGAGAACAATGTTATAATAGCCCCAAGGAGACAAACCTTCCTGATAAACACGAAGGTAACAATACCTTCCAATGTAGTTGTCAGCAAGAAGTGTATTTGTTTCAGAAAAGTCCCAACAATTCAAGAAAACCCCTACTTACGTTCCCTTACACACTTGGAACCCTTTCCATCTGTGTGATATGAATTGCTTTGCCTGCACAAAGCACAATTCACTGAGGTCCAGCTGCATGCTCTGCCAGTTTGATGCAGTTCACGGATAATTCCAGCCTAGGAAATCTGCCTTTTGGATCCACAAATAAAACGGACAGTGTTCTCCAAATGAGACAGACCATGTACTAAGCTACTTTTCCCAGAACCTATTGACATGCTTCAACACAGAAAGGCTAAACAAAATCAACCAATCCATTGTATAATTCATTTAGATTTTAGTTTTCACAGCAACAATTAGAACAGTAACAGAAATAATTGTAAGACCAATAATCAGCCCTGGGAAGTGCATTAACCATCCATTTAACTAGCTGTACAGATGGCGAGCCAATAGTTTTAGTTGCTATGTTAAACAGTCACCAATGGATGTAGCTGTTTAACTAGCAACACACAACATGCCTTATTTGCCATAAAAAAGTGACAAGTTTTGAGCCTAGTCAGTACTGGGAGAAGGCAGTACGCATTGCTTAGCAAAGAGGCAGGCACTAGAAGGTAAGCAAACACAGACTAAAGTCTTGCACTTGCACTTTTCACTAATAGCACTGAACTCCTCTTCCAGTAATCAGCCATTCATAATGGCTATAATAATGGTAATAAGACTATTGTAGAACACACATAACAGAAGAATGCATTATTAAGCAATAATATTTTCTGTATAAAGTATACATATAAATATATATATGGGCACGTTCAACTTAGAGAAGGCTCCAGAGAGACACTCAAGCAGTGTTCTGATACTTGAGGGAAGCTTATAAGCAGCAGGGAGACCAGCTTCACACACAGTCTGATACTGATAGGACAAGGGGGAATGGCTTTAAACTAAAAGAGGGGAAATTTAGGTTAGATGTTAGGGAGAAACATTTACTCAGATGGCAGTGAGGCTGTCCGGAGAAGGGCAGTGCTCAAAGCCAGGCTGGATGGGGCTTTGAGCAACGTGGTGTGTGGGAGGTATCCCTGCCCATGGCAGGGGCTGGGCTTTGGGGCCCTTCCAATGCCAAGCATTCTGATACACCTCTACATACACCTATGTTTGGGTTTTTTTTTTTCCAAAGAAATAAATATAAAAACATATGTTCTACTGAAAGACCACCATACTCTGTAAGAAGCTATGTGTTTCTAGTGTTTGTGATTTAAGCCTAATTGCTTCAAGGCAATTTTGCCACAGGACTATTAACATTATCTGTAATACAACAGAATGTTGAAAATCTAGATCTATTCATAGCTATTCATATTCATAGGCCTTACTGTTTTGATATGTGTACAGAAATAGTTGTTAACACATGATAGCTTGTGCCCACAGTCTTAGCTACATCCATAGATGCAATCTATAGGTGTCCACAAATAGACTGGATAAGCCTGGAGAAGTAGCGTTTTGACATCTAAAGGGGGGCTATAAGGAACAAGGGGACAAACTCTTTAGCAGGATCGGTTGTGACAGGACAGGGGGAAACGGTTTCAAACTAAAACAGGAGAGATTTAGGTGGAATCCAAGAAAAAAGCTTTTTACTGTAAGAGTAGTGAAGCACTGGCACCAACTGCTCAGAGATGTGGTGGATGCCCATCCCTGGAGACACTCAAGGTCAGGCTGAACAGGGCTCACCCTGACAGAGCTGTGGGTGTCCCTGTTCACTGCAGGGGAGCTGGACCAGATGGCCTCAGTGTCCCTTTCAAATCAAACGATCTGATTCTATGCATTGCAAAACCAATAGGCAATACCTTCTCCTATTTCTACACAACGCTCGAATAAAGCAATGGAAGCTGAACACAGAAAAGACCCCAAGTGCCTTGCAGCACATTTCAGAGACCATTTTTATTCGGGCTGAATAAATAAGGAAGCTTCGTACCCACCTTGACATTATCTGATTTCAATTCAAAATCCGTGTAAAGCCCTTTCATGAAGCCTGTCACTCTAATCACCTTGAGAAGAAAAGGAAAGGATCAAGTTAAGGGCACTTGGAGGCTTCTGCAGAACAGCGTTTGGTGGCAATAGACCATGCCTTATTAGTAACAATAATACTAAAGTAGAACGCTGCTGTCTTCCAGCAGGGCACGGCACGGAAGAGCCCCCCAGCAGCGAGCCACGACCCCCATGACACTCCACGCCCCCCCCACCCACTAGGGGTTACACCCCCAGTCGCCAGGGGGCGCCCTGCTTCCGCCCGGCCCCCTCGGTGAGGGGGCGCCGCCTCTCTGCGCCCCTCCACGCAAGGGGCAGCCGGCGGCGAGGCCCTGTTGCCTAGCAACAGCAGAGCGGGCCCGGAGGCCGGTCCCCGGCCCACCTCGGTGATCACGTCGTGCAGGTAGCGGAAGGGCGGCTTACTCAGCAGCCGATCCGTCAAGGGCGGCTTGCGGATCACTTGCCCCAAACACTCCTGCGTCCGCCGTACCACCGCCTCGTTCATAGCGACGGCGGGGCCGGCGCCGCCGCCGCCGCCGCCGGCTGTGAGCTTCCCAGCCTGCCCCGCGGCTCAACGTGCCTCAATGCGCAGGCTCGGAGCAGCAGCACGCCGTTGCTAGGCACCGCGCGGCCCTAGCAACCGGCACGGCCGCCATCTTAGGCCCTCCCCTCAGGGCCGCCCTCTGCCCTCTCGCATCCCGGAGGAAAAGTGTGCCGCATGAGTCGGGTTGTGTGTCCCACCGGTGAACCCAGTAGCCCTTGCATGTACGCAGTAACGCCAGGGCAAGAAGTTCTGAGCTGCTTGAAGGCCGTGGGTCTTTCTGACTTCTGGATGTCCGTCAAAAACTAGCTCCTCATTCAAATGCTATTCACAGTCTATTTATAAAACAGAAAAAAAGACCGATCTGTTGAGATACAGCATGATTTTAAACTGCTAAATGGGAAGGGAGAACTGGCTTCAGCAGACATAGAGAAGGTTGAGGTTCTCCATAGGTTCTTTGCATCAGTCTTCACTGGCTGTCTGGCTTCCCACACTTCTCACATCACTGAACCTCTAGGCTGAGGTCAGAGGGGCAAATCCCTCTCCCTGTAAGAGCAGAGCAAGTGAGAGACCACCTCGTGAGGCTGACTGTGTACAAGTCTATGAGGTAGGACTACATGCAACCCAGGGTCCTGAAGGAACTGGCTGATGTGGTTGCCAGTCTGATACTGATTATATCTGAAAAAACATGGCCATCAGGCAAAGTCCCCGGGGACTGGAAAAATGGAAACATCACTTCTATTTTCAAAGGAAGGAAGAACTTGGGGAACTGCAGGCCTGTGAGCCTTACCTCTGTGTCTGTGAAGATCATGGAGTGGATCCTCTTGGAAAAGATGTTAGCGCACATGTGAAATGAGGTGTTGATCCAGGACAGCCAGCGTAGCCTCACCAAGAGCAGTCTGTGCCTCAGCAATACGGTGTGCTTCTAAGAAGGCATCAGTGAACCAAGGAAATGCAACTGATGTTGTCCACAACCTGGACTTGTGCAGGAAATTGGTTGGAAAGTCACAGCCAGAGGATTGTGGTCAATGGCTCTATGTCCAGGTGGAGGCTGGTGACAAATGATGTCCCCCAGGGGTCTGTCTCGGGTCTCTTCAACATCTTTATCAGTGATGTAGATGATGGGATTGAGTGCACCCTCAACAGGTTTGCTGATGACACCAAGCTGAGTGGTGCAATTGATATGAGAGAAGGAAGAGATGCCATCCAGAGGGACCTGGACAGGCTTGAAAAGTGGGCACATGTGAACATAATGAGGTTCAACAAGGCCGAGTGCAAGGTGTTGCACTTGGGTCAGGGCAATGCAGATATATATACAGACTGGGAGAAGAACTCAATGAGAAGTGGCCCTGCAGAGAAGGAGCTATCTTTACCTCTAAATTGGAGAGAGAGTTTTGAAGGGTGTGCTGTTTGGTGGATAAGGCAGCAAGGGAGAATATGTTAGTTCAGGAACAAAGTGCAAAGTTGAGGAGAAAGTGATTCAAGCTGTTTGAGAACAGTCTGATGGTTTTAAGTATTAGTGACCCAAGGAAGAAGGGAAGATATATTGCTTCACACGCCAGTGAAAACTCATCTTTCTCTGCAGGTACTGTTACAAAGTAGAAGCATAGTGCAGGAACTGAAAAAGCGTGGCAGCTAGCTAAGCAAATAAAATCTGAGATCTGTGTGTTTTCTCTCCCAGCTGTTTCAGAATGGCTGGACAATCTGGGGAAGAGTCTCTGAAATGAACCCTAGAAGTATCTCATCCCATACAACCTGTCAAACGCCATGGTTGTATTAATAACTATCAAACAAACAATGAAGCACTAGTGCTCAGTTAGTTAGTTAATATGTTTTTTGGTGATTTTTTTTTTTAATTGTTCTTTAAATAAAGTAGAACATAAAAGTGAGGAATTGGAGAGAAACCAACTTCAGAATTCTCTGATCCCACATCACACTGTCTCATCAAAGCCAGTACAAGGCTAAATAAAGGAAAGACACAGGATCTCCCACACCTGCAGGTAAGAGGCATCACCGTCTTCCCACCAGGCAGCATACTACATCCTCTCCTTTGTCCTTGACACATTACAGCCCATATCAAAAAGCAAAAAGTTGGCTATTCTCCAGCGTTCATGCCGCTATCAATTGTCCTGACTGTGTTTGGAATCCTAAGAAAGAAAATACTGCTTTTCTGCTTGGCCAGTCATGACAAAGAATGTTTGAAATCAAAACATTGAATAGAACTGCACACAGTTGCTGTGTGTTGTGATTGCCTACCCATTTCTTAGCCCAAACCTGCAGCCCCCCTGACCTGCTAAAGCAGCATTTGTGCTTCTTACCTTGGTTGTAAAAGGAGTTGTTACAAGATCTTCCATGCCAGCCCCAAATGCCAAATAAAGCAAAGTACATGCTGAGTAAAAAAAGATGAATCAGAATTAGGAACAAGAAGAGGCACATTACAGAACTCTGGTATTAGTTAATGCAGGGAAAGAGGTTGTACTGCAGAGGAACACAGGTGGACAGCCTCCACACTGGCAGACTAATTGCACCCAGGCTCCTGAGAACAGGTAGTTCAGGAGGAGGAAGTTGCAGGGAAGCAATTTGTCTCTTCCCTCAGCCTGATGCTCAGAAGTTGATGAGGTTCCCAGACAGGCTGTGACTACAGGATCTTGTAATCCTGGGAAGAAGAAAAGGTGTTGACAGCTTCTACATCCAAGGGCATCAGAAGAGGTCTCAGAGGAAACAAAAAGACTGGGAAGAAGCTGCTCTAGGCAAGAGCGTTGTTTATTTTGGAATCGTATGGTTTATCTGGATTTCTGCCACCAGCTCTATGAAGCGTCTGTAATGCCTGAGAATGAATCTTGGGGGTTTTGTTCAACTTGACCTTTGGCATGCTCAATTTGCTGAAGAGGTAGTACCCCAAGGAAGCACAGCTCAATTAACTGAGGAATCAAAAGCTAGCAACTCACAAAGACTTTGTGAATCCCTGTGGTACTAAGGGGAGGCACTGCAATTTAAAACGTATCCTAACACTGTAAAACAAGATTGCTTGAGGTTTAGTCTGGAGACATAGTCCTTTTGAGGACCTTGGACTAAAACTGTTCATAGAGGCTGAGCAAGTTGAGACCTGGTCACGCGTGGCAAACACAGGGACAAAACTTGGTAAACCTGGCACAGGCACAACGATGGCTAGTGAGCTGTGGAAGCAATAGGATTGCTTACACATCTTTATACCGCTGCATTAAGAATCTCAGACAGTACTCCCAAAGGTGTCAGTAAGAAATTCAGCCAGCCACATAGTATAGAAAAGGGACAATTCCGCTTATCAAATGGCTTAAGGAAAGATTCACAGACCTCTAACACGTGCTAAGAAAACATTCTAACAGCAAAAGAGTGCTAGAGAAACTTGCTGTTTTGAGTAGTTACAAGTACTGCAAGCTGAAATAGGCATCCATACTGACTGTCTTTTCTTCCAAGGTTTGTCTGCTCCTGTAGCACGTTCCCCTAACCTTCCCACCCTTTACTTTGGCTTTGTGCAGCAGAACTTGCTGAAATAGGCTGGAAAGCAACAAGATCCAAGTTCTGCTGTGGAATATACGTGCATGTTGACAATAGAAAGCACCCTGTCTGACTCTTCAAAGCCATGTGTAGTACAGAGCTGAGAATACAGGTACTGGGACATCAGTAACACAGAAGTGCATACAAACTGCATCACGCTGGAGAGCTATTCCTGCAGCACTTTAAGTAAGGACGGACAGCAGAACAGGGGTTTTCCTGTCCAAATCTGTGCAGTTTCTTGAAGAAGAAAGGGACATGATCTGGGAGCATTTAAAAAATGTCCCTGCTGCGTAACTCTGGTTTTGCTTTTTAGAGAGGTGGAGAAGATCCTACTGTTTTTGCTGCAGGGAGCAAACCAGGCACACCAGGCTGATGGCCTGCAATATCTTCTTAATGTATGGGGAGCTGGTGTTCCCATTTGCTAACAGCTAAACATTGTCGAAGTTAAACAGATACAGACATGGTGTTTCAGAGCCGAATTTGCTTCAGTATGTGAAACACCCTCTGTCTGTTCCATTTAAATGCTTTTCTTTTCTTTTTTTCTTCTTTTTTCTGTTATAAGAATGAAAACTGGGAATCAGAAATCCTCGTAGATTTTGTTGGTGACTGTGAGATATATTAGCAGGTCTCTTAGCTTTAAGTCTGTTTAAAAAGGCAACTGGAAATCAAACAGTTTGCGGTTGTGTAGAATTCTAAAACAAGTGGGGGTTTCTCCAAAGATGTCTGTGGGACAGCATTTGGGAAGTTTACCCTAAAATCAGTCCCTGAAGCAGAAATAAACATCCACACAGTACCCCCTACCCTAACATCAGGAACAGCAACCAAACCAAGCCCTCCGAAAAACAGACGTGGAGACAATGGCATTTGCTTGGGAAACAGCCTTCCTCTGGGCATTCTCTTGAACTCTTTAATTCCTTCTCTTTTAAATAGCTGCGGGTTTGTTTGCTTTTTAAATGAAGACCACTCCTTAAATTCACATTTTGCCTTTTGTTCTACTACTCAGTGTAGAATTTGGAGCAGCAATCCCACGCATTTCAGGTTACTGTCAACCCTGGAAATGACTCCCAGCCTATCAGGTAAACATCAAATGTGGAGTTCGAATCACTGCGATGACAGTTTGCTTCTGAATGCCAGCAGGAAATGGCGAGACACAAAACTACTCCCAAGCTGTGGCCCTCAGTGTGGACATCTTGTTGACCTGAAAGAGAAGGCTGCAAGGAGACCTCATTGCAGCCTTCCAGTATTTAAAAGGGGATTGTAATAAAGAGGGAAATAATCAACTTTTTACTTGCCATGGGACATGTGTACAGGGCTTTCAACTCCAGAGGCTCTGCTGCCCTGCCTCTGCCATCCAGCAGCGATCCAGCTAGCAAGAGTGCCCCAGAACTACAGAGGCACCTCACTGCCTGCCCGAGGTGACACAAATACGCTGTGACTTAGGAGTGCTGCCTGTGGAGAGCAAGGAGGCAATTTGCCTTTGTGAGTTATTTTTTCAGGTATGAAAGCAATTGATAAAACACACCTTCAATACGTTTTGTTGTAACTAGGCAAACAGAGCTAAATACATCCTGCTATTTTCAGTCATTACAGTACAGAGTGCATACGGAACTTTTTAAGGTATTTTGTTTTTCTTATCTTTACCTGCCTAAGATATTTAATGGAGGCTGTATTCAGAACTCTAGCAGAGGTTTGGTTTGTCCGGTTGTGTTTGGTTTATTGGATGAGACCCAAACCACAATAAGCAGCCTGCAAGTTGCAACTAGTTTGCTCCATTGAGCGTTAATGGCAAGGCTCGTTTGCTTTATTCTGCTAAATCAAATAAAATGAATTTTGCAATTAATAGCCATATATGAAACATTCAGGCATGTTTTATCAGCAGAAATAGTTCCTTCTCAGTCTGTTGAAGCAGTGGTTGCAATTACCAAGTGGTTCTATTCTAGCTGCCCCTGCCATGATTAGAATTGAAAGCAGTAACTTTCGTGAGAGCGGATCCTCAGCAGTGTCCCTTCATTCTCTGGATGCACACACACCCCTGCCCTCCCCACCATCTTGCCCGCTTTTTGAGTTTGGCTCTGTGCTAATTTCATTTTCCCAACCTCTCCTAAGGCTGTCGGTGCTGGACTTTATTTCTGTTGTAATTCAGGAAAGCTTGTCATTTAAAGTACACCAGCACACATATATTTTTCTACATTCTAGGATTGCAAATAAGCGGAGCTTTTGAATTGTGCTGAAATGACCATCGCTCTCCTTCTGCACAGTTCAACTTCCCTATGTAACTTATATCCAGATTTCACGCAGTACCCCTCTGGTTCAAGGAAAATGTAATGTTTACACCTTTCGTCAGCTCCCTACGTCCTGTAATCCTCTGCCTCAATCTACCAATCTGCTGTAAACTGCTGGTGGTGGAAACACTGCGTGAAGTCCAGGCTGTGCTCCTGAACTTGCTTTGTGACATTCCATGTCTGGGAAGTGAACTGTAGGGAGCAGAAAACCACTGATGATGTCCGTGAGTGTACGTGCAACCTTCCACACCTGGTTCACTGGCTCAGTGAAAAGTGAGAACAGAGGGAAAGTCAAAGTAAATAAAGGATCTCTTTTCCCGTGTCTTGTAGTGGCTGCAACCCTTCCTTTTGTACTGAGGACACCATGAAGATCCTGGATCAGCTCTGCCAAGGGATGGTAAAACAAGAGCCTGGCCTTATTTTCCTCATTGTGTCATTTATATCCATTTATAGTCTGAGATCAGTGGCTGCGTGCCTTTGTGTTACAAGGCAGAAGCAGGAGCCCAAAGCTACCTTTCACAGGTAAGATTTCTATCATGGCTAAGAGCAATGTTGTGCTCTATAGGAGAGAAGTCTTCACATCGTGTGCTTGGGAACATCCTCTTTCTCCTGGGGTTTTCTTTGGGTTATGCAGGTGTGCAGTTTGTGGTACGTTGAGTACACATGGTTCCAGCTGCCCATTCAGAGCCCATACTGAGCAGTAAATTAAATGCGTTCTTAGCAGGCTGGGCAGATGACACTGAGTGAGTGCAGACGTATGAAGAATGTCTAGCATGATCAAAACACAGGTAATCCTCAATTCTGGGTATGCCATCTCATGTGTATAACAGCACAGAACAAAGCAGTGCTGTAGCACGATGCTCAGATTGCACACTGTGTTTTGTAAGCAACATTTACCTGTATGGTACAGATGCTGAACAATACTTTGGTGGGAGCTCACCTTCAGGGAGATCAGCATCTTTTAGGTTGCAGTCACACTGTTCTCCACAGCTTTTCTACCTCGCTACCCTATTAGCCACACTGGTAAGAGCTTACAAGCCATGAAAAATCTTGGTTGGACTAGATGATCTTCTAGGTCTTTTCCAACCTTGATAATTCTGTGATTCTATGTGAAAAACTCCTGGTCAAATTACAGGAAATCATCTCCTGCGTTGGCATCAACAGCCATAACAAAAGTAGAGGAAGAAAGGTGTGGGCTATGGCCTCCTGCACAGCGTCTCACTTTTCCCTCCTTCACTGGACCTAAGCACAGTCTGCTGAGTACAGCCCTTCTTTTATGGGTAAGAGCTCAGGGTGTGTTGTCAGTTCATCTGCTCTTGTGCCTCCAGCGTTACCCTTCTCACTGATCTGCTTCCTTGAAATGTGACTGTGTTTGCACCTTCCTTGGTTAGGAATAGCTTGGTTGCTATTGCTCCTGGCAACATAAATATGATCCTGGAGCTATTCGGTGGCTTAACTCTTTGCAAGACTTCCATATACACACTTATTGGTACAGAAAGCAACCACAGTTTATACTCAGACTTCCAAGAACATCTTAGGCAGAGAAACCTGAACTGGGCATTATTGCAGAGTACCTGTTTGGCAATCAGAACTGAAATTGGACACCCAAAACCATCACCACCACCTCTTTTAAAAGGAGGACCATGCCAGCCTCATTCCAGTGGTGGAAACAAACAGCCACACCTGAATACAGCCTCTTACTATGACCTGCCCTCAGCTGAATGACAGACACTGCCCAAGGGCAGGGGAAAGGCCCATCACCAGTTGTGGCCTATAGCTACACAAAGTTAAGCTTATCATCAAACTGCCACAAACAAAAGGGATAATGGACAATTCTTTTGAGCCACCAGATTAGGCTTGTCCACACAGGTGGACAGAAGTGGATTTCCTTCCTTGAGTTACTGCTGAGAGTCCGATGCCTCAAGGTGAACTTCCCACCCACAAAAAGGTGAATCAATACCATTTTAAAAGACCACCCTGCAAAACTGATTGCCATTATTGCTATTGCCTCATGTCACAAATCCTGAGCTGCTAAATTCTTGTATTTTTCCCCTCTCAAGAGCCTTCTATGACAGTTTGAGCTGATCTAAGCAGCAAACGGGAACAGGATATATGCTTACAACCCAGATGTTGTTTTCATCTGTAAGTAAAACGGGCACTTCACTGATTCTTTTTAAACCATCTTATGTTTATATAAAGCAAACACGGGTAAAGGATGGCTGCGTAAGAGACTTCTGGGAAATACCGGATCTATTATCTGTAGTAAAATCTGCTCCCAGCACTTTATAAACATCAAATAAGTCTAGTACAAGCATCTTCTGGGACAAAAATATTGAACGTTTCTGAAAAGCAGGGCAGTAATCTATGGGGAGCGTTCCTCAGCATCGGAACCTCCTCAGTTGAAAGCACCAGAACTGAAGCAGTGGCCTTCTGGCTCACTCTGGATCATGAACCATATTCTGAACATTAACTAGACGTGGCCATCATTTCCTTACTTACTTTTTTATGCCCATCAAACAGGAGCTGAAGCAGTGGTACTTGCAAACTGCATTCAGTAAAGGAAAGGCGATGGGAGCTTACTGCCTGGCTGCAATACAGATCTCGTCAGGGATCTTTATCATTACTGTGTCTTTTGCATTGGCCTGCACGCAGAGCTGTTCTACCCGCTCACTACTGACCACGTATCAGTCAGTGAAAATAGGAACAGTTCAACTGCTGGCTTTCCAGATGAGTCCCTGTGCGACCTCTCTTCCTTCTTGATGTTTGTATCAGTGAAGCACAAAGAGACAAGTCAAACAGACATCTGTAAACCACTCTTTATTTTGCGAAGAACACTTGAAAAATAAAGATGAAAGTTCTTCCAAGCTTCGGAATATAACCATCACAAAGTGTGGAATCACAAAAACTCCATTCTTAAAAGGTGTTCCCTTTCCCCACCCTCTCTTTTCAATTAACTCTTTCGTTGTGGAACAATCCACAATAGTTTTAAAAAGAAAAATACGAATTTTGAGCCGACATTAGAAATAATTCAAGATTGGTTCAGTGCAGGAGCTGCTACATTACACTTCAACAAAGGCACATACCGGAATTCCCACGTTCATACTTTGGAGGAATTCAGATAGGGATTACAAAGTCTTCAAGAGGAGATCAGAATTATTACAAAGCAGTCAGGAAGGTTAAGCTCAAAAGAGCTGTCCAGATGGAACTGGAGGAGTTAAAGTGACAGCAAAGCAAGTGCAATGCAGTGGAGCGGCTTGCAAACAAAATGCTTTCTCCTTTACCTTAGTAACGAGCACATGTCATAGTTTGTGTAAACCCTGGCTCAGAAGAACATTTGTTGATACGGAAGAAGGCTCTGCAAAGTAAGTTAGGGCAAGCAGGCAGAGCTGGAAAGGAAATAAATCGGCTGCTCTCATCTCAATCAGAAAATAAAACCTATCAGAAGTAGGATTTCAAGATACGGGTACAGCACACCGACAACCAGAAATTAGGGGGAAAGACGTTAAATTAAAATAGCTCCTTCGTGGAAACAGCCTTAACAAGCCCAGAAGCATCTGCTGAATTTTAAAGATACTTAAGAAAAATGAAGATTAATACATGCTTAAAGACTAAGAGGTGGTTTTGATTTTTTTTTGCTTGCTTTTGTTCTAACTAAGAGCGTCAGTTTTTGTCTTTACATTGTCCTCAATGCCAGAATCCTTTTAATCTTCAAGAAGTAAATCCGAGGACCTTCTCACAGTAGCCAAAATTTCAGTAGCCTGCTACATTGGCAACTTGTACCAAACCTTCTCCACCCAGGAAATAGATCAAACACAGCAGTGTCCCCAGATTAACTGCATTTGTTCACTAATTATCCCAGTTTTAATTAAGGATACTTCAGGCTGTGTTCAGCAATTACTTTTGAACACTGCTTTGCTCATCTCAAGACAGGTTTCCAGACACTTGTGCAGTTCAACAAGGCTTCGTAGTGTCTCATAGCAGACTTCATTTGATACAACAGTCAATTTGCACAGCAGTGCAAGGCAAGCACACTACACACCATGAGCTCTTCACTGCTGCATGGAAACGCTTCTGTTACCTTCCACTATTCCACCTTCACCTTATCATTGAAAATATGCTTAGAATTTGATTACAACCAATTAACTCCATTAGGAATTCTGGTTAATTTGTCAGTACTAGTTGTACTCTAAGAATATTCTGGACCTGATGAGAAATTGGGTAATGAATATGCACGTGCAGTGGGGAAACACAGCATAAGTACTGTGAGCATTAAAAAAGTTTATCTGAAGATGCTGAAACATCTGCTCTTAACAAACCCTGATTTCCCAGCCTCAGGGGTAAGAAAGGATGGTCTCCCATCAGCTAACTACATGAGATCCACTCTTACAAGCATTTAGTAAATGTTTCACTTAATATTTAAGAACCTTTGATAAGAAACCTGGTTCAGCTGCCAGTTGGCTGCATATGTCCCATTCTGTGACAGGGGCTGTAAATCAACTGTGTGACACCAAGAAAAGTTTATATATAAACATAAATCTGTAGTAAAAGACAAAAGTAAATTCTGGTATTGTTAGTGATCTCAGTGATCAGAGAAGGGAAAGGAACTTCTAGAAAGAGACATCTAAGACTGCATTCAAAAACGCAGCTAACTTTGTGGTGATGGTGCATCAGCATCTGACAAAAGAAGCATTTAACGTGGTTAAAAACAGTCATCAAAAGGTAATACAATATATTAATCAGTTTTCTCATGGATAAAGTGCGTTTACCTAGCCTGAGAATAAGTACCACATCGACTAAGGGATGCTGAAGCACTTCCTCAGAGAGATTAGAAGCAGATCAGAGTTATCCCAAACCTTACATCCAGCTTGTCTTGGTGATTCCTGATGACTCTCTGAGCACAAGCACCTCTTGCTGGTCCAGTTGAGGCACTCGGCATGTAGCGCATTGGTACTATGGTCTGGTCAGCAAATCATCCACCGGTGCTATCTGAAAACTCCCACGTTGATGGAAAGAGCCACTTCTGGTTTACGATGCTTAATATTCAGTTTTTCCCCAGACAGAACGTGGTCCTGGGAGCATTCAGCTTGCCGACTATGAAAAGAAATGAAGATGCCTGATACTAGTATTGAACCTTAACAGCTAGAGCAGCATGAGACACCCGAACTGGAATCTGGTTCCTACTCCAGCATAAGAACAACACCGTGAGCTCCCACTGACAGCCTACGCATCGACACCGCAGCGCTGGAGCAATTTTTGTCTCCTGAGGCAGTGCCAAACTTCCCAGAGTGTTGCATGACAAAAAAAAACCTGCTCAAAGCAGGCAATGTGGCACTTAAAGGCACAAGTTTGAGTTACACGAGTGCTTCTCTTGGCACTGCCAGAACTGCGCAATACAGCAGCAGTCGGCCAGCAGCACCTCAGAAATTCTCCAGTTTTTGTATTTCAAAAGAATAAATGTAAACAGGCAATACCTTTTCTTCTTTTCTAACACGAGCTGCCTTTGCTTCTGTTTTCCAACATCATCTCTCGCTGTGCTGAAGTCCTTACTGTCATCAAGGAGAAGATTCTGTTGTCAAAACGGATTCAGGGCATTAGCTTACTTCCATCTGCCAAAACGACTTCCCACACGACGCTCTGTTTAAGTAATTCATTTTCAGTGCATTTCTTCTAATTTTACAATGATTTCTAGTTAAACACAGACAGCTTAAAAGGCAAGACAACCAAAATTCTTCAGCCCCTTCTCTGGTATTGTATTTAACAGTGAGTAAGCCTTAAAGAGATTTTCCTCAGTAACCAAACGCATCAGCATAGGACACCGCACTTCTAGTAAACTGCTTCAAAATCCAGAAGTCTTTTCTTTCAGGTATCTCGTAAATAAGCTTTACTGCCAATTCAGAGCTCCATATCCCGCAGTGTTATGCTTTTTTTTTTTTTAAATCTGTAAATAGATCAGTAACAATGATTTTGAAAATGCAATGGATTTAAATTTAGAATATGTTTTTTTCTTTTTAGTGGCTGCTGCTCTCAAATTTTATTCTGAGTTGGAAGAAAAAGCCAACTGATAACATAAGGGCAAGAAAAATCCAGTTTCTTGTGGATAATGCTCAAATACAAAGCTGTGCAGGAGGGGAAACGGCTGTTTATGAGGGTGGACAGTGATAGGACAAGGGGGAATGGTTGTAAACTGAGACAGGGGAGGTTTAGGTTGGATCTTAGGAAGAAGTTTTTCACCCAGAGCACTGGGACAGGTTGCCCAAGGAGGCTGTGGATGCCCCATCCCTGCAGGCATTCAAGGCCAGGCTGGATGTGGCTCTGGGCAGCCTGGGCTGGTGGTTGGCAACCCTGCAGGTAGCAGGGGGTTGAAACCAGATAATCCTTGTGGTCCTTTTCAACCCAGGCCATTCTAGGATTCCTGCACTCAGAGAGCACTGCAGGAGAACCTGTGAAGCAATGCCCTCTAGTGCCACTAGCGGGATATAAAGGGAGAAGCATGAAGCTTCCAACTAACAGCATAAGAAAAGGAGGAAAAAATAAAAAACCAGCAAGCAAAACCAAAATGTGTCGGTAGCAACGAATTCCTCCTGTCCATAGAGCATTCTGTCAGATTCACACCCCAGCCCTTTCACGCAGATGTAGCGGGATCCAGGAAAACCACAAGGAGATTTGTTTACCACAGAGGCAAAGATTTCCAAGGCTGAGTTAATTTACCTTCACTCCAATGATGTCTCCATCTTTCAGGTGATACGGGGCTGACTGTAAACTCTCCTGTTTTTTCTTCCGTTTTCTCTTTGAAATTTGCTGGGTCTGAATGAAATCAAAGCAGAACAGTAACATCAGGCTGATTTCAAAAATCTGCTTACGCTGACTTTTTTGTTGGCAGTTTCTAAAGGTGGAGAGTCCCCACTAACTATTCTTCAAAGCCTTATTGTCATGGAAATCAGCTGTCCATTTTGCTTTCTGTAGCTCCAAGGAAAAAACATCCTCATCTTCCCCTTCCAATGCCTCCTCTTGCAGTTCACCTCCACAAAGCTCAGTAAATGACACTCTGCGATCAGCAGCGACCCTCAGCCATGGGATCTCCTGCACAGCAGTGAGCAGCAACGCTCTCATTGTGTCACTTCTGCAGACGTCTGTCATTTCCACTATATAATTACAACAGCAACAGACTGAAATATTTGGGCAAATGTACATGTTTTTCTGCCTACACAAGGAAATACAGTAACACAGGAAAAGCCGTTACAAAAAGAGTGGCTTATCTTGTGCCAACCAGACTGCCCTCTGAACCAGGTGAAAGTCTGCTGACTCGTGGGGTAATCCAAACTCACAACACCTTAATTCCGATTTCACGAAGACCTAAGCTAATCCTCAAAGAAGGAAACCACCTCCACCAGATTTACCCCACAGATCACGTAGCAGGGATTTAAGGCTGTGCATTCAAACATGTCTGTTGAAGAACCGCAGCACAAACCAACGCGTACATTTCTCAAAACAGCTGTTGCATTCCGTCATTCCGGATCTTACCCAGCTAGATATTGGCAGCCACTCATATTTTTCAGGGAAGTATTTGGCTATTTCAATTTTATCTACAGGGAGACAATAGTGAGAAGCCACTCTTTGCCTCAGTGCCCAGGTAGTGCATTCTTTGGAAATATTCCACACCAAATCCACGGAGTCATAGTAGTCCCTTTCCCCTGGTATGCCCATCTGTACTCGAAGCAGCAATTCATGTGGGCTGTCATCAGAAAGAGAAAAATGAACCATTCTTGCAAACCAGAATTCCTAGTTTTCACCTCCTCCCACCTCCCCTTGTTTTAAAACAACAGCTCTACCGGAGAAAAATAAAAATAGGCTCCGAAGTATTAGAGACATCTGTCATAGTGACAGAGTACTGAAGTAACAAGCTGCTAGATTAAAGTCTCAACTACACTGCAGTAAGAAATAAGTACCTTCAAGAACTTACCCCAAGTTCTCTTCTTTCTGCAAAGGTTCTATGCAGATTTCCACTCTGGCACCCAGCTTGTATTCTCTAAAAATAAAAAGATGATACACATCCTCAGTTGTGTATTCTGAATTCACAAGTAGAGAAATCATAGTTCTAGTCAAGTAGACCCACGTTGACCGAAAAAACTAAAGCAAGACAGCATAGCAACAAAAAGCTCAGAAAAGTGCCAAAATTACATTTGAAAACACTGAAAGTTTTGCATAATGAACATGATATGAGCTACTTATGCTTGTACCTTCCCATTCCACAGCTGAGGTGAAAAAAGTGCTCATCAAAAAACTGAAATACCCAGAAAAGGGTTTTATTGGACTGAGCTGGTTCATTTCTGCACTATCATGCAATCCAGTCAACAGTCAGTCTGTTGCAATGCTGCTTGAGTGTTTTAGTACAAAACCTACCTGAGTTGCTGCTTGTTGTGTCGTAGCAGCCTGCTTGGGCGCCTGCTTTCCACTGTCCAGGCTCTAAGAAACGTGGGCAGTGGGATAACATGCTCTGGGCACTGCGGTAAGGTCAGAGCCTGAAAAACCAAACAGTTCTTCAATAATTTTAGATGCCAGTCTGCTTGGAAAAAAAAAAGAAAAACAACTGATTCTCATTGCTAGACTGAAGCAATCAGAAACAGGGCAAGGCATTTAGATTTATACCACTTTGTGACTCACAGGTAGTGAATATGACCAACAGATCTGCTTTTCAACCTCACAGTGAGTCGAGGCTTCATTCCCTCCCAACACAGAAGTTTAAGTAGGCAACTTTCTTTTTTTTAAACCAAAATTTGTATCATTGGGAGGGAACGAGGCCAAAAGGATCGCTAGCACAACCTCCAGCCAGGCGCTGGAAGAGCTCCTTTGAAATCATACTGAGCACACAATACTGCTTCCATGCTAAGGCAAATCTTGGTTCACAAGATGCAAACGGGCATGGTTTTTCTTATCAGCACTTTGGATGAGACCGTGAAACTGAAGTTGTACCCAATATGGCAAGTATTGGTACGGATCAGAATCAGAAGAATCCTTTCCCACACTGTTAAGTAGAGCAACCCACCAGCTAAATAACAGAAGAACTTTGTGATAGGTTTTCTCTTTAATTATTGTCTATTAGGCTGTTGTTTTTTCCTGTTTTGCTGGGTTTTGTTAGTTTGTTTTTGTTGGTTTTCGTTACTGTTGCTTTAAGTGTATTAAATTCATAGTTCTCAGGTTAAAAAAAAAAAAAAGCATTAAAAGGCACCTTAGTTTCTGGCTGCAGAAACTAAGCTATACCTTCCTGAGTGCCAAACGTGACTTTCTGTGCATCAAAAGCAACTCTTCATTCATTAGATTCAACATACAAAAAACACGCAAAGAACTAATACAAGAACAATGTGGAAATGGAAAGTGGCTTTTTAGGAAGTGCTTGTATATGTGTGCTTGTCATGAATAATTTTTACATTGTGAAATAAAAATACAGCTGCAAACCAAAGTTCCAGATGAAGTGCAAGAAGGCTTTTGCAGCTCAGGACACATGACAGGTAGAATGGCAACTGCAGGGAACATACTAAGGAATTATCTGAGCTACATGCTCAAGCTGCCTCTTGGTACTTACCACTGAACATGGCATATAAGCAAATGCCATATCAGAACATACTGGAGACAAGGGAAAAGGAAATAAAAAATATGTATTAATATAGCTCAATGAATCACAGTGCTGCTGTACATTTCCAACACAGGAGAACATCTAACCTGCATCTTCAGATCTTCCAAAGAAGATTCGGCTGCTATTTCTGTAATACCAGCATAGCACAGATCCATGTCTGCCTGGATGCATTCTGGTGAATCTTCAGACGGGGGCAGAAGGAGAAGAGGGAACAAGAAAGAGACGACAGAAGAATGAATATGACTTCACGTGTTATCCTAAGAGATAATTCACTTGTAGGTGAGATTTCACTTAGAGACTGGAGTTAGGTATTTGAAGGTAGTTAAATGTGACATTAGGAGCGTGACATTTGAAGCCAATCACCTGCATTCTCCTTGAGCTGGTGCCTTATCATACTGCCACTGACTTAAGTATGGGGAAGGCATTTGTTTTGCTGGCAGGTAAACAGCCTGGACTTCAAAATTAACAGAAAATTATCCTTGACCAAATACAGCCATGAAACAACAACAGCCCTGACCTAATAAAAAAAAAAAACGGTGTTTGTCTCCTAAGCGATTCCTTTCACCACAAACCTGCTGAAACTGATGTAGTTGCTCACAGGCTTCAGGAGCATTTTAAAGCTTTAGAATAAAACTAAGGTTTTGACTCAAAGCCCTCAGTGCTATCACAGACAATACAATTCCTTCTTAAAACAACTAATCAAGCTCACCTCCTGAAGGAGACACTTGCAAAGCATCCATCTTACAGCTCAGCCCATTCACCTGGTCTCGTGCCTTCTCTTTGTGTTTCGTTTGACTTGAAGACTTCAACCACCAGATTGGTATTTTCAAGAAACCCTGAGAAACGAACACAAAGTGCCAGATAGCCTACATGTTCCAACGCAAATTGCTGTCCTTACAGGGAGAAAGAAACACAACTTAAAATCACAGAATCGTGAAGGTTGGAAAAGACCACCCAGATCATCTACTTCAACCATCAGCCCAACTCTGAGCTTTTGTGAAGGCACTGGCATTCCTTATACACGTACTACTTGGTGAGAAAAAAAAATAATCCAGCCTCATGTCACATACTACCACCACCCTGCTCTGCCATGGTGGCATCTACTGTTAAAGATTCAAGTGAGTGACACTTGTCCGGAGATTTGGACATAGATACAACCTTGCCAGAGGAAGCTGGATTCATTCAACTGCAGCGCTGGGATCTCTGCTGCCTGCCCAGGGCTCCCTGCAGCCTTTCAGCCTTCAGTTCCAGCTTCCTTCCAGTAGCTTGTATCATCTGAGGTTTGCTAGCGCAGAAACCTTACCTGACCACTGCTGACTGGACTTTCCCAGCAGGGTCCTCCAATTTCAAACACAACCCTCAGCAAAAAAATCTGACATAAAAATGACTTTTTGTTAAAAACAAAACAAAAACAAAAAACCCAACATTTTGTGAGGAAATAGTAGCATAAGATGTGTGTCTTCACAAGAACCTTGCATGCCAGAAATACAGATTTCCTCTCTGTCTGTCAACACTGACACACTCGTAAGCAAAGAAGGTTCAATGAGCAAAACCTTTACTACAGGAACTGAAAGAGTACAGACAGACAAGGAATGTTATAAGTGTTAATTTAAATAAAAACCAGTTACATATTTACCATTATTCATTATTTTTTACTAAAAATGTTAGAGCTGAAAAATTCTGGAATAATCCAAAGAAGAAACTACTTTCATGCTCAAGTTTCCAGACTGCCACCTGACTAAAGCACACAATCTCCCTCCTTTTACCTTTGGCGGAAGCTTCCCTTCAGTTACAACCAAAGTATCTCCTCTGCAAACATTGAGTTCCTTCAGAGTAGCATTCTGCAGGAAGAGAAAGCGTGGTGTCCTTGTGAGCCTGTATGTCCTTACGCTTTGTTTCCTAAAGCATGATTTATTTAATTTTCTTGCAATGCATGCAAAAGGTTTGAGGTGTTTTACTCTTCTGCATTCGCTACACAGAGTCAACTTTGCAACAGGACACAACTATTACATCTATAGCAGCCTGCTATCCTGTTGGGCTCCTTCACACCTCTTACTAATTAACACCTTGTTTTGTTTGTAGATACAAGCATCCTCAACGCGTGCTAATCCTAGACCTTAGGTAAATATAGATTAATAACAGTCCCTGAAAACGGGAGGCAGTGCGTAAGTTTCCTATTTAAATCTATGGTTAAAATGGCTTCATATAGTCTCGTGAAAACAAAACACTGTGCTGAGTAACACAGCACACACCAAAACACCACTCAGACTTCCTCTTCAGGAAAAATCTCTACAGAAAAAGTGGAATGAATAAGGTATTGCACGATTCAAGTCCAAACTAAGATCCTCTTACCTCCTGACTTAAAGCTTCTCCTGCTTCGAAGCACCAGTCCATCCTTCTCAAATGCCAGCTGTCACCTACAAACAACAAAAATAACCCCACGGAAAACTAATGAGTCAATAACAGTACTTCAGGGGAAAAGCGGGGAAAAAAAAAGAGCACAGGAAACCCACGCACTCTCAGCAGTGACTGTTCAGGCTGTTTTGCTTCTTCGTGTATTTTAAAACACCACTCTGATAAACTGAATCAAGTGCCACCTTCACGTCCCTCCCAAACCCTAACAATACCCTTTGCTGTTCAGACCTATTTTATAAGATATAAAGGTATCTTCCTTACCTACCAACCTACCATTCCCTTCTTTAACTCATGAAAATACTCTTTATTGTTCGCAGCGTACAATTCTGACTTTCATAACTAAACAAAAGCTCACAAATCACTCCTGTGGAGAAAAGGACTACCTTGGGGTCCTTTTAAGTGAAGTCTGACATTCTTTGGGAGCAGCCAGATTGCAGATCTCCACACACAGCCAAATTTAATTTTCCAAAAAAGGCAATTTAAAAGAAAGCAATGAAAACAGGACCACTGTTTTTTGGCAGTAAAACCATACTGCAGGGAAATAAAGGTTAAGTTTATACTTTCAAGACATCATCATCTACTCCATTCATGTGTACGTGTACACAAGAGCAAAAGCCTTCATTTTCTCTTGGGCTACTCGGTGTGTTTTCAGACAGTAACATGTTTTGGGAGTACACTTATGCTTTATGGTGCGTGGTTCAATTTGCAGCCATCACTCCACCATAAGATGTTGAGCATTCAATGAGTGCTTAGTACTAAAGCTGGGAATCGGTGCCACTCCACAGCCCCATCAGCATCAACGGGAGGGTTTCCTGGTTGTACATCCATGTGTGATGCTGGTGCCGCCTCTCTCTTTTCCTTAAACCTCATGCAAAAGGTTCCGTGACAAAAATTCCTACCATCAGATTCCAAAGCAGCGTCCAAACCGTGATCTCATTTTATTAACTTCTTTTTGCCAAGTGACCTAAAAATGCCTTTTTCCTTAAGAAGTTAATCTCACGCAGTAGTTGCAATAGAAAACAGCCAAACACCTCCACCTGCAAGTGCCCCCAAACGAGCAGTCCAGAAACCGTGGGCTTTGCCATATTTCAATTAAATATAAAGCTGGAAACTCCGCTGTCAGTTTTTATCAGAGCAAAACTGCATAATTTTTTCCTCCCCCCCTCCTCAGAGAAGCATAAGTGACCATAACAACCTCATTTATAACACAGCAAGAGCTGTCTTATCATTCTGGAAATGCCTTCAGATATATCATTAAATAACAATATAATACAACTAACCTGATAATCCAGATTTTTTCAGCATTAAATTTAGACACTAAAAAAAGAAAAGAGTTGAGACTCAGTGCATAGAAAAGCAAGTTTTCAACAGATCAGCACTAGAATTTTCTAACATAAAAAATACCCAGAGTGATTAATTCCTGTTCAACTCCTACACTTACATAAGCACGGAGTATTTGAGCCACATATTAAACCTTTAAAGATGATTATCTAATTTCCAGCCTGTACACATCCTTATCATCCTTTACAAATCGTACGAATGCTGCCTTTGCCTGATGGAGGACACAAAGTTCTACAGCCCATTGACATCTTCTTGGATTTTTCTGTTTTAACTGCGAAGCATTACTTGGTGAAAGTTAAAGGCAGTCTTCCCCATTGGTCTTTTAGAGCTGAAACACTGCCTTTGACTCAGTGTCTTAGTTGAAGTGACACGCGGGCATGAAGCAATGTTCTCTATGAGCAGCAGAGCTGACACCATCATGAAAATAGCTTTTAAGAGAATCTAGACTTACTTCTTTCACGGAGGCAGTCTCTTCCACAACAATTTCCATCTCAGGGCTAGTATAGCGGTCACGTTCAATAATAAAATATAAGAAGAGCTAAAAATTCAAGTATAAATGGTTCAGAAAACATAGTGAAGTACAGAATACTGAGAAACAGCTCTCTCTACTGCGTGCAGTTACTCTACCCAGTACCAGCTATTTCATGCCAACTATCAGTCAAACAGCACTAAAGCTGCTTTTGGCTACAGCAAACAATCTAAGCAATCTAGAGGAGCACACGCAATTGAGTTATGGCCATCAGGAGAGCTCCATAAACCAGTTGTGCATGTGCTTAGCACGCTGCAAATGAAAGAGAAAGCCTGCCAGCTGTATTTTGGCACTTTGATCTTTACATCTTCTGAAATATACACGGGTTTTTTTCCTCCTCCATACTGTAAATATGCAGATATAAAATTTAGCATCCCCCTTCTTTTTTTTTTTTTTTTTTTTTTACTCTATGCTCTTTAGAAAAGTACATACACACCAGATCATGGACAACGGCAAACAGGCTAATGATAAGTGATTTACTGTTAGTCAAATGAGCCGTACGAACTGCTGACGTTTATGCTCTTGGCCTTTTGCAACTGAGCTAAATGGTGCAAACTTTCTCGCCAGTACATAAATCCTCGCTATCAGCAAGCGTTTTCTTCCCCCCACGGTGATTACCACCACAACCATTCCAAATATAAAAAGAGGACCACATGAAATACTGGGAAACGTAAACAAAGCACAAAAGCAATTCTAGTCTCTATTCAGTCACTATTCTCTTATACCTGAGTGGAGGTTGGAGCTTTTCCACGACATAGCCCTAGCAAGCTGCCCATTTTCAGTTCTGCCTCCTTGACAGTATAATCCTCGGGCACTTCAGGAAGAAGAAAATAAGGAAATCATCATAAATTGCTGCTTAGTGAAAATATCCACTCACTGCTCTTTAGACAAAGATAAAAATGTTCAGTGACATTTAGAGAACTTATTTATCCGTGTTTACACCAAATCCGTAAGCCTTCTATGACTAGAGTATATCTGTATAAACGTTCCTCCCCAACCACCTCTTGATATATGGTGAGTGACAGAAGAATTTAGATCGAAACGGACATTGAAATGGTCCTCAGGAACTCGGTTAGATAGCAACAAAGATATCACATGCTCATCTAAATCAAAGACTACGTTGTGGCGTGAATGCGTTCCTCCTCTCATATGAAAGCAGAAGTCCAAGCATTACTCTGACACACCACAGACACAAGCTGTTTTCTCGCAGTGAAGAGGAGCATAACAGTGCTTCCTCCACCACGCAGTACTCGAGTCTACTGCTCCAGCTGCACTGAAATCCAGTCATCCAACCTCGTCCATCACTACTCTAACAAATGCACTTAGTCCATTTTGTTTCAAGAAACAGAAAAATACGGAACAAGGACTGCTTCCTGAACAGCTATAAAGCTGCTCTGTGATGTACCTGTTCTCTAATGCATTAGCTATGATTCACACCAGATCATTAATAAACTTCTCAGTTTATAAAACAAGCACAGAGAGCAGAAGTCTGTTAATCCCCAAAGCCTTGAAGAATACGGCCAGCGGTCAATAAACAACAGCAGGTATGCTGGTACGTATTGCTCACTGGGCATGAAAGTAATAAAAGCAAGTTGAATATTTAACTCCTAGTTGTTTATTGGTACTGTTAGTAAACAGTAAAACTGGAAAAGAGAAAACAACTGCTATGGTTAAGTTTGGAAATTAATGGAGGGAAGCTTCACGTCTCCCAGTTTAACTTACAGAATGACACCAAAATAAGTATATGAATTTACCCGGAGAGAGAAGTTTCCCATTTCTGCTAACAGGTCTAAGACAGCTTTCACTTGCTGCAATGGAAAGAGGCAGGGAAGAGAGGTAGGTGTGTTAAGTAATTAAAATCATAGTAAATTTGGCTCAGAGGTTCAGACAGGTAACGTATTTAAGATAACAGCGAGTTTAACTTAGAGGCCCCCGTATGGAGATATTACATCAATAGGAATGAGATTTCTAGAGGCTTCATAAACAATCTTAGTATTTTTCCCGAGAAAATCTTAGTATTATTCCCTTCTGTGAAAGACTGATTTCTCTTTGAAGCCTCCTGTTAGCCACGATGAGTAAAACACTACGAAACTGGCCAAGTTTTTCCAAAGTGGCATCAACAAAAGCTTTAAAAGAAAGACAATTTTTATGTCAAAGGAAATGGATGAAGAAAAAAATTCCATTTTCAATGTAAAACTTCAATAAACTGAGCACTGACACAGGTTGCCCAGAGAGGCCATGGGATCTCCTCCCTGGAGGTCTCCAGAGCCACCCGGACATGGCGCTGGGCACCCTGCTCTGGCTGTCCCTGCTGGAGTAGGGCCCTAGGTCCCCGCCAACCCCAGCCATACTATGAGTCTGTGACATCTCAGCATTACCAGATTTTTAAGTAAATCCACTGAACGCTTACCCAGCTCCTCCTCTAGCTGTAGCTCATGTATTGCTTTCATTTTGATATCTGACATCACCTAAAAGAAAGCAATGTTAACACTCCTGAACAACAAAAGCCAGTTGCACATCTACTGTTAAAACATCAGTCCATGAAAGGCAGACTTCAGAGCTACGTTCTCAGTCCTGCTAACATTATACACAGCTAAAAATATGTTTCTTATTACTATTAATACGTAACAATACGATACCTGTACATCTATTCTGTGCAACACACTTGAGGGAAAAAAAGCATTATAAACAGCATTCCAAGGTAAAGAAAACAGTCTTCAAATTCTTCCATTTATTAAACCAACTAATATTTTGAAAATGTTCATCTTATCCTTGGTACTAAGCAGGACTTCATTCTGTAACAGGCAATAATCTAAAAGCAGAAAAGGTACCAAGGAAATCATCTCTCGGGAAAAACAGTATTTTTCTCCTTATCCTGCACTAAAAGGAAATAACATCTTCCTCCTCTCAGGTTTTGTTTACTGGCATGGTTTCAAACGTACACTTACAGGATGGTCCAAATAGACTGACACACTAACCGTGCTGTTTTCAGTTACCAGGGCTGTGTTGGTGCAAGCTTCACGCTACTGTCTCACAAACATCAGCTCAAATGCTAAATCCAATTCTCGTTAACTGGCCCACCTTCACCGGCAAAACTTATCAAGGCAACATCTGGTGCTACATCCCCAACTATCAGACTGCTTACTGTTTCAATAGTGGCAGTAATTTTAACATGCTTCTCTTCATCATCCGTCCCACAGAAGTTTTTCACCTGGAGCCAGCTGATGTCGTACGTAAAAGCAGTCAGATTACCACTTGAAATATTCACCAGGCTGTAAAAGTGAGCAGCGTAAAGGTAGTCAAAGACAGGAAAACTGTATCTTACCTGGGCTAGACTGATAAATATCAAAACTCTCACCTAAATCAATAATGCCTAGGTCATTTACAGTGGCAGCTTCGAGTACAATCCAGGCACCGTTAGGCTCACCATTAAATTAACCTAGAAAAACTGTTTTGGTAACTGTCTTTCAATGGAAACTGAGCTTCTGATGGTAATTCAGAGTCTGAGTCATTCTGTGAGGCTAGATTTAAGGCTTCTGGAATATACAGCAGGCTAGGTCGTAACTAAAATTTGAGACTTTGTGTATCTGCTACTACACAGAAACAGCTTTTTATGAAGAGCCCTGTCACTGATTTAGGTTCAATTTTTCAGAACTGTTTCAAGGACCAAGTCAGAATGTATCTACCAAGCACATTCTCTCATCCCATCAAGTCTCGGACCACAAAATTCACAACTTAAAGTTACTCCGAAAAACGTGCCAGCACACCGGGCACAATTTGTTCTCATTAGGCCTTTCCCTTTACAAATGTAAATCAAAGGATGCGACTGCATCTGCACTTTAGGAAATACCTCGTTAGTTGAGAGTTGTCTGACCCTGAAGATGTAAGATTATATGAACTTGAATCTGGAATGTCACAAAATGCCTGTTTATTTCATGAAATAGACGTATTTACACACATACATACACACACACACCTAGCATTTTAACTAAACAGATTTTGCCACAACTGCCTTTTTGCTTAATCATCCTTACAATCAAAACGGTCACCTTTGGTCATGGCTGTCTAAGATCAATATCGAACATCCATCTGTCAAACCAACAGTTTTGATCGTTTCCTTCATGAATTCTTCAACAAGAACCTCCCAGTTCTTGGCTTCTTTATGCCCTGAGTCGTTCCTTAAGATTATTCCTCCCGATGGTGCCAAGGCTCTGCGCAGATCACCCAGTTTTGTGCTGCACGGAAAAACATGCTGCGATTCTGTGAAGTGCTGCCCCTTCCCTCCTTCGTTATACTCCGCCAAACGAAGGATGTTTAAGAGAACAGGTTCATGATCAGGGCCTGCCATCACCTTCGCGCCGCCAACCTGAAGAAAGGAATGCGAGGTTTACACAGTGATCAATAATACACTCCTTTGTAAACAGCCATAAGAGACAGCAGTAAAAATGCTGAAACAAGAAGGTGGACCCTCCCACAGCATCAGGAATAAACCAGTTTCGACCAAACGCCTACTGAACAAAAGACTAAAGTAACTCGAAGGTACTAAGGAAGGGAAAACGTAATGCTATGGTATGTTCCATGTCTGCATGTGCAGTAAAAACGCTGATAACTAACTGTGAAAATAGTTGACACAGCCTCCATCAAAATTAAGAACAGTGAAATTTAGCCCCACGGGATGTTAACAGAAAGAATAATAATGTGACCGAGGCTGTTCAGAAGAGCTACATTTTGAAATCTGGCCTTCCTATTTTCAACCCAGGTCAAGATCATAACTCCTTGCCATGAACACTCTGATTGAGTAGGAAGCTGCAGTATTGAAGACCCGACCTAAAGACCAACCAAGAGCAGAACAGCTCTGTCACTCGGACGGAGTTTGTTTGTTGGTTTTCCTTTGTTTGCTCCTTTTTGATAGATCAGTAAATAAATGCATACTTTTACAACGCAAATCTTTTCGAAGTAATGTTTTACTCCACAATAGATATGGAGGGCAAACTTCTACTGGGTTAACACAGTCACTAAGGCAGGTATTCGAAATTTAAGCAAGGGTCTAAAAATTAAAGGGATGACTGAACATTAAAAAGGAGTGTAAGTACTTCAGGGAGACCAATCAAACACAGGTGAACAATTCACCACAGAGGCAGAAGTTTCTGTTACCATATTGCTATCCGCCCGTCTCCTTCCAAGAGGCACCAGATCTCAGAACATACTCCAGCATAACACAGCAGTGCACACAGACACCTATGAATCTGACCATATCATCGTCTGCATTGCATAACTCTAACAAGAGCCACACTGTACATCACACAGAAGGGAATGGTGACAAATGGTTATAGAGTCATTTTCTAGATGAGGCTAAGTGGCGTCCCCAGATGTTAGCACATCAGCAACACATCTGCAAAATAGACTGAAGCTTCTGAAATCCTATCCTGGAATTCACAGCTTATTTCTTCAGAACTGACAAGGAGAGAGGATTTTTGGTTCTTTTTTACCTCCTTCCCATTCCACACAAAAATGTCTGCTCCATCAGCCAGCCCAAAACAGTCCAGTGTCAGCTCATCTCCTAAAAAGAGCAAATTGTCAAGCTATTCAGAACCCAAAACAGACATGCAGGCTCAGCTGTAAGCTGATAAATGCTGGCATATTCTACTTTGTCTAAAGTCTATCATTATAAAAGTTACTGTGTGATCAGAATTTACAGGGGGTAAGTCAGGGTTTACTCATGTAGCAAGAGCAACATTATGTGCACATCCTCATAACACCCACACTGAAAATGGCCACAGCACAAAGGTTTCAATTCCATTTCCCCTGCAAACCAAGGCTCACACTCACATTTGACAAAGCCTTTGACAAAGGATTATCTAGGTGAAATTTCACAGTGAATCTATAGGCGTAATCACACACTACATACTCCACGTGTACTCTTCAAAGCATTTTAAACTTATTGTCATTTAAAGAACTGTACTAAGATTTGAAAGAATATTAACAGTGCCTCTGTATTTTGATGTCAGCATCTTTGCAAGTTGGATTACATTCTGGTAGTACCCTAACTTTTCCGAACCAAACCATAAGTACCCAATGACCGGATAGACTTTTGAAGACTAACACCTGAAGTTGCATTACAAACAGTGTGAAGCAGGAGACAGAGCACATTATTTTAAAATATTATTTTTAATTAATTTTAATTAATATTAATGCATTCTTCAAGCAAGTACTTTTCTTTACAGAATTCCTACTTCAGCTTAAGCCCAAACCGTGGCTTCTTCTTTCTTTTTTAATATCACCCTCTCTTTCCTATCATCTTTTCTACCTACTTGGTAATTATACTAAAAGCAAGTATTTATCCGCAAATGAAGGCAATGATACAGATCATTATCTTTTGGTCAGCAAACGCGCTTAATTCGCATAATATTTACATTGCACTTCACAAATATGACATATAGAAAGACTCGAGATGTTTAGCTTCACTATTAGGTGGATAACAATGGCAGAGGATTTGCACTTAAGTTAGTTTGAGAAGTACTCACAAATGGGCTTCTCTCAAACATCTGACATTTTACATCCACGGTGCCTACACAAATCAGATTGAATTCTTATACGCGGTAGTCTTACCATCAAGTATCTGATAAAGGTGCAGTCCTGCTGGTAAGGGCTTAGCACTACTGAGAACCATGTCTCCTTCCCAAGATTTCATCATCTAATCGGTAAGAACAGAAAAGATAAAGTTATAAGACTTGAAAAAGCAATAACTCAGACCACTCAGATAACTTTGCCAAAAGCTCTTACAGGCTACCAAGCTCACTTTCACAATTAATAATTCATTGTTATTTCCTTCAACAAGACCAGAGGCGCAGAAAGCACACAAGATTATTTAGGACCTGTGCTTTCAGACAAGTTACCGGATGGACTAAGATGGTTTCAAAGGTTGTAACCTACAAGCAAACAATGCTTCCACATAGCAATTCAGCTTTGTTTCACATGTTGACAGAAAACCTTTCATGAAGCGTCATATTCCTTTAATGCAGTAGAGTACAACTGCATTCAATAGCTGAGTTAAATTTATTATTATTTCCTTTTATTCTCTCTTAAACTACTCTAAATATACCCTGTGAAGACCAGCCAAATCCTTGACAATGTAAAATACCAGTCTGTCCACAAACTGGACTTATTCTTCACATTCCAGAGTTCTGTAAAGTAACAATTCTTGCCCGATTATAAACCTTATCAGCTAATTATTTGAAGTCTACTCAATTAAAGCTTCACCGACCAGTCAATGACTTTTAAATACTTAAAGGGCTGTTTCCTCCTGAGAAAATTCAAATAGTTCTCAGCCTATCACATGTACTGATGAAACATCTCTGACTGAAATAAAATATATACATGAATGCTGTTGTAACCCACGTAAAAATAAATGCTTATTTAATAAAGCAAATACCTGGAATACTGATTGTCGAAGGTCTCCTAGAGTTTTTCTTCTGTCAACAGTCAGATCCAGAATGCTCTCTTTCCAGCTAAGGGAAGGATGCAAGGCCCCATTGTGGAATTTATAACACGTGCTCAAATGGAGACGTAAATCAATGCTGTTGTTTGCCGAGTCGCACTCCGCTCTTGAAAGAATAAGAGAAGAATAAAGTGACGAATTTACCGACAAACAACTAAACTATTTCAGAGATGCTTCTGGGCAGTTGCGGTGTAATCGACACCCTTGTGACTGAACTCACTGCCACATTCTCCCCCCCTCCCACCCCATGAAGGAAAACACTCAAAGATTTTGATGATTTCTTTAGTGGACAATCTTCCACACGCACAGAACATACTGTTAAAGGGCTCGTTCCTACACCTTGCTTTGACCTTTCTGAACAAGATGATAAATTTTTGTCTTTAGGGATGTGGGGACTGTAAGCTTTTGTTTTCCAAGCTGTTACAGATAAACGCTCTGAAGAAGCAAACAAAAAAAAGAGAAACCTTGTGGAAACTGTCAGATATCTTTGCCTTCCTCCTTTATAACTGTATCCTCCTTTATAACTGTATCCAGTTGCATTAGCAAGAAGAAGGGGAACAGGACAAAATTCATATTCCTTCACATCTACGACACTGAATCATTTTAGTATCTGACTCTACATCTGTTTCTTTCATTCTAAATCATTTCTGAGATATGGAGATGAGGAATGCTGTTGAAAAGACTCGCAGTTACATAAATATACCTCTTTTTTTGCAGCTCCATATTAGCAGCATTCATTTCATTCAGAAGATGTTCAGGAATTTGGTACCTTGGATTTCCTCGAGCTGCAACAAGTAATATAATTTAGTTTGGCTTGAGATGAGATATTACAACAGTAATCATTGGAAATCCGAGGCAATAACATCGCAACCTTTCATAACAGAGCAAATTAAATGACAATAATCAAAACAAGAGCTTTCACGTCTTCCATGATTACATCTATCTGTCCCTAAGGGAAACTGATAAATGAATGCCATTAGTAACAACCTTTATTTCTTTCAGTAAGGCGCATTAGAATCACGGAATCACAAAATCTTTTGAGTTGGAAGGGATCCTTAAAGGTCACCGAGTCCAACTCCCCTGCAATGAACATCTCTACAGCACAGTGCTGGCTTGTGCCCAGCTGCCATCCACTGGGATCCCCAGGACCTTTTTGGCAGGACTGTGCTCCATCCTTACACCCTCCAGCTTGTACTGATAGTGGGATTGCCACAACCCAGCTGCAAGACCTTGCATCTCTGCTACCATTTGTGAAGCATATTAGAAAATGGTCAGTGCCAGCTATAGCCAATTAACTGTTCCCAACCTCTTTGATGATTACTTTCTTGTCTCTTGAGTTAACTCTTTTTTTCAGTTAGCACTAGAAGACATCTGTATCCCCGATACTCTGGGAAAGGGCAGAAATGCCCAACTGCCTTCACCCTTCTGAAAATCTCAGCATCAATATCAATGAAGGAAGCCCCCAGAACGTAAAGAGGAATTCTGCATACCTTCAGGAGGTCTTTTCAGCTGAGACTTGCGATAGAACAGCATGTAGGCACTCTCTTTACCCTGAAACTGTTTCTCAAGATCCTCCTCTTTGATGGGCTGGACTTTCGAATCATTCAGATCAAACCAATGGCAACCAGCAGAACTCTCTCTTAGCGTTGGAGGTGCTTTTTCTGAATTCCACTGGATACCATTCTCCTCAGTAGGGTTTTGGAAAGCTTGTTCTTGAAAATCTGACTTAAATGGGAGCTTGTACTTTTCCTTTAAACCAACTTTATTTTCATCAGGACTGAACTGAAATATCTGGGGATGATTCTGCAAGTACTAAAAATAAAAGCAAGGACAAGGCAAAACAACAACATTTTAGTAAAGGAAGATACTCAGTGTTAAATATAACATTGCATCAGCTGATTGCATCAGCAACGTGACCCAATTTGCCCTCAAATTCATACACACAACCCACTCACTCCAGCTGATTTCTCAATAGCTGTTTTCTGTTTTCAAACACAAACCAACCAACCACCATACTAAGAATAAAATAGGAAAACCATACATACACAAACTCCATCCGGAAAAAAGGGAAAGAAAGAAAACCACAGCCAGACAAAACCCCTACGTCACCTGCAGTAATGGTCACAACAGCACTCAGACTTTGAGACTGTTGATATTGGGGCACTCAGAACTTGTTTCTATACATAGCCTATAGAGGTCAGAAAAACAGCTCCTTCTGTGGAAGACTCACATTAGATCCCACAAATATTTTAAATAATTCATTTGCAACCTGTATTGTCAGCCTTATTAAAAAAGAACAACATGATTTTTTCACGCGTCCGTAACATAAATGCAAAAGTGTTTTCCTTAAAGTGCAAGAAAATGAAGTAACTAATTAGACAGGTAAGACTTTATTTGAAGTGTTGAATCGCATGGATGTACCCTAGCCAACCAAAAAGTGCCTCTTTTTCGACTATCCATTTCTGTTACAACTCTGAAGCAGTGCTGTATTTCTTCTTCTTTACTTCTCATCACTGCTCCTATGTCCAAGTGGCAGTACTGCTGTTGCAGGTCCATCCACAGACACAAATGAGACAATATAGTAGCCAAAGCTGACTCTATTTTAGGCCAACAATAAACAATATAGAGGGAAAAAAGCTTTCAGGCTGATGAGCTGTTGAGCATCCAATTTGTGTTTCCCAGACTATTAATTTGCCCCACAAACAAATCTCTTACACACACGCTATCTTGCTAGCCCAAGAGCCAGTATTTTCAATTGCCATCCACTGATTCGTCATTAGAAATATAAAGTTACCTTCACAATAAAAAAAGAAACTAACAGACATGCACGTTACCTTTCGTAATGCTCCATACTGTTTTCGGTATTTCTTGTTCCAGGACACCTTTATTTTCTCTAAGAATTTCTGCCCTAATTGATCCACAGGAATTTGTTTACATTCTTCCTACAGAGAAATTAAAAACTAAGATAATGAAGGTTACCAATGTCAAAGAAACAACACAAAGAAGGCAATTCTCAAGTGATTAAGCCATGGATACCTGTTAACAAGTCAGAGCAGCATTACATTCTGCAGCAGCTTAAGCAAGCAACTTAGGAAATACTGAAAAAAAAACTGTCAGTTTTCTTTTTTGTATGAGTTGCAACGATTCACAGTAAAATTGGGCTAAATTATGAGTTTTACATGCTTCACAACAAAACTGGAAGAGCTCTGTACTGTTAAGCCCGCCTCTTGCCACATTTCAGCCCCTTCTTCTGGGTTCCCTAACACCTCAGTTGAAGCAATGAACCCTTTACATACCATACCTCTGATAAAATCCCTTTCAACACCGCCAATGGATTTTCTGTTTCTTTGGCATTTTCATCATCCCTTGAAGGCTTATCTTCAATCAGCCTATCCTCATCTTCCTGTGTAAGAAAAAGTGCATTCACAAACACTGACTTCAAACACTGCTGGCAGTTTTCCAGCCTGTATTAAGATTCGTATATGCAGTTTAGAACTGTAAAGCAAATCCTCCAAATGTATGTTTCAGAGGAAGTTGTGCACAGTGCTTTAGAAATGACTGCTCTGCAGTCTCTTTACGCAGATATCTGGACGCCATAAGGAGATATCCAGTTCATCACGCACCAAATACATGGCAAAGATCACTCGCCCACTGCCACAACAGTTGAAGCAGCTTGCAGCCAGCTCACTGCAGTGCACACACACCCACAGTCTGATTCTGCCCACCTGCCTCACAACAGGCAGCAGAAATACAATAGCCAGGTACTGTGAGAGACAGCAGATCAGAAAGCTACAATTTGCCACAAAAATCCTAATAGCTTCCAACCTGCAAAGATGGCATGTGGCAAAAAACTAACCTTCTCCATCAGGTAAAAGGACAAATGCCTCACTAAAGTATTAATTAGCTTGGACGCCCATTTCATTCTCTAGCTCTTAATGCTTTTCTGAAATATAAGAGACAAGCAAGGAAAAAAACCAAACCATTTAGCACTTACTTGTAATTGCCAGTTTCCTAATTCATCCACATCTCTGATATAAACATGATAGTGCCCTCCATAGCAGCCACCTTTATGTATAATAACAGAGAAGAGCTCATACATGTACTCTGAATCATCCATTTCACTCTTCAAAAAGAAAAATAATAACAATAATAATATATATCAGCAAGTCTTTCACACAAGGATACTTCTACACTATCAGCATAGCTTCAGGTATCTCTCTATGCCTTCACGTGTGCCAAGACTGAAGGGGCTTTTCAGTGTTGTGGAACACAAGCGTGGACCAATGTGATTCTGAATAACGGTAGAAAATGACATTTTTCAATATTAAAATAATGAAATATTGATGCAAATAATAGAAGAATTCAACCCGATGTTTATAACCAACTTATTTTGCTTAAAAGACTAGAGAAAAACCAAATGTTTAACAAAGCAACTGAAAAAAAAGGCATCCTCAAATACAAACCCTGAGCTGGCATTGCAACATCTCAGCTAAAAGAACCCAAAACCCTTTTCAAGGAGTGTGCATTCCCCTTCAGCATATTCTTCACATACATCAAGGGACAAAAGTTGGCATCGGGCAACCGAACAGCTGAGTTTATAACCAAAATAGATGTGTGGTAATTCAAAGAGAAACCAGGAAAAGAATGAAAGAACCGATGAAAACATTTGTAGCTCATTTTATATATGTCAACACCCGCACATACGTAAAGTTTTCAGACAAAGTTAATACAAAAGTAGATTTAATTTTCTCTCAAATGTCAGATTAAGTTTTAGGTCATTATTAAACTCTTCCACCTTGTATAGCAACGAGGTATTTCTCTTACTCTGATAGAAAGTGATCTTTTGGAAACGTGTTTGCAAAAGCATTGGAACTAGGGACACAGGAGAACCCCACAAAGTTTCCTTAATATCTGGCTTTGACTAAATGCAAAATTAAAGTACCCTGCCCTTGAGATATCAGTTCTCTGCTGAGCGTATAGAAACTTTAACAAATACAACAGTACAAACCTGCTCACAAAAAGGTCTCAGATTTATCTGGATAGGGAAGGTATAGCAACTAGTTTCCTTGTATCGTTCACACTTCTCAAAGTCAAAGTTAAATCTCAGGAGAGAGATGGTGAGAAAGGGAGGCAACTTATGCAGTTTAGCTGACTGTAACATGACAAAAAAAGAAAGAAGTTAAAAGCATATTGTTACACAGAATAACCTTGCTATGGTCAATTCTATTACTCTATTTTCTTTACAAGGAGGCAGACAAGACTGGTATTTTTGTTACTACGTAACTAAAGCAATCAAGTTCTTTCCCTGACATTGCAGTCTACACCCTCCGTGATCACCAGTCCCAGACTTAATCCTGCTATGAAAAATGAAGGACCACACTGCTGAAAAATCAAGACAGTAATTTCCATCTGCTGTGACTAATGGACTGCTTCTGAATTCAATAGAAATGGTCCAAAATACACCACCAGAAGACATCACAGTTGGCATGTTGCTTAAGGTAAGCCAGATTGATGGAAGAAAACAGCCTTGACTAAGATCTGTGGCCTACAATAAATTAGCATGAGGTTAAGCCTGACGTATCCTGGAAGGCTACGGACACCCACAGAACAATTAAGCCAGACAAAATCTCTCTTCATTTTATTTTATTTATAGTAGTGATAAACTTTAGACAGGAAAGCCAAACATAGTCCATTTTAGAAAGGCAGAATCACAGAATCATTTAGATTGGACCCTACAGATCATCAAGTCCAACCATCCACCTAATTCAATGAGATCAAACAACAAGGTGTGTAAGCACATCAGAAACACTGGTGCAAAGCCCAACAAACTACCTTGCATCACCTCTGAACACAAGCACAGATTCGGTTCTTGAACATGGGGTTCTTCAACATCTGATTTTTTTAGAGGTCATAACAAAAGAGGGTAGGAAATAACATCCAAAGACCCAGAGAATACTGAAGAAATGGAGGAGCGGTATTGCTAGGTATGGGACACAGTGTCTAGATGTGCACACACATTCTCTGTCAGAGTGACTCAGCAGGCACCTCACTCACCAACAGCACTGACTCTCTGTAGGCAATTGTGATCACGCACACTGCATATGCTGCACCTGTGACCCCAGTCATGCTGCTGATCTGCAGCTATGCAACTTGGCGTTCAAGTTCCAAATTCCCCTTGTCTTAAGTGGATGATCAAATTTCAGAGGTAGCCAACTGTTATCTTGTATTCCCCTTGAACTCAGGGAAGTTGAACTCAAACACTTAAAACCAAGCCATGTGAGGCACTGGCAAACCTTCCTGAAGTCCTCTAAGGTACTGATTAACTGTGACTGACCTGAACTTACCTCTGCACCTTTTCCTTTCCACATTAAACATGATGCAAGGTTTGCTCAGCCTGATGCAGAGCGGTCACCAGAGCAGGACGAAGAGCTTCATCGTTGTGAAGGAGAGACAACACACCAAAGGCAATGTGCACTAGCAGCTGTCTATGCCTGCTTCCCCTTTACAGTCTTTTACCAGGAGTAAGAGGAAAAACAAGACTCCTTGGTGGAGCCCGCAGATTGAAGCCACTGGCTAAGCATGCGGCTTAGCTTGCTGAGAGAAGACATAACATGGTGGTGCTTATACCAGAAGTAAGCTGGCAGATGGGAAAGACACAGGCGTACGCTGTGAAAACATACATCCATTGCCACAGACACTGGAAAACCTGAATAGTTACTTCCATGTTACCCACTTAAGGGCTCTAGAACACTGCAGAAGACTTTTTCAGTCCATTAACGCATCACTGCAAGCAGTTCAGCATCAGAGAAACAATGCAATACCTGAATCAAGAGACCCCATTTCCCTGAATAAAGCAGCAGTTGCTTATTACGCTTCTCTGCCACGGGTTGTCTTCACGTAAGAATTTCCTGGTAGTTTATTTCATTCTTTTCTTTAGGCTGAAAGATAAGCTACAGGCTATGCTCTGAAATGCCCAAAGCCAGGTGCAGTAGAAGTGTGTGCATGCAGCAGTACTCTAATAATTACATGCCATCCTATTCGCCATTACTTAAAGACCGCAACAACATTCAAGTCAGGAAATGGATCACACAGCTGCTGAGGTTTAAAATACAAGTCCATTTTTGGCATGCTCTTATAACATTTATTCACTTATTTATTTACTGGGGGGCTAGAGGGTGGACAAAGCCATGTAAATGAAGTCTCTCAGCATTAGCAAATCAAACACTGAGAATGACCTGATGCGTTACCTTTGATGCTTCAACAAGCTTATCACAGGCTCCACATCGATACAAGTTCTCATTTTCGAAGTACTCCTCTTCCACATACATGTTCCACAGGGCCTCCTCCAAGCCAGCTACACCTTTTACTGCCACTGTTAGGTCTAAGAAATCTTCCTATGCAGAAGTACAACAACAAGATAGTAAGTAGTGTAAATTTAGGGTACATTCAAAAGATACTCATCCCTCCTACCACAGTAGATGTGAGCACCCATTTTGCTTTTGTTAAAGGCAGGGAAAAAAAAGAAACAAAACATGCATCCACACATCCACAGATTTTTTTTTTTTAATTACAAAAAACAGTAAGGCAATGCAAAGATACGTTTTACTGTTGTTCCCCCACCGTTCAGCTGCCTGTTAATCACATCTACAGGCAAAATTTGTCAACTCAGATGTTACAATGCTTGCTGATTGTTGTTTTTTATTTTTTAAGCTCATGAGCCACATCTCGATATGCGTGGCTTAAGAGAACTTAAGTAGATCACTCTTCCTTCTTTTTACGTTTATCAATAGGAAACTTCTGCTTTAGTCCTTTTTTGAACCTGCAGCAAGTGAAGTCCTTTTAGTGCGCACCACTGGCAGAGCACACGCACCTTTTATTAATGTCTGTTCCAGCTAAGACTTAACAACAGTCAGTCATGCACAATTTCCACACATCTGCAAGTCCGCAGTGCCCTAACCAATATCTAGATTCACTATGACCACCAGTGATGCTGCAGAAAGATGTCATCTGTATTTATTCTTTTTTGATAGAGCAAGGGGAACAGAAACCTAACTTGGAAAATCCTCCAGCTTTACCTGTCTCTCACTGATGTTCTTGCACTCTTTACAAACAATCTGGTTGACAACAGTCCCATGGTACAATCGATTAATAAGATCATGACCTGAAGTTCCCACAAGGGAAGTCTCCAAAGCACTGAACAGAATCCGATTCAGTTCCTGCACATCATGCTGCCTCATTTCCTGCACGACAGGAAACAAAAATTGAGAAAAATTCATTAGTTGTTACTCTTAATTCAGTCATGCTTTCTGTAGTAGTTACAAATACATAAAATATAACACATGAGAAACAGTTTCACCTATGTAGATCACCACTAAGCTGAAGGATGCATTGCACAGAAAACAGAAAATTAAGTAACTGAAGGACAAGCAGCCTAATTACTGTTGAGAAAGCATTCCTGCAAAAACAATGGTACAGCTACTCCAAATGTATTTAAAGGAAACATTTTCTCCTGCTGCTGACTGGAAACAACTGACACATACTGCATGTGGAGATACAACAGCACAGAAGAACAGCTGGCCCAATTAATTGCCGTCTCCACAGCTTGACGTATTTTAAGCTAGTTTTTAAATGTCAGACTTCAATATTGATGGTGCCACAGGTGCTGACTCGTACCTCATTGCTGTTCCAACCAAAGCTCTCAGTAAGGTCTGTTGTAGATGCAGCCTGCTGATCTAAGAGCAGAAGCTGAGCAAATAACCGTTGAAGCTGTAATGGAATTATCCGAACCTAGGAATAAAAGAACCAAAATATATCTATCAGATCAGAAAGAGTCTTTAAATCAACAATTGAAATAGAATTATGTAATTTAGTCAAAACAAACAGAACAGCACCTATAATAAGCCACCATTAATGATGGCTTTCATAACTTGACTCTCATCAGAGCGCCAGTTCCCAAACATGTACAACCCCTCCATATTCAGCACAGTCATGGAACACGAGCTTTGTGATAAAGCAAGACTGTATGGGTTTAAATTAAGCCACCTCCAAAGCACAAAAGGACAACGTGGCTATTTTTCATAACCCTGAAATCTAAGAATGCAGTTACAGACAAGCTGCTCCTTGTTCAGTAAAAAGACAGATGATGAGGTGGAAGGAGAAGGGTCAATGTCAACAAGCACTATCAGCTGCCTATTTTTATCTTCAATTTACAAAGGAATTAATATTTCCAAGCAATTAACTGTGACACGTCAACCCAAGGGCTAAAGAATGAAACTGAAGTAGTTTAGCAGACCTGATAAAGTAATCAATTTTAGTAAGCACTTCTAAAATAAATACTAAATTACAGTCCCACAACGTTTCTTGTATAGGTGCGCTGTTAAACCTGCAGAATCTCAATGCAATCACCCAGTCTGCACACGTTCCATTTTCACTTTTATTTTTTAACTGGTGGCAAATCAGTCATAGCACTGTAGCTTTTAGTTGCAGCGGAGAAAAACATAAAAAGACACCGCACAAACTTTCGGATCATTTCTGCTTCCACTGAAGAACCTCTACTACCAAACTCAAGGCTCAACACCTTAATTTTGTATTAAAAGCTTATAGTACTGAAAACTTGCATCTGTGTGCAAAAAAGGATTTCAACCAACGAGTCTTTCGGTATCAAAGTTCAGCTTCCATTCACAGTCATGAAAATACTGTTTCAAACCATACGGATCAACACTGAACAGTGACAAAACAGAAGATTTTAAATACTTTTGCATCTGGTTTGCCAACATCATCCAGAGTCCCAAGTTCTTCAGGTCCTAGAGAGAACAGCGCCTCTGTAATGGTAAAGAAAAATGACATGTTAAGGAAAAAGGGTAACGCCTTCTTTTTTTTGAAGATTTCTTTTGTTACAATAGCCAAATTTCATCAAAACATTGTGCAACATCTCAACATCATTCATCATTACACCTGGTTCAAGCTAAAAAGCACATGTAGACACGGAGATTGTTTAGATAGCAAAACACTGATTTCTTCCATGAACTGTAATGGTTGCCTTCCAAAATAAATGGCGTGTTATGTAGAGCAATAGCCTCACTTCTTTTCACAAGCAGTAAATGCCTAAGACACAACGTGTACTACAGTTCTACTTTGTGTACAAGTGACAATACTACTTTTAGTGACTAAAAACTGGCTGTTCTGTGATAACTCGCTTGAATTCAACTGAAATGAACTGTTTATGTTTGTGGTGTTTCCTCAGTAAGCAACCAGAAACGCAAGTCACTAGAAAATATTAACGGAGATTACTTTAAGAAGGTTCTGAACACATTACCTCTGAATTCTGGTGTGAAAAGCAGAGTCTGCAGGAGGGAATTGAGGTAGCAGGTTCCACCTTGATTTTTGATACCACTGAGATTGGTGAAATCCCTGGGAGCTGGAAGCTCAGAATCTCTGGGCTTGGATTTCTTCCCTTTTCCACAATGATTGTTTGAAATAAAGGAAAAATCCTCTTCAAATAAGTCCCCAAACATCGTGAAAACAAAACAGTCCTTTAAAAAAAAAAACAACACAAAATAATCTATTTACTAAGAAAAATGCAATTGAATCCACCCTCCTCAAACACTCAAAGGTCCTCTGGCCCAACTGTAGAATTTGCTTATACCTTCTTAAAAATCTTATTCTGTTCATTCTAAAAACAAACATCAGATCCATACAGAAACATACAGAAACGTACGTTAGCACAACAAAAAAAGGGCAAATTAAAACCACTTGTCTCAGCATGCTTTTAACTAGAATCAACTTTGCCACATTTCAATCTTGTACCAGCGCGAATACATATGCCAAAATAAATAGGTCATTCTAAACAGCTATAATTTACTAGTTTTCAAGGTAATTCTTGCAGGAAATTTATGTAAGGTCCCCAGAAGTTGTGAATATGCCTGCACTGTGTCTCTCAATAAATCCACATACGCATAAAATCTGGCTCTAGCCAGTTCAGATGGAAACAGTGCAATACGTAAGCAGAAATACAGCAATGCTTTAGCAAAATATATTCTTAGCCTCCAGATGTTGAGCAAGCCAGAAACTCTGTGACAAAAAAAAACAACCCACAAAAAAACACTTATATTTTTTGAGGGTTTTTTCCCAGTCCTTTTGGTAGTTCTATGATCTTCCCATGTGTATAAAGATCCCTCACTTCAACCCCTTTTGTTTTGTACTTGCCACTCCCTAGTTTCACTCGCTGTGCCGCAATATTTGTTTTAGAAATGAATAATCCATGAATTATACTGAAGCACTGAATAATCATTCCCTATCTACCTTAACTCCACTTCCAATTTTATGGTTCTTTATCATATTAATCCAAAAGCCTCTACGATAGGTGCCTTGGAGGCATTCAAGGACACGCTGGATGTGGCTCTGGGCAGCCTGGTCTGCTGGTTGACGACCCTGCACATAGCAGGGGGGTTAAAACCAGATGAGCACTGAGGTCCTTTTCAATCCAGGCCATTCTATGATTCCGTAATCCATTCATACAACTGAGCCAGTCCCCCATCTTCCATTATCCTTATAAAACTCTAGAGCCATGCAAACTATGGGTTGCTATAGCTAAATAAACGTTGTTTGGTTCCTGCTCAACTGCTGAGCGTTCATCTTTTTAACAAGTGTTCAGTTTTGTTGTTGTTTTTTATTTTTTAAAATCATGCCAGGGTCTCACTTCATACACTCACTTCAAACCCAGCCGCCACGCACACAGTTTACATACGTATTTACCTACAATCAGTGTTATCAGCTATTGCATCATTCAGCTTCTCAGTAGCTCGAAGACTTTAAAACTTCACTAACGGCGCTCATTTTTTACTGCTACACATCAGCAGACATCACAAGAAAAAATTCCCACTTCAGAATTCACTGGGTGTTTTTTTGCCAGCAGATTACATGCTGATAAAGATAAAGCATTGGCCACCTCTCCCATTCAGCAACATCTAAGGCCAGTTGGACAGCCTTTACCTCTGCATACTGACTTGATTCTCCTCTTCCTTCGGTGGCCTCCATAACTTGCCGTGTGGGGCTCCACACAGCAGCTTTCCATCTGTGATGCTTCCCCACAATACGACACGATCCATCTGTGAACAGGGCAAATTTCTTTTCATCTTCTGGTAATTCATTATATGGCGGGGCCTCTTTAGCATGTGACACCTCTTCTGCTGGAGATGTGCTGAATGGGAGAGGTGGCCAACGCCTCATCTTTATACCGACTCATGGATGGTGGCAAACGCTCTACGGGGATGGTTACAACAGTGGGACAAAACAACTGGCAATGGAGAGGTAAACCTGTTTGGGCTGCAGAACTGTGGAAGGACACGCTGCCCCAACAAAGAATACGGTTATAAAGGTGCATCATGTAGATGCCCATGTACTCAAGAGTCGGGCTACTGAAGAACAGCAGAATAACCATCAAGTGGACCAAGCTGCCAGTGCACTACATGATGTTACGATGTGGAATACTGATGACCATGAAACCATGACAAGCCTTCAGCTACTTTACAGTAGGTGTGTCATATTTACCATTTAACCAGACAAAGATTGTGATTCATATTGTTCTCATGTGAATGCATACTTTGATCTTAATAGGTTTGCTCACCATAAAAGCACACACACTTGGGAAGCAATAACCACCTCACTGCTGAATGAGCACCCCTCACCACTCCAGAGGAAGGTAAGTGGGACAGTGCTAAGCCCTCCCTCCCTCCTTGCTTCAGGACCCTCGAAATATTACTGCATCTTAGTTTCAGCTGGGAAGGAATTGTTTTCTTCAAAGTGCCCAGTACTATGCTGCATTTTGGTTCTAGGAAAAAACAATGTTGGTAACAAACTGATGTTTATAGCTGCTGTTTAGCAGTGCCGTAGAGAGCCAAGGCCATTTGCAGCAAAGGGCCCTAGGAGCTGGGATGGAATAGAGTTAAGACAGCTGACTTAAACTGACCAAAGTGATATTCCATGCCATATGGCATCAAGCAAAAAGAGTTCTGGACGAGGGAGCTCATCACTCTCTCTTGCACTGCTCAGGGGCTAGCTGGCTATTTCTCAGGGCTAGCAATTGCTTCATGCACTACTTCTTATATATATTCATATATATGTATAGTCGTAACTATTATCCTTTTCCTTTTCTCTATCTTGGTAAATAATTTTATCTCAGCCTACAAGTTCTACTTTGTTTCCCCGCCCCGATCCTCTCCCGCAATCACACCGGGAAGGAGGGAAGTGAGAGAAAGGCTGTGTGGTGCTGAGCCACCTGCTGGCTTAAACCACAACATACTGCCAGCACCTTCCTTCCATTAAAAGTCAGAAAACACAGATTAGAAACACAAAATCACAGCATTGCTTCGGCTGGAAGGGACCTTACAACCCATCCAGTTCTAACTAGGTGGGGTTCGGGGCTGGTTGCCAACAAAAATGGTTGCCCAGGCCCCATGCAACCTGGCCTTGAATGCCTCTGGGCACCCACAGCTTCACTAGGCAGACAGTGCCAGTGCCTCACCACCCAATGAGTAAACAATTTTCTCCTAATATGTAAACCAGACCTCCCCTCTTTCAGTTTAAAGCCAATCCCCCTTGTCCTGCCACTACCAGACCATGTGAAATCGGTCTCCCTCCTGCTTGCAAGCTTCCTTCGAGCACTGGAAGGCAGCAACGAGGTCTCCCAGGTGCCTCCTATTCCCCAGGCTGAACACCCCCAGAACCCACAGCCTGCATTCATAACAGAAATCATTCTCATCTCTTTTATAAAGGCTCTCTGCTTCAAAACCCTCTCAAAGCGCCGCCAGCTGAGACCAGGAAGCTCTCAAGGACCTGGCCCAAAGCTGGGACATCCTGAGAACGGAGCCCCCAAACCCCTGCGAGCCCCCACCCCATCCCACCCCCTCACCTCCGCCGGCAGCCTCCCACCTCGGCTCAGCCGCCTCTTCCCCCCGCGGGATGCACCCCCGCCCAACACCCGGCTCCGGCTCCACCCCTCCAGGCAGCTGCGGCAGCGCTCCACTCTCCGCTCGGCCTTGCCTTGGTTCCAGCCAGGAAGAGGCCCGATCCGCACTGCTCACAAGTAGAGAACCCCAAGCCACCTCCTCTCGGTCGCCGCTGCCGCCATTTTTGTTTTGGCGCGGCGCAAAGCGCGCTGAGGGGCCGGCCCCGCCGGGCCTGCTGGGGGATGGAGTCCGCTGCCGCGGCGCCGGCTAAGGCGGGCTGTAGCAGTTCAGCGCCTGCGGCCCAAGTCGTGCTGTGATGGATTCCGCACGTCCTGCTGTGGCCTGCCAACACAGCCTCCCGCGTCCCCCGCCACCCCCCCCCCCCCCTCCTTCAAGGTCCTCCGTAGAGAATCACAGAAGGGCTTAGATTGGAAAGGACCTTAAAGACCATCCAGATCTAACTCCAGTTCCAACCCCTCTGCTCTGGGCAGGGTTCCCCCCACCGGCTCAGGATGCCCAGGGCCCCATACAGCCTGATCTTGCGTGTCTCCAGGATGGGGCACCCACATCAGCCTGTACCGGTGCATTACTCCCCCTGAGTAAACAAGTCCTTCCTAACATCTAACCTATATTTCTGCTCTCTTAGTTTAAAGCATGCCCCCCTTGTCAAAACTGCCCAAAAAAATGCATCTTCAGATGAAAGAGTTCCTCCTTCGTCATGCCCCAACTATGCCCCTTCCCACTCAAGCCTGAAGTTCCCAACTGTCTCCTTGTGTGGATAAATCAATTTCAGAGGTAACCAGCTGTTATCCTGCATTGCCTTGAGCCCGGAAAAGATTAACTCATAAACAAACCCTTGCCAGATAATCAAGCAAAATAAGTGAGACCCTGGCAAACCAGCAGACACATATAAGCTCCCCTAAAGTACTGATTAACTTCCCTTGTCCTCAGTTAGACTCTGCACTCTTTACCTTTTGGCATTTTCCAATCATCATGCTGCAGCTGAGAGTCAACAGTGGAAGCCAAAGGGAACATAAGCTGTTCTCTGCTCTTTAGCTAACAATCAGGTCTGATAGCTGGGCCCACATGTGAGTCTCTCTTGGCTCCAAGCCACTGAGGGAGTAGACCCTTACACATATTAAGAATACCATGTTATATCTGATTCTACTTGATATCAGTGAAGAGTTTTCAGCTGCATAACAGAAGTTTCATGGCCGTTTCCTAGACTGTGAAAAAAACTGCATCACTCCTTGGAAGGAAGATGCTGGACTTCAAATTCACAGATCTCTGCTTCAGAAGCCAGACTAGCTTCTCTACATTTCTCTTCTTAGTGTTATATGGTAGGCTGTAGGGATAATCCCTTCCTGGTAGCCCAAAAGACTTCATTGATTTCACTTTAGCCCTTAACATAACATCCTCCTGTTCTGTTTTCAGAGAAATTCTCTGAACATATGTGTACCCAACCATAATCTAATGTGTTGAGGCTCTTTTCATTTGTTATTGTATTGTGTGAACTCTTTTCACCCAAATTGCCTTCCTTTACTCTGACCAGGACACAACAATGATCAAGAGAAAGGTTTTAAGTTAATTGGGATGTTAAGGAGCTAGTTCTTCACTGAACACTGAAGAACTCCAATGAGTCAACACAGTGAAGGGTCACTATATTTGGCTTTACAAGTAACTTAAAAAAAAACAAAAAGCAACAACAATACTCACCCAAAACTGAGCACAGGTCTGAGGAGTAAAACATTAACTAGAATATAACCAGAAAGCAGCACAGCTCAGCAAATACATCCATTCACATCCTATAAAAGCATATTCAAGCTACAACCTGCAGTAGGAGACACTTTCACAGTCAGTCCTCTATCCACAGGAAAATGACGTTGCGGCTTTGCTATCCACTTGCTGCCTGCATTTTTATCCTCCTCATTCCTGGCCTCTCTGAAGGAGGGAAACTCCTGGTGGTGCCCATGATTGGAAGTCACTGGCTAAGCATGAAGGAAGTAGCTCACAAGCTTGCTGAGAGGGGACATGAAGTGGTGGTGCTTAAACCAGAAGTAAGCTGGCATACGGGAGACAAACCCAAACATGCATATACTGTGAAAACATACCCAGTATCTACCAAGTTAGAAGAACTGGATGATGCCTTTAAAGTGTATCTTGCAACTCACCTGAAGAGTATGCCTTTCCCAAAAAATGTTATAGCACTCTACAGTATCTTCAGAAACCTTTTCGAAACCTTCTATTGTCAGTGCAAGGAACTGTTCAGCAGCACGGAAACACTGCAGTACTTGAATCAAAGCAGCTTTGATGCAGTCCTCACAGACCCCTTTTTTATGTGCGGAGCAACAGTTGCTAATTACCTTTCACTTCCATTTGTGTTCTTCATGAGAGGATTACCTTGTAATCTACACTTTGAAGCAGCACAGTGCCCAAGCCCTCTGTCGTATGTCCCGAGAACATTTTCATTCAACTCAGACCACATGACATTTTTCCAGAGAGTGGAAAACACACTGATTTCACTCCTGGAGCTCTTCTACTGTAATGCCATCTATCAAGATGCAATCAAGTTTTCCTCTGAAGTTCTTCAAAGAGATGTATCCCTCACAGACCTCCTGAACTCTGCTTCTATTTCAATAATGAGGTTTGACTTTGTGTTTGAGTATCCCAGACCGGTGATGCCCAATATGGTCTTCGTTGGAGGTATGAACTGCGTTGAGGAGAAGCCACTGCCTAAGGTATGTTCTTTTTCTCAAATTACACATTTTCCAAAGTAATGTAATTTCATGGCTTATGTTTTAGTGCTCTTGGTAATCTTTTTCTTTCTGAAATACTTCAGTAGATCTGATTCCTGGCATTTTATTTTATTTTTTTTCCCATGTTCTGAAATGGAGACAGGTGACTGTTATTTGAATTAATATTTTCAGAGAATTCCTACAAGGTTTGACTTCATCTGCCAAATACTGTCCTCAGCAAATACATATTATTCTTCTGTCAGATGCAGGCGTAGTTTCATCTTCATGGAGTGCAACAAGTATTTCTTTCATCTGAATGATAAAAATCATTTCATTAATTCTAAAATTAATTTTAATTAATTTGCATTGTTTTTATTTTCATAGCTGAATGTCTCCTAGCTGGCTAATCATTTCTTGTATGTGTTTCCTGACACTGACTTTTACCAGAATAGTTCTGCAGGAGTTTTAAAGACAGCCTGTCTAGTTAAAACAATTAGTAGCATCAGACATTTCTTACTAGTCATGGAGGAGGACACACGTTTCTTTCCTCTGATATTTCCTCCTCACTTCTGAAGTGTGGTCACAAGGTATCCTTACATATTTGTAACACAGCTTCTTTAACTTTTTCTTTCGTCACTTTTACTCTTTCATGGGTTTATTCAGTTTCCAGTGGATTTCAGCGAATCAAATACAAAATAAGCCGAATGCAGCCATTTTCTTGTGTTTGACTGAAGAGAGTGATAATTTACTGATTTAGATTTTAGATGTACTATGGCATGTTCTTGCAGATTGCATAACAGAATTCTTTTATATCCTTTTACATAACTTAATATCCTGAAGTTGATGGTCAGACTAGGTGATCTTGGACATCTTTTCCAGTGTTGGTAATTTGGTGACACTATGAAGGTCTCAGATCTGCCAACAGCTTGTAGATTGCTGTTTTACAAAGCAGTGTAGCTATTCTCCCTGTATTTTATACCCAGTGCCTCCTACCATCTTGATAGTTTGTCTCTGAGTGGAAATCGTGTTTTCTGCACCTTTAAAAAAGTTGTGTATTCCTCCCAGCTTCACTCTGATTATATTTTCTAAGGAAAGTGGTAGCGTTTGTCCTATGTTGATTGGAACGGCTCCCTGCAGCAAAGCGACAATGCACTAGAGGGTAAACATGCAAATAAGTGGTGTGTATCCATACACAGACATAAGCTCTGTGTTGATCACTGCTGTTCAGAAGTATAATCATGTGATAAGAATAGGTCTCTGAAACCCAGTAGCCCACTGCTCAAAAGATAAGAGAAAGGAAGGCTGGGATGACCTAGTTACAGGACAAATTTGTGTAGGAAAACACCTGAAAGGATATGTAATACAAAGTCACATAGTTTGGCTCAGGAGCTCCCTGGGTCACTCCTACTGGAGCCTAGGAGGCTATTCTGTATATGGATTGTTACTGCTTTCTTACAGCATTACCTGGTGTCCAGTGTCAGTGTTACCTGCAACCAGGTTCGTTTTGGCATCTACCAACCTGCTGTAATCCTGCGTGACACTTCAGTAGCAAAAAAGTACCAGATCCATTTGCAGAATGATTCCTGCTGACTAAATGTTGAAGCCTATCATATCAAAACACATTAGAATGTCCCAGGTGAGAAGGAACCCGTAAGGATCATGGAGTACAACTCCTGGCTTCACAGAAGACCTTTCAAAACCCAAGCAAGCTGAGAGCAGTGTCCCAATGCTCCCTGAGCTCCAGCAGCTTGGGGCCATGCCCTCTGCCCTGAGGAGTTGTGGGCCACCATGGGCAGCTGCAGGCTACCATGAGGTTTCCCCTCATTTCCCCTTCTCTGAGCTCAACAAGGAAAGCTTGGTTGCTCCTTATACATCTTGCCCTGATGTCCACTCAGGAGTTGGAGCAACTTTTTTTTTTTCTGGTTGTTAAAACTGGAGAATAAGAGTATTGGCAATTGGCTAAGAGTAATTATATGGCACTCTTTACAAATGGGGGGCATCATGACGTGCAATCCTAGCAGTGTTTCTGGACATCCATGCTGTAGATGCATTTCTGTCATGGGTTCCCAAGTACCCTGGAGTATGTTGTCAGTAGGTGTCCAAGTCCAGTTTCTTCTAACCCAAGGAGCTCCATCAGCTGCACAAACCACATGGCAGTCTCCCTCTGGGTGCTCATCCCACTTGTCAACACATCAGACAGCCTGCTGTCTGAAGACATTTCTGCTGGGTTCTGGGACATTGGTTTAAGGTCGGGAGTGATGTGATGTGCATCCACCATTGTTTCATCAAAGTTCTCCATTGGGATGCCAAGGTACCAGTCCAGTTACAGCCCACCTGTTCTTCAATTACTGAATGAACAGCAGGAATGGGAAAACCCTGTGAAAGGTGCATGAAATTGAGGCAGATATTTTGTGTGTGATGGGAGATGAATCCTTACACTGAAATGAAAGTATCACACAGATTTGTGAGAGAATTTTCCACCCTGGGACAGACCCTATGTGGCCATACTTCCTGCATTCCAACTCACAGGTACTCTTAAAACTAGGAGTTGTTTTCACCACGCTTCCCTTCCTTTGCCCTGACCAAGAGGTGGAAGAAGGCAAATCAGTGTTCCAGAGAAGTCTGTAGAAATCTAACTGGGATGTCAAGGAGCTCATTTTCGGTTAAGCATTGAAGACTTCTGATGACTCAGCATAGGTAAGAGTCACTGTATTTGGCTTCAGAAGTTCTTAAAAAAAAGGAAAAACTATTTCACCCGTAGGTTAGCAAGGCTAAGGGCAGTAAATCATTAACTAGAAGATAATCACAACTCAACACAACTCAGCAGATAAATCCATCCCCTTCCTTCAAAAGAGTATTCAAGCTACAGCCAGGAGAAGGAGAAGGAGGAGGCGACGCTTTCACAGTGAGTCCTCTATCCACAGGAAAATGACGTTGCGGCTTTGCTATCCACTTGCTGCCTGCATTTTTATCCTCCTCATTCCTGGCCTCTCGGAAGGAGGGAAACTCCTGGTTGTGCCCATGGTTGGAAGCCACTGGCTTAGCATGAAGGAAGTAGTTCAGAAGCTCGCCGAGAGGGGACATGAAGTGGTGGTGCTTAAACCAGAAGTAAGCTGGCATACGGGAGACAAACACAAACACGCATACACTGTGAAAACATACCCAGTATCCACCAAGTTAGAAGAACTGGATGATGCCTTTAAAGTGTATCTTGCAACTCATCTGAAGAGTATGCCTTTCCCACTGAATATTCTGGCACTGTACAACATCTCATTAGACGTTTTTGGCACCTTCTTTCATCAGTGCAAGGAACTGTTCAGCAGCACGGAAACACTGCAGTACTTGAATCAAAGCAACTTTGACGCAATCCTCACAGACCCTGTTTTAATGTGTGGAGCAACAGTTGCTAATTACCTTTCACTTCCATTTGTGTTCTTCATGAGAGGCTTTCCTTGTAATCTACACTACGAAGCAACGCAGTGCCCAAGCCCTCTGTCATATGTACCTAGACTATTTTCATTTAACTCAGAACACATGACATTTCTCCAGAGAGTGGAAAACACACTGATTTCACTCCTGGAGCTCTTCTACTGTAATGGTTACTATAGAGATGCAATACACCTTTCTTCTGAAGTTCTTCAAAGAGATGTATCCCTCATAGACCTCCTGAACTCTGCTTCTATTTGGCTCATGAGGTTTGACTTTGTGTTTGAGTATCCCAGACCAGTGATGCCCAATATGGTTTTCATTGGAGGTATAAACTGTGCTCAGAAGAAACCACTGTCTAAGGTATGTTCTTTTTCTCAAATTACACATTTTCCAAAGCAATGTAATTGCATGGCTTATGGATGTTTAGTGGACTTGGTATTCTTTTTCTTTCCAAAATATTTTAATCAATCTGATTCTTGGCATTATTTTTCCATGGTCTGAAATGGAGACAGGTGGCTGTGATTTGTATTATTATTTTCAGAGAAATTCAACAAGGTTTGACTTCATCTGCTGTATACTGTCCTCAGTGAATACACACTATTCTTCTGCCATATGCAATTTTTCTTTCATCTTCATGGACTGTGGCATATATTTCTTTCATCAGAATGATGAAATGCATTTTCTTAATTCAAAAATTAATTTTAAATTATTTTTTAATTTTATCAGAATAGTTCTGCAGGACTTTTAAAGACGGTTTGACACGAGAGTGTGATAATTAATTATTTTAGTTTGAAGGGGTATCATTACAGGTAATCACTGGCTGCATGACAGAAGATCTAATTGATAGAATAAAAAAATGATGGTGGGAGGAGACAGGTATGGTAAAATTCGTTATCAAGATCTACATTGTTGAGAAAAAAGCACATGTGAAAACTGTTAATGACATGGGGAAGATTCCTAAGAAATAATTCTTCAATGCTTCTTGTAAAATAGGAAAGAAGACATACTGGGAAAAATCAAGTATTGGCTTATTAATTTAAGACCAACTGCAGAAAGCTGATTTTTGTCTCAGTTTATTGACTCACACGACAGGTATAGATGCTGAAAAATTACAAGAGAAGTCTGTGTAAAGAAATCCCTAAAGGGATGGATAATATAAATACAAAAGGTTTGGTTCAGGAGATATCGGGATCACTCTTGCTGGAGCCTGGGAAGCTATTCTGTATATGGATTTGTTACTGCTTACTAATGGCACTACCCGGTGTCCTGTAACAGTGTGCATTTGGTGTATTTTAGTGCTGTTCTTCCTACCAAAAGTGGTATGGATGTTGGGAAGACAAGAGCCATCAGCTGTCTCTGGGCTGCACAGTGTGAAAGGCACGAGATTGTGACGATGGGGACCAAAGTACATGAGGAACACGATAAAAATGTACACCACCTTACATGCTCGCTTTCCTCAGACAGTGCACTATGATGAAAGCTACTTACCTGACCTATTGCTTACTGAACTGAACTAAGAATTAGAGAATTCATTTTGTATTCCAGATGGACATCCAATATGAGATTTAGAAATTGTTTACACGGTTAATCAGTAATCTCAGCACTGTGCCCAGACCTCATGATAACTGAATTATAATGAAACAATGCTTGTGAATGATTGACTTCTGGTGATAGGCTGTAGAAATTGTCTTCTTCAGTAGTTCTCTCGGGGATTTTCTTTGGGGTTTACAGACCTGGAACACGGTAGTAGCCTTACGTCTTCTTTACTTGCTACACGGGTGCTTTTTAGGATCATCTTCTGGGATGGTGGGAAATTTTTTGCACAGTCCAACGTGAAAACCACAGGTTTAGCATGAGTCCTGTAATGGAGAAGCTCAGGCAGAACAGGTACAAACTGCTTGCTGACGATCTACAAACCAGAATCAGGCATGCAGTTGACACAATGGAAACATGTCCAGTCCTTTACATGGGACAGATGAGCTTCTGTAAGGCTCCATGGTCACAACATTTCCAGTTTCATGTTCTATTGGCTCCATTCAGTACTACCAGGCTGATGTTTTCATACTGCAGAAATCTGTTTGTTAACAAGGAAATGACAGAATATCTCATTTATGGTGGTTTTGATAATCTCTTGTGATGCTTCTGCGTAGAGCCACAGTTGCTAATCACGCCTCAGTTCCATTCATGTCTGTGGGAGTGGTTCTCCAAGAGTTTTATGTGAGCGTGGTATCGTTCTGGCAGTTTTGCAAGTGTCATTCTCCAGGTTGTTTTAGGCAGGAGAATCAATAGATGCATTGGCCTGTGGATACAGGGCTGTTGGTGCTTGGCTAGGCATTGTCACTTTGTCCTTTTGCTTGTGCAGGCTTCTGTACTAACAGGAGAGTGTCCAAGTGACAGTCACAGACTTAAACCTGCTTGTAGGTGGCCCGACATAAACCCTTTGAGCTAGGAAGCTGTATATGCTGCAGTCAACTGGAAGGTCAGCAAGTAGGTCTCTTTAGGATTCCCACACTCATCAATTTCCAGTGTCTGCAGTCAGCCTGTTTGTGGGTGGACATGTGTTTTAGCAGGCAATCCAACAATCCAACCAGGTGGTGATGTCACCCACAGCTGCCTTGCTTCCTTGTTCTCCCTCTCAGGTTTTGCCCCAAGTGCTGCTGTGGTTTTGTAAACAGCTTCTTGTTGTCTTGGATAATGACACGGATCTCCCGGTTCCCTGGCAAGGCTTGGAAATAAATAAGTAGGCTAAAAGTGCAGAGGGAGGAAAACCCCACTGGTGATGTAGAGCCCATAAGGTCTGGAGGAACAAATCGCCACGGCAGGATAAAAACGTGTTTGTCTGTAAACAGCATCTGCCTGGTCAACTACCCATTTATGTAGGTTTCTTGGAAAGTAATGCCTCCTGTGTATTTCAGTGGAGACTACAACAGATACGAAGAGCACAATGACACTATTAGTCAGAGCAAATTCTCTGCTACAAAACACTGTTCTTCAGCACAGTGACCACCACTGGTGGATTTGCATGGATGAGCTGATTGAGACCCTATTCATTTTGTGGTGTGGCAGCTGTGCATGGCCTGTATGGCCATGGAGAGCATGGCTCATCTTCCACGTTGCTGTTGCCACTGCTGAAATGCAACAGCCACGGCCTCACTGATCTCACTTCCTTGGTTTGGCCTCCATAAACACGCATCAAACATTGATGAAAGTTGGTGGGTGCCAATTTTTTTCCACATGTATTTAATCGAGTACACACATACCTTTTCACTGTGACCAGCAGTCATTTAATCACTCAGAAATTTATAACTGTGAAATAACTGTCCCCACAGTATTCATGGATTGAGTCAGTCCGGAACTAAACTCAAATGGACTTTGAACTCACTATTTTATGATCTAGAATCAGGTTGTTAGCAGGCTTGTGTTATCTGGAACTCTGTGGTGAAATTTTGTGTCACAATATAGCTTTATACTTGGAAGGATGAAAGGTTAGAAGGACGTTTTGCATACATTTTACAAGGGGAAAAGGTTTTCAGTTGTCTAATTCCTTCAAAGACGCAGAAAAATCTGAATTGTCCCATGTAGTGGTTTTGAAAACAGCACAGGTCTTTCAACACTAATTTCTCATATTTATGTTTGCTGTAAGACATACTTCACTGATCCATTTGCCTTAGTTTGGTTAGAAAAGAAAATGCTTAGTACTCCCAGCAGTGTTACTGGCCATCCATGTTGTGGATGCATTTCTGTCATGGGTTCCCAAGTACCCTGGAAGATGTTGTCAGTAGGTGTCCAAGTCCAGTTTCTTCTAACCCAAGGAGCTCCATCAGCTGCACAAACCACATGGCAGTCTCCCTCTGGGTGCTCATCTCACTTGTCAACACGTCAGACAGCCTGCTGTCTGAAGACATTTCTGCTGGGTTCTGGGACGTTGGTTTAAGGTCGGGAGTGATGTGATGTGCATTCACCATTGTTTTATCAAAGTTCTCCATTGGGATGCCAAGGTACCAGTCCAGTTACAGCCCACCTGTTCTTCAATTACTGAATGAACAGCAGGAATGGGAAAACCCTGTGAAAGGTGCATGAAATTGAGGCAGATATTTTGTGTGTGATGGGAAATGAATCCTTACACGGGAGTGAAAGTATCATACTGGTTTATGAGAGGATTTTCCAATCTGGGACAGACTTCATGTGGCCAAAATTCCTGCACTGGTACTCTTATATAATGTCTCAGTGTTGTTTTCACCAGATTTTCCTTCCTTTGCCCTGACCAAGAGGTGGAAGAAGGCAAATCAGTGTTCAAGAGAAGTCTGTAGAAATCTAACTAGGATGTCAAGGAGATCATTCTCCCTTAAGCATTGACGCTTTCTAATAACTCAGCATAGGTAAAGGTCGCTTCACTTGGCTTGAAAAGTAGTTTTAAAAAACCAACAGCATTACTCACTTGTTGGTGTGCAGTGATGAAGGCAGCAAATCATTAACTAGAAGATAATCACAATTCAACACAACTCAGCAGATAAATTCATCCACTTCCTGCAAAAGCATATTCGAGCTACAGCCTACAGGAGGAGAAGGAGAAGGACAAGGAGGAGGCGACGCTTTCACAGTGAGTCCTCTATCCACAGGAAAATGACGTTGCGGCTTTGCTATCCACTTGCTGCCTGCATTTTTATCCTCCTCATTCCTGGCCTCTCGGAAGGAGGGAAACTCCTGGTTGTGCCCATGGTTGGAAGCCACTGGCTTAGCATGAAGGAAGTAGTTCAGAAGCTCGCCGAGAGGGGACATGAAGTGGTGGTGCTTAAACCAGAAGTAAGCTGGCAGATGGGCAACAAACACAAACACGCATATACAGTGAAAACATACCCAGTGTCCACCAAGGCAGAAGAACTGGATAACGCCTTTAAACTGTTCCTTGGTACTTTCCTGAGGGATCTGTCTTTCCCAGAGAATTTAATAGCACCCTACAGGAATACCGTACACCTTTTCAAAACCTTCTACCTTGAGTGCAGGGAACTGTTCAGCAGCACGGAAACACTGCAGTACTTGAATCAAAGCAGCTTTGATGCAATCCTCACAGACCCTTTTTTTATGTGCGGAGCAACAGTTGCTAATTACCTTTCACTTCCTTTTGTGTTCTTCATGAGAGGCTTTCCTTGTAATCTACACTTCGAAGCAGCACAGTGCCCAAGCCCTTTGTCATATGTCCCGAGAGCAACTTCGTTGAACTCAGAACACATGACATTTTTCCAGAGGGTGGAAAATACACTGATTTCACTCCTGGAGCGCTTTCACTGTAATGCAATGTATCAAGATGCAATCAAGTTTTCCTCTGAAGTTCTTCAAAGAGATGTATCCCTCATAGACCTCCTGAACTCTGCTTCTATTTGGCTATTGAGATATGACTTTGTGTTTGAGTATCCCAGACCGGTGATGCCCAATATGGTTTTCATTGGAGGTATAAACTGTGCTCAGAAGAAACCACTGTCTAAGGTATGTTCTTTTTCTCAAATTACATATTTTCCAAAGCAGTGTATTTTCATGGCTTATGAGCATTTAGTGGCCTTGATATTCTTTTTCTTTCCGGAATATGTCAATAGATCTGAGTCTTAGCATTGTTTTTCCATGCTCTGAAATGGAGATGGGTGACTGTGATTTGAATTAATACTTTCAGATAAATCCAAAGTTTGTCTTCATCTCCCCTATGCTGTTCTATAGGTATACATATTATCCTTTTGTCAGATGCAGGTGTACTTTCATCTTCTTGTTCGGCAACAAATATTTTTTTGATCAGACAGGTGAAATGCATTTCATAAATTCAAAAAGTAATTTTTAATTACTTTGCATTTTCTCTGTGTTCTTAGCGGAAGGTTTCATAGCTGTCTAATCATTTTCTTGTGTGTGTTTCTTGACATTGACTTCTACCAGAATAGTTCTGCAGCAGTTTTATAGACAGTCTGTCTAGTTAAAAACAAGTAGTGACGTCAGAGATTTCTTCTAGTCATGGATGAGGATACATATTTCCTTCCTGTGGAATTTCCTCTTCTCTTCTGAAATGCGGCCACATGATATCACTATGTGACTGCACCACAGTTTCTTAGAGTTTAATTTCTTTTCTTTGCTCATTTATATTTTTAATGGGTTTAGCCAGTTCCTACTGAGCATCATTGAGTCAGGTAAAAATTAATCTAAGTACAATTATTTTCTTGTTTTTGAGTCAAGAAACCAGCACTTCATTGGTTCAGTTTTTTGAGGTACCGTGGCAAGTTCTTGGAGACTGCATGGCGAAAGTCTTTCATATCCTTCTACGTGCTTTTATATCCTGAAGTTGATGGTCAGACAAGATGATTTTGGAGTTTTTTTTCCAACCTTGGTGATTCTTTCATTCTATGACGGTTGAGGGCTTTAAAACAGGACAGATGGGCTTTTGGGCTTCTGTAAGGCTCCATGGTCACAACATTTCCAGTTTCATGTTCTATTGGCTCCATTCAATACTGCCAGGGTGATGGTTTCATCCTGTAGAAATCTGTTTGTTAACAAGGAAATAACAGAATATCTCATTTACGGTGGCTTTGATGATCTCTTGTGATGCTTCTGTGTAGAGCCACAGTTGCTAATCACACCTCAGTTCCATTCATGCTCTGTGGGAGTGGTTCTCCAAGAGTTTTATGTGAGCGTGGTATCGTTCTGGCAGTTTTGCAAGTGTCATTCTCCAGGTTGTTTTAGGCAGGAGAATCAATAGATGCATTGGCCTGTGGATACAGGGCTGTTGGTGCTTGGCTAGGCATTGTCACTTTGTCCTTTTGCTTGTGCAGGCTTCTGTACTAACAGGAGAGTGTCCAAGTGACAGTCACAGACTTAAACCTACTTGTAGGTGGCCCGACATAAGCTTGTTGAACTAGGAAGCTGCATATGCTGCAGTCAGCTGGAAGGTCAGCAAGTAGGTCTCTTTAGGATTCCCACACTCACAAATTTCCAGTGGAAATTCCTAGCAGTGGAAGCTACATAGCAGGAAGTGTCACCTCCTCCTTCTCCTTCTGCTTCTCCTTCTGCTTCTGCTTCTCCTGCTGCTTCTCCTTCCCCTTCTCCTTCTCCTCCTCCTCCTCCTCCTCCTTTCCAGGAGGCGACGCTTCCTCGCTATGCAGGTTTCTTGGAAAGTAATGCCTCCTGTGTATTTCAGTGGAGACTACAACAGATACAAAGAGCACAATGACACTATTAGTCAGAGCAAATTCTCTGCTACAAAACACTGTTCTTCAGCACAGTGACCACCACTGGTGGATTTGCATGGATGAGCTGATTGAGACCCTATTCATTTTGTGATGTGGCAGCTGTGCGTGGCCTACATGGCCATGGAGAGCGTGGCTCATCTTCCACGTTGCTGTTGCCACTGCTGAAATGCAACACCCATGGCCTCACTGAGCTAAATTCCACGGTTTTGTCTCTGTGAAAGTTCTGCAAGCATTGATGATTGTGAGCACGTGCCATTATTTCCATATGCAGATATTCGAGTACGCATATAAGTTTTCACTGTGACCAGTAGACATGTAATCACTCTGAAATTTACAACTCTGGAGGTTCTAAACTCATAGTACTCATAAACTTAGTACTGAGCTGAACTCACTGGGACCTTGAACTCACATCCTTATGAGTTAGAATCATGTTCTTAACAGGCTTATATTATCAGGGTTCAGTGGTGAACTTTTGTTTCGCAATGCAGTGTAATAACTGATAAGATGAGAGGTTAGTGGGAAGTTTTATGCAGAGATGGGGAAAGGTTTTCAGTTGGCTAATTCTTTCAAATATGCTAGTGTCCTTCAGTAGAAAAGAGAAATTTCAGTTGTCCCAAGTAGTTGTTATGGTTATTTCACAAACAGCACAGGAAGTTCAGAATATATATATTTCATATTTATCTTTACTCTAAGATATACCTCAATGATCAATTTGCCTTAGCTTGTTTAGAAAAGAAAATGCTTGTCATTCCTTGTAGTGTTCCCGGCCATCCATGCTCTGGATGCATTTCTGACGTGGGTTCCCAAATACCCTGGATTGTGTTGTCAGTAAATGCCTAAGTCTGGTTTCTTCTATCCCAAGGAATTCTTATCAGCCGCACAAAGTACATGCAGTCTCCCTCTGGGTGCTCATCCCGCTTGTCAATATGTCAGACAGCCTGTTATCTAAAGAAGTTTCCTTTGGGTTCTGGGACATTGGTTTAAGTCCTGGAGTGATGTGATCTGCATCGTTTTATAAATGGTCTCCATTGGGATACCAAGATACCAGTCCTCTTACAGCCCAACTTCTCTTCATTTGCTGAATGAGCAGCAGAAATGGGAAAACCCCGTGAAAGGTGCGTGAATTTGAGGCAGATATTTTGTGCATGATGGGAGAGGAATCCTTACACAGAATTACAGAGTCACAGAATCGTAGGGGTTGGAAGGGACCTCCAGAGATCATCGAGTCCAACCCCCAATACACGGGAGTGAAAGTATCACACAGGATTGTGAGAGAATTTTCCCATCTGGGACCGACTTTATGTGGCTGAAATTCCTGCATTCCAATGCACTGGTACTCTTTTAGGATGATTAGGACTTGTTTTCACCACATTTGTATTCATTTGCCCTGACCAAGAGGTGGAAGAAGGCAAATCAGTGTTCAAGAGAAGTCTGTAGTAATCTAACCAGGATGTCAAGGATATCATTCTCCCTTAAGCATTGAAGCATCCCAATGACTGAGCATAGGTAAGGCTCACTATGTTTGACTTCACCAGTAATTAAAAAAAAAAGCAACAGCATTATTCACTGGTTGGTGTGCAGTGATGAAGGCAGTAAATCATTAACTAGAAGATAATCACAATTCAACACAAATCAGCAGATAAATTCACCCCCTTTCTATAAAATCATATTCAAGCTACAGCCTGGAGAAGGAGACGGAGAAGGAGGAGAAGGAGAAGGCGACGCTTTCAGAGTCAGTCCTGTGTCCACAGGAAAATGACGTTGCGACTTTGCTATCCACTTGCTGCCTGCATTTTTATCCTCCTCATTCCTGGCCTCTCGGAAGGAGGGAAACTCCTGGTTGTGCCCATGGTTGGAAGCCACTGGCTTAGCATGAAGGAAGTAGTTCAGAAGCTCGCCGAGAGGGGACATGAAGTGGTGGTGCTTAAACCAGAAGTAAGCTGGCATACGGGAGAGACAGAAAAACACGCATACACCGTGAAAACATACCCAGTGTCCTCCAAGTTAGAAGAACTGGATAATGCCTTTCAGCTGTCTCTTGCTACTAGTCTCAAGGATCTGCCTTTCCCAGAGAATGTTATTGCACTGTACAACATCTCAACATATGTTTTTGGCACCTTCTTTCTTCAGTGCAGGGAACTGTTCAGCAGCACGGAAACACTGCAGTACTTGAACCAAAGCGGCTTTGATGCAGTCCTCACAGACCCCTTTTTTATGTGTGGTGCTACACTTGCCAATTACCTTTCGCTTCCATTTGTGTTCTTCATGAGAGGATTACCTTGCAATCTACACTTTGACGCAGCACAGTGCCCAAGCCCTCTGTCATATATCCCGAGAACATTTTCATTCAACTCAGACCACATGACATTTCTCCAGAGAGTGGAAAATGCTCTGATTTCGCTTCTGGAGCTCTTCTACTGTAACGGGTTCTATAGAGCTGCAATAGAGCTTTCCTCTGAAGTTCTTCAAAGAGATGTATCCCTCACAGACCTCCTGAACTCTGCTTCTGTTTCACTAATGAGGTTTGACTTTGTGTTTGAGTATCCCAGACCGGTGATGCCCAATATGGTTTTCATTGGAGGTATAAACTGTGCTCAGAAGAAACCACTGCCTAAGGTATGTTCTTTTCCTCCAATTACACATTTTCCAAAGCAGTGTAATTTCATGCCTTACAGATGTTTAGTGGTCTTGATATTATTTTTCTTTATAAAATATTTCAGTAGATCTGACTCTTGGCATTTTTTTCTCCATGCTCTGAAACAGAGGCAGTTCAATGACTGTTATTTGAATTAATATTTTCAGAGAATTCCTACCAAGTTTATCTTCATCTTCTGTATGCTGTCCGCAGTGAATACATATTGTTATTTGGTCAGATGCAATTTTGGTTTCATCTTCACGGAGTGTAGCATATATTTCTTTCATCAGAATGATGAAATGCATTTCATTAATTCAAAATTAATTTTAATTAATTTGCATTGTTTCTGCTTTCATACTGGTTTCCCTACATGGCTGATTATTGTTTTTTTTTCTCAAAATAATTCTGCAGGAGCTTTAAACACAGTCTATCTAGTTAATACAATTTATAGGTTCAGATGTTTGTTACTAGTCACGGAGGAGGACACACATTTCTTTGCTGTGATATTTCCTCCTCACTTCTGGAGTGTGGCCACACGGTATCACTACATAATTGCACAGCAGTTTCCTTGAGTTGAATTTCTTTTCTTTCTTCATTCTTTGATGATCTTATTCTGATTCTGTTGATCTTCACTGAGGCAAAGAAAAAGTAAGCTGATTGCAAGCATTTTCTTGTGTTTTACTCAAGAGAGTGGTAATTAATTATTTTGGACTCAAGAGGTATCATGTCACGCCCTTGCTGATCATATGACTGAAGTCTTCTATATCCTTTGACTTACTTTTATATCCTGATGGACTCAGAGTACTTCTTTTAAAAGGATTATAAGTATTTTTCATGTATTTTATTCCCAGTGTCTTCCATCTTCATAATGATGTTTGTCATTGCGTGGAAATAGTGTTTTCTGCCTTGTGTATGCATTCAGTGTATCTAAAGAAAAACTGTAGAATTTGTCCTGTTGAGCTTGGAGCGGTGTCTAGCGGCAAGGCAATAATGCTGTAGTGTGTAAACATGCAAAGTAAGTCATACACATTTTCCAAAGCAATGTATTTTCTTGGCTTATGGACTTTTGGTGCTCTTGATTTTGTTCATATTTTTCCTATTGATTTAATATTTAACTGAGTCTTGGCATATTTTTTTCTGTGGCCTGAGATGGATGTGGGATATGCACAGTTAGATCCAGGTTGCTTGGAGCCCAAGCTTGGCCTTGAAGGTCTCCAGGTATGGGGCTTTCACCAAATCTCTAGGCAACCTGTTCCAGTGCACCCTTCACTGCAAACAACTATTTCCTAATATTCAACATAAATCTCCCCTCTGTCAGCTTGAAACCATTTCCCCTTGTCCTAACTCCATAGACCCCGTGAAAGAGTCTGTCCCCTTCTTTCTTATAGCCCCCCTTTAGATACTTAAAATTCTCTCTCAGGTCTCCCCAGAGGCTTTTCTTCTCTACGCTGAACAGCCCCAGCTCTTTGAGCCTGTCCTTGCTGGGAGATGTTCCATCCCTGGAATCTTTTTTGTGGCCCTTCTCTGGACACTCTCCAAGAGGTCTGTGTCTCTCCTGAACTGAGGACTCCACATCTGGATGCAGTATTCCAGGTCAGACCTCACCAGTGGATAGTAGAAGGACAGGATCAGGACAGGATCTCCCTTGGCCTGCAAATCCATGAATTCCCACATTTTCAGTGTGTGCTTCAGAAAACTGACTCCCACCTCTCAACACCCCATATTCATCCCTCTCTGGGAATGAGTTCTTCATAATGCAGTTGCTTATATTACTGTCTGCATCTGACAGGGAGCTCAGAGACTTAGTTTGCTTGTTGAAGTTTTCTATGTGTTATCAGTGGGACTAGTAAAAGATATCCAAGACTCCTTTGTTGTGTCCGTGAAGGTATTTGCTAGCCTCCTTTCCATTCACCTGCCCTGAACTCATCATTCAGTTGTTGATGGTTTTTTGTTTTTTCTTTTCTTTCTTGTAGCATGGCTTTTTTCTTCTCTTTCCTTCTCCTCCTCAGATTTGGAACTGCATGGTACATTCTGGTGTTCGTCATATATTCAAAAGACACACAGTTTTGACTACTTGGAGGAGTTGTGAATTAAACATCAGCCTTCTACATACTGATTAGGCACTTTTCAGTTAGGCCAACCCATAAAAGAAATAGAATTTCCACTCTCTCTTGTGAGTATATTTTAAAGGTTGCCTTTAGAAAGCACAGAGTGTTATATACCTCCAGTGTTATTAAGAGATGACACAGAATTGTAAAATAGTTTGAGCTGGAAGGGACCTTAAAACCCATCCACTTTGAACCCCTGCTATGGGGCTGCTCAAAGCCCCATCCAGCCTGGCCTTGAGCACTGCCAGGGGTAGGGCATCCACAGCTTCTCTGGGCAGCCTGTGCCAGGGCCTCACCACTCTCATAGTAAAGAATTTGTTCCTCATATCTAATGTCAATCAACTTTCTTACAGTTTAAAAATAGTTGTCCTCGTCCTGTATCCAACACCCTCTGATAACAAGCTCCTCCCCAGCTTTCCCGAGGCCCCCTCTAAGCATGGAAAAGCCACAGTGAGGTCTTGCAGGATCCTTTTCTTCTACAGGTTGAACAAGCCCAGCCCTCTCCAGACTGCACTCATGTTTGGGCTTGCCCCATGCCAGGTGCAGGACTTTGCACCTGGCCTTGTGGGACTTCATGATATTAGCGTGGGCCCACCTCTCAAGCTTGTCAGGTCCCTCTGGATGGCAGCCCTTCCTTCCACACCACTCAGCCTAGTGTGCAAACTTGCTGAGGGTGCTCTTGATCCCACAGTCCACGTCGCAGACAAAGGTGTTAAATCGTACCAGTCCCAATACAGACGCTTGAGGGCAGCACTTGTCACTGGTCTCCACCTGGACATCAAACCACTGAATGCAACTCTTTGAATGTAACTGTCCAGCCAATGCCTTATCTACTGTGAGACTCACCCATCAAATCCATGTCTTTTCATTTTATAGACAAGACTGCCATTCCAGGTCTTGTTAGTTACACAAAGAAAGAACATGCTGATGTACTTCTAAGGTTAATGATTAAATAAATTGGAAGTACAAAAGGGGACAGCTTTTTTCAAGAACACTGTACTCCTTTCCCCGTTATATAAACAGTTGTCATCAATTATTGAACAATTCACTCAAAATTTTGGTAAGTTAAATATTTCTTTCTGTAGTCAATAATTTATTTCCTGCTGATAAGTTAAAGCTTGCACAGACCTTCACATAAAGGACTGTGTTGGGTGTCTCCAGAACAGAACTCTACAGCCTACTTTCAGTGAAATGGCTCTTCAATTTCTGTCTTTTTACCAACGTACTGGGATATTTTTTCTTCTGTCATCTTTAATCTTTGCTGAATGTGGAAAGATCCTGGTGATACCTCAGGATGGAAGTCATTGGCTCAGTATGCGACCAGTAGTAGGAAAACTCCAGCAAAATGGACATGATGTTGTTGTGGTTGTACCGTCATCAACTTTGTTTATGAAGTCAAAGGAGCATCAAGATTATACAGTGAAAGTATATCCAATACCTTATGCAGATGATCATTTACATCATGTGCTCAAGTCATTTGTTAATGATCACTTTACTGAACAATCTACGTTGAATGTTGTTATTACAATGTATCAAAACATTATAGAAATTTTCAGGTTTTTTTTCACCACCTGCGAGAGCCTCTTGCACAATGAAGAAATGATGCAGTATTTGAGAAAGAGCAAATTTGACGTTGTTTTCACAGATCCAATTCTGATGTGTGGACCAATACTTGCTGATTATCTTTCAATTCCTTCTGTCTACTTCTTGCGAGGATTTCCTTGCGGTATGGATTCAAAAGCTACTCAGTGTCCAAGCCCTCCTTCCTATGTTCCCAGGCTCTTTCTAAACAATTCAGATAGCATGACCTTTGCTCAACGCGTGAAAAACATGCTGGTCAATATGCTGGAGCTTTTTTACTGTCAGCCTTTATTCGCTCAGTTTGAAGAACTTGCATATGAGATTTTGCAAAAGAAAGTGACAGCTATAGACCTTCTAAGCCATGGATCTGTCTGGCTCATGAGATATGATTTTGCATTTGAATTCCCAAGACCGACAATGCCAAACATGGTTTTTATTGGAGGGATAAACTGTGCTCAGAAGAACAAGCTGTCTCAGGTATAGAACTTTGTTTTATTCTTATTGAAAACCAAGAACAGAAATATTTAAATATCTTGCATTGAAACTTCACTAAAAACACTTTCATGTTTAAAAACAGAAAGCTAATCAAAAATCCTGCAAGATTCATAAATGTTATTTGCTAGTATCCAGCATTCTGATTAAATCGTATCCTGGCAATCCTAAGTCTTATCAAATAAGAAAAATTAAATTACATGTAAATTATGCAAATCATGAACTGTTTTTTTTTAATTGAAGCTCATCTAAATTTTGGTGAGTTGCAAATATTCCTTCCCAAAAGTATTTGGTAGCTTCTGTTTCATCTAAGTTTTTTATGCTACATCCATCTCCAGAAGAGCAGGCACCACAACCATATTGCTACATGGCTCTCAAGCCTGAGGAACATGCGTAGGCACTCTGGTCTTTATTTGCTCTGTGATTTTCAGAACTGTCCATCTGGACACATTAGGTGCTTGCTGCCACGCCAGGAGCATTCAATCCACATGCTTTGGTGGCTGTTGGAGCTATGGACTCTAGGTGTTGCTGTCTGACTGTAGTGACTGTCTTGAGAAGCTTGCAGGATAAAGGGCACCCAAGTCTGTTGTTGAAGGCAGCCTTGGCATCAGTGTTGTTGAAGATTGGCATGGACACTTCTGTGCACGTACATCTATATACCCATTCTCATCTTTTATTCATTGAAGGTGATAGGACTAACATTTTAGTCATTTGTCAATTGTTTTTCTGTCCATTCAGCCAGGCAGATTGGATTACCTCTTTCCCTTTATGTCAAGGTGTTAATATAAATTGAAAAAGAAATTTGGAAGAGGTAGCAAATATATAAGCTGCAACAAGACCTAATACTGAAAGCCTTTCAAAAATTTATATATCCTCCTGTTCTTATATGAGCTATTTCATTAGATTTTAATCTTTTCTGGGCATGGATGTCTTCTGTAAATCGCATACAGGTTTTTGGTTGATCTCCGAATCCAGTTCAGAAAAAAAAACAAACAAACAAACAAAAAAAAAAAAACAACAAGAAAGGAGAATTCAAGAGTTACATATTCTGAGTGTGCCTGAATCAGAATTGTGTAGAACAAAGCCCTAATATCTTCTATTCTGTTCAGATGAGTATGTTTAGTGCTTGTGTTGGAGGTGACAATCCTCTCATCGCAAGAGTCTTTAGGGCCACAGAATGAAGCAAACCACCTGGTTCTCTCTAACTGATGTGTCTGAATAAATGGAAGAAGAATAGCCATTGCTTGTACAGTCTTTCAAAAGGACTTGTGAATTATGAGTGGGAAAGATCACTGATCTGATATTAAAGACTCCAGCAGTAAAAGCCTCACAGAGGAAGCACATGGCTGTCTGTCTTCATATATCAGAGCCTAGCTTTACTTCATCTTCTAGCGTTCATCTGACAGCCTTTGCTATGGTTATAAGTAACAGGTCCATCTGCGTATCACCTTCTCCCGAGTTGTTTGAAAATTCACATTAATCTACTACCTTTGTCATAAACTATGGATATATGGATAGTGCAGGTGATGGAACTAGCTGTTCCTTCGAAGGTAGGTTCTCATTGAGGTTAAAGCTTTCCCACAAGGCTTAGAAAATAAGTAGGCAGAAAATACAGAGGAAAGAAAGCCCTACCAGTGATGTAGAGTCTTGAGTGCCTGGAGTAACAAATTGCGTGCTGAATGCAGGGTCTTTCGTTGTCGATAACACCTGCCTGGTCACCTACTTATATATAAAGTTTTACTGCAGCAGGTAGTCACCAACAATGACTCGGCAGTTTAGATCCATCAAGGATCTGACTCCACAGAGTTCATGGACTGTGTGAGCCCTGAACTGAACTCACACAGACCTTGGACTCACAAGTTCATGCACTAGAAACGCATTGGCGAATGTTATCTGAGGGTCAGTTGTTCTGTTTTGCAATAGTTTTATACTTGACAGGATAAGAGGTTAGATAGAAGTTTTATGTTTAAATGGGGAGAGATTTTCAAAAATCTCTCAAAAATGCAATTCAAAAATGCAATTTTGATTCAACAGAAAAAAAAACCTCACAGTTTTTTGCAATTGTACCAACGAGTTTTGTTTTTTTTTTTTAAAAAACAACACAGTTACTTCAACACTGATCTTTCATTTTTATCTCTATTATACCTCACTGTACAATTTGCCTATGTTTTAGTAGAAAAAAAAAAAAAAAAAGCTTGTTAAAAAATACCAAGTTATTACACTATAACAACTCTGACAGAATTCAGTGAGATGGAGCTGTCTAACTCTATGGCTAAGAGTAACTCTGGTGTGCTCTTTACAAACTGAATAGCACCATATCATGTAATCCAAGCAGTGTTTCTGGACAAACATTGTGTGGATGCATTCCTGTTACGGGTTCCCAGGTACCCTTGAGTATGTTGTCAGTAAATGTCCAAGTCCAGTTTCTTCTATCCCAAGGAGCTCCATCAGCTGCACAAACCACATGGCAGTCTGCATGTGGGTGCTCATCCCACTTGTCCACATGTCAGATAGCCTATGACGTTTGTGTTGGGTTCTGGGACATTGGTTTAAGGCCTGGAGTGATGGATGTGCATCCACCATCGTTTTATCAGAGGTCTCCATTGGGATGCCAAGATACCAGTCCTGTTACAGCCCATCTTCCATTCACTTGGGGAATGAAATGCAAGAATGGGAAAACCCCATGAAAGGTGCATGAATTTGAGGTAGATATTTTGTGTGTGATGGGTGACGAAGCCTTACATGGGAGTAAAAGTATCACACAGGTTTGTGAGAGAATTTTCCACTCCGAGACAGATTTTCTGTGCACAAGTTTTCTGTTTTCCCTTGCACTGGTGTTGCTGTAAGATGGCTAGGATGGTCCCATCCTGTTTCATAGGTATGTTGGAAAGAGCCAACGTCCTTTGCTCATGCTGATATAAACTATGAACTGATTTTAGATAGTGTACAAGTCCAACTCAGATGAATGAGTAAAACCTAGGCATGGTTATTTATAACTTCTTTGCCAATATGAAGGTAATAATTTGAAGACTCACAATTAAATGATCAGCTGAAGATGGCCCAGCACCATCTGAGCACCTGCGAAGTGTTCTCTTACAAACTAGTGCAGTCAGAAACCTGCATTTACCTTGGCATTGCCAATAAATACTCATCATCTTTAAGTAAGAGATGTTATGGCATGTTCATTAGCTCACTTAACAGCCATGCACAGCACCTCATCCTTAAGCCATCTCTGGGAAAGGAGCAAACAGATTAGATAGGTGCCCAGATATCACCATCTGATCTAGGCAGGGAATGGGTCTCCATCTCCTTTTTACATCAGAGCTACGGTTATTCTGCATTGAATAAATGTTGCTGTATGAAACAAAAAGAGATTGCAGAGAGTTTGTCTTCTTGGACATTATTTCAAATGTATGGACATTAGAGGAAAATAACCAGTTTTAGGAGATGTAGTTCTAGCTAAAATCCAAACTTTTCCAGGCAAATAAGTGCAGGAGACAGGCAAGAGTTACTCCCAGCTCCTTGCGTGACTTGTGTTCACATACACAAAGTTACTAATGCCTGCCCGTGTGAAACAGTAACTGAGCCCAAGAATAAAGCTCAGCACTTAGTGCTTTCGATGAACACTTGCTCAATGACTCAGCTTATTTCAGAACAGTAGTTGTTTGCATAGAGTTACATCAATCAGCCAACACTGAACAGACCCAACTCACTCAGCAGCTAGCTGTCATCTACCTCCCAGTGTAAGCAGAGGCAAGAAAGGTGAATAGGAGAGATGGGAGCTGCTGCAGTTTGGGTGAGACAAGGTGGGGTCTGCACTGATGGGCTGCTGATGGTAAGAAGGTCATCAGTCTGTGGTTGTAGTATGGGAAGGAGGAGGCTGAGGCATTGAATTGTTGCTGCAGTGTGGGAGAGCCAATTTTATGACAGCAGACGCACCTTTCTCATGCTTGTACAAACCCGCTTTTGAAATCCAAAACCGATTTCAACATTTTATAATCATTAATCTTCTAACATGAATCCCATTGCGTGCGAACTGCTGAACAGATGAAATAGTAAGTCAGAAGGGCAAAGGTATCATCAAAAAGGAGTGCCAAGTGATATATTTGTGTAGGTAGATTGAAGCTTCAGAAACTTTCAAACCACCCCAGCTCACTCTTGCATGGATTCCTTTCCACCTTGCAACATGTTGATGGCAGTGCTTCTCCCCTTCCTGTGCTGCTTGAGCACTGCTGCTGCTGGGAAGCTGCTGGTGATTCCGATGGATGGCAGTCACTGGCTCAGTATGAAGGAAGTGCTGGCTGAGCTGAGCAGTAGAGGACACGAAATAGTTGTTGTAGCACCAGACAGCAGTATCCTTATAGATTCTTCAGAGGGTTTTACAATGAAGAGGTATCCTGTACCATACAGGCAGGAAGAGATGGAAGAGCTTTTGCGCACTATTGGTACGAGCAGTTTCAGTGAACAGCCTTATCTCACCAGAATTTTGGATATTTGGGAAAATTTTAGGAAGAGTTCTGCTATGTTTCAAGCTGCCTGCAGTTCCTTACTGTACAAAAAAGAGCTGATGAAATTTATGGAAGAAAGCAAATTTGATGCAGTCTTTACAGATCCTCTGACACCCTGTGGACAAATAGTTGCTGTGCATTTGTCTATTCCTACCATTTTCTTCTTGAGGGGTCTTCCATGTTCTATAGACATTTATGCCGCTCAGAGCCCGAGCCCACCATCCTACGTCCCACGATTGTTTTCATCGAATACAGATCATATGACATTTCCTCAGAGGGTGAAGAACTTACTGATCAGCATTTCTGAGTATTTTACCTGCAGTGTCATCTTTTCACCATTTGAAAGGCTGGCCTCAGACTTTCTCCAAAAGCCTGTGACATTGACACAGCTTCTAAGTCCTGGATCTATTTGGCTGAAGAGAACTGATTTTGCCTTTGACTATCCCATGCCTGTGATGCCCAGTATGGTTTTCATTGGAGGCATAAACTGTGGAAGGAAGAAGCTGTTACCTCAGGTTAGTGAGTGACTGGGAAAAGTTCTGGAAGTCATATGCATGCATGGTATGTGTGAGATCTAATGGCATTTGATACAGACATTACTTACCTAAAGGTGTAATTTAGAGTAACTGTTTTTGTATGGCCAATACATGTGAAAAACAGAGGTGTCATTGACCAGCAGAACGAGACATGATTCCATCTTCCATCTTTGGACCTGTCCAACACAGGGATTGTGTTCTCTGAGGGAATCGTATGCTACGCTATATTTAATTCCTGCTGGTCAGGTACACAAACTTCACCTGGTCCAGGAATTAATGCAGAAAAGTGCAGGTGGATGTTAACAGTTCTTCCAAAAATTCTTTGTCCCATGAAAGAATAGTGCATTTCTTCAAGAGAACTAGCTGCTTATCCAGTCAGAAAGTAACTCACTGGGTTATGTGCAATAGAATTATTTGCTCTTTTTTTGTAATGGCAGTGTTGTGTTTGGTTTGAGTCGAAAGGCCAATACTTTACTGTAGGGAAAATTACAGTCTAGCAACAGTTTCCATCACAAAAACTAGGCAGCTGCATACCCGGCTGTCTTTTTATAAGACATCCAGTTCAGATAGAAAATGTTTTCTTGTAAATATTGTGGGATCTTTAATGCTGATAGCTTCTTGCATGTGTGTGATGCATGTTGACTTTCTGGTGTTCATGATGTGCTACATTAGCTTTTGGCTGCATGTGATGTGTCTCAGCTTCTTGCTTGCTTGTAATGTACAACAGTCTTTGTTGTACATTACAATTGTAATTACTATTGTCAATTACTAATGTACAATTGTTGTACAATGACTGTACAACAGTCTCATGTTGTGAAGGCAGACATTAACTCGAAAAGGACAGATAGGAGGAGATAGCTCTCCTCAGCAGCTGATGAATCTATAGTTAGTGTCATCCAGCAGTTTCAGCAGCAAGCCACATTGTTTCTTGAAAGAGATAAAAGTTCAATCATTTGCAAATGCCCCTTACAAAGAAACAGGCATTTCTCTGTTCTTCCCTTGAATATTTTTTACTTCTCTGTCGTAGGGTATGTATTCTTCCTGCCTGCCGCCTCTTCTTCCTGTAAATTCATATGCCTTTGTGAATATGAATGAAGGAAGCTTTATAGTAAAATAGATTTGCATTTTTCAAGCTTGCGTGCCTTCCCCAGATCCAACCTTACCTGCCATCAGGCTGTGCTTAACTCCTCCCAGTACTTCATCTGATGCTGCCCAATGAAAGTACTGTTTATTTCAGTTGAGCAGCTATTGCTCAGGTCTTGCTTACTCACAGAAGTGTCTTTAAAATTGCAATAAACCCTCTCCATGGCCACTTTCTCTGTTCTGTTCATCTGACCTGTGCAAAGGCTGCTTCAGGGGCAAACCCAGACAGACCCTCTGGGAAAGCAATGGGACCAGTTTGCCTGCACACAGGTCCACTTTAAATTTAGACTCTCCTCTCAAACTAGAGCTCACTTTCACCCTTATCTTGCAAGGGCTGAAAAGTTCATGGTCCAGTATAGTTCTATTACTGATCCTTTAATGGCACTCCCAGCCCTGATTTCTTTATTTGTTATCTTCTAGATATAGCTCTGCATCACAGTTATATCTAAAAGAAAAATTTAATCTTGAAGGTTAGCATGTGTCTAACAGAAATGCTTGCTAACTGCTCAGACATGGTACTTTAGTTTTAGTTTTTCATCTGAAATAAGAACACCACCACTAGGCATTTAAAATTGGTTCTTGTTCTGAAAGCGTTGTTGGCTGGTTAAGCCCAGTCACTGGTACAAAGGGATCTGGGTACCAGATTGACTGTGTACAAAGGGATCTGAGTGGCTTCACCTTCTTGTAACTCCTGATTGTGCTTAGCACTCTGTTTGCTCTTTCAGTTTAGTCTTATGCTTCCACAGCGTGGATTCCTTATTTTCTCACACATGCATATAGGTTTTTTTCAGCTACTGATTTGTTACACAGCACATTTAGTGTATTTCTTGCTGAAAAAACTGTTATTCCCTTCAGTCCCACTATTCATTCAGTACAAATGGGCGAGTGTTATCAATTTTAGCTATGGATCGGATGACTGCCAGAGAGATTGGCTGGACTTTAACACCTTCAATTTGTCCATATCAGTGATTATATATTCACCACAAAGCAAATAAGTCTAAAGATCATCACAAAAAAACACAGCGCAATTAGCTTAAAAGCTCAGAGGTGCTTGTGTTCATTAGAACAGAGCTCCCCACATTTCAGCAGGAATGGCCCTGGTACTTCCTTCTCATCCACAAGTCTCAGCGTTGCTGCTTCTGCTGCTGTCCATGCTCACCTTGGCTACAGGTGGGAAGCTGCTGGTGGTGCCAGTAGGTGGGAGCCATTGGCTCAGCCTGCGGGAAGTGTTAGATGGACTCAGGCAGAAAGGACACGAAATAGTTGTCGTTTCACCTGAATTCAATTTACATGTAAAGGCATCAGACAATTTTACAATGAAGCTGTACCAAGTCCCCGTGACAGAGGAAGAGATAAATGGAGATTTCGAGGCATTTTTAAAGGAGGCATTTGAAGAAGGATCATTTCTGGAAAGATTTCGTAGAGTACAAGAAAGAGTGAAAAGACTCTTTGATTTAGGCTTCATAGCCTGTGAACAGTTACTGAAAAACAAAGAGCTCATCAGATATCTCGAGGAGAGTAACTTTGATGCTCTCTTTACAGACCCTGTACTGCCCTGTGGAGCGATAGTGGCCGAGTATCTTTCCATCCCTTCTGTGTATTTACTGAGGGGAATACCATGTGGATTACATGTTGAGGCCGCTCAGTGTCCCAGTCCCCTTTCTTATATCCCCAGGCTATTTACAGACCATACAGACCACATGAACTTCCTCCAGCGTGTGAAGAATGTCATCTTTGACACATCAAATCTTTTCCTTTGTGACTTTATTTTTAAACCATATGAAAAACTGGCTTCTGAGTTCCTCCAGCGAGATGTGACCGTGCTAGATCTCTTACGTAAGGCTTCTGTGTGGCTTCTGAGGTATGACTTTGTGTTAGATTATCCAGGACCGTTAATGCCCAATATGATAATAGTTGGAGGAGTAAACTGTGCTCACAAGCAGCTACCTCAGGTGGGTCGTGCTCTGTTCTTAATTCTTGTTCTGGTACACTTCTGTGCTCCTAAAAATGTAATTTTGTGTACCAGATAGATATTTAATTTTTAAATTAAATTAAAGCTCACATTAGGAGTGAGCTGTGCAACTGTTAGTGAAAACAATGGTATTTTCTTCCTCAATTTCTGCTTTATTTTTTATTTTTTATTTTTTTTTCTGTATAGACAGCCCCATTTTTTTTTCATTTACAAACTATGCTGAATTGGGAGGCAGTATGTGGCTTCTGATTTGTTTTCTTTTCCTGTACAAGAAGGCATTCTCCCATTTGGCTGAGAAGAGGTATGTGTGTATGAGAAGCATAAGGGATGCGTCCCTTGTGTGTATGCCAATAGAGTGTTGCTCTGCATTGAAAGCTTCATCTGGCGTTAGAAAAACAAGGTATCTTAGGTTAATCATCAGTGAAAGAGTGATCAGGTGCTGGAATGGGCTGCTCAGAGAGGTGGTGCAGTCACTGACTCTGGAAGTGTTCAAGAAACATTTACATGTTGTACTGAGGGACATAGTTTAGTGAGAACTGTTGGTGAGAGGCAGATGGTTCAGCTGGAGGATCTTGAAGGTCTTTTCCAACCTTGGTGATTATATGATTCTGTGTCTCCGTCACTCAGTTTAACTGTGAAGTGAACACTGGATTTATTAGAGATTACTTTTTCATTATGTGTTATTGAAATACATTTTCTATGGTGCTGAGTAACATGGTACTTTCTTGCTCTCATAAGGATCTCATAGGGAACAATGGAAGGGTACTGGGAAGTCTGAGGGACTGTCACAGCCTCACAATCAGATAAAACCTTTCGACTTGACACCTGTTGGGAGTAGTGTCTGTTATTTATAGAGAAATGCATAGCACGCTTCTGTCCAGAGGCACCCTTGCTGCCTTACCACTTCTTTCTTTGTCTGTGAAATTTCCTGCTATACACGAAGGTATTTCCAAAGCCAGAATGAACAGGAATGTCACAGGTCGTAGACACTCAAGCTAAGAAGCAGAGTGTGTTTACAGGTAGACATCATTCAGTCTTTACTTGGACATGACCATGTGATATCTGAGATGCCATCAGTGTTGTGAGCCTGAAGAAGGTATGCTGGCATGGTGGATCCTGGTGAATTGCATGAGAGCTGCCAAAGTGTTTATATTTGTTTTTCTCCTTGAATTTCTTCCAGGGCTCTTCCCAGTAGAAGAGAAATTCTTTGCTCTTCTAGTGAAGGTCTCTGGTGGGACTTTGTACCCACTATCCAAAGACAATGCCAGGTTCTGTAGAAAGTAGGACAAGGTGCTCTATTACCTGAGTTCTTTACTCAGAGAGAGGCCAGGTACTGCAATGTGCTGCCCAGAGAAGCCATGGTTGCCCCATTCCAGGAGTTGTTGAATACCATTTTGGACAGGGCTCTGAGAAACATGATTCACTGTGTGGCTGCGCTGTCTGTGGTAGGGTGATTGGCACTGGGTGGGCTTTATAGTCCCTTCCAACACAACCATTCTATGAATCTAGCATTCTGAGAGTCTGTGATAGGACCTCCAAGTAGATGTGGGCAAAAGAGGACAATGCTAACCCCACTCTCACTCCTTCGAGGCTGTTCTGAGGTGCTGGAAGTATGTCGTTGTATGGGTGGTGTGTCCTGCAGACAAACTGCTGTCATTCGAAACAGCATCTTGAACAGCTCTTTCACATCTAGTGTTGGCCTTCTAGAGATGAATGTTCAGAGGGAGAGGCCATACCCAGAGAAAAGAGAGCAACCACTGCTAGGCGCAGTGGTGATGTAGGCCTGACAGATCTCCTGTGGGTGCAGAAGTTTCATCCTGAGCGAGGCTATCAGAAGCACAGAGCCACACATGGCCACTCCTGCCTCCTTCCAGGGTCACACACCACTCTTCCTCTAGAAGGAACAGATGGGGCATAGCTGGTGGGTGCAGTGGCAACAACCGCCCATGGACTTGGCTGAACTCTAGTGCTTTAATCAAACCAGTGATTAAACATTTACCACACAGCAATTATGATATAGACGGATAAAAATCTATGGCCTTCCATTCATTGCTCAAAGAGCACAGGGCTGTTGCTATTGCTTCAGAGCTGCCCGGAGTTTTCTTCCTGTGCAGCTCTCCCCACATTTCAGCAGGAATGGCCGTGGTACTTCCTTCTCATCCACAAGTCTCAGTGTCGCTGCTTCTGCTGCTGTCCGTGTTCAGCTTGGCTGCAGGTGGGAAGCTGCTGGTCGTGCCTGTAGATGGAAGTCACTGGCTTAGCATGCGGGAAGTGATAGAAGTTCTGAAGCAGAAAGGACATGAAGTAGTCGTTGTTGCTCCTGAAATCAGTTTACAAATAAAGCCATCGGATAATTTTATCTCGAAAATCTACCCAGTCCCTTTCACACATCAGGAGATGGTTGGAAATTTCCATGCATTTTTAAAGGATGCATTTGAAGAAGGATCATTTCTGGAACGATTTCACAGGTTACGAGAAAGATCGAAAAACCTCTTTGAGTTAGGCTACAGAGCCTGTGAACAGTTACTGAACAACAAAGAGCTCATCAGATATCTCGAGGAAAGTAACTTTGATGCTCTCTTTACGGACCCTGCGCTGCCCTGTGGAGCGATAGTGGCCGAGCATCTTTCCATCCCTTCTGTGTATTTACTGAGGGGAATACCATGTGGCTTAGATATTGAGGCCACTCAGTGTCCCAATCCCGCTTCTTATATCCCCAGGTTATTTACAGACTATACAGACCACATGAACTTCCTCCAGCGTGTGAAGAATGTCATCTTTGACACATCAAATCTTTTCCTTTGTGACTTTCTATTTAAACCATATGAAAAACTGGCTTCTGAGTTCCTCCAGCGAGATGTGACCATGCTGGATCTCTTTCGTAAGGCTTCTGTGTGGCTTCTGAGGTATGACTTTGTGTTAGATTATCCAAGACCATTGATGCCCAACATAATTGTAGTTGGAGGAGTAAACTGTGCTCACAAGCAGCTACCTCAGGTGGGTCGTGCTCTGTTCTTAATTCTTGTTCTGGTACACTTCTGTGCTCCTAAAAATGTAATTTTGTGTATCAGATAGATATTTAATTCACATTAGGAGTGAGCTGTGCAACTATTAGTGAAAACAATGGTATTTCTGTCATTTCTTCCTCAATTTCTGCTTTTTCTGTATAGACAGCCCCATTTTTTTCATTTACAAACTATGCTGAATTGAGAGGCAATATGTGGTTTCTGACTTGTTTTATTTTCCTGTACAAGAAGGCATTCTCCCACTTGGCTGAGAAGAGGTGACTTCCCCTCTGTGTATGCCAATGGAGTGCTACTCCGCACTGAAAGCTTCCCCTGGCACTAGAAAGAAAAGCTATCCTTGGTCTATTTAACTGTGTAACAAACATGGGATTTGTTACCAATTACTTTTTCGTTGTGTGTTATTGAAACACGTTTTGTGTGGTGTTGTGTAATTGGTACTTTTTTTGCTCTCATAAGGAGTGAGTGATGGAAGAGCAGATGGAAGTCTGATGGACTGGCACAGCCTCACAGTCAGATATAATCATCAACTTGGCAACTCGTGTTATTTATTAAGAAATGCAGATCACGCTTCTGTCTGGGGGTACCCTTGCTGCCTTACCCCTTCTTTCTCTGTCAGTGAGATTGTCTGCTATGAACAAGGGTATTTCCAAAGCCAGATTTCAACAGGGATCTCACAGGTCGTGGACATGCAAGCTAAGAAGCAGCATCTGTGTTTACAGGCAGACCTCAGACAAACATTTCTTGGGTATGAACACGTGATATCTGTGATGCCGTCAGTGTTGTGAGCCTGAAGGAGTTATGGCGGCATGGTGGATCCTGGTGAACTGTATTGACTGTTCTCAGTAGAAGAGAAATTCTTTGCTCTTCTAGTGAAGGTCTGTGGTGGGGCTTTGCATCCTCTGTCAGAAGAAATTGTCAGGTTCTGTGGAAACCGGGACAAAGAACTCCACAAAGATCACTGCTATCAGAAGCACAGTTCTATACATAACGCTCCCTCCCTTCTTCTGCATTACGCTCTACTGTTCATCCTGTAGAATATTCTTCAGCTTGCCTATTGTATCCGCCTCTTTTGCACCGACCTATGTACTCTTCTGAACTCTAGTGCTTGTTATCTGACCTCTTACCTAATCCAGGATTATACATTTACCACACTTCTTTGAATACATCCAAGATTCACACTATTGAGTTGCTCGGATCACTTAAAAGTGCAGAGCTGGTGCTATTCTTTCAGTGCTGCCTGGAGTTTTCTTCCTGTGCAGCTCTCCCCACATTTCTGCAGGAATGGTCCTGGTACTTCCTTCTCATCCACAAGTCACTGTATTGCTGCTTCTGCTGCTGTCCTTGCTCAGCTTGGCTGCAGGTGGGAAGCTGCTGGTCGTGCCTGTAGATGGGAGTCATTGGCTTAGCATGCGGGAAGTGTTAGATGGACTCAGGCAGAAAGGACATGAAATAGTCGTCGTAGCACCTGAAGTCAATGTACACATAAAGCCATCGGAGAGTTTTGTTATGAAAACCTATGCAGTCCCTTTCACACAGGAAGAGATGGATGAAAGTTTCCGGGAATTTTCTCAGGATGTGTTTACAGAAGGATCCTTTCTGGAAAAGCTTGCTACAATTCGTCAACGTGTTCAAAAAATGTCTGCCATATTCCTGTCTACTTGTGAGCGTTTGCTATACAACAAAGAGCTCATCAGATATCTTCAGGAGTGTGAGTTTGATGCTCTCTTTACAGACCCATTTTTGCCTTGTGGGCAGATACTGGCTGAGCATCTTTCAATACCTTCTGTCTTTCTTTTGCAACAGATACCATGTGGCTTAGATATTGATGCCACTCAGTGTCCCAACCCCCCTTCTTATGTCCCCAGGATTTTCAGTGGCAATACAGACCACATGAACTTTCTCCAGCGTGTAAAGAATATTATTTTTGACATCCCACATTCTCTTCTTTGTTATCTTCTCTTTCAACCATACACAAAACTGGCTTCTGAGTTCCTTCAGCGGGATGTGACTGTATTAGATCTTTTACGCAAGGCATCAGTTTGGCTTGTACGATTTGACTTTGTGTTCCATTATCCAAAACCACTGATGCCAAACATGATCGTAATTGGAGGAATAACCTGCACTCATAAGAAGTTATCTCAGGTGGGTGATGCCCTTGTCTCTTTCTTCACTTAAACTAGTATTTTCACTATAGAACTTTGTATCATTTCATTAGAAAGGTTTAACTGTACGAACAGGTTCAAGCTGCTTTTCACTTACCAAGAGATGCCAGTACTTGTTTCGATGAAGACACTTGCATATCACAGTATAGAAATTGTGTTTAGAACAGATATATCTCAGCTAACATCTGTGTAGATTTGTAGGTCTGAGTCTATCCTTGTTGCTCAGAACCACACCCATAATACCTTCCGTTACCATCTAAGAAATTCAACTTCTTTGCTAGAGGTAGGAAATGTACAAGGTGATAGGAACAGGTTAAGATGTTTATTTGAGAGCACTGTTCATGAGAGCAGCTGGTGCTTCTTCTAGGTAGGTGTTAGTGTCTCTGTGTGCTTGGAGATGAGTGCAGTCAGAAGAAATGTGAAATATTTGGCCCTGAAGGTGCAAGAACAGATCTCCCAATATACATCAGAGAGGAAAGGAAGGAGACGGGTGCAGTAGTGTTCCGAAAGGAAGACATGGGAGGACATTACCTAATAAGCAGGTCTCACGAAAAATCATTCTAGAAGAAGTCTTAACAGGCCTGAGAGGGAATAACTGTGTCTGTGCAAGGACTGTACTCCCCTGATGCTTGATGTATCTGGATCACAGTCGTACCCAGAACCACCCCTTGCTCCTTCCAAGACCACATTTCACTGTTCCTCTAATAGAAATAAATAATGTTTCACTGATGTATTCATCAGACTAACCAGTCCCCTGTGGAATGCCTGAACTTAGTACTTGTTATCAAGACTTTTATGAAATCAAAGGTTATACATTTACTAAGGAGCAAATACCTTGCTGAAGGATCGAAAGTTACAATATAGTGCAGAGTGCTTAAAAGCGCAGACCTGGTGCTGTTCTTTCAGTGCAGCCAGGAGTTTTCTTCTTGTGCAGCACTCCCACATTTCTGCAGAAATGGCCCTGGTACTTCCTTCTCATCCACAAGTCTCAGTGTCACTGCTTCTGCTGCTGTCTGTGCTCAACATGGCTGCAGGTGGGAAGCTGCTGGTGGTGCCAGTAGATGGGAGTCATTGGCTCAGCATGCGGGAAGTGTTGGACAAGCTCTGGCAGAAAGGACATGAAATAGTCGTTGTTGCACCTGAAGTCAGTTTATATATAAAGCCAACAAATAATTTTATCATGAAAATGTACCCAGTCCCTTTCACACAGGAAGAGGTGGATGGCATGTTCCGGAGGACTGGTCAGGATGCATTTGCGGAAGGATCTTTTCTGGAAAGATTTATTAAAACATATCAAGGGGTGAAAAATAGTTCTGCTGTGTTCCTGTCTACTTGTGAAAAATTACTATACAACAAAGATCTTACCAGATATCTTCAGGAGAGTAAGTTTGATGCTGTCTTTACAGATCCAATACTACCTTGTGGGCAGATACTGGCTGAGCATCTTTCAGTTCCATCTGTGTTTTATTTGCAGCAAATGCCGTGTGGCTTAGAATTTGAAGCCACTCAATGTCCAAATCCCCCTTCTTACATCCCCAGGATATTTACAGACAATACAGACCACATGAACTTCCTCCAGCGTGTGGAGAATGTCATCTTTGAAATATCAAATTTTTTTCTATGTGATGTTGTGTTTCAACCATATGCAAAACTGGCTTCTGAGTTTCTTCAGCGTGATGTGACTGTGCCAGGTCTCTTAAGCAAGGCTTCCATTTGGCTCATTAAATTAGACTTTGTTTTACACTATCCAAGACCACTGATGCCCAACATGATTATGGTTAGCGGAGTAAATTGTGCCCATAAGAAGCTAACTCAGGTGGGTCATCTGTTTTGTTTTTACTGCCATTTGTGGGCTTCTATGTACACGGAGGTGTTGTGCACAGTTTTTGTTAGAAGGTCTCTTTTAGCTGCTGCTGGCAAAAGGATTTCAAGCTGCTTTTTCTTTATCAAAAGCGGCCAGTAGTTGACTCAATGAAGACAATTGAATATCTCGTTAAAAAGATGAAGTATTTCAAATTTAATTGGTTCTGGGTAACTCTTCTAAAACATGTGACTGTATTCGATCTCTTACGCAAGGTATCTATTTGGCTTTTATGATTAGATTTTGTGTTCCATTATCCAAGACCGCTGATGCCAAACGTAATCATAATTGGAAGAATAACCTACACTCATGAAAAGCTGTCTCACATGGGTGATGCTCTAGGCTTTTTTTTCTTCTCCTAAACTATTATTTTTACTATAGAATTTTGTGTCATTTTGTTAGAAAGGTTTCTTTCACTGTGTAAACAGGTTCAAGCTGCTTTTCACTTACCAAGTGGTTTGGTGAAAACACTTGTGTATCACAATATAAAAATTGTGTTTGGAACAGATATATCCCACATGACATCTATGTAAATGTGTAGAGGGTCTGAATCTATTCTTGTTGCTCAGAAGCACACCCAAAATACCTTCTGACACCATCTGAAGAATTCTTTGATAGATGTAGGGAGTATAAAAGCTGGTGAGAACAGCAGAAGATGATTTTTTTTGTCTATGTGAGCACTGTTATGGTTATTTGTGAAACTCCTAGTTTGCTCTTTCAGATTTGTGTTTACTTAGAGGTTGAACCTGTGCTTATGATCCTTCTGTTACTGTCTGTTGGTTGAAGAACCAATATCCTACTCCAGATTGCTCTTGACTTTATACGGCAAAAAGAACTTGTGGCAACTCTTGCTTTGCAAACCTCTTCCTACTCTTGCTGATTTCATGGATGCTGCTTCTCATAGTGTGCTTCTGCTTTGTGTGAATTGCCCTTACACAGAAAGCTATTTTCAGGTGTGGATGAGGTGGCTATTTTTCTCTCAGCCTTGAGTCCCAGTTGCACTAGTACTCCTTCTTTCCCAGCATTCCTCCACGAGGGTAAAGCCTGTTACAAAAGCGAGTGAGTCACAGAATCATAGATTATTCCTAGTTAGAAGGGGCCCACAATGGTCATTGAGTCCAACCCTTGAACCCACACAGCACCACCCAAACCCCACCCCTACGGCTGACAGTGATGTCCCAATGCTCCCTGAGCTCCGGCAGCTGGGGGCTATCTCCACTGCCCTGGGAGCTGCTCCATGCTCTCCGCCCTCTGGAGCACAGCCTTTTCCTCACCCCCACCCGACCTTCCCCTGACTATCACTGTCAGCCAAGAGAAGCTGGGGCCCACCACAAGAGGCCTCTCCTCAGCCTCCTCTTCTCTGGGCTGAACAGACCAAGGGAGCTCAGCTGCTCTGCATGATTCTTGCTTTGCAGACCCTTCCCCATCTTCATTGCCCTCCTCTGGATGCTCTGCAATAGCTTATTTTTTTTATTTACTTCCCGTAGCTTTCATGCCAGCAGGCCTAGTTTCTTGTATAACAAAAGAGCATGCCATGTGCACCAGCTGTAAAGGATACTGGTTATTCTGAAGTCCAACTCTTCAGGCTGTCACACGTCTCACAGGGAAACTTCACCAAAGTTCTCCTTCAGTTGTGTCTGTGTAAGGACTGCTAGTGCTCCTGCGGTGCTTGATGCGTCTGAAGCGCTGTCCTATCCAAAACCACCCCTGCCCCCACGCAGCATTTCAGGATGCTTTTTCTTTACTGAGAGGTGCCAGTATTGTTTCAATGGAGACATCTGAGTGCCTCAGTAAGAAACGAAGAAAGTCTATTAGATGTGATTGGCTCTGGGTAACTCTTCATTAGTCGTGTACTCTCTGCTAAGAGACAGCTTTGAAACTAGAGCAGATTTCTCATGGCTTCTTCACTCAGGGCTGTTGATGCAGTGTTTGCTGTTTCTAAGCATCTTCTGCGTGAGAGTTTTTTTTGAGGAGATCTTTGTTCATCCTATGATCCTCTTTGTCATTGCACATTTCCTCTACATCCCTGCCTCTTTATTATTTTTATTTCTATTTAAAGAAGATACACAAAGTACAGATGAAGCATTTTGAAGAGGATTCCAAGTAGGCAGTCAGCCTAGAAAAGGAGAGATGGAATAAACTATGGTTAAACTTTTACAGAGAGCTACGACAGAGAATCTGTGACAGCGGTCTATAAATCCTGGAAAGAGTAGAGGAGGTGAAAGGGGAACTGATACACACTGTTTCTTCCACTACTTGACCCATAACTAACACTCTAACGAGGAAGCAGCAAGCTTCCCCACATTGTACTGTGACTGCTATCAAGAAAAGTTTGACTCCATCATCTTTTTTTTTTTTTTTTTCTCTCCTGAAAATGTTAGCACAGCACCTGCAGAAGCAGCTCAAAAGCTTTGTCTTCCCTTTCTTCTTGTAATCAGAGGACGAAGTGGAAAATTCCCACTGCCTCATGCCACAGCTAGGTCTTCTTAACTTCATTTGAAATTAACTTTATTTTCAAGAAATCTCAAAAATGTTGGCCCAAACCTCAAATTTACTAACACTAACATCCCCTTTTGACCAAGGACTGCCTTTTCTGATGCATCGTTTCTTTCAGAAAGAAGTCTGTCCTCAAGCCACTCACGTATGAACTCCTACGGTCCCTTGTGAGCAAGGACAGCATATTCTGCTTTGTCATTGGTTATAAAAAAGAGCAGGTGTCAGTCCTTTATTCAACGTTTCACACCGCAGTGTTGTTGCAACTGCAGAAGTGATTGCTATATTTGCACCGCATTTACTACTGTAGGCCAAAGGCTTCCACTTTGATAACTGCTACCATAGAGAAACAAATCTGAAGATAAACCTTATCAACCTGCTGCCTATCAGATCTCTGTCAATCATTACTTCTGTTTATAGTGGTACCAAATAATCCAAAGGTCAGATTTCTGTGACAAGTGTTGTACCAATGAGCTGAACAGACTCGAGGCAGGGAGTTCAGCATTCATGGGATATCAGAAAGTGGGCATGCACTGGAACATGCTGCCCAGAGAAACTGAGGATGCACAATCCCTACAGTTCTCGAAGGCCACCTGGAATAGGGCTCTGGAAAATGTGATCTAGTGAGTGGAAACCCTGCCTGTGTTATGGGGTTGGAACTGAGTGGGCTTTAAAGTCCCTCCCAATGCAACCATTCATTAATTTTATATTTCTGTTAGTGTATGATAAGGCCTTCAAGCAGATGAAGGGAGAGGAGGAAAAGGTAACACTTTTCTCTATGGTGTGACGCACTGGAAGTACCTCATTGTGAGGATCGTTTGCCTTACAGACAAACCAGGGATCAATCTTTAGTTTTCATCAGCCTCCTCATACCAGACAGACAGCATCATGAACAGATCTTTCACATCCAGTGTTTCTCTGAAGGCCATCAAGAGATGACTGATCAGAGGGAGAGGCCATGCCCAGAGAAAAGAGAGCTGCTGCTGCTGGGTGCAGTGGCGATGTGGGCTTGACAGATCTCCTGTGGGTACAGAAGTTTCATCCTGAGCAAGGCTATCAGAAGCACAGAGCCACACACAGCCACTCCTGCCTCCTTCCAGGGTCACACATCACTTTTCCTTTAGAAGGAACAGATGGGGTGTAGCTGGTGGGTGCAGCGGCACCACCACCCATGGACTTGGCTGAACTCTAGTGCTTGTTATCCAGCCTTTCATCAAACCAGTGATTAAACATTTACCACACAACAGTTACATTATTGAAGGATCAAAATCTATGGCATACAGCAGATAGATTAAAGAGCACAGGGCTGTTGCTAGTGCTTCAGTGCTGCATGGGGTTTTCTTCCTGTGCTGCGCCCTCACATTTCAGCAGGAATGGCCGTGGTACTTCCTTCTCATCCACGAGTCTCAGTGTCGCTGCTTCTGCTGCTGTCTGTGCTCAGCTTGGCTGCGGGTGGGAAGCTGCTGGTGATGTCCGTGGATGGGAGTCCCTGGTTCAGCGTGCTGGAAATGTTAGAAGTTCTGAAGCAGAAAGGACATGAAATAGTCGTCATTGCACCTGAAGCCAATTTAAACATAAAGCCATCAGAGAATTTTATCTTGAAAACCTATGCAGGTAACATGCCACAGGAAGAGACGGATGACAGTTTCGATATATTTTTAAAGGATACTTTTGAAGAAGGATCATTTCTGGAAAGATTTTTTAGAGTACGTGAAAATATAAAAAAAGTTACTGATTCAACCATCATAGACTGTGAACATTTACTGTACAACAAAGAACTTATGAGATATCTTGAGGAGAGTAACTTTGATGCTCTCTTTACAGACCCTGCATTACCTTGTGGAGCGATAGTGGCTGAGCATCTTTCTGTACCTTCTGTGTATTTCATGAGGTTAATACCATGTGAGTTAGATTTTCAGGCAACTCAATGTCCCAGTCCCCCTTCTTATATCCCCAGGGCATTTACAGACCATACAGATCACATGAACTTCCTCCAGCGTGTGACGAACGTCATCTTTGACACCGTAAATCTTTTCCTTTGTGACTTTATTTTTAAACCATATGAAAAACTGGCTTCTGAGTTCCTTCAGCGAGATGTGACTGTGCTAGATCTCTTACGTAAGGCTTCCGTATGGCTTCTGAGGTATGACTTTGTGTTAGAGTATCCAAGGCCATTGATGCCCAACATGATTGTTGTTGGAGGAGTAAACTGTGCTCACAAGCAGCTACCTCAGGTGGGTCGTGCTCTGTTTTTAATTCTTGTTCTGATAGACTTCTCTATCTCTTTTTTTTCTATGGATTCAGCTCCGTCCTTTCCTTTGCAAAGTATGCTCGAATGAATGTCTGCAATTTGTTACTAGCATGTTTTCTATTCCTTTATAAGATGTCATCCTCCCAGTTGGCTGAGGATAGGCAAGTGAGCGTGGCAAGTGTAGGGAAGTGTCCCTATGTATGTATATAGGCATATATATATATATATATATATACCAATAGAGTGGTGTTCCACCTCAAAAGCTTCAACCTTCTTTAGGATGGAAATGTATCTAGGGTAAATTTATCTCTGAAGTCAACATTGGATTTGTAAGAGATTAGTTTTCATTCTGTGTTATTGAACTACGTTTTGCATGGAGTTGAGTAACTTTGCTAGTCTCATAAGGACCCTAGAGTGAGTGAAGGAAGTGTAGTGGAAAATCTGAGGGACTGACAGTCAGCTACAATCATTCAGCTTGGCAACTGTTGGGAGTAGTGTCTGTTATTTATTGAGATATTTACATCAGGCTTGTGTCCTGGGGCACAATTCCTGCCTTACCACTGCTTTCTTTGTCAGCGAAATTGTCAGCTATGAATGAGGGTGCTTCCAAAGATAGGACAAACAGGAATGTCACATGTGGAGATGCAAGCTAAGAAGCAGCATCTGTGTTTACAGGCAGACATCAGACAATCTTTTGGTGTTGATGATCATGTGGTATCTGCGATCCCATCAATTTTGTGAACCTTCTTCAGAAGGAATGGTGGCATGGTGGATCCTGCTGAATAGCATCAGAATTGCCAAAGTGTTTTTTGGGGTTTTTTTCTCCTTGAATATCTTCCAGGGCTGTTCTCAGTAGAAGAGAAATTGTTTGCTCTTCTAGGGAAGGTCTGTGATGGGACTTTGTACCCACTATCAGAAGGAATTGCCAGGGTCTGTGGAAAGTAGGTCAAGGTGCTCTATTACCTGAATTCTCTACTCAGAGAGTGGCCTGGCTCTGCAACATGCTGCCCAGAGAGGCCGTGGTTGCCCCATCCCAGGAGTTATTGAAGGCCATTTTTGACAGGACTCTTCAAAACCTTATCCACTAAGTAGCTACTGTTCCTGTGGCAGGGAATTTGGAACTGGGTGGGCTTTATGGCCCCTCAAACTCAACCATTCTGAGATTCTGCCATTCTGTGGGTGTATTACGGGACCTCCAAGTAGATGTGGGCCAAAGAGGACAAAAATAATCCCTCCCTCTCTGCTTTGAGGCTGTTCTGAGGCACTGGATGTACGTCACTGTGAGGGTGATGTGTCCTGCAGGCAAAGCTGGGATCATGCTTCAGTCTTCATTGACGTCCTCATTACAGACAGCATCTTGAACAGCTCTTTCACATCCAGTGTTGGCCTTCTAGCGCTGAATGTTCAGAGCCAAGCCCAGATGAAAGCGTGCAGCCGCTGCTGGGTGCAATGGTGATGTGGGCATGACAGATCTCCTGTGAGTGCAGAAGTTTCATCCTGAGCGAGGCTATTAGAAGCACAGAGCCACACACAGCCACTCCTGCCTCCTTCCAGGGTCACACACCACTCTTTCTCTAGAAGGAACAGATGGGGTGTAGCTGGTGGGTGCAGTGGCACCACCACCCATGGACTTGGCTGAACTCTAGTGCTTGTTATCCAGCCTTTAATCAGACCAGTGATTAAACATTTACCACTACTGATAGTAAAGGATCAAAATCTATGGCATAGAGCAGGTAGGTTAAAGAGCACAGGGCTGTTGCTATTGCTTCAGAGCTGCCCGGAGTTTTCTTCCTGTGCAGCACTCCCACATTTCAGCAGGAATGGCCGTGGTACTTCCTTCTCATCCACTGAAGTCTCAGTGTCACTGCTTCTGCTGCTGACTTTGCTCAACTTGGCTGCAGGTGGGAAGCTGCTGGTGGTGTCCATAGGTGGGCATCATTGGCTCAGCATGCAGGAAGTGTTAGATGGACTCAGGCAGAAAGGACATGAAATAGTCCTAGCTGCTCCATGCTCTCCGCCCTCTGGAGCACAGCCTTTTCCTCACCCCCACCCGACCTTCCCCTGACTATCACTGTCAGCAGAGAGCAGAGCTCTGCTCTGCCCCTCCACTCAGCCATTAGAAGCTGGGGCCCACAAGAGGCCTCTCCTCAGCCTCCTCTTCTCTGGGCTGAACAGACCAAGGGAGCTCAGCTGCTCTGCATGATTCTTGCTTTGCAGACCCTTCCCCATCTTCATTGCCCTCCTCTGGATGCTCTGCAATAGCTTATTTTTTTTATTTACTTCCCGTAGCTTTCATGCCAGCAGGCCTAGTTTCTTGTATAACAAAAGAGCATGCCATGTGCACCAGCTGTAAAGGATACTGGTTATTCTGAAGTCCAACTCTTCAGGCTGTCACACGTCTCACAGGGAAACTTCACCAAAGTTCTCCTTCAGTTGTGTCTGTGTAAGGACTGCTAGTGCTCCTGCGGTGCTTGATGCGTCTGAAGCGCTGTCCTATCCAAAACCACCCCTGCCCCCACGCAGCATTTCAGGATGCTTTTTCTTTACTGAGAGGTGCCAGTATTGTTTCAATGGAGACATCTGAGTGCCTCAGTAAGAAACGAAGAAAGTCTATTAGATGTGATTGGCTCTGGGTAACTCTTCATTAGTCGTGTACTCTCTGCTAAGAGACAGCTTTGAAACTAGAGCAGATTTCTCATGGCTTCTTCACTCAGGGCTGTTGATGCAGTGTTTGCTGTTTCTAAGCATCTTCTGCGTGAGAGTTTTTTTTGAGGAGATCTTTGTTCATCCTATGATCCTCTTTGTCATTGCACATTTCCTCTACATCCCTGCCTCTTTATTATTTTTATTTCTATTTAAAGAAGATACACAAAGTACAGATGAAGCATTTTGAAGAGGATTCCAAGTAGGCAGTCAGCCTAGAAAAGGAGAGATGGAATAAACTATGGTTAAACTTTTACAGAGAGCTACGACAGAGAATCTGTGACAGCGGTCTATAAATCCTGGAAAGAGTAGAGGAGGTGAAAGGGGAACTGATACACACTGTTTCTTCCACTACTTGACCTATAAGTAACACTCAACGAGGAAGCAGCAAGCTTAAATAAACAAAGAGTCATACCACGCACCAAAAACCTCAGTATCAACACCAGCAGGTTGTTGGTTTTTTTTAATACATATAAACTATAAATGAATTTTTAAAGGATGGCTAATGAGACATTGTGACTTCTAGAATCAGTAGATAATCACTGATTGCTGCAAATGTGGGGGTATTTACTGTTCTCTTCCTCGTGTACAGCCTTGATACTCAACTGTGTACTTTAGGTTTATTTTCTTCAGCTAGCTATCTCTTTTTTTCCTTCACCTTTCGAAGAGGTTCAAAGAGGCTGAACTCACTGTTCTGCCAGTGGACTTCAATCTCTGGACTCATGTGCACTTAAATCTGTTGCCAGGTGTTTGTGTTTTGCTTAAAATCCAGTGGCACAACCTTTAAACTGAAGCACGTGTTGTTAGCCTTAAGGTTTTATCTGTTTCTGTTTGTTTGTTTGTTTGTTCAATCTCTTTAATGTTGCTTTATTGCATTATGTTATTAGTGTTACACAGATAGATAAATCTATGTGAGCAGGGCTTAAAACTACGTATAACAGACTGTACTTCAAAGCTGCCAGTTCCCTAGGAATTAGAGTTCTTTCTGTCTAGAGAGTGACGTATGAAAATCACTTTTCTTAACATGCCACCTAGAGAACCTCCTACAAAAGCAAACTTTTTAGGATACATTTAGTATTAGCCTTGGAAAGTGCAAGGGCAAGGAAGTAGTTGTGTCTCCAAAACACTTTCTCTCCGTTTCCACACTGTAGCTTAGAAACACTGTTGTACTCAGTAAGCCTCTAGAGATCATAGAATCAAAGAATGGTTTGGGTTGGAAGGGACCTCAAAGATCAGATATTTTTTTTCTTCTCCAGCTTGTCTACTAGCTTTTGCAAATCTGCAAACTTTTGGCATGCACCTTTTCCCTTTCTGGGAAATCTGATTTAATGGCAGATGAGATCGGCTTGGTAGGCCTTTCTTTGAAGCACAAATTGTAGATAGCCACTCTTCTGGGTTTTTTTCTGAAGGTTTTAATGTGCTTTTGCATGTTCTTCCTATCTGCTATGTTAAATAGACAATCATTCACTCACTTATCCATTGAGTATTCACTGGATATCCACTTTGTTAGTTGCCACAGCTTCAGCCCAGTTTCTCAAGAGTATTTAAGCGCTTCAATCCCACTCAAATCAACCTGATCTGGATGTCTAAGTCCTCTGGTCAGCACTATCCTCAACATTAGATCGTCAGCCTACACAACACAACAGCTGTGGTGTTACACAGGCAGACTGTCTAAACCTCAGAGGTAAAAAGCACTGAAACATTTTCCAAATGTTTGTAGAATTATAGAACTGCTTGAGTTGGAAGGGATCCTTGTAGGCCATCTATTCCAACCCCCCTGCTGAACCTCTCAAACTGCCATCTGTGGCCATTACCCGACATTATATGTGACTGCTATCAAGAAAAGTTTGACTCCATCATCTTTTTTTTTTTTTTTTTCTCCTGAAAAGTGTTAGCACAGCACCTGCAGAAGCAGCTCAAAAGATTTGTCTTCTCTTTTTTATAATCAGAGGACAGAACTGGAAAATTCTGCCTCATACCACAGCTCGGTCTTCTTAACTTCATTTGAAAGTAGCTATTTTCAAGAAATCTCAAAAATTTAGGCCCAAACCTCAAATTTACTAACTCTAACATCCCCTCTTGACCAAGGACTACCTTTTCTGATGCATCGTTTCTTTCAGAAAGAAGTCTGCCCTCAAGCCACTAACGTATGAACTCCTATGGTCCCTTGTGAGCAAGGACAGCATATTCTGCTTTGTCATTGCTTATATAAAAAAAGCTTTTGGTTAATATGTTACCCAAACTTTGGTGACACCACTGCTAGGCATGCTGGCTGTTATGTACTGCTGCAAACTTGGTATGTGAACTCTGGACAATTTTCCTAGCAAAGGTGTTGGAGGGAAAGGGTTTAGGACTTTTGTGTCCATAGTGCAACACTGCTGAATGATATGACTGTTTTATTGTAAGCTCTCTAGAGAAGTTTAGTGGTCATGAAAGCTAGACAGTAGTACTCCTGTCTTGAATCCGGCAAGGGTTAGTCAAGTGCACAGTGACTCAGTTCAAACTACCTTGACCTAGAAAAATCCTTCTACAAGCAGGTGCTACCTCTGTTAATCAAAGACAATGTTAATTGTGCTGAATCATCGACGATAACTTAAATGCAAGGACATTTAAGTAACTTAAATGCAAGGAAATGTTCCTTGCCTAAGATCTTTCCTTGGCACTCTTATCAATGTTTTCTACCATGGTTTAAAATGTGGCCTTTAAACTCCAACAACTTACCTTAGCAAACATTTTATAGAGCTAAAGACTAAAGAACAAGTTACAAAATGAGATACAACTGCTTTTCCCTTTCATATCATTTTTTTTGTAGAAATAAGTTCTTTTTTCCTGCCAGCAGCCCCATGCAGGTAAGTGGAAGTACCAGATATACGCTTAGCTTGTTCACCTAATTGGTGAAATATGTGTTCTTGACCCTAGCCTTCTAGAAATAGTTATGTTTTCACTCAGTCATGTATCAGAACTGGCCAGTGTGTTCTCATCTGCCTGTCAGCATCTCTTATGTAATGAAAAGTTAATGAAATATCTCCAGGAATACAAATTTGATGCCATTATGATGAATCCCATGTTTCCATGTGGACCAGTTGTTGCTAAATTTCTCTATTCCGTTCCGTTCATTTCATGCGTGGTCTTCAATGTAGCATAGACTGCAAAGCCACCCAGCATCCCAGTCCTTACATGCCAAGGTTTACTTAGCTTTCTGTACTACAAGCATCTAAAGGATTTCTGCCAGGAAAAGCTTAAATGAAGATGTCTTAAACTACATAACTATGTTGGTATAGCTTAGCTTGGCCTAAGCTCGTCACTAAAAACTTACACACTCATGGCATGCATGCTGTATTAAGATAAATGACAGAATAATTGTATGTCAACATACAGAGAGCCTGCCCAACAATGTGGCTGTTCGGGTCTCCAGCTGTGGGGACTGTCTGAGCCTGCTGCTACCTGGGGAGGGTGGCGGGGATTCCACCTGTGTGAGGTGTGGGCAGGTGGATGAGCTGTTCGGCCTGGTGGTGGAGCTCAAGGAAGAGGTGCAGAGACTTAGGACCATCAGGGAGTATGAGCGGGAGATCAACTGGTGGAGTGACTTGCTGACATGCTGGGGGGAAGGGTGCCAAGGAGATACCCCCAGAAAAGTGGAGGGCCCCCAGCCCTGTCAGAGTCAGACCTCCCATAGTCAAACTGAGAGAGCCAACTTGAGGGGAGAGGAGGAATGGCAGCAGGTCCGAGCTCGGCGACGCAGGCAATCCCCATCCCGACCTACCTTGATTCCCCAGGTGACTCTACATAATAGGTTTGAAGCCCTGAAACCAGAAGGTGAGGTGGCTGAGGATGAGGTAGGAGGACTGCCTCCAGGCTTTTCTAAAGAGAGGCAGCCAGCTCCATGCTAGAAGACTGCCTCTGGCAAAGAAAGGAGGGTCATGATAGTTATAGGTGACTCCATTCTAAGAGGAACTGAAGGCCCAATATGTTGGTCTGACCCTAACCAAAGGGAGGTGTGCTGCCTCCCTGGGGCCTGGGTCAGGGATATTTCTAGAAAACTTCCTGGTCTGATCCAACCCTCTGATTATTATCCATTATTGATAGTTCAGGCTGGCAGTGATGAGGTCACTGACAGAAGCCTGTGAACTATCAAAAATGATTTTAGGGGACTGGGGAGGTTAGTTGATGGAGCAGGCATGCAAGTAGTATTTGCCTGTATTCCTATAGTGGCAGGGAAGGATGCTGAGTTAACCAGGAAAACCCACCTTATAAACACATGTCTGAGAGGCTGGTGCAAACGGAAGAATTTGGGGTTCTTTGATCATGGGGCGATCTACTCGGCACCTGGCCTGGCATCTGCCGATGGGCATCACCTGTCTCAAAGGGGGCAACGGATCCTTGTCCAGGAGCTGGCAGGACTTGTAGAGAGGGCTTTAAACTAGATATGAAGGAGGAAGGGGATAAAACCAGACCTGCTAGAGATGATCCTGAGGAAGTGGTAATGGGATTAGGGGTGAGGCGAGGGGCTCAGCTGAAGTGCATCTACACCAACGCACGCAGGATGGGCAACAAACAAGAAGAACTGGAAGCCATTATGCGGCAGGCAAACTATGACCTAGTTGCCATTACGGAAACATGGTCAGACCGCTCTCATGACTGGAGTGCTGCAATGGATGGCTACAAACTCTTCAGGAAGGATAGGCGAGGAAGGAGGGGTGGCGGTGTGGCTCTCTATAATAGAGAGTGCTTTAATGTTACTGAGCTTGTGACTGGGGATGATAAGGTTGAATCCCTATGGGTAAAGATCAGTGGAAGGGCTGACAAGGCTGACATCCTGGTGAGCGTCCGTTAAAGACCACTGAACCAGGAGGAAGAAACTGATGAGGTGTTCTATGAGCAGCTGACAGAAGCTGCACGATCGCCAGCCCTTGTCCTCATGGGAGACTTCCCTGACATACACTGGGAATACCACACTGCGCAGAAGAAGCAGACTAGGAGGTTTCTGGAGTGTATAGAGGATAACTTTCTGATGCAGCTGGTGAGAGAGCCTACGAGAGGAGCTGCCCCGCTAGACCTGCTGTTCACAAACAGAGAAGGTCTGGTGGGAGATGTGAAGGTCGGGGGCTGTCTTGGACAGAGCGACCATGAAATGGTAGAGTTCTCAATTCTTGGAGGAGCCAAGAGGGGGAGCAGCAAAACTGCTACCTTGGACTTTCAGAGAGCAGACTTTGAATTGTTTAGAAGACTAGTAGGGGCAGTCCCCTGGGATTTAGTTTTAGAGAGTAAAGGGGTCCACGATGGCTGGTCGCTCTTCAAGAATGAAGTCCTAAAGGCGCAGGAGCAGGCTGTCCCCCTGAGCTGCAAAATGAGCCGGCGGGGAAGAAGACCAGCATGGATGAATAGGGAGCTATTCTTGAGGCTCCAGGAGAAAAAGAGAATCTGCTGCCTGTGGAAGAAGGAACAGGCAACTCAGAAAGAGTACAGGGAAGTTGTAAGGACATGCAGAGAGAAAACCAGAAAGGCAAAAGCCCAGCTTGAACTCAACCTGGCTGCTGGGGTAAAAAGAAACAAGAAACACTTTTACAAATACATCAACAGTAAGAGGAGGACAAAGGAGACCCTCCATTCTTTTCTGGATGAGGCTGGGAATGTGACCACTGAGGATAAGGAAAAGGCAGAGGTTCTCAGTGCCTTCTTTACGTCTGTCTTTAAAGGTCAGACCAGTTCTCCTCAGGGTACTCCACTCTCTCACCTGGTAGCCTCGGCTGGGGAACAGATAAAACCCCCCACGATACAGGAGGACACAGTCAGAGACCTACTATTCCAACTAGACTGCCACAAGTCCATGGGGCTGGATGAGATTCATCCAAGAGTGCTGAGGGAACTGGTGGAGGTGATAGCCAAGGCTCTTTCCATCATCTATCAGCGCTCCTTGTTGACTGGTGAGGTCCCAGAAGACTGGAGGCTTGCTAATGTGACTCCCATCTACAAGAAGGGTTGTAAGGAGGATCCGGGGAACTACAGGCCTCTTAGCTTGACCTCAGTGCCAGGGAAGGTTATGGAGCAGATTGTCTTGAGGGAGATCACGTGGCATGTGCAGGACAACTGGGGGATCAGGCCTAGCCAGCAGGGGTTCATGAAGGGCAGGTCTTGCATGACCAACCTGATCTCCTTCTACGATCAAGTGATCCGTCTGGTGGATGAGGGAAAGGCTGTTGTTGTAGTCTACCTCAACTTCAGCAAAGCCTTTGACACTGTTTCCCAAGTATTCTCCTGCAGAAGCTGGCAGCCCATGGCTTGGATGGGTACATTCTCATCTGGGTAAAGAACTGGCTGGAGGGTCGGGCTCAGAGAATGGTGGTGAATGGAGCTAAATCCAACTGGCGACCGGTCACAAGTGGTGTTCCCCAGGGGTTGGTGCTGGGGTCTGTCCTCTTCAGTATCTTTATTGATGACCTGGATGAGGGTGTTGAGTGCACCCTCAGTAAGTTTGCAGATGACACCAAGTTTTCTGGAAGTGTGGATCTGCCTGGGGGTAGCAAGGCCCTACAGAGGGATCTGGACAGGCTGGAGAGCTGGGCTGAAGCCAATGGGATGAGGTTCAACAAGGCCACTCACAGTGTGCCATAGAGAATGATAATATGGATGAATACCCCAAAGCTCAGTAGTGTATGCAAGCAAACACAATAAAGAGAGCTGCTTTGACTCTGAATTTCTTTAAGAAACATTGTAAGACAGCATATGAGAGGATGATTTGAAAAAGAAGTCTTCAGGTTTCTAGCTATCTACTTTCCCTCAGTAACCTGTTTAAATCTCCCTAGTGAACTGTGTAAATAGTGCAGATGTCAGTCATTTATTCAACGTTTCACACCACAGTGGTGTTGCAACTGCAGAAGTGATTGCTGTATTTGCACCGCGTTTACTACTGTAGACCAAAGGCTTCCACTTTGATAACTGTTACCATAAAGAAACAAATCTGAAGATAAGCCTTATCAACCTGCTGCCTATCAGATCTCTGTCAATCATTACTTCTGTTTATAGTGGTACCAAATAATCCAAAGGTCAGATTTCTGTGACAAGTGTTGTACCAATGAGCTGAACAGACTCGAGGCAGGGAGTTCAGCATTCATGGGATGTTAATCAGTGGGTGGTGACACTGGCTGCTGGATCAGGCACCGCCTCCCATTCATGGCTCTGTTCAGTGTTTCAGTTAAGCACGTTGTCTACTGCTGTCCCTCGAGCACTTGAATGCCCTAATATTCACAGCGACGCTCAACTATATCTCCTAGTACCCATTTGTCCAAAGCCTTCGCTGTGTGTGCAAATCACAAATTCAACCTTTACTCAAAGTTAAAAATTACCCTAATTTCTGCTTACGGACCATTGGGAATTAAACATTTACCTTAGCAAAGATGGAAGAGCAAAGTACAAGCCATTCTTTGTTGCTTTTGGGATCTCTGCATCCAGATGAAGTGTTGCCGACATTCTACAGAAGGGAAATGGTTTCTTTGCATCCAGGATTTCGTTTTCTTGCCTCCTTGGCTGTGATTTTCCTGCTCCTGAGGACATTTTCTGAAGGTGGGAAGCTTTTGGTTATCCCTATTGATGGCAGCCACTGGCTTAGCATGCGCCTGGTTGTGGAGCAGCTCAGACATAGAGGACACGAAATCGTTGTTGTTGCTCCAGAGATAAATTTGCGCATAGGTGCGTCGATGCATTATACCATGAAAACATACTCTGTGTCTTACACCAGGGAGTTTGTGGAGGCAGAGTTTAAAAAGCTTGGCTATAAGAGTTTCACACCTCAACCTTTCACGGAAAAGTTCTCAAAAATAACAAATATTACGACGATGTTTTTTGATTCCTGCAAAAGGCTTCTTTCTAACAAAGAGCTGATGAAATACCTTGAGGAAAGCATGTTTGATGGTGTCTTTATGGATCCTTTTTTTCCCTGTGGACAGATAGTGGCTGAACATCTCTCCATACCTTCTGTGTACCTCATACGGGGACTGCCGTGCAGCCTGGACTTCCACGCTACCCTCTGCCCAAATCCTCCCTCCTACATTCCCAGGTTCTTCACACACTACACGGATCGCATGGGGTTCTTCCAGCGCCTGGGCAATCTCATAGTTAGCTTGAGCAGTACCCTAACCTGTAGCTTTCTTTATTCACCATATGATCGTTTGGTCAAAGAATTCCTTCAACAAGAGGCAACACTGCTTGAACTTTTAAGCCGTGCGTCTATTTGGCTTATGAAATACGACTTTGTGTTTGAGTATCCCAGGCCTTTAATGCCTAACATGGTCTTGATCGGAGGCATAACCTGCACTCGGGAAAAACTGTTATCAAAGGTTAGTTACCTTTTTATTTTCCCCCCTAGTTTCCTATGGCTGCACTGTTTGTTTCCACCATTTTCCTAGGTAACGGCCGTGTGATAGCAGAAAGTGGGCATGCACTGGAACATGCTGCCCAGAGAAACTGAGGGTGCACAATCCCTACAGTTCTTGAAGGCCACCTGGAATAGGTCTCTGGAAAATGTGATCTAGTGAGTGGAAACCCTGCCTGTGTTATGGGGTTGGAACTGGGTGGGCTTTAAAGTCCCTCCCAATGCAACCATTCATTAATTTTATATTTCTGTTAGTGTATGATAAGGCCTTCAAGCAGATGAAGGGAGAGGAGGAAAAGGTAACACTTTTCTCTCTGTTGTGACACACTGAAGTACCTCATCATGTAGATGATGTGTCCCGAAGATGAACAAGGGATGATACTTCAGTCTTCATCTGCCGCCTCATTCCAAACAGCATCTTGAACAGCTCTTTCACATCCAGTGTTTGTCCATAGGCCATCCAGAGATGAATGATCAGAGGGAGAGGCCATGCTCAGAAAAAAAAGCGGCCACTGTTAGGCGCAATGGTGATGTGGCCATGACAGATCTCTTGCAGATGCAAAAGTTTCATCCCGATATTGGAAGCACAGAGCCACACACAGCCACTTGTGTGTGCCCTCCAGTGTCACACACCACTCTTCCTCTAAAAAGAACAGTTAGGGCATAGCTCGTGGGTGTAATAGCACCATCCATGTATGGACTTGGCTGAACTCTAGTGCTTGTTATCCAGCCTTTAATCAAACCAGTGATTAAACATTTACCACACAGCAGTTACAATACTGAAGGATCAAAATCTGTGGCACAGAGATGATAGGTTAAAGAGCACAGGGCTGTTGCTAGTGCTTCAGAGCTGCCTGGAATTTTCTTCCAGTGCAGAGCTCCCACATTTCAGCAGGAATGGCCGTGGTACTTCCTTCTCATCCGCAAGTCTCAGTGTCGCTGCTTCTGCTGCTGTCTGTGCTCAGCTTGGCTGCGGGTGGGAAGCTGCTGGTGGTGTCCGTGGATGGGAGTCCCTGGTTCAGCGTGCTGGAAATGTTAGAAGTTCTGAAGCAGAAAGGACATGAAATAGTCGTCGTTGCACCTGAAGTCAATTTAAACATAAAGCCATCAGAGAATTTTGTTATGAAAACCTACCCAGTCTCTATCAAACAGGAAGGTATGGTTGACAGTTTGCAAACATTTTTAAAGGTGGCACTTGAAGAAGGATCATTTCTGAAAAGATTTTTTAGAGTACGTGAAAATATGAAAAAATTCTCTGAGTCAACCGTCAAAGACTGTGAACAGTTACTACACAACAAAGAATTTATCAGATATCTTGAGGAGAGTAACTTTGATGCTCTCTTTACGGACCCCATATTATCATGTGGAGCAATACTGGCTGAGCACCTTTCCATTCCTTCTGTGTATTTCATGAGGTTGATACCATGTGGATTAGATTCTCAGGCTGCCCAGTGTCCCAATCCCCCTTCTTATGTCCCCAGGGCATTTACAGACCATACAGATCACATGAACTTCCTCCAGCGTGTGAAGAATGTCATCTTTAGCACCTCAAATCTTTTTCTTTGTGACTTTCTATTTAAACCATATGAAAAACTGGCTTCTGAGTTCCTTCAGCGAGATGTGACCATGCTGGATCTCTTTCGTAAGGCTTCCATTTGGCTCATGAGGTATGACTTTGTGTTAGATTACCCAAGGCCATTGATGCCCAACATGATAATAGTTGGAGGAGTAAACTGTGCTCACAAGCAGCTACCTCAGGTGGGTCGTGCTCTGTTTTTAATTCTCGTTCTGGTACACTTCTGTGCTTCTACTTTTTTGTTGTAGGCAGCTCCATCTTCTCATTTGCAAAGTGTGCTCAAATGAATGTCAGCAAATGGTTTCTGACTGGCTTTCTTTTCCTTTACAAGACATCATTCTCCCAGTTGGCTGAGGATAGGCCAGTGAGTGTGGCAAGTGTAGGGAAGTGTCCACCTTGAAAGCTTCAACCTTCATTTGAAAGCAAATATATCTAAGGTATCTGTGAAATGAACACTGGATTTGTAAGAGATGACTTTTTATTACGTGTTATCCATATACGAGTTGTACGGTATAGAGTAATTTCTTTACTCTCAGAAGGATCTCACAGAAAGTGATGGATGGGTAGATGAAAATCTGAGGGACTGTCAAAGCCTCACAGTCAGATATAATCATTCAGCTTGGCAACTACTGGGAGTAGTGTCTAGTATTTATTGAGTGACACAGAGCAGGATTCTGTCCTGGGGCACAATTGCTGCCTTAACACTGCTTTCTCTGTCAGTGAAATTGTCTGCTATGAATGAGGGTATTTCCAAAGACAGAATCCCACAAGGATACTATATGTCATTGACACTCAAGCTATGAGGCAGTGTCTGTGCTTAACTTACAGGCAGACCACAGTCAAATATTTGGTAAAGACCATGTGATATCTGAAATGCCATCAATGTCGTGAGCATGAAGAAGGTTTGGTAGCATGGTGGATCCTGGTGAATTATGCAAGTCTTGTAGAAGTGTTCTTCTGTGTTTTTCACCTTGAATTTCTTCCAGGGCTGCTCTGAATACAAGAGAAATTCTTTGCTCTTCTAGTGGATGTCTGTGGTGGGACTTTGTACCCACTATCCAAAAGCATTGCCAGGGTCTGTGGAAAGTAGGACAAGGTGCTCTATTACTTGAATTCTTTACTCAGAGAGTGGCCAGTCACTGCGACGTGCTGCCCAGAGAAGCTGTGAATGCCCCATCCCAGGAGTTGTTGGAGGCCATTTTAAACAGGGATATGGGAAACGTGATCTACTCACTGGCTACCCTGCCTGTGGCAGTCAGTTTGGAACTGTTTGAGATTTATAGTCCCATCCAACCCAAATATTCTGTGATTCTACCATTTTGTGGGTGTATGATGGGACCTCCAAGTAGATGTGGGCCAAAGAGGACAAAGATAAGGTCTCTCTCAATCTGCTTTGAAGCTATTTTGAGGCACTGGAAACAACACATCTTGTGTATCATGTGTCCTGCAGACAAACCTCGGAACATGCTTCAGTCTTTATCAGCTGTTTCATTCCAGACAGCATCTTGAACAGATCTTTCACATCCAGTGTTGGTCCATAGGCCTTCTAGAGATGAATGTACAGAGGGAGAGGCAATGCCGATAGAAAAGAGAGCAGCTGCTGCTGGGTGCAGTGGTGATGTGGGCATGACAGATTTCCTGTGGGTGCAAAAATTTCATCCTAAGCAAGGCTATTAGAAGCACAGAGCCACACACAGCCACTCCTGCCTCCTTCCAGGGTCACACACCACTCTTCCTCTAGAAGGAACAGATGGTGCGTAGCTGGTGGGTGCAGCGGCATCACCCACCCATGGACTTGGCTGAACTCTAGTGCTTGTTATCCAGCCTTTCATCAAACCAGTGATTAAACATTTACCACACAGCAGTTACATTACTGAAGGATCAAAATCTGTGGCACAGAGATGATAGGTTAAAGAGCACAGGGCTGTTGCTAGTGCTTCAGAGCTGCCCGGAGTTTTCTTCCAGTGCAGAGCTCCCACATTGCAGCAGGAATGGCCGTGGTACTTCCTTCTCACCCACGAGTCTCAGTGTCGCTGCTTCTGCTGCTGTCTGTGCTCAGCTTGGCTGGTGGTGTCCGTGGATGGGAGTCCCTGGTTCAGCGTGCTGGAAATGTTAGAAGTTCTGAAGCAGAAAGGACATGAAATAGTCGTCGTTGCACCTGAAGCCAATTTAAACATAAAGCCATCAGAGAATTTTATCATGAAAACATACCCAGTCCCTTTCACAGAACAGGATATGGTTGGCAATTTCCACACATTTTTAAAGGATGCATTAGAAGAAGGATCATTTCTGGAACGATTTTTTAGAGTATGTGAAAATATAAAAAAAGTCTCTGAGTCAAGGATCATAGACTGTGAACATTTACTGCACAACAAAGAACTTACCAGATATCTTGAGGAAAGTAACTTTGATGCTCTCTTTACTGATCCTCTATTACCTTGTGGAGCGATACTGGCTGAGCATCTTTCCGTACCTTCTGTGTATTTCTTCAGGGGAATACCATGTGGATTAGATTTTCAGGCCACTCAGTGTCCCAGTCCCCCTTCTTATGTCCCCAGGGCATTTACAGACCATACAGATCACATGAGCTTCCTCCAGTGTGTGAAGAATGTCATCTTTAGCACCTCAAATCTTTTTCTTTCTGACTTTCTATTTAAACCATATGAAAAACTGGCTTCTGAGTTCCTTCAGCGAGATGTGACCGTGCTGGATCTCTTACGTAAGGCTTCCATTTGGCTCATGAGGTATGACTTTGTGTTAGATTATCCAAGGCCATTGATGCCCAACATGATAATAGTTGGAGGAGTAAACTGTGCTCACAAGCAGCTACCTCAGGTGGGTCGTGCTCTGTTCTTAATTCTTGTTCTGATAGACTTCTCTGTCTCTGGTTTTTCTATGGATTCAGCTCCATCTTTTCAGTTGCAAAGTATGCTCAATGGAGTGGCAACAAGTGGTTTCTAACCGCCTTTCTTTTCCTTTATAAAACATCATCCTCCCAGTTGGCTGAGGATAGGCAAGTGAGCATGGCAAGTGTAGGGAAGTGTCCCTTCTATATAAACCAATGGAGTGGTGTTCCACCTCAAAAGCTTCAACCTTCTTTAGGAAGCAATTGTATTTAAGGTAAATTTATCTCTGAAGTCAACATTGGATTTGTAAGAGATTAGTTTTCATTATGTGTTATTGAACTACGTTTTGCATGGAGTTGAGTAACTTTGCTAGTCTCATAAGGACCCTAGAGTGAGTGAAGGAAGGGTAGTGGAAAATCTGAGGGACTGACAAACAGTCAGCTACAATCAATCAGCTTGGCAACTGTTGGGAGTAGTGTCTGTTATTTATTGAGATATTTACATCAGGCTTCTGTCCTGGGGCACAATTCCTGCCTTACCACTCCTTTTTTGTCAGCGAAATTGTCAACTATGAATGAGGGTGTTTCCAAGGGCAGGATAAACAGGAATGTCACGGGTGATGGAAACTCAAGCTACGAAGCAGCATCTGTGTTTACAGGCAGACATCAGAGAATCTTTTAATGGTGATGGCCATGTGATATCTGATATCCCATCAATTCTGTGAGCGTGAAGAAGGTTTGGTGACATGGTGAATGCTGGTGAATTTTACAAGAGTTGTTGAAGTGTTTTCCTCCCTGAATTTTTTCCCAGGCCTCTCCCATTTGAATAGAAATTGTTTGCTCTTCTAGCGAAGGTCTGTGATGGGACTTTGTACCCACTATCAGAAGGAGTTGCCAGGGTCTGTGGAAAGTAGGTCAAGGTGCTCTATTACCTGAATTCTCTACTCCGAGAGTGGCCTGGCTCTGCAACATGCTGCCCAGAGAGGCCGTGGTTGCCCCATCCCAGGAGTTATTGAAGGCCATTTTTGACAGGACTCTTCAAAACCTTATCCACTAAGTAGCTACTGTTCCTGTGGCAGGGAATTTGGAACTGGGTGGGCTTTATAGTCCCTTCAAACTCAACCATTCTGAGATTCTGCCATTCTGTGGGTGTATGATGGGACCTCCAAGTAGATGTGGGCCAAAGAGGACAAAAATAATCCCTCCCTCTCTGCCTTGACGCTGAGGCACTGGATGTACGTCACTGTGAGGATGATGTGTCCTGCAGGCAAAGCTGGGATCATGCTTCAGTCTTCATTGACGTCCTCATTACAGACAGCATCTTGAACAGCTCTTTCACATCCAGTGTTGGCCTTCTAGCGCTGAATGTTCAGAGCCATGCCCAGATGAAAGAGAGCAGCCACTGCTGGGTGCAATGGTGATGTGGGCATGACAGATCTCCTGTGAGTGAAGAAGTTTCACCCTGAGTGAGGCTATCAGAAGCACAGAGCCACACACAGCCACTCCTGCCTCCTTCCAGGGTCACACACCACTCTTCCTCTAGAAGGAACAGATGGGGTGTAGCTGGTGGGTGCAGCGGCACCACCACCCATGGACTTGGCTGAACTCTAGTGCTTGTTATCCAGCCTTTCATCAAACCAGTGATTAAACATTTACCACTACTGATACTGAAGGATCAAAATCTATGGCATACAGCAGATAGGTTAAAGAGCACAGGACTGTTGCTATTGCTTCAGTGCTGCATGGGGTTTTCTTCCTGTGCAGCACTCCCACATTTCATCAGGAATGGCCATGGTACTTCCTTCTCATCTGCAAGTCTCAGTGTCGCTGCTTCTGCTGCTGTCTGTGCTCAGCTTGGCTGCAGGTGGGAAGCTGCTGGTGACGTTTGTGGATGGGAGTCCCTGGTTCAGCGTGCTGCAAATGTTAGAAGTTCTGAAGCAGAAAGGACATGAAATAGTCGTCGTTGCACCTGAAGTCAATTTACATATAAAGCCATCAGAGAATTTTGTTATGAAAATCTACGCTGTCCCTTTCACACAAGAAGAGACGGATGGCAATTTCCAGGCATTTTTTAAGGATGCATTGGAAGAAGGATCATTTCTGGAAAGATTTCATAGACTGCAAGAAAAAGTAAAAAGGCTCTTTGATTTTGGTTTCAAATCCTGTGAACAGTTACTGAACAACAAAGAGCTCATCAGATATCTCGAGGAGAGTAACTTTGATGCTCTCTTTACCGATCCTGTGTTTCCTTGTGGAGCAATACTGGCCGAGCATCTTTCCATCCCTTCTGTGTATTTCATGAGGGGAATGGTATGTGGATTAGATTTTGAGGCCACCCAGTGTCCCAATCCCCCTTCTTATATCCCCAGGGCATTTACAGACCATACAGACCACATGAACTTCCTGCAGCGTGTGAAGAATGTCATCTTTGACACCTCAAATCTTTTTCTCTGCAATTTTTTCTTCCAACCATATGAAAAACTGGCTTCTGAGTTCCTTCAGCGAGATGTGACCGTGCTAGATCTCTTACGTAAGGCTTCCATTTGGCTCACGAGGTATGACTTTGTGTTAGATTATCCAAGGCCATTGATGCCCAACATGATTGTAGTTGGAGGAATAAACTGTGCTCACAAGCAGCTACCTCAGGTGGGTCATGCTCTGTTTTTAATTCTCGTTCTGATAGATTTCTGTACACCTAAGAGTGCAATTTTGTATGTCAGATAGATATTCTGTTTAGTGTGAGCTAGGCAACTTTTTGTGAAAAAAATGCTTTGCTACTCCTCCTCTAAAAGGAACAGATGGGGTGTAGCTGGTGGGTGCAGCATTGCCATCCACACATGGACTTGGCTAACTCTAGTGCTGGTTATCCAGCCTTTTATTAAACCAGTGATTAATCATTTAGCACGCAAGGGTCAGTTACCTTTTTAATTTTTCCCTGTTACTTTCACATGTCTGCACTGCTTGCTTACACCTTTAGATGGTGCTCCTATCAGTAGCAGAGAACAACAGACAGAATGAACGCCTACGTGGCTAAGAAAAGCACTTTGCACCTCTTCATCCCTTGTTCTATGAGGAGGAAATTGCTTTCTGGAAGGCCTCCAAGATTACCAGACAAGCGTGTATGAAAAGCTGGGCTTTCCCTTTTATTTTATAAGTACATTCCAGATGCCTCTTTCAAGTTATTTCATTTTTTTTTTAATATCTGCCTACAAGACTTCTGCAGACCAAGTAATGCTCATTGTCTTCCCTGGAGCAGATAAGCAGTTGTGCAGGAATTTTGGAGACTGTAGCAGACATGAATTGAAACTCTCCTTCTCTGGTGTAGCAGCAAGAGTTCTGCTTATTTTCAATAAAATTCTTTGTCCCAGATCTGGTCTGGAAGTGTATTTTTTTTTTGGACAACGCCGAACTTCATAAATATGGGTTATCCAGTTCCACTAAGGAAACCTATCATAGCTTTTCTTATTTTTGAGCAAGCGTCCACTGCAGGGCCCATTTCTCAAAGCAGGACTGCCAGGAGATTTGTAAAGGTTGTGACATAAAGTTGGACTTTGGCACACAAGAACATTTGAGGAAGATAGTAAAACCAAGTGATTGGTCCCACAGAAAACAAATGGGGCTAAATATGCCCTGAAACAACTGTATCTGCTCTAGGAAGTAGAAGTAATAGGAATATAGGAAGAATAGGAAGTAAGGAAGGGAAATCAACCACAGGCCAAAAAATGCCTGCCCAAAATACCCAAAACCTGAGAAGGATTTTGCAGTTCCCAGGTGTCCATGAGTACATACACCACTGAGCCCCAAGTTCTCCATTAGCTATCTTTGATGACCTGATGAAGAATTTATCTTCAGAGAGATCTTTTGTGACAGAGCCAAATCTGAACCTCATTTCACCTTGTTTTTCTGTTAGACAGATTCAGGTCTGCTGTTCAGATGCCACCTATCATCAGCAAGCCTTCAGAAGGTCCTTCCATTCATATTCAGTCTCAAGTAAAGGGCTGTGGGTTACAGCACTCTGGTGAGCCACAGAAATACACAACGGAGCAAAAACAGGCAGTCAGTCTCTGTTATCCTCTCAGGCCCTAAAGATTGTATTTCAATGCCAGACTTAATTCATTTTATTCCATTCTGATGTTCATAGCAATACCTCCGGTTTTGTCTCTTCTTTCTCGGCTTTAGCAGATATTTTTTCCATGGCACTGGGTTTTAACTTCAGCCTTTGGCTGTTTGTTTTTATATAAGGATCCTTTTGCTCTTTCATTCCACTGGCAGATCCTCTAGTTCTTCTTTTATCGAAATCAAAGAAACAAAACGGATGAAGTTGGCAGCTGATCAGTATTATCTTAGTCAAAGTGGACAAAACATTTCAGATACTAAACGTCAAAGCTGTCCTCTTACAGAGCACTTCAGAATCTTAAGTAAGTCTTTCCTGCAGCTGCGTGGTCTGAAAAGAAGAACATTGACTCTAAATTGAGCTCATCTGAAATTCCATAAATGTGAAAACAAAGCACAGAGTATTCACTTAGGGATTGGTTGGCAGGACAATGATTATGATTAATGATGATGATTAATTAATATGATTAATTAATAGGTACATTATCGTTTTTTATCGCACAGAAACTGATGTCTTTGAGCTGCACAAGTGTTTTAAACTCTTTTTTTCCCCCTCAGATCCATTCCAAACATTGGTTTGGGCTCCATTTCTGCAAACCCTCACACCCCTGCATACCTTCCTTTGACCACCTGCACCCTTTTTTTCCTAGATACCTCCATGGAAACATGACAACATAACATGAAGTTACCACATGTGACATGATATGGATTTTGACTGAGGGTGTGCTTTGTGTTGGCAGGAATTTGAAGCCATTGTAAATGCTTCCGGAGAACACGGTATTGTTGTCTTCTCACTGGGCTCTATGGTCTCCGAGATCCCCATGAAGAAAGCCATGGAAATTGCAGATGCCTTGGGATCAGTCCCTCAAACGGTACAGTATCCCCTTCCTCCTTCCAGCACAGTAATTCAATGCTGTATTCAGATATAGTACATTATTGCAGATTGCTCAGCCCACCCTTCTTTCTCCTGCTCCCCAGTGTCAGAGGAGAACATCATCCCTGTTCTGCAATGCTGTTGGCAGAAGAGGTTTTGTGCATCAGAGATGCTGTTAGCTGTGCTTTCGAAACCAGCAGAGGAGCAGCAAGAGTGTGGTTATTGAGAACTGACATTGTGTTTATTTCCCTTCGAAGGTTTTGTGGCGATACACAGGAGAGGCGCCCCCCAACCTGCCAAAGAACGTGAAGCTTGTCAAGTGGCTGCCACAGAATGACCTCCTAGGTAGGTCTGATATGCCTGGGGTTATGCCATCTTATTTCTTTCAATTCCATTACGTAGTTTCAAGGCCCCATTACCATCATCTGTGCTGACTGTATTACTGTGGGTCACAGGTCTTCATTAACATTTTGCTGTTTGAAACAGAGTTTGCCTTTTAGAAACTCATCTAACTGCAATTTCAAGATCACCTTACTGTTTGGACAGGTGTTTGCAACACTCAATTGTACTGTACTGTATGGGAGGTACTGTAAAGTATGGGAGGTTTTATCTCTGATTATCCAGTCTCAACACTCAACTACGCTTTTCTGTCCCTCCTGGACTGAAGAGGGACTGAAGTTTCACAAGCGATCCCTTCCAGACAGGTTCTCACACTTTTAAAGTGGTAATATTGTGTGTGTTATTGCCCAGAGTGCATTTGTTGGTGTAATGGTGTAATATGATGGAAAGTATAGCAATAATTGTAGAGTGGGACAATCCTAGGCTGCAGCAAATGAGAATAAACCCAAATGCAGCAAACCCATGGATGCAGAAACATAGGAAGAAAAACTGCTTACCTTTGGGAGGCCTCTGGTAGGCAGAGACCTCTGCTGCCAACCTTTAAATGAGGTCTGGGAAGGGGTGAATCCTGGCTCCATCTTTTCCAGTCATACAGATACACTGCATGCACCCCTGGATTGGCCCTGCCTTCGCACCAGGTTCTCAGTCACGCTTCAGGCTGTGACTTAGCATTTCTTCAATACTTGTTTAGACAATATGGCTTTGCTGTGGGAGACTTGCAAATGGAAGACACGGTTAAAAAAAACGGTTTTTTAACCGTTTTCTAAGTAACCAAACACGGTTAAAAGCAGTGACTTTGCTTTTTAAATTTGGCTTCACTTGGTTGTGATTTTATCCTAAGAGAAGCTGTGATTTTATCCTGAGAAGCTGTGTAGGGTCATACAGGGCTCTTCAAAGACTACCCAAACCAAGATGGAGCTCTACAGTTCATGGTTTCATAATGTCCTGCTCTTTGCTACATTAAGTTTGCCCGTAAGTAACAATGCTTATGACAGTCCAAAGTTCTTGATGTACACCTATCAATGGCATTTTTTGGTATCGTTTTTCTAGGCATGTGTTACCATGACATAACGGATCTCTCTTTCTTCCACAGCTCATCCTAAGACTCGTGCCTTTATTACCCATGGAGGCTCACACGGTGTTTATGAGGGCATATGCAATGCAGTGCCAATGGTGCTAATGCCTTTATTTGGAGACCAGATGGACAATGCGAAACGAGTGGAGTCACGGGGAGCAGGATTGACGCTGAATATACTAGAAATGACTTCGAAAGACATATCCGATGCCCTGAAAGCGGTTATTAATGATAAAAAGTCAGTAATAGATACGCACTCTTTTTCTTTCTACTGCTGTATAACACCAGCACTCTCGCTTCCAGTTTAACACAATACTAATCTATTCTGATATCCCTTCTTATACCACCTCCATTGCTGAGAAGGCATTTCTTGCCCTGGATTAACCTTGTCCCACTGCTGTACCAGCACCATCCTTCTCACTGTCTGAGATTGCAATCATGAGGTGACGAGAACAGCCTGATGTGAGAGGTTGCAGGTGTCAGGGTAGATGGGGTACAAGTGTAATGGAAGAAATCAAGCTGATGAAGTATATCGAGGTGACAAAAGATGACAGGAGATTTTGCTGACAGCTCAAACTAAGCTTTTCTACTTCTTTTTTTCTGTTACCTTTTCTCCTTTGTTTAGCACTGAAAACAGCACTTCTCAGTGCTTGTAACTTTGCTCTTTTATTTGATTCACGGTGGAGGTGGCAGGAAAAATGTGGAGGAGCCCCTATTGGGCTCTCAGACAACTGACACTGCATCCTTCCAAAGGAAGTTTTTCAGTTGTTAGGTCGCGGTTGGACTTGGTGATCTTTAAGGTCTTTTCCAACCTGAGCAATTCTATGATTCTGCGGTATTAGGAAATATTGCTTCTCGGGAGGAGTGGTGATGCAGTGACACAGCTGCCCACGGAGGTGGTGAGGTTCACCATCCCTGTGGGTGTTAAAGAACTGTGGAGACGTGGCACTGAGGGATGTGGTCAGTGGGCATGGTGGGGATGGGTTGGTGATATTTGTGGTCTTCGTGATTCTATGATCTTTTTTCTCTGTGAAGTGAGTCTCAGCAGTACAAGTCACTCAACGCCTTGTCTTGGCAGGTACAAAGAGAACATCCAGCGTCTCTCAGACCTTCACCTTGACAGGCCCATCCACCCTCTGGACCTGGCTGTGCACTGGGTGGAGTTTGTCATGAGACACAAAGGGGCCCCACACCTGCGCCCTGCTGCCCATGACCTGAACTGGATCCAGTATCACTCCCTGGACGTCTTTGCCTTCCTCCTGGCGGTGGTGCTCCTCTCCCTCTTCATTTCTGTGAAGTGCTGCATGTTCTGCTGCCGCAGGTGCTGCTTTAAGAAGGGCAGAAAAAGCAAGTCAGGGAAATCAAAGACCCACTAGCAGATGAAACCACTGATGGGAAGCAAGACCCCTGCTCCGGACCTCAAGGGTCAGAGAACATCTTAAATTTCACTAAAATAATTACTAGCTTTCAATCAAGAAATAACATAATTCCTTTAGACTAACACCAAGTGTTGTTTCATTGATGGTTTTTTTTTTGTCTGTAATTAAGAATTAGTTGTTAAAATAATTTGTACAGTAGCGCTTCAGTCACTTGGGAAGATATCAGTGTGAAGTCCAAGGTGCCTGGCTTCCACTTCTTGATGTACAGAGGACTTGTGTTCACATGTTTTTTTTTTAACCTCTATATGCAGTGGAGAAATACGAGATTTCATACGACTTTTTGCTCTAAGGGCTCTGCGAGGACCATTTGCTCTATCGTGTAAGATTGTCAGGTTTATCAAGCACTTTGAAATCTTTGTACAGCTGTTGTTATAGAAGAGGCAAATGTTATAATCTGACATTGTATGTCACAGAAGCCAAGCTAGCTGCACATCTTATGTAGGCTTTGTGTGTGTTTACAATACCCTGAGCTCGATCCAGACTTCAGCGTGGAAGTGGTTGTAAAGCCACTGGTGTTTCACCAAGTTCCCCCATCAGGCAGAGTTTCTGTCTCTCGCCAGTTGGGCGGTGTGATCTTCAGAAGCAGTTTTAAAAAACTATCTATCTGATTTATTCTCTGTAAATGACGTTAAGGTAAAAACCCAACCCCCAGTCCTTCAAATAAATCCCCAATACAGTAATGGCTCTTGTGTTTTCTGACTTGAGGGAGGTGGGGACACTCGTTGCATATGGAGAGAGCTGGAGGAAGGAATGATTCGGTGCAACAGTGCGCGGTGTACTCACAGTGAAGGGCACCAGAGTCGCGTTGGGGATATAGCCTGCCAACTTGGGAACAGCCCACCATCTTGGGTCCAAAAGATGATAGGGGTGGCTGCCCTCTCTCATCAGTCGGGGGCACACAGTTGCTTAATGAACCCTTCACTATATAAATGTGCCGTGAGCATAAAAGTGCTCAGTAGGTGATGCATTTGGAACTGGGCAACAAAGATGAATAGCCTGTAAGCAAGCCAACTCCATGGGGGTTGGACTCGATAACCTCTAGAGGTCCCTTCCACCCCCTGCAATTCTGTTATCCCTCTGGGCAGCAAAGATGGAGTGCTCAAAAGCTGCTTCTCAGTATTATCATTTCATCACTCAGTGCATCCAAGGAATCTTTTCCTTGGGGCACGGGGAGAGAGTTCCAACAGGGCACAAGAGCTGGCTTGCTTCCCATTCACAGCTTCCAGAGCTCCCCGTGTCCATGAAGTGACAGCTCTGGCTGTCCCCGCAGCTCTGAGTGACAGCAGCACTTCTGTGCAGTGCTACTGAGTGACGTGAGGCCCAAAGACACCTTGCACTGCCCATCACACCACGGAACGTGAACTAAAACAGCAAGAAATGGATGGGCAGGGCTGTGGGGTCTCCTCCTCGGAGATCTCCAGACCCACCTGGACATAGTGCTGGGCACCACCTTTGGCTAATGGAGAAGAAAGGAGAGAAAAAGGGGGAAAAGCCTCAAACGCAAAACAAACAACCAAACAACAACAAAACAAAACCCCAAACGATCAAACAAACAAAGCAAGCTAAAAATCCCACTCAGCTTTTTAGGGAGCCGTTTTTAAGGTTGGCAGTTTGGCGGACCGCTATGAAGAAAGGCGAGAGAGGGTGAGAGCCGGCGCTGCTGTTGGTGACACAGCGGCGGTGTGCGGGGCGGGGAGGCGCCGCACCGCGGGGTGTTCCGGCCGTGTCCAGCAGAGGGCGCCACAGCATCGCTGTCGGGGAAAACAGGAGCGGCGGGAGGGGCGGCTACGGGGAGGGGCAGCGAGGCAGAGATGCTGCGGCTCTCCCGGTGCTCCTCAAGGGAAGAGCTGCACCAGAGCGAGCTTGCTGCCCTTTAGCCGGATGCAGAATGGAATCACAGAATCGTTTGAGGTGGAAGGGACCTGCCGAAAACGTGGGTGAGAGCCTCTTTGCTTTGCACAGGGCAGGGCCCTGGGGGGTCACGGCAGCCTGCAGTGGGAGGATGCTGTCAGCATCTTCCTCCTGCTTGGACCGTGGGAAACAGCAGGGAGTGCTGATATTTATGTTAGAGATTTCGTCCACAGCTGCTCTTCACCCCACTTGGATGCTCACGCTCTGACCTGCAGTGACTTGATTCTTAAGGTCTGGTTTTTGGGTGAGCGGATAAAGCAAATACACACTGCTGCTGTCAGCCAGCTGCAGGCACGTTGTCTGGGGCTGCTCGTGCAGGGGGCTTTATGAGATGAAATCCCATCCCCATGTTTTCCCTGCTGCCAGAGGCAGCCACAACAGCAGTATTTCCAGGAGGATGCCCCTCTTTCCCAGACCCCACTCCCACTGCCCACAGGGGCTGTCAGAGGTCAGGCACAGCTCACACCCACCAGATGAGAAGAGCGCTGGCATGGGATTTGGCTTTGACAGGCAGCAGAAGGTGCTCCCAGCATCAATTCCATTCCCATTAAGGACAGAAGAACGGTTTCATATGCCAGATCTGATTGCTTAGGATGATAAAAGCAAGCCATCAGCACGGGCATCATCAAATCCCAAATCTCCCAGCAGATATTGGCAAGCTCGCTTCCTGCGTGACCTCCTTCACCAGCCAGCTTGAACAAACAGGGCTGGCAGATCCTTCCCCAAAATACCTCCAGTCCAGGTTGTTGGGGGCAAGTTCTGCTTTCTGGGGTAGATCAAAGCACACCATGTCTGTCACCCAGCAGCCCTCCCTATAGAGACCCAACCACATCCCAGCAACTCGCTTCAACCAGGCGAGACCTCGTGAAGCAACAGCTGTGAGGTTTAATTAACGTTCAGCAGGGGGTAGTTAAAGCAGGGAAGAAACCCAAGGTTAATTATCCCCTAGAGGCAGCTGAAGATATGATGGGGCTGCCCTGTGAGCCTCAGCTGCAAACAGTTGGTCTGAGATGACTTCATCATACCAGGAAGGATGCTGGGAGTGGGAAGCATTTGGTCATGGTAGGGAGAAGGAAGGGGAAATCAAGGCCAGCTGTGCTCTTAATGCAGGCCTGGTAAACTGTACAATCATTGCAGGTGTCCCTGCATTGTATAGGGATATCTACATCTGAATCAGGTGCTTACAGCCCCATCCAGCCTGACCTTGCATGTCTCCAGAGATGGGGCTTCCACCACCCCTCTGGGCAACCTGTGCCAGCACCTCACTGCCCTTAGTGAAAAAATAACACGTTCATCCCTCCAGCCAGAGGCTCCTTCCTTCTCACCACGGGTATCAAAGTATCCCTACCCTAAATCAGCCATCTGCCATCTAGTGCAGAACTGGCAGTCAGTCCATGGAGATTGGCTCTCTTTTGGGCATGGCTCCCTTGCACAAGGCCTTTGGGAAAACATAATAAAAGAATCCAAAAGTACCACTTATTGCTGGAAGTCCCTGATTTCAGCCCCAGGAAGGCGTTGTGAAAAGAGCGTTACCAAATAAAGGGCTTTTGTGCCAAGAGGTGTGAGTGGTGCTGCCACAGATGTGTGCTGGGAGCTGTCACCAGGGACAGTGACCTCCTCTTGCAGCCACCATGCTCGTATTCTATGAGGGCTCAGGCCTGATGAATCTGACTTGGGTTGTTAAGGTGAAAAGTTTATAACGGTCATAGATTCATTGAGGTTGGAAAAGACCTCTAAGATCACGTAGTCCAATCACCAACTCAACACCACTATGCTCACTAACCACATCCCCAAAGACCCGAATGTCCAGAAGACCCAAACCCAGAAGATTCCCGTGCTGGCTGTGCCTGGGATGCTGCCAAAGCTGAGCACCGAGGGCAGAAGTCCAGGTGGTGCACAGCAGTGAGGTCCTCATCAAAGCTGTTTTGCTGGCTCTCCTGCCATGGTATGGCTCAACACAACCTCCACTTGGTGAGGGGGGTCAGAGGAGGGCAAACCCACTGGGAATTATGGTTTTCTGGTGCCAAAAGAAACCTGCCAGCAGTGTAAACACTTAGGAGTCGTCCTTTAATCAATTTCTCTAACCACTTGTGACCGTCTCCTCATATTGCAAGATTTGGGTGTCCTGACAGCCAATCATCCACCACCAACATTCAGCTGAGAGCTAAGAAGGAAGCAGAACAATTGATTTTCAGCAAGGATTTCCAGGGATAAAAACAGATGCCCAGAGACCTCCTGGCTCTTTCATCACAGTCTCTCATTTTCATTGCAGACTGCACTGGGCGTCCAGACACTGAAAGCCAGGGAGGACAAAGCAAGAATCACTGATACTGCAAATTTCTGTCCAGACACTGATAACCCAGGGGTGACCTCCCTCCCCTTCCATTCTAACGTATCTCTTTCAGCCATTTAATGGCGAGCTGAGCTGATGTGAGATATCGTCCTATTTCGATGGCTTAAAACGGTGCAAGTGCATTGCCAAGGGGACTGTGCTGAAGGAGGTCACTCCCTTGATTGGACACAGGAGAAAAAGACCAATCATTTCCTTGAAGATAAAATATTAGAGAGAGTCAGCCATCGGAGAAGCGGCTAATGGAGAACTGCTCAAATTAGATAAGTCCAGGCTACTTAAGAATGATCATTCATAACCAGGATCCCTAGTGGCCCCGGCCCCAGCAATCCAGCCGTGCCACCCTGTGCTGCACCACGGGATGCATTTGCCAAGGATTAAATCAAATCAACGTGTCTCTTCTTTCACCCTTAGCGAGCTGAAGCCACTGCCAGAGCCAGATGTCTGAATAACTCACTTTCATGGCCTGAAATCTGAATTCAGTTTGTACTGAGAACACCACAACCGATGGTCTGTGCTGCAAGCCCAAGGCCACATGGCCTGGGCATCATCAGCCTGTGGGATTGACAAAAGCCTCCTGCCTTAACCCCATCCACGGGCAGAGGAAATCCACTCAGTAGCACTGCAATAGCAACGGCTTTAATAGTAATATTTTTCTCCAAAAAAATTATTATTATTATTATTATTTTTTAAAAAAAGGAACATTAAATGTAAGTACAACAACTGGTTACTGCACCAACCGCGGTCATGATGCAAAGCCCAGGCGCAGCTCCAGACGGGCTCGATGTACAACAGGCAAAAGGCATCTGAAGGATGTAGCCCAGCTCCAGCAGGTGAGGAGAGCTGGGATTTCTGACCGAGGGAGGGACAAAGCAACACAGTGGTCACCCTAAAATGTGCTGAGCGTTTTGCCGTGGCTCACAGCAGCCGGGGAGCTGAGCACGGCAAGCTTCGTGCTGCCGCTGAAATGTGAAGCTGGGTATAGAGTACCTGAGGTAGTTAGAAAAACCAGGGGGAGGGCAAAAAATAAAAGCTGAAATTCTTTAGGGACGTCCCCATCTTGGACTCACCAGAGAGTAAAACAACTGCCCACGAGGGTCAGGGTTGCCCTTGACCAGCCCGGTCAATGCCATGCTGGCACAGGCTGGATCTCTCTTGCAGGAGCTGCTCCTTATTGCATTGGAGATTCGTTTTTTGCTTGGTGTGAGGAAAACGTGCACTTATAGTGCCCTGCTTTTGTAAAGAGAAAGCAAACGCATCACGGGCTCAGGTGCCGGCAGACCCTATTTCTGTGCTACACCGCGTTGCATAGGAAACTCCTTAAAGCCCCTGAGGAGAAATTAAGGTGCTAATTATTTCTAGCGGGGTCCTGTGAGGGGAGACTGCTTCTGGGAACGTCGTTTTGGGAAGAGGATGTAAAGCAGTGAAGCTGTGGGAGGACATTCTCTCCCGAGGCTGCCAGCACCATCAGACGCCTGCTCACCACCTGCACCTGCAAACCCATGGGCAGTGCCACATGCCTGGCTCTTCCGAGGAGCTCGTATCACCTGCAGCCTCCTAGGAGAAGAAATCAAGCCCAAACGTCACCACCTGGTGACATCCTGGCTGCTGACAGCCCAGCCTGTTGGCCACAGCGGCCACACTTGTGTGCTTCTACTGAGTTTGTCACCGATGCCTTCCCCACTCTTTCTGTTTTTCTGGTTCAACCTGAAAGAAAATCACCTTTAACAACCCATCTGCCTCGCTATAAAGAGGCTTTGCACCTAAAATAATGTTTCTGTGCAAAACTATTCCCCTCCCATGTAAAATATTTCAAAGATGAGGAGCAGAAGGAAGAGGGGACGTAATCCAAAAGAGGCAGCTATAAAACACGAGGGGAAAGAACGGGCACTTGGTACCACAAATATTTAGCTCAGTAGCACCAGTGTCATTGCAAAAGATATTTACAAGTTCAGCTGGAGTTTGGGGAGCCTCAAACAGCTCCATCCAAAGCCCTCAGAAACCAACGGCATTGAGCATCAGGGCTCCAAACGTGTCTGAAACATCACCACTGAGCTCTGGAATGGATTTCAAACCAGAAGGAACACGTCCAAGCACTTGGCTGCAACGGCAGTGACCCACTCTCACCACCACGGGCAGCAAAGGAGCAGGGCTGTGCTCAGCCCCCAACTTCCAGCTTCTTCCAGGCATGGCCGGCAGCACCCAGCTCCAAGAGCCAGGGGCAGCATCCCTTCCCACGGTTAGAAATGGCACCCGTTCACCTGCAAACAAGCAACCAGCACCTCCCTACCCACAGATGACAAAATGCACGTTTATAGATACATTTTAAAAAGAAAGACAAAAAGAACAACTAAACAGGTGATATGTTCTATAAGATTCGGGGGGGGGGGGGGGAGGGGGGTAAAAAGCTCCTTTCTGATTTAAGTTGCTTGTTGGGCTGAATACACCCCAAATTCACATGGTGCTCTACAGTCAGTCTACAGTGTGGGAGTTTACCAGAACCATTGGGACGCTGCTGTGCTTTGTCTTAAATACGTATTTACATCGCTCGCGTTCGTCTCAAAAACGATAATTTAAAAGCAGTCTCTCCAACATATAAAACAGCAACAGCTTTCCCCCCGAAGTGGTTACAACCTTTACTGCTCGTTACAAAAATTAGATTTTTTTATTTGCAAATGCCTAAAAAGAAAAAACAATCCAAAAAGTGTTCTCTTTTGTGACCCCTCCCCACCCCCGGCTCCTTTTAAGTAAGAAATAGTTGAACTGGTATCAACTCCGTATGAAAAGCCATCCCTTCTGGATGCCTTCCCACCGAGAGGAGGGTCGTCTCCTGCTGATTTCCAGTCCTGTTGCTGAGAACTTGCAAACTTTGGCCTCTTTAAACCTGGGGAGAGCGATCTCCACTTCTTCTTTTTAGAATCAACTGTTAAAAGGAAAAAAAAAAGGGGAAAAACACAGAAAAATACGGACGCCGCCAGCAAATGAGACGTGGATGAAAACGTCGCTGTTAGGGAGCCGCACTAGATGGCAAAATCCTCGTGGTCTTGTGGGCTGAAGGCAGCTGCTCGGAGCATGTCCAAGGAGTTGACGAGGATGAGGGTGCCGGTGAGATGCTTCCAACGCTTGGTGATGGGGTTCTTCATCTTGTCCAGCCCTGTGTGCAGCTCCTGAATCACATCCCGGTAGCTGTCGCCCATCTGGCTGCTCCAGGTGAGGAGGAAGTCATACGCGGGCTTCCACATGGCCTGTGGGGCAGAGGGCAGGAGAGAAGAGCTGAATGTGAAGCTCGCCCCTCGCCCAGCATTCAGCATCCAACAAACGGTACCATCCTGAACGCATTTTGATCCCAGATCAAACGTGCTGGGGGTGAAAATGTCCCCATATTTCTCCCCCATCGCACCCAACTCCTCATTCCCCAAAAGCACAGGTTTGCACAAGCAAAAACATCCTTGGGAAAACCCCAGGGGACCAAGGCCGGTCTGCCCTCACCTCACTGTCCACCACTCCGCTCTTGTCGCGGTGCGGGGCCTCGTAGGCATCCATCTGCTGCTTGGAGACCTTGGCGAGTTTCTCAGCGAGCTCCCTCCAGCGCTGGGCCACCTCCACGGCCGTGGTGAGCAGCACAAAGTCCTGGATGAGCCTGACCACCAGCCCCTGGCAATCCATCTTCAGCAAGGCCTGTGGGATCATTAGGAAAAAACGGGAAGATGAAGTCAGGGTGGGCCCAAATCGGGTGGGAACGTCCCTAAAAAAAAAAAAAACACCACAAAATCCTCCTGCCTCCTTTCTGGTAACAGCTGGTGAAATCGGGCCAGCGGGCAGGACAGAAGAGGCATCCCACTAATTGAACTGAGTACCCTACCCCCGTTCAACAAGGAGTGCAGCTGGGGCTGCCCACCACTGCCTTACATTGCAGGCAATGGCTCAAGACGTTCAGGAGCCACTTAAGCAGTTTAAAGCATCTTAAGGCCTTTAATCAAGACAATGAATCCGGTGTGCTCTGTGCTGCTTGTACCCAAAGCTCAGAGGAGCACCGTCCAGTGGCACAACCAGCAACCACGACCTGCACCAAGCACCTGGTGGGCACAGGCCGAGAGGACATTTGGGGACAAGGCCTGGAGAGCAGCTGCAGAACAAGGAGATGGAGAGGAGAAAATGCTTGTTAGGGAGACTGACAGCAGCGTGTTTTCTACCTAGCAATAATTCAGCCAGGAGTAAAGGACAAAGCAAGTTGCAACAAGGAAAACCCATGGAAAGGAACGATTTGAATGGTGATTGTCAGAGGATCAACAGAACCAGCATCTCTCCAAAGCCAAGCAGGAAGGACGAGACATCCTTCACCGTGTGCCACAGCCAAGTGGAAAGCAGAATGAGAGCCCCAGGAGCAAGCACGCCCCATCCCTGGACAAACCCCTCTTCAGACCTCCAGTGTTTATGGAAACATGTTCTGTGTTATGGAACAGGAACCCTTTTATTTTTATGGGCTTTTTGAAGCAACACTGAAACAATGCAAACAATCCCAAGAGGCCCCGAGGGCAGTTTACCACCCAGAAAGGTTTAATCATCACCTAATCATCCATCTCCCTCCATGCTGCCCGCCCCAGTGCGGACTGCAGCAGCAGCTCAGCAGGTTCATCATGCACCACAAGGAGACAGATTTGCCAGCTGCTGCCTCTCTTTTTTTTGTTGAGCACCTTCTTTGCTTACTGCCAGAGCTGCAAGGACAGCAGAATGAGGATGGCAGCTCCAGGACAGCTGAGCACCAAGGGCATCTCAGCATCTCAGCAGGGGAGCTCATTTGAACAAATGCAAACCACAGCCTGGGGATGGAAGCATGAGAATGCTCAGCTGCAAGGAGGAGTATGGAGCCATTGCCCCCCACGCTCCTCCCTGGCCCTTTGCTGCCATCCCTGCAGCAGGGCTGTGGGTCATCACATCCTATTCTGACCTCGGGGTCTGGGCCAACCCGGCTGAATCAGCTCTGAAGAAGAAGAAAAGGGGTTAAATCCTCTCAGAGACTGTTTATCAAGGGGACAGTAACAAACAGCTGGGGAAGACGGTAACATCTGAAACCACTCCAGCAATTTGCAAAGCAAATATATGTTGATTCCCTTATCTGTTCCCAGCTTACACAAAGCAACGCTGGGCTTGAATCTAATTACTGCTTCGGACCAGCATTTGCTTCTACAAAGTGCTTACACTGGTTTCCTGCGCTAGAAGAAGAAATAATAAACCCTCTCGTTAAGCAAGCAAAATACATTTTAAAAGGGCATTATATTTTTCACGGGCATTGAGAAGTGTTCAGATTCTCACATCTGCGCTGCATTCCTAACTGTGCAGAGCACTCGACATCCAGCTCTCGGCAATGTTATCTCACCACGCAGCCAACAGGCTCAGGGCCCTTTGCTCTTGAAGGCCTCGGGTGGTCCTAAGAAGCACAGATTTAGGATTATGGCCCAGGGTCTTCTCCCCGAGACCCGCAGTCAGCAAGTGTGAACTGCTCTGAATCAGGCGGACGATGCAGAGGCGCTTTGTCCCTTCCTGGTCACACATCAGCTGATCTATTTCCCAGGGATAAGAGCACTTGGGAGAAACACACCCTGCTTCCCAATGGACACAGGAAAAGGGAGGCGTTATTTAGCAGAGAGTCCCGCGCTATGAGTGGTACAATAACTTGAAGCCACAGCTTTGAAAGAGATAATTCTGCTCCCCTCGGCTCAGCACGTTCACTCTGAAACCTACCAATAACCAGAGCAACACCTCCTGCCTCCACTTTGCCTCCAGGGAAGGCTCAGCATGCAAGGAGAGCTCCAGGTGAGCTGGGGGAAACATGGAGCAGCGAGGAGGTGATGGGAGATGGAATAAGCAGCCAAAGCACACATTACGGGCTCCCTGCAAGCCCTTGCTGCCTGGCTGGGATTAGCAGGGGCTCTCAGCAGATGTAATCCTGCAGCAGGCGCTTTTGGGATTATGCTACAGCTTCCCTCCATCCTCCTCGGGTGCATTTATTAACCTCGGAGAGGCCCCGAGCCTGCTCCACCAGCAGAGCATGCGGCACAGCAAAGAAGATGGTTTGATATTCAAATTCCAGTTCAAAGCAGAAGAGCCTCCACTTTAAAACGCATCCAGGGGAGGTTGAATTTGCATCCCGGCTCTGAAACACAGAAGCCCATTTCCAGTCCTCTAATCACAGCAAACAGCATCGAAGCAAACAGGCAGCAGGGAGCCCCGGGGGAAGCGCAGCACACAGGGAAGGAGCAAACAATGGGGCTGAAAAGCTGTATGTGATTCCTGTGCACCCCTTTTTGCCCCCAGTTTAATAAAGCCAAGATGGGATAATCAGCCACGTGAGCTGTGGATGCGTTGTCCCCTCCCCTAGATCTGGTTGAACCATGGGGTGAAGCCTTTCTCCTTTGCCTCAGAGGTGGGAAGCGTCCCCGAGTTCACTCGTGCCTGCCAGCTGTGAGACCCAGAAGGAAGCAGTGATGGAAATGGAGTTTTTAAATTAGTTAATGATTTTTTAAACAGCATTTAAATTAGAAAGCACCCTGGAGGGTCCAAGCGTTATCAGGCATTCATCACTGCCTGAAAGGGCTGAAGGTAGCTGCTGGGGAGGCGGAGATGTGGTTACAGCAGCAGCAACATTCAGAGTTTCATTAACCAGCACGGGAATGCATCGGGTACAGCACTCTGCACCGAAGAACAGGAAGGCATCAATGATTTCCTTTCAGCCCCAGCAAATAAAAACACGTCGTCTTATGTTGTCTGCAGAACCTGCAGGGAAGTTCACAGCCAGCCCTGTGCTGCTGCTGCTCTCCTGTCACCCTGCTTTGCAGAGCCTCGGTGGGAGCACTGCCCTGCCAGCTCTTTTTGAGGGATCTGGTTTTCACCGGGGACCCAAATACAGAGCAGCCCAATTCAGGATGCAGGAGCTTGGGGGATGGAACAAGAGCACCTCGGGCTTGCGTGCCCTGGGCACAGCAGCATGAGTTCCAAGCAGGAACACAGCGCTCAGGCCCTCCAGCACCAGTGATGAGGACACAGCATTGTCCTTTTACTCCTCCTCGGTAGAAAAGAGGCAGCATTCACACACCTGCAGACACAACGAATACAACAAGCAGAAGCACATCTCCAGTTATCCGGAGAAGAAAAAGCTTACAGGTCCTGCAGCTCCCTGCTAACAAGCGCAGTCATATTCTCAGCAGACCGGTGCAGACCCCTAGGAAGCAGCATTTATTGGAAAGGCTGATAAGAGCAAGGCTCTACCAAAACACCATATCGAAAATGCAGAGTGAGTGAAGTGATGTCTCTCATGGCAGGCTTCACTCCAGCTCCAGAGGACCAGGCAGTGCACCCATTGTATGGCAAGTTAGGTCAAGTTTCTCAAATGAAACCTGGCATGGCTCTCCGCAGCAACCTGAGCGCATTTGGATTATGCTGTGGTATGTGACTTCACATTTCCAAAGCCACCCAAACACTCAGCGTTTGCTGGGACTCCAAAGGCTTGGAAATGTGATGGAGTTAGCACCTGCGTGCTGGGCTGCAGCCACCGACCACAGCGATGCTGCCCGTGCGTGTGGGAGAAACATGTCACCTTGAAGCCCTGCCATGGAGAAGTGAGCAAACGCATTTCTTCCCCTCAGCAGCGGTCACAGAGAGCACACAGCCCAGCTGTAAGAGGTCTGTGCAAAGGCTGCTCGTGTATCATTGCAATCCAGGCTGCAGTGCCTACAGCCTTTGAGGAGACAACCTGCGTGCTGCCTGGGTTGATGGGCAGAGAGTGAGGGGAGAGCTCAGTTTCTCTCTCTGCCATGATGACTAACTTCTGAGCAATGCTCCCCTCAGTTACCTTCACACACTGCTGCTTTCGCTAGATGAAAAGAGTATGTGAATGCAGATTATTTATTAACTAGTCATCAATGAGAGGGCTTTTCCATGCTTGGCTACTGGCATATGGCTCTGCCATGGCAATCCTGTGTGTACTCAACACTGATGCGAGATAAGCACGCTTACCACTTCCCTCTCCACAGTCCCTTTGGGACGGGACAGTCAACTTTAACACGAAATACACAGATCCAAACAGTTCTCACCAGCAGAAAGCGAGGCCACTCGTTGCAAATAAAATTAGATTTACACACAAAAAGATATATTACTTTTCAACTATCATTCCCCCAACACAGTTGTTTCCTTTTTATTTTTTCTTTTCTTTTTTTCAAATCATGCTCACTCTTATTTCTTTGTAAGCTAAGGAGTATTCGATAGCAGTTAGGGGTTTAGAAGCAGCACAGTCTTCCACCAGGCTCATCCTTCACCAACAGGCTCAGACACAGCAAGATCTTGCACGGAATAGGAAACAGAGCCAATATTCAGGATTAGCCTCCATTCAAGCATGGAAAATAAAACCCGCTCTGGGACTCTGCATGAGATGCATCCCTTTGGGAGCAGTATGTTTTCCAGCAGCTTATAGCCCTCCTCTTGAGTTAGTAGGTCTGTGAGCCCCCAGAGAGCCCCATCTTTTCTTCATTCCCTCAGTTAGGCTGGCACAGCCTCTCCATGACCTACAGGCTGTCTTTGTCCCCTGGAGACAAAGAGAATAGATAAAAGCCAGTAAAGCAAACAGCACAAAGCCCTAGGAAGCATTCAGCAAGAGGAGCGTGCAGTTTACCCCATTAATCACAGAATGATTAAAGGTGCAAAGCCTCCTTCTGAGGAACCACAGGGCCAGACCCAACCCTGGCTAGCACCTCCACCCAGCCCCAGGGCAGAGGAGGGGTTGCTGAGGCTAGATGAGCTGTGGCAAAACATAACACAAGACATGGCTGTGTCCCAGAGCCCAAGTGGCCCATGGTCTGGAAATGCAAACTATTGCCCCAAGCGTAGCTTGGAGATGTGGGCCAGAAAGTCAGGTCTTACCCCAGAGCCCAGTGCAGCTGCAGCAGCTTCCTCCCAGAAGCTCAAAGGACAAGCACATACAATGGCCAGAAGAGCCCCTCAAGAGAAGCTGAGTTGATGACACGGCCTACAGCTTGCCTTCTACCGAAACCCAAAGCTAAAACATTGTCCCACTGGCCACAGATCACAGACCCAGGCAGCAAGGTCACCCCTGCTCTCCTCTCATCTCCACCCAACTAAACCCTTTGCAGCCCAGCAGCTCCTTGGCCTCTCACCATAGTACCACCTACATAGCTAAAAATCAAGGTGATTTGAGGCTGCCCAAATGGTTGCTCGTTCCAACCAGCACCTGCACCAAGCTAGAGACTGCTGGAGGACATGGCTGCCCCACCTGCTGGAACCCACCATTCCACCAGACCTCTTCATCACAGTGTTCCCTCAGACCAGCAGGCAGCAGCCCAGCTGGATCTGAAGAAGGCAGGGCTGAGATGGGAGGAAGAGCAGAGGGAAGCAGCAGCATCCCCCGTAACTGCAGCCCACTGGCCTTCAGCTTGGATGCTCCCCTGGGGAATGCAGCATGGCATTTGGGCATCCTTGCCCTACACGAGCAGCTCTGGTGCTCACCCTAATTGCAGCGTCACAGGCGTGAGTCAGACTTTTGGAAACTATCTTCCCATTTTCCACAATAACATCAACACTCAGACAGGGCCTGTTATAAAGAGTAATTAATTGTACTGTGCTGTTAGGCAGAGGAAGTACGTCCACAAGACATCTACCATGAACTCCCCTGAAAAAATTTCCATGAGTAATGAAGGGCTCCAGACTCTTCATAATGCCTTACACCTAATGCTCAATCCTCACATTTCCCTGTTTTTATTAAGAGATGCTGGGACACGGTGTGCTTCATTTAGATGCAGCCTTCTTTACCCATGCACCTACTCCTAATTTCCTTCTGTGTGCTGCATGTTCCTGCCCCACTGCCTGCCTGCATCACTGCTAAACAAAGCTTGTGCTATTCTTAATTAAATTGGCATTTCAAGGCACATGAACTGCTGCAACTCAAATCTCTTTTCAACACAAAGTCCTGCATTTTCTTTGGCCCACTTCCTATGAAATGCTAGAAGCTGTTATCGTGAAGACAGTTTCTCATTGGAAACTTCCAAAGAGCATCCTAGAAAAACCTGCAGACAGCACTTTCCCAAATGCCTGAAGAAGCCTTTCAGGACAGAGGCAAGCCAGGCACTTCAGACAACTTACAACCCACAGCTGAACACAAAGCATCCTAATTTAGAGATGCCCTTGGTTTAGCTGTCACTCAAGGAAAGAAGGAGAGGACATAAACAGACCTTGTTACAGAGTAATTTTGGGTTGTTTCAGAAATGTAAAGATGTAGCCCTTCACAGCAGCTATAAAATCCCTCTCCTCCATGTCTGACAAACTTGAGGCAATATAAAAGCATGTCCCTGCCTGCAGTGGGGTAGGTTGGAGCTTGATGATCCTTGAGGTCCCTTCCAACCCAAGCCATTCTATGATTCTATGGCTTGAGAGATGGCTTGCCTACTACACGCCATACAGGAAAGGCATTCATGTTTCTTGCCTTTTTCCAGTTTTCTGCACACTACTGCCATAAAAACCAAGACCTCCATCTCTGACATCGCTTTGACCTTGGACTGAGGAGACCAGCAGCTCTGGGGTAACTCCTTGATATGCATGCACATCTTGTATTTATCACTGAAGGCTGAAATACAATACCCAGCAGCAAGGTCCAGCTGAGCACTAGGAAAGCACTGGACTGAAATCACCTTGCTTTGGAGGGCCTTCAGCTTAGACATCTTCCAAGCACGCCCGCTTCACTCACACAACACAATTTTTCACCTACTTCATTCCTCATTTACAGCCACGATCCCATTAGCCTGTCAATGCATGTCACCGCAGGCCTGAATTCCCATTCAGCCTGCAAAGGACCTTAAAACTGCACTCCATTTTTTCAGTGACTGAGTTAGGAAAGCTTAGCTCCCATTCACCCCAATCACTCTGACTGTAGAGTAGAAGATAGAGTAGTAGTAGAGTAGACTGTAGAGAAGGAAGATGCCCTCACCAGACCTTGGACTCACCATCATCAGCTCCTTCTGAAAAGATTTCCTGTCCTTGTTCTCTGTGTTGTTGCAGTCTTCCTTCAGCTTCTCCAACACAGAGGCCACTCGCTCCGGCTCGCTGTCCAACTCTGATCGGCAGAAAAATGTGAGCGGTAAGTTCAAATACCCCAAAGCATCGGCAAAGGACCTCCAACTGCTGAGGTTCTCCATGAGAAGAGTCCTCACGGAAGCATAGATGTAGGTTAGGAATTTGCAGGGTCTGAGGATTTGCTCGAGCAACAGGCTGGTGGTGAGATCAGGCCCGGAGAAGTAGCTGGGTTTGACCTTTCCAACCACCAGGACATTTTTGGTGTGCACGAGGCCTATTTTGCCCTGGTAGTAGCCAATATACCACTCCTTTGTCCACAGCTGTCCCTTCAACCTGATCTTCTCCTCACTGAGGAGGGCTATGACATCTCCTTTCTTGTACTCCAGCAAATAGTGATTCTTGCTTTGCCGCACCACCGTTTTCAGCAGTTTGCCATACTTCAGGCTCAACACCGGCCGGTCCTGAAAAACCGGATACTTGGCAGTGGCAGCCAGAGGTGAAAGGATGATCTTTCCAACCTCGTTCTTCTTGAGGAACCGCCTCTGCCCTGTCGGTTTGATGGCGCTTTTAGGAGGCGGCTGTGGCGTCTGGACGCAGAACTGGGTCAAAATGGCATCCTTGTCGTCCTTGACCTGTATTCTTAGAGTGAAATCTGAGAGCTCGTTGGGATCGTGGGATGCAATGGGGAAGATAAGGCGACTGACCTTGCCCAGCTTCATCTGGAAGCCTCGCACAATTTTGGCTTGCTCACTAGCTTTCACCTCATAGTTGGTCATGTTAGAGAACATGCAGAGCTTGAGGTCCTGAGGCCGGGACAGAGTAAACTGGTGCTTACCCCAGAGCTGAAGGGCAACTGGAGCTGGGCTGTGAGACTGCCTCGTGACCTCGTTCACTAGGAGAGTCTTGGGTGCACACTCATGCCCAAACACGGCCACGACTGTTTTAAAGGAAGGGTGAATATGTTTTGGGCCGTAGACACCAACTGTGATCTTCTTGCTGATGTAATCCCAAACTGTGTAAGGGTAGAGGATGTTCTGCCCTTGAGCTACAGCAGCGATGTACATACAAGGCTCTAGGTTCTCCAGCTGCACCTGTATCGTGTCCCCATACGAATAGCTCAGCTGCATTGGTGTGTACGGCCCCTCCTTCATGTCGCTCCGTAGGCACTGTAGTCCTACCAAACTCTTGCTCATGATGTCATTTTTGACCTCTGCAGATACCTTCATCTCCAGAATGATGAACGTTTTCACCTCCATGTTGCTGAGTTTGATCTGCAGGACTGGGCTGATGGTGCTGCACTTGTCACTGTTGAGCTCCAGTGGCGGATCTAACATAGCTTTCATGGAGATCTGCTGCGTTTCCCCAGGACACACGTGACCCTCTGGCACGTGGATGCTGATGTTGGTGTCTGGAAGCTGAACGGCTCCACCAGAGCTATCCAGTTTGCAGACAATGTTGGTCTCCACCGGTTGTGTCTGACCCCAGCCAGGATTTTGACCAAGCAAATCCAAGTCGTGGCAAGACCGGGCCAGCTTCCTGTGGTTCAACCATGCGGTCCTAAAATCTTCCCTGCTCTGGAATTGCTCAGGAGTGGGAGATTTTAAACCACTGAAAAAACCCGACTGTGCCGGAGTGTCCGACTTTGCTTGCAGAACAGACAGTTCAGACAAGCTGTAAGAGCGTTTGCTCCTGAAGAAGGGATTGTCCCTTTTCACTGGCTCTTCCAGGTCCAGCCTGTTTGTGGATGGAAATTCATCAAAAATGTTACCCATGCTGCTATTAGCGGCTGAGCTAGAAACTGTTGAAGTAGGAGGCCCCGTGTCAAAGAGCAGCAAGTCAACAGATGCTTTGGAGTTGGGTTCTCTGTCCGAGTCGGTCAACGTCTGCAAATTCCCGTTCAGAAATGGGTTTGTCTGGACACCATTCAAGAAAGGGTTATTATTGTGGGCTTTCACAGAGTTTCTTTTCACATCAGTCCATTCTCCAAGCAGGTCGAGCTCCCTGACCCCCTCATCAGGGCTCTCCAGTAGATTGTCTATCATCCCGCTGTCCGTTAAGGAAGAGTTGCGGTAGTTTACAGGCTGGACGTAGGAGGAAGGGATGTAACCCATCTCTGTGGTATTGTGAGCATACCACCACTCGCCTCCCGATGTGTCTAAGACATAAAGATGGTCCCCCTTAGAGAACTTCAAAGTGGTGAAATTAGTTGGACAGTAATCTTTGATTGCTATTACTTCCTTTGCATTTCCAAAGGACGTGGGATTGTCAACCAGCAAGGCACTAGGAGAAGGCACTGTGAAATGAAATAGAAAAACACTGTAAGCGATCTGCAGAGTCACAAGTTACTTAAAATCATTTATTTCAGGCAAGCAATCCACACTACATCAAGCAGTGAAGCCAAAGTAGTTTCAGAGCATCTCTAACCTACGGGCAATTTCGCTACCGTTTATAAACGGTACTATTCACTTTACTACATCTGATACATTTATGTTGCAAGAGAAAATGCCTTCTCAAAAGAGATGGACATCAAAACAACTAGGAAGAGCAGCAGGAGTTGAGACAGGAGACACAGCAATTTGTTATCATCCCATGGTAGCAAGGCATGTGGAGAGAAAGCGGGTAAACAATGCAATAAAGTACCTTAGCAACAAACCTCCCTCTTGATTTAGGACCTCACTCAGCTGCTTCTCTAAGAGACAGCCTCTGACCTCACTGATGAATGATGCACACAAAGCTGTGGTGAAGGGAGTTCCAAGGGAGCCAGAGCCCCTTCTTATCAGCTTGCTCTTTTAGCTGGCATGTCTGGATCTAAGTTCTTAAGGGTAAATAGCAGGCACTCCCCTGAATTTTCACATTTAAAACAACAGAGGTTAATTTTGGGAGGGCTCTAAAGGTGTGCTGCATGGGAAGCGGTTACATGGCCCAGGTGATCCTTCAGGGCCATTACTGTACAAATTTGGTCAGTGGTATCTTCAATCACCAGCTCTTCAGCACCGCCTTTTTTCCACTTGTGTTTCAGAGTAAGAGACAGCTAAGAGTACCCACTAAGGGTATATCCATATTTCCTCAACAAAACTTAGCTCCTTTTTACAAAGTCAGGTTACTTGAACCACCACAAACACCGTATTGACCTCCCACTGACAAAGCAGCATCTCCAGCCTCCCTTTCAGCAACGTTGAGCAACAGGGCTGGCTGCAAGTTGTTCAACCAGTACTATCTGATCGTAACTGCAAGCAGAACAGTTCAATTAAGACTACACATGTTCACTCTATCACTGTATTTACTGGTTTCGCTTTCACATTTAGGACCTGCTTCTGCTAAAGATCACTAGAAATAAGCTGCAGATAATGTTTATATCAGCATTCAAGTGTTTGTTATCTTGTGAGACAGACCTAAGAAAACAATGCTTGGGGGGAGGGGGGGGGGGGGGGGAGAGGAAAGAACAAAAGCACAGGATGTCAGGATGCCTGACAGCCCTACAGAAAACAGGGAAAGCTAACAAAAAAGATGTGGTGCAGCCATGGCACAACTTGTGATACCACTGCTGAAAAACACAGCAAGTAAGAGCAAAGAAAACTTTTAGACATAAGGACCACAGGGGCTCAAGTATTAGGAAAATAAGAGCTTGTACACACTAAGGGCTTCATCATTAACCTACTTCCCCTGCGCAGCCTCTGCCAGCGGGTAGGGAAAGTTGTGAGCACATTTATTCAGTGTAAAACTATATATAAACTCTGCACTGAACCTATTTTGCCACCTGGGCAGGAAGTGGCTGTTAATGCAGCTCTGCAGCCCAAGCTGTTTGCTGGAGGAAAGCTGATGCCCTCTGGATGCTCTCTACTATCTTTGTGTCCTTCTCACACTGTGTTGCCCCAAAACTGCACCCAGTGCTCAAGGCGCACCAGTGCAGACTGAGCAGAGCAGGACAGTCCCTTCCCTTGCATGAGTAATTACTCACAAGGATGTGAGTAATTCCTATTTTTGCATTAAAAACAAACTAATGTACATCAAGAGCATTTGATGTTCAGGACTCTCCTTGCTCCTTGTGCAAAAACAATTGCTTTGCTGCGTGTTTATGTTCAAAGACCATCGGCACACGCTGGCTTCTCCTTCTGCCTTGGGATCCATTTACACCAAGGGAATGGGAATTCTCTCCCACTTGAATCCGTTCTGGGGGATAGAGAACCAACCCTGTCACCAGCCTGGTAAATCCATCTCTTCTCTTGCATGTGACATGGTGGCAACAGGCTAATACCTGTCCTGTCTCCTGGTAGCTACGGTCCCCACTGGCCCCCCACCTTTAACGTCGCACAGGCTGCTTTCTGAGAAGCCCTCACTGAGGTCGATGAGAGTCCCCTCCGACTTGCAGCGCAGCAGGCCGCTGGAGTTGGCTGCCCGGATCCTCTGTGCTGCCATCTTGAGCTCACCGAGAGCCAGGGCAATGCTAGGTGGTCATGGCTCCTCCGCAGACCCCGGCGATACCGCAGCACCCTGGGGAGCCCGCCTGCAGGTAAAAACAAAGGCCAGCACATTAGCAAAGCCTCCTGCTCTCCTCACAACGCCCACACGACGTACTTTGCAAGATGCGAGCTCAGCACGTGCTACTGCTTCAGCCTCAGGCTGACTCAGGGCAGCTGCATTCTTCCTTTGCCATTTGCTTATCAAAGAAGCACTCCAGATAAAAAGCCATCTGCACCTGTGTGCTGGCCCTGCAGTGCTGATTCAGGAAAACTGTCTCCTGTCAGAGAACCACAGAATAATTATGGTTGGAAGGGACTTGAGGACATTTGGTTCAATCCTCCTGCTCAAGAGGGGACACCTGGAGCAGGCTGCCCAGGACCACGTGCAGGAGTCACACTGCCATATTCTCCTTAGAGCATCATGATAGATTACCTTGGTACTCCTAATAATCGAGGTCTGGTCAGCAAGGGCATCCTGGCCTTGCATTACACTGCTGCTCATCTCTACCCCATACAAACAGCCCTCTCTGCTTTCAGCAGCTGCTCCCAAGGCACCAGCAGCACAACTGATCTCAAAGGCAACACGCAATCTGTGCGCACCTTCAGCCTTTCTCCCAGACATTGCCAAAAGGGCCATCCGGAGATGCACCCTGGTGAGACATCACCTGCAGATGCAAACCTCTTCTTCTGCCATAGCACTGGTGCATGTTCTCCACTGCCTGGCTTTGCACTGCCATCCTCTTCCCTGCTTGCTCTCTTACCCCTTCTCTTTGACCACCAGTGCAGTGGCTGATGCAAGCACTGGTAATAGCTCCTCTGGTGTCACTGTGCTGTGTTGGAGCTTGGAGGGTGGCCAGGAGGGCGGCCAGGAGGGCCAGGAGCACACAGGCAAGCAGGCCTGCAGCCTCTGCTAGCTGAAGGCAAGGCTGTAGCGCAGACCCTCAACCCCACTTTGCTCTTTCAGGTTTGCACCGAAGAGAGTTATACAAATAAAGCCCTGCACAATCAAAAGCCACGTCAATCCAAATTCCCTGCTTGAATTCAGCAACCCAAACGACTTCAAATCCCTCCTATCACTGCTCTCCCTTCCTCCCCACCTCATTCAATTTTTTTTTCCCCTGCTTCAAAACCAGATCAAGCGGAAAATAACCCCAAACCCAAATTCCTTAGAAGGCAGAGCTCTGCTGGGAACATGGAGATAATGGGAATGTGAAGACAAGCACTGTGCTTGGCTGCCAACTGCTTGGGCTGCAGCTGACTGTTATTAAACCTGCGGGTCTGGAGGCAAGGAGGAGCAAGCCCTGAAGAAATCAGTACCCTTTTCTGGAATGTAGAAAGAGGAAATTTGCATCCGGGGAGGGAGAATAAAAGCAGGAGATACTCCAGCCTGCTCGAGATGCTCCTCAACCCATCCGAAGTCTGGTATGCCAGGAATGCAGTCACCATAAGGATGCAGGAGGCTGCAGACAGAAAGGAAAGGGAGAAGTTTTGCACAAACACTTTTCCCTTTGAGAAGAGAGTTGTTTTGGGTTCTGCTGGAACTCAGCAGGGAGAGGGCTTTGCAGGTGCTGAGAACTGGGCTTACAGCCACAGCTGTGCTTATCAGAGGAGCTGGGTAAGGCAGGGAACTTGGAAAAGCAGTCGGTGGGAAGCAAGGAAGGGAGGAAAGATGCTCCATTCAGCTGGCACGTTTCAAAAAGGTGCTGCCAGTCCAGCTCACCCCTTTGCACAGCACCAACACAGCAAGCAATAATGCCAAGCACCATCACCCACTGCTTGGGATTGCACGTTTTCCTGCTGGTGTACGAAGACCCTAATTCCTGCTGCCTGCCCTGACATAACCGTGCAGAAACATGGTAGGATCCTGCAGGAGTTTTGCTCCATTAAAGCCTTCTGCAGCTCTAATTGGGCACAAACTGGGCGTGCAAGCACTGTTGTCACAGCAACAGCTGAAGTGGTAAATGTTTCCCAATATTAGCAATTATTGCACACAATCAAAACACAGACAAAACAAACACTCTGACAGCCCAAAGGTCACCCTTGCTTGGTGAGCATTGCACAAAGCTTTTTTTTTTTCTGAGCAAGACAGAAACCAGACAAATAACTTTCCTGTGAATCAAAGTGCAAGCCAAGAATTTATTTTAATTAAATACCTGTCTGGAAGTCCAGCATCAAATATTTTTGCTATCAGTAGTTAGAGCTGTGCACTGACATATCCACAAACCTCGCCGTGCCTGGCACAAGCAGGGATGCTCCCCATTTCAGTACTTCCATAAGCACGTTGCAAGCTTTATGTTACAGATCTGTGGCAGATGTGACTGTGTGGTGAAACAGCTGCAAAAATAAGCCCTAAATACATCCCAAATTCCCCAAAGACGGCAAGAATGTACATTAAAAATGACTGATTAGGGAAAGCTATTTCCTCTGTTGTTTCTATCCCGGTCTGTTCTGGATGTAGCAGAGCTATCACACACATGGGAGGATGGGTGTGCATGCACTCCACTGCAATTTTCAGGGGGGGCTGTGAGGAACTGCGAAGGGATCGGTGTTCTGGGGCTGATGGCTCCAAGGGGTGAACCTGAGATGGTTCAGAACACAGAGCCAGGGCAAAAAGCTCAGAAAGAATAAGCCTGCTGCTTCAAACCTGGATTATGGGAGAATAGAAGGGGACAGGCAAGTGCTGGGTGGGGAGAAACACAGGTTGCAAGGGCAGGAATTGTTTAGAAACTGCTGAGACAATGGTCTGCAAATTCATCAGAAAACACTTTAAATATAGAATAGGAAAAACCCTGCCTCCATCTGTTTACCCACAGTGATAAACAGTGTCCTTACTGAATGGAGGAAAGGATATGGGGGGCAAGGTAGCAAACAGCTCTCCCCCTGCACACATCCTTGTCGGGGATGAGGAGAGGAGCCCTGCGCAAGGGTTAAGGCTTAGCAGAGCTTTAGGGAAGCATCGACAAGGACAGCTGCTGGTGGGCACCGTGCTCCTTCTCACCACCTTCGTGGGGCACAGAAGCACCAAGCATTGCATTGCTACGGATAGCAGCACTGCTGGGGCTGTTTCACTCCAACTCCCAACAAGCAGCACCAAAAAGAGCTCGCTTTCTCCCTGTGCTGGCACTGTACGGGGTGAAAGCTGTCTCCTCCCTGCCTGTCTGCTGGATTTCTGCACCCCAGGGGACATCATGAACCACGGGACTCATATCCTGTGACTCACCCGTAAGGGAATTGCACCACCATCTGCAGTGGGGACTAGCGGAGTGGATTCAGCTTTGTGTTAGCTGGGGCTAGGAATACGGCCAGCAGCACTATGTCATGCACCGGAGGGACAGCGGCCTTGCTGGCAACCCACCACATCCCACTGTGACCAACAATCTTCTGTCACAGAACATGAAACTGCACAGAAAGGGTTATAAGGAACTTCAGCAGACTCTCTGGGGTGGCTCAGGCCGGAAACCAAGATGCAGCCTGGCCTGCTGCCACCACTCAGCACTCCATTCCTCTCTGCTCAGCCCTGCAGAGCCATCACCATGCCCAGCCCAGCCCTATGGGGACAGCAGCAAGCCCCATCCTCCTCACTGCTCCCAGCTATCGGCAGGGCCAGTCCCATTGCCACAGCATAGGACAAAGCATACACCCACCCCTGGCTGTTTACAATGGTCATTACCACCACCAGCTGTGCCTCCCTTGCTGGGCACCTCTATTTGAGCCCAATTCTCATGCTGGATCAACAACAAGGCCCATATCTTATCTAGAGAATTTAATCATCGCTGAATTACAAATCAAAGATGTACCATGGGCATCTCAGCTACGCTAAACTGGATTAGAGAAAAGTAATTTCAGGAGAAATACCCACTGGCGGGGTAAGCTCCATGCCTGTGAGCAAAGGAGTACAACTAAAGTGTGGAAACATGTAGAAGCAAAAACCCCAGAGGCAGGGAGAAGGCTTTGCTCCCAGCACTGGGGTGGTTTCCTGGGAGCAGCCCCAGGCATGGGGCAAAAAGCACAACCCCACAGAGCACCCAGCAGTATGTGAGCAGCACACAGACTGGGACAAGGTGTCACCCACCAGCACCTGTGTGCTCGTCTCCACCACGTGCTGCAAAACAAGGTCACTTCTGTCTTTGTCAACCCTCTTACATGGCACAAGAGCTGTGACAGGCCGCTCCTGCACTTCCCAAACCAGCTGCATGAAAATACCCTTGGCTTGCTCTCTCCCATCCTTCCCAAAGCTCCAGGGCTGCAAATCCCACCAGCACCAGCTCCTCTCTAACAAGGTGGAAGAGGAGAGCATGGCAGCAGTGAGCCTGTGCTCATACAACAGCCGGTGATGGAAATACCCTCGGTGCCAAGAGTTTTTGCTGATAAGACCTGGGAGGGCCCGCTGGGCCAGCTGGTACCAAGTACAGGGCTGGAGATGGTGCCAGGTCCTTCTGGTTCCAAAAGTAGAGTGACAGGTGCAGTACTTGTACCAGCAAAGGGCGGTGGGGAGGAGGAAGCTCTTCCCTCCCTATCCTTCTCCTTGGGTACTATATAAAAAGTCCATCAAACCCTAAGCCTGCAGGATGAGTTCAGAGGAAACCTCCCTGCTCTGACTGCACGTAGCCTTTAACAAGATGCAGCTTCCAGGCTAGAATCACCTCTCACTTATCAACCCCAAGCTATCAGGCACATCAGGGCTGCATCTTGCCACAGACTGTAAGGTGGAAAGTGTAGAAAGACCATCTCATCAATCACTCATCATACTCCTTCAGCTTCCCACGCCAAAGCCAAGAGCAACTCCAGTCACTTGTTGCTAATTATTTTTCATCTACCTTTTACTTCTCCAAAGTCAAGATCTCCTGGCTCTCCTTAAAAATTAGAAGTGGTTTGAGTTAAAACATCAACCAGATTCTGTTACTGCAACGTGCCATTTTAGCAAAGAGACTAAGGCACGTCACTATCTCATTTAAGAACTTGGTTTTCACCCTACACATTCTTCATCTTCAAGTCCTTCCTCAGGACTTTCTTGCCTCATCCCAACACCTCCAGGTTGGATAGGGCCCTGTACAACCTGATCTAGTGCCTAATTTAGTGGTTGGCAACCCTGCCCATAGCAGGAGGTTGGAAATGGATGATCTTTGAGGTCCCTTCCAATCCAGGCCATTCTATGACTACATGTATGACATAGCCTTGGGCAGCTGGCACTGTCCTTCATTTGCTCAGCGCACTCCCAGCGGAAAACACCCTGACCATCCAGATTTGTGCCTGCTTTTTCCACTCTCTCAGCAGATGCAGGGACAGGCAGGGAAGAGCTGCCCACTACCACTTTCTCTCCAGAAGCCCGGCCCAGACATTTTGGGCCACACACCCTGGTGATTCCCAAGAGAGGAAAAATGGAGAAAGAGCAAAGCAGGAGGTGAGCAAAGCCCCAGGGAGACCATGAGGTTTACACAACATCATCAAATTTTAGGTCCCTGCAGGACTGAAGGGCACTGCTGTTGGTGGGATGGGCAGTGGGGTGCCAGAGGCATGTCAGGAGGGTGCTCCACACTCCCATCTTCCTCCTCCCCTGAGGATGCTGGCATGCAGCAAGCTGCTCCCATTTAGGGCTCTTTACAAGCACGGTGCTCTTTGCTGGCTCCACAGTGCTGGGCATGGCAAGGATGGGAACTTGGCACATGCAAGCAGCTCAGCTAGCAGCACTTGGGGGCACTGGCAGCACTGCAGGGAAAAAAAATGTAATAATTGCTGAGCACGTGTTCCTGGCGTCTGCTGGTACCTCCAGCCAGGGTATCCATTACAGCTTCCCCACCGGGTGAGCTACCCCTCGTGAGCAATGCAGGGAGGATGGAAAAGCTTCCTTTTATAGCAATGACTTTGGAGCACAAGTCTCATTGAAAGTCAATGCTGGAGATGGATAGGCAAGTGACTAAATACAGATCTGGTGTCTTTGGGGTAAGAGCAGAGCCTGCTGCTGCTGCCAAGCTGCCTGGGAGCTGTCACATCAAACCCACCTGAAGAACACAGCGTGCCACCGAGTCCAGGTCACACAACACGAGGGGAATGTCCCATATCAGAGCTGCCAGACGGAGGTGGAGAAGAACAGATGGGGAGCAAGTGGCAGGTTACCTACAGAAAGGGATCCAAAATGATTGGCAGGTCTAAATCCCAACAAAGGGAAGACCTTGGAAACCTTGCTTTTCTGCCAGACTTATTCTACTCTTGGATGAAGAGACACAACATGTGTAAAGCAGTATGGCCGCATCATACAGTCCTTCAGGCAGGAGAAGACCCTTAAGACCACCAATGCCAACCGTCATCTAACAGCATCAAGGCCCACAACTAACCCACATGCCTCAGTGCCATGTCCACACATCTCTTACACACCTGCAGTGATAAGGACTCCACCACCTCCACTGGGCAGCCCATCCCAACATGGGGCCACCCCCTGTGCAAAGAGATTCTGGGATGGTGAGGAAGGTTCAGAACACCTGAAAAGGTATGAAGGTGCTGATAGGCTCCCACCAACTTTGATGTTCACCAGCTCTGCCTTCAGACAGTCCAGTTTCCATTAACCCTCCTCTTTCTGCTGTCCACGCTATTCTCTTCCAAGAGAGAAGCACTTCCTAACTCAGGTGGGAAAGCCCTAAAGTTCTTGCACTGCTGCAGATGGTGCCTCCTGCACCAGGCAGGGAGCTTCTTCCAGCTGGGACCAGCAGAAGCATGAAATCTCAGAATCACACCCAGTGCAGGACTCCCAGGAGCGAAGCAGAGAAGCACAAACCCAAGTTCCAAACCCCTAAAGGGAACAGGAGCGCAGTGAGCCAGCTCTCATAGGGCACGAATCAGACCAGGTGCCTGTAAATGCACAGAGATGAGCCGAGCAGCACGCTAATAAAGCAGCAGCAGCTCTGGGAACCACTGCTGCGAGGCACATATCAGCAACTTCAGCACGAGCACCTTCCCACCCAGGCTCCTGACGCCTATGTGTGCCCAGAGGATGTTTGCTGGGGCTGAGGTGGGCGAGGTGCCAGCACTTCAGGAGCACAGCAGGCACTGCCTTTGTAAGCACCCGGGCAACTTTCCCTGCCCTCTGCATAAGCCTCATTAACTTGCTATCAGCTCAGAAGCAGAGCAGTTTGCTGCACGAGAAAGCATGTTCTTGCTTTTAAACGTGGAGATGGAAGCAACTTTTGCAGAGGTCAGTAACAGCACCAGCTCTTCCTGCTAACCCTTGCAGCCCCTCCGAAGGTATGCTCAGAGCCAAAAGCATGGATATAATGATCTTTCAAAAAAGGAAACCGAAATTAGAGCCAGTTCAGAGAACTAGTTCAGACAAGGAACCTGTGACAAGGGAGAAAAAACCCCACAACATTGCATCTCCAGTGCCACAATCCAGCCATGGACACAGACAGGCACTCCTAAGGAGGAGATGGAAATCTCCCCTGTAAATCAGTCTTTATCCTCTCCTTGGAAGAAGAGGATGGTTGGAGTTAATGACCTTGAGGGTCTTTTCCAACCTTAATGATTCCATAGGCCTCAAGTTGCACCAGGGGAGGTTTAGATTGGATACTATGAACTGAACTCTGACAATCTGAAGCACTGTGAAAAGCTTTCCATGGGAAACCGGGAGGAACTCATTGCCACTGCTATGGCCAGGGCCACAGTCCCAGCTGCATCTCCTTACTCAGACAATTTAGATTTAGATGTAGATTTGATCTTCAAGAGCTATCAAACGCTAGGTGACTGAGTCTCTGAAAACCTCAAGTGGAGACGATGACAGAGCTTGCCACCCTCTCAACACTTCAGAGTCCTGTTCCTATCACCCTCCACTAATTTTCTTTTGGAGGGAAAAAGTATCTATCCCCAGCTGTGATGAGCTGCTGGTGCAACCATATGCTTGCTTTACTTGCTACGATGTTGGGAAACGAGTGTCACTAGCAAGGTACAGAAGGGCGGGCACAGGAAAGTCACTCAGGCTGGGGATGCTGGCAGTGTACCTTGTGCAGTGACACAGAGGGAAGACAACAAGAAGCTTCAGAGTTGAGCTAGCTCTCCACTTTCACTCCATCTTGCCCCCCAACCAACATATACTCAACCAGAACACATCTCCCTGACACTGACCATCTCCTTGCGTGTAGAATGGCAGAAGCCATACATCTGCCCTTCCTGGCCCTCACCCAAGCTGCTGAGCGGGAGAGCACTGGAAAAGAGAGGGCTTTGCTCAAGCCCACAGGTGCTGCAGTGAGGATGGGGACACAGCAGCCACCCTTGGATCACCCACTTTAATGGCTTTGTGAGGGGGTAGCCAGGATGCTGTTGCAACCCCGAGTCAGCTGAGCTCACTGCTGACCTATTTTGGAGAGTCAGCTGGGAGCCTCCTTCGAGAAAAAAGAGGGGTTTGTTCTCAGCTCTCTGCCTGGGTGTGCTCTGCAGCCACAATCTCACAGCCGGATTCTCTCTCTAACAAATAAAACCTCCTTGGATTACCAGACAGGAGAACTCATTTAGGTGATGAGCTCATGCGAGAGCTTAACCTTGATTTAATGTTCTTACACACCTTGCTGATTAGCCCAGGTACTGATCTGTTGGTGGATTACACGACGCTTTCAGCTACGCTGAAAATGCTGACAAGAGCCAAAACCCATCACAAGCCTGAATTGGGCAGAAACAAACGCAATCAGCACACTGCAATGAATTTCCTCAAAACAGCATTTTGAAGCACTCTGCCCCAATAAACATTTCCAAGGCAGATCCCCCCCAAACCCCCACCAACTCCTGGCTTTCAGCAGCTTAACCGTTTGCTGGAGCTGACAGTCTCTCGTGTGAAATCACAGAGCCACAGAATCACTAAGGTTAGAAAAGACCACTGAGATCAGCTGGTCCGACTGCCAGCCCATCGCCACCGTGCCCACTAAACCACGTCCCTAAGAAGCAAGAAAGAAACATGCTCTGCTAAACCAGAGTGCTGGTTACTTCCTCCACGGGGTGCCCCATGCTTGACTCAACCCTGGTCTGCGAACCCATGCTGAAAAGCTCACTCAGAGCAGCACAATCCCTACAGAGCAGATCTGCTCATTACACCATTCCTCAGCGGTAGAAGCGTGCAGCCTGAGACAAAGGAGGGAGATGTGAGGGCAGACATCTGCTCCAACACAGGGCATAGGTTAGGACTTGTTGCAAAAAGCCATAAGCAATCAGTGCCTCTGCTAACTTAGAATCATAGGATGGCTTGGATTGGAAGGGGCCTCATCCAGTTCCAACCCACAGCTTGGTCAGACTCCTCTCACGGACTGTGCAGTAAGTTCACACCACAAAGGCTCTCTTCTCACCCTTCTTCCTCCTGAGGAGCAGAAGCTGCCAAACTCCCCTCTCAGACCTACTTTCACTCTTGGCCCCCTGAACTTCCAATTTGATCTCATCTGCAAACCCAGTGAGTTGCATACCTGTACAGGAAAGCACTCCCGGTTCAACTCCGAGCGTGCCATGTTGGCCAACTTCAGATGGTTTTCAGCAGCCAAGTCCTCACCTTTCAGAACGCAGCTCATCCCACACACAGGATTTGAACAGAAGTAGCTTCCCAGGTGCAGACACGATGTCTGTCAGCCAGGAGGAGGTGGAAGATAAACCAAAACAGCCCACTGTTTATGCAACATAAGAGCAAATACTGTGCCTTCTTGAAATCATTTAATTACAGTTAACCTTTAAATTAAAACCTTGCAAAACTGCACACAGGCTTTAGGCAACCTGCAAATTAACTACGGGGAACACAACTGGGGGATCAGTGATGCCAGATACAATCCAATCAACGGCTCAAATTACTTTCACGACATCAATAGTGCCAGGAGGGGGGAAAAAACCCAAAATAATACAACCCAACCCTGTGCATCAGAGGTCGTTCCTTCAGCCGCGTCAGGTAAAAGCCGTTTGATCTCATCATCGTGGGTCAGATAGCTGATAAGAAACCAATTTCATTACTGTTAAGACCAGAGCATTTTTGGAAGGGTTTATCTGCAAAGAAAGCAACACGCTTTGAACTGCTGAATTTTATTTTAGTTAAAAGGCACCAGGCTCTTGCCTGGCTGCTCTCAAAGCACTCAAAATTAATGTGGTATGAAATGATACCGCAAGTTGATTCTGTGCGACTTCCCCGGCGCGCAATGTCAAAGACACACTGCTTCTCTGTGCTGGGACGCAGCCAGCCCCTTCGTTTCAGGGAAAGCAGCATTTATTTAGCAGGACGTTTGGGCACAGAAATAGCCACTTCCAAAAATTTGGCCAAATCTGCTCCAAATCGGTCCCATTCCCAGACAAAGCAGGGCTCACTCTTGGGCATGGTTTTTACAGCGTTGGCTAACAGGCAAAATTAAAAGAACACCTGAAAGACACTGAAAGTAATAAAAGATTTTCCCCCACTTAAAGCAGAGCCATTCTGGTTCAGTGGAATGGGTTTCTGCCACTTTCTGCACTGCACTTTTTCTCCCAGGCTGTTGTCTGGCAACACCCGAACACCTTCCCATTACACATTAAATCCCAGTGACCGACCCCCACCGTCTCCTCGTCTTCTTCACAGGAGCTTCCCTTGAAAGACAGACAAATCTAAGCCACCGCAGGGAGCAGAAGGAACAAGTTATTCCCTCTTTGCTTTGTCAGTAAAGTCAGCTCCAGGCGAGGCTGAAGGAGACAGACCTCACCTCGCATCTGCTGCTTCCCCGTCAGCTTGAGTGAAAGCTGCCCAAAACGCGAGCCTGTGAGCAACCTGGGCAAGCTGCTCAGCTTTCCGTGCTCGAGCCTGAAAGCAGAGTGCTAAATTTATCCCCGCTGAGATTTCTATGGTAACAGACTACACCGCTGAATTTCACGTTACTGCAGCTTGAATTAGGGGTGAAGCAGAGTTAACAGCATCAGCCGTGGTGTAGGGTTGTCTTAGGCCAACACAAAAGCACCCGTGATGGAGGAAAAAAAGGCAAAGCTGTTCCTGACAGCCATGCGGTGGGACACAGAAAAACCCAAATCTTGTCCATTGTCTCTGGAGGAACGCCTGATTTGAGAAAGTGACAGCTAAAAAAAAAAGGGTGAAAAAACCACAGCCGTACTTAGGGACAGCAATCAGAGCCATGGCCTTTTGCAAGAAAGAACTTATTTCATTTATTGATTTTTATGGAAAGCAACTTCCATCCGAGCAGCACAGTGTTCACTCCACTTCACAGCTGCTTTAATATCCATCATTATATCTCTATTGTAGCTCTCTATCTAAGGCATGGGTTGGGGTCTTAAAGCAGCCTAAATTCTGGCAATCAGGTCTTGGTTAGGGGTGACCAACACACCACCCATGGCCATCCTCGCCAAGCAGCCAGTACAACCCCTCCTTTCCTCAGCATCCTTCAGCAGCACACCAGGTTCTCGTCCTCTTTTCTTCCAGCAGAGGAGGATCTCAAAGCACGAATCCTGCTCCGCAGGGTCAGGCAGTGCAGGCACACATCAGAGCACCCAGACACCTGCAAGCCTCTGCGTGGACGGGCAGAACTAGATAAGCTGCTGATGGGAGAACAGAACCTACATATCACATCAGCGCAGATGGACTTTATCTTCTCTTTTTCCTTTTTATAAGAGAAATGGAAGCCAAGGCACAGCTGATGCACTGGGATGGTTTTATATTTAGACGGATGACACAAGTTCTCAATTAGCAGAAAACAAACAGAAACTTCTTACATCGTCCAGAAAAAGAAAAACAAAAGAAAGGCAACTTCCCCCAGCATTTACAACCTCCCCAGTTCTGCTTTTACACAGAATTCAGAGGGGCTTCCCATGCACGATCCCAGTAAACAACATTTTACAGCTCACAGCGCCCGTATGACAAATACTGGCCGAAGCACACTGCGTGCATTCACAATGAAGCTGGCTTTTGGGGGACTTTCTTTCTTCTAATTTTGTGTTTACTGCTGTCAGCTCTGTTTTCAACAGGATAATTAACAATGTTTTAATACTCGAGCGTAAAACAAATACACCGGGGTGATTAAAAGAACCGTTTCCAAGTTCTGCAGACCGCAGTTTCGCTACGCGACAAGAGATCCAGTGCAGCGTACCGGTGTAAAATACAGCTCTCCAAAATCGGCTATTTCTTTTGCTGCATGGTTCATTTAGGAGCAAACACTTGCTTAGCCAGATCTCTGAGCATCAGCTGGGCCTCATCCCAAATATCTGTAAAACTACCTGCATTTTTAGGGCGGGGGAAGGGGATAAAAATATGGTTTCTTTTTCACGAGGCTGACAGGCAAAGGAGAGCAAGAAGTGCCGTGCTGGGGCCCAGCAGCTCACAACCTCAGACACAAGGTGGGTAAGCAGGCCTCGCGTCCCTGTGTGCTGCCCCAGCCATGGCGGGGCCAGGCCCAGCTTTATCTACAGCACAGCTAAGAATAGCTCCGGCCACCAGGAGCCCTGCAAAGAGAATGGCCTGGGCCTCTGCCAGAGAGCACGGGTTTCCTTTGCTGCTGGGCCTGAAATGAGGCAGACACGGAGCAGAGGTTGCCCTGACACAGAGCTGCGCAGTTCTGCTCAGGTCTCACCACCCTGGGCTTGGCACTTTTGTTGGTGAGCTGGACGATGGGTCAGTGCATACCCACAGATGACACAAAATCTGAGGGGGGAGAAGGGCCCGGCCAGGCTGACGTGAACCTCGTGGTGTCCAACAGTTCATGAAAACAAAGGACCAGCAGCCCGTCCTCAGCGTGCTCGCCCAGCAAGCAGCATTTGCACCTGGCAGCCGCAGCCCATCTCTGCCTCCATGCAGGGAATTACCTCCTGCCCTGCTTTCATGAGCTAGATTGCCTGAAGCAGCATTAAGGCAGGAGCCACCTGCCTGTTTCTGAAGCAAAACACCTCCCTGCCCCCTACAAGCAAGCAGACCGTCTGATGCAGCACTGGCATCACCGCTTCCCATTCACAACCCATGAAAAATTAGGCCAAACTGTAGATATTTTCATTTCTTTTTATCTCTCCTGCCTTACTGCAGGGCAAACTGGGCACAACTTCCCTCCCCGTCCCCAAGACACATTCCTCATTTTATTCGAGAGCCCATTTTTGGACACACCGACTCCACAACTACACTGACCAAGGTTTGATGCTGGGATCACACTGATCTCAGGTGATGCTGGTGCTCTGTGCCTCAGTTTCTCCCTGGGCACAGTGCTATCTGCTGGTACAAAAGCCTTCGGGACATGTACCTCTGCAGCGAAAATCCACCTCCACAGCCCACATTGCCCATAGGATGCATCACTGCTTCACCACGCTGGGGCTTCCCATCATGGCCAGGCAGCCAGCAGCAGCAAGGCAAGCAGCTTTCCCGTAACACGAGATTAACTCCTTTCCCCAGCACATTTACATTTAAAACAGAGGTCAACACATGGGGTAAAGCTGCGACAGAGAGGTCACCCCCTGCTGCAGGGAAAGCACACAGAGGGGGTTAAACATTCGCCCTCCCCAGATCCCTGCATTCCTCTGCTCCAGCAGCATGCTGGGAGAAAGGTTTCTGCTCACTGTTTCCATGCCTGGTCATGTCCCACACCCTGGCCTCAGTGCACATTTTAACAGCTCCTATTAATAGCCCAAGCAGGAGCTAGGGGAAGCACCAGCTGCTCTGGCCAGTCGCACCTCTGAGCGGCCACACGGCATCCATCCATCCCTCTGTGCTCAGTGAGTTTGCAACCCCAAAATTCCTCTCTCCCCCAGCTCTTTGGTGGTCAAATTGCTGAAACAAGTGCAGGAGCACAAAGCTGCTCACCCACTGGCTGCAGCACAGGCCATCCATCACTCTCAGTGAGCTCCAAGCTCCTCAAGTTGAAGGGATTTCAGTCTCAGGCTTGCAAAAGGAGCTGGGTAATTAGAGGCAGCAGAGAGACAACGCTCATCTAGCCCCAAGATCCACTGCCAGGCTGTGGCACTGCACCGGCTGCAATGACAACGCACCCACATCTCCACATGCTCCCTGGAAAAAACTTCCCCCTTCCTGCAGGTACGGCAGTGTTAAGATAGCACCGGTGCCAGCATGCCACCAGCACCACTGGGGGTTGGAGACCACAGCGCATCCCTGAGGGGCTCGCAGGCATTCATCCCTGTCCCCCAGCTAGAGCCGTGACCTCATTTCATGGGATTTAACCAAGCACTGCAAGAGTCCAGATGGACTGTCTGGCTAATTGAGTTAATTAAAGCGTTTTCTGCCATGATTAACTTTCAGGAACAGGGCTTGACGTTGTGTGTTTTGGAAAGGCTCCTTCTGAGCAGCTCGGTCACTCTCCAGGGAGCGCAGGGCCACACCTCAGCAGCAGAACAAAACAGGAGAACAATGACTTGGAAACTCGCACTGATCACACAGGGCTGTTTCTCACCACTGCTTCCAGACTCCATAAATAAATAAATAAATAAATAAATAAATAAATAAATAAATGCCCAAACCCTTTGTTTGTTTTTCACCACCAACCTGAACAGGGCGCAGAAAAGGAACAACGCCGCATCTAGAGGCCACGGGAATACATAGGCTACATGAGGTCTGCCCAGCAAGCCATTTGCGGGATGGAGAAGTAAAGGACACGGGAGATGTGGGAAGAGACCCATCACCCATGTCCAATCCCAGGGTACCCTACCCTCATTCCAGGGCAAAAAGCTCCAGGAATGAGCGGCACTGCCCGTAACTCGCCGGGCGATAAGCTGGTCAAGGCCAGTGTGAACAAACATGTTGTCCTGCACAGAGATGCTTTGCTGACGGAGGTAATAATCATCTCCCAAGGACAGTAAATACTTTGTCTGTCTGCAGCCCCTGCCTGGAGATAACCAAGCAACGCACACAATGGCCAAAAGAAAGGCTATGCTTTGTGGCTGCTGTTTTTTTCTAAGCTCTGCAAAGCACCGAGAAGGAGCTGCATCCTGGGACACTGGGATGGGAAAAATCCACCTACCCGAGGAAGCTAGCTAGGCTGGATGCAGCTTTGGGCACATGGGCTATGGGAGGTGCCCCTTGGGAACAGCTAGGTGGGCTTTGGGGTCCATTCCAGTCTAAGCCATCAGAAAAGCATACTCACATAACGACAGTTGCGAGGGGGCTGCTGAGATGAGGACCGTCGGGAAAACAGCCACGTGGCAAAGCTGGGAACCCAGCACTGGGAATACCGTGGCCACACCATGGGTGTATTTAAGCCCAGTGGGATCAAAGGGAAGACCTCAGGAAGCACAGGGCCGGGACCCTGAGGTGGGCAGGGTCAGGCTGTCCACCAGCTCCTGTGGCCATAAAGCTGGAATTTCAGTTTCCCATCCTGGAAACTGAGAGCTTGTCCCTTTTCTCAAAGCCACTTCTTCTCCATCCAAGCAAACAAAGTTAACAGGACAGGGAGCCTTACAGTCTCCATAGGTAAGGAGATGCACCCACACGTCTTTTCTTTTTCCTAACCTCGAAACCTGAGGAACTGCAAAGCACCAGCTGCTCACAGACCAGGTGCTTTAAAAACTGCTCTTGTAGACTTCAAGAGCTTCATCTGCACCACAGGTGCAGCCACACACACCCCAGAAGATGCCAGCTGTAGCTCTTGCAAGGGGAAAAACCAGCACAGAGGGCTTTGGGGTTGGGTTTCCCAGCTGGGAAATGCTCCTTATTGAGGCTGAAAGCAGCCCCACCCCAGTACTGCTAATCTGATCCCAGGTTTTCAGTGCTGCGGCCAGGACATGAGGGGCTGGCGAGTGGGAAAGAAAGAAAGGAAATGCCACAGATGTGAGGACGCTTTTTCTGGCTGGGCAGAGCCTTGTTTTGTTTTTCCTCCTTGAAGTTAGCTGCCATTTGCTGGCAGGCGGATCCATTACGAAAAGAAAAAGTTTCTCTTTGTTCAGCTCCTGTAACCCCGCGCCCAGGAGACCCAACCCACAGAGCCGTGTGGTGCTGGCAGCCAACAGCTCGGTGCTCAGAGCCCGCACAGAACTCACTGGCAAGCTCACAGCAGCAGGAACTGGTCTGTGAAATATCCCCTGCCTTACTTGCTCGCTGACCGCGCCAGGGGACGTGCCATTGTTCGGCTCCAAAAAGGCTTTTCTGTTCCTAAGGAAACAGCCGACCTCGTTCAAATAGGGCCACACGCACGCAGTGCCATTCAAACTGTGTCCCCTCAAAACCTCGTGCACAACGACCACGCACCCACCCAGGTACCACACACCTGGCTGGGCTCTGGGCAGAGGTCTACAGAACGCTGTGGGCATGCAGGGCTGGGCTGGGCTGGACCTCTCCCCCTGCTGTCTGACAGCCGTGTGTCACCATCCCTCTGATCTTCCCAGTTGTGTCTGGGCGATGAGGTTAACACATGGGAGGTGAAAACAATGACTCAGCCACCTTCCAGATCTTTGTCATAACGTATACAGCTTCCAGGCTACAAAGTTGCTTCCACATCCATCATTGCAACGGAGCATCAGCACGGGATGCTGCAGCAGCAAGCACACCCTGCATGGTGCTTTCTGCTGAAGGATGCAAAGCATCACCCCCACGGGGCAGGTGGAGCTGCTGCACCGTTCTGGCAGCGCAGCACAAGAACACTGAGCCCTAGGGCTCCCAGTTCACCTTCTATCAGCACTGCACTCGCCAAACTGTTTGCTGATCCACACACCCCAAACACAAGCCTCCCAACACCAGCAAGTCCTGTGCCAGACGGAGCCAAGAGGCAATCCTGAAGCTCATACACAAATCGAGGGAAGAGGACAGAGCAGGGAGCAGTGCTCTTTCACTTCCCTATCACCATAGGTATAGATCACAGAACCATTACAGTTGGAAAAGATCACTCTGGTTATTCAGCCCAACCCCAGCCCACCCCACCATGCCCACTGACCATGTCCCTCAGTGCCACATGTACACATTTCCTGAACACCTCCAGGGGCAGTAACACTCCCACCTCCCTGGGCAGCCTGTGCCAGGGCCCGACTGCTTTTTCTGAGAAGAAATTGTCCCTAATATCCAACCTGAACCTCCCCTGGTGCAACTTCAGGCCATCACTTCTTCTCCTATTGCCGTTACCCAGCAGAAGAGGCCAACCCCACCTCGCCACAACCTCTTCCCAGGCAGTTGTAGAGAGCGATGAGGTCTCCCCTCAGCCTCCTCTTCTTCACACCCAGTTCCCTCAGCCACTCCCCATAAGACTTGTGCTCCAGACCATCACAGCTCTGTTGCCCCCCTGTGCACACTCCAGGTCTCAGCGTCCTTCTTGCAGCGAGGGGCCCAACACTGAGCACAGCACTGAGGTGCGACCTCACCAGAGCTGCGTACAAGGAGCCCGGTCATCTCCTGCTGGCTGCACTATTGCTGATACAAGCTGGGATAGCACTGGCCTTCTCGGCCACCTGGGCACACTGCTGGCTCGTGGTCAGAAGGCCAAGTCTGTGTGCTGGAAAGAAAGGGGCCTGCTTGGATGTGCTTGTGGCCACAGAAACTTCAAGCACATCTCGTGCCCACAGAGCAAGCTCAGGCTGCACTTCACAGCTGAAGAAACCCTACAGCGTGGCAGTGAGCAGCAGGGCGGTCCTTGCATCTCCACAAGACGTCCCTTCCAACTCGGGATATTCTATGGCTTTCTGAATGAAGCCACCAGCCTGGCACAGGGCCTCGGGTATTACTACAATCCCTCACACGGCACCACCAAAGCCACGTCTGAAAGTGGCACCCGACCCGTCCGCAGAGCTCCAGCGTTGCTGGAACGAATCCGGAGAGGAGCGGAGCAGCGGGACCGCGGGGAGCGAGCAGTGGGGGGGGGGGGGGGGGGGGGAAGCAGAGCGCAGGTGGGCATCGCCCAGCGCACCGAACGGGAGCAAAACTTTCTCCAGCAGAGGTCTGCACGGGATCCGCACTCCGCGTTGCGCACACTCCCACCCTGCACCCATGCACGCCGGACAGACGCATCTCACGTGCATTTACACTGCGCACACATAGAGTACAGCATACCCGCGTACACAGCGCGCACACTCACACGGCACTCCGCGCACCGCCACCGGACCACGGGGCCGCTCACCCGCAAACTCCGGACCCGCGGAGCCGCTCTCCCCAAGGCGCTCACCTGCGGGCGGCGGAGCCGAACCCCCACTGCTGCCGCCGCCGCCTCTCCCGGTTCGCGTTTCCCCGCCCGACACCGGACAGCTCTCACCGCCCGCCCCGCGCAGCCCTGACGTCAAGGGGAGGGGCTGCAAGAGCGGGGCCCGGAGAGGGGCGGGGGGTGGGAGTTGCGTGGCGAGTGTGTGCTGCGGGGTCCTCGTGCGCAATGGTTGCGCGGAGGTGTTGGAGATCCTCGTGCAAGAGGCAGCTCTCGTGCAAGGGGCAGTCCTCGTGTAAAACGGGTGTGGAAATAGGTTGTGGGAACCCCTCGTGCGAGGGGCAGCCCTCGTGCAAGGGTGCTCATCGTGCAAAATGGGTGTGCAAAGTGGTAATGGGAACCCCTTGGGCAAGGGGAAGTCCCTGTGCAAGGGGTGCTCCTCACGTAAAATGGAGGTGCAAATGGGTTGTGGGAACCCCTAGTGCAAAGGGTGGTCCTCATGTAAAATGGTTGTGTGAATGGGTTGTGGGAACCCCTTGTGCAAAACAGGTGTGCAAATGGGTTGTGGGAACCCCTTGTTCGAGAGGCAGTCCTCATTCAAGGGGCGGTTCTTGTGAAAGATGGGTGTGTACTTGGGGTGTCAGAGCCCCTCATGCAAGGGGCAGTCCTCATGCAAGGGGTGCTCATCGTGCAAAATGGGTGTGCAAATGGGTTGCGGGAATCCTTCGTGCAAGGAGTCATCCTCGTGCAATGCCCACTCCTCTTGCAAAACGGGTGTGCAAATAAATGGGTTGTGGGAACCCCTTGTGCTAGGGAAGACCTTGTGCAAACTGGGTGTGTACTGAAGGTATGGGAGCTCCTTGTACAAGGGTTAGGACACCTGCATGATGCAGTCCTTGTGCAAAGTGGGCATGCACAGGGGGCAAGGGAACCCCTCATGCAAGGGGCAGCCCTCGTGCAATGCAAGCAGGCGTGCAAGGACTTTGTGACAGAGCCCTCATCCAGTGGGGTGACACCCAGGGCAGTGGATACAAGGATTCAAAGGAGGATGGTGGCACTGCACGTGGAGTCACGGCACCGCAGCCTGGATTTCTGCACCAGGCAAGGGATGAGAGGAAAATCCAACCTTCGTTTTTAGTAAAGCAACAAGTTGTGCCACTGCCTGCTTTTTTTTCTCTCCTTAATGGAGCATTTCCACTGAGGTTTTCTGGAGTTAAGTACAGCTCAGGATTCTGAGCTGACATGGCTCCAGCCCCAAGGCAGGGAGCCAAAGGCTGAACAGGGCGGGCTAAACGAGTGCTCACTGACAGCGCTGCCAACACAGGGCCTTGTCTGGCTACTGAGTGGTCTGCCTTGGGGAATGGTAGAGTTGGGAACGAAAAGCAATGAGTTTGGGAAGGGTGCAGTGTGGGGTTGGGTGGATGCAGGGGATAGATGTAGTGTGGCAATGGATGTAGTGTGGAAATGGATGCAGCTTGCAGCAAAGCGATGGTGGCTGCAGAAACCACCGTGGGCAGCTTGGTTGCAATACTGCAGTAGGGAGCAAAGACTTGGAGCAGAGGAGGTCAGAGCACAGTGTGACGCACTGGTCCTCCTTCTGCTCACCCTTGTTTTATTCCTGGGCAGGATGAGGGTCCTGCTTGTTGCAATGAGTAAATTTCCTCTTCCTGGGCTTGGCTCCTCCTGAACCCGTGCTTCCAGGGCGCGTCTTGGCAGTGAACCCAGCGAGCTGCAAAACCACTTCAAAGTGACCTCGGGAGCTCATTTCTCTCACATGGCTTTGGGAGGCTGGGGTTTATCAATGCATAGCTCCCCAGAGCTGGACAGCCCGGTTCTCTAGTTGCAGCGGGGCAGTTTGATCTCACTTGCTGGTGGGAACCTTTCAGCAGGCACCTGCTGCTGCAGGGTCTCATAGTTGCTCTGTTTCCCACCATTTATCACCCTGCTTTTCAGCCGCTTTTTAAGTGAGTCAGTCTGTGTCAGGGGTAGATCACACTGTCCTCTTCATTCCCCAAAAGCCTGAATTTACCCATTCTGTCTCCCTTCCGAGCCCTCCATTCATTCACACTCGTTTTAGTGATTTTCTGAATAGCTGAATTATTTGTGAACCCTGAGAAGTGGCTATGGAGACCTCTGGATCATCTCAGGCCAGAGATAAAAGATGCCTCTGGGAGCAAAAGTGCTCATTCAGAAGAGCTGGATTCTGGGATGGTGGAGGTGGACGTGCATCACTCAGCAGCCCCGTGATCTTTCTGTGGTAAACCCACATCTCCAGGCAGCAAAGTGTTTGTTAGACTTCAACACACTTGGAACTGTCTGCTTACATGAAAATGGGCAATTCATGCAGATTAGATGCTGCCCATCCCCTCTCTGAGGATGCACATTGGACACACTGACAATGGAGAAAGTCCAGCTGAGCCTTATGTTTGACCTACACTCACCCTCTTATAGCTTAAAACCGTCACCCCTTGTCCTACTGCTACACCCCCTGACAAAGAATTCCACCCCCCTCCCCCCCCCAGCTTTCCTGCAGGCTCCAAGTACTGGAATGCTGCAGTGAGGTCTCCCCAGAGCCTTCTCTTCCCCAGGCTGAACAAGCCCAGCACCCTCAGCCTATCTTCATAGGAGAGGTGCTCCAGCCCTCTGATCATCTTCATGGCCCTCCTCTGGACCCACTCCAACAGCTTCACATCCCTCCTGCATTGGGGACCCCATGCTTGGACACAGTACTCCAGATGGGGACTTACAAGGGCAGATAACAGGAGGACAGTCCCCTCCCTCTCCCTGCTGCTACCCCTCTGCTGATGTAGCCCTGGATACCGTAGGCCCTCCAGTCTGTGAGCACACCAGAACCCCCAAGTCTTTCTCCACAGGGCTGCTCTCAATCTGAGTGTTGCCCAGCCTGTGTCCATTTGGGATTGCCCCATGCCAGGTGCAGGACTTGAACTTGGCCTTGTTGAGTGTCATGAGATTCCCATGGGCCCACTCTTCAAGCCTGTCCCAATACCAATCCCTGAGAAGCACCATTCATCACTGGTGTCCACCTGGACACCAAGCTGTTGACCACAACCCTTTGAGTGGTTCCGGCCAATTCTTTATCCACCAAGTGGTCCATCCATCAAATCCAGATCTCTCCAATTTAGAGACAAGGATGTTGTGTAGGACAGTGCGGAAAGCTTTGTAGGAGACCAGGCAGATGCCATCAGTTGCTCTTCTCTCATCTACCAACACTGTGCCCTCAGGCACAGAATCATAGAACCATAGAATCATAGAATGGTTTGCGTTGGAAGGGACCTCAAAGCCTGCTCAGTTCCAATCCCGGCCTTGGGCAGGGTTGCCATCCACTAGATCAGGTTGCCCAGGGCCGCCCATCCAATATGGGCATTCATCCAGCTGGGGTCCAGCCTGGGCACACTGGGGCTCCCTGCCTGGTGGTGGACCTGTCGCACCTTTGCAAATGTGCCACTCACACTTCCCCCATCAGGGAGCGGTAGCGATGAGCAATTAGAGCCAAGAAGGATGCCCTAATGAGCTCAGGCTTTTTATATTGGGCTGGAGATAATCTAGGAGGAATTCCATGCTAAAGTTCAGGTAAGACTTCCTCTGTCCTTTTGCCCATGGAGACAGAGACATTTGCCTCTTTTCCTCGAGCACATACACAAAACCTGGCAAAATGGGACGTTGTCTCATTTTGGCTAAGCAGTGCACAGAAGGGCTGATCCAGGATAACATCCCCATGACTCAGATACGAGAGCACATCTGCCTCTTTTGGGAAGAGAAGGGCTCATCTTTGCTCAATTGCTGCCTTTGAAATTGCAGATAGGGGCTGAACCCCTCAGTGCCAGCAGCAGCTGGGCTGAAAATCCCCGGCAGAAGGAAGCTCCTGGAGGGAAGTGGTGGATGCCACCAATACCTTGCAGAGGGGAGGGCATGCTGAGTGCTCACCAATCCAAGCTCCAAGCTCACCATGCAATCCTGGCTCCTGCTACCACCCCATCTGCAGCATCCTGTTGCTCTGCGTTGGACCGTGTTGGAGAGAGCGTGTTTTCCATTATTTGTGAATGTTGACAGTCGTCCAGCAAATCACGTTCCCTGTGCAATGCTATCGATTGCTTCCTGGAGCTGTGCAAGGGAGTGCTTTGCTTCCAAGCTATGCCTGATAGTGCTCTGTTAGTGTGGCGAGCCCAGCAACTTCCCTGGAGTGGGCTCTTCCAGGCCAATCACTCCCTCGCTGCGAATTAAAGACACAGTAATGAGTGATGGTGTAGGTAAGCAATAGGAACCCTCGGCAGCTGGCAGGTTCAGATGTCCCTCTTGGATTGTGCTGTAGCAAAATGGATCTTCTCCTATGGCCATGGGAGGCAGGCTGTTGCTGGCTGCCAGGTGAGCAGGGCTCCTTGGATTTGCATCCTGTGAAGGGAGCGAGGTGCGCTCCAGAAATCCCCAACACAGCGCGTGCTTACGGGTGTCTGGATGCTGCTCAGTCAGGGGACTCTGATTTACAGCTGGTATAAACTCAGTTAATGATTCAAACGAGATTTATCTCGTATGGATGACTTTCCTGCAGGATTGATCTCATTTCAAAACCAATTACCCACCAAAGTGTGCCCTTGTCTTAGTAAATCTGGGAGGGAAGCACAGGGGACTCATAGGCACGCATTTCTGTGGCCTTCTGCTCCCCTTCCCAGCCCCTGCACAGAACCCTTGGCCCGTGTTTGTGGGGTGAAGGTGAACACCCAACCAGGTAGTGATCACTTCCTACTAATAACAGAGCTTATTTTTTTAAGCTGTGTGAGGAAGTACACAAAGCAAATGACAGGGCTTCCTGTGTGCCTTTAAATCCTTTGGCTGCTGGGATGAATGAACAACAGAAAGGAAAGAGGTGGGAGATAAGGGAAGCCCAGCCTTGTGCCTCAGGCGCTCCCCAGCCTCTGCTGTACAAACCCTTTGGTGTTAATCACCCATTTCCAACAAGCAGCACGCTTTTCCTTGTCAGATTTCCTCATCCTTCCACTCTGAGCCAGGCAATCCCTTGTAATTCATTTCATTGCCCCAGCCCCAACTGGCCAAACCCATTGGTAAAGCCAAACCCAATGGCAAGGTGGCAATCTCCAATTTAATGCCACCATTTCCCGTGCAGACTTTCTCCTCCTCCCTGAGTCCAGCTGCACAAAACAAAATAGCTGTTGTTCACGATGGATATTCTCCTGGCAACAGAATGACGGAAGCTGCAAAAAAAAGCCAGGGCTCAGTGACAGCTCTATCTACAGCCAACCACCGAGGTGCGTCTGCTTTATCATCTTTAGGGAAGAAGTGCCCAGCTAATGGGAAATCCCTGCTTTACAACTAAGGAGGACTTCGGGATGCCTTTTTTTGTCCCTTGGAGGCTCAAAACCATCCTTTCTCCTTACTACCTAATTCCCCTTCTACATCTAAAGAGCATCGCACCTTCTCTGGGTCAGGGACGTGGGGAGCAACATGTTGTCATCTCCTCGTTTCCAATCCCTGCTAGATCTTTTCCAGCTCTCACGTAGTAGCACGATAAAACAGGTGCCTGTTTCAGCGTCATTGAACCAGAGTGGTGCACGGTAATTTCACATCTTCGGTGGCAGGCAGCCTCATCTAGGATGTTTGCTGAGCTGCTGTATTAATCAATATGGTTAATTGAATCGGTGATTGCACCGACTTGTGCTAGGAACAGCTGTTTCCCATCATCAGCACCAACAAATGTGATGATCTGCCAGAGCTGCTGCCCACAGTCATTTCCACCTCAAAGCAAGCAGCGTGACAGCTAGCTAGCATCACCAGCTCATGTCATCCTTCCCAACCCCGTGAGCCCCAGCTGCCTCTGGATACGTTCTGGCCTGAAGGCTGGCTGTTGAGTTCGCCTGTCTCCCCCATAGGAATTCAGATTTGAACCCAAGGGATGAATGCACCTGATACAAACCTCAGTTTCTGCACATTCGTTCCAGGGAAACCGGGTGCAAGTCTCCTTGCGCTGGATAAAAGCAGAAGATAAAACTGTGAACCCCTTTGGCTCCCTGTTGTCTGCTTAGGTTTAGGGCTTAGGTGTCAAGAGATACAGGAGAAATGGCAACTTTAGATGTGCGTGCAAACAGGAGCGAGGAATTAGCCCAGAAATTCAGGAGAGATCAGACCCATAAATCACATGGTAATGAGAGCAAGGCCTGTCCAAGCACCTGCCTACTTAGCAGTGTCACAGCAGCTGTCAGGGACATGTGAGGATGATTTATGGCTGCATTCTCTTCCCAAAGCTAATGCTGGGTGCCAAAGCTGTGCATCCCTGTGGCATCCCTCAGCTTCTCACTCTCCTGTTCCCACCTGCAGCCCTGGCTCCTGTCTGCCAGGCAGCATCCAGCCCATGACAGTTAGCACTTTGTCCTGGGAAGTTTTGCTCAGGCCAAAACCTTCACGATCTCTCTGCCACAGCTGTGTCACACTGTCCCCATCTTGAACATCTAGCACAGCAACACAATTGGCCATCTTGGCCGTATTTCGGGATATGTGGCTGCTTAACCAATACGAGATGCTGGAGATGTGATTTTGCATTGTATAGCATCTCCTGGATGTCAGAGCTGTGCAGATACTCTGTGCAGTAATTAACAATTAATTAGCAATTAACGCAAATCCATCAAGAGATGTTTTCTCCCATCATCTCCAAGGCAGGGATGCAGGGTCCCTTCCCAGGGAGATGCAAACACATGGAAACCTCTCTTGCCTGTGCGGGACATCCTCTGCTCCCATACCCCAAAGACACTGCAGTGGTGGCCAGGTCAGATGGTGCTTGGCACTGGTCACTGCCACCAAGCAGGGCCATGTCCTTGGGGTTATCACACACTAACAAGGGCAAAGGGTAACATGATGAATTAGACCATTGCAAAACGATGCTGAATGTCAGATGCACTCCAGGTGCATCCACTACTGCCAGGTGCTCCTCAGCAGAGCTCTCCACACTTTGCCCAGCGTACAGCGCTCCTAACAAAGGTTGTCTTGTGCAAGCCCTGCCTGGATGAGATTTAAGCCATCAGAGATAACTGCTCGGTTGTTTCTCACTTGGACCTCAGTACCTCCTCTTGCATGGTGAAACACACTTCCTTTCTGTACCACCGGATTTGCTTTTCAATGCTTCATTATGTTTCAAGGTCACGGCATATCAAGCTGTTTGGTTGACTGCTCTGGAAAGAAATGAAGTCACAAGAATTTTTTGTTTAATAAATGCAAGCGCCAAGCCTGAATTGCTTTCTTGTAAGCATGAAAAAGAGAACAGGAAGCACTCGGGTTTACATTTTTCTTTCTTCCCTCTTTTATGAGTCCACAATTTGCATTTCTTTTCTGTGGTGAAGCAGTGCCGGGGTCTCAGGCATCCCAGGTTGACCCTGGGGGTTACTAAAGCAGACATTTATGATGCAGATGGGATGTGTTGGTTGCATCCCAAAGAGCATCCTGAAGACGGCATGTGGTCTCCCTATGGCAGGACCCTTCCTGTGTTCCCCCTGTGCCCTCCTGACGTGGCACAGGAGCAGCAGGCTGGAGGAGGAGGCCTTTGGGTGCAACACTGCTCTGTTTGAAGTCAGCGGTGAATTTCCCACTGGCTTTAGCCCAGGGTTTTGCAAATGTGCTGGAGGCCAGGTTAAGGACTTATCTGGAGCCTGTCTGATGGCGTCCTGTTCCCAGATTGTTTGCAATATTAATTAGGGCTGTAAGCCCGCTGTATTTTCCAGCTCTGTGGCTCCAATTTGCCACGCTGGAAGGAGCTAGGATGTGAAATTCCCCAGTGCCACACAAATGAAACAGGTTCTGCATTATTTTTGCCTCTGACAACACTTGTCCCTTACTCAGACCTGTCTCGGGCAATGCTGCGGCATCCCCGTGCTCAAAAAGCATCTGCCAAAGCAGCTTTTGATGGGAAGAAGCATTTCATGGGGAGCAGAACCCTTTCCCATAGCTGTGCCATTTGTGTCGAGTCTCAGCTGCGAAGCAAGATAGCCAAGCAGCAAATTTTAGGCAGACCTCCTGACAGGAAGGCGAGGGCGAGCACTTCTTGGGCACTGGCACCACCCAGGAGCCAAGAGCCTGATAGCCCAGGGACCACATTCCCCAAATATACCTGCTAACCTGTTTGCAGACTCCCAGATGGGATGTTTGTGCAAACGCAATTCCCCTCCACGAATCTCACTGACTTGGTTCTCAAGGCTTGCCTCTATTTAACCTCCCCAAACTTTCACTACTCCTCTATCCCCACAGCCTGGTTCCTGCAAGAAGGTGAGGGCCAAGCTGGCTGGCAGGCTGCTGTCCTCCCCAAGGAGCCTCCAGGGTAATGCCAATCAAATCCAACACAAGTGTGGCAATTCCAAGGATAAGTCTATCCTGGCAACGATTTATATCAAATGACATCTGCCTTGAGAAGACAGATCCCGCAAATGCCTCGGCGAGGAAAAAAAAATGCAAGAGAAGCTCATGCCTTATTAAACATCAGAAAGCCCACACAGAGAGAGACACAAAAATCCCTAATGTGAGAAAAGCATCTGTCAGGCCTTGTAGCCAACCTCGGATGCTGTAGGACTGGCATGAGTCCTGTGCTCATCCAGCCAGCAAGCGTGCGACGCTCACCTTTGCCACTGCTGGTGCAAATGCATCATCACTGGCATCTCCCCTCAGGTGGATCTCATTCTGTTGCCCGATCAGGACCTGTGGTGAGAAATTCCTGAGGCTGGCAGCTCGCTGATGGGGCCGCGGCATCTGAAATAAATTCTCTGCTGTGACATACAGAGTGGGGATAGGAGCCCCAAATCCATCGCCGAATGAGTTTTTTGAGACTTTGAGAAACAGAATGAGCAAGTAAACAAGGCGGGATGTTCCCCTGTGCACGCCGGAGCGTCTCAAATGCAGTGGAAAACACAATCAATAATTGAGTGAGAAGGCAAGGCGCGCTGAGCTTTCACAAAGCACAGCCTGAGCATCCAGTATTTATTTTCAGGCCTTAAATAATGCATCTGAAAATGCTTCTAACTGGATATATTAAGGCAAACAAATTTATGTCATGAAAAGTTAATGGATGAGAGCATCTCCGAAGGAAAATCCACAGTCACAAATATACCCCTCAGCTCATTGGCACGTTGGTTCTGTTCCTCCTCTTAAGTTAGGGGACAGGTCTTAATTTCTAATTAAGGAATTGTTCACTATCAATTAGCCTGTATAAGTGGATTTCACTCTTGCTGCTGTGCTCTTGAAGTTAAATCATTTAAGCCCCCACATTTCCTCCTTGCTGCTGTACCTACAGCTGCCAGCAAAGCGGTGTGGTGCCAGGGGACCAGGGCCCGTCCTGCTTCTGCCACCAGTTTTCTTCTTACTTTTACCAAACTGGTTCACCTCTGTGGGTTAGCTTCCTCAGCAGACACATAGCAGAGCAGCAGCTACAGTCGGCAGAAAGAAGAGGTAGTAGACAATCATAGAACCACTTATATCCTTCTTGCCTGGGGTCTCTCATGGCACGGAGATGAGCTCCATACCCTGTGTGCTGGGCATGGGCATCTCAGTGGGGCCTTGGTACTCTGGCAAGGACAGTTAGCCCAGTTGAGGAGAGAATGAGCAGATTTCAGGCTGGCTATTAGGAACAATTTATTCTCCAAAAGAATGGCACTGCAGTGGCACAGCTGCCCATGGAGTGGTGGGGTCAGCATCCCTGCAAGCATTCCATACCCATGGCATGTGGCACTGAGGGAAGTGGGCAGTGGGCACGGTGGGGTGGGGTGGGTTGGGGTTGGACATGGGGATCTGAGAGGTCTTTTCCAACCTTTATGATTCCATGACTCTAAGATGGAGGGAACAAGACTGACTGCTGCCAGTTCCCATACCAGTGCTTCTGACCACTGTACCCTCCAGCCCCAAATGGACATACGGGCCAAGAGCTGTAGGAAGAGCCTTGGTCATGTTTGATGTGTTCACACAGACATTTGTTTGCACGTTGCCGGCAGATAAAGTATTTTGTTTTAAATTCACTGTGGCTTTAATGGTGGCACGTTTCCTCCCTACCTCATCCTTCAGCCTCCCCTTCAGCCTCCTCACTGTGGTGCCAGCAGCCAGCCCTGGTGACACAGCTTTGATCCTGGAACAATGAGTCCCATCATGCCACATCACGTGGCCTCAGCGGCATGGGGCCAATGTCCCCATCCCAGCTGCTGCCCATTGGACATCCCCGTGCTCCCCAAGGGCCTTGGGAACAGTCTGCTCAGCATGAGCTGCTGCTGCTACGCCAGGTTTCTCATTACAAAACCCAACAGATAAGATAAGAAAGGTTCATAACCTCTCATCACAGGACCAGATTTCTCATCTCCAGCAAGGCATTCCTGTCTCTGATGTTTATTTGCTGTAATATCGCACATCCAGCAGTAGATGAATTGCCTCCACTGGGATTTCAAGTCAGTCAGATCAGAGGAAATTGGTTTTGATGGCTTTGTGATAGAAACATCTCGGGACAAACTCACCCCTGGGGTCAGCAGAGATGCTGCGGGGCTGGATTTGGTGCTGGCTGGCCAAATACAAACCAATAATGAAAAGCCTGGAAGCAGAATAACTTGGATCCACAACTATTCTCAGCAGAAAGGGGTGTTTTTGTCCACAGCACCCTCAGGAGCTCAGAGGGTAATGCGGGGAACAGAAGGACAGACAGGCTGGCTGTAAGCACATGGGGTGGTATGGGGCTGCTGTCCCTCCTCCAGGGCTTCAAATGGCACAGAAACACAGCCTGAAAAATCACAAGCGTAAGGCAGCCATGCCCCAAATGCTTCTGTGCAACCAGCAGCAGTGCTTTTGTCAGAGTTATTTCTTCCCGGGTTTGGAGGAGGGAGGGCTGCAGGGAACAAAGATGCGCTTTTTATGCCACGCAGTCCTCAGTTCAAAGGGCTCTCACCTCACCAAGAGCACGTTCCCCATTCCTATCTGGTCGGAGCAGCTCTCTTGTTGGGACAAACAGGAAAGCACAGAGCACTGAACAGCTTTGATCGTAGCTTTTAAAACACAGGGCTGTGCCTTACTCTTGGGTGGTGAAGGCAGCATTGTATTGGTTGGAGCTGGACGCTGGGGGAGGCCTCTGATAGAGCAGAAACCCCTTCTAGCCAGCCACAAGTCTGGGGAAGGATGCATTTCACTTGTGCTCCTGCATTTCCAAGCCTGGTTTACTACTGCAAGGGTTGAACTTAGGTGCTTACAAATCTACAGCAGTCACTGACGATGACACCTAGAACTGGCAGATGAAGGAATCTGCATGATTGTGGGACACCAAGCACCAAGGTTTGGCCCATCAGCAGGCAACGTTAATCAATGAAAGCCTCAACCTGGGGCTGTTAGCACAAGTAAAGGAGGAAATTTTTCACTCAGAGGACAGTGCGGAGCTGGCGCGGCTGCCCAGAGCTGTGGAGCCCCATCCCTGGAGGCGCTCAGGGCCAGGATAGATGGGGGCCTGTGCAGCCTGAGCTGGTGGGGGCACATGGCAGAGGTTGGGACTTGGATGGGCTTTAAGTACCTTCCAACCCAAGCTATTCTATAATTCTGTGATTCTCTGTGCCCAAATGCTTGCTTCTGCTTGATGGCCCTGTCCTCATGCCTCACAAGAGCCACAGCTGAGCAGGAAAAGAGGTGCCATGCCTGTGAGATGCATTCATTATTTAGCAGGAGGTACTTAAAGGAATTAAAAATGTGCACTAAAACATTTGGTTTCTCTGCAGATGGCTCTTCTGACTGAACAGAGGCAGATGGTCCTTCTTGGGCATATCAGAATGTGAAAAACCTTAGGTAGGACCGAACCAGCGATGTGAAAAGCCCATGTCCACCGTGCCCACATCTCCCACCTGAGGTTCTTAACTTTATACTGCGCTGTTGAAAAAGCTGACGTGGCTGTTGTGGCAGCTGTGATGAAAATAGGTTATCACAAGAGTTTCCACAGTGCAATCTTATTTTGGAAGAAAAACACCACTTTAAAAGTATATCAGGAGTTATGTCCCAGTGTCGTAAGACTTCAGAAAAGAATACATTTGGTAGGAAAACTGTTACACTCTATCCTTTTTCTCCTTTTCAAGGCTAAATTTCATTCCCAGTTTTTGCCATCCATAATTCATCCATGCAGACTTCCTTGAAACTTCTAGTAAATCATTTGTGAGGCCTGAGGCTTGCCAGTTTGCATGCAGATCAGTGGCACATTTCGCTTCACTATTATGCTATTTATTTGTTTTAGACTGCTTGAAAAGTCGAGTCTGACCTACTTTAAATCCAGAACAAGAAAACGGTTAATGGTAAAGGGTGGTTTAAACCAGAACCATTTTGTAATTAGTAGAGTAAGGACTCATGGGCTTTCTGAATATGCTCATTAAAACACATGTAAATGGTTATTGGTTATGTAAATGCAATAAATATACATAAATTGTACCTCATACATAAATTGGACCTCAGCCAGCGAGTCCAACAGCTCTGGGATAGGTTGGACCATGAGGACCACAGATCTAGGTCTGCTGGTGAACCTGCCCAGCTCCAGAAAGGAGCTATCACCATCCATAGACAGGAAAGAATGGGATGTCCCTTGGAGACCTGGCAAATGTCATGAGGTGCCTTCAGGTCACCTTACCAGGTATGGACCAATGGCTTTCGAAACATTTGCCTTTGCTCAGCTCTAAAGAAACCAGTTCAGCTCCGTATTTTACATCCCTGATCACCGTATCCTGTTTGAGAGGCATTTTCATTAATCCCAAGGTTTCGTAAAACAGTCTCAAGAGTCAGCTGCCAGAGCTGTCAAACTCAAAACGTCCCCTTAGCAATAAGCAGCCTCCCTCCTGCTACAGCATCTGCTGCACCAGCCGTTGCCGAGCAGCAAGTTTAGGTCATCTGGGGGCAATTATATATTTTAAAGCATAGATTCAATCACCTCTGCTGATTAGTGGCGTGCTTCAGTGGAGTTTTGAACTAATCTGACATCAGTGCTCACGTCACTATCCACTACTCATAAAACTACTGGCTGTTGATCAAATCTGTTATCTCATTTACCATCTGAGTGCACTAAACTCCAGAGATTTTTCCCTTTCTAAGGGTTTTGTGTTTTCGCTCATCACATTGGTAGAATGGCCTGAGGAGCCTGACTTTTGCCACCATTTTGGTCACTTTGAAAACTCAGCAGCGATTTGATCTGCTGGCAAATCTGCAGTCATCCTTTTTATGGCGAGGAGTGCTTTATCCTTGCAGTGTTCATGCAGTGAACATCAAGCTGCATGCTGTTACTGAGATTGCCCTCTTCTTGTCTTGCTTCTGCAAAGCTCCAGCATATCACCCATGCTGTCCCAGTCTTTCAGAAGACACTGGACCCAAAAAAACTCCGCTTACTTTACCACACATGGGGAAAGACATCATGAAGCAGCTGTAACTTGGAACAATCTCAGCAGCTGGCATTTGTCAGCAGAAGTAAGTAATGTCCAAGGGCTACTGAACATAGATCTTATCATAGATCTTATTTACCTTAAAGCCCCCTATTAAAAAATAAACTTATGGGGTGGGGTGGCCATCCAATGTGCAGGAGTGAGGCTAAGATGAGGGCCCAGCATGCAGGGTGCATACCTGCAGCAGAGCTCAACACCTGGCATAGCAGGGCAGCTGCCCTCCCTGCTCTGCTATGAAGAAGTAAGTGCCTGCACACCAGACAGGCTTTTCTAAAGCTGCTTTAAATCTCTTAGAATTGCAAATCTCATTTACACCCTTCCCCCCCACACACAGTATTTACCAGTGGAGGGATACATTTACTCCAACCTGGACCTCATCACATGGTTGCTTATTCCTGCTCCAGAATAAGTCTCATTCCTCCAGCACAGTGTGATGTCATCTCACAGACAGGCAATTGCAGCATGGACCAAGAAGTCTGCACTGGAGCAGAGACTTGAATCTCTGCCTCCTACAACTCAACCAAGTGCTGTTTTACTTTCTGTGCTCTCTGTCAAGGTCCCAGAGATTACAGGGAGCCTGTAATTATCAGCTGCTCTTTGGTAACTTCAGTCATTTCACCCCAAATACTGCTCCTTTCCTGCAACGCCTCTGAACAACATGGCATATGGAGGACAACTCCATCCTGGAGGACAACAGTCACTGTATGCGACTGCTTAGCCTGAAAAAGGAAAGACTGCAATGGGATCTTATCTACGCTTATAAATATCTAAATATCTGTGACCTGAGCACAATGATGATGAAGAGACATCTTATAGGTGATTATCCCTCAGGCTGAGGCTTGGAGAAGGATGTAGGTGCTGCATTCCTGCTCTCTTCGCGGCGGTCCTTGCAGTGTGATGAGAGCCGCCATCTTCCATTTCTGCTATGGCAGCGTTTTTCCTACGAGGGCAAAATGCCTTTCCAACAGATTGAAGGGCAATTTTCAGTTGGTAAACATTCACTTTTCTCCCGGTGGTCCTGGAAATGGGACACGTTCATTGCTCAATGTATGTGGGCGGCCAGAGGAATGCAGAAGAAATTGGAGTGGGGACCTGGGATCAAGAAAACTCATTCATTCTTGGCCACTGTACAACTGTGCAATCTGGATGCTTTGTGGTATGATTTAATCTAATCTGGTTTGGATCTGATACTGACAAAGTGGGAGGGGAAGATCATTAAACAGCTATTTTTCCAACTTCATTTTTGACTACGGTGTGATTTCCCAGGGCAGCTCTTGTTGTGTATGACCCTGAGGGGAGGGACAAGATGGTTCCTTCAAGATGTTGCATGAATTTGTACCAAACATAATTTGAGCCTTGAAGTTTAGGTGAATCTGTTATAATGACAGAAAGCTCCTCCACCCATGATGGAGAGGCTCTGCATTGGCTTGATGAACTGCAAGATTTTCACCTTGCTGTGTAAGGAGGCACGGAGTGCTTTCCCACCCCCCAAAAAATCCACCCAGCTGTCGTGATCTAAATGGAGGGATGAAGGATGAAGTGGGGTGGGGAAGTCAAATCCTTCTTGCTGTAGGAAAGACAAAAACCTCCCAAACAGCAAACTCCCCGGGAGCCACAGTATAGCTTTGAGGAGAGACTGAAAGGAGGGGCACATTCACACTATTTCCCCTCCTTCAGCATCCCTCCATTGATTCTCGGTCCATGCCTGCATTCTCTGGATACCACAGGCTCATTAGGCTGCTGGAACCTTAAATACCTAAAGCAAACTAGAGCCAGAATAAACACAAAGACCCGTTTGGGATCTCTTCCTACATGTCAGGGAAGGAAAGAAGGCACTGATCGGTTGTTTTGTCCTTGCCAAGAAGCCCCATCCTTCAGGTGACACACCTCCTGCAGGGAGCACAGTGCTACAGAAGGAGATGCCCCCTATGCCCTGAGACAACAGGGTCTGGAAGGGAGGGCATGAGGAACAAGAGGTTCAGGCTACACGAACTGGAGCAGGATGGAGCAGAATCAAAAAAAAAGAAAAACCAACAAAAAACCGTGGAGATGATGAACAGAGCCCAAAGCAGAGTATCTTAACTATTCCTTCTCGGCAGCTCCCTTTTATAATGCTAATATCCTGTGGAAAAATAGTGCCAAGAAATTGCTTGCATTCCACCCTGCAGCAACAAACCCACAAGAGTCAACCCTGCTGACCCCGTGCATTTACTCCCAGCCTTTCATGCTGTGGCTTCTGCTGTATGCGTTCTCTTCCAGGGTAAGTCAGCCCATCACCCCAACTTGCCTCCTGCTTGCAGTTGCTTTGTGAAATGCAGTGCCAGACACCTAACAGACAGACACACCTCTGTCCTCTCTTCCCACCATATATCCGAGCTCCCTGGCATGACATTCTTGCAAGGAAAAAGGATTTGGTGGAATTTCTCATCAAATGCTGCCCCTGTGGGGTGCAGGTCTGATGCAGGAGGAGGTAATGGCCCAGGACAGCTTAGGTTAGACCTGGCCCAGATGCTGGAGGAGGACGGTGAGCAAGGCAACCCTTTTGCAGATACCCTACCTCGGGGCTACCAGCCTCCATCTAGGAGCCTTGAGCTATCTATCTGTGATCATTAGCTAAAGCCTGAGTTCCTTCCTGATGAGCAATTAGCTCTAATTAACAATTAGAGGGCTTCGATTGTATTCTAGTGAACTGGTGGGTTGAGAGCCACTAATCGCTGTACTTAGGCAGCAGCAACCCAGAAGGTTACAGCCCTTGGGGCGAACCTGCGTTTTCGTGTCCTGCCAAATTCCTTCTCCTGGTCCACAATTCCTTTCTCCAATTAGGGGTCCAGGCACAGAACAAGACAAGGGGCTACAGTGGAAGCTCCCTTTAAATAGCTCCACGTTTCTGAGTGCAGCCATTCCTAGGCCTGCAGCTTGCTCTGAATTCAAATGAGCAAATTTCCACGTGAGTGACAGTTGCAAGCCAAACACATGAGAATGGTGCCAGTGAGATACTTTGCACAGGGGTTGGCATGATAGCTTATCGGTGTGATGGAAAGGCGGGGGAAAAAAAAAACAAAACACCAAGTCCCACTGAGTTGGTGTTCCAGAATAAATCTGAAAATAACAGTTTAGGAGACAGAAGAGAACATAAAACAGAATTAAAACACTTTTATGTTGTTTAGGCACTTCATTCCAAGGAAGATGTCCATTGACAGAACGTGGCAGGGTGCGCAGTGTTTATCAGCCCCTCGATTTACTTTGGCACCAGAGCCATAAACAAGAACAGAACAGCATTGAGTCTGTGAAGTCTAGCAGAAGTCTCTTGGCTTTGGAGGGATTATGTAAATATTAGGACAGACGCTATCTTAAAAGGCTCGATGCCTTTGATTATGTTCCCGTGCTTAGCTTCCTCCACTTATTTTTGTCTCATCGTCTCTAATGTCGAACTGTTCTACACGTAGGGAGGGCCGTGAACTGAAACAGGAGAGCAAGTTTCTTCTGATGGAGCCTGAACTCCAGCAGAGAAATTGGCAGTTAGGTTGGGAGCGGTAATTCCAGCCACTGGCTCTAAAGAAAGGTTTTTTTTCTAATGGAAAAACTTTTGTGGCTGTTTCGTGACCAAGGTCACGGGTAAGGAAAGGTCTGGCAGGTGAGCTAATCTCTTTTAACCCAGAAAACTGCCCCCTCCCAAAAACCTCTCCAAACCCCAAAAGTCAACATTTTAGACATGTAGGGCATTCACAGTATCTGCCTCGTTATTAGGAGGCAAGATGACAACACTGGTGTGACTCCCTGGTGGGTGTAGGACCTATGGGCTGGATGAAGAAAGGCATGTAGGTTGGTAGGGTGTAGGACCTGTGGGTTAGGAAGAGGTAGGAACCATAGGTTGAGTTGTATAGAGCCTGTAGGTTGGGACAGCCTTGTTGCTTTGGCTTTGGCTGTCTCGATAACACTCATTTTGGAGATCCTGTCCTCTGCTCCAGCCTGCATGAACTTGGATCTGGCTTACAGCTCCTTCCCCACAGGCCACCAAATGGGCACTGAATTTGCCTGTGTGTAACCAAGAAGAAAGCTCCCCTGCCTCTCCATCCTCTTGTAATGTCCCAAGCCACCACAGCTTATCAGATCCTACTGCTCCTTGGGCTGAGGTCTGTTACAGGGCCCTAATCACGTTCCCCTCCAGGATCATGGCAAAGTTCCCACCCATTTCAATGAGAACAAGAACCCAGCCATTGTCTGACACCTTTGATATTTTCTGTGACTAAAAAGAGCTATTTTTGTATGAGGAAGGTCAAAACGAGAGCAGGCACATGGGAGGAGGATGGATAACTTCAAAGCCCACAGAGCCACGTGGACAAAGCCAAAGCAGTGCCAAGCAACCTCCCTTTAAACAGTATCCTGAAAGCTGTTTTTATGGTGCAAAGATCCTTCTGGAAGAAGGCTTCATGAACTCTCTGGAGTGTATCAGCCACTTGGAGGTCATTTGGTCTCCTCACTTTAGTCGGCTGCCAAGCTGATCTGCATTGTCTAGATGGTTTGGGGCATCCATCTCATTTGGTGTTTTAGCAGAGAGAACATTCCTTATAGCTATTAATTCTGCAGTTAGGATGTCAGCTGGACTAAGTATTATTTACTTTGTCCAAGAAACTATCATTAGGAGCATAAATGTGACTGAAGCATCAAAAACAACCCCTTCCTGCATTTGCTGTTGGCATCTTGCATGCAGCATGCTGGCAATCTGAGATGTCAAAAGAAGCCAGCAAGTTAAGATTGTAGAGGAAAGAGAATCTGTTGCTTTTGTTATTTTGTAAGGGAGATGTCAAAGAAATTTTCCCTGTGGTGTGTCTATCAATTGCAAATCACTGTGGCCTTATATTTCTCCAGAAACCAAGCATCTTCCTTAGGTGAAACTACTACAAGTACTTGTTCAGTATACAATGGTAGCGGACAACCTTACTGCCCGCAAGTCACAGTCTAGACATGACACAGGAGATGTGGTCTGCTTAGGCTTTGGTTCTGTAAGGAAAGTAGAAAATGAAGGCTACAGATTCCATTAAATAATAGCATTCATTTTTCTGCTGATGTCTTTTAAGTTTGGGCTGAAGAACGAGAACATTTTTACTTAAGGGCACAAGCAATTTTCTGGTTTGGCTCTCTTTCCACTACATTAATACTTGTACTGGTTGCTAGACAGACAAAAACCTCCCAGACACTTTCAATTTCAGCTTGGTTTAGCTGAGACCCCATTTTTCCATTTGAAATAAAGCTTCTCAATGAAAACTTCTTGTGCTAGCTTTCACCTACCAGCTTCTTCAGAACTAAGCTCTGTTTCGGTCCCCCACTTCTGCCTGCTGTCAGAAACAAGCAGCAGAGAAATGCAACGCAGCATGTACATGACCCATGGAGCAGAGCTTCACCCATAGGATGTCTTCCCCCACTCCACCACCCGGCACATCTTCTGCCCCAATTTCACCCCTTGCACACAGCCATGCCTCTTTCTCCCCATGAAACAGTTCTTGTCAGCGAAGAAATAAATTCAGGCATTTTCAGATGTATCTCCCTTCTCTTTGGTTACCCAGCTCAGCTATGGAAATACTGATTGCTGAACATTTCCCTCCAAAATTTATTCCTTGGAAAAGAATTCCCTCCGAGTTGCAAAGATGGGCTGCCAATGAAGTCAAGCGAAGACCTCGCAGTGCCTTCTGCAGCTCTCCCAAGGGCTACCTGATGCTCTGTGTCCCACTAAGGGTAGTGTGTGGGTGTTCCTGAGGGTCCCTCAAAGCCTTCTCTGCTAGCATTGGTCACGCAGTGGCACTCACTTGGTGGCATCCCCAGTGGCCAGCTGGTGGCAGTGCTAGTAACGGGCTTTATAACGAGCCACAGCTAACACAGTGCCTTCATAAATCTGGTATCTGCAGTAGGTAATAGGAGGAGACAGGTGGAAGTCATTTATGATTACCTTTCCTCTTGCTCAGGCTTCTTTTGTTATCCACCCTTCTCATACACCTGTCTCAAACTCCATATGAAAATGCAGCTGGCGGAATAAAGCGGTATTCTGCACGACCTCCTGCAACACAATAGCACTGAGATGCTATTTTCAGAGATGCTATTTTCATGTGGAGGCCAAGAGGCACTGGGCACAAACTGGAGCACAGCAGGTTGGCTCTGCCCATCAGGCAGCACTTCTGTAAACATGCAAACATGGCAGGTACGTGATACCTGGAAGCTGCTAAAACCTGGGGACAGAAGCTGGCCCTCAGCCATGAAAGCCCATCTCCATCAGCTCAGAGTCCAAACCCACGAGATGAATGCTGATCTGGCCCGGGGGCTGTGCAGTGCAAATGATGTTGTAGGAGCTGACAGAAGCGTGACCCAAAAGCAGCAGCCATGAGTCACATGGAGCACCTTAGAAGTCCCAGGAAGATCTTCCATACTGATGTAGGGCTTGAGGCCTCACTTCCCCAGCATAACATCCCAGCAGACTTGCTGAGTGCTCTTTACTCCAATAGGAACAGCTCACATTCTTCAGTGATTTGTAGAGCTGGGCCATGTGTTAGTTTCCTGAAAGATTCCCATACTTGGCAGGGGAGGTTTAGAAGTAATTTCTTTTTTATTGCTTTTTTTTTTTTTTTGCCTATCCTTTACTCTGCTAATAAGTGAGTACATTCCACAAGCTTGATGTCACTTAATAGAAAAGGAACGAAGGTAGGAAATGAAAACACAATGGAAAGCAGAGCCATAGGCAGAAGTATTACGGGCTGCCTCAATTCTTGGCCAGTTTTCCAAATGCCAGGCTCTCTTGGGATTATCTGAAACAAGCAGACGTCTTCCAATTATACAGCTCCTGAGCAGCTAAAAGATCTCATTCACCTGAGGTCGCAGCAAGCAGAAGTGAAGATATTATTTAATAACAAATGATAGGTCCTTTTAGGAGACACAGATGCTCCATTTCTGTGTTTAGTAAGTAGGGACGGAGAGACGGTTCCAGCAGCATTCCGGTAGTTCTAACTTCAAATCCACAGCAAGGTCTTCATTACTGAGAAAAGTAATTAAGCTTTTGGACGTGGATTCAACAGTACATTCAAGTATATGCCTACACCTAAGCCTGTACTGGCAATAAGCTATCCTAAAATTAATAAGAGGTGAAGGCTTAATTACGTTCCTGAATCAGGGGGCTCTGGCGTGGAGAACTCCAGTGTTAAATGTCAGCACGAAGGCAGATTCCTACGGCTGGCTACAAATCGCTTGGATTTATAATCGCTTTATATCCTGGAAACGCTGACAGCTTTAAATATAGCACCGTGGCTGTGATAAATTGTTGGCATTTTTTTCTGGTTAGCCTTTTGTAACTAAATTTAAGGTATCCATTTCAGCATGATCCAATTATGGAAGCATAATCGGAACGGCTCCCCATGCAAGAGGCCACATCTATTTTTGTCCAGGAAGCTTAAGTCTGCATTTTTGAGCTCGTGATTTATGTCAGGCTTTAAATTAATAATAAGGCATCTCTCCACAGGCAAATATTTGTATTGCAAGATTCGTTCAGCACAGACCCAGCAGCCAGCCAAGGCTTTCTGAATAATGAAGATTCAGTTACAATGACAGCACAGACACTATTCCAAACATCATCTGCTCTTGAGCAATCGCTGTCAACTCTGAGAGCCTGAAATTAATAGCACACCAGCACAAGCTGTTGAACCCCAAAAGATGAATTCCTCAGACCAAAAAGGCCAGCTATCACCTTCACTGGTGTTGCTGATGGGCATCTTTCCACACGTTTCCAGGGACAAAATGCAGGAGTCCTGCCTCTGGTGGCTCAAGCAGGCAGCTGAGCATGCACGAACATGACCACACATACAGACCCGAGGGAGGTGCAAAGCTGAAAGGCAGAGAGATAAATCCTCCCCATGCTGTGTCTTACAAGGAGCATGAGCCCGGACACACAGCAGGGACAGGATCAAGCCCCACATCTCCACTGATTTATAGTATGCTCTCTCTTGTGCATCAATCAATGGAAAATAATACACTTATTTCCTATGTGCTTCGAGATCTGCTGATGGCAGAAGCAATGTCAGAGTCACACACTGTTGTCACAACCCAAATCCAAGAGAGTTTCTGCAGTTAGTCTTATTCAGAGCAGCACATCCTGGAGATAAGGATTTGCCCGTTTATGCATCTGGGACCATTGCAGCTTGAGCTTATGTGTGGAAATGCACCTTCAGCTTTCTTCCTCTCAAGTCAGTAACACTTCCAAACAAGCAGCACCAAACAGGAGGCATCCCAAGAAAGCTTGAGGGGTTACATCTTAAGCTAAGAGCAAAACTAGATGCCAGGTGACCCACACTGAAGGATGAAACCAACTGAGCACCACATTTTTCAGGGAAATCATGATTAAAAAAAAGTCACATTTCACATAGGGTTACCTCAGAGAGTCAAGTCCAAATCATTTTGCAACTGGTAAGTAACTCAGTGCCACAAGGGCCAGACAACTTCTTTCCCTGAGCTGCTCAGTAGGTCTGGATAGGGAAGAGGAGATTTGGAGAAACGTGGGTCTTTGGAGAAAAATGTGTGGTCACGTTACACGGCATCTGAACAGATGGCAAAGCTGCTCAAGGCAGGGACAGAGATCAGAAGATTAAAAGGCACAACTTTCACTGACTGACCTGCTTGATTAAATGAGCCCCACACAAGAGAAACAGCTCCTACATGCTCATCCCACTGCACCAAGGATTGCCAGCCACCCACGTTACTCAAGGTTGGCCTGAGATGGAGAGCAGAAGTGCACCTTGCCAAACAACACCCCTTAGCAGGGTCTGTTGCAAGAAGACAAGGAGAAATGGTTTCAAATTAAAAGAGGGGAGCTTTAGACTGGATGTAAGAAAAAGGTTTTGTATGATAAGGGTAATGAAGCACTGGCACTGGTTGCCCAGAGAGGTGGTGGATGCTCCATCCCTGGAGACAGCCAAGGTCAGGCTGGATGTGGCTCTGAGCACCTGATGGAGCTGTGGGTGTCTCTGTTCATCACAGGGGCATTGGATCAGACGGCCTTTGAGGGTCCCTTCCAACACAAAGGATTCTGTGATTCTATGACTCAGTTAAGAAGTGTGCTTGTAGCGATGTGCTGTGCACTTTAGGATCTGTGCAGAGACAGCAATGTCTGGGTACAAGCCCACCAGAAGCCACGAGGGAAAGGGTTGCTCCCAAATAAAGGAGATGGGAGATGCAGGAAGGAACTGGTCTGTGAGTCATGCTATGAGAACAGCAGGCCCAAGCCGACGTTCACCTCAAGTCCACCCGGGCACAGGGTGAAGGTTTCAAGCAAGCATGTGGGAATGCCAAAAACACAGCAGTTAGAACAACACTCCATCCAGCAGCTTTGACGACAACTACAACAAAGTCCTGAGTATATCTCCTTAAAACAGACCTCCACATCCCATAGACTGTTGGCAATGCTGCAGGAGCATTGAGTTGTTCAACAGGGAAGCAGAGAAGACGCTGGATACAGGCCATGCTGTGCTGGCAGTTGTGATGAGGAACATAATTTGGCTGGCAGTGTGTTGGGGGTGATTGCTAGTCCACAGTCTGAAATGTGCCTGCTTTATACCTGTAGATAAACAGCCTTGTCCCTTTGTGTGCTGGTGCAGGTATGTGTAACCAGATACAGCGTGCAAATCAGCTGCTTCTTTTTCAATAACTCTCACCTGTGTTCATACAGCTCCCACAACAATGTGTTTCTGGTCCTCACCACCTTGGTGCCCCCGAGACTTTCACAGAATCACAGCATGACCTGAGTTGGAAGGGGCCTTAAAGCACATCCAGCCCCAATCCCTGCTGTGGGCAAATATACCTCTCACAGACCAGGCTGCCCCGATGTTCTATGTGTCAGATAAGTCTCCAAACCCAGTTCTTGCAGAGATCGGTCAGGAGAACCATGGCCAAACCAGCACTGGCACTGGGAGGTGGGGCTGGAAGACATACAGCACTGCTGAGGTTTGAACTGGGGTGCTGCAGCACCCTCTGCCCTACTGCATCAGATTTGCACACCTTGAAATCATCAGGCCTGGAGAAAAAGAAGACCAAAACATATCACATCTTGGCAATAGTTCTGTTTGTCACTGAGACAGCAGGATTAACGATGCCACCTGATCTGAGAGCTGCATTGCAAAGGCCAGTGTAGAATGGCAAGATACAACAGAAGTATGGTGAGGTAGAACATGGCCAGACAGAAACAACTGGCAGCAAACAATACCCTGATGATGTTCAGGGCAGAGTTTGGATCTTATGTGCTAAATACAGCAGAAGGCCAAACGAGGCTAAGTTACACTAAACAGAAACCGCCTGGATGCCAGACATGCTGGCATAGAACTTTCATGGTTCTATTCCACATAGGGCTCTGTTTCACCGATACCAGCCCCAGCATCCCATCAGTGGCAAACATTCTTAAGAATAACAAAGGTAACAATGCTTTCAATTACATCTGGAAGTTCCTCTCCATTGCCATAGGATCATAGAGCCATAGAATATCTCAAGTTGGAAGGGACCTATGAGGATCATCAAATCAAGCTCCTGGCTCCACACAGCACTACCCAAAATTCATGGACAAATTTATCTGCTTTATTTCTGATTCTCCATCCTGACAACTTTTTTTTTTTTCTGGGAACCACCAGTGCCTTTTAACCCTCCATCTGCACAGGGCCACATCACTGGTAGGGACTTGGGGTCCTGGTGCAAGCTGCTGCTGAAAGGAGCTGTAAGTTATTACCTCAGCCCAAGCATCGCAGGGAAGAAGATGGCAGAATGACTCTCAGGTATTCCCAGTTTATCCTATCAGTCAGATTCCACATTCCTTACTGCTTATCAGAATCATTAATGCAACGGATCTTGCAACAACATTTCACCCTGTTGGAGACAGCCCTCCATCTGCTCACCCCACAACAGTACGGTTATCCTCTGTTTTTCACACTGCCATCCTTCCTGCTGCACTTCACATCTCCTACCTCCTCCGCTACGTTCATTTCTCACCCTGCATGGTGACAAACCCAGATCCAGGAAGGTTTGTATCAAGGTCAAAACCAGCTGACAGACTTGAAAAGATGGGCAGCCATTTGCTGCAAGACAGCCTGATGCTAGTGGGGACAGATGACAACAGCAATTTGATTTTTTCACATCAGAGACCAAAACATAGCTTCTTTCCTAGGTATTCCTAATTGAGGGTAATGTTGATGATGTTTCCCCTCTCCTGCTCGTTAGCTCAGAGATTCAGAGGGTTTAGTGACAGCAATTAGAGACCAGTTCATTCGGTGGTGTTACCCTTACTTCTTTGTGAAAAGTCATGTGAAACAGCTAAGCGCGATGCTCTCCTTTCCTTCAGGATGAATAAAGGGCTTCTCGCCTCTACTCAGAGCCTGAATGCAGCAGGGCTGAAAGAATATACCCAGACAAGCTACAAACTTTGCAAGGCTGATATTAAAAAGTAAAGACAGAGATACCTCGAGGCGCCAAGGAGCCCACAGCTCCCTCACTCTGGAACACAGGCAGCACTGGTGCAGAGTCCTACTCTGATTCTCAGAAAGCTCATTTGTTCCCTCCTCGCCAACAGGCTCTGCAACTATTTGCCCTTGGTCTGCCCAGCTCCAGGCATGCAGCCTTTGCTTTATCTTCTTGCAGATCTGTCTGTGCAAGGGGTGAAATGAGCCATGGCAGCAGGGACAACTGCTGCCAAAGTCCCTTGGCTCCACTCAGAAATCCAAGTCTTCAGGAAGCATTTGTACAGCTCTGGTGGCTTTTTCTTTTCCCATCCACACAGGGGATGCTCTCCCCTCCATTCTTTTTCACCAGCGTTCCCATCCTTCCAGCATTAATGGAGAAAATGCCACAGACATCAAGCTGCTTTCCCTGTTAGCCAGCAGTGCCAGGATGTGCAGCATCTCCATGGAAAGCACCGTCCCTCCCAGGAGCCACCCAACCACCACTGTGTGCTTTGAGTTCCCTCCAGGGCCAAAGATGGAAGGAACAGTAGATGCAAGCTGGGATCCAGCCGGGCTATCTGACATAAATATAGTGAACATAGCCACCAAGAGTGGTATTCAAAGAAGGAAAAAAAACCCACAGAATCACTCTATTCCAAGGCTCCTGTTGTTAACTAATTGCGGCATCAAGATTAGGATGACAGCTCATTTTGGAATAACGTCTGTCCCCAAGGACCTTTCAAACTATGCTGTGCTGTATAGTAGCAACTGCAGTGCTTCAGCAAATGTAACTTTGACAAAAGCCCTGCTTTCTAGCATCTGGACAGGAGGGGGAAAAAATAGCAGAAACAGCAATCAGTGCAGAGTTTATTTTAATAAACGCTTGCAAGTTAAATAATCCCAGCTCTGATTAGCAATGGAGATTAAAAAAATGTAAATATTTACCAGAACGTCTTCAATATCCTCATGGAGTCAGAAGGCCAATTTCTGCATGCAGCTTGTCAGTGCTGCTTGCTGGTGTAAACTCTGGGCTTTCAGCACTCACAGACTGCTTCAAAATTAGGCAAGGAGCTTAAATATAATTATGTTCATTACAAAGCCAAAGCATTAAAGCTTTATTTGCTTTTTTTCCAAGCCTTAGGTTTCTATACATTCTTGCCTCCCAATTAGCTGCTGCCTTTGATTCTCCTTCACTTCAGCAACCTGTCATTGCAGCCCAGCGTGTTTACTTGCCAGCCTGCCACTCACCTCCCGTCCTGCTCCAGGAGGGCAGCAGAGGTGAAGATGGGCCCTTGGTATCCACCTCACGCACATGACACATCCACACCACCTGATTCCACTGAGATCTTCAGGTCTCGCCAGCCTTCCTCTAGCACACAGCATGGCCAGCTCTGCAGGGAGGAAACATCTGGCCCAAACTCCAAGGCTGTTTTCCCCCAGGATGTAGTGCTCTGAGCTACTTGCTGCTGGCGTGGGGGCTCTTCTAAGCCATGGAGCCAGCCCAAGCACACAGCACACTTCATACTAATGAAGCAAGTAACACCACCTCTTTTAATTGCTTCAGTAAGAGGGGCAGTTGCTTTTTAGGTATTGCAAGGCCACTATGAGGCTTCACCAGAGCCTCCTCCTGGAGGGAGGAGGCAGCAGTGACACATAATGGTGCTCAGTAAGGCTCAGGTCTTCAGCTGCATTTTGATATCTCTTGCCATGCCTTTGCTCATACAAATTAGCAAGACTGGGAGTTATACTGGATTCAGATAGAATTAAAGCCATTCTTAACAAGTCTGTAAAAGCCACCAGGTTGCCAAGACTTAGGAGGCAAAAAACTATCTCAATTGCAAGTTGAATTACAGCACTATACATCTTGCTCTAGAAGCTCCCATCAACTCCTTGAGCAATACCTACAAAGACGAAGGCTGAAGGAGTTTAAAGGAAAGAGGATGGATAAAAACCTCTTGCTGACATTCTTAATGCATCCCCAAAATGTCCAGCAAGGCTTCTTTAAAAGCAAAATATCTGTTTCAAATTGAGATTAGTGCATTTCAATGCAAGCAGAATATACAGAGCTCTCTGAGGAGGGCACACACTAAAAGTTGACACTGTCACTAGTAAAGTGGTGTTTTTACTGTCAGAAATCTTGACCTGAGAAACAGGAATCTGAGCCAAGTGGGATTTTTGACCTGCTCTATTGTTGGACTGCTTTCCAATTAAAGTCTTAGGCTGAGTTTCACAGCAAGCCAACCATTTGATTTGGCAGACATGCTAGGGACAGACTTTTAAGCAGTGTTGAGCCATTAAAAAGAAAATACACAGCTCCGCAATACAACAAAACCAGCTGTTGTTGAACAGCAGTCAAGAGGGACAATGAGTCTTCTCATGTTAGGAAGAATTAGCACGGCTTTCCTTCCCACTGAGCCAATATGAGGAAGGGAAAGGCTCAGTTCAGGGCTGGCAACGCCGACACTCAGTGTAAACAGAGGTGAGCTGGAAAGTTGTCTCTGGGTTGAGCTCTCAAACAATGGGACCCAAAGGGAAATGGAAAAGCAAATATTAATGTTTTGCCATTCACATGGCCTCAGAGAAAACAGAACAATTCCTCCTTTTGGACAACACCTTGATGCCTTCCTCCTCCTCCTCCCCTTTTACTCTGAAATGTCATCTTAGGACTCTCCTCCTTATCTTAGGATCCTCATCTTAGGATTTCTTCAGATTAAGCAAGCAATTGTTGAAGGCTGCCTGCCACTCAGTGAGCATTGCTGCCTGTTTTTCCTATGCCAGAGGGAAGGAGAGCATATTTATGATGTATTCCCCCAACCCAACGTCATGCTTGTCCCATGAAATAAAAATAAGAAGCAAATGTGGATCCCTTTGACCAGAAAAGAGGGGCATGCACCAAGACTCCAAGAGACTCACGCAGAGAAAAGTGCCTCTCCTTGGCTAGACCAACAACACCTGGATGGATTTGTCATCAAGGCAGGAGAAAGCAATTGCAATGGAAGCAAATCCAGGCTCCTCCAGCCCCATCTCTGTGTAAGGACAGTCATTAGGTTGGGTTTATTTTTCCTGACATTGCAGAACTGTATAGAATGCACTGAGGTACAGCTGGGCTCTTATCCTGGAGTAGTTGTTCCAGAGGTGAACAAGACCAAGAAGGAGAGGAGCAGAGAGCCCTTATCCTTGGCCATTTGATAGAAGAGGTTGTCATAGAAACGGCTGCATAATTAAAGCCTCCCTCCCCACTCTCATGCGTTCTGTAGATGGGCTGCATCACGTGGAATTTTTCTGTTGTTGTTGCACTTAATAAGCAAGTCCTCAGTTTCCTCTTGAAATCAGGCTGTTTCAGCAACGTGTCCATCTCAGAAAAGATAGGGCACTGCTCATTGCCTACTGTCCTCAAACAGGAGCCATTCACACGTTGCTGATCAGCAGTCACGGCTGTCCTTCGGTCTGCCTGCTACAGAGCAGCACCAAGGATGGCTGCCTGTCAAATGGGCTGCCATAATTTTTAACCTAGCAAAATCAGAGGAATATGCTGAAAAGTCTCAGCAGCAGAGCTTCCTCTGCGTAGCAGCCAATAAATCACGCTGCGCTCTAATGCAGCAGGTTCATTAAATTTTACCACTTTGATGTTATCTCACTGGTTGAGATGCAGGGAAGTCTGGGAAAACACATGATACTTGGAGGGGAAAACATTTGTTTTGTTCATTAGTATGCGCTGAAGCATGGCTGCCTGGGAGCTAGTCATCACACCGTAAATAAAACAGCTCTGATTTCAGGTGAAAAGCAAGAGCAATACCCATCTGAGCAGGTGGGGTTAGCCATAGGTCATCCCCAAGCTCAGGTTTTTGCAGAGGCCTCCAGCAACAACCCCCCATTGCTGACCATGGGTAGCCAGTCCTCCCATGAGCTTCTGAAAGAAGTGAGCTGGTTTGGTCCTGCTGTCATGGGAGTAACCCCTGCGACAGCAACAGGAAAGGGCAGAGCAGTGTGAAGCAGCAAAGGTATGTGGCTGGATTAGATGCAAGAAGTTATACCTATGATACAATGGAAGAAAATACTACAAATAGAGTAAAAGGGAAACTCTTTCAACTGAGAAAACACAATTTTTAGCTGGCCAACAGAAAGGAGCTCTCTTGTTCCGCTTGAGCAGGCAGGCAGAACAGGGATGGTTTTTGCAAGAAGTATGAAAAGGCCAAAGAGAGAGACACCATTAAGCCACCAGCATCAATGCTGGCAGGGAGAAGTGAATAGGATTGATGGGTCACTCTTTCTAACTGCACATCCAGCAGAGCAACTGCACTCCAGTCTGGAGTACAGGAAAGTAAAGATGCTGAAAAACTCCTGAGCTCAGTAGCAAGCTAGATAAATTTGTGATGAACAGACTCACAGCAGCTATGGTGCACAAGGCTCCAGACCCTACCTGTAAAACCAAATCCTTCACAGACTCTGTCACACTGCAGTGGGTCATTCTGGCCTAGACCAGCCTGACCTGACCGTACACAGCGAGTGTTCCCCATGCCACTTGCTACCAACAAGACCCTGCAGTGATGGAGAGTGACATCCCAGGGACAGAGCTGCACTCTGAGCTGGTGAGCACGGTGAGGACACGCAGTCCTCTGAGAGGCTGCTAGTGAGCTGCGGAGGGTCACAGGTGATCTCTTCCCCACTGAACACCTTGCTCAGCTTTAATGTATCTCCTGCATTTCCAAGAAACATGTAGATATGCTGGGATGTGCTTGTTCCATGACGGGTGTGTCTCATCACTGCAAAATGCTTCGTAGTGCAAAACACTCATTATTAATGAGAAAAAAAAGCAGACGAATGGTTGTTTTCCCCTCTTTACATAACAATTCATTTTACAGCCCATTTTACAGCAGGACGTGCAACTACCATCGGGCTTATTTATTCCCACTCCTAGAAAACAGAAGAAAAAAACCCAAAACACTACAGTATAAAGAATGTTATGAGATTGCACCATCAAGCGTTCACGTATTAAACTGTGCTGGGACAAAGCGTGCTTCAAGCAGCCTTGTGCTAGGAGCCCAGCACCCCACGGGAGCTATGAGGCAGAAATGTGGTGGCAAAGACACATCAGGGAAAGAAAGAGTGACAGAAAAATAAGCTTGTGGAAACTCGTTTCATCCAGACTCATCCAATTGTGCAGCTTCGTCTCTGATGTGATTTATATTGGCATGGAACTCAGTCCAGCAATAAAACAGATTTTTTGTCTCTTTTTTTTTTTTTCCCCCTCTTTTAATTATTAAAGAGGGCTCGGGCTTGGAAGATTTCTAATTAACACAGACAGCAGCAAATGGAGGTTTCGCTTCTCAGCCTCATGGGAGAAATGTGATGGCTGTAAGAAGGCCACGCTTGCCTATCTGGGAAGTGTTTGGATGCAGACACATAGTCCTTACTCTCTCTAAATGTGGTACACAAGAGGAATATGGCTCATTTAACTTCACTGCACTTTTCCTCATCTGCTCTGCAGGAAGACTGTCCCAGAGACTGTCCCTCCCTCACAGCCACCAGCTTCCCCAAAGCTCAGATCAATTAAAAGCATCAGAGACCCTCCCAGCTCTCCATCAGCCAAACGAGCCAGAAGCTGCCCAAGGGTTAAATTCATGAGCAGGGAGAAAAAGATGGAGAAGAGAATGACTTGGGAAAGCCGTCTTCAAAGGACACAGCACGACAAATGAATGAGTGCTAGATCTCAGCTTCCTTCCAAATACAGCAAGAAATAAGCCAGAGGTGTCTCTGAAATATATGCACATAAATATATACAGACCATCAGTAGATGACCTGATTTTGGCAGCGAGGGCTGGGCATGTACACCCTGATGCCCTGTTGAATCTTCTTCAGCCACATGAGAATGGTGCACTTACTTACAGACCCTGAGCTCCTGACCTACAGCTATGAAAGGCTCCATCCCAACATCCAGCTGCTGAACGCAGCAAGAAGTTAAGGTCAGCATGAATATACAATCAACTCCACGCTGGTATAATTACATTCATACAGCTCAGGCCTCTCCTCCTCACTAGCAACAAGAATCACAGAATCGAAGCATGGGAACCAATGAGATACTTGGGAGAAAATAATTTAAAAAGCAAACAAACAAAAAAAAAAGCAGATGACTGAGAAATGAGAACAAAACTGATAGATTTGAATCAAATCATAAAGGATAACAGTGAATTGGAACCTGTAATTTTAATCATCTTTTTGACAATAAGGCTAGAAAGATGCCATATATCTTCCAAGCCAACTTCCATTACCCTCACAGATTAATATATGTCTAAAAATCAAAGAATCTATTGCAGTTTCTCTACCCTAGAAGCTGCTTTGCAGTTTCAACTGCTGTACCCATGCAAAACCATACAAAACTGCCAACCCATGCCTTATCTCTTCCTTTTTTCATGCGATCTTTTTCAATGCTCAGTTATTCCCCTCAAATCCTAAAATCACCACCTCTTCTTCCCCAGAGGCACATTCATTTTATGTTTTGCTTTCCCTGCTAATGGAAGGAGCTGTGAATGGAGCCAGCAGCACACAAGGGCACAGCCAGGAATGCAGCCTACGAAGTGGCTGGCTGAACGTGCGCCCTCCTGCAAATACATCCTCATATCCACATATATCACAGGTTACTAATGCTCACCAGTGGCAATGAGAGATCGTGCTGGTAGATGGCCCAGCTACAGCTCCAACATGGGACAGAAGAAGAAGAGGGTTCCTGAGCAGTCAGCTGGCAAATGGAAGCATAACCTTTATTTCCATGGGAAAGAGCTGCTGGCACCACTTTGGATGGGTGCATGGGACTGGCCAAAGAGGGCAGGGGTCTTTGCCACCTCTTTGTCAGGCAAACAGGACCTGATTGTTCTGCGGAGATGCTTGGGTAAGACTTGAAATTTGCAGTGTGATCATGGAATCATAGAATTGTTTGAGTTGGAAGGGATCCTTAAAGGCCATCTGGTCCAACTCCCCTGCAATGAACAGGGACACCCACAGCTCCATCAGATGCTCAGAATCCCATCGAGCCTGACCTTGGGTGTCTCCAAGACAGGGCTTCCACCACCTCTCTGGGCAACTTCTGCCTCTTCCAAAATCCCCCTTGGGATCATGCCAGAAGTGTGAATGATCCCAGGCACAGGGGTCCCAAGTTTCTGCAAAGAAACAAGTGAAAATGGAGCCTATCGAAACCTTTGTGGCTCTACAGAGCTCACCCATGACTGATGATGAGGTGATACTTTTTAGTGCTTTTAAAACAAGAGAGCAGTTTGAAACTTAGCTGTGTGACAGACCTTGACCAAAAGTTATTCACATGAGCAAGCAGGTCACAGTAAAAGCATTTTTTAAAAGAAATATTTTAGGGGGGTATTTCCCCATAGGCATTCCTGCCATTCCCTGTTATTTCCTGATTGTAGCAGCTGAGACACAGCTGGCTTTGAGAAAGTTCAGGAGAAAATTACTAACCAGTTTTGGTGTCACTGACGACCTCTACTGAAAATACACAGCTGAAGTTTTGTACTTGGGAATGAACAGAGAGAATCTGTCAAAGATCTGAAAGCTGGGCCAAGAGTAATGGGAATTAACAGTGAAGGTGCTGAGAGAGGGTTGGAAAAAGGACAGTGTGTTTCCATCTTGTTTAAGAAGGGACCAAAAAAAAAAACCCCGCTGCTTTTGTGTTTTTCACAAAAACTTGAAACATCTCCTTCCTTTTGCATAGGACAAAGGAGAAGGCAAACTTAGAAAAGCAAAAGGTAAAACCAAGGACCCCAATCATTTTATACCATATGATAATATGATGGTGATCATCATTTCCTAAGAAGCAGCCTGGGGTCTTAGAAGAGCTGGGGCTGGGTGATCACCTGTCAGAGAGGATATTTATTTGTAGGTAGATATCACACCACACCCCACAGGCAGGCTCAGCCTCTGATCCCAATCTCATCAGTTTTTGGGGTGGACCCCCGTGGCCAAAGCCCCACTGCCGGTTGGGACTGAGCAGCCTCGAAGGTCCTTTCCAACCCAAGCCATGCTGTGATTCTGTAAAGCAGCAGAACGAGAAGGGGAACACTCATTATTTTTCCTCCCAGACTAGGCTCAGTGCCAGCCCCGCTGCTGGCATAAACAGTGGAGTGTGATGACAGGGTCATTTTTAAAGGAGAACAAATCACTGGGCTGCTTCTCTGAGCTTCTTTCCTCCAGTTTAAGTGATGCTAACGAGGGAGGTCAACCTGCTTCCATTTGTCCCCTCGACACAAGCTAGGACATTTCTCTCTTTTGACAAGCAAACTCCTAGGGCAGACTTTTATTTTTAAAGTTGCACAGACACTGTGTTCCTTTCTGAGGAGGAAAATACTGCCAGAGGCTGCAGTGGACATAGCAGCATATTCTCATGCCCCAGAAGATTGCAAGACGTACCTTACAGCAAAAGGCTCCTATAGAAAAGGAGCAGAGGATAAAAGTAGACTGGACAAAAACCTGCTAGCCCCCAGGACTCCACAAGCTGGCCTGTAGATTGTAACACTATAAGAGTCAAAATAAAACTGCAAAATTTGGCACCTCCCAACACAGCAACTGTGTTGGGAGCTCAGTTGCTGCTGCTAGGCTCCTACGCTTGTGGGAAGGTGTCCCAGTCCTTGCCCACACGTACAACTCAAGACTGCAATGGGGCAAAGAGGGGATGCTGACAGGATCATTGCACAAAAGGCATATCAGAGAGGGTGACTGTAGCAGCAGAGGGATCAGCACAATGGGAAGATGTTACAAAAGAAGAGAAGGGCTCACTGGTCTCTGAAGATCTAGGCTCTCAATAGAAACTCCACAGAGGAGGAATCTCCAACCAGAAAGTCTTCCCCAGAGGCAGTCAGCCCTTAAATGGGGTCTCAGAGAGGTGCAGCCAGGCTCCACCCCTTCCAATTGCACAGCTGAATTGCCTTCACCAGTGCTCCCAGGGCTGACCTGGTCCTTTCCCCAGGTACTCAATCAGTAGTTCAGGCTGGGACTCAACAGTTCCCATACTGTGACTCAGTGTGATGTTGCCTTTGGAGCCCTGATCTCATATTCTAGTCCTTTATATCCTATGGAGCCACGTACGAAACACTCCCATTTACAGATGAGCAGATGCCCCAAGCCAGATCATAGAACCATAGAATGAGAAAAACAGAGAATCATTCAGGTTGGAAAAGACCTCCAAGTCCAAGCAGCAATCCACCCCCACCATGCCCCCTGACCACGTCCCTCAGTGCCACATCTCCATGTCACTTGAACACCTCCAGGGACGATGACTCTATCACCTCCCTAGGCAGCCTGTTCTTAGGACAGCTGGAAGTGGCTCAGGAGCTCCCATCCTCACAGCAGCAAACCTGGGCTCTCATCTCCCTCCTTATGGGCAACTTAGATGTGTCCTTTTGAAAGACTACGCTTTTGAGTTTGTTTCTTTGCCCTTCATCAGGGGGAAGATGTTGCCTCCTGTGCACAGACTGGATGTTTCCAGGTAGGAATCAGACGAAGCTAGAAGGAGCAATGCTGGTGGCTCCTCGAGATGCAGCTCCTCGAGGAAGGAGGTAGTGGATGCTGAGCTCAGGGGGAGCATTGGAAACTCCAGGATCTAAAAAACAGCCAGGAGAGCAAGAGTGCTTGGGAGCCATATAATCCGTTCCTGCTGCTATCTTCCTACCATCACGGCATGTCTCAATGCCTGGAATGTCCACCAAAAAGGTCAGAGCCTTTCCAAATTGTTCTACTAAATGATGACCCCCAGGCACCAATTTCGGGAGAGGTGGATCAGGCAACGGGTATACCAGAGCCTTCCGGTGATTGCCTCTGTATGCATTTGCTGTGGCCGCACAGGCAGGGACTTCTCCCACTGTCAAGCAATGCAGTGCAATGCTGTGCAAAATGGCTTTTGTCACCCATGTAAAACTTGATTAGAAAAGAGCAGTCACTTCTATTTATCCTTGCCGGGCGCTATTAGCGGCAGTTTTATGTCCTCGTGGTCTGAACCGGGAAAATAAGCAGTGACCGGGAGTTGTGGGGCCAGCAGTGCCCTCCCTGCAAAGCAGCGACGAGCCGGGGCGAGCTGTCACCGTGCGGGGACAGCGGGGACCGACCCGAGCCGGCAGCGTGCCCATGCAGCAGTCAAACGTTTCCCCCTAGCGATGCAAGAGCACAAGAGCAACAGCCGAGCCGGGGTGGAACTGACGGCAAGCACAAGCTGATGAGTTCTCAGCCATGTTTAGGGCATGGATTTTTGTTGCTGGTGGTGTTTCTTTGCACGAATGCTGGCCCTAAGTCTTCACTAGTCAGGCAAAACGGTCACTGAAACGCAAATATCCCTTCTGCCCCCCCACTGCACGATGCTGCGCTCAGACTCCTTTTCAAACTTAAAAGGATCTGTAGGGGATATGGTTGGGTGGTTCATGTATTCCTCTTCTCAGAAGTCTGGGCTGGATGAACTCTGCAGTCAGCCCCAAGAAGCAGCCTCCTGACTGCACCATGGAAAGAGAAAAGGAGAATATTAAAGCTCATTCCTCTGCCCTTCCTGCAGCCCACCCTGCTTGTTCATTGTGCCCGGGGACAGCCAGGATGAGGTGGAGATGGATGGTGATGTGACAGCTTTGCACCAGCACAAATGTGCAAATGCCACAGGCAAAACGCAGCTTGGGTTGGGTGGGAGAGGAGATGGAAGTCGTTGCTGGCAGGAAAGTGCTGTCAGCTGGGTGAAGGAGGAGCTGACAAAGCCTAACCCAATAGTTTTCACAGTTGCTTGCTCCTAGCTTACATCCCTTCCCCTCCATAGCAAGCCCTCTGCTCTTCACTGCTCACATCCTTGCTGATTTACACCCTGCCCCCGTGTCAGAGAGGCTCACAAGGCAGAAGGCTGCCACTTGCCCAGCAGCAACCAAGCACCTCGCTGGTCAGCCTGCATTGTTTGGCTTTTTCACTCTGCGCACCAGATTTCTGTTTTTGCAGATTGAAAGCCTGAGTGGAAGCATCTGGGAATCAAGTTGCACACTAAATAGGTCCAGCATGGAAATGCAACATTCCTGAATGTGTGCTCAGATTGATCTGATGTCTGATGGTAAAGGACAAGGACCAGGATGGAAACGGAGGGAACAGACAGCGCATTGCCAAGTGATGGTCCCTAATGATACCGGGTCCCCTCGGCCCCCTAGATCCAAATGTGAGGTTTGTCTCTGGGCCATAACCAGGTGGCACTAGAAAACAGCTTGTCCCAGTCCCCAAGTAGAACTGAACCTTCTGTGGGTGGTTAATTCAGGTTGCTTTTATTTTCTAGGCAGGTTAGGGCTTAGGGTTTGTGAAAAGCTCATGCTGTCTTCAGGTATCCCACTCAATCAAAGGAGAATTCCAATCCCAAAGGAGAATTCATGCAGGGGAGGCAATGATTTTAAAGTCTTTCCCTTGCCAGTAACCACAGGGGATCTTGATCCAGGCATATGCCTCAGGGGCTGTCATCCTCCTTCGGAAACAACACAGTACAATGGGAAAATAAATCCTAAACCATGCAGTCAAAGGAGTTTGCCAGGGTGTAGGTAATCCAGTGTGAGAACAAGCAAAAGTTCGTGTATTTTAGAGGACCCTCTCTGAAAGAATAAATGCCACGTGCTGGCAGCAGCTGTTCTGGAGGTGTGTTGGCAATCTCCATCTGGGAAAGATGCTTCCTTGTGCCATCACATCTCCTCTGACTGCAGGTCTCCTCCCCATCACTTGCATGGATGTAGGAGCTGCTCCGGTCATGCATGTTCTGCAAAGCCAGCATGCTTGCTGTAAGCTTTGCTCTCTGCCAGGAAAACTGGAGGGTTTTCACAGGAGCACGAGAGAGCTGTGGCAGGGACCCCAAAGCATCTTGCAAGGGCATGGCACCGGAGTGATGACGTGCTGGTTGTCCAGGCTGCTGTAAGATATACCCAGCTCTTCGCTCACTTCTCCAACCAGCTAGAGGAACTCCGTTTAGTGACTATAAAAGGCCATAAGAGGGCAGCTTTTAGCTCAGATTCTTTCCCCAGCCCAGCTTACAGATTTGATGGCTGGGGAAATGTGCTGTTCAGGACAAGGATGCAGTGCAAGCCCTGTTTTCTTCCCACCGACAGACTTGAAAAGGGAATACGTGGCTCCAGCTCCCGCTCTACACTTCATTACACTACCTAGACCACACTGAACTGAATTATGGCTTTGCTGCATCAAATTGCCTCTTGTATTAGCAGGCAGGTGTTGTCCATAGCAGTGTGAAATTGTATCGGCAAGGTATCGATGTCCATTCACTGCTGTGCCTAGAAGATGCCAAACAGAGCAATGGTTCCTCAGCCTCCAGAGGCTTTGGCACATCTTTCTGTGACAGAGGCAACATTCCACAACATAGTTACATCTTTCTCTCTTGGAGGAAAAGAGACAGTGGAAGGAGAGTGCGTTCTCCCAGAGATCAGACTCGATTGCACAACGTGCAGCCTTGAATCAATTGTGGCTTCTCCCCTCACCCCCTCAAACTTGGAGAAGGCTGAGGTGCTTAATGAGTTCTTTTCCTTGGTCTTCACAATCAGTCGGGATTCACACACCTCTGGTGTCCCTGAATATCTAAGTGGAGGTCAGGGGAACAAAATCTCTTCCCGTGTAAGAGCGGAGCAAGTCCGAGACCACCTCATGAGGCTGAATGTGTACAAGTCTATGGGGTCAGATGAGATCCACCTCACAGTTCAGAAGGAACTGGCTGACGTGGTTGCCAAGCTGATCTCCAACACATCTGAAAAATTATGGCTGTCAGGCAAAGTCCTCAGCGACCGGAAAAACAGAAACACCATATTCAAGAAGGGGAGAAAGGAAGTGCCAGGGAACTGCAGGCCAGTGAGCCTCACATCTGTGCCTGGGAAGATCACAGAGCGGATCCTCCTGGAACAGATGTTTAGGGCACATATGGGATGTGGCATATGATCTCATATACATATGAGATCCGAGACAGCCAGCCTAGCCTCACCAAGGGCAGATTGTGCTTGACCAATCTGGTAGCCTTCTATAATGGATGGCATTGGTGGACAAAGGAAGGGCAACTCATGTCATTTAGGTTAATGTTAGGAAGAAATATTTTACTCAGAGGGCAGTGAGGTGCTGGAAAAGGCTTCCCAGAGAGGCTGTGGGTGCCCCATTTTTGGAGGTGTTCATGGTCAGGTTGGATGGGATCCTGGGCAGCCTGATCTGCGGGGGGCAACACTGCCTATGGCATGGGGGTTGTAACTTTATGATCTTTAAGGTCCCTCCCAGCTTGAGGCATTCTGTGATTCTATGACCTCCTTCATGATCCTGGTGCATTTTATCTCTAAACCAGGCTACAGCTGGCTAAAGTAGCTGTAAAACGTACAACACTTAAATGCAGGTAAATGAGCTCAGAACAGGATTTTCCCCTCTAATAACAAAGCAGCTCCTTTAAGGGAGAAAAGAAAAAGGGATGGAGAGCAGGAGCAAATAAAACACTTTTATATTTCTGGGGGCTAAGCAGAAATTCGTGGTTGCAAATCACACAAGGAGGCAATGTGAGATGCTGGGGCACCATTGGAGAGCACAGGATGATTTATGAGCCCTAAATCCCCACCAGCACTGTGCTTTCGCTCTCTCTGCCACACGTACAGCTAGGTAGGCTCCAAGATTTACTGCTCTGGAATGGGTGCTGGGAAATTGGTAGTTTTTCTAAGCCTCTTGCTTATCACTGTCAGCAAAGCTAATCCACATTTCTTTCTAAGAGAGTTGCAGAAAAATTGTAGGACGACATATGCAGCTTGGGCTCTTCTACCAGGCAGAACTGCATGCAGTGCTGGACAGGGACAGAGGTTGATTGTGACAGGAGTGAGGGAGGGGAACAATGTGTTGATCATGTTTCTACAAACAAACATGAACCATCTTATCCATCCTGCCTATGGCTGCCATCATATCTGATCAGACAGCTCCAAAAGAGCCCTTCACAACCATTTGTCCTGTGCATGGATCCCACATGAGCCCTTTCCACAGGCTGCAGCTCTTCAAGAACTGCTCCAACATGAGTACAGCCCACAGGGGCCCATCCTTCAGGAACTGCTCCACCAGGGGCCTCTTCTCAGGCTGCAGCTCCAGCCCAGGTGCTGCTCCTGGGAAAGCTCCACGTGCTGCAAGCTCCCTCAGGCATCAGCCACCTGCTTCACTGGGGGAAAGCCCAGGAGACCAGAGACTGTGATCCACACTGATCTCTGAACACTGCTAATGACATTAGGATGCTGCTGAAAGCAGAGGTATTTTTCCCTCTGATTTTCCCCTGGCTGCACCAAATGTCTTGGGGTAAATGAAACCAGCATGGTTTCGATCTGTCTCCCACCTCTGTCCACAGGATGTTTGTGAGCACAAAAGCAGTTGTCAAAGAAGTTATTTACCCAGCTGGAAGAGAGGGAAGGGCAAAGGGGAATTCCCCTCCAGGCTTTGCTTGTGCAAAGCAGGGGGGCTGGAGTCAGGGCAGAGATACACATCATCCCAGCACTGCTTTCCCCTTGCCCTTGGGCAGGGAGGTGTCTCACCTTCCTCTGAATGTGTCCCTAGTGAAGTGGGAATGCAGCATCTTCTCCCAGGTAACTATTATTTTCATCCCAGATGGGGAAGGATGTGATATCCCTCCCTCCAAGAGGAGATCATAGAATCATAAAGTCTGGAAAAACCACTAAGATTCCCAAGTCCAACTATCAGTACCTCCTCACCATGCCCGCTGATCATGTCCCTCAGTGCCACCACTCCACAGTTTTGGAACACCCCCAGGGATAGTGACCCTACAACTCCCTGGGTAGCTGTGCCACTGCATCACCGCTCTCTTGAGAAGAAATTCTCCCTAATACCCAACCTGAACCTCCCCTGGCACAACTTATGGCCATTACCTATCATCCTATCACTGTTACCTGGGAGAAGAGGCCAAGCCCCACCTTGCTACAACCTCCTTTCAGGGGGTTGTAGAGATCCCTCCATGGTGGCCTCCTATTTGGGGCCAGGGGAGATGAGCAGCAGCCCTAGCACTGGCTCTCTTCCTGAGACATGGGATGCCAGCAGTACCACAGGCTTTTTTACATCCATCTGGTCAACCTAGGGCCCATTCAGGCCTTTGGGTCTAGCCAACCATGACAGGTGTTGCTGCACGGGTGAACGGGCCCCCAGCACGGGTCTCTGCCTCCATAAGGGCCCCCATGGCTTTGGGGATTCATCAGAGCCTGACAATGGTTTGAGAAACTGCTGCTGGGCTCAGGCTTCCCTCCTTTCCTGTAAGATGGGGTGAATATGCTTTTACCTGGTAGGACCCCCAGAAGCCAGAGGCTGAGAGGTGCTCAGAAATGAAGGACCAGCTAATTACTCTTGCTAGAAACGTCCCTGTCACTCTTCCCAGATAATCAGTCCTGCTATAGATGTCCCTGACACCCTGCTGAGGGCAGTGGGCAACTAATGTGGAGCCCCTGATGCAGCAGCTAAAGCCAGAGACAGCTGAATCCTCAACCCCCACAATACCTCTGTGTTTAAAGGAAGACATCCTACTTTTCTCACGTTCTGCACATAAGATGTGATTCCCTGCAGCTCAGGCATCCAAGCTGGCAGGACAGCCAAATCACACCTTAGATGTATCCAGGAAACACAGGCGCTGCTTTGCTTGATCCAGCATGAGTCTCATCCCAGCTTCCCCTCCTGGTGTGTTCAGCTGCAGCAGTACTCATCATGCAAAAAATGACGTCTGTCACCTCAGCAAATCGCAGGAACAAAAGCACAGAGTGCTCTTCTTTTGTCTTTGCTTGCTCAAGTCAGGCAAATGTTTTGTTCCTCCTGCAGAATTGCAGGATTGGAGGAAAAGCGACAGGCACGGTTAGGGCTGTGATGCAAGCATAGCACAAAAAAAAAAGAGTCATCTTTGGTGAAAATCCCAGCCTAACCTGTCAGAAAGCATTTGTGCTCACCTGCCTTAGCTTCAGCCTGCAAGGCTGTACTTAATACGAATGAGTTTGCAGGGGAAATTTCTGGGCAAACTCACACTGAGGAGATTCCTTTTATCCAGCAAACAGGTAAGCTGTCGCATTCTGCTTCGGGATGTTGAGGAGGCACTTTGCAATGCTTTGTAGTCGAGAATTCATGGCAAAATAAATAAATAAATAGATAACAGCACAGCAAAGACTGTAATACACACCTGCCCCGCTCTTGCATTCCTCCAAGGGGCTTCACTCCTGACTGCTTACAGGGCCATGAATCATGGCTGGATGGGTTTTGTGCTGCCTTGCTAAGCAGTTTTCACATCAACTCTTTTGAAATAATATATATGTTTTTTAACTTGTTTTAAATTTCCTGAAGGTTAGGCTTTAAAGTTGGCTTTAAGCCAGTCCTTGGAGGACTTTGCTTGGCCTCAAGAGAGGCATCTGAGGTCACTACACGGAGCCGAGCTGCTGAGCTGCAGATGAACGGATTATTTCTCATTCCTGTATTAGAAGCACTTGTGGATTCAGACGCTCCTCCATTATTATGCTGTTTTTATCCATGCCTCCCTCCAACCCTCCACTCATCCCTAGGACTGTGCTTCTGAGCCACAAGGGCTCCTTGGCTCCAAACGTTTGCACAGGGCTGAACTCATATTCAATCCTTAATGATCCTTAATGGCCTCATTATCCAGGTTGGGCTGCCGCTGAGCCGCGATAGGTCCTTAGGAAGGAAGGGAGCATGGATGTAAACAAAAAGGCACGAGAAAAAGTTGCTGAACAGAACAGGTGCAGATGCATCATCCCCAGAAAGCCTCCTAAGGGCTGTCAGTTCTCACTAACGGGGATGAGACTTCCCACAACACATTCTTCATCCGCGAGAGCCACAGCTCTGGCAGAACTCACTCTAGAATTACTGGAAGGAGGTGGGAGGTCCCCCTAAGCGGGTTGGAGATGCCTTGTCTCACCATGAGCTACTTGAGGGGTGGCTGCTGCAGTTCTGGCTCTCAGCACATTCTACAAGCGGTTCCCACAGCCCAAGGATTAGTCACAGGGATGCTATTAATTAGCTTCGGAGAGGCAACCCCCAAGAATGGGGGAAATTGTAATTACAGCCCTTGCCTGTTAACTTTGTTTGGGCTGGTGTCTCTGCTTTTAAAACAGGAACAAAAGGGAGCAGACTAAGACAACTGCTGCTACTAAGAAGAAATGGGCAGCGGAGTCTGAGAGGAGCCTGCGTGGGCTAGGAGCTGCAACACTCTCTGCAAACCAATTTCGCCCTGAGGTCACTGGATTTGCCAGAGACCGCTTGCAAAAACTGCTGCTGCAAGATTTTGCTTCGCCCGAGTGATCAAGGGCTAACTGGTTGCAGATCAGGAGTCACCATCACGGATGTTCTGTGCCTGCGCAGTGGCAGCATCCCTGCGCTGTCCATGGGCACGCTGCTGGTGGGATACGTGCAACCTCAGCCCCTTTGTGTTCCACCATTTATTTATTAAAAAAAAAAAAAAAAAGAAAAAGAAAAAAAAAGGAAAAAAAAATAAAGAGAAAGGAAAAAAAAAGACACTGAAGCGCAAGATTAGCTGGGGGAAGGGAGATGGGTTGGTGGGGCTGGGAAGAAATAATTGCCATGTCTGAAAGCAGTTACTATGGCAGCAACAACCTTCTTGCTGCTGGAGCGAAATGTTGGGGACCAGCAAGTGCTGCCTTTGTCAGATACTCTCAGGCAGACATTTAGATGCTAATGCTGGCTTTAACCTTGGCTGCATAACCTTGGACGAGGGGGAGCGGGAAGGGGGGGGGAGGGGTTGGGGGGAGAAGGAAAGCAGAGGAGGGGAGAGCTTATGGAAAAGATGGGTTTCCTCTCCCTAAATTTGCCACTGAATTGACTTGGCATATTCCCCTCACCGCGATTAACGCCGTTATTCCTGCACTTAATATTCAGCAGAGGTTTTAACAGCTTATTTATGGATAGCTGGCATTAGCTGCAGCATAATTCACCACTGCAAGGCTTCTGTTTATCTCCGTCCCCTTGGGATGATTTGATATAAGGCCATTTTTTAGAACATCCCCTAGGTTTGATCAGGCTGTCTATCTAATCTCGACTTTATTTATAACTCGCAATCAATGCTGGGGTGAAAATAGGAGGGGCACCTTTCCCTTCCACTTCAGAAAGAGATTTTGGTGGCCTCTTCCAAAAAGGAAGCCCTTCAACTGGAGGCTCAAAGCCACCTTCAGCAGCAGGGATGAAAGAGGAGGAAGGGAGGGGAGGCTTCGGCTTCTGCATGACAGGTGATGGGAGGGGAGAGGGCTTCCAAGAGCTCGGAAAGAGCGGTGCTGCAGTGGCACAGCTGCTCATGGAGGTGGTGGAATCGCCACTCCTAGAGGTGCTCCAGACCTGTGGAGGTGTGGCACTGAGGGACGTGCGCAGTGAGCATGGTGGGGTGGGCTGAGGTTGGACTGGGTGATCTGTCTTTTCCAACCGGAATGATTCTACACTTCTGATTTCCCAGCCAGCCCTCTGCCTGTGCCCTGCCTTGTGAGCGGCGATGCTGTGCCAAGCAGCGCTCCTCCCGCACACTGTGCTCGCAGAGCTCCCTGTGCTTCTCACATTGTCACCACGTGGTGATTTCCACGCAAACTGCACCCGCTGTCACCTCCGCAGTGTCACAGCAAGCTGCCTGTATTTTTAATGACGGCATGTGTTAGCAGGTAGTCTTATCTCCCCGTAAAGCAGCAAACACGCATCTGCAGAATGAAATATGAAGATGAGAAACGATCCCACTCCATCCCGACAATCCCCGCTGCGCGCCGCATGGGAAGAGCATCTTAAATTAAAAGCAATATCTGTCTCCTGCAGTATCCTTCTTTCTCCAGGGCTTTCCGGTTAAGTTGTCAGATGTGGTGGATAGTCATTTTACAAACGCTCTGAAGGAGGTGGATAGCAGCACAGGAGCATCCCCGCTGCTGCTCTTGGGATTGGGAGTGATAGCAAAACCAACTGCCAGAGCGAGGAGTGGGGCAGCGTGTGGGGCAGAGGTATCTCCCTGTGGGCCTGGGACAGAACTCCGGGTCATAACATGGAGAGAGCGGGCATTTATAAAGCACAAAAGGCGAGAGGTCTCGGCGCTGGGGTGGGTGCGTGGTGAGGATCGCTCAGCTCACGGCGCTGGGAGGTCACCGAGATGGCCGGCACCTCAGCATCTACCCTTCCCCAGCCGGCGCCCGCAGCACGGGCCCACGCCCGGCGGCTGCCCCGGGACCGTGCGTGAGGGGCGTGCCGCCATGAGGCCGCGGAAAGGCGGGAGGAGGAGGAGGAGGAGGAGGAGGAGGAGGGAAGTGGCGGCAGCGGCGGCGCGGCCCCTCCTCCCGGGCGGGGCGGCCGGCAGTCCCCGAGCCCCGGCGCGGCGTGGGAGCGTGCTGCCCGCCGCTCCGCCAGGGGCCGAGCCGAGCCGGGCCGGGACGAGCCGAGCCGAGGCGGGCGGGCCGGGCCGGCGCGGGGATGGGTGCGGGGCTGTGAGGGCGGCGGAGCCGGGGGCGGCCATGGGGAACATCTCCTCCAACATCTCCGCCTTTCAGTCCCTGCACATCGTCATGCTGGGCCTGGACTCGGCAGGGAAGACCACGGTGCTCTACCGGCTGAAGTTCAACGAGTTCGTCAACACGGTGCCCACCATCGGCTTCAACACGGAGAAGATCCGCCTGAGCAACGGCACGGCCAAGGGCATCAGCTGCCACTTCTGGGACGTGGGCGGCCAGGAGAAGCTGCGCCCGCTCTGGAAGTCCTACAGCCGCTGCACCGACGGCATCATCTACGTGGTGGACTCGGTGGACGTGGACCGGCTGGAGGAGGCCAAGACGGAGCTGCACAAGGTGACCAAGTTCGCCGAGAACCAGGGCACGCCGTTGCTGGTCATAGCCAACAAGCAGGACCTGCCCAAGTCGCTGCCCGTGGCCGAGATCGAGAAGCAGCTGGCGCTGCACGAGCTGACCCCTTCCACCACGTACCACATCCAGCCGGCCTGCGCCATCATCGGCGAGGGGCTGACCGAGGGCATGGACAAGCTCTACGAGATGATCCTCAAGCGGAGGAAGTCCCTCAAGCAGAAGAAGAAGCGGTAGAAGCCCGCAGATGTGCGGACGGGTGGGAGAGCAAACAAAGGAACGGAGGAGGAGAGAGAACCAAAGCGATCCTTTTCTCGTCGGTTGTTTCTTCCCCCCCCCCCCCCCCCCCCCTTTTTTTTTCCGGTGTGTGTGTGCTTTTTGATTTTGATTTTGATTTTTTGTCCCTTTCCGAATGAAACGACTACAATAGCGATGATAACAATGCCACTCCTGCAAGCCAAGCCCAGATCCTGACTGCAGGATCTCCTCCTCCTGCTCTCCCCTTTGCCCGCCGCCCTATCCCCGGCCATAGGGCAGCATGGAGCAGGGGTAGGGCACTGCTCCCAAACCCCTGAGCCCCATGGCCGGGCTGGAGATGCTCTGAGCGGGGCGAGACGCTGCGGGCGGCCGAGAGCCCACAGAGCTGGGGCAGCCCCCTGGCTCCCCTCCGTCCCTGGGGGTCTGACTGCTGCTGGGGGGCAAACCTAGGGGTGAACAGGGCAGGACCCTGTGCAAGTGCATTTGAGAGAGGCCAAAGGTGACGCTGAAGCTGTGCAAGGTCAGCCGGCTTGGAGCAGCGCAGCATGGGGGAGACGACCAAGGGATGAAATGTGACCATTGGGACAGAACCCTGCGAAGGGGACAAAACCCTCTGAAGGGGGCAGAACGTGGCCAAAAGGACAAAAAGAAGGACAGAACCTGGCCAAGGGGACAGAACCTGGCCAAGAGGACAAAACCCCTCCAGAAGGACAACCCAAACCCTCTGCTTGCTGGTGTTTTAGGAAGCAGATGAAGAGGACAGACAGCTTTCATGCAGTGCCGCAGCGTCTGGAGGTGCATAGCAGCTGGTGACTGGTGCTGAGCTTTAAGCTGTTTGCTTAAAAAAAAAAGATAAAGGGGGGGAGGTGAAGCGGCACGGGGTCCAGGAGTCCCCGTTTTCTAAAGCCTGCTTGTGGCATCTCCTGCAGCAAAGCCACAGCAGGTCTTTCTCGTGCCCGGGCAAAGGCATGCTCCAAGGTGCTAATTTGCTCCGATCGGGGTGATCCAAAATATGGATTACTTTGGAAAAGAAAAAAAAAAAAGCTTTGTACACCACCGTGTGGACTGGTCACCGTGCTGCTCTGCGACCGAGGGGGGGGGAGCTTGGGGCTGGGGGTCTGTGACAGCAGAAGGCAGGACGGGCGGCTGCCAGCACTGCGCGGTGCAATGGGCAGAGCTTGCCCAGTCTTTCCAGAAGGTTGCAAAATCCAGCAGGAAAAGGGACTCGGCAGAGCCGGGAAAATGTAAAGAGTTGGGAGAGCGGGGTGGGAAGCATGGGGCAGAGGGGAGGTTATTTTTTTATAAAGATTTAAACCCGCTGAAAGCAGAGAGCCCCCAGTTGCCAGCAGGTCCGTTCCTGGTTTCCTGGAGGGCTGAGTGCTCGGGGCAGGGGCAGGCCCCGTGGTTTCCTTCTGCAGGTGGAGGTTTGGTAGCAGGGTGGGAGCGCTCCAGCCTGGAACCATCTCCCTGCTGGACAAAGGCAGGGGCCCCGCTTCCCGCGCTTCCCACAGAAAGAATGGGGGGAGGCCCAGGCAGCCCTCGGGGCTGAACGTGCTGTATTTCGAGCAGCAGTTGGGCAGGATTTTGCGGTGGTTTTACTGTTGGAAAACCTTCCCCAAAGCAGCCGAGGAAACCACCGAGCAGACAAAGAAAAAATGCCCTCAGGTTTCAGGGAGTTGATTCTCCCCGCGCAGCGATGAGTGGATGAGCACGGTCCCTTTCACAGAGCGTTTTGTTGGGAAAGCAAACGCTGCGGCCAGGCAGGGTGTCCCTTCTTTTGCAGGATTTGAGTCCCTACGAGTCCCGACTTGTGCGTTGAGCGAGTGGGCTGGTCCCATCCCTTCAGGAGGCTCTGTTCCTGCTTCCTTGGGTTTGCTTTGCTTAGTCTTCACCTCGAATACTTTGGTACTTGCTGTTGGGAGAGAAAACGGTCTTCATTTTTGATGCCACGGAAGCCAAATGCTTTTGCCTTCATTGGCGAAGTAGGGAACTCATTTTTTTTCCCACCGTCTCAAAAGCGAGCAGGTTTTAAACAGAGCAAGTGCAGGTGTTAGCTGTGTGCTTTGCCTCCTCGCTGGCGAGAGGGGGGGTCTTGGTTCTGCGGACACCAGCACTGAAGTTACGGGGTGTGTGTCAGCAGAGCTCGGTCCTTCTCAGGGGCCGAGTACGCTGCGCTCTGCTCAGCATCCCCATTGAGAAGCATCTGCCTTCCAGCCAGGCTTTAGGCATGTGCTCACCTTAACAGTGCATACCTGAAGCCTCAGGTGGGATGCTGCCGTGTTGCCATTCCCACCAATTCTGCTTTCTGCAATAATTAAAATCACTTCTCCAATTAGTAGCTAATGGCTTCTGTGGCATTTCCCTAACGTTTCACAACTGTGTGCTGATTTTCCTGTATGACAATGTGAGCGTTGCCAGAGGTGGGCTGGAAGAGGTGCTTCGACGAAACGACAGTTGGAAGGAAACTGCCTGTGTCGTTGCTCTGAGCCTCTTGCCAGGTTGTGTGTCTTCTCTGCGTACGTTTGAATGACCCTTTTCTTTTATGTTGTTTAACAGACGTTCTGGGGGTACCGCTGTGGTTTCGTGGGGTACCTTGCCGTGTTCCCAGCGGTGTCCAAAATCCCACTGCCCGTGTCTCAGCCCTGCCGCTGACCGCCAGTCTCTGTCCCTCCTGTCTTTCCTCTTTTTCTAAAAGATGCAGACACAATGCTGTGAACTGAAATAAATTATTTATACAATGAAAGGGCCTGATAAAAAAAAACAACAAAAACAAAACCTGTGTTCCTCTGCTTCTTTCTCTTTACTTACTAGTGCTGTATTTTACAGTTGCTTCTCTGTGCATGTGGCTGCTGCCTTCCCTGGCCGTGATGTTTGATGGATGTGGCCTTAGCTTTTCTAAGTGATGTGCAATGCAGTTGGCGGAGCGAGCCGGGCCTGCAGGGGTTAAAGCATCAGGACAGGATGCTGCTGCTCCGGGGTGGCTGCTGACACAGGAAACATGGGTGACATTTCAGAGATGAGAGCTAGAGCAGGTGGGAACTGATTTTTTAAATTTTCAGTTTTTAATGATGACGTTGCATCTGGTGAGGACGTGAGTCAGACTGGTGGCGGTGCGATTTGATGGGCTCAGAGCACTTGGAGAGGTTTGCTCTGGGCTCATCTCTGCTGCCCACGGCGGGGGCTTTCCTCCTGTTCAAAATGGGGGAACAGTCCCTGAGCCTGGCTCTGAGGCATAGACTGGGGAACAGCCGGGAAGCTGGAGGTTTGGAGAGGCTGTGACTTTGTGTGTGACTGCGCTATCAGACCTGCCCTCAGGGCTGCAAGCAGGGGGCTGTGTCCTCTTGCCAGCAAAGCTCATTGTGCCCTGAGCTGCAAGGGCAGACATCCTCCTGCAAGCCACAGCCACTCCTCTCCTGGTTGGAGAGTGCTCTTACCAGCAGGGTATTGGTATGTTTGGGCCAGTTGTCATGAAAACGTTTCACAAGGAGCAATCTGACCTTGCTGTGCCCTGGAGCTGGCCGTGATTTATGTTGCCACATCATCTCCCTGAGCTCAGGCAAAACTGAGCAGTGCTGGGCTGGGGTCCCCAGCCCGACATGTTGGGACCCTCGTGGTGTGCAGAGCCCAGAACACCAGGCAGTGCCAGGGATGATATCCCTGCGTGGAGAAAACCATGTACAACACCAGCTGCACCAGATCTCTGCCAGCAATGAGCAGGTAAAAGAGACCTGCAACCTTTACCATTTGAACAGCAAGAAATTGCAAAGGATATCACATCTTTGGGGCTTTGTTCAAACAGAAGCTCTCAAGAGCCCTGCAGCCCCTCTTCTGTAGTTCTGCCTGTGCCCTGCCTTCTGACTGAACAGATCCTCTCTCCCCAATTTGCTTTGTTAAGCTAAATCCCTCTGCTTTATTTCAAATGGGATTTGCTCCCAACCAAGTATCTTTAAAGGGATCATCTTGGTTAAAGTAATTCCTAGAGCACAGAATCCCTGAAGCACTGTGCAATGCAGAGAGCTATTTCTTTGCACAGCACCAGGTGCTTTTGCTCAAGATTTGGGCTGCATGTGGATGACTCTCTCTTTAAAATAGGCTACAAACCGTTGCGTTTGCTTGTCCTCATTCATCTTCAGTGAGAATTACCCTCAAATCACGTGCACTTTTTTGTTTGAGCAGCAGAAGTTCACTGCTGTGAGTCAGGTCTGCAGGACACAAAGCACAGAAGGGTATCTCCCAGTAAGCTGCTTGCAAAGCGCTTCAGGATGAGGAGTTTGTGATGAGATCTGGGGCTCCTGACTCTTGCCTAACCCTGGTCACATTCCGTCAGATGCCCCAGACCTCTTTTTCATACACGTAAAAGAGGGTTGCTAGCATTTTTCATACTCCTAAGGCTACAAAAAGATATCAGTGTTGTAGGCATGCTTAGATCCCCATCTGAAAGATGCTGAATACGCAGGATTATCTCTGATACATCGGGAAGAGGGTTTGAGCAGCACTAGGTTCGGTAGGAGATTGCTGCAGTTAATCCTGCTTGCACTGTGCGTGGCAAAGCTACATCAGGGCCTCCATTCAGCCTCAGCATCTCCATGCCACACTGACTTCGTGAGCAGTGGCTCTCTGAAACCCTTCAGCCCTCCAAGTTATGACTGCAGGAAGGCAGTTAATAACCCATTTTAAAGCCGTGACTGCCCTGCGGCTGCAGGGACAAGGGTCACCTCCAAGTGCTACAATTGAGAGAGGATGGCACAGAGGCTCCCGTTGGCAGCACAGTGCTGTTCTAGCTGTGCCCTGGCCACATCTGCAGGTCTGGAGGAACTGGGGGATCCAGATTTCCCCCACACCCCTTCGTGAACCCAAACCTGCTCCCAGCAGCTGCAGCCCCTCTGACCCTTTTTGCTGTGCCAGCCCCCTTGGTGCAAGTGCTCCCGTCCCATTCTGCATCTCTGGCCCGTCGCACTGAATGCAGCATTCCCAATTCATGTTTGGCTGGGTGATCCCTGCTTGTTCAGCTCTGCTGTGGGTTTGAGAGAGCACAGAGGTGAAAAAAAAAAAAAGTGTGGCAACGGGAAATGCAAACACAGGGCAATTGTTGGACTGGCTAATGTTTAAACAGCTCTTGGAAAGCCCCCTCCCTTGCTGCTTGCCCTCTCTACCCCTTCTAACAAGGGGACCCTTTCAACTCTTTGGCAGCTTCCCCATCCTCCGGCTTCTGCTCCATTTCAAATCTCCAAAGGCAGGAGGAGGGATGGCAGTGCTGCAACTTTACAATGTTTGCTTGCCCACTATATCCTCCCAGGATGGACCATGCTTTTCCCAGCCAGCCTTACAAATCGTCTTACTTAGAAAGAGGAATTTGTTAGAGCATGGTCAGTGCCCAGATGACAATGGGTTGTGGGGAAAACTGGAAAAATACCAACCCACCCTCACACCATTCTTGTCACGTGCACTTGTTGCTCCCCATCCAACCCTTGTAGCTAGTGTCTGCAGGAGGAATGGCCTTCACAGTGCAGCTGCACAGGTCTGTTTCCAGCACACCGCCAAGAGGTTGCATCTGGTGGTCTCAGAGAGGTGGAAACCTTGCTGATATTCCCTTTGCAAACCTCAGCACAAGGAAGAAGATGAGAGGAGGGGCTGTCTCCTGGGGCTCAGCCTGGCCCTGGGATTGCTGCATTTCTCATGAGATTTCCAGCAGCCTCAGAGCATCTCAGCCTAGGAATGGGGCAAGGGTGGGTTAACCCCATCCTTTGCCATTGTTGGCGCAGCTTCTGGCGTGGAACCCATCTGTCTTCCCTTTCAGACCAGCCTCTCTTAAGGTGCTGCCCATCTTCTTTTCATCACAAGGGTGTGATGGAAAGAGTAAGTCCAGGCTGGAAAGGGATGAAATATTTCCATGATGACTCACCTCCACGCGGCCACAAAACCTCATGCAGGACAAATAACTCATCTGGGCCCCCCTCCTCCCTCCCCCTCCCTGTAAAACTCAATTAGAGCAAAGAAGGTAGAGGAGAAAAACTGTTTTACTGAACCTTAGCATCAGCATTTCTTTTCAGCTTGTCTGCATTGTGTCTGTAATAATTGCTAGGGTGTAATGGGTAAAACTGGAGCTTTATTGCAGACAGGGAGATGCTGATGTGACAATGTGTTTGAAGGGAGCAGTGGAGCATGAGGCCATAAACCTGTTGGGAGGTCACTGAAGGGGCTGCTCTGAGGAATGAGAGCTCTGCTGGAGGTTTATCACTGCGGTCCAAATGTTTGTAACCTCTGGGGATGTTCTGAGCTAGGAAGAGCAGAGCCTTACTGGCTCATTTTATGCTAAAAGTCGGCTTAGTCCTGGATGAAGGATAGCCTGGGAGAAGGCCTGGGGGCTAGGAGAAATTTCACAGAATCACAGAAACATTTAGGTTGGAAACGACCCCTAAGATCACCAGGTCCAACACTACCCAGTCCACAACTAACCCATGGCCCTCAGTGCCACGTTCAAAATGTTTGCATCTGTAATGGAAGTCCTTGAAAACCACACGGTGCTCCTTCTCTCTCACTGTCCAAAAATGAACGTGCTTCCATCCTCTCCATGCCAGGGCCTTTTTTCTGCCTGAGTATCCAGGAGTCTCTGGTATGGCAATCTCAAGAAACTCTCGGGAATGGAAATTGCAGCAGAAGAAATCCTATCCCTTTACCCCCTGCTCCCAGTCTCGTGTCTTTATGGAGCTTCTTTTATCGCGAAATATGCAGAAAATTGTTGGGTTCTAATGATCTGAACTCCTTCAGTCAAGACAGGACTCAGCTTGCAAAGAATGTGAATAATTTATGTGTAGATAATAATGAGAGAGCGCATGAGGAGAAAGGAGTTTGTCTTCATTCTCCCCAGTGCTGTTCCTGAGGTGATGCTGTACTCAAATAGCAGTTCCTGATAATCCCAGGTAGTCTGACTGATGTGGGGGCCTTCCTTGGACGTAGTGCTTGTAGTAAGCAGAGCCTCCGTTTCTGCTTTAATGCAATCCACTGTGGATGCAATTGTTGACGGGGGGGAATACTTTTCTCCTCCAATTAACCCTAGAACTGTATTCCCTAGCACGCTTGCTTACCCTGGTGTAGCTTTTCCCTATAGGCAAGTCTCCAGGACTAGTGCAGAAGTCTACCTTCCAGTCCAAACCCAAACCTTGCAAATGCAGTGAGTCATTCCAAGAAACTCACTGTGCTGGTATAAGCCAGAATCCCTGACGTGTTTTTTAGGAGTCCTAGCAAGGGTAAATACATAGCTTGTGAAAACACAGGGCCATTTCAAAAGGTTTAATGTATGAAATGTCAGGAGATTAATTCTTCACTTTATCCACACGCTGTTTTTAATTCCCTTGTTCTGGCTTGACTGTTGATTGAGTCCTTTGAAAAACATCATAACCAAAACCAAACCAAAACACAAAGCCCACAAGGCTTTTTCTCCTCCCAGTCCTCAACATCTGTCCTTAGCAGAGGTTTGCTCAGATTGGGTAGGGTGGGAGTGAGGCTGACGTACTGCTCCTGCTTGAAATTTCCCCTTAAGGCAGACCCAGTGGCAAAAATGTCTAAGACTCTTAAGTCTTAACAGATTGAAGAAGGGTGGAGAGGGTCTCTCATTGGTCTCCTTGACTTCTGCCCTAGGTGGAGGACAGTCACCAGTGCAGGGCTGGGCAGGACAAACGTGGACAACGTGCTCATGGATATGTGCCTTTAATTACTATTAATTACTTAATCATGCTCTCCACGGCTCTGCTTAAGACAACCACGGGAACAAGCTCTGGACACATGTAAGCTATAATAGAGTCAGCAGATCATTTAAATCCCATCCCTTGCAGGTCTGACCTCAAGGCTCTCCCTTGTTGTCCACCTCTTGACCAGCCGAAGCTGATGGAGCTTCTGCTGAATTGCTCCAGGGTTTCTCATTTTCCAGTTTTTGGGTGGACTTGATGGTGCAAGGTCTTGCTTTGGGGCAGCGGAGCAGCAGGAGAGCCAAGAGGAGCTGGGAGGTGTTTAATTCCATTCACAGGGGTTGTTGCACCAGCGTGGTTGGACTAGATGATCTCAGAGGTCTTTTCCAAACCTAACAATGCTATGGTTCTGTGATCCAAAATAGAGGCATGTCTGAATCAGTCTCATGATTCTCCTATCCCAATAAATTTGCTCTATTAAAAGAAAACAAAGGTAGCAACAATCTGGGAAAGCTGACAGTTTCCATCCCAGCCTTTCTCCCCTGTTCCTCTTCTCACCACCTCTGTATCTGCACATGGGCAGGAGGGAGGCAGGGGGTGTGCAGTAGTGTGAGTGCACATGCGTGTGTGCGTGTGTGTGTGTCACACCTGTTGCACAGCCGGTATGCAGACACAATGCTCAGTAGATGGTATTCTGCTAATATTGACTCAAACACCCCCTATTACAAACAAAGCTCCTTCCTAGGAAAATACAAGGTTGGGGGAGGGAGAGGTGGGCCTCCCCGAGCTTACCTCTGCTCCAAAAGCACATCAGGCAGTAATTAATCTCTCGAGGGTATGTGCTGATATATAATTACACATAGTGAAAAGGTCTAGCAATGCAGTTTGCTATCAATTATCACTGTGTATCAGTCACGTAGTCCGGATCGTCTCACAAACCTGGCTGCCAGTGATTTCAAATCAGAATATTTAAGGTAATCTAAATTTAAGGTAAAACCTCAATCTTCAGATGCAATTTCCAGCATTTCAAGTGCTTCATGTCCCATTCCTGTTTTAACACCTCCAGGAAGATCCTCTCCTGTAAAACTCTGAAGTTTGATTCACGGAGCAAAGACTTCCCAGAAATACACTGGGTACAACGCAATGCTGAGGCAGGGTTCTGTTTTCTCTGGGCAATGCAGAGAACACATATATCCTTGGCCACGAGGAACTGACGTGACTCTGCATGAATCCAACCCAGTTCTGTGCAGCAATCCCTGCTTTCACAACAGTCTGCTGCTTCCCTCCCCTTAGGAACGATTCCAGCTCATCCACATTAGTGCCACTCCAGGTAGTTCTATTGGGAACTTGGTGGTATTTGATGCTTAAGCAAAAGCTCTGCATCCTGGGGGAGCTTTTCCCAGAAGGGCCCCACCTCTCTGCGACATCAGAAGGAAAGGGGAACTGAGACTGCAGATGAAAAGAAGCTAGTGCTTAGTGTTAAACGAAAGCAACCCAAAAATGTAACCCGTGGGTTTTGTACCAGTCTCTGGATTTTGAAACAGCCCGGCTCGTTGGATTTGATTTTGTTTTTATTTTTTATTTCTATTTTTATTTTTAAATACAAGCATTTAAAGAAGCCCCTTCCGCCTGCGCACTCTCGGAGCAGTCACAGCTTTATCTTACGGAAACACTGAACCTCTTAGCTGTTCTGCAAGCCATCCGTCTGTGCCCACGTGTTGAGTAGAGTTGTGGCATCTCAGCACTCTGCAAGCATCTGCATCCCTTCGGATGTGGCAAGTTGCTTCTGGTCCCTGGCACAAAGCGTTCCTGCAGTCAGCGTGGATTAGGCCGTCTGGATGGAGGATGTGGGAGGCTGTAAATCTCCGGGAGGTTAATTCTGCCTGTTGGAATTGGTTTTCTTCCTTTTAACAGTCATTTCTGCAGAAGTTGCATGTGAAAGCCTTCCTCGTGTCATCCGTGAGTAAGGCGAGCAAAGTCATGTGGAGAAAATAGAGGAAGACTGCAGTGACCAAAGCCCCGAGGGCTGGAGTTTTCTACCCACAGCAAAACAAAATCCCAGCACTCACAAAGCTCAAGTCTGGTCCCTATTCTGAACCACCTTGCTTCCAAATGCAGAAATGCATCACAGGATTGTGCCTATAATAAGCAACTGTGGCTGCCCAGAGGATGGGAAGGAGAGCCAGGAACCTCCAAAAAAGCCAAGTTAATGCTGGAGAATCAGACATCACAGCTGGAGGTAACTTGTTCTCCTTCTCCTTTCCCAAGGAAAAAAAAAAAAAGGAGTCCAAGCCCTCAGATGACCTTAAAACAGAGGGTAAGAGGCTGGTTGGAAATCCATCTTAGAAGTGGGTCTGGTAACAGACTGCTCTTCTTTTTTTTTTCCTTTTTTTTTTTTTTCAAATCCATCAGACATCAGTTCGATCTTGGTAAAAGAAGAGTGATTTGATGTGAGCTATGAAGTGCCCCAGCATTCATGGACATGTTCAGGTCTGATGACTGGGAGCTCGAACCCCAGCCAGCAGCGACGCCTGGATGATTCCTCAGTCACTGAGCTTTAAAACATGGTCATGGCTCTTCGGTTCCAGTGCCAAGAGGAGCCAAAGGCCTCCCAGAGCAGGCACAACTCACTGCTGGGAGCAGAGGGGCAGCCCAGCCTCCTCTCACAGCCCTGCTCATGAGGTTGATTCCTCTGCTGAGGTCTTCCCTCAATGGCAGGGCCTTGGGCACCATCTCTGGCAGGCATCATTCCCTGTGGGGTGGAGAGTGAGCATCCACACTGAATGCCCATGCTATCATCTCCCCAGCTCAGCCACAGCCCAGCAATGCAGGGCTGTCTGCAGTGGGCTGTGGCTATGTGTGGCTTGTTCTGAGGAGCCACTGCCCTATTGGGAAGGGTGGAAGAAGGCTTCTGCCTGGGTTAGAACTGCCAACACACATTAATGAGCACGGCCCCTGTCAGTACTTCAGGACATACTCAAGCCCCCTGTTATCTGCTGCCTGAGGGCTGTGTAGATGCAGGAATCCCAACTCTGGTGGGAAATCAAAGGGCTCTGCCTGATAGCCTTGGCTCTGCCAGGCACAACACTTCATACAGTGTGATCCCCATATTCAGCAGCCGTTCTGCCTGTTCAGATCCTATACAGGGGCTGGAAGAGGAAAGACAATACCTGGCTAGGCATCAAAACAAAGATTACTCTCCTGGTTGCAGGGAAATGCCCTCTCCCTATCCCTAGCACATGGCCCAGCCCTGGTTGGGACAGCACCAAAGAGAGATAAGTTTTCAAGGAGATGGCTGGATGGGAGCAGTTGCATCTTCCTAGGGCGGGGGGAAACTGCTGTGTCTTTCTCTACCCTGTGCAACACTAGCTCTCATGCTCCCTGGAGACCCGCAGCATCCTCCAGGAACTTGGCCCTTTCCCAGGACAAGTACTTGGGGCACAGAAAGCATAGGGCTGGGTTCCAGCCTCACTGAGGGACCCGCTGAGCTCATCTGGACTGGCTCAGGAAAGGAGAAAGCCCTTCCTGCTGGCCTGCACCCCTCCCCAGCGGAATGCAAACTATGCAGGGACCGAAGATCACTGAAATAAGGTGCAGCAAAGGGTGGCTGTAAAAGGGAAAGAAAATGCCAATAAATCAGGCTGTGGGAAAAGGAGAAGGGCACAAGTGTGCAGAGCTGTTGGAGGATGGTGCAACGCAGCCTTCCCAGAGGGAAGCGGCACAGGAACATTAACTTGGGCCGAGGTCATCTCTCAGCCTTGCCTACTTCCAACTAGGCAAACTCAGTGCATTCAAAGACCTCAACGACTTTTTCATATTGTGGAGCATTGGGGGAGGGGAAGGGGGGGGGGGGAAAAGGAGAATGGGGAAAAAATACCCTAAAAAACCAGTGGAGGTACTAATGGAAGAATATTGTTTCACTCTATTTTTTTTATTCCAAAAATGTAGGAAGATAGTTGTCTGTATTCAATGGCGAAGCAAAAGAGACAAAGCTCTCCTTGCAGAAAGTTACAAATACATAGAAAATATTTTTTTAAACTGTTATTTGTTTTCTGTTTAGACAGGAAACCTCCCCCAGGCTTGAATCTGCGTTGTGCAAGCATTCATTCCTGCAGCTCCAGTTCTGTGTGTGAGCCTACGAAACTGTGGCTTAGGGGAGACGGATGGACACCTTGACAACTCATCTGGTCAGACTGACCTGCTCTCCCTCCTCCTTGAGCCCTCCAGGTGAAAACATGAATTCAGATGCATGTTTTTGTGACAGAAAAATAGACAGCTATACTTGGTTATCCAGAATAGGCCCTTGGTGAAGTTAAATACATGCCGGTCTACATCCATTCTGTGTAAGCAGGCAGAGCTATAATAAACCCACAGCAGATGCTGTGGGTCTCATCCCACCTGGTATGGTCAGAGCTGATGCACTCAGGAAGAGATTCTACTGATACGATTCCAGTCTCCATAGCAAAATGCTGAGAACCCAGCTCCAGTGCAAACTGAGAAACAAAATGTTAGCCAGCTCAGCTGTGGAGAAACAGATGGAAAATGCAACCCTAGGTGCCTCCAAAAATAAAGGCTGAAATATATAGACTCATGGCTCTCAGCTTCATCTCTTAAGATGCAAGGCTTGTGCAGCGTGGTTTAAAGAACAAATAAGCGAGAAGGGTATCACAGCCCATCCAGCATCCCCACCCCAAGAAACCCTAGAACCCTATGGCCAATCTCCCCTAGCTTTGGCAGAGGAGTTGAAGTCTCACTGACACAAAGCGCCTACAGGCTTTGCGAAAATAGGTGACTCGGCTGAGAAGAAAGAAAGCCACTATAAATATCCTGAGTGAGGGAAGAACTCATCACTCACTCAGCTCTTACCGTACCTAAGAGAACGCTGTTATAAAATCCCCTGCCACAAAGGTGGCCCCAAGCATGAATCGCTTCTTACCATATGATAGCAAAAACTGTGACCGCGGTGGCAAAATACATGAGGACCCAGACAGCCTATGTGCATCTGCAGGACCTGTGGTTGGGAAGGAGGCATCCATCCCTTTGGGAAGTGTCTCTGGAGGGCAGAGGGCTTTCTGTCTGAATAGAGATAACATCTCCCTTTGAAGCCGCTGACCTTACTCACAAGGGCTTCTACTTCTAAAGGCCTGAAGAGTAGCACCTCCTTAAGCCTACCTGCCTTCCACAGCCTCAAGGGAAATGGCTTTAGGATGTGTGAAATGGAAGAGAGAGCTTTTACAAGAGGTTAAACAAAACACCCTGAGTGCTGTGAGCACTGCGCTTTGCATGTGATAATTCAGCGGACCAAAGAAGTGAACATTTTATACCACTTCAGAGAGAATAAGGTGAAATTAACCAAGGTATACCAATTTGGACAAGGGAAAAGGGACGGCTAAAAAAGGAAGGGTCAAAGCTGTGGGGGTGAAACTATCTGCAAGTTTTCCACTATCTGGGATCCCAGAGGGGCTGGGCACTGAATACTGAGATAAAGCAGATGCCAAGAATAACCTAAATGCTCTAGATAACCCCTGCCATGGGGTATGGCACACATCCATCCATCACTGAATTGAAGCCACAGAGCCTGTCAGGACCTGCCTTGAGTTTTCACATGCCGTGCAACAAGTCTGCCTTATGGATCCCAGGGCTGCTGAGGTCTTTGAATCTGTCACAGGACAATGTATGGGAGGGTGACCAGGTCTGAGACTGTTCACTTGTGCTGGAGGGCTCCACTGAAGTGACTGACCTCAACCCAGAGGCAATCACAGCAAGCTTTGGGTGAAATGGATTCAGACCAGCAACGCACATGGGAAAAGTGCCAAGGGAAAGAGCTGGCAGTGACAAAGCTGGTAGCACCATAGGGGGTCACCAGTGCTATGTAAGGCCCTGGGGAGGTGTCCATACCTCTACCAGTCCTCCAGGGTCTGTGATCAGGAGTGTGATACGCGCTGAACGTCTGAAGCCCTGCTTTTAAAAGCTGTGAGGTCATACATAGGCTGTGGGGAGGGGGGTTCTTAGGAATGTGTGGAATTCACATCTTGCAAGAAAAAAACATGGGTCACAAAAAGCTCAGTGGCTTATTTTCAGTCTGTCCTGATCCATACCTTAAGCAGTAGTGCCAGGTCTTTTATTCTAGGTAGAAATGATATTGAGAGATTTTCTGGGCCTTATCTGGTATTCAGCTCCTCCTTATTCTCTTATCTTTTCTCTCACTTCTCCAGAACCCTGTGAGTGCTGTATTCAAGGCATCTCTAAAGTATGAGCCCACATTCACTAAAAGGTCACAGTGTACCCTAGCATAATCTTAGTAGCTAATGGCTACAGCCAAAGCAGAATGCCTGCATCTCCCTTCTCCAGGAATTCCTGGGGCAGAGCCCTGGGAAAGGAGAACAACTCCGATAACAGAGGATGGAAAGGGGGAAATGGATCAGAAGCATATTTTCTTGGTGTTTGCTCTTTGTTGTCTCCGTGAGGCATTTCTTGCACACATGTTGCACAACAGACACCCACAGTAGAGCTCAGGAGCCTAAGCCAGCCAGCTCTGCCTCGGTCATCACACTTTTTGCCAAAAGCAACAGCTTCCCAGCACTGGAAGATCAAATTGGGTCACCCTTCTAAATCAGCTTGATGGCATTCAGTTTTAAGCCATTCACAAGTTAGCATTTGAGACTCGTTTTCAAATGTCATCCCACGTCGCTCAGTACTCAGATGATGGACTTTTCAGAGCCTGTCCCTGAAAACCTTGTGAGATCCCAGCACCCTGCTCCACCAGTAAGGTCCAGTACCGCAGTGTTATGTCCTGGCACCCTGCATGACACAGACATCAGCTGATTTTCTCTCTTAGATCCCAAATTTCCTTCTTTTTGTATAGGGTTTGCCTCTGTTTCCTTCTACAGGCCTCTTTGTCTCTTCACTATAGGCGCTTGGAAGTAATTGTGCTGTCAGAGAGATTAGTTCACGTGTTTGGCTATTTTTATTCTTCCTGCCATAGCATCTTGAGAATTGATTTTCCAGAATAACCTGTGGAGGTGAGGAAGGGAAAGAAATACCCTATTATTGGACAGGATTCTTCAGAAGCTTCAGTCAGAAGGAAGTTCATATTGGAACAGGGCCTTCAACACTGCATCAGGCATTCACATCACGAGTGGGTGCCAAAGGTGCCGATCCAATGTGGGAACTGTGGGGTAGGTTTGGCCATTGTGAACAGCCCCAGAAATTGCTCTTGCTGTCTGTGCACTCAGATCTGGAGCCCAGAAACATGGGAAAATCAAGTCTCTGCAAAAATAGATTTGTTTGGAAAATGATGATCAAAATGTTTCCAGGCTCGGCTCATTCTTCTTGATTGCGTTGCTGTTTGGCTGGCTGCAGGATCAGGTTCGCTCTTGCTTCTTCTTAAGACAGCCACAGCTACTGGCATGCTGTGTGTTGTAGACCCGGAACCCTTCATCCATGGCTGTTCTGCACGCAAGTACATGCACATGTACTTGCATGAGCAGTGCAATTTAGGAAATCTTGCCTCGAGTCAGTAACTGCCTGCTTCTGACAAAGCTGTGCAAAGGAGACCAAGCTTTGCCAGCTTCTTTTCCCTGCCTCCTACCACCTCATACACTGGCACGAGCTGCCATTTATTTGGGCCAGCAAGCCCTGACACCTCAGCTGTGTCAGCCATCCTGCAGCTCACACCATGGTGCCACAGCGATTGCTCTGCACCTGGTGGTAATTAGACAGCATGCAAGTCTGAACTAGAGCATCTTTCCGAATTACCTGTGTGGATGCTCACAGTGTCAAACCAAAATGCAAGAAGGCTTTTTCTTCACCGCATTAAACTGAAAACAGAACCTGTATTTATTCCTAAATGGGAACATTCTGTTTAATCTGGCCTAGCACATCTAGATCAGTTGCTGTGCAGGTAAGACACAGAAGAAACAGGCAGAAAACAAGCAGGTGGAACTTCTTCGGACCAGAACAGCGCTTTCAGAGTATCACTGTTGCTACATGTTATTTGAAGATAATTTGTCAGACACATCTGAAGGTCTGAGTGTGCCTTAAACACACCAAGCTTTCAAAATGCTTTATTTTTCCCTATAGTTGGCAGTTCTGGGACCTTTGGGTAATCTAAGTCTTCTCTGTACCACCAGGAAGTTTAACAGGGAATGTTTTGTCCCCAGGATCCACGCCTAGTTGTCACTGTGCTGATGTGTGCAAACACCCTGGGGCTCTTGGTTTGCTTGGAGTTGCTCCTGCTCTCTGAGTCCATCAGAGTTGTTACACAAGAGGGTAGCACTTCCAGCGCTGAGAGCAAACTGGGGGTGAGCAAAGTTTCCTGAGTGCCACTCATGGAAGCAGAGGGGGCTTCCACCTCCTTCTCAGAGCCTGAGCAGTGGATTTGGTTCCCAGACTTTTGGCAGAAGACAGAAATATAATGAGAATTATTTGGCTTCACATACTCCGCAGCTGTCTGGGTGCCTCCATAACTCACCTGCTTATCCCTAGTACTTCTAATGAATGTAGCCTGTCTTCCCTGGTTTATCAGCACCACTGACGCTGCCAGAGGTGGTGGCACGTTCTGCTCCACTGGTAGCCCCTTTCTGGATCACATTCTCATCTCCAAGTGAACCCCTTCTCCCTTGCCAACAATCACGTCAACTCTGTGAGCATGATTGTCTCCTCTGACTCTCCATCCTCACACACATGACACATCAGAGTCAGGTCCGAGCTTGTGCCAGCTTCAGTTTGGCTTCTGAAAGCGAAGCAAGCAGCTGTCATCATCTCCCTCTGCTTCAGGCACAATGTGAGTCCTACACAACACTGTGGTGCAAACTCTCTGAGGTGACTGTGCTGCACAGTGTACCCCAAGTGGACCAGGGAGAGTGGAGGAGTGTAAGTGTGACACTTCAGCTCTGATGAAACCACATTTGCACAGTTATGATTCCTGAGCCCTCAAGACTGGTTTCACTTGGCTCCATCTCATGGCTTTGTGCTGGACTCCAGAGGGTGTGCCTGTGTCTGGGAGCTAAATAGTGAGTCTGGGTGGAAGACATCTCCGGGGGTAACCCTGTCTTATCCCTCTGTGTAAATGCTAAGGTAAAAGTCAGTAAGGCTCAGCCACGAATCTTTCTGAGATACAGTGGATGCATCTGAACACAGCCATCAAAACCTTGCTTGCTCTTTGCTGCCTCTTTCCCTCTTTCTGGACATCCAACCAACTTCCCTATAGCCTTTTCCCTCAAGCTGGCACCATGAAGGGCTCCCAGTGAACGAATATCCTAGAATCATAGAATATTATAAGTTGGAAGGGATGCATGAGAATCATCAAGTCCAACTCCTGGTCCCACACAGGACCACCCAATAATCAGACCATACTCCATCCGTTAGGTCCATGCCTCCTTTTGGGGCTGGTCCCAAAGTGTTCTGGAGCCAGGCTGCGCTCAAGCACTGGGCCCTCATGCACACACACACACACACACACACACACGTACGCTCACACTGCAGCATATCTTGCTGGCATAATACAGACCAAGTGAGATGTCTGGCCCACTCAACCTTTTCTGGCCTCTTCCTTATCGGTGCAGCATTTTAACCATTACACAGCGTTGCTGTTGACTTTGCTAGCCTTTGATCATTTATTCACAGTCTGGATAGATTCTGTCCATTCTGAATTGCAGGGCTCTAACTGGCTCAAGAGCCAAGCCTGCACCTCCCCCTGTAATTTAGCTTTAATTAATGATCATTTATTATTAACTGTAATCGGCTGAGCTTAAGCTTAATGTCAGCTGGTTATTACCCAGAGAGCAGCACGGATTGTTTTCATCTCCTTTATTACCCATTTCAATATTTCCCCCTCCCCTGTTGACAGATGCACACAAAATGTCTACGTCAGCATAAATGATCACTGTTAAGGAACAATGGGTCTTTCAAAGCAGCTGAAGTCAGACTACATTCTTCCTGTGCCTCTAGGTCAGCAACCTAGGCAGAGCGGACCAAGCAAAAAGCCCCTCTATTGCTACAGGAGCTACACACTTGTAGCTTTTCTTTTTTTTGCTGATACACAAAATCTGTAATTGGGAGTGGATATCAGCAGGAAGTAATTTTGAAAGAATTGGGACATTTTCATATTTTCTATTTTCCATTTTCTCCTTTCTGGCTTTAAGAAGAAGAAGAAAAAAAAAAAAAAAAAGGAAAATAAACCTTTTCCTTTCCTCCCTCTTCCCTTTTATCACATTTCTACCCCAAAATAGCAGCAGTGAAAGTCTGGCAAAACAAACCCCGCAAAGCAGCAGTGCAAGTACTCGGGAGGGGGCTTCAGAGCCTGGTTAAAAATAGAGGAGAAATCAAAATCCCACTGTCCATTCTGCAAAACTGCCCTACAAAGTCCACTGGGAGTCGCCCAGCAAAGCCCAAGGCTTCAAAAGCCAACATGACCACACGTCAAACTATTTCACCTGCCCCTTTTTGAACGTCCCTGTGAGCAGAGCACGTTGAGAGCTTTCCTTTCAGATCCATGTGAGTGATGGTGGCTCTCAAGTGTCCACAGCTGCCACACAGAGCCAAGCTTTGCTTTCCTCTTCCTTCACTCCACTCCACAGACTCTCAGAGGATTCCAAGAGGAAAGCAGCCATGGCAAAGGCAAGAGGAAGCAGCAAGATGTAGAAGAGCCCTTTTCTCTCTCTTCTGGGGCAGAAGACCTCTGAGAAAGGTGAGGAACAGGTCAGAGGAACAGGAAAATCCCCTAGGACAGATGCAGTGGCTGGCTACAGGGTCAAAGTTGGGAGGAACCACTCCAGTTTGATTTTTTTCCCTGTCCCTGGGAAATATTTCAATTCACTATTGAAATATCTGGGTAATTTTCAACGTGGCAGTTCTCACCCCATTCAGTACTTTCTTCTCCTTGCTCTGCTCTGGGTCAGCTTGCAGATCTGTTCTTCTTGAAGCTCTGAGATTGCGAAGCTGGCTTCTGTTTTTGATGTGTGAATAAGTTCAACACTTGGAATTTTCAGTATCAGAAGGCCTTCAGATCCTACTCTGCTCCCAGCCACGTACTGCTTGCCTCTGGACCAGTGCTGAATCCTCACATCACACAACGGCAGTGCAGCACTTGCCTCCATGCATTCAGACTGCAGATTTAGAACTCAGGCCAAAGCAGACTGACATCGATACCAGTCTGGCTCTATTTATTTCAGCCACTTCTCATGTAATCCCAATCCAAGTCAGCATGACACAAAAGTGATCTTCTGAGCACCGGGCAAGCTCTGATCTTAAGGCACAGGAGCTTGAGATGGGATGAACATTGGGATGGTTGGGGAAACCTCCCTCCAAATGCCTTGTTAAACATATCCTCTCTGCAAGACTACTTATTGTCAGTCTTCAGACCACTAAGAAGCTTCGCATGGGAGACACAGACTTCTTCTGAAGGGATGTGGTTATACAGTTGTAGTATGACCTGCACTGACTGGTATTTCTTTGTTGTCTTTCCCAGACCCTGGGAACAGGAGCCCACAGAATCTCACTAAGCACAGAGAAATAGACATGCAATAGCAAGCTTGGTCCCAGACGACTGCCCTCGTACACAGCATGGCAAATTATCTCCTCCTGACCGCAGTGTGAGAGCTGCCCTGGTACAATTACCCTGCGTGAGCGCATCATCCACCCAGGGACTCTTCCCCCAGACTTCAGTTGGTTTAATCACTCAAAGTTAGAGTCAATTCAAATCAGCTTTCCTGAAGGTTCCTGCCCGGAGTGGCCCTTGACGAACATAAAAACTGAAACTGTTTTTAAGTTGTGTATCAGCTCCCTCAGGCTTAATAAAAACGTGGTAAAGATGTCAGCAAAACACTTTTAAAGGTGTTTTCCTAACTTGCTCTATACCCAGATCCAGTGGCTTTCAAGGCAAAGAACTAATTCCCAAGTCCTCAAGATTGGAAAATCCAACCCAAAGAAGGAACACCTGGTACCCATTGAGCTTGGCTCCTGTGTCAGGAGTGCAATGGGGAGCACGGCAGAGCAATACCATAACTGCTGCCATCCCCAAGGAGCACAGACAAGACCAAGATTTATCTGTGCATGTTGTCATTCACACCTTTGTGCTTCTGGACAAAGCCAGCTGGGGTCACACCAGTCTATTCTGGGATATCTTGGAGACTTCAGGTTGGATTTGCTTCATTGCAGGCAACGTGCACACCTGGCTTATGCAGGGGCAAGGCTTGGACTGGAACAGCATGCTGATAAGGAAAGCTTTCTGGAATATTTTCTAGCAGTCGCTAATAAAGTAAGGCTGATGTTTCACTGTATCTGGAAAGAAAACTCAAGAGCAAAATAGATTCTTTTCTTCCCTGCTGCCTCCCTAAATTCCTCCAGAGTAGAAGCTGTAACAGCCATGATCTGCAGCTTCCCCAGGTATAAATCAATCAGATTTTAGCCATCCTTAAGTCAGAATCTAAAAATAAGCTTTGTACGGCCACATGTGTGACCCAGAAACAAGCAGCAGAGCAGGGTTTGGATCACAGCTTTTAGATCCTGGCTTTCCTCCTGCCACCAGCCCTTGTCACCAGCTGATAACCAGAATCAAAGGGACCGTCGTGGCACTGTTTTCCAGTGCCCTGAGCGGATCTTGGGTCCTGCGTGTAACAGATGGCTGGGTTGGATATGGGCATCTTCTTGGTTCATTTAAAGTATACCTGGCTGCTGCTGTGTCCAGGTACCCTCCTGGCAAGAATGGTCTGCCCTTGACAATTATCTTGCAAAGCCTGGACTGGAGCTGCAAGCAGGCTTTTGAAATCTTCTTTGCATTGCATGGAAGGGAAGACCCGTGGGGCCATGGAGAGGGAAATACCTTCTGAGCACTGACAGCACAGGGCCCTCATTGCAGGCCTGGTTTTGGGCTGCTGGAAGGTGTGATGGGGGGAAAGGGGGTGTTGATATGGGACCTCTCTGTCACACTTCAGCCTGGGCAAAACATCACTTGAAAGCAGCTGTTTGTGCATTCCCATTTTCCCTATTTTAGGGGAGATGGAACTGTGGCCTGCATGTTCTCCTCTGAAGCAAGTACAGACAGTCCCTGGCCAAGCTGGGAGGTGATAGAGACACGGGAAGGGCAGTTCTGAGGCTGCTGGGGCAATGGTGCCAAAGGTGACTGGGGAATCTGCATCACTGGGAAGCAATTGTGTGGAGGTGGAAACGTGTCTCAGAGCACTGCCTTGCTGTCTGCAGAACCTCCTTCCCACGCTTCTTGGGAAAGAGCATGCCCGAGGTGTGATTTCTCACATCGTCTGAGCCTGAAGAAGGAAATGGTGTGATTGGAAGGGGTGGTTGAAGGCTGCTGGGTGAGGTGTCCCTGCAGCCACCCCAGCCATAGGAGTGGGTGCTGATGCTGCAGCCCACGGCATGGCACTCATAAGTGCTGCAGTGCAGCAAGGGACTGGTGCGTGGACTGAGCATGAAACCCAGAGCCAGGCTCTTCTCTGGGAAACAGAAGGGCTGTGGGCATCCTCCTGTGAGACAGTAATTCATACTAGCCTTTGTGCTCACTCCATTTGCTAGTTAATTGTTTCTGGCTACCAGCAGTAATAGCATAAAGCATCAGCAAAAGGTCATACCTGGGAGAGCCCCAGCGCAGGCACAGACAGCTTGTGGAACTGGCAGCTCTCTGCAAACAGTGGTTTCACTTTCTCCTTGTTTCCAGCCCTGCCCAGAGCCTTCCGCAGGGCACTTTCCAAGTGGGTCATGAACTGATCTGGATTCATTCTCACAGATTTGCAAGTTAGCAAAATACCCCCCTCTCCACCCTAAGAGTATTTTATACTCATGGCAGTCTGTGCCCATGTCGTAGGCAGGGAAATAAAGCAAAGTAACAAATGGACCTCAACTACTCTGACACAAAGGCAGGCTAGCATGGATATCTGACTTTAGATTGCTCCTCTTTTGCGGCCCAAGTGTTGGCTGGTCCTTGCCCCCTCCCTTCCCCATCCCTGTCACAGTGCAGGGATAGCTCCTGAAATAGCTGCTTCTATTCCAAAGCCGCTTTGCTTTGGATTCAAGTCATTGGTATTCTGTGAGAAGAGCTCGCACGTGGAGAGCTATCCTGCCAGAGCTGTTCCAGTTGATTTCCTCATGGAGCTGAAACCTTTCCTATAAAACCGTCAGCCGCAAATCGTTTCCTGAGCTATCAGCCAGGTTTTGTCCCCTTCCTTTTTTACTATTCCAAACTCATTTCGTTTCTTTTTACTTCCCTTCCTTCAGATCTGCATTGCTGCAGACTACTGTTAATAAGATTTATAGCTAAATATTATACGGAGTACAGATAATTTAATATGCACTTGCTGGTCCGGTTGGAAAAGCAAACAGCTTCTCTCATCACTCTGCTTTCAGCTCAGCTACCTTAATTGCCTGTGACATACAGTGCAGAGGGTAAATATTTGGTCCTGGCACTGAAGTTTGAAGGCTCCCCTCCTGCTCACTGTGCTCACACACGGTGCTGCAGCCATGATTGGGATCCCAGCAGCACTGGGGGGATGCCCTCACCCACACTGGGCAACTGCAGTGAACGGGTTCACCCTGAGTTGGGTCATTCTTGAACAGGGTAAAGGGGAAAAGAAGGAGGAAAGTGGCTCTGTAGGAAACTGGAATCAGAGAAATACAGTAAGTTAGTTTGAAAGAACTTCTGGAGGGCAGTGGTCCAACACACTGCTCAAAGCAGGTCCGGTGAGGACTTTTGCTCAGGGCTGCGTCCAGCTGAGGTTTGAGTACCTTGAAGGATGAACTCAATTTGTGGGAAGATGCTTCATCTCAGGCAGGATTTTCTCTGCTTTACCTAACACTGCAAAAACAGAAGAGATTGAGAGCTTGTCCAGGAGAGAAGTCAGTATATTAAAACTAAGACATGGTACGCCTCCAGCCAAGAAAGGGCAAAAGATAGGAAAAATGACTTTTCCAAAAGCAATTATGCAGCTCAGTGATTGAATAAAGGAGACAGCTGAAGTTAAATTCATGCTATGGACCCTCTGGCAACAGACCTTTTATGGGGTTTTGTGCTGGACAAGGAGCAAGAGAAACTAGGTTTTTATGTACTCCAAAGACCCAGCCAAAATGGCCATGTGCAGACAGCAGCAGGAGAAAATGCCACACTGCAGAGAGCGCAAGAAATTTAGTGTGTGGCTTGCAAACAGCCAATTCCTACAGCTGGAAGAAGCCTGAAGTCTTTCCCTCTAGCTGTGTTGTGCGCTCTGTGTGGCAGCAAAGGGCCTTCCCATTGCAGCCCGTGAGGAAGTAGGGGTTAGCAAATGTAGCAGAAATCTTATAAAGATGCAGTCCTCCTGTTAGTGCTCCCTACCACCATATCGATGCTCTTTGTGCTGTGTCACAGGCAGCCTGCTTTCCCTTGGTGGTGCAGGCAGGGATAACTGTCCTCATGCTGTTTGGGCTGTCTTGAGTTTGCTCAGAACACCAGTCAGATGCCCTGGCTTGTTTCTACTTGTCTCTAAATCACAACAGAATTTCCCAACGTGCCAGTTTATGTGGCTCCTATTTGGTGTCCACCTCCAGGCTTCCTCTGGGACTTTTTGTTGGAGTGTCCTGTGCCCTTTCTTGTCTCATCCAGAGCTCCATCTCCCCCAGTGCTGGCTGTGCGTGCAGCCCCGGAGAGGGCTTGGGGCAGACTGAAGGACGCTACAGGAGAGGCACTATCTGGCTGGTGAACCTGGCACATTCACATGAACTTGAGAAAGAAAACCACAAGAGAGCTCATTTGGAGTCAACCTGGACAGAAACCAAGCCAATGGTGTTGAATTCCCTTCACCTTCAAATCAAAATTATAATATTCTGTATAGTTGTATAAAAGCTATGGTTTTTTTCCACCCAACTCTGTAGAAATTATTGAAAAAAACACACAGCATTCTCCAGAAAACCTTTTACTCCCTTCAAACTCCATCAATCCATGCCACGTTTACTGTCCGTCATACCACTATCCTGAAGGCTTTCATGACCTGATCACCTAGACTGGTTAAAGGAATAAGCTTTAATTATGGCTGTGTTTATGCTTAATAAGTTGGAAAGCACAGAGGCATCAGCGTGTAGGAGAGCCCCTGCTTTCCTGCAAGCGGGCCGTGCCAAGGGGTCTTGCTTCACTGAGCTGCAGATTGCCTGACTCCTCAAAGCGTGGTGATAAATCATGATAACTGGGGCCATGCTGCATGGGAGCGTGGTGAAAGAAAGGAGAAGAAAGGAGAAGAAGAGCCCTTCCTTTAGTGCCAGGTCTCCCTGGCAACATCTGCGTGAAGCAACAAAAGAAAACCAGTGCCAAAATGTAAGTCGAGAAACTGCCCAAATCTCTAATCGCTAAGCAGAGCGTAGCCAGAAGTCTGTCCTTTGACAGGAAGTGTACACAACCAAGAATTAAGTGCAACAAAAGCAAATACAAGGCAACTCTGTCGTGCGTTCTGGAGGTTCCTCTTTCACTGGCTGCTCTGAGCATTCTGAAGAGCCCATAGGTAAGTAGCAAAGTGCGGAGAGGGAAATGGAAGCCACGTATGAATTCTCTTTAGGAAAATGACAAGGTTCTTGTTCTCTCCTTGCTGCAAGTACTGAGGGGAGCTCTGCTCAGAAAATCCAGCTAAGAAGTGCTTGGGGTTCCCGCAACAAGGAAGCAGAGAGCTTCAGCCTGCCAGCTGGTGTAACTTGGTCACAGTGCTCCAAGCAGCTAGTCTGCAATGCGGCGCGACAGAGGGATGACTCTGTGGCAGCCCAGACTCTTGATGAGATCGTGCAGAGTGCTATGTGGGCAGTTTTCCCTTTAATGGAGAGCACTCCCTTGGAACAAGTGCTTGGCACCAGATGAGTGAGGAATGAGATGGCTCTAATCCCATAATTTAATTAGAGCTGCGCGGAGCTGCCTAACGTAATGGCCGTTTCCCGAGCTGGCCGCAGGGCTGGCTGGCTAGCTGGCTGCTCCCCAGGCTGGCAACCTGGCCCTCCTGCTCCTGATCTGCCACAGATGGGCACTCCGGTGTTCTTTCACCCCTGGTTTGTCCTATTTGTCTTATTTCTTTGGGCAACTCCCCTCATACTGAAATCCCAGTGCCTTCAGAGACCTGATGGCTGTCCCTGTCATAGATAAGCAGCCATCTGTAATGAAAAACAGGTTTGATACGCAGCTTTGCCCCAGACTGAAGCCAAACCAAAAGACATGCTGTTCTGGTGGTTGAAAAGGGCTCTCCTCATCTTACCGTGTCAGTCCGATTGTCCTGCATGCTCCCTAGCTTTGTGCAGAAACGACAGGGCATGGAAACCACAAAGCAGCCTATTTGGGGTCCAGCAGACAGTGCAGAAGTCTCAGCTCAGGAGGATCTCAGCACACATCCACTGCAGTGGTCATCCCTCTCCAGCAGAGCTCCCAGCCACCAGCTGCTTTGCTTGCTGCTCGCCTGGCCTGACCTGGCCTGGCCGAGTCCTCATCCTCTTCCTGGGGGAAGCACAAAGGCTAAGCGTGCTCTGAGATCTGTCTGGGACTGGCCTAGCATGAGGTTTTGGTCAGAGCCTTTCTAGCCTGACCCTGACCTAAGCGCACCTGAAATCAGTCCCAGCAGCCTCTCAGGGCTCAGTCAACCACAAAGCTCCCCTGGTGCAAACAAATTCCTGCACAGGAGCCCAGGCTAACCAACAGCAACATGCCTAATTAACAATAATTGGCTCCCTGCCATGTATCTCCCAGGGCCAAGCCTGCACCCACCCCAGTAATTGCTGCCCCATTATATTTTCCAGATGCTCCATGGTGAAAGGGAGCTTTGTAAGGGAGCTCTGAGAGAGTCTGGGATGCACAAAGTCCTGATGCAGGGAGAAAGGCAGGCTGGGGGACATCCTGCTGTGCTCCCCAATGCTTCAGCAAGAACTTACAGCCCAGAGGGAGAAGTTCTGATGTCCCACTAAGCATCCTGGCCACACGGAGATCCCACTTGTGGATGCCCATCTCCCCAGCACATCATCACAGCCCCAGGCAGAAGAGCCCCAGGTACAGCTGCTCCAGGACAGTCACATCAATGGGCAAGCACACCAAATACATTGGTGCACAGTTGCTTTACTACTGCAGAGCTGGCTGCAGAGGCAGACCTCCCTGGCAGTGGGGAAACTCAGAGACAGGAGGATGCAGACATGGGCAGACATGGATCTCCCCAAACCTCATAGTCCAAGCTGCTGCCTGGCCTGCATCTGTGGGGAACGACCTCAAAATATTTACTCTCTCATAGGCAATCCTAGGTAAGGAAAGAATCTAATGATGTGCTGTTGCTCATGAGTAACCCAGGCCTCACTGAATTGGTCTGCAAAGCATCAGGCAAGATTCTTCCCACCAATTTTTGTTATTTTTTTTTGACAGGGAAATTTCATGTGCAGTTACACCCAGCAGATGCAGAAGATCAGTGGGGAGTTCTCGGCTTCAAAATCCCCAGACTGACCCTGCAAGCAAGTTCTGTTCCCATAAACAGCTTCTGCTTCCTCCAGCCATACACGTGCTGCAGCACTTCTGCCTTTCCTAGCAGAGCCACTATGCCCAAACCCATCTGTGTATCCTCCCAGCACTGCTGCACATTGCAGGTGTTGCCACACTGCTGGGTCCTGGTGCCCAACAATACTCCCAGCTCAGACATGGCACTTCACTGCTCCTTCCTTTGAACAGCTATGTTCCTGTACTTAAGGAAGAAAGGGGTGGGCACACAAAGGGGATGCTGACCTGCCTGCAGGCTCCTGCTCATCCTTGCCCCAACCTTGACTTCACAAAGAGTTGTGCTCCAGGCATGTATGGACCTCCCCAGCACAGCTCACCATGCCCAGGGCAAAGGGCTGCCCCCTGCCTGCTTTTGAGGAGAAAGGGAAGTCTGAGGGCACTTAGTGGAACTTGGTGTTTGCATCTGAATGTTGGCCTCAGCTGGTGATGGGGACCAAGCATCCCTCCCTGTGTGCTGGGTGTGTGGTGAGGCTCACTGCTGAAGGCCAGCAAACACTCTAGACACCCACAGCAGGCATGAGATGGGCCTGAGCTCACGTTCAGTCATTCAGCATCTGTGCCCTAGGAAAGTGATTGCTGCAATCAAGCCATGCCTTTTGAGCCTGCACCGCTCTTATAATTATTTAAGGGAGAGAGAAAAAAATAACCAGTAAAACAAAAGGCATTTCTGAGCAATTATTAGTTTCCCACAACTCCATTGCCATCAAGTCTCCAAAAAATTTGGAACATCCCACTCCTATTTCATCTTAAGCAGTTTCTGGAGTTAAACAACTGCTTTTGGGAGGGATACAGCACTATCATCCTCCTGCAGGAACCTGATACACTGCATTTCTTCTTTCCTTTTCTGCATGAAGGTCAGCATAAAGGTTTCTGGTAGCACTGGGGAGGTATTCACATCCTGTCACACGTCTGGTAAGACCTTCCATTCTGAGGGAGAAGTCTGGGGGTATCATTACATTTTAGTCATCAGTGTCATGGCCAGCAAGATAGCCACCTTCCTCCTCCACCGTGTCTGACCTCAGGATAGGCAGCGGCCAAGTCTGCTCGCTAAGGATGACCAAAGCAGATGTTCCAGCACTTAATCTGGCTTTCATCAACCCAGGAATGCCCCTACACTGCGGATCTCCTCCAAATAAATGGTCTAAGAGTTGGTTTTTGCCAGTACGCCTTACTCAAAATCAAGGCTAGTCACCCACGAATAGTGTTATCACAGTGACACCCACGTAAAAATAGAATGATAGAATCATCTAGGTTGGAAAAGACCTTCAAAGATCACAAAGTCCAACCATCAACTTGACCTGCTGAGGCGCATCACTAAACTATGTCCCTCCATGCCAAGTCCACATGTCTCTTACATATATACTTCCCAGGATTCATCTCATTTTATGCCATTACAACTTTCCTATAGAGACAAGCTTATGTTTTTATCTTGACTCTGTCCCTCCCACCCTGGAAAGTTACACTGTGTTGCTTCACAAAGATGCTGTGAAGATGAAACATTATAGCAATGTAATTAAACTAGAGACAGATAGAGATAGCCCTAAATTAAGGTTCCCAAGAGCAGTTCCCTCATCAGTGGGCAAAAGGAAACATACACCACAATTTTCAATGGTCCTCGTGCTAAAATGCCTTGTACAAGCAGATGCAAATGCAACTTGATTGTAGATGATGGCACTAAGAAAGAAGCCAGGTAATGATCTACAGGGAAAAAAAAAAATAAGAATACAGGTCCTCTGCCACAAGTTTGCACTTTATAATAATCTCAGCCCTTGGTGAATTACTTCAGGTTAGAAATGAACAAGCTTTGCCATAAAGAGAAGTTGGTGGTTAAAACCCTGGAAGTTTGTCAGTTGACAAAGAAAAATATTCAGGAGAAGCTTGATATGATAGATGGAGCAACTGACCAGAAACAGAAAACAGTAAGGAAAATAGCATCTAGTACACACTCAGCTTGAATAGCAACTCTGCCTTATTAACCGCAGATTCAAACCCTTCTGGCTGCATGGCATACCTTCAAAGCAAGCTAGCAGTGGCTGCATTTCATACGGTGCATAAACATGGCACTTGGGCAGTGAAGCTGGTAACAAATTAGTTTTGGTGGGAATTAGACTGAGCTGCTCTTCGGCTACCAGGCTGTGGTCTTGGAATATGGCCATGAAGTCACTTCCTAAGGGCTACTGAAGAGTTGGAAGGTGGGAGAGGTTTTGAATCTGAAAGGGTAAGAGGCCTTGCAGGCCAGGCTGCTCAATTCAATGGCCTGAAAGAACCTTTGCATGAATAGGGAGCAATAGATTTTGGGTATATCTGGACTAGGAAGTGTCCAGATTGATTCCAGAATTCCAGAATGAATGTGGGTAGGTCAGGACCAGCCCACAAAAGGCAAGCAATCTCTCACTCTGTAGCCTATGTTGAAAAAGGAAGATGCTTAAGTTGGACTCAGCAAGAAGTTTCTACATGCATGACTGAAGAAAGAGGTTCCTGCCTTGTGACAGGAGTCCAAGTGACTCAGTTGTGGTGGGTGGGGGCATGAGAGGGAAGGGGATGTGGTTAGGGAACAGAGTGTGAGTCACCAAGGAAGCACATTTGTTGATAGCAGCTGGATAAACTCAAGGCAGAGACATGAGGTCTGCTCAGGAGTAAATTCAAGCTGTGCTGGAAGCCAAAAACCAGGAGACAGCAACTCTGAGGGCTAGAGCACCAGAGTAAGTGCCTGGCAGAGGCACTTCCTGCTTTGCATCTCAGCAAGGTTTGCAAGATGAAAATCTTGCAACAGACAAGGTGCAAAAGTGATGCTGGCCAAGTTCTTGTGTCTCAGGTGTCGTGGTTTCAGCAGTCGGTTGAGCTATGTTCACAGAGATCAGTTGAGTGCTCTCCACTATTATCTTGCAACCTCAGGTCACTACAATGGTTGCACATTTTTGTCCAGTCCCACTGCACACAAGCCCTACACACTTCATTTTGGAGGTTCTTTCCTACAAGCCTTCTGTTCACTCTCTTGGATCAGACACACGAGCACTCCCAAGACACGGGACAGTACAAGTTAACTTGAAGTCTGCTGCTGCTTCCAATCCTCAACTGCTCTCAAAAGTTCAACTAAGTTTGAAATGGCCTCAAACAGCCTCCAATAACACTGAAGAAAATGGTGATGAAGGAAGATTTGGTACAGTTCATCGGTCCATGCTGGAAGTATCAAGAGAGAAGTAGCATAAAGAAGAGAATAAATGCACAGGTGATTCACGCTCACCCCTGCTAAGCTTACCATATATACAGCCCTATAGGTCGGAGTGGATCCTTCATCATTATTTGGAAAGGAATCACCACCTTCACCTACATAGGATGTGAGTGATAGGTCTTCCCAAAGCACCATGTAGTCCCTTGTGTGCATCATCCCAAGTTTACTTCTCTATAATTCACTTCAGAAGTTTCAGGTCTCCCTGCTACATTCCCACCTTTTCTGCCGAGCCATTTGGCATGAGCTGCCTTGCTGCTCCTGCAGAGCTGGGGCTGCCTTTGAGCAGCCCCAAAAAAGGGGGGTGGTGAAAGTTTCTCATTGAAAGTCACTAGAAATAGAGGCTGATTTGGAGACGTTATTTCTCCATGTTTATGCATGTCAGGGTATTCATTGAGATGAGTTCTCAAACAGAGACTGGAAAAGTCATTTACACATTTTACACATTTTAAGTCTTTTAAATCACCTTACACGATTTGCATGTTTTACAGTGCCTTGATCACTGTGCTTATTGCACAAAGAGCATGGGAAATATGCCAGCAGGGCTGATCAGTGCAGCCAGCAGCCCAGGCCTCTCCCACCTGACAGGACCAGGCTACCCCTCCCCCCCTCAGCCACCACCTGGCTCCCAGCTCTCAGCATCCCCTGCACATGCCTAAAATCTCCCTTCAACACCCCCCACACACCCCTAAGCCCTATCTAAGCCTGTCCTTTTAGCTGGCTTTGCTCCCATTTCCTGCCTCCCCAGTAAATATTTAGAGGCCGAGACTCATTGCTTTGGCCAGTTTGAAACATGAGCCGGTTTTTGCTGACTAACAAAAAATGTGTCACAGTCACAAGCTTGCTTTCGTGCAGCTGTCACCACTGTGACCCTTCTCCTGCAGGGGAATGGGAGAGAAGCTGGGCCAGCGTGGCATAACAGGCAGGCAAAGCAATGATTGGGCAAGAGATGAACGTCTGGAAACATCAGCTGCGCTCCTCTGTGCCCTTGAGGTCCTTAATGCAGAGATCAGTCCTGCCCACAGCTCTGCCACATGCTGGGACCATTGGTGTCTTGCTGACTGCAGCAGCTTATCAGGGCCTCAAGCAAGGTTTGCTGATAAGACAGATTGGCACAGGGCCATCATGGGTTATCATGTGCAGGAAGGAGCTTCCCTTTGCATGGGCAGGACCAGGAGAAGGCCAAGTGTGTCCATCAGAGACAGAGGACAGGGAGGTCAGCCTCTTTGCAGTCACTTTTTGCATAACCCACGTTATTTCTGAATAATAAAGCCTCTCAGAGTGGAGCTGCTGAAGGGGGGGGGAAGCGTTGCTTTATTGCATGTCCTTTATTTCAGGACATGCCAAGGGTCCACATGCTCGTTCTGAAACTGCCTATACAAGCTGTTGAGGGCAGTTTGCGGAGCGTGTGAGCTTGAATTCAAGGGCACAGCTGTGCAGAGAATACACATTGCAGCTATCCCTCCATCATCCTGTCTCGTGAGGAAGGCACACATAGCAGGGAAAAGGGGTTAAAAACAAGCACGCTTGGAGATGCAGCTCCCCAGTAAATCAATATCCACTGCAGGTGTGCATGGGCACACATCGGAAGTTCGGCTTAGGCAAAGGAGTCTTGATTACTCTGAAGAATAATCACATTAAATGGAACGCACTGGGAGTGAATTACTTTATGTCAAGCCTTTATTTGCCAATATGTGCTATAAATGAATATTTCATTATGTTAACAACCCCAGTGGAAAAAGAGATTTACGTTACAGCCTTTGAACTGGATACACTCTCTGGTGCCTGCATATTGTGAAAAATAGATCCCCCCTCTAACCACTGAGGAGCAATGGGAACCACGACCCTTCTCTGTGGGCTCTCAGCAAGAGTTCACTTAGTTTTACTGCAAAAAAAAAATATCTTTCTTGATAGATTTATCAGATAGTGCCTGCCCGTAAGCATTCTGCAAACACATCAAGGATGTCTTTGCTTGCCAGCATTATCCTTGATTGCTGCAGTTGAGTCTGGGGGCTAAATACAAAGCACTGAAGATGTGCCGAAGGGCAGTGCCAATTAGGATGTCTTGTTGCAGGGCAGAACAGCCTCCTGGAAAGATAAGACTTCATCTGTATGTTCTGTTAAGTCCATAGAACTCATTACTCTGCTAGAAAGTCATCTGCACTCAGGACTTGGCATCTGGAGGGAGCCCTGTGCCAGGGCACGTCTTGGACAAGGCTTAGGAAGTCCCACGGGGCAGAGGGACTGGTGAAGCTGCAAGCACACAGTTCTCAAGCAAGATACCTGTTGAGTGTGCGCTTCTCACCCCTGCTTCTATCCATTCCCTCCCAAGGGCAACAAGAGCAATACTGCTGAGCAGCCCCAGGCCTAACCCTCCTCTGGAGATCAACCCAACTGGTGCACTGCTGGTAGGATGTTAGACTACTGAGGTGCTTACTTCTGGCACTGGGAGCACTCCTATTAAGGGTTACCTGAGTTAGGCACTCCAGTATCAAACAGATCTGCAAAAGCCACGGGGGATCATTTCTTTGCCTAGATAGCCTTAATGGTGCTCCTGTGTGGTAAGCTGGGAAGGCAGCTAACAGAGAATTTACAGGTTTAGGGAGGCTGAAAATGGAGCCAGCTAAGATGGTGAGAGATATACATGCACACAGGTGAGTACACGCATGCTGGCAGAGATGTTGCATTGGTAAGGTGAAACCATTAGAATGCAATCTTCCCTTTCTTGCCAGTTCTCAGTTTGCCCTAGGCATGCCTTCACACCAGGACAGAAGTTTTTTCAGGTGGGAATAGCTGTACATAGGTACAGCACTTCCAGAGCAATCTCTATGTCCTCAGTAGGAGGACAGGAAGGAGAATATATTCATTCTAAGCATAAATATTACACGTACATAGCAAAAGTAGGTCCAAATGACTGGACGAAAATCATTGGAGAATGTCTATTTGGTTCAAGAACATCTTAAATATCATGAGCGGCTGCTGTGTTCCTATCCATATGATATATATGGCAGTAGGTGTCTGCCCCTGTGCAGGTTGTAGGGTGACATCTTGTAGGCAAAGTGTCAACAAAACACTGCCACGGGGGCCAAGCCTGTGATATTGCTTGCTTTTCTCTTTTCTGGGCACAGAGAAAAAGTGCACCATCTGCCAGAACTCTCTTTCTCAGAAGTGGTGCAATCACACAACAGGCACCCATGGAGAAGGAAGATAGATACAATATTAGAGAGATCTCTGTTTTTTGCATTGAAATGCAAAGGGAGCTCGATGCACATTTCCATTCCAAGCAGAGCTCTGTGGTTGCTGAATAAACATCACAGCAATTTGCTAATGAATGCCATAGTTACTGGTGTCTGGATAAACTGGGGTGAAATGGGCATCAGGGGTCACGCAGGTGCCTGTTGTCATGGAGTGAAAATAACAGATCCTTTTTCATAGTTACATCATATTGCCCCTTGGGATGGGACTGAATGTTTATCCAGAAACACTCTCCTTCCCATACAGCTCTGAACCACAGTGAGATCCCAGCTCATGCCTGATCCATATCCAGTCCATGTTCGCCTGTCCCGAGGCATGCCATCTAATGTGTGGACCTATCCCATTCAATGATATCCCAAGAGAGGTGCAAGTGAGGGACAGATCTGTACCCACATGGAGCCCACTGTCCCTTTGTAGGACAGGCTCTCTACTCCCTATACTCTTCCTGAGCTATAGCCAACATGCTGGAGAAGGTCCAACCAAAGCTTTGCACAGAGGCAGCAATACATCCCTCTGCAAAATACATCTCTCAGGATTGCATTAGTAACATCCGCCTGTGCCTATAGTTATCCTGCAATTAGTTACTATCCAACTTCCTCTTCCTCTAGTAATTATGAGCATCTAGCTAATGAGAGAAGTTTTTATTAATAGATCCGAACGCACCACGAGCTACAATATCTCATACTGGTTCTGCCACAGTCTCCAAGGTCTCCCCATCCTTCCTGCATGACAATGAGATTCTTTTCCATGTTGGCAATGCTCTCAGCTATCTCATCTGCAGAAGTGATCCATTCACTACTCCATGTGTGCTCAGCTCATTAACGAAGATATTAATGAAGACGGGTTCCAAAGCGAAGCCCTGAGCAGTGCTGTTTGCTTCTGAACACATCCTGTTGATTCCCTTTTGAACTGCTTCCCACTCACTTGAAATTTATGTAGGAATACTTGGGTTTGTCTACTTCATTAGAAAGAAAAGTCACCCATCAATAAAAAGTAAGGAGTTCAGCTGAGCTGAGCTGGTCACACGGTCACTTGCTCAAAATATTATCATAGCTTACCTTGACTAACATGGATCCTTCAATTTAAGCAGTCTGGTCAGTAGATCAAAAGAGCTAGAAACAAGAGGTTGGGTCCAGAACACGGCATCTGTCCTCAGTCTGTGGAGATGGGTGGAAGCAATTCTGTGTTCATCTATGTGTAGGAGTCAGTGATGCTTCTACATTTGCAGAAGAAAATCCTATACTAATTAGCTCTTTGCTTTTACAAGATGAACATGCAGATGGGTCTGTACATGGAAAGAAAATTAATGGGTCTCATTCCTTTGACACGGATGCCCAATGACACACCACTGTGTGAAGAACATCTCTGGCACAGCCAACATCACAACCTGTTCTAATGAAATTAGTTCTAATGAAATTAGAACAGGTTCAAAACTACACCGAAAGTCTGAAGTGAAAACTAAACCAAATCTGACCCACGTTGGTGATAACAGTGATGAGCAAGAACGTGATTTACTGTTTTCAGGAAAACTGGTCCTGTCTTGCAAGGGCAGGGTGGCCCTTTAAGGGAGAAAAGAAGCAGGATCTTGACCATTTGGACCAACTGCACCGATTTCAATAGAACCAGAATTCCCCCTAACTCTTCACCTCAAAAGGAAATAATGACAACTAACTGAAGCTAAGGTATTTGACCACAAGTGCAAAGCGAAACCAGCAGGCACATCAGGTCAGAATACTGACCATATGAGCAGTGCAGACCTTCCTTGGGCAGGGGGCAGGGAGAGAAGCATGACTAAATACTGCAGGACAGTTAGATTTCAGACAGGACCAAGAAGTGCAAGACCTTTCACATTCTTGCTAAGAGAACAACTCCCAGGAATGTGTTATGAGCAATGCATGCTGTCACTTTGCTGCCACCCCAACAGCACCTACATACCCCAAAAGGGTCACTGCTGAGTCCTCCAACAAGCATCTCTTACTGTACCGTTCTGATTGCTTGCAGCTCTTGGCAGGAGCTTCTACCAGACCGAGAGGTGCTAATTCAACATATTGCAGCCAAAAGAGAGATGATGACCCCTTAGAAATGCTCATTCTTCTTTTCCACAGCACTTCACATAAGCTCTCTGGGATATATATGACTGCTTTGCTCCATGCAAATCTGACCTGACAGTGTGGATGAAAGATCAAGTGGCAGTGGAGCATCAGGTCTTGTGACAGTGCTGGCTGTGCTTGTGCCCATACCCTTTTGCAGTACAGGGTAAAACAAGCTTTATGAAATTGGTTCAGAGAAGCACTTTCTCCCTCACACATCCCACAGCCTAGCAGCAAGCGTGCTTCTTGCTGTTGTGATTCAGTTACACTCCCTAACCTGTGAAGGTGCAGTAAGTTGGTTGGCTTCCAGGCTCTGCCTAAAAGTACCTTGATGTCGAGTAACGCTGGAAATAATCTCCTATCAAAATAATCCTATCATAATAATCTCATCATCAAGGACCGATGTCTCTCTTAGCTTTATGTGAAGCCTTACCAACCTGTATGCTGGCTGCTGGTACGTCACAGCCACAGAAAGCACATGCTCCCTAAGTGCCTACTGTATGGAAAATTACTGCCTGAGTTACTGCTGAAAAGGTGTCTTTCCCCCCATCGCTGTGCTCAGACTGCACTTCAGAGACTCCCCTGGGCTATGCTCACAGTCCATAGACTCACTCGTCTAGACCATCTCTTCTTAAGAGGTAACAGAGGAGAGTCAGAGCGGAGGGCTGAGCCACAAAAGTCAGCATTTAAGGTGCCTCAGAGACAGAGAAACTACCTCTGTTTTACACCAGGGCAGTGAGGCTGAACAGAGCTCATCCAAGCACTAAGGCAATGCCCAGGTCTGAAAGTTTGCCTCTGCAGTGCATTTTGAAAAGGCAGCAATCAGATAGAGGAGGGCAATTCCAGTAGAAAGTTTCCAGCCTTGGCAGCTTTTCCTTTGGGCTTGGTCCAAAGAGGCCATTTGAGTTCACGATACGGAGACTGCAGAGGTTGTGCTTTACACAGTAGCTGTCTCTCCTGGCATGGACCGGTGTAGTTTTGAAACGTGCTCTCCCTCCCCAACCCCTTCAAACACACAGCTCCAGCACAGAAGGAAATCTACAGGCTCGGCAACTGTAAGTGCCTCATCCCAGACTCCATCATCAGAGCTTCCTATTGCAGTGCCAGCAGCCTAAAAGGATAACCCACCACCTTTCCTTATATATTTGCATAAAAACCACATCCACAAGCTGCTTGAGATTAATCCGGATGATCTCTGCCGTCTGCCAGCTGTAGTTTTGGAAGCAGGTGTTCCCACTTGATTCTATGGCTTCAGGAGGTTGGACAGGCTCCCCTGCCATGATGGCAACGTTAGACAAGATATTTGGCAGGTCTCATCCCCAGCACAGCATTTGTGAAGTACCCTGTGAGTCCCCCTGTCTGAGTTAATGGGGTCAGTCTACAGGTGGTGAATTGGCGAGCCTGGAAGTCAGTCTCTGCAAGCTTATGGCAAAGGGATGGGTGACAGTGGGGAGGAGGCAGCCTCTGTGCCCAGTGTTTTCACACAGCAGCCCTGGGCTCACTCTGAGCCTCTCAAGAAGGTTTATCCTCCTACAGAGATCAGAGAAGTAGAGGAGAGAGAGGCAAGTGTAGAGCAGAAGGAGGATGCCTTCTTGGTTTCTGGAGTTTTAGAGTGCTATGGACACTTAACCTAAACCTTTTTGTGAATAGGAGGCTTGCACCAGTTATCCCACTTTTCACAGATTCACACAATGATGTGGGCTGGAAGAGACCTTACTGCCCAGCCAGTTCCAACCCCTGGCATCAGCTGGTTGCCTCCCACCAGCTCAGGCTGCCCAGGGCCCCCTCCAGCCTCACCTTGAACACCTCCAGGGATGGGGCATCCACAATTCTTTGGGCAACCTGTGCCAGGACCTCGTCACTCTCTGGACTACAGGCTACTGTTTTCTAACAGTCTCTCCATCTGAGAAGCTTGATTTTATGCGTGGGAAGCTTCTGTCTCCCACATTAACCCCTTCAGCAGCTGCCCTGGCATGTTATATCTGCCTCCAGCTGAGGAAGAAGACCACCATCAGCCTGGCAAAGGGGCTGGATACACAGAGACCCATGAAGATGGGCAGGATGCCCTGTTAGCAATTTCCACTTTCAACCAACTGCAGCAGTCATGGAATATGGGAGGACCCGTAAAGATCACAGAGTCCAACTCCTGGACTTGAAGTGGCCCTAAGTAAATGGTCCTACATAACGTTACAGCTATTCCTCAAGTGCAGGAGAGCCACCTGCATCGGCTCCAGCTGCTAGAATAGCTCCAGGAATTTCCCTACACCTGATTCTATGGCTGCCACAGCCCTACAGCAGTGGCATGTGGGGATCCTGGCTGCCACCTGCACCCTGTGCTGTCCCCAGCAGCTCACAATGCGTCTCTGACCTCCCAGGGCTTTTTCCCTTATCCAGCAGAGTTGTTTCTATGGCAACAGAGATGGTTTGCATTTTTAAATGCTTCCGCAAGGACATCCATTAGAGAGCATGATGACTGGGAGAACAGAGGGATGCAACAGCACCCTGCCAATGTGGGGCTGAGTGATGGCCTCAGCACAGGGCAAGCAGCTTCCACAACAAGCCCAGGTGTCCAACACTCAGTGCAGGGCCATGCTGGAGTATGAGTGCCTCCTCTGCATGTCACTTCTGCAGGGAGCCCTCCTTGCACGTGGAAAGAAGGTCCAGAGAGGAAAGCTGCATTACTGGCAGCTTATCACGGTCAGAGTTAAAAACAACTGGTTTCACCAAAGATACTAAAATTGAATGCTCTGTTCTCATTTAAATGGACAAAGACATTCAGGCAGCATTTGCCAAGTTTCCTTCCCAAAAGAGTCTCAGAGAAAGTCCTGTAAGGGATAATTAACCGGCTAACAGGCAGGAAGCAAGGATAAAAATAAGTGGAAGATTTCCACCATGGAAGACGATTATCTGCGAGATCTATTCTTGCTATGGCACCATCCATTACGCAGTTATTCACAGGAGGACTATCCAAGCGTTGTGTTTGGATGCTTGGCAGCTGCCAGAGAAGGCAGCCCCAAAACCCAGCACACCTTCTGCCAGGGGTGGGTTTGTCCTAGCTGCTGCTTGCCTGGGGACATCTGGAGTGGTCTGGGAGGTGGCTTCTAGGAACAGGCTCTGCAAGCATCTACCCAGCAGGACAGAAAATGAAGCTGTTGCTATGGGATTCCAGTGTTTGAGTTTTCAGGGAGGTTTTGCTGGCTCTGTGCTTTAGGAAGGGGAGGATCCAATTCACAGAAGATAAGTGGCCAGAGGCTATAGAGAAAAGCAGCATGGATTTCAAGCAGCTCCTACTAGTAAAGAGCACCTGGAGCAGAGCAGCGAGTTCTGAAGGTTGCTCATATTAATAACCCATCTGCAAAGCACAGGCACTGGCATGCCCCTGTGACAACGCTGAGTGAAATTACCTGCATAGCCTTTGGCTTTGCGTCATCTGTTTCCATCCAAAGAAACCACACAGGAACTGAATTATGGATTCTTAATGATGGATGGCAAGGGTGGGGCAAGGGGTAGGAGGGATGGGCCCTCCCCGCTTTGCCCTCCCAGCTCTGAACAAGGAACCCACCATCTGCTGGGAGACAAACATGTTTGTGCTGCCTGCAAGCTGATCCCTCCCGAGAGACAAAACTCACTCCATCATCTGCAGGACAGAGGTGGCAGCGAAGGTCTCCCTTCCTCCACTGAGCAAAGGACAGAAGGCTCGAGGGAAAACATATTGATGGAGATCTCAGCTGTGTGAAATGCACGCTCAGGTGGGACAGGGAACTCAGAGAGGTACTGAGCACCCCGACCTGTATGGGCGATCAATGGGGCTCTGAGCCGTACTTGTAGATCTGAGGAATGCTGCACTCAGTGCCTCATCCTGGCAAGGAGACACTCCTTTGGGCATTGCCTGGATGATCACTGTGGCCTGTCTGGGACTGTCGCCCAAAAACCTGGCACTGCATTTACGTCCAGAGTTCACAGAGATCTCAGCAGGGACATGACCAAAGCCATCCCTGCTGCCCCACCACCAAGCCTTGAGAGAAGACCTCACTTTTGCTGCATGCCACTTGGCAGGACTGATCTCCTGTGACCCCAGCTACCAGATTTGTTTGATGTTCCTTCTCCTCCCTTCTGTTTGTTTAGTTGCTGTACTGCTTGCTTACATGCACAGAAATCACCTGAAACCAGGATGTGATGCAAAAGAAACAACCTCTAACACCCACAACAAATTATATCAATTATATCAATATCAATAAAAAACAAGGAAAGAAAAATGGATTGGTGTGGTCTTGAATGAATCATAGATCCATAGAATATCCTGAGTTGGAAAGGACCCAACAGGATCACTGAGTCCAGCTCCTGGTTCCACACAGCACCATCCAAAAATCAAACCGCATACCTGAGAGCATTCTCCTCCAGAATAGGCTCCCCATTCCCATATAGGAATCAGAAAACTCAACAGTGCACTGCTGACAGGAGAGAATTCAGGGAGAACCAGGGAGAAAATGCTACAATACCCAGGAGCCTGGACAGGCCTATTTTTGTGCCCTTCAGGTGATATTCAGATGTCCCTTTAGGTGAGCATACAGATCATCTGCTCTTTTTTTCCACCACATACAGCAGATGGATAACTTAACTGGCAGCACAGTTTACACTTGCAGGGCTCTGCCCTATGCCTTTGAAGAGCCTTACCAATCCATTAGCACAGAAGGACATGAACATGCAGACACAAGGACACCCCATGCTCTAGCCACCAAACTGCCTATTGCAGCTCTCCCTTGGCTTTAACCATACCTCACTGGGGACAACTGAAGAGGGAAAACTTGCCCAAGATAGCTCCAGCTGGGCCTCCCCTGCAGTTCACTTGGGGGCTCCCCTATAATTACCAACACCACTAATGAATAGGTCAACAGCACAGAAAGCCGCCGGGTCCTACAAGGAAGGTTGTTTTTTTGCTGGCAAATCCTGTTAGACGATGCCCAGCTGCTCTCAGAAATGCATTTCCTTTGTGGTGATGCCACCAGAAATCCCAGAGCCATCTCCCCCCTCAGCTCCCTGCTCTGTCACCCTGGGTTTGGATTAAGAAGCTGGTGCATTTCCTGCTCCCGTGGCTACAGGGCAGAGAAGATACCCAGGGACTGTGAAAACAGAAAGGACAGCAAAGCACCTTGGTGAGATCACAGCCGAGCTGTGATGTGTTGAACTGAAGCCCTGCCTTGGGTGTGACAGCAGGCCAGGCGAGAAGCAAAGGCCAAGGAAGAAGAGCACACTGAATGGGCTGTTAGCAATACCGGGTTTTTGTTCTGGAAGAGACAGTGGGAAAAGAAACCTTCCTTGCCAGTGAAATCCCACTTAACGCAAATAAGTGAAATCCTTCACAGAGCCCTGAAAATTCCCACCCTGCAAACACAGTTCTTGGTGCCCTGCTCTGCTGCAAAGCTCCACATCTTCCCTCCACCCACCCACCAGCTGTCTCCCTGCTACAGATACATCCTTCCTCATGCTGCAGCACAGAACAAATGTGCTCCTTGCAAGAGCTTCCCCCAAACACCCTTCTCATTTCAGCTAAGAAATGATCTCTGAGGATCAACCACTTGCAAAGCTTACTCCTTCCCTGACCTTTAGCCCTCTGGGCTCCTATTTTCTCTCATTAGGGAATGAGAGCAGACTGCATAGAGATGTTACTGAGCAAGCTAAGTTTCTGTACTCGTTGGTGCCCCTCATGCCAGTGGTGTTAGTGGAGGTGCAGGGGTTAAGCTTGTCTAGCTAGTGGGAGCACTGGCCACAAAATTATTCATTAAATGAAGCAGAAAATCCTTATATTTATTTTCTTTCTTGGTGCTGTGTATGACATGTACGACCATGCAATTGTCACCAAGCTGCCACCTACCAGCCTGGTGAGCACTACCCCACTCACTGGGCTTGAAACTCCTGCAGGGAACTCCATTTTGAAAGAAATACAGTCTGGGATTGCTGCCTTTATCTCACCTCAGGTTTTACTGATCTTACCCATGCCTGCATGAACTCTGTCTGCATTGTGGCTCACCAGATGCAGACGTCCAAGACTCAGATCCAGACAGGAACCTGGTGACAGCACCCTAAGAAAGGTGGCAAAATTCCTTATCTGTGACCTCACAGAACAGCAGTGTGTGCATAACGCTCACACAAAACGATTGCAGGCAGGGCGGCCTGCTGGGTGATGCTGGGGCACTCTGTTTCTCCCATAAGCCTTAAAAAAATCAGGCCTTAAAAACAGCAGTGTTAAATACCAACGAGAGCTAAGATTAGTGAAAGAGCAGCTGCTTAACATCAGGTGCAGCATCCTTCACCTGCAGCTGGGACACTGATTGGGGGAAGAACGTTGGAAAGGAGATGACTGAGCTTTACCTCAACAGGTTCTTTCTAAAAGTGCCATAAGAACCCATTGAGGAGCTCAGGACCAAAATATAGCAGAGGACCCACCTCTGCCTGGGCCACAGCAATGCCACTGTGCCCATCTCCATGGTACAGATGCATTGGTTCCATGCTTTCCCAACGTTGTTGGGATCTGCAGTGCTGATCCTGAGATCCTGGCTAAGTCCTGGAACATGCCACCACCATTACCTTTAGCAAGGATGAGTCAAAGACAATCTCTTTGTGTTAGGTATTTCTCTGGGAGGTCTTGCAATTGCATGAGAACCCATCTGGGACAAGTTCAGCTCAAGCTTGGCTATGAGTTTTCCCCTACATCTATCTGGCATACGCACTCTGCAAACTGATGAAGTCACAGATCAAAAAGGACAAAACAGAAAGCCAACAAACCTGATCACGAGTTTAAGGGAATGCCATGATCTGTTACTTTCACACCATGCTGCATCACACCTGATGCACACACCCTAGTTCAGTTTGTGCCAGCACTACCACACAGATTTCCTGTGGGAAGAAACTGTGGCTGAGGAATCATCCCTTCTTGGGGGGTGGACAAGTCTCAAAGGCTTGACAGCTGGTTGTAAGAGGGATGAGTCTCAGGGGGTTCAAGGCATCTGCAATGTGGTCCCAGCTCTAAGCAGGCTTCTATCAGATCGCTCCACCCTTGGGACTCCCAAGATGTTGGAAACTCAAAGGAGTAACTGACTCTGCGAGCTGTGGTTTGTTATTGATACTGAAACTGGAAAATGTGATGACTTATTTGTATTACGCACAAAGCATGTCCCTCAGAGTGAAACCTACCCAAAAGCCTGACATCCTCCTCCCTCTGCTCCATTCGGGAATGAAGCCAGGGCTAAAGCATCACCCAGCCCTGATGCCTCCCAGCTCCAAGGGCTGTATACTGCTGCTCTTCCAATCTGAAGCACTCAGCCTATCCTTTGAGCACAAGTGAGCACTAAATGGGAGGTTTTGATGCTCAGGACTTGTCCTGTGTGCCAAGGCTCTGGCAGCCCATGGCAAGCAGCCCTGGATGGCCGCTGGTCAGCAAGAAGCTGATGGTCTCATTAAGGTCACTTCTTAAAGCCAGATGTTTTGAGATGAGGGCTGATGGATAGCTAGCCCTGGCACCTGTACCCTTGCTGCCTTTCCAGCAGAGCAATAGGAAGATCCAACGGTGGGATGTTCATAGGCCTCCACAGCTGGGAACTGTGGGATAGATGAGCACTGTCAGCTTTCAATATAAATGCCAAACCAGAAAACACTGTAGAGGAAGCCAGGCTGGTGCTAAATCACAGCAGCAGGTTATCTGCATATGAACTTGTCCACAACAGTGTCAATGGTAAAATCAAGGTCTCTGCTTTCCTACAAAAGAAAACAACACTGAGAAGCTGTGTTAAACATTATAACCCAAGTGGGTCACAGGGTCTGGGAGCAGGCTGAAGTGGAAAGCTAAGCTATACCCACTAGAAATACATATTTTACACGAGTGAGCTAAACACAGCTTTGACAGGACAAGGGGGAATGGTTTTAAACTTTCACCCAGAGGGTGGTGACGCACTGGAACAGGTTGCCCAAGGAGGCTGTGGATGCCCCATCCCTGGAGGCATCCAAGGCCAGGCTGGATGTGGCTCTGGGGAGCCTGGTCTGGTGGTTGGTGACCCTGCACATAGCAGGGGGTTAGAACCAGATAATCATTGTGGTCCTTTTCAGCCCAGGACATTCTATGATTCTATGAAGTTTTCATACAACAACAAAGGGCTTGGTATTGAATTCAATGTAGTTGGAAGGTGTAGCTTGCTAAAGTTCTGGGAAAGAGGATCCATGGTAGGTTAATCTTCATCTTAAACAGATCACTTTCGATTCAGACCCTCTCTCCCAGGGTAACGTGCTCCAAGATCTTGGTCTTGGAGCAGCCCAAGATCCTGTCCAAATCTTCAGCCCAGTTCAAGCCTTATCAACACACATGGACCAGGCTGAACCCCACCACTCTTTGAAACCCAGCAGGAAGAGAGAGGAAAACATCACTAGCAAGGCTCTGGGGAAACAGCCACTTGAATTCCAGCTCAGCTGTAAATGAATTGCCTCCAGCTGCAACCACCCTGCAATATGCTCCAGCTGCAAGCCTGTGCAAGGGTAATGAGAAGAGGGTGCGACTTGTGCTAGCTTGCATTGATCTGGCCCCATGCAGGCAAACCAGAAGCACGTGATAGGAAAAAACTACTTTTTTGCTAGGCTTCCTTTGTGTAATTCAATTATCAGGACTAACAATTGCTGCCCCAGACTTGCAAAGATGACAGGGATGGGCACAAAGTGGGACCACCTGTGCTGCAGTTAGTCAGGTGCTGGGAGAGAGCATCAGGGCTCCTCATTTCAGACACAAGGACAGGTCAGGCTCTGTGCACGGCAAGAGAATCAGAGGAGCAGGGACACTGCTGTCCTGCCCTCAAAAGAGGGCATTTCAGCATTGCTGTGCAGAGTTTCTGCCAAACACTGATTGCACGCAGCTTGCCACAGTATCAGGAGCTGGTTCATTGACAGTGCAAAAAGAGCACCCATTAATTCAACTTACTTTTTTTTTTACAAAGTTTTATTTTTAGTGCTTGCGAGCGGCGTCAGATTGGCAGCATTATAAATAGAAGACATCTATTTATCCTACAGTCTGGGTAGCACAGTGCTAAGTCAGTTTTGTGACCTCAATAAATCCTGATTCGGTGCTCTCAGGGATGTGTCACTATAGAAATAACATTTCCTTTTCTCATTCGTATGCATGGCCAGGGGGAATGGATTATGCCAAGAGAGGGTGCTGGCCTTGTAAGCCAGTCTGATGCTGTTTGATCTGTCTTGATGTGATACAGGCTGACACTGCAACAAGATCCAGCTTCAGATCTCCAAGTCCTTCCCAAGAGGTGGTTACCTGCCCTACCCACACAGCATCACGGTGTCCCTGAATGATGGCCAGCTCGGTGCAGTTGATGAAATTGCTGTGTCCTTGTCCACATCAGCAGCACCCGTAATGATAGAACACCAGGGCTAAGAGTGAGAACAGCTTGCTGCTCCGCAAAGGCTGAAAAAGAGACAGGACGAGAAGGAAATCTATCTGGAAGCAGAACCTATTTGTTTGAATGGCGTGGAGCTAAGGTGTTGCTTTTCTACCAACGTGTGTGACTGTAAATAACTATTCACCCCAAGCCCCTGGAATCACTGAGTTCCCTGCCTGGGAACTGACCTGTTTTCAGCATGAGTCACACTTCTTTGCTGTCTGTAGTTTCCACTGGGAGCCCAAAGAGCACAGAGACCGGGAGCTGAATTGGATGAATTACAGCAGCTGTTGGTTTCTGATCGTTTCATTTTCAGTAAGATTTTTATAGTTTCAAAAGCTGGAAGTCTGGGCTAGTACAAGCTGCTTGGCTCCATGCAATGATTTACCTTCAGAACTGCAGTGTAAGCCGCTGCACCGCCCTGCAGCAAACGTCTGCCTGAGCTGCTGAATGAGCTGCTTCATTCAGACTTCCCTTCTCCTCCTCATTTGGCATAGAAGGGGAGGGCAGGCAAGTGGGAAGGGGATGTTTCAGGCTTAGTGGAGCCCACAAAAGCATGAGAAGATGGCTATGGAATGGAGCAATCCTTACGGATGTGCTCCGATACCCTTAGCGTCTGGGTCTAGAATTACTGCTGGAGAAGACCAAAGGCTGATCTTCTTCTGGCCTTCCTGCTCATGGGAATGGGAGCAAAATGCAAAATGAGACAGCATGTGGGGAGAAGGAAAAGTAAAACAGAAAGAAAAATGATGCACAGCAAGATGAGAAAAAAATAAGGCAAGGCTTGGTTGGGAATATACATTTTCTGCTAAACATTGCTGTATGATTTTAGAGTTATCATCCTTGGCTCTAAACCCACCACGGAGTCATCACAGAGTTGCAAATGCAGCCTGCTCCACTAAATGAGGACTTCAGCTAGCATCCCAATATTCACAAATGGCACTATATAGCTCAAATGCCAGGCTGGGATGAGATTTCATTATGATCGCTGTAAGGCACAAAAGGCATTGGAGCTCCCTGGCAAATGATGATCCCATTTCATGGCAGCTCTTGAGATTTCAAATGAGTTTCCACTGCCTGAAATGAAAGCTGCATCTTTCAGATGTTTGAGAAAAAAAAAAAAAAAAAAGAAAGAAAAAAAAAAAAAAAAAAAAGGAATTCTGTTGAAATGCCCTACTTTGGGATTCAAATCTAAATCTAAAATCAGGAAAGGAAGGACAGGGATGTGGTACTGCCTGAACTCAGCTCTGCTGCCCTGGGGCATAGCAGTGTGCTACCCCAGGAGGGTCTCTGCTTCCTTCCCCAAGGCAGTGAGTCCCCCAGCCCTGCAGGGAGCCCCAGCTCCCAACACACATTGGGGTGCTCCAGGGAGGGAGCAAACAGACTGGGAAGCTGACAGCACGGAGCTAGCTAATCAGCTTGGCTTTGCTTGGATCTCTTCATAACCTGCCAGCTGAGCAAGACAGAAGGCTGTTTTCCTATTTATTTAATAATTAAAGTGAAGCTCCCCCTCCCTCACCTTCCCCAGTTTACCAAATGAGGTTACAACATTCAGCTGTTTGCCTAAAGATTTGTGCCACGCTGCTCACCGCGGTATCAGAGCCTAGATGGAATTGAGAGAGGATGGAAGGCTTTGCTGAAGGAGATGAGCTGTATGCATTCACCAGCTGCACATGATGTTAAAACAAACTGCACGCAGGAAATCAGCCACTTTCCTTCTGCTGCATAGCGTGGAGCCTCTGTGATTCAGCCCAGGACTCCCTTCCTGGCTTAATACACTCCAAGTCTAGTCAGGGGCCTCTGCGCCTCCCGTCCTTCATCTTTAGGGCTGAGGACTGGATATCTGAAGGAACAAAGCATGCAGCCCCTAGCAGCACAGCCCATGGCTCCTGCAGTAAAATGATGATGCAGCGAAGTGGAGGTTGGCCTTTTCTCCTGGTAACAGCGACAGAACAAGATGGAATGGCTTCAATTTTCACCAGGGAAGGTTCAAGTTGAACAAGTTGAATTTCTTCTCAGAAAGAGTAGGGAATTGGAACGGGCTGCCCAGGGAGTGGTGTGGTCACCATTCCTGGAGGTGTTCCATAACCATGGGGATGTGGCACTGAGGGATGTTGTCAGTGGGCACGGTGGGGTGGGCTGCAGTTGGACTTGGTGATCTGAGAGGTCTTTTCCAACCTGAGCGATTCAATGATTTCTTGGCATGTAGTGCTGCTGCTTGGACTTGTATTAAAGACGGCGCTTGCTGTGACCCACTTGAAGATGTACACTAGACTTACACAGCCCTGCAGCACGGTCCAGAGACAGGCACAGGTCCAAATTAGAGCGTCATTAGAAAGCATTGCATGGTTCAGCCTGAAAGATTTCTTTCATGGTGTCTTAGGTTTGACAGACATTTGCCAAGGCGAGGAAAGACATCCTGCAGCGTCTTTAGGAACACTGCACTGCGAGCGTCCATTTCAGTCAATAGCATCTTGATCCAGCTTATTCTACAGAGCCCTGGAAAAGTCTCAGCTGCACTTTCTCCCTGTACTGAGCCAAATCCTCTGAGCTGTGAGATGCAACACAACGGCGGTTGCTTTTAGGGCTGCAATTTATAGAAGAAGGAATAGGGGAACCATACTTGCTTTCTAATTTCTGATCCTTGAAGGCACCACATCTAACGGGACTGAAGACACCGCTGGACTGTGACCTCCACCCCACACTGAGCACTTGCAAACCCTTCCTCCAAAAAACACCAGTGCATGAGTTCATGCTCTGTCCCTGGCCGCATCCAGAGCCTCAGAGAGGTGAGACACTTCCAGCCCTGCTGTGCCCCTGGCATTAAGGCATGATGGCAGCGGGTTTGGGGCAGGACTGCCTGCTGGGTACTCTCAAATGGCAAAACAGGGCTTCCTGAAATCAGTGACTTCGTCCCCTCCCAGCTCCATCCTTTAGCAGGAGTCCGTCAAGAGCAGCCTCTTAACTGAATTCAAGCAACCCTGAAAGTGCAGTTTATATATTTCTAGATCATTAAGCCTTCTCCTAGCGACAGCATTTGAAAGGCATGCTGATGCTTCATCCCCAGCCCCCTCCCTCCCTCCTTTCTCTGCTTTTTGGCTCTTGAAATTAAAAGATAAGCTTTGTAAATCTCACAGAGAAGAGGGAACTGTCACTTCAGCTTTAGAAGACAAGCCAGTAAAGAAACAAAATTCCTCTTTTGGCAGAGGAGAAAAATCCATTAATAAAGGCTTAGAAACAAAAGTTCCCAACACAATTAAAGGCAAACCTAAGCCTTTGAAAGCAGAGGGCATGACACTGGAATACACAGAAGTGATAGAGATGAAAGCCTCCATTGTAGCACTGTTGAAAAAGTAAAGAAAGTATCAATGGATGCATTTGCCTAAACCAAACTAGATGAGAGGCTTTCTAGAGAAGGGCTGGAGCCTTCCCATGTGTTTGCACAATACCAAGAGCCGCCGGGCTCAGTCTTAATTAGGATCCTGGGGCATTACTAGAATAAGCTGGGGAGGGAAGGGTCACAGCAGCCATTATTGGGGGAAAAAAAAAAACCCACCCAAAAAAATAACAACATCAGCAAAAAAAAGCAGGGCTCCAACATTTTCTATGGGAAATTTTCCACCTGGGAAACCTAATTTTTCTTTCCAGCTTGTTGAACTAAAGCAAAAACATTTGGCATCGTCAAGGCATTTGCTCTGCAGGAAAGCTTGCTGAGGATGTGGTGCAGCTCTCTGGGTGCAGGTGGCTTTCAGCAGAGGTCTGTATCTGTGGACACCTCCAGAAAGCACTAAGAAGAGCAGGACTGCTCTCACAGTGTAAGAGCACAAAGCCCATATGTATCCCATATCCCAGGACTGGGATATTAAACAAAACTGCCGTTGGGGTGCTCTCCTCTTAGGAGGCAATAAAAGCTGCCCCATGTGGTTCAACCATACGTCTCCATCCCAGTGGCACCTTGAACCAGACACTCATTGTAAGATGCGGGTAAGCAGTGGGTAAATGTCAGATCCCTCTCACTGCTGTTAGTGGAAGTCTCTGCTGTTAAGGATGGCCACCATCACTCAGCAAAATGCTGGCTTTGCTGCCCATCCTAAACAGCAACAGCCCAAAGCCAGGTCTGGCTTGACCCTAGATAGCTGCACCATGCTGGGAATGTGTTTCCCTCCTGAGAACTGTAAGCATGTGAAAAGGAGTATGAAATTCCCTCCTCCAGTGATCAACTGGAGTGAGTGTTAATGCAATAAACAACCTGTGATGACTTCTGCTATGTTATGTTCCCTGTGCTCTGAAGGGCTTTGGCATGGGCTGTATGGATCTCTTGTTTCTGGAGAGGGATGCTGTTATACACCAAGGGGAAGCAGTTTTCCCTGCCTAGTGTGTCAACAGGGACAGTGTGTATTCTCATCAGAGATTCTCAAATGAGTGCTAGTTTTAATTTAGGGCTTTGTAAGAAGGGCAAAAGATTCTTTATAGCAAAACTCATCTTTCTTGTGAGGTTAGAGGTAGACGCTGCATGGTAAGGATGGTGCCCAAGGACACTCAGATTGCTTCAAGGAGCTGCAGGTGGGAGCTGAACATGCAGCACATTTCCAAGTTTGCTTTCCTTGCTTACACAGGGGCTACACCAGCATCTTTTCCCCTCATGAGGTCTATCACTACAGCTAACTGGTGATTTAACACCACTTTAAATACCCTCTGCAGGGATGTTCCCTTGGTGTGTTTCGGGATGCCTTGGGTTGCTTATCAACACAGCTGAAATACAAGAGCAGGCAGGAGCTGTGCCAGGCCTGCTCATAGCCAGAGGATGCCCATGGTGGTCAGACACTGGTGAGCTGCAAGGAGCTGTTCCAGATGGACAGGCGGGGAAATCAGCCTTTCCACTCCATCTGCCATTCACTTCCTCCTGCTCTGAAGCCCCCTGAGGGTTTCCCATTAATGTCAGCTAATAGCACAATCTCTGATGAAAGCAGCCATCTGGTTTGAAAGGAAAAAGGCAACTCTTTTCACCCAGGTCATCAAGTGGCTTCCCACTGATAATGACTGCATCTGTGGGCATTCATCAAATATGGACCTGGTGACCAAAAGCTGAAGGGCTGCTTTGTTACTTCTCCCCCTAGCCCAGATTTCTCACTCACCTTTGTCTATGGAAATCAGAAGTCCTCTCTTTTTTTATAGATACCATAAAGACAGGTACCATAAAAGCAGATATCATGGATACGTGGTTGTCCATCCTGTACAACCAAGAATCAAAGTATCCTCTCTGCTATTCACCCACTCCAGTGGGTAAGAAAGCAGATAAGAGACATGCTAATTCATGGTCCTCCGCTCTGAGCATAAAAGTAGGTCCCATGGAAGGTTTTAGCTCCTTTTTTATGCTTTCTGTTGGTTGGTTTTATCACCAAGGAGACCAAATTCCTGCACTCACTGTTTTAGACATTCGCTGGAACATAAATCCATGCTTCTGTGCCAATGGCTATCACAGCATAATTGCATAAGCTGTGTGTTGTGCGTGTGAGCTTTTCCCACTGTATATGTGATCTGCTGGGTTGTTATTCCTGCTTGGAGGGAGAACAGTGCCCTTCACATCTGCGCTCAGTCCATGCTCCTCTTGGCATCGTGGCCGGGAGCTGCAATGAATCTGAAGTTTCCTGCTGCATGGTCATAGACAGCTCTGCATAAAACACATCAGTGCATTACAGAAAGGAAAATGAATTCTGCTGTACTTCTGCAGCAGTGGCAGAGACCACATCAGAACATATCTGTGTAACCAGGCTGCTTGCATTCCTGTCCCCTGTGTGCGGGAACGGCTCCCTGCACACACTAATCCTGCTCTCCCACTGACTTTTTCTCTCCCCCCCCTTTCACTGCTCCTAAGAGTGAGATCAGTTTTCAAAGCAGTGAGGAGCAGCCCTATCTGATGCTGTTCACAGGAGTTCCGCGCCTGGGATGCCTTTCAGAGTGTGCACTTGCTGCGTTTCTACAGGGTCCCTTAGGAAACAGACTGTCTCATTTTGTTAGCGCAGTATCTATCACACTGCCCTCCCTCTTCACAGCAATCTGCAGAAGCAAATAGCTGCCTGGGAAATCAGAGGCAGCTCTCACACTCACCTCAGTCAGATATGGGGTGTACGAGGCCACGTGCCCTGCTGGCTGTTCAGCTAGATGAGAGCAATGCAGCAGGTACCTAGGTAAATGGCCAGCCACTGGTGATGCCACTTTCACAGCTGTGAAACCTCAAAGCAAGGCGAGCCCGTGTCAGGTCACATACAAACAGTTACCTAATGACATATCTTCCCCTATCTGCATCACAGGGAATGGACACGCTGGAGAGCTGGTTCGCTTAACGCCCTGTAGGAGATGTGTCAGGAGAAATTCTCAATCCTGAGGTTTGAAGGCTTCAGGGGTGAACCTGCTGCCTCTCTGTGTCTCCACAAAGCGGCCCAGAGCAGCACCCATGAGAAAAGCAGGCAGAGAGCTTTCGCACTGCTCAGCCCTCCAGTACACCTCTCAGCATTTCTAGGTGAGACCTGCTAACCTTTTGAAGCACAACCTAAATACATCTGGCCTTCAGGGATATTTTTATATATCAGTCTCCATACTGTCCTTTGCTGGAATCAACAATGAAACTGTTTTTCAATGCTGCTTTACATTATCATATTTCCAAATCAGTTCCTTCACAGATACCCTGCACCTTTCCCACCCCCTCCTATCTCCCAAGTTTTAGCTGTGTTACCACTCCATCTGGGCCCCCTGTGCTTGGGAGAATGCCAACACCTCCCAGCATAAAAGAAAAGAAAACTAAAAAGAAGAGAAAAAAGACATTATCCCAGCGTAGAGAGGATTTTTAAGCTGGTATCAGCAGCACATAGGTTTATACCCATTCTGATTTTGGACTGTCCATGGATGCTCTGAGCAAGATCTTGGTGGCAGTGTAGCCTGGATGAGACACCCCTAAATGCACGCAGCATCCCAGCACTGCTATGTCCTGCGGGCCAATGTGAAGTCTGGGTGAGGGGGCTGGCAGCTTCCATCTTTGCTGCAGACAAGGTGATCAGTAAGTGACAATGGATGAAAACCCTTCTGTCCTGATTTAAACTCGTTCAGTGACTTGTGGCATTCCTTACCTTCCACTGTACCCCTCCCCAAATGAAAATGCAAGCACATCTGAAGATACTGATGAAGGTATTGCAATCTCTCTCCATAATCTTCCTCTTGCTTCTGCTCCTAAACCATGCAGTACTTGAATGGAAATTGCTGTTCCAACTCCACTCATGCTGTTTGCTCTGCACTCTGGATGTGTGCTTCCTGCCTGTTGAATAGAGCAAACACACTGCACCAGCTCTGGTTTCCTGTTCCATCCTGGTCCTGAACCCTCAGGCACGCAGCAGCTGTGCTTTTTGGAGGGCTGGAGATGCAGAACCCGTGCCTTATTGTTTCTGGTTAAACATTTCCCAGTCCTGAGAGTTTTCTCACTGGTAATGGGTGGATTTGTGCTGCTCCGAGCACAGGCTTAGACTTGGATGAGAAGGAAGGTGTGAGGTACTGACAAAGGAGCTGATATCAGCCACCTCTTCCCCCTAACCCACGTGGGCCCAACGCACCTATAGTGCCCTGCACTGCCTTGGCACCCTGAGGTAGGGATGTGCTTGGTCACAGGCACCAAGGCAGGGCCATGAGTTGATAATACCACTATCAGGATGGAGCTGCAAAATTCTTTAGAGTTCAGGGCAGTCTCAGGGAGCTCCAGCCCTGGAAGTGGTGATGAGCACAGTTTGGCTTTCCCTGTGCATGTCGCTTTGCTAGCTGCTCCTGCAAGCAGGCTGCCTTTACCCAGCTCCTGCCTTTGACAACATAATCAGAGGAGACAGCAAGGACACTCAATGCTGACAGGCATTCCTCTGAGAGAGTGGCTGTGGCTGCAAGAGAAGCGTCTCCGCAGCGGGTGATGCAGCAACACCTTTAAGTAAGTCAGAGAATCAAAGAATCATAGAATGGCTTAGTTTGGAGGGGACCTTAAATATCATCTCGTTCCAAGCCCCCTGACACGGGCAGGGTTGCCAAATGCTAAGTCAGGATTCCATCCAACCCAACCTTGGGCACCTCCAAGGGCACCTCCAGGGATTCAAACTGGCCCCAGAATCTTGTTCTTTGCTTACCTCCATCTATGCACGTGAGCAGGAGTGTGCAAGGTACCTCTCTGCTACTTTGTGCAGGCCCCACTTCACCAAGAACAGGATTTACCTGAATTTTCAGGAGCTCAAACACAAAAATGCCAAACTTGTTCTGGAAAACAATTCACTGAGGTTTTCGGCTTGCTGTCTGAACTAAGCTGTAAATGCAGCCTGCCTGTAAGGAAGGTTTGACTGAAGGGAGGGATTTCAGACCTGTAGCGAGTCTTGTTCCAAGGGGCAAACAAAAGCAAACTCTGATTAGAGAAATTCAACTCCCCGTGCAACAAAAGAGTGGAGGTACTCTATCCCTTTAAAAACATCTCAGGAAGCAGAAACAAAGCTTAGACAGAGTATAAATAAGTGGGTGAAACACGACTGGGACAGATGAATGCTAACATGCACAATGCCTAGTTGTGCAGTGAGAAAATCCACAAGTCCAGATGCTAAATACATGCTCGATTTCAATGGCCAGACTCAGCCCTCAGAAAGGAGAGGCTCATGTTCACTTTGTCAGCTCTTCAATCAGAGATAAAGTTAACAGCCTTCTGCACCACTAACAACTGTTCACAGGGAGTCAATGAAAGTTAATTAGATGCTGGGAAGCTTTAGTTACGTTGCTTATCTCCGCAAGAGAGGAAAAGCATCTGCCTATCTGCAGAGCCTACCTTGTCAGACAGCACCATCAGTTTAAAGGCTCAGCCATGTCAGATCAGATAGAAAACAGCTGTGTCGATCTAAATGAACAGGGTGGCAGCAAAGAAGGACTCTGGCCAAAGAGGGGCCCTTAGTTCTTCGTGTTCTGAGCACTTCAGTCTGTAAAGACATTATGCTGAAAATCTAGACTGGGTGGCAAAGGTTCTGCGAAAGCTTGCTAGGGTGGCAGGTTTGGGGTGTACAAGGAGTGCCTGGAGTCAGGAGCAGACTGCAGGAGGGCTACAAGATAAGGGTCAGTTAACCTGATGACCTCCTTCACCTTTCTCCAGTGCTCCTGTCTCCTCCACACGTTCCCTAATTACCACCCCAGGTAGCCATTTCTGAGGACTTTTCACTCAGACTGTTGTATTTCTTCAGCACGCGTATTCCTGCATTATCCCAATAGCTGCATCACCTGCTTTTTTTTCCTCCATTCTGTCCTCAGACCCATCTGTTGGTGTGGAGATTTTGGTGAGCCTGTTGTGTCTCAGCAGACTCCCTCCTTTGCTGGGTAACCTGGACCTGAACGCATCCCAGACACCCGTTGGGCCTGGCTGTACGCTCGTTAGAGACATTGTTTTAATGAGGCAGAACGTTTCAAATGGAGTAAAAGCTATTAGCTGTGAGGAGCTGTAGGCTGCCATGATTCCTCCCCTCAGCCTTCTCCAGGCTGAAAAACCAAGGGACCTCACCCACCTTGCCCTCCAGACCCTTCCCCATCTTTGCAGCCCTCCTTTGGGGGCTCTCCAAAAGCTCGATGTCCTTTTTGTGAGGTGGACCCAGTTGTCACAGGAACCACCTGAGGAAATTCCATGAGCAGCATCAAACCAGGGCCACCCTTGCTGCCTGCCTTCTGCTGCCCAGCTGTACAAGGCAGACAGTTCCTTCCCTTTGAACCACCTCTAAGTATTACTTCTGCTCCACATGAAGCATGACTCATTGACAGATTAGCCTGGATCTGTCACACAGCAAAGCAATATGGCGGGGGGAAAAAAAAAAAAAAAAAAAAAAAAAGGCCAGAGCAGTTGTGCAGAGACAGGCCCTGACCTGTAGAGTGGGGAAGTAATCCTTCCTCACTGTACGACCCTGGTAATTGCATCTGGATCGCATTGAGCTTGAGGCAGGCCATTCCCAGAAAGGCTGACAAACCACAGCAAGCTCAAAGCTGATTAACAACAAACAACAGGGGTCTGGAGGGATTGATTTATGTGGAGGGACTCACAAGAGTTCAATAAGGCTTGTTCAGCCAAGTGATGATTAAAGGAGATAACAGCCTGGAAATACCTGTGGGTTAAAAATCTGATGACCCATCATTGTGGGAGTGCCCAGAGGTTAACTTGGGGTCTAATAAAGCCTGAAAGCCTGGAGATAATGAAATTTGCTGTGTATCAGGGTGACCCTGTACTAGGCTCAGCAATGCTGAGGATTAAACATGCATACCACAGCAGTGTTCACAGGAGAGTACGTGACCCAAGAGGCAAAGCAATATGGCCAAGCCAGGAGTGACCTGCTGTTCGGCCCCAGGAGGGCTGCATATCTGGATGAACACATCCAGGACAGAAGCTAAGCATTCCTGTGATGAGCTGGAGAGGAGCAGGACATCAGCTGTTGAGTAGACATGCTGGTTTTAGGACTCTCCTGGCTCCTCCTTCTCATGCAGGGTCCCCCAAAGCAGGTGGCCAGCTGCAGATTGGTGCTGCCTGCTCCAAGCCATCAAGCATCATCAGTAAGACCTGAGAGGGCTCCCTCTCCCCAGCAACCGATTCAATTTGCAATGACTCAACAACATATTGATTTAACTATCTGCAGATATGACCTCTCTTGCGGGCCATGCTTTTTAGCGGAAAGCTGCAGTCATCTTCATGAATGTTTCAGCAGATTTACATCCCTCAGTAGAGGGACGGAGATGAAGGCAGGGGTGGGGAGAGGCAGGAAGGGGTTTGGAGTGAAGAACAGCCTGCAGGTTTGAGTTTTCCTTATGCAGACTTTGAAATGAAGGCTTTTCATTTGTAAAGAGGTGCCACTTCCTCATAACCTCTAACTCAGATTTGCTCAGCACTGCTCTGCAGAGGGTGACGGACAAAAACACAACAGCAGACACTGAGCCGGGCTGTTTGAGGAGCACTCAGCCCTCTCAATGAGTGTTGTTAGCACAGGAGCAAAGCACATGACAAAGGCAACGTGGGGCACAGTCTCCTGCCTTCCTTCTCAGAGGAAAAAACTCATGGAGCACATATGATCCCTGGGCTAGTGGTGGTGGGGCTGCTCAAGGACTACCTTCTGCACTGAGCAGCCTGTCCAGAGCCAGCTCAGGCTCTCTCTTCACCTGACGTCCCAAGGCTTTCGCACACACCCCCAGGGACATTTCTTCCTCAGCATGTTCTCCAACCACCACCACCTTATGTATTTTTGTGGGGAATTCATCACACCCAGACAGCTCCATGATGGACAGCTCACTTGATCTTGTTCAGCAATGCACGAGCATCCCTGCAGCCAGACCTGCTGAGCTCTTCACCTCTGCTTTGTGCTCTTCAGAACAGGTGCAGTTCAGGCTCATTTGATTTTTGTTAATAATGTTTTCCTTCAACAGCAATGACAACAAAGGATTCATCAGATGAATAGAGATAGAGATGAACTTACTGGCAGTGGAGAAAAACCCTTCAGTTTAAAAGTAAAGCCACACTGCTACATACCAGAAGACAGAAACCAAGCAGAAACCGGTTCTTTCGCTGCCGCATTGCAGTTCATGGAACAAAGTGAGCTTAGCACCTATGACCACAACCTTTCAACACCGGCTGCTGGATGGCTTTTGTTCTGCTTGAGGAGATATCAAAGCACTTGCTCCCAGCACCACCCCAAAGCTGTCCATAACAACCTTGACACTGGTGGCAGTAGTGCAACATCACCAGCCTGCTCAGCCATGGCAGAGGGTTTCTGCACAGCTGCATGAGATACACTGGCCTCCTCCTGCTGGGTACTCGACCAGCAGCCTTTTCTCTTAGGGATCATTTTTATGGATTTTGGCGGATTCTCTGTTGGACACAAACCGTAGAATCATACATCATTAAGGTTGGAAAAGACCTCTAAGTTCACCAAGTCCAACTGCCAGCCCGTCACTATGACACCCACTAAACCTTGTCCCTAAGTGCCCAAAAACAGGTGTCCCGTTTTAACTCTGCCATAGGTAACAAGACGCAAATAAGCCTTCAACATACAAACAGATGAGACAGCACCGTGCCCAATCCTGTTTTCCAAAAATTAAGTTTCTTACTGTTTTCCTGTAGACACACAAGCGGCATACAAGCCAGTCCTTAAGCTGGTATCAGTTATTGCTAATTTACACCATCTGAGAGCTGATGTCTCTGAACTGCAGATATTTTATCACCACGTGGCTACTGTGACAATTAAAAATGCAGCCTTGCACCACAAGGGAACATCTGTATCCCAAATACAAACATGCTGTATTATTCTCTGCATCAGAAACCAATTACATTTTGCTATGAGCTTTCAGGCCCTGTGATAAAGCTGCCAATCTATAACCAGGGCGATACAAGAAGGGGAATGGCTTTGTTCTCCGAGGAGTAACCATGAATGGGACAGCATGCAGATGTGATACATCAGCCCACACTCCCAGTTCAACCTTGCCACTATTCCTCTGCATAATTCTACATACTCCATTATACAAAATGACTCCTCCAAGGCATCCATTTTCAACATAAGAAGTGTTTGCTTTTTCAGACTGTTTCTTCTTAAGTTCATGCAGATTTTCTGTCTCCATGGGACCAGGCGGCTTTCATCTTTGCACAACGGAAAGGATCCCAAGCTGCCTTTCCTCTCCCCCAAAATGGAAATCGTCCATCAAATTCTGATGCAGCTAAGGCCTTCCAACCTTGCTTTTCAGATTCACTTATAGGGACCACTTACTGCCACATCCCTTCAGGCACGCAAACAAGTGGGCTGGAATGGCAAAAGAAAACAAGAGCTCCACAGCTATTGGGGCTCAAGTCATCTTGAGGTAGGATGAGCTAGTCCACAGCCCTTTCCTCACACTGAGCTAAATGACATTTCTTGCATCCAGGACAAAAAACAGGCTACCTAGCCCCTTTAAAAAGAGCACTGCTTGGAAGGCCCCAGCCCACCAGCCACTGAAACATTGGCATCATCTCAAAACTGTGGGAACCATTCCAGCTCTTTCCCCAGTGCCAGTTTGTGTGTGAAACATCAGCACAATTCATTCTTCAGCTCAATAATTACAGGTTTGTGCTGATACACCCGAGGGGACTTTCAAATACAGTGTGCGTGAGGGTCAAGATGAAGGTTTGTTCGGATGGAGATGACAGATCCAGCTCCCAAATCCTGAGAACTCAGGAGACACCTGTATTCCTCTCCTCAGGTCTGAAAATACATAAAATTTCCCTGCTTAGGTTGGACCAGCTTTTGTCTATGGCTTATTTAGCTAAGGGGATGCTGTCGTATGGGGAGGGGCAGGAAGGAAATGAAAGAAGAAATGTTTCATTTTGTTTTCCCTTCCTTCTGGCCTGCTCTACTCCGAAAACACACAAACACACATCTGAAATCCTGAAAATTCTGAACACTAAATTCACTAAGAATAGCTGAGAGCAACACTCCAAGACACGGCAATATGGAGGGTAGAGCTCAGTAAGATGTCAGCAGAGTCCCTGGAAGCAGGAGGCCAGTCTCACGCTTCTGTAAGAGCACAGTATGAGCCATTTGCAACATGTCACCACTGTTCTCAACCCATGATGCTGGAGCTGGGGCACACCTGTGGACTGTGACAAAAAGCCAGAGCCTATAACTAAAGAGGACTCCAGAAAGGCAGAGGGAAATGGGCCTGAAGATTTCCTGCCAGCAAGTGTCACTGAGGAGCTCTGTCAGATCTCCCACGCTGCTGATACTTAGATCCCCAGCAGGGAGACAGGAGAGGGTTCTGAAGCAAACAAACATAAACCATCCCTGTTTGAAGCCTGTTCTGCTTGATCTGCTGCCTCTGCATTCCAGCTGCTCTGCCTGCTGGTTCCCACCATTGCTCTGCACGAACATGATATGGTGAGATAGAAATGCACTCTGTCCTTCCGCTCTTGTATGCGCACGTGTCTCACCCCTTCCCTGGAAAATTAGGCTATTAAATTAGGCTTCTTGCTGCTTCCTGCCCTTACTACCATCACAAATAGCTTCCTAGTGAGGATGAAGTGCCAGGGAAGGCAGAGTCGATAAAACCTGCAAGTAGCTCTTACTGTTGCTGGAGATATTCACAGACAACTGGATGTCACTTTTGGGTATCTATATACACACACACAAAATATATTTAAATATGTACAAGTATTTGTTTCCCTGCTCTGTGACTGAGAGACCTTTGCCTGCACTTTGGCTTCAAGCAGGTTTAATGACAACAAACTGACCTGCAAAATATGCAGCTAATCTTGGGCAGATTATTCCAGCTGACTGTTAATGAGATGTTGTCTCCTCTCTCTCTCTCAAACCCCTCTTTAGGTTAACTTTGTTCTCCCCCTGACGGGTTGAATTCCCCCACAAAATATGTCGCAGAAGCTGCTGCTTTGTGGCAGTGAAGGAAAGGTCCTTCACAAATGAATTTTTCCCACCACATCTGTGTCATCTGCATGCAGAGCAGCACCACAACAGAGAGAGCTCTCCCCACGTGGCAGGGAGAAAGCTGAACACTTTGCTGAGCATCTAACTGCACGCACACACTCGGCAGTGATTTATCCCATGCGCACGCAAGCGTAGCTCTACAGAGCCCATGCTTTGATGCACCCGCCCAAGGAAGTGGAGCAGATGTGTCCTGCACATTCTGCAGCCAGCATCAGGAAGTTATCAGCACCATGAGGCCTGCAACAAGGAAGCCTTTGGCTGAGGATGAAGGCACCTTTTTGCTTTGGACAAAGAGAGCTGACCCAACTCACATTCCCTGACACCATCTTTGTCTTTCAAGTTCTCATCTCTCAATGCACAGACAGTCTGACCTATATTTCAGCAGCAGCAGCTCCCTCTCCCCAGTTATCATAAGGAGACTCTCGTAATGACTCATCCTTTGCAGAATGGTAGTAAGCAACATGCACTGTTTCTTCAGCACACATAAGAGGAAACACTCTCCGCCTTCGAGGGGTCTGGGATAGTAAGTGAGAATGATGCTGCTGGGGCAACGTGCAGTGTGAGGAGGAGGAGAAAGGACAAAACAGTGCCTATGGGATAAGAGATTCAGGTGCCTCTGGGCTGGCTCAATCCCTCAGCCATCACAACATAGCACCAGAGAACATCCCTTGTATGCAGGCAGCTTGTTCAGCATATTTAGTTGCATCTTGGAGCAAACAACAAAGACTGAGGTGCATTTGTGACTGCGTTTCAGAACCTTCAGAACCAGCACATCAAACTTCAGTAAGGGATTCTCCTTAGTTCTACTATTTATTAGCAGAGGTCAACAGAATTCATGGCTGACCTTCAAGCAGAAGCGTGGTAGGTGTTTTTAGAGGTGATAGTACATCATTTAGTCTGGTTGTTGCAAGAAGATTTAGGTATAGTACACGTGTGGTAAGTTTTCAGCAGGGTGGAGAGAGCGCCTTGGTAACCTAAGGAGTAATTACAGTGTTCAGCCTGTCCATCTTGCTCCTTAAAAGCCAAGGAAATTGCTATGGGAAATAAATAGAACATGGTCTGGCAGCCTGGTCCCCAGCACAAAGTCCATAATTTCCAACTGGTAAGAAGATGCTAATCTGCCTTTCTTTTTTTAGCACCAAGAAACATGGACATGTCTGAAGTGGTTTTCCTTGAAAAGCCAACACCAAACATGGCCCATTCTTTTCTGTGGCTTTGATACGTCCAGCAGTTGTTGCCTCAGAGCCTGCAAAGACAGTGGCTTACTTGCAGTTTCAATAAGAAAAAAGAAGTGTCTAGGTCTGAGCTCTGCTCAGACCACCTACACTTCACAATTACTACAACTAATCATATACGTGCAGGAGCATCCATGCTACATCTGTACATGACTTTGCAAAAAGGAGCCAAAGATTTACAGCCTTCAGCCAATGGTCCAGCAGAACAAATACAGAACATACGTCACTCAAGGCCAAAGTTACATCCGTCTGTGCTCTGGACCATCCTCTCAGAAATTTGGTTCTATTAACACAACCCAATTCTTGCAGGTGCTGACAAAAACCTCCCAGCCAGGCCATGCCTCAAACCACTACGTATTCACTTCATGCGAATTCTTCCCCTCCCCTTTTCTCTCTGTTGGCTCAATTCCACCATCCATCTCATTCACGCCAGAGCTAATGGGTACGGAATATAATAGTGAGTAGTGCTTCTTCACAGCTCAGCACTTGACATAAAAATGTAAGTGATCTGCTACAACATCCAATTCAAGTCACATCACGCATTTTGTTTTAACCGAAAGGTTTTAACTGGTAAGTACCCCACAATAAAAAAAAAAAGTTAATCCTGCTGAAATACCAATGAGGTATCAAACCCACGACACCTCAGTGCCAAGTTGCATGTGCACAGGCTTGAGGATACCATGAATCATCTCAGAGAAGACACAAGTCCCCCCAGGTCAGATTCTGTCATCAATCTAACAAAGCATAGTGGTTCTGTAGCACAAAGACCACCTGCCTGCAGGAAATGGGGCTCCATCTCGTTACCAAGATCCCCATGTAAGCACAGCAGTGGCATCGCTGTTAGCATTTATGGCTTGTAAGCACTGCTGGGAAACTTTTCCATCCCCTCAGCTAACTCTCCAGACCTGCAGGAAGGCAAGATTCTTCCAGAGCCAAGCTGGCAAGATGCTCTCTGGTGCATTAAGCATTTAACAGCCACTGTTTATTTATTGCACTTAAATGTGATTCAGAAGGGAGGACCTCCTGGCCCATTTGTTCTTATTGTGCTTGCTCTTTGCTAGTCTACCAACTGCAGCACAGGCAAAAACATGCCTTCATTAAAATTAAGACACGAGACACAAACACAAAGCTTGTTTTGTTTGAACCCACTGGAGCAGAAATACAATAGAAGTCCCCCAGAGCTTCATGCTGGGCAGAAACACTAGGGTAGGCAGTGGCACGACCCTGCAGAAGTCCTTGCTGTTAATGTCTGCTTGCACAGCAGGACTGAAGAGGGTTTTATTCTTGGCCAAGGGATGCCCAGGAGGCAGCAAGCCTGTTTTACTCCCATGGGAAGTCAGGCAGCAGCTATGGAGACTGGCCCAGGAGGATAGATAGGCAAATGGGACACTTGGCAGCAAGGGACAAGAGGAGAAGCTGCAGAGCAGAGCAGTGGTATCTCATGGAGCCCACAACACTGCAGCTCTGGATTTGGGTCCAGCAGACCCAAGGCTGGCAAAAATCAATATAATGCATTATAGCAGAGGCACATGCTCTCCCCTTGTTGTCACAGTGCCTAATGCAGCAAGGCTGTGTATTTAGCTAAGGTCCAGTACATGACACCATCCTTCTTCTTGCTGCAAGCGTAAGAAAACAACTGGAACAAACAGCTACTTCACCTCCCTCTCAGATGGATGTTCACTTAAGATGTGCATAACATTTTCTACCTCCAAATGCTTTACTTTAGAGAGCGCTGCTTAATGTGTGTAGCCTGCAGTGCTTTGTGATAAAATGTGTGGTAAAAATCAATGAAAGTAGCATCACTGGCTAAAATTGTACCTGGTTTAACAAGGCTTAGAGTAGTCTCCCTCACTGAAGCTGTATTTCTTATGTATTGAATGTAATCTGGGGGTGGAGTTCAAAGTCAGCAATGGGAAGGCACTATGGTTCAAAGAGAGCTCAAGACAAGTGATGCAGGGCCTTCTCCTTGATACAGATATACGGTACAGGAAAATCTACTGAAGCCCTAAGCTGCAGAGCTTCATATGTTAGGATCTGCAGAGAGCCCTACTCAGGAAATGCCTGTAGAGTCTGAAGGGTACTGCCATGTGGAGAGCACCATAAGGGTGATTTGAGCAAAAGGCCATTTGCACATGCTGGGGGATGGCAGGAATGTTTTCAGATCTCTTCAGGAAACAGGGCAAAAGAACCTGCAAAGTGACCATCCATAATTGAGCCGCCTTCTGTCCTCACGCATTCAGCTTCTATACTGTGCAGAATCACAAACCACATTCATCTCTGTAACTCCTCCACACTTCCAGCACAGAAACAAAAGTGCTGATACTGTAAGGCTACCCTGCCCCAGAGACAGAGCTAATATTTGCTACAGCTGGATATACAAGATAGCTTTTTTCCCCCCCTTTGAATAAACAACTCAGCTGTCAGATATGACAATCAAAGAGGAATACTATTCCTTGCACATGCAAGGTTTTAAAACCTGGCCTTTAGTTTAGGATTTGCAAGTGGTTTATGAACTCTGATGTACTCAAACTGATACACTCCTTGCTCACACATCTCTCTATTGAAGCACTGCCTGGAACACCTGAAGAGATTACATTGAGCTTACCTGAAACTGTAAACTCTTACAAAGAAAGAAAAATGATGCAGGTTTCCAAAAGAAGGGAGATCGCCTTGGAAATGGAAGATTTTGATTCTAGTAGTCAATAAACTCAGTGTTCTGGAATGAAGTGGAATGCAACGTACAAGAAACAATCCTGGACACTCCACAGATCTTACAACTTCTTGAAATGAGCCCATGAATGACAGACTTGTGGTTCAGCTCTGGTAAACAGTTCAGCACCACACAGTTGCTCACTTACCCTCTTCAAAGTAGGATGAAGAAGACAATTGGAATGGCATAAGTGTGAGTACTCTCTTGGGCTGAGAGAAAGGTAGTTCACCGTGTAGAGCAAAAGCATGCACAAGCAAATCAAAATATGGAATTCACTGCTGGCATTGGCAGGAGACGTTCAGCCACTTGAAGGAACACAGGGCTCATCACACATAATAGTTTACAGGGAAGATAAACACCATCACTCAAAGGACCCTCCACTTCTGTGGCTGAGCACGATGCCATTTGACACAGGATATCCCCCTGGCCAAATGGAGTCAGCTATCCTGGTTCTGTCCTCTCTCAGCCTCTTGTGCACCTCCAGCTCCTCACTGGCAGGGAGACTTTGCGTGTCTTTGTGTTGAAATATGATTGCTTTTGAAGGAAAACTACTGATCTGTGTCACTTTAGAAAACCAACACCAGCATCCTTACCTAAGAGCAAATTGAACTAACAGGGATTCTTGCTCATTCCGGCAATAATCACAGGAGAGCAGCCAAGGTGGCAGAATTTTAATACACAAAAGGCAAGTTCTTAATGTCAATTAAATTCTGAATTGGATTTTTTTCTGCCTTTTCCTCTCTCCAGGATCTCTTGAGGCTTCAAAGGCACCTTTTACTTCACACTAGTTTTCTCATTACAGGGAGCAAGCTTATCAAAGAAAGTGCTGCTTAATTCCACACATCAGCCAAGGAGAGGTGACCCAGATTCTGGTCCCTCTTAAGAGAGGAGAAGTTGGCCCATGACTGTTTCGGGCCAGATAACAAGACAGATAACCTGCCAGAGCAAGGACCTAGCACAAAGGGAGGCAGAGGTCTGAAGGAGAATGGGAGCTTCACCTTCATTTTGTCACAGCCAAGTCACAGCGATGGGCTCTCTCACTTAACTCCTAGTCCAAGGAAGAGATATAGCAGGCAAGACAGTCGTTCATGAGTGATATAGTAAAAGTTTGCAGTAACGAGCAGACTGTTTGAAATGGGCTAGGAATAGCATCAATTGACTCTGGTTGGGTAAGCCTCCTCGGAGTCTAATTTCCAGGCTGACGGGCTCGGCAGGGAAATGTGGAGTGTGAAATAAAACGTAGAGAAGTTATAAAGAAACTCTAGGAGATGAATACATAGAAAGGCAGCCAAATGGTGCAGTCCTGCTGGGTTGTACAGGATTCATCACAAATTACAATTCATTTCCTAAATGTGCATTACGTGCTTAAAACAGAGTTTGAATGCAGCGCTTCCTGTATTCTGTGTCACGTTAATGAAGACAGGCTAATAGCTGTCAAACTATCTCCAAAATCTGCTCCCAGAGAAGATCTGATGAGCACAGAAATAAACGCCACATAATGGATGCTACTGTCTATGCTGTCAAGGGGCTTTTGTAGGCTGGGGTGTGTGTATATTTATATAGATATATATGGGTCTATTGTGATAGGACAAGTGGAAATGGCTTCAAAATAAAACAGGGGAGATTTAGACTGGACGTAAGGAAGCAGTTTTTTACAATGCGGGTGGTGAAACACTGGCACAGATTACCTGGAGAGGTGGTGGATGCCTTGTCCTGGGGACACCCAAGGTCAGGCTGGATGTGGCTCTGAACACCTGACTGTGCTGTAGGTGTCCCCATTCATTGCAGCGGAGTTGGACCAGATGACTTTTAAAGGTCTCTTCCAACTCAAATGATTCTACAGTTCTCCAATACTGCTCCTCTTGAGCCACTTGGGGTGGCCCTGTATGAAGTCTCAGGTTTACTCTCCTGAAGGTCCTAATGGAAAGGTTACTGCCTCAGCACTTTGTCTTTCTCATAGGCAGCCGTTGACAACTATTACATTCCAGAGCCTGTGCCCTAAGAAACTCAACTCTCCTTTGCTTCTGGCTTCAAATTAAACTAGAGTTTATGAAGGATATGTGGGCTACTAGGTGCTATGTTGCGGCAACTTAATGCATGGATGTTTAGTGCAAGCCCTTGGCATGGGAATAGCTTTGTGCAAACCTAGCTCAAGGGTGCTTGAAGAAAGCCATTACATGAGTTCTAAATAGTTGTTTGCTCTAAGTCCCCACTTCCTGAAGGTTTGCTTGAGACACTGAGTCCAAAGGACAAGGCTATCAGGAAATTTAACAGTTACCTCCTGTGGCTCGTAATCGCCAAATCAAACCTATCATCTAAGCATATCTGGGCATATTTGCAAAGAGAGCTGCAGATCTATTTCTGCTGATCCCTCTCATCTTCAATTGGCCTCCTGGATGGTTTTGATTTTGTCACCCGCTGCTGGCAGCGATGGTTTACAGATACCTGCTGGGATTTAGGTTCCCTCTTTTCTCCCATCTCAATATGCACAAAGAAAAGCTTGTGTATATTTAGAAAAAATTTGCTAACCCACTGAAGAGAATAAGACTGGGGACAGAAACAGCACATTAACTATTTGGAGGCTTCTAGGGGAAGAACAGACTGCCTAGAGCTGGCAGATGAGTGTGTTCAGCTGATGCTGTATACACTCTCCTATCAGGTCCGTCACGGCAAATGCAGAGATGGCTAAATTCTAACTTGCTCAAACACAACACAGCCACCTGCCAGCAGCTCAAACCATACAGAAACTACTGCTACAGGCATCTCATCACTGGGGAAGTGGAGCTTCCACGTGCAGCTTCTTTCTACAGCACTGAGAAATCCCACAAGCATTTCAGCCCTACTGCTCTCTCACAGCAGGCATTGCTGCCAACCTTTTGCTTTAGCTCTGAGGTGCCAGCTCATGCAGTGTCATTTTGTGAGTTACCGAGCAGAAATCCAAGCTGACTTTCCACTCCTGGTACCAGGCATGATGTATTTTGAATCTACGTGATCGCAGCAAACAACAACCATTCATTTCCTTCATACTTTAATACTTCAAAGCCAGTGCAGTTTCTCACTTAAAATCTTACCCTTTGTAACTATCAAAATGTCTTCTTTTACTTCTCTCCTCCATCAAAACATTCCAGGGGAGCAGAAGTGTAGGAGAAGGAGTAGGGCAGTTAGTGTAGCAATGCTTACCAAAGTCCTTCCTAAGTCACAAGACATGATCCTCACTCCAGGTAAATCTTTCCCTCCCCATTTGGGCCAGCATGGCCCAATCTGAGATCTCTGCAGGCCCAGTACTGCTAGCCCAGCTATGCACACTCAGATATCCACATGAACACATTCGCAGCTCTATGCTTCTAAGGAGCACAGAAATGTGGGAAGAGAATTTATCACTAGTTAAATGCAGAAGTGGCACACATTGGTGCTGTGGGCAGCTACAGCAGACTTCACAGAATCACTGAGGTTGGAAAATACCTCTAAGATCATTTAGTCTAACCCATCGACCCATCCCCACCATGCCCACAACACCACATCCCTCATTGCCACATCTCCACAGTTCTGGAACTCCTCCAGGGATGGTGACCCCATCATTCCCTGTGCAGCCTGTGCTACTGCCTGACCATTCTTTCTAAGAAATTTTTCTTAATATCCAACCTGAACCTTCCCTGGCACAACTGAATTGTGTATTACATTTCCTCTCCAGTCTTGCATGCAGTGTAACAAGGCACAGCACTGGGCAGTGGTGCTTGGGACCTGTGGATGATGGTATCGGTTGTCACCTGTGCCGCACTTATTCAGCCACTTTCCTGGCAGGCATCACTTCAGACAAGTGCAGGTGTGTTCCAAAAGCCACCAACAAGCAGATAACAGCGATAGGAGAAGGGTTGATTAGTAGCCCACCATTTCCCCTATCTGCTCCAGGACACAGCTACACATTCTTAATTCAACAGCCAGCACAAGGACCTTGAGGTCCTTGTCACCAGCACCTGTGAACATCAAGGCAGCAACCCCGGGTCTCCCAAAACCTAGGGAAGAGTTAACAAGCTGTTCCTTCCAGGACTGTTGTGTGCAAACACAGAGGTGCCAGGCACGGTGCCTCCCAGCTGCCACCACTGCCATTTGCCCTGCCAGCCACCTCCCTGACAATGCACCTCCAAGGCTCACCTGTCACCTTCTGTATTTGAATTTCACTCCAGACGGTAATCTACACCCAAAAGAAGAAATACTGATCTGACAGGCTTATGTTTGCCACTCAGTACTCTTGAAGCTTATCCTTGCTTTGTGAGCTAGCTTCAGAGTTTCTCAAGGAAAGAAAATAGCCTTGGGCTGCAAGATCCTCAAATCTAACACCAGTGGCTGGAGTACAGCTCCTGGCTCGGCAACATCCTTCTGTGGCTTAGAGCAGGTGGGTAACAGTCATGTCATTTCATCCCCTCTCTACAGGCATTGCAGTAGCCATGATCTCAACTTGAATAAATCACAGCTTTTGGTTGAAAGGGGCGTTCCTTTTGTTAGGATAAACTTCTTACCTTAGCCAGACCTCTCACATCTTCAACATCAATACTTTCACCACCACAAGAAGTACTGTGCCCCCCACCCTGGGCACTGGGCATGAAAAAGAGGTGGGGGTACAGAGAGGGAGAAGGTAGAGTTGCATCATAGAATAGAATCAGAATTATCATGGTTGAAGAAGACCTTCAAGATCACCCAGTCCAACCATTCTCCTACTACCAATATTTCCCCACTGAACCATATCCCTTCATACAACAGTTAAACGTTTCTCAAACACCTTGAGGGATGGTGACTCAACCACTTCCCCGGGCAGCCTGTTCCAACGCCTCACCACTCTGACAAGAAAGTTTTCCTAATATCCAACCTGAATCTCCCCTGGTGCAACTTGAGGCCATTCCCTCTAGCTCTATAGCTAGTTATGTGGGAGAAGAGGCCAAGCCCCACCTCACCACAATCTCCCATCTGGGAGTCACAGAGAGCCATAAGGTCTCCCTTGAGCCTCCTCTTCTGCACACTGATCAACCCCAGCCCCCTCAGTCACTCCCCATATTCAGTACTTCCCCCAAAATCATTAACATAGGGTTCCACCTCCTTGCTCAGTCGTCTTGTGGCAACAGACACCTCGGTGTGTCCTTTAGTTTAACAAGAGCACCAGAAGTCCACAGTAAGAACAAGAGTAAGATCTGATTTCAAAGACTTGTAAGGGGAGGAAGCAGCCACCACCGGGGCAGATTCTGGTTACTGATAGCAAGCATCCCTGCAGTATTTAATCTGCGATGTTAATCTCTTGGAATAACATTTCTGAAAGCACAGTTCGTTTCTCATTTTTTTTTTTCTGATAAATGAAACAAACCAACCAAAATAAACAGCAAACTTCAAACGTGGAGCTCACAGAGTTTCCAGGAGCCCGGCAGCACGATCCCAATGGCTCTGCAAGGCAGCTCCTGAAATTTAGCAAGGACAAAACTACAGCTGAGCCTGCTGCCCTCCGCACGGTCCCAGAGAAACACATTCACGGGAGGGAAAGCCTTCCAGGAAAGCAGGAGCAGCTGAAGGGACAGCACAAGCGGGGCTCCGCTTCTGCACACCTCCATGTCCCGGCTGGTGCGTGTTCTTGAGCACCATCTGCCGGCACTCCATCCACAAGGTACGTTTCCAAGAAAACAAGTCTAGTTTGTCATACTGCCCAGGTAGGCGATCTGCTTTGCAACAGAAAGAAGGCTAAGACGCCATGGATCCACGCATGTCTCTTCAGAGTTTTCCAGGATCCAATGTTTCAAGGCCCATCATTCATCCGGAAAGAAAAAGTAGCAGGAAATGTCTTGGTGCTTTTGAAATCCTTTCCAAGTTCCTGTTGTGCCAGAAGAGGATTAGAAATGTCCTGGCCAGGTGAGTTTTGAGGCAGGTTCAATGAACCAAGTAAAATAAACCCAGTGAAAAAGTCATTTTCTAGTTTTCAGCTGAGTGGCTCGCATTAAACTAACCATGAAAAGACTCTAGGAAATGAAGCACTTCGAGACACTTGAGTTCTCGGACTGGAACTGGATCTCTTCAGAGCACCTTGGAAGGTGAACTCAAAACACAGCATTTCCAGGTGAACAACCCCCCATCCTGGTACAGAACTTTCACAGCTTACCACTGACCTTTGAAAAATTCAGGTTATCAGAGCCAAGACATTTACTCTGATCGTCACCAGAAGGTGAGAAAAGGATTGCCTCAAAGCAGTTAATAGCTAAACAGCATCTCTGACCTTAGAAGATGAACCAGTACAAGACTATCTGGTAAGGCGCTGACAGACAAGCATAAAAAATTCACTGCATGAACAAAACACTTCACTTCACTTAAAATGCAATAGGTGTTTTGCTTAAGGATTTCGCTACCTGTAAAGGACATTCTTAAGGAAAAGGAGGTGAAAAAGGAGTAGCACTTAAAGGAAAAATAAGAATCTGTATTGAGCCCTACTGAGATGGCTGATAAAGTCTTCCATGCTTTTGTGCTTAACTGCAATGCATCACACTGGTCTTTAAAACCTCCTGATCTCCTATCACAATGATCCTCCTTCCAGAGCACCATGCTGGGCCCAATATAATCTCATAGACCCCATCTGTTTTAGCAAATCCACCTTTCTTCAGTGACCCATGCAGAGGTGCAGTTTCCCCTCTGCTGATGAGCACTGGGACTTTACTAACATATTGCTGTCCTCCAGAGAAAGGACTAGGAAAAGCTGTTTCCCTTAACACAGACTGGACAGAGGAGACATTTTCACTGGAAAAAGACAAAGCCATTTCAGAACATCAATCTGGACCCATTTTTTAAATACAGGGTCTGTATTTCTGAGTTTGTTTTTATATAAGAGAGATATTGAAGATTTGGTCTCTAATTAGACAGGGATGAGCAAGTGCACATAAACACTGGAAGGAAAGTGGAAGCAAAATGGTTCCCTGTGTGCTATCAGGAATCAGTCCCTTCTGCAAGAGAAACTCAATGACATCTCTACTGAGGGCAATCAGAGGTCGTGACTTGTGTCACCACTTGGGGCAAAGGTTCATCCCTCGTGCTGTGGTTTCTCTGGAACAAAGTCCATGAAAAAAAGTTAGGTTTTTACAGGCACTCCTTGCCTTGGCAGGATCTGTGCTGCAGCAGGATGATTTCTCTAACATCCCTGTAAAGACATATGCTGGGTTCAGTCTTCATGTTGAGTGGGTACAGAAGATACATATTTATGGGAAATAAGCATTTTTACAAAGGAAAATGAGACAAAACATGAAGTAACATTTTAAATGAAACACAAGTTGGCTGACCAATCTCCTAATAACTTTTCTCCCCCGATCAACAATCCTTTGTTACAACAGAGACAGCTCTCTTTGGTGTGCTGTTTTGAGTGGACAAGAACACTGTCTGCAGCTAAGAGCCAATGGCAAACTGATGGATTTGCACCTTGCACGCATGCCTTCACCCCTCCATCCTCCCTGTAGCACCTTGCAGGGTAACACATCTCTGGATAACTTCCCTTCAAGGAATTTCTGCTTCCTGCCTTGATTATACAGCATTCATTTTTATTGTCCTTAGGAGCAACAGGACAGATAAAGAGCTCTCTGCATGATTACATATGGGCCTCTGAACCACAAAGAAATGTGGGCAATCTGCTGTCTGTAATTAACCAGAACAACCTGGGAGGACACCAAAATATAAGTGTATCCCTTTGGGAACAAGCGTCCTGTATTTCAGGAACAAAATGCCTTTGAAGTGTTGCAAAGAAAAAGAAAGAAGCCGGGCACGCTGAAAGGAAGACATGCTTGCTTTCCTAGTTATCATGAATATTTTAATTGTGATCCTCCTGAGATGGTTTGAAACTCCTAATTAGGATATTTCAAGACTGTAATTTGCAGAATGGTTTTTCAAATGAATTTTTGAATGTGCTTGGTTGATTGCTGCCCTTTGTGTTCTGCATTTCCCTCATCCACTACACTTACACTGAACACCAGCATGTTCCCTTCAAAACACACGTGTGCATATGGGAACTGCTTGGGAACAAGTCAATCATCACTGGTTGTCCAGTGGACTGCTTAACCAACAGGGAGCAATATGGGGACACAAAGACACCTAAGAAAGCATCAGGACCAAATTCCTCCTGCCCTAATACCAGTGCAACCAAAGGGAGGGGAACTGCCATCCAAAGTTGGAAGTGTAAACTGGTGCTGCAGTGGTACCAGAGATGCGTGGTAGATTTAAGAGAACTGCAAATGGATGTGCTATTTCTTTCTGGTCCAGTTCAGAAAGAGTAAGTGAGATAAACAGAAGTCCTCAGCAGAGATAGAAACTTTGGAAATAATGGGGACACGACAAAGTGCTACTTCATCCATATTAACTGAGCATCCTATTCGTCTATGTAAAAAACTCCAATCTGCAATGATTCTAGACATTCATGTGGCAAAGAGGAGATATTGCTGGATGACTACTACACATAACACAGGTAAAGATGGCAGAATTACATGTATATAAAGGGAAAAACTGCACGTGATTTCTAGAAAACTAGAAACAGTAGGAGAAGCCACCAACTCTAGAAACAAGAAATGAAAGTATAGTATAATTTGAGCCCCATTTACTGAGACCTTGTGCTCTCTGCAGGTCTGAAGCCACATGGGAAAAGAACAGTCCGCTAACCACAGTATGAAAAACCTGGAAAGAGACTTTGTGAGAAGAGCTCTGCTCAGTCTCCTTGATTAAATAACAGTCCTTAATAATCCTGTGCAAACAGGATTGCTCTCAGTTTTGAAAGAATATATTTTGTTTATGAAAAGGAAAGAGAACATGAGAAAAAACACATCATTGTTACAGGTTGTTATTTCTGGGCTGTTTCAGCTCTTGCTACGCTGCAGAATATCCACCTAGCCTGGGAAAAAGCTGGAGCATTCAGCTGCATGGTCCAGATTCCTCAACTGTGCAAAGCCAGTGCTTGTTTATTCAGACTTTCAGCTATCAGCTCTGTGAAAGCTATTACTCTTCAGCAGGTTGGGTAGACATGTATAGGCTGAGACCTGCAGCCTGGTGCTGTTCCCGGATAGGAGCTTCCCCATCTTCCTCTCCATCTAAGCACAAGGGTGGAGATGAACAAGAAGGTATTCAACAGCTACCAGGCTGCAAGCCTGACCCAAAAGTCCACTCTTCTTCCCATCTCCCCAGAATCCTGGAAGATGCCTTAAGTGGGCAACTCCATTTCTTCCACACATTAGCAAGCACCAGCGGTGTCATCTCTCACTGTCTTCTCCCATCTTTGGAAAAACAGCAGGCATACAAGGAGGAGCTTCCACCAACTCAACTTCCATCTTTCCTTCTCCTCCAAGGAGAGGCAGCAGTATGGGGGAGGCACCCTGCCCATATGTCCACACTGAGGCAATCTCAGCCTTCTGAGACATCTTAAAGATGTGCATAACACGTCAGCCACAACACGCATGTAAATATGAGGCCCTGGCACTGCTGCCCAGAGAAGTTGTGGATGCCCCTGCCCTGGAGGTGTTCAAGGCCAGGCTGGATAGGTCCCTGGGCAACCTGATCCAGTACCTGATTTAGATGTTGCAATACTTTCCCTTAGTGGGGGGGTTGGAACTAGATGATCTTTGAGGTCTTTTCCAATTGAAGCCATTCCATGCTTCTACGACTCTGTGAATTTCACATCAGATGCTGAGCTCTGAGCATAGCTCTTTTTTAGGACTTAAGCATAACACAGCCAGAACTCAACTACCAGTTATGAAATGTTACATAAAAGCAGACACTGAGCAGTAAAAGCGATGCCTTGAAATTTGTGTTTTGTAGCTCAGAAGAAATCATTTCAGGAGAGGTTTATATTTATTGGCTAGAAACTTGTGTCTGAAATTTACACCCAGATGCTGAGACCTCAGGGTGCCTGACAAGCCTTGTATTAGCTTGCAACTAATATACAACATCTGTCAAAGCCAGAGAGGGGAAAAATAAACTTTTCCACTTTCGAGTTGGATTGCCTGACGCTACTCTGGGTGAATTGCTTTGTAGGAATGAAAATTATATGCCCTCTTGTAAGAAAGTCACAGTCTTTAACGCTAGAAAGTATATCTGTTTCTACAGCAAAGGAGTCAATCCTTTCTCTTCAAGGGCTTCATCTCTTACAGCTGGCCACTTCAAAGGGCAGGAACACATTGGGAAGTCTCATGAGCAGACATCCAAACACAGAGCAGCACATACAGATCCTTACTTCTTTGTGTTTTGGGGAGGCAGAAGAACTAGGTTGTTTTTTTTAATGGTACAAAAGAACATCTCACTGAAGTGGAGGACACAAAACAGATCGTACATTGTCAGGGAGCAAGACAAACATCTGTAAGGCTTTCAGTCCATAGGACTTTTGTAACACCCAAAGGCCCATTCCAGTCACTTTTCTACAGAAGATAACTGAACACTAGAAGTCTTCCAGTGCAGCTGATCCAGACAGCAGAATAGGTCAGGTAGCAAAACCAATCCCTCTCTCCTGATAAGTATTCCTTTCAAAAGAAAACTAAAAAAAACTTAGTTGTCTAGTATGGAGCCTGTGATGCTCTCTCTCTTCTGACTGCACTGGTTCATAAGTCCCAGGACCTCCTTTGCTTTCACTGTTTTATAGAATCACAGAATTGTAGAATGGTTTGGGTTAGAAGAGACTTTAAAGGTCGTGTAGTCCAACCCCCTTGTGAAGGTCAGGATTGCAACCCACTAGACCAGACTGCCCCAAGTACCATCCAGCCTTGCTTTGAGTACTATCAGGGATGGGGCATCCACAGCTCTGGTCAGCAGTGCCAGGGTCCTCACCACCCTCTGAGTAAATTATTTCTTCTTAACTTCTAACAGAAACCTCCTCTCTTTCAGTTTAAATCATTACCCCTCATCCCATCACTGCAGGTCCTAATAAAGTCTCACCCAACCTCTCTTACAAACCCCCCTTCATTACCAACAGGTAATGAGGTCTCCCCAGAGCCTTCTTTTCTCCAGGCTGAACAACCTCTGCTCTCTCAGCCTTAGTTTCTCTTTTCCAGGCAGTGACCAGACAAGTCTGTTGCCAGATCCATCAAAAGCAGCTATTTTGGGCAGTTTCACCTTGGATTCACAAATGCTTTCACCTCCTCCTCTCTCTCAAATCTTTCTTCCCCACAAGAGCCCTAGTCATACTATCAGCTGAAATGGAAACCAGCTGCAAGGCTAAGTTAGCCTCATCTTGCTGCCCATCACCCTGTCATAGCCACAGTGGGGTGCTGAGAATGTCCTTCAAGCATCAGTCAGTGGAGGTTACTCATCTCTGTACTTATACCTGCACAGCACTCAAAGCAAGACAGCCTCCAGTCAGGTTCAGTGCTCACTGGCTGAAGCAAGAGATCCTATTTCTGTACTTGCCCTAGTTTCTAATCACAATTCAGCAGTGCATGAGATCAAGATTGCTTTGGCTACCTGTATGTATTTAAAGAGAGAGAATTTCTCTAGAGGAACCTTTAAAAGTAGTAGTTCACGTGGGTCGGAAACCAGATGTATAAAAATCTCAATCACCAAGTTACAAAACATCAACATAAAAAAAAGTTGCCATGAGCAGAAAAATACTTTTCATACTAATCAAGCACATATCAAAATCTGGTTGAATTCCCATCAAAGCAGTTTGAAACCCTGAAATCAGCAGGGGGCATTATGAAAAATCAAGAGGGAGGTTCTAGCAGCCTGCTGGTAACTGCTGTTACAAAGACCTATGGGTATGAAGTTGCGGAGGACAAACTGAGTTTGTGGACATTGAGAAGCAAGTCCAGCCAAAATGGCTGCATCTCCACTCCGCTGGTAGACCGTCAAGTTGCACAGGGAAGGAAGACTTCAGATAAGGAGAAGCAAAGAGCAAAGGGGGAAAAAGAAGAAACAACAGATGACTTCATTTAGTACATAGAAGCCAAGATGTCAAGAACAATATTAATTAAGTCACTGAGGGAGGAGACAAAAATGCTGTAATTGCTTCTCCACCAATATGAGAAGCCTGGAAAACAAACAAGAGAAATGGGAATTGCTCATCTACAGAACAAAAATTTGACCTCGCTGATATCACTGAAACCCTCTGGGAGAAATTTGCATGATTAGAGTATAGAAAAGAAATCAGAGCTCATAACCTGTTTGGGAAGGGGAGTACCCTGAAATGGCATTATCTTTGCAAGACACAGAGGGCTGAAGGGCCGTTATCTCCATGTAGTCTGCCAGTGTGCTGCCTGCTCTTGAATGATGAGAGTGTCTGACGGGATGGCTGTTAAGCTCCTCTTCCATAAAACATGAAATAAATTCTTACCAGGAGAGCAGCCCGTGTGATTCATCCTGACATTTCCAAAGCTTTCCCAGGACTGTAAGTCTTATCTTAAAGAATTGACCGAAAGTGTCTCCAAAGTAGAGCTCCCTGCAGAGCTGTGCTGACTGAGACCTTTGTCTGGGCAGGGAAATATGACAAGACAACTGAAATGAAAGTCAGCCTGTTCTTCCATGCAAGCAATCACACTAATCCTTTAAAGCACAGACAAAGCAAAAGCTAAATTAATGAAGGGGGAAATTTCAGACTGAACACAGTCAAGAAGAGACTGATTTGAGAAGTTTGAGGCAAAATACCAGTGGTAAGATGTGGTCTTCATGAGATGAAAGAAAAGCAAGGAGGGATCTGATGCAATTGGTTGTTTCATTCCTGGTTTATATCGATTGAGAATAGAGGGGCTCAGATAATTCAATACCCAGCAGAGTTCACAAGAGTTTAAAGAATCTTCACAATGGCATACCAAAAATAACACTGCTAAGAATAATGAAGAGAGGAATCGCTTTCTGCATCCTTGTGGCTGACATCACTGCAAATAGCTAATGTGATAAATAGCTTCTTCGATGTCTGAACAGTCATTGATTTTCTGCCTAATTCTGGAGCCATACAAACACTCCCAGTTCTTGCACCCCAGAAAGCATTTCAAGAAAGCCCACAAGATAAGCCCTCCAGCACTGAGGAATATCTCAGATCTAGTAATCCCTTTTTGTCCGAGCCCCGTCTCCCATCCATTCATTCCTGTCCCCAAAACAGCCAACTTTTTTGGCAGGAAAGTAGATGTCAGTGGTGAGCCCACACCACAGTGCCCCCCACAGAGATACTTGATAAGCTTTTTGTCCTCCACGCAGAAGCCTGTATTCACAAGGCTCATGTCAGAGAAAATAACTTTCCTAGTAAATTTTGACTCAATTTGAGTTTGAAAGCTATTGAACTTTAAGGAGAAGAGACAGCTTAATTATATACCTCATTTGCTTAGAAAACCAAACTAAAGGAAGCACCGAAGGCTGAAAACTTTTCCATTCTAATGCTAAATGCCAACTACTAAGATCAGATAATACTGAAGGTTTTTTCGTTTGTTTTTAAAAGAACCCCTAGATTGCTCAGTTTGACTCTTGAAAAGTCTTTGACCAAAAGTAGTCTCAAGGTATCTTAAGGATATCTTACACTTATACCAGTCTTCAGTTCACTGGTTTGGCAGACTCTCAGAATCAATCCTTGATGCCACATTGTGGAGGAGGAAACCCAATTAAAAACATTTAAAGGGTAGCAATGACATTAATTACTGTGCTTTAATTAGGGTAACAATTTCTACTAGTTTCTACTTATGAATTTGGTTCAGAATGCTCATGCTGTTCTAAACATTCAAGATCTCGAAAGCATGGTGCAGAGCTGGGTATCACCACATGAGTTACTATTGTGCTAAAATACTAATAACATGAGCTACGGATTAAATTTAATGTAGTTGATCAACAGGTCTCAACATTTAATTTTTAAATAGGGAATCAGCTGTTGGATGATATTTGTCTAGAATGTTCCATGGGGTTAAGCTGTGCTATGCTAACCTGGGCGGTCCATCAAAATAAAGTGTCACAGGTGATCAATAGCCCAAATAATGTATAAAAAAATAAATTTTGAAGAGCTCAAATTGTTAGACAGCAGCATGTTCCAATAAACTCCTATCTTGGATCTAGAAAAACAGACCCATCTCACAAAATACAACTGTCCTAGCTACCAAAACAAAAGAATAAGTAGACAACCAGTAAGTTATCAGCTAAAATCAAGCTAGAAAAGTTTTAGGTGATTTCACACATAGACAACATAGAATCCTTCACACATCTTCTCCCAAAGCATACTGTCTCAATGAAGCTACACTAAGACTGGTGAGGTTTGGAGTGCACAGAGTGCAGAACTCACTGCAAAAAATAAACCAACTCAAAAGATGCCACCTTTCAGAAAACAGTACTCAGTGCTCATCCTAAAATAACTTGTTTCACATGTAGCCATTTCCAGTATGCACCACCACATCATCCGCATCATACTAGGACTGACTTTGTCACAAGCAAAGGGTCGTTTGCCCAGCTCCCAAGAAACAGAGAAGAAAAACACAGTAGATATTTTTCACTTTAGTTCCTTCCCAATGTATTGTTAATGCAACTACATGCTCAGTGCTTCATTGTTCATCTCCAGAAAGACTATATATTGTTCCTTCACATAAAAAGGAGATGACATGAAGGAGGTCTATTATTTTAATGACTTGCAGAGAAAGATTCATCACACACATACTTGACTACCCAATTTGTATTATGTGGGTTGTCTATGAGCTTGATTGTTTCTTTCACTTGTTTAAAGCACTCTTATCTTTCCCACTCCAGATTGCTTTAAGTTACATTTCACTAACAATGCTAAAGATGTCAACTCATGGAGAGCTTAGCAGGTATTTTCCTACAAAGCCATGCAGTGTCCAGATTCATAATCACAGTCATTTATTCGTGTATGGCAAAAGAAGGTGATGACAGTGCTTTCTAATAGTATATAACCACTACAGAGCAATAGCATATAACAAAGAAGAAAAATAGACTCACCCTTTTCAATAACCAGCAACAACTCAAGAGGCACGTGATCTCAGTCCAGAAAGAAGCTGCTGCTGTGGCTGCAAGTCCTTAAATGAGACTAACGAGGGGTGGAGCCAGGATCCAGGTGCATTGCTTCTTGTCATTCAGTTGCATTGCTTGCACCTGAGCTCCCTGCCTTAGCCACAGCTTTTTACCTGGTGCTCAACTAGGCTATGATCTGCCAGTTCCACTCCACTCCATTTCTCTAATGCCTCCATGGAGTCAGATGTTTACATCAGATCATCAGTATAGTGGAACGTTTTGATGGTAGATGGTTCATTCCAATTTGCTAAGTCACACACCACCAGTTTAAGACGCAAGCTAGGTGAATGCATATACCCCTGAGGAAGGACTTGAAAAGTCCACTGCCTGCCCTCCCACATGAAAGCAAACTGGTCTTGAGATTACTTAGCAATTGGAATGCTGAAAAATGCAGAAGTGGCCATCTGGGGAAGTTATATTGGCTGTGTGCAGGTCTTACAATCCCTACTCTCTCCAGCTCCTGCACAGTCTTGGTGATTTACTCCTGCCCACCTGGGTGTCTGTTTTGTTTTGTATTTGTGATCTGGCATAGCTGCGGCAAACAAATGGGCTCAGTTTTTGTGTGGCCCCTTAAGATTGCTAGCTCCCCCTGGATGCTAATACATCTTTCCCTTAACTGAACTCTCCCATATCGGTCTGGAGAGTCAGACCCCACAGAATGTCTATCCCCAATAGATACTCTGGAACTGGGGCAACAGACACCCTGTACTCCCGGGGTGGGAGATGCCCAACCCCCAGTTTCGTCCACATTTGACTTACAGGGACCATCTCTCTCCTGAACCCACCTATCATTGCCTTAATGTCTGGAAATTTATTTGGGTTGCCATAACTCGCTGATGTTTCTGATCTGCTATCCGCTAGTGCCATAGCCCACTGAATATTCTTTCACGACCCATGAGTCCTTATTTCTACACAGGTCCCCTCTAGAGGCCCTCATCCCAAAGGATTTGGGATCTTCTATCATGCCATTAGTTTGGTAATCCCAAAGTCTTCTTCCTTTGATGGCTCAGCTGTGGCTGCCCAGGCCACCTGAGGAGGTGGTATTATGGCCTCCAAGGCCACTGGGAGGTCTCGTTGCAGGATGAGGTCTCTCATTCCTGCTGAAAATTTTATCAGATCTAGACTTTCAAAGGCATCCTCACAGAATGCCACTTGCATACCTAATTCTCCAGTACAGTTTTGTAAGTCTTCTGTAGATGACCATAAACTCGTGTTTAAAGTTCCATCATTTTTATACAGCATGTGGCTATCAGCCATTGAATTAATGAATGGTTTTCCTCATTATGTTGGACTGTTGTGTATAATCTTTGCCTAAGGGCAGGGTGAGTAGTAATGGGTGCCAGTTTTGAAATTTCTGGTCCATTTACTACGATGCTTTTTGCCCCCATGTCTCATAACCAGAGCAGCCATGCTGGTACACTTTCTCTCGATTTTTGCCTAACAGTTTGTTAATACAAACTGTTCTGTTCACCATATCCGTACGTTCATCTGCCATGTATGGGCACGCTGTTACATGTAATGCGGTCTGGGTGGGGGGCTACTGGTCAGGGGCCACCCCCACCAGTCTATCTTGTGGGGTTTTTTGGTTTTTGAGTTACTGTTGGTTGGATCTCGAAGGGGTCTGGCTTGAGTGCAAACATGAGATATCACCTTTTAGTTCCTTCATTTATAGAGTTCAGTTTACACGGGTTCCCTTGTTCAGGGTCTATGGTACTTTCTAAAGAGATGTTTCAGTCCTTTTGTAGGGGGATGATTAGATTTGGGTTTTTTTTCCCCGTCAGTACTGCAACCTTCGATTTCCTTCTACCCACAGACCACAACCTGAAGGACCATCCATCCCTTCAGGCTGGGAATGGCACTTTGGGGTAAGATCCAGCACTAGATGTGCTGATGCACAGACACTGCCATCTGGACTTGGAGATACCAGCCATGTGATCCCAGCCCCTCCAGCAGCCACAGCTTTCTCCAGCCCCTGTGTTTGAAGAGGCTGGTGTCTCTGAGAGGAGAATTCCCATCAGGCTGCTTAAGCACGAGTAGTTGAAGGTGCAGAGCCTCAGACATGAATGCTTATATCCCTCTCAAATCCCCAGCTCACTTTAATATTTATTCCAAGGGATATTCTTGTTGTTTATGCACATAATCCTCTTGGGAATCCTGAAGCCCTGGCTTGTCAGAGAGTCTTACAATGATAAATCCCACAGACTAGTTATACAATGCAGAACTTCATTTGATCAGGGGTATCTGCCAGCTTTCCACATGGCTGTTTGCCTCTTTGTTCTCCCAGCAGAGAGGAAGCAAACGAGGGATTCTCTTGCCCTTCTCCCCACGCCATTCAGACTGACTTTAGTCTTTTCCCCCACTCTTTAAACTGAAGGCATAGAGGAGATGACCTCGATGTGTCGCAGGGCTGAGAACAACTCCTGCACTCCCATCATCTGATGCAGTGGATGCTGTCACCCGCAGTGGTCACCACTTACAGCATTCCAGGTGAGAGCAAGCCCAGAGGTCACTTCCCTTTACCTACATGGTATAATATTGTTAATACAAACTGTTCTGTTCACAGTCGAGTCCAAAGGGCTCATCAACAGCAAGGATAGAGAGTGGAGCGTTCATTCAGAGTCTGCTCCCACAGACACTATTGACACGAACATCTTTTTGAGAACAGCCACTTAACTCTGTAAGCCCATTAAGCTAAATCAAATAAAAAGCCACTCTGACTCAAAACGAGTGACTTTACTCATATTTAGTTTCCTAAATTAATCCAGATTAATTTTCACTGTATACATAAATTATAATATTCTTACGTCAATATATTGCCCCAGTTAGTAAAAATATCTTTATCAACATAAGCATGGTAAAGGCCATTATTTCTCCACGTCTACACGACACTTCCAAGTCTTTCCTAGGTGTCAAGAACTTGCTGACAGGCTGCATCCTACCTCCAGCCCCTTCGATGCCAAACACGTTTTTCTCCTGCTTTTGAGAAGTCTGTTTTAAAGGGAAATGCAAGCTCTGAAGCAGTGCTGAGTCCTAAGAGGCCTTGCATATGTGCAGCCAGCTGCTCACTGCCACACTATGGCTGCTTTGGGGAGCTGCTCAGAAACTTGTGTATCACCTTTTCTGCAAAAGATAGCTAAAGCAGCCTGAAGTGCTTTTTGCATTTGAAACAACTGACTCCACAAGTAAAAGAGCATCCTTGCCATTGCAATCAACCTCCCTGAGAAGAATGACACTGCTGGATCAAAAATAAGGACGGACACTGAATTACTGACAGCAAACAGAAGCATTCTGTGGCAGAGATGAAAACAACGTAATACAAAGCTCTGTCCTGTTCCCCCTCCAGCAGTGTCACAGTCAACTGGACACCCTTACCTGTCTTAGGAGAACCTGAAGCTATTTGTCCAGGACACACTCCAAGGAACAGTGCTCTTTGAGGACTGGTGTTCCCAAACTTGTGCTGACAGATCACAGAGGGCAATTTGTTTATGCAAAGGCTATGATGCTGCACATGCACTTCTGCATGCCAGCCATCGAAGTGCAGTGCTTGGGTTGTAGGAATCAGCCTGGAGTCACTGCAGCACTCTGCTGTCCTTGTGTCACTATTACAGCCCAAGTTTGAATTGGTTTGGCAGCCTGATCTATGTTTTTGTGTGATCCATCACACTAAGCAAGTCCACAAAGGCTCCAGCAACCGTGGATCTCCATTACAGAAGAAACTATTCCCCAGCAGATACATGTATCCGACTAACAAAAAAATCTTTTATTGCTCATAGCAGTGATCTCAGCAGTCACAATGTCAATCCATATTCATGTCAGTCTTTCCAAGCACACACAATAGTAGTTTAAGAGAAGAACTAAGATGGATTTTCTCCCCAAGAGCTCAGACTCAGCCGCAATTTGAAAACACATACACATTTGGTATCTGCTGTTTGCAAACTGTTTGCAAACTAACACACAGTCATCATAAAAGTACATATGATATATGCTGACCAACCCTTTCATTTATATAACCTTAATGAGGAAAAGTGCATCTTGGTTTAAAGTAAAATGCTACTTAATCGGCCGGACATACCAAAGAGATCAGGCGACCCAAGAAATCATCAGCGTTCAGCTTCATGCTGAACACAAGTGTCAAAGGTTTGAGAAGCAAATGGCAGCTCAAGTTCCAAGCCTTCTGCAAGTCATTTGTGACGAGCTTAAATGATACTAAGCTTTATTTCTGAGCTGAGTCCCTGAGCAAGCACTGCTGACATTCAACTGAGCCCTAGAGTAGAAAAGTCTAATAGCATATTAAAAAGCCAAACAAACACAAGATGACTGAATATTTTCTAATACTTGTACACAATAAAATTTATGAAACAGATAACAAAAGCCATCCATCTTCATTTAGAAGTCACGGCTTTTGCTTTCTGTTAAATTTAATTGCTTCCCCCATGGCTTTAGATCAAGGGCAGCTTCTAATAAAAGTAATTATTTTGCTGGCATGGCAAAGCTGCATGATAAAGGTTAATCTACTAAGTGATGGCAGCTACTAAATGAGTGTGATAATTTCCATTAACAACTCCACGGTAAAGTTGATGCTAGAATTTATATATTCTTTGACATGATAGCTACAGAGACAGCACCTGCGTGCCTTGTTGGCTCTGGGAATCCAGATATCACTGCCCCAGCTAACCAGGGTGCCAGGGCACCTGGCAGGAAGCCTTCTTCATCTAGGAGACATCACAATCAGTTCCCATCCTGCTGGAGGCCTTCAACCACCCTGATATCAGGACTAAATGACCTTTAAAGGTCCCTTCCAACTCAAACAATTCTATGATTCTATGACATACAGTAGTACCCTGTTACCATGGGGTCTCAATGCTCACCAGCTAGACGCCAAGCTGCCAGTTGAGGAGAGCCGTGGACCATGTACTGGAAGCCTGTTCATTGCCATCATGAAGGGCTTCAAAAAGCTCATTTTTCTTTCTGTTCTCCCTCCCATTTCATTTCTGCTCCCTGCAGGCTGGCAGTCCTGATGCGCAGCGCTTACAAGCGTTGCAGCATTCTGGGCAGAAGGCTGTCACATAAAATAATGGAAGAAAAACGACAACCTTTAAAAATATACATTTATTTTTTTTCCCCCTAATGCCTGCTTTCAGCAGTTTGATGTTCTGCTGACAGATTTTACCACTTCTACCACTTATGGCCTGAGTGGCTGGTTATGTAGTAGCAGCAATACCATTCATTACAGACTAGCTGTGCTTTAGGCACCAACTCAACCCAGGATGTAACTTCCCAGTGCCTACTCCGGCAGTTTTAGAATCAGTCAAATCTATTTGTGGTTTTAATGATCAACTCGAAACACAGAGTCTGAATTTAGAACGAAGCTGTCTACATTTCATAGAAAGCTAGACTAGCTCTCTCAACTAGTTTTACACTGTAAAACACAAATGACTCTGATATCAGGCAAGAAAATGGTAAAAGCCAAAACTCTAACGCCGAGGTTGTTTTTAATATAATACTGAGCGTAACACCCTGCAAATGACATATGTTCCATGAATAAAGTAAAATACAGCCTTCTGCACATGCCTGCTGCTCTCCCAAGGAAGCTGCCATCTGCATGTTGGAAGGGTTATTGTCCATGTAGGAAGCCTGGGAAGGATGAGAAAGAAAAATCCCAGAAATCTGCTAGCAAATGCAGTCAAAAAGGCCGTTTGCCTCCTGTTTCAGTAAGCGGAGGCAGCCCACACTGAACTGCTCCAGCAGAGAGGTCTGGTAGGGGGAAATGATGGTTTTCGACCCTTACACCACATTGGAGGAGCAGGTCAGAGAGGGGCAGCATTAAGGGAGCATGGAGCGTGGAGAAACCAGCTGCTCCATCAGTAGTGTTGCTATAACCTGAGAGACGAGCATCATTCCATTTGAGAGGCAGCAAGCTGGGGCAGCCAGAGGTCATAGCTCCATCACTAAGGGGGAAGGGAGGTTTTTGTGCCCTTTTCTAAGAACTTCCTTTCCACTTAATTTTCCCTCTTTCCCACAGTTTCCCAAGTTGCCTGGAAAGCATAACATACAGAGAAGTTTCCCTGTCAGCCTCTGGGGATGTGGGGATTGAAAGGTCTGGCTGCAGCCTCTTCATTGACTGCCAGATTCCCCGCTGCTTCTAGACTGCTAGATCCTCCCACTGCTTCAGTATTTACCTTTCAACTTGAAACTATCTTCCTGCTAGCAAGCCACACTTTACATCTTTCTTTCAACCCAAACCACGTGGTTTTTCACTCCATTCACTGATGCTATGTCCAAACCTGCTAACAATTTCAGCTGCTTGCCAAACCAAGTCCCTGACTCAGGTAGTTCCCTGACTGCACGCCCATCCTCCAGTTTTTCTTCTATTAGTGACCAACCACAGCCAGCACCACCATGATGAGTTCCTCCATTACTGCCCCAGGTCAGAGGGAGCAGCACTGGGTGCTGCTTTTTCCTTCCCGCCTCACATACATCCCAGCTCCCCTGCTCACACCCTGGACTTTCTGCAGCTTCCTTGTGCCCATGAGGTCTCCTTAGTTCTAGCTTTCACAGCAGAAGAAAACCTCTCTGCAATGCTTTGGTGCTGAGACAGGGGATTCACTGGGACTTGTACTTCAAAGGTTTCACTTTTCCTTTGTAGTTATCACTCCAGAACAATAGAAATCTCACTGTTGCCTTCAGGCCAGGGGCAAACAATGTGTGGCTACAACTACTTACAACACAGATTCTACTAAAAGGTCATAGGAAGTGCAAATATTCCTGGGCCTAGAAACGGAGAGCAGTTAGTTATTTCTATAATTATATCAAGTGAGAGCTGAAAAGCTGTTACTCTGCTGCCAGCTTGGCTGAAACTTCAAAAATAAATGTGCTTTCTTGGTTGCAGCAAGAGGATGCATGTCACTGGGGAAAGCAAAATCAAAATGGAAAGGTGGTGAGGAAGTGTGATATAGTCAGCCTATGCCTGCACTTGCCAGCAGCTTCAGCAAAGGACAAGGACTGTGCCTGGATTCCCAATGAGCAACATGCTCCATCACTGCATCACGGAACAAGATGAGAATGTTTTGAGAGGGAAAGGTTCAGGCCTCATTGCACTGATCAGCAAACTGAAACAATCCCTGGTGTAAAGAGATCAAGTTTAAGCCAAGGTAGAGCAGTGAGATAAATTTATAGCCTGTCTCAAATTGTAATCTCTAGAAAGAGTAAAAATAAAGAGGTATTTTAAATCAGTGCTTTAATGCGGCCAGTTATAAGTAATATGTTTAGAACCAGGACAGAAATACATCCTGTTTTCCTGTGTAAGTCTTATGTGTTTCTTTTGTTTTCTGCAGAATTACTGCTTAAAAAAAAACAAAAAAACAAAAAACAAACAAACAAAAAAAAAAACAACCAAATTTAGAGACTGGAATTACCAAAGTAGAGAGAAAACAGAGATGGGAGGAAATTAATTGTTCCTGGCAAATGCAAAGAAAAAACGAGCAAGGGCACAGAACAATCTATATCTGTCCTTTCCAGCTCACTGCAGCAGTACACAGAAGATGAATATATGGCCAAAGGAGGCCAGTGGAACAGAAGTGTCTATTTTCTGCAAGGCTGTAACAGCCTCATAAAGGAGAAAACTATTCAAATTCAGCTGCTTGTTTAAGGAAAATCTCAGGGCAGCAGGGAAGGAGGAGGAGGATCAGTCAATCCAGCGTGAAACTGTGGGAGATGGTGTAGTATCACCTAATCAGCTGTGCGTCTTGGAGCATGGAGGCACCTGGCACCCTGCAGAAACACCTAATTTCCTTGTTTACTAATGGGCAATTGAGTGCAAGGGGTCCAAGAAACAGCCCAAAAAGACAGAGTACAAATTTCTCACTGCCAGGTAGTCACTGGCTGTTACACCTGCAGTGCTTTGCACAACTGCAGCAGGAAAACACAAAAAGTCCTGGACAGGAGCAGGCTTCTGGCAGACCAGCAACAGACAAAGGATAAAGGGCTCCTGCTGTTTGGCAGAGGCAAAGTCAGAAACCAGAGACCCCAAAATATATTGTGCAATAGGCGACTTGTGCACACCCATAATGGGCTGTGGCTCTGCTATTTTCAGTCTGGTCATACTACACAAATGTGTTTCGTGCTCTTCTAGCTGGGCATCAAGGCTAAGTGTGCATTCAATGGGCAGTGAATGGTTTGAACCATTTATGTAGGAAAATTGGGACCATCAGAGGACAGACGAGCAGCCTAGACGACTGGCACTACCCACTGCTCCACTGCAGCGTACAGTCATCAATGTCCTGCAATGGTCTGGGCTTACAGCATCATGCATAGCCACACAGTCACTGAGGGACGGTGGGATGGAAACTTCTACTCATCTGACTTGCTTCAGCTCTGTCCAGTGTCAACCAAGGAGCTAATCTGAACATGTATCCAATTACAACCTTTGAAAGGTTGCTTTCACAGGCAATGCTTGAGAGATTATGAAGGTGCTCTTCAAAGCCCTAACCTCAGGTGCAAGAATTTACACTAGATAGGATGTGTTCATTGGTCCATGACCAAAACAGTTGCAAAACAATGCTGTTGTTTCTACATCTCTAGGCACAAGCCTGTGTGATGAGAAACTAATGTATATGAATACACCTGGTCTGTGGTTAGCTGAACCAAACCAGCACCTTCATAATCTCTCAAGCATTGCCTGTGTAAGCTAGAATAGCATTGAAAATAAGGCAGGAGTCCATGCTTTGAGAACCAGAGAAGTCATACAACTACCCAATACATTTTATAGGCATGTGTCAGAAATGTGAGATCAAGGGCGATGCTAAATATATGGTAAAGAAAGCTGCCACAAGTAAGCCTCAGCCTAGGAGTGAGGAACCTTCTACTGTTGTTGACTTAGCAATGTGTTAAGTGCCACTTTGCTATTCAATGGGCTGGTTGAATAAAGGAAGCCCCAGCGACAAATACGATGCAGTCATGCATCTGCTACTCGTTTCTACATGAGCTCGTGGGCACTACCTTCTACTAATTTGTCTTTTATTGTTATTTTTGCTTATTCTGTCTCCAGGATAGCTAATGGTTGTCCTACAAGATGGCAGAAGCGGTCCCTGGAAGACATCCTCTTGTTTCACTTCTTCTTCACTTTCACTTTTTATGGCCACTTTAAAGCTCTTTGAAGAGCTCTTAATGAAAAGCAATCACTAGTATGCGAGTGGAATATGGTTTCTTTGTACCATTCACATTGTTCCATGCGGTTCATCCCTCTGCTCCCTAGTGCAGACAAGCTTGGCGAATTGCTGTACCCGCATTACAGCTGGGGAAAGGAAAGCAAAAATTTCCCTCTTCCTGTCACTGAGCAACTTCACCAGACTGCCATGACTTTTCAAATACGATAGTGGCTGTCCAGCAAAGCATCTTCTCTACTAGACCCTAATACAGGCAGTGCTGGGCACATGGTATCCCTATGATCTCTCAGGTACTCTGTATAGATATATTGTTATGCCTGTGATGGTTCTATTGCAGACACAATAGGAGTTGCTGGATTTGAGCAACTGCACACATAGAGCAAATATTTTTTTCTTGTCAAAGATAAAAGCTCTCTATATTAAAAATTTAAAAAAAAAAAAAAAAAGAGGGGGGGGGGAGAGGATAGGGAAAAAAATTAAAGAGAAACCAAAAATAAATAATAAATAAAATAATTTTTCCTCCCCCGAGACAGCAGAATTAAATATAAGCCTGAAAAAGCTGAATGAAGCTGAAGTTTGTTGGACGTTGAGATGTGGACTCGGCCTAGATAGCGTTATCTTTTTTTTTTGTGCTTAATTCATAGGTTGTACTTTTATATGAGGCTGCTCAAACTCCAGCTCTAAAACAAATTTGACAGTGTGGTATTAATCCTTCCAACCTCTCGATAGAGCTCTACGTATCTGAATATTTTAATTATTTGAAATGGTCCGTGGAATCATTCTTTTTCCTCTGAATCCTGCTTTGAATCCGTTGGGTTTTTTTCCTTTATGCTTTGCAAACTCTATTAGACTGCAAGAGGACTGGGATATGAGAGGAATATTAAACCCTATGCCAATATATGTAAATCTGAGGGAGGTAGCCAGGTGCTCATACCCACATTAGATGCCCCAACCCATGAGGCAGCTCCTTTGTTTCTCTGTCGTCTTACCAGTCCCAGCCTGGCCCCACCTTAGCTCAGTAAATGGAAGTTACAGCACCTCAGTGACCATAACCAGGTCTTCCTGAGATTGGCAGCACGCACATCTACACGGGGCATGGCCCAACACCTGAATTTATTTGGCTCCTACATGCTGCTGTGCGAAACCGCATAGCCATCTTCTTTCAACACAACAGGAAGCAAGCGAAAGGTGGACAATCACAGCAGATACGGCGGGGAAGAAGTGAAGTAATTCTTATTAGAAAAAAATCGAGCCTCTTTACTCAGATTTATTTCCTCTGAGACGCAGACCCTAAGATCTGAAGGCAAGGAAAATGCTCTGATCTCCCTGATAGGTCCCTGGGTGATATATACTTGCCAAACTTTAGGCAACCATCTCACTCAATTAGATGAAAAATAATAAATTATGATATCCCTGCCAAGGCATAGCTAATCTGAAGGCTGGCTTGAAGATTAAAAACCCCGCTCTGGCTTGACAGATGTGAGCATCTAATCACATTATGATTCTTTACCCTACTTGAGCTGGCTTCTGAAATTTCCTTCATTTTCACTAATTAAACTTTCCCAGGTCACCTTTTCTCAGTTTTGATTGTTCCATTAACATTCTCCAGGATACCTGTGCAGCCAGAGCTAATTTGTAGCCTTCTGTGGTTTTCAGTAAGCACTGAATCCATTAATGCTAGCCTGAGAAATCAAGAGAGGCAAAAACTGGTCAGCACTGTACTACGCCAAGTGACTGTTCAGCCAGGTAGAAGTTCCCTGCAGCAAATTACTGGCTCCACTGCTTATCCTCCAAACACACCTACTTGGATCACTGAACCTGCCAGCAAGAAAACAAACCTATTCCAAAATGCTGTCTGTAAGAGTGGCTCGCTTGACGCATGAGTTCTTCTGCAAACTATAAATTTGATAAAGCTCGGTATTTTCCTTGGAAGCTTCCAAGGAAACCCAGAAGTATGGGTTTGCAAAAGCTCCTTTTTCTGCCAATATTCCAGCACTCCTTCCATGAAGGCAGCCTCCCCTTCTCCCACTGGCCCCCAAAGTGCTGCTTCTACACAGCAAGAAAGAGGGCGGAGTGCTTTACCTTCCAGATGTCTTGTGAAGAGTAGGCAGCTGTTAACAGCACGTCTCTAACCCTAGAATGGTAGTCAGGAGGTAAAAAGTCTTACAGAAATGAATGTTGTATTAGTCAACTTAATGGCTTTGACTCAGTTCCCTTTAGTCTCACTCTACAACCTTGCACGTAATCTGTCTGAACTCAGCGCAGTCTCACAAAGCTCACAAACCCATGCTGCAAATCTATGGCCCAAGTCTTTATCGTTGCCATTTTAAAGCCCATACATTATACAATTTGCCATTCTATTATTCCATTCCATTTCTTGTGTTAGCCAACCAGGAGAAACTCAAACTTCCACTCAGTGAGACAATAAGCTCTCTGTTGACCAGGAGCTTTGCACCAGTGTTTGAGCTCACCTTTTGTAGGATACTGCATGGGGCTCCATTCAGAAAACACAGTGCAAAGAGTTGAACCAAGCTACACTGACGTTGGTGTACACTGCCAGTTTCTTGCCCTCAGGCGGTGTTTTGTGCCACTGACCACCACCTTCTGTGCTCAGTTGTTCAGCCAGTTTTCAACCCATCATAGAATCACCAAGGTTGGAAAAGACTTCCAAGATCACCCAGTCCAACTGCCTGTCTACCACATTTATTTCCCCACTAAATCATGTCTGTTAGTACCGCATCTGAACATTTCTTGAACACAATGACACTACATCAACAGCTTGCCTATAAGGATCTTACGGTGGACAGTTACAAAGGCCTTAATTGAAGTCCAGGTCGACAATATTTGCTGCTCTCCCCTCATCACCACAGCCAAAAGAGGAGGGGTGATGGTCTTTCATTGATAGAAGGTGCCCTTTCCTTCTCCTTACTGCTTTTCCTTCTCTTGGTCACCAGCCAGGTATTTCTGTGGTTATCCACCACAGCTTTTATGGTGAAGATTTTTCAGAACTATCCTCTCCCATTACATAGGGAAGTCAGAGCCTTTCTGAAGCTTGTAGACCAACGCTTACTTTGCTACCTGGATGGGACAGGGCTTATCTCCAGACAAACCACAGCAAAGGTCTATAGATATTTTCTCCAGGAGAACAGTCATAGGAGGCATACAAACTACTGATCTCAGAGAAGACAGCTCGTTCACACAGAGAGTTCCACCCATTTTTTCTTTGGGTATTCACCTGGCATTAATTTGTCTTGCTCTTGAGATTACATTTTGGATAAACCAGACTAGAGGAAGAAGTTGTTGTTAGTCTTCCTACTACTTCTTGCCCAGAAGGCCAAATTTGGCTTATCTCTGAAAACAGACTGGGACAGACACTAAATAGCTGAAGAATGTGCTCCTCCCTAGGCAATATACGTATAAATGCCATTTGATTCCATTAACGGCAAACTCATTAGTATTTAGAAAAACAAGTGTGGAATGCAGTCTTTTTTTTGAACAGTATAAGAACTGTGGTAGCCAAGTTCATTAATTATGAATTTTATCAACTGCTCACTGAAATTTATTCTGCTAGTAGAGTGTAACTCTAAAGTCACCATTTTGCATGAAGAGATACCATGCTAAACAGTAACCTCTTCCAGTCAATATCATGTACTTGTTCCAGAATGCCTCGGGAATCCCTGAGACTTTTTGACCACCTATTCATTCTGGTTTTGCATTGTCATGTTTATTAAATCCTTTACAACGCGGAGAATTAAAACAGCTTAATAGGCTGTCACTTTGAGTACATGTTACTTCAACATTTGCATAACTGCATTCATGATTTTAGCACTTAACCGGGAGCCATTGCAGAAGTTCTGTCTTCTTGTCTCACCCAGGCATGGAAAGCAAGCAAGAGAAATCTGTAGCAGGGTCGGTTTTCCTGTGAGGTGGGCAAGAATGTTCTCCATGCTGATAAAAATAGGCTGCTTTTTGCTCAGCCAAGGTAGTATATCTGAAGCAAACTCAAGCCTATGGTCCTCCCACTTCCCTTCTTTCTTGGCAGATAATACAGCAGTAACAGCTGTTTATGGGCTTCAGCTACAGGAGCTGCTGCTTCAGCTTAGCCAGCTGAGATCTTGTTCCAAAAGAGAAAAGGCTGAGCCCATTTACCATCTCTGTTAAATACCCCGTGCCACATTACACCAAGTTGAGCTGGATGGCTCACTGAACAAAAGCTCCATGGCTCTGGAACATCAAAGTATTTCAGTTGGCTCTCTGGAGTAAAGAACTGGTTGACCCTCCTGGTGTTGCTTTCCCCAATAAGCTATACTCTTAGGAAATTCAACAGAACTGAAAAGTGATCATTCCCTGCATGAAAGTGAAAATCTTGCTGATGGCTTGAGCCAGAAGTGGAGAGAAAGAACCTCTCTTCCTGCTATCCTTCTTCAAGCATGAACAATAAGGATATTCCTCTAACAGTGGTGGCATTTACTACTGCTTTGCCAACTAGGGCCACTCTCAGAAGTCGCTTTCTCCAATATTTATCTCACCAGGCTGCAATGTGAGAAAGGGTTTGCTGTGTAGACAGGAGTAGTAAGGTGTTCCTAGCTTTCAGCAGGAGGGGCTGACCTTGACTGTGGTGGGAGATGTGGCTTTGGATATACTGCAGAAATTGATTAATGATGTAGCAGTTAGGGACACGGTTTAGTGGGCAACACTGGAGGTAGGTGGAAGGTTGCACTAGATGATCTTAGAGGTCTTTTCCAACATTAATGATCCTATGACTCTATAACCGAACACACTGCAAGGAAAACTACCATGGCCAAGTCAGAGGGACCACAGCATAGGGATGTCCCATGCTGTATGCATTTCCAGAGTCAGAAGTGGCACCCAAGCACTTTCTTTGGCTGGAGCAGACCTTTCTACCTGAACCTGGCCTTTTTGCATGCGAGTCAGTAATGCTGTTGCAGCAGTAGAGATGCTGATTACTATGGATAAAGCCAGTACCATCCCAGCTCTGGTGGACTCTCAAGGATGAGTCAGGCTGAGCTCTAATGAGCTGTAATACTTACCATTACTCCAGTTTGGAAATGGAGTTGAGGTGTGACTGTCAAACACCCCATTACATTTACAGGCCCAGTTCCACTTCAGCTTTCTTAAAGCAAACCACTTTTGTCACTCATTTTGACTTAAATGACTGAATGCCATTTTTCCAGGAAGTAAAAATAAAAGAAGTTCCAGAGTTCAAACTTGACTAACTCTGGGATTGAGTCGGCTTGCTGCCTGTCACTTCTCAGCCAAGGTGATAAAATCCACTTGGACAGAGTTTTGGAAGCTTTCTTTGCAGCAGTAATTGTGGGAACTTGGATTCTGCAGGACTCAAATGCAGAACAGCCTGTAAGGAATCTTGACATCATCTTCGATTTGCTAGGGCTCCACTGCATGGGTGAAGTTGTAGAATCTGCCTGAGACATTAGATTTTGTTTCTCCCCTTTTTTTTTTTAAGGAGAAAAAAATGCTGTTTTCAAAAACCTTGCCTTTTGCAGCTGCAGTGCCTATCTTTATGGTGGTACAGGCAGTGCAGTTATTCCAAGAGGAACCTGGCAAGCAGGATAAGCTTGTCACCTCACGTACGCTGTACCTAATGCCAGTGGGAGCCGCACGCCTACATGGATCCCCAAAGAGCATCAAGCAGTGTCAATTCATGGTCCACAACCATGATTTTGCTACTGCTTCTTCAGAACCAGTTGCACTGTAAGATCGTTATTTTACATAGGAACAATATGCATTGCAGGAGCTCTGCTTTAACACCAACCCAAACTTGCTCCTGGCTTTCCTGCTGCTTCTGTCAAACGTGACAGCTATCTGTCACTTTGTAAAGGCTTCACAGTAGAAAGCAAGTGGGAAACATAGCTGAATCTCAGCTGGCTGTAGCATTGGCTTGATTCTGGCCTGAACACGCCATTGGACCTGGCTGGGCTACAAGTCAGATCAACAAACACAGTGCTTTCCATTATAATTAAAAAACTGTTTCATGGGAGACTTTCAGTACGCTGCCTATATTTAAGCATCAGAGAAAAGAATACCAGTGGGATCTGCACTGCCCTACAGGAATGAATGTTAGAAATCTTAAACCCTAGATTAAAAATTACAGGCAAAGAATTTGTAATCTTACCAAAAAAAGCATTAGGGAACACTGCTGTGAGCAGTCTGCGAGGGAGGACCCAGCTCGTGTCAGATCCCTGCTTAAACTGACAGCTCGGCTCTAGCTGTGCCTCTGCTTTTCTGTGCTGTCCTATCTGGTATTAAGGCTGCTGAGGTTCCTTCCAGTGCTGAGAAGCTGCCAAGTGGATGTTTTTAGGCAACGTATTAAAACACAGAGAAGATTTATCACATATTTTTAGCAGCATCTTCCTGTGCTTCCGCTTACACCACAGAAAGGGAAACTCGGAGCATCGTGCAAGCTTTTGAACTGCTAGAGACATCTGTTGTCAGTGCCACAGGCAGGCTCTGGAACTCACAGCACTGCTGACAGCAGACAGGAGAAGATCTGTCTGGACAGCATGAATCGCAGCCCTGGGCAGGCTGTGTGCATGAAGCCAGCCCAGCTGGCTGCCCATTCTGCAGCCCTCCTTTCAAGCACAAACTCACTGCTCTCCGTAGCTTGGCAATGTTTAGGAGAGCAGGACCTCTGGGAGCAGGTAACGATCTCACTCAGTGGGTTTAAGAATTAGAGGTCATTTCTCTTGCTGTTATCTTCTCTCCTCTAGCTGTGGGAATTGGTAGTTTAACACAGGTGATAGAGAAAAAGGCAGCACTAAGGCCTTTCAGACCTCTTTCATGCCATAGGACTCCTTCTGTAGACTGGGGAATTATCTCTTGGCCTGAGCCAAGATCGGTGCCGACCACAGGGCTCACTTACCAGCCCTTTTCCCAAGCCATTGCTCAGCTTATTACCTGTGCTACAAGTGTTTGCCCTTTGCAGTGAGGCTTTGAGCCACCAGCTCCTTCCATCAGAGAGCTCCTCTGTCTTTGGCCTATTGGCAGAAACCAATAAACCTAAAGCTTGAGCTAAATATTGAATGTAATGTACCAGACTCCACATTATTCAATACAGAAAAGGCCCTATCCAATGGAAGGCTGGAAACAAATATATTTTTTTCTGCTCCAGAAGTTTCTTTGTATGCCAAATGCAGATTCCACTGCTTGCTTTCTTTGCCATGAATGCAAGTAAGGCAGTTTCCCATGGGTGTCTTTATACAGGGTTTTTATGCTGTTAGAAGGCAAGGATGGCCGTAGCTCTCCTCCTACACTGAGCAGGCAGCTCTGAACCTATTCTCCATTGCACTTCTCTCTCCTGCTGGGGTAGGATGTGACTCCTTGTAACTAGCATCCCATGCCATCAAAAGGTATTTTATTTGAAGGGGCTCTGTGTAACAAGAGAAATAGCTCTTTTTCAGCTCAAGTAACACTTCTGTGTATCCTTTTCTCCTAATCGAAATATCACTGGGATCATGATTAGAAGGAGATGTAATATGGATCATCAAAGAAAATGTTCTTTAACATCTTTGCATCTGGAAACAATCCTAGAAATACCACTGGTTTTTTGTTGGTTTTTTTTTTGGGGGGGTGGGGTGGATGGCAGTCATTAACATACCTGACTGAGGACTTTGAAATAACCAACTTTGTATATGCGCTCCCTAGAGTACAAAGAAGGCAAGACAAACTGAAAAATGAGCTGTATCTCTCCAACAAAACTGCAAGTGCAAAGGCTATCTCAGTTGTCTAATCTGAATGGTGCTGCCAGTGCCCTGCAGAAGGCCCATCATCCTCCTAACTGGCAACAGATGAAGAACTTCAGAGCAAAAAGGGAAAAGAAAATTTTCTAAACACAGCCACCTTTATATCTATGTACACAGATAAGTACATGCATACATGAATCATAGAACCACCAAGGTTGGAAAAGACCTACAAGATCATCCAGTCCAACCATTCACCTATCACCGATAGCTCCCACTAAACCATGTCCCTCAACACAACATCCAGTCGTTCCTTGAACACCCCCAGGGTCAGTGACTCCACCACGAGCATGCATACTTAGTCTCCAGCTGCTCCCATCAGCTGCAACTTCTGGGAGACTGCATCTTCATGATGCAATTCAAGCAGCTTTTGCTATAAGGTTGTGCAATGGGAGGCAAGCACTTGTTAGGATACAGTAGCCCCATAAATTTCATGCATGAGTCTCTAGTTCTGAAAATATGGAAGTCATTTGATGAGAACAAAGAGTCTGGTTCTTCAAATCAACTCCTGCTGAACAAGAGTTTGAGTAGCAGTATTTTGTACTGTAAACATTTGGACTTCATCAGCAGTGCTGTATTTGCATATTTAACTGTGGGGAAAAAAAAAAACAACCCAAAGCAAAAAAAAACAAAACCAACCTTTAAGAGCATAGATAGTTTATTCTGAGCCCCAATCTATTAATCTAACAGCAGATACCACAAGTTCTTGCAAGCTGCTCTCCGGGCTTCCCTCTCGAAGAGGTTGACAGCAGTTGTAAGCAAAGATCAATCACTTATTGGATTGCAACACCACTTAACAGCATTAGCTGTTATTTGAACAACTTACACCAACATTCTGCTTTACTAAATAAGAATCTGCCAGCAATAAAAAAAAAAGCAGAACAAGATCTGAACCCTGAGGTTCCAGAAGGCAGCAGGAAGACCAGCAGACCCAATTAAAAAATAAAAAATCTGCTCTGTTCAGGTGTTCTCTGGATGGCAATGAAGCTAAGAGCAAATATCAGTCCATAAAATGAAATGCCTGCTTTGCTTTCCAAGCCACCTAGAATGAGAAAGAAGAGCTGTGCAAATGGATTTACCCAATACTAAATGATGAATCAATCCAGCAGTAGCGAAGGGCATATTTTAGACCCCACAGGGTGCAATAAAGCAAACATGAGGTTGCCATAAGGGATGTACTTGCCTTCTGGGAAGCACTGTTCTTGCGCTCTCTCTTCCACAGCATATCACTCACACCCACACAGCTCCTCTCAATTTCTGTCTTCAGAATTCAAGCAGCAATGCAATCCCATGATAGGCTAATAACACCATTCCATTAATCATTTCAGGCCCTTTCCCCAGGGTAATCCAACCTTGCCTACAACTGCCAAATATCAGACTCATTTAATCTCTAACCTAGTTTCAGAACTGCCTCGTCTCCCTGCCTTTTGTGTTTTCAGCTTGCATTTCACTTGCACATTTGAACTAGCTGTGAATCAGTGAAGAGCAGGACAAGGGGGGGGGGGGGGGGGGAAGGAGAGCCAGGCTTTCTTTTTTTTTTCTTTTTTTTTTTTTTCCATAAAACTCAGTGTCTTGGAACCCGATGGTGGCTGACTTGCTTTATTCTATTCTAAAAGTGGACTCAAAAGAACAAGTAAGTGCCAACTGGGCAGCACTCCCTGCTTTGCGAGTATGTATGGCTCTCTAATAATTGCAAAGCGTTTGTTCACTGCATGAAGCAGAATTTTCACGCAACACCGTGTCCTGGGGTTATATTATATGGGTGGGATTCACGTAAGGGAAACTAGTAGAGCGTTGGCCCATGCTAGACTCAGCCACTCAGAGCACACTTCACCAACTCATGCTCTGTGATTCCATGAATTGATGCCTTAGCATCAAAGAGGAACAGGATCTGAACCCTGAGGTTCCAGAAAGCACTAGGCAGCCCAAAAGACCCAATGTTCCTGATGTACCAATTCCTTAATGCATCAACTATCCTTGGAAAAGAGATTTAAATCCCAGAGATTTAAGATCCAGATCCAAGTCTTAAAGTTCTTCTAGGAGCTCACATGCCAGGCTTTTGGGCAGAGTGGCCTCTGAAACCCCTGAGCCCTGCTGTATAAACCAAGCATGGGTACGAATACAAAACAGATGGAGCTTCCCGAATCACTGGCAGCATTCGCATTCAAAGCATGGCAGGCTGCAGCCTACCAGTGTGTCCCAATGGAACCCCAGTCTCCTGCTCCAAGCTGCTCTCCAGCAGAGCCAGCACTGCATATGTTGGCCAGTGGCAGGCAGGAGCACCGTACTGAGTCTGCTTTTGTTCACAGTGGGACCGTGCAATATTCTCAGTAAATACTAGGCTGTCCTCAAGATGGGATTTTTAGGGAAACAAGATCACTGGCAACTTTTAGCAGAGTTGTTTCAGCCAGAGAAGGACAAGAAATTCAGAAGTGTCAGAACACTGCCTGTTGTAAAATCGCAGATAGCAATGAGAAAGCCCTTACACTACGACGTAGTCACAGTGAATAGATATTCTAAAGGAGATTCAGTAATGCACTGAAGCAGAAAGCTAAGGCCCAGTATTTTAGCCACAGGCTTTTCCCCCACTCTCTTGTAGTGAAAGAACTAAGCCTGTGACTCTCTCTGAACTACAGGTGGACAGCATCCAAGAAGAATCCCTTACTTATGTTCACACACCTCTCTGAGGTCAGTTGTGCCCTTGCCGTGCAAGCCCTGGCAATCCTCCCATCTTTCTACTTTATTGGCCACATAGGGTTCAACAGATATTGCCCCCTAGCCTAGCTCAAAGTGCTCTGGTTATGGTCACGTGCTGAAAAATGATTGCTGTCTTGATCTGATGACAGAAGGTAAATGGCATTGCTTTGGCCATTCACCATCAAGACTGGTAAATCTTTTAAAAGCGTTTAGGGGACTTGAGATGGTGAAACAGTTCGATGGAAAAGTGTTCTTTTCATTTCCTTCCAACAAGACAAACGGGTTACAGTTTATAAAATACCATTTTTAAACTAGCTTGGAAAACCAATCAAAATCTTTTGTTATCAGTTCTAACATTTCACAAATTCAGTGTTTCTTCCCCTCAAAATACTCTTTAAGGCCACTGTGCTAAGCAGGAACAGTGTAAGATATTCCTTTGTAGCCCCTGCATCAGTAACCATCCCAGTGTTTTTTCCATCCCCTCTGTATTTCACAAAATACCTGACAACGTCTCACTGTTGAACAAAACTGCCCTCAATATACAAATACCAAGGAAAATTAAAAACCTTTAAGACACACAAGGAAAACGTGGAGTCATAGAACGGCTTAGGTTAGAAAGGACCTCAAAGCTCATCTAGTTCCCACCTCCTAGTGGTTGGTACTGAGGCTTTTGCTGCCCACACGTAGCCCTATTGTAAATAAACATGATGCTTGTGGAGGCACCAAAAAGCCATTCACTGCAGTCTGAGTTTATCTTCAACAACCAACTCTGCACCAGCTGCACCTGTCAAGTGCCATCCACTCACTCTGTAATTTTGTCCATGCCTGTTTTTGAGCCATGATGCTTTATTAGATCATGCCTATGTCACTCCTTTAGTATTCCCTCCAGGAAGACCAGTCAGAAGGCTTTTGGGAACTCTAGATCAGACTTCTGCTTTCCTGATGCATCCAAGATTTTCTCTGCAAAAACAACACTGGCAAGACTTCATAATGTTGCTATATGCCAAGTATACTTCCTAGATCATTTCAGTCGATCTTGCTTGCTGTGGACACGAGGCTGGCTGCTTTAATTTCCAGGTTTAAATATTTCTGACCACCAATCCTTTGCTCAGTACCTATTTTTTTAACGAGATTACAGGCTGGTTTTGTTTGTTTGTTTGTTTGTTTGTTTGTTTTCCACCATTTAAATTAACAGCCTTCACTTTTGGAGACACTTTCTTTCTCTTCATTATTTATCCCAGATCTGGAGGCTCAGCCAGCAGCAGCACCTACCCAACTGCCTACAAAAAGATTCAGCCTCAAGAAAACACATAAGATCCTTTTAAAATTGTTGTTAATCACTGTCTGTGGTCCCTGGGATCCTGCCAGACTCTGCAATTTTCCAGGTGGTCTTTTGCTTCAGCCCCACAGCTCACAGCTAGCTAATGCCCTGAACTCTCCAGTCTCTGGAAGCCAACAGAACATCCCGGTTTCCAACTTTCTCCCTGTTGGTTCCAGTTTCACCTCCCCCCGAAATACTCTGTAATGAACATCTTGATGAATTCCTAGAACTACTTGTTGGTGGTCAAGGTGGGTGCATGCATCTGGATCTGGCTTCAGTATCAAAGTCTGAAAAACGAGCAGTATTTGGAGGATGTGGAGGGGCAGGTGCCTAAGTACCCCCTGATCCATGAATCCAGTAGAATCAGCTGCAGAAAACTCCATCAAATGGCACGGAAAAGCCCCAGGTCCCACAGCCCTATATTAAACCTGAAGCTCTAGAAACTCAGACCCTTTCTCCACTGCATCGGCCTTGCATTTGTTCAATTCTGACACCTAGTGGGCATTGCCACCAGTGGGATGCAGAAGTAGTGAGCCAGGCTCACAAACATCCTTAGCAACATCCTTAGCAGCTCAGCATCATCTACCAACTGGCTGCTGCAAGGGATGTACTCCATCCTCAGCACAGCTGTGTTTCCTTAAATACTCTCACGCCTCTATGCTGAATTTGCACTTGTAAACGTATTGAGAACTGCACATTCTGTGGTAGAGTCGAGGCTGAAAAATGCTCAAGTCCCAATATCTCACTGCCCCAAATTAGGAAACAGGCTCAACTATGAAGGCCTATCCTTCATTTCAGAGAGATCGTCCAAAGGTCAACCCAGTTTGTCACCCACCTGAGATTAAGTTGCTGACAGTAAGGTGTACGCCAGGAAATCTCCACATTCCTTCACAATGAGAAATAAGCTTCTTCTGAGCATGGGCTTATTTCCCCCAGCTGCTGCTCAAGATGATCTCTGCCTATGAGAACATTTCTTGACCATTTTCATGTAGCAACAAACGCCTCACAATCACCGGTAATTCTAGCAAGTGATGGCAAAGAGAGGGCTCAGGAAATGAAATGATAAAATGAAATGTGCCCTGGAGCACAAATCCCCAGGTATCTCACAGAATCACAGAATCGTTAAGGTTGGAAAAGACCACTAAGATCAACTGGTCCAATCTATCACCATCATGCCCACTACATCATGTTTCCCAGTGTGTTGATGGAAGGACAGGAAGGGCATTGAGACCCCCTCCCCACCCCCAAGTAATGTGTAGAGTAAATCACACACAGAATACCTGGTTTGTAAAAGCATGCTGGTAAACATATAAAGACCCAGATGAATCACAGCGTGGTAAAGCAGCAGCCGCCAACAGTCATCCTAGTGAAAGTCCCCAGATGCTGGCAAATGCCCTAAGCATGCCTGTTTCCAGGCTGAAGCCGTCAACCTAAGGGCCCAGAGAAGCAGGGAAAGGGTGAGCGTAGAACCTGATGTGTTCCTGTGTGACCTGATCCAGCTGTTCCTGCTCTGGCAAGGGGACTGGACTAGACAATCTTTCAAGGTCCCTTCCAATCCCTGACATTCTGCAATTCTAAAAGAACCAACTGCCACAAGTGAAGGTTTTATTAGATTTTCATTGAGAATAAAAAGCCAACAGTTTTCCTTATTGCACAGGGACAAACTGAGATGCTGTGGAGAGAGGCCACGGAGAACAGAGCATGCAGATGCAGAACAGAGATTCTGACAGTATGTCAAAATATTTCGTGGTGCAGGAGTGTAAAAAGGGCTGGCACCCTCTGACATGGGCATTTCTGGAGTCTGTCAGTGTACCTGGAGGCTGGGAGCCCAATGGAGTGAAGACATGACTGAATGCAAACAGAATCAGGGCCCTGGTATGACTTTATGCGTCAGTCCCAGTGAGATTTGCTCTTGGACATGGATGTGGCTTCTCAGAACAGACTTGCAGATATGGGAGTTGGAAGGGAACACCCATAGCAACTATCATTAGTATGTTGGAACAATAAATGCTTGAGTCAGCGCTGAGACCACAGAAGACTTGAGTAATGCAGACAAAATATTACTCTGCAGCCCCAGAGCACCATTTGCACAGCAGATGTCACATCAGCTTCTGGGTGTGAAGGTATTTGCATACACACAGCAGGGAGATTAAAGTACCTGTAATCCATTTTTCTAGAGAAAATAAAAAAAAATGTCTGCTTTGCAAACTATGCAGAGGAGCTCACGTAGATGATTAGCATACAGGTGACCCATGTACAGTGGAGAGGGGTGGTCTTTCATTGCACTTTATACATCAGTCAAGAAGAAACATTACAGCCCATGCACGTGCTTCCGTGATGCTCGACTGCAGATCCTGCCCTTGTGACCAAGGGACATGACAGCAAAGTCCTGCCTTCAGAGAAGCTTTTGCTTATGGTAGGGTCACCATCCCTTGAGGTGTTCAAGAACCATGGAGATGTGGCACTGAAGGATGTGGTAATTGGGAATGGTGGGGGTGGGCTGGTGGTTGGACTGGGTGATCCTTTTTCAACCTTAATGGCTTTATGACTCTATGACACCCACATCATCAATGCTAAAGCATCAGAAGACCTTTCCTACTCATTCAGCATGAGGGTCACATCTGGAGGTCAAAGGCAATACCACTTTTCATTCTTTAACACCTAGGATTTTTTAGCTCAGGCAATAACTGTGTATGTATAATCTAAGTGTCCTATGCATCGCAGTAACAGTGTACTGGCAGTATATCCCATGAGTGATGGACAGATCCCTGCCACTGATTTTTTTGTCCTAATTATAACCAGAGAGCAAACTAGATTTTCATTCTTCATGGCAAAGACTTAAAAAAAAAAAAAAGGAAGAAAGAAAGAAAAGCCAAGCTCCTTCCTAAAGGACTGCAGAGGGAGAACACATGCACGGAGTGCAGAGAAAGGGACAAGACTGTTTTCCAGAAGAGAGACACACTGAAGTCATCAATAATAAGCTGCAAGCATCACAGAAAATTACAAGTACCTGGAGAGCAATACGGAACATAAAGATGCAATAGCAATCCTTTGATCCTTTAATATCGTTGCTATGAGATGGTACAACACATACTGGACAGAGTTACATTAGGTCTCTGAGACAGCCCTCCTGATGAGCTGTAATATTCAGAACACTACTGACTGAGCAGTGCACCCATTCAGCAACTGATGAACCCATCCAATGGCCAGCTGGCTGTAAAGCAGAAGGTGATTTTAAGGAAAGACTCACTTCATCACAGAATAGTTTTTTCCTGAAAAAGAGAAGGAAATTGCATTAGGTTTGCTTTTCACATGTTGTACCCTTGAATCTCGACATTCCTCATTCTCCAATCTCATCCAAGAAAAGGAGGTGGGGGAGGAAAGTCATAGCTCAAAATCTGTCTGCTTAGCAGAATTAAAGGTATTCAACTTCCCTGAATTGCTTATTAATTTATTTATCATCACAATCATATCATGAGGAATCTGTTTTGCATATGCAAAACACTGCGTGTTCAAAAATGTCACATTAATTGCTAATTAGTGTTTAAAAAAAAAAGAGAGAGAGAGAGAGAGAGATAAACCCAGGCTGTTAGTAAAAGCATAAACATAAGCAATATAGCGGATACAAACCAACTCAAACTGGAGAGTTTCAAAAGCAGAGGTGGGTGAGGTTATAAGCAGGTGTATGGTCTTCTGAGAAATGCACTTGAATTAAACACGCACAAAGGAATCTGGGATCCGTTTTTCTAAGAGGACACGTGAGTGCCTGCACTGTTATCTCCATCATGTTTGTAACCATGGCAATGTGAAAATTCTCTGGAAGTCAATTTTATGGGTAAGACTGGTGCCAGAAACAAACGTTCACACATGTGGTAGCGACAAAGGGTCGGAACATATGAGAGAGTGCTGTCTTCTCCCCAGCCGCCTGTCATAAATGCCAGGTTAACACCCAGAGCTCTGCAATCACAGACTCTGAGGCAAGAGGAATACAATGGCTGCCTGTCATTAGGAGGTAAATGGGCCTAGCTCTTGCTCTCAGAGCTGATCTGGATGTGCAGCTCATGCATTACACAAAAGATCCCTTTCTGCAGGGATTTCCCTTCCCACTGATGTGTCTATTTTTTATATTTTTTTTTTCCCCCAGAAAGCAACAAGCTGCTTTCTGAGAAGTGGAGGAAGTGGGGTGGACGCACAGAGAGGGAAAAGAAGTCTAAGACAAGTCATGAGAATATAAAAATTGAATTAAAATCACATGGCTTTGCAATAAGAACACGGGGGATAAAAGCTCTTAGTTCTGTGCCCCAGGAGGGCTATGCATGCTTTCTGTAAGTAGGAGAAACAAGGATCTAGTTCACTCTGAGATTTGAACCCTGGATTTCTTGCATATGAGTGGCAGAGGCCCAATATTACCAGTTATTCTTTCACTGAAAGAGCCCTAACAGCCAAGGATGACAGTCTATTGACTTTGGCTTCTGCCAGGCCAACTGCCACCACCACATTCCAGCCAGCTATGCCCCACGTGAGAACTCAGTCAAAGGATCATTTTAAGAACACAAAGAAACTCCAGGAAGAAATCACAGCCCTTTGTCTTTGTGCAGAAGGAATCCCACTATACGTTAATACAAACAGAACCCTTTCCCTGTGTGGTTAACGACAGCAAGAGAACACCAGACCTTACAACCTACACATTTAATGCAAGCAACGACATGCTTTATTTTCCTGCTCAGGGAAACCAAGCACTGCTGGTGACTGCAGGCATAAGCCACAGGCTGGACTGCACCTTGTGCTAAAGGCATGTGGCTGGCAGAGCTAGATATGTGCTATATCTAACCAACGACCTTAACACTTGTTGCAGGCTCAGGTTGTTAAGCTGTAATAGCTTTGCACAGCAGCTGGCTGTCCTGCTGTCACTTGCTCAAGTGCCCGAGTTATTTGTTGGAGAGGCCGGACCACAGCATGACAAGTAATATTCCCAGTCTCCCCCGTTCCAGAAATGCACTGGGAAATTAATCCAGAAAATCCGATTAGCACTCGTCAATGAAATAAGCTCTTTAGTCATTGGGAAGGTTCTTTCATAGGCAATTTGATAACTCCTGGCTGGCAGCAGCAGGTCAGTAGGTCTGAACACTGCAAGACCTGAGAAAACATCCTTTATAAAACAGTTGCATTGATTTTTTTTTTTTCCTCTTGAATTCACGCACATTCAAATAAATAAAAACAGAGAGACAGGAAGCAACTGTGAGACCATTTAGCCTAGCTTCCTGCGTACACTCTGGCACAGGATTCTCCTGAAATAATTCCTGTAGCCAAGAAGAAGACATGATCTACTTCAGAAAATGATAACTCCAGCATGAAACATTCTTTCAGCAGCTTGCCTTAGCAATTCTTGCGGCGGTCAGTTACCCACATTGTTGCATAAAAAAAGAATCACATTTCATTTCTTACCTGAACTTGCCTGGCTTTGCCTGTCAACAACAGGTTTATTGAGTAAGAGATGAAAGTCTTCTATTATTAAATCCATTTCCCCAGCCTCCTCCAAAATACTCTCATCTGAGAGAATATGCCAGCTGAGCTACTGCTATCTCAAAGCACAGCATGTATTCCCCATGATCTAGCAAACACAGTCATCATAGATGGGCTTGCAATACTGCCTGCCATGATCACACCGTTACCAAAACACAGGAGAAGAAAGAAAAAAAGTCATGAATAACATTCCTTGACCTCAAACACATTCAATAGTTTTGATATGTGTAGGATGCAGTGCGCGTGCCAGAATGCCAGTTCAAAAGCATTCAGAAAAGTCAGAAATCCCTGTAAGAGGAATAAAACCTTTGCAGGCTGATGGCTAAACCAAAATAGCGTACGGATTTAATGAAAGCGTTTTCACAAAGACCTGACTTAACAAAATGACTGTGCTTTCCCTTCATGTCTATTTTCTATGAGAGTAGGGGCGCGTCTCTTCAGCACACACAGATTTGCTGCAGATATGTCTATGAATAACATGTCGTTGGTGAGTCACCGCTGCTAAATAACATCTAAAACATTCTCGTTTTAAAGGCAGGAGGCCTGAATTGAGCTCCACACATGTTGCCTTCCATTCTGTAGTCAGTCTGCAGGGACAAATACCTGCTAGTGAGTGTGTGAAACCCTTTTGATTGCACAGACATCGTGCTAAATAATTCCTCTCCCTTTTCCAACTATTTTAAATCAGTTTAGCATGCCCAAGCATGACATTCACTCTCTGTTGCTAGAATGCTTTCAAAGACACTTCCCTTTTTTTCATTCCATAAAATGGTAAGTAACACACCAACAGAAATGAGAGCTTCTCCCACATAGAGCTTCAGAAGTCAGTCAGCTAAGGTGGTTTGTATAGGTTAAGCTTCGCCAGCTTCATTGAACCTTGTGTACCTTTCACTATCATTCCAAACATCAGCTCCAAACATCTCCATCACAGCTTTTCTACAACAAACACTTGCCCTGGGCAAACTGCTTCTCTGTTCTTTTGGATACCTTATTACCAGTTTTTTCTTCTTTTTTTTCTGAACTATGCAGCCTTGAGGCCCTGTTAACTCAGCACAAAGGCATTTGAGAGCTGGGAACAAGCTGTGGGTGGGAAGATAGTACTGGCACAAAGATGGCAGGTGACTCGCTCATCTCTGTCTGAGTTAATGCCCTGTCCAAGTTCCCACAGCCAAGTGACATACCATGATTTCCCCATAAGCAAGCCTCAGGTGCAATGGCTTTTAACACACTGCCAGTCAAGAAGTATGTTCCCAAAGAAGTCTTTTATCCTGAGCAGTCCCTTTTCAACTCTGCCTCAAAACCTGCAAACTTAGTGTGCATATAATCTTCACCTGGAGCTATACTCCAAGGGTACTGTTTTGTGGATGCCCCATCCCTGCAGGCATTCAAGGCCAGGCTGGATGTGGCTCTGGGCAGCCCGGTCTGCTGGTTGGTGACCCTGCACATAACAGGGGGGCTGAAACTGGATGATCATTGTGGTCCTTTTCAACCCAGGCCATTCTATGATTCTATGATTCTATGGTACTCACCTAAATGGCATTATTCGATCTTGCCAGGGCTGGTATAATCAGGTTTATGCCAGTCACCATTGCTGCGGCCTCTTCCCCTTGATGAGAAGGCTTCAGAAACAAAAATGGAAGGAACATGGAGACATGCATGAGCGCTGTATGCTGCCAAGCATGTTTTTTCAGCATTCTGCACATCGAGACAACTGTAAGTTTGCACACAAGTACAGGTTATGAAAACACAAATCCATCCATTCTGTAAACGGCTGCAAGCTTATAGCTTCAGCACTGCCGTATATTGTAGCCCCATGCCCTCACCACTTTCTCAGTGGGAAGCACCCCTACACAGTAACAGAAGCTGGATGTGACCTGAGCAAACAGCTGGCCTTTCGTATTTTCCTCTTTCTCAGACAGATGACCTTCACATGGCCAATCCAAACAGCAAACCAACCTGTGACAGGAGTGTCCAGCATGGCAGAAAGGGCTTACCTTCAGAACGACTGCTGCCTCGCTTGCTTGGGTTCATCATCAGCATATGCATCATCTGTAAATTAAAGCAGTTTCTTCAAAAAAGAAATTGGTACCTAATACCTTACCTGACTTTTAGTGCAGATACAGCCAAGAGAACAGGACTCAGGGAGCCGAATTAGTTTGTAAAGGCACCTCTTTGACTCACCAAATTACTGTTTCTAAACCTCTCAGTATTCTTATTTTATAGGCTCCTATCGCAGTACTATGACCTCAACCTCCATCACAACTCCTCTCCTACCCAAATATCACCAGCACTACATCAACATCATTCACAGTGAGCCAACCTGAGATCCCTTAAACTGAGTTACAACCCACAGAGCAAGAGCTGCACTGCAGCCCTCTTCAGAAAGACTTTCTTTTTCATGTGTAATAATTCTCTTTAGCATTTATTCCTTATTAAATTTGTAGGAAATGCATCCCCCAGCAGGAATATTGGCAGCAGCACTGAATTTTAAGTGACAGTTAAAGAAGACTTGCAGGAAGAGCTCTGCCTGTGTAAGCAAGTGTTTATAGTTAGTGCCCAATTAAACGAGAGTTATGCTTAACACAGAGGACAGACTGAACATGCAAAACTACTGTACATATTTCAGTACTTCACACACTGTCTTTCTGCTCTGCAAATCAAGAATTCCTGTGGTGCATTTACTACCTCCATCTGAGTAGAGATTCTGAACAAAAGCTGGCAATTCAAATAAAGAGAACACGACATGGGATCCTTTGCCACGTGCAGCCTCCGAAAACAAAAATGCTGTCCATAGATCCTCTGCCACCTTGCTTGTGAAACTAGCTTCACTCCTTGAATACAATCCTCAAACACAGTACTCACTGCAGGCCTGTGCTGTAAGTGCAGGCATACCATTTCAAGAGTAGGTTCAAGGAAAAACTGGATACTGGTACAAATCTGAAAGCAGCTAGCGGGGATTTACTGACTGGGTCAGAATTTAATAATATCTTAAAAACTGGATGAGGGCTCAAAAGTAAAGATGAGTGAATCATAAATCTCATCTCAGAGGAGCAAACCCTCTTCACCTATGCTGTGATTACATGCTCAGCTGAGGGATTTGATAACAGAGCCAAAATTTGTTTCTGTCTGTAAGATGTGCCAATCGGTATTCTCCAGGCGCAGGCATGGTGTATATTTCAATGGAGAAAGAGTGTCAAATTTGGTGGATGTGCCAGACTGTCACAGAGATTCACACTCCATTCAGGCACCCGTTGAGCAAGGTCAAGCCTCTCATAAGAAGCAACGTGAAGATTAGAGGAGGCAGTTGGATTCCAAATCACAAACAGCTTTATGCTGAAAACTTCCAGTTGCCTCTAAGTAGATGTCAGAAGCTTCCACAGCATAGAAAGCACAGAACAAGGAGGTCAGCAGACATTTGAATAAGGACAGAAAAAAGACACCATGGCATGTGCCACCATTGGGATAGTCTTCTGGCACGTAGAAAAAATACTCAAGACTTCAGTGACTGTTACATTTTGGGTGGGACATAGTGGTGAATTATGGGCAAACTCCATGCCCCCTCACACCTCAGTTTTTCCACTACCAACATGGGAACACTGCTAAGTGACGTGGTGTGTAAAAGTCCTTGAATTGCCGTTTCAGAGGGTCAAATCCAGTTGTAAATCTTGACTTGACACTTAAATACCTGACTTCTCCTTGAAAGAGGATAAGCAGAATCTTTATGTTCCCAGGTAGCAAAAAAGCAGTTTTTCACTTCCTTACCTCCTCACTGCTCATCGATTCAGAGCTGAATGTGCTCTGATGGCATCGCACAATAACATTCACAATCTGCTCACTGGAGACTTCCACAACACTTTTGCAGACAGCAGTTGGCTGAAACAGATAAAAATAGAGTAAATCTGGTGGAACAAAGCTACAGTGCAAAGCACTTCATGGGAGTTTAAGTGGGGAATCTTTACAGGGAGTTATTCATCAAATTCCAAGAGGACAAAACTGAAGGTTTTCCTTCAGTTTCCTAACAAATTCTGGGAGCAGTCTGCAGCCAGATCAACATATTCTAGCCGTGTATAACTTCACACAATTTATTGATCCATAATTGCATATTACTTGCATGAAACTTTGACCCTGCTAGTGTTAGGAAAAAAGTTCTCCCAAACCTTTTCATGGCTGTAGCATCACCGATCACAAACAGAACATCTACGCAGGGCTATGCTGATGGCAGCTCCATCTCTAGAAGCTGAACAACCCTTAAAGAAGTTGTCTTTAATTTGACAGAAGCTCTGGCAGAGCCTGCACCCAAGTTTGGAAATCAGACATCCTCACATCTTTCATAGTGTATTGCACCAGCAAGAAGAGAAACAGGATGTATCTTCTCAATCACCAAACTGTCGTGCCTAAGGTGGGGCCACCTCTCTTTACATTCAATCTTTATGAATATCTTCAGTATACACATCAAGATGAACCTATTCCAGGCCTTCACTCGAGTCTAATCTAATCGGGTGCCCTCTGATTGGGATTTGAGGGACCTATGGGGTAGTGTCCATTTAGGGCATTCATCAGTTTTGTGTTGTTCCTTCTACACATGCACAAGGCCCTCAACTCAAGAGTAGAAATACCCAAGGCATTTGCCTCTCTTTTTGGTGCATAAACTGTCTCCAGAGGTGGTAGCACAACTCATTATCTAACAGAAAAGCCTTTGTTCCACCTGTTCAGCCCTCCTTTTCCTTAAACTCTGTGCCCAGGAAGGATAGATGAAATTGGCAGTCATTCACAGAGGAAAAGAGACAAGGACTCAGCTTAGGAGGGTAAAAGAACTATGGTTAGTCACCAAGTCCTTCCTTGTTGCAATCTTCCAATCAGCACATCTCCACCTCACATCAACTCCTAGCCTTACTACATGCTGCAGCACAAAGCAGAGAGGATGCTGCACACCATCCTATACAGACTGCCAACTCTGTTCTCATCTCCCATTTTCCTGCCTTCTTGCCTATATGCATAATAGAAAAAAAAATAATAATAATCAGGTCAAGTATCAGTTTTACCATCCTCTTAACTTGGAAAAGCAGCTGTGCTTTCCTTCCAGGATTTGTTTGCAGAGCACACAGACACTTTTACCTCATGCCATTCCAAGGCAAACATCCTCTTGTTTCAGCTCAGAGCAGCTCATGCACTGCCCACTGGTCAGAAGTAAGAGTTTCTCAACATGGCCCCTTCCCATGTAATACCCACTCTATTCTGCAGGTTGTATTTGGGCTTTTTTTTCTTCTGAGGGCCAGTCAGTAGTGTTTCAACCCTGCACTGAGGGGAGTTTCCCATATACACCAGAGACACTTACCACAAAAGGCCCTACTTTGAAGCCACATGTAAATGGGTCTCTTCCTGAAGCTTTTGTGCATTCGGTTTCACGAATACTGAGCTGCAGCTCTAGTCTATAATCATTGCTGTTCCACATGTCAACCTGGTAAGAGAAAGGCCAAATCAAGCAGCGCCTGGAAAGCAAATCACAGAACTGCAAAACATTGAGTTGGTGCAGCCTGTAGAGCCACTATTTGTCAGCTCCTTACACAGGGCTCTTGCCCAGAGGGTAGATATTCAGCTGCACTGAATACCTCCATTAGATGGAAACCAGATTATTTTACGCCCAAAGCAAAACAGTCAGCTGGAGGCATTTGAAAAACACCAGCTCTTTTCTGAATTAATTTTTGAGCAAAATCTTTAAGGACATCCATCAAAGTCTTCTATTCTAGGGGTGGTCAATTTGAGCTCCAAACATGCTGAACGTACAAGGAATATTTAAAGCCATAGCTTCGTATGATGCCTGAGACCACCCTCTTCCAAGACACATCCGTGAACTCCAACTAAATGTACATTTCCAAGATGAGGCAAAAAAAAACCCCACAGTTTTCCAAGTCAGCAAAGCATATTTAAGGTAAAGGATCTCAGTTGTCTGCACACTCACATGTCTAACGTGGCTCCTGACAACACCATACAGGTTTGGCCCCCAAGACTGAGAATTGATCCTCGCAATAGAAGCATTGAGAGCCTCTTCTGTGACAGGGAGCTCATAATCATACACTGGAAATCCTGAGGCAGACACAGAGTTCCATTAGAGTTCAGTGTTTTTCGTAACTAAGCCACATGAAAAATGACTGAAAAATTCTGAACAGCTTACCTGAGCATGAGAAAACGCTCAGAGTGAGGACAAAAATCAAGCTCCTCATAGCGTGCCTCTCAAAATCCTCTGGTGTTTTCCCCATCTAAGCAAGAGCGTCCACTGCATATTCCTGTCCTTATATAAATGCAGCCTTGATACTATATCTGACCTTCCTGTGTTCAAGCTCTGCTACAAACATTGCACTTTAAACAGAATTGATCTGAGAGTAAATATTTGCTGTCAGCTTTTCTCCATTTAGCAGTAGTTCTCTGATAAGAGATGGACTGCTGTATTTTTCCTTAGCATCGTCATTAAAAAGTAGTGCTAGATACTTGATAGCTCCACAGGCAGTGGCAGAGTATCGTCATTATTTTCTCTTTTAGCCATGAGTTTTAACCTGAAAGCTGGTGAGGCAACACATTCTGTAGTCCCTTACCAGAACCTTTGTGTCCCAGCACAACAGAAAGCACTTAGGAGCTGGAACTCCCTGGTTTCCTAGGAACAGAATGGGAATCCACGCACCCGGACATGGCTGCCACCATGACCCATCAGGACAAAACACTGAACACATCCTCCAGACACAAGGCACAGAGCAGACCCCTGGGACACCCCAGGCCCATTTGCTTTATAAGCCCTTTGCTAATTAGCATATGCCTGAGGAAATTTCATATTGCCCTGACCTCTTTGCCAAACCTGAGCCCAGCTAACCAAACAAGCGTCTGTGACCACTTGGTTTCCCCTGTCAGATCCTCCCAATGCTCAGCACTCACTCTCCGCACGTGGAAAGCTTTGTAAAGGATCACAGGGACAGGGCAGACCTGACACCTCAGCGTTTAGCTAACTGAAGCCAGGCTGCAACTGGGCAAGGTGTTCTCTGTATCCTCTCCAGCACAAGGCATTCAGCACTTGCCAGTCTCACTTTCCAAGTGCAGGCAACATATCTTATGGCTCTACCAGACATTGTGTCCTCCCCTCCACTGCCAACACCAATGAGCTAGACTGGACAAGGCTGCTTTTGGAGCCCCACGCTGGGCACCAAGAATTGTTCTTTCTACTGGAATTCAGGCCCAATGCACATAGCCAATAAGAAGACACAGAATACACACAGAGCCTCTATTTTAATTCTGAGTGAAGTCAGGTCCTTGGCGATCCTTCACAAAGAAAGCACAACCCCAAACAGAAGTGCAGTTATTTATATAGTGCTGTTTACAAAACAATTTCCCTTTTCTAATCACTTCCTCTATTGCAACTTTGCTGCATTTTTGTATTATGGGGCTGGAAGATTCTAGATTTGGGAGGAGATTGCTACTGTCTCATTTTAACCTCATCTCAATACTGATGAGTGTGCTTTTTAATATACAGTTAGGCCTTAATGAACCAACACATCACTTCTAGGGCCATTCCTCATCCTCCCTTGTTTGCTTTTTTGCTTGATTTTCCCCATATTTGTGATTGATTACTTGCACTTTCTTGACTACAGGTTGCCCCTTTGAGACTACTGTGTCTACTTGTGTGTCCTTGGTGGACTACATTAGGATTAAGGTAGCCTTCACCATCCTATCAATACCCAGCAATGCCAACATCACACCTTCCTGCCATTCATCATTGCTACATTCAGAACTTGTGCTATAGCAGTGGCTACTCACAGGAAAAACCTTCAAGTACTTGCAGTCAAAAAGGGAAGATACTCCCATCTTTATTCAAAGCAATAGTTGTGTTCCAAACAATGCTGAAAGAACAAGCAATTAATCTCCTCCTCAGCCTGGGCTTTGCACTCCAAAAGTGATGAATAATGATGTTGTAAAGCTAAGCCAAGCAAAGTCATCAGAAGAATTCCTCTTGCTCCTGGCTCTGACCAGGGATATCTTCCAGATGAGCCAAATGCAGTTCACAGCTGTAACAGTTCAACAGTGCTCATATACCTGTGCTAGCTGTCGTTTCAGAGCATTGCCACAGTTTATTCATCCTTCCTGGACAAAGCACACAGTTGTTGGGAGCTCTTTCCTTCACACGAGAGGTCAGATAGCAAGATGGCAGACAACTGCAAGGCTGCACACTGGAGGAATCTGACTGTTTGGATGGCAGATGGTTGTGTTCTGTCCAGCTGGGCAGACAGTGGGGTGGGTTGAAAACAAGCTGGACAGATCTCCAGAGAGTAGAGATCAATGGATGATCTGGATGAGGGGACTGAGTGCACCCTCAGTAAGTTTGCAGATGACACCAAGCTGGGAGGAATTATTGTTCTGCTAGATGGTAGGAAGGCCCTACAGAGGGACCTGGATAAGCTGGATTGCCGGGATGAGACAAATAGTATAAGTTTCAACAAGACCAAGTGCCGGGTCTTTAGTCATAACAACCCCAGACAAAGCTGCAGGCTTGGGACAGAGAGATTGGAAAGCTGTACGGAGGAAAAGGACCTTGGGGTATTAGTTTACATCTCACTGAACATGAGGTTGGATATTAGGAAAAAATTCTTCTCGGAAAGACTAGTAACACATTGGAACAAACTGCCAGAGGAAGTGGCAGTGTCACCATCCATGGATGTTTGCAAGAAAAGGGTAGACACGGCACTTAGGGTCATGGGCTAGTGGGAGCAGTGACAATGCGTTGACAGTTGGACTGGATGATCTTAGAGGTCTTTTCCAAACATAATGATTCTGTAATTTTCTAGGTTCCTGTGCCAGGGCTCCTATGCACAACACAGAAGCCTCCTCTTCTCAAGTGCTTGGCTAAGGCCAGGCACCTTAGGGCAGGAAGGAGGGAAATATATCCAACTTAACATACACTGAAAACAGTTATGCACCATTTAAGAAAAGTGAACATCAGAGTTTAATAACTTCTCTTATATGACTGTTCTCAGACCACTTTCACTCCCAGCCATTCCCAGACTACTGGGAGAACAATCATTCTGAAATTTTGATCATTACAACATACATTTTCATTAAACATGTAAATTGTGCAGCATTGCTACATCTGTACTCTTGAGAACAGTCCGAACACCATCCTAGCCCCTCGGGAACTACTTCCAGTGGCTTGTTTCCTGGCAGATAAACGTTAATGATGTCTCTCTAGATAAAAGAAAAGATGGCTATTTACATTTTCTTTCTTTCCCTAGCTCTGGCACTGGCAAAATCAAGAGGCTCCCTAAAAGTTCTTCTCTGTGGTTAACTTGTTTCTCAACTATGCAGAAGCCTAATTGCTGTCTCGACTGTAGGTGACAGCAACAGGAAAAAGTCTTCCAGATTCTGCTCTAACTAACAAAGACTTCGAGACCTGAGCCATCGTTTATAGACACTAACAGAGACTCAACTTTGGATCTTGTTGGTCCCTTGAGAAACTAGGAGGCAACGGTAAAGCCAGTGCACCGTCCATGGGCTGTCAGAAGTTATTCAGGTCTTGCCCACTTGGGGCAGCTGGGATGGAGGAGAACAAGTCTTTCTTTTTTTCCAGTTTCTCCCATTGCCCTCACACCCTCCTGAGATGGTACCCTATGCCACACCGGCTGCATTTCTCAGTGCTATTTCTCAGCTTTCTAAAGCACTAGCAAGGCTAAAAGATTTGATGGCCAAAAGGACAGCAAAGTGAAAACAAACAAACATAGTGACATCTCAGCTTCCCACACCCACAGTGGTAAGGATGGAAACGGATCCATCTTGCAGGTTCAGATTTTGTACTGTGGTAGTTTCATGTTATCCAAGATCTGCTGTAGTTCCAGGGAACTCACTGAGCTGTTCTGTCTCAGGACTGAAAGCTGTAGGAGCTGATGTCATCACAACAATTTACAAAGATTACATTCAATAAGTGTGTAAAGGCCGTGCCCAAACCCCTTTGCACTGTACTCCTAAGGTGCACCATCCATTCTGGTCTAAGAAATGCAACCTAAACCAACCCAGTTTTTACTGCCGTTGCTGTGGACTTTGAGAGTGAAGCAATAGAAAGCACACATTGCAGCAAACAAAACCTCAACACTAACACACTGGGTGGTTGCTCTTAAACATCACAGCCTGCAGCAGAACCTCAGAGGTGTCTCTTCGTTCCCTTGAGCCTTTGAAACATTAAATATTTATATTTCCTGTTTCTGCCAGCTCAGCAGTAATAGTTCTTATGGGGTCACTGGTAAAGTGCTGTAGTTGATGCAAGACAAACGATAACTCCAGCCTCAAAGACCATTACCCGAAAAGCCAAAGAAAGAGATACGTCTTCCTTCTTGTTTGGGTTTTTTTTGTTTGTTTGTTTTTTGGTTTGGATTTTTTTAAATTTTATTTTGTTTTGCTGACCATACTGATAATTTTGAAGGCTTTTTTCCCTATCCCAAACATTGTATGTATGTGCTCATCTGCAAATATCTGCCCATCAGCTCTTCATTCCTGCTTCCAGCAGAGCTGAGCAAATATTTCCAAGTGAAATCTGTGTTTCATCACTTGCAGGCTCTTCTAGGTGCATGACTATCTCATCAAGTTTATTTAAATGTGCAGCACACTGTTCCAAAATCACATCTTGCCGTACTGGATCTGACTGGGGTAGAGTTAGTGTTCTTCATTGCAGCCCACATGGTGGTGTGTGTTAGCGCATTAAGTCTTACAGGTTCACTGGTGTACAAACACTAGGGCTTCATCTTTGCTTACTGAACAAGCTGTAACAGCGATTGTCCCATCCTGTGTAGGGGGGGGTGACTGAAATTCGCTTGCACTGTGGTCCTGTACTGTTGTACCCATTAAATGTATTCTCAGAAGACAACCTGCTGTCATCACACCAGCTGCCCCAGCTGAACCTTGGTCTCTACAGGAGAACCTTGATTTGGGGTTAATCCCTGCTCTCTCCCTTCTTACAGTCCTCAAAAAAAATCCAAACAACCAAATGACCAACAACACAAAAAACACCAAGCCAACCCCACCCCACTTTCTTTTCTGGAAAAGTTTAACTGGGAAGGAAGTCGACTGGGCACTGTGGCAGCCCCATTTTTGCTGCAGGGCTCCGTCCATCCATCCATGGAAAGCCCACACATCTCTTTCAGACACATCCATCTCCTTTCTGCAAGGCAGAAGGGAGCCAGGCAGGCTCCTTTCTTCCTTCCCCTCCTCTCTCTGGAGGAGAACCCCACTCTTCCCAGTCCCCAAGTGGGGACTGCCCAGAGCAGCCAGCCATGGCTGAAGGAAGCCAAGCTCAAGGCTTGAGTTGTCCAAGGATTCATTGCCACAAAGGAAAGGCACACACATACGCAGGTGGAGAAGCAGGAATAGGTATTCCCAAGCATTTTGTTCTTTCAGACTTCGTCTCAAAGTTACATTCATCATTTCACAAAGGAATAATTCACTATGAGTTCTGGCACGTATCCTGCAGGTTTTATAAATTAATGTACAGAAAGCACATTTTTCACATCCTAGATATACAAATGCCACACAAGAAATAATTTCTAGAAAGTAAACCGATGTTAATCATTTATGATGTGATCTACATATCATAGAGTATATGAAGGTCTTGCTGAGTTCTTCCTAATCCTTTGTATAGGAAAATACTGAAATATCTATCTATATATATATAAATTAGGAACACTACGATTTGTAATGCTCTATACCCCAGGACTGCACAAAGCAGGGTGTACAGTAACATCAGGAAAGGTCAAGCAGCAAGAAATAACTAGTAAACCTTCTGTCAAGGCCTCATCAGCTTTCCCTGGAAAACTATTGCTTTTACAGCTACAAACAGAACAGCAGCTTCCGCAAACAATGAAGCAGGACACGATCTGGAATGTTTTCCAGCATGTAAGAAAAAAGGGGTTAGATTTAAAGATCTCCCTGCAGAATGCACGTGTGTACTGGCCTCTTTGATCAGCTTGCTGTACCTCATGCAGTTGCATCTCAGAGGTAGAAACGTTCACCCAAAACATCCATGCTTTGTATCCTTCCGTTGCCCTGTTGTGCTTTTTAGCCAGGCAGTAAATAGCTCTGTTTGCACTAAATGAGTTGATTTGCCATAGGAAAGTTCTGCTTCCAGAAAAAATCTCTCTCCACCTACCTAGCTAGTCACCTGTGTATATCCTGCCTCATATAATCTGCCTGATGCTCCTCAGACCAGCTGTATGCCATGGTAAAGCATATGGACTAAAGGAGCCATTGTGAGATAAGGAAAAATACCTAAGTCTTCAGCATCAAACCTACTGGGTGATTGTTCCTAGATGCTGGAGATGAAGATGGATACAACATAATGAATGACATTTTGAGTGGTTGCCCTTCAGTTGGTAATGTGCCCAGATATACCACACAAATCAGCTGCTATTTTAGAAAGAAAACAGCAAGAGCAGACAGATCATAGCAAGTATAACAAAATTTAAAGCTAGCCAACAATCTCTGCTCAACTTGAAATCCATAATGCAAACATCTGCAAACAGATGCTTGAAATTAAAAAACAAATTACAATGCTCCAACCCCAGTCATAGAAATAAGTAAGGATTATACACGAGGCTTTTTGAAAGTATTTCTACATGAATTACATCCTTTCCACGCACGATTGTAACGGTTGATTTTCTGCATTGCTAGCTACACAGTTACAGGTAGAAGAGGGAAGTTTGCACTGTTCATGCGCAGTCCAAGGTAAGGCTGTTGGGCCTGACATGCCAGCATTACAGATTTCAGCAGATAGACTGTACAATTAACAAGCTAGAGATGGCTACTACATGAAGGAGAGGAAAGGGAGATTTATTAAGACAAGCAATTGGTAGCTAAAGGAAACCCGTGAATAGATTCATTTAATTGAAATTCAAAAGCAGAGTGATTACAGCAGCAGCAGCAGACTCGGAAGTGAGAGTGAATTTTAACAGAAGCTGATAAGAACTATCTCCTGTCATTGAATTTATGAGAAAGCAAGGGAAAATGAGCTCGAGTAACTTAGGAGTTCTGACAGGAGAGAAACAGTCTTAATGTTTTACCATCGTCGTCCAACAAGCTGAAAGGGTTGTCTGGTTAAAAACAAAACTGAGACACTGACACTCTGCTGAGTTGGTGACTGTTCACATGGTGGTTACCGCCAGCTCTGAGCTCCTTGGTGAGTCGGTACCTGTGTGAGCAATAGAAAAAATCTGGAGTAGAGATTGCAGATTTGCTTTCACCCTCATGGTGTCCACTTGGAATCTTGGATGCCTTGCACAACACTTTGAGTCAATGAACTCTTTGCACCACCTATCATCATAGAATCATAAGCCACCTGGTCCAACTCCCCTGCAATGAACAGTGACACCCACAACTCCCTCAGATGCTCAGAGCCCCGTGCAGCCTGACCTTGGATATCTCCAGGGATGGGGCATCCACCACATCTCTGAGCAACCTGTGCCAGTGCCTCACATATTATGGCTTTGCAGAGTAGCAATTTGCTCACATCCAGGATGTCACCTAGACATTTTAGTGGGCATAAGCTGGAAAAAGACTCCGTCTTTTTAAGACTCTGAGTAGTAACAACAAGAGGTCACTTCCACAAGCTCTGACATAAACAGGGAGGAAGGGCCTCCACAGACACCAGATCTGTCTTCCCATCCACCATTATGAAGACAAGACCAAATATACCTAAAACACTGCTGGTAGCTTTTAGCCAAAATGGGTTTTGAAAGCTCCCAAAGCAGACTGCTTCATGGCACCACAACTGATGCCAACGGACTGCTCTAAAACATTTCTTGTCGCTTAAGTTAGAACTGCTCAGTTGTGAATTAGGGCTGTTATGTGTATGAAGAATGTATGGTGTCCTCCCACCTGCAATTTTGATCTGTTTTAAGCAGGGTTTGGATCAAAGTGTTCTTTTCAACCACAACTATCCTATTACACTACAGCAGCTGAAGATAATGGTCATCTTCTCAGTTCTTTCCTAGGCTAATTAATTCCCTCCTTTCTAGATTATGCTGTTAAGACTTCCAGTCGCTCATCACTCTTTCAAACACTCTCCCAGCCATTCTATCATCGGCCTTGAAGCTTAGTGCTGGCCCTGGATGTCGTATCTATCTAACATCCCAAACTGCAGCTAACTTTGATCTGAGCTGGTGCTGTTTGAGCATCTTGCACAAGATGATCTCCAACAGCCTGCTATTCTACAACCAAGAAAGCAGAATAAGCTACTTTAGACCTTGCAAAAAATTGTTAGAAACCACGGAAGAAAGTTCTATTTTTAATTGATTCATTCTAGTTGGACTTCCAAAAGCACGTTAGTTTAATATCATGAATGCAGATAAATCATTCAAGACAGAGAATGGATTTAAAGAAGGCTTACCCTGCTCAGATATCTGATTTTCAGTCACATTCATTTGATTTTGCTGGAAATCTCTTTTAGGAGGCTTTTCAAATCAGAGAGCTTAAGAATTAAAAAAAAAAAAAAAAAAAGTCAATCTAACTCATTCTGGCAGATGATTGCAGCTCAGGTTGGAGGAAAGGGAAGAGAACAAGCAGGCAGTTTTAAGTACCTTAAAATACCACAGGACAAACATACCCTAGAAAATGTCATACATCAGCAACAATAAGCATAAAACCCCTAATCTGGGCTCCTACTTACCTGGCTACCCTTGTGGGTGCCAGCCATTAGTTAGACAGCAGTAACTGACTGCTCTTTGTATTCAGTAGTCACACCATGGCAGCAAATGAAGCAGTGCTAATATTGCTTTTCACACAAAAGTAATGCTAATAAGTAATATGAGTTACAAGCAATTGCCTTGCAAAATATTATCTCAAATACAATAGTACTTGAAAAGAAGCTTCCAATTACAGTTTTCAGCTATTCAGTTAATGTAGAGAGCCCTAATACATATGTAATTTAGTTATTTAACAAGTAGGCATCACAACAGCTAAAAGCTCCAAACTATATCCCATTTCCTTTTGCTCCTTCAAAGCAGAGATGGCTGATCAGTGTAATTTTGTGGACCCAAAATTGTTCTGTTTTTTTTTTTTTTTTTTTTTTTTTTTTTTAACATCCCTTTCCTTTAAAACCTGCAGTACAAGTGTGCAGAGATGCCAAGCCAAGAAATAGTTGGTAACACCACAATTTAGGGAGAGTAAGATCTTATTCCTTTGGGAAGTCATTGGGATTTTTCAGGACAAAAACAACAACGCTTACAGTGAAATCATTCTCACACGTGCAGCTGCCTTCAAATTCTACAGTAATGCAGATGCAGATAACTCCGTGACACACTGTCAGAGAGACAACAGCATAAAGGCCATCTTGAGGAGCCCCAGAGGTAGTATTCATTAGACAACCCTGACCAAGGCCTATGGCAGAGAGGCTAAACTTGACAGAACATGTGTTTGAGAAGGGTATATTCTGTGTAATGCTTCTTCTACCCATCGGTGTTTCAAGGGTCATATAAACAGCTGCATGCTGCAGTTTTGTGGATGGTTGGCTTTACTGCTGTCCATTCAATCAAGGATACTGAAAAAACACTTCTCCAATGCTAAGTAAGCATCTTTCTACTTCATTTTCCAGCACAGTATGAAGCTACATGTAGAATCAAGGGTGCAAAGGAGCACGTTAAAAGAACACCATGAAAATGGGGTCCCGGTGGTAGCAACAAAGAATACAAATGGCTCGTTTTCCAAGTGGATCAGTATCTGCTTGATCAGACACAGGCACATCCCCCAGAGCAGAATGAAACACACGTACCTTTGCATCAAGTTGTCTAAATCGATGCACCATCCTGAAAACAGAAAGAAGACACAGAAGAGAGGGCTGAATCCAGATATTAAAGAAGTCTTGGCTAACCACCCCATCTACTCCTCACTGGCCAAAAAGTGTTTACCTACACTTAATAAATGGTTACTACAACTACATACAAATTATTGTTAACATCGCACTTTTACATCTTTCTTGTCAAGACTCTTCCACTTCAAATTTAAAACATCAACTGTTGTTTTTAACAAGTTATCCAATGCTGAGTGCATTTGTGTAGACTTAACATATTCATAGATGGCAATATCCACAGCGGGGATAGAGAAGTATGCAAGGCTCTGTTTTTTCCCCACCTATTCTTATCAGCTCTTCTCTTACATTTGATTTAGGGAAATTCTGAAGCTCTTGGAAGCTGGCTGCAAAATTAAGCCATCATACATAGCAGGTCATGTTTTCTAGCTTGCTTTAATTTCACTTTCCCCTTATACTATTAGTCTGAAAATGCTGGGATTGATCCCAAAGATAATCAGTGCATCACAATTTGCTAGTCTTAGCATTTTACCAACCAGCCCAATCAACTACTTCTGAAGCCAACGTGCAGCAACTGATAGAGAAAAAAAAATAAAAATAAAAATAAAAATAAAAAGGACTCATCTTACTAAAAAATTAAAAGGCAACTTATAGTGGGTTTATTTATCAAGTTCATACTGGGTTTATTCACATACACAATAGCTTGTAAAAATTTAGAGCTGCTGAAAACTTGAGATCATTAAAAATACTCAACAGAACATTAATAGAATGAAGAGAAAGAAGGGTAGACATACTCTTCTGAGGTATCGCTGGCTTTGGTATTGATTTTGACAAGGTAATTTTCCTTCATGACAGCTTCCCATGAGAGAGTTTCATTGTCTTCATTTTTTGAGCCTGGGGAATGTACATAAAAAAAAACAAAAACACAGAGAAAACATCAGATTCGGTCCATTTGTGTCCCTCCCGGCAAGGTGCACAAAGGCTGGGTTAGTGCTTGCTAACTATTACCTTCTCTGCACAGAGACCATTCACAGCCCCACTTCCCACCTCCAAGAAAGTTCTGATAAACACAACCCTAATGCATTATACTGCATGCTCCTGGCAATCAGGACTGGTTAAAAACAGCAGCAACAACAAAAACAAACAAAAGTCTCTCTGAATTTTTTGAGTCTTTGTTAGTGCTTCGTGAAACTGCAGCAATTCCACCAGGCATAGGACATTCCAGAAAGCTCCTACATGGATTTCAATTTTCTGTTTGTAGTCACTGAATAACATCTGTTAGGAACATGTATAACCTACCATTCAATCCAAACGTTTCAAAATGCTGTAATACTGTCTTCTCTAAAAAGCATCTCCTGCTGATGCGGTAAATTAAAGAATGACAAAGAGCAAGACAAACTTGGAGGCATCAAAGTCCTCTGGGATAATATTTCTGCATTTTATCTTGTTCCAACTGGATTAGCCTAAACCATATGGGTCTTAATGATGACAAAATTTAGCTAAGTTTTCCCCTTCAAAAGCCAGCATAAGGCCTGTATATCAATTACAGACACTCTTATCTGTTGGCAACTGCAGAGCAACCTCAGATCTCTGAAGAAGCACCAATGTTGATGTAACGTCAGGAGCAATTAATTCAATCATAGAGGTGTGCAGCCAAGAGCCATCAAATGATTCGAGCCCTGATCCCTCTACATAGTGCTCCTCTGACCTCACAGCCTCAGTTTTTGTCCCAGATACCAACAGGCATTTATTTACCTGAATTCCAATCAGATTATTTCTGCAAGCGTTAAGTAGGGAAGCAGGGATTTTGCAAGTCAATCCAGTAGCATGCTTTCTCCACGCAGTTCTCAGTTCCCATCAACATGTCAACTAAAGTGACATTCTGGCTTTAATTAATTCTTATATTTGCTGTCACTACAAGATGCACAACTGTGCATCATCTGTGCAGAAATATCTGTTAAACAGCCTTCCCAGAAAGGGAAGTGGACAGCCAAGACCATTTTAGTCAGCACTAAGGAATTTTATAGCCCTAAGATATACAGCCTTTGTCTTAATGAAGTAACAAATCCTGCCTGTGCTGCACAGCAAAAGTCAGGATGCTGATGGAGGGAAATAAGTCTGTCAATTAACTCAACTTATCTCTCTTCTGCTTCTAAATGGCACTTAATAATTGAAGACATTCCACTAGTTGGGGGAAAAATGCTTGTTAAAACAATTCGTATCTGTGCCATCTGATAAAGAAAATAAGGGGATTGCTAGAGGACTAAACCATTCCTGTGTTTTTGAGGTGGTTTGCCCACTTGTCCATGCCCAGAGGGCCAGGAAAGTCTCTGAAGTTCATTCAGTCTCATGCTAGCAGATGGAAGAGCCTATGAAGAAAACAGCCATCAGGCTGCCCTTGCAGCTACTAGCTGTATCAGCTGGTAGATAGAAAGGGAAAAATAAATTTCAGGAGGTAGAGTAGTAATTGGAGACTAAGGCCACCTCTTGTACAAGTTACCTCAACATTTAGAGCATACAAAGTCAGGCATCAGCACACTTGAGAACCGTGCAGGAGGAACAACCTACCAGAAGCTGATCACAAAAAGTTTATTTTAATTTCTTTGTGCAGAACATGCAGATGACTTTCAGCAGCTGCAGCCTCTGAATGAATTTATTCAGTGCTTTAACACACACACACACAAAAAACTTTCAAAGCTAGCAAGCACCACAGGCAGTCCTAAAATGATACAATTAATTTGAAGACTTAATTGATTTATACACATTAAGTAATTCTGCCCCAGAAGACAGGAAAGCACTGGATAACTTTGCACAGTGCTCAAGTGGAGTAGGTACTGTGGTAGAACTCAAAAGCTCTCTAACCAGACCAAACCCAAAGTTATTGAGGGACAGGAAGTGAAGAATCACAACGAAAGCAACATTTTTGAAACCTGCTAGAATTTTAGCATAAGATATTAGTATAATTCCCCATATCCCAGGCAGAGCACGACTTTGAGCTGAATGAAGATTAGAGCTGAGAAGAAGCTGAGGCCTTGATTTGTATCTTATCAAAAAGATTTCCAGTAGTTTTGCATTTGATGGAGAACACAAATAAGCTGCTCTTCATTTCCACTCCATCCACCTCCTCGAGGGTCTACACCGCTCAAGTATTTCCTTCCCAAACTACGTGGTTTAAGCACATCACATCATGAAAGAAGTTCAACGCATCTGCCACAGAGCTGACTTTCAAGAAGAAAGAAATAGTCCTACTCACAACAAATGGATGGCTCTTTACTCTCATTCTTGCAGCAGCATTTAAAACATTTCCTCATCACCATGAATATGTAGGCAAAGATGACAAAAGGGAAGGGGATGGTCAAGCGACTGCAGTATTCCTGGACCAAGAAGTAACGCTGGAACTTCCACACCTGGTCATTGTTCTCTTGCACTGATCCAACAGTGTAACTGGCAGGCAAAGAAGGAGAAAACACAGACATCGTTAGCTATTCACCAAGGAACTCCATCAGAGGCAAGTTACACAGTATTTCTCATTATACTCGGACGTGTAAGGTCATCCTGGAGCTGGTCATTTTCACTGGTTAGAAGGCTACTGAGTTTGTGTACTCCTTTCTAGAGCAATCTGAAAATGTATGGAACTAAGACAGTAGAGGAAAAAAAAAAAAAGACAAACTCAAAAATTAGAAACAGGGAGAAAACACTCCACGCGTTTTCACTACCTTAGCTCTAGGCAATTTTCTTTCAGTCTAAACACATGAAACACATGAGAACAGAACGCTTCACTGCAAGGTACTACATCTCATTAACTCACCAGCTAACATCTTTCTATGGAAAAAAAAAACAACCAAAAAAAGCTCTTGACATTTTTGGTAGAGTTATTAATGAGAGCTTTTGGCATAGATCAGACCTACTGTACTCAAGTACTGCATGATTCCAGCAAAGCCAAAACCACAACAGCAAACAATTCACAGAGTGCCTGAACTTCTGTTGTTGTCATTAAATGGTAAGTGGGTGTTTTCAAAATGCCTGTGTTGAGATCCTCATAGACCCTTCCATGAGATAACGTAGGACCTTAACTGGCAAGCGTCCTGGTGGAAATTATCTGTTGTTTTTTACATGGTAAGTGCAATCCCAAATTTCAGAACTATCAGTCGTGTCAGACCAAATGGATGAGTTATTACAGTAGTCTTTTTATGATAATAAGGCTGTGGTTTTATTTACTGGAACTGCTGTGTGATGTGTGAGGAGTGCCTGAGGTCCCTTGGTTTGTTCATCCTGGAGCAGAGGAGGCTGAGGGGAGGACTCACGGTGGCCTACAGCTCTTCCCCTCCAGCTGGTGATTACTAAGAGCTGTTTAATAGTTTGCAGATGACACCAAGCTATTAGGAAGTGTTGATCCGCCTGGGGGTAGCAAGGCCCTACAGAGGGATCTGGACAGGCTGGATCACTGGGCTGAAACCAATGAGATGAGGTTCAACAAGACCGAGTGCTGGGTCCTGCACTTTGGCCACAACAACCCACAGACTACTCCCACATCTGCAAACAAGACGTGCACTCTCCAAGGCAAGGCTTCCTGCCACTTTCCAGGACTTAATTCCCTTTCTCAGAGAGATACCGATCCAGCAATTACAAGCAAATGATCACTCCTTTATTACATACCCAAACATGGCCACAAGTAGGTTCACAAGGAGGATGTTAGTTGAGAGCATGTATATGCACACAAGTGGAATAGTAATCCACTCTGGGAAGCGGGGTCGGTTGTTGGCATCCAGTTCCACGCACAAGGGCTTGGACTCATTCCCAGAAAAGGTGCAGCGGTCAAAGTTGTATGTGGTACCTCAAAGGGCAAGAGAGGAGAGCAAACAGTGAAACTTCTCCCTCTCTTTCTGTTGGTCCAGCCCCAGATAATGCAACTGAACACAACACGTGTTGCGTCCTCTTTCCTCCCTCCCCATCAAACATAAAACCTTGCTTGCTGCTCTTTGGAGAGAAGGGGACAAAAGGGCAGATGCTGTGCCTCACCAAAAGACATACATGGCAGCAGGGGAGAACTGAACAGCTGGAAACTACTAGACATGGAATTGATTTCTCATGATAGGTCTTGTTTCAAAGGCCTTAGACTGGGCAACCAGTCAGCTGCTGACCCCCTGAATACCAGAGACAAAAGAATTCCTCTCCCACTCAAACAATAGACTGGACAACCACTGAAAGGACAGAACCTTCCACCAACCACAGAAGATAGCTACCATCAACATCATCAGGGTACTGGCCAAACATAGCCAGGTATGGCTCGTAGATGACGGATCGGAATATCCACTCCCAGCGGTGCTCATTCTTCCTCAGGATGCCTTGCCTGGCCACACCAAAGGCCACCATCCACACAGCAAAGAGGAAAAGGAAGAAGAAGACATCTATCATCTGAAAAAGGACAACAAGCAAATGTGTCAGTGTCCCACATTTCATTTTTCTTCCTGATATGATGCAATAGTGGAGAGCACGTATCAGAAAAGTCCATGTGGTTAGCATCAATTTCATGCAAATTTACAGCCACCAACATGCACATACAGAAATAATTGACTATGCCCACGAGGGAACTTCAAAAACATTTACACAACCATAAAAACATTCTGAAAAGAAATTTCAGAATACAGATTAGCCCACCATCATCAGACAGGCTCCTTCGACAAAAATCCAAATCCACATGTAAAGACTACTTGTGAGACAATCAGCAATAAACCTTGCAGCCAAATGCCAGGTGGAAGCAGCCACCACTTCTGCAAATGCCACTCCATGTGGCTTAAAACTGGCATTAATATTCCCAGCACTCCAGCTAGTGGTTTCAAACATTTCCAGCTTTCAGTAGCATGTGAAGACTGGCAATATCCTAGTTTAGCCTTCCCGTTGTTGTGGACCAACCTTCCTCCAGTGACTGAAATACACCACTGAAACATTTGAAACACATAAGACACAAGCTACGAGGAAGAAAAATTTCTCTTCTGTTCTTCAATCTAATCTTTTTTTAGTCTGAAATTCAATCTTGCACGGAGGAAGAGAAAAAGGCCTTGCTCTTAATTAGATCCTATTCAAATCTTAATTAATTCTGTTTAGCAGATTTAACAGAAGGGGTGAACTTGCTGCCATCAGCAGAACGGCAGTGATATGACACCTTGTCATATCATTTATTTAAACGCTCTTGAACAGCTGCCAGAATCTTACCATCCTCTGCAGCATAATAATTTTGGGTCCTAGATTCCTGCTAACGGTGAAAATATGGATGAGTCTCAGAGTAAAAACTATGTAGTCCAAACAGAAAATGACTCTCCCAGAATACCAAGAGCTTTCATTAGATGAGTGAAGCCTGATGGAGACAGCAAAAGAAAGCGAAGAAGAACATTGGGTAAAGCGTACAAAAGTCATGTAAATACACACTGGAACACTGAAATGGGGAGTGAAAACTGAATAACTGGAAAACAGCACTGCTACCCAGGGTCTCAAGCCCTCTCCGACCCAGTCCCACTTGATATTTATGGTCGAACTTGTTAACTCTTGCTATGTTTACACACATTCTATCTTAACTATACCACTGCTGTCTCCTGTCTCTTTCTAATATTAGCAGCAAGGTGCCTTTAGGTAATCCCTAAGCCTCAGCACTGTGCAACAACCACTCTGCTGCACTGAGGTAACAAGAACTAAGTTATAGCTGACTAAACAATTACAACACCATCATTTCTTTGTCATGGTTGTTAACCCACCCATTCGTGTAAAGCAGCTTATGTGAACTGACGACATTCTGTAACACTACTGTAAGTAAAATTACAGTCCACTTGCATACAACACACTACAGGTCAGAGTCCAGTTTACCATACTGAATTGTCAATAATAGGAGCCAGGAAAAATCCCAAAGTACTTCTGACTATCTGGGACATTCACCATTTTATCCTGAAAGTTTATTATGCTTTGTATTGCCAGATTTGAAGGCAGTGTCTTTAAATCCACGTCCATTTAAACCACCTTCTTGTAAACATGCTTATGCAAATTCAGACTAAGAATGGTTGTCCCAACGGCCCAGAAAGTCCAGGGAACTTTCTGGTTTAGGGAAGTTGACTTTGATTCAAGGGAAAGACTCAACCTCCATTAAACAAAAGACAAAATGTTTCCTGCAGGTGCTCCTCCTCCAATCACCTTTTCTTATTTCTTTAATTGCCGTTCACAATTTAGAGTCAAGACTTTGTTGTATCTGTTGCCTCCATAAAGAGCAGGGAGTTTCAGGAACATGTTTCCCAAAATCTCGTTGCAATTTGCAGTCAAAACTTGGAAAGAAAGGGATGTCATAGAATGGCCACAAGAGAAGATGCTACTCACCTGAGCACAATCCCTGCTATGAAGTAGAAGATTGCTAGGGTATCCATAACGTTCCACAGATCTGAGAGATACTTACTGCCATTCATATACCACTAGAATGGAAAAAGTGCAGAAAGTCACAGTCACATAGCACTGGCCAGTTACTTGAGGTGCTCATACATGAGTACTTCCTCCCCCATCCCTCCCACTAGATGGGTAAATCTGCCCATCTGCAGACAATAAGGTTTGTCCCAACTGCAACAATAAGGTTTGTTTCCTTGTTCAGGTAACGCTTTGTAAGACATAATAGGTATACCAGATTGTTTTCGATTTACCCAAAAAGAGTTTTTTAGGACACCCAGCAATGCCAGAAATTACTGGCAACGCGTTTTTACTGCTTACATCTCAGTATTTTCTATGTCTAGAGCTCACCAACTTAATGCTCTTGCAGTGAGACCACAGACAATGCCCCACAATGTGGGTTACTGTGCTCAGAGGACACAACCCAATCACATGCATGCTGGTACAAGGAATGCTCCTGATGAAGGCTGAGACCAAAGTGCTTAGGGATCACATGAATGAACACAAATGCTCCTCAGGGAGCTTCTGAGTAGATCATTGTATGCTCCAGCAAACTGCTGCCAATTGGGTCAAAGGAGTCTTGCTTTAACCTACCAGGAGTAGCTGAAACAATGTGGGGTGGCAGGAGGGTCACTGTTTCAGGGCAGCTGAAGTAATACAGTTTCTCTTTCATCAGAGCTCATTCAGTAACGTGCCCCAAGCTACATGCATGTGTTTTAGAACGGAGATGTAATTCATTCTCCTAAATACCGGACTCCCTAATTCTAAATTACAATGCAAGTAAGAATCTCTACAATCCAGACTGAATGTCTGGATTGAAAATGTGTGCAACCAACTTCTGGACTCAAGACAGAGATAGCTTAAGCCACCAGTCCTGAAGACACAGTCCAAGCCCTGATCATAAAAAAAATTCCATTACAAAGGCTCCACAGAATGTTAGCTCCATAACCTTATTCATGTTTGGAATTATCTGACTTGTGTAATCAAGAAAATAAACTCTAACCCCTTAATTCACATGCGGTTGCTGAAAGTAATTTCATGCAGTGGCAGATAACTGAAGGTTCAACAAGTGCTTACAGTGCTGCAGCCTACGTGGAGTGTAGACTCCTGACTCCTGGAAGAGCACCAGCACTTCATGAGGCAGAATTCTGACACTTGGTGGATCATGCATCACTAAAGATAGACAAGTGTTTGGCAGCTAGCAGGTTGCAAGGCTCAAGATATTACCAGATACTTGAGACCCGTACGCGCCCCTTTCTTACTATTTAAGGTACCAAAGGTTGAGTGCAGAGCGAGGACAGCAGATCTTACACCTGTGACACTGGGTTGACTCTAAGAATTCCCTACACCAAACATAAGTTGCCTTGCTTTTGGTAAGGCAAAAAGACCAACAACTAGAAATGACAGTGAACTGGTGTTTTACATGATGCACAGGGCCCAAATGTCTTTCACAAAGAAACAAGCACAGCAATACACTATAGCTGCATTAAATGTAGCAGGCTTAAGCCTGATGCCTCTGTCTACCCACTCACCTGGATGAAGCTATATCCATACAGGAAGCAAAGAAGACAGCAGGAAAAAAAACATTTCTAGTAGCTGGCACCTCCACAGTCACATTACTCTTATAAGAGGACCAAATCTTCCCTCAATATAGTTAACTGATTGCAGCAGCTACAGTTGGACCACATACAACATTACTCTTCCTTTGATGTGAAAGCAAAATCTGATACAAACCTCCTTTTTTAATTATTAAGGACACAGATAATATTTTGACAGCAGAATTGGACCCATACTTCTGCACTCTATCTCAGAGGAAGCCAGGGAGAAAGTATCCTGAGAAGCCAATAGGGCTGGGACACTGTCCTGTCTTCTGCTCCTTAGCGAAATAGCTTTGAAGTGAGGACATCAGCTTAAAGTTCAAATCCTCAAAGAAGCCTCTGTTTTAGCTGCCTTCACTCCCATAATCAAATTGATACAGTCTGGCTGATAGCTATTAAAGGCATCACTGGGATTTGAAGCTGTTCCACCTGCTCAGGTTAGTGAGAAATAGTGGCATTGGGAGGAAAAAAGGTTTCTACCCCTAAGCCTTTCCCCTGGATTTTTGCTGCGTACACACAGGAAATGCACTGACAGGTCCAGAGACACCAGAACCTAAACCAGCAGAAATAAACACCATTAGTGTTTTCATTGTGAGTCTTTCACTTTTGTCCCATTTTCCTTAGCAAGTAAAGCTGGCTTAAATAGGGCACTGCCACAACTATTAAAAAGGAAAAGGACCACACGGAAATTTAAGCATTGTAGCATCAACACTAAGTCATTTAGGTTCACGGGAGAGATTTGGTTGGAGAGTGGTCTGATTGACACATCACTTAGAAGCTCTTGTTTGCTTCATAGGACAAACAGAAAGCAGCTGTAGACTGAAACCACACTGATGTTTCCAGCACCTTGTGATTCAGGTCCCCAAAACAGTGAACTTGCTTGAAAACCAGTGTCTTCACAGACAGGCCAAAACCACCGCACATAGGGGAAGGAAGAAAAAACAAACAAAACAACCCAAACTCATCTGGAATACTCATCTAACCCAGAAAGTATATCCTATTTAGAAGCCAGAACTTCTTCCAAAAGGGTACATGTAAAGCAGAATATCATCTATAAAGGCAGTCCTGCACACTGTTCCCACACACCACCAGCACAAATATGAAGGCAGTCCCAGGCAGGCCTATATGTGACTAGCAAAAACAGTAAAGACAAACAGAAATATATAATGATATGATGTTGCTCACTGCTCAAAAAAAAAAAAAAAAAAAAAAAAGGAATGGGAAGGGAGAATGGGGAACATAGAGAAAAGAGGACAAGAATTATTTGATACTGGTGTATAACTAGAAGTATCTTCAGTTAAATCTAGCCTCCAAGTTCTCAACTTCTTTGGCAACCTCAGCCAAGCAGCCCTGAGAAGCATCTCCAGTGGCATCAGCATACCCACACAGTCCCAAAGCTGTGTGTAAAATAGTTCGATAGACCAAAAATCTACAGCCAAAAATCTTACAGGATCTAAGTAGGAATCAGACATTGGACTGAACATACAACCCAGGAAGTGGTTACCCTATAACTCTGAAGCAGACTGCACTGCCTTAAGCTATGGGTGAGGGAGGAAACTGTCAAGACAAGTCTTTAAATCTAGCATTAAACATTTTTGGTTTTCAAGCGCTGCCTACTTGTCTCACTTCATCACAAAGCAGGATGAAGACCAGCACATAAAGGATGATCTCCAGGACAGTAGGTTCCTTCTGGAAATCCATGAGCAATACGTAGGCGAAGAGCAACAGGAAAACGATGTAGAAGATAACATTCCAGGAGAAGACTACAAAGGGCGAGGTGAAGAACGACACATAATACAAGAAGAGTTTCTTACTCTTCTCCACAGGTTTTTTCCTGAGGAATTAAAAGAGAGAAAAGGTCTCAAAGCACAGCTTTTATGCCTGGAAATATTTGTGCTCTTTATCAAAGTAAAAATTAGAAAGCTTGCAAAGTCTAGCACAGGATAGCACTGTCAAGTTAATCACAGAGTCATTCCGGTTGGAAAAGACCTCTAAGATCACCAAGTTCAACCCCAACCCATCCCCACCATGCCCACTGCCCACGTCCCTCAGTGCCATATTTCCATGGTTTGTGAACACCTCCAGGGACAGCGACCCCACCACTCCATGGGCAGCTGTGACACTGCAGCACTGCTCTTTCTGAGAAGAAATTGTCCCTAATATCCAATCTGAACCTCCCCTGGTGCAACTTCAGGCCATTACTTCTTCTCCTATTGCTGTTACCCAGCAGAAGAGGCCAACCCTACCTCGCCACAACCTCTTCCCAGGCAGTTGTAGAGTGCAATGAGGTCTCCCCTCAGCCTCCTCTTCTTCACATTGAACAACCACAGCTTCCTCAGCCACACCCCATAAGACTTGTTCTCCAGACCATCACAGCTCTGTTGCCCCCCTGTGCACACTCCAGGTCTCAGCGTCCTTCTTGCAGCGAGGGGCCCAACACTGAGCACTGCACTGAGATGCGGCCTCACCAGAGCTGCGTACAAGAGGACGGACACCTCCTGCTGGCTGCACTATTGCTGATACAAGCTGGGGTGGCACTGGCCTTCTCGGCCACCTGGGCACACTGCTGGCTAATGGTCAGATGGCTGTCAACAAACATCCCCAGATCCTTTTCCTTCATAATGTTATTCTGCATTCGCTGACTTCAGGCATACAAGTGTATTGGCACATCTCAACTCCAGATCAGAGCGAGGAAACAACCCATCAAAAGCTTTTTCAGCCATTACGTATCTTTATATGAAAGTAACTGAACACAGCTCATCCATAGAGTTGTGGAGTCTCCACCCTTGGAGATATTCGGTACCCAACTGGACACAGTCCTGGGTAATTTGCTGTAGCAGGGGGACGATCTTAAGAGATCTCTACCAGCTTGAATTGCCCTGTGATTCTATGATTAATTGACTAGCTTTAACTCTGTTAATGAGAATCCAATTGATTACCTGAATGAAATGAAACCACAGCCTATTAAAGGGAAAAAGAATAGACACAGTATAATCTTCCAATTCTTAGTATCTCTTGAAATCTCTCCATACCACTGCTTGGAAAGGAAATTCTGCAGGGAAGAGGAAAATATTCCCATTTGTTTAAAGAACAACAAAATAACTTAGGAATGCTATCAGAGCACGTTTGATTTAGAAGAAAAAACCTTGAGATTTAAAACAAAATAACAATGATTTTTATATCAACAATACAGTAGCATCAGTAACAGCGCGCTGGTTCCTTAGTCCAGCCATCCTCTAGTTTATCTGACAAGGAATTTAATGTGAGCCTAAATCAGTTCAAGGCCTGTTTACGAGGCACTTTACACTAGGCAGTATATCCACACTGTGTGAACAAAGAAGTTGTGCCAAGGGAGAAGCTGCTTTGGGCAGTCTTTATCATCAGGTTTTCTTTTTATAATTTACTGCTTTAAACAAGCTTCCCCTCTCAACTTAGCATTTGTAGGCAATTCAGCCATTTCCAGGAGGGATGGAAGCCACAAGAAGGGAAGTTTTCCCTACCTGCCCTAATCAGTGCTCTTTGGGATGCATTTCACAGCGCTGCAAATGTTGGCTCTTTGAGTATACAATGGGACTGGGCTTTACCACAACCATGCAAAGCTCAGTGTTCACACATCTGGGAAGCATCTTCCGTAGGTTCTGATTTCCATGAGGACAGTGCCGGAGCTGTGGCGTTTCCACAGGCTATTCATGTGGATACAGCATTTTGACAGCAAGAACATTTGCTTTTCTTCCTAAAGTCACCCAGATCACAAGCGTTACATACAGCAATACGCACACCACCTTTGCATTGACATTACCTGCACCCCTGGCTGTGCAATGAATTGCTGGTCTTTTGCTTCCACTGCTAGTTCCAGGCAATTGCTCCCTCCCCAGGCTTCACAGGAGTAGGTCAGCAGCTGCTCAGCTAGATTTTCATCATTGCTGTAGCACTCGGTGAACAGCTCTGGAGGAAAGAGGCAGCTCCATAAGGGGAGAAAGCACCTCTTCCAAGCCTCTCCCCATTTGGAAACAGCTGTAGAGCTCAAAGAGCAGGAATTATCCAGACCTATCCTGCAGCATTAACACTAATTCACACAGCACCTGCTGCATACTTGTACATAGACTTTCCAGCACAATCACTCACACGGAGCTCCAACTTCAGACTCAGTTTTCCACCAACTGGGATGCAATTTCCTCCACTGGCTTAAAAAATGGAACATTAATGCACGCAGACTGAAGAGTTCTTTCCAAATTTTCAGCATGATAAAACAACACGTGCATACACTTTACACATAATAGACTTGCCTGTATTAAGTTTTCATACAGAATTCAGGTTGGGATGAAAAATTGTAATATAAAGTCACCTTACACAGAGATGGTGTTAAGGTAAATAATACACTAAAAACTGAGCAAGTGCTCCTCTCCAGTAACATATTTTCCCAGGTGTTTTTCAAACGGCTTTTAACCATAACTATACACATATAGCAATACCTTCGGCTGGTATTACCATATACACTGCAGGTCAGCCCTGAAAACAGACTTCAGTGGTCATTTCTCCATGTCAGGCCCAAGAGACCTAGGTACCTTTAAGAAAGTCTATGCAGTTTTCACCTTGTGAAACAGGAGATACTTTCTGGTAACAAGCAAGAAATTTTCAGATCTGATCTCCAGACATGATGCACAGCAATGTTTGCATAGCATGGGCTATTACACATTAACCATCACAGAATGTGATTTGTGGATGTGACAGCAAATTGCTTGGCAATGCAGTTATGGATCTACTATTTGCTATAAGCGGATCAGTCAAGAGAACAAGGCGACAACCTGTAACAAGGCCTTCAGTGGCAACACTGTATTGTATTTTGCTCCAAGTTATGGTATGATGGGCCCTACTCCAACTGTCTGACACCAATTAGCCTCTTTAAAATAGGAAATGCTGGTTACTCCAACTCATGAGATGCAGGACTCAATTCTGAACCACTGACAACCCTCATAACAGGAGAAAGAAGAGGTCATGAAAAGAAAAATGACTGACCTAGAATGCACGATCTAGATCTGCATTCTCAGTGAGTGACAGCATTGCTTTTCTTTTCAGAATAACAAAGGCTTATGATGTTGCTGTTTAGAATTCAGGAATTCAATACCCTTTTTATCTGCAATTTATTCTCACTCCTACTTTGCGGTACTACTGCAAATATGAAGGATGACTCCTCTCAACCCAAACATTACCAGCACTCATGAAGAAAGTTTTTCTTACCCTATATTGTCCCTGCCATTTCAGCCTTGCCATTACAGCCAGGTAGCTTTTCTTCTCAAGGAAAGAAGTTTTACACACACACACACACACACACAAAATAAATAAATAAATAAATCCCTGAGCACTCATCTTTGGAGGCAAGCTGTTCAGACAGAACACAGTTTCTAATGGGAACAGATGGTGTGGAAAACATTTCTAAGCAGTGAAAATCACAGTGTTAATGGAACAGGTGGCCCAGAGAAGTTGCGGGTGCCTCATCATTAGAAGTGTTCAAAGTCAGGTTGGGCAGGGCTCTGAGCAACCTGATCTAGTGAAAGATATTGTGGGATGGTTTGGGCTGTATGATCTTCAAAGAGGTCCCTTCTCTAACCCAAACCATTCTATATTTCTGTGATTTCATGTTGGATAACTCATTTTCTAAATGAAGGTTTTTTTTTCTACCTCTTCCTGAAATTCATACTCTTCTTTACAAATCAGGGAAACTGAACGAACTACATTCCTTGCATTCTGCTGAGGAAAATCAACATGGTTTTCATATTGCATTATTTGCACAAAATGAAAACACTGTTATGCAAGCATTGCCGTGCATCAGATCTGCAGATCACTAAAGCCAGTAACATTCAAAGAAATTGAATGGTTTCCTGATCTCTGACCCTTCTATTAAAATTCTAGAGGACTTATAAAAGGCACTTACCTACTGCTCTTGTCTCATACTCATTAGCAAGTTCCTCAGACTCACCAGCAGCATTTATATCATTCTTCACTTTTGCCATGCTTTTCAGGAGCTTACTGGCCCCAAGAGCTGCCAAAGTACAACCTCTGGTCTGTGGAGAGAGAGTTAAGTCATGCAAACCCCTCTGAAGAGGGAAAGTGATATATTCTTTAAACATTATCCTCTCTTTTTGCAGCTGCTGTGTTTCCAGTCAAGACTGGCAAATGAAGATCTACTTCCATGAAACAAATGGTAACTACCTCTGTACTGGTTCGGTAACAACTTTGAGACCAGTCTGAAACGTTCTTTTGTTTTTCAGTCAGATATCAGCTTTGCATCTCTGACTGAAGATGCACAGAAGAGGGCCTGCTCTGCCAGAGCTGCATTCCTGTATTCACAGTACACCCGTCTGGACCATTTGACTATGTTAGTATATCCTAGGGAGAAAGTGTTATGCTTTGGAGACATGGACCAATGCAAGCAGGAGTATCCATTAGCTTTGCATGCATTAGCATCACATTTGCAGCCTGTGAATTATGCATTCGATGCAATTATATCTAAATGCCTAATCAAAATCAGAAACAGATTTCAATCAAATACCTGGGATCACAACACTTTCATATTGCAAAATGGGGGACACTTAGCACTCAAGATTGAAAACAGACAAGAAAATATAGCTATGTCTAAATGCTAGTTTGGACTGTTGACACATATCTGGCATTATAGAAGGAAAGTATGAAATCCAAGCCCAAACACAAAATGTGTAACATTAAACCTACTTACAGAACCACCTTGCAATTATCTGCCATAGTTTTGTGGCCAACAACCCAAAGACAGGGAACACCACTGTGCTGTTTACAAACAGGAACTAAGAACAATTAAACTTACTTGCTCCCAAATGACTTTGGATAACTCTTTCTTGTTCTGAAGGACAGACCAGATGAACAGAGCTTGCAACGGATGCCTTGTGATAGGACACTCAGTCTGGAAAAAAAAAGCAACAATTCTTCAAGACCGAAGTTACACTAAACTGCTTTCTGGAACAAGTCCTTATAGTTCTACACCACCAACTTCTTTGCTCCAGAGCAGTTTGGTAGAAAATATCATGGTCTGTACCAGGTTATGAGTCCTACTCATGTTCAGCTAGTACCGGACTCTTCATTTATGTTGGTTTAAATTACAAGAGTCATTATGACACTGATGACTGCAATAGAAATTCTTATAACTCAATATCCAAATACATCCACTCATTTTGCTCATAGCTAAATGATCCTTACATGTATTTGTAAAATGGGACCACAGATTAAGTGTAAAATAAGGCTGAGCCTGTTAAAAGTAAATCATGCTATACTAGAAATAAAACATAACTTTTCCTTCTTTTTTTTTTTTCCCCCCCTTCCTTTTCGGGGATGCAAAATGGAAAGAAATGGTTCATCACTTACTGAAAGATGTATCTCCAGCTCATGCTTGTTATTTTTATCATCTCTTTTGAGACCTCTTCGGAAGTCTTCAACCATCTTCCACACAAACGTGAGGAGTGCATCATTATAGGAGTTCTTGGCAATCTGCAGGTTCTTGAACACCAAGCTGCTGAAGTTGTTGGTGTACAGCTCTCTAAGGACCTCTGTGGTAAGGAATTTCCTCAGATTCAGACCATTTTCCAGAAAGAGACGAACAAATTTGGGCCTGTCTTTCACTAGGGCTGTGAACATGACATCCTGCAGGTCAGCAGACTAGGAAGAAACGGAAGAGTAAATATCAGGGGTCATATGGGACTTGAAAAGCTTACCTAAGGGGCCTGATACCTGTAGCTAACTGCCACATTTTCCTTCAGGCTGGCACACTTTCATCAGAAACACTTTTCCACAAATGCAATTGCACTTGTTGGATGGCCTAGAGTACTTCAGGCATGAGCTATCTACGATACCAGTGCAAGGAGGAAAAGGTGGTCTTGAGTGTCATCACAAAGGGTGGGACGCTGATACACTGGCTGCTGTTACCATGTCTCTCTTCCCCCTTCTCCCCTGGCCCATATCACTGTACTCAGAAATCATCTGTACCTCCCAGTTTCGGTCATTGGTGAAGATCTCATCACTGGCCAGGTCCAACTGATTCCACTCCAACAGCAGCTTCAGCTGCTCATTCCAGTTATCTCTGTTGTGTTCATTGGTGCTGAAGGCTGCTGAGGAGGAACAATCCTCTAGGTAAAAGACCAGAGACAGAAGAGCTTCTTGGCATATTTATTCATCTCTGATTTCACACTCTACCCAACAAGAGCCCTACATCAAGCATCTTTCCCCAGACTCATCTGTATCTTCCTGATTGGGTTTTAGAGGATTCTCAAAGCTTAAAGACACACCTAATACCCCATGTATCACATCTTCAGTTTCACACATCATTCAGAAAATGGGTACTATGTTGGTTTTTTATAATTTGTTTTAAACTCATTTATATCTTCAAAACTAATCTTAATAGGGAATGTTGCAGGAGAAAACTAAACAAGCGCAAGCAAAACCAAATGCTGAACCAAACCCATCTCCCACTGGGACAGTCATTTCAAGTTTACTAAAATGTTGCAGGCAAAAGAACTGATGGTTTCCAGGTTCAGCACATCACTCAGTTTGTGAAAATACATTTGCACAGGGCAAAACCCCACTATTCAGAATCCCAGAGTAACCCATCTTTGTCTGACTGTTAAAAATCCAGCACACAAAAATACCACACACACACAAAATGCCAGAACAGAAAGACAATTACTTGCCTTTGTACAGAGCAAAAGAAATGGCATTGCTCACAATTTCATCTCCAGCTTCTTCTGTTTTGATAACTGTCAGTAAATGAGGGTTCTCAAGCACTTCTTGGATCTACAAAAAAGAAGTTTCTGTTTAAAGCAATCTAGAATGTTTAGCAGTTGATCGCCTAGAGCCTCTTTAAAAGAAATCTTCCATCACACTGAAGCAAACTTCCTTCTCATCAGTCCTATTTCCAAATGCAGTTAAAATTTACACAAGTCCAGACAGAAGCAGATGAGATTTAAGCTGCCAAAGTATAAGATTAGTTTTCCCCTGAATACAGCAAATATCTGTGTTTTCTTCCTAAGCAGAACATTATAACCCAAAAAACATAACATCAATAATAAGGAACTACTCTTAAGTACGACTGACTGAATCTCTATCTGGAGCTTGCAAACAACTTGCAATGGTACATACATTAAAAATAAATAACATTACATAAAGAGCAGAGAAAAGTGAGTGAAGGGGACTTGCACGTACAGGAAGCAACATATCTTTTTCCACCCGCCATTATGAACATGCAATCACTCTCCACCTTCTGCTCCCTCCCATGAACATAGGCAGGAGATAATTAAACAGAAGAGGAAAACTGAGTCAGACCCTAAAACAAAGCACTGGCTTTTAATTGAGGAACTCAATTAACCTAAGCTAATGGACTGTTGGGATGAAGTGTTGTTGGAACAAGGACTTCTGAAAAATAACAGAACATTAAGATTTTCCTGGAGCTCCATTTTTTGGTCCCTATTTAGGAGGGCACAAGCATATCTAAAACCAGGTCAGTCAGAAGATCAGATAAATGGAGAGTTAAAACAGTTTCCTGAGTCTGGCCCAAGCAATAAAAGAGAGCAGACGCTCTCCTTAGCTGTCCAGTCTCTTCAGTTTCCAAAAAACACTCTTGTAATAACGTCAGTATGGTAGCTGAATTCTGAGGGTTCTATCTGTGGTCAAAGATTATTTAAAAAAAGGCAAAATAATTTGCTGGTGTATATACAATGTTAAACCTTCAGTTGAGTTCCATGCATGCAGTACTACTAAGTCCAAGTAAGACACATGCTGTTCCTTAAAAGCTGGCTGCCCATGACCTCGTTTCCTTTCTACCCTTCTGCTCCTTTCAGCCCCACCAGCTCTCTACAACAGCACATACTTACCCATTTGATCCAGCTTTCAGTCTCCTCTTCTGAAAGCCTTGAAATGGTGCGAGGCAGGTACCTCAGCAAGCTCTCCTTGACGCATGAGGAAGTAAGAGTGTCTTCTGCTTCCATCAAGCTAGCTATAACATCAGCTATCCGTCCAGAGCCTTCCACGACAACACAGGGAATTTTACTCTTGATGGCCACATGTATAGACTAGGGAGCAAAGAGGAGAGATGATGACTTGAAGCATAACTGTGCTATTCAAGAATACTATTCAGGAAGAAAGCCTAGTGATTTTAGTATAGACCACCCTTTCTGTGAAGATATTTTTCTCAACATCCAACTTAAACTGACAGTCACTACTCTTTTACGGCCAAGTATTGCTTAAGTAACACTAAGGCTGAGTACAAGGGATCCAGCTTTATTTGTTAGAGGAAAGAGCAATAGTCTTACACATACACAGACTTCTGCAGCATGAAACCTGCTGATCACTTTGAGCTGGTAAGAGACTCAGTTCACTCCTGCAGAAGATAGGTTTTGATTTTACCTATAAACGAGCAAGAAGGCAGACACAGACGTCTGAGTGTATTATTAACACTAATGAGTAAACCTTATGGTCGGCATGAACCCACCCTTGAAGCATCATCCAGTAACATTTCAGGGGAACCTCCTTCCATGAATGAAACATTTAATTTGACGTGGCTTTTATCATACTGATTAGATAGCTAATAAATGTGTTATGCATCATGGTGGTTTGATGTCTCTCCATACAGGCAATCATAATGCTTCTCAACTAGCTGCTCTTATACAGCATTCAGTACAACTCCTTCAGCTGTAGTAAAATCCTCTCTTAAAAGTTGGCTATTTGGAACTAAAAGAAGATAGCATTTACAGCAAAGCTTTGCTCTAAAACTTGAATGGATGCTTTCATCTCATCTTTATCTTTGGACTTCTGATTAGCACATTGAACTCTGCATCTGTATTCATCTACAATATGCTTGTGGGCAAAGCTAAAATTAATCACACAAGTGGAATCAAACACCAGGAAACTTGCAGAGAGGCTGGGGTAATGATTTCATAGAGTGATATAGACTAATTGATTAATGTTAGCAATTAAATAGTAACAGAGACTGTGCTTAGAATTATTAGGAACATTTTTTGTCACCCAGTTTGACTAGCCTCAATATTAGCTGCCTTGTTCAGCTCTCTAGATTTAAACTAGATGCGGTCTACAGTTCACAGGATCAGCAATAAAGTCAGCCTTAGCAGGCTCTGAACTGGAGTATCTCCAACACAAGCTGATCTTCTCTGTGTATGAAATGAAAATACTAATCTCCACCAAAGAAGTGCAAGCCAAATTTTGGCAAACCAAACCACCAGGTAAATTTGTACAAAGAAGGTCAAAAGTGACATGGCTGACAAAGACTCCTCTGATATAGAAGAGCAACGTTCCTACCGACGCTCCTGGAAAAAGCGAAAGAAGTAAATGAAAGAAACAAACTTACTTTCAAAGTCTCTTTACTTCCACCTTGAGCAAAACATACAATTGGAATTTTCCCACCGTAATTCGATTCTGTGAAACAGGCCAAAAGAAAAAGGGAAAACGATCCAACCCGTTAGTGCAGTTCGACCAATCCATTTTCCTCAGTTCAACGACATCTCTAAGTTGTTCGCGCCATCACTTTGATACCAGATCACTGTTGATTTGGGCAAATCTATCAACAACTTCTCTTATTTTTAATGAAAACTCAGCTTTGCTTAACATTCTGCTAGACTGGCATTGGTCTTCTCCAGCCTTTTTTTTCTTCCTAGCAATCATAATTTTAATAGCTCTAAAGTCCCCAAAACATCTGATTTTACTCTATTTACCTATTGCTTTGATCATTTGGAGTCTAGGTGCAAGGTTCTTATCAAAAGTTGAAGATTCAGAACTGCTGATTCCAAGTTTTCAATGATAAAGGAAAGCTAAGAACCACATGACTCCAGCAGCTGGTTTTTAAGAGACACAAAGTTAAGAACAGCTTACCAAGGCCTTGGTCTTTTTTCTTCTTAGCAAAGGGGCCAAAAAGGGGCCAAAAGGGGCCAAACAAGAAAAAATAAGCAGGATGCGGATGGATCATCACAGATATTTTTGTAAAAGCATAAAATCAGCTCCCGTGTAGTTGTGCTTCATCTACCCGGATTCAGTGCCAGTTGGGCTACGTGAAGAAGTCAATGGTCAGCTTCCAACAGAAGGAAGAGTAAGAAGGACTGCATTGCTGAAGCAGATTATTTGTTGTGTCCTACAGAGGACTACTGTCACATAAGAAATGGAAAAGAGGGGAAAGAGATGGCTCCGAAGAAGCCTGGTTGTTCTTGAAAGAGCTCAAGAAGCAGCGCAGATAACACACTCCTTCCACTGAGCATTCAAGGGATGATTCTACTGCTCTTTCATTCCCTGGAAAAATACTGAGCCCCAAAGCAAGCAAGTTCCAAGGAGAAGGAGGTCTGCAACCTGACATCCACACCTACCTGGGATAACTCGCTCCGAAATGTACTTTTCTAACTGAGTTCGTACTTCTGCCTCTATCGTTGGGTGCCCGTGGGTGCCATTGTCAACCAGTAAGAGATGGGTGTGATTATTATCCAGGCAATAGAGGGCATCTCTCTTGAGATCATCCATTATGTAATGAGCCAAGTAGTAGCCCTAGAATCACAAGCACAGTGTTTAACGGAAATGCAAGGGCAAAGCATTGCACAAGTTTTGAAGGTCAAACCAGCAGCAGCTGAACCCCCAAACACCAGCTACTCCTTATCATTTAAGGGTCTATATTTCCTGACTCCAGACACTGACAGTCCCAACAGCAACAAAAGATAGTGAGAGGAAACATCATAAAAGAGCACAGTACAAATATCTTGTTTTCTTTACATGTACAGCCAGATTTGAGACGATCCTCCCATAACTTCATTTCAGGTAATGGAACAGAATGAAATTACTTGCATCAATTGAGTCCTTTCAGAAGTTCTGTTAATCAATGCAGAAGGCAAGTATGCTTCCTTCAGCCACTGGAAACATTAAATCTGCAGAAAACTTACTTTCAACACATTAGAAAATTGCAGAATTTTTGAGGTTGGAAGGGACCTGTTGAGATCATCTAGTCCAACCCCCAAATCATCTCAGAGCCCTCAGTAAACTCAGCAGTTTTCTTATCTAGCTGGATGGATTTTAGACATGCTTGTAAGAGCTAGCTTATACAAGACAAAAGGAGATGTGCCAGTGTATCTGACCGATGGGACCGCCTTAACAGGGACAGGTGGCACAGGGTGTCTTTGTGAATGGGAATCCCCACTGTGGGCAACTATGCAAGGATTTCACAGCAGCTAGAGTAACTGTGGAAGAGGTTATTCCGTAACTCTGTCAGACATGAAATTAGAGAAGCTGAACTTCCATGCAGGTGTGCTAAGCCCACATCTGGAATCACTTGCTGGTCCCTGCCCACCAGGCCTGATGTTTGAGATCATCTTGCACAGGAGAACACCTTAGTACCCTCTGATTTGGAAAGAGCACTTGGTATTTCACCTCACTGCAACACATGCTGAAGAAAAGCTGGGCCCAGGTCGAATTGTTTCAGGTACACAAAAGCTAACTGTTGTGTTGCTCAGCTGTTGTGTATCTACACAAACATTTCATTGGAAAAAAAGTCCAGCAAGCTCAGGTCTACCAGAATATAATAAGAAGACCTCTTCACGAATTGCTCAAGTCAGTCACCACATGACTGATAGCATCAGCTGAGCCCATTACTGCTGAGAGCAGCAGTCAGGGATGTAATCTGCATAATTTAGAGCAGAGCCCTGTCTTTATTTCCCCACTGACTGTACACGCTTCTTACCTCATTATCACTGCTGCGAATCAGGCTTTCTCGGTTGGAAATCATGCCCCAGGCTGCTATGCCAATAGCCACCACATTCTCCTCCGAGCTCTGACTGATGGTGTTATCTCTGACCACTTCCCCAATGTACTTCATCAGCCCGTAATGCGTGCCTCCTGTGAAAATCCAGGCCCCTGGGGACAATGTGGAGGGATAACACGGGAGGATACAGTGGAATACCTTCCCTTTCAAATAACACAATCCCACTCCCACTCAAAACTTGACACTTTGAGGCATTTATCCTTCAGTTAAACATAAAATACATGCCACGCAGCCTACCTTACATTGCCGTTGACATCCGAATGACTAGTTCTCAACTCTGTAACTTACAAACTGATAGATAACACTTGCCCCATGTGCACCAGCCAAGCAGAAACAAAGTGAACACACCACTTCCCTGCTGAGCTGCTTTCTCTCCATCAGCCTTATGCAGACGTAGCGATGCAAATCCATATGCAGGTCTTTACCTTTGGACTGGGCGATGTAGATCAGCCTGCTGAATATCTTGCGCATTCGGGGCTTGAGCGCGAAGTTCTTTGCCCCTCCAGTGACAGAGATGACAAGATTAGGGGTTTTCAGGTGCCAGTGCTGTGTCATGAGGTCATAGAGTGTTTCAGGGTCTGTGTCACATGACAAACGGATGTACTTCAGTGAGAAAAAATAAGAGAAAAATAAGAGATAAACACTGATAGCTGGAAACAGACCAGGAATTGTATTTTATTCTCTGCTGTACGCTCCCATCCCAATAGCTGGTAGACAGCGAGTGAACTGATGAAGAATCAGAGCTTAAGTATTCATTTCTTCCTCTAAGGCATCTTTATATTCTCCCTATAACCAGACACCACTACTTGGATTTCTGAGGTACTTTTCTCTATTTATAGATCAGGTCTAGAGATAAGGGATAGTCTTAAAGCAGAGCACTGAGTGGTAGTTTACAACCAGCAGCATAAAGAACATGACTCTCACCTCAATACCTCCCAGCCCTGCCTTCTTAGTCCTAGAACTGCAACTTGAATCTCCCTGTTTGAGCTGCAGTGCTGAGACTGCATTCAGTGTTCTGCCACATACATCTTCAACTGCACAGAAAATAAACTGCACAGCCCAGGAAACATGATTTTTGCCACTGATAGTGAAAGTCATTGAGTCATAGAATCACAGAATCACCAAGGTTGGAAAAGACCTCCAACATCACCCAGTCCAACCATGCACCTACCACCAATATTTCCCACTAAAACACATCCGTTAGTACAACATCTAAACGTTTCTTGAACACCACCAGGGTTGGTGACTCCACCACCTCCCTGGGCAGCCCATTCCAGCACCTGGCCACTCTTTCAGAGAAGAAATTTCTCTGACATCCAACCTGAAGTCCACTGTCTCTGTACTGAATCAACACCCTAAGAATCAGTTTGGTGTGAACTGATTACAGCTGTGACAGCAGCCGTCTGGCAGTCTGGTAAGCATTGTCTGCATTTGTCCTAGCTTTAGCTTATAGTGATGACAAGTAGTTATTCTGTGGAGACTGAATGATAAATGACCAGAACAAGGGTGGTGTGGAAGATTGCTGACACCAGAAGGCACAGGTAACCGTCTGTAAAAAGAAATCAGTGGGCAGTAACAGTCACTGTTTCAGCGTAAATGTGTGAGGCAGGTAAAAATATTTTTAGAACTAACTAATATTTTTAGATCCAACTGATATAACTGTATAATTCAGAAGCACCGAGAAGAAAGAGCACAAGCAAACTGTCTTGAAAAAGGTCTATATAAACAACTCCAAGCATCTCATGCTCAAGGAGGAAAGGATCCCCCGACCAGTACTGAAATCCTCCCTTCAGTGACCTGAAGAGTCACAGTAAGGCTTCACAAGCCTTCCACTAGTGGAGCTTGGATCCACAGGATGAACACCAAGCAAGTCTGTGGTACAGCAGTTCTGACTAACAAAACTAACTACATCAAACTCGTAGTAAAGTTTGAACAGTCTACAGGGATGCCATAAAGAACATTAAATAGATATAACTGGTTTCAGATGGACCTCCCATCTCCTCATTTATGTAAAAAAGCTCACTGTTTTATTTTTTCTGTGCTGAAAACAAACAAACAAACAACACGTTGAAAGGCACCTATATTGAACCAAATAACACACTTCTATGTTCTAGGAAGGTTCCCAACCCAAGCCTAGCTCCTGCATCTGGCTCAGAACAGCCAATGCAACTCTTATTAGCTCTGTAGCTAGAAGGCACTTCTCTTGTACAAGGCTCTGAACCCTATCATCCACCTGGCACTTTCCACCTCTAGTCCTTGCCAGGCTGTACCCGTTCAGCTGAATGCAGCTTGCTATTTCCAAAATCCAACAGTGCCATCTGCCTGATGCACCCAGCTAGTGCACGCCCAGCAACACAGCGACCCTCACACAGGCAACGACAGGTGTTTCTGCAGCTGAATTCAGACGGGTATTCAGTGAAGCAAGCTTTTATTCAGACTGAAGGCAACCAGAACGTTAAACACAGAAACTGCACTGTTCTTGGATGGTACGGGTTCTGAGCAGTACTGCAGAAATAAACGAGCCGAAGTAGGGCTTACTAAAGGTAGAGTTTCTATTGGCCTGTTCACATCTAGCATCTCTGCCAAAATAATGGTGTGTCCTTGGGAGCGGGATGCAGAGTGTAAATCTTCCTGTCCCTCGCTGAAGAGGGTCTTTAATTACCTCGGATTTGGGGAGGGGAGGCAAGGAGAAAAAGAGGCAGGGGAGGAAGAAGAAAAGGAGAGGGGGTGGAGAAAAAGGTGAGTGGTTGGAAAGCTCTGCAGGCAGCAATGACATGCCATGCAGTGGTCAAGCCATTAAAAGCACGAGTGATGACTCTGGGGAGTAACTACTAGGTATGCATGAGCAGCTTCTGTACTGAAGAGCACAGATCCTCAGAAGAAAGGTCTTCTATACTTCCAGATGTGAAATCCCTACGATTATTAATTACTTCACGAATCCTGTTGCACCTTCAATAGCAAAGCATGTTACCCATGACCCTGCCCCAGGAGTCACACTGGTGCACACACTCACACCATTTTCTTTCTAAAGCATAAGTTTATCCACACTGGAAAGGAGCGGTATTCTAAGAAACAACCCTGCCTTAAAGTCAGAAAGTCAGGAACAAAGCATCTTTCTCAGGAGCTCAGTCATTCAGGCACTTAAGCTTACTGTGCTGGATTCACTGGTAAAGATGGGTAAAAGGGTGCTAAGTTGTTTTTCAACACCACCACATTTCAGTAGTGGTGAGGACCACAGAGCGGGCAGTGCAACGGCACACAGATACACTCAGGGTGCAGAGTCTCACTAGGAGACATCACAGGTCAAGCTGAAATTATTTCCTCCAGACTCCAAACAAAAAAACAGCAAACAAGCATCACCCTCACCCAGCCATTCTTTTGGCGCACTTGGAAACACCTTCACACATACACAGAAAACAAATAACACAGAAGAATCTGCTCCTTATTCCAGCTATCACAGTTAAGAACCCATCTCATCTCTTTTCTAGCCCAGCACTTCTCATTTCCTTTGGAATAAAATCTACTTTATCTTCACCTTCCCTGTTTTTAGGAGCTCCCACTGATTTGGATTCAGGACTCCCATAGGGGCTTGACATATGCCCTTTAAGAAGATCACTTACCTTTCCTCTTTTTTCTATATTTTCAAAGTGAACGTCCCCGAAGGCATCGGTAGGAAGTTCCTTAGTGTGCTTCTTATAATTCCACTTCTCATCATCATTGATCTGAGTGCCCTCTATATGTTGACTTTCAGGGTATCCGCACTTACACAAATTGCCCCTGGAAGAAGAGTGAATGGGCCTATATGACTTCTTTCCTTACCCCAGCCTAAGTTAAAACACCAGCAGCTTCATTTGAAAGCCTATAGGATGCTCAGAGATAGAGCAGATCTCAGCATCAGACACCACCAGAACTGACCTTATCAGCCACTAACCTGAAGGGTACAAATACTTTCTCATCCTTTCTGTGCTCTTAACCAGGTAGGAAGAGTAAAAAGTTACTATTCTGTTCATTATAATCATTTTCAATGTAAATCCGGGGTCTGACTGGTCCAATACGTGTTCAAATTGAGAGGGAGAGGACATCTGTTTCTGCTCTTTCACTACTGAATAGCAGCAAGGCAACTCAGAAGCATCAACATACCCCTCCACACAATGATGAAAGTTTGGGAGCACAGGTAACACACTCCCCTTACTCCCTTCAGTCAGAGGTACCAGTCCAGGTAGCACAAAAAGGAAACATATAGATTCAGACTCCCAACAAAAAACTGAGTCTGCTTCCCAACCAACCCCTGCCACATGGCTTCGGGAGAAGAAACATCCTCAGCTCCCAACTCCCAACGTCTGCAAAACAAGAGAAAAATGGCTGCTTACACTGACTTGCTGTCTTTTGTAAAGAAGACACATTCCCTCTTCTTAAAGTTTTCTCGAATGAAGTTGACCAAATCCTTGGGGGAAAAAAGAATTACTTTCAACAGCTTATGAAACAGCACAGACCTCAGTAACCGTATAGTCAGCTCAAGCACAAAGTGAAATTGGTGTGATTTTTGAGTCTCCCTTCTCAGAATGGTTGGTAGGGAGGAAACAGAAAGCACTGAGGGAAACAGACAAAACACAAAAGACAGCTAAACATCACAAACAGGCATTCAAATAAAAAAAGCGATATCAATACTTTTTTATCAAGCACAATATAGCAGAAGGTGGGGCTTCCCCCCCCATAAAAGACTTGAACACCAAAGCAGACTTTACGCCCTATGAATTGCTAGAGAGCTCACTTGAATTTCAGCAGTTGTAATCCAAAAGACTCACATAGAAAACATCTTACTTGAATTCAGTGGCACTGCACAGTCAGCTATAGACTAGAGAGCATCACCATTTGCATGGATTGCATGAATTTCCAAAGAGCTTACAGAGGTTAAAAAAACTGAGGATCCTTTCCAAACAGTGGTTAACTCTGGTCTATCTGACTGGGAAACCTCCATAACAGCAAAGCTGACACATCAATCAAACATCTCTCAAGTTTATCAGCCATGCCCCGATACTCACGCTGTCATTGCACGACACATCTATGCTGCGAGACATGCTGGAATTGAGGAGTCTGGAACTCTCAAAATTGCCATTTCTTCGGTGCCTCATGGTGCCTGTAGAAACCTGGAACAGCATGGCAGAGGGGAAAGGCTCACTGCCGTGGTCATATCCTACAATAGATAGAATCAGCAAGGACAAGGTGTCCTGGTGGGGGCAAAGGGAGGGCTTATTCAAATTCAGCATAAAAACTTCACACTGAATCGATTGCTAAAATGTGAAACTAGCACTCAGAGGAAATCTTTTCTCCTATTTCATTCCACAAAAAGACTCTCCTCTTTCCTTCCCCGCTTAGAAAGGATTCCAAGTCAACACACTCTAAGAAAGGAATGTATATGCCATCGCATACATCTTACTTCATCCCAATATTTCTCTCTGTCCCTGCCATCTCTGATGGGCACAGTGGGGACGTGTACTATTGAGTGCTCATATACAAGGAGCAGCTTCCTAGTTCGGTGTGTGATATTAATAAATAACACTTCCAATCATAAAAAATGAACCAGTATGTAAAAAGTTGGTCTAGGAGGACACCCAAAACTTAGAGCAGATGCAGGACCACAGCACCTCAGTTCAGAGCCCCCACGTCTCTATCACCTCCTCTACCAATGATAGCCAAAGGATGCAACCTGAAGGAGAGTAAGTGGATTTAAAGTTCATTAACATGTCAGCCTCAGTACCAAACACACTACAGTTACCCTCTAGAACATGTAAGTGTGCTGGCTTCCCTCTGGTTGAAAGAGCAGCCAGCTAAGGCACAGGGCTGAAATCCCACTGCTTTCAATGCTGCTTTCTCTCCTGCCTTTCTTCCCACTGCGTATACTGGACTCATGTCTCAGGTGATTCCACATGGAGAAATGCTGCCTCCCAGGTGCAGCAGCACTCATCCTCCAGCTCTGAAAAAGCATCCCTGGGCGAGAATAGATCATTTCTAAGGACCAGAAACTGCCAAGTGGAAAATAAACCATTTACTCTCAGATTTTGACTGAAAGGGGAAGGGAAGTCAAGGGCAGCTGGAAGCAGCAGTCATCATTTAGAGCAACCCCCAAAGCAAGAAAAAAAGGCAAGTTTTCACAGAAACATTTATATTTGTACTTCACCATCATTATAAAAAAGCAGACAACACAAAACTGGATTGTCTACAGCAATAGCAAATGCACACCACCTCACTTATTTAGCTGTGTGTCTGATGATTGCATTGGGAGGCATAGTTACAAAGAATCCACTGTGCAATTCTCGTTATTTCACGTGATTTATTTTTGATGTAAAAATGTTTGTAAGGGTACAATTCAAGATAAAAGATCCACGGGGAGAAATGAGTGTTGGTCTGGATTTGTGAAGCGTTTATTGGCCGAGTTTTACTTCACTTGTTGATTCGCCTTGTAAGTTAACATCGGAAAATGGACCATGGGCATAACTGTAAGCAGAGAAGATTAAATAGAAACAAGGGCATTAAATTATTCATTCGGAGCACTAAAGAATTGCAAGTTTGTCTCACTGCATTTGCAAATAATTGACAAGAAGGAATATGCTGCAAACAAAGAGAGAAAAGTGAGCAGTGGAGCAAAGGAACCCTGAAAGCCAGGGACAAGCAAAATGGACTTGCTTGTGAGTTTATGCTTTGAATAGCTGCGCTGACACCACAGTGTCCAGCTGATATCCGGGAGAGAGACTTGTTAACTCCATGTCAGAAATAACAGCATTTATACATACTGTAAGAGATGTGACAGTTACAGCTTCTGCAGCAGTCAAACACAGTTCACTTTTCATCGTGCTTCTAATCCATGAAAGAGATAGGAAGGCATTTTTTTTTAACAGCACAGACTACTGCATGAGAAAGTGTAACTGTTTGAAACCAACACGTTTTGGAGAATAGTAGCCCTTAGATAAAAATCAGAATAATCCTCTAAGCTGTACAGCTAAGTATACAGCTTCCACAGCACTTTAAGGAGCATTTTCCAAGGAAATCTCCAGCCTGGAAGCAACTAATGGAAAAAAAAAAACTATAACAGAAGTGGTAAACAATACATTTTAATAGAGGTTTTATTAAACAGGCTTTTAAAAATATTGCCTGCAATTGAAAAGACCCACTTCCATTTTCAGAAAGGTTTCAGATCAATCTAACCACTATTTGCAGCAACAGAACTCTAACAGCTGGCTTTAAGCAAAGTCTTCCAAAAAGATAAGTATAGTGCCAAACTTCAGAGGTGCAGCCACCTCAGTTTCAGCACACGCTCTTAAGCAAAGGAAAAACAAAGCCTCATCATGTACCGGTGCAGAGCACTTACCGGAGTCTCCAGAACGTGCCCCAGCAATTCTACTGAAATCATTACTCAAAGAGGAAGGTTTTGATATACTTCAGCTTGCAAAGCCCCACCTTTTTTGATCTGTGTCATGCTTTCCTTTTAAGGGAGAGCACAGACAATGAGAAAACGCATAGGAATAATCAACAGCAGGATTACTTCCCTATTCATTCGCCAATTAATAATGAAGGAAGGCATAATTGCAGCAGGATGCAGGAAATAAATAACTGCTGCAGGTCACTCGCAGGAAGTGGAGAGCTGTTTCTGTTCCACCTGCTGCCAAATGTACTCTAGAAACTGATAACAATACTGCAGCTGATTTATCCTACCAACAGCACTATTACGAAGCCAGAGGTACAAGAAAATGCTTGCGAGAAGAAATAATCAGATTTCAGTGTATCAAAAGATAAAATACAGTTCTAAAATCAACACCTATGAAACTATGCACTTTAGTAGAAGTCATTTCTACTGGCATGAAATTCACAGCAACTGCTTGGAGAGCCAGGTTGCTCCCAGTCTGCTCTCTGCAGAAAGCAGAGCTACCCAGTGTGCCCATTTAACCACTCACTCAGGACAGATGTGACCATACGACTCCCCACCATTACAGTGAGGATGTGCAGCAGGAGGAACATGACTGACTCTGCCAGGAGGCAGCAGCAGAAGGGGGAATGGATTTGCCTTTCCCACACTGCCGCCTGGCCTCAAAGCAATCTGCGATGGAGATTTGTTTACTCAAAATGTCATGTTACCTTGGTGCATGCACAGCTGCATTTGCAGAGGTCTTCATTTAATAGCTTAACTTCACCCTGCAGTTCCATAGAATCATATCATAGAATCACAAAAAAGCTTGGCTTGGAAGGGTCCTCAAAGATGATCTATTTCCAGCCCCCCTACCATGGGCAGTGTTGCTAACCACAAAATCAGGTACTAGATCAGGTTGTCCAGGGTCCCATCGAAACTGGCCTCAAACAGCATGTCACCCCTTCAATACACATTGCACACTGGCAATTAATGACTTACAAACAGGCAGCTACCATGGACTTCATTGCTCCATTTTCTTTCCTTCTTGGCTTGGTATCCAACTGGTTCACCTACAAAACAAGGAACAAAAGAGAAGAAGAAACCAAACATTTAGACACTAAAATCTGGTAGGATCACAAAATGATGACCACGCGGAACTCCAGGTCCTCACTAAAGCCATACATCCTGTAATCATGACATACGCATGCTACTTCACCTGTTGTAAGACCTGTTACCCCATTAAGCCTACCCAAAGCTGGTAGTAAAAAATGGTAGTAAAAAAAATGAGTTCAAACCATTGGAGGCAACTACAGTTTGCACTTTATTTTCTGAGCAATGTCAGACTGAAGGAAAACGTTTCCTTTATTTCATTTCCTCCCAGAAATGCAGGATGCAGTTTCACTATCTGCAAGAGTAACTTTCCCTAGAATAGCACAGGCCAATGACCTTTTATTTAAGTCAGGAGGGATTTAAGGCTGCTTGCTCTACATGTGCACTCAGCCCAAAGGCATAATTCATCATGATCCACTACTCTTCAGAAGCACAAGAAAACAAATCAAAGACTTGCATCTAATTCTCAGAGGGAGCTTCAACACTTCTGTACGTCTTCTGCCCGGGAAGAATAGCTCTCAAACAAAGCAGTTCCTGGTGATGTTCTGTATTCACAATCACCTTTCACAGGAACACAGTTTTCAGAGGCAGCCAGAAGCAACGTGGTCATGCATCCATAACACGATAGTACTGAAGATGAATCTTGACCTGTGGCTTATACCTGCACTGAGACCCTCAGCCACAGCCCCAAGAAAGCAGCCCAGCTGACTGATAGCTCTCAAGATGAAGAACTAATGAGTAGATAAATGGGGAGCTCAATTCTTTGTTTTAAAAAGCAACTTCAGAATTGGGAAACAAACCCTTTGGTCTGGTCCTAGGTGTAGGAGAATTGGTGAAGAGGTTTACGGAAAACTTTATGGTTCTCAAACGTAATGAATTTGCCTGTAAATAAGGGCCCCCAGCATAAGACAAGACAATATTTTGCAAAGACAAGAGCTACTTCCCTGGCAACAATTTGTACTTCCCAATATTTCTGCATTCTTGATCTGAGAATACACCTCTAAATATTCTAAACCCACACCAATTATTTCAAGTGGTAGCACACACGTTAATATTTACTGTATTCCAGCAAAATCAGGCCTCTATTTCCACCAGAGACATGGCACATAGTGCCATGGACATGGCACATGAGAACGTGCCAAACTCTACAGAGTTTGCTGTCCTTCCCACTCCATTGAACGTACTGAGGAGTATTTCAAGGTAACTCCTGTTTTGGACTAAATTAAGGTATTTCTGAGCAATAAAAGAGGTGCCACTGTGGATTCTTCTTTTGACTAAAGAGCTGTGTTTCTGTGACCAAAGACATAAAAATCCTCATCCTCAGGATCAGCATCTAAAGACTTCTTATGCCACTACGTATGAAGGAAGTAAGCACTTAAATTACTAAAACACAAAAAGGAACTAAAGTATAAAAACATTTTCCATTGTTCCAAAGATTGTAAGGAAGAAAGACATCTCTGTACACAAATGAACCTTATGAGCCTTTAATATATATATATATAGTGTAGAGCAATGCCTGAAGTGCTACAGGGATTTCTGAACCCTGCAGTCTCTATTGTGCAGAAAGTCAGATGCTGTGAGGTTCAGTAGCTAGCAGTAAATCATATTCCAACCCAGGACTTATCAGAGCTTCATGGGGCTTTTTATTGCCAAAGGCAGAATTGGCAGTGCACCTGCAAAGCTGACCAATATATTGATTCTATTTTTGTAGGTTTTAACTCGGTTAGCCTCATTTCACCACACAGAGTTCAATTTATTATGTCAAGCAGCATCATGGGCTGACAGCATTAAAATTACCAACCATTGGCCATGAAAGCCATATTAGGGACAAGGTTGTTTCAGCTAAGCTCTGAGCCACATGCAATCAACACTGTTTAAGAACAACATCTCACTGGAGGTTTTGACACTGGTTGTCCATGGCAGCCCTTGGTTTGACATGAGTTGCCTGTGGTGGTCACTGGTTTGCTAACGGAGTTTCACAGCGCAGTCGCCATGCTGCAGCATTCAATGGCTGTACAGACTGGGGTCACCTGTTCTCACCCAAAACTCACAGTTAAGCTCAAACAACCATACAGATGGGCTTTGCAGCACTATCCAAGCACGAAGGATCAAATGGACAAAAAGGTTCTGTTGAGTCCCATCATCATCCTTTCCTCATCTAAATTATCCCCATGGATCAGCAGAGAGAACAAGATGCCAGCCACTCTTGAGGAACAGCCAGGTGACTTTCTAATTACAGAAACAAAAACAAAGTGTTACATGGAGATTCATTAAAAAAAAAAAAAAAGACCCCATTTCTATCACAGAAATCCCTTTGGATTTATTTTGCTTCGGCTAGTGTGTTTCTGCTGATGCAGTTTCACATAGAAGCTCATTTACTGTGTATGACTTGCCCTCTGCATCCCTCCCTCTTTGATGGCTTTCTATAATGACTGGCTTCTTCCCTTTTTATCCAAACAGCAGAAATTCACCTTTAGCAGAGGTAACAGCCTGCATGACTCTACCCTTTTAATAGTGTGAGTTTGGAGGAGAAAACAGCCCATTCTCCTCTGGGGAAAACAAATCTGTTTCATCATGTCTCCAATTCAGACACAGCATTTCTGAAGTATTGTGAGTGAGGGAGAGAAAGCAATTAAAATTGTTGAATGTAAAGCGTGAGAGAAGACTTGAGCACTTTCTCAAAAGCATGCTGGATATAAATTGGCATGAACTACATGACAAACCTGAGGAGAAAGAAAGATAAACTGTCATTTCAATTTCGTCTCTCCTACTGGTGGTTAAGGAGAACTTCTTAAGGCTCTGAAAGGAGAAAGGTCAATATAACAGCAACAAGTATCCCACAAATGCTTTGAAATAAAGTAAACTCTTCAGATTAAGCAAATGGACAAGGATGGATTTCCTCAAAACCACACCCCGCTTGTGACCAAGAGAGATCTGAATCTTTCCTCTGTGTGTGGATTGCATCTCTCTTGGCCACCAGTGCTGTATAAGAGCTACAAACCTTAAGCTTCTGGGTAGGAAGTCAAAATAAGTAGCGTAGAAATGAGGCACCTCCGAGCTAGGCACTTGGATGCTCTGCGCACCTACCAGCCACAGCCATAAATCTCTTTGCTTTTGGGCACCGCAAGCAATTTGTTGGCTTCACTTCTTGTTTATAAGAAATCATACTTTAAGTGAGCCTTACAGTTTAATTATGCTTCCTGAGGTGAAGCATTAATTAGCTTAATATATTAAAGCTCAGTAAAATGAGCAGCAGCAGAAGGTGGTTTTGTTCCAAGAAAAGTCAGTTAAACTACTCAAACTGTAACAGGTTGGTGTCTTTATGCATCTTGGAAAGCCTAAGGAACTGAAGCCCCTGCAGAGACCATTGCTCCAGAGGTACGGCTCTGTGAACAAACTTACTCATTCCTCCCAGCATTCAGGAAGGCAAGCGCACTGTTGGAGATCACTCAAAGCTGTATAAAAGATTCTAAGCTCCAGTGACTCTTATTTCTTTCCAGTGCAAAGTCATATATCCAGCAGGCTGCTCAAGTCACTAGGATTTCATCTTAATTACCAGAAGCAATTTTGTTATTTTTAACCCGCTGTTTTTCTAAGATGCAACACACTACTCCATCGAGTTTACAATGACATAAATGACACACCAGTGCAAAATTGCAGTACTGTGACAATCACAGATCCTAGAACTGTTCAAAAAGGGATTACTAACAGTGCCCAACATTATTAGAATCCCTCATCCAAGCGTGATGCTGGGCTCACTGAAAGGGGACAGCTCTCCTGGACAACTCCAGGTGTTTCTCTGCAAGGATACAACGACTTCTTGTTACCAGAATTTGCAAATGTGGTTATGACAAAACAGAAAGCTGTAGATCTACCCTCTCTTATTACTTATTCTGTTGTTCCACAAGCATTTAAAATCCTTTTTAACAATTCCTAAATGCAGACATTTATATTTATTTATAGTGTGAGAGCGCGGCGCATTTGGAGAAAAATGGGTGAAATCACTGATGTGCATGTTAGCCCAGAAAGCTTTAAAAGCACATTTTTGTGTGAAATATTAATAGGTATGAACAGAACACTGTCAGATTCTTTCTGTAAAAGCCTTAAAAATGAAATAAATCCACAAAAAAATAATGTCGTTTTCAGCTTACGAACGTTCGGAGTGATTGGTGATGGTGCACCTCAGGCTTTTAGGCACTTAATTTGATAGAAATGTTGAGAAGAGGGAGAGAAGAGATTTTGCATGAGATCACTTACGTAAAATTATACGGCACAAAGGCAAGGGGTATCACAACGTCCCTAGACTCTCTTTCCAGCATCTGACCACACTCATGCTGAAATTTGTTTTCTAATATCTAATTGCGACTTCCTGACTTCCACTTTTTGTTCATTGCACCTTGCCCTGTTCCTACACACCTCTGAGAACAGCCTGGGTCTGTTTCCCATTCATTCTTTCCGTGTCGGGCAGTTACAGACACTTCTGAACAAGTGGCTCCATCACAGAGAATTAATTCTGCCTCAGTTCACAGGTTTATTCAAGCAATAAAAATAATCATCAACTCCAAGTCAGAAGGGGCAATATACGCATTTTCCCAGGTCTAAGCACAGAACGCGAAGTTTCCACAAGTCTAATGAGAAGTGATCTTTTTCTGTTGTACCAACTAATATCTACATCCCAGTTGCCATCAACAAAATACAGTTGTCTGTTCTACTGTTAGCTCCTAGTCAGATACGGCTAATGACACCTAGAATAAGACTTTCTAGAGAAGGAGTCACTGAATCATTAAGGTTGGAAAAGACCACTACAGATCACCTAGTCCAACCATCAACCCATGCCCACTAAACCATGCTCCAGTGCAAGGACATCTTTACCTCTTGTAATAAAGAAGCTGGGTTCAACCAAACTTGGTGAAATAGAAACTCACAGAAGCTCAAGTGGCATGGAACACAGAGGATGCAAGACCTCTTGCCAAGTCCATGGAAAAAAAGAAATAATAACAGCCACTCTCCAGAGTTAAGGTGGGAAAATCTGACTGAATTACCTGTGGCCACGCAGAGGATCTGAATCCTGGAGCCCTTTAAAATACTAAAATACACAGCCCTTCATTCTCTACTGCCAATGGAAAGTCGGTTTGAGAAAAGGAGGTCCAATTCCTTCCCCACAGTGTTAGGAGGAAACTGTTTTCAAGAAAATTTAGCTGAGGTCAAACTGAGCAAGAAATCCCAACGTAGGTGAGGCTGTTCAGAAAAGTTTTGAGCTAAGGACAGTCTTAAAACAAGAAGCATTAAAGGCAACATTAATAGAGAGAGCAACCAGCCATGCCAAGAATTTCAGCACACAGAGAGAGGAAAGGAGACAGAGAGACAGTTAAAGGAATGCAACTCCTTGGGGATGGTCAGACTGAACAGGACACAGTTTCAGTCATTATCCACTGAAAACCATAGCTGAAAGCAAGCAAACCCTAAACACCCTTTTTCAGAGTCCTCCAAGGAAAAGACACTCATGGAAAATATATGCAGAAGCTTCCAAGTCATTATAAATTAGCAAAGATGTATTTCTTTCATTGACCATTATTTCCTGTTAATTATTCATCAGCTGCCACTATCAAGCCTATGTGCTTAAAAACACCACGCTACCATCGATCCTGACAACAAATGACTCTCTAGAACATACTGGTCTTGCATACAGAATTCAGACTTCTGTTAGGTTTTGTAATCTCTCCAAGACTGGGCACACTTCCATTACAATCTTTAGCAGTTCAGCAGCACAAGGCGTTCACTCATTCTTTCTCCAAGATGCCATATCCACAAGCTTAACAATGACTCAGCCCCAGGACCAGAAGTCTCTTCCTAAGAGCAGTAAGTGATGTAGTTGGGTGCTATACTTATTCTGTACTATATGTATGGTGGATACCTGCTCCCTGGGAATGCCACAAGTCCCTGGTCCACCATTCAGCTGCAGCAATGTGAGGAACAGTTCTCCAGTTTCGGTATTCCGTCAACCCTGGTGCCAGCTGGAAGCATTCCCTGCAGAAAACAGTTTCACCGTGCAGTCACAGTACTGAAGGAGGTATCATTTTCTGGTGAAGAACAAGGCTAACTAAAGGCAAACATTATCTTCACGCCCACCATTAAAATAACAATCATTCCTGTCAACTAAAACCTTAAAGATAACACTGTTCTCTTCACTGCCTCCTTGATGTTTCTTACCAATATTAGTTACCTCTCCGTCTGGAATAGACTTTAACAGAAGTTGACCACACTCCAAGTCGAAGATACACCTTCGTTTTAAGGACCTGAGCCACCTGACTGACTACAAAACCACCCAGAGTATAGTTGAGGGTATGGAGTGGTTCTCAATCCAGAAGCTGAGGGGGGAAAACGTGTGAGGAGGGCGCTGATGAGGAAGGTCAGCAACTGTTAGCTGAGACAGCACAGAGCTCAACAGGGCTTTGATTTTTAAAACCATTTGGTTTCTCCTATTTGCAGATGAACATCTGCCTGGGAGAGATCAGATCCACCAAAACCTGCTGTGGGAAGCCAGCACAATGGGGTATCTCTCTGAACTGCATGTTCCCCAATGAACAAAGCACAGTGTAGTTGTGGGGTTATGACGTTTTAAACTGGTCGTTCTGGATTTTATGTTTTACAGAGGGTATATGCATAGTCTGCCCTTCTTTTTCTGCAGGAAGCCATGCATTTGAAATACAGTCTCCTCCTTGTGGAACAAGCTCTGCTCCAAACACTGTGCTCTTGGGCATTCTTTGAGAGACTATCATTACTCTTCCCACTGTAACACCTATTTGTTCTAAGATTTCAGCAACTGCTGCAGATAAATGATGCTCTAAGAATTACAGAAGACCAGTAGCAAAGTAGTTATTGTAGTTATAAAAGTAGTTATAGTAGTTTCAAATCGATCCTTTTCACCTGGTCTAGCCCCACACACCTCAAGCACAGGCTTAACTAAAACAGTAAACCACCTCCTCATCCAAGACTTTAGCCATTCACTAACCCAGAAATGCCATATAAAAGATGAGGGAGCAGATGGATCCTAGCACAATCTTACCTCTCTTCCACTGATTTAAATGTCTGTAAACATGGAGTGTTTCCCCAAATAACAAAATGTACACGGACCAAAATGGACACTGCTTTGATGCTTGGTTTTTTTTGTTTGCTTTTAATTATTTGTGTAGAGACAGAACCACTGTTATCCAGAGAGAAACTGACATCAAAACAAAGAAGAGCCATCCAATGGAATTCGATGAACCACAACAATTATTGCTAACTAGCAGGTCTTTAGGAAGCAGGGAAAAAGATAAGCTGCAAAATACACTGACAAACAAGGATCAATGAGATGTTCCATGCAAAGCTGTGGAAATGGGAAGGATAAGAAACACTGCTAAAATCTGAAAGGCCATAAAGACAACTTCAAACATCTAACTTACAAATGCAGCTGCCAGCAAATCATTTTGCATCTCAAACAAGAGCCTCAATCAAGCCAGCATCATTCAACCTTTCATACTGCAAATGCAAGTATTAGAAAGATCTGTTCTAAACTTTCACATCAGCTTCAACTTTCCAGTTTCTCTGGTCTACCAGAAAGCTGAAGCCACAAAGACGAGGCACGTGTTTGGAGCTGCCGCTCCCTCCTTTGTGAGAGAACACAGCCCTGATCAACTGAAAAAATAACGAAAGTATTTATGATTTCCAGTTTCTCTGGAACTGCTGAGAAAGTTTTTCACCATTAACGGTTCGTATTAGCTAGCCTGGAATCTGCAACCAACAGCATTTAAAAAGTAATTTGAAACTGAAAGCATACTTTTGGGGAAAGTGTCTCAAATGTCAGGCAGATCTATTAGAACAGTTCTTGACAGACTAATTGATAAACCCTTCTTTTTTTAGTGTGATATTTGTATCGATTTTTTAAAATAGCAATCCCATTACCACACATTATCACCACAGAGAAGCAGCTCTCAGAGAGTATTTAGCATTGCAACAGAACAAAGCAAGAGTAAGAGGGCAATCACTTTCCACCGCATAGAAAGCAAGGTTAAATGGTGAAGGAGCTAGATCTAGACTCGGTGTCAGAAAATGAAATCCATCTCTAAAACAGCAGCTGCGCTGACCTCTGTTATTCAAATCCGCTCCATGCTCTCAGCTCCCTTCCCAGTAGCCAGCTCTAAGCATCACCCCGCCCCAGGCTACCTCCCGAGCTGTCAGTCCTGGAAATTCCCTTTCTAATCCATCTAACTCTAAGTAGGTTCCCACTGTCACAGTGTTAAGGGCAAGGGAGGAAAACCAGGAGCAAACACACATATCCACATGGGGCTGATTCACCACGAACACGGGGAAAGACACACCCTGAGAGAAGATAGATGGGAGAGGCATGCATTTGTCTTCACAGGAGTTTGGATTTCCAGGACCAAAAAGACTGCTTCCTCCTCTCACAGAACCTATAAGCTGCTCTACAGACTTGTCCCATTATCAGAACTGTAGGGCTGAACAGATTTTCAATGGCGCTGTTTTTACAGTTAAAATAAATGGATGCTATTGCATCAAGTCCGGCTGTTCTCCAGCCAGCTCTGAGCACACTGCTTCATGTCAGAAAATAACATATTTTCCTTCACCAGTTGCCAGAGGTGTGTAAGGTAAGTTGTAAGCCCAAAAGCTTTAAGGATGGGAAAAAAAGAATTGTACATCAAGCCAGTCTGCAAGGATTCTCCTCTATAGAAAGACTGCTGAAAGACATGCAGCCTTGGAAATTACAGATATTTACAGGCATTACCTGGTAGATACTTTTGCAGAAAAGGAGGTGTGTAAAGGAGCAAAGATGCTTTATCCGGGCAGTTGTGTGACATTTGCTTCCGAAACATGGAAGGACAAGACAGCCTAGTCCACTGAGACAGGCAGAAAGCTGCCTTTTATCCTAGTTTTCCTATGGACAACAGAGAGGAACAGTTCACTACAGGCTTATGAAAGGAAGAAATGCTCACAGTGAAAGGTCTCAGTGAAAAGGATTCTCTCCTCTAATTCGAAGATCACTGAATCACAGCAATATTGAAAGGTTTGGGTTGGAAAGAGCCCTTAAAGATCACCCAGTGCAACCCCAAAGCCACGGGCAGGGACATCTTCAACTAGACCAGGTTGTCCCAGCCAACACGATTTAGAACACTTTGAATGATAGGACATTCCCATCTAGGCTGGGCAACCTGTTCCAGGGTCTTATCATCCTCATCATGAAAACTTCTGCATTATCTCCAATATGAATCTACTTTTCAACTATTGTCCCTTGTTCTGCCACTACAGACCCCAGCAAAAAGCCTGCGGGTTTTTGGTTTTTGTTTTTTAATTAGCCCCTCTTTATATATCAGAAGACCACAATGAGGTGTCACCAGAGCCTTGTCTTCTCCAGGCTGAGCAACCCCAACTTTTTCAGCCTTCCTTGACAGGAAAGGCGTTACAGTCTTTAATTCACCAGTACTGCCAACTGCTCTTGATCCACTCATCACCTGCTCTATGCTAATATTTGGAATTGCCCCAGGACCTGGCACTTGGCCCCACTGAACTTCATGAACTCCAACTGTTTGCTTGACCAGGAGGGCAACCCTCCTCTCTAGCATATTGACAGCACTGTTCTTCCTGGTGACTGCAAATTTGCTGAGGGTGCACTCGATCCCACTATCCCATCTACAGAAAGGGCAAAAAAGAACACCCAGGGGACTACAGGGATGTTAGCTTGAGCTCTGTTCCTGGAAAAGTTATGGAGAAAACCTTCCTGGGGGATATCAAAAGACGCTTAAAGCATAAAGCTGTTATCTGGCATAGTCAATATGAGTTCATGAAGGGAAAGTTGCTAGTAATGTGATCTCTTTCTATGACAAGGTCACCCACTTGGTAGGTGAAGGGAAGGCAGTGGATGTAATCATTCTGGGTTTCAGCAAGGTCTTTGATACCATCCTCCATGGCATCCACCTAGAGAAACTATCCAACCATAAGTTGAACAAGTTTGTGCCACACTGGGCGATGAACTGACTCCATAGCAGCACTCCAAGGGTTGCAGTGAATGACTGGTGGCTGGTGACCAGCAGTGTTCCCCAGAGGTCGATTCTAGGGCCAGTACTGCTCAACATTTTTACCAATGATCTGCATGCAGGACTGGAATGGTACCTCAGCAAGATTGCTGATGAGACTAAACTAGAAGGTGCTACTGACTCCCCTTGGAAGACCATTCCAGTGTTTGACCATCCCCATGATAAAGAACAGTTCAAGTACCAGGAAGACACCTACTGAAGTACAAATGCGTTGCTTGGTTCCCATAGGGCCCCAGACAATTCCTGCTCTTGCAAGCCTGCTCTCTCCCCGGCACACCTCTTTCCTACATTCAATTTTCCCCCTTTCCCCTCATACAACTTCTGTTCATTTCCTACAATTGCTTTCTCTAACTCCCTTCTTTCAGTACTGGAACAAGGTAAGAAGAATGGACAGGCACATAATTGTTGCTCCAACTTCTTTTGCCCATGCTCTGCTGTGTTTTGAACTTGTGTTTAGAACAAACACAGTGGTGTTGTGGTTGTCACTAAGCAGTGCTCACACAGAGTCCATGTTCTCTCTTTTTCTGACTCCCAAGAGTACATTTGGAGCATGCAAGAGATTAGGAGGGGACACATCCAGGCCTGACTGAGCTAAACTGACCCAAGGGATATACCGTGCTATGGATTGTTTTGCTCAGTAATACAGACGGTAGGGGTATTGGTGGGGAAAGTTATCCCTGTTGGAGACTGGCAGGGCATCTGTCTGCTTGTGGGAGATAGAGAATGATCATTCTGAAGAGACTGCCCAGCATCAAAGTGCACATCAGCCCATGTTTAGTGGTGCCTCAGTGCTGCACGTGCTGGTTCCAAGGGGAAGAACCATAAGCTTCTTCACAATTTCAAGTGCATACACCTACTGGGTATGTACTTCAGCTAATCTTTCCATTACAGGATCCTATTACCTAAACGCCCAAACTTTGGGGTCAAAGGGATATCAATTTACTTTCTAAATAGATTCTGTGCTGTTAATGGAGAGGAAAAAAACCCCCACAGTGAAACACCTTGAAACAAGGTCATGTACAAGAAAGGTGATATAAAGCACACCATTAAAGCAGAGATTGTAAGCCAGTCACATCATTCTACAAACCTAATTCTGCTACAGAGCTGGAAATTCAGATTAGTCCTTCGAACTCCATCAAAGAAGAATACCTGCAAAGTCTTCTACTTATTTAAGGAAAATAAAATTTTAAAAGAAAAAAAGGAAAAAAAAATGATGATAAAACATCCCACTATTCTTACAATCCTTCTTACATAGAAAAGAAGAAGCTAAACGATGCCCAGAAACTTGTTGTGCAAGACTAGTGCTACACAGTGCACCAAGCAGCTGTCTGCCAGGTCACAAACTCAGGCACGCATACCCAGTGAGAGAAGCCTAATTTGGGGGGAAAATATATATTCAAATTGAAAACTAAAAAAGTACAATGTTTTTAAATGGCCACAAGGAGGAGTGAGGGTAGAGCTGATACTACAATTGGAGTTGCAAAAGGAGCAGGCTGCCTGTCAGAAACTCCCCATTCGCACAAGGCACAAGCTTGAATTTGTTTCTCCAATAGAATCCTCAGCTGACAGCCCTAGCCATAGTGCTTTCAAACAACACACACACAAACCCCACCATTCAAAAGCATCTTCAATTAAGCAGCTTAGCCCTCAGAAGACCACCTATTGAGAAAACAGTTTAGATCAGAGCAACCATAGATTCCACTGCTGACCTGCATGAGGAACAGAAAAGGCTGCCTGTCATATTTTGTCTTTGCTTTTCAAAGTGATACTGGGAACCTTGCTTGAACGTGAATAGTTAGAAACCAAGACTTCATTACCCAATCAATATTTACCTCTGAAAACATTTCCCGTTCTTACAAAGCTTTCGGAGCAGCAAGCTTTCCAGGTAGCATCAGCATGGGGAAAAAGAAAATCAATGAAGACACTGTGAAGAACGAGAGGGCTAAGTACTCAACCACAAAGATCATCATATTGTGGACTACCTGAGCCCTGAGGGTAAATAGGCCTGAATTGTCCTGAGCAGACTTAGCAGGAGCATCCAGCTACAGTCACCCCATGGCCACTGGCACCCATTTCCTTGGACCTTGCCTATAGCCTCAAGCCTTCCAAATGCTGAAATCCCTACGAGTATCCCATTTTACTCTGTTCACAGCCAGTGCAGCACCCTCCTCCTTTGCTGACATGCAAATACACTCACTGTCATCACCAAAACGCTCTCCTGAGAGCCATCAGCCACTGTCGCTGGAAGCAGCTTTGCTCATGGTTCATGCATGACTGTTTTACTATGCCGTGTGCAGACTCTGCCTTGCCTAATGGGCAGCCATGTACTCTATCCAGAGTTGACTGCATGTACACAACCTGTGTCTGACATGGCTTGCAAGTGCACTTGTCCCCCTGAAGCACGATGTGATGAACCAGCTCACAGCCCATCTATCAACCCACAGGAGAAAGGTACAGCAGGAGGTCCTCTGCAGTTGTTATGCCAAAGTAGATGCATCTGTGACAGCTAAACACGAGCATCACCTCAAGCACTTGTTAGATCAGTGCCTCTCTTACAGATAGATAAAAGCACTCTATTTGGGAAGAGGAACAGACTGAATACATATTTTGGTTTCTCTTGCCAGCTCTACAAAGCGTAAAGTATTAGGCAATGTGGACAAATACTTCAGATTGTCCCAGCACAATCTGATGAAGCATTTAAACAGGAAAAGGCACTTTCCATTATTGCTTCCTTATGAATTAAAATAAGAAGGCCACGAATTGGCTTGTTGAATTATTCTGCATAGTGTTACTCAAATTAAGTGCTTTGGTTAAAGTTCCAAACGTCTTGCATACATTTCTCACTTCCACGCACACAGACATTGTGTTATAACAAAAAACTGTAATGTCTTCAGTAGATTAGTTTACCTCCAAAGGTAAGAGCTGTGTGTGTCCCTGTTCACTGCAGGGAGTAAGAGTAGATGATCTTCCAGCTCTAAAGATTCTATGATAGCACTGTGTGTTGGGAAAGGTCACCAACTTGGCAGTCCTTAAGCGTAATTCAGTTTAACCCATAAGGCCCAAATCTTATTTCTCTGACTTGCCCAACACCTGACTTTGCTGGGAGTTGAATTATTTGGGGACAAATGCTAACTTACCAGAACAGTAATTGCAAAACCTTCTAGTCTGCCACCTTCAGGCAAAACATGCACTTGCAATGCAGCTTCGAATGGAGAATTCACATGGGGCCCCTCCATTGCCTGCTGTTTTGACTTTGTCTCGTAGTGCCACACCTCTAGCATTCACCTCTAATGTTGTGGGCTGACATCGTAAAATAGGAGGCATTACTTTGAGAGCAGCCCTCATATACACGACTGCTCTGCCCGGGTCTGTGTCTCTGTCACACACAGGAATGAGAAACAGCTGTGTTAGAACCTCCCTGAATTTGCTCTAGACATTATGATGAGATCCTGCGGGCAGTCGACAATTGCTGGCTGAAGTTACTCGCTGCAATCCACGTCTCAGCAGAAACACTAGCAGGTCTCACCTCCATAGAAAACAAGCAGAGCATTTCTGCAGTCACAGATAATTAAACAGCAAGGTTTTCTTTCCAGCAAACATGCACAAAGCAACACTACACAACCGCTCCACTTCTACGGTACCCAAACAAGCACTTCAATACATGAACCAGCAGCGCAAGGAACAGCTGACAAACACCGCAAAACAGACGTTATGTCAGCAGAAAAGCAGCCTTCCTCAGGGTAAGCAAAGCAGGAGAGTGAGACCAGAGATTTATTTGCACTAAAAAGGGGAAATGCACAGTTCTGCCAAAGCATTTCAGCACAAATGCAGAGATATCAGTGTCCTCCTTAACACCATGTGGTCCTCCTCCGGAGCCACACAGAAACGCTGGCGCTGATGTAGCAGCAGCAATGACAAACACACCCTCCAGGTGGGGAAAAGAGGCAATGCAACGGATGGAGAAGTGCCAACGAGGATGGAGAAGTGCCAACGAGAGCAGGATTTTGTTTTATTTTTTTTTTTGTAGAAAACTCAGACGACAGCAAGATGTAATTTTGTCCATTCAAAAGCAGCTACAGCTCGAGCAGTAAGTGTTCTACTTCCATACAGAGCCAGCACCTGGTCCTTTTAAGTCTCCCATCTCACCCTAAAGGGAAGTAATAAGTAATGGAAGTACCAGTGCTTAGGATGGTCATGTATAAGGCTCTGAGAGCACAACTAAGTCCTTTCTGAGCCGTTCTAACAAGTACCTTGACATGGACACGTTCCCAAAGCACAAAGAAGTAGTTTGACAACTGCCTCCCATCTGCATTTCTCAAATATAAGGGAATTTTCATGCATGTACAGCACTGATAACCAAAACAAGAGGGAAAAAAATACATGCAAAGAAGCTTAGTAGTAACCACGTCTTTGTTAATGCCCTCCCTCTAAATCCAAAACTAAAAGCCTTCCCGTCTGCTTCCATCTCTGAAGGGCCAAAGGGATTTCTATGGAGCTTTCTCCTTCTACACAGTAAGGAGTTTTCTGCTTTATAATTTTTTATTCCCTTTGCCCAGGATTAGGGGAATAAGAAAATGTAGGTCTATACGGCCATACCCTTTCCTTAGGACTTGCTTAAAAATCTAGTAGTAACATGACATTAACAGAGACCAAAGTAGATGCCATCACATCTTTGAAGCCCACATTACAGCTGCTCACATCAGGAGCCTGACAGTCTGAGACGAAATGAAACCAGAGCTCAGAGCTGGAAGCTCACACCCAGCATTAGGGGATACTTCAGGCACACAGACTACAGCGAGCTGACCCTGTGGAAACAGGCACAGCTGATTTCAGCTACCCAGCAGCACCATGCCGCTTAATCTGGTCTCCCTGAGTCAGCATTCCCTGGCCAGCCCTGGAGGAGTTGGGCAGGTGTACAGTTACCTTCTGCCAGACCACAGGAGTCTCCATCTCAAAGAGGGAGATGTAAGAAATATAGCATTTCCAATGCTAAAAATAAGGCTTGCTTTCCACAGAGGAAATCCTCCCCTGCAAACCTGGTGGCAGAGCTCCTCCATCTGTCAGAAGAGTTTTGTGCAATCAGTGCTGAATAACCCAGAGCCCCATGCAGTTAAGTATAAACAAAGTGCACTGTGCTCAGGTCTGAACCCACCGTATCTAAAGCCCTCAGCGGTCTGTAATTATACACACTCCTTGGTACGTACAGGATAGCAAACAGGGCATTCAGAATTATCACAGCCATGGTCTTCAAATGACAACAAGAAGCTTTACAATTTCCATTCAAAACATCTTTGTTCCTGTTTCGTTGCAATGCCCAGCAACATACAAGAGACATATGTGTCTCAATTCTAATTATGCTACTAGCATGCCCTGGGACATTTTAGCATTTCAATTAAAGTCCTATTTAATTCATACTTTAAGTCTCATTACAGATACGTAATGAAGAAAGTACATTCTGCTGTGGAACCTCATGCTAAGAAATCCTGGCAAGCACCACTGCAATGAGAATAGATTTCCTCCAGGACCATGTCCAGGCAGTACTCTGTGCTATGGATCTCAGCCACAAAACGAAAACAGAGCCCACACTGCTGAATGAGAAAACAGTCCTGTGCCATGGCTGTACAGAGAAAATGGAAGAAGTGGCTACCAAAGCCAAGTAATCCTCGACAGAGAGCAGCAAGGACACGCTGAGACCTCACTCTGGGATTGAAAGCATTCACACTTTCTAGGCTTTAAGGGATACGTACTAATCACAGAAGCATAGAACCATGAAGATTGGAAAAGAACTCCAAGATCATCCAGCCCAACTGCCAACCCATCACCACCATCACTAAGTATTAACCTAAGTGTTACAGGAAGAAGAAACATAAATCAGAGCTTATATGGCCCAAACAGCTCAGGCAAAGATGCTGCACAGTGATTGCTTTCTCCTTAACCCCTGAGTCTCCCACACTACAAAAATTCAGGAGCAGTTTGTTGGCGCTCCCCTCAGCTCCCAGGCTGCAAACCTTGGAAACTGCACTGGCCAGGAGCAATCCCTAGGGCTTGGGCCAATCTAAGCCTGCAAGAAGTACAATCCACTAAGCTGGAGTCACAACACAGCAGTAATACAGAAAAAAAGAAACTCGAGGGGAGAAGAAATCCTGGCTTCTGTTGCCTGTCAGTACTTGAAGACCAAGGAATGTGTTCTTCCACAGGAAAAATAAAGATGCCACACAGAATCACCAAGGTTGGAAAAGACCTCCAAGATCACACAGTCCAACCACCCGCCTACCACCTGTATTTCCCCACTAAACCCTTAGTACAACATCCAAACATATCTTGAACTCCTCAACTCGATCTACACATTTCCCGACCTAAAAAGGATTTGTAGCACAGATGTGTAGCAGCCAGAAACGGCATGCCATTTCAGACTGCAAGCACATAACTAAGCAAACAGAACATGAATTTGAACATATTTTTGCGTGCTAATAGCCATCTCAAAACTGTCCTTCTGTGTGTCCTACAGGCTGACACTTCTGTGCAGGTCTGACACAACAGGAGCAATCCACCTTCTCCTTGGGGAGGACGGTAATCCAGAAGTGTGCCACCAAATCTCATTAGCATGCAAATTTAGTTACAGTGAAGAGCTGAGACCTTAATTTGGCAGTTAACAGCCTGCTGCATTTGCTTTGGTAGATTTCCTGTTACTGTTTTGACTGTTGTCTGTGCTTCCACATAATTAGGAGCAGCATATTGTCTACTGAGTGCTTCTAATTTACAAGGCTGCTTTTTCATGCAAATGAAAAAAATGTAAGCAGACATTAGCAAGCAAGGCAAATCAACACAGTGCTGGTGTGGGTAAACTTCACTTTCTTCTGTGAGCAAAGACCTGACATGATGAGCAAAGACCTGAAATGACAAGCAAAGACCTGAAATGACGAGCAAAACACTTTGCCATTCAGCTGTGAAGCACCTTCAGTAACCTCAAGCTACACTTCGTGCCTATACATTTCTAATAGAGCATCAAGCAAAGGCCAACTAGCAGACTCAGCATACAAGGTGCGTTGAAAACATGCACATCCCACTCTCCACCAAAATATTCCGGGAAGCAAGAATTAACTGATATGAAGTTCAGTCAAACACCTACATGGAAGTATGTCATTTCTACAGTAAGTGAAACTTGTTTAAATCAAGGAATTTCTTTGCACTGACAGATGAGTCCATTCCCCATGGCGAAAGACCATCACTGCACACCACTGAAGAATCTGGCCTCATCCACTTGACTCTCACCCACTATGTGAAATTTATGAGCAGTGATAGGACTCCCCCGAATCCTTCTCTTCTCCAGACTGAACAGTCCCAGGTCACTCAGTCTTTCTTCATAAGAGAGATGCTCCAGGCCCTTAATCACCTTTGTGAACCTCTGCTGGGCTTCTTCTAGGAGATCCCTGTCTTTTTTGAACTGGAGAGCCCACTACTCCAGATGTGGCCTCACCAGGGCAAAGCAGAGTGGGAGGATCACCTCTCTCGATCTGCTGGCCACCCTCTTTGTAGTGTGCCTCAGGCTGCCATTGGCCTTCCTAGCCACAACAGCACACTGATGGCTCGTGGCCAACCTGTTATCCACCAGGACTCCAGATCCCACTGCTCCTGGCTTCAGTTATTTTACTCCCTCACCTTACATAGGGCTGCCAGGGATCCTGCTAGCCCCTCAGTAGTGCTGTTCACAGGTGCATTTGCAGATGTGCCATGTGCAGGAGCTGCAGGACTCCAGCCTATGGCTTAGGGCACAGTCTCCTTGGAGTGTCCCTTGTCTCCCAGCTCATCCCCTGCTCCCACTGAACAAACATTTCAACCTCAGTGAGCTTCAGACAGAATTTCTTTGGTTTAAGATGCAGTTTAGTAGAAGAGGCACTGCCTCAGACTATCTCTAAATGAAACACTTCTGTTTGCTGCACAGAGTCATGCATGGACCAAAGCATCCATCTCAAAAATGCTAGGCTCTACTGCCAACATCACCAAACGTTTCCTTTGCAGGCTGGTGGGGCCAGAAGTTCAGGATGGCTGCTTGAGGAACTCTTCCCAGGAAACATTTTAGCACCTGAAGCAGAGCGTGGCTGCATTAGCACACCTTCATGGATGCCCTTCCAGGATGAACTGCTGAACTCTGCAACATCAATCGATGTTGCCTGACAACCACTCTGGTGCCACACACAGTTGAAATCCCCAGGACAGCATACCTTCAGGCTGGGGTCAGCTGCCAGACAAGCTGCCTGTCCAACAGGGATTTGCTGTAATATCTTGCCATCCCATTAATGTGATGGTTGTGGAGCAAGAGGCAGTAGTGCCAGGCTGGCTTCAACAGGCTAAGGACAAAGCTTAAGAAAGTGGATCTGACAGCAGACACCAGAAGAAGGGCTTTTCATCACTATAGTGAAATAAAGCTCACTTCAATTTGATTTCTTTAACCCCCCCAACCAAAACTTTTAATAAGTTCCTTACCTATGAAGAAAATCGTACAGCACCACAAACTAAACCTAGGCAAAACTGAATCATGCTAAAGTGAAAGTAGCCGCAAAATCCATTCAGTTTGCCCATCACGGCTATGTCTGTGGATGAAACATGCACTTCCTTAACCTCCCTGTCTTTACACACTTAAAGCATGCGCTCACCCCTGGGAAAAAGATGACAAACATTCCCCATGTCACCTAACATACTGCTGGACAGTGCTGGGATACCGCAGAAGCGAGCACAGCCCAGGAATGTGAGAAACAAACAGTTTTGCTTTTCATTTCCTTCCCACGCTGTGGAAAAGATGTTTTGATCTTCAGGACTCGAATGTTTCCCTGCAGCAAAAGGTGATGAGATCAGGTACTTTGCTGGCCAAGCAATTATGATGACTCTCCCAAAGGGAACTATTCTATCTTCAGCCACTGCATTCAGGCACTCAGCATGCACGACAGCAAATGTTCAACCAGGTAATTAGGAATCAATCTTTTAAATTACAGGGAAAACAACCTCCCTCCCCTGCCAAGCTAATAATCTTCCTTAGCCAAACATGCCTGAACTCTTATTTATGGCTTGAAAGTGCTGAGGGCACGGCTTTAGATACCACTCTTCAGGCTCTAAAGGGATGGCTTACTATTTTTCACCATTAAGTGTCTACATCTGCAAACAATTCCAGTGCAGATCTTAGGAGCCTGCTGTTTTAAGCCTTTCCCGTGCAGCCAAACGGATAAATGACAGGGTTGCAGTGCCTTGGCTTATCGAAGCCTAACTAGAAGCCAGCTGACAACACTGCTGTCAGCAGAGTAATCCAACTCATCATACCTAAGACGGGAGGAAGCAAGCCTATTTCTGTAGAACACAGCAACATGCTACAGACAGGCCTGAGTAAGGACTGAAAAAAGATAAAGGGAGGATTGCAACGTCAGGGAAACTGCCACTCCAGCTAGAGAGCAGCCCAGTACTTCCCACAGAATACAATATATGTGCATGGATGATCTTATTTCTTCTTTGGAAATGTAAGAAGTCAAGACCTCCCATTTTAACACATTCCAAAAGTAAATGCAGTTTGCGAAAATACATGTTCAAGCCCAGAATTGGTGCCAGCTGCATGTTTGTAGAGATTGAACTTTCATCCGTAGCATTCTGCTATTCTTGCAGAGTGCATCCTCTACAGAGCAAAGCACATCACAGGGTAGTGGCCCCTCAGAAGCCCAGGTCCCTTCAGATGCATCTGCCCTTTGTTTCATATCCTCATTTGGTATCTGGAATGTCATCAGCATCCTCCTACTAATGGGCTCGGTAGCTTAGACCCTATCTAAAAGAGCCTACATCTACAGAGCGCTTGCACTTTCCTGGCATCACAAGGCTTCCTATGCCACTTAGCTCACCGAGCTGGGTGTAGGATGATACTGGCAGAGGATGTTACTGGCAGAGAGTGGTCTTTCAGTCCAAAAAGGAGGAGTCTTAGGCTCAGAGCTATTCAACACTCTGTGAGTGGTTCACAACTTCAGAGCCTGCTCTGAGACAGTGAGTGAGCCCAGAATAATCTGGATTGATATCTGCTCACATGCGATCACACTGTAAAGACAGGCAGCCATTCGGAAAGCCTAAATGCCCTTCCACACAGTTGCCATTCTTTGCTTTCCTTCACTGAGTTGCTGATATTTTAGCCAGTCAACATTTTGGATGAACCATGTGCCACACGTCTGCCTCAAGGAATGGGTAGTCTCCACCTATACCAATGTGCTTACAGCTTGAATTGAGAACCTGCCTAAGAAGCATCGCCGGAAGCCAATTCCGAACATTCTTAAGATATTTTCTTCTCCATTGTGAGCCTTCTGGTCCAGAGTGTTTCCCAAAAGGAAAGATGTTTACTTTGTAAATGCCAAATCCTGAATCAAGGTCTTAGAAGAGAACTTACCCCCTTGTGCCTTCATCCGGACTGCCTCCAGTTCCCCTAGCAATATTACACTCCCAGACAGGCTTTTCCTGCTTGTCTTATCCTCTGCCTTCTTTGGAAATCCAATTACATTTTTCCTCCTCAAATCTTCCCAGGAACACCACACAAGAAAGCCACAATAAATTGGGATGAAAGACCACTTGCATTTCTTTCTAATCCTCCATCTTACCCTTAGCCTTTTGGAGACGGGCAGATGTCTCATCGGATGCACACCAAACAGCACAGATTACCTAGTTGGCAGCAAGCTCACAGTTCACCAAGACTGAACCATGCATGCTTTATTATGACATGATTTCTTGATGGTGTAGCCTTCCAGCTGCTTAGGATTCACGCTCCAAGGTAAGCGTTTGTGGAAGCATTTGCCTGCGAGACACCAAACCTATCAACTGTGAGTCCAGCTCAGAGATTACTCAGCAGAGTTATTACATTAAAAGCAGCAATTCGTGCTTAGCCATGCCACTAGAGAGTGTGCCAAAGCTGATTAAAAACCTTGATACAGCCATCCTATTCAATGTGCCCTGGTTGAAATGAGGAATTAAACTCAGCCTCTCCTACTGTAGAAACATACACAAAGCCAGATAGTTCATTCACATTTGAAGGAAAAGAAAATTTACAAACATCCACCTTTAATCACATGCAATTAACTCATAGAGGACACAGAAGTCCCCATTAACCTATTGCCTGCGCTGGAGCGCAATAAACTCCATCGACTGCCATCAGCACTGGGCACAGGGCTGCCAGTAAATGCTAAATGAAGCCTCTCCCTCAGTTGTTGCTTTTTATTTTTTCCTTTTATTTTAAAGCTCCCGTCCCTGGAGGCATCCAAGGCCAGGCTGGATGTGGCTCTGGGCAGCCTGGTCTGGTGGTTGGTGGCCCTGCACATAGCAGGGGGGTTGAAACTGGATGATCGTTGTGGTCCTTTTCAACCCAGGCCATTCTGTGATTCTATGATTAGTCATACCGAATACTCCAGAGCTGCAGGCTAAAGGATCAAGTGACCAATATATACCAAGGAAACAAGGTTAGTGACAGTTTTTGTTGTTGTTGTTGTTTTCTTTTTATCTCTAGCACCAAACAGCCAAAAAGCAGGTTAAATGTTTTAGCTTCTGTCTGGTTTGGGCATAGCAATACTGAGTACTGCTCACTTCCCCCAGCCTCCTTTCTATTACCTATTAGTGCAAGTACAAGAAAAAACTGTTCAGGTTGGTCACCGTTATCTATAACTATTCAAGCCCATAAATGATAAGGAAGCAGATTTATGCTCGCCTGGGTACAGAAGTTAAGTGATACAGTACGGAGCCCCACTCACAGCATGTCTGACACAGTGCTTAAAAGATTTCTTACTGCTGCACTCCACACGGGAGCTGAGGCAGTGCTGCCACAATCCTCCTGAGCCAGCTGACCCTTAGGGGAAGTCAGTCTCGAGGTTCAGCACAGGGAGGAAAGGCCCAGTAAGGAATTTCAGACCCACTGGGCCACAGAAGTACCTTTGTCTGATCTAGCCTAGACATTGTTACAAACAAAAGCTGATCAAATAGCAGACGTAATTTAAATCTCCAAGCAATTTTGCACAGGAAGACATGAGCTAAGGTTAGTCAGTGCCGTTACCTCTGCAATCCCAGGCACAGTCTGCTTTGTTTGGCATTATAATAAGCATCCTGACCCCAAAATCCAAACATTCTCATCTCAGCACCTATATGCTGATCTCATCACAGCTCCTTCTTCAAAGCATGGTTCTCTCTGTAGGTTCTCGTTTTAGCTATCCAACAAGCTATGTCTTTCCTTATGAGAAAACATAAACAAAATCGCCCAAGAACATTCAGCCACAACAGACCATAAAAGTTTGTGAACTCATGACCACAAGTTTAAGTGAAACAGCCATATGGATTTAAAAAACAAAAGTACATCCCAACAGGGAAAGGTGACAGAGGTTAGAGCTGTTTGCGTTGCCAAACGATGGGAACTCAGCTCTTCCTGCTGATCTGATGATGCTGATTTAAAACCCACTGAAACCGAGGTGACTCGGAGACTACTGGGAAGGCTGTGAGTGGTTTGATCCATATTTGCAACCTGCATTCAAATAAAATTCTCACATCCATTTGCCCAAACAGCCTGTTTGAGCCAACCACGTTAACTACACTGCGAAGGCTGCTTTATAAAGCCACTAGTTGGCAGCCATTTGGGGTGCAGTACAACAGAACAGCTTCTCTTGTTGGGTTTATATGGCTCATTGTGGAGTTCTGGCATCTATCCCTAATGGCATAAAGGCCTGTTCAGAGCACACTGATGGTTATACATCAACCCCTGGTCCAGCACCAGGAACCAAGTGCTGTACAATCTGATTAAAGCACAGCTACTTTTACTGACAAACACTATACACCAGTACACAAGTACTGTAGATTTGTTTTGGTTTTTTATATCACCCCTCTAGATATACAACTCAAGAATAATGCTTTACATTAAAGGATCTGTTCTGAACTCATCTTCTGCAATCTCAATTAAAGAAAAATATATTTCCAGACGTCTAACACAGCTGCATTAACCTCAGATTTCAGATTGGTCTAGGATGCTCTCGAGAACCAGGCCTCCCACGTTCTTTCTTTGCTGTCAGACTCTACATGGAGTCTTATTCTCCCCGATTATTTCACTGCGAGGCAACTACCCTCACAGCTTCCAAAAGTTAAATAATTAAGTGATGCCAACACAGATAATACGAAGCCGCTAGCATCTTTCTAGAAGGCTACTGCAGGAACTTTGAGAGACTAACAAAGCAACCTCAGCCAGGTAAGCCACCTTGCCACCGTGGAGATAAAACTGCATCACCTATCATACAGAAGACAGCACCTAAGGGTAATTTCACAAGGTCAGAAACGTGCTATGAGATCTTAAAATTCTACAGTAAATTCTATATGCACTAGTATAAACCACAGGAGCCAGAAACTGCAACTTGCAATTCTGCAAGAGGAGTAAAAGATGCCAGTTCAATAGGCTCACTCCAACATCCACAAATATTTGCAAACTACATGGGGAAATCTATTGAAATAATCTGCATAAGTGAGCCCGAGAAAGCCAGATACTTGTTTGGGAGGGGTGGGATCATGATGAACAGCAGGATACAAGGATCAAAATGAGCACAAAAGGGCAAGTGTAAAGCCAACAGCTGTTTCTTTCCTGCTCCTCTCAACTCTATTTTTATTTCTGTGACAGATGATTGAGATCATACTGTAAACAGAAGATTAAGACCGTAAGCAAGGAGCAGCAGAGACTGCAGCCTCATTTAAAGACAGCTGACCAGAACAGTCAAGTTTCTGCAATCACAATAGCATTAGCGATCATCTCTGAAGGCATAAGATTTCATAGCTTAGTATTTACTACTGCAAATATGTTGTGGGAGGGATGCTATTTAAGCCAAGTGTTCAGTTTCTAAAAGGGAACAGACAAATGATTATTTGGAAAACGCTATTTACCCCCCCACCTTCCTACCCATTTCATCTCTCTGTGAAAACCTCCTTTTTCATCAACTTGAGCCCACCACTAAGACTTCTTGACACTGCAGCTGAATGGATCATCTCACGTTAAAGAGCTGTTATTTTCTGCCACTCCTACACAAGCTGACATAATTGCAGCACAGAAAACAGTCATTAGGAAAGCCATGACTGTCCCAGCATTGGCAAAACATCCGCTCTACAAAAATAGAGATGACTGTAGAAGAGACAATCGTATCGCAGATAGAACTACATCGAGTCATAGCATGAGGTGTTTGTGCCTGTGGGGGCTCAAAGTGAGCTTTCCTAGCAGGAAAGAATTTAAGAAACTGTTTCCATACCTTCTAACCAAGGACACGAGAAACATTCCTGCCAGGATGCTACTAAGATCAGATAGGTTGACATGGCAAGATTTTGGTAGCAGAAGAGATGCAGGGGAGATATCAGAAGATCAGAGGAGATATGCAGTCCAAAGCAAGGTGGTAAGTCGTGAGGGATCTCCCTGTCTTTACCTTGACCAACAAGCTTTTCCATCTTGTTTCCTCCACCTGTTCTGCTGTGGTGGGGAGTGAGACAGCAGGTTGGTGGATCCTGGCAGCCAGCAGTGGTTAATGCACCCCAAGGGAAAACAACACTCTAGTCAGAAACGGAGAAGGCAAATATTTTAGAAGATGAATGGCTTGAAAGAAAGCAGTTCTCCCCAGGGAAGAAAAATTGCTAAAGGATTTTAAGGTTTGCTCTGCTTTTAAGGATTGCCTTAATAGTAAGGCACTAAATAAACAGAAGCTCAGGCGTCTTATTCTGTACTCTGCCCAGGAGAAAATTCGTGGTACTGTATACATATAATCATATAATGGCTTTGGTTGGAAAATACCTTAAACATTACCTAGGTGTAACCTCTGGTTGCCACGCACCAGATTAAGCTGCTCAAGGCCCCATCCAATCTGGCCTCGAATGCTTCCAGCAATGGGGCAGCCACAGCTCTCTGGGCAGCAGTGCAAGGGCTTCACCACTCTCTGAGTGAAGAATTTCTTCCTAACATCTAACCTAAATCTCCTATCTTACCCTTTGAGACTATTCCCCTTTGTCCTATCAACTACTTGCCCATGTCTAAAGTCATTCTACATCCTCTTTACAGGCTCCTGTTAAGTACTGGAAGGCCACAAGGAGGTCTCCCAAGACTTTTCCTCCAGGATGAACAAGTCCAGCTCCCTCACCCTTTCTTCAAAGGGAGGTGCTCCAGCCCTCTGATCATCTTTCTGACCTCCTCTGGACTTGCTCCAACAGCTCCGTATCATTCTTGTATAGGAGGCCCCAAGACTGGACGTAGTACTCCAGATGGGGCCTCACAAGAGCAGAGTAGGGGACAATCATCTCCCACTCTCTGCTGCCACCCCTCTGTTAATACTGTTGGCTTTCCGGGCTGCAAGAGCACGCTGCTGGCTCGTGTCCAGCCTAGTGTCCACCAGAACCCCTAAGTCTTCTTATTTTTCATATAACTCAGCAAGTTTAGTTCCATTTGCACGTTGGCTTTCCCGGATCCATCCCCACACATCCAGATGGCATCCCTGTATTCTTACCAGGCATCACATCCCTGCTTCCATTACCTGTACATTTCCTTCTTATCCCCCAGTTTGACCAGCAGGTCTTTTGTTCAGTCATGCTGGTTTCCTGCCTCTTCTATGTGATTTCTTTGCTGGAGGATGGAGAGTTCTTGTGCTCTCAGAAGCATGTCCTTAAAGAACTGCCAGCTCTGTTCTGCTCCTGCGTCCCTAAGGACAGTTTCCCAAGAGATCTAAGACTAAAAGATAAGATATTAATTAATCAATCTTTGCGGTCTTATTTCCAATGAGAGATAAAATTGGCGCAGAGGAGATGCAAAACAGACAGTAGCTGGCCTTACAGGAGGAAGAGGCAGGAGAAGAATGACAATGCTGCCAAGGATCCCTTGCTATATTCTGCCCCGCTCCAAACAAGAGCACAGCTGTGTGCAGCCAGCAAGACAACAAACATCTGACTTGCATCTGCCTGGTGCCTGAGCTGTGTCTAGAACTGTAGAAAAACAGCATAATTACACAGAAGCTTGTAATGATATCATGGCATAATGATGTTAGCTACATGTTTGCAGAAAAGCAACTTATGCAGCCGCCTGGCCCCAGTGTCAGCAAAGCCGCTGCCCTTGCTGTGCAGCATGACAAAACAATCACATGTATTTGTGATGAGCTCTTTGTCCTCTTCACAGCCAGTTTCATCCTGCCTGCATAGCACTGAGCCAAAGCCACATACAGGTGTTTAAATTTGTGATAAAGATGCACTTGTCTGCATGGTTCAGTTCTACTCAGTTTCATCTTGTCTGGCTCAGCGCAACTCAGAAGCAGAGGAAGTTGTTTTGTCCAGTCACTTCAGTTTGGCTAAATTCAGGAATATACGGCAAGAGTAGTGTTTTTTCATTAGCACGAAGATATAACTGGAGATTTATTTTTCCTAGAACATCTTCATTTACGCAAGGTGTGCCACAGAAATCTGGAAGGATGGATATAAGACGGTACAGCTCTTAATTCCAGGAACTGTGCTGCTCAGATAGCCTTTCCCAGGCAATTTACTGTCAGTCACCACACAGTACTTGCTGCAAAAGGTCTTGCCAAGCAGGTGCCTGTCTCTCTCTCTGCAACTTATTTCATCAGCTGTGGATCTCTGGGACTCGGAGAGGGCAGGACAGCAAGAGCTAGCACTGCTATTTCAATGGGCAGCACTTAGACACACGACAGTAGAGTTTTTAGTTGTCTCTACAATGCAGTGGTCCAGCAAGTCAAAAAGCACCTTAAAAAGAGATGCAAATCCTATGGTGAACTAGAGGTTATGTTTTCTATAATACCTTTCTTTCTGTGTTGCATTAAAATTCATCCCATTCGCTGAAGAATCTTGCTGGTACTGCATTGCCACTGTGTTCTTTCCCAGGCGCAGAGAGGCAAAGGAATTCAGCACAGAACTGTATTAATACATGAGCATACAGGAGATGACAATACATAACCACCTAAGCTGAAACAAGTAAGGATCACATCCGGCTCCACACCTGCACCAAAGTGGACACACTGCAGGGAAATAAAGCACAGAGGAAAAAGGTGATCTGGTCACCAGGAAGAGTGAAAAGGGGCTGATATGCAACGTGTTAACAGCAGGGAAATCACACAGCAGGTTAAGCATCATGAAGGAAGGAAAAAAAAAAAAAAAAAGACAAACAAACCTCTCCTTTAAGTCTGGCACCAAGATTAGCAATGCAAAAATTACATTTAAAGCTTTTAGTGCCACACATTTTCATCACAGCGAAGGCCTGAAGAGCTGTCCCGTTGCCCCTCTGGGGTCACTGCTTATTTAGGAAAGTAATCCACACAAAGGGAATCTCCAGAGGTGCTCCATCCTTTTAGGCTAGATTTAATTTTGAAAAGTGCCCTGGCAAACCTATCATGTAAGCCTAACAGAAGAAGCAGATTACATAAAAAGCTGCTGCTCCTGTGTGTACAGGTGGAGCTCTAACCCATTTAATTGAACCTATATCAACTCAGTAATGGGATTACTGACAATTTCTTCTTTTAATCAACATGTAACAAGCACCTTGAAGCACATTCTAGTACCAGAATCCCACCGCCTGCAGTTTTTCACCTGGTTATTATTGTGCTTGACTTGCTTCTGCACCAGCACAACTTTATCTTGCAAGCGTGATGACAATCATTAGACACCTCACCTCAACCAGCCAGTGCAATTGCCAGAAAATTAACAGGATGATGAAGCAGTATTACGGACCTTAAGCGTATGAGAATTAAAGTAATGAATAGCTGTTAAAGACTGCTGTCATTAAAGGGATTACTGATTCTGTGTGGAGAACATATATAACGCTTTTAAAATATACTGACATTACCCAAATCACAGCCCCGTAATAATACAGGCACATTATATTAGAATGTAATTACATGGCAATTTTCATACAACAGTGAAGAGGAAACCCAGTATGTCAAACAACACAGTTCCTTTGAAATCGACTTAAGTATACTTGGAAAATATAATTAAGCAGCAGAAGGTGAGTTGTTTCCAGATGGTAATTACATTACTCAGTGTATATTCAAGTAGGTCACTTCTACAACAAGGAAATTGAACTCAGCCAGAATTCTGATGCCTGTGTAAATCCTACCGCACAGTGTTTGCAGCAGTGGAAGCCCAGGTTTTATGGGTATACCAACCAAGGTCATTTGTTAAAAAGCTTTAATGGCAAGAAGGAGGATTGGCCCCTTGGCAAACTTTCGGGCAGCCTGATTTTTATGTTAGACTAATACAGATTAGTGTTAGGATCATAAGTACGACTTACTCCACATGTCTCAAGAAAATACGTGGCTTGGGAGAGCTAAAGAGTAACTGCTGTTTTTGCAACTGAAGCAGACCTGAACCTGCAGCAGAGGGTAAGCTTCAACACTGAGCTGTGTTCATGGCCAGGCTTCCATTTTTGTGTCCCTGGAAAAAGCCATACTTTCACAAGCATGCCCAACTACAGAAAGCATTGTATATTCTTTTGCTACTCCCTCTGAAGACCTACAGCTTCTAGGATGCACCCTATGAAAAGCGACAGCAAAGCACAAAAGTATGAACTTGCATGTACTAATTCCCAGGCTGCCTGAGATGATAAACTATCAAATACTGGTTGTTCTTGTCACCATATTACCTAACATGCCACAGATGGCACAAAACGTTATTAACTGCTTCTTAAATTTTGTGCCCAATCACACTGCAGTCTTATTTCCAAACTGGGAAAACAACCCTGTTGTGAGGAACCAGGATCATACTGTCACCATCTGCTTTTTGAGACTTCATGGGCAAAGAATTGCAAAGCTCAGCCTCAGCTGCATGTTGTATGTACACATATCTTGCAGGTCCGTACCCAAAGCCCTCTGCCCACCTCCCACAAAGTCCTTAGTGGAATCTACCGTAATCTGATACCAACCAAGCCTGCTAGCATCCGTTATCACCCACTTTCTCCGTCCCAATGCCCTATTTTGGTTGGGATTGAATTAGTTTTCTTTGCAGTAGCTCATACAGTGCCATGATTTTGATTTGTAGTGAGAACAGTGCTGATAACACACAGATGGTTTAGCTTTGCTGAGCAGTGCTTACACAGTGCCAATGACTTTTCTGCTTCTCATGCTGCTTTGCTAGCAAAGGGCTGGGGGTGCACAGTGGGCTGGGAGGGGACACAGCCATGACATGCCATCATATTGAGCAATAAAACTGGAGGAAAGAAGGAGGGAGCTGTGAGCTGCCAAAGCAAACCAAGAGGTGATGCAAACCCACCTACTACACGTATTGGTAGAAGCAAAAAGTCACAGGAGAAAGTACACCTCACCCAGACAATCCAGTGACTCCTGAATCCTTATCGGTCAAACTGAATTACTGCATTTCCCGTTCAGTACCTCTGCTTTAAAACCAATTATTTCAGGCCCTCGCAACTTCAAGAATCCACAAGATTTCCCAGATTGTTTAGGCCTGAGGCATTTGTTGCACGTTAAATAAACAGAAGAAGGGGTGTAAGAGGTCAGAGTCCAGATTTTAGCAAAGAACATGGCCTTTTCTGAACAAAAAGCCCAGATAAAACCAAAAATCTGATTATGCAGATTATTCTCTCACGTCACACTTTGATGCTCTTATGGGGGCATTTTAAGGCTTCTAACATGCCTTTCAGAGAGCAGAGTTTTCAGGAGTTCCCCAAGGAAGAGCTAGAAAGGAAAAAAATGGAGATTTATTCTGTAATTCCAAAAGCCACCACAACCACAGTCAGAATCCGGGAGGGCCTGGCGTCCTGCCACTAGACAAGGCAGAAAGAAAACTGTGCTGCTCTTAAGCCAGCCACATTAAAAGTAAGCCTCGAGTTTCAGTATGTTAAAAGCAGATCTTACAGCTTATAGTTACTCTACTCTCAGAGACTGCCATACACAAGCTCCAAGAGGCGAGAAGAAAATAATATGTTTTGGTTTATTGTGTCTACCACCTACCAAACAGATAAACCACAGCAAGCCTTTCTGAAAATAGAACTTGCTGCCAAAAAGGGGGAAATACACAGCAGTACCTAGATAAAGGAATGGCTCTGTTTCTTTCTGTTAATGCAGAGATCTGTCCACACTCCCCACACTCTCCAGCTGGCAGTCTGACATCCACCTCCCAGAACCAGCTTGTAGAATCACCAGTGTTGGAAAAGACCTCCAATAGCACCCCGTCCAACCATTTACCTACCACCAATATTCTCCTACTAAACCATGTCCCTCAGTACAAGATCTAAACACTTCTTGAACACCTCCAGGGATGGTGACTCTACCACACCCCCGGCAGTGCCATACAGCACCAGATCACTTTTTGAGAGAAGAAATTTCTCCCAATATCCAGCCTGAATTTCCCTTGGCACAACTTGAGGCCATTCATAGTCCTGTTCAGATCTCCCCCAGCTCTCCCACCCCACTAACAAGCTAGTAAAATGCTAACAACCTTCTTCCCAAAAGATGTGGTGCTCATAGCTTTGCTAACACTGTGCACCTTAAGGTCCCACTGTTTTTCACTTCTTAACACTAACCGTGTCCTTCTCCACACCTCAGTTAAAACAGCAAAGTAACAGAGAGGTTTAGCCCCTTCCTATTAACACCTTAGCAGTACTTGCCTGACAGAACAAAATAATCCAGAGGCACATTAAATCCTCAGAATCCTTAAAGAAATGTTGGTATTTTCTTTCAGTGAGTCACTGGTCTGTTGTCATTGCCAAAGGAAAGAAAGGGTAAGCAGCGCACCGTGGTTACCCAGAACTACCAAAGCAGCTGTGGGCTTGGTAACCCCAGCTAGATACAGCTGGACTGGAGGGGCTGTGTTCATGGCTGCTCCACAACATGACAAGAAAATGGCCCCAGCCCTCTGATCACTCCCTTCCAAGAACCACTCAACCCCAACCCTACTACTAGCCTTGCAAGCATCAGATAAAAATGTCTTCGCGGTAAGATGCTGGCTGAGGCACAGGACCCCACACCGAGTGCCCTACTTCACCACCATGGAAAAGCTGAGCCAGCTGCTTCTGTGTTCCCCAGTTCCCATGGGAGGCAAATACTGCTCTACCGCAAGGTGGGAGAGGGGACCAATTGCATGTATTGCAGTAACACTTCTGGCAAAATAGGATTGCAGACTGGCTATGGCATTACCCTAAGAGGTAACAAGATTGCCTCCTGATTTCCATTCCCTCTGGGACTTCAGGACAAAAAAGCAGTCAAGTCATTTGCAGCAGCTCAAAGGGAACTGACAGTTTTTAGTCAGTATTTAAGTCTTGGTTCTGATTTGTTTGCCTCAAGCTTCAACTTGAATCCCTTAAACCTGGCTAAAAGCCACATTTCTCTGCAGAAGCCAGCAGTGCTATCAAAAGTAAATGCCATCCTCTTGTCTCCAGGTTATTGCTAATCTCGTGTTAAAGTAAAAAAAAAGTTATACTTGCCAGCTAGTTTCATCCTCTGAAAGACCATAATGCCTCACACTGCACTAACAGCTGCATTAGGGGTTAAGAAAAGTATTGCCAGCGATAGCTGCACAGAGCTACACAGCCAGATTGTCACAAAATGGGAGTATCATGCCTACCATACACTAACGTGCCTATTTTTCCCTCTTCCTGCATTGTGCTGGACAGATGTCAGCATTTCTTCCCATTTCATAGTCCTTGTTTGTTAAAGGTTCATATTTTAACTGGAATTTGGCACTGATTTCGCTCTCTTCCTCCTTGTCCCCCTTACCTTTTCCATTTGATTGATCCTCCAGAAAGAAAAAGGAACACAATGGCTGCCTTTGCACTGAGTGTGCTCACTCTTTAAACTCCTTGGCCCTCCCCTCTATTCAGACCTTGCTCCTCAGAGCTCACCCACACAGAGATTCAAGCATCTGTCTCTTTGCTTCTGCTTTCTCATCTTCCCATGCTGCAGGCTGCTATTGCTAACTCCACCTCTCCTCTTCTCTCTCTCTTTCCTCTTTAGATTCACTTCAAGGCCAAACTCTCTTCCTTGCTGCTGGGCTCACACAGCTGGTAGTGTAGAAAAGCAGGGGGAGGGTAGCAGAGCAGGGAGCTTTTATTCAGCAGCACTTCCTCAGCTGAGCAGCTGCTTTGAAGCTCTGGGGTCCAATTTCAGCTGCTGAAAGTTGCTAGCAATAAAAAAACAGCTACATATAACACTGCTTTCAAAGTGCAGTTTGGAGATAGCCGACTCTACCTTTAAAGCTCTGTCTCTGAGACATGATTAGAACCCGTAAATACACAAAAGCACTTGGCTAGGACAGGTTAGCAAGAATTCAGGCTACATCCCTCAGCCTTCAGGCTTAGCCCCCCTCTGCTGCCCCCAGGCCACGAGCAACTTGCTGCCCACACCTGGCTGCAGGCAGCTCTGCAAAAGGAGAGGAGCGTGACTTTGCTCAGGAAAGCCTGCTCAACATTGCATGGTGCATGTATGCCCTCCTAAGGGCTAGCACGGTGTGATTTAAGCTTCAGTCCTCCACCTGAGTGGGATTTACACCGCATTCATAGGAATTGCCTGCAGAATTCAACATGTCTCCCTACGCACTTGGTACTGTGCTAATCAGACCAACGCATTACTGGATTTACAGTTCACAGTTCTAGCACAAATGTGCTAGTCATGGAGGCAGCCCTGTACTAACATCGCTCTCTGGTACTTTCAGTGACAGTGCAGGTCATTAGATGTTCTATCATGCTTCTCCTCTGTGTTTTCTAGTGCCATCTGGTAGTTAACAAAGGGAAAACTAATGGGCAAGGTAAACCTCAGGAGCCCACCTGTCGATGTAGGACTTGAAAGAGTTCATCAGAAGCCACCAGCTTCACAAGGAGCACAACATTTGTCACCGCACAGCAATGTCAAAACACTGCAGCTAAATGGAAATTAAAGCCTGGAGGGCTGCCAATTTACAGGCTAAGCTGATGAGGGCAGAGCAGGAAAGGAGAGCCTTGTCAACCAGGCAAGCAATGTTTCCTTTCCCTGCATAAAAAAAATGTCATGGCCAACCATTGATCTTGTTTGTTGGGGTGCATGACGCTTTCCTGTAGAAAAGTCTGAAAGGCACTGGCGAGAAAGCTATTAAAAAAGGAAACAGAACGAAGAGGACACACAGAAAACCATTCTAGTGTTATCCTTCCAATGACAAGACTTACGGGTTACTAGAGAAGGGTGTTAGATCTGCAGACGTAACTCTTAAAGCAGCCTCATGATTTTGTTGGGTTAATATGGAGATAAAACAGGGAAGGTTGGCTGGTTTGCAGTGCCAGGCTTCGATGCTAGGAAGGTGCATCCCAAAGGCCTTCTGCCTTACACTGACAGGATCTGCACAACACTTCTGTTCAGCGACCACACACAAAGATGACCATTATTAGCAAAGACAGACTAGGGTTTTGCTTCGTGCTACAACAGAAGCATTGCTCACCCTTGCTGCTGCATTTCCCTGAAGCACAACCACATTCATTACCAGCCGTAAGCTTAACATGTTAGACTGTATGTTTTTAACACTTCTCCTCTTCAGAGAAAGTTTCAGTGTGGCCTCCTAAGAATGCAGGGTAATCTGCAGAGTTACATAAATGAAGATAAGAGCTTCAGTTTATGAACGCCATCACAGATACAGTTTTGATGGGGAAAACAGAGGTATCCATACCCTCAGTGTTGTTCTGTTGTTGTTTCTGTATTTGATTTATTTTTCTGAGATTTATGAGATCTCAATCTATTTGTTGCTGTATGCTATATATATCAGATTTCAGATGCAGGCCCAAGTTCTGGCAAACTGTTAGGTAAAGTCCTTCTTACTCAAAAGACCTGGCTGCTATCCCTATGAACTGCAGCTTTGCAGTACAAAGAAAGGCACTGCTCTCACAGTAGGTGCATCCTTCACACCATTGCTCAGGGACACACCTTTCTGTAATACAACATGACGCGTGGCACAAACACCTGCATTGCTATAAGGCATCTTAATAAGCCTGCCATGTGAAACGCATAAACGCCATCAGCACAACCCCATTCACCTATCAAGAGGCCTTTTTTGAGGCTGCAAGCAGTAGCCAGTCTTAGAGCCTTGAGCCAAGAAATAGTCAGCTTGCCTTCTATTCTGCCCTGTTTCTGCAGGGAGCTGTGGAGATTTATTCAATGCAAAAACAAATATGAACATAGTCCTCACTTGCTACTTGGCAGCTTTATCAAAACATTACATCGCTTGATTAGGCCAAACAATTTCATTTCAAGATCTACATAAACCCTAAGATAAGTCAATTTCTTACATATACTGCATTGAGTGAAATGTTTTCTAATGTCTAAACATGACTAAAGTTAATTGTTTGTTGCTCTTTGCCTCTGAAAAACAGCCTTGTGACCCCCAGGAGATGTCTGTATTTAGAAATCTGAAAAGCTATGTCATAAGAGGTTTATTTCTAAAATATTATTGGACAAATGCAGTGACAGCTTCTCAAATTGGCTGTTCTCAGCTAAGCCCTGTCCCCTACTCATTCCTACCCAGCTCTACTATGGGCTGCACAACATTACTCCACCCTGTAGAAAGGCACACCAAACATCTCAAAGCATCCAATTTGGAGAAAATGGGATATTTCCAGTTCTTAAGGCTCTACCTCTCATACTGGTGTTTGAACCCTGTGTTGACTGAGGAAGATAAGAAACTACTGCAGATTTTCCCAGCTCCCTCTTTCAGACTCAGCTGACTTTTGAACCTTCCGTTGCTTTGTCTTAAACGAAGCACACCATTTCACCACCAGTCCAGCCTCTGAACAAAGCATCTCCCATGTGGTTCTGTGTCTAGGACTTCCATCCCATCCATTTGTTTGCCACTGAGCTTACCTATTACCCAATGCTCAAACAAGTGTTCAAGTTCTCCCAACTTTTTAGCCTCAAGAATATCCTGGAATACATTCATAGACTGACTTTAATTGCCTATCATTTGAGCTTCTGTGTGGTTATTTTACAAGCTACCATAAAAGAGGCTTGTACAAGCTATTTACACACAGCAGCAATGACAAACAAGCAGCAGTAATTCTCCAAAAATCAAACTGGAGGTCCAGACTCAGTATGAGGAAATTACTTGTTTTTGTGAGCAGTTTTTGAAGGTATACATCACTTTTGCAAGCATCTTTTTCCTCACTGTGAAATACTCTCTGCTGTTCAGAAGCTGAAGTTGCACTTGCACAGCTTGCATACACCTCCGCTCAGAACTTTCAGGGATACTTTAAACATGCCAAGATTTTACCTCTTGGAAATTATAAGTGAAAAACATAGGTTAGAGACGCACCTGAAATTTTACTGAGAAAACAGTCTTACAACAAGGGCAGCAATAACCACAAAAATAAGTCAATGATTAACTTAATCTGAAGACAAAGGAGTATTGTTAAGCATTTTTGCATCTTCCAGAGGAAGAAATGCAGGGCCGATACAATGATACACACTCACTGAAGAAAGTAAGCAGAATACATGCAAATGGGGTTGAAGTCCCTGTCACATCATCTCCAAACTACCCGCAGCCTTGATGGCAGTGTCATGCTCTCAGCATACAGTCAGAGGTGGAAAAGTTACAAGGAGAGGACATCACAGCTTCTGTTGCTGTGGCTGATCTCCTCAGATTCAGGTGCTGCTGGAAGCATGGTGCCTCTCCGATGGGCACATTCTTGGCCAAAACACATCCCTGGCTTCAAAAAAACAAGCTAAAGCCCTGAGAGGCATCTAGTAGTCTTACAGCTGTTTATTATGTCTTTAGCAGGGAAGTGTCAGGCGATAAGGAAGGCTTAAATATCACTGTGCCCACCACAACCACAGCAAGAACCTGTGGTAGCCTTGGGCTGGTTACCTCATTGGAGCCTTTAGTCCCCAGCCACGAAACAGTCCAGCAGCACTGACATGTGAGCTTTGTGAATACAACAAAGATCAGTGCTCAGCTCCCAAATCCCATCATAAAAAAAGATTATTCTGCCTCTCAGATCTAATGTGTTATTCACACAACAACTAACAACTCCTAGCTTAACTTCTTTGACAGCTTAGTTTCCAAGAAGAGTACATGAAGAGATATCCTTGGGATTATCCTGAGCCATGGTAATAACTTTTCTTTATTAAATTTCCAATAAGCAGCCCTACTGCAACTTTCTTTTTATAGCCGTTCAAATTAAACATGTATGACCTGTCTCCTCAGCAGTCAGCATCCATGTTATCTCTTCGCAGAGAAATACAATAGAAGAACAACAATATTCTCTCTTCTGCAGCCAAATATTTTTTAATCACATTAGACGTAGGAACCCTATTGGCAATCTTTCCTCTGGGTCCTCCCAGTTCTTAAAGCAGAAACTGACAGAGAATTCAATTAATATTCCCCCAAAGGATAACTCATTCAATAACAGTAAGTGACGAAAAACATGCTTGGATGAAAAACAAATCCCAGCTCCAAAGTAGAAAGGTTTTGTCCCAGTAGGGAGAGTAGCATTACTCTCTGGCAGTAAGGAAAGGCTTTGTGTCTTCACCTTGTCAACAGAACAGCTAGGTTTGCAAGCTCTGTTGTTGCTGAGGGCTTTTCCCCTCTAGGATGAGTTACCATCATAACCCAGGGAAGCTCAAAGGAGTTCCCAGGGTCAAACCTCCAGAAAATCAGTGTTTGGTCTATTGCACTGCCTCACTTTCCACCGTCTGTATAGCTAACAGCTGATGACTGTAAATCCTGTGCATCACCATTTCTACCACTCAGATTGCCAGAGTCTAGAATGTTAGTTAATTAGCATGAAACAAGCGTGGATTAAATTCTGACCCTTTCTGAAGGGCACTTAAAGGTGTTCTCAAAGGAAAATGGTTTTCAGGCTAAGGCTAACCCTAAACTACTGTAATTAGAGATTTAGCTCAGCTTCACCATGTCATCTTCAGATAGAAAATTAAATCCAAATTGTAAGCACTGTAAGAGCCAAGACCTGGCCATGCAGACCTTGAACAAAAATGACCATTAGTTCACTCCCATAGAGGAAAGCGCCCATCGGCTGGCCTTAACTAAGTATTGCACAGGCACAGCATCAGAGAAATGCTAACATCCAGCAGCTGGTGTTTGCTTTGCATTCTTATCTGAAGGAAAACTAGTCAAGTGCTGACTACCTTGTGGAACATGAATGGCAATACGCACAGGGCCAGGAGACACAACCCTACTCCAGGCACGGTCAGCTGTTCTCTGAAGTTGTGGCAGCCTCTAAAGCATCAGCAGCACTTGGTCCTGCACATGCAAGGCATGTTTTGCAGGCACTGCAGAAACGTCTCTCTTCAGAGCTGACCTTTACTGAAGAATTTGCAACCTACTTCCATCTCTCACTTCTCAAGCGTATTCAAAACCAACTTGGAGATCCCATCTGCAGCTTTTAATTCATTTGCTCTCCGCATCACAGCAACTTTATCTCTTTGTTTCCATTAGAACAGAAGTCATTCTGTAGCTGAGAAGACTCCAGCTTTAATAACATGTATTTAAAGTAAGTTTTCCACATATCCTGTCACAGCAAGCTAAAATATGCTGGCACTGCGTAGAGACGCAGCTTCCTAAACCACTGCACTCCACTGTCAGCAGCTTGAATGCTGCACAAACACACCAGCAACAGCTGCTGAGTCACAGCAGCAGTGGTTCCCTGCTGCACAAGATTATCCAAGGTCTGAGAAATCCAGTTTCAGAACAGAAACCGCTGCCATTCCCATCAGCTAGCAGTGAAACAGAACACAGCACTGAGGGGAATAAAAAATGAAAACAAAGCTAAACCGTTGGCTGTGTTGGGTAACTTTCCTAGTCTTACCAGCTTGTGACAGTGGCAGATGGCCCAGTCTGTAAATTAGCAACTACCAGATGGGCCCACTAAGTAGCTTACTGCAGCAAATTGATTTGTTCGTGGATTTGGTATTAAAATGTCCTTCACCGTCTGGGTACCATTTGACCACAGAGCTGCAACTTTTAGTCCACTGCCATGAAAGCCAAAACCCCGAGTACTCTGGTTGGGCAGCTACCGCTGCAACACACAGGACTACAGAGGCACCTCCCCATTCCCAAGTGCCATAGGCATGCAGGAGACATTTGTCTCTGACAGCCAGCAATAGGTAAGCACTGAGAACAGATGATGGGAATTAATTCTGCCTAGGGATGACAAATACAAATAAACCTTTCCACTGAGCAGCTAGGGAAGGGCACCATGACCTAGGGAAATATCATTCTGGCTCCTTGCGGACAAGGCATTCAAAGTTGTGGCTGAAGATTTCAGTAAGGAAGGGGTGGCAGCTTACCTCAGTGACATCCCTCTGCTGCTCTCCTCCTTCCCTTTTCATCCTTATCCTCTCTTCCAACCGATTTAGCCCCAGCTCGCTCTTCTGCAGAAGTTGCTTATGCTTTCCAGTTTCAGAGTTTGGGCCCTTTTTTTATATATTTTGCCATTGACCTCCTGCAGAAAAGACTCTGTGGCAATGCATATTATCTTGGTGTTTAGGGTGAGGTTTGGACTACGAAAGGCTAAGTCACCTTCATCTTATACTACTAACTAGTTTACTTCAAAGATGATGGAATTTCTAGAAAGAAAAAAAAACACAACATCATGACAGAGGCTGAGAGCCAACATTTGCAAGCTTGGTTGCTATCCTGCCAGACTTCTGCTCAGGTAAGAGGAAATTGTTGGGAACTAGAAGCTGGAGACTGACATTAATTGAAGCGAAATACTCCACATTCCTTACGTTTCTTCATAAAACCACAAATATTTTCATCTTCCTAGAGCTTCTTTGTCCTGGCATGACACCCTTCAAGTCTCAATCCTAAAAGTCATACATTTTAGCTTGGGTCAAAGATTGGCAAATCAAGATGCAGTCCTCCCAGTGTCACACCATGGCTGCAAAGGTTATAAAGTCACCAAAGCTAACTGGCAAAGAGAAATGACTCAACATTTCTGTAAGGGTACTGTCACACAGTTTTACATCTGTAATACAGAGATAGCTGGCAAAGCAGAACAAACAGCCCTCTGTCTAAAGGCCAGATAGTTAAATCATTTGTCAGTCTGGAAGTTCAAATGTCCTTATTTTACACTGGTGACAACAACCAAATGGGTAATGGAGGCTTGACCCACTACATGTGTTGCTCCACCTCCCCTTTCTCCAAAAGAAAATCTTGAGACAAAATGAGTTACCTACCAGAAAGTATATCAACCTTCTCAAGTCAAAGCTTGACTTGGTAAGGCTTTCAGAACCTTTAAGTTTTACTGTGACCGTATTACATATTATTTCTTCTAGTTCTTATTAAATCCACCAGAACATCTTCACACACCTCAGTCCCTTATCCAACACTTTATGATCAAAACATAATCCTTATAACTCATGGAAAGACCATCAAAGACCACGCTAAGACATTTGTTGTCTTAGTCCCTTTGAATGAAAGAAAGTATTTAGCACAAAGCCAGGCAGCATCTAAAAACACTGCTGTGCTATAAATCATTACTGTTGAATCTTGTGTTTTTCCTGTTGTAAGTGAGGTAACAAGGTCATTTCTGAAAAGTTCTTAGAATGGGAATGTGGAGTTTAAAGGGCTTTGTGCTCCAGCTGACAAGGCTGTTAAAATCCACTGAACCGTAACTACTGTGTTATACACAAGCTAACACATAACTATTTATTCCCCAAAAAGGCATATGTTGCACCAAAACCAGCCCAAGGAAACCACAGGGCTGCTACATCAAGACAGGAAGCAAGTAAACCTCAGTCTCAAGGGAGCTCTGGGAACTACCAGCAGTTCTCTCACTCTTCGGTTTCATGATTGTATTTCTCTAGCAAGTATTTTCCTTCTGAGTGCAGACAGGGATAGTTCTTGCTGTGAGGTGCACATCTGGGTGAAGCAAACACTGTTCTCTATATAACTGAGCCAGCAGAACAGCCTGTGCAAAGGGGACTGGGCTGCAGCCTATCCAGCTTCACAGGCATAGGGCAGTGGCTAGCATATCCTTTCGTCTGCAGAAATCATTTATTATCCCAGATCTTTAGTCCCACAAATCTAACTTTCACGTATGCTAAATCTGACTTCAGCAGGAAGAACACAGCACTTCACCAGCATCTGGACATCTGGCACGTCACATTTTCCCCAGTGAACTTGCTGTTTTCTCTACTATCCCACCAAATGAAGTCCTACCCTGAGAATGGAGACAGATATTCTTTCTGGAATGAAAAACAATCTGGCATTTTTCAGGATAAGGTTTATTGTTGTAGCTTCATTTCCTGTTGGTTGTTCTTTCTTCCCCAGCTCTCCTCTGCTCAGTCTCAGTCGGTCTGCAGATTTTACCCATGACCTGCTCTGACCTGCCTTCCATCCTCTGTCTCTCAAAGTGCTTTGCAGTCATCTCCTCCTCCTTCCAAAAAAACAAAAAGCCTGTAACAACCAAACTGATCTCTCAGCAGCACAGCACGCAAATTTGCATTTAGCAAATTAACTGTGAGCTACATAAGCCCACAGTTCAGGAAACCTATCTCTGCTGCTTGTCTGCCATCCTCATACCAATGATTTTCTGCCTGCCTTTATCCTCCAGCTACACCTCCGCTTTCTGCTGCCTTCCATACCATCGATATCTTTTTCACAGAAACCTAGATTGATTTTTCTAGATACATCTTCTGTCACTCAGGAGGCTAATTAGCGTGCTCTTACCAACCCACGCACCAGCCCCGGGGCCACTGAGGGCAAGCAGTATGGGGACATGTTCCAGCCACTCCTCATTGCAACTGTTTTTTAGTGCAGCCAGCTGATATATACAGTTAAAATAACCATTTCTGTTCAAAAGAGGAAAATTTCCCCTCTAAACCCGATCTGCTCACTGCAACACTAGTTATCCTAGCTCGCTACTAATAATTACCTATTTTTGCCTCCCCAGGCACAAAAAGCACAGCATGACCTTCCTAGATCTGTTTTCTGAGCCATTAATACATCCGGACTAGAAGACAACAGCAAAAACTTGCACCACAGCCCAACCTGGGCACTCTGTTTAGTTTCATTTGGGGTTTTTCCCTCCGTTTACCATCCACTCCGGTTTAAAGAGGTGGTGGCTTCGCTTTAGCACATTCCATTCCTCATCCACACTTGAGATCCCATGTAGCCTCCCTTGAGAACAAGCAGAAGAATCTTATGCTTCTGCTCTGGCATTTTTCTTGCCCTCCCAGCTGCAACATACACTGTTGGTTCCATATTATCTTCTGGAAGCCATGCAGGCTAGTTATCTTCCTTTTTAGAGGACAACAGTTATCTAACATTTCCCTCCCCCCATCTGCTGCCATCATCCTTCACTATGCTTGTACTTCTCTGCCTGCCTTTCCTTCTTTCCTTTATTTTCCTTTTTAAAGCACAATGCCCACAGATGGGAAAAGACTCACAACACAAGCTGTACTGCAGGCAGTGCAGACTCATGCAGTTGATACCGTCAACTGATAGAACGCATCACCAGAGCACGTCATCCAAGGACAGCCAGAAGGTCACACACATTGCACGGACGGATAATGAGATAAAAGCAGGTCAGATGTTGGGACTATTAGCTGCAACACTTTCGCATCTTAGGGTCACCTTAACCTGCATTGTTCATGGCTCGGCAGCTTCTTTGAAGCCCAACCAGAGAGCCTGGGCTGTAAGAGCCCCCTTATGACACAGGGGAAGGCAGCAGCTCTGTGTGTGCAGTGAGTGCTTTCTTACAACGCAGATCATGACAGCTCCATGTATTATTTTCACTACAGAATTTTTATAGCTTCTCTTCTGCACTCTGAACTGGCAATAAAAGCCTTGCTCCTCTTCCCCGGCCATAGATCAAAGCCAGGACAAATGTTCTTATTTGCTCATGCTCTTACCAAGCTGCTGGGAAACATAGAGACCCACAGAAACCCTACACCTGTAGAAAGTCCAACTGTACTCGATGGACTGGCCATTGGCACAGCAGTGTCCTGTGTGCCCCATTAGCGTCACCTGCCACGCTGAAGCGTATGCAGATTTGATCAAATTTAGACACGAAGCAAGAACCCACCATATGTGGGGATCCCTTGCTTTCAAGGTGTTTGGAAATAAAGAACAATAACCGAGTCACTTATTCTTTTCCCGCCCAGTCTACAAATTGCTCGACTCCAATCTCTTAATGCAAAGAAAAAAAGAGAATATACCAGCTCAACCTCTTCTGAGAGAAGGCACAAAACACAAGTTATGAAACGAGCCAGGCCTGAACTTTGTTGAGCCACAGACTAAGCACCCCAGTTCAATGGTCCCACTGTTTACAGCAACAGTTCTGCACTGCTTAGCTCAATTGTTCCTTTTTTTAAACAGCAAGGCAGCAAAGTCTTGAAGAAGGCCTGTGAACTGATTCCCATAGCAGTACAATGTAACTTCACTCTTCAGCAAGGGCTGAATTGGACTTCACAGGGCACCAGTGCTACATCTCAGATTTACGGGTGCCTCTCTGCTCGCCTGCTCTGCCACCAGCAGGCTTAGGCCACAGCCCTGAGGAACTCCTCAGCCAGCAGCACAATATTTAACAACATTCTGTCATGGCAGCAAGGAAGCACAGATGCAGTGCCCACCCTTCAGCCATGCCCTCTGCTTCTGCTCCTCTGCCAGCTGGTAGGACCAATGCAAAAAATAAAAATAAAAAGCGTGTTGTGTATTTATACATAAACAAGGAATACCACCACACTGCAATAAGCAAATGTGGGAAATCCCTAACGCATATTGAAGAGCATTTCCTGTCACAAGTACTAAGCAAGTCAACTAGGAAAGGTGCTCTCCTAGATCTGTTATTTGGAACCTGGGATGGCCTTGTGGGACAGGTGTTGGTCCCAGACAGTGATTGTGAAATAGCTGAGCTCAAAATTTCATCTGTAAGAAAAGGTCAGCAGAGTAGACACACTGGACTTTAAGAGAGCAAACGTGGAGCTTCTCAGGGAGCCCTTGGGAATCAGGTTTAGAGGTCTATTAGAGCTGGTCACTTCTCAAGAACCACCTTCTGAACAGGGAACTCCTTGTAGAAGTAGGGCTGAGAGAGAAAATACGATCTCTAGAAGCAAGGTCAGACTTGACAGGGAGAATACAGAGCTGCAGTTTGCACTTGCAGGGAGAAAACCAGAAAAGCCAGAGCTCAACTTGAGCCAATGACGACCTCTGTGTTGACAGACAGCAAAGAATGTATGAAATTGACATGTTTGTAACTAGTAGAGAAGTGACTTTCCATCTTTGGTTGCTGTTGTAAGAGAACAGTTGTACTGGATGCATGTTAGTTAAGAAGCCCACAGGGCATTTATGCCACAGTACTAAAGGAGGTAGTAGATGTTATAGCTGGACCTCTCTCAACAATTTAACAAACATCTCGGGAGTCATTGGAGGTCCTTGCTGACTGGAAGCTAAGCAGCACTATGCTCATCCACAAAAAGGGCACAATAGACAACTCAGGAAACAACAAACACGTTTGTTTAACCTCAGTCCCTGGAAACATTACAGAGATTACCCTGGGGGATACTAAAAGCTTCGTTCTCTGTGTGCCTTTTGTCAGGCACAGGTTCATGTAACGAAAGCCCTGCCTTAGTAATGTTATCTCCTCCTGTGATAAGGTCACCATCTTGGTGAACAAAGGGCAAGAGGTGGGTGTAATCATTTTGGATTTCAGGGAGGCCTTTGATAGCATCCCTCACAGCATCCTCCTTGACAAACTGACCAACTGTGAGATAAATAGGTCCACACTATGCTGGGCAATGAACTGACTCAACAGTAGCCCTCAAATGCTAATAGTGTGTGGGGCTACATCGAGTTAGCAGTGCTCCCCAGGCTCTATCCTAGTAGAGCCAGTTCTGTGCAACACTGTTATAAAATTATCTGGCTACAGGACCAGAGCATTTCCTTAGCAAGTTCGCCAATGATACTGAACTGGGATGTGCTGCCCAGACCCCAGGGGGATGAGAGAACTTGGAGAGATCTAGATACAACAAAGCAGTAGGTAATCATCAATGGTATGAAGTTCCAACAGGGGTAAATGTCAGGGTCTGCACCCGGAACAGTGCAATGCCAGACAAGAGGCATTTGGATAATACCCTTAATAATATGCTTTGACTTTTGGTTAGCCCTGAAGAGGTCAGGCAGCTGAACTCGATCATTGCAGGTCCTCCCCAGCTGAATATATTCTAAATGTTGAAATCCTTGGAAATTTAGAGCAAATCCTCAGCCACAAACACGTGGCAAGTCCTGCTCAAAGTGCCTCTACAAAGTAGGCCTGGAGCTTAGTTCTCAGCTGGCTCACAGGAAAGCATGCCTTTATGTAAGGATCAGAGAATGCGAGACAGGAGGTAAGGTCTTTAAGAACTTCAAGATAACAGTCCTGCAGTTAAATCAGTACTTCCAAGACTGGTATATTGATAGTCACTTCTGTCAAGGAAATTATTCAAGTAAAGTACTGCAATAGAGTCACTTAACCTTTGAGGGACAATGCATACGCTGTAGGGGTTCATATAGCATCATGTTGAAATACTACCTCTATCTCCTGCTATTCCTTCCACTACTGTTTTCTTCCAGCCTACAAACAGTTAAGACCTGCCTTTATTTGGTTGTCATTACCACCTGAAGCATTACTTTGGCTTTTGGAGAGCCCAGTTCCACTCCTCAAGCTGTCAGCTAAGCGAACAATTACCCCACTTCCTCGAATTATTTGGAACAGACTCTGGCAGTAGTGTGTGTCAGTGCAGACTATTTTTTCTCCTGTAGCAATTAAAAGCTCAACCATTCCTGCAGGAAAATAATAATAAAAGACAATCCCCTAATTAAGTTTCCAGTCCCAACCAAAAAGAGGCAAAAAGCACAAGAATAGGGGAATAGTGCAGAAGAATGCTTTTTCCTTTCTGATAAAATTTGGACAAGTACAAGTTTGATACCACTGTCTGTTTCTGGAGGCATCTGATTGTCTCTAATATTCAGTATCATAAAGCTAATAAGTAACTTAACCTCTCAGGCATTTAAAAGCAGTTTTAATTTGTTGTTGGTAATAGTTAGGAAACATCATCTGCTAGTGCAAGCCTTCTCCTTTACATCAAGTGATAACTCAGCAGTTGCCCTTTAGCTGTTCCAACATCCTTCTGTTGATAAGTAGCAGCATGCACTAATTAAAGCATCGTCAAATCTTCCATGGACTGGATGGATTGCAGGTAACCACTTTCACTTTAAGCTTACATTTCCACTGGAAAACAGAACTATGAGTTGTCTGATGATGCCTGCCCCGGGCTCCTCCACACACATCTTCAGTGTGATTCAGCAAGGGAATATTTCATAGCTTCCTCTTCAGAGGGAATAAACAAGTTGCAGTCCTCCTGCACGTTGATGCAGCGCAACCCAATTCAGCTGGGGGTTAAACAGGGCAAATAACAGTAGTTATCTAAAGCTGATACTGAGATGCTTCTCCTCTGCAGAAGAGAGCTCAAGTTCGGATTTATATTGAGCAGCATTCTGGTTTCCACTGAAACTGGAACGAGCCTTAATTTTCTTCTGTCAGATTGGGTAAGACAGACGCACCGCTTCTTGAGCACAAGGCATTCATGCTGCCAGATTTAAGCTTTTCTTAATCTCCTCAGAGAAGTAATTATACAGAAGAACCACTTGAACTCCTCTGAAACCACGAGGTCCTTCAGTGGCACGCAGCCAAATTCTATAAAACCTATCACTATAAAGACAAATGTATTTGGTGAAGGCTCCTGCTGATATCAACATGAGACACCAGAGAGGCTGGAGGGGGGAGGGGGGGTGTAGAAACTGCATGTGCAGCTAGAATTAAAGCCAGCTCCATGCGGGAGGAGCATAATAAACCATGAAATACTGCCAGCTCCTGCATCCTGTTTGCATCACTGTAGTTTTCCACATAACACACTGACATGCTTAGTTCCAAAGCAGTTTACGGCAGCGTTAGAAATTTGTCACTACCTTGTTTTGTTTGGAGCTGTTAGCTCCTCGCTCTCAGGACTGACACAGCATGCTTGGTGTGGATTGACAGACATCTCCCAGCACTTGGGGTATGGGAATGGAGAAGTTTGGGAGCATCCATTCATGTGGTACCAACTTCCTTCAGGTCTTGAAGAAAGGAAATATCTAGTAGATAAATGCAGATTACAAGCCTTATTTCTCAGGCTGACCATCAGAGCAATGGCTTAGCAGATCAAGCTTTGTCTGTGGTCAGGGACTCATCAGTACAGACATCACAAGTAAGGTCTGCTTATGACAGGGCTTATCTATGGCAGTCAGTGCTTCCCAGTGACTTTTTAGCTATGAAGACATCTACAGCTCCAGTTCTCCTTGCTGAAATACGACTAAATCACTGCCCTCAAAGAGGCTTAAGAGACCACATAGCCCCCAGTCAACATCAAAACCAAAATAAATCACGATGATGCTTTACAGCCCAACCATCCGGCAGCAGGGTTTGCAGGCTCCTGTGAACATTTCAGTTGGGCTCATTCAAATGGGAGATATTAGCACAGGGTATCTCAGGTTCATGAATCACATCTCTTTTTTGAGAGATACGCCGACACAAACCACAGGCACTGCAGTGCAAGCTTTAGGTGAACTGCTGTGGTTACATGAATCACAGTGCTGCATCACCAGCAAAGAACTTGAGTTAACCTCAGCTTCCTGAAGGGCTCCCTAGAATGCCAGTTAGCATATGCAACACAAGAAAAATACACCCTCCAGAGTCCTGAGCAGCAGTTAATACTAACCAGTGACAGTAAATGAGTGGCATTCTAGAGGTTTTGGTATGGGAGCCCAACTAATGACTTAAACCACAGCAGACAGAGAATGCTATGAGCTGAACTGGAGGAGAGCCTGCCGTGACATCGCACCTCCAGGAAGGGATAATTAGATTCTTCTGTTCAGTACAATTCAGCACAACAGCTGCTGCTCAGTACAGCATTCCTGGTGCTCTCAATACAAACTCAACCTTCTCGTTACAGAGGTACTGAAACCCTGAGGCATGTCCTCCCCCAGAGGCTTGCACTGTTTAGGGTCCAGGACTCGGTGCTGGAGCACACACTGCTGTACTGGAAGCCAGGCTTTGATGCCAGGGTTTGACTTTTCTTGCTTAGCACAGCGGTCGCTTGCCTGCACAGAGCTGAGCAGCTGCAGTATCCGTCAGACTGGTTAACAAATCGAAAGCCACATGTAATATAGCATTTCAAATACCACTCTATTTCTCCTGTTTTAGTTCCTAGAACTGCTAGGCTGCTTATCTACTGCTAGCCGGCAGTGCCCTGCAAGCCTCCTGTGACCAGGCCTCCTTCTAAATTACATCTGGTATTTAACAAACAGTAGAAAAATGGCTCCGAAGCTTTAGTGCATTGGAGGCTAAATAGCCAGACATGCAGCCAACTGCGAGAGCCTTGGGGACACAAACTACAACTGTTCCTCCTTGGTAACTGGAAATCTATGCGCAGTTCCTGCCTTACCTATTAGGCATGTCTTCAGGATCAGGAGGTCTCACCTACCTGTATCTGGGTCTGCCACATTTAGTAGCGAGGCACCGATCCTCCTTTTCGGGAGATGGTGTAGAAAGGCAGGATATCACTGATCTAAGGCCTTCCTCTAAATCAAGCCTCACCAAGACACCTAAAGGAGCCAGCAGACAGAATACTGAAGCAGAGCTCTTAAGCTAGGATTCGGACAGAAGAAGCCAATTTTTGCAAGACGCTGGCAAAAAACAATCTAAGGATTTGGGAGGGAGGTTCTGCATGCATAGAAACCCACCAAAATCCATCTGGGCCTAAATTCATATTTATGAACATACACAGTCACAATTGTATTTTATTTCCCCCATGACCAGGCTTGCTGCATCTCACTGATGCAAAAGCAGGCTTTCTGCCACGATTATAAAACAAATTATTTCATGCATGAACAGCATTAAATATCCGTTCACGCTCTGAGCCATTCTCCTCTGCTGACATATGTACAGCCCAGTCATTCCGCAGTGCAAAAGGAATATTTGCTCCACGAACCACCGATTAGATAAAGCAGTAAATGGATGAGAAAAGTAACACATACAACATCAGCACTGATAGATTTCCCATTATCCTGCACCCTTTGCCATGGGAACCCCCTGCTTTGCTGCTCAGTGTAAACACAGGGTTACTGGGTAAGCAAAAGGGCTTCAACATTTCTCTTCACTTCCATCCCAGCCTCACAGGGCATGTGTTTCTCCACCTGGCATAGCCACGTAGCTCTTTACCCATCAGGACAGTTACGTAAAAAGGAATGCATTTTGACCTGAGCAGTGCTGGCCACCTCAACTAGTAAATATCCATAGAAGCATCATCTACTGACATAAGAATATTATAAATAGAAATATTCCCTATAAGCAGCTTGTGACTAAGCTCACTTTTGAGCTAATAACTTCCCATGGAGATAAACTCGGCAGGAAAGCTTGCAGAGCTATAAATACCCAGAATTCATTAACAGATCTTTTTTGCTGCAAAAATTCTTTTCCGGCTGTGCCTCATGACACTGGTGCTCCCAACCCATTCTCTTTTCAAAAGCTGCAATTGTTTAACGTCCAGATCCAGCTGCTCTCAGAAATCCACAGGAAGAAAACATTGGGGCAGTTTTGGGAGAATAAGACATTATTCCAGCGCCAAAACAAAATACCACAAAGAACATATACTATGTCACGAACATTTCTTAAGTTTCATACTCTGGAAGTTTTAACATTTTGGTAATTAACCACCGGGTCCACTGAAAAATAATGCATTTTAAGGACCTATGGATTTGTTCTGTGGGTATTGCGGTGATGAGAATCAAGGATTTATACTCAATTCTTGTATCTGCTCTGCCCAGATCTGTTTTCCCCACATTGCTCTACTGAAATGGGTGAGTACTGACTGATGGGGATCACTGGAACAGCACATCTTATGCAGAGATGCGTTTGCTTCCCAGTGCTTACCCTACATCAGAGCAGCACACCACTTTCTATTTTTCAGGAGTTTGTGAAACACAGCACTGTTTGCAAGAAAACAATCTCTCACTTAAAGGTATTCTCTTGTGTACACGCTGTGATGATCCCTTGAGCAAGAACTTACCATGTCTGGTCCAGCTTGAATTCTTTTTGTTACATTGGCACAACCCATAGGAACCCAAGACATTTAATTATGTTAAAAGCAAAAACCAAAGCAGATCACTATGCTTTCGTCTAACCATCTGCAGGAGTTTGGCCTAGAATGGAATATGTTTCCTTCGTAATAACTGTTTGGTGCTGCGTTTTGCATTTGTGAATAAAGCAGTGCTGGTAACACACTGATGGTTTAGTTGTTACTGAGTACACCTTGACAAATATCCAACTGTTGCCTTGGGTAAACCTCATGGCTGAATTCCTACTCACTAGTTCAGAGCTAAGGGCAAGGGCAGCAAATTAGCCCAGGCGACTCGTACTCAACTTCGAGTAATCCATCTTGTTCACTATGCTCTTTAGTCCTCAGCTGAAGTTATTAAAGCATCATTACCCAAATACTGAATTTACTAAAAGTCAGCCGCCAGTAGCTCTTTGGTTCAGACACAGTGCCTAACTCCAGCTGCTGGCAACTTTTCCACGTTAAATTCAGTATTGCTATGCCTTTCAGACACTCAAGATTTCACTTCACAAGTCACGCTTGGCACCAAGGATAAGAGGATTTACAAATATTTCGTGGTGAAGGTTTAACAAAAGCCTCAACTCTATCCATCTCTAATAAGGTTTTTGAGAACTCTATTTCAGGAGCTAGAAACAGCTTCTGAATTATCTTTTTACAGCATAAAGGTAATGAAAGCCCAAAATGTTCCCACTTATTTTACTACAGAGGACTTCATCTACATTCCATTTAGCTGAATCATCTCCAAGCCTTCCACCCACACCGGGCACACAGCCTACACAATTTACATGTGTGTTGGTAAAAGGTGAAAAAAACTCTTTGCCAGACGAGTTTCCTAATTCATTTCTCATAATCTCTTCCCCATGTGCCCAATTTTATAACGACACGCTGCAGGTAAAAAAGACATGTTTAGAACCACATCTCATGAAGACTTAGCTAAATGTAGTCAAACCATGTTTTTGTTGGTTTTATTTCCTGGAAAAATGAGCATCCTTACTCGTTATAGTTTTTCAATGGAGTACAGAAGCACTTTGCAAAAATGATCATCTAACTGCATGCATTTACTCATCTAATTCTTTACCAGTGACAGCCATTTCAACAGGGCAATGGTTGCTTGCTGCAGTTTTCCTACCTAATTGAAGGACCTGAATTTCAAGTTGCAAGCATACAGAGCCGTGTATATCTCAGACCCCACTATATTAAAGATGCAGTAGTTGTCCCCAAGTCCTGTCCTGCAAAAGGCCCTCCGTGATCATACGGAAGCAGTTGTCTGATAGCGTGAAATCAAGCAGTTTATGTTATTTATTTCTGGCCTCTGAATATATTCCATCAATGCCTACTGTACGAGGCTCAGGGGATGAGCTTATCAGTAAGACCAAAGAATGGCATTTCATTTTACCTGCAGTGCTTACTGTACAAGTACTTAAAGCCAATGGCTTTAACAGCTGCTCGACACCCAAGACACAACTGAATTCACTGTTAGGTTCCAAAGAACAACATCCTTTTTCCAGCAAGATATCTGAGGATACAACAAGACATTTGTTTACAGCAATCCTACCCAAAGCTGACAATTTGCATGCTACCTGTTTTGCATTTGCATCTGCTGCTTGTTGAATAAACATTTCCAGAGCTCTGGCACCCTAGTTCTCTGAAGGGTTAAACACATTACTCCGCATCCTAATCAACCCCCTCCTTTCCATATTATTTCCTCTACCTGCAGTCTATTCACAGCCTGGAGTAATTCTGCATGCACGCTGGTACCATTCTTTGGCATTTACAGTCACTCAGCTCACCATCTATATTCAAGAACACCGATTTCATTAACACAAAACAGTACCGCAAGAGAGGCATTGGGACAAGGTAGACAGTACCAATAGAGGCAAGTACTCTTTAGAAAGCAAGTTCTGTTACCAATTCATATTCTTCACTTCAAAGTTTACAATCTTAAAAGCATTCGTAGCCAAGCACTGACAACTAAGTTCCCAAAGCAGTCATAACCGCTTCAGCATTTTGTACTTATGGTTAGCTTCATCTTGCCACTCCAGCTTTTATCTGTCGTCTCACAGGAAACTGAAAGGTCAGATCCATCTTCTTCTTTTGATCCTTTTCCTGTCTCTTCTAAGGAAAGGAGGGAATGTTCAAGTTGCCCCATGCTGTTCTACTCATTGCACACCCACCTCTTGTAACATTCCCACTTGCTTCAGTTTCACACTTCTCCTCTTGCTCTCCTTGGTGTTGTCCTATGCTCATGGGCACTTTCACAGCTGAGTGGTGTCTGCTCTGAAGTTGCTCTCAGCTGCTGCACAGGACCAGGATCTTTTTCACAGCCTCCTGCAATTACAGAAGCCTAAAATGAAGTAGCAACTCAAACAGCTGCGCTGCAGAAGGAAGATCTGGATACCTGATAATCTTAAAGGATGGTATCTATCATATTCCAAAGATCTACTGCATGGGTTGCCAAGAGGCAGCAATGCAGCCAGCACCCAGTTCGCCCCCACTCCCAGATCTACCTCCCTAATCCACTGTGGTTTTAAGGAAGACTGAATGAAAAAAACTTAAAAAAAAAAAAAAAAAAAAAAAAATCATCAAGCTCAAGTCAGCAAACAAATGGTCTAGAAAAATCTGCCCAATTGGATTTCATTTCAACTAAAGAAAGTGTTGCACCACTATTAGTTCTTCAGATAATTATCAGAAAATGCACACCAACCACTGCAAAGAAAACTGTTTTGGAACAGTGTTGCTATAAAGCAAATATATATATATATACTTGAAATCTTCATAGCTTGTTTTTTGAAACCTCAAACCTCCACCACAAAGCTGGAAGTGAGTGATACAGCTGAGCTGACAAGGGTAGCAGCCCACTGCACCATTATACAAACAGAGAGTAGTTGAAGTGAGCTAATTTAAAGCCATACCAGCAGCAGCACACACCAGGTGAAATCTTTAAAGGTATATCTAGAGGTTTTACTCTCACTTGAAAGTAAGAAGCATATCCAGAGAGAAATCTGTCAGGAAAACAGGCTAGACTGTTAGAGACCATCAAGGATCTTAGTGACCATCAAGGAATTCCTGAATCTGGACTAGAAACACATGCTTGTCACATGTTACTTTGCACCCCATACTGGATGACCCTCCTGTCATGTAAAATGAGGAAATAAAGCAACCGATGGCTAACAGCTCTTATAAATATCCTCCATCTTCCCAAATTAACAACCATTGCATTAAAGAGCCTCAAGAGTCAGCTGTCAGCTACAGTTCAAAGCTTCACCCAGGTTGTGCAGCAAGACCTCCTGCCCCCAGGTCTGGGAAACCCTCTGTCAGGGCTTGCTCTCCAGAACACTCCTTATTTACAAGCAACCAATGCTTCGTGGAGAGGTTACTAAAGGCCATCTGTCTAAAGAATTCTTGTTTATATTCCTCTCGCTTTATCCTTAGGAAAAAAACAGTTCATAAAGGCAGAGGTATTTAAAGCCTGAGCCATCTTCCATCATCCCGCTGGAAGCTATAATCTGTCCATGCTATCTCAACTGATATTTGTGTAACTGATTACATTGTCCAAACAAGGGATTATGATCCTGGTTTGGGGGATAAGCAGCATGAATGGAGGATGTCTGAGCAGATCAGCTATTTTTTTTTTATTCTTCAAGTAAGGCTCCTTGAACAAAAAGGGAAGAGAAGAAATGTATCTTACATAAAGGGCAGTTGTTTCCAAATGGAACGTTTCATGTTTTTCCATTAAGTATGAGCTGCTCTAGCTGTTACAGAATATTTTATTGACAGGTTTGTTAATGCGAAGCCCAGTTCCAGCACTGACTGCATGATGAAAATAAGGCTAGCACAAGCCACCCTTTTGTCTTTTGATTTTCTCCTTTCACACACACTGGATGAATCAGAATATTATCTTCCAGTTTTTATCAACATTGGATGAATATTCCCATGTCTCTTGCATAAAAGACAATTCCTCATACAACTTCTCCATTTCTTCATCCAAATTAAGGGCAGGATGTACCAGACTTGGCTTCCTGGGCACTGACCCAAGAAATACATTTGGTCCATGACATAACCTTTGTCACACAGCTTCGGAGCCTTTAGAAGACCAGACAGAATCAGGAAAACAACTGCACAGTACGTCTCACGGGATAATTAAGATAAAAGATTAACAAGCTCTGGACATTTTACCTTAGGGTCTGGCCAATTGAAGAGAGCTATCATCATCCATGGCATGTTTGAAACCATTCAGTGCAAGTGAGGACAAGCTGTGCTGTTCAGATAGCCAAGAACACCAAGTTACTTGAGGATGCACAACCCAAGCAAATTGTCTGCTTATTTGCAGTGTGCCAGGCCTCTGAGGACATTAAGGAGGATTATATAGCTCTGCCCGAGGCCCAGCTTTCTCATTCTATCAAGTTGCAGAGTTTCAGCCCAAGAAACCCAAACCAAGAGCGAAGGCTACTAAGCAAAGGTTGCTAAGCTCTTAGACTGCTTTTTATTTTTTCCTTTACTTATCCGGCCCATCCTTGTCCTGTCCAGGCAGGAAAAATACACCTTCTCACCCCCTTCTGTAAATACACTTGTAAAGTTGGATCCTGAACTGCGTTATATGTTGAAGTGTGAAGGAAGCATAACTACTATAGAAAAGTAATTAAGATGTCCTGTTGACACAGATGAGAAGGAAATCGAATGCTACAATTTAACAGATTTTTAAAAGGTCTTTCTGAACACAGATGGAACACAAGGAGATCATTTGAGAGCACTATTTGATCTCAAGTTTAAATGGTAACAGAATGCTGAGAAAGGTTAGATTCCATTTACTTTTTACATATGGGGCGGCTTAATGCCAATGGGTGGCCAAGTTCCGCCACACCACTCTCACTTCCTATCCTCAAAAGGATCAGGAGAAAATAGAATGAAAAAAGCTTGTATATTAAGATAAGAATAGGGAAATCACTCACCAATTGCCATCACAAGGCAACAGGCTCAGCATAGGGAGATTAATGTAATTTATTGCCTATTACTACTACCAACACTAGAGCAGCAAGAACTAAAAGCAGACTAGAACACCTTCACACCACCCACCAGCAAAAAAGACTTGTTACTAAAGCTGATTAAGCAGTTTCCTGGGAAAGAAAGGTCATGAAAAGTCTAGTTTTTCAGTGATTGCATCAGAAGATGCAAAAATAAACATACCGTGAACAACTGCCAGAAATTCGTTGTTAATGATCTATGTTTAAGCTGTGGTTTTCTGCAGATCCACCTACAAGGGCAGTTATAAATACTTTTGAAATCTGTATAGCATTAACAGCAGTACTAAACAATCGAGATGGCAGTCCTACAACTTTTGTTTAAAGACTTCGACTACCTGAGGACTTCCTAATATGACCAACTCAAAGCATGAACACTTGAACCATTATTCATAATTCTGAGCCTGATGGACTAAGTCTTTTTTGCTCACACTCTAAGGCCAAATAAGGTTTGAACTCCTTGTGCACATGAACGCCGCAGAACAGATTGGCCAGATATTGACATCTTAAGTTTCCAATCTGCCCAGCCACAGCAAGAGAGCAGGAAAGTATCCTGAGAGCATCACAGCTGGGGCTGAGAACTAGCCTGAGGTGTCCAATTACTTCACCCACGCCATGTTTAGCCCACCATGTTTGCAGAGGCAGTTCTGGTCCAGCACATGGGCACACCAGGTTATGAGTTGCCTCACACATCTACATGACCAGATGCATGTATCACTGCAATAGCATAAAGGCAGTTGGAAAAAGCATTGTGAGGACAAGCTAAGAGCAACATCCCACAGGCTCACAGGGATCATCTCCCATCCAGAAGGCAACAGGAAAGAGTGGGCAGAGGAATTTCTTTGCAGTGACCGACTACACTGAACTACTTATTGTGGATATGCTTCTCAAGCCCATAAACTGAGGCTGCAGCTCAGCTCCACAGGGTTACAAAGCCAAGAATCACGAGTTATCATAAAGACTGCTGATTTCTTATCACGATTTATATTAAATAAGTGTCACACCTGAATACTGCAGCCTTTTAAGTAACAATCAATCAAATCAAAGCAAACTGATGTTTCTAGCATATCTTTATTTTCTTATGAAGATGGACAGGATAATTCTTTTTAATTAAGTCTCAAGAGAAAAGCTAGTAAGGAACTCCAAGAGCAGCTGAAGAGTAGCACTGCTATTTCAAACCTGAAAATCATCTATCATGCTGTTCCTTCGTGTGAAATATTATGCTTCGATACATCTGAAGTCAAATTTCCTAATGGAGCCAACACAAAATGCTGTGGGTGTTCAGAAAGAATTTCTTCTTCAATCTAACCAGTGTTGTTTGGTTATTCTTAAATTTAAGTTCCAGTAACACATTTATTTGCATCTGAATCCTGATTGTGATTCAGCTCCCAAGTGATATTACAGCTGACATTGGTGTTGTGGAGTTGATATGGTTCAAAAAGCAAATTGCCAAGAACCAGGAGCCATAAAGGAAAAGTTTTCATTATTATCTTGCAATGCTGGAACCCATGTTAATTAGCAAAGATTGAATTCAAGTTATAATTAGCAGAGAGCTTCTTGATATGAGATAATATGAAAGAGAAAAATGGCCTAGGGAAACTGAGTTGCTCTATTTCCTCTAAGGCGGACTCTTAAGTGTTCTGCCCCACCTTCTTTGTTTAAATTTGCCTTTTCAATAAGCATAGTGCAAATCAATGGGCCATCTCTACTTCGGCCTTTCTAGTCCACATCTTACATACCATTTTCTCTGCAAGTGGCAGATCCTGCTGCATAGTACGAGTACCAACAAGCAGCTCTCTCCAGCATACACTGGACTTTGAACAAAGTCAACAAGAAATCACCCAAAGTAGGTTCAGTAGCAATAGGAGTCACGCATCACTACAAAAAAAAATACATGTGCACATACACTTACATACACATAGGGAAATCCCAGCAGGGAAAGTAATATTCAACACAAGAAAGAAATGGCTAGACAAGCTCAAACATCAATTCCATCCTTGACTCTGCAAAAGGGCTGTGGAAAGCTTAAAAAATTAGAACAATTACGTGCTGTTGAACAGTACAGCTTTCCTACATCAAGTGCCTTCTGGATAGTCGCTTTCTTGCCTTGACAGTCGTGTGTAGCTGTATGTCATGCTTGCTCTTCATTGTCTTGGACAGTAAATTTAAAATTGCACTAAGTTGGCTCAGTGGTAAAAGTTTAGACTGCTCTTCTTGCTGCTAGCTTCTGGTGTGACATCTAGGATCACCTCACACTCAAGGCTACCGTTTGACCAGTATATAACTTGTGTTATCAGTAAATATGCAGTGAGCAAATACCACAGCTGATAGGTAACATATGGCATTCTCCACACACATGCTGTTCTCTCACTCCTCCCAGCCCATATAAATGATGCAGACAAAGCAGAACGCTGCTGTGTTATACAGTCTGCCAGCATCTAGCTGGGTTTGACTTGAACCTAACCCCAAAGTTATGTGGCTTCTTTTACAGCACAGCTATGTGGCAACAACTATGATAGCTGCAAAATGATACACTCAGAACTTCTTAGAACTCATCAACTTCCAACATTAAGGAAAACCTATTATATAGAAATCTAGATTAGTGTTACCTTTCCCTAACCAACACTAGCCTTGTTAAAGTGTAGCTTTCTGTACCAGTGCAGTCCACTAACTACAGAGCTCATAGGTATGACACCCCTATTTGGTAATATATTCTTTGAAGCCTCCTGCTGCACTACAGCCCTGGACAGAAGGAATAATATTCCTTAATGCCATCCCAGTGTGAGGGTTACCTAACAAACATATGCCCGAAGATTAAAGATATAAAGCGTCTTATTTCTGCCTCAAGCTCCCACTACAGTGGCTAAAGCTTAGCTATCAGTACTCAGAACAATACTGCAATAATGCCCTTTAAAAAATGATATGGAACTGTAAGAAACCTGATAGCAGCAGACCCAGGGAACTACAATGCATTTGACTTCATACACTGGAACCATCAGTTACAGTAGTTACTGATCAGTAGTTTCCACCACTGATTGAAGACAAGAGCCTCATTGCTTTTGCCAGAGATCCATTTCAGTCTTCTTCTGAAGCCTTTTCTTGTTTCATTTTCCACATGCTGTAATTAGCCTTTTAGTCAGTTCATTTCTGAGAAATCAGCCTGCACCTTCTCTGACATTAAGAAGATGTGGTTGCTTTTTTCTTTTTTTTTTTTTTTTTTTTTTACCTGAATAGCAAAGGGCAAGCTTCTCTTCTGCCCATGGAAGCGAAAGCACAACTGAGTGCAGAGCTTGAATCCTCCTGACAGCCACATGGTTGTGGGAAGTGAGTTAGAAGCATTTCAAGAACACTGAAGAGATGTCCCAGCTGACAGCCCTACCCGTGCTAGTTCCATTCAGAGAAGAATCATTGATTCTAAGATGATGTCAAGGAAAGAAAGCTGGAAAAAGAAGAGTTTTGTGCTCAGATTCCCAAGTGCTCCAAAACTCCATACCAGTCCATTTTGCTCAGTGTCTTTCCAATGCAGTAAAAAACAGCATCCAAATAAAGTTGCGACTAAATAGCTGGTAACTGTGAAACACTCTTTCAGCATTCAGTTAGACTGAAGTTGACATGCCCACTTGCAAGCAAAGTTTATTAGAAATAGGTACTGCCAAAACACTGAAGGAAAGGTAACTTCAGTTGGGCAGACTGGCCAACCAATGTGGATAACAGATGTGTCCTTTAAGCACAGACATTTCTCAGACAGTTTTGAGCATTTTATACACCCCTAGTAGTTTCACTTACTAATCCCTCTTAAAAGGAAAGGAAACTAGTGATGTGGTTATGAGACAGGCCTGCCAGCCAGATTTAAGCTATGCTACCAGCATAGCACTCCTATACAGAAGATTAGATTCTCTGCTCACATCTCACTCAAGTATCTTTATGGGAGATTAAGTTGCTTCCTGACTAATAAACATTACTTCACTTAATGTAAGTGAACTCCTGTAAGCCAGGGCAGACTCCTACTTGGAATAGTCTCTACTCAATGATTATGAAAATGAATGGAAAAAAAAACTAACTTATTGGGTGCCCCCAAGCAAGAAAATTTCCTCTGCAGAAAGCATACAGCTCTGCTACAAGTCAGCCTTTCCAGAACACAGCTATTACTATCGTAACGGCATGAGTTTCAATAGGGCCAAGTGTCAGGTCCTGCATTTTGGTCACAACAACCCCAGGCAACCCTACGGGCTTGGGGAGGAGTGGCTGGAAAGCTGCCTGATGGAAAGGGACCTTGGTGTGCTGATGGACAGTAAGCTGAATATGAGCCAGCAGTGTGCCCAGGTGGCCAAGAAGGCCAATGGCATCCTGGCTTGTATCAGGAATGGGGTGGTGAGCAGGACTGAGGAAGTCATCCTGCACTGGTGAGGCCTCACCTCGAGTTCTGTGTTCAGTTTTGGGCAGCTCAGTACAAAAAGGACACGGAGGTACTGGAGCAGGTCCAGAGAAGGGCAACGAGGCTGGTGAAAGGCTTGGAAAATAAGCCCTATGAGGAGAGGCTGAGGGAGCTGAGGCTGTTAAGTCTGGGGAAAAGGAGGCTGAGGGGAGACCTTATTGCTCTCTTCCAGTATCTGAAAGGTACTTACAGTGAGAGCGGGGCTGGCCTCTTCTCACTAGTTACAGGACAAGGGGAAATGGCCTCAAGATGCACCAAGGTAAGTTTAGGTTGGACATTAGGAAACACTTCTTTACAGAAAGGGTAGTCAAGCACTGTAATAGGCTCCCTGGGGAGGTGGTTGAGTCACCATCCCTGGATGTGTTTAAGAACAGTTTGGATGTGGTGCTCGGAGATATGATTTAGCAGAGGGTTGTTAGAGTTAGGGTACTATGGCTAGGCTGCAGATGGACTTGATTATCTTTAAGGTATCTTCTAACCTGAGTAATTCTATGATTCTATGATTATTAACAGTTCAGGGAATACAGCAGGAACACAAAACTAGATAAAATGCAAGCTAGGCTCACTGAAAATAGTGGAAGCAAGTGATAGGGGCAGAAGCTGAAGGAATGCACAGCTGAATATCAAGTAATAACATGTTAACACCCACAAACAAGATCAGCTGGCATCTCACATGAAAGATCCTTAATGTGGAACCCATGCAAGGAAATGGACAGAAAGCTTCAATGAAATATATACAGAACAGACTACACAACAAACTTTTCAGCTCAGCATGTCATTTCATTTAGATCAGGCTGCTGCATTCCTGTGCCTGTATTGCACTATGGCAATTATAGAAGTTTTGTTTAGGGTTACTTACTCTGTACTCAAGTGTTAGTTTCCTTTTTGTGCAGGGATAGTGGTGTGCTTTTACTAGAACACTTTGTAGTTGAGTATGAAATCTGATCATCTACTTATTTGCATCACACAGTATCTGGTGCTATCTTCCAATTGGCTGCTTCAAGAAGCCAAAGCCATCTCTTAAATCAACTCTGTATTCAGTCATCATTTATGCTAATACTGGCAGAGTCTGTCAGGGGAAACAAGAAACTAAGACCTAAATAGGATTGTTGCCTTAGCTAGCTGTAAGCAGGGCATCAAAGCAATAGACATAAGGCATGGCAAAACATATTGGTGAAGTCTGGTGTTTGCTCTCACACCTACAAAACACTTCATGCACCAGATTGAAGAAGACTGACATGAACAGTAGAACTGGGAGGGAAAAGAGCAAGACAGTTGCACAGCTATGAGAATACGCTCATGTTTATGCTGTCACCCCAAATGCAGTATGTGTGTACCTTAATGTTGAGTATTACATTTTCTTCTGAACTCTCCTTCTGTTTTGTTTCCAAGTTTTAAGTCCAAGAACATTCATAGAAGTAGAATCTGCACTTAGAGCTGTTATTCAAACAAATACATTCAATTCTGTGCGCTTTTGTTTTGAAAACTTCAGTTACCTTTCTATGTGGTTCACCACTTTAGAAACATACCAAGCCCTTTATTATCTTGGACATCTTTAACTTTTATCAAATAACACAACCTTGTAAAACCTTCAAAAGTGTGTTGGATGTAGAACCCTTAACTCCAAGGCAACCCAGGAAGATCACACCATGCTGAAAAATGAGTTAGAACATCTCACAGTCAGGGCCTTGAGAATATGAGAATACCTCAGCATTTGTCTAGCTGTCTAGACAGCTGGAACAAATAAGATAAGTTATTTACATACAGTAATCCTTCTGGTCATCCTTCTTCCATTTTGCCTTCCCGTGCCAGCTAATAATGACTTGGGTGCTGGATAATTTTAACTTCTGTATTATCACACTACTTTGAGTGCTCAGCTTCCATAAATGCTAGCGTAATGAAACCTTTAACATCCCTGCAGTACAGTTAAAGCTACTTAGGAGCTGCATTAAGGGCTCAGTGGCTCAATCTGGTCTGCATATCTGAGACAGTGAGGTGACAGGGACATGCAGCTAGATCTATTAATTACTGACTAGGTTGCTGCTCATTTGATGCTATGCTCATTTAGAAGTCACTGGAAGCTCCAGCTGAAGCATGGAGGACCTATCTAACCTTACAAGGTAAAGGTGACTTAATTTCTAGGCCATCTTCTAAAAACAATTTGTACCATTCTTACATTCTTGTCTCTTGCAAACCTGTGCTGTTACATATCACGCTTTTTGTCCAAATGAGTGGCTGATTGCATTTATGAACATCACTTTACTGCATTCATTTACCTGGTTTAGAACATCTTTAGCAGTCGCAGACAAGAAGAACAAGGTCATTAGAAAGCAGAAACCCAATTCTTAAAGAGAAAAAGCAACTATGCTTCCCTGAAGGACAGCATCTAATTAAACTCCTACAGAGATCTGCACCCACAACTTACTGTTTCCTCAGGGACCTTTCTCAGAAGCAGGTTATTAAACTGAGGCATGCTCCCAGTGAGAGCTGATTACTGTTTCTCCTTAGTTTGTTCTTACCCGGACAGCACTAAACCTGCTCTGAGCCCAGTACCTTTCTCAAGCCTAGTATCAGGCAGTCTCATTCGATCAGATGAAATGTTTAGTTAAACACAAAAGCTGCATGCCACTTTCTACATTCAGGGCACCATCATTTAGCTAAGGAGCAGGTTAAAATACCTTCTAGACAGCAACTGTATGATTGGGATTGCAGAACCCAGACAGGTACGATCTCGAGCTGCAGCAACCCACAGCACATTAAGGAATGCCATCAGCTACTGGCCATAACATACAGGAGAAATCCTTGCTCTGTAGGACCCAAACCACATTACTTGCACTAAATCACATTCAGAGACTGACAGAAATAGGCATCCCTTTGGAAAGGGGCTTTTAGTGGATTCAAGTAAAAAGAAGCATTGCATCTCCTGAAACCCTCAGAGGGACAGATATTTCTCTACAGAGACCAAGTCATCCAGCAAATGGAAAGGATGACTGATACTGACTTCCAATCCAATGTATCAAATATGTTCAGCTCAGAGACTTAAATCTGCTTTATTCTATCCATTCACCCCTCCAGCAGACAAGGTCAGTCAAATGTTTCTGTATGCTTAATCAGCCTGGATGAGTTTATCAGGGCATTACTAAGTATATACATTTTTGTACAGTGCATATTTCTTTTTGCACGTCCATAGTGCCACCCCCTTCTTCTCCCAAGTCTGTTTGCAGAAAATGAGCATGTCCTCTTAACTAGTGATGACAAGCTACATCTTGCTAGGTTTTAAACAGGCATGACTCCCATTCCCTTAGCCAACCCAATTTAGTCAATATCCAACCTAACACCAGCACCAAGAAAATTATTTTTAACCCTTAGATGTGCACTCAAGAGTATATCATTGCATCACTGTCCACCCCCTGCCAGGCCACAGAAGAGGTCACTGTCTCTAACATCCAATTTCACTGATGCCAAAAGCAGTTGCCTAGAGGAAAAACTCAAAGAAATTACATCATGACTCCCCCAGTCACATCCAGTCTCAGCTCAGATGTGGTTTTCTGTATTTAGTAACTTACATAAGTCCCAACCTAAAAAAACAAAAAAAACCAAAAACTCATACTGAAGTAGATTAACAGCTTCATTCATTGAGCAACTTCTCTTCCTGTCTTAAGATGCAGTACTTAAACGCACATGCACAATGATTTATGCAAAGCAGTATGATGCTCCATTCAATTCCTTTTTTTGCTTGGTTGCCAGAAAGCTCGTGTTTCCATAGAACTAACCATAAGTTCAATTCAGAATGCTAAATCATCTGGAGAGAGCTCATTGCACATGAAAATTAAGAGTAAGGGCAGAAGGTAACCATACTGCGTTACTTTGTCTGTTTTCCTGTTCAAGCAGCATGGCTGCAAACCTGGTTCTTCAGCTGTTAACCCAAATCTCCTAAGTGATCTGAAGCAAAATAGAAAAATACAGTGATAAACTTCACTGACAAAACTGCAAATTCACCACACTGGCTTCTCGTTTTACACACACCAAGCATCTTTAACAGGGAAGAACATCAACATCAAGCCAGATTTGAAAAAATAGAGTAACCTCTGCAATAGAACATGGCTACCGATGCACTGGGGTCAAAGTCATCAGCTCTGTGGTCAGCACTATACCAGCTGAGCTTCAGACACGTGTGAAGGCTCCTGAATGCCTTCAGTATCAGCCAGTGCCATCAAGGCCTAAATAGCAGTTACCAGGGGTAGGAACAGGATAATGCCTGAACCAAAACCAGTGAGACCCTGCTCCAACTAAGGTTCTGCTACATTTAGAGAGAGCTTCTTGTGTCAAAGCTCTGGTATTCTCCAAATCTGCTCTTTCCAGGTATAAAATTACATCCTCAAAACAGACTTTCTTGCAATAAAATGTACCCATAAAAAAACATCAAAGCATGTGGTGGAACTCCAAAATCGCTTATCCAAGTAACTATTTCTTTCTTGGTCTTTGCAAGGATGTTTATCATTAGAAAGCAGAAGGTGTTTGTCCCAAAGAAAGAGCTCACAAAGTACAGGGGATGCTTTTCTCAATCGAGTCAAGTGTAAGCACTATTTCAGTGGGATAAGTATTCTCTTGGAAGAGCTCATCTAGAAGTGACCCCATCACCTTTTAACACACTTATACTCTTTACTCCAAGGAAACAAATGCTGAAGTGGATATCACTGCCAGAACTCTACAGAAGGCAGCCCACTGACTGGATGCCCTACTAAAGCTTGTACCGGGACTGATCATGCTGAAGCACACAGTGACAGCTGACATCCCTTACTTCAAACTGGAGTTAAAGACACACCAGGAATTTGACGAGACAAAAAAAAAAAGCTGCTCTTCTATCATGTGCATTATGGCAATTCATTACAGTTGCACAGTTGATTAATCTGCAGTCTCAGCTATCTGACAAATTCATGGTTTTGCTAAAGCCCATTGGGTCATGGATAAAAGCAAGACTAAGAGTTGGTCATTACTTTAACATCAGCCTTAACTTTAGACACAGAAAACCCCACGCAATCTGTCAAGACCAATAACCTCTACCAGCAGAATTAACTTCAGGGTGAACAGGTCATATGTATGGTATTCTGCAGTATATGGTAATACGCAGTATTTCATCTCTTCCTACATTGTTCTGGTTACCAACTGTGTTTTGGTCATCGCTGGGGTGATTTTCTTTGCAACACTGCCATGTCTCTATTGCTTTTACACACATCCTTTGAAGCAGCTGAGAACTGCTTATAGCACTTCTGGCTGGTTTACAGTTCATTCTTTCACATTACATTGATTTATAACACCCAAGTACCACAGTTTGAATGTTGAGCCCTTTGTACACCTCCAAAAAGCATTTGATTAACTATTTCCAGACAGTTGTCCTTGTAGACAGGTAGAAGCTGGAAGCAAGCCTGTTGGTATTCCCCCTTGGACAACACTCCAGTTTGCTTCATGCATTATATTGCCCATACCCATGCCACATGTTTCAATATAGATCAGATATGATAGGTGCTATTAAAACAACACCTGCAAACTACGTTTGCATTTCAGCATTCCCTTTCAACACAAGGAACAACATCAATTTGCTTCCTGCCACTCAGCTGTCCAGCAACAGAAGCCAACTTGCCCTCAAAGGTAAACATCATCCAGAGCTCTGTGCAAGGGACCATGACAGCTCTGACTTCTTTCCCAGCACACTTGCACGAGGCAATCCATAACACACCCATTGCAGCTGAAGATTCAGATCCACCAGAATGCCACCATGTTGTTTTTTATGGGCCAAACCTTTTTCCTTACAGAGCCAGAACAGATTCATGTATTACACAGCTGTCACTTTGCTTTGTGAGTGATTCCCAGAAACATCTAAACACAGAACCAGAATTCTGGATCAAATTTTGATCATCTCTCCAGACCTGGTAGAGTCTCAACCAAAAAGCAGTTATACACAGCCCCATATTACCAGTTACCACAATTAGCTGCTCCAGATCCCAATCAATACCACACTTCCAAGCTAATTCTAATTTTGCTTATGAGGTCAGAGGCAGTAGGAAGTCCCCCTACTGTAACACAATAAAAAAAATGCCTTTGAAAGGTTTCTAAGCAGGCTGTTCAGAGGAACCAGGAACACTATTTTATCTCAATTTTGGTTACTCTGACAGGAGAAGCTTGAAGTCACTCTAAGATTACACACTCCTGTAAATGACCTGATTGCCTCAGAGGGAATTCCTTTCTGGGAAGTGGCTCCCCACTTCCCTTTATTTCTTCACAACGCTGCAGTTTTGAAGTTGCTTTGCTCTACTCTGTCTCCGCCAGCTACTTCCCCATTTTCATTTAGAGGCATGTTTCACAGAACTGAAGGGGTTGGAAGGGACTTTTCGGTACCCTTTCAAAAGACTTAAGTTGCAGAGTTCGTGTACCATGCTTTCTTCTTCAGATTAGGCACCTAAAAAAGAATACCTAGTGTATGGGAAACTGTTAATCACAGCCTGAACCTCTGATTAACCATCTGAGGCAAGTGATGTGCTGCAGGAGCACAGGTGAAGGTAATTCAGCTGTGCTCCGAGAAGGAGTGGAGCTTGACTCCACCTCTCCTAGATCCCATTTAAGGACTGACCACCACTAAGGCAGCATCTCTTTTGGAGATTGCTCTTCTGTGGAGTTCCTTGAGGCGAGCATCCATCCTAACCATGAGCCTCAGTGTTGGTGAGTTATTCCTCTATAACCTCTGGCTATCCATCTATTACAACCTTGTATAATTACAACTATACAACAACTATACACTTAGAGGTCCACTACACCTTTTAGAATCAAATACTGATTAGATAAACTCAAGCAAGTGTTTATAGTTCTTAAGACAGTACACCTGAAGCTATTAGAGGCCACAAGAGATTTTTCCCTTTAAGTTTTATGGTGTCTGATTTAAATTCAAGCCTTTCTAACCCAAGACTTGCAGCCTTGTCAGGAGCTTTGAGGAGCCTGCAGTGATGACTTCAAACATCCCCTACACAGGTCATCAGAATTCAATTGATATCACCACATCGCTGTCCTTGGGTTATCTGTAACAATTAAGATAGCTGAAAAAAGTAACAATCCACAACATATTTTTGTCTTACTTCATCCCATCCACTGTTCTCAGAACTACTGCCAGAAATCCACTGGTTTTCAGCTCTTAAGATCTGAGTCAATAGAAGCCCGATGCATTCTACTTTGAAGTAAGGGCAAATGGCATAGACATGTCTGCTCCCAAGTCCCTCACCTGCAAAATACAACTCCATTACATCAGTAGTTTCCTAAAGTCAGTTGAGTTCAAGGAGACCTGAGTCTACATTGAATCTTTCATTTCAAAGTAGTAGCACGAATTAAAACTGTAGACAAGATAAAGCTAAGAAAGCTAGGAAACTAGGATAAGATACAGTTAGGAAATTCTTAAAGAAATAACAAAGACAACTTTACATCACATGGAAACAGGCTGAAGGCATCAGAAGCACGGGAAGTACTCTCCTCAGTCCCCTGGAGACTGGGATCCAGGCAGGATCAGTCAAACAAACAGCTGCATGAATGGTGTTACACACAGAGCTTTGGCTTCTATGATTTAGAACACAACTCTGATAAGCCAGGAAGGCTGACACAGGATGGGACACAATTGACCACAAGGAGTAAGAATATACTGGGCAGCAAGCTGGCAGGGCTCATCACCAGGGCTTTAAAGTAGATTTGCGGGGGGGGGGGGGGGGGGGGGGAAAGGGGACATACTCCTGAGGAACAGAGAAGAGTCAGGGAACACTGTTACTTTAGGAAAGCTTCAGATATGTCCCAGAGGTTTTTGTGAAGGCTCCTCCAAGAAGATAAATGAAGCTGAAAGCCCAACTGAAGTGCCTCTACACCAATGCACACAGCATGGGAAGTAAGCAGAAGGAACTGGAAACTGTGGTGCACTTGGAAAACTATGACCTTACTGCTATCACAGAAACACAGTGGGATGACTCACATAACTGGAACACCATGATTGAACACTAAGAGCTATTCAGAAGAAATAGGTGAGGCAGGAGGGATGAGGAAGTTGCCCTCTATGTAAGGAAGTGGGTAGACTGAGAGGAACTGCCTGTAAGAAACAATCATAAAACACTAAAGTTAAAATCAGGGACTGGACCAATAAAAGACATCTGGCAGTCTGGGTCTACTACAGCCCACCTGATCAAGGAATCCTATTGAGGAGTTTTAGCTGCAAGAGGAGTCACAACCAGGCTCTCATCCCAGTGGGGGAATTCCAACCACCCATATAGCTCCTGGGAAAGCAAGAAAACAATCTGTAAACAATACAGAAGACTCCTGGAATCCATTGATGACAACTTCCTGATTCAGGTGTTCAATAGACCCACCAGACTGAACCGCTAGACCTGGTTCTCACTAATGTGAGAAAGATCATAGAGGACATTAAGATTGGAAGTAGTCTAAGCTGCAGCAGCACCTTAGTTGAGTCTGTGATCTCAAGGAGCCAGAAAAAATATTGTCAGGACCCTGAACTTCAGACTGTTTAAAGAACTAGCAAATAAAATCCCCCAGGAAACTGTCCTCAAAAAAGGACCTGAACAGAACTAGCAATCCTCCAAGGATACCTTTCTGAAAGCACAAGAGCTCTCCACCCCCCAGAAAAAAAAATCAGGCAGATAAAGCAGGAAGCCACCACAGTTGAGTAAGGACCTGCTGGCCAAGCAAAGAGGAGAAAAAGAAAAAGCATAAAGAAGGAAAGCAGAGAAGGGTGGCCTGGAAAAAAACATAGGGATAATACCAGGTTAAGCAGGAATAGGATCAGGAAAGCTAGCCCCCTAGTTGCATTCTGCTCACAAAAAACCAGAATCATTTGTGACAGATTCTTAGCCTTCTCAGACAAAGTTTTCACAGATAGACCAAAAGCCACATACAGAAAGAAAAGTCAAACTCACACAGCTGGTGAAGGAGATCTCAAGCCATGCAGCACCCCCTCACAAAAAGCAACCCAACTCCAAAGAGTGCTTTCAGTGGCTGGCTCTTAGATGAGCCCAGGGTAGCTTCACTCTGGGTCCACCCCTTCTGGTCAGGTGGGGAGCACAAGTGCAAACAATTTGCCTGTACTCCCTGGGCCAGCTGCTCCCTTTCAGCAGGTGTTCCATCACCAGTTCTAGCCATGACCTACCAGCTCCCCTACAAGCTGGATAAATAATGAGTTAGAAAGTTGCAGCTAGAGGGTGGTTGTCAATGGCTCTATGTCCAGGTGGAGGCTGGTGATGAGCCATGTCCCTCAGGGGTCTGTCTTGGGACCAGCGCTCTTCAATGTTTTTATCAATGACAACGATGATAGGATCAAGTGTACCCTCAGGAATTTTGCTGATGATGCTAATCTGAGTTGACAAAACAGAAAGAGGGGACACCATCCAGAAGAACCTGGATGTGCTTGAAAAGTGGTCATGTCAGAATCTAATGAAGTTTAACAAAGCCAAGTTTAACAAGGTTGGATGGGATCCTGGTCAGCCTGATATGGCAGACGGCAGCCTAGTCCATGGCAGGAGACTGGGAGATGATCTTTAAGGTCCCCTCCAACCTAAGCAATTCTGTGATAGTCTAAGCTTTGAGATCTTTCAGCTTTGCGTTGCCTTAAACAAAACCATTTTGATATGTGGCAGCTTTGTCACCTTAGGAACGCTCTGAGGACCACAGAGCCATAGGAGCTGCTCTAAACTTAACAACTGTGCTCTCTTTGAAGTCTGTAACACGTGGTTTTTTTTTTTTGCTTTCACTGAAGCATTGTGCCTAAAATATCTAAGACCCCTTTTGGCAGCTACTGGACTACATTTGAGCTCTCTTTTTAACACACTGGCCACTTTCAGATGCAAAGGAGACAAGTCCTTCCTTCTCTAAGTGTCAGGAAACTAAGGCAGTTCTTGCAAACAACTGAAGGGCAGCGAAAATGGCTTAATCAGCCCCTACAAAGTAGTGGAAACATTTATCAGCAGACAGAATACGTCTCAGTCCATACATCTGAACTGTGACAAATTACTGCATTAGATTATCGTGGCATTTACAGAAACTCGCTATGAGCACCGTTCAGCTTTTGGAAGCTTTCTTTTTCAAATGGAGAGCTGGTGGTAGTTTTTTCAATTGCTAACAGTTCCTTAAGTCCTCAATCCTATTTATTTTTTCAAACTATTCTATTTCTCTTCACTTCTGTAGTGGAAATACTAAGTCATGGCCTGAACCAGTGATTGAGCACCTGGTGGGAAGGCAGGGCCAGCCCAGGGTTGCTCAGGTGTATGCAGTGTACCTGTGTGACCAGAAGGGCTGGAGCCAGGATCCACCCTTCCCAGACCTCATTTAAGGGTTGGCAGTGGAGATGAGGGTATCTTGTTAGAGATCCCTGTGTTCTTGAGGCCTTCTAAGGGTAGTTCTTTGTTTTGTTTTGTTTTTTTCCCCTTTGTTTTTCTGTCTATAAGCTGCTGTATTTGAGCTTATCCTCACTTGCTGCAGCCGGGGAGTTTGCTTTTCTGCTGTCACTGCTGTCCTTTCTATTGCATTATAGCGTTACAACTTCCGATGAACTTGTCTCTCCTAATACTTGTTCAATTCAAGCAGAAGATCCTCCTAAGTACACCACCAAGTTGTTTGTTTGTTTCTTTCTTTCTTTTTTTCCTTTTGTTAGCAGCTAGTTAGCAGGACAATTTCGTTCTACCCAGGATCTCTCTAGTGAAGGATATCTGCCCCCCCTGGATGCTATGCATTAGAGGGTTATAGGGCTAGAGCTCTGACCCTCAAAAATAGCTGCATTATAGCTAATGCAGTCTTTTGTGATAAGTCTTTTTGTAATGCTGCACTTTATAATTTCATTCTGTAGCTTACTGCTTTGATTGTACACAGCCAACGATCAAGAAGGAAATAATTTGGCTTCTGAGAGGCTAGGCCTGGGCATAAAGGAGATTAAGCTCTTTGCTTCAAAGAAAGGGATATAAACTATGAAGGGAAGGATTCGTTGTTACTTCTTAATTAATTATCTCAATTTTAGTCACTTCTTCACAGATAAAGAAGCACTCATTACACAGGACTTCTGGCATTTACTGCAAAGCTAGGCACTTCATTGATTGAGTTGGTCTTCCATTGTACTAAACATATATTTCAGGCTGTGCACCTTGACTAGGAGCAACTGACCCTCCTCAAAATGTAGGTTACAGAAAATCAAGCCTCACCGGGGCAGGTAATCAGCAGCTCCAGTCTGAGCACTGTGCCAGCTTGTGATGTTGGCTCTATGGCTGTCAGTAAGCTGCAACCAAGGGCAGCTGATGCAGTTCAGGTCCAAGGAATGATCAGGGGACCTACAAAGCTAAGAGGAGGTTCCCCTGTGGTTCACTTTTTCTCGTAGCTAATTTAAGCATACAAGCTCCAGTAGAATTCTATTGGCAAACCTCTAGCTATTTATAATGCAGCAGAATCAATAGGTATTAGAGCAGTATCCTGCTGTCTGTTAAGGATGTGTGTAATAAATGGCATACTTGAGATAATTCATTCAAATAGAAAGAGGAATCACACAACATTTTAAATTGCAGGTTGAATATTCCTAACAGCAAGAACAACATGAAAACCTGAATTGAAAACTGTAGGAACAAGGCAATCTGTCAAAATTTAGGAGCTGAGGTCCCTTGCGTAGTTTTAACTTACTGAAAGTCACACAGATCCTGAGTATTTCTGGATAATGCTAACTCTACCATGGAAACGGCATTTCTGCAGTACATCCTTTACATGATTTAGATCTAATGGTTGTGATTTAGGTACCCTTAGTTCCAAGCAAAGTTTGCCTCTTTGCTAGGTGTTTAGTACTGATGAACCTCCTTGTCTGTAATAATTGCTAACAGTCTGCAGAAGTGTGATGGTATTCAAACTATTATTGTGTATCATGTTTTAATTCATTATACATTTTTTTTCCCAAATACTTTTGCTGCAAATGATGGTAAGTTACACTGGAATGAAAAACCAATGTGAGGCTTCCTTCTATCCCGTGATAACAGTTCTGTAATGGGTACACAGGAAACAGATTTTCCAGTTCACTATGTACTTAGTGGCAAGAAACAGACAAGCAGGGTCCCAGGGTGCCATTGTGACAGTGAATGTAAGTCCTGCCACTATAAGAAGCTTGCTCAAAGCTTAGAATCACAGAGAACGTGTTTTTTATGTTAATGTTATGATACATGGCTGGTGAAGGACTTTTGAACTGCAATTAATTACTGCTGAAGGAGTAGCTTGACTTTAGCAGCTGGGAACATTTCCAGGACTCCACTGTTAAGCCCAGTGTACGAACAGAACTAGGTCAGGCAAACCTGCTCAAACCATAAGCAAAATGTGATGGTGAAAATGTGCCAGCAGTTCTTCCTTATCTCTAGACAAATAGCCCATGGGGTTTTTTATTATGTCTTTATGAGAAAAATGCAGGTACTGGAAGGGGGGCACATAAGGTGATGCACACAAGCAATGAATACCAGCCCCCTCTCAGGGAATTCTTCCCAGGATCTTTGCACAGATGCAAACAAGCCACGGGAGCCCTGTCTCTGCTAAGACACTCTTTCACAGCCAAAATGTGAGTAGTTGCCACTGAGCTGGTAATCAGCTCAGAGAACATAGGCATACAGTAAATCCCATCCATTTTTGTGGCATCCACATCCTAGATTGCAGCTGATGGTCCTGTAGGGACCACTTTATGATTCTGATCCCCGGTTCAGTGCTGGGAACGAGGTACCATTTATAGAGCATGCAGGTCATTCCATGAAGGGGTTTCTCACATTGGAAAGCTAAAAGACTGGGATTACTGTGTCAGGGTAGATTTTGAAGGGCAAGTTCCAAATAAAGACTATTGCAAGTTACGTGATGTCAAATACATACAGGAATAAATACCATCAAAAGAACTAAAAGGCTGAGCGATATGGGCTTTTTTTGAACTTGTACAAGAGAAGGCTCCAGGGAGACCTCTCTGCAGCATTCCAGTGCTTGAAGGGAGCTTATAGGCAGGAGGGTCGACCAATAGTGATAGGAAAAGGGAAATTGCTTTAAACTAAAAGGGGAAATTTACGTTAGATGTTAGGAAGAAATTCTTTTCTCAGAGGGTGGTGAGGCTCTGGCACTGCTGCCTAGAGCTGTGGATGCCCCATCCCTGGAGGTGCTCAAGGCCATGCTGGATGGGGATTTGGTCTGGGGGCAACCAGAAAATGGCAGGGGGTTGGAACTGGGTGAGCTTTGAGGTCCTTTCCAACCTGAGCCATTCTATAAACTACTGCGTTTGGTACAGGCCCAAATCCATCTGTGACAAGCAGCAGGGTGTACTCCAGATGTTGCTGCTCAGAGTCATAGCCACCCTGAGAGCACAAGCACCAAGGTGGATGTCTTTACTCACCTACCATGATTTCCCATGGAACTTGGGGCAGCCTGACACAGTGCTCTTCTCCTCGGCCGGGCAGCCTGTTGTACAGCTACAGCCAAGTGCCTCATACTTTCAGTTCACTGCTGGCTGTTTTTCTGCTATTAATATTGATAAGCAGCACACACAAGTATCTAGGGCAAAAAGAATATGACAAATGCTGAGAGGCATAGCTGTGTTCTGCAGTTGTATGTTTCAAGTTTGTATCTAAAGTATCTAAAATGTGCAATCTGTCACTTGGGCTCCATGTTAAGCAGTACTGGGTTAGCCACTTTCACAGTATCATGCTCTATAGGATAAGTAGCATGCAATCTTCACTGGCAAGAGAGCACATGGTTCTGATTTCTCTCATGTCCTCGGACCAAAATAAATGCTTGTAGCAGCAGAAAGACTGTGAAGACTCCTTTGCTACCTTCTTTTCTGGAAAGGGGTTGGAGCACAGGGATAAATAGCCCAAAATACCTTAACACATGATGTTACAACCTTATGCATGTGCATGCTGTTCAAAATTAAGGTACACTTTCTAATTGATTATTTCTAATCTATCTAGAGTGACCTCCCCAATGTTTTTTTTCTGCATGAAATCAGTAGCGTGTTTGAAAGTTCAAAGGTAACAGCTGAGCCTACAATTTTCCTTAACATTTAAAGTCCTGTCAGCATATACACCTCTGAAGTGAGATCTGAGCATAACATGGAATTATGTGGTGAATCAAATATTGATTGTCTGTCAACAAATGTGACAACGGGAGCAAACTCGGACACTTCCAGGGTAATCATATTTAGCCGTGATAAGAGCTCAATAAAGTGATGAAAGCTCAACAGAGTGCTGAGTATCCTGGAACTGGAATGTGAGGCTGTCACTGAAGCCATCCTAGTATAAATCTCTGGACATTAATGGAGCCCTGACTTGAAGGTATCAATAGCTTTGGATACGTAACCTGCAATCGAACAAATCTTTTACTGTATGTGATTTAAGTCTTTGCTAAAATCAAGCTGTCTGTGCTTTTGATAGCATGGGTAAAACTTAGCTCTTATAAACATATTTCTTGCTTTTATCTGAAGAAGTCATTTATTTTCACTGTGAACGCTTAAAGTCCTTGCCTTAAGACAGAGGTCATCATCAGCCTGAGCAAAGCTACAGATCTGATGTCTTTGATTTAATGCAGATGATAGTTGTGTAAATTTGTAAACATTGCAGCTAGTTTTACAGTGAAACTTACACCAACAAGAATTACAGTCACAACGTGACTGAGGTTGGCAGGAGCCTCTGGGTCCATCTGGCCAGCAGGGACTCCCAGAGCAGGGTGCCCAGCACCACATCCAGGTGGCTCTTGAAGATATCCTGGGAGGAGACTGTACAGCCTCTCCGGGCAACCAGCCTCTGCCAGTGCTCTGTCACCGGCACGGAAGCGCTGCCTGATGGTCAGATGGAACCTTCTGTACTCCAGCTTGTGCTCGGTTAGTTCATTGCTCTGCAGCAGAATGCTGGCATGTCATTTGCTTGTGTGGAAGGCACTTAATGGGGTGATACTTGACATGGCAAGGAATTTGATTCCTGCTCCAACCTTCAGAAATGCAGGTTACATTTGCCATCCCATCTTTATTTGTTTTCCAAGCAGATTTAGTATAGAGTAGCATTTTCCCCGTTATGACAGGAACACTGAGGAATGAGCTACTGCTTTGGAAAATGCTTGTTGTTGCTACCCCATAATTAGTATTGTTTGAACTAGTTGGCAATTATCCTAGAATAGATTTTGCACACTGTGAATGAGGTTAATTCATTAGTTACATTTGTTTCAAAGCCTCCTGAGCAATCTAATCACTCTGTAATAGTAACTGACTAACCCAAATCTTCACCCAGTAAAATAATGTGATTTACTACCAGAGGATGCTTAACCTATTTAAGTTTCATACTGACATTTCACTGTGGAATGAGACAAAAATAATTCTGGAAAACTTGCTTCCATATCTGCTTTCTATTCAGTTTTGATTTCGGTCTTCATGGCAGCATCAGTATTGGTAGGCACAATGATGCACAATGCCCACAAACACCCGCTCTCCCGTACTTTTCCTGACACACCCTGCATATTAAAAACAACACTGCTCATGCCAACAGTCATTACATGAACAGTGAGGGTATAAGGCCATGAGCAAGCTATGAAACTGTCCAAATTAACTGAAGTGTTGCTTCTGACTGCCAGCTAGAATTCTCTTACAGCCACTCTCCCTTGGATGATCCAGGAGTTCTCACGTTCTCCATTTATCAGCAAATCCTCTTTCTGCTGGGTCTGCAAACAGCCCTCTGTCTCTATTTATTTGTGATTTTAGAGCATATGTACTTTAAATCCTGTTACAGACCAGATTAGGATGCTTCAACTCCTTTCAATTAACATGTAAGAGTGTTGTAATAGTGCTCAAACAAAATTCCATGAGAATTCTTCATTATATGTACATAAATATCAGCTTCGTGGATTGTGAGCCCAATTTGTAACTTCTCTGTGGAGGTTTCCTACAACCATATTTTCATTAAGGTCTTACTGCTGCTTGTTTTTACTGACATGTTTGGGCTCCTTTCCAAAAGCAAAATTGAACTGTGCGCAAGTTTTAAGACCAAGCCTACTAATTGTATCTCCTCAACATTTTTCATGTACTTTTTGTAGAGTTAGACTGCAGGGAATAGAATGAGGTGGATAAACAAAGTCATCTGAGAGGAGTGAGATCTGTTTGAGATGTTGATTCAATGCTGCTTTCCGCTTATTGTTATTCCTTGAAGGTATTCAGTACTGAAATCATAACAAAACCATGCAATTTAGCTTTCTGTAGTCACGGCAATGACTGGATTTGTCAGATAGGTAGGAGGAGTAGGAGGTTGGCACAGATGGTACTTGCTTATGTACTTAACCACAAAGCCAGCTCTGTGGGAGCACGGTGCAATGGGAAGACCATCCTTGGGAAGCTTTCATGCTCAGAAAGGGAAGCTGGGCCCTGCCCCACCTCCAGCAAGTAGCACTAATCTGCCTTAGAAGATGTACTCTGTACACTTTATAGAAAGCCCATTGGCCCTTCTGCACGTGTGGGGAAAAAAACTATTTGGGTTTCATGATCTCTGCAGATTTAGAGATGAGCCCCAGTTTCAGTGGTTATATTGCCTCTGGCAAAAGCAGGGCAGGAAAAGCTGTCAAGTACCTAAGCTAGCCTTGGCCCAGACCAAAGAAAAACAAATCTAGATTTATTAATGTTCACACAGTGCTGCCAAAGCCCAACCCACACTGAAGGATAATGGAGAACTTCTAATGCCAGACTCCCTAAAGCAGAGTTTTATGGCTAAGAAACATATCTAGCATCATTCTGTGCAACACAAGCAGCATTTAAAGCTAAGCAAGCTACAAGCACAGGAAAATATCATTTGCTGTTATGGCATTCTTACTGAGTAAGCTGCAGTAGGAGCTTATTTTGCTTTAATTTTACACAGATTATATGCAAGCTGTTATGCAGCAGCAGCAAAAAAAAAACAAAAAAAAACCAACAACAGGATAAATAAAGCTTTGTGGAAGGTTTGTGAATCAGGTTGGATATTAGGAAGGATTTCTTCTCAGAAAGAGCAGTGCTGCAGTGGCACAGCTGCCCAGGGAGAGGTGGGATCACTGTCCCTGGAGGTGTTCCAGAACAGTGGAGAGGTGGCACTGACAGATATGGTCAGAGGGCACGGTGGGGTGGGTTGATAGTTGGACTAGATGATCTTAGAGGTCTCTTCCAACCTGAACGATTCTAAGATTCTATGACCTTCGTAGTACCCATTGCTTTATACGATTAGAAAACAGTTTTATATTAATGCAGGATTCTCATGTTTCAATTATTATCAGTATGTAATTGTTGCATTCATTTACAGTCAAGTCCTAGACTACCACACATCTTGGAGCTATAAGAACACAAGGTATGTGGTTGTGGTGGAAATGGTCAGCATCACATGCAATAGAAGCTGCTGTCTCACTGTTTTCTCTGCTCTCTGGCATTTCTGGAAACACCAAGAGGTAAGAGGTAATGCTTCTGCTCCAGAACTGGACAGAGGGAAGAAAATGAGTGTTTGCATTTAGTAGCTTTCTGTAAACCATTAACTGAATGAAATAGTTTAAGGTAAACGAAAGCCAAAATCCCCTCATGTTTCATGAGCTTTTATCCTCATTAAAATCATGTGTAAGTGCTCGCTATTCAAAGCAATGACCATACTCTTCTTGCAATTTTTGCTGTCCACGTGGGAGTTTCCTATCAGGATTAGAAAACAGAACCAAGAAAACTAACAAGAAATATACTGATTTCTGTTGAGAAAGAAGAGGGAAGAGAACACAGGTATCTATGAACAGATGCCCTCTCTCTCTGTTGGCTATTCAAATGAGTGGAAGGCAACTCAGGCAGCAGTCCACACAGAGGAAGCTTTAGTCCCTCAGCTTGAATTCAAGACTTCCCTATTTGGGAATCAGAATGAGAAAATTGGCAGTATGTGATGGTCTGAGGGCAACCAAGTTTTCTTCGGTAACAAAAGCATTTGTTAAAATCACCAAACCAGCTTGCTGGTTGCTGCTTCCTCACCCCCCATGCAGCAGGGACAAGGTCTCTCTGTCTGCAACCCTGGCCCCTTCACTGGTTGCTGACATAAGGGCAGTTTGCGTCATATTTATGCTAGCGAGACACCACAGATACTAGCAGTTCTTAGTGTTTGATTGCATTACATCCAGAACCATTGCACAAGTATCAGGTTCAGCCCAAATTCACAGGTGGTTTCAAAGACAAAAACTTTCCTTGAAAATATGAACAGCTCTGCGAGGCCAGGGTTGTATCTGCAAATATTGACAGTTTGCTGAAGCACTTGGGGATAAACAAGTCTGTAATAGATGTTATTCTATTAACTGCTGTGCCATATTGCTGGTGAAACAGGTGGATGGTTTTACTTTCCATTTTACAGCTTTGGAACCGAAATCCATCGAATATCGATCGCAGAAATGAACTCACTGAGGTGTGTTCCCAACTGTGCATACAGCCAATGTGAAAGTAATACTGCTTGTTTTACTTAATGCTCGTTATTGCTAATGACAGCAGTGTTTCGTTGCACCAGAATGGAGCCTGACTGGATATTTATTACTATTCTAGGGTGACTTTTTTGACTAAGCACGCTGTTGTTTTCAACATTGCTCGATCTTTTGCTGGGGTCGAGATAAAGCTTTTGGGGCAATTCAGTGTTCTGCAGTTATAATTTTGTAAGCACACCAATTAGCGCCTTGCCTGCACGGAAACACTTACTGTAACTATCAGTCATTAGGCTAACGTGCCCTCTGGGACAACTCCGACGCTCCTCGGGACGGTGTGAGCGAGATGCCAGCGGGGCGCTTACCAGGCCGACCCGGTGGTTGAGGGGGGAGGCGAAGATGGCGGCCACCGCCTCAGCGTTGCCGCCTACGTTTCCCAGAGCGCCTCGCGGCGCGCACGCCGGGCGCGCGGGGCGGGGCGGCCAGCGGGCTGCGCGGTGAGGTAACGCGAGGGGCGCGGCCTGCGTGAGCGTGAGGCAGGCGGAGGAGAAAGACGTAGGAGGCGGCGGAGCGAGTGCGGGGGGGGGTGGGGGAGACCGGTCCCGGAGCAGGGAGTGCGCTGCTGCCGCTGCCGTTATCCGGTGCTGCGCACGAAGACGAGGCTGGGAGGGGAGTTGGAGGACGAGGCGGCCGGCCCGGAGCCGCGAGGCGCCCCACCCCGCCGCCGCCTTCCATGGGGCCGGGGGCTGCCGGCTCGCCCTGCCCCGCCGCCGCCGTGAAGTGACAGGGGGCGGGGCGCGGCGGCGCGGGCGGCCCCGGAGCCCCTCGGCGGGGAGCGAGGCGGAGGGCGCAGCCGGAGCGGCGGTCTGGCCGCGGGGAGGGGAGGGAAGGGGGGACCATGAACTACCAGCAGCAGCTGGCCAACTCGGCAGCCATCCGCGCCGAGATCCAGCGCTTCGAGTCGGTGCACCCCAACATCTACTCCATCTACGAGCTGCTGGAGCGCGTCGAGGAGCCCGTGCTGCAGAACCAGATCCGCGAGCATGTCATCGCCATCGAAGGTGAGTCGGGGGCGGCGAGGCGCCGGGCCCCGTGCCCTCCTGCCGCCTTCCCTCGGGGGCCCTCGGCCTGCTGCTCCCCCTGCAGCCGGGCAGCGCGGGGATGGGCAGCCCGAAGTTGTTGGGATGGTTGTTGGAACGCCCTGAGAAAACGGGCGGTCGTTCGGTGCTCGGTTCTGAGTGAGCCGTGCGCCGTGGTTTGGTGCTGTCGGTTGGGTAAACAAGGTGTGCGGCTGGTTAGCAGAGCGGGAGCGGTGTGCAAAACAGCGGCTGTGAAGGCAGGAGGCAGACAACAGCCTTGTGAGCTTAGGTTTGCGTGTGTCTGTCCCCAGAGGAGCGCTGCGGATGGGCTCCTGAGCTGTATTTGGCGTGTGCGAAAGAAATCGCCTGCGTTGTGAAGTCGGTGGATGTTTTTCTTAACTACCGCTGCAGGTAAAAAGAGTGAACGAGGTTGGCTAGGAGCACGTGTTTTAAAAAGGGATAGGAGTTGTTTTGCATAGTAATGTAAAGCTGTGCGTTGTGTGTGGAAGTAGCCTGCCGCTCCTTGGGAAGGGATTCAAGCTAGCAGGGGATGATGCACGGTGTCTGAAATAGAGAGCTGGTTAAAGCGATCTTGGTTGGTTGGCCTGTCTTGCCCTTAGAGCATATGTCATGAAAAAGTAGCTGAGATTGTTGCTTGAAAGACTGCTTTATTCATCTGGCTGGTAAGCAGCGCAGCACGAACAAACAGACAGCATGGTATTAAACATTAATACCATCAACAACATTTTGTGGAGGGGGGGAGGGGGGCTGAAATCCTCTTTAACATCGCACACAGCGGGTCAGCAGGGCTGGCAGTGCCTGTCACACATTGAGCAGCAGAGCCAGAGGAACACTGCGCTCGGACTGAATGGGCACTGGAGGTTTATGCACATTGCCTTTGTACTTTTACTTCCTTGAAGCGATGTTGAGCGGCTGTCAGCTCCTGGGAGCCCTTCCTGTCCTTCTCCTCTTTCACTGAGGAGCTGGGAACTTTATATTGTGGGAAGTACAACACAGGCACCGCTGTTCCTTCCTTAGTATCCCTGGTGTTTGGGTTTCTGTGGGATAAATGTCATCCTTCAGCAAAAAAAAAAAACAAAAAAAAAAACCCAAAGTATTTAGTGGTAATTAATACGTGTTCTTGTGCTTTTAGATGTGTTGATGCATGGGTGCAGCCAGGTTTGTGTTGAAGTGGGAGGAGGATGCGAAGCATTGTGTGTAGTTATCTTCACAGCATGTGACTGCTGTCAGCCTTGTCGGTTATTAGCGATTTGTTACCTAACCGTAACTTGGTTCCTTTGTCAGTCTCAGAGGCTGTAAAACCAAAATAGCAGCCTGCAAATGTGTTTCAAAGGCGAAGCTGATGAGTAAAAATTGTTGTCGATGGTTTGCTGTCGAACTTGCGTTGTACACTGAGTCATGGAACCAGTAGATCTGATTCATGGGAAAGATTTATCTAGAAAAAGTGCCTATTTTAGATCTCTTTTTTTTGTTGTTGTTCTGAGAGCTCTTCAAGTACCTCTGAATACTTAAAAATGTCATATATTCAAAAACAAGCCCCCAAAAAATCCTTCTCCCCCCTGGATTATAACTGCACCAAGTTGCATGCTGTGTTAAACCTCTTTGTTGTCGCATCTAAGAAGAACTTAGAAGTTATGTTTTGTTTTGCCTTGGAAGTCCTTGCTGATTTGCAGTTTGATGTTGCAGCGATGGCTCCCAAGCAGTGTAAAGCCCTTTAAGCTCAGGGCATGGCGCTGATAGTGAGGAGTTGTGGTGTAGTTGGCACAGGCCGAGATGAGAAAATACGAAGTGCTGAAACAGTTTTTTCCAGCGGGGGGAAAAAAAAAACATACCCTTTAAAGAATGTAGCCTCATTAGTTCAGGCTGCTTTAAACTGTAACTCCGACCAACATATGCTCCTTGATCAGCTCAAGTAATAGTTCAGTGCTTCAGAGACGTCTTACAGATCTGAAAGAGTACATACTTGGAATCTAAAGCAGTTTGAGACTTCTGGTGAAGGGAAGACACTATTACTTATTTACTGCCCTTCTTTTTCATTACAGAGTGTCATCGACTTACTTCGCCTTCCACTAAGAAAAGAAAAAAAAGTTCCATTGGCAGTGCAAACTCCTTTCTAGGATTTGAGTTCTATCAGAGGAATGTCTGGGCGTGCTGGCTGGATCAATGGCAGTTGAAATAATGCAAAATTAAATGGGTTTTACAGCAGCAGCAGTTCTTTGTGTTCAGGGGAGACCTTATTGCTCTCTGTAACTTCCTGAAGGGAGGTTGTGGTGAGCTGGGGGTCGGCCTCTTCTCTCGTTTCGTTGGTGATAGGACTAGAGGGAATGGTTTCTGATGCAGGGGAGATTCAGGCTGGACATTAGGAAATATTACTTCTCAGAAAGGGTGGTCAGGCACTGGAATGGGCTGCCCAGGGAGGTGGTGGAGTCACCGACCCTGGGGGTGTTCAAGGAATGATTGGATGTTGTGTTGAGGGACATGGTTTAGTGGGAGCTATCGGTGATAGGTGAACGGTCGGACTGGATAATCTTGTAGGTCTTTTCCAACCTTGGTGATTCTATGATTCTATGAAATACAGGAGTTGTAGGTAATAATCCTAAAAGAGCAGCTGCTGCTGACTGTTCCTAAATTGGGTCCTGAATGCACAGAGGTTTCTTTCCTTGTTTTATTCTGACTTAGGTGTGATAATTGATAAAAGCATTTAGGAAGCGTGGGGCTGCTTCACTAGTTTTTCTATGCATCAAAATTCTGAAAGCAGTTACTTTCAGGTTCCTGCATTTCAGAGCTGCAGAATCGAATTGAAAAACAAGCTCCTTTGTATGAAATGTATAATAAGTAGTTGGAACGTTTTAGATGCTGTCATTTAGGCTGTTGTCTTGAAGTAAAAACTGTCTTCGTGTGTTCTGTGGCTTGCGAGTTTAATTCCCCAAATAGAGGCATCAACGCTTGGTTTGATGCTTCTTGTATCAAACATGTACTGTACTTAAGAATGGGGAGAAAAAGAAACCATGTGAAACAAACACATGGATAGACTTCAGCAGTCTTTAAACTGACAGAAACCTCTTGGGTTTTCAAGGTGCTGCATTCTCAGTTCGTGCATATAGATGTGTAAGGGCAGGTCATAGATAGCGCTGTGGTGTTGTGAAGCTCAAAGAATCATGCAGACCCAAAGAGAGGAAGCGAAGCAGTCTGAAAACTTAATTTCTAATCCTTCACAAGCCGGCTTTAAAACAGTTGAAGTGTCCATGTTTTCTTGCTTGAGAGTCCATAAAAATACTTTTGGTGATATACTTGTTACTAAAGGGTACTGATACCTCAGGTGTTGAGCAAGGATAGTTTGCATCCTTGTACACAGTGGTGAGCCCATCAAAACAAAACAGATCCTGCTGCAGTGTGGGGTCAGAGCAGATCTCTCTAACTAGAGAGAGGGCAGGTAGTATCTCAGATCTCTACTACTAAAACGAAACCTCAGCGACCAGACTGAAGATAACTGGTTTGAGAGTTCCCTGAAAATGATTTGAAGATCTCCTTTGTGGTCTGTGGGTTGTGGATTGGTTTTTTTTCTTTTCTTGAGGCTTTTTTTGGGGAGATTATTTCTTTGAAACTTAAGGAAGTCATACCAAGCAGTATGAAATCTTTCCCTTTGTCTTGGGATTCCCCAGTCATCTCAGTGTTAGGGAGAAGACAAGATCTGTATGTGTGGAAGTGACTTGTTCAGAGCAGTGCAGAGTTGTTGATGCATCACATTATGGGGTAGGGAAAATAGAAAAAGGTATAAACCTTCCTCTGTCTTTTTTTGTCAGTTGTTTTAAGAGTACTTTGTCTTGAACATGGAGTGGAGTGAAAACTCCTGAAGCTCACATGCATTAGGGGCATCTGATGCTGACAGGTATGGGACTGCGGTCTGGTTTTGTTACCTGCCAAGGCCATGCTTTCCTTGGAGCCTTCTGACTTTGTGGTATCTTCTTTGGAGCATGGGGGCTGCCCATGGCTGTGGTGGAGTCCCCATGAGCAGAGGTGTCAGAGAGACGCGTGGATGTGGCAATTAGGGACGTGATTTGTGGTGGGATTCAGTAGGTCAGACTGATGGTTGGACTTGGTGATCTCAGGGCTCTTTTCCAACCTAGATAATGCTACAATTCTGATTATTTATTGAAAATATGGGTTCTTTTCTTTAACTTGCTAACTCTGTGGTAAGGAGAGGTGAATTGCTTCTGTAAAGTCTACTCTCTTTAATAAACAGAGCCTTCCTGCAGGCGTACGAATAGCTGGTGGGAAGCTGCCAAGGCTTGTACTACAATCAGCTTTTGCTAAGAGCTGTGGCAAAGCTGCAGCTTGAAAACAATTATAGTCACGCTAAAAACTAAACACCAGTCACTGCTTTTACTTAGCTATTTTGTTGAAACAGACTTAAGAGGTCTTGTATCTATGGATCTCCATGCAAGCAAATAATTAAGCCTGGGGAAGAATATTATGTAAGACAGTGGCACCTTTAAACCTCAGTAGCACTCACAGTGTTCAAGTGTTTTTATTGTTGTGACTTTTTAAACTGTGAATCACGCCATGGGATTTGAAGTGATTAAACTAATGCTCCAAACATTCCAATAAATGATACAAAATCACTTTGCTTGGGAACTAAAACATTTAAGAATGGTTTCGGAGGCTGATTATGACATGAGGGTAACTTCTTGAGACAGTGTCTGGGGAACAGTTTCACAGCACAGCAATCTTTTTTTCAGATGTGTGCGAGAAAGGGCAAGTGCTTTTTTGTTGTTGTTCTGGGGGATTAAATTAATGTGATTAAACCAGATGAATCAGATGTAGGGAATCTGGTGAGACTGCACCTTGAATACAGTGTTCAGTTTTGGCCTCTCGCTGCAGGAAGGATGGGTTTGAGTCGTTCAGTTGTGTTCAGAGAAGGACTGTGAAGCTGATGAAGGGACTGAAAAACACCACCTTCTGTTTTGGAGAATGATGGAGTTTGGGAACAGTGCCTGAGAGGTAAAACACTTCTCCAAACCTCAACAGTACTCCGTTTTCTACGGCATTGCAACAGAGAATTTTTGTCTTTACCAATAAGAAAAGTACATGACTGTAGTGGAAGTGCTGAGACACAGCTTGAAGCAGTGATTGAGCACCTGGTGGGAAGTCAGGGTCAACCCAGAGGAGCTCAGGTGCATGCAATGCATCTGAGTGGTTGGAAGGGCTGGAGCCAGGATCCACCCCTTCCCTAGACCTCATATAAGGGTTGGCGGTGGAGGCAAGGGCATCTCTTGCTGGAGATCCCTGTCTAGCTCTGGCCTTTTAAAAGGTAGGCAGTTTTTCTTCCTTTGTTTCTGTGTCCACAGCTGCTGCATTTGGGCTTGTTCTCACTTGCAGCCTAGGACTTTGCCACCCTGCTATTATTGCTGTGCTTTCACTGTGCATTACACTGATACTGAACCTTTTTGCTGTCCTGTAGAATACGGTATTTAAATGTGACGAGAAGGTGAAGCTCAGCTGTATTTGTAAACTCTCCAGCCTGTGAGCAGAGTACAATGAACAGCTTGTAGAGTTAAAAGATTGAACTTAATCTAAAGGATCTTAAAATCAAGAATATTTCAGTACTCTTTGTCTATATGGACTTTTTCAACAACTTTTTAGCCTTCTGGATAACTCCTGAATCAAAGTTGTTTGCAGTTAATGCGTACTTCTGATTTAATTGTGGTAAGGCTATAGATGTAGCGTGAGTCTTGTGATTAATGCTAGAAATAAAATGGCAACAGGCTCTTACTTTGACATGTTTGTGCTACTGTGAGAATGTGATATACCTGGAGCCTATATAATGCCACAAATAAAGGGTTGTTAAGATGACAGTGCATTTCTAACACTGGGTAACTTGGTGGGTTTTCTTCCCAACCCCTGTTGCTCCAATGAACTGCGTGTGGAAGCAAGAACGAAAATGCAGGGTGGGTATGAATGAGATGTGTAAATTGTCTTGTTTAGCAGCTTTATTTGCTTACATAGTCAGATAATGAATGTAAGCCTAATCGTTAGACAGCTATTTTATTTGCTAATTTCTCCTCCTTTACTTAAGAAAGTAAATATAGGCGAGGAAAGTGACTCTTAACGCTACTGGAATTGAATATGTAGCTTTGGCTGTATTGCAATATGTCTGTAGGTTTCCTATTTGTTTATAAGAAGCTTCTGACTCATACTGGATTGTTGTTGGGTTTTTTTTGTTTGTTTCTTTGCATTATTTTAAAGTGCTGTTTACAGCCTGGACCAAATCTGGACAAATTTGACATAATTTAATATAAAACCTGGAGGAAAATCCACTTCGCCTTTAAGTTGGTAGCGCTTATATTCTCTTTTAAACTGAACTATTCTTCCTGCTAGTATGTTTTCTGTGGATTTTAAGCTCTATCTGTATACTCTGCATCTACACTTGAGTGTGTGCCCAGGTGGCCAAGAGGACTGATGGTATCCCAGCTTGCATCAGAAACCACATGGCTAGCAGCAAGATGTTTAGGAGGCATATGGAGGTGGTGCTGAGGATTATGTGTTAGTGATGGGACTTGATAAGTCAGATTGATTGTTGGGCTCGGTGATCTTGAAGTTATTTTCTGTTTTAAATCACTCTGATTCTACGTTTTCCAGTAGCGTAACTAGCAGGAGGACAGAACACAGCAAGGCAGTCGTCACTATAGAATTCTGTGGCATCTTGTAACTGGTAGTGTGAGAATGTACGAATTCTGTTATTTCACTGTTTCCGCTTAGCATGCTCTGAAGAAAAGCCAGGAAGCCTGTCTTTTAGGTATCACAGCAACTGTCTTCTCTAGGGGAAATATGCTAAAAGCATGACACTGGCTGCCAAGGCAGCAGTCATTTAAATGTATGCCACTTATCTTCACAAGTTTTTTTGTATCTGTGTTAACTAATTGTGAACCTTGTCTGACCACGAGCCAGCAGTGTGCCCAGGTGGCCGAGAAGGCCAGTGCTATCCCAGCTTGTATCAGCAGTAGTGCAGCCAGCAGGAGGTGTCCGTCCTCTTGTACGCAGCTCTGGTGAGGCCGCATCTCAGTGCTGTGCTCAGTGTTGGGCCCCTCGCTGCGAGAAGGACGCTGAGACCTGGAGTGTGCACAGAGGGGGGCAACAGAGCTGTGATGGTCTGGAGCACAAGTCTTATGGGGAGCGGCTGAGGGAACTGGGTGTGAAGAAGAGGAGGCTGAGGGGAGACCTCATTGCTCTCTACAACTGCCTGGGAAGAGGTTGTGGTGAGGTGGGGTTGACCTCTTCTGCTGGGGAGCAGCAACAGGACGAGAGGAAATGGCCTGAAGTTGCACCGGGGTTGTTCTGGTTGGATGTTAGGCAATGTTTCTTCTCAGGATGGGTGCTGATGTATTGGAACAGGCTGCCCAGGGAGGTGGTGATGGCAGCATCTCTGGAGGTGTTCAGGAAAAGGGAAGATGTTGCTCTGAGTGTTGTGGTCTGGAGCTGTCACAGGTGTGGGTTGATGGTTGGACTAGATGATCTTATTGGTCTTTCCAACCTTAATGATTCTATGAAAAGCAAGACATCACCTGGTCAGTAACACAAAAAAGACATCGTAGGCTCTTAAATAAGATGATGACTGGCATATGTATTTGTACTAATTAATGTTGAAAACGAATGTAATAGGCAGACTTATGAGACTAGTTAGACTTCAGCTGCCTTATCCGAATTGTTTATATTACAGTTTTGCAGGACAACTCTTACGTAGTAGTTCTTGGATAACTGCAGCATGGTACTGGACAGCAGATGTCATTCCTCATTAATGACACATAAAAGTAGTTGCCTTTGTGTGCAGAATTGCCTGTGTTGTCATCAGAGTCTAATAAGAATGAATCTGGTGGTTTTAGGATCCTGAAATGACAGTCTGGCGCAGGAATAAAATCACTGATATGCGAACATTAGGTGGAGTGCTATCTTTAAGGCCTGGAATAGATTTCAAGCTTCTCAGATCAAAGCTGCTCTGCCTTTGGGATAATAAAGATAATTCACTAGAATAGCCTCAAGTTCTAAGTTACACATGCACAGGACACAGAAGTTTTATAATGGATAGTATGGAAAGCATTATTGCATAATATTGAACTTGAACGTGTTTGAACTGTGAAGAAACAAGCCTTTTGGTTTTCCTGCCTGAGTATGAGGTGAGCTTACAGTGTGATGGAGAAAAAGCAATTCAGAGTGTTCAGCCCTTTCTGAATTGAAAGGCAGTGGTTTTCATGAGGATTCTTTGAAGAGTATTTGAGAAATGAAAGCTGTGTGTAGGTGGTTTAAAAAAAAAAAAAAAAAAAAGGGGGCATAGTAAGAAATGAGAAGATTGTATTGATGGAAAATAGAGCTTGTGGACAACAAGGAGGGCAAGGGAATGACAAATGTAGCATGGGTGAGTGCTGAAGTAGTTGTGTGGTTGATCATTTGCTGGAAGTTAGAAGCCTCCGTAGCAAGAGCCTGGAATGGTTACGTCACTCAGTATGACCTTCTACTGCAGTTGCAATCTCCTGTTCCGTGCACTTAATGTGTTATTCTTGAGATCCGTGATTGATGACACCAAGACCTTTGCGTTTGCAAGTGAGATACGAAGAGGCATTTCAGATATATTATCTGAAAGTGCTTGACTCTTGGAAGCATCATTTAATGCAGTGGGATTACCCTGGGACAGAGGATAGACACTCAGCTCCTTGCAGTGCTTGTCCTGAAGGATGGATGGATGTAACCGGGAATTTAATATTTGCACCAAGACAGAAAACGATCTAAAAAGGTGAGGAATGGTGCTCCCTGGGGATGATGCTAACTGAATTTAGCTGTAAAGCAGGGGCTTTGCTGTCTTAATTACTATTGTTAGAACTGCAAGAATGCTGAAAACACACAAAATCATGGAGAGGAAAAAACAACACAGAAAAGATCTCTTTGAAAACAAAACCTTTAGGAATTCTGAAAGGGGGTGATTGAGCTGACAAGTGATATCCTGCTTAGATTTGGATATTGATATATTTTCTCTTTAAGCCTAATGTAATGTTATAAGTCAGGCTTTGGTGCTTTGTGACATACAAAGATTAAATAACTAATATTTCTTGTAAGCTCCCGTGGTCTTTGTACTGCTGGTGAGCACCAGTCGAACTGGTGGGTACTTACGATCAGGCAAAGGTGGAATGCTCTTGGAAAAACCTCCTTAGTCCTAGTAAGAGCCCCAGGTAGGTCAGAGGTAGGAGCTGTTCCTGCACCCTGTTGGCATCTCATCCGTGTCATTACTTTCTGATGCAAAAGATAATTCTAATTTTAGCCTGTATTAAGTAATCAAAAATACTTTGCTGCTGCGGGATTGTAGCGTTTAATGGTGTTCAGATGTACAGTGATATATTAGTTTATGGATAGGACTAGTCTTGCAAAACTGTATTTGAGTAGGGTGGAGCTGACTAAAAGGGCGCAACGTCTTGAGGCTAGAGATGTATTGGATGCACAGGTGCATAACCTTGTTCTCTGCCAGGGAGGGGTGGTGGGAGGCAATGCATGTTAATCCACTGAGTAACAGTGCTAGCCTGGTTAGAGATACAAATATTTACAGCTGACACCTGCTGTGATAAGTGTGTAATGCCATTTCAAGCTGGTATTTAAGCTGACACCAGGAGACCTAGATAACATAGAGTATTTTGCATGTATGAAAAGATAGAACTTCTCCAGGAACGTTTTGCTTACTGGAACATCTTGCTTCCTGCATAATGGAGTGAATTCAGTTAGAGGGTTGCTGGTTGCTTTGTTATGCTAATTGAGGAGAGAGTTGATGTGAACTGCATGTAGGTAATACTTGCTGGTCGACTCCAAATTATTGTATAAAAGCTTTTAAAGTGGGGCACTACATGTGTTTTAAACCTCGTTAGTGTACAAACACGAAGGCAAAAACCACCAGCTGTTAAATGCCTAAATGTGGTCCATTTTAGTCATTGCAGCGTTTCAGGGAATGTGAAGTGGTTTTACTGCAGCTTCACAGTAGAGGTTGTTTAAACAGCATGAAGAACTGGAAGTCTTTTTGTACCTTTTTTCAACTTGTCTATTTGCATTCTCCATACGGTAAAGATAGAATGCATATGGTACAAGGCTGTGCATTTTTTAGGTAGCAAAAGACAGATGTTTTATTTGAATTTATCTCCAGGCATATAGAGCAGTCAGTACAGCATAAACTGCAGTGGGTAAAACATGAGACTAAAACAAGGATCACTTTTTAGTGGTGTCGAGGCAGTAAGAACGTGTTGGCTCTGTCTGATCCTGGTAAAGGAAGTGTGTGCTAACTGTTTGCCGGGCAAGCCAGTCAGCTCGTAAGCTGAAAGGTTTTTGTATTGCTAGGCTGGTAGGGGGAATCCGAACCTTCACAGAATCATCGTAGAATGGTTTGGGTTGGAAGGGACCTCAAGGATCACGAATCTCCAACCCCCTCCTGCATGCAGGGCCACCAACCTCCACATTTAATACCAGCCCAGGCTGCCCAGGGCCCCATCCAAGCTGGCCTTGAACACCTCCAGGGATGGACAGGGCTTCCACAGCCCCTCTGGGCATCTGTTCCAGCACCACATCACTCTCAGAGTAAAGAACTTCTCCCTGACATCCAACCTAAACCTTTCCTCCTTCAATTTAAAACCATTTCCAATGTTAGATTATGGCATGTGGGAGTCTAGAGACAACCCTTATCTAAATAAGGGAAGACCTGGTTGAGGAGAGCAGTGCAATAGCTGGTTCTTTAGTATCAAGAGCTGCATAGGCTGCTGGCTGTGTGTATGGGGTAGTTGGACACAACCTCCTTACTTCTGTACCTGTAGTTCTGTCAGATAATGTTTGTGGTGTAATCAAAATATCTTGATGTGTTAGTTGAAAATCCCTGACAGATCTATGCTTGACAAAACATATCACATCTACCCTGAACTTCAGTATTTCAAGGTGATTTAGACAGTAATGAATATGAAGTTTTGTAATTTGAGGCTTGCTGTGGGAGCAAGCCAGTAATCGCTAAAACGAGACTGTAGACAGAAACTACTTACTTAATTGGAAGGAAAAATAATGCACTTAAATGCTGCTGTTTGACTGTAATATGAATGGAGGCTGTCAACAGCAAGAGGCAAAGTACATCAGTGACCTAAAAAAATCAAGTAATCCCTAGTGGGGCGTACTTGTATGTTAGGTAATGACATGCTACCAGAATTAAAGCACAAATATATATATCCCTTGATTTGCTAACTAGGCCAGTCCAGCAGGTATCTTTTTTAAAGCACTTCAGTAAACAAATGGGAAAAATCAGTTTTGCCAGGGCTTATGAAGAGCCTAGAGCAGCAAGGTAGCCTATGGGCTTTGTGTCAGATTCTTTTTTTGGGGGGGAGGGGGAGGAGGGGTTGGAATTACTATGTGGATAGGGAGGTTGGCTCAGTGGCTCCCTGTTAGAAGCTTGGATATGGCTATGCTGTCATCTCAGAAGGAAGTGACGCTGAGTTATGGGGGAGTCCCTAAGAGCAGTGCTTACAAACAGGTGACAGCACAGCTGTGTCCATTTGCAGGGCTCTTCCTGACTTGTATATTTTTGTTTAGGTCTGTTTGATTATAGTCAGTGGATGGGGCCAGATGTTGTTTTACTTGCTGTAATAAATCAGAGGTACTCAGACCAGTGTGCTTCACAAATTGCTTTAAAAGATTTGATGACGTTGGGTCTGATCAATTTGGAGCTGTGTGTTCTTGCTAATTCTGAAAGAATTTTGTTCTGAAAGTAATGCAAATACAAGCTGTGTCTTCGTTCTCTCAGTTCCACTTCCCTCAGTTTACTTGTTGGGTCAGTAATGAGGCAGTTCATGCCTAGGGATGCTGGCTGTGGGCCTCAGTGGTATAAAATGACAGAAGTCAACAGAATTCCCAAGGCTTCTGGAATACCTCTTTCATTTGCTTTGAATGCGTGGGGGGCTTTGACTCTGGGCCTGGTTCTGCTTCTGCACTGTATGAATGGCCACTGGGCACCTGATTTAAAAGCAAAGGGTTTTAACTCTGAGCTGTACTTGTTTAATTTCTGCCTTTCGGAAGCAGTATGATTTCACAGTTAATATGCTGTTTTTTAAATGCAACTTCTGGGGGGGAAAAAAACAGTAACTTAGGCTGTATTGAAGTGAAATGTGACAAGGGCATGTTTGCATGAAGATCTGTGTAAAGTACCTAGCTAATGACAAGCAACAGGGCAGTCTGCTGCAGCCTGGGTGAAGCATTCTCTGTACTGTTGTGCAAGGCACTTCGTTTGTAGGCCTGTGCTGTCAAACCAGCCTGAAAGTGAGTAAAGAACTCAATGCTTACTTGGATGTAGGAAATTTTCCTGTTAACATATGAAGTTTACTTTAAGGTGATGTCATTTATGCAATGGCCAAGCTGACTTGCTTGAAAAGGAATTAACTGATTTAACTTAGTCTGTGTTTACTCTTTCAAATGTTAAAGCTTTAATGTGAGAAATGGTGAGCTTCAGAGCTCTTGCAGATGTGGGATCACATTGCAAGATTTGGGATAGCGTTTTATGGTGTTGGAGGTTGTTCAGTTTGTTTGTAGCTTACACCTAAGCCTTCTTTTCCTTAAGAACAGTGGAGAAGGTAGCTGAATGCTATGCAGAAGCTATTGTAACTGAGCTGATGAATAGGCTACGAAGTAACTTGTAATAAATTTGTGTGTTTTGCAAATAATCATGTATTAAACCGGACTTGCTTGTGTAACTAACAGTCTGAGGTTTCAATTTATCTTGCCAAAACTCTAGCATGTTATACATCATCCTTATGATTGTTCTTGTATTTGCATAATGCACCAATTACAGTATTGCTGAAGTTGTATTCTGTGCAAGTCATGCAGCTAAAACACCATTTTTCTTTCAGCAAGAAGAGATCTATCACTCAGAGAAGTGCTGAAAGGCAGTGAAACACACACTTAGATACTCAACATTTTCAGCTGAATGCAATGGGGTATGGCTGAAGTTATTGCTACCTCGAGTGTCTGCTGCTATCATTAAGCATCTGTTAATATTTGTAGATATTAAGGAGCAGTAATGTTCAGCACTTCTGAGTTGTTCTGAATTCTTGGTGGACCTTGGCTACCTGCAACTGTTTGTTCTCTGGTGGCCAGTCAAGCTGTTTGGGGTGTAGGTCTCTGAAACTTGGTAAATAAGTTCTATGCACTCGTGCATTCTGCAAGTACAAGCTTGAATTAAGCACCTTTCTGAAGTTAAACTGTCATCTTATGAAAATACTGCTTGTTGCTAGCTACTTTCTGTAGCATAATGCAAGTTGGCTTTTATGCAGTGGGTGACTGTAGTAAGCCCTGCAGTGCTTTTGACAGCCATCAGAAGTAACTGTTTGCCAGAGCTTTCAGTTGTGATGCCTTGGACTGTTAGCATTTTATGGGAAGTGCTTATTTATCCCAAAGTAGGAGAGTGATAAAGTACCAAGGATGTTTGCCTTGGTATCCTTGCACACAGTCCTTCCTCTGTCCCTGTCTGTTTTTACTACAAAACTAGACTGCTGTGGAACTGCTGTCTTCTTTCTGCAAGTTAGTGTGGAGGGGCATATCCTGTTTTAGAGAAGAGAGTTCTGCCAACGTATGCATTCCACGCAACAGTCTGCAAGAAAATTTTACTGGTTGAAAAAAGGGTCCAGCTTAGATCAGCCTTCTTGTTGATGTAATACTTTTCAGTCATCCAGTTAATGTTTTGGCAGGGTCACATCAAATTAGAGCAAGCAAGAAATCATCAAAGTTCCATCCAATCTAATTTGCCTTGTCTGATCTGACTACTTATAGACAAAATGCTTTTTTTTTTTTCTTCTGAAGTAAGATGGAAGAGTTCCAAGTGTTCTTACTGGCATTGGTCGGACTGCATCCCTGTGACACACGGTGATTGCAGATGTGGCAGTGATGGTATTGTGGAAGATCATAGAATGGTCTGGATTGAAAAAGACCATGATGCTCATCTTGTTTCAACCCCCTGCTGTGTGCAGGGTCACCAACCACCAGACCAGGCTGCCCAGAGCCACATCCAGCCTGGTCTTGGATGCCTCCAGGGATGGGGCATCCACAGCCTCCTTGGGCAACTTGTGCCAGTGCGCCCAAGATAGTTGAAGGCTGGATAAATTCTAGTCCTGTCTTTCCTTCCTCTCCATGAGAGACCTGGGCATGCTGGATCAGCTGGGGAAGGGCAGCATCCATGGGCCTTTTTAGAATGCGTGCTAATTTTAGAGTGACTGTTCTTGAAATTCCAGCAGTAGTCACCTACTTACTAAAACTGAAAATAAATGGAGTTTTCACTCCCTGGACCCTTGGTGTGGGGTTGTTTTGTTTTTGCACGTATATGCAGAATTTCGTGTCTTGAATTGCTTAATTCCTGAGCATCAACTAAAACAGAATTCTTGACAGTGTTGCTCTTAGGTTTCTGTTGAGCTGTGCAGTGTGAACTGAAGGCAATGGACCTGTGTTTGAATGTGCGGTAGATGCCAGTACTGATCCTGGGAGACGGGTTCAATGTGTCAAATGAGCTTTGTGTTGGCATCTAAATGAAAATGCAGTAGGAATTAGTGTATGTGCACATGTTCTGAAAGATAAGCTAGCATATTGTAAACTCATTGAAAAAATCAAAGCAACTTGTGTTGTTTGCACTAAAAGAATTGGACTTCTGTTTGCCATGAGCAACAATGAAAAAAGTTGATGGCAGGTTGCTGCTGTCTTAGTTTGTAAATAAGAGTGATTCCTGCCTGGAGGATGGTGCTGTTGGCTGTGCTGGCTGTAACAGTTTGCCTGTCTTGCTGCTGCCATAGGATTCTGAGGCATTGCTGGAGACGTGTTTAATGTGCCTTACTTGGTGTAAGAGCAAGCCACGAGGTTTTACAGGAGATGAAAACAGTGATTTGTGTGTGGGTTTTCTTGGTTGCAGTATGCCCAGGAGCTGGTGATGTTCACAGAATGAACTTGTGTGCTGCTGTCCCAACAGCTGGGTATGTTGTCTATGATCTTGCTACCAAGGGTCAAGAGCAGTTCAGTGAGACCAGAAACAGGTGGCTGTCTGCTCTGGTGTCTGCGTGCCACTGTAAGAGGAAGCTGTGGCACCTTGCATGCGCTCAGCTCCTTGGAAGCCTTACCCTGAGGATGGTACTTCATGCCTCCAGTTGCAGACACTGTAGTGTGTCCTTATGGGAGTTTATTGATCTTGGGCTTTCAAACGGTGTGAATTGGTCTCTGCTGCTTGTGGACTTACAGCCTCTCGCTGTGGTTGTGCCAACTCTGAGTAGTGCTGTTTCCACCAAGCTCTCCTCTCTGGTGTGCTGTTGCTACGTGTGGGCTGCGGGAGGAATGAATGGAAGTCCTGCATGAGCCCCTGCTTTGGGAGAGCCTGCTGCCTGGGGAGGAGCTGGAAGGGTGTAGCAGTTACTTTCAGGAAGCCTTGGAAATGGGATCAGTTTTATAATGGCATGATCTGAAGGGTAAACAATTCTCCTGGCTTTAATGTGAACTGAGCAGCGGCTAAGCTGTGTGCGAGAAGGGCAGGCAGAAGAAGCAGCATTTTCTGGTGGAGGTATTTCATTCAAAACTGGAACTCTGACTCTGCTTTGGTTCTGGACTGGGCAGATTGGATTGGGCGTAGTAGTGAATAATCACCTATCTATAAACCGAAATACCACCACTACAGGCGTTCACCAGGTTCTGCCATTCAAAGCCATAGAGTACTTAAACACTCAGACCTTTTTTAGCCTGTGATTGCAGGTCTGCGTGCAGATCACACAAGCAGACCAGAGACAGCCATCACTCTTACTCTGCTGCTGCCTGCTGCTCAAAGCTATTCTTTTTCATTAGGTTCTGCAAATCGAGAGAGCTCCTTTGCTATTGAGAGAGTGATGTCTAAGGCTGATTGCTTGCGGCTGGGCAGCTTGCAGGAGGAGGTTGTAAGCAAAACAGTTACATGTTCTAAGCCTTTGTTAGCGGCACGCTTGGCTGTAACTGCTGGCAATAAAAGCTACAATAATAAATATCTCAAAGAAACCGGATCCCTTTACATTCTCTGAACAGTTGGTATGTGATTTATTGAATTCATGGTGTTCTGGGAGAGGCATGAAGAACAAGTTGGTGTGACAGAGCAGGAAGAGTTTTGTTATTGGATTAGTAACTGTGCAGTGGAAAGAGCTTACATTGACTTTTAACAGTTCAGTTAAGTTGCTCAAAGTGAAGATATCGGGAGACTCCCGTAGTGCCTTAACTAATAGGAACTTCATGGCTGTGTATTCTTTTTCCTTTCAGGAATGACAGAATTGGGCTAATAATTAAGCATTTCCTGAAGGTTAATAATAATTATTATTCTGGGGGAATGTCGGATTCTTATTTTTAAGCACTGGTAAAGACAATCTAAGAGAAATGCCACTGCACTGAAGCTCCACCTTGAGTTTGTGTTTTCAACTTGTTTGGTATTAGAAGCAGTGCACTAATTGGTTCTAAGGTGGTTAACAAGAATTTGATGTCTTAGCTTATCTTTAGGCTTAGGTATAACCTTGTGACTTTTTCCTAAGGGACTGGGGTGCTGTCCTCATGGTGCACCTTTTTGCTGCCTGTGACTCTTCCTGTGCTAAAGGGTGAAGCAACCAATTGCGATGCTAATGTATCAACCCACCCACCTCTTTTCATTTAACGTGGCTCTTTTGCACTATAGCTAATGATGATGGACAGAATTGCTCATGTCAGTATGGAAGCTTGTGAGATCTTAAAAATGGATTATTGAAGACAGATGTGCTGTAGTGTAGCAAAGTCATGGCCTGAAGCAGTGATGGAGCACCTGGTGGGAAGGCAGGGCCAGCCCAGCGGAGCTCAGGTGCATGCAGTGCATCTGAATGACTGGAAGGGGTGGGGCTGGGATCCACCCCTTCCCAGACCTTATTTAAGGGTTGCTAGTGGATGCAAAAGGGTGGAGATCCTTGTCTTCCCGAGGCCTTCTAAAGGTAAGCAAATTTTCTTCCGTTGTTTCTGCATCTATGGCTGTTGCGTTTGGGCTCATCTTCATTTGCTGCAGCCTGCAGATTGTGCTGCCCTGCCATTATTGCTGTACTTCCTGGCACATTAGAGCATTACACATGCTTAGTGTGTTTTCCCCCTGTAGCTCTGCACTAGTAGAAGAGGAAGTGAGTAGCCTGAATCGGTTGTTAGCTAGGGAGCAAATGCAGAAATGAATAACTGGAACTCTAGGAATTGTCGCTATTAAGAGCGGGTTTCAGTAGGGAATGGGTTAATTGAACAGCTCAATGAGCCTAAATTGAACAGCCCCTTTGAAGATAGGCTTTGCTTGTCCAGTAGTGCTGTTCTGGATCCTCTTTAATACTTTGCCTGATCTGAGATGTGTAGGAAGCCAGGGCTAAAACAAGTGGCACTAAACTTCTCTGTCAAGGAAAGACCAAGTATAGGTGGTGAAACTTAAAGGCTAGCGAATCAGAGTAGGAGTTAGCTTGATCTGCATTAAGAAGCTCAAGAAATGGTGGTGAGTGTTTATGAAATATCCCTATTGCACTTAGTATTGACTGGTTAAACAATAGTAAGCCTTGGTGATGCTGGCTGTATATACCTTTTAACTTTGCTGTTTGGGAAATTATAAACACCAAGGTACCTGGTAGGCTTCAGAGGTTTGAGACTTGGCAGTATCAGTTGCTATTTCAGAGAGGAAGAGGGCTGTAATTACTTGAATGAAGCATAACCAACATCTGAACAAAGTAGATGCTGAGGGCTTATCACCAAATGTGGATTTCTGCTTTAGCAGTTGTAATTACCTGGACTTTGTACTGGATTGTTTGGGAGATTAAATGTGCGAGATAACAGTAGGTCACAGTCCAATTGTAAGGCCCCTAAGACTGTATATTCACAGCTGTGGTGATAAGTCTGGTTAATTGAAAACTAAATTCACAATTTCAGGTTATAGGTGTAAAAACATCAAGTTGTCAATAACGGTTATGTGTGAAGTCAGTGTGAGGACTGTGCGGTGATAATAACCTTTGGCAGTAATACAGGTGCAGGTTCCACTCAAATACCACCTTTCTTAATGTGTGGAGCTGCTTCTGGAAGCCTGACACGTTTTCCTTCCTTCTGAAGTGTGATGTGGAGACGAGTGGCCTGCAGTGCTATGCTGAGAAGCATTTTTCATACAGAGCATCGGGCCAAGAACTATACTGATAGTAGGCAGCTGTTCTCTAAGAGGTATTGACTACAATATAAACTGGCTTATCGTTGCATTAAGTAAATAGGAGGCCTTTTGTGAGACTTGTGCTCAATATCCAGTGTTGCTGATCATGGTTACCAATAGCAGCTTGTTCTATTTCCAAAACCCCCTGGGGTGCCTTGATCTGAAAGCCCTGGGCTGCCGAGCTTTTAGGTCAGTTTGTGTGAGACACTGTGGGCAATGCAGCAAGGCTGCAGAGCACCTGGCTGACTGACTGCGTGGTCAGGAGTGTGGGCAGAAACTGTGATAACTAAGAATTCTTTTCCTTATGCAAGAGGAAAATGCGAAAGAAGCTGTTGGGTGCAAAGGGATTTTAAGAGGATAGCACATCAAATACAGGCCCTTCGTGCAGTGCATGTAGTTTTATGTTTGTATTGAGGTTTTTTGCTTGTGGAAGTGACAACCTGAAGATGTGGTTGATGTGTGCAGTTTGCAGCTGGAGGCCTTCAGAAATGCTTTGTTAGGATACATCGATTGCTTAAGATTGTGCAGGAGCAATGGACTTCTGTGAAGCTTGGATGAGCCTTTTCTTTTAAAAGCCTGGACAAGAAATGCACTGTTAGCGGTTTTAGAAGAGCTCTGGACTTAAAAACTCTGGAGAAACAAGGTCATTTTCAGTTAAAAACATCTGGAGAAAGGTAAATGGAGTGTTTGGAAGCAGTTAGTGTAATTCATGTGTCCTCGTTGCTTGTCTGGAAGAAGCTTTTAGAAATGACTGCAGACATCTGCAGTGCTCTTTAATATTTGATAGGCTTCTACAATTCAGCTTGCAGAAAATTCATGACCTGCTCTATGTCTGAGTCTGGTTTGAGAGGGCAGGTTGGGGGGATTCCTTATCTTTCTACTACAGCACAGCTATTAAGAGAATAAGTGTTTTCTAGTTGATTTACTTGTAAAATCTTTTTGTTATAATATTAGCTCCACGTCCAACAAATGATTTTTAGGGATTTGAAATGGAATGATGTTCTGCCAAGGTGCTTGTTTTGCTCGTATTTGGAATAAAAGAAGCAGTAAGACAGATTTGTTTCCTGACGCTGTTGAGATAATTATTGCCAAAGAAGTAATTTTTACAGCTTTAGGAAGACCAAGTGCTGAAATGTGTTCGGACCACCTCAGCATGACTTGATGTATGGAAAGGCTTGTAGTGCAGGCAGATTCCAGTCGAGTTGGGTGCCAGATCTATACTAGTTCTCAAAGCATGATGCTTTCAGTTACAGAGAATCATGGAATCAGGAGCTTGTTTTTCAGACACTGGATGCCTTAAGCTTCCTGTTCGATGCTTTTTAGCATTTTCTATCCTTATTCTAGCAAAATAAAATTGACGCTTGTTTTCATTACATTGCATGGACTGCTTAGAAGATACTCAGACCTCTGGCAAGAGAGAGCTGCGCAAACATATTGGAGTCAATTTTCTCATCAAACTTGGAAAAAAAAGGGAAAATTATTTGGTGAAATGTTTCAGAAGTGTCATTTGTTCACAGCATTTCTTTCTGAGCTAATAAAAACAACACTGAATTTACATGGTAAGATTTTCTCAAAGCTGCTCACGTTTTTATTGCGCCTTGTTGAGGCGTACCCTGTGCGTACTGTGGCCAGGTAGAGCCGGTTGTAGGGAAGGGCTGATTTGTGGTACTGCAGCTGACTGTGATGTATGAGCTGAATCGACTGTGCTGTATTTCCAAACTTTACCCCAAATATTAAATCATGACTCTGCAGCAGAATCTCCTTGCTGTGGGTAGCTCTGATAACCAGTCGTCTGTAGTGTCATGCAGAATAGTGGAATCGGGATATTTCTGTTCAGACTGGATGTCCCTTAAGTCACCTGGGTGTTATTTGAGTAGCACAGATAAACTTTATCTGTAAGGTGAAGAAATCTGTTTTAGGGTTATTTCAAGTAATGAAATGCTGTTAAGTCTGGTGTTTCTATTCATGGCACTGGTGTGATGGTGTCAGCTTCTTCCTCTGGCAGAGCAAAGACAGACATTGGATAGCAGAATTAGCTAAAAGATCCTTGTTCTTCTTCCAGGTTACTGGAAGATGTTATTGAAACCTAGATTGTCAATGATAGCTTCCAAAGCAAAAGAACAGTCAGACTGTAATCTGTTGATGAGCGAGGGGAAATCACCAGCGTTGGATTCCTTGTGAAATGACATGCAGAAGATTTGAAATGGTTTGTTTGTATCTGGCTGGCCTAGTCTAATTTAATGCTAAAAAATGGCATGTTTTTAAGGAGTAGTGCGGTAGGAGAGCAGCATTCTAATCTAGAGGTAAGATCCTTGTGAAAATATTTGGAGGAAAGAACTGAAAGTAGTTTTTGCTGTCCCCTCCCCAGGTCTGTTCTGCATATTTCAGTGGCTGTTTCACAAAGGAATGTTTTTGTAAATGAGGCTGAGCAGGTTAAGCAACAGTCAGTAGCGGAGTATTCATACTTGTTGTCAAGAGTTATCAAAGTCAGGGTTTTAGTTTGGTACCTTTATACTTTGTTAGGAGGTAAGAAAAAATGGGGAGGGTGAAGAGTCAGCTAGCAGAGTTTGTGTGATGCATGCTATCATCTTGTGCAGCGCAGGCAGTCTTGTAGTGATAGAACTTTCAGCTTATTTGTAGGTAACTTTAAATTGGACTGCAGGTATTTTCAGTGTGATAGTGGCAGTAGTAAAGAGTAATGTTTGAAGATTTTTACTGAATTGGATTCAGTTGGTTGAATGCTTGCTTAAATTGCTCCACTGAAGATGTGTTCTGATGAGAAGTTTGTAATTAATGATGGTAAAGTCCAGCTGCAGGTCAAGAAGAGCTAATTCCTGTGACCTGAATGTTATTTTCTTATTTATCCATATTAAGACACTCAATTTTTTGGCAGCTCACATGCATTGCCAGTCTAATGTGCAGAGATTCTTCGCAGCAGTAACTGGTGGGAGTAAATGCAAGGGTAGTAAGGATGGAACAGTGCTTGCTATCTGCTGTGGGATCTGATAATGCACCACATCTCATGGTATTTTCTTCAAGTTATCTCTATGCGAAAACAAATATGGGAACTTGAGAAATAAACATCCCAAACAAATCCTAAACCTAACCTGTCACATTTTTCTGCTATTGGTAGAAATAAGTACAGATTACCATCTGCACAATATGCACTCTGCCACATTGGTCAAAACAACACGTTTGGTATAATACAAGAGGAAAAAGCGATTTAAGCCCATCAGTGCTCTAACGCTGTTATCAGTACTTTGCTGAGCTCTGGATGAATGTAAGTACTTGCTGATACTATTTACTCTGTTTGGTAGCGTGGCTAGATAATCTGATTCAGTGTCAGCTTGTGTGTCGCTGTGATATGAAATGAAAGATTTTGATTTTCATCAGCTTTTTCGTACTGTAGCTCTCAGCAGCACTGGTACCTCCTATCCTGATGATAAATGAGTTCAACAACCAGACTTCTTTAGACTTTAAGGAATTTCTTTACTTTCAGAAGCTTAGGCGATGAGACAGCAATATAAAAGTTATATAGTTTTTTCATTTGCTTTCCTCTTGTGCAAGTCACAATGCCTGCTAGGATTGAAGGCGCGAGGCAGCGTTAGGGGCTGGTCTCAAGTATAAGTAGTGGATTTACAAATGAATTTTATGAATTCTGTTGTATCAAAAGGAATATTGTCAGGCTACTAGATGCATCCTGTCTCTGGGAATGGGGAAAGGAATTTTGATGAACTTCTGGATGTTCAGCCTATTCAGAAGAATTGGAGCATTTTATTTCTGCGGGAACTTCCATGATTAATTGGAGGTACTTGTATACTAGGAGCTGTGCAGTAAACTAAGGGAAGAGAAGGAGCTCTAATGAGCAGCAGAACATTACAGTATTGTCGAAGGTTTTTTATGTAAAGTTTTAATGTAACTTTCTGTGTTTAATGCTTTAAGAAAAACTAACTTGTTGCTTGTGTTAATTACAGATGAAACATGGCACTTAAAGGAGGAATAGAATTGTCTACTGTGATTAGCAGTATTTCTAATATTTTTGTTGTAAGGATATTGCCAACGAAGTGTCATCCTGCTTTTTTTCCTTATTTAATTGGACAGCATGTGAGTAATGTCTAGTGGTAGAACAGAGGCGAGATGTATAATGTGCTGAAGGCAGGTCAGACTGGGTTAATAGATTTTGTGCCTGTGCAGTAAGGAAGGCAAATGTGGCTCATAATCTCTCATGGTGAAATATTGATTCCTCTTACGAGGCATCTCTAATGTGAGGAAGAGCTATGATAGGGTGAGAATCCTTGTCTAAATAGTAGTTACCACTGCTTCTGTTGGAACATGTGCTAATTATGCAGTTAAGGAAGTGAACAGAAGGGCTCTTGCATCTATTTTCAGTTGAACTTTGTGTACTCATATTATTCCAGTATCCTCAGGCATGGACTTCTATAAATAGGGATAATTAGCAGTAATCATTGGTATGTTAGCAAATGCAGAAAGACTGCATCTGGGTTGTTCAAGAGGAACTGTGGTACTGATAATACTGATGTCATTTGGAAGCAGATGAATGTTCAGGTGAGGGGCTGTCTTTGTAGCATTAGTGTAGTAGAACTCGAATGGTAACTGGCAATTGAGGTTAAGGTCTTCTTCCAGCAACATGCTATTGAAGAACATAATTTGCTAATGGGTGTCTGTGGAGTGGGACTCCCACAGCCCTCTCTGTTGGCTCCAGGCCTCATAACCTTTTTTTGCTTGTGATGTGTAACAGATCATGGCTTAATGGAAAGTTCTTTTAAGTGTAGTCCACTTTCCGTACTCAAGAGAGCAAGTTTTCTGATCCAGATAGAATCCTTAATGTTGGTAAAGACCACTAAGATAATCTAGTTCAGCCGTGATTGAAATACAGTGGGTTATGAGTGCCTAGCTACCCACTTGTGAATCATTTCTCAAGGCCATTAGTTTGAGTATACGGATCCGTATGGGTGAAAACTCAAAACACCACACTGCTCAACCGAGGACTGGCTGTCATTGTGCTAATCCTTGCAACCACATGTTTGAAATTGAATGCTCCTACAGGGTATTGTGCTGGTACTGACAAAACTGACACAAAATAATTTAAGAATATTGAGAAAGACAAAACAAGTAATTGCTTAAAGGGAGATACAGCATAATTGAGCCAACATCTATGGTGGCTCACCTAATCTACACTCTCCTAAACAAACATTTGACTTTAGCCATTTCTAACATACTAGATATATATGATGCAGTGCAACTTTGCTGCTTCAATGTAGTGTAACCCAGTATGGTAAGAGTATGATTTTCTTGAGGGGGGAGGGCTTTTAAATATGTACTACAGGGAGCTATTCAGTAGTTAGTATTCAAGAATCACTTTTCCATGCTCAGGAATAGGCCATCCCTACATAGAGGAAGTCCAGCAAAAAATACTGGATGCCATCCTGTTTGACACATTCATGATGTGGATGATGAGGCAGTGTACCCTCAGTCAGTCTGCGGGTGACACCCAAATGAGAGCACAGGAGGTTCTCTTTTACCACTTCTGTGTTGTACAAATGATAGAGCTCTGGCACAGGTTGCCAAGAGATGTTGTGCGGTCTCATCCTTGGAGATCTCTGGAGCCACCTAGATGTGGTGCTGGGCGCTCTACTTGTATTGTCCCCCCTGAAGCGGAGTCAGGACAAGATGAACCAGGAGATCAACCTCACTTCTAGACTCAGCTGTTCTGTGATTCTGTTACAGTCTTTACGAAGAGCCTGTAATTAGGTCTGTATTTAAAGTACTATAAGGTAGCCCTGTTAGTTTCCCTGAGAAGGTTTTGTAGCAAAGTCAGGACTTGTTCAGGAACATAAAGGGATAAAGCTTATAAGCACTCTTTATCACATTTGGGAAGTCATGGCTGTCAGGTGGAGTCCCCAGTGACTGGAAGAAAGGAAACATGACTCCTGTTTTTAAGAAGGAGAAAGGAAGACCCGGGGGAGGACCGGCCAAGTGAGCTGCATCTTGTGTCTGTGCCTGGGAGCATCATGGAGCAGATATTCATAGAACTGATGTTAAGGCACATCATAAGGCGAGAAGAGGAGGTGATCTGAGACAGCTAGCATGGCTTTACCAAGGGTGGATCATGTCTGACCCATCTGGTGGCCTTCTGTGATATGCAATAGGCAATCAGTAGACAAAGGAAGAGCGACTGATGTCATCTATCAGGACACATGCAAGGCCTTTGATGTGGTCCTTCACCATGCCCTCATGTCTAAACTGGAGAGATACAGATTTGAAGAGTTGACTATTTGGTTGATAAAGGAGATGATTGCAACAATAGAGTTGTAGTCAGTGGCTCTATGTCCAGATAGAGGCTGGTGATGAGTGATGTCCTCCAGGGTCCATTTTGGGACCAGTGCTCTTCAGCATATTTATCAATGACGTAGATAATGGGATTGAGTGTGCCCTCAGCAGGTTTGCTGATGATACCAAATGTGGCCTTTTAGTACTTGATAGGTGCTTATAAACAGGAGAGAAAACTTTTTGTATGGCCTGACAGTGACAGGACAAACGGGAACATTTCTAAACTAAAAGATGTGAGGTTTAGGTCACCACTTTTCTAGTGATGGCCACCCTGCCTTCAGCAGCAGCTTGGAACCAAATCATCTTTATGATCCCTTCTAGTCAAAGCTGTTCTATGGTTGAAAGCTGGTTCTGATGACCTCTTTGAGCTTTAGTTTACACTGTTTGATGTAGCTGGGAACTTAAACCTTTGAACAGGGTGCTGTGAGTGGTGGTGCTGGGCTTCCAGCAGAGCATCCGTGTCTCATCCTCCAGTAGAAGGCAGCATCTGACTGTGAACTGGAGATTCCTTTGAGCTACTTTAGGTGGTTCTCTAGGGAAGGTTTGTTCCCTTAGAATGAGTAAATTGGCTAGCTTTTTTGCCTAGCTAAAAGGCAAATTGTGAGATTGAATTCAATCTTAACCTTCTGATCTGGATTTTACTTCCAGTATGCTGATCCACGTGCCCACAGCACAGATACTTGTGTTCAGTGTACTCCAGTGTTACTCTCCTTTGGGTTTGTGTGACTGAGTTAAAAACCTGAATCTAAAGTGATTTGCTCACAAACTTCAGGTGTACATCACAACGCAAACAGATCATACAGCTATAGAATGGCTGGTTCCACAGCTGATGTAAACTGTAGATGCTGAGCTTTTTGATGAATGAATTCTGTCTTTATGGTGAAGTTGAACATTGACATTCATTTGAATTCATTTTTTAGAATGCAAATTCATTTCTTAGCACTTGTAACTTACAGTGACTACTCCTAGTAGGCTTTCATTTCACATTGATGATAATGTCTTGAACAAAAGAAGCAGAAGATAATATTGATGCTTCATTTAACAAAGGAAGATAATACATAGAGCTGGTGGAGTAATGGGAAGTATAAAATCGTTTTCAAATTAGTGGAAGGCTCTTTAGGTCAAGACTGATATCTGACATAGCAGTATTTGTGGAACAACTTATTTTGTAATTGGCACAGTGATATTTGCATGAGAAACTCAACTGCTGGGGAATGTGGCAGCACTGTGATGAAGCTGTTAGGGAGTGTTGGCCTCATTTCGTACACTCCTTGTGCCTGTCTGATATGCTACTCGTGCTGAAAATAATGGCTGTAGTTTAGCATTCAACATGATAAATATTACATGTTTATGAAATGTGATGCTGCGTTTGATAATTTCATATGTATGTATTTTAGGATAAGATCCTTTTAAAAACTCCTTAGCAGTCATTTGCTGCTCTTGCTTGTAAGTGCACACGCAGTTTGCAGCAGAAGCATGGCTCTGGCAAAGCAGCTGGAAGGGATCATAGAAATACAACATTGAGATGCTCTGATCTTAGTTTTGGTTCATGATGTTTTTATTCCCAAAAGAGCTGTCTCCTTATCAGCCTTAAGGGACATCTTATGCATACGCACCAGAAAAAAATGCAAGTTTGTGTCCTCATCTTTTGGTGAACTGGTGTAGTGCCAGACAGGAAGAGGACAGTTTGTATTCTGAATCTCTTACTGGATCAGTGGGGAGAGGTGAAACTAGGACTAGAGCATCCACACCAGCACTAGGAAATCTGCATGGCCTGTTTGCTTCAGCTTGTGACCTCATTTGATGCCTCTTTCTTTCCCCTGTGCTAGGAGGGGAGCTTTGAGCTCTAGAAACGTGGTCTGCTTCTCTGACATGTTGGCTTCTGTTCCGAGTGAAAATATGAAATGAAATTCATTTTTTCATTTCTTCATACCTTAAAAATAGTTTCGGGGGGGGGGGGGGGTTTAAAACTCAGCATATCAGTTTTTTCTTCTTTAAAAAAGAATTTAAACTAATATGCACTACCTTGATACTTATAAAGTACCTTCTTCTGATGAAAACAAGGAGTGAAATCTTCTGATACCTATCAGAATTCCAAGTGTTGTGTCCTTACAGCCACATATACAGATCTGTCCAAGTACATCTCACACCATTATCAGTAGATGTGAGCATTACTGAATGCATTCAGCTGCTTGCTTAGCACAGGTGCCGATTCCAAATGGTCAGAGTTTCTCCTAGTCTTCAGTTATCTCGTGAGCCTTGAGAAACATGCATTTCACTTCATCCTGCTGCTTTGCTGTGTGCTGTCATAGCTGCCACCAGCTGAATGCTGCTGGAGTCCTGAAGCTGGGCTCCTCTGTGGCTCTGTCAGAGCTGTAGTTCATGGGCGCAGGTTTGTTCTTAGGTGTGGGGAGTAGCTTGAAGCAGTCACTGATTCACAGTATTCTTGCCTTCAGAAGTGAATGCTGTCCGTGCTCCATTGCAAGTTCTCAGTTGCTGTTTATCATGCTTTCTAAAATGGAAGGTGAAAGAGTAAAACCTGTTTTCTTTTTTTGGTTAGATGGGGGAGAGGGGGAAGGTGCAGGGAATGCAACTTGATAAACCCTAGGTTGAAGTTTGTGATAGCGTTCAAAGTCTTTGTGCCTGTAGATTCTGAAACCGCTGTTTTCCATTTACAGTTGCTTTACTCTCCTATTTCAAATTCATGAAAATGAGGATTTGCAAACCAGAGGAGCTTTCACCATTGTTCTCTGCAGTGTTTTTTCTGGACATCTCATTCTCCAGGGGGCATAACCGTTGCAGTGTTCTGGTGTCCTTTGCAGCTCAGCCAACACAGTACCGTCCTGATATGGTTTGGGCAGAGCATGGCTTACAAAGATGAATAAACTGAAAGAGCTGTTCATGAGACAGCAAGGTTCTGGCTTTCTGTTGGCTTCCCTAGGTGGTAGTTTCTGACTTCACTGTGGAAGTTGAAACACTTTTGCTTGGAGAAAAATGCTTATTCTGTGAGCATTCACTGAGAGAATTTTTTCATATACTGTTAGAAATGTTGCCCCCTTCTGGTTGCTGACAGCACTGTGAATTGGATGTGGATGGTAGGAGGATGAATTAGGAGTCATCTAATACTGGGAATATAAAATAAAGCTTCCAGGTGCACACGAAGGTTGGGTCTAATAGGTCTAATCTTCAGGCTTTGCTTGGTTTTCTCTAGTAATACATGTGTATAGAATGTTTCCGCTCATTTCTAAAGAAAGAAACCACTATAAATGGTAATTCTAAACCTAACCTAGGATTTGAATTCTGCAGAGTAAGTAAATATGATACCTGCTTATGGTTTGCTTAACAAAATAATGTCATGACTCTTTTTTACAGTGGTGAAGTTGTCTACCATTTTACTACAGTACTAGGCGAGTAGATCGTACACATCAGAAAGGTGTTTTCTGAGCTGTATCAGTGTGCATCTTATATCATAGAACCGTAGAGTGGTCTGGGTTGAAAAGGACCACAACACTCATCCAGTTCCCAACCCCCTGCTATGTGCAGGGTCGCCAACTGCCAGACAGGCTGCCCAGAGCCACATCTAGCCTGGCCTTGAATGCCTGCAGGGATGGGGCATCCACAGCCTTTCTGGGTCTTCAGTTTTTTTTAGCTGAATTTCTGCTTTCTCCTCTTTCACTTCTTTTATTATCGATTTTTTCTGAAATTAAAAAGTTGTGGTATTTTTTTTTCTAAAGTGAAATAGTGCTGTTTTCTGTTGTTAGTGTTGCTGGTCTTTTTTCTTACACGAGTGACAAGTCTTACCAGTAGGTGGAGGTAACGAGATATTTAAATCAAACCTTTGGGGATGGAGTTGAAGCGAAGCGGTGTGCCTACAGCAGGCATGAAAACTCTGCATTTCATTGGACTCGGAGAAGAAATTAAGGCCTGTTTTTAGTAGGGCTTGAACTCAACCCACCGTGTAAGTGGATTTTTATAGGTTTTATTCTGTTTCCCTCCTGGTTTATGCAAGTCATTAGGATGCTGTAATACTGTTTTGGAGCTCTTTGAACTCTGAGTCATGGTGAGAATTGGTTCTCATACAGCAATTTTCTAGCACACCTCTTGGATCATAACGTTTTGTCCAGCTTCTTAAAATTAGATAACAGGAAGGAAATGGGTTCAGCAGAGTTGAGGCTCTGAGGCTGCGTGTCTGAGTAGTGCGGAGGCTGAGCTCTTGGGACAAGATTTTGTGACTGGTTTACAGCACAAAATTCTCTCGTTAACTTAAAACCCATCAAATTATGGCCTTGTTTCTGTGATAGTTAGGCATTCTTAATCTTGGGGATGACAGCAACTGTGCCAGTGTACTGTTGCCCTTTTTTTTTAAAGGGCATTAGGACCATCTTTGTAAGTCACCTTTGCAGATGACCCTATAATTTAAGCTGGTATGTTGCAGTTCCCATGGCTGCTTTCTGTCTTGGGGAGATGCTTTCAATTGGTTCTGCAAGAAGTTTAACTTGCATAGTTTTGTGATGGTTTTCAAATGGACTGTAGGACACCTTAATGTATAATACTCTTTCATGCACCACATTGCTGGCTTTTCTATTTGAAAACCTGAAGTTATTCTTAACTCCCCTTGTGTAATTGTACAGGGTGAGTTTTGAGCCACTGGGAAATGACCAAGAGGTATCAGAAGTAATGGCATTATGTACAGTGCTGATGTCCTGCAGCTGATGCTAATTTTGGAGGGACATTTCAGTGCCATCTCCAACTATTAAAACTGTTTCCAGGAGAGTAGTTATGGAATGTATGTAACTCTCTGTCAGAGGGCAAGGCTTAAGAGAGATTTCAGACAGCAAGTGAGCTCTATGTTTAAGGAACTGAATGTTCCCAGACCAATTTTAATTAGTGAGATGCTTGTGAGTGTGACTTCAGAGATTTCTGGAAAGAAAAAGTGCATGCCTGAAAAGGAAATGGTATTTGCCTAAAATTGTCGTGGATTACATTGGTCTGTACTAACTCTATGTACAAGCAGAACTATCATCTATCTGTCTGGTTTATATGGTCCTGTGACTTGCGTGGCTTATATATATGGCATATGGATATGGCTTTGTGGAGAGTTACCACTGGAGATGAACTGTTTTATGACTATTATGCGTTACTGTGGAATAAGTGAACTTTATATGAATAGTTTATGCTTAGGAAAAACTGGATATGTATCTGTATTCCTACTGTTTCTGAAGGCTTGATTGGGCAAAACAGTGTGGAGAATGATGGTCTGAAAGGAGCGGTAACCACGGCAGTAGCATCTGGGCATGTTTTTGCAAATTAATTTCATCTAGCAGGGAAAGGTGGGATTCTAACTTAGGGCTGCACCTCTCAGCATGCTGGTGTGTGTTGGGGTACATGTGTTTATGGGTATCTTGATGGGGAATTCACTTAGGTCTTGGGCCTCCCAAGAGGAGTCTCAGGGGAAATGCTTTCTGTGCTGGCACTTGAGCTACTTAAAACGAGCCTGAATGGCAGAAATAAATGAATGCTGTTGCCATAAAAATGTAAGACATAATTAGTCTTTCTTGTCAAGTCTTTTCTCTTTAACGTTGTACCAAATAGTGTAACAGCTTAATGCATGGAAGCTTCCTGAACACCTAATTCAAACTGAAGTGTTAGTGTGCAAGACATGGCATAGAAATTCCAGTTTCAAACTTCAGTAGCTTTGCTTTATTAGCTCATTTTTGTTTCTATTTTGTCTCTTAAGGCTTGGTGGTTTGATGCTAGTAAGAGGAAAAGTAGTCCCCAGAGATAAAAGAGGCACCTGAATGTGGTCCGGGTTTGGGTTGGTATAAGGGGAGCATCTATCTGGAACCAGCCTTGTCGTGTCTCAGCTGTGTATTTTGATGTGGTCAGAGAAGCCTCAGGTTCTACTTCCTGCTTGTTCCAGCTGTTCAAACCTTGTATGGAAAGTAATGGTATTCCTGAGGGTTCTGTTTTAATAGCACTTGTTAAATCTGTTTGTCAACTTGCCGTAATAGATGAGAAACTCTGGCTTGCTTTGGCTCAGGCTGGCCAAGCTCAGTAACAGAATCATATTTCTCATTAGCGTGAAGTAATGCTGAGAAGCTCAGTGAAACAGTCACTTGAATCACAGGGTGTTCTTAAAATTGAACAAGGCTGGTAGTTCACTATGGAGATACAGCTGTTACAGATGTGGCAGCTGAGCTCAGTAGTCTCCTTCTTTCCTGTAGAGCTGGGGCAGAGGCAGCCTGTGCTTCACGTATGAACAGTTGTGGCAGCGTACCTTCTGAACGTGCTGAAGTGTGAGCTGACTGCTAATTGAACATACTGGGAGAAGGCCTGAAGGAGACAGGTGGTGATTGCAGCAGGAGAGGATGTGATGCAAGCCTGTAAAGGGAGAGGTCTTGGCGTGGGGCTGTTAGAAAGCCCTCCCCCAAAACAGCAGCTAAAGTGAATGGTGGGAACTGGAAGAGGCAAAAAGAAGTGTCTCGCTAGCATCTGTCACATATATTTGTTAACAGAACAGGAATGTAGACTGCCCTTTTTTAAAGCAAACAAACCAGTTTTGCATTTGCACTAACGGTTTGAAAAATGTCTTTTGCTTATGTAGTTAGTGTTCTTTGTGTCTGTGTGATATACGACTGTAGTTTGTGTCATTTAGAAAACAAATCCTAACTCCATAAGCAAGAAAACAAAACATGATCGACCTTTGCTATTTTGGTTTCCAGGTGCTGTCTTTATTCTCCTGCGCTCACTGCATACAGGAGGTAACCTGGCGTGGTGTTCTGTGCATGTATCTTATTTCTCTTGGTTGGTATTTTCAGCCATTATGGTTTTCAGCAGAGCTTGTGGGTGTTAAATCCCATTGCTTTCCAAAGATCTCCTGTAACATGGCTAGTTTTGTGTTTAAAATTAACAAAGTGGGAAGCTTACAGATCCCTAGAGGATGTGCTTCTGTTCCCCGATGGCTTGGTAGTTGTTCCTTGTTGTGTTATGGTTGTAAATATCTCAGATGTGGTAAGGAGCTGTAAGTGGTAACCAGATGTTCCTCCTGGTCATCCTGGCTCAGCTATGGTGCAGCCAATGCTGGCTTCCCTTTTCTCCTCCTGTGCCACAGCTCTGGGCAGTTGCTGTGAAGAGCGGAGGGAATGGATGGATATCCAAATGTCTGATTTCTGTGAAATGCAGAGTTAATCTACTTCATTTCTTCCAATCTTACATTCTATCTAAAGAATATTCTCTTCCAAGGACCAGGTTTTGATGCAGGGAGGCTAGAGGTCACCTCTCTTCTACTTGCTTATTTTTGCTTGGTTCTCATTTCTTTTACTTGTTACTATCACTCATGAAACTTTCTTCAGTGGACTCAGTTGTATGAACGTTTAACTTCTGGTACCTTAAAGCTGCATAACCAAATAATTGGAATGAGCACCCTGGTGTTGATGTGATTGATAATCATTATCCATTTCTCATTGGAGAAAACACCGTGTCCTTATATACTTGTGTTGTTTTACCATTGCAAGTATTCTAAAATGTGTCAGGTGAAATTAATGGCTCTATGTCAGCTGGGTTTAGCACTAAAATGGAAGACAGAAAATTTGTACGCATTGATCACCTTGATGGCTGTTGTAGGTGTGAGGGTGCTCTATGAAGACACCTGAAATCGCCCTGTTGGTGTTGCAGCCCATAAACTGCCAGTGTCTCACTCTAATGGGCAGATTTTCTTCTGAAGTCACACTGTGGAGGGGAGAAACAGGCAAAAATGATGAGGATGAGTGCGTTTTGATGTCTGCCTGCCTGTATGCTGTGACTCAGATAAATGAAACATTGCCCCATGCTTTGGGCACATGCACTTACCACCATGAATTTTGCTTTCTGTCAGTGCGTCAAGAGAAAAGAAGTATGCTGGTATCCACCAGCCTGTTACTATTTAACCTCAGGTTGTATTGAAAGCATGTGTGTTACTATCACATGTAAACTTTGTTTATCAGCCGAGAGCATCATTTTGCTTTGTGGAACAAATGTTGTATTTTAGCTTGGTTTCTGGCCGTGTTTCCACATGACTGTTTTAAAAGTGGGGCACAGATGCACCTTCAGCATGTAATGCATGTGCATAATCAAAAGCATGGCTTTGCAGTAAATAATTCATGTCAGCTGGGGCACTCAGGCCTGATAATGAGATCTCAGGGGCTTGGCTCTTTCCAGATGATACACAAAATATTCTATGCTGTTAGTCATTCAATCTGACAAGTATTTAGTAGGTAATAGGATTTGTGTGCTAAGAGAAAGGACATTCCTTAAGTTATCTGGTTGCTTCTCTAGTTTCTCGATGCCTTCCCCGTGTGCCTCAGCTTTGAAACAGCCTTGGCTGTCACAGCTTGGTCAGGCAGGTGGTTTTGGAACAATCATTCAAAATGGAAATCCTCTTGGAGGAAGGGGAGAGGAAGACTTGCAGGTATATGGGAAGCGTCGGACTTTGTGTAATTTCCGAAGGGTCACGAAAGTGTTGATGGAAAAAGTCACATCTGTTTCTGTAGCCATTGAATGTTTAGCAGTGCAGTGCTCTGGTTAGTTTTGGTTCTGCCTTCAGGCAAACTGCGGGAGGAGAAATGAAGTAACTTGTGCTAGGTTCAACAACCGACATGGTGTAGAGGTAAGGAATTGTGAGGTGAGCTTTTGTTTCCATCTGTTGGCATGCTTTTCTTACCAGCTTGTGTGCAGGAGAAGTGATGAGCAACTACTTTTGCTCCAAGTCTGTTGCTAATTGTGGGCTTTCCGGTCAGCAACGTGAAGTTTTCATAACAGAGCAATACAGGGAAGGATTGCTTGGCTGTAGGTCATGGTAAGTGTTCCATCCTAAAGCAGCAGTGACTGGCTTTAGGGTTTGTGCTGGTGCCTTGCATGTCTCTTGGGTAATGTTGTGTTCCGTGTGTGTGATAGTAGGTGTCTTGGGAACAGTATGCTTGAGTGCTCTGAAGTTCAGTTCCCATTACCCTTTCATACAGATTGTTAGGATGCTGTCAGGGATGTATACACAAACACATCTACACACACAGAGCACAGTATATGTGAAGGGGAGGGAGACGCGGGGAAGTTTTTTTGGTCATCAGTTTTAGATGAGGTATGGAGTTCCTGCTCAGCTGTCTGTAAGTGTTGAGGCTTCAGGTCAGCCGAGGTCAGCACAGGGGAAGCAGCTCTGGCTTTTGACCTTGAAAGAAAGGGTCTGGCTTAAAGTCTTCTTCTAAGAAGAAGCTCGTTACAAATGCAAGGTATTTGAAAGGTGTGTGCATTTCAGCATCTGCAATCTGGAAGAGCAGAATAGAATCATTACTTGGTACATGTCGGGTTTTAAAAAGATGAAATGTTTGCCTTGAATGCTGAGCTCCCTGTTGCTTGTGTGTAGGTAGCTCCTTGCAATTGTAATTGAATGGAAATGCTGCAGTTCATGTTGCTGAAAGAATAAGGACAAAGCTGGGTGTGAAGGGAGGGTAAATAGATCTAAGTACCTTGCCTTTCCTATTGCAATTTAGTGAATCTGATAACTTCATTAGAGAATATAAAAGCTTAGCCGCACTCTACGTGTATGCTGGTGCTTGCTCATCCGTTACTTTTGCAGCACAAGAACTGGGGATGGTACAGGCCCTGCTGTTAGCAGGGATTGTACCTACCAGCCTCGATTGGAAGTCAATTCTGAGTAATATTCTTATTCTTCCAAGCTCTTCTAGTAGAACATGTGTGGTGGTACTTTTTGTCTTCCTGTACCACTGATTTTAAAGCATTTTATCAGAACTGACTTTTTTGAGCTTATATGGCATGTGAGAATTGAAAGCCAACAGTGTTCTGCAGAAAATGAATTAACAAAATAGGAATGCATTCTGCCATGGGTTGGTTATATGGGTTTCTACAGAAGTGGGTCAGAGCTATTTCCCCTTCTTGCCTCCAGCCATTAAGAGAAGAATGGGATACCTGGCTTTCTAACATGCCAGGCATTTTCTGTCTGCTTTAACATCCCTTCAGTGTAAAACATAGTCCTTCCTGCTTATGTTCTCACTCAAGTATTATAACTTAGAAATTGATAAATATTTAAAGACCTGATGGGTTAATGATAAAAATAAATCCTACTGCAGAAGAGTAAATGAAATCCTAATTTCTCCCTCCAACAAAACAAACAAACGAACAAAGCCAAACAACAACAGACATCCCAGGGACACGGAACTGCTCTTTAAATAGAACATGCAGCTGTGGTTGTGGAACAGGCAGACGTGACTTTGGATGGAGCTAGGGGAGCCTAAGCCAGCTTCTATCAGTCTTTACATCATCTTGTTCGGATTTTGTTCCGGTATCTTAAAATACAGCATGAGGCTTTTCATTTCTGGCTGTCTGAATGTATTGAAACCAAACTTGCTGTTGTGTGGCTGCGATAAGTTGCATGGCCCCACTGCCTTGTTTGCAGTGTGGGGCTGGGAAGGTGCAAGGTGAACGGTACCCAGCATGGCTCACATGCACGCTCTGAGGTTGGGCGCAACTGCTCTTAGTGCTTCCTGTAGTTGTGAGTTCAGCATTGTTTAATGAAGCAAGAAGGGATTTATTTTGAAACTCTTGTTGTGGACCGGTTCTGCGCTATGCTTTTTGCATGACTGTGGGGTTTTGTTGTTTTTTTTCTTTTTTAAACCATTTCAGGAAGGAGCTGGCTTGAACCACGTTTCCTTTTGTTCCTAGCAAGTACTAATTCATCCATTTACCACAGCGGGAAGTGCTTAAGTAGTATTAGGTTAGGGAGAGCATCGTGTTTAAAACCCATCTGCTGCCTATGAGTGTGGTAGGAGAGGTCATCCTAGGTAACAGCATACACATCCCATTTATGATAAATGCTAGTGGTGACATGTTTTTTCCTTGTTGCTAGTACTACATCCTGAAAAGATGATACTGCTTGTTGGCTGGAAAGTGGAAGCATGCATGTGACCAAGCTCCAAAGGCATTGCGGCTGCATAAGCATTCTGGGTTGCCAGGTGGACGAAATGTTAGGAAGTCGTGTGTCTTCTGCGAGGTGATCTTAGTTTGCTGCTTTGGAGCATGTATCTGCTCAGTGTTCTTAGTAAAGACTAGGGGCTGGGTGAGAGCCAAGTGTTACATCAGTGCTACTTCAGGTCTAGGAAGGACTGGCTTCAATAAGCCTTCAGCGTATCATGGCTGTCTGTAAGCAGTGGTTTTGCGCAGTGCCACCTGGTAAGATGGAGTCAGGTGTTGCAGTGAGGGCTCAGGCATTTGCATCCTGCTGTTGGTGGAGCAGTGGAGGCAGTGTGCATCAGCTGAGCCTCTGGGAGCTGGCAGAACGTCTGCACTACGGTGACTGCAGAGGCTGGAAGGAGGTGCTTTTTCTAATTTAGAAGACACCGCGAAGTAGTCAAATACAAAGTTCTGTGAGGTTAAACGTAGTCTCTTTAAAGCACTGGTCCAAATTCTAGTGAAACACATTTATGGAGATACGCGGATGTTTTGTATAATGCACTTGTGACAGTTGTGGCTTGCTTGCTTGACCAGCATCTTGCTTAAATGTAACATGAACTGCCGTTATGTGCATGCAGCGCTGTCAGAGAGGCAGCTGTTTAAAGTCAGCCAGCATTATTTGAGAATGGCTTTTGAAATGTGATGCTTTTGTTTCTTATCCTTAAGTAGGTGAGCTTGGTTTGTGACCATAATGCCTCTAACATTAATGCCTGCTACGTTTGCAGCGTGTTGTTGGGGGATTGTAAATAATTTGGAGGCAGCAGGATTGACCTACTTCTTAGAAGCATTTGCCTTCTGGCTATTTTGTGTGCTCTGTGAATTCCTAGATCCCTTACATGTAAAGGCAATCTTCTTTCAATTTTAATTCTCTATGAAAGTAAACAGAAGTTTAATTTTGAATGTGGAACAAAAACACCGCTGGTCTATACAGTGGCTGTTATTGTGTTCAGCACTGAAGCAAGCATGGTATAAATAATGGTGCTTCACATGCAGGCTGCATATGCTGAATTGCTTCCTTGGGTACAGGGAATAATTACAAGCAAAATCTTGGTATATTAAGATTTGCTTTGCACTGTTGATTTTAGGTCACTGCCACTTTTATTTCAGGTTAGTGAGTGTCTGTTTCTTGTTTAATGACAATAACTTTACAACTCTGAGTTTGAGGACACAGACTTGTCCAGGCTGGCTTCTTGTAGCGTACAGGTCTCTGGCTAGAGGTGAGGGGTGACTCCGAGCTCTGCTGTAGCTCTACTCCTCTACCCCATTAGTTCTTCCTTAGCAGAAGTTCCTGACATCGCTCAGTCATTTCTGATGGTATTTTGCTGTTTGATGTTCGTGCCATTCCCAAGGGATTTGAGCATTCCTTGGGGTGGGAGGTTCCATCCCTTCAATGGTGTTTTCGTGCAGCATCATGGGTATTTGTTGAGTTTGAGATGCTGGTGTTAAAGTAAGGGCAGCACTTTTTTTCTTTTCAAAAAATGTCATTTCCCAAGTTATATGAGTCCAATGAATGAGGGTGTTGTCTGTCATAAAATGATGTGGATGAGGTAAAAATGTACAGCATGTTAGTGATCTGATTTTACAGAAGAGGACTGGGAAATGTTTCATAGCATAGAATCACCGCATCAGGTAGGTTGGAAAAGACCTTCAAGAACACGCAGTCCAACCATCGATCTGACCTACTGAGCCTCACCACCAAAGCACATCCACACTCATGTTAAACAACTGGTATCACAGGATGTCCTGATACGTGTAGGAAAGTGAAGGCATGTTTTCTGCAACCAGAACTGCCATCTGCTTGATTTTTGGGACCGTTGCTGTGTGGCCTGGACTTCTGTCATGGTCCTCTGGGAGCCTGCACGTGAGTACGACAGAGCAGCTGCCTGGCAATGGGCTCCTTTCCAGCCCTGTCAGAAGCACTAGCGGGCTGTGCTCAGTGAAGATGAGATGCTGCAGAAAGATGAGTGGAGACAGAGGAGCTCACCGGGTTATGGCAATTTAATATTAGAAATTATATGTTTCTGTATTTTCTGCTGCCTTAAATGGCTTTCGGGAGATGAAGTGAGTGTATTTACTGCTTGCTGGAATTGCTCTGGGAAAATAAATCCTAAGTGTAACTTGTCATCTCATCAGTGTGCCTCAGCAGGCACCTTTGGTCTTAACGGTGGGCAGGGGGATGAGAGTTAATTTTCCTGCCTCAGTAGCAGAGCTTACAGCCAGCCTTGTAGCATGATCTCTGCTGCACCTCCGTGCTCATTCTCTATCCGTAGCCTTCTAAAGATGTTCCTTGTTGGGCTGAAAACTGGAGTCGCTTCAGATTCTTGAGTGCAGAATGTGATCTTATCAACTGCCTGCTTTACTTCCTTCCCTCCGCACCCCTCCTGCATCCCCTCTGTGCAGGCTGACCTGGCTCCTGCAGCCCTCGCCTTGTTTTTCCACCCCGGTGCTCAGTGCAGTACTGTGCATTACTCTGCTTTGCATTTGTTCCTCATACCTTCCCCCTGTTACCCCTCCCCATGTTTCTGTAGTAAGCAGTGAGAAAATCCATTTGTCAGGTTTTTGATTTAATGATCATTATGTTGGCAAAAAAAAAAAAAAAAAAGGAAACAAAAAACACAACCCTGAAGCCTATATTTGGAATCTTGCTGGGCTTGTGCTCTGTCAGCTTTCTTGCTTAGATAGCCTTTGCTATCCAGGAACCTCAAACCCTTTCCTTGCCTAAGAAACCGTTCTTCTAATGATACAGGAAGATCCAAGGCTGTTACCCATTGCTCAGCATCTGCTGTTGGCATTTGTTCCTCCATGGGCATGCGTTAATATTTATTTTGGCCGACATCCTCACGTTTGCCTTCCAGCAAGCACGTGGCTTTCAGCAAGCTTTTTCTTCTTGTTCAGTGGTTATCAACATGCAGCAAATCAAATTGTGTTTCCTGTAGACGGTGGAAGAGTGTTGCTTTTGTCCCTTGTGGCTGGCGAAAAGAGCCATTGTTTGGCTTAGTAGTGATTTTTTCCCCTTTTTTCTTTTTTTTTCTTTTTTTCTTTTTTTTTTTTTTTGCACTTCAATGCTGAGGATTTTATAATTTCAAGGAACATGGGAAAATATCTGCAGTTTTTCTTCCTCTTTGGATGCTTTTGAAAGCTTGGTGTGGTGGGGCTGATGATCTTGAGGAGGGGAGAGAAAACCATACTGGGTTAATATTTCCCTTCTTATCTGCTATCGTGGTCAAAATGGGAAATCTTTCCATCAAACTCCACTAAGGGGGGGGAGAAAAATAGTTACAAGGAGGGAAATCTGCAAGTGTTCCCATCAGAAATTCAGTGCAGAAGTGCCGTCTTCTGATTTGCTCATGAGAAGGACAGAGAACAGTTAATTTGCTGAAAAGAAGATTAATGCTCCTGGACTGCAGAGGGGATGAAGTGAGGAATTGGTTTCTGCTTGAATAATGGGCAAGGAACTGAGAAAGCAATTTTAGGTAGCTGATGTATTCCTCTGAACTTGATGGCCCTGAATGCTCAGCTGTTGGAATGTAGTTACAAAATGCAGATTCAAAATAGCGTTAGACAGAAAGAGGTGCTACTTTCTTATTCTAGGATGTGTGCGCATCAGCGCATCCTTTTCCCTGATGCTCCGTGTAACAATGTTAGAACCAAAGGAGAATATCAATTACCTGCTGTGTTCTGGTATGGCAAAAACCTGACTGGAAGAGCTGATAATGCAAAGGGAAATGCAGGTCTTGTACTGTCTGCGTGAAGTAATTGCATAAGTCTAGAAATATTCTGTTGTGGGCATGGCTTGAAAAAGAAGTCCTCGGGGTGCTGTGATAATGCAAGCTAAATGAAGGTCAGATGGCACTGTGTGGCTGTAACAAACTTGAGGATGGCTTAATTGAGTATTGTGATAAACATGGGGAAATGTACGTGCGGGTGTTGCCACGGTGAGAAAGTTTACAGACTGAGATCTTGGGAATTAAACTCTACAGCTTTAATTGGACATATCTGAAAGTTTGGCTGGAAAAGGAGGCTATCATGGCTTCAGTGACGTTGCTATCAGTGGCAGCAATCTTTTTGCTGTATAGATAAATGGGAAAATATGAAAAGATGTCTTTAGTGTTGGCACGTACGCTGCTGATGTAAAGGAGATGAGTTTCTATCGAAGCAGCAGTTTGCTAAGAGGTTTTTCTATGTGTATCAAGTATTGCTTGCTATCCTGTAATCAAATATTTCCTACAATAAACTTGGTAGTAAACAAGTATGGTTTAATGTTGCTTTATTTAGAGTATAGATATCGTCCTTCACAGTTTGATGTTTGGACAGAGAGCAAACTGCAGGTATCTGTGCTGTTTTAGGTATGCAGGTTTCTTTGCATTAATGGCCGTGAATGTTTAAGTGACATCTTTCAGAGAAATCTAAGATGTGTTCTTGTCCTAAGCAAAATATTGGTTGCTTTAGTTGAGCCATGGCTGGAGCGTTTTGGAAGGGTTGGCTAAGGCTGGTATTGAGAGCTGTGGCTCAGTTAGGATTTTGCTGCAGTAGTGGATTGTCGCAGTGCTCTCAGCAGCCTTCAGCTGCTGACCTCCCAAAGTCCAGAATGCTACAGGTATTAGCTAATGCCAACAGTAAATATGATGGAAGTGGTTTTTCCTTTTGTGCTTTTGCCTTGAATCTTCTGTTTTCCTGACTCAAACTCTGGGGCTGACCTCAAGTCTTCCCTGGGGCTTTCTGCCAGAGGCTCCAGGTGGGACCATTCTCCTTTTTGTATCTTTTCCTGCCCAGACTGGCCTGAAGGCCGCTGTGTGAGTGGTCTGTTCAGTTTGTTCGAAGGCTTGTTGTTGCTGAGGGCCCCGTGTGAAATCATTCTTCTTCTGGGTCACTTGGTAGAGAGGGTTTGTATTAAGACTGCAATCCGGAATATGCATTCTCCTGAAACCCACAATGCCTGAGAAAACTTGTTTCATATTTGCTAGTTGAGAGAGAATGGGAAGGTCTCATCCCTTGTCTTCCTTATTCCTTGTGTCTTTCACAGGCTGGCTCTTGGAGGAGTAAGGTAAAAAACATAATTCTTTCTAAGAGATGGTTTCCAAAATGCAGGGATGATGGCTGTGCTGAGCACAAACGTTAGGCTGATGACCAGCGCTTCTGTCATATCCTATGTATTAAACAGCATGCAGCAAAGGAGTGGAACCATAAGCAACCTTTAACCAGCCCCCGAGATGGTAAATAGCAAAGCGGGGAGCACATACAGCAAGGAAGGATCTACCTAAATCAAATCTGAGAGCAAATAAATCAGCTTCATGGCAAGCAACTATTAAATGTCATTGCTACAAATGATAAATAGCTCACCCAGTTTTATAGTTCAGTGTGATGCCATACAGTATGTGACATTCCTTTGGCCAGTCCAGGTCATGGTTTTATCCCCTTCCAGCTCTTCATGCACGCTCAGTGTTGTTACTGGCAGGGCAGTTGAGAAGCAAAAAGCTTCCTGCTGGCATCTCCCTTGTGTGTACCAGAATATTTGTGGTGCTGTTATTTTAAGCTGTTGTGCTTTATAGTCTGCTGTCCATTTTTATTTTACTGTATGTAAGTGAAATAGAAAGGAACCTCCAAGCTTATTTGATTCTACTTAAAATTATTCTGCAAATAATTATCCTTTTCAAGGAGTTTTTGTGCCACTGGATAGTACCTGGCTGAGCATCAAGAATGGAGTATGTGTTGCATAATTAGCCACAAACTTCATATTTCTCTTGCTCGTATCTTGTCCTCTTCAACTCCTTGTTTTAAGCCCCTGAAAATGCATTGCTGATAGTGCAGCTTGCTGAAGAGCTCTTCTCTTCTGCTGGGTTGCAGAAGATCTAGAAAGCTGGACATGTTACAACTGCAGAGGGGTTTAGAACTGTTTGAGCGGGCAGCCTGTCTCGGATCAGGCTTTGATCCAAGAAACCCTAGGTGAATACTTAATGCTCTTAGTTCTGGTGATGTGTTTTACCTTCATTTTGAAACATAGTCTTCTATTACCACGTGTAACTGGAACAACTATTTGCAGCTGCAATTGGATGCTTGCCAAGCAAGATATCCTGATATATGTTTCATTTTGGCGATGGAAAACCACTAAACATGAGCCAGAGAACTTCCTGGTGTTTACAAGCAAGTAATGTGTGTTACAATAATGTTATGGTATTGTGGGTTTACCTTACCATTTTATTTCTCATGCTGAACGAAGAGAAGTCTGGCAAGTATAAGAGATGAAGTTTGGCACACAAATGTTCTTCTAGATGTAAAAAACATGTAGGAAGAAATACAGTACAGTGGTCCTTGATTTAGCTTTAGCATTGGCTTAATTATTTTTTATGATTACTATGGCTGTCAGCATTGAAAGGCCCAAGCTCGTTTCTTTCTCTCAAAGGCTGAAAGATGCTGGGAGTGGTGAGCCATCCTGTGCTCAGCACTGGTGAGGCCACATCTGGAGTCGTAGTATTAATGCTGGGCAAGAAAGATAGGGATTCACTTGCAAATTCAGTGCAGATTCAAAAGGTGGTTCAGGACCTGGAGCATCTTTTGTATAGGTAGAGGCTGAGAGTAGTGAGCCTCTTCAGCCTGGAGAAAAGAAGGTTTTTTGGATCTCCCCAGTATGTCTGAAGGACCTGAGGGGTGGAAATTGAGAGGTATGCTTCTTGCATTAGTGCCTTCTGATGGGACAAGAGGTAATCTAAACACAAGAAAATACTTCTTGGCCGTGAGAGTGATCAGATACTGGCATGGGTTGCCCAGAGATGGTGGAGCCTCCACCGGAAGGGTGCTCAGAACCCAAATAGTCACAGGCCTGGGATACCTGATTTTAGTGACCCCCTTGGACTAGATCACCTGGGGAGGTTCCTGCTGACCTGAACCGTTCTGAGGATCTGTGAGTGGGGTAAAAGAGGATTCCTATATCTTATAAATGCAGTGGGAACTTGTGGTGTATTTTATTTGTCTAGATACTTCAGCTGCAGGTGTCTTACTTTCTATGAGGAACAGTGCTACCCTTCCTATTGTGAAGGCCATTTTCCATGCTTATGCAATGGTATTTAACTTAACAGTGGGAAGTTACGCTGTTTAGAGGCTTAACAGTGCTATGATTGTAACTTAAGTTTAAAAAGTTCAGTAGCCTTGATTTTGGACAACGAAAAGCTGGATTTCAAGCTTGTATGCTGAATATGAAGCACTTACATGAGAATCGTAATACTATGAGCGACAGCGGTGGAGTCCTCAGAGCTGGTATTTCTGTTACATACGGTTCAGTTGGAGGCTGATCCATAGTTTTCCCAGTTGTATAAATGTGGTGGGAAATTCTGTGGGCTGGAGCAGATTGGAAAGACAAACTTCCTGGGTATCTCCTCTTGAGAAAAATTTCCTTTGGACTGAACATCTGTTTTGCTGTCTTAAGAATAACCTCTAGCATTATATTTGCCTAACAGAGTAAATTGGGAATGCATGCAAAACTGCTTGGTTGTTTTTATGTGTAAATATGTAAAGATAGATGAGCAAAACTGTGATTTGCTGTAAAATCAGGATGTACTTGTTTGGCAATATTTGAGCTAGGGTTGTATTGGAGAAGGCACGAGCTCTTGAAATGAGCAATGAACATGTCATCTTTAAGCATCTGTGTGAAACCCTTCATGAGATGAGATGCTTCAGTGCACGATAATACCAGGTATGAGCATCAGCGTCGCTTTATCAGTGGGTCATTTTGAGGCCTGGGAGAAGAATCAAGTGTTTGTATGTGTTAAAGAGTTGAAAGAGTGTAAATATTTAGATCGTTACTTATTTTGCCTCTAGTTCTGTGAGCTCCCTGAAGTTACGCTGCTCAGAGAGGAACATGAAGAGAAGCATTGTGTGCGGGCAGAAACCAATGAGGAACTTGGATGTATTTCTGCTTTGAAAGTTTGCTCGGTCACTGTGTCAGCCTGTTTGTAGAAGGTGAAGTTGTTTCTTACTCAGTTTGGGTGGCAGTTCCGGTTGCATTCAGCTTTCAAACCCAAGCTCCCCACTGAAAAGTCATTACTGGGTTCTTGGCTGCTGTGCTGGATCTGATAACTGAGGCTCAGTGGTGTATGGTGGGATGACTTTGAGCAGCCCAGGCTTCTAGCATGACTTTTAACTTGTGTATCTTGATGTTAATTGTAGAATATTCCAGAATTATCTTAAAGCTTGTTGTTAGCTCCAGCTTCAAGAATCTTCTTGGTTTTTTGAAGTTACTCACCCAAATACTGAGTTGAGGTATTGTAAATGTCTATTACTCTCTATGGCAATTGTAAAGGGGCACAGTATACGGCATGGGAAACACCTCCATGCAAATCGGAACGGCTTCAGGGTGAAACATGACTTGTAGCCAAAACATTGTTTTGGTGTGGGTGTAGTACTGCATTTCCACTGAGCAGTGCTCTGGCTGGGAAGTAATGGGAACTCAACCTAGCAGCCTTTCACATGGTGGCCATATTGACTGACTGACCTCTATTTCCACCCAGTCATATCTAGTGCCTGATGTAAAGTCCTTGTAGTTCTGATACTGAGCATTTGTTTGTTTTCGCTTCCATAATGTTTGCAAAAAGATGGTTCAGAGTCTTGTGAAGAATGTTAATTTGGACACGGTGGTTCTTCTGTAAATGATGTTCCAAAATAAGCCTATTTAGGCTTATTAATTTTTAATTACATCAAGAGACAGTATTGCACTATCACCGTGACTTTAAAGAGGTTTGTTTTTTCATGTTACAGAAATGTCATGAATAGCCCTCTTCAGTTTTCTTAAGCTTGAACCTTCATCAGATGTATGTGCTTGTTATGTTGGGTATAGATCTCTTGGATTGCTTTATTCCTTAGGACTTGGCCATCCGTTTTAACACACGTATTCTTTACTGAATAAAACTGTTTGTAGGCTTTCTGTACTATTGCTTTGCTTCCCGTGCGTAAAAAGAACACGTGCAAGATCTTTCATTTGACGTGCAATGAAATGCACGTTAGTTGTAGGTAGCCCCGATGTGCAATTGGAAATGCCTTAGCATAGGCTATCTGAGACTCAGTCTGATCTGCCAGGTCTGACAATAAAGGACTTGTAAGGTAGCAGTCTGTTTTCCTGGAGGGAATTATGAGAATTTCTGTTGCTTTAATTTATTGAAGGAGTGAGGGGTGTAGTGTGTGCATGTTGTCCACCTTTGTCAATGTTGCAGTGTTACATTGATTTTTTTTTTTTTTTTTTGGTGTGGGAAATTTTTCTTGTTGATGGAAGGGAAGCTTGTTTGAGTGCTGATGAAGAGGTTGAGGTACCAAACGCTTTCTTTGTCTCGGCTTTACCAGCAAGATTGGCCTCTGAAATGCCAGGTTCCAGAAACCAGGCTGGAGGACTGAAGTAAGGAGGATGTATCTTTCATGGATGAGAATCAAGTCAGGGAGTACCTGTGCAATCTGGACGTACATCAGTCCGTGGGTCCTGTTGCAATGCGTTGACAAGCTCTGAGGGAGCTGGCAGCTATGATGCTGCTCTGTAATCTTTGCTTGGCCGCAGCAACTGGGGAAGTGCCCAAAGACAATGAAAATGTGATGGAACATGTCCTAGGAACCACTTCCGGGCACATGTGAAGGAGAAGAAAAATATCAGGAGTAGTCAACATGGGTTCTCCAAGGCTAGTCATATCTGCCCAACCTGATGAGCTCTGTCGGAAACTGGCCAGCTCAGAGGAGTGAGCAGTGGATGTTCTCTTTCCAGGCTTCACTAGGGCCTTCAACACTGTCAACCTTAAGATCCTCATAGCGAAGCTGTTGAGTGAGGTATGGGCTACTGTTAAAATTGCTTTGCAGAGTATATTAAGCTTCTATAAAATTTTTAGAGAAAGAATATAGAAAAGGGGCTGAAGGGCAAAATGCTCCAGCAGTCTCTAGAAGAAACTCATGGTTAAAATGAGCATCTACCCTCTGTCTGCTGATATCATTGACCACTGTCTTAGTATGAACTTCTTCCTTCAATAAACTAGTCTCCCTATAGCTGTGGAAGATTCATTTATGGTAACTGCTACTCTCTAATAACAGATAACGTTTAGATGTAGGAAGCCTGAAAATAGTATTTTTAAAGACAACGAGACAAGGTGTGGAGATGGCACTTTTCTCACTTGTGGGTTTGTCATCAGCTTCACCGTCTTCTTAGTCGGTGCCAGGATTACAGGCAGCAGTGTAAGTACGGTTCCAGGTGTAGTTTGGTTTATGTGGCACAGTTACAAATTGGATTAATCTAACTTTTCGTGTAAATAGTGATGAGCTATTTCCAACTTGAGATAAAAATGGTGTTAACAGTACATTTTTCTGCAGAGTAATAAGAAAACAAATACTGCATACTACGTCTTCCCCTTCCTCACCCCCCAGAAATACACAGAAAACCATCACAACCACCAACAAACAAAATCAGTAACTTTTTCTAGAAGGAGTAGTTTTAGTTGGTTTTGTCTTGCTTCGGTAATTTCCTCTGTCTTATTAGCAGTACATAATGTGCTGGTGGGCAGAAGCTCAGCATTGGGATGAGGTGTGATTTGAGATGCCTACCTGATGGCAGAGCCTGTGGCACTGTGTTGGAGCAGAGAATCTACCCCAAGAGGCTGCTCTCTGGGATCTGCTGGGGAATGTGTTGCACAATTTGCATGCTTCCTGGATGCTTGACCTTGCTGGATGAACTTGAAAACTTGCAATTGCCTCAAGGGAATTAGGTAATAGAATGACTTTTGTTTCTACATGTGCTTTGCTTACAGTAACAAAGCTGTCGTAGAACAGAATGTGGCAGGAGTAAAGCCTAAGCTGGTCTTGTCATTGTCAAGTGTATAATTTTGTATGTTAGTTGGCAACAAAAGATCCTCATCTGTCCTGAATAAAGTCTGAAAATGTATGGTTGATGACATTAGTGAGGAACTCCCCAAAAGCGATGCTGCAGAACTGCCAGTGCATCTGTTACCTCTTCTTTGTCGTACTGCTGATAAAGTAAGCGGTTGTAGGCAGAGATGGAGCATGGCAGTGGTTCAGTAGTGTTCTTCCCATTTGTGTCATCTTCTAGATCCTGCTTCGTATTCACCTTTGATTCCTAAACATGAAAGCACTAATAATAGCAGGAAAAAGTGATGTTTTCTCAGCTTCTCATGCTGTGGAATAATTGAGTATTGCCTGCGTTGGCAGAATTATGACTTCCTAGCCCAGGTCTGTTGGGATAGTTGGCATCTCATGAGGCTTTTTAATGGCTGATGTAAGAGGCTGTGCTTTTACGGTGTTTTAAGGGATTCAAGTATCTGTATTTATTTAGAGATCATCCTTCTATAAGCTGCTTGTCAAGCACCTGTTAGATCACAAAGCTTCAGTGATGAGGAAGTGGTTATCTGCTTTTAAACGTGCTCCATGGAATCAAAAAGCCCGCTGACTTAACGTAGATGCTACAATGGGTTTAGTTGGGATTAAGTGAGCAAATGGATGAGATACCAATGTGTGGTAGAGCTTGAGGGCTGGAGAAGTCTGTATTAATGTGAAGTTGGTGCGGCAGCTCATCAAAAACCACTGCGTGAGCAGAGAGCACCAAAGGCTCTATTATATGAAACTTCCTTTTTTTCTTGATGCTGTCATCAAGCAGGAAGATAAGAAGAGTAGTATGAACTTGAGGGTGCTTTGTTCAATAAACCATACCCTGTGTGCTCGTTGGTTGATTTTATTTCATCATGCGGTAGGCTTTTTTTGTTGCAGTTGTTTGCTTTTTTTTCTCTCCAGTGCAGGCATATAGATTTTGAAGGAGGTAGCACTTCTGTCAAATACAGGTGAGTAATTAGCCACTCAAGATACGCTGAATAAATTAGGCCCACCGGATACTGCAAGATTAAATGCTGCAGTGCTAACTTCCATAGGATGGTAACGAAATGTAGTTGATCGGTAGGATGAGAAATGGAAAACCCAGCAAAATTGTGTTACTTCAGCTGAGTAATTGAAGAAGGTGTAGTCTACAAGTTCAGTTGCAAAGTCTCCGTTGTGTTGCAAGATCTAGACTGCGGGACTTTATGCAGGACAACAAAATGCTCTTACTGCGAAAATAGTAGCAACTCTGAAGGCTTGCTCAAGAAAGGAGTTCCATATCAGCTGCGCTCCATCTGCTCTTGCAAGGAAGCACAGTCTTGCTGGAGATGTGTTCATCACGGTGGTACTTCATGGTGACAATCAAAGCAAAACCATGAGCCAGCCAGCCTGAAAGCAGGGCACGTAAAATGGGTTATTTCCCATATAGAATGGGAGAAATTGTAAGTGACCTTGGGAGCTCCATGGTCCAGCCCCCATGGCAAGTAGGGCCGCCTTAGCACATGGAGCCTTCCTGGCTTCTTCCCCCAGTTGTATTAGTAGCAGAGAGTTACCCACGTGTGCCTGTTGAAATCACTGTAGTGTAGTTTTTACATGACATTTTTGGAAAGGAATTTTAATCACGTGCCTTACTCTTGAAAGATGAAGTTGTTAAACATGGCAGCGAATTATTTTGGAGGAGCCATTTGATTTCTGGCCTGTTTGCAGCATGTGAAATTTTTGACAGAAATCTCGATAGATTCTTCCATGTTCAATAATGTGTTCATTACAATGGTATTTCCTGAGCAGCTGGGCTCGCTTAGCTTTGGAGCTAAAACAGCAAAAGCAAGGAAGTGATTTTTCCAGCCCCCAGTCTTTTTATTTTTCCTTTTTGCATGTTAGAAAATTGTTGGATTTTTTTTCTTTAACCTGTTAATGAAATGGCATGGAAACTATTTGGCAAATGGTGGAGGGCAGGAGCAGAGGAAGGGGAGGTGGGGGAAAATGACCTGTTGCTGTGGTCTTGTAGAGTGACAGGCTCGGAGAACTAGCTTACCCTTTCAGAACTGGTCTAGTCAAAGTCCATAGGCAGAGCAACATTTCCACATGGTCAGCAAGAAGTGCTGCTATTTCAAGGCTGATCTTCTGAAGTGATCAAAGATGAACCTTTCATGTTAAAACTGTCTGGTAGATATTCAGTTACTGATTCAGACACATCTACTGATGGTGTCCATCTTAGTGTTTCCTATCAGCGATGTGACGTAGGAGTCTGTGGAATGGTGCCTGTCTCTCATAGGGGGCTGTTGTACCTTCTTGCTGCACTGGAGCACAGCTGCCTACTCTGTAGTGATATCTCAGCTTTACACACAATCGGCTCCCCTGGCCTCTTCAAATGCTGCAGCAAAAACTGTGCCTCGGCGCAGCTCTGTATGTACTCAGTAGTGGAGATGATTGAAGTGCATGCTGAAGTGGATACTTGTAATAACTTGATTTGCTTCTCACCTCTGTCTTTGCTGCGCTGCTGAGAAAACTGGCCCAATTTTCACGTAGTGAGATCTGCGCTTCCAAGAGACAAAGCCTATGAGTAATTCACGAGGATTCCCACCACACATTGTGTGCTTTGCTGAAGCCTAAGGGGCTGTGGTGCAGCAGAGGGGCTCCTCTGCTCCTTCAGGGTGCTGTTTGAATAGCAGAACCAAGCCGGAGCTGCGAAGTAGAGTTAGGTGATAGGATGTAGTTGCTGGGTAAATAAAGACTTGAGCAAGTTGCGTACGGATTGAAGTGTTTGGGATTGCTGACTTTGTATGGTCAGTTTCACTACTTTTAGGCACTTAAGTACTTCTTGGGTTGGTCGGGTGCTTTCAATACCTACCAGAAACATCTTTGTATATGTTAGCTCCAGAGTGGCTTGAAAACGCTGCTGTGTTCATTTTCTATTGAATTCTTTACTACTGCACTAGATATTTTTGAAAATGAGGGCTTAAAACGGCTTCAGCAAATGTTAAAAGCATCTGCAGATGCCCTGATCTGTTCAGTTACAGAACAGCATTAAGCAAGCTTTTAATGCGAGTCCTCTGTAACGCACAGGTGGCTTATTGAATCCAGTAACCGGAGGGCTAGGGGTCTAGGCCGTTTCCATCCATCTGCTTTTGTATGGAAGCAGAAGGCGTGCTTGTGCAATTCCGTGCAGATCATGGACTTAGCATGCAGATGTTTGTCGTACGGAGTAAACAAAGTGTGTGGGTACATGTTCTGGAGTAGACTTGAGTTTGAATCTGAAACAGCACTTCCTTTCTGAAGTTGTGGAAAGATGCACCGCAAGCCTCTATTCCCTAAGGGCCCTTTGGCCTGGGAATATGGAACAGCAGTACTGAGCATGATAGCTGTGCTACAAACACTGTTGCTGAGAGGTTGCCTATTCCTGATCTTAGTACATTTTCATAACATCTGAAGCCTCTGAATTTATACCATTTAAGAAGTCTGTCTAGGCTTCATGTAGGTAGTAATTTGATCTTTGCCCAGAGAGGCTGTGGATGCCCCGTCCATCCCTGGAGGTGTTCAAGGCCAGGTTGGATGGGGCCCTGGGCAGCCTGGTCTGGTATTAAATGTGGAGGTTGGTGGCCCTGCATGCAGCATTGGGTTGGAGCTTCGTGATCTTTGAGGTCCCTTCCAACCCAAACCATTCTATGATCTCTATGTGCAACTCATGAACAATTCACGTGCTTCCAACCCTTGTTAGATTAAATTTGAGTTCCTCGAGTTCTGATGGGTTTTTTTCCTCACTACAGTACGATCTCTTTGAAGTATGTAAATGACTGGAGGTGGAAAGTGGCCTGCCTAAAAATGAGTAATACTTGGTAGCTGGCAGGAATGTTTTCCCATTTCCTGAGGGATTTTTTCCTGCTTCTTGCACCAAATGTAACAAGCAGGGTTCGGTCCTGAGTGTGAGCAGATGGAACTGTGTGTTGATGCTGCCTACTGGAATATTTTACTGGGTGTGGCGAGGGTTAAAGGCAACAACTGGGCTGCAAAGCACCTAACTTTAGCAAAAACAATATCCATAATAAGGTAGAAGGGTTTTTGAAACTTAGAGAGGTGTGTGTGTGTGTGTGTGTGTTGAGACAAGCGTGGCTTTTACCTTTACAAACTGTGTACTTAAAGTGACATTTTAAAGTGACATTGTATGTGAACTTTCATTGTTAACAGCCTGATAAGGGAGCGCTGGGTGTGTAAAAAGGTGAGTTATCTTGTTTGTTCATGGAAGCTCTGGAATCTTTGCCTACTCGTGGCCGAAGGGCACCAGACGAACAGGGCGGTCCCTTCCAGCCCCTTTTGGATAGTGATAGGAAAAGGGGGAATGGTTTTAAACTGAGACAGGGGAGGTTTAGGTTAGGTATTAGGGTTTTTTTCACTCTTAGGGTGGTGACGCACTGGAACAGGTTGCCCAAGGAGGCTGTGGATGCCCCATCCCTGCCGGCATTCAAGGCCAGGCTGGATGTGGCTCTGGACAGCCTGGTCTGGTGGTTTGTGACCCTGCACATAGCAGGGGGTTGAAACTGGATGAGCATTGTGGTCCTTTGCAACCCAGGCCATTCTGTGATTCAGGCTGCCTTCCGTGCTTTCTGAGCATCTTCTAACAGAGGGTGCCTTGCTCTATTGGTGTTAGTATCTGAGAAGTGTCAGTGCTGACGTGTCATCTCCTGTCTTAAGAGCTGGAAAGAATGGTGAGCAGGATCATATAGGTTATGTTGCCAACGTGTGTGGAAGCAAATTATAGAATTCACATTTCTTATGGGTAGATGATACAGGTTGGCAGCTTAGATTAAAAAACAAACAAAAACCTATGTGAAGTGGAAGCCAAATTCTGGACTCAAGTGGATTGCAGGGCTGCAGAGAGCCAGTAACTTGCTTCTTTCCCAGAAGAGCTGATGGAGCTGCAGGTAATTCAGCATTAGCACTGTAGGGAGAACTCGGAGCAGCTCTGATCATTGTCTTGGGGTGGCTGTGATGATCCATAGCTCTGCTGCCTGCTGCTGTAGTTGAAATGTTACGGGTTTGAATATCAAATGCTTCAGTAATCTGTTCTTGTCCAGGTAGTGTGGTTTGCCTGCAGCCTTTTTGCTGGAGTTGGCTGACAAATGTGTGCTTCAGTTACATTCCCCAACAGCAGAATGCTGCAGCTCTTCTGTCAGAAGGTGGGATGTGGTCTTGGGCCTTGGAGTAGGCCTGCTGCTCACTGTCCCTTTCCCAGAACTCCAAGAGTTTTCCTTCTCTCCTGGTAACAAACAGTTGTGTTGCACTTTTAGTGCACATCCCGTCAGCCTTTTTCCATTTCCTGCTCGGTTTTGAGGGCAGGAATGTGATCCTGTTGTGCTGACAGTAAGGCAGTTATTGACAGAAGAACGGACATCTCGCTGGTAGCTCCTCTTGTGAGATGCCCCTGTTCTTTGTCTTAGCAAAAATTGCCTGCGGTGAATTGGGGCAGATTTTAATGGACGAGTGTGGAGTGTGTAGTGACAGAAGAACACAGATCAGTGGCTTAATGTAATAACCCCGTGGCTTGAGAGAGACCTTGAGTTTGGTCTCTGTGTTGCTGGTACCCTCCAGCGGAATGCTGTTCTCATCCAGATGCCTCCTCTCATTTCCTCGTTGAGCACTGATCTATAATGACAAACAGCGGATGGAATGCAATATTTCTAGAAGAGAAAAGTGAAATCATTTTTAAATAGTGGTGAGAATTGTTCAGGTGACCTAATTTCATCTTCCGTGAGGAATTTGTTAAAGGAACGCATACTTGGAATCATACTGTGCATCTAGAGGAGAACTTGCTTTGAACAAACCCATGACCTTGGGTCTGGTTTTCTTTGGGAAAGACAGCACGGTGGTGATTTGAATGGCTGGAAGTTATCAAAACAGGAGAGTGAAGTGCAGTGCAAGCAAAACGGCATCACAGGAGTTGAGCGTTCAGCAAAGCAGGCAAACCCATCACATTGTTTTTGGGACTGAAGCTCTAAGCATCAGGTGCTGCTGGTGTGGAAGCCACATTTCTCACTGTCTGGGCTCTTGTGTTTGGTGGTTGCTTTGGATCTCCTAGCAGACTGAAGTTCTTGTAAGGAGTTAATAAATTACTACTGGGGTCCTTTTGACAAGAGCTCTTGGGAGAAGAGGAAATACAAAGCCTGTTTTTTATCACTAGTGATGGTTTTAGAACTCTTTGTAAAGTCACTCCCAGTAAAGTTAGTGGACTTGCCTTAATGATTCTTCTCCTCCCCTTTGGGTTCTGTGGGTGAGCAGTCAGTGGCCTGGCTGGCAGCCACATGGAATTGAACTCTAGGGCATCCTCCTGCATGGGGACAGGAGTTGCACTCTGCACTTTCTCATCATTTACTCTCCTTTCTTTTTTCCCATAGAGCTTCATTTGTGGCTTCCTCTTAGCAGTGAGCAGTGTCTCGCTGCAGTGCAGCTCATGCTGTAGCACTGCAGCTTGCAGGTGAAGCAGGCTTTGTGAGGGAGGAGCGTGCATGAAGCATCATGAAGATATATTTGAGACATCCACGTTGCTTGTGTTTCACAACACATTAAAACAAGTTAGAGAGTCCTTCGGGGCATGGCGTGGCTGGAAGGAGGGTCGCTGGTATGGCTGCAGCCAGCTCTGGCCGCTTGTGTTACAGCATGGGGTCCGTGCTAGGACCGTCCAGCTGATAACAGCACGCCGACCAAAGCACAGCCTCTAGAGGAAAGGGGGATTTGGGAGACCGAGGAGGTGCTTTGCGCAGCAGGAGCCTGCCCGCCTCCCATCCCGTCGTTACACCGCGGCTGCGAGCGGAGCTGGAGGAACGTGCCGCTGCCTCCGCGCCTCGGAGCGGCTCCTCACGGCTCTGCCATGCAGGGCAGCTGAAAAATGGTTGGCTCGGCTGGGAGCGGGGAGCCTGCGCCTGCCTGCTGCAAAACGTGGCGTGGAGCGGGCGGCGGCTCTGTGTGCGTCCCAGCGCCTGCGGGAATGCGGCGGTGCTGCTTGCTGTACTGGTGTCAGCCCTCTGATGTTGTGGAATGAATGGATGTTTTTTTTTAATATGATGGATGAGCTCCGTTGGGTTACAGGCCTGTTTTTCTAAGGGTTGTACAGGTGCCTGAGTTGTCCAGGGATTTGCTGAATACACGTATACAAAACTATTTGGTGACTTCTGAGCAAAGATGGGTAGTTATTAATTATTCGGGATTAGAAACAACAGCATTTGTCACAGCTAAAGAAGTGGCTTTAGCCAGTGGAGAAGTGGGCTCCAGTTGGCACTTGTTCCACAGTGTCTGTTGCAGGATCCCGCTGCAGTCAGGAAGCCGATGTGCATAGCAGTGTGCTCATGAACATGTGTGCAGCAGCCCTAACCACAGCACATCCACGTGGTGAGGGGCCTGGGGTGAGAACACAGCCGCCCAGCCGGCAGTGGTCCTGACATCGCCTCCCCTTATGCCATGTGTGTCTTGCAGCCACACTGCTTGGCTGGAGTGCACCTGAGGCAAAGCTTTTTTCTTTGCTGCTCTCTTCTACCTGATTCTGAAGCCCTCCTGCCTATCGTTGCCTTGATAGCGTTGGGGATTTAGTTCTGTTTCAGTTACCTTATCCCTTTCCTTCATCTTTGCTTTTAGATCTGGGTTAATTTTGACCTCCGGTGTCGAAAAGGCAGTGTTGCCCTCAGTTCACCCTGCACCTGAGATCTTAGGATGTGCACCAGCCCCAGCTCAGCCGTTGTGCATCTCCGTGGGAGGATTTCGGCAGCGTTTGCCTCCCCCTGTGCAGCCCAACTGCCCCCCTCGGCTTCTTAAAGCAGAATTGGAGCCTAGGGCTGGGTCTGCTGCCAGGCGCTCGGAGCAGCCGCTCCGCTCCTGGCAGCCTGACTCCAGCCCGGCGCTTGGGGCCGCCCGGTCGGCGGCTGCCGGGGCCGCGGCTTCCTGGGCTGGGGCCGGGGCCGGGCTGCTGCCGCCCGGTGCTGCCGCCGGAGCGGGAACGGCAGCGGTGCGGAGCGGCCGCGTCCTCTGGCACTGGCCTGCCCGCCCAGCCGCTCCTTCCTGCCGGCACTAAGCGGATTTACTCGGCCGGGAGAAGAAAAAACCCGGGGGCGCAAAATATGCAAACGTGCGGTCTGCCGTAAACAATGAAATCGGAGGCTGCTGCCGCTCTAATCCCTTGAAAACCAGACCTGCTTTCTGTCGGCGGCGCGCGTCGGGATCCGCAGGGCGATGCGTGCGGGCGGTGAATGGCTGTGAGCCGCGCCGCGCTGCCCCAGGGGCCGCCCCCCGCGCCGAGCCGGCGATGCGGGAGCGCCGCGGCTGAGCGCCGGGAGCCTCGCTGCGGCCGGGCGGCGGGGGCGTGACGCGGGGCTCGCCCCGCCGAGTTCCTCCCTGCGCTTCGATCGGCATGGGGCCCGGGCTGCGCCGCTGAAGGCAGCCATGTACCTGCTGGACAGCAGCGAGCCGCCGGCCGCCGCCTCTCCCGAGAGGATGCAGCGGGGCACCCCCCAGAGGAAGACCGTCTACCGCATCTCCGTGACCATGGTGAAGAAGGAGCTGCTGGGGCCCGACGGCGGCCCGGAGCCGGCGCAGCGCGGGCGGCGGGGAGGCGGCCAGCCGGGCTCCCGCAGCCTTCCCCGCGCCGGGCTGCTGCTGGTGGAGGAGGAGGAGGGCGAGGAGCAAGAGGAGGGCGGCGAGGAGAAGGACCGAGTGCCCAGCCCGTGCGGCTTCCGCAACTTCAGGACCCTCAGCACCGGGCAGCTGGAGCTGGGCCGCCTCAAGGTGCCGCGGAGGAGCGGGCAGTCCCCCACCGAGCCGCCCTTCGGCTGGCCGCGGCACCCCGGCGCCCGGGAGGCGGCCACCTGTGGCGGGCACGGGGCCGTGGCCGGAGCTCCTGCCGCCGGGCTGGAGGCCGCGGGTCCCGGGCGCAGCCCGCGGAGGCAGCCGGGCCTGTTGAGGCGCAGCTTCAGCTTCAGGCAGTGGAGCGGCGGGGAGCTGCTGCGGGCGCGGGCGCTGGGCCGGGTGCGGAGGCACAGCAGCTCCGGCTGCCTCCCAGCGCCGGCCGCGCCGAGCGAGGAGGCCGCGGCGCCCGGCTCTCCTCCCGCGGAGCCGCCCGTCGCCGAGAAGCGCAACACGCTGGACGTGGGCGAGGTGCTGAGCAAGGCCGAGCCGCTCTCCGAGCTGGAGCGCTGGGAGCGGAGCAAGAGCAAGAACCGCACGCTGGATAACAGCGACCTGCAGCGGCTGTCCGAGCGCCTGGGGCGGGGAAGTACACCCGGAGGGCCCGCAGCCCACGAGCACCGCTTGCTGCGCTTCTTCAGTGGCATCTTTGCCCGCAAGGACGGCACCTCCACACTCTTCAGCAACCCCCACGGCCGGTCCCCACGTGGCAGCTTCTCCAGGTCCAGGGCGTATTTCAGCAGCCTCCGGAGAGCCACTGCAGACATCGAGTCCAGCTCGGAGAGCATCGATGGGTCGCCCCGCAAAGGTGCCTGCTCTGGAGGCTGGGTGGTGGGATGGAGTGTTAAGGGGCCTTTATGCATAAGGAGAGGGAAACCCCGCTCTAGGTGCACCGGGGTGTGAGTGGACGGTGCCTTATAGAGTATTGTACATTTTTAAGTGCTTGGTAGTGTTTTCTTCTTAGATGTGCAGCATGGTTCTGAGGAGAACGCGTTAGGTGTGTCTTATGAATGAAAAAGCACTTGGTGGATTCCCTGTGCTCTGGGATGGCAGGGTGAGAGAAGCACAGCCCGCTCAATTATGCAGTGGAAGCTGAGCTGCTGGCTGACTGTGTATGTAGGTCACTGGGTGACCCAGTGCCGCACCACGCTGGGCCTCCCTCCTTCTGTGTGGACCTCTGGAACCCCAAAGGTGGGTGGCAGTGTCTGGAAATGTCTGCTGATATGAGGAAGTAGGTGAATATTGATGTTAAGGTGTTGTAAATCCTACACTTATGTTCTGAAGTATTTCAGTTGGGCTTGGTATTTTTAAGAGCGCAATGCAGCACAAGCTTAGAAGCCACCCTCTTTGAATAATATGCTTGTTTCTGTTAAGTATTTAACTAGCCAGTTGCTGCTAGCGGCAGGTGGAGTCAGGCTGGGATTTGTGAGTCCCTAAGCTGAAGGAAGAACTTGAAAATTTTCCATCCCGCTTGTTGTAGGATGGAAGTCAGGGTGACTGTCTGAGCTCTGCAAGGTGCTGAAGGAATCCTGGTGGTGGCTGGGACACGTCCGACCAGAAATGCTGGTTGTGGAGCTTGTGACACTGCTTGTGCTTTTAAATCTTTATAAGGTCTCTGGGATCAAGCGTTTAACTATGGTACTTATACTTTGAGCACTAAGTGCTGATCAAAGTGGTCAGTGATCTGCAAGTTGCTGCTTCTTTAAACATAAAGCTCTCAGGTGAGCAGGTGGAGCCTCCCTTGGAGCGCAGGTACAGCTGAGGGCTTCATGGAATTCACCTGGGGAACTTCACAGAATTGTAGAATGGCTTGAGATGGAAGGAACCTGAAAGCCCACCCATTGCCAACTCCCCTGCCGTGGGCTGGGTGCCCCCTACCAGCTCAGTCTGCCCAGGGCTCCATCCAGCCTGGCCTTGAAGGCCTCCAGGGATGCAGCACCTATGGCTTCCCTGGGCAGCAGTGCCAGGGCTTCACTGTGCTCTGAGTTCACGGGGTGAGACTGGAGCAAGAGCTGCTTCCCAGTGCTGCCAGCCCCCTCGGTCCACTGGTGCTGCTCGGAGCGTGCCCAAGGATGAAGTGTGGGGAGCAAAGCCACAAATTTAGAGCTAGTAACTGAGGAGTGTAAGGTTTTATTGACGTGGAGGCATTTATGTGGGTTCATAGTAATCTTGGCGGAAATTGTGGTCTGACCTTGGTTCAAGTTTGAGGTAACCACAAGAGAGAGTTGCTTCATATGGCTGTGCGTGCCTGTCCTGTGCCATTGCACTTGAACTGTTAAAGGGGAGAAACATTTTACAGCTATATATCCACAGATCACAGTCCTGTCAGTGTGGGCTAAGTTTAAGACTTGAGTTAATCAGTAACCGCCGATCTTCAGCACCAAGACGTTCCAGAGGGGTTTTTGTGGACATGCCAGTATCCTTTCTGTCTGCTGGAAGTGAGCTTTCAGTTGCGTTTTCCAGAAGGTCAGCGTGTGCCCTGGGAGCAGCGATGCAGCTCTACACGAGCAGCAGGGCTACAGGCTGCTGCTGGGGGCTAACAGGGCTCCTGTCTGCCCAGCATCTTCTGCCGCTTTTATTCCAGACAAGTGCTGCTAAGGCTCCTGCTATTAGAAATACGTCATCCCGTTGCAGAAGGCAAAATCATGCAGAGCCCTCTGTGCAAAGTTTCAGCTGTTACTTATTGGTGACTTTCCAGAAAGCTGAAGTTTTAAGTTATTTTGTCCTTAATTTCCCCTGGTATTTCTTCAGAAGAAACGTCTCATGACATGCAATGATTTGCGTGCCAGATGTATTTTAGCGTTTTAAATTTGGAACGAGCTGCTGTTCAGCAAAGTCTTGTTGTGTCAACAGTGTGGCTTCTTTCAGTTGAAGTAAAATGGCTATGCTCCTGACAAGCCTGTGCCTAGATTTTAGAGTAATGGTGGAGGAATCCTTAATTACACGTTTTGTTTTCCCACGTCACTGGTTGTAAAAAGTGTTTATTACTTGAGACTTGCTTCCCACGTGACATTGTTTGGTGCTGCGTGAGTTATTTGACTTTGCACTTGCTCTCCACCGCCTACCTAAGGTCCGTAGAGAACGTGCAAATTGAAAAGCACGCCTTTGACATTTTCAACTTGAAATAATCGCCCAGATATCCCAGTGCTGCCTGCGTGATGCGTGTTGAAAATCTGTTCCTAATTACCTTGGCCATGTAATGCTGTTCAGAACAAGCTGAAGCTACAGATTTGTAAAGCAAGAGCGAGGAATATTTAAATGCACATGTTTTTCTTGTTGCGATGAAATGGGTGGAGGTAGATTTGGGGCAAATTGTTCTCGATATGGCCAGTAAACCGTCTTTGTCTTTAAAAGCATTGATCAGATTTCTTTCCAAGAGTTCGGGGAAGGAAAGCTCAAGTGTGGGGAAGCATCTTCCAGTGGGAGCAGAAGCATGGCACAGACCTACTGTGTGTTCTGCACGGCCTCCGCTTCTGCCAGAGCTGTGGCATATTGAGATTGAGATTATAGACCGTTTATATATAGCTGTATGTATATGTGTATATATACACACACACACACACACAGAAGATTATGAAATTATAAACTTCTCTTTATTTTGGTTTTGTTTTTTTCTGAGACTTTGGATGTGTTGGGATTGAGCATTTACCTTGCATTCCCTGCAATCGATGGTTATGGGAAGGAGAAGGAAGCTGAGGAGTGACCAGCTGGAGGCATCCAGTCTTGATCACAGAATCACAGAATTGTAGGGGTTGGAAGGGACCTCCAGAGATTGAGTCCAACCCCCCTGCCAAAGCAGGTTCCCTACAGAAGGTAGGGATGATGCAGAGCTTCATTTGAAAACTCTTGTTAGCTCTGCATTGTCTCCCTGCTGCCCTGCTGTGGTTTTACATGCGGATGCGGCGAGTGCTTTCTGTGCCAGCCCTGTGAACTCGTGCATGAGCAGGCTAAGCTTCGGTGCATGTGGAATTTGAGCAGTATGGGTAGAAATTGTGTTGGCATTGATTCCTTCCAGCTTCCCATATTATAGCTGAAGGTCTTTGGTGATGTGCTTCTCTTCTAACTTTGGGAGGGCCCTTCAGTTGTCTGAAAGCCTTCCAGTGCTCATCTGACTGTTTCAGTTATTATGAATGGGTGCTGTGTAGGTGTTGTTGTGAAAATAAAATCTGGAAGGTGAAGGAATTGCGTTTTGGTTAAGCTTTGTCAAGCGTTGGCTAAGAGGGCTTTCATTATAATTTATTGGGTAGGTCCCGTGTCGAGCAGAATGGTTGCCAGCTGCACTGACACAGCCAGATGATTAAGAACTGAACTGGTATTAAGGTCACTGGCTGAATTAAAGAATGAGATGGATTAATGTTTGCACAATATTAAAGAGTATACCAGATGCTAGCAGTCATGGTCTTTCTTTGTGTTAAAATTAAAAAGAAATATAGAATGTCCATGTTAGTCTGTAATAAGTTGGCAGTTGGGTTCCTAATGGCAGTAATGGCTGGCTTTCTTGTGCTTTATCATGAATACTTCTGTAGAACTGCTGGAGAGGCATTCGTTTGCCCTCCCTCATGAACAGGCTCTGTAAATTAGGTTACCATATGTATTTGTCTTTGCCCAAGGTCTGCCTGCTGCTTGGGTTACCAGTGCTGGTAAGCATTGGTGTGGTGAAGCTCACGTGTAGGTGACTAAAACACAACTTGTGCAAGGAAAAGGGCAATTAAAACATGATTTTCTTGTGGTCTTCATTGCTGTTACTTGTCCTGAGTTTGAGGATGCTCAGTGTGACAGGAATGGTAAGTTTAACCTGGAATTGTTAACTAATGCCAGTGAGTCTCAAGCTAGGGAGGGAATATTAGATTTTCCAGAAGTGGAGTAGCACACGAGCTCTTTGGAGACCCACGGAAAGGTTGAAGTTACTCATAAGTGCTGCTTACAGAGGGGAGCTCCAGATTTCACTTGTTCGACCATTGGCAGTAATGTAGTAGATTTAACAGTTCTTTTGCATGAGAAGAATGGAATTGCTTGTACCGGATTGTATAGTTGTTATTATACAAGGTTGTAACAGATGAATATCCAGAGGTTATAGGGGAACAACTCACCCACTCTGAGGATCACAGCTAGGATGGATGCTCACCACAAGGAACTCCACACAGGAGCGATCTCCAAAAGAGATGCTGCCTTAGTGGTGGTCAGCCCTTAAATGAGGGAGTAATTTAAAATAATCTAGGAGAGGTGGTGTCAAGCTCCATCCCTTCCTGGAGCACAGCTGAATTACCTTCACCTGTGTTCCCGCAGTTGACCTGTCACTTGCCTCAGATGGTTAATCAGAGGTTCAGGCTGTGATTAACAGTTTCCCATACACAGATGTTGAACCATTATTCTCTTCAGGAGTTCAGTAGACAACGCTCGGTGGCTGCATTTGGCTAAGCACGGTTCCAAAGCACAACGTTGTGTGTTGCAGAGTGCAAGCTCATTAGTAGAGCTGTATTCAGGTCTTGACTTCTTAGGTCAGCACAGAGGAACGAGCTGGTGGGGATATCTGAATGAACGGTTTGAGTCTGCTCTGTAGACCACAGCCACTCTTGACACTGCTGTATCAGTTAATTTAATACTGATCACTGGATTTATGACCACCAGGTTACAAACCGAGTTGTGAAAGAGGGTACTGAAATACCATGTAACCTTGTGTTTTCTTTGGCATGGCTTTGTGCAAAAGGGGGAGTGCGGATCTGCTTCCAGCGCGTGTGTGCGTGTGTTCATGTTCACTTTGAGCCGCGTAGGGTTAAAAAAAACAACACCAAAGCCATTAATGCAGGCTGTTAATGTAATAGTGTTGCTTTTGATAATTGGTGTTAGGATTTCCCCTAGGCAACTGCAGTAAACACAGCGAAGGGCGGCTTCTGCCAAAAAAGCAGAGTGGGTTTCCAATGTCTGAGGAAAAAGAAATGTCAGTGTGTTGAACTTGAGAAATGATCATCTGTTCTGTTCAGGAAAGGCATGCAACATAAGCTATTATCTTGATGGAATGGTTTTTTGTTTTGGTTTTGTTTTTTTTTAAATTGGAGCGTTTAATGATTTTTGATGTTTCCGACGTACGTAATGACAGTGTTTGACATAATACTTCTGCTTTATTGACAAAACAGTACCAAATGTTTTCTTACAACAAGACAGGCAGTGAGTACCGTTAAAATAACAAGCGTGTGGTGCGTTGTAGCTCTGTGCAATTTTACTCATCTCAGAATACACCGAGGAGGCTTAAACTGTGGCCCTTGTTCTCTACTGAGGTTCTCCTTGATGGGGAGGTTCTGCTTTCTGGGGCACGCAGCTGCTCCCAGCCTTGCCAGCCTCTGTTCCACCTGCAGCCTGCACAAACTCCTCCCTGCGAGAGGGTTTCACAAGGGCTTTCTTCTCAATTAAAACTTCAGGTTTTTACCATGCAGTAGGTGAGCCTTTGTTTGTAGCCCAGACTGGCTCACTGTTCCTCTCTCGTGATAGCTGTTATCAGTTCAGGTCGGTTTGGGACTCAGGACAGCACGTTGGTTGTAAGAGTTCATTCCTGCCTCGGTTACTTGTCCTGAGAGTCTCAGTCTCATATGAAGGAATATTTGTGAACCAATTCCTCAGTTTCAGTGGTATCTTATCATAGAATCATAGGATGGCCTGGCTTGAAAAGGACCACGAAGATCATCCAGTTTCAACCCCTCTTCTATATGCAGGGTTGCCAACCACCAGACCAGGCTGCCCAGAGCCACATCCAGCCTGGCTTTGAATGCCTGCAGGGATGGGGCATCCACAGCCTCCTTGGGCAACCTTGTTTCAGTGCGTCACCACCCTCTGGGTGAAAAACTTCCTCCTAAGATCCAACCTAAACCTCCCCTGTCTCAGTTTAAAACCATTCCCCCTTGTCCTATCGCTGTCCACCCTCGTAAGCAGCCGTTCCCCCTCCTGTTTATACTCTCCCTTCAAGCATTGGATCTTCATGGATAGTGTTTATTTCTATGTTTTGACTTCCATTCTTGGATGTTGCACAGACAGAGATGTAAAGGTCACTTGTCTGAAGTTGTAAAGCAGAGTAAATCTCAATATTAAGACTGCAGAGAAGTCTTTATGAAGTCTTTCCCATATGATCTGGCCATAATGTCAGCTGTGGAAACTGACATTTATGAGTTAGGAACGTTATTTCTGTGCTTCCTGGTTGTAACTGTTCCGCTTGGAGAGCATACAGAGTTGTATCTAATGAATACAGGAGGCATTACTTGTTAATTAAGCAAGACCTTTTACCTGTAACTTTATTTTCCACTAGCATACAGTTAGAAGGAGCTACTAAGTTAAATAACGTCTGAGGGCAGCGTTTTAGCTCCCTCAGTTCTGGTTGGCATCAAACAAGACTTTATTTTTGGACAAACTGGTAAATGTGCCCTCACCTTCTGAACTTAATTTCAGCTTTGTACGTGCTTCCTAACAAGTAATCTTCACGATTATTGGAAAGACTTTGTAATTCCTCCTTTCCTAGTGTTAGCAGGGGGTTCTCATTCTTTGCAGTGAAGTTAGAATGCCTGTGAGCTAAGCTTTCATTTTTGAGAGAAAACCCATAGCAGATCTTCCCTTGCTGGAAGCTTTAAATGCCAGTTTTTGCAATCAGATTTGAAGGGGAACTAAAATATTGTGCTGAGTGCTGCCAGCTCCTGGCATTTCCAAGTTATTTATAATGGCTCTCTCTTTGTTTGCATGTGTTTGTTAGTAGGCTTGTCTGGCTGGTTGGCTAGAGAATATGGATTCCAGAAATACTGTTTTGCTTGTGCTGGGCTTCTTGTGTATATACATGCATGCATGTGCATTTTAAGAAGAAGACGGTAACACCATAATGTGATATTTTTTTTTTTTTATATATATATATTTTTCCCCTGCGTATTCCCATGTGAACAGTGTCTTAATGGCAGTGCTTATGTTGAAGGCACAAGGGAGAACTATTTTGAAACACAGGTGCTAAACTACTTAGTGCAGCTGTATTGGAGGGATGTGTAATGAATTTGTCAGGAGGCGTGCAGCCCTTACACAGCTCCTCTACTTCTTGCTATGGGTACACACGTTTGGGTCTAAAGAGCGTGATGTTCGGCACGGTATGATGTTGTGTTGCTCCTTACTGTCTCTGTAAAGTGGCACTTTTACTTAGGGTGAATGCTGTAAGAATCAGGGACCCTCAGCTCCTCTAGTGCTGCTTCTGCAGAGCACTTTCAGAGTGAGGATGCTCTCCCTATAGCTCTTGAGAACTGAAGCCTTCTTTGGGATGAGCACCAGAATTACATACTGTCCGAAACATCTGCCCTTCCAGGACTGGGACTGCATTTGTGTCAGGTTAAACTGCCTGGGAAACTGCTATGTTGACCTAACTGTTCCTTATGCAACATCCTAATTCAGAAGCTCTTCTGTGGAGCGTTACAGAAATATTTATGTTGGCAAGGCAACAGCTTTTCTGCCTCAATCTCAAAGTCCTGCAGTGAAAAATCTTACTTTGCACTCACGGAGGACGGGAGGTTCAAATGCTCCAGTATTGCTTAAGTAGAAAGTAAATGAACTTCTTCCAGCCAATCCATAGCCTTGCACACTGCCATCCGTTTGCATCCTGTATTGCTTGAAGTTGAAGGTGGTGTTTTTCCCTAAATAGCTAAAAGGGGCCAAGTCTTGTTACGTAGTGACAGTGCTTCAGTGAGAGGCAAATCCATCTGTGCCTTGAATTGTTTTGGTTTCTGGAACTGCCTTCAGACTTCTGTGGCCCCAGATGCAGGGCAGTGAAGATGATAGAATCGTTTGAGTTAGAAGGGAACCTTAAAGGTCATCTGGTCCAAATCCCCTGCAGAGAGCAGGGAAAACCTGTATGGGGAATGCTTTTCCTCTTTGAAAAAGATACTCTGCTTTAACCTTTTGATTAATTTTAGGGTAAACTAAGTAATTACATTTATTTTAAAACATATGTGACGTCTATTGTCAAGTAATTCATCAGCTGTATTTGATAAGCTTTTTTGTCACTGCTTTTGTTATGTAGCTGGTGCTGTATTTCAATCATAGTGAATGTCAGGTCACTTCCAAGGTGATTCGTTTCTTAGAGAAATGAAGGTGTTAGAGATGTTAAGCTGGGCATGAATTCAGCATCTGTTAGCTGCTTCTGAACCTCACCAAATCCTTTCCCTGAGACATACGGGTACGTGATGTGACCGTGTTTGGAAATGTATTTGTATCGTTGGTCTTCCTGTATTTGCTGAAAGTAGTGTTATTGTGCTCTTCAGTAGAAAGAGGAGGCATTACTTCCAGAGTGACCTGCATACATTTAGTTGCAGTGAAAACCTGGCTGTGGGAATCCTTCCCTTTCCTTTTCCCTTCTTATCTCGTGGCGTTGTGAACAGAATGCGTGGGAAGCACAAAAGCAAAGTGGCTTTGGTTTGCAGTATATTCAGTCTTAGAAGTGTGCCTGAGATCCCCGCAGGAAATGAGTGCTGCGCCTCTGGCTTGGCGGAGATCCTCCTGCAGCGGATACTTCTGGTTTGTGTGTAAGTGCATTACCTGCTAGCCTCCAGCCCTTCGTATTTGCCTATTTTTAACCTGAAGCGTGGAGGAGACTTTATGATAAGTAGGGGCTTATTACAGGGCATTGCAGTCATTTTAAGACTTGTAATTCTGCCAGTAAACAACGCTGATAAGTAGGTTAAACTTCACGCGGTGCTGAATTTCTTTTCCCTCTTAAATGATTTCTAAATAAAGATGAACGGAGCAGCGAAGGAGCAAATCCTGCAGGCAGCCAGGTGTGTGTAGCCACACTGTTCTGCAGGCTGCTGTCCCCAGGAATGCACTCGGGATTCCCGTGTCAATGGGCTGTGGATGGGGTCAGGAGAGGCAGGGGAGGAAATGTTAAGAAAAATTGCTATCTGTGGGGTCTCCTCCCCGGAGATCCCCAAAGCCACCTGGTGGTGCTGGGCACCTGCTGTGGGTGTCCCTGCAGGAGCAGGAGTGGCCCAGAGGGACCTGGAGGTCTCTGCCAGCCCCGGCGTCATTCTGTGAAGTGCTGACTTGGAGGGACGCTTTTGTACATCTTGACATCAGAATCAAATCACAGGGTCTGCAAGGAGTGATGTGATGGTGTCTGACCGGAGGTTTTAAAGCCTGTTGGTTATTTTCATGAGCATTTTATTTTCTACTCCCTTGCTACCACCCAGTTCCATAAATTCCTATTGCCTGGGAATCCATGTCGGTGGCAGAAAGTGCTGCCACGCCAGGTGTTGTAACTGCCTTCCAACATCTGTCTCCACTGTGCACAAGTGTTGGAACATCTGCAGACCTCGTGATTGTTGCTCGTGTCCTGAGACCTCCAACAGTGCTCAGGAGCATCAGGGAAGGAGGACTTCTTTGGGGTTAGGCTGGTAGGGAAGCAGAAACCTGCATTTAAAATAAGGGAATCCAGAATGAAGTGGGATTCAGTTGCTTTGCTAATTGCAGTTTTACTCCTAAGTAATTGCTAAGTGAGACCACGTTATGTCCCTGCCAAGCTTGTATGCTTTTTTCCCATTAAAACTGAGATGCAGTTGTGCTTGTGGACTGTGCTTTCAGTCCCGTGTTAGTATTTAATGTGGGCATCTGATGCCATTCAAACTTGATTATGAAATCCCTGCAGGTCGTTAATGTGCCTGTGGACACAGCGTGAGCCTTGACCTGGGAATACTTTTATTCAGCTCAATTAGAAAAGGAATAAGCAACGGAGTAAACTGTTTTTCAAGTCACTTCTAGAAATGTTGTCAGAAGTGTAGGCAGCGTTCCTCAGGGTTTTCTGCAGTAACTCGTGTGCCTTCCATCTGCAGGAAGGTGTCGGGACTAGGCTCCTTCTCTTTATCCTTACAGAACACACGTATCACAGCTTGCCTTAACCTCTACCCTTGCGAAGTATGCAAGGAATTGACTGATAAGAAATCCTTTTCCATCCCCGAATAAAGAAGCGTAGTGTTTCAAGCAGGCATGCTGGTTTATATTTTTAGGGCCCCAGGCTGAAAACACCATCTACAGTGAATTTAATGTTGCCCATGTATAGCGTGCATGAATTGTGAGCAGGGCAGAACACCTATTTCATGTGGAGCTGCTGCTGATGGAAGTAGTTCCAGGCTGAGGGCTCAGCGTTGCTCAGTGCTGGGCGGTGGAGCTGCTTACTGCATACTGCTGACTTACAGGCACGTGCCTAATCCTGTTTTCATGAGCACGAGATGGAACCAAAGCTTGTTTTCTAGTTTCCTTTAAAGCCAGCATCCCGTCCCTCCATGCTCCGCTTCTAGTGCGTAGTTGTGCTCCTAAAGTCATTCCCTGTGCCTAGTTCTGGGGGCTGCCGTATGGGAGCTCCCCCCAGGATGGGATGTGTTCATTCCCTCTGAAACCCAGAATGTGTGAAGCGAGGGTTTGCAGCACAATTCAGTGTTCTTTGTATACAGCTTCTACAAAGGACCTCTCTGCTAATCCCAAGGCTCTGCTTGTGCTCAGACTGCTGGAATTTAGCTTATCTGTCAGCTCTTGTCAGCCTGTCTGAGGAGTATTTTTAAATTCCCTTCTACCAACCTTCTACCTACCTTCTTTTTTTTTGTGGCTAAACATTGTTATCTATCTTTTCTTTATATATATTATATGCTACTTAATATGCTATATAAACATGTGTAAAATTAAACTCTGGCTGCGGTGTGTTAATTTCAAGCAAGCCCCTGTGCTTATTTAATAACGTGTGTGTCCAGGCTAGCGAGCTGCCTGATGGGATCGTGGAGTCAGGCAGTGCGTTGTCTCTTTGCTTCCATGTTCTCTTCTTCTGTGCTTTGGAGCTAAGAAAGCTTTGAGTTACAAAAACCCTTCTGTTAGACTCTGGAGCATGAAATCACTTAAGTCAGTTTTACCACCGTCGTATTTGCTTAGTGGAACATGCACCCAGCAGGGTAACACTAGGAAAATATGATAGTGGGTCCAATAAAATCAGCTGCAGATGCAGAGGTGCTGAAACAAGCAGTCTTTTGGCACTCTGCATTTTTCACTTTTGATGTCTTGTTTTTTCCAGTCAGAGATGCTGGGAGCAGTTGTGAGGCACGTCTCGGAGACGCAGTCTGGAGCTGAGACAATGCATGCGGATGCAGGCCAAACTGCAGTACAGCTGTAGAGGTCTTTCAGGCTCTTGGTTGCATAGAAGCTTCAGGAGGAAGAGAGTCGTTTAATTCGTATCTCTGTGTATGTTTCAAATGGCTCACATAGGAGGCAGCCTGCACCATTTATTTTCGTGTGTTTGGTTGTTATGTATGCTGTAGCTATTTAGAAACCGGGAACACAAAGAGTTATTGATACGTGTAGCTACTGTGTGGGGTCGAACAGGGAATGTTGAACATATGTCATCTGTAATGATGAAGATCTAATTAATTATCTAATGAGAAGTAGCACAACAAAGCATCTGGCTGGCATGGAGGCAGAATTCACAGGGCCTGAAGGCATCTGTTGCAGCCTGTCTGTGTGGAGTAATGTGAAAGCTGACAGAGGAGAGCAGGTTGACCTGCATGGAAGGTAATGCTTCAAGTTGTAATGGTCTGATATCCAGTTCTTTTGTATAAACAATAGGCTGCTGTCCACCATCCAGTTTTGTAATGCAACCTAGCAAAGTGATCCAGCATAAAATTGCTATGTGCCTTTTCAGTTTTCTTGTGACTCGGTTTATATCTATCAGCTTATTCACCCAATATCTATCTATTAATATGCATCAGCTTCAGCTGGTCCTAGAGGAGAAGGCAGCATTGTCCATAGCCCTGGTGATCTGGCCTGAGCTGAGCAGTGTTCTGTAAGGAGTTCCCAGCACCAAGTGAATAGGAGGGCACTTGGTAGGTAAGCTCAGCGTATTAAGCCACGTGGACTGAAAGCATGCAGTATGGATCATCTGAAAGCCCTTATTTTGCTGTTTTCACAGTACATTATACTAACTGAAAAAAAAACGGGGTTGTAACATAAGTACAAGCTCCTAGAACTGTTCCTTGTGATTTTATTTTATAACAGATATTCCGGCATGTAACTGTATGTATTGCCAAGTCAGTGCCAGATGCTGTCTACGTATATGGAAGAGCACCACCCTTTCCAGCCTGATTTAATACTGGGGTGAGTCAGCAGAGGCATGAATAATGGGTGGTTCTCAGCCCATAAGGAAATACTTCTGCAGGTGATAAAGGTGAAGTGTTAATTGGAGCCAGCTGACTGCAGTGCTGCTGCCTTCCAGGGACTTGCCTTTCAAATTTTGTGATTCCCCCACCCTAAACCACTTGTTGTAAAACGACTTATGTTTTCTTTGCTAGTTCTAGAATGTTTTATCTATTTATCCATCAGCATGGAAGAACATTGCAGTTGTGAAGAGTGAGAGATTTCCCTAGTGGGAATACTTTGTTGTTGGGATTATAACTGGAGACATAGCTCTGCCCATTTATTCTCCTTCATGTATGGTCGATAGGCACATCTAGTTAATGAGCTCTCGAGGTGAAAGACATCTGGAATGGAGTTTGAACAACCTTACAGGAATTTCTTGGGGCAGAGTTTTGAGCTGAAAAGTAAAAGCCCAACCTTGAAGACAGCAGTTTCACTACACGAGACTGCTCCATCAGGGCTCTGGCTGGGGCAGTTTTTAGGCTCATCTTCCAGTGTGATTTGGGTGCTAGATTTGAAATTTGGCTGGTTTTGTGGGTTTTTTTTTGTGGTGTTTTTTTTTTTCTCATCTCCCCCAGGCTGCATTGAGGAGTTTGTAGTTGAGTACACTTACATGCAACAGTGGACAGCACTGAAAATCTTCACAACAGTTTTAACAAATGGATGTTTCAGAGTTACCTATTAGAAGCACAAACTGCTGTGGAACCATTGTGGCTCCAGTTATGCCCTTAATAAGGTATTTGTACTTGAGTTGTTATCAGGCCTTTGAAAGCTTGGCTTTTGTGTACCTAAGATTGCTTCCTCCAGCTGAAATAGCTTTTTGTTGGTTCAACTTCTGCATGAATGCAGGGCAAAATAGTATCTTATGCAATTTAGGATTGGTTCCCTTTGTTTCTGTATTGGTCAGGACTAACCTGGTGGTGCAATCAGCTTGCTTTTTCTGTTGCTTGAAGCGTCTGGGAAATGTTATATTGCGTATGTAAATTTTCTTTCCTACTTGGTTTTATTGTACTCTTTTTTTTTTTTTTTCAGACTTTCTGGTCAGGTTTTCTTTCTGCAAATGTGAGTTTGTGTTCTTTGTACTCATGAAGTAGTGGATGGCAGGTCAGCCTGCAGCTGTGTACTTAGCCCTGTGGCAGAATGCTGTGTAATAGCCTGGCATCCTTGCTGTGCCCAGCTTCAGCTCCTGGTGGTGACGGCAACTTTGAGCCTTTCTTACTGAGTTGCCTTCCAGCTAATGCTTGAGCAGGTAACTCTTGCTTGTGAGGTGGGATTTCCTTACTCCGCACCATAGTGAACACAATTTCCTAGAGCTAGGTGAAGACCTTTAACTCAGAGATACCTTTTCTTCCTTTGGTTTCAAAACCTTTCCCTCCTTGTTCCTGCCCATGACTTTCACTGTCAAGATCAGGCTTTGTTTTCTTGTAAATGATGTGATATTACCCCTGTGGTACTCTGTGTGCAGTAAGCAGTGTTTGCTACGAGTCTCGTAGAGGCAGAAAGCTAGATTTCATGTAATTTGCATTTCAGATGCGTCTCGCTGCTGCCGTGTGGCAGACCCTGCAGTCCATGTTCATTATCAGAGTATTAAATCTCCAGCTGAAAATTATGAAGCAGGAACCATCCTTAGCTGATGGCTTGATACGTTTGTGCCTGTTAAGCTTCTTGTCACGTAGGGTGTCAGTGCCTGACCCAGCACAGCAAGGCAGCCCTGAGACCCGCTCACAGCAAAGGGCGATGCAGCTGAATACAGCTGCAAGCGTTTACTGGCAGCAGAACGAGGAATGAAAACCCTGGTGCTGGAGGAAAATAAATCCTATGTTGTTAAGGTTTAGTGTGTTACGCACCGGCCCCATGGTGTTTCAGATGAACTTCCATGATGGCCCACTTCCTAGAGTGTTTCATGAGGTTGCATGGATGGTCAGGCTTTGGCTTGCTCCTCCTGTCCCTGTAAAATGTTGGAGGAACCGAGTGCTAAAAATACTTCTGTAACCCCACAGCAGTGGTTTATGTCAGCCTTCCTGAAAGGATGGATCCCTTTAATTAGTAAGGCAGTGAAGTTTATTTTGGGGGTTTACTTTGTGTTCGGTTTGGGATGTGAACTCTTATGCACTGTAGTTCAAAACTAAAGTTAAAAAAGAAACCCCAAGAAGATCTGGTACAGCTGTTGGCAGCAGCTGCAGCGTGCACTGTGGTTGTCCTGTTGTCTGTCCTTGCCTGGGAAAAAAGGAATCCTTTTTAACAGGGAGGAGCCAACAATTTTGATCCACAACAGTAGCTGACTTGACATGATAACCGCTTCGGTTGTCTCTGCATTTGCCATCATAAAGGCAGTTTCTAGTTTCCCTTTCTTTGTACACGTTTCTCTTTTGTAGCATTGTGGAAAGTTGAACTGAAATTGTCAAATTTGTTTTAACTGCAAAAAATCAGCACACACAGTCAGGTAAGTATGTCAAACCCAGCATCACTGCCATCTCTGAGAGCAGGACTGTCAAAGTACTGGGAACGTGGCAGGCTGGTTCGCTGTGTCCTCCAGTTGCCTTTCCTAGACCTGGCTGCAGTGCTCAGGGGATGACAACATGAATGCTGAGAAGACACGGGGGGATTTTCAATAGCATGGTTTTGTTTTGAGGAATTGGAGGGGTGTTCCCCAAAGGATAAAATGGAGGAATTGCCATTTTTTCCATCCTGAGGGTGGGGCTTAAGTTACAGCACTGGGTGAAGCTATGGTGTGTGAATAGCACTGCAGTGTCCTGCTTTGGGCTTGGGTAGAGTTAATTTCCATCATGTTAGGTGGTGCTGTGTTTGGGATTAGTGATGAGGCCAGCGCTGATGGCACGCTGATGGTTGAGCTGGGCAGTGCATGCAGTCAGGCACTGCATGCTGCCTTGCCAGCAAGGGGCTGGGAGGGGACACAGCCAAGGCAGCTGTATGGCCAAAGGGATGGTCTGTATTTAAGGCTGGAACAGCAGCATGGAGATAGAACAAGAGGAATTTGGGAAGAGTAGACTTTTTTTTTTCCATGTTATCCATGTGGTAGGTCTCGCTCAAGTGCTGCGAAATATTGGATGCTAAAAGCATGAGAGCAGGTTTGTAAGTAAGCTGCAGGTCCCTTAGGTGTGGCTGAGTTGTTTCCTGATACAAACTCTGCCTAGGCTTCTTTAAAGGCACTGTTCCTAGTATAGTAACGTGAGTTAAAGTGCATGCCTGAGGTGATGGGACTTGCTAGGCTCAGGAAGCACGCTGGAGTTTCTTGGCATCGCCCAAGAAACACAAATGAGAACGTAGCCAGAGGGGGAGATTACTCTGCAGACCAAGGAACGGTTTCATTCCTGCTTGAATGTTGCTTTAAAAAAGGAAGTATTACCACTTGCAGGCTAAAACTTGGCTTCATAAGCGTCAAGTGGAGAAATATTAGTAAGGTGATGTTTGCGCATAGCCTGAATGTTTTCAGTTCCAGTGAAAAGCCATAGCAGCTTCGGAGAGCTCTGTGGGTCTGTGCTGATGTAGATCCGGGTATCCAAGCTGTTGCACTGATTCTTCACACAGGGTGAGGGGGGGTTGTGAGCAGGGTGTGCACAGTGCTGATAAGCAGCGCGGGGATGGTGCTCTCCCTTCCCTTCACAGAGCTGATGTGACATGGCAGGCCTTCCGAGCTGTGTCTGCTGCAGCTGCTGAGGCTTGCAAGGAGCTGAATTTAACGTGAGCACGTGTGCTGCTCGCAGCAGCGTTTTCGACAGATTTTCCTGTTCCAGACTTGTGAGCAACTCAAGGATGAGGGTGAGACAGGGCGGTGGAGAAAAGGTGGAGTTGCAGCTGCTGGTTGCAGATCCAGGGGTTTAGGCAATTGGTTTGTTTTCTTTAGGTTTCTTACGAACCTGATGTTTGATCCATGAGTGGAAGATGAAAGGCTTTGTTCCACAGTTAGACACTGAGTCCAACCCTCATCTGACAAATGTTTTGTTTCCAAAATAAATATTTCCTATTTATGTAAGACTGTATTCCGGAGTGCCCTGTAAGAGCAGGTGCATTTAAGGAGGAAGCTGGTCAAAGAAGCTGCTTTTCTAATGGGCTCTTTTAGCTTTAACCTTTTTAAACATGTGCTGTATGTACTTCTAAGGCAAAAGATAATGGTAGCCCCGAGTCCTTTTCCCTCTCATTTGCTTTCTGTCTTCAGGACCCTTTCTCTTGCTCAGCTGTATGGGGCACTAAGAGATGCACAGTTTTTAATGATACTTAGATTTTGTGGTGATTCAGTGTTTTTGGTCTTGTCCTAGGCAGAGCAGTAATGAAATAGAGTAAGTGAACATGATCCTTCATATGATGGGGGGAAAAGCAAAACCTAATCGGGTATCTGAAGGAGCATCTGAGGTGAGTGAGTATCTGCACTGCTTCCCCAAGCTGCTGAAGCTGAATGCAGCTTTACAATCACTGTGCAGGCGATAGAGATCAGAGGGGGGCATTGAGGTACTGCTTTGTCCCATGAGCATTCGGGTGTCTTTGACCTCACACCGGTGTGTTTCAAATACCTGTCCCCAGTTCCCTTCTTTAAGTTAACCTGTCTCAGCTATTAGGAAGTAAACCTTTCTATCTTAGCAGATCTGTTTGCCGTTGGGAAGAGGGGCCCCCCTTCAGTGTTTCCTTGTGACTGAAGCTAAGGCTTGTGCGTTGGTTCCAGCTCAGCATAAATTCCCTTTGAGAGCATGCCTTGGATTGCATTAACATTTTTTTTGACGTTTGACAAAAGCCTTGTTTAAACAAGTTAGATGTGCATCAGGCTAATAAATAGAAGAACTTAAGATTGTTCCTGCTGTGCTGCTCTCTGGAGAACAGTGTCTCATTTGTGTATTTTCCACTAATCATCTCCAAATCTAACATGGGTGATATCAAGTTAGGGAAAGTGGACTTAGCATTACATATGGTAAAGTCAAGGAAAAAAGAAATACTCTGTTTTGACAACCAGCATAGCAATCTCGGAGACATGACTTGAGTTCTAAAAAATGTTTTCAGAAATGTGTTGCATAAACAAGTCATAATTTCCCTTGTGGAGAGGGGGAATGTTTTTCTAGATGTACTTCTGTATGAACGCGCTGGACTTATTTTCTGTAGCCGCAATTGAAAGAAGCGAGAAAGTGAATCTGAATGCTCCCGTGATTCTAGAGCACAGACTTGCAGTGGTGAGCAGAGAGGTTGGGGTGGGAGTTATTTGGAAGCAGTTGAACCCGATACTGTGAATTTTTGCATCTGAGTGCTGTGATTTCACCAACTGCTACAGAACAGCATTGATACTCCATAGAAGAATAAAGCATCCTAGATTGTACCAGTGCTCGTTGTACAGTTTGTTCTGCTTCCTTGGAGGTGACTTGAAAGGAAGGAGCGTTTTGATAAGCAGGTGTGTAGCAGAGTCTTGGTTCGTGGGCTGAGGGGCTGGATCACACCCCTGTAACCACGCTGACTTGATTGTGGCTGCATGGGTGTGCCTGTAGCAGGACTTGCCTTGGTGTGCTTTAGTCACGCCGAGCATGTGGCCATCAGGTTGGCAGAGGCTGTTCAGAAGTGTGAGTGCTATGGATAAATGATGTAGTGGGGAAGGGCCAGCTTGGCTTTTATAGGGGAAATCACAGCTCACAAATTTGCTGGAGTTCTTGAGAGGAGGACATGGGAAATTTGTTAAGTACAATTTATTTGAAGACTGGAGGAGCTGCTCTCATGAGAGTCATGAGTTAAGCTGCCGTTAGATAAAAGGGAGGCTTCTCTTGTGTGTATAGTTAAGGAAAAAGTGGGAAATACGGAACTAAGTGGTTCCCTTTGAAAAAAAATCATCAGCAAACCCAGGTTCTGCAGCCCGTTTAGGTTAAGATACTGGCAAACCTCCTGGGATAGGGGCTGAAACAGGGAGACAGTTCCATGTTTTTTCAAGGTCAAAAAATGAGGAGCTGTGGAAAGACCTTGGGATGGTTAATGGTGGATAAACTGGCAGATTAAACTTAAATGTGGCAGAGTGCAAAGAGCTGCATGGGAATAGAGCAGTCCTAAATAATTCATCAAAGGCTCTGCATCTTTGCATCTGTGAGAGCTTTGTGGGAAACATGAATGGAGCGCTCTGCAGAGCTGAAAGCAAGTAGTGTTAGGGGCGGAAAACAGAGCACCTTGTCACACCGCCATTGAAAGAGAGCAGCGTGCCCATCCCCGGGGACTTTTTGGGGGGGGTGGTGGTCCTTGCATCTGGAAATGAATACAGGAGAAGGAAGTGCATGAGAACAGCAGGCAGTTCAATCCATGCAAGGACCAAATGAGCTGAGTGGGGTAACTGTGCCGTGTAGGAAGGGGAAGACAAAGGGATTACAGCATCCTGGGAGAGGAGGAGGGTAAAGATGGACTTGCTTTTGGTGAGCCCTTCTTTACGACAACTAGGAAACGTCTCGTGAAACTGTTAGGAGGCAGGTTCAAAAGCAGCCAAATGTTGTTCTCTTTTGTTTTGCTATCCAAGAGCTAAGTGAGCTGTGAGTCCCTGTAGGACTGTGAGTTTCAATACTTGAGGGCTCAGCTGTTAGCTGATGGATAAAATATATGTAGGGTTGCTTTTATTTGAAGAAGGGACTTTTAGTTGAACTGCGTGTTGGAGGAGTGCATGGGGTGAGGGGGTGGTAACACCTTGTAATTCCCTGCTGCCAACCTGGGTCAGAATAGGAGTGCGGATCATCTGTGCGTTACGTTACAGTGTTGGCTGTGATTTAAATACTGTTTTATTGGAAATTGTTGTTGTTTTACATACAAAAACCCTATCTGCTCCTCTACCAAATAGTCATCAGTTTTCTGTGGTTCATTTATTTATTTATTTATTTTGCTTTGCCTTTTATTCATACCTATTTGGAAAAGATAAAACCGTGCCAAGCAGTTTCTCAGTTGTACTTGGCCTCTCCGTGTTGGCTTTCTTTCCGGCTTGCCAATTAAAAGCCTTTTCTACGTTCGTTTAAAACCCGCTTCGTGTTTCTCTCTTCATGTTTCATCTTTTTTTAATTTGTATTTTGACATTGATTCTTCTTTTGTGTGCAGTGTAATCTGTCCCTCTTCAGCTTTGTCACCCGCTGTAAGGAAGTCTCTCGTTAATATTCAGACACGAAGGTTAATTCCTTGTTTATGTCTTTAGTCAGAATAGGCAACCCTAGACTGTGATTTACTCCTTCTGGGTGCTGTGGGCATCTTTGCTCCTCCAACGTGGCTTTGTAAAATGCTTACCGCTCCTGTGATGTCTTGAGCATGGCTTCTTACAGCTTAAAATCTTATCGCCAGGTTTTCATTTGTAACAATTGATGTAATCTTTCCTGTGCTGGCTCTGGCCTTCCCCGAAGATACGGTGTAAAACAGAGCTCACCTCTGACACTGACCTGCTTTCTGATGAGCAGAACGAGGTGTTTCCCAGGCGTTTCATCTCCAGTGGCTTTGTTTGTTTTCCTGGAGTCGGGTTGTGCTATGGTTAATTGTTCGGCTGCGCTCTCTGGGGCTTTGGTACTTAAAGAAATACCCTGTATTGCCTGAAAATAGCGATACAGTTTCATGGCAGCATGCAGACCTACTTTGAGGCACCCCCTACAACTCAGAGCCCTACCCAGGGGGGGAGTGCTGTTTTCTGTCCTGTCACAGGTAATAAGCATTTGAAGCGATGCAGTTTTTAGCCACACATATTGAGAAGGCTGTTCTAGCCAACTTAATTGCGGAAATGTGTCTTACTTCACCCCACTTTTGATCACTAACGCAGCAGCATCACTTGGTCTGCGCAGCGTGTGTGCCTGGTGGTTGTGAAGGCTCTCCTCGAAGCGCCTGCCAGAGGGGTCAGGTAAAAAAGATAGGCTAAGGACTCTGAAGATAAATAGAAAGAGAAGGAGTGCTGCTAAGATATCCTTTGTTTCGAAGTGATTGTTGCCTTTGCTGCTGTTAATGTGCTGGGGATTGGCCTTACTACGACGTTACTTTAATTTTCTGTTTCTGTCTGCTTTCATATTCCTTTCAGTTTCTTCTTGTGGTTGTCATTGCCCTGTCTCTAAGAGGGACGGTGAGTTTTGTGCCACGTTTCCTCAGAGGAACACTGCTGAGCGTTAACGAATTTGCATTTCTTTGGAATCTCTGTCTAATCCTGACAGTCTTTGCTCTTCACTCTCTGAAGTGTGCTTCTGTTATCTGATGGCAGTTACCTCAGGAGAGAGCCATGGTTTTAGCTGTGGGATTTTGTGTCTCCTTAAAGGAGCTGCAGAACCCTACCTCTTGAAGCACTGTGTGGCCCCTGTGTTTTCACACTAAGTATGTCATTTATTGAGGCTGCAAGCTCTTTGCGATGAGAAATATCCTGGCTCTCAGGAGAAAGGCCTTGTTCGGAGCTGTTCCATCTAAGGACAAAGCAGACGGAGGAGAGCTGCTCAATTTGTAAGCCCAAAGGTGTATTTTAGCCAAGGCTGACTTGCTGTCCGCTAGGGTTGCACAGCTCTTTCCATTGCCAGAGCTCCTTTTGTTTCCATGGCAGCACGCAGGCAGTGTGCTGCAGCTGTCGGCTGCTGGGGGAAGATGGATTTGGGCTTTGACCTAAATATCCATTTAATATAGTTCTTAGTTACAGGGCATGTTTTTTTTCAGATCAGTTGGGGCTGAGGTGCCCATCTGATAATTAGTAAGCAATGGTAAGCGTGGCTGCTGTAAAGCATTTGCGTTCGTGTTTGTTCTGATGGATGGAACAGGCAAGGCTTTTAAATTGACAGTTGGTGAAAACCTCTCATTTTAGGGCTGTAAATGGATTGGTTTGTTGCAGTTTTCACGACTTCTTCTGCAAGATGCTCATAAGCTGATCGGTGAGGTGTGGACAGGAGGGTGAGAGCCGGGCTGCTGCCTGGGGCCTGCAGTTGTGCACATGGAGCCTGCACTGGAATCGGCCTGCCCTGCACTTGCTTAAATCACACAGAAAGGAATAAATGACCCTTCTTCAGCTTGGGAAGGAAGAGAAGCCTGGAGCTTTACACCGGGGGGGGGAGAATATTTCACCAGTTGTGTGGTTGCAGTGGTAATTTCTAGTCAGGATACAAAGGAAAGTGATGGAGTGCTGCGGCTGGCCTGTCGCACTGTCAGGCTGAGAGGGAGGAGCAAAGGCAGCTGCAGCATGCCGGTCTTCCAAACATTTGTTACTGCTTCATGTTGTAGTTTTGTATAGAATTGAGTGTGTAAGCAGAGAGGATCAGTACCAAAAAGAGGGTGGTACTGTGCTGGAATTGAGGGTGCTTTGACCTAAGATGCTGGGGGCTGAGCTGGAGAGAGCGTGCTGACAGATTACCCCGTTCTCAGAAATTCATGTTGCATTAATATCAGAACTCTCAACCCAGAAGTTGTGTATTTTCTTCTTTCTTGAGAGAATTTGCACGCACGCTTGGGGAAATACATTCTAAAAGTGCTCCTTTGATAAGGCTCCAGAAAAGAGGTGTGTGGATTCATCTCCATCTCTGCGGGCAAGCAGGAACTTGGTGCATATTCTTTTTACCTGTTTGTTCTCTGATTCCTACACTTCAGTGTAGAAATTAACTCTTAAAACGTTGCCTGTGATGCAGAAGCTGTTGGGGGGTGGGATCAGGCCATCACGCAGTCAGTGATTCACTCTGTGTTTCTGGGAGCTCCTGTTCTTCTCAAATAGAAAATGATCTTTTGCTGAGGGTTTCCACAGAAATCCCTTGGCTTTTTTAATAGGTTTTCCTCATTTAAAAGGAGAGCAAAGGAGCTTTGGGATAGCCTAAGGGAAATTCTTATTAAGAAGCTCTCCAAGAATCGTTGCAGATTTGAGTCTTTTTATGTCATACTGTAAAGACTTCTGCCAGCTCTCTGCTCAGCTCTCCTTTTGGATGAGTTCGTCATTAGGTTTTCATCTCGATGAGATGAAAAGAAATCTGTGAGCTTCTCAGGCTTTGGTTTAAATTACCAGTCAAGGGTGAGATGTTTCAGTGATAGTAAAGGACAAACCAAGGTTAGCGGAGCAATGAGTGGAATGGGGCAGAGACTCCTGTGCTGGCTCTGGTGGAGGCAGGCTGCAGGGGATCACGATGGCATTTGGTTTTCCCAAAGTATTAATCGGCAGGTCTTGTTGGCTTTTGCTGTTGTTTGTTTTGTATCTTTGTGTCATTGTTGGTTTTTGTAGTAGGATTGACAAGGACGGTGAGGGCTAGTATAAATCTAACCAGCTCCAGGTGTAAGAATACCATGCTCTGTTTAGCTGTCTTGATACTGTTTCCTTTAGTAGTAAATAGGATTCACCTAGTTTTCCTTGTATCAAATAATTCCTTTGGGTTCTTAGTTATCAAGTTTGGTTGGTTGAGTTGTTGCAGTTAGTAACGGTTTTGTTGTATCAGTCCTGTATCTTATTTTCCTGTTGCAGCCCTAAGGCTGCGTGTCTCCTGGAAGAAAGTGCCCTGGTCTCAGCTTGTCATACTGGAGTACTAGGGAAGCATTGTGTCTGCAGGGAGAAAAAAAAGGGGAGGAAAAAAACCTACCCTCTTTTAGCCTATAGCTTTTTCAGGTATTGCACTGGAACAGCAAGTAGCTCTTGTGTGTAACGCAGTTCAGGCAGTGAGCTGGAGCCTTCTCACGCATCTAAAGCAGGAAGACAGGCAGGCTGAGCTGGGAACAGCTGACCTGAGCTGACGCTTTTTTTTTTTTCTATCTCTTTAAGGACACAGTGACCCTCTTCTAAATGGAAATGACTTCAGGTTTGCCATAGGAGCTATAATCTTAGTGATGTCTGGTCCACTCATTCCAGGCCCCCATCTCCCTGCTGGAATGGAGTGATGAATGGATGAAGTAGTTGAGGTCCATACTTCTTGTCTTCTGTGCAGTGGGACTGCAAAGCTCAAGGTTAGATTGTATCAGTGAGCCAAAGTCTGCTTTGTATGGGTGGTTGCTGTGGCGTTAGTGTGGCAGATTGGAAACGTTATGCTGAAAGAAGGCAAGGAGGCAGCAGAAGTGTGAATGTGGCCAGCTTGCTGTGCAAGAGATTTATCTCATTTTGGTATTAGCAGCTGTGTGGTGCAGGTCTGTGGTGCTTGGTGAAGAGTAACCACCTGCAGGAGGTGGTTTGTTGTCTTCCCTTACCACCTTCATGGGATGTACTGAGTCGGTTCAGTGTTGGGAGGCAATGATGTATGGCTGCTGAAGGAGCTAAGTATTTTGGTAGGGAAAAAAAAAAGATAATGCAGAGGTTTTCTTTTATTTCTTTTAATAGATGAAGTGCTTGAAAATTGTCTCCCACCCCCTCATGCCGAATCTTTCATCCACAGCCTTTGGGAGCCTGCTCATAGCCATGTGCTGAATGTGGCCAGTCTCTCCATTTGTAACCTCTTGAATCATGGACCGCTGAGTTGTTGATCCTGTCATCTCCTAATATCATTGTGTTTAAGTGCGCATCTTAAATATTTGCAAATAGTGAAGCATACTGTGTTTTTACGTCAGTCAGGATTACATGATGCAGGATTCAAACTGCTTGCTTTGGGTTGTAAAGTTAGCAAACTAAGACTGGATTTTGCTATTGCTTTGGTTTTTAGTGATCATTAATGACCTGAAAGGCAGAAAGGCGTTTCTCTTTTTGATAAGTTATTCTAAGCAGGACTGGAAGTCTGCCATTGGACTAAGCCAGGGAGAGCATAAATCTTGCCAAGAATCATCATCACAGCCCACAACGCTGTATTAATGGGGAACCAAAATAGCACATACACCTGAGTCTTAGTTTTGGGTCTAGTAGGGAAGGTTCCTCTGGCTGGAGCTTAACTCCTACACAGGCTTCAGACCAGCTGAGGATGTTGCTGTGGTTTGTGCTTCAGCACAATGATGTGGGAGTAGAGCGGAGAACCTGCATGTAGTAGAAATACTCAAAGGTGGGATAGGGGAGGGGAGGAAATAAGGGAAAAATAAAGGCTATGCTCTGGAAAGGAAAGCTTGGCTAAGAAAATGCAACTTAAGTTATCCTCTCGGTGCGCGTTTTAAAAGTAGCTGATTGGCACCATGCATTCTGAAGCTTTTGATCATTGATGCAGGAGTTAAATGAAGAGGACATACAGCTGTGATTAATTATTGACAAAAGTCATTCCTTTTGTATGTATAGCCTGTAGTTAGATGTGAAGGTTGAGTTCACTTCAATTCTCGAGTTGGAAAGCAACGCAAACGAGGCAGTTGATCAACTCCATACATGTGGTTCTATTCATTATACAGATCTGTTCCAGTATACTTAAATCAGCATTTGGTGGTGGCGGGCTTTTATTTAGCAGGATAAGATTGTGAACTGTCCAATAAATGCTTTGCGTTCTGCAGTTGGACGCATCCAATGCTTCATTCTCATGCTGTAGTTTAGTCTTAGTTGGAAAAATAATAATTAAAAAAAAGAAATCCCCCACCCACAAATAGCCCCTGGAAAGACAGAAAAAAAGAGCAGAACCTCAGGCTTGTTTGTCTTGTTCTATCTGCAGGTATTTGACCTTTTCACCTTAACTTCCATGGGTTTGGGGATTAACTCGGAGTAAATCACTGCTTTGAGGCATTTGTACCAGAGGTAAATTTGTAAGCTGGGTACGTCAACATTCATACAAATATGGCACGTTGATCTCTCTTTGCTAAAATGACCAGGTACTCCTTCCTGACTCGTAACTGTATGAAATGCCACTGTAAGTTACGCTTGGTGAGTCTACCCCTCAGCTTGGCAGGTTGGCTTATTTGCAGGCCTCCATGGGAGCAGTCGTGGGGATCCGCTTGCTTTTCCAAATCGTATGTGGAGGTAGAATACTGCTTTTTGCCAAAGCTTGTTGACATCTGTTTCAGAATCCGCTTTCTCTGTAAAGACAGGCGTAGTATTTGCCTGAGATTGGTTTTGTCTGATACCTGAGAATCTGGAGGTCTCAGAACCACCACCCCCCTTCCCCTTGTGTTGTACAGGTTTGGCTAGTTCTTCTTGCTGTGCTGCTGCGGAGTTTTGTGTATGAAATGGTGAACTTTGTTTGCATCCATCTTTTGTGGATAGGAATGGAGAAAGTAAGAAAGCATTCACAGGTGTGGGGAAAGGAGCAACAGGCATGGCATCCTTCATCCCTGCCAAAAAGATGGCTTGCTAAACATCAGGGAAGAAACACAGTGATTTCTGTATGAAGTCCTTTCCATCTATTGAGCTGTGTTACCATCCGATCGGTGAACATTAGTTTGTAGGAGAGATCCTCCTGGTTTGTCAGGCCATCTTATAAATTGCAAACGTCATCCTTCAGTGAATGTATTTTAAGAGGGAGTGTGAGCTTAACTTTTATTTAATCTTAGATCTAAGAGGTGGAGGTGAATTAAATGTTGAGTTGCTCTGAGACGAGTGTGACAAATCGGGTCTGGAATTGGTTGCATCCGTCCAGCGTGGCCCTGAGTGCCCCCAGGGATGCAGCACCTACAGCTTCTCTTGGCAGCAGTGCCAGGCCCTCACAAGGTGCTGTGAAGAGGTCCGTGATGCATCTGGCTTGATTAGTTCACATGTTTCTAGCTTCCGAATTGTGTGCTGTATGTCAGAAAATAGGACTGAAGGCACGTACCTCCCCTGGCACACCTCTCTGACTGGAGGGACGCACGTGACTCAGGATATCATCAAATTAAATTGCCACCAGCCTGCATGAAAAACGTTATTTTCTAAATATTGTAATTCTTACTGAGGTATCCACTCTTGGGCTCTGCTGCAGTAACAGGATACTGCCAGGGCTGGATCTTTGGCCTGACCCCCTACAGCCTTTTTATATGCTAATGTGGTAGTTTCCAAGCAATGCAGTAAATATGTATTCCAGCTGCACCAAATTACTTAAAAGCGAGGAATGTTTTGGAGTAGGCTGTTTTGTGATGGCTCTTGAGACTTGCATTTATTTCTCTCCATCCAGCCTCTCAAAGCCCTGTTCCCTTGTTACCCTGTCCTCATCTGGGCCTGCAGTCTGAGTTTGGTCTGAGGCTGAGATCATGTTTGACGAATGCTCACCTACTGCTTGATACAAACAGCTCATTCTGAGTTCAAGATGAGGTGATAACTAGAATGAGCTGTTCGTTTTTCACCCTGTCATACTGCTGCAACACATTGCTAACCCGATAATCGAAACCGTTTTGTTTAAACTCAGAAATGCTTGGTTTGCTTAACCAAAACGCACCTGGGAGTTGGGCCGGATGACCTTTAAAGTTCCCTTCCAACTTAAATGATTCTGTGATATTTAGTAATAATCGATGTTCTTTCTTTCGGAACCCATAGCGGTATTGCCGTAAATGCTGATATGATAGTGAAGGATAAAACAATAATGTTAAGCTGTGTTTGCTTCAATAGTTGAAGCAGTATTTGCGAGCATCACGTTGCAGTGATGTGTGTGCTGCTTGCCAGTCACGTCTGGCTCTGACACGAGGTGTTTCAATTGGTGTGCAGTGCCATCGAGTACAGATGGAAGGCCAGGTTTTGATTACCTCTGGTTTTTCTTCAAATCAAGCAGCAGGAGCCTGGGGACCAGACCAGCTTTTCTTACAGCTTACTGAAAGGCTGACCTGAACTTCTGCTGCCTCGATGGAGCTTTAGTTATTACAAGCTATTTTCTTAAAGGTGAGATTCAGGGAATCCCAGTTCAAACACGAGCTTCCAAATAGTGTTAATGCTCCGACTTCCTGTGTTTTTGGAAAACTGCTGTTAAAGCAGTGAATAAAACAGTGCAGCAGCAAATACAGGGTGACGCTGGCAGAGCAGCAGTCCTCAGAGCATCTTCACTCAGGTCTTCCTTCCACTGAGTGACTGGAAGATAGCTCAAGATTATAATATACCAAAATACTTGTTTTTTCAAGGTTTTCTTCTAAGTAAACATCCTACTAGGTACACACAAGCTTCTCGTTGTAGTTGAAACATTAAATGACGCGTTAAAGATGGGGAAGGCTTCCAAGTTAACGTCAAATGCATCTTTGTAATATCAAGGAAGAGTAACATGTATAGTGAGCAACAGAGATGTAATGCAAAGTACAAGGTTGCTTTGATTGCTTTTATTTAGGCAGTGGGAAAGTTTGCTTTCAACTCACAGTTTCTTAAGCTGGTAAGGATTCCATTTAGGGTAGAAAATTGTTTCCAACTACTCTATAATCTGGATTCAGAGGGAGAATGCAGTTCCCTCTTTCTGCAGGTTGGTGTGTCAGTCCCAAGATAGCTGTGGTCAAAGCTTTTGCATGCTTATGGACAATGTAGGCAGGCATAACATTTCACCTGTTATTTCTTGTAACACTGAGAATCGAATCTGTTACACTGGTACTTCTTCAGTGCTCTTTAATTACTGTAAAGTTGAATCTAATCTGCTGGGTGGGAGTAGTCTGTGGCACACAGTAATGTAATCAGTTTTGCATTGCTTTGGAGAATGTTGACTCGTTTCAGAATAATGCTGCTTGAATTGCTAGCTGAAACGCGTTTAGGTTTTTGCCTTCAGTTGTCTAGGCCTTTACAGAAGGAACAGAATGAGAAAAGTTTTTGGTTGTTGAAGAACTCAGCCTTATTTCTCTCTTTTTTGTGTGTGAGAACCTCAGTGATGTGCATCTCTGACTTTCTGTTGGGAGCAGTGATGGAACTTCACTTTCCGATTTACTAGAAATCAGTCTCTTCCTGCCCTTGCTGGTGTTGTAGCGTATGTCTCTATGCGCTGTTGAAGTCCAGATGGCTCTTCTTTAGTGCAATTCTTGGTGAGTTTTTCAGCTGTTTTTCCAATCTTTTCTCTCCCTGAACAGAAGTCAGAATCTAATGGCTGATGCTGGTAACAGCCTCTGTTGACATAGAGCATGATGAGCCATCCGGGGCTTTCCTTGTAGAGGAGAACTTGTAGCATGGTGGAGGGGAAGCAGCTGGACTAGAAACAGACTGGGAGAGCCTTTCCGTAACACAGGGCTGGAGTTAGCACAGGTCTTCTTCATTCCAACTGAGATGATACAGCGAGACTTGCTGCAAGCAGTGCATCCCTTCTGCATAACATTTAATTGCAGATTCTTAAGGCTTTCTATAATTTATCCAAACTCAATGTGTTGGCCTATCAGTCTTGTGAACTCTGAAGTATCCAAGCCTTAATGTGGGATTTGGGGTGGCAGACCATTAAATGTCATTGCACTGACTGGGTGACTGTTTTCTGCTTTTACAGATGCCTTTGTAAATAGCCAGGAATGGACACTAAGCCGATCTGTACCGGAGCTGAAAGTGGTGAGTTTTGTATTTACTTCTTTCTCTGAAAACCATTCTGAAAATGCTATTCAGAAGTGAAAAGTCTTCTGAGGTTCATTAAATTTACCGTTAAGAGAAAAAACACAGGAGGTGATTTTTAAGAAGCGAAGTATTTGCTTCAAAATAAAACTCCGAAGCTTATGTGTGTTTTGGTTTAGCTAGCATGCTTCAAAGATCCACTTGTGTGCTTTATTTCTCTTTGAACTTGTTTGCCTACTAGCATCAGCTTCCTGGTGTGATCTTCTGGACGGGGAGGTCTTACACTTCTGTGAGAGGGGGAACTGAATGCTAGCAGGTGATACCTAAAGCTCCTTTTATCTTGTTGTAAGAACATTACACAGTTTCTTCAAGGACCAAATATCTTCTCTCCCTGTCTTAAAAGAACTTAAAAATAAATGTTCTGTCTGGTGGTTTGTTTGCTTATATTTCTCAGAGCTCTTTATTATACTTAATAAAAAGAGAAATATTTGGGACTTTCATTTAAGGAATCAAAAACATTTTAGTTAAAAGAGTGAACAATGATTCCGTAGCTGCTTAAGATAGTTTTTCCTTTGGCTGAGCAGTTTCACAAATAAATGAAAGTAAAGGCAAAAGAACACAGACAAATTGGGGGAACTTCCCAAGATTGCTTTTTTGAAGTTATAAACACAGAGGCTGGAGATGAAGCCTAAAATCTCCTACTTGTTGACATCAAACATCGCTGTGATGTTTACCAGTCCAGACTTAATTAAATACGATTAATTTCTTAGTCTATAAAAACCGCTATGGTATTCCAGATACCGTAGTTGGTAATGCTGTAGGCACCTGTGATCTGCTTGGGACGGTCACAAGGCTGGATACCATTTTGTGCTTAAATCAACTTGTTTTAAATGTCTGAGCTGCTCCAGCTTAAGCATCTGATTGCCGAGTGGCAAAGTGAGCTGGACAAAAACATATCAATTCAAGAATGGACAGCTGGAGCTATGCTTCATTAGTCCAGCTCTCACGTGGCAAATTTCTCTTTCCAAATTGGAATTGATGATAATGTTTATGGAGAAAAAGGGTAGGTTAAACTTCACATGACAAATGCCCTAGCTTGCAGTGGCATTCCAATGGCAACAGCTTCCTTTTGTCTGGAGTTATATTCCTGTTTTAATTCCACTGGTGCACAAGGGAAGCAGAAGAGAATTAAAGTAGTTGGTAGATAAAACTATGCTACTAGAAGTCAATTATCTCCTGTAATATCTGGCAGAAGAAAATACAAAGAATTTAGGACTGAGAAGCGTTGGATGGAGTCCAGCGCACTGTGGTAGTAACTAGTTTATGCTGGGTAGGATCTGCAGAGGGTTTCTTTGTTCATCCCACCCCCTTTCTGGCCCTGCCAATTCCTAACACCTGGAAATAAACTTGTGGCATGCAGGTGAGTCCAAAGCTGTAGTTCCCGTGCTATAATACAGAATGCAAACAATCTCAGAACATTAGGAGTGGTCTTGGTATCATAAAAACTATCTGTGCCCTAAGGCTGCGTTGTGTGAACACTTTCATCTTGGGTCTGTTGTCCCAGTGTTGTACGAAGCAGCCGTATGAAAATAAACTGCTGTGCAGCTGCTGTAGAGAATTGATTTTAAGTGGTCAGCGTGCGTGAGCCTTAAGATTCCTGTCTAAGGCTTTAAGTTTGTGTAATACTGGATAAAAGCAGAACTCTTACCATTGCAGAGATGGTAATTTGATTATAGTGCTGCAAATTATTGAAGCTAATTGCACCAACTGGAGCTGTGAACTTGTGCTCCAGCAGAAAGGGCAAACTAGGTCCTCTATTGAAGTCTGCTCCCCCTTTCCTGTAAATCTGCCCTTGAGAAGGTCTGTGTAGTGAGTCCAGAGTAATCATTAGCTCTTGGCTGTGTGAGAGGAATTAAAAGGCCATATTGAAAGCCAGACTGCTCTCTTCTGCTGCAGCAGCACTGTCATTGTGCTATGTCTCTGCTGGGCATGTCAGAGGGGTACGAGAAGTGAGAAGTATTTACTCCAGTCAGCATAGAGTGCAGCAGATGGGGAGATGGGTCTTAATGCTGCTGGCTTCAGAAGGAACCCCTGCTCGAGTGGACTGTGCTCTATAGGAAAAGATGGTCTGTAGCTTGGCTGGGGGAGGTTGCTTACTGCAGGGCAGTCCTGAGGTTGGGGTTGAAATTTCATTTTTGTAGCGGGTGGTTATACTGTTAGGATCTACAGACGTTTAAAGGGAGTAGAAATGGAGTCTAGAGGAGCAGGGAGAGTAGAGGATTGAGGAAAAAAGGTTTGTAAGAGTAACACAAGAATATAAACAAAAAAGCAAGCGGGTGGATACATTTTGCAGCATATTTTTGAGAAAGAATAACGGTCCTCCCTCCTGTCTCCCCTTCTAAGATGCATTGGGCTGGATTTCTTTCACGGAGTATATTTGTTTCTGCGAGCCAAATACTGCACCACAACTGATTTTGAGACTTCTGTTATTGTCAGGAGTGTGTTAGCTGGCTGGGTGAGACGTGTCAATTTCTGGGAGCATGGCTGATGTTCCTGGATCCTGTTTATAGAGCTGTAAAGTAAGCACCGGGGTTTTCTGCAAGCTGTAGCAATCCGCATGGCATGACTGTCTGTGCTGCGCAGTGCTGTCAGGCCTCTTCAGCTGCTGGCCTCTTTAGGGTAAAAGAAAATCCAAACCTGCTGTGTATTTATTCTGATGTCTGAGGTGAGTTCGTGCGACTCTCACAATCAAATGGATTCACGGGTGCCTTGCGGCTACATTGCCTACAAGGCAGGTCAGAAATAGCTTCGATATGTCATTTCCAAAGGTGTGTAGAGCTTCTGGCCCTAAAGTGAAAACACAAAATACCCCTTGCTATCATTATTTTCCTAGCAAAACCATGCAGAATTGGCATTCTTTCCAGTTCTTCAGAAGTTCTGTTACTCAGCAAGGGCTTTAGCCTGACTATTTATCTGCAGAGGAGACGATGGAAGTGGTGTGTCCAATCTACTGACTTAGAGATGGAGTTTTTGGTTTGATTGCCATTTTTGGTTGGTTCTGTTGTGATACAGAGCTAATGGGGAAGGAGGAGGGGAAAGCTTGCATTGAGAATATGAAGTTCAGCTTCTTCTAAGGAAGGAAGCTACTGCTTCAGTGAATATAGCGTTCTGATCAGCTGCTTGCTGAAGAAAACAGGCAACTAGCAAGCAGCTTAATTCCTTCACAGTTTTTGCTGTTGCTTTTTAACTAAGTTGCCTAGGAGACCGAAACTGTCTTGTACCCCAAATCTTGATTTGCTTAAATGAAGAGACCTTCTTTCTAGACTCCTTCCACAGCCTTTGATTAGAGCAGGTAAGCGTGGGCATCTTGCAGGCTTTGCAGGTCTGACCTGCTTGTGGAGCAGATCATGTGGAGCGTACCAATAATTAGGAATTCTGAGGTATCAGCTGTATCCTTTTGTTGTCAGCGTTTATCCTCCCATGCAATGAGATTTATCAGGCAGATGAAGTCATGCCCCTGGAGAAGTTAGACTGCTTCCCAAAACTTTACTGGCCACTTTTTCTTTCTTGTGAGGTTGCAAATGTACATCTTATGATGAAGGTAACTTCTGTAACGCAGTAAAATGATGTTCCAGGTAAACGGTATTGTTACAGTCTGGATTTAAGCCAGCCTGTGGGTTGGGAGCTTCAGTGAAAATGTTCTTAGCATGTACACGTGCCTGAAGTTCAGGGATTATTTTGGAATTTCAGGAGGGAAAGTTGGCAGTGTTGCAGTTGTGCGCGTACCATATAATTCGCTGGAATAAGTTGCTTGTTCCTTAGCCTTGAAGGGGAAGGTACATCTGATAAATGGCTTTGTCATGGCCAGATGTGAATGCAACTCTGCTGCGTTCCCAGAGAGCATTGCCCCGTGGAAGCAGTGTCTGAGGATGCAAGGTTAGTCATCTGCAGAGGTGGCATTTGCACTGCCTTTTAGATGTAGGCATTTGGCATATGTTTGCATGGCTTGCAACTTCTAAGATGTAAATTAAATTTAAAATCATCCAGTATACTCATTCAAACGCTCTTCAAAGTCAGCTCAAAGTCCAACCAGCAGATGCCCGTTGTCCAGCTGCCAGGGCTGTGGATTCCTTTTCATTTTGGTGGGGCTACTCCTTGGTAGCAGCTGCACTTACAGTGGGATTCTCGTGTCACATCTCTTCCTGTGCCTCTTTTTTTGATTACAGTCCGTTTTTTGCCTGTTCAAGCTCTTCCTCTCTAGCTCACAGAGTGAAGCTTCCTGTAGTATTAGGTCAGAATGGGATCTGGGTATCTTCTCTTCCCTCTCTTGTCTCCCACCCCCCCACTCTCCCCCAGCTTAGATCATGTGTTTCTCTTGTTTGCCATTACTTCTGAAATCCTTTGGGATTCTTGGTTGTTTTTTCTTTCACTGTATTCACACCATTCATTACATTTAAATCTTGTGCCATCACAGGTGATGCAAAATTGTCTTCCACTTGCACTCTGCCTGAGCTCCTGCTTTATCTGAACTGACCTTTCATGTCAGCTGTGGAGTGATGGACATCCTCCACACTGCTCTTTTATTAGTCTTAATTGAAGGTTGGTCACAGCAGTAAAGAATAAATGACGGTCTTTGCTGCTCCTTCCCCAACCTACAGACTCTAAGGCTGTCATTGGATCGTTTTAAGGTGACATCACCCTGGTGTGTTGTTGGTTGAGGCAGTTTTTAATGAGGAGGATAGCTTCTCACCAGTTAGGATTAAGAAAGTGAAACAGAGACTGCGTGTTAATATGTAACCTGTTCATCCTGCCTGTGTTGGGCAACCACAAGCAGATCAACAGAGAGTTCACCCTGTCTGCGGGGAGTTTCTCTCTCTGTCTTTTGGTTAGGGTCAAGACAGACATGTAGAATAGAGCAGGACCGGGTTTGTTTGAAAGAGGAAATTAGTTCCCTTCTCTCTCAAAAGCCAAGGATGTGCATCGTCTGCAGAATTCAGTTTCACAGGGAGGGGTGAATAAGTGGCTGGATGATAGCTGAGCAAGAACAAAAGACACTTCTGAAACACAAAGGAAGTGCATTCTGTAGACCCACCTGACCTCCAACTGTGCAGAGCAGGATGACCAGCTAGGCTTGTGTCTGGTTTGCTGTGTGTGTCACTGCACTTCTGGCTGATGGTCAGGCCAGGGACAAAGCAGCAGCAGTTGTTTTGATTGGGCATGTATGCTTTCAGGTGTCCTTACATTAGATTGCCAGGTGTTGCCAAAAAGACATTTGGATGTGGCTCTTATAGGGGTATGGCTTAGTGATGGGACTGGGGAGGTTATGTTGATGGTGGGATTTCGTGGTCTTTGGTCTTCTCCAACCTAAATAATGCTATGTCTCTATGCCGTGCTTCGTTTGAGATGTAAGCTGTGTTAAGATTTTACTTTAATATACTGCTTTTTCTTGGTGTTAATTGCGATTTAGCCTTTTTCCTTTTCTTTTTTCCCCAGGGGATTGTGGGAAACCTAGCTAGTGGCAAGTCTGCCCTTGTACACCGGTATCTGACGGGCACGTATGTCCAAGAGGAATCACCTGAAGGTATGTGGATATGCAAATCCTTTTTTTTATTATTCTTTCCAGACTGCATCTTTATTCATTTTTAATCATGCAGAAATGAATCAGTTAAGAATCCAGTTTGCTTTTTTTCAATGCTCACGGAGAATTTTCCTTTATCATTCTCCAAACTGAGATAAGCACATGGAAATAAGTTAATTTTACCTTTTTCGTAACCTCTTGGCATCCTTAAATGCTTTTGCATCCATTATTTGTCCATGTGGGAAACCTGTAGCCTTGGACTGGGAAGAGTTTACTGCCCTCAGTAGTGCTCTTAGATGCCAGAGTTACTGTACCTGGTATTTGGTTTCTGCAGAACTGGGCCCTTCACCTTGTCATGTTGGGAAAGTAAAAAATAGAACAGGGTAAATTAAAGATGTAAATTGTTCCTTGTTTAATATGTTAAGCCTTTGGGTTTGAAGGTTTAAAAATAGGAAAAAAATGAAACCCCTGAAACTTCTTGTTATGTCATAGAATATTAATTTGTACTTGAAAAGTAGTGTTTAGCCATAATCCACGTTTATGGTTTGAAGTCATGAATATCGTGGTACCTTACGGAAGTGTCGTGCACTAAATACTTTTAAAACTTTCTTTATTTATTCTCCTTATGAACTTTTAAAATCCATCTCTGAGACACTGAATTTCTGGTTCCTTCTTTTCCTTACTGGCTGTTCCATTCTTTGCAGATATGGATGCAGGTAACTATACATTGTCTTCATGGCAGCTCTTGTTTTGAAGAGACAGAAGGCAGTCTTTGTACTGTAGCATTTTCCCCTTGTTTTGTGTATCATTTTGATTTGTTTTCTTTTGATTTCAAGTCTTCAGTACATCTCACTGTTTTTGTCCCTTGCTGTAGTTGTCTTCTCAGCAGTAGTAGGTAGCTTCATGCATCTCTGATAACATCTGTTTGGAATTAACTCTTACCAAAGGTAGTAATTAAGTGTTTTACTTGATTTTCTAACAGTCTCTAATTGCAGTAAAAACGGGAGAGGGGAAAGGAGTGACTGACTGACAAGGCTGCTGTTGTGTAATCACAGTAACAGCGATATAGTCCGGTTTGTAACCTTGCCTTACATGTTTTTGCTGGGATGGATGAGGTGATAATTCAGCCTTGCAACAGAACTGCGTTTCGGCGACGTTGAGGCTTGCTGCTTTTAGATGCTGATAGCGAGAAATGGTCATGCAGCATGTAGATCTGCTAAAAGCAAGTCAATAACGAGCCATCTCTGCCATTTTTTTGTTTATTTTTTACTCATTTCACGAACAGAAAAAGGAGAAAATCTTGCAAAATTGAACTACATTGATTAATCACAGGGGTAGCACTCTTCTCTTGAACTATGGATGTTTTAGGCAGCGTTCCTTGGGAGGATTGCCAGCTGTCCTTTTTGTCTTCAAGGGTTTTTATTTGCAGTGCTTGAGTGACGTTCAGGCTGTTTCTCCCGAAAGGATTAGATTTCAAAAGCACTGTCAAATCATTTCTTTGCGTGTAAGTGTAGCTGACAAGCCTCACTAATGACACCGTTTCATTAACAGCAGAAAAACTGAAATAATTAAAGATCTCTAATTCACCTTGTAAGCAACAGGGTCAAGATTTCAAATCGAGTTAGTATTGAAGAAAAATATATAGTTTTTCCTTTGTAAACATTAAAAATGATTTGTTAAAGTGTTGTATTTTTTTCTCATCTAGTCATAAGTCCAGTGCAGTTGTTCTTCTCTTTGTCCTTCTCTGTGGTCTTTTTAACATGTTGGTTTGTTGAATTGGTTAGAAAATATGATGTGTACCAGGCATTAAAGTCTCAGCTACCTGACTGGTTATGAAAAGAAGTTATTGACTGTCTGGATTACAAACAGCAAAATTTATCAGGCATCGTATAAGTAGCATCCAATTAGTAAAGTGATTGATGCATGCTTGGTGTGAAAGTGATGATTACAACGAGGGACCACCATTTCTGCTGTCATTTAGCTTCTCAATTGCTACAGTGACTCTGAAACCTGCCCTAAATTAGGTGAGTGCCAGATCTTCCCTAGGCTTTTAAGATAGCTTCAGCTTTCCAGTCAATGGGTGTTCAGTATGTAAAGATGGGTTCATGTTTCTTTCAGCTCTTTTGCTGCCCCAAACCTCCCCACCAAGAGGAGGAGTGATATAACATTATAGAGCAGTGTTCTCTCCTTGTTTGGCCTCACTTTTATTTCTGTTTGGAATTAATTTTAGTCTCTAGTGTAACATGAAAATCGTTTTTCTCAAAGTAAATCTTAGGGAGAAAACTGGCTTTTAGATTCCTTGTATATTTGAGTTTAACTATGCTGCTGTGAGGCAGCTTTTTAAATCAGGTGTGTTTTGTAAGAGATCAAATGATGTGTTTGCTCTACAGCACATTAAGTCTGTCCAGGATATCTTTGTTTTACAAAAATAAAAGCACCAGGCCCAGCACTGCCAGCAGGTGAGGGCGGAGGCTGTTCTGCTGTGCTCTGTCTGGTATGGCCTCGCCTCAAGCACTGGGGGCAGGTTGGGTGCCACAACGTCAGAAGCACATCAGGCTGTTGGAGGGCATCCTAAGGAGGGTGATGGAGATGGGGAAAGGTGTGGAGGGCACCGTGTGTAGGGAGCAGCTGAGGTCCCTTCATTTGTTCAGCCCAAAGAGAAGGGTGAGGGGAGGCCTCTCACAGAACCTGGGAAAAGGTGTGGAGATGTGTGAGGGGGAGGGTTGGGTGGAGGTGAGGAAAAGGCTGTGCTCCAGAGGGCGGTGGGCATGGAGCAGCTCCCAGGGCAGTGGGCACAGCCCCGAGCTGCTGGAGCTCAGGGAGCATTGGGACATTGCTCTCAGCCATAGGGGTGGGGTTTGGGTGGTGCTGTGTGGGACCAGGGGATGGACTGGGTGACCCTTATGGGTCCCTTCCAACTTGAGGTAGTCTGTGATTCGATATAGATGCAGCCTAACATTCAGTCTGAAGAGGGCAAATAACCATGGTGATTTCATATATCTGTGTGAAAGAATTTTGAATACAAAGGAAAACGAAGGACGTGCCTCTTACCTATGCAGCCTGCAGTCCGCCTGCTGTGCTAACAATACCTAGGTTTCCTGTGCAGTACACTCTATAAAAGGGAAGAAGCATGGGAAGTTCTCAGAGTTACTTTAGCTGCTAGAAGTATCTTTTTTCTGTATCTCTAATTCTTTTATCCAAGGCTTTTTTTTTATTGCTTACGTAAAGGTTTTCAGTGTCCGTCTGTTTCTTCCTTCCCATTTCCTTTAATGGTAGACTGTTTTAGTTCTTGTTTGTATTGATAGGATGGGTTGGAAGTTCTTCATTAGATACTGTGCCAGTTGGCATATCGTGATTGTGATGACACTGCAGTGCACGTGAGGCCTGGTGTGGTTTGTTTGGTCCTTAGGTTTTCTTGTGCAGCTTCTGTATTAATTTAATTAATGCTGTATTAAAAGCTGCAGACGAGATAGGTAGGCTGCAGTGGAACAGCCTGCTCCGTTGTGGGCTGTAGCAAGTTCTGTCCCATGCCTGGAGCACCTCCTGCCATCCTTCTCACTGACCCTGGGGGGCTGCAGGGCTGCTTCTCTCTCATTTCTCACTCCTCCTGTGAGCAATTAGGTTTTGAACTTCACGAATCTCTCTACACTCAAATCAATGGCTGTTTTTATCTGGTTAATTTTTTTTCCAGCTATGTAGGAATCTGGAGGCCATATTTACTAAACAACCAGATTTATATTTCGTGTTTAACAGAGGAGGATGCATTCTAGACTAAGCTGTGTTTGTTCCTGGTGAGCAAGCCAACTGAAATGTAAATGAAAAGCCATGACATTTGTTGTCAGGGTATGTACTCGCATGCTTTTTGTGAAGAGAAAACATCATGCTTTTTCACTTGCAGTCTACTGGAATTCCTTAAAATCATCATCATACTTGTCCTTACGCATGTAGCCTATATAGTGAGGCTTGGCAAGAATTCCAAGTGCGTAGTCATGTTCCTTTCAAGTAACTGGGCATTGCATCCATTAGTATTCCCAGGTTGGAAGCTGCAGCATTTCAATGTTGAATTCAAATCCTTGTTGGGATGTTTCACAAGGTTTACATAGCACTCAGGGCAGCCAGAGCTATCAGAGTCCTTTTTCATCTCTTCATCACCACCCCTACACGCAGAAGCTTGCATTAGCTTTAGACATGGATTTCAGGATTCTCTCTTTTCAGTTCTTTTCCTGTATTTCTTTGTATCAGCTAATTATTTTTGTTTGGTGCTTCATACTGTCATCCAGATATGCAATAACACGTGTCTTTATTGATGATTCTTAGGTATTGCTGCACGTGGCTCTCCTGGGCCTTCGGAGCCTTTCAGACCTAGCATAAAAGAGTGTGTTTATGTATTCTGAAGTCTCCGTTCCATAGCCCTTCTCCTCATCCCCCTGAGACGAGTTGTGTGGTTTAGAGAATCCTTTTGAAAAGCTCTGTTCCGGCAGGCTACTCAGCTGCTGCTTTAAGTGTTACACAAATAAGGAACAATGGTGATTTAAGGAAGAGGTTAGTGTTTGTTCTTTTCCTGGGCAGATGCTGAAGAAGCAGTTTCCTCGAAGGGACTTCCTTTTTAGGCTGTGTGCCTTGAGGACAGAGTGATCTTTGAGATGATGTCTTTCATGCACTGCAGCCTGAATACTCAAAGGATCTGATGACTTATGTCTGAGGAATTGGTGCCCTTGTAATAACAGGCTTCTGTCAAAGATCCATCCCAGGTAAAAACTGGAATTTACATTTATGCCTGCTGTTGTAACTTCAGTCTCTTAATAACAGTAGAAGTGGCTATTAAGTCTCCTGTGCTTTTTGCTGCTTCTGCTGGTGAGGCAGAAGTCAGCTTGGAGTGGCTGCTGCTGGAGGAAGGGTCTGTCTTTCTTCTTCCTTTACAGATTTGGTTTCTGGATGTAATCTTTAAACCACAGCCCAACATTCAGCTCTTAAAGCAAAATATAAACTTTGACAACTGCTGCTTCTTTTTTCCGGCTTGTGTGCTTTTTCTTATTTGGAATATTCTGGGAGACAGTTAAAACAAACAAGAAAATACCCAAACCTTAGGGCAGAGGTGATGATAGGTGGCTTAGCCAGGTTTCCTTAGCACATCTCACTGTCGGTTTTTTGTGTGAGTTCATACGTATAGTAGCGTGGTAGCAGGTAGCTAAGTCCAATTCTAGTTTTAGGGTTTTACTTCTTACTGTTTTTGCTAGTGTCCTATTAGTGCTAATGTCCTATTAGTGCTGTAGTGAGAGGACAGCTATCAAGGAAGCTGGCTGTAACCCATGTATAAAAAGCCAAGGAATGCTAAAAAAAAAAAAAAAAAAAAGAACAACAGAAACCAAACCAACAATAACAACAAAATTAAACTTGAACTCAGAAACTTTGAGCGGATACTGACTGGAGATAATTTGTTAGATTGAAAAGTAGTGAGTTAATATTTGCCTGAATTCAGACTGGTGCCTGAAAGATGAAAGGTAGAGTAGGCCCATTGAATTTGTAAGGAATTGCAGTGAAGAAGAGCTGTGTTACTTGAAGTCTTGGGGCTTACATTTGGAAAGTTGTATTTGGGGTGTACTTAAAATAAGAAAAAAAGTGCTTGATGGAAGCAGGTAGGTAGGAGTGTGCCAAAGCAGCGTCGCATCCTGCCCAAAGATCTTGATGGCTGCTTTTTGTTCTTTGTTTCCAGCTGGCTTGAAAAAAAAAAATAAGCTTTTAAAATGAGATTTGCAGCATATCTGCAATTAGTGGGTGTGTTGTGTTCAAGGGACTGTCTGCACCTGCTGTCAATGAAGTAAAACCAAAAAAGTCAAAAGCAAAGGCTTCCAGATAAGCCTGGTTTCAAGTAGAAATGGAACCTTCTTTGCTTTACGTTTTAGTACTTAATTTGGTAGAACTCTTAAAGGCCCTCAGCATCTTCATCGGAAGAGTGTTACTGCCTGATCCATCTCGAACATGTGACAGTCATGGCTGTGCCTTGTTGGGCTAAGTTTAGAAATCGTGGTGTTGAGAAATGTGAAACACAGGAGCAGCTACGCAGGAAGCTGTGGCGAGTCAGCCTTACAATCCTTCCAAGCTGCCATCGCAGGGCTTAGCGTACAGACAAAGCGCTGCAGGTGCTGTGGTGGCAGAGGTGTTGTCGACAGCTCTGTTGGCGCTTGGGAGCTGGGGGGTGAGCACCAGAGATCTGCGTGAGTGCTGGTGAAGGGAGCTCCTTGCAGGTTACTGCTGTTTGCTTTCCCCCCGATAAACCGTCAGAAATATTTTTTCACTCCAACGAACTGTGAGAAGAGGGCATCCTTACAAAATAAAATGTATTCAGCTGTTATTTGCTCGGCGCCAAAGTGTCTGTCAGTTTGTGCAGTAAATGCTGGATGAAAACGTGTTACTTCGTCACGACGGTCAGATGGGTGTCTAATCTTGCTACCAGTTTTAAAAGTCCTGAGTGCTCACTTGCAGGACACAGGTGCTATTTTACCTCTATTTCAGAGTGTTGAAAGATATTAAAATCTCCAACCTGTTTGTTATAATGAACAATCCCGTATAGGTTGGTGTTGTTCCTTCCTTAGGAGGAGAGACAACTGTAAGCTCTTTCCAGGCATGTGTAACACCACAGGTGTAGTCAATGATTAGCCAAGAATCAGTGTTCCAGTTACAAACACTTCTATCTCTGAGGGCTAAACGTTCCTATCTGTAAGGTAACAGATACCTAAAATGAAGAAGGGCCAATTAATGTTGTCTCCTTTGGTTCAGCGCAGCAGAGGCAGCTAGAGAGCCTTCCCTGTAGCTGCCTGGGGTGGATCTTTTCCAGTTCTACCCTGACAGGTGGCTATTTCTCATTTGGATAATTTGCAACTTTGCAGTTCAGGACTGCTCTGCTCTAATTGCTGAATTCAGTGCCTCTTGGGAATGAGACTAGTACCTTTGCAGAGCTGTCTTTCAGCATAAGTGTCTCTGTTTGTTGTCAGGATGAACACGCACACCTGGTTTCTATCTAACCATATTACCTAGCATGAATTGCAGTCTCTCACTCTGTGTAACTCGAGTAGTTAATACTACTGAGAAGCATAAGCTCTATTATACTGAATGCTTTAATATCAGTTCATCTCCACGCGCACTGCTGTCTGGTTTTGTGGACCTGCTAGATACAGCCTTCTCTACAAGCACTGCAAGATGTGATAATGCATGCTTTGTGCCCGTGGGTGTTCCTGGCTTTAATTGTAAAAGTGAGCAAGATGGGATGAAGATCAGCAACAGGAGTTACCGAGGAATCCATCTATGTGCGTCATAAAACCAGCTAATTTTGATGGCAAGGTGCTGTAGTCTGAATTACTTATCTTCCTGGCTACAGCAAGGTATGAGGAGACAGACAGCAGCCATCCTGGGGGCTCTGGTTAGGAAGGAGGAAAAAAAGGCGTGCTGATGGAAGTAGGAGCATTGTTTGATACTTCAAGGAGAGTGCTGATATTCCAGCCAGCAAACGAATCCACGCCTTTCCTAAAACACATCTGAAATCTGTATTTCGATGGGTTGTGAAAAGCCCAGACGTGGTTGCTTTGCTGTTGTATTTTGTTGGAAAGCTCGTGCAGTTAACTGCTTGTGGCTCCCGATGTGAGCGGAAGCAGTGCTTCCCCAGTCTTCTTACTTCTATGGTTGTTCATCACCCCAGCTCAGCCACATTTGGTTTCTTAAGCATTATCTAGCACAATTTTTGGCATTAAGGAAATTCCCCAAAGCAAACTTTACGTGTGGCTGAATAATGGCTTCTCGACTGCTAATATGAATCAACATCAAGCGCTGAGCGCAACTCGATGCAGGTGAAAATTAGTTTTAATGCCTGATGTATGCTTTACTTGCTTAATTGGGAGATGCGGAGAAAAACATCTTTAAAAGATGCCCTTCTTGAAATAATCTGGATTCTGGACATGGTCTTCGCTCTTCAGAAAAAAGACAATCTCTGCTTATAAGACAACCGCATTTATCAGGAGATGATGTTATTGGGCATAGGCTGCTGCTGCTGGTTCTTACCTTCCATCTCTTCCTCGTGCCCCCCGCCCTGCCCCCATGGCTGTGGCAGTCAGCTGCTGCATGGGTTTATCATACGGCCTGCCCCCCAAGATTTATCTCTCTCATATGGCCAAATAGCTCCATCCCTGTGGCAATTTGCTTGAATAAAGAGTCTGGCAACTGAAGTTGAGCCTGGGGACATAGCATGAAAATCAGCGGTTGCTTCAGTGAGCAATTGCTCGGTGAAACGGTTAGCAGCTAGGGGAAGAGGTGCCCAGGCCTTCCAAACAGGGTGAGAACCTCACCCTGTGGAATTCCCCGTGTAGTAGGAAGGGTTTACAGTGCAGAGCATCTTTGATCACGAATGTGTGTGCTATTTGAAATGAGCATTAATTTCTACTGAGGGATGGTTTTTTTCCTTGCTGCTGATTCGAACCGTCGGCCTTTGTAGGAGTGACACGCATAGAAATGAGATTAAGGAGCTTTTGTTGATTCCTTCAGCCCAGCGTTCTGCCTTGTGCGAGGTCTCTAGTCATGGCTGCAAATTGCTGATGCGCAGGCTTTGTTTAGCTTCGCTTAGATCAAAGCTGGGTTTTTATCTGGAGTGTTTCACGTTTGGAATCTGACCTAATAATGCACACAACGCACTGGGTGTTTATGTGGGTTGCATCCCAAGCGCTGCTCTGCGTCTTCTGGTAGGTGTTTGTGTGCTTCCTATGGAGAAATAATATTTGCTTCCTGATGTGAAACTGGGAGCACATCTGAGAATTGGTTTGTATGAGTTGATACTGATCTTGCCCAGGAAAGCTGAGAACAATGCAGTAATTTTTAGACTAGAGATGCAGAGAGAAAATAAACCGCATCCTAGCATCCTCCCAAATTGAAACCTCCGTGCAGTTTGAGTAATTTATTTACACAAACGGCTGTGATTTTAAAGGTGGAATTGGGGGGTGCGAGTGAACGTAGTTGAGCTGTTGATGGCATGTCTTTCGCTCTGTGCTTTGCCATGGCTGTTAGGGCATCGCAGGAGTGGTGGCTGTGATCCTCAGAGCTGCTCGTCTTTTTATGCCAGTGACCTCTTTTGGCACGTACATATGGGAGCTGAGAGATTTCCTCATTAGAAAACGGCACGTGTCATAATACTGATGTGACTGGAACAAAGCTAGCTACCTCCTTTGGGACTCCTTGATATGATTTTTCATGGTTTCGAGCCTTATTCATTCATGCATTTATTTATTTTTCTTTTTGAAGGTCATTTCTCTGTTTGCATTGCCTTAGATGGTGTCTTCTCCCTGGTGGCAGGACAGACAGGAATGGCGGAATGCTGCACCAGAGAGGTTTGGGCTGAGCATCAGGAAACGTTTCGTTCCTGCTGAGTGTGCTCAGACACTGGGACAGGCTCCATGGAGAGCTGTTTGGTGCCCGTGGCTGTCTGTGGAGGAATTTGGGCAGTGCCTTCAGTAACAAGCCCTTGGTTAGCCCCAAAGTGGTCAGCTGGACCTGGTGAGCTCCGTGGTCTCCTTCCAACTGAACTTTTCCATTCTAAGGCATCCTTTTAAACACTTGGGGAAGGCCAGGATCAGGTGCAAGTAAGCTGGTCACCAAAGGTGGGTTCCTATAAGGAGGGAGGCCTTGAATAACTTTATGCTATCTTAGTTAAACATGGTACACTTCTCAGTGCTGCTGCCTTAGAAGAAATAAAAATCGTATTGGCCCTGAAGTGGCTTTGGAGCAAATTTCTTACCATTGCTCACACGTGGACTGTATGCATTTTAATACTACTCCTATGGATTTTTTTTCTCCCAGTTACCTAGTTAAGCTTTTCTCTAAGTTCTTAATGCCTCTGAGGACTGTGTTTGAAGACACAGTGAGATTTGAAAGGCATCCTATTGACAAGTGGGGAATAATGAGGTGGTTCTTATACACATTTGGTTTGGGATATTTTGTAATTATGTGTGTGAACTTTCAGTACTTAGATAAAGGAATTAAGAGATGGTGATTATACAGAGCTTTCCCTCTTCACTCACATATATGCTGCATTTAAAGCATCCCTCTGCAGGGCTGTGTATTAAGTAACTCATTTGATTTAACGCTTCGTTATGAAGCATATACAATCAATTGACAACATAGGGGAATAATGAAGTGGTTAATTGAAGTGGAGTTCCTGGGAGCTAAGGCTAGTTTCCCTTCAGAGTATTATATTTAGTTTTCATTATTCTTCTCAAGTTCACTAACAATATGTTTATGATAACGATGTGTTTATCAGCTGCTTGATCTCAGAAGACAAAATTGAAGTTTGCTTTTTGACCAAGGTGATGAAAATGCGTGTGTAATGCTCTCATCAAATGAAAGTAGAAGGAGGAAGCGGTGTTCTCATGTCTTCTCTAACACCTGAAGTGCTTACATGTACCGCGCAGAGCTGAGCTGTTGAGTGATCATGGTCTGAAAGCTGCTGTAAAGGGCTGGGAGGTTGGCAGGTCTCAGGCTGCTTATTTGTGTGAGTGCTGGGAGGGTCAGCGTCAGCCTGCGTGTGCTTGCTGAGTTGCTGGAAGGGCTGATCTGTAAAACAAGCGAGTTGCTCACTCACCCATCAAGCGTTTAAATGCATTAAGTGTGGCAGTATGAGAAGTTTGATGTGGTTGTTGGGAAATAGAATTGAAATCTGAAGGTAATTCCGATTATAAAGTGAGGGTGAGGAAATAACTTTATCATAGAATCATAGAACCGCCAAGGTTGGTAGGTACGTTTTATCTTAGCCTGGTAAGTTCAGAAGTACCACAGCTGGGCAGCGTTAAGTGTGGGGGACCTTTGTGGCACAGTGGGTGACCTGAGTGCGTTCAGGAGTCAGAATGCAACCCAGATCCTGAAGCATTCCAAGCTTGATAATCCTGGCTTAGGCTCAGTCACACCAGAAACCCCAAATCCTGCTAGGAAGGAGCGCATCGTTCTCTGTTAGGTAGTACATCTCTATCAGGTACCACCATTGTAGCTTTTTGTCTAACATGTGTCTACTATTCTCCCCTAACTGTGATTTGTGACAGTAGAAGTACCATTTTCATAACACTGTGTGTGTACTGTAAGAACTGGGCTTCCCTTGAGGAAAAGTTAAGACCTATGGGAAACTTACTGGAATGCTGATGGATGATCTTTCTGCATACAACCGTGACAAATTTGCCCTTTTTGGAGATGCATTTCTCACAGTTATATGGAAAAGACTACTGTCTTTTACCTGGCTATATCAAAAGCAAGTACAGCTGATGCGAGAGTTAATGTTTATAACGCAGTTCTGGCTTTCTTCCCCTATTATCCTTAAAGCATGCGACTTACTGAAGAAATCTAATTTCTGGTGCAAATGAATTAATTTACATTCCCAGCATTTCGTGTATTGGTGAAAGATCTTTGACATCCTTTTTCCACAAGCGAAGCCTTTTTCTGTTTTGCTTTTGTGCCTTTTCTCTTCTGTAATGAACCACTTTGTGTAACAGGTGGGAGATTCAAGAAAGAGATAGTAGTTGATGGACAGAGCTATCTGCTGCTGATTAGAGATGAAGGTGGCCCTCCAGAGGCACAGGTGAGCATTGCACATGGAGCTTCATCGTGGCTTCCCTCTTCTTCTAAATGTTACCTGAACCTTCCTATAAGAGAACTTGCTTTCCTTCATTCTTTCCTGTGAGCTGCTCATCTCTCTGCTGCTAAAATGCTCTCTTGGGTGAAAAGTGCTCTGTTTACAAAATACTCGTGATTTCAAAAACAGTGTGGAATTATGTAGTAGAAGTATATGGGTAAGTTATGCTGAATGCCTAATCATGATGTTTGCACAAAAATTTGTTTCGATTTTTAGATTCCAATTCAGAAGACATATTGATTAAAGACAGGTAAAATAGGTGCATACTCAGTACCATTCATACTTGTGTACAAATCTGTATTCCTTACTGCTTCCACATTTGCCTCCCTGAGCCACTGTAAGACTCAGTTTTCCAAGTTCTGGGTCACTGTTGAGTTCTCAGAGGTTTTTACCTGGTTTCTGTATGTTGTGTCACCTCCTTGCCCTGTGGAAGGCAGCTGGCCCATTGGAAGAAGGCAGCTGTGGGTTGTGTGTCTAGCACTGTTGTGCTGTTTTAACAGTCTTTGCTTATTGCTTGTGTGATTCTGAACCCAGAGAAGTTTCTGCCCACCTGGCTGCAGGCAGCATCCTTGTCTTCAGTCATCCTCCAGCTCTCCCCCCTACCTTTTCTTAGGTAGGACCAGCAGGGCTTCTCAAGTGCACCGTCTGCGCTGGCCTTGCTTTGCTCAGCTGTTCAGTAGCGGCTCAGCAGCAGGAGCTGCACCACTGCCAAACAGCTGAATGGGAGCTGCGCCAGCGGCAGCAGCTTGGATTTCAGAGCTCCACTGTTGCTAATGAACTACAGGAGGATGGGAGCGTGGGGGAATGTGTCTGGGCAAAGGAGAAGAGAAAGGAGGTATGGGAAACGGAGACCAGAAGGGACATCCTGGAAGGAAGTGTGGCTCCCACATCTGCAGCCTCAATGAAGTTCTCTGTTTTAGCCTGTGAATAATTTGGCTGAAGTACACAGCAGTTGCCAGGCCGTGATTGCTCAGAGAGCATTCACTCATTGAAGAAGACAAAAAAATTAATACTGTGATTGTATAAGTACACACAGCCATCTGACTGACATTTTGGTACCTGGAGAATTGGCTTCCCAGAGTGTATCTGAACTGTTTGCAAACTCATGAGCAGGCACTGCGTTGCCTTTGATCCCTGCTAGGTGAATTGGGGTGTTTAATTCCCGCTGTGGCTCTTCAGAGAAGTAATGAAAGGCCTAAGGTGTTAGTGCCGGTGTGCTTTTCAGAATACGCGTTTTACTTGTCAGTTCTCTTTGTTGTGTCATGGGCATAATTTCAAGTTGCACGTATATTTAATATCTTTAATCTCCTTATTAATTCCTACCGTAGAAAGTTTACCTCTGGGCTACTGAATATTTGTAACAGAAGCGGAACATTATTTGAAGGAAAATGTTTACATCTCAATCTTCCCTCATAATTTAGACAGGGCTAGTTATTTTAGCCTTAAGGTTCTGCTTTTTGCAACAATACAATATAATTCTGTGGATAATTGGGATAGAATTTTGACCTCAGTAAGTAAAGAGCTGAACTGCAGTCAGCAGAGCAGGAAAAACCTGCATGAGCTGTTAGTGCCGAAGTAAGTGCTTACAAACCCAGAAACCTTGCAAAATATACATAAACATTTCCTAAATGAATCTGCTTGCAGCCCTCTGTATGCTCAGCGTGTCCCTAACCTAACATGCATGTTGTAGTAGCAATGTGATAAGAGGCATGAGTACTGTTGGCTAAAACTTGTTTCCATTGGTCTAAATTTGGGTAGGAATGGAATCACTTAGGGAAAAATAAAGGCTGTGAGGTAAGCTTAAGCTTTTTTTCTGTGCTATACGCATTTACTGCTGTGCTAAATTGTCTTATTTCACCTGTAAGCTGAAACTTGCATGGTCACTAACCCAGCGCCTTGCCTTGGGCTGTGTGTGCATGTCTTCTAGTGGGGTGCCAAGCGAGTGCAGTTGGCTTTCACACAGAAAGCTGAATGAGACAGCCCGTACTGGTTGTCCAATACGTGGGTCTGTACAGGGAGTGATTGGAGATCTGAAATCAATATTTTTGGACATAGAGATATGAGAATGATTAGCGTTGCTTGTAAATCCACAGCCATGTTTGCCCACAGAAACACCAGCATGCAAGCATGCTAAGCACATAGTGGGGAAAATATAACATGCTCCATGGGGCAGTCAGGTGCTTAAGGAGAAGTACTTCTCATTCATAACTCACAAAGACAGAAAACTGAGACTGCGACGTTGTTTCTGTTGATGAAAATCGGTGTGCATCGATATATACCAGTGAACAAGTGATTCAGTCGTGAGCATCGAGGAAAATCTTTGTTGCGTCCCAGATACTTGCACAGCGATGAATGTCGACTCATCATCTTTTCAACACTACACCTCGGGGGGTTTTTTTTTAAGACCTGGTTCTAGTCACTGCATTTTTCTACATCCAGTTTCCTACTATGTAAGATAAGAGTTGGTTCTTTTTTCCCTCTTTTCACTGCTTTGCTCTCAGTACGCCTTTTCCATTTTTATTCTGCAGTTTGCCATGTGGGTGGATGCTGTTATATTTGTCTTCAGCTTGGAAGATGAAGTTAGCTTCCAGACTGTTTACCACTACTACAGCCGTATGGCTAACTATCGTAACACTAGTGAAATTCCAATGGTACTGGTGGGAACACAGGGTAAGTGTATTCTTTACTACATGCAAACACATAGACTGTTCCAAGCTGGTTTTGCCATGTCCTGTCCTTTTTCCATCAGTGCTGCCCCACTCGTCTGGTCACGAGAGCATGTGTTAAGCTGACAGGTAGTCATCAAGGTGACTTGCTGACATCTGGCTTTCCTTGGCTGGCTTGCAACAAGGCTTTGGCTCTGCAGGGACTGGTTTAAAAGGGGAGGCAAATGGCCACGTGGTGCCCTTGGGATGCATATAGGTGCTGTGCTTCAGATGCCTTACATCAGTGAGCTACTGTTTTGGAAGTGTAGTGCAAGTTGTTTTTTGAGTTCCTTCGCACTGAAGCATTGCTTGCTGTGTAATGCAAAGTCGCTGTGCTAAGTTAGAGGGAAAGCACAAGTGTCAGACTCCTGTAGATTTGATTTTGGGCCTCTTCCCTTTTAGTGCTGCCGAAGCTTTTCATTGCTTTCTTGGCTTGCTTCTTGTCTGCCTTACAGTTAGAGTGATTTACTTTCAGCTGCATGCCTGCAGAGCTGTGAAACCAGCTCTGTGCTGAAGGAAGCAAGGGGAACTGTGGGGAGCAAAGAAGGAAGAAGAGCAACAAGGCCTTAGGGTGGAAACAGATGATGAAAACACAAAAAGGGAAGTAGGTACAAAAAAAATTCCTAGGACAGCAGAAATCAGAGACAAAAGCAGAAATGAACGGCTCTAGGGGGCCACATGGTCCTGAAACTGGAGCTGCAAAATAGGAAGGGGAAGCTGAGGTATTTTTTCAACACATTTCTGTCACCTGGCGGTGAGGTCTTTCATCTCATGGCGGCCTTCCAATACCTCCTACTGGAAAGCTAGGGAGGGACTTTTTGTAAGGGCAGGTAGCAGCAGGATGAGGGGAAATGGCTTTAAACTGGAGGAGGGGAGATTGAGGCTGGATATCAGGAAGAAATTCTTGACGGTGAGGGTGGTGGTGAGACACTGGAACAGGTTGCCCAGTGAGGTTGTGGATGCCTCTCCCTGAAAGCACTCCAGGCCAGGCCGGATGGAGCTGTGAGCAACCTGGTCTAGTGGGAGGCATCCCTGCCTATAGCAAGGGTTGCAATGAGATGGTCTTAAAGGTCTCTTCAACCCAAAATGTATTTGTTTTACAAAGGTCATTTTTTTTTGTTGCAGCGCTGATGCAAAGGGAATTTTTAAGATGTGACTAAAAGTGGAAATAACTGCTGGTGTGTGGAATAAGCGTGAGAAGGAAGCAGAGCCTTGTGGCTACACTGACCATCAAACTGTGCGGTGCTTGATTCTGGAACTGACCTGTTTGATACCAGCTTGTTAAGTTTTTGAAATGATATTTGAAACGAGGGCTCTCCCAAAGCGCTCAGCCCAGGCTGCAGCTCAGCGCTGCGTTTGCTTTGCCAAGTTGGTGGTTCTCAGTTAATTTCTGCTGAAATGTTGTTAGCGCCCTCTGCTGCCTAAACAGGGAAGTCTGCAGTTAAGATTTGATCGTACGATCGCTTCATAGATTTCCCCAGCTGTCTGTTTGCTGGTGTTTGACAAAAAGTCTGTGTTTGTGCAAATCTAACACTCTTTCTAGGTGTTACAGCACTGCATGGTACTGTCTCTTCCTTCCATTCCATTGATTCCCTGCTGAAAGCGGTCTGGTTCTTACAGATGTGAGATGTTTCATGCTTCACACTCCAGGCGAAGTTTACTTGTAAACCAGTGTTTCTGTTTTAGGAGGCTTAAAAATCATTTGACGTGTTTATATTTACCAGCCGCTTGTTTTCCTAAGCATGCCTTACATCAAACCTCATGCCCTTTTGCGTGGGTATGTACTTTTTTGGAGCTGGTGACCCAAATATATTCTGGGTAACCTGTAGTTACCTGTAGTTTTTAGAATCCAGCAGTGAGGCGTGGATTTTAGTAACAAAGAATAAACTTAGATTGATGTCCTCTGTTTGCTAAAAAAAAAAATATCCAGAAATTATGTGGTTTATATTTCAACTGTATTGGCAGTGATGATTCTAAGACAGAGCTTTCAGGTTACACTGACATCTGTGTGCATTTTTCTTTTGCTATTATCTGTTGCTTCAGATGCTATAAGTTCCAGTAACCCACGCGTCATAGATGATGCCAGAGCAAGGAAGTTGTCGAACGACCTCAAGAGATGCACTTACTACGAAACCTGTGCCACCTATGGGCTCAATGTGGAGAGAGTCTTTCAAGATGGTAAAGAGTGCTTTTTTCTCCTACATATCACAGTGTTGTGTTGCTTAATAACTCTTTTAGTCTCAAGCATTTTGACCTTCTTCATTCAGCCTTGTTTTTCTGCTTGCTTTGGTACTTGCGTGTCAGCAAAGGTTTCCTTGTTTTGATTCAGTGCTCATGAAGACATTAAGGGCGTTTTAGATAAGTAGTTGCAAATTGTCCTTCACGTTCTAGAAATCAGAAGTAAACCATGAAGATGGATAGGATCACAATAACCATTAGAAATAATGCGTGGCGTTCTTAGAGTTTTTAAAGCTGGCAGTTTTGTGCAGGTGGCTGCTTTAGGGTGATTTAAAAGGTGAAGATTGGCAATGCTGTAGTTTGTCTTGTGAAAGGTCTCACTGTGTGCCATCTAAAAAAGGAATAACAAGCAACTATTTTGGACAGCTAACCTAGTGGTAGAGCTGTGGCTGGATAAGCTACGCTTAATCTTCCGTATGTGAAATGGACTTAGTGCACCCTCTAGTGGAAATTCAGCCGTGCGTCTTGGGATTTCATTGCCTTCTGCTCTAGCGATGATAGTGTATTATCTGAGCGTATTGGTTCTGCGTTTAGAAACCTTAATTACACTGAACTGCTTCTCCAGAGTATTTGGTCCTGGTGGTGTGGCTCAGTTTGGTTTTGTTGTTAGGTTACAAAGACCCGCAGCATCCGTGATGATGAGAGTGTCACATCGGTGAGCACAGAGATGTTCTGTACCTGCCAAGATGACTTATGAAAAAAGATACAAAACGTTCTAATTTGTAAATGGAAAACAATGCCATAAGTCCAGATAAGAGTGTGTGTAGCCAGCCTACTGGTAGGATCTCGGAGAAGACTGTTTAAAGCCGTAGCTGTCATTTGCTTACTGCTCTCTCTTGAACTGCTTGCAGGAATTACTGTTTTCACTGCCTAAGTTTTCTGCACTGAATATGAGTCTCGAAGATCCGTTTGGGATTCTTTGTTGGTATATCTATTTTTGAGTGCTAGCTATAGTTAAATTTTTAATTACATATTCAGAGTGTACATTCTGCTGTTGTTACTTTCTCAAGGAGCTTTTGAGAGATAACTCTCTTTGGGAAAAGATAATGTGATAAATGTGTAAGCTTTTAGGGAGCATACTGGTGCCTCTACTGAACTTCAGTAGTGAGTAGAGAGGATTGACAAGCCTGTTCAAGAAATTCCAAGTTCTGTTCCACTGATATGAGATCAACCTATTTCTTAGTATTTACCAACTAGTGGAATTAAGAATGCTTCTATAGAGATGTGCTACAGTTGCCAGGCACGTCTGGGGCCAAATCTAATTCCTGATCAGTTTTGCTGTTTATTTTGGCCTTTGACTAGTGAGAATAAGTTCGTTGGTGTTTATTCAATAGAAAACAAGAGCTGGCATCCTGAAACGTACGCCAGTTTTACACGCATCCTCCAATTTTGTTTCAACCTTGTATGTTCCACAGGCATGAACCGCCTGTATGGAGGTGGCACAATAGGCAAAGTTTTAGTTCTTAGTGGTTCTGACTGTGTGCAGCCAGCCTGGTGCCCCGCTGAGTTCTGCTTAGCATCTTATCTTCTAGGAAGCCAGTGTTGCACTGGAGTGCCTATTCTTCCTTTATGTCTAAAGGAGCCAGGCCTCCTCCTCATCAGGCCGTTATTACTTGAATGGACAAGACAGGTTTCTAGGTTTGTTTTGCTTTGTTTGCTCGTAGCTGAGAGAGAAAGAGCTGTTGATCACTTTGTTAATAGTGCCTGCATATCATCTCCCATAAATGTGGCCGCATGAAGACATGGAGCTGCTATAGCCGTGAGGAGCACATTCTGTGCATTGGAATTATTTCCAAACTTTGCTGGTATCTGGATGGATATTTGCTCTTGGAATTTGGGTTTAGGATTTAATCCCTTTGTATTGCAATTCCAACACTGCCAACCCCAATTCCAGCTCCTGTTGTTGAGGAAGTTTGAATTGCTGGTAGGGTGTTAAATCTGTGACTGCTTCTAAACTTTGAGCATCCAAAACCTTTTTATAATTACTAGTTAAAGTAATTAACTTCTCTTTAAGAGGGTTTGTCAGGATGGTTGTTCTTAGTTGTTTGAAATGTATGCAGTGTTCTTTTAAGTGTTTGAATGCTCAAATCAGGAGAGTTTGGAACATTTCAGAGGGGTCTTTGTAACCTTTAGCGTTGTCCCACTTAGGTCTCATCTCCGATGCTGTTTGAAGTTGGAGCTGCACAAGCAGGCTTTGAATTTCACTCTTAAAATAAAGAGAAGTGGAGAATTCCAGCTCAGTCATGTGCTCATGGCTCTTGGTGTTTGGAACTTGAGATTGTTGGATGGGAGAATTAAGCTTTAAAGATGGGTCTGATTAGTATTTGATCTTGCTTCGGATTGCCTCATTAAGAATTAGGGGTTTTTCCTGCTTATCAAAACAGATTTTATCAATGACGTCGGAAATGATTATTTTAATATTTCTTGTCAGCGCAATATAGCAATGACTGTACTGCCCCAGGATGCCTTTTTAATGACTGTAGCCTTCTTGAATTAGCTTGATGTACCATTAATGCATAAGAATTGCTTTTATTTTTGTTCATGATGTATTCATAATCGCATGGCTTTCCCTGGTTCACATTCAGCCTTTTTTTTTTGACCCATTTAATTATGTGCTATGCAGCTCTCTTATATCACAGAGCGAAAGGCAAATGTAATTTCAGTTCAATATTGAGTCTGTTACTGAAGCCTAGCAGTTTCTATTTATCCACATGTGAGTGATGCAAGTGGAAAATAGTTCCTTTTTAGCATAAAGTTTCGATGTAGGGATTTTTCACGTTGCTTTGTCTTACTACTGCAAGGTGCTGACAATCTGCCAGTTAGTCACACTTGTATTATAACCCCCAAATCTCTTAATAAGGGGCAGGAATTAGTCACGCTGGGCCATGTAGTCTGAAGCAGGCCAGTGCTGCTTCAGTATTTGGACCATTATTGGTATCGTGCAGCCTTTTATTACCTATTTTCTCAGCAAATTAAGCTAATCTTATATTTAAATGGTATGTCTGCTTAGAAACACTGTCAGGTATTTCATCTCCAAGTCCTGTGCTTGAGATATTTTGGGACCATCTAGTGTTTGCACTGTTCTGTGGAACAGCTGTGCCTGGAAGGTGTACCTTGAGGTAGAAATTCTCCATTACAGGATGGAAGATGACAAATGAATCCTTGTAGGCTTGGGTTGCGGGGAATGGCTGTCGCTTGTGATCAGCATTAACAAGTCGGTTTTTATGGATGTATTTTCATTAAGAGACGTTAATCAGTCTAATGGGAAGTAAATAAAGCCTCGCTCCTGTGAGGCTGATGGATTTTAGGAAGAGGCAGTATTTGCTCATGCACTCGATACGGCCCTGGGGGTGCTTCAGTTCTGAAGTCAGAGGCTGAAGCTGTGTGCACCCAAAGTGCTGTGCAGAGCTTGGGAGCAGCAGGTCCTCTGGCTTCTGCAATTACTCTGATTTCAGTAACGTACAGCTATGACCTTTCTGCACGGTGCTTATGGCTGCAGCTCAGCATCAGAAGTGACAAGCAGCTCTGATTACTCATTAGTTGGACTTGTCAAAGATGGACTGGATCAGCCTATTAAAACTTGGAGGTATTTTCTTGTTTTCACACGTGCTCACTGTTTGCAGAACAGCAGAAACCTTGTTGTGCCGTCAGCCTTGTTTCTGCTATTGCTGAGCAATGTTTGTAGGCTTACTCTTAAATCTGAATGTCAGTGAAATTTAAACTCTTATTGTTCAAAGTCTCCAAACTTCGGTTATTCCTTATTTTAGCATGCCTCGTGTGCATCCTGATTTAAAAACGACAGCAGCCTTGTGGGATTCTTTTACCCTTTCACAGAAATAGGACTTTCCAGTTCAACAGTGCAACTGTAATTTGTATTGCTAATAAAGTTCCAGTGAAGATTAGTTTGTAGCTGCAGTGCGTCATCCATTAGGTTCTATGGAGTAAACAACGACCTCTGAAAAACTTCTCATGTGCTTAATTTTATTGGGCACATATATATGGCTTTTTTTGGAACTCAAATATGTGCAGTAAGGAATGTGACTTGAAGCCTTGAATGCTATGGCGATGCAGAGTTACGGTGTTATGCAGTAGGTGACAGCTTCTGCATTTCCTCAAGAGTAGAGCAAATGGATTTAGTTCACCACAAGATAATTCTTCTCTAAATGGGAACAATGTTGGTATATTTCATTAAAGTATGAAAGAACAAGGTTTCTATTACTGAAGATCGAGGATTGGTCCAGTAGTTTTATATACTTTAATGCAAATATGAGAAGAAGTTCTGGGGCAGGAAGCATGATGGTTGTTTGGTGGTCAATTGCTTTTTATTGGCAATAGACCCGAGGGTGAGAGGCATAAACAGTGTGTTTTATAGGTTCATGTAAATTTTATTTGAGGTATAAAATGGTACAAGCAGGTTCGTGGAACGTCTGCAAACAGATCAGGGCTGTTTTCCATTAACACCAAAAACTGACATGAATGCAAATTCTGAAAGGATGAGAAAGTTGGAAAATCCCTGTTTGGCTACAGCTGAGTGTTTCAATCTGTGCTGGTTTGTTCCATGTAATGTATGTATGTATACATGGATGTATTCTGTCTCATTTGCTTATCCATCGAGTGCCGTGCACAGGTGGGGACTTTTGTTCCTGTCCCTCCATATTAATTTGTCCTCCAGTACGTGTTTAAAAACTACTGTGTGTGTGTGTGTGAGTAATGTCTGTATTCCAGCTGTAGTTTAGGTTTCAGTTAAGTGTGCTGCTGTGGGTTAATCTGCAGGAATGCCATTGTTCGGAGGTAGGGATTGCATTCTGTCAGCACATCCAAAGTAAGTACAGCATCTTCTGCTCTCAGTTTTTGTTAAGTATCACTTCCAATCTGGTAGTGATCAACTGCTGCTTTTCCTCAGATTTGTACTGACGAATTATAAGGCAGTGTGTTAACACCTTTTCTGCCACCTTACACCTGGTGTTCTTTACAGCTTGACTCGGTACGTTGTCCTTTGGTCATTAGTTTTAACTTTGGTGGATTTAGCTGTAAATTTGTTGGTACCGAATGACTCCGACGCAATACACCCATAGAACGCCTGGGAATGCCATCGGTGCCCAGGGCAGGACTGTCAGCTTTGTGAGCAAAGGCAGCAGGCAGCACCACGCCTGGGCAGGCTGCTGAGATCTCCCGAAGAATCACTGTGGCTGTGATGTAGTTGCTGTTTCTAGCATGTAGCGTGCTGAAGCTCTTTCATCTCAGTTGCAAAACCACACAAATCTGTCAGAAGCCAATACTGCATTTAATATGGCTCTTAGTTCCTCTAGCTTTTGTCTATCCCTGCTTGCATATTTATCTCGCTTAGTAGCATTTATTGTAGCGATAGTACTTCTATTCTCCTGTGATAAAGGGATGATTTTGTCAGAGCAATCAAACGTTTTCAAACTTGTGTAATCAACATCCCTTTTGTAACGTTTTCTGTTGTGTAGCAAACATTTTCAACTTCAAAGTTTGTTATTAGCGTAGATTGTTCTTCAAAGGCGATTTCTGAGATGCATTGCAAATCATTCCCTTTCAACTAATCCGAATGCATATGCAAATCCTATTGAAACTTTGCTTCTCTGGGCTGTGAGCGCATGTGTATTCAGAATTTAAAAGCCTGAATGAATACATGGGGGTGGTGTGTGTATGTAGGAAGGCTCAACGATCGTGGCATCAGCCTTTCTGTACTCCTTCCTATGCCAGAGAGCACCAGCACTGCTGCCAAATTGTAAAGCTACGTGTGTTTTTCTTATTGGACAGAAAGAGAATCCTCAAAACTGCTTGCATCTAAGTTTAGCCTTGAAATTAGTGTTATTTGATGAGATGGCTTGCGCCGGCAAGTCTGCGGTGTTGCAGGAGAAGACCTGTGATACAGGAGCTTGTTGTCCTGCTCTTCAGTGACACCTGGGTTCTTGGGACAGAACATGTTCAAGAAACGTTTAGATGTTGTACTGAGGGACGTGGATTAGTGGTGGAGTATTGGTTGCAGGTGGACAGTCGGACCGGGTGATCTTGGAGGTCATTTCCAGCCTTGGTGATTCTGTGGTTCAATGACAGTGCGGTGCTACAAGAATGTTCCGTACACGAGTGCTGTTTGCTTATATCAAACTCTTTTGTGTCTTTTCCTTATACCAACAGCATTTTGCTAACAAACGTGTAGATGTGTTCTTTTCAGTGTCAGTGTAGCAGACCTTGAGGTATTTGGGCACACAGGATGCTGCTCTGTTCAGTGCCTTCTGGGCTGTGCCCTTTGGATAGGCTGAAAATGGTATTCATTGCTACAGAAACCATTCTGAACATAATGCTTCAAAGCCCCTTGCCTATCTGCAGTTAATGAAGGAATGTTATTGGCAGATGCTGAAATTTTTTTTTCCATAGAAGATTGGATTTGGGGCATAAAACTTCTACTAAAGACACAGATCATTACTGGCTTCGAGTCTGTATATGCCAGCTCCAGGAGTTGGGAGCATGCAAGTGATGCCTCTGTTTGTGATACTTCTGTGTTGAGAAGGTAATAATAACTGAGAAGTAAATCAGCTCCAGTTTAGCATGCATACAATTGACTTGCTCCCATCATTTATGTCTCTTCTGATGGCTGCTATCGTTGCTTGTGTCTTAGGCTTCATAATTTACAGTCTCAAAGAAATGCATATTTATATTTAAGCTGAGCAGTAGCACAACTAATGAGGAATACAGGAAATTTATAGCACTTGGTGACCGATTGGATAAGTATCTAAGCATTAATTGAAACCTGAGGACTCCCAGCTGTCTTTCAATTAAAAATAAATAACTAAGAAGATACCATTTTGGACAAACAAAGCTCTTTGCTATGTGGCATTTTGTAAGCACTCTTCATGTTTGTGAAAAATGTGGTTGTGATGGAGAGGTGAAAGGCTGGAAGTTTGGGTGGTTTTTTTTTGTTGTAACAATTTGCCGGTGTTTAGATAACTTATTCAGCTGCCTGTAGGAACGGATAAATTTGCACATACAGAGGTATTATTTGTTCCTTATATTACAGCCTGAACTTGAAATCAGTTGTCTTTTCCCAAAATATATCCTCTATGGCATCGTGCCTTTTGACCATGACTCCGTATGGAGATGTGGCTGCACTCAGTAGTGTCACAGGCTGACGGACCCATTCTGATCAGCGGAGGGGCAGGCAGCCCTAACTGCTGGGCAGGGAACATCTGGATAAATCCTTCACGTTAATCTCTATTAACGATGCCATGGAGCTGGTTGTCTTTAAAGAGATGGCACAGCGTGCTTCCGTCCTGTCACTTTGTAAATGTACCCTTCTTGCCGAAGCTTAGTCTTGTGAAAATGTCTAAATTTTCCCATTAAGTGCTTAGAAAGTAATAAAACTAAAGTCATTAGCCTTCACTCGTCAGATCTGTATCAAGAGAAATATTCTTCGGCGCCATCAATCTGATCGAGCGTTCGACGTTTATATCATTGGAATTCATTCTCTGGAAATGGACCTTTGGAGGTAAATTGCGTTAAGTAGGGCAGTTTAAATTTTTAATACAACCTTATTGTAACAGTTAGGAAATGATTAAAGCACCAAGGGGCGCGGGGGGCAAAGTGCAAAGGCATGCTCTGTGAGATTGATGTTACGTGCTGCGTGATGCCTCTGCACTGGACTGCTGACTTTGACAGCTGAATGTGCGTAATAGCCACAAAGCAAATAAAGTCGTCAGCCTTTGGTGTGGAGCTTATAGCTTGATATCTAGTGACTTGATATCTAATTTTGGATTGGTGGCAATGATTCTGGTAAGGCGTTACTTCATCTGAGAGTTTCGCAGCCGTCTTGGTAACGAGATGTTTAACTTTGAAAGCGACAAATGTAAGGCAAAAGGTCGTGTTTGTGTTTGCCTTAATAAATCTTCAAGCCATATGGCTTCAGCTTGCAGCACGGTTTGTGCAGTGAGTTAAACTTGAGTTTATTTCTTAATGTCGTTAGATGCCAGATGCTTTCCAGATTGTCTAGCGGATTTATTGGCGGATTTGCTTACCTAATCTTGAGAGACAGATTTGCATCAAAGTTAGGAATGAGAGAGATGCGGTGTTAATCATAGTTACCTTTGTAAATAAGAAACGTACGTACAGGTATTGATTAGAGATATTAAATGCTGAACCTTATTTATGTGACTGTGTTTTTATACCTGATAAAACAAGAGCGGTTACTCTGAGAGCCGAAGTGGAAACGTGGATTTCAGTGAAAGTATCACAAAAAAAATATCAAAGGTAGCATCAAATTGCAATTTTGTATTTATTTTAATGGGAATTTGGTTTAAAATATTGCATAAAAATTTGCACTAAGCTCGCCCATTATAGTGGAGCTTAATTGTAACTGAAACAGTGTTTCGTAGTTTAGAATTCATGTGGTCGTATGTATGCATCCTATTCACTTGCATTGCAAAATAGCCCTGTAGTTCTTGAAAACTGGTTGAATCTGCAGTTATAAGATCATTTTAATAGGGTGAGAGAGTTGTGTTTGTGTGTGATAAGTTACCAGTGTAATATACGCAGCGAAACTTTCACCTTTGTAACGTTTCCCTATGTTTGTGTTGTTTCTAAAGAGTCTTGCTCAGTTCCGCCTCGTTTTCCAGCTCCTTATTGCATGATTCCTTATGGTTGAGGCGTGAAGGATGAGTTTAGGCTACGTAGAGCTCTGTAGGGTGCTGAGGCTCTGGCTTTTGAGCTATTCCAGCAGTTGGAATTACTGCGACTGAAGTTTCTTGGTAAATGCAGACCACTGTGCTTTATCATAAGGCTTTGGTACGTAGCTTTGGTGAGTAAACCCCCATCTCTGTGATGTGGATGGCCAGACATGCTCAATGATGTCTGAAAAGTCATGGCAGTCAGGTGAAGTACCTGTGCTACAGCTGGTGCGTGGTGTGCCAAGCTCTCCCTTTAAAAGAAGTGTAAAAGTTATCTAGTCCATAAATTGAAGACTTTACAATAACAGGCCCAAGGGCTTTAAAAGTGGATGCTTACATTAATGCTTCCCACCGAAAAGCGTTTGTGGTTAGTGCTTGCTCTTGCAGCTATTACTGCTGTTATTGTGGAGTAAATTTATTTTTATTGAAGACAGTTATTACAAACAGGGAATATTAAGCTAAAATACAGCGCTCTAAGTAGGTGTGCTGCGAGGTACCTTAACTTCCCACAGCATGCTTTGCCGTTAAGCAGAGTCTTTCATGTGAAACAAGTAAGCTGTCATCGGCAGGACTTGTGGGCAGAAGCAGATCATTTACGTTCATCTGACGAAATGTGAGTTTGGTGTATCAGTTACAGCAGCGTGTTGGGCTTTGGGAGGTTTTGGCAGCAGGACGAAGCCAATGAGATGAGACTACAAATGGGTAGCGGGTGACGTGAGCTGAGCAGAGACTTTCTGCCAAGGCGCTGTGGTGTGCCATTCCAAGTGAGCCGTGAACGCGTGCTTGCAGGGGAGGGATTGCATTAAGATGGAGGTAATCTTTGTGTAAACTTGGCTCTTCCCAGTAGTTAAAAAAAGCACTGGTGATTTTGTCTCTTCTGTTGAGTCTCAGCCATCCAGGAGCGTTCCAGCTTCAGCTGAAGGCTAGTTTTTCTGTAAGTGGAACAAAATTGAGTGCGTGTCTTTAGCGTTGTTCAGGTCTGAACTGAATCCAGTGTTTTCTCTTACTCGGATGCAGCGAAAAATAAATAGTCTTGGATGTGATTTGATGGGAAACCAATTTTTATTTAAATTAGCGGTAATTCAGGGAAGGCTGTTTTCATCTCCTTTAAAGCCTTGCTGCTCTCTTAGCAGTAATAAATGAGGAGTATCACCAAATTTCAGAGGGATTGTATGCCCTTCCATTATTTGGAGTGTTCCTCGGTGAAAAGCAGTGTAAAAGGCGCAGCGGTAACTCTATTCATCGCCTTTGGGGAAGGAGAGCAGCGATGAAGTTGTTGGTCACTCTGGACATTTTCCAGGACCTGCCTGAAAAACGGACGTTTCTCAGGCAAGATGAGATTTCCCTAAAATGAACTCGTTGTGCAGCACAGAGGTACCTCTGGGTTTTAGGTTTGGGAAGATGTAGCCGGATGAGACAGCCTTACCTTGCGTCTCCAACTTCTTGGAAGGAGCGTTTTCCTCTCAGGCCTCTGACTTTCTTGTCGGAGTATAGACTTGAATGAAGCTGTGCTAATGAGATTTTAGAGACCCAGCTGCCCCTGCCAAAGCAGCCTGATGCTTCTGCAGGAGAAGTTGACATATGAACAGCCCTTTGAACCGCTGAAAGACAACTCTGTCAGATCAGTTACTCCGGCAACAGCGTTTCTAATGGTGATTAGCTCTGAAATTGCACACAATGAGGAGTTGGTTCGTTAGGGAGGCCTTGTTCTTGGTTTCAGGGAAAGGGTTGACCTGATATCCCCACCTCGAGCACGTTCAGACTTAGGAAAAGGCGGCCCATCTTCCTCCATGCTGCTGAGAGGGGAATAGGAAAGCTTTGTTTGTCATCTGTGGAAATCGGCACAGGTTTTCACTGCCAGCAGTTAACTGAATGGGTCTGTGAAGGGACCGTGGTGGTTTGCATACAGATCTGCCGAGCCATGGGAAGCATTGCAAGGGCAAGCAAACTCTGCAAGGCCACTTATGGGCTGCTAGACCACCAAGCCTTCCTACTTTGCTTTGCTGCCCTTCCAGTCCAGAGGGAATCAAGTTAGTGGGAGCTGCATGCAAACGGCAGTCTGCTTAACAGAAAGTCATGTTAAGATGAAAGTGGCAGGAGATTGGTTTTGTTGTTGTGAGCTGGGTCTGTCAGGGGAGAAGAGACACTGGGGTGAAGAGCTCACTGTCCCTCCTTGCACATTTTATTCATCTTCCAGATGAGGAGTTTCACGTGCTTTTGACTAATGAGACCTTAAAGCAAAATATATTTTCTTGTCATTCTAGTTAGTGAAATGAAATTTGCACGTACAACAAAGAGGCATCGATCTTTTCCCAAAGACCGAATATTTGCTAAACGTGAATTTGCCTGGTTTCTAACTCTTGGCATACCTCCATTTATTTTCAGAGGAGTTCCTAACTTTGGAAGTAAATCGTATTTGCTTTATACCTTTCTGTAGATGGCTTACAGTGAAAATCTCTGTTAGTTTGAATGTGAAAGCAGAGAGAATGCAGCGCGTGGGTTTTTTGCTAGAATAGCTAAAATGTTTGTCTCTTTCTTGATTATTTTTGATACTTGCGTGCAAATTAAGTTGGTATTCATTTGTTCTAGAAGCATATTTGTATTAAATTCAGAAGCACAGAATAAGCTTTTGGATGAGATGACACCTGATATCTCCAGAACTAAAGTATTTCTGCTTTCCTTTCTTTGTTCACTTTATAGAACAGCACTTACTTTGTTTGCATAGCTTTCTCTGGACTGATGTTTCAATTTCAAACACTTAAATATTAATCTAAAGCTTTTGACTCTAGGTAATCTTCAGTTGGCTGATGAAATACACTGTTTTATTATCAGAAATACTGAAGGATTTGCATGTACCTTAGTTTACAACAGGCATACCTGAAGAGCAGTACTTACTGATGGATTTTTGTCTGCTGAGGTCCCACACGGCTGCTCAGTTGTCTGACCTGTTTTGTTATTGCTGCTGCTGTTGGGAAAACAATATTCATGCTGATCTAGGAAGACTTCGACAGAGATGCTCGTAGCTCCAGTGTGGACCTGGATGTACTGGTTTAAGGATTATTCTTAATGTAAAGTGGTTAACGAGTTGTTGCTTTGAGACATGACAGAGATGTAATAACAGAAACAGGCTTGGGGGCTGAACAAGAAGTATAGCTGGTCTCTGGTGATCTTATAATTATGGCGTATTTTTCTTTTGCTACGCAACCATTTAACTGTGTATTTTTCCTCCCTAACTACTGCGTCTGAAGATCTCAGCAGCAGGAGTTAGCAGGTCCGTGGGGTTTTACTGCCAGCCATTTTAAGTTTTGTGTATTTCGGGGCTTTTTTCTCTGGAATAGAAGGTGTAGAAAATGTGATTTTTTTTGCAGCAGCAGCACTGCTGAGGAGAGATACGCTGAACCCCTTTTATTGACTTCTGATAGGCAAGATTTAGGTTTCATCTCTCCTCTCAAGGTAGCTTTAGAAAGAGCACAGTAGGTCTTTTGACAGTCCAGCGATTGCCCCGCAGATGATCAGTCACATCTTTCATATGTCGCAAACTTTGAAGGGTCACGGTACTCCTTTAGGCACTTCAGAAGCTCGAATCCCCTTAATATCCAAGGGCAAGTAGCCCCGAGCACTTGAATATTGAATGCAGTCTAATTATGGAGTGACAGCTCCATGACTGCAATGAAAGAAGCAAAAACTGCTTGGTGTCTGAAAGGAGAGCAGGTCGCCTAATGAAGGAGGGGGAGAGGCGGGAAGGATCGTGCTCTGGTGGGGCTTGTTGCCGAAATGGAGGAGGAATTGGGAAGGTTTGGCAGCTCAGATGGGGAGTTCCATTAGGGGGCATGTCATCTTTCTGACGGAGGGAAAGGCTGTGAAATTTGAGGATAAGAACGGTCTCTTTTAAAGTTTGTAACCCAATTTTAAGAAGGTAGCATCAGATCTTCCGCTGTAATTTTACCATTTTTTGCAGTTCACGGGATCATTCGCCCTTGGCGCTGCTCTGTTATCTTTGGAGTAGAATTTCCAGCTGCCTTGTGGCTTACCCTTCGCTTTTCTGGCTATATACGTATTTATGTGGATGACATTTTGCCTTATTACAAATCTTGGCTTGACTGTTGAGCTTGTCCTTTGTGGTTGTGTTTACAACACGTGTGGTTTGAGCACTGCAGCCGAACATCCCATCTTCCTCCTGTTCTCAGCCTCCGCCTAGAAGCGGGGACACCCCTTGGCAGTCAAAGTCTGCATTTCTGGGCACATGGCGCTGAATTGGGCTGATAAAATCATGTCTGCTTTTGTAGTGCTTCAGCTAGCATTCAGGTAATCTGTTTGAGTAGGTAAGTTCAGACCGCCTGGGGAATGTTTTTTGCTGGATTCCTGGAGAGATGTTTGGACAGGACTGCATTGTGTTAGTTAACGTAATGCTGCAAACCACCTACATTCAGACTCAAGGGAAGAAATTAATGTTTTCCTTGACTAATAACCCCGCCCAGGGAGAGCGGAAGATTTTGCTGAGAAGGTAGTGTGGTTTTAATTCAGTTTTGGTCTTAATTTAGGTCTTTACATCATGATGAAGACAAATCCATTGGCGTATGTTAAAGTCTGACCTCAGGTTTGCTCTCTACCTTCGCTAATGTGGCTTAAAATATTTTAATATATGGCTTTCTAGAGTCCAGATCGATAAACCAATGGTTCTGAAATGACTGAGCGCTACGATATTCCTCTGTAATTTAAACATGATTAGCTGATGAAGGTTATGATCAATATGGCAGGGGAAAATAAATTAATTGATATCATCCTTTCAGGATGATAAGGGGCCTATTGGAGGTAGAATGTAAGTAATGAAGCTGCTGCTTCTTATATACAGGCCGTTTTTTATACAATATATTCTCACTAAATCATGGTCATGCCATCGTTCATTTACATGAAGAACGTAAGGCACAGGCCGGTTTGTTATTAGAAGCGCATTTGAGGAGAAATGGTGTGCTTACACTGCTGAACAGTACCTCTGCCTGTTTTGCACCGCGTCGAGGAATTTACATAATTATCATTTTGTGTTCTCTGAATAATGCAGATGGAATACTGTTACTTCAATCGCACCAAGTTTGTACGTAACTTCTTAAGTAGATGCCAATAATCATTGCAGTTCTGCCTTGCTGACCTGGTTTGACAGAGACAAAGTGGCCTCCTTTGCGGAGTTTCAGTGCAGTTTCTTGGGCTTTGGAGGAAGGAATAAGCTAAGCATTAATGTAATCCAGCATGAGTTTGTAAGCTCAGTGGAGTTTGAAAGGTGGGGTTTGTATCAATTTATGTATTTGGTTTCAAGGTAATCTGTGCCTAGTATAAATTGAAGTTTCAGTAGACTCTGGCATACTGGAATTCTGAAGCATCTCAAATCATGTGACTGTTTAAAATGGAAGAATTACAGGAGATGGATGGATGCTGCTGTGCTTTAGATGGGCTCTGTTTACTTTTATATAGATACTTACATATATATATACACATATATATGTGTACACATATATACGTATATATAAATTGTAACCAGTCTGCTAAGCTGTAGATGGAGATATTAATGACAATAATTACATGAGCTAGAAATTACAATATAGCTTCCTTTTGTAAATGGAGAGGCTACCGTGGAAGTAGTGCCTCCTATTTTGTTACCTTGGCCCACAATGTCAGAGGCAGATGTTGGCGATTTGACTGCGGAGGTTGAACTTCCCCACCAATATTCTGTTATGTTTGGTTGCCGTGCAGCTGCCTGTTTTGGGTGAATTCCTGGGAGTATTTTTTGTAACTCGCACACCTGCATTTTCCCATTCTGTTTCAGTGCTACTGGTTTAGTGGCGCTTATCTGGTGGGCTGGGGCAATTTCATCCACATGGAGTACAGAGCCATTGGCTCACGTGGGGCATCTGTCGTCCTCACAGGATGTATTATGCTCAGTTATTGAAGCAACCTATAGCAGTGGGAAAAATTATGCCGTACCCTGTTTTGTATTTTGTGTATTCTGCGTATTTTTGACTTGCCATATTTTTCAGTGTAATCCGTAGCTTATCTGCCTTTATGTTTTGTTTTTTAGTTGCTCAGAAGATCGTTGCGACAAGGAAGAAACAGCAGCTCTCAATTGGACCCTGCAAATCCCTACCAAACTCTCCAAGTCACTCATCTGTGTGTTCTGCCCAGGTTTCTGCTGTACATATCAGCCAGGTACAGCCTAAAATCAGTGCTTGCCTTAAGAATGAGCCAATAGGTTGCTTTTCATCTAGAGTATGTAATGTCATTGCTCGTTTTCCTGCTTGATAGAGGTAGTTGGCACTTCTTAAAAGGTATCAGTGATCTGTAGTTTAAAGCAGTATTTTTAATTGTTTTTGTTTCGTGTAATTGTGGTGATGACTTACTTTGGCTTTAAACCACTTCATAGTACTGGTTATGCCCAGCAACCTGCTGCTCTGGGTAGACCAGTTGTAGCAGGATTTGGTGTATGGCTTTTTAAAATCACCTCACAGTGTTTTTGGTTATTAGTCTCATTCGGTTGTATGACCGATAGTGCCTGGTGTATCTCTGTGCTTGGCACTAGAGTTTTACTTTTGTTACCACTACGTGCAGTTGTAATTGCCTGTCTCTCTTAACCTCAATTGAAATGATTCCACCTAACGGCCTAGTGGTATATGTCACTAATGACAGAGGAAAATGAAACAAAACACTGCCTTTATTCATGGCAGGAAAACATGCTGGCCTTGATGCCAGAGGTACAGTGTTTTTAGAAACATTTTGCTAATACTAAAATTTCTTAATGTGCACGATTTTTACCCACATACATTAATTCTGACTTCTGTATTTCAGCTGTGATATCTTCCCTCGGTGTCTTTTTCTACTGACAGCTGATAATCTGTGTGTATTCACAGAGTGGATAAATACGAGTTCCACTGATCATATACAAGACTTCTGCATTCTCATTGTGCTCTTTCAGTCGATAGTTGGATTCATAGGCCATCTTACTGGCCCCTCCAGTGTTCTGACCAGAACTGTGGCCTAACGTCCTGATTTTCACTGGAGCAGTTGGAAACATCTGATACCCGCCATCTCTCTGGGCAGATTTGCAAGTCTTAAATGCCAGTAATGTCTTCTGAGGTTACATAGCGGTCTTGAGCAACCCATTTCACATTTCATTCTGTCTATCAACCCTTCTGCTTTTTAGCAAAGCCAGTATAGTGAAGAGTTATGCTATCTTTGTGAGAGAATTTTTTTTCTCTCATTTGACATGTCAGTGTATTTGAGAAGCTCTCTTTTGAAATTTATACCACTGGATGAAGGTTCTGGTTCTCCTGGTCTCCTTTTGAAACCTAATGGAGGCCTCCACCATCGAGTTGACTCTGCAGGTGTGGATGCCAGTTTAGCTGTAGGCTCTTTGCAGCGCCATGTTCAACCCAAGTGTCTGCCTCAGATTGTGACTCTTCTGAAGAACTCCAGCACTTCGTGGTGAAATAGGAAGCTCCTCATATGGAAGAATTTCTTCCGTTTCTTGATGTATATGACATTCAGCCACTTTCTGACCAGCTCATTTCTCTTAGCACTTGGAAGTAGCCCACTGCATAAAATGCTTTACTCCTGATCCAGTTCCTCCAGACAGTTCTATAAGCTCATAATTTTAGACCAAGATTAATTATGCTGTATAGATTATCTTCGGTACTGTGACCCATCCTGTTCAGTGTTCGAAGAGGAAATTTGCTGTAATGGAAATGTGTTACAGCATGTTTGAATGGCGCAATTTCCTGTTGTGATCTTACTAATGGATCTGATCAGGACCTCTTTTCCTCTGCTGATTGTCCTATAGTTTTCCAAGGCATCCTACAGAGGATAGGTGATGCTGTTTACAACCCAGTTTTAGCCAAATACATCTCTGTTCCGCATTTTCTTAAAGCAGTTGTGATTGATCTTCTTGTTGATAAAGCTTGTTTGGTTAAGAACATCAAATATCTCTGTTCTTAGCAGTTTCCTACTCAAGGTCAGTTTGGACAGTAGCAGCAAATACTAAATTCTAGACAAATAAGAAGGAATAAGAACTGTTTGGGAAAATCAGGGTAACTTCTGTGAGAAGGATCCCTAAAATCTATTCCTATAATCTTGAAATAATGTTCTTTACCACATTTGTTGGCTGACATAATTAATTAACAGAAGTAATTGCAACTGTGCCCAGAGATGCCTGTCTTCTGAGACTACGTCAGCCTTGGACCATAACCCTGCTTCATGTCCTATTGTCTTGATGCAGCACTTAATGGCAGTAGGACCTTGTTTAGGGTGAGTACTTACCCTAAACTCCAAAGAATATTACAAGTGCAGTTCCAAGTTCTAGGTGATTTTGGGGAGAACTTACCATCTCTGATCCTGACAAGAGGATTGCCTTGTGTTCTTTAGAGCATCTCTTTGGACGCTGTAATGTCTCAGTGAGGTTTCCCTCCATCAGTCAGAAATGCAGTCTTTAGAAGGCACTGTCACTTGCATTCTCCACAGGAGTTAAGGTCTTCACAAGTAGTGGGTTACACAGATCACTGCAGATAAGATGTTTTTCTTTCTCCAGTTGGATTACTTTGGCAATCTAACTCCTTCAAACTCTGCAGATGATTCTGTGTTTAAGAGCTTAACCTTCAGAGAAGGAAGAGTACGGTGTCACTATACCCAGGCTAGCCCTTAGCGTATCTTGGGGTAAATTCTAAAGGTTAATCCATGCAAGGACTTCTACACACAGTAGTTTCTGTTTTCAAACTATGAAAAGCCTGTGTGTTTGGATGTGTATCTACGCTTCTGTTAGTAGTCCTAGTTGGTGAGCATCTAGGTCATGTTTCTGGCCAGAAAATACTCCTGGGTATGCCTATACGTATTTCTAGACTGCTGTCTCAGAGAATGTGAGATGCTTCCTATCCCAGTGACAAAACTCTGCTTGTATTTGCAGTAGGTACTGCTTTTGGTTTTTTTTTCTCTAGATTTTTTTACGTTGTCAAGGTGAGGATTTTACCTGGAAGCCTTTGATAGCCAGGGTCTGTAACCCTTGGTGTAAGCCATTCACATCCATACAAGGGCTTTCAGGGCAGTACAGAATGTATGCAATTTTTTCTTTTCTCAAATCCAAGGATATCATTCGTGATTTTTCATATTCTGGTCTCTCTGAATGTTTGGAGAACTAGGCTGAGTTGTCAGGCAAGGAAGAACTGCTGTTTGTTGAAGACATTTAGTCTTTGTTGTATCCTACCAAGAATCAAGGTGTATCAGAAGCTGTCATGTGAAGCGACCCCATACCTATACCCATTGAGTGGTTACCCAAAGATGTGCCTATACCCTTTGCATAGTTTACTTTGTTGAAAAAACATCTGAACATCACGTGACGTTTGATACCTTTCTGTATTTCATGGGCTTTGCCTGTTTAAGTTCCCTGGGAGAGAACTGAAATGGCAACATGTCCTTGCACATGGTACCAGCGCTTTTCCACACGTGCCTGTAGTACACAGCAGAGAGGGGCCTTAAATACCACACACTCCATGCTCTGAATTTAAAAACATTGCCTGAGAATGGAGTGCTGTCGTGTAGTCCCCCCCAGCATCGTTATTCATGCAGATTGCTGTGCAGAGAAGCATGCTTACTGGTCAGCAGTGTGGCTTTCCCAGGAGTTCGGTATTGCATCTCTGAAAGGTATGGGATATTACATACATACTGCTAAACTGCAGCTCAGGTATGGCTAGCATATGAGCTTTCTCCCTGCTGCAAACTCAGAAAGATGCATTACTTATGTGTGCATCAGGCTAGAAAAAGTTCTACAACAACAGTCTAGATATATAAATTAAACTATTGCAAGAGAAGTGCAGTCTACTTCATCATCCATTATTTTACTATATATGAGATCTGATTAGACCTGATTATGGTAAGTAGTAAATAATAGGGCACCATTATCTTATTTACAGTAGGGACCATTTGGGATGAATTTTTTTGTTATAGTTTGCACAATCAAATAGAGAAGTGAAAATTGCATTTAGTGCCATTGCAGCATACGTCGTAATGTTTTGTATGTGCAAGGCTGATTTTAAGTAGCCTATAATGTTCATTTAAAATAAGTGTTTTAAATAAGTATATATATGTTTGCAAGTGTATATATTCCCCTTCATTCACATGCACAGTGCACATGTACAGGGAATTGTGCTCTGCAGCACTTGGATGTTACATTTCAGCTCATCTGTTGGTGCACTTTTTCTTCCTTTCTTAGTCCTCACAAGATCGCATTCGTATTCCTATTAGTTTTCCTGCAGCCTGCTTTTCTCTCTTCCTTTCTGAGGTCACTTTAAATTTCAGGCTCAGACTTGATCTTCCTTTGGTTCATAAAACAGTGGCTGCAACTGCAGTATTGAAGCCTCTTGTCACATTTTGTTAATTGAAAGTTATTGGTAGTTTCACTGATGGCTTTTTTTTTTGGATGTGCCAGCTTACTTTTAGCCAAATTGTCCTAAGATTCTCTTGGCACTCAGTCTTGAGCTCTAATCAGTCTGATAGATCTGACAGGAGAAATCGAATCTTCCCTCTGCCTTTTCATTGCAAGAAAAGGCAATAGCTCCTTAGATTAACAAGTCCTAATACGTCCCAAAGGATGTGGTTAAACTGTATTGTTTCCCTGTGTTTGGTCTTAGTGTGGAGGGTTAGACGTACTGAAATCTCAGCACTCATTTATCTGGGTGTAGGTTTGAAATCCAGTGTGAAATTTGTATTCCATGGCAACACAATCAAAGCTTTCTGGCTTTTGCTGAGGCAAGGACTAAACAGTTTCATCTTCAATCCATCTTTGGATGTGTGCCTGCGTATGACCAAAATCCCTTGAATAAATTGGACTCCTACCTATAGTGCTGTCAGATAAAAGACGGAGATAATGGGACTTTCAAGAACAACACCATACACAAGTGTGTGGAGAAAAAATGCCCCAACTAGCGAGTTTTCCACAACGCTTCTGTATTTCTGCAGAAATGCACTTTTCCTTCCTTTCCCCAAGAACAGAAGGTGCAGAAACCAAATGTGTTCTGTCATAGCGTATGGAATCTCTGCTTTTGATCAAAGTTAGCTTTATTCCAGCTGCTTCTAGGCTCCCTGAAGCTCTGGCAATCTCATCTGTTTTAGGTGTAGTACCTGCTGCCTTCGTGTTCTCCCCAAGCAGTGGTCGGGATGGTTTTTCTTGGTGGGTGTCCTTTTATATCTGGAGAGCAGAAAAACACTGATTCCATTCCTTTTGGGTAATGTGATAAGAAGTGAAAGTTCAACTTGATTCTTCCTTTGCTGTCATTCATTGGTTTTGCCTGACATTTTTACTGTATGCTTTATGAATTACTTGGCACTGCCAGATTTATGCAAGTTATAGGTGAAGATTTTGCAGCCTTTGTGTAACTGGCTGGTTAGGAACATGCCTGTAGCAAATGCAAAGATAAGTCCAACCTTCTGCTAATGCAAGTCACAGCTTGGCTCCTGGTGTGCAAGGTGAGCTCACTGGTTTGTTTACTGGTGGTACTGAAATAAGTAAAAGCTAACATACATTCATGGAAGTGTGCCATTTGGATTGGTTTAATGCTTTCTCAGCACGGAACTGTGGACAGTGCTCTATTTATTTATTTTTAAGAAGGTATCAACAGGAATCTCATTACAGGTTTTGAAAGTCTTGTAGTCCCTATTGGCAGTGCTTGCCTTTGAGGTAACTGCATTGAATTGACAAAATTGCACACATTGATACCAGAGTGAGATTCATATGAGTTGTTTTTGTCTTGTAATGGTGTAGTGACAAATATCTGTTAAGTTTGTGCTTGTTGCCTTGACCTTGAGGTTCTTACAGCATTGGTCCACGTGGTAATAAAGATTTGTACGTGTATAGGTGCTAGAGGTATTCTGTAAATGGAGTATTGGCCGTTCATGCAGGATGCATTCTAGAAATAACATATCCACGAAATGAAAGACTTTCAGGCTTTTCTGCAACGTGTGCAAGTTCATTGGTGGCCCTGCTAGGCAGGGGGGTTGGAGCTACATGATCCTTGAGGTCCCTTCCAACCCGGGTCATTCTGTGATTCTGTGATTTGCCACCATCAAGCTGTGTGTTTCCCTAGCAAGAAAAAAATCATGTTGCATTGCATACATCCAAAAACCTAGCAGTTTGAGGGTGGATGTGCTGCCTTGCCACAGGCAGAGAAGTAAAGCCATGATAGCTGAATGGAGAAGATAAATGTTTCTGCTGAGGTTAATAGTTTCCCTACTTATGTCCATCTGGTTGACCAAGACTGTGGTTAAGGGCGCAATGCAGAGCAATGGCCCTTGTACTGATTTCTCAGGTATCTTCATGTCTTGAGAGCAGCTTAGTGGAAAAACTTCATTGAAAAGGTAACGGTAAGGTGTGTAACATCCCTATGGGCTTTAGAGTACTTACTTGATTGGTTATGACTGCCAAAAATTTGGCCAGTTTGTCTGCAGTTAGCGGATGGGTTTATATTTGATACACGTTGGGTTACGTGTGTCATGAAGAAAACTGTTCTTCAGATTGACTAACTTGATTTTTATGGCTTTGGATGCTAAGTTCTGTGGGTTATATTTATTTGCCGTGTGTCCTAAATTCAGTGCTTGACTCCAGTGAAAACGTGGTGTATTTTGAAACAGCATCAGAATTGTATTCAGACTGCTGGAAGCCAAGTGGAGGTAGGTGTGCATGAAGGGAAACATTGCCAGCAGGACTTGATGGAAGAAGCCAGTATAGGATCATTGTGTCTGGACGGACTAGAATGCCCAAAATGCATTATCACTGAACAAAGCAAATCACTTCAAAATCCGTGAGACTGTACGTCAATGCAATAAGTATTAAATGATCCTGTAGGATGAGAAAAGATTAAAAGGGTAATATTCTACGGAATCCTTCTTGTGCTTAGGATAGAAATCTTTGCAGTGGCATCTGATTTCTGTGACAAGGTCCTGCTGAGGAGGAGGAGTGGGGGAGCTGAGCTGCCTGTGGGTGTGAAGCTGCCATGCCCAGCTGGGGCACTTGGGGGACTGTAGGCAAGGATGGTGACTGCGAGAGGTAATGGGCAAAACCTGGTCTGGATGTTGTCAGATGTTGTAGCAGGTGTGGAGAATTTGTGGTGCAGTCAGGAGATAAGTGGTGGAGTGTAAGTTATTCTTTGTTAGCACTGAGGTGATGTTCTATGGATCTTTGGTGTGGAGAATTATCTTCGTTGATGGAAGTGAAGTTTTTGAAGATTGTGTCATTAATGCGATGAATGTGTATTTTAATCGCGATTGTTAAGTATGTTTCTCATGGAAGTGAGTGGTGTAAGGTACTGGGTTTAGATGCTGTGGTTTTGGTGGCTGGGATGGCAGAGCCTAGCACTGCTCCGGGTCGGATCAGAGCCAGCTCCAGCTGCTCTGGAAGGGACCTGCTGCCGGCCGGAGTTGGTCTATGAACTGTGCTGGGGTGGGCCTCTGAGGGAGTGGATTTAAGGAAGGGAAAGTGCTTTATAACAGCAGCTGGATGAAAGGAGTGAGAAATGTGAGAGAAGCAGCCTTGCAGCCACCAAGGTGAGTGCAGGAGGTGCTCCAGGCATGCAGCCACAGTTCTCTGCAGCCCAGGAGAGAACCATGGTGGAGCAGGCTGTCCCCTGCAGCCCATGCACACCACGTGGAATGCATCTCCCTGTGCAGTTGTAAGGGAGCCTGCCTATGGGAGCTGCTATGGGAGCTGCTGCCCTTGCAGCTGTGCTGGAGCAATGCCTGAGGGACGGTCCTGTGTTATGGAGCCGTGTTGGAGCCATGCTTGAAGAGCTGCAGACTGTGGGAAGCCCATGAAGGATCAGCTGGAGAAAGATGGCATCCATGGGAGGGACCCACATGGAACAGGGGAAGGGAGTGACCATGGAGGAGACAGCAGGGAGTGGAGCATTATGGGCTGCCCACTGCCCCATTCTCCCTTGTCTCTTGGTGGGAGAAGGTAGGAGAGAGTGGGTGGAGGAAGGTGTTCTTGTTCACTTTGGTCTGTTAGCAGTAGGTGATGCGTTACGTTAATCTCCCTGTACTGAGTCTGTTTTGCCCATGAAAGCAATTGGTGAGGGATCTCCCTGTCCTTAGCTCAACCTGTGAGCCTTTTTCTTTGTATTTTCTCCCCCTGTTCTTTTGAAGACCAGGAGTAAGAGCACGGTGTGGTGTTGATGGAGCTGCTTTGTTAAACTACCACAGTTACCTTGTTTTAGTTAACAAAAAGGTGGAGGTGCGTAATTATTATCAAGCTTTTCAGTACTGTGAAGCAGAACATAGCTACATCCCTTTGTTTTCAAGAACTTGTGGTCACATCCTGTCATCAGTGTAGAATGTTTTAGTCTTTCTTCGTACCGCTGAATGTTCTTTCTGTTCTAATACAGAAAGAACAGGCTTCTAAATTCTTCAGGCATGATCGTTCTTCTTTTCTTCCACCATCTTCATCGCTTGTTGTCATCTCTTTTTCCCTCCTGTGCTGAGCCTTTCAGCTCTACGGTTCTAATCTTAGGTGGGTTCAGCACCGTCAGTTGCTCTTATTCGTTACTTGCTTAAATTTCCTTCTTTTCCCTCCTCTGTTTGGCAAAGACGACAGTAGGTCCTTATCACTGTGGTCCAAAAGCCATTCCTTTAGACCAGTTACTTGTTTCAGCATCTTCGGTCTCCTTTTCAAATGCCATTTCATAGCTGCTGAGTTTTCAGATGTTCTCCTCATAAACCTTCCTTTGTCTGCCGCAGCCCTTCCTGTGATTCTTTGGAAGAGTAATCTCTGATTTTCACAGGTTTGCTGTGTGCTTTCCTGCAGGTTGTTTACTGTCCTGTCCGTTCTGAACTTTTCCTTGCTATCTCAGCAAGATACCATAGAGAAAGGAAAGTGAATGTGGGGTAAATTGAGGCCAGTTCTTCACAGGTAGTTCTTCTCGTTGTTCATTATTACTTGCTGTTAGGACACTAAAAATGATAATTCCAGCTCCTTACTCTTGTATCGGCTTTGTTTTAGTCACTTGGGCCGCCTCCAAATTCTGCTTGCTACTTTCTCTCTGTACCTGAACACACTGTAGGAGAACCTCAGTCAGATCCTCTGTTAGTTCCAGTACCCCTATCTCTGGCTTCCTGGCAGCAGCGCTTCTCTAGCTCAGAAGGAAAGGCAGATGACATTTCTTATCCTTTTCTGAAAGGGAAAACGGGGCAATTTTCTCCATCAGAAAGTTTGTTTCATGAGTTGTAATTCCTAACCTGCAACACAGATTATGAGGAACGTTTGCATGTATTGACTTCTGGAAGTGATACTCCTGGATTTGTGGCTGTGTTGATTGACCGTTTAGTGCAAGCTATTGAGCTTCTGGACTCATCCTTCTTTGTTTTTATCTTTCTCTTCTTGAATTTTAAAAGAAAAGAAAGGAATTAAACACCAAAGAAAGCCTTGAAATTGCTAAAAGAAATGCTAAGCGGATGATGCAAAGAAGAATTGTCTCCTGCTTGGTTCTCCTTCAGGGGTTTTCCCTTCCCCTTGAGGTCCTGATCCTTGCACTGACCTCTGAGGATTGTGTTACGGAAGTGCTGTTGTATTGCTGTGCCTCCCAAGCAGGGTATGGCAGCTCTGTGTGTCACTAGTGAAGGGCAGTGCTGAAGAGGAAACACTGGACTGCCTTCTTTTCCTGTGAAGAAACTTTACCTGGTGAATTTCTAGCTGCAGCAATAAAACTGAATTGCCTCGTGTTAAGCACCGTGGGAGAATCCTTCTCCTCAGGCATCCCATGAGTACCTTGTTTTACCTTCTCTCCTTGCTTCTTATAGGAAACTCAGTTGCTTCAGAGGTATCTTTTCCTTCTCATGAGTATGACAGATCACTTCCCCTCCCATAAGTTACCTTGGAGTCGTTGTCCAGTACTTCTGCTTCTCTTCCATTGAGCTTTTCTCCAAAAGCCTATGGAATCTTCCATCTTGGCCTTGCCACCGTCCCCACTCACCATACATAGCATGCGTGTCCCCAGAGGATGCACGTGTACCTAACAGGAAAAAAAAAAACCTTTAGATATCGCTGCATCCTTCTTAATGACGTTTTAAATACTCGTTTGTTATGTCCAATAAAAAAAATCAAAACATGAATCACATTTTGGTACTTTTCCAGTCTGTTTTCCTTGCCTTCCCGCTATTAGTCGCTTGTGGCATCAGTTCATTAGTTGCTCTGTAGACTTACTGAGTGACTGCTTAATTCCTTAGGAGACTGTGATGTAACTTTGCGTTTGGGCTGCTTTGATTAAACTGGAATGTCTTTTAAGCTCTGTATCCCCGTGCCAATGGTTTTCATTGCTTCAGCAAATGCCTTAAGAGCTACCTATTACTACAGGAACCATTTTACAGCATTGGTGGGTTGTTTTTTCAGTTCCTTGATTAGCTCTCAGCGAACTGATGATTCCAGTCCAGGATGAAGTCCAGCTATGCAGTTCTGTTACACTAGATATTTTTTTTTCTAGCTTTTGAGGCAGAATTTGGCTTACCAGTTTTGAAGTAGAAAAGTAAAATTTACAGCCTTTCCCCAGTGTTTTGCTTACTCTTACGCTAATACAACAAAAGAAACTGTTTATATCCACCTAGAGGTATATTGTATAGAATGCCAATGTGCCTGCCACATCAGCAGAAATATTTAGATTTTTTTTTTTTTTTTTTTTAAATGAAGGCATGGAAAAAATATTTAAAGCTTTGCCATGGAAATGCATGGAAGAGTGGCAGTAGGGCAGGCCTGCTGTGTTTCTGAGCTTAGGCTGTTATTCTCAGGTACCAGGACTAAATAAGATGCAGCTGTGGATTGCAATTTCTTGAAAGCAGTGTACCGCTGTTTAAAACTGACTTTAATCCTTGCAGACCAGTAATGGAGGAGGGAGTTTAAGTGATTATTCCTCCTCTGTCCCATCAACTCCAAGCACCAGCCAGAAGGAGCTACGGATTGATGTCCCTCCCACTGCCAACACACCAACTCCTGTCCGTAAACAGTCCAAGCGCCGATCCAACCTCTTCACGGTGAGTGAGCCAAGGAAGAGACTGTTGCTGTGTTTCTAGTCGTGCTCTGTGACCATGGCCTGAACTTCAACCCGGTTGAGTTGAGCTGGTCTAATCCAGACAGGAGTGGTGAGATGGATCTGTAGGCTCGAAAACAAAAGCACTTTAGAATGACAATGGGGCTGTTCTCTTTGAGGATGTAAAACAGCAAAGTCACCATGCTGGGAATTCCAGCGGATGAATTCTGGAGCCTTTGTGTGACTTTGATTCTAAGATCTGCCCGGGTTCCCTAGGTTCTCACCTTCAGCGACCAAAGGCAAAGCTGGGCCTCTGCTCCTAAACCCTGTCCTTGTTCTGAATAATTCTGCTGGCTCGGGGCTTCCTGGTGAGGTATCCAGTGTTTGTAGAGAGCTCTCAGTGTTTGCCATGGGAATTCTGTGGGGTACTGGAGAGTAGCTGCCCCGAGATCCTTTTGTTACTTCTGCTCAATTTGCTTGCCTAGAGTTAAGAGGTACGATGGAGATGAAAATGACATTTTATTTTCTTCCTTCCTAGAATTTCTGGGTTTTGCTTCATTGAGAAGCAAAGATCCAAACGAAAAACAAACCCCAAACTCTTCAGCTGGTCCGCTGTGATTGATCTTTGCTATGCACAAGTGCTTTGGGAAACAAGAATGAAGCTTTGTGTGATGGTTTCCTTGTTCTAGCAGTCTCTAGCTGAAGGCTTTGAGGTTGTACTGTGTGTGTCATTGCAGTTTTATAATCAGTTTTTTGACGCTTCTAACTGTGCTTTCTAACAAACAACTCGTGCACAAGCTCTTTGGTGACTGCAGCTATGCAGGAGTTGTGTTTGGCAAGCCACGTTTTCCCTGTTTTTATCATAAAAAGTTTGTATTTTGCATTCCAAAGCTAATGTCCCGTTCGCTTCCCAGCGAGTCAGCTCCTCACTCTTATCCATGGAAGCACAGAGGGGAAACTTTCCTCTGTGATCTAAACAAGGTCAGACCCTGCAGCCCTTAGCAAGTAAAATGTTCTGTCCTGGTTTTGGTGTGCTGAGTGACAGCAGTCTCACAGGCCGTATTTGATGTGCCCATCTTGCCAGCAATGTTTTGATTTAGTTCTTCAGATTCCTAGAAAAGAATTCAAATGATGGATTTTTGTTCAGGTAGTTTTAATCCTCCCGAAAATTGCAAAAATGAGTGTCTGATGAGAACTTGTCACGTTTTGACGCCGAGGTTTTATAGCAAGCGTGTGTGCATTTCCCTGCTGCTTGCAGGGCTCGTGCCGAGGAGCACTCGTGAGTTATTAACTCCACTAGATGTCAGTGTCATCCTAGAAACTGAGAGCACAGCCATAAATCTGGGAGCCGAGCCGAGACCACCAGAGCTCTGTCAGAGCGTGTGCCGACCATTTCCTGCCTCAAGTGTGCATCAGGCGCTGAGAGGCTGTTCAGATGCTTGTTGACATTTGGAAAAGTGTGGGTGATTTATACTGGAGTAGGTGTAAATTTGAGAAAGTGAATAAAGAGAAACATACGCATCTGCAGTCAAGGAAGAGGTCTGAGAGGAATATGAAATCAGCTGCATGTGTTACAAACAGATTGAGCAGACAGGTTTGCAATAACTAACGGCACAGAGAGAACCGTCTTGCCTGGCACCAGAGGACGTTAATAGTTGTCTTAATGTCAAATAACTTGGGAAAAATTGGGGAAGAATCCGAGTGCCGTGGGGAAACAATAATGTCTTTTACGATGTGACCATATTGAATACGATATAATCCCTGTCCTGGAGTTTGCTGACCCTGGTCTCATGCCATGTCAGCCAAGCTGTAATCTGGAATTACCAGGCTGAGCAAATAGATGAGACGTCTATAAATAAATAGATGTCCTGTCTGCTAAGAGCAAAACTTGAAACTGAAAATGTGTCAGTTGGCTGTGTTCAATTTGCTGTGCTTGTTTCCTGGGCTGTTACGTGCGTGTGATTAGTGTCGCTTGCATTTGTTTAATTGCAAACTGACCCTTGTTACATAGCGTAGGTAATACGTTAAGTTTCTTCCATGAAGTTCCTTTAGCATTGGAGGGAAATTGGGTTAAGCAGAAAGATGATGTGAATTTTTTTTTTTTTTTAAACATCCCTTACAGCTTTTGGTTTGGAATAGGACCGAGCATTTTAAACATGTTCTTGTTGAAGCACATTATAGGTGGTATCTGATGGTTATGACTTTGTTGGATATTCATGTTTTCTGTCAGGCTATCATTGCAATAGGGGACTACCTACTTAGGCTTTAAAATAATGCAGAAGGGTGAATGTCTTTTGTTTTTGCACGGTACAAATAGAGATGATTAAATTATTGTGCAGCACATGTGAGGATTTACACTTCAGCAAAGCACTGATTGTTGCTTCTTGTTGGATTTCATACAGGCCGAATGAACTTCAGGTACAGCAAGAGTACCATTCACATTGTCTGTTCACATGTCAGTATTACCTGTCTTACATGATTGCAGATTCGCAGTCAGGACCTTTTAAAAAGTTAAATAAACCTCTCTAGTATAGTCTCTATGTTAGAGATCAGTGCTGGTACTTCTTGGGCTGTGGGTGCAGGATTCTGGTTGTGCCTGAGCTCAGCTGCTGTATTTTTCCTGGGTTGAAAGCAGTCTCATTTGTAGGCTCTGGTTTGGGAAAGGCTTAGTGTTGACGTAAGGCTGCGTATGAATTCTTGTGCAAAGGGAAAACAGGTCAAATGGCATTCGGGCAGGTCTTTTCTTTTAATTTTTGGGGGACTTTTTCTGGTTTGCTGTGAAGTTTTAAATAGGATTGCTGAATGTATTGACGTGACATCAAGGAAAATCCTAGCAAACGTCGATCCAGTGTGGTTTAGTGTCTGTTTGTTTTTTTTTTTAATGTATATGATATAAAATGAAATGGATGCATTATGAATGCGAGAGCATGACAGAGTAGGGTACCTCTCTATTTGACTACGTGATATAAACAGTGGAGCCTGATACAGTTCTCCCCTTGAAAATTGCATGTACTGTTATTACCAGCAGCCAGGAAGGGTTTGACTAACTTCCATTCCCAGATTTCTATACTTCAAGCACTCGACAGCATTTTGCTTTGAAGCATTTCCCTGCTATGTTCAGCATTCTTTTCTGCTGCGGTTACTTTTATGGAAGAGAAGATGTGTGATGATTTAAAAATAAATAAATTAGCGCACAGTATTTAGATTGCTTTTCAGAGACGGGATCCTTTCTTTTAAAACCAGACAAAAAGAAACATTCAAGTTGACAACTTCCCTCCCAAGGATTTGGCTACCTTCATTGAGTTCCTTTAAAATGTCACTTACGGCCGCTTTGCGCTATTGAAGTATTGTTTTGTGTTTTATTATTGGGAAGTGGCACTTTCAGATTCAGAAATCTGTCTTGAAGGAAGAGGAACAATAGTGATCTTGAACATTGGATTTCATCCCTCCCACTTGTTTTGCTTTCTTTCATTTATTCTTTGTTTAATTCCCTGCCATGTCATTCCATTGCCCCTAACCATAGTAACTAGTGATAGGAGCCTGCTCCCAGCAGAGCCGGGAAAAGCACAGCCTCCCCGCTGGGTAAATGTGGTGCTTAGGATGCTGTTACTCGAAGTCTTCCTCCGTGGGCTTTTTCCCTCCCCTTCTCCCCTTCCCCTCACCCCCTAAAGCAACCGCTCGGGGCATTTTCTTCCTTCCATCCCTCCGCCTGCTCGATGGGGGAATGCAGAAAGCAGGTATTAACTGCCCGCCATCCCGATGGCGCTCCCGACCTCACCGCCTTTCAGTCATCCCGTTATGCCCAAAATCAAACCCGGTGTCTTGTAATGCTCTGGTTTTCATTCGCTTTCCATTGTGGCACCGGACACCGCAAATGCATTTGTTTCATACATCATCTGTGATTTGAAAAGCACATGAAAATGTTTTCCCATTTTCGATATTGTGTGAGTAATGTTCCTATTGAAAAGTAATGGAGTGAAGTTGTCACTTGTCAGACCAGTTATTAAGGAGGATGACTTTCAGCTCTTCCTTTTTTTTTTTTTCTCTTTTTTTTTTTAAATAAAATAAATCTGTCAAAATGAATATACTTGTGTGTTCTTTCACAGTAATCGACCAGAATCTGAACGAGTTCTTATGATTCCTGTAGTCACGAAGGAAGCTCTGTGAGCTTACTCCATAGGGCGGTTCTCTTTAGAGAAAGCCAAGTCAAGTTTTAAGCGTTGATTTAATTATTCTCCTGTTGACGTTTCTTTTCTCCGTTCAGAAGAATGTTTTTCAACCTCAGTCGGTACCTATTCTTGAATTTCCAACTTTCTCAGCATGGGAAAGTAGGAGAAGAGCTGTAAATTGGCATGATCAAAGAACAAAGTTAAATGAATACGGTCAGGGTCAGTGCCATAAAATCATGGTTTTAGATAGCTGTTTGATCTTTCTAAAAACATACAGATATTAGTTAATGGTATTACCTATGTATATATTTATGTACACGTATCAGATTTTCTCAGTGAGAAGCTGCAGCCTTCTTCAAGCAGTGCTGTAAGCTTGAGCAGCGTGTCCCCTGATCTGCTGGCTCTTCAGGCAGCGAGGCCGGAACTCCTTGAAACCCATAATCCCATTTCAGACAGGTGGAGGGCTGAAAATCGGAACTGGTAATTAAGTATTCAAATTGATTCAAATTTAGGGACCGTCGTGTACTTGTGTAGATGTTCCCCCTCTTGCTTTCAATACGTTTGTGTGTTGAAACACTTCTTTCAGTTGCTTTAAAAAAAAACAACAACGCCAACTTTGTTTTTGCTCTGCAGTCTCGGAAAGGGAGCGACCCAGACAAAGAGAAGAAGGTCCTGGAGAGCAGAACGGACAGCATCGGGAGCGGCCGCGCGATCCCAATTAAGCAGGTACGCAACGCGCTTTCTGCTCGCCGTGCTTGGAGACGCACCTCGGGTCTGCAGCGCTGCGAGGCCGGCCCCGCGCCAAGGTTTGTTTGATGTGCTCCAGTGATGAATGTGGAAGTCACTCACTTGACATCAATTAGGAGAGGTTCCTATGTGTATTAAAATAGGATCATTAGAATAAGAAGAGGGAAAATGTGACAACAGGCCTAATGAAGTGCAGTCTGCCGGCCTGCATATGGAGCGCGTTTCTCGGCTGCGCTGGCTTCAAAGGCTGCCTTTGTAGAGCCGGCTTTGATTGGGCCGTGCACTGCCCATTTGACAGGGGGAAATCAGCGCGCTGCACAAGAGCCCCTTGTGATGGCAGGAATAGCCTGATGTGGCCCTAATTTGCTATCGCAGACGGACATCTGAACACAGTTTCAGGCTGGTTTGTAACAACAAGGCAATTAGTTGTGATAATCATAGCCGGTGTGTCAGCTGTGCACTCTTGTTTGTAATTTGCTAATGAAGGAATTGTAACTTTGATTAGGTTCAGTTTCATTTAGACCTTATTATATAAGAGAACATTTACAGCTGTAATGTGTGGCCTTAATTAAACTTCCTCATTACACAACAGGACTTGAATTCACGGATTTGTTTTGGTCTGTTTTACTAGCCTAGATGCACTTTCATTAGCCCGGAAACTGAATGCTAAATTGTAGCTCTGAACGCACTCTGAAAGGCAAAAGCAATACTGGAATCTAATGCAAAGTGTTTGGGTAAATGAGATCGTTTACTTTTCCAAATTAAATTAGGTCGAATTCATGCAGTTAAGAACACTATGCTAAGCATTTGCATGGGATGCTTTACAAATGGCTTCTGCAGTAGTGTTTGCAAGTATTTGCTTTCATGCGAGTTACCGTGCTGCAAGCAGCACCAGTGCCAAGTGAAGCAGCTTATTTTCTTCCCACGCAGCTCTTTTCCAGTTTCCTTTGGCTGCTTTGCTGCTTTCCAGATTCTCCCTTCCCTCTGTCCAGTGTGTTTCCAAACCTTACCTCGGCTCCTGGCTCGTCTTGTTGAGGAGCCCCCCGTCTCCTGTTTGGTGTTGCTGTTTTGGAGGTTGTTTTATGCTGGGGGTGAGGAAGGGAGGGGGGAGATGGCTTTGTGCTCTCGCTTGTAGTGATTTCCTTTCTCAAAGCAGTTAGACTTATAGGGGCCATCGGGCCGCAGAAGCCTAGTTATGTCTGTGAATCTTTAGGAGACAAATTTTAATCAAACAGCAGTGTGACACCAGATAAGCTCCGTGTTTGGCTCAGTGTTCAGAGGAGGAGATTGCAGGCACGTGAAACAAGCCACGATTTTTTTTTCCTCTACAGCTTTTGTGTGCTATGAGATGGGTTAGGCCGACTGGATTCTTTGGGGGTAATGGTAATTAAACAAAACAGGACATGAGTGCGGCTGAGAATAAAGAACACATTGGGAAACATACTTTTCCCAGTGCTTATTCGAAGTGGACATACTCTTGTAAAATGGCACTGCATGAAATTAATTTGTGTAAAAATACACGTTTAGGACAGGCGAGATAAGCAATTTAAGTGTGATCGCGCTACAATGCAGTTAAGATATCCTTTACAATCACCATCAGACAGGGCTCTGAAATGAGGCACTGGGGAAGTTTTCTCCTATCCACTATTCAGATAGCTCTCAGAGGTGGCCATGAGTTACATTACTGTTATTGGTGTGTTCTACAGGTGTGAGACACTTGAAGATCCCTCTGAGGAAGTAGAAATTCCTGCTAGAAAAGATGATCTCTGTTGCATTTAATGCATTGACTGTGAATAAGACAGAGGGATGTGAAAAGAAACGTTTGGACCTAAAAACTTCAGTAATGTCATGCTACTGTGCTGCTTTCAATGAGAAACCCCTTCCATCGGGATGTTTCAGTGACAAATGGTCAGCAATAGGAAGAGAAATCTTTCATGAGGCTGAATGCAGATTGTAGTATTCACAGAGTTGCTGTGGAAAAGCTCTCTTATTATATTCTTAGAAGACTCTTTTTAATCTTTGTCCCTGTGTTTTCCAATCTTTCCTCCTATTAGCCCCAAAGTCTCATTTGCTGCACCATCCCATGCTGCAATTATGAGTCGCCTCCGGTTACATTAAATGTCCCACGACTTCTGGAAGCTGCTCTTGACCAAGGCGCCTTTGCCAGCTTTGTGCACATACCCTCATCTTCCAAGGGAGGCAGTGACCAGACCTTTTTAATCCCACTGTCAGTACTTTGTTTTTCCCTTTGGAGGTGCTTTGGATATGTGCATAGCAGTAATACTTAAGAACTGCTGGCCATGCTCTTCTGATGTAGGGAGTAAGATTGGGATAGGGAAGATAGGGAAGCAGATTGGTGCTTCTCTTCTGTTGATTGAGCTTGTTAGCATATTTAAATAATTATTTTTTTAAGAAGCCACAGGAAGGTTCAGGTTGAAATTCAGATACAGTGTTTCGTGTTCTCTGGTACTTGAAAAAAGGGTTATTCAAGAACAGCTAATAGAGAAGTCTTGCTATTGAGATGGTGAACTCAGAGGCATAGTTATCTGATAGATTTTTTTTGCTGCCTCGCTGTAGGTTCTTCTTATCTACCCAGGATGCCCCAAAAATCAGAAAGAATGTCTCCCAACTTGAAGGAAAGTTAATTGGAGATTGGAAATGTTCTCTTTTCAAGGAAAAAATGGAAACTCGAGGGGCATGCAGAAGTGGAGGAGAAGAACTGGTATTGGGCAGGTGTGTTTCTATGCCTCTTCCAGTCCAAGGAAGCAGAGTTGTACCTGCTCCCTCTTTCCTCTTATGGACCCCTGAGTTCCTGAGGGGCTGGGGGAAATAAGCACAGTTATAAATGGTGTCTGCTTCCTTGCAAGGGAGCACCGCTCTCCTTTCTGACTTCAATTTGAAGCAATCGAGTTGAAAGAAGCTAATTCTCTTTTTTTTTTTTCTTTCCTTTCTGAGTGCTACAGCTTCCCTATGCTGCTAAACGTGGTTTTATCCAGCTAAGCCATTTAAAACCGTTCTGAAGAACCTTATAGTTTTTCAGCAGAAACCCAAAATGTAAGCAGCAAAAAGCTGGTGTGTTGTCAAAACGTGAGTGGTAACTTTGGCCAAGCTACTCTAAGGTAAAATTAAATTTAGGGAGGTCAGTTTAAGGGAGAACTAAAAGGAAACTGCTGAAAAATGAGAGGCTGGGTCTTGCTTACTTGGCAGCATCAACGTGCCGTACAGTCTGTGCTCCCAGCGTCCTTGGAGGATGTTGGATGTACCGTAACTTTCCAAAAAGAATGCTGAGATTTGTGTTTAACACCTTTTTGTGTTTTAGAGAAAATGAGGCCGGATGGTTTCCTCAGTATGAAATATCCTCTGCTCAAAACCACGTAGGCTGAAAATGAAGACTTGTGTCTATCTGGTAGGCTGGGTGAATGTTGTGAAGCGTGTGTTAGGCTCTGTTCCAGAGTGCCATCCTTCCCAGCACGTTGGGGTTTTGCAGCATTTGGGGAAGATGACTTTGTTTTCTGCAGTCTTTGCAGTAGAGCAGATTCAAGTTTGAAAAAAAAAATATGACAACAAGAGAAATAAAAGCAAGAAGCTCAGCTCAGCGGTGAGTGGGCTTGTCATGTATTAATTTTTCATTGCTGTGGAGAATTGTACATACATAATCACTTGATTGCAGTGGGAGTTAGCGAGCTCCTATGGTGTCATTTGCATAAATCTTGTTAAGTCAATGGCAGTTAATGAAGTACAAATGAGCCTGGAGAAGGTGACATGCAAATCGTGGGTGGCAGATGGGAGGTCTGTTTTTGGGATGGCAGCTGTGTGCTTTTTCTTTTTTTTTTTTTCCTCCTCTTCCCCCCCCCCACCCCCCCCTTCCCTCCCTCCCAGACTGGAGCGTAAATAAATACGCAAGAGCTTGCCTTGACTTTCTGCTATGAGATTCTCGTCTCTGGCCCTTGCACTTATCGCGGACGCCCGCGTTGTTATATAGCTGAACTATATAACCTTGGCTGCTCTTTTACCAAAAGCCATCTCGCCAAAGCTTTGATGGGGTTTGCGTTTTGACAGGTTACCCAAGCCCTGCTCACAGTGAGCGGCGCCGTGCTTCCTGTGCCCCCAGATTCCAGTGCACCTCCCGGGTGCATCATTTAGGGACAGCAAACATAAAGCCTGGCTTGAAAATAAATGTTCTCATGTTTAATATTAGCTGATGGCATAGCGAAAAATTTGCCATCCATGACTTGCAAAGGTGAACTTCAAAATCCATTCACTTCTCTGTTTGCAAATGGCTGTATTAATGGAGAAAGCTGAATAACTTATTCAGTCTTTACTTTTAGGTGATATTTCAGATGACCTTCTTTGCCCGCTAGCGTGGCGCATTTAAATACATTAAAGTAATCCTTGAATGAAATTAACTATTTTGTCTTTTTTACTCCGAAATAAAAACGGCAAACATTTGTAGGGCTGAGATAGCTGTGGGGCTCTGTCAGCAAATTGGGTGGCAGTTCTGCTTTTAGGAAGAAGAGCTTGGCTCCTGGCTGCGCGAGCAGCACTTCCGTCCTTCAGATGAGCACAGAGAAAACCGGAGTTTCCTATTGTATAAAAGGTCGTGGTGAACTTGGGAAAAATAATGTTAAAATGCTTTCAACAAATGTCAGAGTCCGTATGAAAAATGCCACCGGTTCCATGACGTCTGCAGTCTTTGAGGGGTTGTGTTTTGTAATCCCTTATCAGCAATTCTTTCGAGTGACTTTTAAGTCCAGTTGTGTACTCTCAAGAATTTCGGCTTTCGTTTGAAGCCTGGCTGTTACGTAGTCAATTCTCAGTGCTTTCCCGTGTCTCCTTGTCTTAGAGTGTCACTGAAGCGACGTTCCCAAAATGTCCTAACCAGAGAAAAAAATCTGTGCTATTTCTAAAATGTTCTTGGAAAAGCCGAGGTATGGAATTTGTTTTTAATACAGGTGTTTGCTGGTGAGCTCCCCTCGATTATCTGTGTTCTACTCCACGAGTCTTGGGGAAACCAGGCAGTGCTTCATAGGTGTCTGGAGGGAAGCTCTGCAGCTAAACTCTAGCAGCTTGCCTCCTGCAGCCCAGGCACGCACACGTCCTGTGGTGGGTGAGTGGCCGGGGGGGTGGGCAGCTTCCTGTCACCCTTCCTTAGGCGTGTTCAGGCTTAAGCACTGCGTTTGCATTTCCTTCTGTGTTTCTTATCACTGAATCTCCAGTTATCAGTTTGTAACCTTTTAGCTCAGATAGGTGGGACAAGCACCTTTATTCCCTATTGTTGCCATTCCCTGGAGGATGGGATTTTTGCCTAGTGTAATTATTCTGATCTCTCACCTCTCTGCTGCTCTGCGCCCCTCAGCTCCCTTCCTCTCCCCTCTTCAGTGCTGTCTCAGTCCTGCCGCCTCCTCTCGATTACTGTTTTTCCCCTTCCTAACCTCATTTTCCTTTAAGCTTTAGCTCTAGATGGGACATTTCTGTATAGAGTAAAGCATGCATGGTTTTTGTGCAGAATAACAGCTCTGCACAGTCCCTCATTTTGGCAAGTCTGGTAGCGTCTTTGAAATAGGACTTGAAAAGTGACGGTGTGCCACATCCAGTCAGTCAAACTGATTTGCTTAATCCTTCTCACTAGCCGAAGAGCTCCGCAGTGCTGCAGGCAAGTGTCAGACCTGAGAGCCACCATCCACATGAACAACAAATGCTTTTTGCAGCAGGTTTTGTAAATATAAATGTTTACTTTGAGCCGACCAAAAGAGAGTACACATAAGCAACCGTCTTAGCGTCTTGTCCTGCTTAATTCATCTGACCTGACAGGGTGGAAGACACTGGTATAGTGAGAGCAGGGTGCTCCCCACTGCAGCACCTTGCACATTAACAGGCCTGGGCCGGTGCAGAGCACCACAGCTCACCCTGTTGCTCTTCCATCTACATGCAGCATCAAGCTCTGTTCTGGAGTAAGAATGGCTAATGCGTGTAGTAGCATTTCAAAAGAAAGCCAACAGCAGATGTCTGGGGGACCCGTCCATCTCCAGGCTTTACTTGCTTTAAATGACACACGTGTCCTCGGTAACCTGACCTGCTGCACAGCCACTGCCTGCAGCCTGAGCTCATGGCTCCTTCACACAGAGCACACTGCTGTGTGCTCTTTTCTCTGCCCCAAAGGGCTTACCGAGGCTGCTGCTGCTCCAGGTTCCCGGGGGCTTCTGAATAACTCTTTGCCATCCAGGATTGGTGGCTCTGGAGGGTGGCTTTCCAAAATTCAGAAATGACACGACTGACAAGGCACTGGCAAATGGCAGACTTTCAGTTATTGGTATCTACCGTGAGGTGTAATTTACCCTGTCACACTTCTGTCTAATCACAGTAATCAGGATCCAGATATGCTTGTACAAACACAAGAGTGTGGGTGTTAGCCAAATACTCTTAGTGCTGAAATCTTCTGTGTAATTCCTCTGCAATTGTTTATAATCAGAACGTACACATTTTTGCTGTGTTTTTAATTAGTTGATTACTAGTTATAAAATGTTTTGTGCTCACTGTGGTTCTGTAAATTGTTAACTGGTAGCTACCAGTATAATTAAATATTTCAGAACACTTGGCTATGGTTGCACTGAACTGTGAAGAAATAACGTTATATAGCCAATCAAAAAGAGATACTTGTAAACTCATTTAAAGCGTCAGAGTGTGTTAGGACTATCATGGTGATGCTTATTGCAGGAGAAATTAAGGATACAGTTTTGTGCTAAGAGGCAATACAGAAATTAGTTCCTGAATTAGTTGTTAATTGATTTGGTAATTCCCTCGGGTCTGCATGCTCTTTTTTTTTTCCCCCTTTTTCATCGTTGCATTCAGTTAACAGTGACTATTCCCAGTGCACTTGAAATATTTTTTCCAATTAGATCAAATGTGCCCTTACGTCAGAGGGATGGCTCCAGCTTTGCGTTCACCTGCTTGGAACAGCATTTCATTCGATTGTGAAAGCTGTTCTGTTGTGCTGGTGGTGGTTTCCAGGTGCTGTCCCAAGAAAAGCAGTAGTGCTGACTATTTGAAATGAAATGGCATGTGAAAGGTTCCTGGATTTCTTTTAGAATGAAGGTCCCGTCATTAATTGTTAATTTTTCTTCCCAGTGTATCCAGTTGCAATGGATGCGTGCAGGGATTTGTCACCTGTAAAGCCCAAGAGCTGCTGTTTTGTTGGTACCCTCAGTGAATCTGTGCAGTTCAGCTCGGTGCACTGCTCTGTTGGAAACCCAACGCAACCCTCAAAGCTCCGAGCATTAAACCCTCCTTGCCTGAAGTGAAGGTTCCTACCTGTGGCAATCCAGGGGAGTTTTGCCCCATTGGGCCTTTAGCAGAGTTAGGAACCCCAGCACCCCTCAGACTGGGGCAGTTCGTGTCTTCTCACCACCAAGTCCCACTGAGGCACCTACTTCTTCCCGCTGTCTGGGTTCTACTGTTTTCCCTTCACGAGTTGTCCAAAGGTTGCAGAAGAAAGCTGGGATTTGGGTCTTTTTGTTATAAGGACTGAATTTCTTCAGTGTTTCTTTTAATTGATGTCCGCCCGGTATTCAAGAGGTTCTAGTGTGCTGTCTCCCACCCTGTAAATTGCTCTTGTTATAGCTCTTACTCCCTGCAAAATTGTAGGGGTAGTCTCAAGCATGCAAAGACGAAGTGAGCAGCGTACAGTTGCTCTGCATATATAGTTGAAGTCATTATTTTATCAGTTTCCAATTAATGTTTGGTAGGGGTTGAGCTGATGTTCGAGAGTTATAAGAGGCCTTACAGTAATATTATTTTCCTAAAATTGAATTCTATAGCGATGTGCATATTGCTTTCATACCTCTAAGGATCTATAAATGAGACGTTATTAGTACAATTTTCAGAGAAATTATCTTCCTATCAATGTTTTAACTGCCTCTCACCCTAAGAAGCTACAACTGAAGTCAGTGGGAGCCCCCTGTATTTTCCTAACAGTAACAAGCTGTGGTAGAGAGATACTGACTTGCTCGTAACTTTTCCCAGCTTGCAAACCTGTCTTTATGGTACGTTACATTATAAACATAATTATTCAATTTACTTAATAAAGAATTATATTTAAGTGCTTATTAATGTCACTTATGGCAACGGACACAATTCCACTTGTATGACCAAGCTTCAAAGAGTGAGCAGAAGTAAGGCGACGGGAAGGAGAAAAGAAACAAACGACTTAAGGAAGAAAGTAGGACTGCAAGCCTGCAAGAGGAAAATCAAGCAATCCCCCTTGCAGGGCTTTGGGGAATTTAATCCACTTGGTCTTCTCGTCCTCTTCTGTGTGCGCTGTGCTGCAAAACCTGTGCGCGTTGGAAGCAAGAGCAGAACGTGGTGGAGAGGTGTCAGAGTGCTTTAGAGGAGAGGAGGAGGGAATGATCGAAAGCAATGTAGGTATAAAAGAGAACATCAATAAAGAAAGCCATAATACGACTTTAAAAAATTTATTAGAATTTTCCAGTGCTGAAATGGTGTAATATATCAAGGTGGCATCTCAATGTGACATGCAGAGATTGGCAGCAATGAGGTCACCAAGGTATCTTCACTGTTGCCCTTAGGCTGAGAGTTAGCCCCTAGCCAGAAGCCTTGACTGAGCTTGTTGTACGTAGAGGCTGCTTTAAGAGTTTATCTCCATATTGAATCACAGAAATGCTTACGAGAGGCATTCTTTTTTATTTGAGCCATCTCTAGCTCTCCTTGATAATTAAAAAAAAACACCAAAAAACCAAAGGATAGCAACCTACTGAAACTATGGAATGACCTGGCGGTTCATTGGGTGCATCGTTTTATACACGGTGGGTGGAAATAATTGACCTTACGTTATTTTTAGTACACGAGATCTGCTGATGCCTTCATACGAGTGATCTCACATTGAGTGATAATGGGGTACAGAGAATTACTGCACATCCTTCAGGACCGAGATTTGCTTTCAAAGCTATGAGCTTTGTGTGTCGGTGGAACCAGCTTCTTTCGTGGAAGCTGGTTGGAGGTATCAGTGCCGAGCAACCATTCCTCCGGCCCAAATGTCCTTGTTTCGAGGAGCTGCTCTCTACTGGAGGTGAGTCTGTATGTGTCTGTGCTAACTTTGGTGGCTGCAGCTCTTCCTCTGAGGGCATGAGTGAGGAATTAGGAGGAAGAAGTGACACATCGAGATTAAGTAGAACGCTTATGACAGTTACCAAGTGAGAATGCCTGATAGACTTCGGTTGACACGATGATTATTAATATGTTGTAAAGATGTTTTGGGGATTCCGCCATATTTGTATGGTTGCCAGCAAAATGTTGACAGTTGCATTGTGGTTAATAAATTCATTTAGATTTATAAGCATTGTTTACAGAACCTGTTCGCCTGCTGAAACTCTAACAGCATCTGTTCCTTCTTACTAATTAACTGCTAATTACGAATGAGCTTTGTGTGTTTGTCAGTATAACTGGCTCATGCATTTTGTAAGGAACATTAACAAATTGATTTACATAGTGGTAAAGCAATCAAAAGAGTAAACTGAACAGCACGCATTTAAAGCCCTTTAGCCTAATTTTTTAAACGAGGCAAACCTTGGGCATCCAAAATATTTTCACCGTTCTTTTGCTACCCTTAAATTTTGGGGTAATTGTAAGTCTGAATCGGGGCTCTTGGTCCGCCATCCCTCGCCGTGTTTTCATTTAAAGAAACAAAAGCATTGGCATTACTGGTGTTTCACATTTGCGGGCCCGTGTTTGTGCAGGATGGGAACAGCGATGGCAAATTGCAAATAGTAGTGAGGTGAAGGAGGAGTGTTGCTGATGGTAGGGGGGCAGTAGGGTCTGTGGAACGCAGGTGCGCAGCTTGCTTGTGGTCAGTCCTTGACATAGCAACTATGGTGGTCACTGCCTTTTTGTTCAAATGCTCTTCTCTCTATACCTGCTTTTATTCTTCAAAACCCTTCCAACTCCGGTAATTAGCAGCACATCTCAGCAGATGGCCCAGATGTTGGCACTTCAATATGTTGAATTTAAATGGAATAGTTCAGTAGCACAACTCTTTAAAATAAAACTAACCAAAATCACTAATTGATTTTGCTCGAGTTCAGATAAGAAGAAAAACCAGACAACTGCACCTTCTGTTTATCAGAATCCTTTGCTTGATGATAAATTTGAGATGAATGAGGTCATCAGATGACACGGGGTTATTTCATGTACAGCTGTCCCAGAATTGTAAAGCTTGAAATGAAGACTGCACTAACACAGACACACAGCTGCAGGGCTGAGTTTTCCTGAGTGGCTTAATATAAGTGTGAGAAATAGGGTGGTGTGCATAGAATAAAAGTTGCCAGAAAAGCTTGATTGCTTTTTTTTGATAGAAATTCAGAATAAGTGGATGAAGCAAACATAACAGATGCAAAATGTTTGGATTTGAGTAAAGCGTTTTGAAAATGCCTTGCTAACTCTTAATTGAAAATTTATTCATATTCATTTGGCTAAAAACTGTGATGTGGATTGAAAACAGTCTGCATGATCGTAAACGAGTTAGAGCTGGAGCGCAATTGGGGCTGGCTGGAAGCAGGACAGAGCTTGGTTCAGCACCAGGCCTGCTTCCATGCAGCAGTACCATCAGCGATAGGGTTGTGAGTGGAAGCAAACAAATAGCAACCACAGTTGTAATCTATATTATAAACAATAGAGAGAGGCACGTCGTGAAGGTTACGAGGTCCGGAGATGGTGACAAAATAGAACAAGGTTTGATGCAAACAGATGCAGATCTGTTAACAGAAGCGTAATAATCTTATTCTGTCCAAACTGGTTGCATGTCAGAGCGTTCTTCTTGTTTCATCGTTGCTTGTGGTACGTGCCGCTGCTGTCTGCCTGCTTAAAGAAGTCTATTTCCATCCTTCTTTAAACTCATAGTGAAATGAAAGGCAATGTAGAAGAGTCATCTAGGCAAGGTGATGGGGGATGAACCGGAGCTGCTAATTTGAATTGAAACCGAGCTGCCCTCGTTTTTGTTGTTTCAACCAGATTTTGGAGTGTGTTGTGTACGAAGACACTTCCCTAACAACCTTCAGTGGCATAAAGCTGTTGATGTGCCTGGAACGGGCACTTCCGCTACAGCTGTGCCTGCAGTATGAAGTCAGTAGCTTTTCTTCCAAACATGAACACTTGGTTTTTCAGTGTTGTACTCCAAACCAGACCCAGAAGTGACATGTGCAAGGAAGTTCAGCGTGGTTTCAGATTTGGGAATTGAGTGCAAGAAGTGGTGGATGTGCTTTGAGAATAAAACAGGGTTGCATCGCAGGAGAAAAGGGATCTGACTCGAGCATCGGGAATGGTCATTTAAGAAACGAACTCTAGGATGCATGCAGCTGTGTTTTTATATTAAAGTCGGTGATAAGGCGAAGCGCTCAGGGCAATGCTGGAGAGAGAATCCCATCTCTGTGGCTCTGCTTCCAGATTGGTCTGTCTGAAGGTCTTTGGCACTGCCCACCGCAGCACTAATCGGTATTTGTTAGCCCTGGTAATGTGATTTCTTGTATCACACAACTGCTTATAAGATGAGAGGGGGAATTACTTCTAATTGTAAAATTATGTAGGAATTTAGAGTGTTTGCCAGGAAGAGAACTGTTGCTGATCTACTGTGAGACATAAGCACACAGCTATGGGATGGTTGTAAGGGGATTATTTCAGGCTTAATTCTAAGCGAAAGCTACTGGACGTTGGGGGCTGTCAGACTGAAATTCTCTTTGTAAAGGAATAGTAAAAAAAATGTGATGACATGAACATTCATGGGGGGGGAAAAAGAGAGTGGGGAGAGCTATTGAGACATGTAAACAGATTCTGTAAGTGCAAGCACGGGGTTCATTTCTTTTGCCTTTGCAGTGAATGTGATTCTTTGTCACAGAAGAAAAATACCAAGACGTACCATTTGCAGAATGGTTTATAGTACAGTATATCACCCTATTATGAGTGACAGTATTTAAATGGTTGGGTAGAGAGCTGGAGAACTGCAAATCAAGTTGCTAGGTTAACGTCTAATGCTCTCCTCTCGTGTGAATATTTCAGGAGGGAAAAATTAAGAAATCTTTGAGTGCAGGAGGTATTGGAAGGAAAAATCAATTAAAATAGCAGTGCAAGTAGTTGAATTGTTTAGAAATTCTGATGGTGAGCTACAGAACGGAAGAGAGCAGGGAATGGTTAAGAAGCAGGTCCCATCACTTACAGAAGCAATTTTAAAGGCTGCTTCCTGTCCAAATTTAAAAGGAAAAAAAAAAAAAGACAGTACTATGGGCAAAGTGATGCTCTCTAAATTGTAGGCTAAAAGGAGGGAAGGGAGCTCTGAGCGTACTGGGTGAGGAAAAAAAAGAGTTATTGGGATGCAAATTGAGTAAGGATAGAACTAAATGATTGGCGTGTTTCCCATAGGATCAACACTCAGCTCTTGCTGTTAAAAATGAAAATAACAACTGCGAAGTCCACTGCGTGTGTTAGGTCTGCTGAAATACACGGGTTTCTCAGATTTCCAGCACGGTGTCTGGCAGCTGAGCTGCACAAACCCTTGCTGATGCTGTAAGAGGGCACTGCATCCAAGCGTTACTGACAGTACTGAACATTGTGAGGTCTGACTTGGTTTTGTTTAGGTTAATGGCACGGCAAGGAGCTTCTTCGGAGTACTTTCTGAATCGTCCTTTTGCATGGTAAATGTTGCTCTCAGTTTCTAAGTGTAGATGAGAAACAAAACGTGCGTGATCACAGTTGTTAATGCTTTAATCTTGCAGCCTAGAGATAATTCTTAAGTAATCCCTGATGCAGATTAAGTGACACTTGGTTCAAATTCAGTGATGTTTCTTATTGTCAATGTGATGTGGTGAAGAAATAGGTTTATTGAATCTTTGTGGAGCACGAAGGTGGCAAGCTCTCTGCTTCTGTAGAAGGGGAGGCGGCAGACAAAAGCATTGGGCTTAAGGGTGAGAGGAAGACAGGAGAGCATGCCAATATGATGGATAACAGAAATAGAGAAGCAGAACTCACATAGAAAACAGTGCTGCTGTTGAGAGTTCAGGTGAAAATGAAAGGGAAGCAAAATCTATAGTAAACAGGTAAGAGGAAGGAGGAGAAATATTGAACGAAGGCTATTGAACAAAGATAGGAAGCAAAAACAAAAAAACGGGTGACATTCAATAACATCTGAAAATCTTAAGCATCTTTCAGAAAGGAGCACGCCAGTCCCTAGAGGTGCCTGATTCCTAAGGTGTCTAAGCATGAAGCACAGTGATTGATTGCCAACTTGAAGCAATGCATCGGTGCCCCTGGTGCTCTGCTATTTCGGCACATTGTCAATGCCTCTGAGCTGTTTCCAATTGAACAGTCTTAAGAGCTTTCAGTCTATGGATTTTGGTAACAAATGCGTTGGAGTTGATGCACACAAGCTGTCAGAGTGCGAGTTTTCCTGCTGTTGAAATCTGAAGGCAAAATATCAGCATCTGTCCAGAATAGTTCTGATGTTGTGAAAATAATTACCTAAAATACGTAAGATGGAGGTTTCCTTTTCTGGAGGAGGAATGAAGTGTCTTAAGAGAGTCAGCATCTCTGTCTGGAGCATTACGTGGGCCAGGGCTACCTTCCAGAATGGGATCAGCATGCAGATAATACTGACCTGCAGGGTCAAGCAGAGAGGTTTGGTGAGGTCGGTTATGCCAGGCAAAGGCTTCAGGAAACAGTAGGTCTTCCCTGTGTAATACCAATGTGTTTGGAGAAGGTCTGAGAGAGAAAACTCATTTCTGGATGGCAGCAGATGGAGCCTCCCTTAGTTCAGGGATTGGAAAATCACGTGAGTTTAAGTTTTAGTCTTCTGCAGGAATATTCTTTTGTAGGTCATTTCTGTACTGTCAGAATGCTGCTGATGTGCTGGTCCCTGAGAGCTCTGTTGTGGGGTGGGCAGACACGGCACAGGTTTACTCCTGTGTAACACAGTAGTGCTTGGGCACCTGATTTGCTTTGCTTGTTTGTAGCTTTTGGCTTTTCCTGCTGCAACCCTGAAACAGGCAGCTCCCATTTTTATTTACCTCTGAAATCCCAAAAGATTAAGCTGACCCAGCTAGTTGAAAACTCATATTGCCAGATAGTTTGCATTTATACGCACGTTGTAAGAACAAATTTCAGTAGGAGGTATATAAAGAAAGGTTCTCTGTGTCCTTAGCAAAGCTGGGTTTTAAGAGCTTGCAATTAATTACTTCCTTGCTTTTGAATAACTTGGTACAGATATTTTTCTGTGCTTTGTATTATGGAAAAAATAGCAGTGACTGTCGTATCTTTATTTGAAGTAGCGACAATATGATGCAGAAATTCTTGTGGTTTTTTTCTGACAGTAGGGCATGAATCAATAGGTGAATGCATTCTCCAAAGAATTCTACTGTGCAGTTATTCGTGTTTCCCCATGTAATGGGTCTCTCTACTGTGTTGATCTGAGCTCCCGTGAGCTCAGCCCTCCACATGCCATCTCCAGTCTTCCCACCAACAGTGCTGCCTAAAACCCACTGTGGTCAGTTAGGTTCATCTATCACCAAAGGAGCTATACCTTAAAAACCTGCTGTAAACCTAACTTGAAGAACCATTCTAAAAATGCCTTCATTTGTGTACAGCAGATACGATTACAGTACATTTGCCAAAATGAGGAAGTAATAAACCCTTGTAATAACATGGGGTTTCTCTTTCCGTAGACCCTTTCCTTTCAAATGCCACAGGTATTATTGCAGCCTGAATTCCATCCCCAAGAGATGGAGGCAGCAGTGCTGACACACACTGTTCTGTGCTCAGGTCTGGCTGCTCCACAGCTAATGCAGTCCCTCACACTGGCACTTACCTCAGCAGGAAACATAATCCTTGGGTTACAGAGCATTAGTTTGAAATGAAGTGCATAGTTACACTTCTGTTTGGACTCTGAGCAGGGGCAGAGGAAGCATAGCCAGGGGTTCTGTGCAGAAAAAATGTGCACGCCATGTTGGGAAGTTTGGAAGGACAGACGTAGAAAATGGAACGTAAGTAGTTATGTTTGGTTTTGGTTTTCTTTAATTATCTGTCCATCCTGTACAAGTGCTTTCCAACACCTCATTAATAGGGATTTTGTCTGGTACTGTCTGTGAAGAGTTGTCACCGTTAAGCTAGTTATAATAGTGACAAATTAATGCACATCTGCACTTTTCCCTGTGGTGTGCAAAGAATAATATATTACACAAACTGCTTGGAGAAACCACCGTTTTAAATATTTTAGCAGTGTGATATCTAACACTGATCTGACAGATCTCTAATAACTTATCGGTAGCGTTCACTTTGTAATGTTGCTGCACAGTAAATAATTTTTCCCTGGTAATTTAGTTTGGAGGATCCCTGAATTGGTCTCCCTTCATCTGAAAGGTATCCCGGAGATGATGTTTGCCAGAGCTCTAAGTAAAAATGACTTTGTTCTCTGCTATGTTAAATTGGCTGGTTAATTCTGGTGTTATTTACCCTGTAATTCATTAGTTTTACTCTACCATTGGCAGCTGACAGGCTGTAATTTCATGCCTTGCAATAAAAGATGTCTCATAATCTGCTTCATTTAGCAGCAAGAGAATTTAATGAAATTAACTGCAGCCCTAATTATGCTAGTGAATACTAAAGACTGCTATCAAGTTTCCTCAGAAAAGGACAAGGTCCACCTCATGAAGGATTTAGAACATAATTTCCTGGGAAAAGTTGCAAATGTCTCCTTCTATTGGCCAACAAGGGCCAATTACAAGTGCTGATATGACTTTAATGAACTAGTTTATTCTGAGTACCTCTCAAGGAATTTTTTTGATTATTATTATTTTCTCAGTATTTGAGCAAATTTTGCGAGGGTTCTCTGCTTTGCAGTAACTGGCCTATGAACGTTTGTTTTACTCAGATTTCAAGGAATTTATCCACCTTGTTGTGGAGCCTTGTGTTTCCTTTTCCAGCCAACGAGGTAGCCCAAATACTGCGTACTTCTTACGGTTGTCTTGGGAGCTCTACATCCCAGAGAATAATGGTTGCTTTTCCTGCCACGATTCATTGGAATTCCGTAGCTGAATTACACAAAAACAAGAATTGAAAAGAAATACCAAAATTCGCAAGGAAGCCTGGCAGAAGAGTAGTACAGTTACGTGAATGCAAAAGGAGAATAGAAGTTGAGGAGTGTTCCTGGGGCGATGGAAACAAGGAGGTTGTTCTTCACAGTTGTGTGAAGTACATGATTTTTGTGTCTGTTTGCAACCTCTTGTTTCAAAGGCCTTATTTTATTTGTGGCACAATTTTTCTTGATTTCCATTCCGAAGTGTTGGTTGGTATATTTTTGCCAAATGCGTGCTAACTGCTTGCTAAGTGCTGCCACACTTAAACAACACGATGTGAAATGTAACCGCCATTTTATGGCTTAAACGATGTTAAACGTAGTTAATTGGAAAAACTTTTAACTGCAGAGAATTTCCCTATGAATAGCCTTCATAATAACCATCTCACTATAAAACGCAAAATGCTTTGCTCACAAGGACAACTGTACTATAAAGGTGAAGTGTATTGATCAAATTACCTGGGATAATAAACTTCGGATGAATAACTTCTATATTGATGAATGGGAGAAGTCTTCCTTTTTCCCAGATATTGTTGGTGTGATGGGAAGGCTATTGAGAGAACAGTGTTATACCGTGTGATTGTTTCAATCAATGTTTATATTTTTAAGTTAAATAGCAGTGTGAAATTGTTGGTGGAAAATTGCTTTGGAGTTGTTGGGTTTTTTTTACTGTTTCTGTTCCTGTTTCTTTTATTCTCATCTTTCATTTGTTGCGAGTACAATCGTCTTCCTTCGGTTAAAAGTTATAGGGTTGTATAAAAGTGAGCATTTATGGGGGAAAGACTTAAATTGGTTTGTATTTGCAACAACTTGTAAAGCTGAAAGAAAAAACAAAGACGACCTTCCTCGTATGCATTAGGGAAAAGTGAGGGCAGAACACAACTGGCCTCAATTGCTGTCAAAACAAGGAAAGGTTTGGGACCCAGAAAAGAGGAAGAAACACTGTGGAACAGGGCTCAGAAGCAAATGGGACGTTCTGGTTTTTGTGAAGGGTTGCTCAGGCTGTGACGTTCCTTTACTTTCTGGTGAGTGGGGATTTCATGAACTTGTTATATCCATCTTGCTCCTCTCTCAAAACTGTACCTACCATTAATAACGCCTTGAGTTTCAGATGTGACCACAGGCATTTGCTAGCCTTCAGGTATATATTAACCTGTAATAAACCTAATCCAACCCTTTTGTTTCTTAACCTTTCGGAATACAAAAACAAAGCCTCATGTTTTGATTCAGTCTGTAGTATCGCTTGTAGTAACGTTTATGGGTGAAGAAGTTAAATGAGTGCTGCATTGATTGAATGTTTTGGAATATCTTCAGAGTCCTTACATAAAATGAAGGCAGTACAGAGTATTTAATATTTCTTTCAATGTCTGCAAACTATATAAAAAGTTGACCTGAGACCGTATGTGGAATGAGCCAAAACGTAGTTCTATAAATGCACTGCACAATAATTTGAAACGTAAAGCAGGATTCCTTTGTTCTACATGTTGGAAGAGATTGTTGTTAGGGGAAAGTTCTGAGACGATGTGAGGTAATATATGGATGCGATCACCTTGTTTCATATATGTACAGGTCAATATGTATGTATATGAAATCCCCATGTAAAAAGATACGTAGCAAGCATTCCATAGAAATGGGAAAAGCTAGAGCAGAGGGCAACCAGAGTGAGATGTGAGAATCTCAGTCTATTCCAAAAGGTGAGAAAGACGAGTCAGCTGCAGACTTTGGAAGGAGATTAAGAAGCACTTTCTTTTATTGGCAAGGCTTGATTCTGCGAGGTGTTTGAGCTTGTGTCAAGTGCAACCTGAGGGGGCAAGAACTTCAGCTGGAGGAAAGGCCGCGCACCATAGGAATGGAGATGGAATCAGAGTAGCGATAAAACAGAAACTTTTTAATGCGTTACATGCAAAATTCAGTTTGGGTTATTAGCAGCCCTTAGCTTGGTTAAGAGCTTTTAGAGCTCATTCCTTAAACAGGATTCATTTTTGCTGGCTACCTTGGAGTTTTCGGAGAATAATGTTTAGTTGATACCTGTGAGCTGTACCGCCCAACTTTTAGCACCCAAAATTAAAAGCTCAATTTAAAATGTGAAATAGATCAGAAGCCCGTGGAGGCAGAAACTTGGCTGTGAAAGGGGGCTTTGATGTCCGTAATGTCTATTGTTTAATGTCTGGTTTTTGCTTTTAAATGCCAAGGCACAGCATGGAGGCCAGGGCCTCCCATGGTGCGACAGAGGGTGCTTTGGGTGGTAGGGGGGAAAAAAAAAGAGAAATGTTCCATCCTGTGAGGACAAGGTTGACGAGTGCGAATGCTTTTGGAGATCTTTTTAAAGGAATTGTGCGCTAAAGTGTGCAAATTCATAGTGAGCGTGCCGTGCGTGTGCATGTGTGCAAGAGAAAGTTAGCAGTCAGTCAGGTTTTTATCTCTTAATGAATAGAGACTGCTGAAGTAAGGGTTAGGTAATTGAGTTTATAATTAATTAGCCATAACCCTCATCAGATAAAGCAGTTGTCGAGATTCTTTTTTTTTTTTTTTTTTTTTTATCTCCTTTCTCTCCCCAGGGCCTGCCCTTCTTTGTCCTTGCTCTGACAGCCAGCACTTATCTTGGGCCTAGGCCAGGCCCGCGCCTGCCATGCCCTCCCCCTGCAGCCGCACGGTGGTCAGCCGCGGCCCGCATTGTCCTGCGCGGCTCCCAATCAGCCAGCTGTCGGGCGCGGGATGATGAATTAGCAGGAGGAGTGGACGTGGAGGTGAGCTCCAGATTGGGCTCCCGATAGCCGGCAGAGCCGCTTCTGTTGGGCAGTCACAGAGCGCGGCCCTGACGTGCTGCTGACACGTCGCAACAAAAAGGTGAAGAAGGGAGATGCGGCGCGGAACGGCGCGTGCCTCCAGAAAGTTAGGGTGCTACAAAGAACCCTTAATTTCTTCCGCTGTGCAATTCGCTATAACAATACGGGGGAAATAAATTAGATTCTGTGCTGATTCTTTTGGTGGCCTTATCTCCCTTGCATAGTGGGCTGACCTGCTCTGCCTGCAGTAGGGGCACGCACTGCAGATACGTATCTTGAGAGCATCAAGATGGTGAAAGGTGTCACGTCTCAGCTTGTTGAGCTAGATTAAGGGCATTCGGACGCTGAATTTATCCTCAAAGCACTCTCCTTTTATGGATGCATTGGAGAAAAGGAGCTTTCTTGCTGTGTTTACAGTAGGTTGTGGCTTTCAGCTGGGTTTTTTTTAGATGGGTTTACCTGCCGGAGGAGAGAAATTTTCAGGAACAAGTCTGTGGGTTTCCTCTTCATCTGGAGTTTTTGAATTAGAGATGAAGACACTCCATCTTATATTGATTTTGGGCTTCAAATGAGCGCTGTTTCTTCTTAGTCTGAGTGGGAGCAGTGGAAAATGTATCCAAGTCTCTTGATGTCAGGTAGAGTTCAATCTTTTAGAAACAGTATAAAGCATTCTTCACCTGTGGTCACCTTAATTTTCAAGCAGACTGGTACAGCTTTCCTTTTTCTTCTCATTTTGGTGGCAGTATTTGTTTTCAGTTCGACTTCAGCTCTTTGTGGACTCGAGCACCAGAGGTTTCCCTGAGCACATGTATGTAACCCTCTAGGATCTTTTTGAAAGTTAAATTAGTAATATATTATTTAACCTCCGTTTAAGATGGCAGCTCTAAGTACATGAGAGATGTTACCGATGTCAGAACAAACCTGTTCCATCTTGGAATAATAGCAGAGCGGTTTGTCCTTGCGTGCCTTGCAGTGCTTGTGGTTTGTGAAGCACCACAGTTACACAAAACGTGTATTTAATCCAAGCAAGGGAAAGCAAAATTTTGTGTACCCCCCTGCAAACTGATTGAATGGAGAAGTAAAGGAAGCAGTTACCTGAATTATGATTTTTGATGCGAGTTCTCATGGGAAATTCCAATCAGAAGCATCATTTTTCACCATGGTGACGTTTACTAGGACAGGGTGCTGAGATGCCTGACCAAAGTGCTTTGACCAACATCTCTGGCCCCTTTTTGCTAAATCTGTAAAGAAAAAAGTGAAAACTTGCATTGGCATCCAGTAATCTTTCTGCTGGTGATGAGCCGTCTTCATGCCTTCTTTCAGTACAGCCAGAGGAACTTCTTATAACATGCATGGGTTTTCCTATGCGCTGCTCTTAGTGGTTGTTCAACACAGGTGGGTTTGAATCTTGCAGCTTAAAGTGAATTGAATGGAGCTAAGAGCCTTCTCAACCCCAGGTGGTGTTCAGTTGTGTTTTATATTTGTGAAGGGCAAAGCACGACTACACTAGAGGAAGGCAATGATCATCTGTGTAATGTAAGAACTGCTCTAATATTTTTTTTTCAAGTTTGAGAATTTATATTTCAAATGAAATACCCCCCAAAAATACAGGTATCATGGAATCATAAATACATGTGACGAATAACATTGCTGCATTAATGTGCATCTTACTGTTGGAAGTCTTTTGGAATAGAGCATGCAGAATAGGGCCATGATTTGTGTTGGCTGGGACTTTTAAATATCTAGTCCAAACCCTCTGCCATGGGCAAGGGTATCTTTCACTAGATCAGGTCGCTCAAAGCTCCATGCAGTGTATTCTTCTCTACTATCCCTTTACTGTGCAATCAGGGAGGGTTGTATGTGTAGTAGATCAGCTCAATTTGAGGCTTCTTAGTTGCTTCCGGTGAGGGAAAACGGCATTCTTTGTTCCTCAGAAAATGTTTAATGCCACCCCTACCCGAATTCATCTCATCCCGGTGATGCAGCACTTAATTTTGCAGGAAGTGCATTAGTTAAGCTGCACTTAGAAGTGGTCTGGTCTTACATACATCTAGAATCCTTATGCCTGTTGTGCATCGCTCTGTCGTTTGTTCACAGGAGTACTGTGGTGATGCACTCCAGTGAAGCTTCAAAACATTGTGGTGCTTGAAAAGCAAAACTGCAAAGAAAGCAGAGAAAACTGGGCCTTGAGGTGGATGGAGTAACTGCTTATGGCTTTGCTGTTTTCAAACAAGTATTTTCCTTTCTGTTGTTGTTTTAATTCCTGGTAGGAGTCTATGACCGTTGTTTCTGTGCTGTGTTTAGTTGCAATATTTGGCAGATAGGAAGATGTTTCTGCATGACTGGGTAGAGCAGTCGTGAGTGCAAATGAACATCCTCCTGAAATAATGCACCAACGCTGATCCTGGTAACAGCAGATAGGAGGAGGGTAGCAGTTCCCCAGCGCACGCAGTCCTGCTGTACTGAAGGGTTGCACTGCCCCACTGGTAGCAGACAGGTTTCTGCTATTCTGGGGTACTGTTTCTAAAACTCTAGAATTAGGTATCCAGGTATTCTCCTGGGCTGTGCAAGAGATAGTGATGGAAGTTTTCAAACGTTGAAAGGTTTTCCGAACTTCTTTTAAGCAGCAAACTTGAGATAATAAGGCAAAAGTTGGGATGACTGGACCCGAGATTTGCCACCTTACAGCTGCAGATTGTTCTGAGTGCCTTTGAGGCATTCAGGCTTTCAACAAGGCTGTTAAGGAAGTCAGCTATAAGACGGCAAAAGTTTGTCTTTGCGCTAAGCAGTCCAGATAAAGTTGCAAGGATCATTTAAATGGACATACTTGCAAATGCGTTCTGTTAGTGGAAAACAAAGGGAGTGTTTTCTCCCAGGAAGGCACCTTGGAGAGGAAGCTGTGGTTTCCTGGGGGACTTTGGTGCTTTCTTCCCCACTGGAGATCTCACAGCATGCATGGAGGGATGCATGACAGACTCCTCTCCCTTAACGAGTTTTCTAAACTGGTTTGATCATTCCTTTTTGTCACTTTTGTAGAACTAGCATTGAAATGCAGAGAAATAGTCCATCTGACATACCGGAGCATGGGGTGTTGGAGTTGGTAGTACCAACTATCAGCAGCGGCCATAATTGACAAATAATACCCCTCATAAATACTGCCAGGCTTTTCAATTAGTTTTCATCTAAAATTCGGGATGCAAAATGATGGCCTGTCAACTGACAATGGATGACAAAAATTAATAAATTGTCTTCTAAATAGTATGGACACTTAAGAAAAATTGGGCAGCCAATTTAGCACAGCGTGAACCGGGGGGAACCTTTTGTACTGTTGCCGTGCCACTAATGTTGTCTGGGTCTTTATTAATGGTGCTTGGCTGCTGCTGACAGTTTTGTTGCTACTGGCAACTTTCTTCATTAAAATTAAAGCCAGCGTCAAATCCCATTAGCCGCACTCTGTGTACCTTGCATTTTTATTTATACAGTCTTTTTCTTTACAAACACGTTCTTTATCTATAGGAAGCTGGAAAAAGGTGGTTAAAAATTAGTCTTGTCGGTGGCTGATTACTTACCCAAATAACAGATTATGTTTTTTGAGGGATAACATTTCCAGCGTGCTATACCTCGCCTACAGTCCGGTAACCACACACAGAAATCCATAAATGATCTTTATAAATTGCCTTTTGTTAACATGGTCCTCTTCTGTATCACCTGCCAGCTAGCTGGTTTTCAGGTACTCTTCATAAAACAGTAATAACCTCTGAAGGAGAGCAGTTCAGTTGTATGATCTTCTAGATCTCGGTTGCCTGTGAAACTAAAATATTAATGATGGTGCGTACATGCTTAACATTGAGTGATCAACACGTATTTAACAGCTCTTCTTACAGGACACAGAGGCTGTGTGCATCTTGCCCCCCCCCCCCCCTTTTTTTTTTTTTAGGTGAATATTATTGGTTTTGGAAATGTCTTTTGGTTTTCTTTAGGGTAATCTTGGATTGGCTCCTAAATTTTCATTCATAGATATAAATAGCACAGGATAAGTCTTGTACCTGCTGTCACTACTGAGTATTGTGGAACATGGAAGTGTTGAGTGACCATTGCATGAAATACTTGAGGTATGACAAAGCAATTCGTACTCCGTATTGCAGATGGCATAGAAAGAGTTGATATCAACTTCAAGGCTTTGTATGAAAAATCTGGTAGTGCCAGGAATGTCTCAACCAGATGCACTCCCAGAAATGTTTGTAGCAGACCATTGGCTGGCCTTGCGCTGTTGCTAATAGGATGCTGTTTCTGGAGCCTCCCGTGTGATCCAGCCTTGGTGCGTGCCAACTAATTCTAGGTGCGGAAGCTTCCAAAAGAATTTGGTCGCTGTCATCTTTGTTATTATAGTGATGAAGAATATCTTCTGCTAGTGAGGGTATGATTTAGCTGGGAAGTATTGGTAATGGTTGGACTGGATGATCTTCTAGGTCTTTTCCAACCTCGATAATTCTGTGATTCTGTGATTCTGACTCCTTTATGCATTGGGCTGTGTACCAGGACGCGTGGGCTAGGTTCATGTAACATACCTTTCCTGGCATCGTTTGCATGTGAACCAGTGAAACAAAATTAGATGATCTGCTTCCTGATTCTTAAGGGTTTCTGCTGCATGGAAGCACCTGGTGAAATGAAAAATAAGGCCTGGGTTGATGGACAGACAACAACCATGTGATAGAGGCCTGAAGTACGCTGTCATGTACTTCTCAGTGTGCAGAGAAGAAGGACAAGGTCTTCCACTGTCACCTCGTTTTTACTGTTCTGACAGTACAGTTGTCCTCTGTTCAGTGCAGAAAGCAGCAGGTGACGTTTCCTCTCGTGTTCAGGGTTCGAAGCAGCAGCGCCATTTGAGTGCGGGTAACCCAAGCCAAAGGGTAAGGGAGAGCTGACGAGTTCTTTCAGAATGCTGGTGAAGGGCTCTGGTGCCCCGTTTTCCTATAAGCATGAATTCAGCCAGTGCTGCCTGCAGGAGGCATGTTTGTTCGTGAGTGATCTCATACAGCAAACAAAAATGAAAAGCAACGAATGGTTAAAATTGTGTTTTAAACTGATTTCACGTGCAGCGGTTTTGGACTAAAGTGTGTGCTGCGTGGCTGAAATCTGAATTTCGATTCAGCTGAAATTAAATGACCCTATCATTCTCAAGAATGGATGCACCCTACAAAGAAAATAAACTGGCAAAGCTGAATTAGCATCGATCCGATAAATCCGAGTTGTGCCTGAGTTTATTCGCTGAATCGTCTTGGTTTAAAAAAGAAGTGTCAGTAGTTAATTGTTGACTGAAGCTTAATATCTGTTAAAGTAAATGAGGCATGAAATATACTGCATAGGAAGTATTATATCCGGAGTGATTTTAACATTAAAACAATATTAAAATTCTTAACTTTGACACAATAGCAGAATTCTTTATTTTGAAGTTACGTTGATTAATGTGAAGCTTGCTTCCTGTGGGAAAGGAGAAGCGATCGAATGCGTCTGTGGCAGCCATGTTGTACGGTTGCTCATTTGTGTCTTGGGATATCCTGCTTTTATCTAAAGGCTTTTTTCCTCTCTCCTGAGAGAAGACTGAGAGTGCAGGTGTTTCAAGATGTTCATGTGAATGTTAGTGATAGTTGGTGGTTCATAAAGTCCATCACGGGCTGGGTTCTTCGTGGTAGGTATGAACGTCTGGATCGTCACAAGTTGGTTCCTTCAGTCTTCCTCCCATGTTCTCTTAAACGTCAGGTTTAGGAGGACATCAGCCCCCACGTATCCAGCTTGGCCATCTCAACATGGAGTAAGGTAGGCTTTAAATTTGTTCCTCTTTTCACAAGGCATGAAAAACTATATGGGAGTCCATTCGATAGGGGGGAAAAAAGTTTGCATAGGTGTTGAAGCTATGTAAAAATACACTTCCTGAAGCTATCCTTGTGGTAGATCATGATTCAGATGATCCGGGTCATACAAGAAACGTAGCTGTGGCTAAATAGGATTTCCATTTTCTATTTCGGACTTTTTCAGAACACGAAATACGGTTTTATGAGCTTTAGGAAGTAGGATGCGGTTTAAAACCAGCAACGCTGTGTCTGACTGGAACATTTGAATGGGTAACCCTGTTACCCAGGCCTGTTGCAATACGTACTCTTATGACTGTTCTTTCTGATATGCCTTTCATTCTGAAACTCTGCAGGTATGTACCTGCCTCAAATGAACTGCAAAGTTCCTGAAGTAATTTCTTGAGGCAGACCCAGCACTTGTGATCCATCTCCAAAGTAAGCAGAAGTGGCATCGCTTGATTTTGGGATCAGTTTGGCAGTTAGCATGCAAAGACACTGCCAGGTCTGCTCCTCAGAATCCCACCATGCGTGCTGCTTTCTGTGAGGCCAGCATGGAAACGTGCCTGGTGTGGAGCAGAACCATCACTGACGTGCTTCTAGAATTAGGAATACATTCTGTAACTCTGCAGTAACCGCGGCAGCTCTGTGTCTGGGAGATGTGAATTCAGTTAGCACAATTTCCATCATCAGATCAAGTGAGTCACTTAAAGGAGTGTTTTCTCACTGGCTTTCGGAGTGTTTTGCCTGCTGTAACGATGAGAGGATACCAATTATCTAACATATTAACTGTGTCTCTGAAGGAGCCATCTTCGTTCCCATTCCTCTGAGTGAAGCACATGGATGTGTGCACGCGCGTGCACGCACACATGTATTTCTCTCTTTGGTTTTGGGAGGCAGTTGAGGGAAAAACATTTGGGGTGGGTGGAAGGAAGAGTGATGGAGGATCTTGGTGCCCTTGAACCATCTCAGCGAGTCCTGCAGTGGTGGCCACATCGTGAAGCAGCCCGAGGAGCGTCACTGTCTGTCCAGCAAGTGGTGAGCGATACCAAGGATCCTGTGAGGAGGGGACAGGGCCTAAAAGCGAGGAAAAACGAGACATTGGGAAATGCTGTTAAGGAGAAGGAAGAAGGTGTGCTTCTACTGTAGGACAAAGAGTATTTTTTATCTTACCCAACAAAGGACTGAGGACTGGAGGTGTAACCACTCCATGAAATTATGTTTTTTAATGCAGGACACTCCTTTGGATTTAAAAACAAGCAAACAACAACAACAAAAACCACAAAGAGAACCCCACGTTGTAGCACAGACTTGCAGAGGTTGCTCACAAAGACCTTTATGGTCCCAAAATTTCACAATACAAAGCATGGATCTTTTCTGCACAGCGATATGGAACACGGTTTAAAAGAAGGAAAAAAAAAAGAAAGCCCACCACTTTCTTTTTTTTTTTTTTTTTTCTGATGGCGTTCTTGGTTTTGTTATTCAGGAGATGCTGCATTAAATTGGATTTTGTGTCCATCATTATTAAAATGTGAAGTGTGTCGGTCACAAAGCATACATTTCAGGGCAGTTAGCTGAATAATTCTTTTCTTTATTATCCCAAATTACTGCTGAGCTCTGGAGAGGTGAGCAGTTTAGCCAATTATTGCCATTTGAGCTGGATTTGTGGGTGATTAGCTCCTGGTCGAATTCAGTCCTGGCAAGGGCTTTGAAGCCTTCGCTTGTGTGATTTTCACAGCGGTGAGGTAGGAATAGACGCGGCTAATGACAGGAAGGTCGCGTGGGTTATGTGACCTGTGAGGGGGGGGCTTGGGTTTAGCAAATAGGGCATCCACAATAACAAGTGTGTCACTAACCCTGCCGTGCATAATCGGAGTTTTATAGGATTGTTGGAGATGCTGACAGCTCAATTAAAGTGTAACCCTTTGTACCATATACCCTGGCAGAATGACAGAAATATTACCAACAAAAAAGGGAGGGTGCCACAAGGGAACTGGTTAAAGATCCAGTATTCTTTTTCTTCCCCCCTTCATCGGAGCCTGCACAGAACAAGCTGCAGAAAGCATCCATTTGTGAAATAATAGGTTGTCCAGGGGAGGGGTATGGTGCCAAACATGGCTACAAAAAAAGCTTCTCTTAAGTGGTCTTCCTGATGTTTCTATGGAAACACTATAGTATCAGGATAGAAAGTTAAAATTGGTTTTTAAGCTTTTCATGGCTTTCTCCCATGGACCCCCCTCCCCCTAACAAAGCTCTACTTTATATAAAATATGGTAAAGAGAATTTCAGGGTTCGGGAGACGAAGCGCTGCTGTAACGAGAGCTGTACCAGCTGCCCAGAAGTTGCAGTGTGTGCACAATGAATCCCTTTTTGATTTCATCCCCCCCCCCCCCCCCCCCCCCCAGCCCTGCGTTTGTGTCTTCAGGGGGGGAAAGAAAACCTCACAAAAATGTAATGTTGTTCTGCTTCTTTCTCACACCTGGCCACGCAGCCGTTTCGTACAGCCATGAACTGTTCTGCTCTCCGAGCTCCTTCCAAATTCCCCGTGCCATGCTGTAACGTGCGCTCGTACTAAAGCAGCTTCCCAAGATTGTGGGTTTTTTTTCCCCTTAATTTTAGCCTAGGTAGCAGCGTTTCAGCACGCTGATTTGTGTAGATGCTAACTCCGTTTGTGTCCGGCGTCGTTAGAGCACGGCGTGTGATGCTGAGCTGCAGCAAGAGGTAACAGTTCAAACAGAGCTGCTGGCTGCCGTGCTACTGACTCAGACCCCTTGGCATCAGCTGTCGGGTTTCTCCCACGCTAAGATAATGATTTGCATCGCAGTGCATTGCACATCAGCACTGACGTTGGTGACAGGGTAAACCACAACTGCCAGTGCCAAGGGGTTAATAAACCAACTACTTGAGATTATTAAGGACTGTGATTTTTTTTTTTTCACAGTCCAGCAAATGGAAGAAACCTTAGAAGGCAACAGAGCATCCGTATACTGTAGGGTGGAAAAACATTGTGACTCGTTAAGCCTCATCCAGAGTGATGGCTGGGTTTAGAGCAAGTGATGTGCCCTGAACATATAATCGTCTAAATGTAATTGTATGCAGTTTGTACTACACTTGTGTTTTCTACAAAGTGTAATGTTCCTATCCATCGTGCAAGCAGGCATTCCTTTGGACCTGCTGTACCCTGTACTCTGCAATAGCACGGTGCTTATTGCTCCATCAGGATACTACAGCGGGGCTGGTTCTTCAGCTTTCCATTCAAATTCTTTGGACGGCTCTTCTACGATCATCTATTTGCCTCATAAAATTAGGAAGTTCCTAGTTAGGTGAGTGAGTGTGGTATGTCAGTTGGTGGCTTCGTGTTCTCTAGTCCATGGATTGCAGTGTGGGCATCTCTTGTCCATCACTTGCAAGAGAGATGAGTTGCTTCCTGCGCTCAGCAAGCTCCTCAGGAGTGTTTGGCCATGCCGTGTTGGAAATAGATGCCCTTCCCTTCAAAATGCAGCCCTGCAAGCTGGAAGGTTGCGAAACTTCACCTTAAAATTATTGGCTGCATATTGGAGGAACTCGTCCATTAACCTCGGTTAGCAGATTAAGTCCTTTGGGTTACATTGCTGGACCAGCCATTAGAAATACAAACACAATGACAATCAGGGTTGTGCTTCTTCTTCCGGTTTGTTGTGTCTTTAGTGCTGAGGTTCCCTGGAGGAATTCATTCTTTGCTGGCAGTGCCGCTCCTCGCTGCTGGAACTACAATGAACTGTAACGCTCACCTGTCTGCATTTGGATGATTTTCTTAGTAAAGGCCCTTGCTTGTGATCCCGACTATGGATGGTTGCTAACCCAATTATTTGGGTGAGGGTTGTTGTTTTTTATGACGCGTGTTGTTTTTTTCTTCTGTGAATGCGACGCAAATGGTAGAAAATTCATGTAGAAAATTCACAGCACTGAGTGGAAAATGAAGAATTTATGCTGTCGATGATTAAGTGCAAGATTACATATTTCATTCTGTCAAAACAGCATCAGGGTAACAGTATGGGGTTGGCTTAAAATTAAGGGAGGAAAAAAATAGGCTGTATGATGGTTGTACCTCAGCTGTGGCAGTGCTATAAGTTCCCACAAGAGAACAGAAATGTAGGTATTGCTCTTTTGCAGCAGGTACAATCTTGGCTGTGCCTACAGGCTTCTAGAGGGTCCTCACGTTGCGACTTGGCATGCCAGGAAAAGTCAGATGTACCAAACCTTCCTTAAAATCACTAAATAAAGTCACGTGCTGTGGCTGGAGCCAGCGCAGAAGAAACATGCGGTCAGTTAAACACAACACAAATGTTTGTGAAACGTTTTTCATTTCTTGTGGCCCCTGGGAAATCCAAAGTGCACGAGAAAGTTAGAGAAATGCAGTGGAGCACAGCAGGGAACGCGAAGGAGGTTTTTGCCCACCAGTATTGGTTCTGCAGGCTGCCTTGCCAGCATCTTTGATGCAACGTTATACAAGCTTGAGAGGTCACTTTTAAATGCTGATAACCTGCTGCTTAAAAAGATATTCCCGTGAAGCAAATTCCAAATCGTTTCCCCATTCGCCTACGTTTGTAAGCAAGGTTTGCAGCTCACAGGAGGTGTCTGGGGCACTGAGATGTAGATGCTCACCCCACATCCAGGTGACGCGTGTGCGCTACACGCAGTGGTCCCTTGACCAGTGGTCTGGTGCCACCAGTGTGAGTGATCCCACGCTGGGGGCCCTTCATTAGCTGCTTGTAGTCCCAGTAATGATCTGGCTGCAGAGCCTGACGGCAGTCTGCAACTTCTCCTGGTGCCCTGAAGCTCAACAACGTGAGCTGATTGACTCAGTTAAGGCCCCAGTCTCTAACAGCAAATGCAATCAATAAATCTTTGTTGGTAAATAATTGCTATTGAACAGAGTTTTAATATAAATTTATGAGTGGTGTTTTATCACAGCTTGAGGCTACAGCAAGCCACTGAGTGATGGATTTCAGATAACACTTACATTCATTACATTAACTTTGTAAGTTATTTAAAGCTTGTACACTTAACATTGCTTTTGGCTTGCAATGACCTCCTGGGACTAGACGTAGCGTACACATTACTAATAAAGAGACTGCCAGACATACGGACAGCCCTCTGTTTTCTTTGTAGAGCTGTGCCATTCACTGGGAAAAGTGAAGGAGTGAAGTTTGTGCTCACTACTGGAGCGCTTTTCTTGTCACGTGTTAGAAATACAGCTAGCCCTGGCTGCTAGGAGGAGCATTCCTCCATTAGAGTCAGAATGGCAGTTTTAGAGAGAAGGTGGTAAGAATTGATTTGAAGTGTTAAATTCTTCTCAGTTTCTGAGCAAATCGGAGGTGTTACATTTGTAGTGTTGAGTCTTGGGGCACGGGGCTGAATGACACTGCTGGAAGCACAGATGGAGGAACGTAAGCAAAGGCTTCCTACAAATTAGGAGAAATAATGTTATCTGATTAATAATAAGAAGAGGGAGAGATTATTTCAACAAAACGAAGCAACGTAGAATTTTTGAACATGAAGTTGATTCCCTTAGTCCCTTACTGCCTAGCTGTGAGGCTGAATGGGATTTTTTGCTGTATGCTGGGGCTGGGGTGCACCAACCTGCCAAAGGCACCAAGAGTCAGTGGGAATCAAGGTCCTTCTTGCTTCATAGACTTGTAGAATCACTCAGCTTGGAAAAGACCTCTCGGATCTCCAAGTCCAACTGCAGCCCACCCCACCATGCCCACTGCCCACATCCCTCAGTGCCACGTATCCACGTTATGGAACACCGCCAGGGATGTGACCCCACCACTCCATGGGCAGCTGTGTCACTGCAGCACCGCTCTTTATGACAAGAAACTGTTCCTAATGGCCTCTGCTTCCAGGCAGAGGATCTGATGCAATTTAAAGGTAGATATAATGTGCAGAAGATTGTGGGGTTTTTTTTGCTGTTTTGTTTTTGTGTTTCTTTTCTGTGAGTAGCATTTCTTGTTGTACTTAGGCCATTTTTATTTTTTTACTTTTTTTTTTTTAAAGTTTAGTGTAAGTGCATTTAGAGCAGATCTGAACTCCAATATTAAGAGCATTTCTCCAGACCGTTCTATATAATTATCACAGACAAAGCGGCAGTCTCTGGCCTTGGGGGGATAAAGAAAGAAGCGTGGCTGATGTGCTCCTCTGCTTCGTAACACTTTGTTTGCTCCTTGTATTCACAGTGCTTTTCTTCACAGATACTGGAAGATATATTTTGGTTCTCAGATAATACAAAAGCATATTATTTTATGCATCCTTAAGAAACAGATTGGGAAGTCTGATTGGTTAGGTTGATACAAATAGGCCAATGGTCCATATTTAAAAGTGAGTAATATTTTTTTTTTTTACATGAGTGCACCAAGCTGTGCTTTAAAAGCAAGATGGAGACCCCATTCTGAAATAACTAGTTCCTTATTTAGATCCAAAACTAGAATTTTGTAGTTCACACCTAGGTATGGAATCACAGAATGGTTTGGGTTGGAAGGGACCTCAAGGATCACGAATCTCCAACCCCCTGCTGCATGCAGGGCCACCAACGTCCACATTGAATACCACCCCAGGCTGCCCAGGGCCCCATCCAGCCTGGCCATGAATACCTCCAGGGATGGATGAGGCATCCACAGCCCCTCTGGGCAGCTGTTCCAGCACCTCACCGCTCTTGTAGTAAGGAACTTCCCCCTGGCATCCAACCTAAATCTTCCCTCCTTCAGCTTAAAACCATTTCCCCTAACAAAACCACCATGTAGCAAAAATCATTTTGAGTTTTCTGTGTGAATATTCTACTATTTGCATCCTATTCACAGTAGAAAAAAAAAACAACCATATTTGACAAAAAAAAAACAAAAACAAAAAAAAACCATCCTCACCCAAATAGTGGGGATGGCAACCGTTCATTTAGATGGTTTCTTTTGCAATGTGTGGAGCTTATAATTGGCATGAACTCCGAATTACGTAAGTAGTGATATGTTTTCTTTATAGCACTGGGAGCGGTAAAAAGGTGTGAAATATATTTCTACTTTCTTCAAGACTTCAAAAAACAAAAAAAAAAGGGGGGGAAAAAAGGCAAGGAGAAAGGAAAGACAGTTGTGATACTTATGGCTTTTTTCCCATTAAAAGGTCTGAAGAACAAACGCGCCAGAACCGGCACAGGGAAACAGCTTTGGGAGAGTAATTTTTGATCCATATAGCATAGCTATAACTAAAATTGGGTGCCCCTAAATGTGAGCGGCTGTGCTATAGGTGAGGTTTAAAAGATGGGAAGGGTGAAGTGACAGATCACCCGCTATAGACAAACATAGGAGTCAAAGGCAGAAGTAAGCTTTCATTTTTAATGGAAGAAAACAACGTCTCTAACCACGAGAGGACAGTAATTGGAATGTGTAACTCACACTTGCAGAAGCTTTTGTGGAGAAACGGTTTCAGAAGCCCCGCTCTGTTTTGTAAAAGTTTGAGGTTGAGCCACCTAAATGTAGCAAAGAACGGCACACAAAAAGGAACCTGACCCCCAGATGGTCAGAAAGTTAGGGGTTTGTAATTCAGTCCTCTGACACAAGCTTTTATTTACAGTCCTATCCGCAGATCGCTTTGAGTTGAGAAGGGCTGCTCGCTGAAGTTCTATTCCAAATGTGTGTCCGGGAACGGGCGGTGGTGAACTTTGATTTCCCTTAGGGATCATCTCCGTGGTTGCAGAAGGAGAGTTATTAGTTCCTACAGGCTGTGGCAAGGGGCTTCAGCCAAACTTGCAACAGCTGGCCTAGAGGGAGGGAAAAATGTGCTCGGGGAGAGTTCTCTTCATGCAGAGACACAGAAGAGCCTCTTGGCCTTGGGACATGCATTTATGAAACAGATGTAAGTGAAGGCTTTTATCCAAACCTGGTCTGTCAGAGTGCTTCCTGTGGCCGTGCCGCGTGTGCTGAGATGTCCTGGTGCCAACACCAGGCTTCCCACAACAGATGACTACATCAGAGAGCTGCCTTCTCACGTGGCTTTGGAAGCGCAGATTGTTAAAGCATGGTTTGGTTTGCCATCGCTTCGTACTACTATAAGAAGTTACATTTTGCTTTTCTAAGCAGATTTCTGTTTTTAAGCTAAGAACAGTTTGTTACACGCTCATAGTCCTTGTCCGTTTAAACGTGATGATGACTTTTAAACACTGATGGTTGAAATTCATCACCAACGTGTGGATTGAATATGATTTATGGAACAGTGAGGCATCTTGTCTTGTTAACCTGAGGAATGACATTGAATGCACAAGGGTTTAGCTCTTTTCTGTGTATTTAATAGTGGTGCGTTGGCAAAGTAGTGGTTAATGTTCTTTATTTTCCTCCAACAGGGTATGCTGCTAAAGCGAAGTGGCAAGTCATTGAATAAAGAGTGGAAGAAGAAATACGTGACGCTGTGTGACAACGGTGTGCTGACCTATCATCCTAGTTTACATGTAAGTACTCCATGCTCTCTGTACCTTCAACAGCTGTCCAGCTCTGGTGGAGCAGCGTTAGCAAGTTCATCTGGGCATGTTTTTGTTGAGCCCAGTTTGGCGGAGAAAGTTCTTTCACTTTATTCCGTTCCCATCCCCTCAAAACTGTGTAATTAGAAATCAAATTCTGCATTGAAGCTCTGTGCATACAGTCCAGTTACTTTAAGTGCCCTGTTTAAGCCTTTATTTTGTGCTGATGTCCTTATGGACTTGCTGTCAAGAAAGCTACGGAAGCATTTTATAAGGAAGAATGTCCTAGGCGTAGTTAAGACTGAGTACATTTTCTAGCATTTGTCGGTGTGCAGTGGTTGTGGTTTATTCAGAAAGTAATTTTGAACAGCCTTTTGAAAATGATATGGCTATTAAGATGTGCCATAGAGCGTTTTCACATTAAGATCTCTGTTGTTGTCTCTGCCCAAGGATCCTGCCTGTCTGTGTGTAGAACACCATCCACGGGTTTGGTCTGGGGGGAGGAAGGAGCACAGGTGTCTGACTCGAGACTAGCCCAGCCCGTGAGTCCCAGCCATGCCATCAGGAGGAGGGATGTGATTTGTCAGAGCTCCTTCCATGCCAGAACAGTTCAAAAGATAGAATGGACACTTGGGATTTTGAAACATGGGGATTTCCCAGCTCTTTCACTTGCTCTGTGTTGCAGACAAGGGTAAAACTCAGGAAGCATAGTATGACCCTCACCAAGATCATTGGGCTTGTCTCAGGTCTTGTATTTCATCACTATGTCCCCTACGGAAATCAGAGGGTGACTAGGTGTAACGTTTTAGGGCTATGTGACACCTAGTGCTGTCATTTTGAGTTCCTAGGCAATTTTATTTTATTTTTTTCAGTAGGGAGTAGAATTCAGGGTTTTGAATGGATGTATTTCTGTTCGTATGTTGTTAGGTTTGCACGTGTGGATCTGTCAGAAAGCTTCTGCTTTAGATAGATGATGTCTCAGGAGAGTGGCTGTGCTGATGCTGTGCTTGCACCAACTCCCTGTTTCCTGAGGAATAAATGTTAGGATTTTCTCTGGCTCATCGCAAGAATTCAGTCTCGCTTCTTGCTTTGCTATAGTTTCTCATATTATTTCCCTATCTCCTAAAAATTAATGAGTGACACAACTAGCAATTCAAGCAATCGCTACTTCCCATCTGAAATGTCACAGCATCACCAAGGTTGGAAAAGACCCACAGGATCATCCAGTCCAACCATCCACCCATCACCAATAGTTCTCACTAAACCATGTCCTTCAACACAACGTCCAATCGTTCCTTGAACACCTCCGGGGTTGGTGACTCCACCACCTCCCTGGGCAGCCCATTCCAGTGCCTGACCACTCTTTCAGCATCATCCCTCAACTTGTGTAGTCCAGGGCAAGTTATTGTTGAGTTTCTCATTTCTCCTTTCATGATCCTAGACAGGAATGTTTGGCCATTTTGGCCATTCTTACCCTGTTTATTCTGGGGGAATGCTGCTGAGAAGCAACCCTGAAATACCTGAATCTCATTTGGGTATTGCTGGCAGCACGGACACCATGTGCCTTTGAGGCAGCCCACAGTGGATCCCTTAGATGTGCTCGCTTGAGGCTGTGGTGGCCACTCTGGGGCAGAGCCAGGGAGTGGGCAGGCTGCCTTGTCTGCACCCACATCCCCTCTGTGCTCTGTAAGTGCTCTATTGTTCCTGAGCTTCCTGGGAACATATGTTAGTTTTTCATTGCTTCTCTCAGACAATAGAGTACTTCTCTCTAGGCTTCACTGGAGCTGCTTAGTCTTCCCCTGAGTGAGAATCCATTGAGATTAGAGGTAATTACTTTGAGATTAGAGGTAAATCCATTGGAGATTAGAGAGAATCCATTTAAAGAAGAAGTAATTACTAGCCTGTAATTGTTTCCCTCTATCCCCCACTGTGCCCACCCCCCCCAAGAAAAAGGTACACGTCTCTGTATTTCCATTTGCTCAGACCTTTCTTAGATCAGAGGGGCTCGTAACACAGCTTTTCCCTGGGCTGTATTTTGGTGGGTAGTAGTGGGAGACTGTACACAGCCCCTAGCTGACAGGACGCTGCTGGGGACAGCCCAGTGCTTGTTCTGAGTCTTGTGCAGACACCTGTGCTGAACTCACTCTCTAGGAATATCTGTGCTTCCGTTCATTCATGTTAAAATCATCCTGTGATGTGATTTGTATTATAAATGATGCATCGTAATGTTTTAATTCTATTGATTTTAGCCTTCCAAGAGTCACTGCGCTACTTGAGTGCATTTCATTACTGCCAATGAACTACTTTGTGTCAGGTAGCTGATGTTAATATACCCTGCAGAGCATTCTTTGTGCATTGGGCAATCTGTACATCCATCGGTTACCATATTTTTCTTCTGCACCTTGCAGCTCCTCATAGTGTTGGTGCTTGCTTTGATGTGTCCTCGTGAGTCAGAAGCCTCCACCTGAAAAACGATGCAGGGCTGACCTGGCAGTTTTGTCTTGGTGGCACATTCTCGCTTCCCTGTCAGTCTCCTCTGCTGGGGCTGGAAACATGAGTAGTATTTTCCCTGTCCTGTGCAAACTGCAGCGGGACAAAGAGGTAGGACCAGATGCTCCAATTCGGTTGGACTCCTAGTGCAACTTGTGCTAAGCTTTGTGGGTAACGGAGCAGGAAAGCCAAGAGTTTTTGTTTGGAGGTTGCTCAGCGATTGGTTTTCCTCAAACAAGACTCTGATAAGGTGCTTTTGCTTGATTTTGCTAGAATTTGCTGAGCTCTCTTTCCTTGTTTCGTTTGTTCACCCCAAACTCAATGAGCTGATGAATTTCTAATGCTGTGGTTGCATTGCTGTTTGCTGTGATGATCTTTATGTTGCTTTTTGAAAAATAAGACCTTATTCCTACCAACCTTCCATCAAATGGGATAAAATAGAAGAGTTAGCCATCCTAACTTGTGTTAGCCATCCATCTGAACTCACGAAGAGACGTGGTGCTAATCTCACCTGTTAGATAGATAGATTTCAGGTCTGCAGGTAATGTTGGTTGTACATTTGGCAGTTGTAAATCTGTGAAGTGAGTGGTGGTCTGGCCTCTAGTGGTGGCAGGAAGGATTAAGTTTAAAAGATAATTTAGTCTTTCCGAATTGTAGCTTGAGTCAGAACGCAGAATTTTACTGAACACCAACTTTGGAAGAAGCTTTTACAATATTTAATAGCTGTTAGTGGGCACTGTATTTAGATACTGCTTGAGACTTGGCCAACGGCGTGTCAGTTTTCTCTTCTGTTGGGTGTGTTTCCACAGCACATCATGCACGAAGGCAGTGGCTTGTAATATAACAAAGTCCTTTTTGCAGAAATCAGTACTGCTGTCCTCCTCGAATAAAGGATTGGCTACAGAATGAAAGGATTTGGGGTGGGGTGTGAAAATCAAACTAGTATCTCTACTTACAGAGGAGGTATCTGCAGAAGGGTCAGGCCTGCTTGGCAGCACAGCGTGTTGAAATGAGTGCTGTATTGTGCCCGCTAAATAAGTAACTACGAATGCTGCCAGGTTGACATTTTACACAATAGCTAAATTCGTATTCCTTCTTCTTAAGAAAGTGGGGGAAGAGAAGAATGGGGAAAGAAAATATATGTACATAAGCACCCTACTGTTTCCTGACTTGGTCATGTCAGTTTTTTTCAAGAGCCTTAAACCTTCCCTTCCCTTGGGATGCAGAGGAGCTGTACCAATAGAAAATGGTGGGGATAATGAGAGAGAACTTTGACCCGCAGGCTTCAAAGTTCACCATTGCTACCTATTCATCATACACTTCTGGAGTATAGCCATTGAGTGGATGACTAAAATTCTGGCTGACAAATTCAGCATCAGCCTACCCAAAGGGACCCATGGGAATTTGTCTAGGCATCTCTTGGCTTTTAATGGCAGAATGCCATGCGTAAGGGCTCCTGAAATGTATTCGCCAGGATGCCTGCTGGGCAGTGCTGCACTCAGCTTCTTTATCTAAGCCTCATCCTGATGAATAGATGGTGTTTCACCACTGTCTGTCTCCCGGACACTTGCCACCATGCCACAGGTCAGTAGATGACAAAGCTTTATCCGTGGATGTCCATTTTCTGCTGTTGTGTCCTCATCATCATCGCTGCCCCTTTCTTATCTGGGGGGGGGGAAGTGCTAAGGGGTGCAGAATTGTAGCGGTGACTGAGGGGGGGAAGTCTCTCCTTCATCTCTGTGAGAAGTACATGAATTCACACATGTAATTCTGCTCAATTAGTCTGACAGCAGCCACAATTTCAAAACTCTTCACAGCAGTGCTGACTGGGTGGGCAGCCCACGTACACTGCCTCAAAGGTCACATTAGCAGCTTTTTGCAGTGAGGTGAAATGAATGTACTTCAACTAAACAAAAGGAATTTCAGCCTGACAAATAGGCTGTACTTTGCACAAGGGCTCCAACAGTGTGCAATAAGGACTCGTCTTCTCAGAAGTTGGTGTAACCCAGGCCCAGCTCTGGGGCTTGCGAAAAGCTTTGGAGTCTTGGGGTGGGCCCTGGCCTTTCGGTAGAGCTTTCTTGCTTGGACACTTCCTTAAGGAAGAGTAACCTTGGTGAGAAATAGAAGGCAGATGAAAATGCTCTGTGCATAGGTATCTTGTAGTTTCTCACCACGTTTAGTCCTTATGATTTTCCTGAACAAATTGAGGGTAGGGGGTTTGCTTGCAAATCGGGGCATACCTGTAACGCTTAGAGGTTGGTCCTTTACTTTGTAGCTTCCTGGCAAACTCTTTTCTTACAGGTTTGGGGGAGGATATATAAATACAGATGGAAAAAAAAATACAAGCTGGAACGTGTTTGCAGTCCTTAAGTGAGATGTATGATTGGGGATAGCTGTCAAGGCAAATTATTCTGACCCCCTGGCTTTGTGTCCTCTTGATGTAGAAATAGCCTTGCTTGGAAATGCCATTTCACCGTTGTCTTCAGTGAGAATAAAACCGGTTAGGGATGGTCAGCAGTGTGAAATAATCCTGAAATATGCAATCCCTGTCTGCTCTAAAAGAGAAGAAAACTGGTTGTTCAGAGCAACTAATTGTAAGCACACCTGTGATACATTACAGGTGTTCACAGGTCAGTAAATGCACAAACAAGGAAAGTGTGAAGCACTTTTCCTTAAGTCCATTCATTTCATAGGGCACGGCAAGATTTGTCACATCGTCAGCATGGGATATTGTAGCAAACGCTGTGCTGCTACTTGCAGAGCTGTGCAAACTTGCAGTAGAGCAGCAAGCATGTATTTACTTCACTGTTGTGCTTAATCCCACTGCTCCCCTCCCACCTCCAAAACCAAGAAGAACGAACAAACGAGGAAAAACTTCGGTATCTGAATGAGTTGCAAACAAATGGCAAAAGCCAAGCTATTAATTAATGACAAGGTTTTATAAAATTAGAGCTTCCTGTCCAGCAGTGCTAACTGCCGTGGATATAAACGCCTCATAAATTACTCACGATGGTAAAACTCCGATTTGTCTTTCACAGCAGTTCTTGGTACAAAGTCTGAATGAGGAGTGAAGTCCAGGCGGAGTTTTGTTAATGTTTCATGTAAACGAGCACTCCACTAAAAAAGAAAGATAAATTTATTTTGAAGCTGCATCTGTGTTGAAAGTGTTGCTGCTGCCCCTAGATGGCTGATTGGACTGATTGATATTGCAGTATATCCATACAGTCGATGCTTTTTGTAACTGAAATGTAATGTGCTTGACTCCCAGTTTGAATAGAAGAGATTCAAGATGACCTTCTTTTTTGTCAGGACAAGTGCTTTAGTGATCAGTGTTTTCTAGAATGCGTTCTCATTTCTGTGCTCTTCTCAGAAAATGACATTTCATTGTTTTTCTTGAGCTTAACTATATATTCTGCAGCGGAATGATATTATGCCCGTGTTTATGTGCACGAGGAGAGGATGGCTGCATTAGCAGGAAAATCTGATGAGTGTATTCCGCTGTGGCTCATAACCAGATCAGATAGGTTTGTTGCTGCGGTCCATGCGGGGAAGGTGGGGAGAGGAGTTGGAGACTTTTGTTTCTTCTTAGGTGTGCCTGTGGCCCCAAATGGAAACCAATCAAGGAGCGATTTATGTTCATTAAGTGCTTGTCAAAACTGAAAAATTTTCTAATCAACAGCAATCTAGCTGAGGCCCCTCAATGGCTGGGAGTGTCGCCTCCACAGTATCGGCTATTTGCCTGTTACAACTCTAGGCTAGAAATCCACTGATGATTACATTAGGCTAAGCTGCGAAGTAAATGAACCATGTCTTATTTAGGTGCAACTAGCTTCAGTGTAGTCCTGCCCCGCAGGGCACTTTATAGCGTTTTATGGCTTTAAAATTAGTGTAGCTTCCCATTTGCTGCAGGGTGCTGCATGTTATGCCTTTGAACTCAATAAGCAAAGGGAAGGGGGCCTTTTGTTCCCCCCCCCCTCCCCCCCCTTTTTTTCTTCTTTTTGCAGTTTAGCAATTTTGTTTTGCATCTTTTCCAGACAGCATTTTGCAATAAAAATGTCTGACTGCCCTGCACGCGCACAGAAGTGAGGGCTTCAGCCCTCCGCCGGTCTGCCTGCAGTTTGGGGTTGGCTCTGGGCTGGAGGAAGGGCTCGGGTTTTGTTTTCCCAGGCAGTTGTTGCTGACGGTGAACAATGGGTTGTGTGGGTCGCCGCTTACCCTCGGCTCACAAAACAGAAGCTGTGTGCAAAGTGCGTGCTGCCCTCGGACTTTCAGAGGTGCAAACATAAACTTTATTTTCCAAAAGCGTGGGTCACTTGTTTTGTTCTACCCCGATCAGGAAATGCTATCTCAACCTCAGTACGCTAAGGCTTGGGACTGTGTTCTGCAACTGAAGGATGGGAACTGTTTTTCTCCCATCGGTGTAAAGCAGTGGCAGATCGGGGAAGGAATTTCTAGTTTTCTATCCAGTTGGGCCCGTTCCTAGCATTGCAAAAACAGGCTTGTTATTCTAATAACTCAAAAGGAGAAAAAGCGTCATGTTCTTACTTTGGTACCATTAAATACTGTTCTGGGAGGGGGTCTCATTTGGTACATCAGGCACTAGAAAAGTATGGCAGTGGGACAGGTATGTGGAGGCTCCCCAGGAGGTTCTTTTAAAACAAGTTAATGATTTGACACAGGACAAGCCTGAGATGAGAGGTGAACTTTGAGTCGTGTTCACCTAGTGCCACGATGCAGAAATACAGCTCCAGAGAAAGGGATTTCACTGCAAGGTAGCTCCGTTTACTGAGCCCAGCCAGAAGTAGTCCTTGTTTCTTCAGTTGATCCTTCTGTCTTCTTCGTGAGGTTCCTTGGCCAGGAAGAAGAGTTTGCAGCATGGCATTGGTGTTTCACTGTGATCCCATGACAAAAGTATGGTCAGAAAGGGCCAGTCACAGCCTTCATTGCTGCCAGAGTGGAACCCAATTCACCTGCTCAGAACCTGACTGCAGGGATGTTTCGGTGCAGGAGAATCCTGCCTGAGTAAAATGGTTCAGCTCTTTAGGTGCTTGTTTTGTGGTACCCTGAAGGTGTTTTGTAGTTGTGCACACTGAGAAGATAATACCTACTCTAAAGAACTGGGGGACTTCTGCTCCCACTTTATATAGCCCCACAGAAAAACATGGGGTATTTAATCCTCAGAGTACTAATTGGTAAGTACCATATTCAGAAAATCAGTTTTCCTGCTCTCAGTACACTGACAATGAAATGCTTTATGATTTAAATACAGGACTGAATGATCTCCAGAGGTCCCTTCCAAACCTTGTGATTGTGTGGACCGTCTCTTGCATTAAAGCCATCTGAAAATTCTCATACTTTGATATTGAGTGTTACATCCTAATGTGAGCCATGTATTTCAAGTAAGTTAAGGCTCATTCTGGGGAGGAGCCGTGCTGTTACATGCTCTGATGTCCTTTTGTAAAGTATTGAGGTCAACGTGGTAGACTTGGATGGAGACGAGTTTGAGTCCCAGCTTCCCTGTGCTTCCATCTGCCTTTCCCTTCATCTGGCCCATGCATCCTCCCTTCCCTGAGAAAGGGGCCGTACATGCATTGAGCATAGCTGTGCAATGGCAGGTGTTTGGCTTTTTGGCAGTTGCTGCTGCTCAAAGCAGCTCCTCCCCTTTCTTGACTGGGAGAAGGTGGGCAGCTAACTGGGCGCATCACGTAGCCAAGTTTCAGCTTGCATTGGCGGTGGAGAGTCTTCTTGGGCAGTCAGAAGCCATTGCAATGCATGGCAGCTACTTTAACAGCTGCTGGCAGTGAAAACAGGATAACTCCACACTAGCGGTGTTTATTTTTGGTATGTCTGTTCAGCAGATGTAATACCTGTTTGCTCCCTTTGGATGTCTGAAAGGCTTCTATTCATTGAGTTGGTTAAATCAATTTCTGCTGTTGTAAATGCAAAGCTGTATTAAGACCAGACCTGAAGTACTTTACATTCTTCTGTGTCATGGCATATCATTCTTTCTTACTCAAGGCAATTCATTTTGTAGCGCCGTCAGATAATATTTTGTGTTATCTTCAGTCAGTGCAGCTTTTATGTCTTTCGGTGATATTTTAGCAGTTTATTTAGTCCTAAAGATAATGGTCAATGGCCTTGAGTAGTCAAATTAACACCTCAGCAAGCCAGTATTTGAGCAAACCGCTAACAGTAACCTCGGGATGAAAAGCAATGAGAATCAATATAGCGAGTGTATTTTTAGGGGTTATTGATTGATTGATGCGTTCTGGCCTTAATGTGGAGCAGCAGCATTGCCCCACAGCTGACTAAGATGAAGTTGCCAGTCTCTGATAACTGTAGGCCATCACCTGTGCAGTGTTTTACAGGCTCGGAGATTAGATGGTAGCCTCCTACAGGCCTGGGATAAAGAAACTGTGGTTCGCAGTGCCAAGCTGTAGGAAGATGCTGAGTGCTTCCCTGCTTGCGCTGCTGCCAGCCATCGTGGTGTGAGGGTTGGCGACGGCGTGGTGCGGTGCGGTGCTGCCCTCAGCCCCGTGGGGACACCGAGGCACCCCGCTCCCTCTCCACAGAGCAGGCCGCCATGTTGAGCCGGGTTCTGTCAGCAGCCCGAAGCTTCGGGTCTCCCCGCCACAGCTCTCAATTGCTAGCAGGTTTCTCTCATTGCACCTCATTTGCATCTGGGACATCAATTAGCATGTTTGTTGAGGCTAATTGAATGAAACTCAATCATAGCTCTTAATTGCTTGACTATGTGAAAAGAAATCACATTAATGCAGCTAATTAAGTGTATGGCAATAGATGCAACATAATTAGGAGCGAAATGTAAAAAACAAGCGCTGGCGAAGGTGCTGGAGCAGGGCGTGGGGACACGGGCTCGCCGTGCTGCTGACATGTCTGGGGAGGGTTCCCTCCGCGCTGCCGCTTGCTTTTTTCCTGCCTTGCTGAATGATGAACGTGGACAACTTGAGAAGAAAAATGCAAATGGCTTTGCAATTACTACTTTTTCAAGCTGTTGAGGGGCAGAAGATGGCACTTCTGGGGTGGCCCGCTGTTGAGTAGGCTCTAGGGACTTGTTAAGTGCTGTTTAAAAGTACTTGGCTTTGAATTACCCTCATGCCTTGTTAAAGGGTTTTTTCCCCTTTTTTCTTGGATCAGCATTTTCCACAACTAACATCTAGGGGAGTTATATCTGTAACATTTGCATATCAAAATCAGGCTTGCTGTCTTCTCTTTAACACGGCATATTCCAGATGACAGCAAGACCCTCATCTGTTCTAATCTGATCAAACCATACATTGCGCTTCTGAGGCCGCCACATTATTCTGTAGTTTTAACTTCTATTCCCCGAGTGCAGATCTGAAGGAGCACGTGCAAGGCTGGATGGTGCGCTGGCTGCAGGCTTGGTGCTTTCCTCTGCTCCTCCTCAGGGAACGCAGAGATTATCGCTATGCATCTTGCACACAATGAAAGAGTCTTTATTGTTTACATTTGATATATCCCTATAAATATTTAAGCTGACGTTAATACCTGCGTGGCATCTGTTCTGTTTGGGCACTTCCGTATAATAACAATGTGTGGCTGCAGCGCGTTTGTTTCCTGCTTGCCAGCACTGACTGACTCTCCTGAATTGTTTATAGCTCACCTAAGCCCGTTTTACTCTCAATTAAAAGTGCTTTAATAACACCCTGTCACATCTCACCGGTTGTAGCAGGGAAATTGAACGCCGTTTGTCTGAAGAACTTGAGCAAAAATCTTCGTTATGAAATTGATACGGAATAGAGCATGGTCGTTGCATGTTAAACAAAAAGCATCTCTTTAAACAAAAAGCACATGCTGAGGTTTGTTCACTGTCTGATCCAGCCTCATTTTGGAGGCCGTAAACCACAAGTGCTCAGTTACGTTCTGGTCATTGTATTTTAATTTGTAAAGAACTGACACAAATAGAAAGTTTGTCAACTTGGTAATTTACAGATGAATCTGCTTTGTTCGTTTCCATCTAGCAACTACTGAAGGGGGTTGTTTTAATGGGTTGCCTTTGTTTCTTTTGGAAAAAGAGCTCTGCTTCCTCACTCAGTGAACTGCTTGGACTTCCCTTTTTCATTCTTAATTCCCAAACAGCTGGGAAAAATAAATGAATAAATAAAGAAAGGAGGAGAGGGGGGGGAAAAAAAAGCTCATTTCTATTTTGCACCATGGATTAACGTTAGGTGTGAAGAAACGAGCGCCGACTGCGTAGTAGGTTTTGATTTGTTTTGAACAGAATTTATAATTCGTATTGTAAAAACTGTCAGAGGTGGAGGGATTTTTATGAGGGAGCTGATTGCTCCCTGTGTTGTGCCAGCAGTGATTTAGGTCTGGAGTCTGCTTTCAGTCCGTGCTGGTATTCACTTGTAAAATTGACGCTGTGATCATACATAGAGGCCTGTAAGCTGCAGATTTGGGACTGTTCTGATTAATATCTGTGATCTTCTGTATAACACCATGTAGTCTGACTAAATTTTGATGTGGAAACATAAAGAGCTGGAAGAAATATCACTGTCAGCAGGTCTTTGCTTGTGCAGGCACAGGGCATCACCCGGTTCTCTGGAAATCAGTCGAGTTCTACCTGAAAAGAAACTGTTTGCTACAGAACATTGTTCAAGAGGAACATTCCCTTGACTTCCAGCTTAACTCGAGAGTTTATGCCTATTTCTTTTCCCAGTCATTGGTTCATGTTGCCATTTTCTTCTTGGGGCGCATCCAATGACGTGTATTGGGGACAGCATATTTTATATAGCATTTGCCCTTCATTTCAGCATGTTGTACGACCTGTCCTGCATTTCCTCTCCAAGCATCCAGTCTCTTTCTTTCAATGGTTGTCTCTGTATTTGTTCCATTTTCACTTAACTTGCCTTCAGAAATGCCAGTAGCCACAATAGCGTGTACTGGGAGGTGAATATTTTGTTTTGTGTTCTGGCTTTAAAATTCGCCATCTCTACTGGAAGCATCTCTTCTGGTGTACCACAGGATTGCAGATTCAGTGGCTGTCTTACTCTAATGAACTGTCATTTGTCCTCAGATAAAAAAAAAACCAAAAACCCAGGCTCATTTGCTTCTCTGTGTTCATCTGAAGAAGCCCACAGGCAATTTAGAGTGTGCAGCTGAAGCTGGAATGCAGAATCCTGAGCATATTCTTCCAGCGTAAAGATCAGCACAGCTCACTTTCTCCCCAGGTTTCTTGGGAAATAGCAGCTGCAGCCAGTTGGCCATTGCCTTGACACAAGTTATTGGATTTGCTTTTTCCCTCCTTGTCTGCTTTTCAAACAAGAATTAGGAAAAGCCTTTTCCACTTCTGGCTTCTTCCAACTTTTAGTGTGTTTTCTCTAATCAGACCTGATTTGCATAATTTTCTCCCTGCTGTGATTTTTTTTTTTTCTTCCATGTATGGAGGAAGGCTCATAATCTAAGGAGACAGTGTTGTATTTTCAGAAACCTTACCAGTCAGCCAGCGCCCTTTAATAACTTTGCGTTTGTCAATGAACGTCAGCCAAATTTTATAGAGAAAGAAATAACTGCATAAAACATGAGTGAAATAGAGAGGGATACACAAGCAAACGTGTTTGTGAGAGGCGGTCAACCTAGTCTTGTCATTCTCTTTGGGCCTGGCGAAGTTGCATTTGTAGCTCAGAGAAGCAGCCACGCTGTGACTTGTCCCTTACCCCGCTATTTGTTGGAGGGTGTAGTAGTTCAAGGCTTTGAATCACAGAATCATTAAGGTTGGAAAAAAGCAGTAAAATTTATCTTGTCTGATCCCAACTCACCCCACTGTGCCCACTCACCGCGTCCCTCAGTGCCACCTCTCCACTGTCCTGGAAGACCCCCCAGGGTTGGTGACTCCACCACCTCCATAGGCAGCTGTGCTACTGCAGCACTTCTCTCTCGAGAAGAAATTCTTCCTAATATCCAGTCTGAATGTTGCCATTACTAACGCGGACTGTATTACCTAGAAAATGGAAGGAAAGGGGAAACAATGTAGTGGATGATAGCAGGTACAGGACTGCATTCTTACTAAGCAGTGTTTCAATAGTTCTAATGCTTACAGAACTGCCTGTTTGATTCTGTTTTTTGTGTGTGTTTTGGTTTTTTTCCTCTTACCAGGACTACATGCAGAATGTTCACGGGAAAGAAATTGACTTGCTGAGAACCACTGTGAAAGTTCCTGGAAAGAGGCCGCCTCGAGCTACATCAGCTTGTGCACCCATCTCCAGTCCCAAAACGAATGGCCTTTCCAAGGACATGAGCAGTTTACACATCTCACCGAATTCAGGTAATGCCAGCCAAACAAGGGAAGAGCTGCTTTTCCAGTTGTGCGTAGGCAGTTGTCACGTATGGCTGGGATGGGGATGAGATTAATTATTTAAAAATCTCAGTGATCGCTACTGTGCAGCTTTTTAAGCCTTCTCTGACTACCCATCTGGCCTCCACAAGTGATTCTAAATTTTTGAGCAACCTTCAACGTCCGTCTTTTATATTTGCTATGGTATACTTGCCAAAAGCCTAAGTAATTTCACCAAAGCCAGAATCGATGTGAGCTTACTACTGACTCCTTAAGTCTAATACTGTGGGAAAACAGGAGATGTGTCATTTGAAAGGACTGTTGTGGCTTCTTGGTGGCACCCACAGCACTTGCGTCCACCATTAGAAAGATGTGTAGTTTTGGACTTTCCAGCGGCGAGATTCTTCTGTAGAAGGCCATTTTATTTTCTTTATGGAAGGAGTTTATAGCTCTTTGTGAGCTCTAAATGACGAATTTTATTGTTTGCTGAAGTACTTGTCCATACAGCTAAATGGATTTTAAAAATTGCTTTGAGGAAAAAAACCGTTTAAGATGGTTTATTTTACAAAGCACACGGCTTATGCGAAACACATAATGGTATAGCAATGGTATGGAGGTTTTGTCAGCAGGATTGGGATGACATCCATAAAGAGCCAAGTGCCTTTTCTGGTTATGACTAACATAGGCGTCTCCAGCACAGGCTGACGAAGCCATCCAAGCACACTTCTATCTCCGTGCGTTCCACACTGAGTAGGTACAGTGAGCAACTGTAGGAAGTAAAGGAGTAAGAAGGAGGATTTTCCATCCAACTTCAGATGCTGCTCTTTGAGGTGAAATGTTTAAATAAAAAATAATCATAAAAAACTTTCTAGCTTTCCTGTGCTGCCACTTAGTAGACATCCCTACAGATAAACAACAGCTCTTACATTGCGTGTTCTATTAGTTGGGCTGGGGACCTGATGTGTCTGAAGGTGTGATTTCATCAGTCTTTTTCAAGTTGTGACCTACGCCTGGAGAGGTGCGGAACTGGCGTTGTCATTGGAAGAGTTTATAGGAGCAACTTCTTCATGGTTGGTTCATTTTTTTACATTTTGCTTTCTAATCTAGATGACTGGGAGCAGGGGTTGCTTTTCAGCACATCCCATTACTTAGGGAAAGAGAAGTGCTGGGCTGAGTCAATATAGCAGCAAAAAGATGTTTGCTTTTAAGACAGTTGAGTGGCTTGAAACAGGCAGAAGTTATTTATTCCTCCAGAGAAGTAAGTTTCAGAAAACATATGCAGGAGTACACAGTCATAGAAGTTTATAATATGGTATAAATGAATCACAGAATCACAGAATTATCGAGGTTGGAAAAGACCTAGAAGATCATCCAGTCCAACCATTACCAATACTTCCCAGCTAAATCATACCCCTCAACGCAACATCCAAACGTTTCTTGAACACTCCCATGGTCGGTGATTCCACCACCTCCCTGGGCAGTGCATTCCAATGCCTGACTACCCTTTCCGAGTAGTAATACTTCCTAATGTCCAGCCTGAACCTCCCCTGGCGCAGCTTGAAACCATTCCCTCTAGTTCTAAATGTATTCTAGTTCTAATGTATATTCTAGTTCTAATGTATTTACATATTAAAGTTCTAAACTAATTACTGCTTTCCAAGCATGTGAGAGAGCGTAACCACGGAAAGGAGAACCCGATCCCTTTATCATTACCTACTTGAATACCTTCGCTTCCCATCTTGTGCAGCTGATCTTCAACCTTAAGCAAGATTCTGAGCTGCTTATCTTTGAATTGCTTTCTTCTCTTAGATAAAGCAAATATCAATGTATTAACGGTGCTTCCAACCAACTATAGGAGTGGCATAACTGTTTGGATACGTCTTTATAAGTTCCTGGGGGGAGCAGCGAAGACGGGCTGGATGATGGGTTCCCACCTTGCTGCCTGCTGCTTTGTGTCCACTTTGGGTGTCAGAGGGTATGGAGGTGGCCAAGACTTTGGTGAGACGGAAGGGTTGGTTCTGGTCTGTCCCGGTGGTTGCATTTCTGTGCAGAGTGATGAGCATCAAGAGAGGAGCTTTATTAGAAAAGCCAAGTGGTGTGTTTTCCAGGCTGTACTGAAATCAGTCAACAGCTGATGGATCCAGGCAGTGATTACTGGAGGAATTACAGCAGATCAGGAGCATACCCAGCAGCAGCTCAGCTGTGTGTCAGTCCTTATGTCATTCTCAGTGCTCTCGTATTCAGGTAAGATTGAAGAGAGAGCTGCATTGCACGCGGTGATTTTAAAATATATTGGGAGTGTTAGTATGGTTAAAAAGACAAAGTCACAAGCTGTGCCTGGCTTGGCAGTCTGAACCTTCCTGTTCTCACATGCACTGGCGGTGCTTTTTATGCAGAGGGGTCACGGCTTCTGTGCAGTGGGATGCCCGGAGGTACAGCTCAGCTCCCGGCGTGCCAGGAGGAGCCCTGGCATCCGCACTCATCTGTCATGCAGCTAAAAATATTTGCAAATTATCCCTTGTTCTGTCTGTCATGCTGTCTCAGAGCGTTTTCTCAGTTGCTAGTACTGGCAAAATGTTGTCTTTATCGTAAGTGATATTTTAAAACTGATGGCAGGACTGAAATTGTCTGTTATGATTTTGCTGTTGACAAGCTTATGTACACAGATCTGCTGTGCCAAGGAGACTTGGGCCAAGCCCAGAAGAAATCAACATTTGCTCTTTTTATTAGCAAATACGCGATGTTCTCACTGCATCGCATCACACCTCACCCCTGTAACAGTGATGCTTTGTATTCTTTTGTGCTTTTGTCAGTGCAGACTTGGCATCTGCACTGGAAATATTCTCTGTGCTTAGGAGTGAGTTGTTTGATGTGGTCAGGATTTTCCTTCTGCTGTCATGAGATTGTATACAGGTAAGAAGATACGGTGTTAGAAGAGTGCCAGTACTCAGTTACAATGTCCGAGGTCACTCCTGGAAATCAAGCTCTTAGCACATAGGTGGTGATAAGCACGGGCCCACTCGAAGCATTTCCCTGGTGAAATTCCCCGCTGTTTCAGTCCAGTGAGGACCTTTCCCAGTGTGCTTCCCAGCAGTGCTGTGTGGCAGGAGCTTGGCTGTGCTGTTTGCACCTTGTGAGTGGCAGAACTTCAGCTGAGAACCAAGTGTGGAGTAACACAAGAGGTTTTTGGTACTGTGCTTTTGAGTCTCACATTGACCACTGTATGCAGGAATTCATACCAGACCAACAATAGGCAGAATTAAGCTGATTAGGGAGACATCACCATTGAATTCAGAAGAGATCTACCTGGTTTCGGGTTGATAGGATTTATAATGGTCGAGTAGCAAGGGAAGGTTTGTCTCTTGGATCTGTTAGCGTAGCTGTCATGTGCAAAAGAAGTTTAAAAGCACGTCATTCCTAGCACATGGAGCTTAGTGCTGCTTTGTGGCACCTCTCCGAACAGGATTGTTTTTGTGGTTTAAAGACTGTTTGATAAACACGAGCGTATAACAGCCACCTCAATGACAGCGGCCTGATCTGTGAGTGTGTTTACATCCCAAACATCTGGAAGCAGCTCTCTCTGGGAGGCAGTCAACAACAAAAGCCAGGTTGCAACCCTTCCTGCACGTTTCCATTTCAGAGGTGGAAGGGACATAAACACCCGTTGTGAGGGTATATGAAGGAGAAGCCAAGATGACTGTTTTCCGCTCTACACTGGCACAGGAGCTGTGAAAAACCCTTGTGTGTGCATGGTAGGGCAGTAACTGAAGTGAAAGGGAAGCAGCAGTGGGAGAATGCAGCATGTGTTGTGCTTGCTGTTAGAAAACAGATGAGCATAAAGTAAGGCTGTTCCTGTTGCTGCAAAGCCAAGCAGCCGGCTCACAAAAAGGTGCATTTACTCTGTCTGAATGTTTTGCCATGAAACGCTGAAAACAAAAGCTGGCTTCTGGGCTTTCTTGTTTTATGTGTTTGGGCTCTGACAGATTTTGGACTCTGTGTTTGGACTCTGAAATTCTGTGTGCTCACTGCTCCTAAGGCAGTACAGAGGGGTGGGGGCTGTCCCACGTTTGTTATATGCACGTTCGAAATAGCAAGTATTGAACTGGGGCTTTATGAAAGGTGCCTGTCTCTGTTAACTCGGCAGAAATCTGTGAGCTGGGAAAATGAAAGCTTGTCTCCTTTAATGCACGTTTCCAAATATATTTTAGTTTTAAATCAAAGTTGTTGAATGTTGCTTAAGTAAATTTAGTATAAATTTAACTTCAGTTTACACGGCGCTGAACATCGTTCTGTGGGTTTATCTCTCCGGAAGCGTTTTAGAAGGGGATAACTCATGGACTCGCTCAGTTCCAGATGCACCCAGCAGTTGGCAGTTCATCACGGCCGTGTTAGAGCCAGCACCGTGCATTTCAGCCTCTGGGCAGTTCCCTTTGCCGCTCCTCCACGGTCACTCCCTTCCCCTGCTCCACGTGGGTCCCTCCCATGGATGCTGTCCTTCCCAACCGATTCTGTGCGTGCTTCTCACAGGCTGCAGCTCTCCAAGCACGGCTCCAACATGGCTTCAAACCATAGGGCCACCCTCCATCCCATAAGCCCGGTGTGGCCAAAGCCTGAGCCACAGCAGGAGCTGTTGGTGTAGAAAGTTCACATCTGAAAATAGCATGCGGCGTAGGCATAAATTGCTTCCTGATTAACAGTTCGTTTAAATAATTTGCTGCTATTAAACTTACTTACAGTAGTGAGTGTAGAGTATTTTCAGCATCCTAAAACGCGTTAGCTGCGTAGCCATCATTAAGGATGTTAAAGGTCGTTATCTGCTAAGTATGTGTGGCATTTCAGACATGCTGAAAGAGCCACGTGTTCACATTTTTTATAAATGGGAGAGTTTCCATTTGTTATTAATTGTGGTCATCTATCAAATCAGTGCAGCGGTCATTAAGAAGTCTTACTTTACACCAAAGCGCTTGGAATCAGGCTGAGTTGGAGTGGACCTCCTTCCAGGTTTTTCTTATAAAACCTGTGATTGCTGGTTGGTGCTTTGTACTGATTTTGTAGTGTGAGCTTAACATGAAATGTTTTGTGTGCTTTAACTTGAGCATGAATTTTACAGTTCTACCACAGCTCACGAATGCAAATTCATGGCTTACTTTTGGCATTAGTCATCCAAGTCAGCTTTCCATTTGGTTGGCTTTGCTGTTAGTTCAGTGATATACAGCTGGAGCGAATGGAAGGAGAAATGGTTGCTTTCCTCGTTTGGATGGGGAAAACAACCAGATTTGTGTTGGAGGTTTCCATCTCATCCCACCAGAGGGTGATCCCTCAAGGTCATCTTGTCCAGTTTGCTCATGCCAGGGTTTGTGCTTTCTAGAAGCAGAGACAAACTTGCACTTCTAGTTAAATCTGTTCCATCAGATGAGGAAAAAGGGAGTGGGGCAAACAGCCCTGAGTAAGTATTTGATAAAAACACTGCCTATGTTTAATCTCGGACGGACTGAGTTTGCTTGGTTTTTCGGGGCAGTAGAGAAAGAAGGAGACAAGGAGCTATGTTGCGGTGGCTCCTTTCTTACAGTGGGTGCGTGGTGTCCATCTCTTCTGGTGATGGGCTGGACGGACAGCAGGAACGCGTCACAAACCTTCGTGCAGATGCCAGCCAAGATGCAGGAGTTGCTCAGGCCATGCCTGCTCCACTCTGGTTGCTTTTATGCCTCCACCGCACCGTATGCGGAATAAAAACCACAGCCCTGTCTTGTCCATCCGACGCAGCCTCGACGAGTTCTGATGGTTACACGTTGTAATGCTAACCAGTTGGATGTTAAGACCTTTGCAAAATTGCTCATTCTTTTTCCTCCAGTGATTTTAAAATATTAAAGCCATCAGGAGGGTTGAAGCTGATTTACCAAAAGGGAAAAAAAATTCACAAATGTGTTTTGAGTATTGAACTGCCGTTGACATCTAAAGTCCCAACCATGCTGTTTTCCTCCACACTCGAGCAATCAGGACATCCAGCAAACCCATAAAAAACCAAACTAATAGCATGAATATTCAGTGACCTAGAATACTAATTATTGTCATGAATATTAATACGATCGGACTTGCTTTTTCCTCTTCTCTTTCTCTCTGGCTCTTTTTCTTTTTTTTTTTTTTTTTTTTTTCCACTCAGCCGGCTCTAAAGATGGGCCATAATGAGAGCATTTAGGAGAGAGAGCGCTCTCCGCCGTGACAGGGACCGGGGTAATAAGGAGAGCTTGATTAACGCCGCGCACTTGGGGGAGAGATGAGAAGATTCACGTGGGCCTGTTGTGGGGGAGGCAATGAGGCACCGGCGGCTGTGTTGCTGCTCCCTCAGATTAATGAGGCCTAAGAGTGCATTAGGAACAGTGACAAAGGTTTGATCTAATGGGCTCAGTCATTTTTCCTTTGAGTGACAGACGCACAGAAGTAATTGGCTGTGCAGAATGGCAGCTCATTGGCAGTACTTAAGGATACATTATCCCCGTTGTGTGGCCCGCAGAGGCTGTTTATCAAAACTGCTCACACTGCAGACATGCATTCACTTAGCTGCTGTTACAGCGGCGAGAGCTGTGTGGGAAAAAAAAAAGAGTAATATCACGTATCTATTGTCTCGTTTCCGAAAATAAAGTTTCTTTGTTCCAATTTCCTAAGACTCCAGAAGACATCCGAGTGCTCCCAGTTTTCCCTCCGCCTGGAGGAGGATCCACGTGCTGCTCCCAGGGTGAGGGCTGGGTTTTCAGCCCTGTGGGAAGGTTCCAGAGTTACTTGGGTTAATCATGCTCAGCTTCCAGGTACATCTGTTGGCAGGTGAGGTCCCCATCCGCTTTCCAGTTCCATTATTATGAACTTACACAGATAGTCAGAGGTACGGGGAACGTGTAGCGTCTCTGCCTCAGGCCCTGCGCGCGGTTGGTTTTACATGCAGGCAGCACAGCACCTCAGAATTGGCTGGTTTTCTGTTATTTTTGCAAAGTCAAATTCACAGTTGTTAACGGGATTCACAAGCAAATAACAGCAACACAAAGTAAACCATTCATCAACGTGAAATGGTCACCTCTGGGTCTTAAAGTTGCAGTCTTTTAGCAAGCGAGTAACCCCAAGCCGGACCCCAGAAAGTGACACATCTTATTTATTACTTCTATTTGATGAAAATACTGGAAAAAAAAAATAGCTTTGTGCCTGCTGGGAAGGGGAAACTTCCTGCCTACAAGACAGGTCTGGCATCTTGAGCAGGAGCATTTTGTGAAGATGTTGGATTTAACTTCTTTTAGAAGAGATGTCTCCTCAGATGACTTAATTTTCCCCCACGCTTGCTGCATTGGCTTGGCATGCTCTGAGAATAATAGCTTTTCTCGTTATACTCCCAGCACCATTCCCTTCACTGCCAGGATGTTTCTTGGCATCGCCTTGTTTGTTCATTAGTAGTGACCCTTCTCGGTTTGCATGCTACTAAATCAAGCCCAGTTCTCAGAGGCTGCCCTGCCGGGCTGCGGGATGGAAGGTCTTCCTGCATTAATAGCTGCTTATCTTTGGGGAACTCGCACAGAAAATGAACGCTTCTGGAAAATGATAACAATGAGTGAAACCCACAAGCAAGTCATTTGCTGTCGGCGTATTGAAGCTTTCAATATTGAAGCCAGGGAATGTGTTTTGGAAAGATACCATCATCTCAGCCTTTTTCTCAGTCACCGTGTGAGTTGCCTCAAATTATTTTAGGTCCCCCAACAAGCCCAAAGCAGAAACAATGTGCTGTTAGAACACTGCGGTCAGAGGGAAGCAGAAGCTGTAGCAGTACTTGAGCAATCTATCCCGCGTTAATAACCTCACTCAAGGACATGATTAGACAAGTTTAATCTCTGTGGCACTTATTCCTCTGCTGCTCTCCTTGAAAACATGGCTTCTTTCTTGCCTTTCCGTGCTGCTCAACTGGGTCAGAAAAGAAGGATCTGTTGGGAGAGTAAAGTAAGTGGTTTGACCATTTCTCAATGCTGGGCAAAAAAAGATGGATGTGTATTTAAAAGGTGGATGCTGGGGTCTGAGATGGCAAACCCAACAGAGCCATTCCCAAATTTTCCTCAGTAAAAGCAGCTGTTCATCCGACATTCGTGTTTGTTGGAAAGCAAAAGGCAAAGAAGGCAGAAGTGTCACCTCTTACAGTTTAAGCTACTCCTTGGTGAAAGTTTTGTTCGCTGGGAAGATTTCTGCACAGCTTTGGCAATTAATTCAGAAATGTAACACGGAATTGAAGAAAGGGGTAGGGGAATTCTCTTCATATTTCTGCAGCTAGCAAAATGGCCTCTTTCGCTTTTCCTTTTTTTACCCTAATGCCTGAAGAAACTTCAGGGAGCACTGTTGGGTCTGGGTTTGTTTTTTTTTATCAGGCAACCAACTGCCGGTCTAATCTACTTGCAGTGCCTTTTATGAATTAGAGGGCATTTCAAGAATATGCAGCGTACTTGCAACATAAATTGACCCAACGTGATTTGAAACAATTAACCCTCTGATATCAAGAGTCAGGATTTCCTGACCCACAACTCTAATGTATTTTTCATTAGTTCTAACAGCTGGTGAACAGAGCCCTCTGGCCTTAAGAGGTTTATTTCTTTTTTGGAAGAGAAGCTCATAGTGAACACGAGGAGCATAACACAAATAAAACGTGGTCGCAGTGAAAGCGTAGCGATAACGTAGTTCATCCAATTCAGTCTTTTTCTGCTTCCGCTCAGCCTTTCTCTGCAGGTCCCATGTGCTGCTGCTTCAAGAAAAAATATAGTCTTCTGCTTCACATCTCCTGCAGTGTCTGCTTGTCTCGTGAATTCAAAAGCATGTTGGTTGCGTATCGGAACCGAACTTCTTGCAACTGAGCGGAGTTCATAAATGTGCACGCAGCAATGAATGGAGGTCATCTGCATGTATTTAAGACCCTTTTGTCTCAGTTGTTGTTGTAATTAATGGGCAGCATAGTTGGCGAAGGCTTAAAGTGATGTGTCCATTAAAATACCTGATGCCTGGTGGTGCTTGCGCTGTATTATTTTTGTTATGTGGAAGTAGACCGAGAGGAATTGCTAACGTGCTGTTTGCAGTCCTGTTCTGTTACAAGAAGAACATGAGAAAAGCCCAGAATGCTTTGTTGTTCTTGTTAAGTGGGTTACTGAAGATGTTTATCCTGAAAATGTCCCCTGCTACGAAGACAGGCTGAGGGAACAGGGCTTGTTCAGCCTAGTGAAGAGAAGGCTCTGGGGACGCCTCGTTGCTGCCTTCCAGTACTTGAAGGGAGCTTACAAGTAGGAGGGAGGCTGACTTTTGACGTGGTCTGATAGCGATAGGTAAAGGGGGAATGGCTTTAAACGAAAGAGGGGGAGAACAGGTTAGATGTTAGGAGGAACCTAATGTGCTCAGAATGCAGTGAGGCTCTGGTACTGCTGCCCAGAGCTGTGGGTGCCCCATCCTCAGAGGTGTTCAGGGCCAGGTGGGATGGGGCCCTGGGCAGCCTGAGCTGGTGGGGGCAACCAGCCCATGGCAGGAGGTTGGAACTGGGTGAGCTTTAAGGTCCCTTCCAACCCAACCCATTCTACCATTATGTGATTCTGTGATAAGAAAAGCTGAAGTAATTCCTTCTGTGCACAGGAAATAAAGATATGCTCAGCCTTCTGTGTCTGTTTCCAGCAGCCTCTTAATATCTGTGCACGTATGCATTCGTCTGCTTAATTCCTCTTACGTTGAGTCCATTGTTTTTACTTACTGTTTGTGGCTATTTGCACTAAATAGATGGAGTAAAAAAAAAACTGAGCATGAGCTCTCTCACTTTCTTCAAAGGCTCTTCTATTGCCCAAACCTGGAAATTACCATGAATCTTAATTTGGGTAGTTTTAATAGAGCTTAATTGTTTGAACGTTTTAGTGAGCATGATCATAACAGGGTATTTTATAATATCAGAAAATATAGTTTTAATAAAGCTGTCTAGAGCTAGAAAGAGGAGCTCTTCCTTTGATGCTCCTTTGGTAGATGAAAACATTTTTGTTCAATAGGAGACCAGCATCTTTTTTTCGCTCATTTGAGACCGGTTCTGGCAACATACTGATATTCATTCAAATATAAATGCCATATTCACTTTGAAATGCAAATTGTTTAAAGAAAAATAGCATATGGTAGAGGTAAGTACCTTTTCAAATCAGCTCCTTCACTTTAGGGATGTGAGTACAGCTAAAATTATTCTTTGGAAAGAATCTGGAGCCTTTGACACATTGAAGCTTGAACTAATCAAGGCCTCCCAGTAAGCATATACACATATCCATATCAAGGAAACAGTGCTGAGAATACATGGATTAGCATAGTAATTTAACTGCCCCCTGCTAATCAACTTAAGCGACCAGCTGATGCATATATGATGTATTTGAAGAGGCACTCTTTCAGAACTCCAGAGTGGGCCAAGTAGCTGACCGTGGATTTCACGGTAATGTTGAGTTATGTATTGATATCTCTGTCTACATACAGATAGATATTAATAGATTGGGAGATGTGCGCGTATACATATACAGCTGGAGCAGACAGCAGATGCAGAATGCATAGTTAATTGTAAGAGCTTCATAGAAAGGCCTTGTACACCTACCTCAGCGTAGAAGGTTTGCGTTTCAGTGAGCCTTGTTGGCTTGCTATTTTTATCTGTCTGGCTTGTATGCTAAAAGGCTGAAATGATTTCTGCTGTTGAGGTTTCATCTTTGACCAAAAATGAAGTACTGTTGCATTGCACTGTGGAGGTGAGGAGGTCTCACGGAGGGTGGTGACGCACTGGAACAGGTTGCCCAAGGAGGCTGTGGATGCCCCATATCCCTGGAGGCATTCAAGGCCAGGCTGGATGTGGCTCTGGGCAGCCTGGTGTGCTGGTTGGCGGCCCTGCACACAGCAGGAGGTTGAAACCGGATGATCACTGTGGTCCTTTTCAACCCAGGCTATTCTATGGTTCATTCTATGACTGGGGTTTTCCTGTTATAGGATGGAAAAACCATAGGACTGTTTGATAGAAGCCTTGTGCAGCAAGTGTGCAAGAGCAGCAGGTGGCTTCCAATTTTACTGTGACAACACAGCTGCATACTGCTGCAGTGCAATGCACGTCTTGAGCTTGCTGTGATAAGATTGATAAGTGGGAAGAAGACAGCAGTGGATTCAGAGATTGGGGTTTTTTAACAGAGCTGTAACTAACAGCTTCGTGCTACAGCGTGTCCATTCCTGCTGCACCAGAGCAGGTTGTACTGTGTGTTCTTTAGGTCAGCCCACAGGCAGGGCCACCGACCTCCACATTTAATACCAGACCAGGCTGCCCAGGGCCCCATCCAACCTGGCCTTGAACACCTCCAGGGATGGGGTGTCCACAGCCTCTCTGGGCAGCCCCTCACCACTCTCATAGTAAAGAACTTCCCCCTGACTCGCATGCTTTGATGCACTGAGAAGATCTTACAGTGTCTGAAGAAAAGTGGAATGTAACCTTGAGTTGATGGTATGGCGAGGGGGCAAACTGGTAGCAGGGTTATCAGACTGGCAGCAGAAAGAGCTGAGTTGGGTTGCATTGTGGATCAGTAAAGTATAAAAAATGGGACTTGGCAGCTATTTGTTGCTAACAGCTCATAGCTTTCACAAATATGAAGTGGAAAAAGGATTCCTATTTGGTTTACGCTTCCTCAACAGATGAATGTCATAAGCTGGGCTGCAGAGCTTCGGAAGGCAGCATTAAGCTGACAGCAATGCCTTTGGTGCTGACATGATGATGTCGAAGTCTAGATGTTATGCCAGGTGTCCTGTTAAAACTTCGGATTTGCATCCTGGTTGGAAAGTGACCAGGCACCTCTGTTAGGAAATGAAAAAATAATTGTGAACTGGACAAAAGCTGTCAACGTACAAACATTGGTCTTAGCAATTCAGCCACCCAGCACAGGGTAGTGGGGACACGTCAGGCAGAGATGTCCTGTCATTGTGTCCCATTTTCCCATGATACCTGGGAAACGCTGCATCTCAGCTTTCACGTACCAGCTTTCGCCTTCGTGATCTTTGTTACAAAGGTTCTCCTGCAGGAATTCATCAGACGTAGCTTCCCATTTTACACGGCACAGAATGAAAGATAGCTACAGGCTGGAAGTGCGTCTTTGTGGCTTTACTCTTGTGTCAGGCAGGGTGGATGCCATTTGTCAGGAGCATGATGGGAGGAGGCGGCTTGTGTGTGTTTCCCAATAGGAAACCTGATTGTTTGTGAAAAGTAAGTTGCTTCCAAAGCCATTTGCTGGTGATATTCTCAAGGTGCTGCAGCAGAAATAAAGCAAAGCAGAGTTTGGATTGATCTGTCATGTGATTGTCACCTGTAAGTTTGATTTGATAAACTAAGTTAATCGCAAACTTAAAGGCTAATATACAGATTCGGAAGCAAGACTAGGAAGAAGTTGGCAACTTTGCTGTAAGCTCATTTAAAAAGAAATAAAGGACCTGTAGGGATCTCTTTGGTTTCCATCACAGGCCCACAAGCCATCCGGGTGAGGAAAATAAGCCATTTTTCTGCTTAAATGAATCAAGATATAAATTGTTGAAAATGTTTTGAATGGAATGGGAATGCAGTGTAGCTTCTCAGCTCAGAAAGCTCAGTGTGGTTTTTTTTTGAGGTGGAAGAAAAGAAAAAATACAGTCAGTGGCAGAGTTCTGGAAGTGCTGGTTGAAAGGGAGCTCTGGGGGTATCCGCGCGATCCTCATGCTTGGAGCAGGGCTGTGAGCGCTGCTGGGCGAGTTAGCCACGGACCTCCTGCTCACCAGACTAACCCAGCACTCAGAAACCTCGTGTTAGTGAAACTTGGACCATCTTGGATCTTTTCTTGCTCCCTAACGAGCTTAGGACATTGTGCCGAACCACATGGTGTCTGCGTTGGCCTAAATCCCAAGGTCCTTGGTTCAGGATCTGTCATTCACATCAGCCACTCCCTTCATCAAAATCATTTATTCGTGTTCATAGGTTTTCTGGGTTGTGAGAAGTAGAGGAAAAATTCTGCTGGTAAGCATCGGCAGCACCACTGAAATTCATTTGGTAGGAGGTATGTCTGAGAAAAGAACTGAAAATATGAAATGTCAGCTTGTCTTTTCACTTAGTATTGCAACTTCAAAATGGCTAGGCCATAACTTCGAGCCTCGATTCCTTCCTCCGCTTCTGTGGGCCCGATTTCCTTGCTAAACTTCTTTTTTTGACAGTGTCTTTAGAAGGTGCTAAAACACCAGTGGGTGCAAATGGCTTTCAGCTGATGAATCCAGCACACAACATCCTGAAGGGGAATGGTTGGAGACAGGAATCTTTTCAACAGTTTGGAAGGCGATAGTCTGATCGTGGACTTCTCGTGGACAAAAGAGTTGCCCAGGGAAGGTGATTAGAGAGGAAACGTGCCAGTGGCCAAAGCCCTGCCTTGGGACTGCCCAGAGCAGCTCTGAAGTGTACCTTAGACTTTGTGCAATTGACCAAATCCATTTAGTTTCTCTGTATGTTTCACATCTACAGAGCAGAGGTTGTCAAACAGAAGTTCACGAGACTAAGTACGTTCAACACCAGGCAGACAGATGCAGTGAGAGATGGATCTGTGTTAAGGACTAAGGATGAGATTTAGTCTTGGGAAAAGAAGGGAGAAAAAGGGACAATTATGCCAACTCTAATAAACACGAAGTAGTTCACTGAGCTCCGCTGTCTTCCCAAAGGCTGCTCTGGGAAAAGACATAATGATAGAACTGGGAGTCAAGAGATCTGGGTTTTATTTTCATGTCTGCCACAATCTTCCTTTGTGGCCCAGGGTCATTTAACCTCTGAAAAATGGGGGAAATGATAGCAGATAATTAACAACCTCACAGGAGCATTGAAAATTAATTCATTAATTTTTCTGAACTCATCAGTAGAAGGTACAATGGAAATCCAAAGTGTTATCATATCTTATAAAATTACGCCTGTTTCTTTGCATATGCTTTTAAAGAGTGCTCTTAAAGCCATTCAAAGCAGTCTGTGAAAGTCAGCAGTGCCTGCTGCCCTTAGGAAGAGCCTGCCACAAAGAATGAAACCAGCACTGTAAAATATATTTGTATCGTGTGCAAGTCCTGTGCCAGGGATGGAGCAAAATGAAACAGAAACTCCAGAGCAGACTCTTTTGGCCCATCTCAAGTTGTGGACGTGATTATTTGAAGCTTTATTTAGGCTTAGATTATTTTAAGCACCTCGAGTTGGCTGTCTCATCCTGGTTGCTCGTGTCAGCAGTGGACTTCAAGGACGTATTATTTTTTTTCCATGCTCAGTTTGTCTTTTGTGTTTTTAGCTGTAACAGTGGAGAACCCATGCAAAACGTGCCTGGTAGCAGGGTTGTTGAGTCTCGTGCTTTCCAGAAGGCGAATGAACAGGATGAGCTGAAGTATGGCAGATTTAGGCTGTTTTGTTGGAAGCCCCTGGTGAGATTGGAGTGGGCTGCTGAAATCTGTGGTCTTCAGAGTTTCAGGGAGGGCTGCCTTGCTTTTCCTGTTGGTCAAATACTTTCTTTTTCTGCTCTGTTAAGATCTTCATGCCATCCGTCTTCATGTCAATCAGTTTTATCTTCTCTATTGACACAATTTGTTTTCCATTTATGTCTAGGGAACGTGACTACTAGCACATCTGTGTCTCAGATGGCAAGTGGGATCAGTCTAGTCTCCTTCAACAGCCGTCCGGACGGTATGCATCAGCGCTCTTACTCTGTCTCCAGTGCAGATCAGTGGAGTGAGGCTACAGTCATTGCAAACTCTGGCATTAGCAGTGGTAAGAAACTTGGAGCTGGGGGGGGTTGACCTGCTTTGGGGTGAAAATTTGGTGTTTTGTGGTTAAAGTGAAAATACAACCAGATGTTATTCACCCAGATATTCTGTTGGAAGCCAAACTTCCAGCATCCGAGGGTAAAAGGAGGCATGGCGTGAAAGAACAGATTAACGCAATACTTTCTCATTGGGAAGAACTAATGTATGGCACCACTGCTTAATTATCATTTCAGGTACATAATGTAGGTTGTTCACCTCGTATTCCTGTTTTCTTACTCTGAGTGGTTGGTATTAGCAGTAAATTACCCTGCAGGCCTGTTCAGTGGCATGCCCTTTCTTCGTTGTGGCCTTGCTTTGAAGGATGCACGCTGCTGGCATACCTGTTTGTTTGTTTTTCTCTATTAGTATTTACCTGCAGACTATTTTAACAGTGCTAAAAGGAGCGAACGCTATTCCAGATGGTGTGTTGTATTGAGAGTCACGGCAAAACAGCTTGTTGCTTTTAAAGGATGTGTATGATAGCAGGCAAACATTGCGCAGGGGAGGATTAGGGCACATTGGGGCAGCCGTTGGCACTCATGGGGGATGAGAGTGGAGGGCTCTGTCATAGTGAGCTGCAGGTCAGGTTGGTACTGGGGAAACGTGGGTCTGGGGCGTGCAGGTTGTGCCAGGCAACTGGGGAAACCATGGGAAGCTCCAGAAACAGAGGGCAGCGAGTGAAAGGGGGTCGTGTGTGAAAGAGAACTCTGCACAGAAATAAAACAGGATTATGGATAACATGAAAAACATAAGAGAGGAGGCAGGGAGGACTGTTTCTGATGGCCGTTTCAAAAACAGGGAGAATGGCAGGAGCATAAAAACTGTTTTGTGTGTCCCATGTGTGTCTGTACGCTGTTGAAGGTTTGAGTCTGTGGTTTTCAAGCAGCTGTGGATAGATTTTCAATGCTGCCTTATGGGAAAGGAGAGTTCAAATCAGTCACCTCAGTGCTGGCTGGCATTCGTGCTCAAGTTTGTGGTTGCTTAAGCACATCCATTTCTGGAGCTCTGAATTTGCGGGTAGCACCTTCAGCAATGTGATATTTGCATCAAAGTGATACGGATTTGGATCAAGAATTTTCTATACAGCAAGCAGAATGGTGAAGTTCTTCAGCACTGTTCTCTTCAGTGTCAACCCAGCTTACCTGCTTCTTTGGGACCTGGTTAGTCTCTCAGGACAGTCAGCATTCTCCTCCTCCTGCTTGTTTTCCTTCTGGCAAGGAGAGTATTTTCGTTCACCCTTTGCATTGCTCATGTAGTGGTTCCTTTAGACTGAACTAGTTTCACAGTTAAGGCTTGCATACTCTTGTCTCTTCTGAGCTGCTCTGTTATTTTCATCCACCCTGACTCTACTTCGTTTTTAAAAGGTTATACCGGAGCTTCAGCTTTTCAGCGCCCTTCTTTTACACTGTAGCTCTTCGAAGGAAAGTTGGAGAACATTGCGTGTTCTCGCTGGAATGAAGGCAAGTGAAAGTCAAGGTATAGCCAGTGCCTGATCCTTGCACCTGCCAGACCTGCAGGCAGCTGAGTGGGTGCCATCCCTTTAGCAGATGCGAAAGCCAAGACTGTAGCGAAAGAGCATCTTCAAATGCAGAACTCAATGAGTTCCTAAAAGTGGCGTGTAATTAATGTTCTGAAAAGTAGAAACAGAACCTAACTTCCTGCTCCTTCCCCTTGACCTTGTGGTGCTGTTTCCGCACTGAAGGGGTTCACTGGAGTTGTGGTGGCTCCTGGTTCTGCACTGCAGCCAGTTCTAAATTACTGGGGAAGGGAACCTTTCCCTCCTACGCAACCTCTGTACTCTTTTTTTTTTCTGACTTGACGTTCATATGTGATGACTTCTGGATCAAAAGTGATGACAGCTAGGATTATCTGTGAAATATTTATTAAAAAGCTGAAGTTGACTGCTGGGTGGTTCTGGATCAGCCTGACTTAATTTCTCGCAGAGGTTCTACTTTTCTGAAACAATGAGGAGTCGCTTTAATATGTGAGGGAAATGGAGAGAATGGCCATTTTTAGCCAACTGAATGTCAGCGTAAACAGAGGTATTGTAATAAAACGGCTGCAGAGCATCAAGAACATTCCTTTCCATCAGCGTATCGTCTTTCCCTAAGCTCATAGATGTGTCCTTTATGCCAGCAAGCTGACGCACGAAAAACCCTTTTTAATTTCAGGGTGGGTTTTTTTTTTTTTTTTCCCTCCATTAAAAGATCTTGAATTTTAGTCATAAAAAGATAATACTGTGAAAGCAGCAGGTACGGAGAGAAGCTAAGCATCTTTTGGAATTCAAATGCCAATGTACTGGAGAATATGTCTGCTTATTGTCAGACGGTTTTATTGTAGACAAAATAACATATTGGGATTCAATTTTTCTCCGTACCTTTTTTTTCACATTAAATTAATACTTTGTGTGGCTCTGGAGAACTTTTCAAAGTCTTCCGAAGCAGACCTTTGGTTTCCTGGGGCTTCTGTCTTTCAAGCAGCTGTGAACATCTCCTAATTAGATAAATTACTTTGTAGTGGGCAGAGCCACAAAACAGGAGGTGCTGGATAAATTAAAGGGGAAAAATAGAAAAATCCATTCTCTGAAATGGAATGCCCCACTGCTTTATGACTATTACTGTTGTAAGGTTTTACATTTAAGTACCTGAGGTTTAAAATTAAATGTCTAATATAATTTGGCACCGGTAACATGAAGCCTGTGACTGCCCTCAGAGAAAATCCAGACAGCTTAGTTCAGTGTTTCAAATTGCTGCCTGCCAGATAGTGAGTGGCCCACGCCGGTGGCTCACTATTTAGCTAGATACCGCCCGCTGCTCCGTGTGATTTTAAATTCACTAACATATTTGTCTTAAAACTCGGAAATCTAAAGAGGCTTCTCCAGAAGTACATGAAAAATTAATGCTTTTTACATTTTTTCTTACTCTTGTAAGTACTTGACAGAAGTAATTTTAGCAGCAAGCGAGAATAAAAACTGGGGGCAGTAAATCCCTGTCCAGGAACCCCTTGTGTGGATTCTTTATGGACCCAGAATTGATCTACATGTCAGATCCTGATGTAGTTTAAACTGTTTATCACCCTAATGGCAGCAGAGAGACCGTGAGCACCAACTTATAATCCTCGGTGAAAGAAATTGGTGTTTGCAGTCAGTGAAGGAGCAGTTTAGTGTTATTGATAGATTCAGAACGATTACCGCCACCGCCGCCACGATTGGCTGAGAGGTTCTCCTGGATCGGGTCGGCAGGAAGGCTGCGGGGTTGGTTGGGTTTGGTATGTCTTGATGGGCAACGCTGCGATGCATCTCAAACTTGAGTAGGAAGCAGCTTCCCAGTGGAAAGCAGACCTAGCAATTAATATTAACTGGCAGCGTTGCTATCGTGAACGAAAGATATGGCTGGCTGTCGTGCAGCCCTTATCGTTTGTACGTTGCTTCATGAGCTCGAGAGGCACCCTCAAACTTAGCAGCAGTGGAAGAGGCCGCAGCCAGCTCTGCGAGGTTGCAAAAATCCAGTTTGGGAGTCTTAACCCCCAGAAAATGGAGGCCGTTATTTCCTACCCAACGATGAGGAAGCAGCACATCTGCTTTTTGCCTCTTCTATCAATATTAGAGTTTTTGCTTTGGCTTCTATGGCTGTATCCAGAGCATACCAGAAGGGAGCATTGCTTTTTTGTTAGTCACAGTATTAAGATTGTCTGAAACAGTGCTTCAAACAGCAGTTTGTGTGGGGTGGGGATTTCTTTATTCTTGATTTCCAAACTGTCCTTTGAATTCCGGCTTGATGGAAGATTCCACAGATATAAAAATAAATCAACTATCTGCTTAAATATCATCCACTTAGGTTTTATCACTGTACGATTGCTTCTACAGACCATTTGATCTCTGCTGTAATTTATATGAATTGTAATACCTGGTGTCTTTTCAGTTTCTAATGGCTTGATTTTAGGGTTTGTTAATGTGAAATTGAGTTTTCACTGTGCCACGGGGTACAAGAGGTCATTGGGGTGTTTATATTAATGCAGACCTTACAACTTGCCTTACTTTTCTGATCATAAGCACTCGGAATGATTAAACGGTGGAGTCTTGTGCTGTACATTGTCGTAACACTTTCATCTCAGAAATGAAGCCGAAAGCGTGTTTGAGAGGGGTTTGAATTCAATAGGCAGTTCTTGACAAGGATAAATTATGTAATTTTGAATAGATTTATGGAATTTCAGAATTGTGGTAAGTGTATATAAATGGTTTAGGCTGGAAAAGCTGTTTCTTCCTTTTTAAAGAAGGAAGTGGTTAACTGAGGAGCAAATACGAAGTTGCTTTCTTGTTTTCTAGCTGCTCTCGTATTTCCTGCAGTTGCCAATAGGTGAACTCCTTTAGTTAGACTGTAAGAATCTCAGGTGAATGGGGGAGCCGACGGCAGCTCTCCCCACCCCAAATATTGCCCTTCTCGCAGAGCTTCCCAGCAGCATCACGGAATATAGGCTCTTACTTTGTACTCTCTGGATATTTGTTTGTTGCCCAAATGTTGGGGGGAAAACCTATCCCTATAAAAACCCCTGCAGTCCCCTACTCATTCAGTAGGGTTCAGACATCGCTGGCTTACTTCCTGCACTGAGGGTGCCTTTTGCCATGGGGTCCAGGCTGGGGTTGGGGTTATTGTAGTGCCACGGGCTTGGAGCCGTTGATGAGACATTGCCATTGGATCCCACTGGGGTTCGCATCTGGCAAGGCATGTATGACCACCAGGGACTGGAAAGAATGAAACATGTGGGAGCAGGTCTTCAGTTGCCGTATCTGTGCTGAAGGGGGAGAGGTGGTGCTTACGTCCTCACAGTCAATGGCAGTGAGCTGCTACCTGCAAAAAACTAAAATCTCCATGCAGCTCAGTTTAGGACTAAGAAGGACTTTGGGAACACGGGTATTCCTGCCTAACTTCTCTGGTTTTCGGCTGAATATTTCTGTATTTGCTGAGTGCTGCTGTTCAAATACTGAGTTAGATGGGTTTTTACTGTTCTGCCGTTCTCCACAAACCCATGTGCTTTTCCTAGTTAAGATCCTCTTTATTCTGACCCCTCCCAGCCTCTGCTTAAAACATAGAGAGTTGTTGCGTTCAGCAATTACATCCCGTGCTTGGTTCCAAAACGTCAAGGAATGTGAGTTTTCATCTCAGGATAGTTTGACACTGGCAACCTCAAACCTCATGCTGGTCTTAATCTTGTTCACAGCCCCAAGTGCCAAATGTCTGTCAATGAATTGTTTATGTGACTCAGTTAACTCGGTGAGTGGAACTGTAAAGCTCTGCTTTCTCTGGCATTCGCTTATGGATGCTTAAATGTGTATTGGGAAGTTTAGCTCTGAATTTAAGCTGAGACATGACTGTGGATGTCATGTTCCTTCTACTAGGAAAAATAATCTGACTTGATTGTCTAGCTTTGCTCAGTGAATGGGTGCTTTGCTGCCTCTGGCCAGGGTTGATTGTCACACCTTCTCCTTTTGTCCCCAGTCACTTCCCACCCAAGAGAAAAGAAAAACACCCCAAACCAAAAGAGTTCTTTTTATTCTGGAGCATAAACTTGAGCCTGATGGGATTGTGGGAATAGGAAGGTCATTTTTGACCTTGCAGGTGCGGGGTTAGTGCATCATAGTTACCTGCTCTCCAGAAATCAGTACTTCCAAAGCAGGGAAAGCAAATCCCTGCCATGGATAGCAGTGGAAGCGCGGGGCACTTCTGACTTGAGGTTGTCTTAGTATCTGTCCCTGACAGCAGCTGCAGGCTGGCTCTCTAGAGCACAGATGTTTACCAGACACAGCACTGAAAAAAATCTGTATTCTATTCTCTGATTCCCTGCATCAGTATCTGTCCAAGTGGAAGGGTTAATACTGCAGATGAGCAACACCCTTGTAGACGGTGAGTTGTTCACCAGGAAAGCAGCCCTGTAATCTCATTTGTATAAAGAGTGCTCAGCTTTCCAGAGACTTTTTTTGTTTTGTTTCTTGTTTAATGTTGCTTTAATCTTCGATGTTTGTAGTATTGGAATGAGTTTTGCTGTGATCTTTCTTGGCAGGTGAATCACCAGATGGTCTGAGATGTACCATCAGCTGTGATTATTTTTCCCTGTGTCTCAGAAATAAATGTGACCTGTGGCATAGATTGCTGTAATAGTGGCAGAGGCATCGATGTGTTGCCCAAATTCAGGAGGACTCGTCTTTTGGCTCAGGCTGTTTGAGCTGCATTTGATTTGAGGATACCGGGAGTGATATTTATCTAAATTTTAATCATCTACGTTTATGTAATAACCATAATGGAAACGTTAAACTGAAGTAAAATGTAGGCATGTTGAAAATACAAAGTTGGGAGGGTTAAAAGTTACATATAGTTACCATTGAAGTAATTCCAAGTTTCGGAACTTTTTTTATCCGCACTTTTGAAGTCCGAACAGATGCTTGTAGTAATTAAACTTCTCATTTAGTGTCTGTTCAGAAGCACGCTGCTTTGTTTTGCCCGTTTCTGGGTGAAGTGTGTGCAAGAAACTCACATGGTGCTTTTATTTCTTCTCAGGCTTAATGAAGTTTCTGTTCCAATTAACATGAGTGCTTGCCTCATCAAGCATGTCTGTTTGCAGTCTCGGTTTCTTTCCAGTCCAGATCACAGAGCATTGGGTACGGGGATGTTGTGTATACTTTACCTATGGAATCCAACACTTCAAAGCCTCTTCACAGCATATGCAGTTCAAGGAGTGAAAGAAGCCTCTGTGTTAAACCCGATCCGCATCTCCTTCACAGCCTGCTGATTGTTGGGGAGCAGCTGAAGCTCGGCGCTCGGCTTCCTGCAGGTGGAGGAGCATCTCCTTTCAAGTCCCCAGGCCGTGCATTTGTTACAGTTGATACAGCTCCTTAATTCAGCGGCGGTGTGTGCCACCCACAGCCCAGGCTGGCAAGGAGTATCCAGTTTACATGAGGCTGCACGCCAGTGCTTTTTCTCATGCATGCATTTAGTGAAGGCAGGAGAAGGGCCGTGGCTTCAGTTATCCCAAACCCTCAGAAGAGCTGGAAAAACCTGGAAGGAGTGCTTGGTAACATTTGAAAAACACAACAGCAAAGTTTGTCAGTGACATTTGCATTATCTGGCGCCTATATAAGGCACCAGGGCCATTGCTTCATGTGAAGAGCAAGGTGTGTTTTACAGTTCAGCTATATGCTGTTGTAGTTTTGGCTTTCCTTAAGAGTATCATGGGTGTTGCTTTCATGGTTTGCTTTCCTTTCTGCTGCTGGTGCTCATGGCAGGCGTTACCAGGAACACCCGAGCCTTTTCCTAGCTTGGTGTGCTTCACTGCCTGCTTAATAAACAGCAGTCCTTCATCTTTAATTGGAAAATGTTAAGAGTCTCTTGGTTTTTCCAAAATGCTGATCTTCAGGCTTGCCGCTGAAGTTCTGTGAACTGATTGTTGAGAGTTCCCCAACCTCTTCTCAATTACCAGAGAGTGGGTTTGATGCTTGAAGTTATCCACAGGTTATACAGACTGAAGGTTAAAGTACGAGACTAGAGACAGGCTTCATGGCTCTTCGCCTGGCTCTGAGCATTTCTTTGAAGAGAGTCAGCTCTTCCTTTGTGTCTTATTTTGCTTAAGTTGAAATACAAGGTAAATATTTTAGGAGGAAATGGTTCAGCAAGGCATACATTCATTATTTTCCAAGTGTCTTGAGACCTCAAGGCTCTGTTTCAAAGCAAAATGTTGATGCGTGAGGGTGGGTTTTTTTTGCAATCAGAAGACAATGCTGATTGTTAGATCAGGGCAGAGCTCTGACCCTCTCCTTGTAGTTGAGTGAGTTTATTATTCACATCGATTTGATTGAGGATATAAATTAGTATATTTCACACGGTCTTGTGTGTACTTGATCATTATCTAGCTCGCTCGTCCAGGATGTATTTTTTTTAGTGGTACTCCAAGTGCTTATTTTCCTGCCAGTCACCATTAATTGGGCTGGTCTTGCTGGGGTTGCTAGGTGCCACAAACAGCAGTCAGTAATTACGGCTGGGTGCACAGTTATCTACCTGCCTTCGGTGGTTTCAGGGCCATAGAGGCGCACAGTGGCAAACAGCACATGGCTCAAACCAGGAGGTGCTGCCCTGAAACCATCCCATTGGCCGTACTGTTTGCCTTCCAAAAGGCCATCCATCCATCTTCCTCATGGGGATGGCTAGGAACTAGTTACCCAAATAAACTAGGCCCTGTGGCAGTTATCTTCTGTAACACTGCTCTCCTCTCCTTTCTGTGTCAAGGTGATGGACTGGAGAAGCAACACCCGTAACGTCATCCGTGCCATTCAGAGCAATTCAGGGTGACACCATGTAAGAACCACATCTCTCTTCTCAACAGATCTGATGCTGCCCAGCAAAAACATTGCACTGGAGAATCAGACATCCCTTATACATGTAGACTGTAGGTCTGCTCGGTGAGAGCCACGGAGGTAGTTTGCCTTGGGACGTGGTGCCATCCTACCGCATCTACGACTCGCTTTCTAATTTGTTGTCCTTACACATTCACACAACTTGTCACATTTGATCTTTCCCCGGGGCACATTTGGCATACCGTACAGATGAGGGAAGCACGGGGATGCATCAGTGTAGTGAAGGATGAGGCAAATTAGAACACTGTGTTAACTCAGGAAGCAGTTAATGTCTCTGCACCTGACCTCAACCTGCTTCAGGCGGGACGTGCAGGGGAAGGGCCTGCATCCCGTTCCCAGGTCAGGATCTGAGACCTGCAGGTCCTCTCATGCAATAGCCTTTACTGCTTATGTTCATCACCGTGTTGGCAACATAGCAGGAATAGATGCTCCCTGTATCAGATCTTCAGTTTCTGGAGGACGCAAGGAGCTTACTTTGTAAGACAGCTTTCAAAGGAAGCTAAATGGAAATGTTTTTTTTCTTTTCTTCCTAGCAATGTGTAAACTTCTAGGGAGCAAATGTGCTTTGCTAGCACAGCAGTACATTGCTCCTTAGGAGGGAAAATGTAGTGAGCAACACACTTTTTTCTTTCATTCTCTCTCTCTCTCTCTTTTTTTTCCCCCTAAAGTGCTGTGTTGCATTCTTTGCTTTCATCCTTCCTTTATGATAGCCAGACATGGTGTGTTAGTAGGAAGTGAACTAGAGGTAACTTTGTCTTTCCTTTAGATAAGAAAGATTGTAACAAGTGTCTTACTATCCTGGAAATTATTGAAGCCAGTCCTTCCGATACATATGCCGTAGTGTCATGAGACTAACTTTCTCTCTCAAGTCTCTGGATAATGTCCCTTGCTTGTCACAAAGTGGCTTATTAGGCTTCCAAGTGGAAACGGTCCTTTCATGCCAAACATGCCTTCAGGTCTGCTTTGCTTGAAGCACTCTAAGATGTATCAAAAGGCAGAACCTCCAAAAGTAGGGGGATCTTTTTTTTTTTTTGTCAAGAAGGAACCTTTGTTTTTCTTATTTAATTGAAATTGCCATTAGAGGAAAGGAGACGGTAACTTGGGCATTCAGTGGGGCTTTCTGTACATGACAGGATAGCTTTGTGATTTACAAGCTCTAGACATAAGGCTGGAAAAATGGTAGACGCCGTGGAAAGAGAATACTCCTGAGGCTCTTTCATCTCCATCCCACAGTTCGGCTCAGAGCTTCCTTTTAATTTCTTTCAGTGCAGCAGGTTAATTTAAGCCCTCAATAGCTTGAATGTCCGAGCTGAATTCAGCTAATCAATGACCGGACAGGCCCGCTTTCTGTCGAAGGGACGAGCTGAGTGTGTGTTGGAAATGTTTGTGCTTTTTTTCCTGCACGCTGAAGTCTTGTTGCCGGCCCTTCTCCCCACTCACAAATGTTTATCACTGTCGACAGGCTTCCGCCGAGCTGCGGGTTTGACAGGTTTTTAATGTCTGTCCTGTACATCCATGCCTTACCCAGTCATTGTGCAATTGCAGCATCCCTTTAACTTCAGTTTGAGGCGGAGGAGGAATATAAAGAACTTGATAGAACGTTTATGGTAATAGCTGTAAAGAGAAGCTGCAGAGCATTGGATTTCACAGCCAGAAAAATTTCAGCTCAGGGAAATGGGTCTGAAATACAACTACAGATGGTTTTAGTCTATTGCTTCCCCTGCTTAAATAAAAGGATTGCTTTTCTCGCCTCTATTTAAAACACATGTGTAGAAGATGAAAGTGTCCAGCTATTTTTTTTATTATCCGGTCCTCCAGCTACCGACATCTTTGGCTTATTTCATTTCTACGCTAATGGCACAGTGAAAGTTCTGAAACACACCCGTTGGGTTCAGCCTTTCTCGGGCCGTGGCAAAGATTCCTGCTGCAGTTGGAGCTGTTGCTGTTGTTTTCGTCATCGGCTCTTTCTCTTTCCATTGAACCTGGCGGTATTAATTGTGTTGCTGCTTCTGCTCTTTAATTGATCCCATGCGCCGCTCCTGCTTTTGTGCAGCGTCTGACTTCGTGTCACTTCAGAAAATCAAACACCCAAATTAATCAATCCCCGGGCTCTTGGGAGGAAGGCCGCGTTAGGGAGCTGGGCTCCACAGAAAGTCTAATTTCACTTTGAAAGCCAGTTGGAAAATTTTAACGAGAAGATGCAAGAAAAATGTAAACCAGATCAAGCCCGACTTTGGTCTGCAGAGAATAGCATCACCTGTTGAGTTTGTTTCAAGTTTTTGTAAATAGGTGATTTGACAAAAATATGAAATAAATCAAAAGACACAAAGGTAGAGAAGGTCAGAATGGCCTTGTTTCCGCTTCACATCGTTACACAGGAGAGAAAGGGTTGTGTGTGTGACAGAGAACAGGAGCTGTGGGCCAAAGATGGAGCTCATTCTCAGCTCATTTGTGCATCTCAGCTCAGCCTTTGTGCTGTGCTATTCCCATGCATCGTATGTTGCGATCTCGTCCTACTTTAGCCCCCATCTGGGTGTCTTGGCATGGGGCACTCCCTCCTGGCTCTGGGCCCTGATTTTATTTCTCCCCTTCATTCCTGTGTTGGTATTTGCTGCTACTCCACGGGGTATGCATGGCGAGCAGAGAAGGAAAGATGTCTCAAATGCCTCCACCCCACTTGCTCCGAGCAGATACAAGAGCACTGAAGATTGGGATGGCATTTCTTACCCTTTTCAATCCTTCAAGTTCTCCTGCAACTTTGTTTGTTGCACGTGTTCCAAAAGGTAAAACTATGAGGATGAACGTTAAGTTTTATGAACGTGTAATGCTGAGAGAGGATATCAGACGTGTTTCAAATGGCAAATATGATGCAGTGCAACAGCGCAACCCTTGAGACTCTTTGGAGGATTGGTCGATTTCTTTTTTCATTTAATGTTCCATCTCTCATTTCTGGATTGTTGCTCTAGACAATGTATTTCTTCCCTTCTGCCTCTCAGTTCTCCTATCAATACGTGTCATAATCGAAAGGAGTTTCTTCTATGACTGTAATTATGAAATGCATCTAGGAGAAGGGGCAGCCTTGGAAGTTGGCTTGCATAACGACAGCTGCGTTGGCTTTTTTAGGTTCTGTAGTTTCTGCCTAATGAACATCAGACTTGAACAAGGAGAATCTTTGTCTTACGCCCCGTGTCGTGCAAGTACAAAGGAAAGTCATCACTGTATCAGCAGAGTGATCTTTTTTGATATCCCGTCTACCAGACCTGAAGGGCTTGCTTACAGGTGTCACAGCACAGGGAGAGGCAGAGGGGAGAAAGGACAGCTGTGTGCTATGAGGGGACGCCTGCATTCCATCACAAGAAACTTCCATCCTCTGCTGTCAGCAGCACAGGCTGCAGCTAGCGATGCTTTCCTGGGAGGAGAAGGCATTTTGCAGCAGTGCTGCTGCACGTCATTTGCAAACCTGGCACTGCGGTTCCAGAGCAGAGCATGTGCTGGGCAGGATAACTCCATGGCAAGGAGAGAATGGTGTCCTTAATACAGATATACACCCTGCAAATGATGACCGTCATCAAGTAGAGCTTGCCCGTACAGTCCATCAAAAACCACAGAGCTAATGATGGGCTGGGCAGATAATCGCGGGAGAGTTAATTGTAAGGTTCGATATGCCATCTTGTCAGCAGAGATAAGTTGTCACGTTTTCCACTTGAGCTGAAACTAAATGATTGTAAAATAAGTTATGAGTGTCCTTGGGCCTGTCTGCCAGAATGATGGCTAAGAATACATTCCTGGCCCATCAGTCTCAAGCAGCCCGCTTGATATTTATGCGAACTGAATGTTATTTTATTCCCCCTCTAGTCATGCTTGTCAGCTTCCCGAGTGAAAAGTGAAACTGCTTCTTTGACTCATACTTCAAGTATTGAAGCTCGGAGAGGCTGCAGATTGTTATTATTATTGCTAGTATTATATATTTTTTTGGGTGTGCGTTGAACGTTGATGCCCGATTGGGAAGAACTAATGGCTAACATTGAACGTGCGGGATGGCTGCAAAACAGCCCATCCCAGCCCAGTGAGACGCGTCTTATGAGCTCCCGTGCCTCCGTCAGAGCTGCTTTAGATGTGGAGTAATGAGGCGCTTGCTTTTTTAATTTGGCATGCCTTTTTCTTTGCCTTTTTTTTTTTTTTTTTTATAATATATTTAATAGTGCCGGCAGTGGTCGTCTGTTCTCACGCGTGGTAATTGATACAAAATAAAATGCATTATTTGTATTCAGTCAGGAGTATGAAATTGCATTCAGCGGGCTGAAGCCTGAACTCATTTACAGTTTTCTGAAGCAGGGCTTTCAGGAGCCCTCTTTTCAATTTGAAGAATACCTTGTCAGGCACGAGGAGTAGCTGGAAATGGGAAAGCGCAGCGCGTGAGCCTGGCGCCCTTCCATTGCTCATATTTTAAACCAGAGGAAGGGTTTACAACTTCCATCTTCAAAGGGTGCTCTCAAAAACCAGAGCATGCCCTATCGTAATAATCAGGCGCTCTATCGTAATCGTAATTGTGTCCTGTAGTAATGAGAATGACGTGCCCTATAGTAATAACAACGCACCCTACAACACCGGCATCCTTTTCCAGGAGCCTTGTGTTTCTTTGCTGCTGCAGGGGGAGGGAATCCCTCAGGCTCCCCCCCCCCCCAGGAGCAGTGTAACCCAAGGACGGCTCCTCATTGCCCCCAGGGGCCGTGGCTCAGCAGGATTTACCGCAGCGGGTTCATTCTTTGGGTCTCCGAGGTGAGCAGTTGTGCAGTGCAGTTTGTAAGCCTCATCATTTTTCAGAATTCACAAACAGGTTTTGTTTGTGCAATTTAAAGCCCAGACGTGGGACTAACCTGCAGCAAGCGTGCAGGTTTACATTTGTATTTATTTGTTTTTTTGACAAGAGAAGGTTTTGGAGAATTCCCCTTTCACTCGCCAAATGGCTTGCAGCTGTTAAGAATTGGCAGTTTTTCGTTGAATCAAAGAATGGCTTGGGTGGAAGGGACCTTTCTCTGCTCAGGGCGCTGTGTCTGACATCCAGGCAGCAGTGCAGCAATGAGCACAGCTCTCATGCTCCAGCCCTGTGGGTTGCAGCAGACTGGGGCATGCATCACACTTCTTTGCAAGCAGCCTATTGAAGGGCATGGCTCGAGCTGGCTGCTTCTGTGGGTTGTTTTTTTTTTTTCTCCCCTTGAGTAAAATGGGATAATTCTTTTTAGAGTGAAAGCCGAGAGTTAGAGGCCTGCCCACATGCTACAGCCCTCATATTTTCTGAGGGGGAAAAGTGAAGCATTTTGAGAAATGGCATCATACGTGAGGAAGCCTTCCTGGCTGGCGTACTTTCTGTAATATTTATGAATTGCAGTTTCCTGGTGAGCGAGCAAACGGAAAGCAACGAGACGCTGTCCTTACCCCATTGCCTCAGTAGGTTGCCCCATTGCAGAGCAGGTGGGCACCTGCCCGGCACTGCCTGTCCCACTACAAGGATCTGCATTTCATTGCTGCCAACTGTTCTGTCCAGTTGTTTCATGTTCCCAATATAGGAAACCTTCCTACGCCTCTAACTGGAGGAAAGTATTCAGGAGTGGAAGCAACAGACTTGCATTCTTGGCCATGCCTCTGCTGTCGTCCTCTTTTTAATCTGCTTTTCTTCCAGCGTCAGAGATTTAAAAAGGCACCAATATCCCCTTTGCCAAATTCATGCTGAGCATCAGCTTGGCTTCTTGTCAGGGTTTGCCTTCCTCTGCACGTGGAGAGAAAGTAAGCCCTTGCAGGATGACTGCTTTCAGCAGCTCTTGTTCAGATACACAGAAACCTCCTGGACGCTACACACAGCGTGCTAAATACATTCTTACAGTTCCCTTTGTGGGTTAATGCTTGATCGTTGTTTTTAAAACAGGGGGCACAGGAAAAAAAGAACAAAAATCCTTAAAGGTTGCATATGGAGCTTGGTTTGGTCTCCACTGGCAGCCAATTAATGGTATAATTGGTCCCTCACCAATAACTTGCCCAACAACTGTGCTTAGTAGGCAATTAGTAAGTAAACTTTATAACAATAAATAAATGTTTCTTTGTCAAGTAGGCATTTGTACGGGAATTGTACTACTCAAAAAGAAATCTAAAGCTGCTTTTCAAATGCTCTCTGACTTGATGTTTTTCTAACATGGGAACTTGTCTTAAGTGCAGCCATGGGTTGGTATCTAACCAGTGTTCTGGACACGGCTTCATTTCTATTTGAAGCACTTCAAGTGAAGAGAAGGAAGTTATTCTGGATTGGGAAAAAGAAAACAAAAGTGTATTTATCACTAACCATAGCCAGAAAAATTGATTTCCCTTAACTTAAAATCACATTGACAACTTTGGATGAAAATGCTTAGCTTAAGATTGCCTGAGCGCTTGTATTAGCAAATAAACAGGCATATTGGCAGATACGATTCAGTGGATGTTATTCTATCTCTGTTCTGTATTCTGTATTTACAGCATCTTGTGAGTAAATTTGAGGATAAGTAAGATTTTTATAAGAAAGAGCAATTGGAAATAATAGTGATCTCCTTTCCTCTTTGGTCAGTTCCAGCTGGCCTGGCTTCTAAAGCTGATGGAGGGTCCCGTCCCTTTGGTAGGACCTGCATCAGAACTTGAGCCCAGTCACTTATTTGCACCCTGTGGAAGAAGTAATTGATGCTATTAGGAGGCTGTCCTGTAGTTGCATGAGCTCAAGAGGCTAGTTGCTAATAGACAGTAAAGGGTTGTGTCTTGGATACATGCAGTATTTTTATTTCCCCCCTCTTGTTTTTTTTTTTCAAACTGCAGATACCGGGTTAGGAGATTCCGTGTGCTCCAGCCCAAGTATATCCAGTACAACCAGCCCCAAACTCGATCCGCCTCCTTCACCTCATGCCAACAGAAAGAAACATCGCAGGAAGAAAAGCACCAGCAATTTCAAAGCCGACGGTATCTCAGGCACAGCTGAAGGTAAACGTGCTCCGTGATGGAATTTAGATGCTGTTTTGTCGTTGTTCTGAAGAGTGTTGTTATCTGATGACTCAACTTTGTTGCTGGCTTTGCGTTGGCGAGTTGAACAGAATTGCAGAGAAATTAGAAAGGAGAGAAATTAAAAGTCTGGTCTTCCTAACGATGGAGCTGGATGATGTGAGACATCACATGACAGTGGACTCTACTGTCTGAAACATGTTTGGAACCAGTCATTTAATTAAAATAAGGGTCCCCAAGGTGATACGGAGCGTCGTTGGTGGTGAAGTTAAGGCACAGGCATACTTGCAAGGTTTAAAAAGAAAGGAAAGTTGGGTTCACTTGCACATCACATCAGAATTTGTGTGTTTGCTCAGTATTAACAAATCTAGCGCTCTCTCTTCTGCTCTAGAATCATCTGATGCCTGTTATTCTTTGAATATTCAGCTGCTCGGGGAAAAGATGCTGTTATCTGAGGATTAAAAGGAAAGGGGAGAGTTTAAATGCTTGGGTTCTTTTATAAGAACCAGAAAGCAAAAGCCAAAAAGGACTTCTTTTTCTCCTTAGTTTAGCTTACCGTTTCCAACGTGAACACTGCTGTAGCTGTTCAATGCCTTTCTGAAGGGGTAACAATGTGTACGGTGGCCAGATATGATATAAAACATGCTTGTATCTTTAGAAAAGAAGAAAAGAAACATGCTAGGATTCAGCCAAAAGAGCTCCAGAAAAAAGATGAACAAGGGTAGTTGGAAAGCTCAGAAACTGGGGAGTCAACATAGAAGGGGAGATGAAAAAAGGAGACAATGGAATAACATTGTTGGGAAAAGGGAGTGTTTAGTAAGAAAAAGATGCGGTTGTAAGCATTGGAGAGTGGGAAAAAAAAACCAGCTAATTCAGTATCAAAGAGTTTTGGAACGGGTTCTGAAAAAAGGATGACAATTGCAGACAGCTGAGGAGACATTAAAAATAGACGTGATAATAGTATACAACTGAGAAAGGGCATGTTAACTACTACTTAGTCATCCTTATTTTCCATTTATTTAATTTCTCAATTGCACTTCTGTCACACACGGAATTTATTTCCTCGGCTATCTATACAAATCCTTTTTAGAAAGCCATCAGCTTTTTTTTTTCATAATAGCTCCTGTTGTGTTCTGTTTCCAGTCATTTAACTATCTTTACTGTTAGTTTCCCCCTAGTTTATGGCCTGCAGCCAAATTTTATTTTAAACTTTCATTTTTAATTTGTCTCTCTTATTTTTTTTTTTTTTTTATTATTTCTTTTTCCCTTAACAATCCTTTTTACACCACTTATTTTCATACCTCAGTGGGAAGTTACAGAGGGGATTTTTCAGAGAGCTCACCATTTGTCCACAAGCATTTTGTGGAAGTCAATATAAATCAAGACCAGCTGGGTATCAAAAGCCTTTGAAAATCTCTTTGTAAGTAGTTAATACGTGTATGTTTTCTTTCTCCTGGTGAGCTTATTTTCACAAGTCACTGGAGCTGGAGCCTGTGTGGTCCCGGTCTGCAGGGAGACTTTTGAAGTGCAGCAAGCAGGCAGGGATTTGCAGTTGTTGTGCACCTTGCCCTGAAATCTTGCTATTAACTGGAGAGGGGACTGCGTGGCTCCTTTATCCTTCTCTGTTTTCCCTTCTCTTCTCCTTGTCTTCCAGCATCTTAGCATGCTAGTCCAAAATCCCTTTACAATGACTTAACAAAACTGTCCCGCTTCATAGAAATCTGCCCGCAGGAGCGCGAGGCCTAACTGAAGAGCAGCACCAAGTGATACCTAGGTAGCCTTAAAAGCAGCAGCGAGTGCTGGCACCTGCTTGCACTGTCTTTGTAGCTCTGCATTAGCAGGCGAGCTTTCTTTGACCTGCCCCTTCTTCCATGTCTTCTGACACAGGCGCCCTTTTCTGCTCTGAGTTTTGAGTGGGCCGCAGTGGTTGTAAATTCGTTGTTTTTAAAACATTTATCTGAAAGCACAACGCAGAGAAATGCAGCTGTTGGTCACGAGACGAATGGAATTGCATCTGTCTACACTGTGTTGTTGCCATGTTTGGGGAACTCTGTGGCCCTTGAGTTCTTAGCAAAGTTAGGAGAGACACGCGGCTGTTAGGAGAGCGGGCCTCATCTCTCAGCAGCGAGGAGGTGCAAGGAAACTTGCTTGACTTTCCATTTAGAAGAAGAGTTATTGCAGAAAAAAAGTTATAATTCTCGATTTCCTTGGAGATTTGTGTTTGGTAGACTCTGTGGCTGACCACGCTGGAAGCATTTATCTCTCTCAGCTTGCTGAGATGCTGAGCAGTGGGGATGCTTCCATCGCTGGGACAAGCTCTGTCACACGTTGGTCTGCTCCAAGTGCAGGGAGTGTCTGAGGTGCTTTGGGTTGTTAAGTGTTCTTCTCCTGCACCTGGAATTTCAATTTCAAGACTGTTCTGTGATTTAAAGTAGTCCTTAGCTTAGTAATTTAGGCTTTTATCAGGAGAAGTTGAATTCCTATTCCGTCCAGTGTTTGCCTAGAAATTTCTCCTGCGACCCGAAAGATTTCCTTTTTGTTTTTCCTCCTCACTTGCAATAAGCATAGATCTAAACTCTTACGGGTGTTCAGCTGGATTACTGCAACTGGAAATTCAGTCCAAATTGAGCAGTTAAAAGGAAAGTATTCCAAGAGATGCACGCTTAGCCTTGGCAGCTTGGACTAGTTTCTGAGATAAGGCAAGTGACTTAACGTGGGGTACAGAAGACTGTGTTGATAGTTTTGGGAGAGCTGTATCTTCCTTCTTCCCTTCTTCTGGAAATCTTGAGCTCACTGTGACTGGGAGGAGGAAGGTTCTGCTGCAGTAGATACAGTGGATCAGAGTTAAATGATTTGGGTAATTCTAGATTTTATGTTGTTTTCCTTTGGCTCCAGGCATGTTTAAAGTGTCAGCTTTCAAACAGGAATTCTGACTTCCTACATTTCTGTCTGTAGCAAAGCTGAGGTGTTCAGTGAGGTTTAAATCTGGTCTTCAGCAAACTTTAGCAACTTTACTACATTTTTCAGTCTCTTTCTCCTTGAACGTGCCTGCTTTGATCATTGACCTCTGCCCAAGTATTCAGATATCACGATGATGGACATTAGTAGGCCCAGGGTGATGTTAGTAGCTCCAAGGACTGATGCTCATCTCTTTCATACATTCCAGAAAGATCATGCTGATTCTTCTTTCTCCACACGGTCTGCGGATGCACAGCCCTCTCTTTCTGGGATTGATTCTTTCATGTTACTGGATTTGTCTTCCTACTGGTTTTCTAAGACAATGGCTGCAGCAACAAAAATGCTAAAGCAGCTGCACTGCAGTTGGGTGAAAATTAAAATTCAGGTTCTGTTTTGGAGGATCAGGTTCGTGTGAAATTTTCACAAGTGCAGCGAGACCCAGAGGAGAAGGTTTTTTAGTTCTCTCTGTACAGGACTTGTCACTGCAAAAAATTCCCTGGTTTTGAGGGTAGCAGCAGGAATGCTTACATTAGGCAAGGTGCCAGAAACCAGCGGTGTTTTTCCCACCATGTTGTCTGTGCTTGCTCGGAGCAGGATTATACGGTGCTGTGTTTCAAAGAGGAATAGCTGCACACAGCCTGGCCTGGTTTGGTACCCCTGTGCTACTGCAGGTAGTGGAGCAGCCAGTGATAATAGGAAGGTTTTTCAGCTCGAAAACAAGTAGGAAAATTAAAAGCTTTCCTGTAAATACTCTTCGCAGACAGATCTTTCCCAGTGGTTGTTTTTTTTTTCTCACTCTTGTTTGCACTTAGTTTTTAAACCTTCAGTCCAAGCGGAGCTGCAAAATGCTCAAGGTATGACGGGTCTTCTCAGTATCAAATGTAGATGATCAATGCTTTGCAGTTTCATTGTTGGAGCACCCTGGCCAACAGGGCCAACTCTGCTTCTGGTGGTAGGATCAGTGTGACTGTCCAGGCAGATGGGCAGATGTGTTCTTTGGGTCATGGATACGAGTCAGCTGCAGCAGGGTGCTGTTGTTTTATGTTCTCTCCCAGCAGTGCCCTCGTGCTTCTATCTGTGCCAATGGACCTTGAGAAACAGGAGCTGATGATAGAGTAATGGATGTGATTAGCAACTCAGCAAACTTTCCAAAGTGCGTTTTCTCTGCAAATCCGTGTTCTATGTTCTTCTTTATCGCTGGTTTCTAAAGAACTTTTGAAGGGCACGGAAGGTTCTTTCATGTTTCTTTTTAGAACTGTCTTCCTAACACAAAGGTAGTTTGTTCTCTGGTTTCTCAGCCGAGTGAGGACTGAGTCCAGGAGGGCAGGACAGTGTGCACAGAGTCGGGGGACATACCAGTTTGTTCCTGAGACTTCTTGTCCTGTTCCAGGCATTCCAAAACCAGAATGGCGAAACGAAATACAGAAACACAGCTCTTGGTGTTTGTCTCTGGAAACTGTATAATAGCTGAAAAAATTGACATTTTGTATAAATTGAAAGCAATATAGCAGTTAACCGGCTGTGTAGTAGTATATGATGCATGAAAAAAAAATAAAAATGTGCATTTTACCTGCAGCTTCTCACCCTCAGCTTTCCTTAGTCAAATCCCTCCTGCTTCCCCATGATTTACCCGCTGATGTTGTATGTTGAAATGCGTTCAGAAGTGTTGGTTAGGAAGTTCAGAAACACCTCTGCGACCTGCAGTGTTGGAACAGATGAAAGCAATGAGCTGTGGTGTTGGTGGTGAAGAGTAGATCCTTCATTTGACAGCTGGACACGACGTTGTTAATGCCAGTGCTTCTTTCTAATCCACTGAGTTAGGCACTGTGATGAAGGAATTTATTTTTACTTGGTTTTTTTTTAATGGTGGGGCTTTTTATAGTCTGGAAGAAACCTTCTGCCGCTGTCAGAGGACAGCATGTTCAGAAACCTTTCCAGCACAAAAAGTCACTCCCTTTTTGCTGGAAGGAAGATATGAAATATAATATCTTGACCTGCAGCTGCAACGAGGGTGGAGCCACTCACCTGCTAGAGAGTTTGTAACCTTTGGAATCATATCTGTTAGATGGATTACGTTGCTTCAAGCAATGCTGCCACCAAAACTTGGAAGTCAGAGCTCGTTGCAGTCTGCAGAAAGGTACTTGGGTGTACTACTGAGGTTGTACAGGTAAACAGACAGTGCCACGTAGGAACTACATGTCAGTTATTGCTGGTAATCATGTCATCCTTGTTAACTTAGGTAGTTCCTAGGCATTGGCTGTCAGTAATTATAACTTACTGCACAGTGCAAGTGGCTATGGAGGCATTTTTGGAGAAACATCTGTTGTTTCAGTAAGAGGGAAAGGTTTGGATACTTATCGGGAGGCACCGAGATAGAGAAATGTGTGGAAATGAAATGAAGCTTTGGTGCTGTGTGGCATTAGGGGAGAGTTTGCATCATTGTAGTCCAGATATTCCAGCATCCCATGGTGGGGGGTTTCAGGCTGAGCACTCAGCCTGTGCTGGGAAGAGTTTGCAAAGTGTTCTGTAGTTTTCCAAAACAACACAGTATTTCAAGTGAGATTGGTACAAAAAAGGGTGTTGTGACTGCAATGTTGGGTAAAGGAAAGTGGCATTTATGTGGCGCTGGGAGGGTTTCCCTGATAAGCAGTAATTGGATGAAAAAAAAAAATAAACAGAACAGATTTTAGTTGGCATTCAAATGGTGACAAAAAAAGCAGCAAAATGAATAACTGTGTTTTCTTTCTTGGTCCACATGGCAACTTAACCTGCAGGATGTGACCAGATTTGTTGTCTGTAATGCCACGCGCTCATTTCAAGTGTGCCGCAGAGGTTACCACCTATGCACTGTCAAAACACTCTTCAGTTGTAATTACACTGTTCGTCAGTAACTTCATTCACTGCTTTGCAGGAGATGCAGTACTGGACAATTGCTGTACACCTGAGAAACAGGAGGGCAGAAATTAATAAAATCTAGACCGAATCTTCAGAGACTTACTTTCAACCAAGGCATAAAGGTCACTTGTTGGGAAACCTTCAGCCTTAGTCGTCACAGCCTATTTGACATGAAAGGTTTGCTGCTGAAAGACATTTATGTTGATGCTGAGGAGTGAAAGACAAGGGAGGTGAAGCTCATCTATTGTTTTAACCTACTTCATTGCAGGCTAAACAAGTTGAAAGATCCCTTCTTCTCTTTCAAAGCGCTGCTAGCTCAGGGTCGGAAGAGGCTGCATGTTCCGCCTACCCGCTTGAAAGGAGAAGTCTCGCAGTGGTGGTCAGCAGCAAAGAGGATTCTGGAAAGCTTGGGGCCAGGAACGAGTTGGTGGTTGGTGTACACACTAGGACACCCGGATATCTAGAGGAAGATAAAGCTTATTTTTTTCCTACATTCTGATGAAAAGCAGTCCCGCTCTTAGTGCAGCACACATACTATGTGTTGAGTACAGAGCTGTACACTGTGTATCCTTAGCACGAGCGCTGTGCTGAGATGTGGCTTGATTTCTTTGGAAAAGAAAGGAGTTTTAAGTAGCTTTATAAGTGAAGGAAAACAAGTGACACCCTAGTGTTTTGCTGGGTTCAGGTGATGAGCGTCTTCCTTAGAGCTGTGCAGTGAGCTTTAGACAGTGACCATGGGTTGGGGAAAAGGTTCCTGATGTTCACAAGATGGCAAGAAATACCTGTGAGATATTAATACTATTACAGAAGTTCCATTCTCTTACTTAGGTGCTTACTATACATGTTATTTGCCCGTTTTTCCAAAGTCCAGGACCACGTGTTTTCGTGATGAATCGGTACACCTAACTTAAAATGCCCAGAAGATGAACAGAGATGATTTTTACCACAGCTTCCTAGGGCATAAAATTAAAAGCATAAAGTGAAATGAGGTTGTTGTATTAAATGTAACTTTGTTCTCCTGGTTGCCACGTATTTGAAGTCTTGAGCCAAGGTGCTCATGCAGCATGGCATGCTGTGACACACAGCCTGACATTCTCACCTTACCCCAAGGAGGCAGCTCCAAAAGGCACACATTGGAAAGGTGCTGGAGAGCGGGGTTCTGGCAGGTAAAATGCCAGCTGGAGAGTCATGACTCAAGATTTACTTGCTGTAGGTGTAGCCTTTTGCACAGTCATAGCAGCCTCATCCATTTAAAAAACATAGAACTGGAGCAGTTCCGCTTTTTATGCTCTGTGGTGTCAGTGGGACGTATTTACAAGACAATCCTTAATGGTAACGTAGACCTCTTTGTGTTTCCAACTCTCAACTGGTTAGTCACTTCAATCCTGCGTTGCTTCTTTGGGTTTTAATCAAATATTTGCCTTAAATTAGCTGCCAAACTCAGTGAGCAAACACTTTCTGTCTTTGTAGTCTATACTGCGGATGCACACGCTGTGCATGAGAGCTTAGTGAGCTTGCTGCATGTTTGTTTTCCATAGTCTGGGCTTTAATCTACTGTTCCCAATCCCTCCGCTTTTCTCTTTATAGAGATGGGTTACTTCTGAGAGGTGTTGTGCATTGCATGTAGTCTGTAACTCCAGTGAAAGGAGTAGGTAAAAAGAAGACTTCGACAGACCTCGTCACATCACTGACGTTTTCTACCACTCCCCCCCCCCACCACCACCAGCACACATACAAAAATTAATAAAGGTTTCTTTTGCGAGTGCGAGATGGAGAAAATTGGCCATTTGTCTGTGAGGCGATAGGCTTTGGTGCGATATGAAAATCTATCAAATGATTAAATTCAATGACATTAAATCACAATTCATGAAAAGGAGAACACCACGCAGTTTAATTCTATTTAATTTTTTTTGGAGAGGGGGGAAAAAAAAAAAAAGCAAAAAGTTTGAGTTTCTCTTAAGCTGATATCTCTGTGCTCTTTCTTAAAAGTGCCTTTCTAGTTGCCACACAGTGATGTGATCATTATCTGTCACCTCGTCGCCTTGCTGCCTCAACACGCAGTAAAATACAAAAAAAAAAGAGAGAGAGAGAGAGAGAGACCAGAGGAGCTTGTGAAGTATGACTTCCTATCCCAAGACTCATTGCCTGCGATTCGTACCGCTTGACAGTAATGATCTTATTACAGTACTCTGGACCTTGAAGAGATTTCATGAGGAGAGTGAAAGGACGTGCCTCCATGTAATCAAGTGGCGCTGAATATTCCACGCGTTTTTGATCACACACTGATTGGGCACAGTTTTAGCCCATCTTCTAGTCAATTATGCATGGCCCCTTGTGCTCCTGTGATAGTCAGAAACATTGATAGCTGTTGTCTGGGCTTTGGCAGCCAGCCAGAGGTTTGAAGTGCCTTACGCGTAGTCATTCCAGGATAAGTGCTTTTTAGTTGGAATTGATTACCTTTCTTTAGGTTTTGCTTAATGGCAAAACGGTATTGGAGAGGGCTTCAGGTGAAAAATGGACGTATTAGCCATTTAGAGTATCTGAACTCCTAGTCAATTTTTAGCTTTCCCCTGTTTCCATCTAATTTATATTTAATGATGTAACGTTTGATAATGTTTAAGATATTTCATTTCAGTTGCTGCTGAGCACACATGTTGAGCACATGTTAAATGATGGCGTATCCATTTTCAGGTTTTCTAAATTAATCCAGTTTAACCTTCAGACAGCAGGAACGTGGCTTTTTTGGTGCCTGATCTAGCGAGCATTCGGTTTATCTGCAGATGTTACAGGGATGACATTACTAAGCAGAGCGAGCTCTGTTTCTAATCCCGTAATGAGGATAAATCTGCATCCTTTAAAAGAAGCGAGGGGAAGGGTCGGTAGCTGGCTGCATGGTTTAGATTTTCTCCTCTTAGAGGCTAATGAGGCTTCTGTTAATTTCTCACCTATAAAAACGCTACAGATTTCTTAATTCAAATTCCTACTAAAACGTGGCAAAAGAAGTCACAAAAGATACGTCCATCAAGCACGTAGCACTCCATGAGAAAATACGTCATCTTAAGTGATGCTTATTGTTCCAGTACTGCAAATCTTTTCTCTTATTTGAATATTCAATGGCATATTGAATTTAGGGAATAGAGCATGCTTTTTGCCGGGACTCTTCACCCAGTAGCATCTGCATCTCGACACACGTGTGTGGCTTGAGGAGATAGGAGAAGACCTCATAGCAGGCTGAACGCTGCATTAACCGTGTGTCAGATGAAGAGCTCATGCTTCCCCTTGTTGGTTTTTTTCCTTCCCCCTTCAGAAGACAAATCTGCCCTCTAAATCCATGCGTTTGGTGACTTCTGAGAGCTCAACCCCTGTGCCGAGAGGGCTCTTTGTGCTGTGTGTTTCCTGCTTGCTGAGGTTCCAATTCCCATCGTGAAACCAAGCCTTTAGTTCCCAAGTTGTAATAAAACAGAAGGCCCGTGATTAGCTCCTAACTGTGGAATCACAGAGTGGTTTGTGTTGGAAGAGGCCTTTAAGGTCATTCACTGGGGAGATGCCTTTCTCCATCAGGAGACATACATCACAGGGACATCTGTCAGAACCTGGTAAGCTTCACACTACTTAACAGTTTAGTTATTACCACAGCCATGTACCAAATGCAGCTGTGACTAACTTGATTCCTGGCCTCTTGGTGTTTGCTAATCAGGCTTTGCAAGTCCAGAGAGTCAGCTTGCTTAGGTGGATTTAAAACACGTGGGCAACCTGGTGTGATGGGAGGTGCCACTGCACACTGCAGGAGGCTGGAGCTGGATGGGCTTTAAGGTGCTTTTCTACCCAGACCTTCTCTAATGCTGTGATTCCTGTCTGTGAGTACAGAAAACGCATCTTTCTGTTGTGATATGACAACATACACCCTACCTTCTGCTCCATATAACCCCACAGACAGCAGGCATGGCAGCAGAGAGTTATTAGCCTGTTTAAATCTTGCTAGAGGATGGAAGCCTTAGAAAGATAAACTTTTTTTTTTTTTTCTGGGAAGACGCTGTATCTTTGTCCCTAATGACGTAGAGTCATAGAATATCTCAAGTTGGAAGGGAGCCACAAGGATCAGATGGAACAGGTTCCTCAGTAGTGTATTTTGCAGGCGTCTCATCACGTATAAAGGATCGTGATGTATACAATAACATCCGCATCCCTGGAAGGCTTCCAATGGAACGTAATGCTGAAATGTGCAAAAAAAAATCTGTTAAAAAAATAAAATGGACGGGAGCCACGTGTGGATTCTGTCTGTTAGACTTGAGTTTCCAGGGTACATCCCAGGGGAGGTTGTGCTAGACGCATGCAGGCATAAAGCTTGTCAGCTTCTACCGCCGCGTGCACGTCTTCTTCATTGGTAATTTCTAACTGATATGGCATTGACTTGACTTTGACTTCCCTTTTACTTCCTTCCCCAGTGCTTTGAATCCGTCTTTTTAATCTGGGGAGGAAGTGCTGCAGTTCATGGTGATGGATTACAAAACCAGGCTGGAGTATTTCTGACTCTGCTTCATTTGACAAGGAATTGGCAGCTCACTCAGAGCTCCCTCGTTATTTCTTCTTTCCAGAGCTCCTCCTCTTGGGACTTTAGTGCTTGTGCGCATAGAAAGCAATTGTCATGCAAGGTAGTATTTCAAGGGGGGAAAAAGAAGATGTTGTAGTTTTTAAATTAATATTGAAAAATGGAGGTGGTGACTGGTTTGTAGTCGTCCCGAATTGTCCCAAATGTTGGTACTTTTCAGCCAAGGTAATACTTTGTAGTGGTAAACAAAACACCGAAGAGAACGTGCCTATTTCCAGACAACTGGAATGCTGTAACCAACGTGTTTGTACATAAAAGTACAGTTCGTGATTTACTTAGCCTTAAAACTGGAAGCTATCCTATTACTTTGGGCTTAATATCATCATTGTCACGCACATAATTACTTTGTGGTTGGGTGGCTGCCAGTCAGCAGGCTGTGAATGGTCAGTTATAAATAACATTTTTTGAGCAACCAGTTGAGATTTTTTATGGTGAAACATGCTGTTTATCACGTGAATGTCGCAGCCATCTGAGCTTAGAAAGGTGAATTTAGTGAAGGAAGCCAAAGCAATACCGAGCCAGGGGCAAATAAATGTTTTTCTACTCATTGTGGGTTGTAAAAATTATTTCTGCAGTCTTTGTAAGATGTCTCACAGCCAGCAGCGTTAATTGGGTGACAACTTTGTGGGTTTTTTTTTTTTCTTGGCACACTTTATTTGCATCCTTTTTTGGTTAAAGTATACGCAGGGTTTCAATGTATTTGAACATAAATGCATAACTAAATAATTTGAATGAGAAGTTATCAAACGGATTTTACATTTCCTGTACCTCATTGCCTTAAGTCTCACGGTGTGTCCTCGCCGTGTATCTAGGAGATGGGCTCCTGTAGAAGTGTTGATCCCATATTGATGATTCCCATGATGAAACATGATAGCAAAGAAGTGTAGAAAATGGGACGTGAAGGCAGCTTTGCCCGTAAAGGTTTATGCATGCTGTCTGCGCAGCTCCCCAAGCAGAAGAGTGGGTATGACCTTGACACGCCGTGCTGCTGTAGGTGAAATGGTCACTGTATAAGGAGGCTCTTGGTTAATCAGAGGACTAATTAACCCACGATTAATCAAGGTATTTCTCTATCTGCGATTCTTTATACCCATGAAGAGGAAGAAGTTTATTTTCTTTTTTTTCTTTTCTTTTTTTGCCAGAAATACTACTTTTAGGCTTTTATTTCCCCTACGGCCTTTGGCTGGCATAGATTCTCTGGTTACGTATCATCGGGTCCCATAATTTGTCATTAATGCTACTCAGTGGCTTGCCAAAAAAATGTAAAGGGACGTTGTCAAGGTTGTTAGGCCTCAAGTTTAACCTGCAATGCTTTTGAGAAAAGAAGAAAAGATTGACACAAACTGTCCCCCAGAGCCCGGACGTTCTCACTGCTTCCAAAAGGAAAGAGGCATTTGAGATGAAGTCCTAGATGGTTTTTTGAGCAAAACAGAAGGCAGCGTGTTTGTCTCTGCTTGTGAAAATCTTTCTGTGCTTTAGTCCTGCTTGTCAGGCGACACTGAAAAAAAACCAGGAAACTGGCTGTGAAGTGGAAGAGGACAGGATTTGTTCCAGGTATCCTGCTGGAGTGAAGCAGGCCGCAGAGACCCTGTGGGGTGCAGAGAACTGTTGTCATTTGAAGGGCACCTGCCCTCTCCAGCTTCTCAGAGTTGTCCCTTCCCAGCTCTTACAGCCCCTACCACATATTCGTTTTTCAGAGCACTGTAGTTCTGTCCTAACTCATCCACCAGTGCAGTACACTGAAGCTCGAGTTCTTGATTGACAAACACGAAATGAACATTTTCTACCTTCGGGGTAGGAGATGAGGACATTTTATCTGCAAGTGAAAGGGGCTGCCGAATGCTGAGCAGCCTCCAGAACAGTAATACAAGACAGCCAGCTGCTTTTGCAAGAGGATGGAAGGAGTGGACTAGGTTGAAATCAGAACTGTGGAAGCAATTTATAAAGAAAAATTGCAGCTTAAATCCTTGTTTATATCCCTGGTGATGGGTCCCCCTCCTGGTTTTGGGTGAGCAAGCAGTCCTGAACTTGTGCATCCATACACGTATGCCCAGTAGAAGAAAGAATCTGCTAGTCCATCAGCCTTTATTATATTTGATTGCACAGTATTTTGACAGTAATCTTGTACTCCTATGTGTCGTGGTTTTTCTGTGCTATCAATTACAGTGACTACCTGCATGTTAACTCTGTGTAGAAGGTCGAGAGCCTCTGCTTTCTTTTAGAGAACTGATTGGTGGTTTAGAAGAATACAGTTGGGTCATGCTATTACCTTAGGATGCCTGGGAGATGCAGAGTAAATAATAACATTGCTAGTCCCACCCCACCTGGGCAGTAAGGATACTGAAGGCAACAGCAGTGAATGCGAGTCAGTTGATATAGAAAATGAAAGCTGTTAGAAAGAAAGAATTGAAGAATGGGAGGTCTAAGGATGACTAAAGAGGAATTTCATAAATTCATCAGCAACGCGTTGTATCTGTGTAATGAATGAATGGCTTGGGTTGGATGGAACCTTATAGGTCTTCTGGTTGAAATGCTTGACAAAGGAATGTGATAATAAATCTTGAATTCAGAAAGAAAAACAAAAAATGCCTATTTGTAGGAAATAATTTTACCTTAAATTGGTACTTCTAATCAGTAGTTAAGCAAAGGCTAAGAAGCCTCTGCAGTGCTTTTAATTTATGTATTTGTTTGCACAACCAGATTGGTATATTAAGGAGTATTATGAAGTTGGCTTAGACGCTCTCTAATCAATTGTCATTTGATTTTAGGGGATCTTGTGTGGCTTTGTACTCTCCATCCCAACTCAACACTGGCGCCATATGTGCTCAGGAGGCCAACCCAGTATTATAAGGTCCTCATTGACATGTACCTTCAGTGTCATTGCAACCAAGGAAAATGACATTTTTAGGTCCACAGTGTCACTGAAGTATGTGGTCTGGGCTTCATCTCCATGTGTGCGCTGTGGTATGAGTGTGGTGCACCATCTCTGGTGTTGTTCCCAGCCTTGGTTGGTCAGCTGTGACAGATTTGCACCTGCCCAACCTTGTATCTCAGTCTTTTATCCTCGCCTTGATGCCATTGTTAGCCATGCAGGTCCATACAGATGCTACAAGGATCGGTCCCTTATCTTTTCACTCTTCTGTGCCACCTTTGTTTTGGCGTCCCTCCCAATGGTTTCCTCATAGATGAGATGCTGCTTTTCCTTGGCCTTCAGCAGTCGTCTGAAAGCTATTTTTTATTTTTATTGTGATTTAGTTGGATTGTGAGGTGCTGTTGTTTGTTTTTATAGTTAGCTTTTTAACAGAAAAATGAGGAGAGAGAGTAAGTTATCATCTTAACAACTGCTCCTGTATGCGAAGCTGCTTTCAAATCAAGAGGGATTGTGTTGGGGTTAATCATTTAAAAGGTGTGAGCTGTAGTGAAGTAGACAATAATCCAGCCGTGTTGCATGAATATAAATACCTCTGGTCTGTCAGTTCCTTCAGTTTGCAAAATTGGAATGCTTTTATTCTCCTTCTGTATGTTTTTTTTTTTTTACTTTCTGTAAGCTGTTTTTTCTCAGTGAATGGTGACAGGACCAGGTGCCCAGCTGAAGTGCCTCTACACCAATGTACACAGCTTGGGAAACAAACAGGAGGAGCTGAAAGCTACCGTGCTGCTAGAAAGACACAATATAGTTAGTGTCACCAAAACCTGGTGGGATGATTTTTGTGATTAGAGTGTGGCTATCAATGACTACAGGCTGTTCAGAATGGTCAGGCAAGGAAGGAGCGGAGAGGGTATTGCTATCTACGTCAAGAAAGGAATAAAACATGAAGAGCTGTCCTTAAAGAACAGTCATGAGCAAGGGGAAAGACGATGGGTGACAGTTAGGGACCAAGGCAGCAAAGGGAGCCTTGTGATCGGTGTCAACTACAGGCCATCCTATCAAGCAGAGCCTGCTGATGAGACCTTCTACTTCCAGCTACTGGAGGCATCATGATTGAAAGTGCTCATCCTGCTGGGGGACTGCAAGCACTCAGACGTCTGCTGGAAAAGTAGCACAGTGAGCTGTAGGCAATCCAGGAAGCTCCTGAAATGCATTGAGCACAACTTCCTGAGTCAAGTAATAGAAGGCCTCACCAGGACGGATGCATCACTGGACCAGTTGCTCACCAATGCAAATGAACTGATCGGTGACATCAGGATTGGGGGCTGCCTGGGCTGTAGTGACCATCTTATTGTTGAGTTCATGCTCCAGAGGGAAATGAGGCATGCGAAGTGTAAAATCAGGATGATAAATTTTAGGAAAACCAAATTCCAGCTCTTCAGGGAGTTAGTCAAGAAAACACCTGGGAAAATGTCCTCATAGGTCAGGTGTGGAGCAGAGCTGGCAGATCTTTAAGGAAGCTTTCCTCACAGTGCAAGAGCTCTCCATCCCCAGGTGTAGCAAGTCAGGAGAGGCATGCCAGATCAGCATGGCTGAACTGGGACCTACTGGTCAAACTGAAGAGCAAGAAGAAAATGCACAGGCAGTGAGCAGGGACAGGTACCATAGGAAGGTTATAGGGATGCTACCAGGCTGTGTAGGGATGGGGTCAGGAAAGTTCAGCGTGAACTGAACTTGGCCTGCAACTTAAGGTTGCAGAGTTGCAAAATGCCACAAGAATGGAAACGTCAGAAGCTTAGCACTTGGGGAGGTTTGATGCTTTTGAAAGACTTGCTAGATGAAGTACGTGTGACTTATGCAGGAAGGAGGATGTCGCTAACGCAGCCAATGAGATGAAGCTGCTGTTGCTGAACTGCTCATAAATACAAAGCTGTGTTTGTTTCTCAAGAGAGGGAGAAAGCCCTGTCTCATACTGCCTCAAAAGAAGCCACATCCCTCTCCTGCCTGAGTGGGGAATGGGATTCACGGTCCCCAGCAGGCAGTGCAGCGTTCCACTGCAACATAGCAAGCGGTCCTGACAGCTCCCTATCATGCTGCAGTTCAGATTTTACCATCAAGAAAATCCATAAGCTATACACAGCTTTCTGGAATCATTAACGCCTTAGTTGTATTGATGATTTCATTTCGGTGCCGCAGGAGCACGGCCTATCAGCCTGGCTGCAAGCTGTGGCTTATCGTTTTTATGATGCGTGGCAAGTAAGCTTACCACGTGCTCCCTCCCCCCCCACCAAAAAAAAAAAAAGAAAAAAAGAGAAGAAAAAAAATCCATTGCGTAAATTGATTTGGGGATCAGCCTTGATAAAATACCAGCATTCAGCCCCTCGCGACAGCGCGGCTGTATTGTTAGCTGTGCTTGATTATTTGGATGCTCCGGCAGAAGCCGCCACATCAGAGTTGGAGGTGTGCAGAGATTAACTGGTGTCTGTCCAACCATTTGTCATACAAATAACAGTGCCAGTAGAGTGAAATACTATAAATCACTTTTTCCCAGGATTGAAACCTTTTATCAGTTGTGTCAGTTTCATTATTCAATAAGCGATTAGTAACAGCCATTGTCATTTACCCATTTAGTAGTTAACAACTCAGATCTTCAGCTAGTGAGCAAGCGTGTGACACCAGCATGTGATGTAAATGCAGGATTTAATATTTATCTTTCCGGACAAAATGCAGTTGTTACTCAGTGCTGCTCTGGGGGGTGAAAGGCAGTGCCGCTTAGACAGGAGTCTCTTCATTTGAGTCTCTTCGTTTGATTTTGCTTTATCATGCTGCCATGCGATCGTTGTGTACGTGCTGACAAAATGCTCAGTATTTAAAACATGCAAATGCAAAATGGCACCCTCCTTTTTCAGGCTTTAAAGCTCTACTCGCAGCATCTCCCAAGGGATTGGGGAATTGCAGTACAGCTTTCCATTGGAAAGAATTCTTCTGTTCCCACAGCAAGTTTAAAATGGAAGGATCTTAATAGCTGCCTTCTCCCCAAGCAGACGTGGGTCGAGAGGCCTGCCCAAAGAGACCTCCATGTCCCGCTGCAGGTCACTGTGGTAACCATTGGTTGAACCATTGGTTTTGAAAGTTGAAGTTGACAGGTGCATGAATTGCTTTGTGAAAGGTCCGAGATTCTTTGTCCCATTGCCCATATTGAGCTAGGAGCTTTGAGTTAGTGCTTTAATTTTGTAGGTTTTGTCCCAGAATACAAACGATGATTAGATGTTCTGCTAGCATGCCTAGATGCAGGCTTTGTGGTTGTGCTACGAGAGAGGAACTTTGCATGGGATTAACCCTCCGGTTGTCCTCCTTGTAGTGTAGGGCCCAGGTCTGTGGGTCTCTATTTTCTAAATGAAGCCAGGTGAAGGGGGGGGGGGGGGGGGGTGAGTTGAAAGCTGTCTCCCATGTCTGCGCAGTCAAAAGGGGAGCTGGTGACCTTCCTGTTTGAGCACAGGCATTCAGGTTTGTAGAGAAATAATCATTACAGATGGGCTGGTAGTTTGTATGGAAAGACCTTGACACAATAAATCTCTCCAACTTGAATATCTCTAGCGAGGAATCCCTGTGCTAACATGAAAGGTTTCACCAGAAGCAGAGTAACGTGCTAAACTATTAAATGCCTAACGCTGAGAGATCACCTCACGCTAGTTTTACTGGTTGGTGGGGTATGCTTCATGGATACCCTTTTCTAACAAGCTTTTTTGCACAACTTGAACTTGCTTGTGTTGCTGAGCAAGATTTAGATCTCTATCAGAGCTGTCTTGGCTCTGTTTTACATGGCGTACATGCATAGACTGTACCTGGGCTGTGTATCTAATGGCCCGTAGGAACTGACGTGAACAACAGTTGCTTTTCAGAAGTGTGGTCTGCTTGTGAAACCTTACTGCAGACGTGCCTTTTATTCACGTTTTTATTTCCATATTGCCAACTTCTGTTTCACAGCAGTGTCGGTGATACTGATTAAATGAAAAGTTGTCCAACTGTAGGAGTTTAAATTGAGATTTCCATTCAGTTCTGCAATGGCTTTAAATTTCAGAATAGGTAAAAGGTGGAATTCACACTGTGACCCCAATGCCTAATCTGTCTTAATTTTACCTTAAAAGGTTTCTATGGACAGCTTACATTCTTCCTATGATAACAGTGAGCGTAGTGGGAAGTCTCCCTTATCACGTTAAGATCATTTTATTAAATGCAGAAGGAAATAAATCCAAGATGAGCCGTGAAAATATCGCTCCTTTGAGCAGAAACAGTTCTTTCTGTTGTTTTCTAACTGTTTTCTCGACAGTAATTGCTTGGGCTATCAACAGAATGGGGCTGCTTTTTGGTCAGAGAGGGAGAAGGGCGTAGAGCAGTGCATCTTTGGTTAATGGATTTAAATGCTGCTTGTTCGTCAGCCCCAGACAAGATCCTCGTCTCCCTGTCCATAGATGAAACTGATGGTCCGAAGCAGGAATAAATCCATCGTGCCATAAAACCAGAGGTTCTCTATGGGGTAGGCAAGGGAGCATTATCTCTTTCCACTGAGTCGATGCTGTGTCTAAGGAGCAGAAAGAAGGTAGGCTGCTTGCAGACAGCACGTGTTCCCCATATGTCCCACACTAGTTCTGGGGGATTAATATGGACAATAAACAGAAAGCTGTCACGTGTGCTTAAAAATGACACAGATCAATGATGATCTTGACAAATAGCATTTTGTCACGGTAATATTTTTGCATGCTCTCAAGGTGCTTTATGTTCCTCTGCCGTTTGTTTGGCTTGGGTTGTTTTTTTTTTTTTCCCTTTTTAGTACGGACGTGCACAAAAACAAATGGGGGCAGTGTGACAAAGCGATTATCTCATCCTGTAATAAGTCAGCCAGCTTTGTGAAGTCAACCCAATTGGAGAAACTAACCTCAGAAATTGGTCGATCAAATGCTACAAGCAAAGTACTTGTTTTCCAGTATTGAAGCTGGTGGTCTAGTGATCACAGCCAAGCAATTATGGCCCTGTTAGATAGCATGAGTAGTAGTCATTAAATAATTATACCTTTGATTAGCTGCTTTAACTGTTCGTCGCCTTTGAAATATGATAGTATAATTTGAAGCTTTTATTAAAAGATAATTTTTCTAGGTGGTTGAAAAGGATTTTGTGTGTGTGTGTATAAAAGACCCATAATTTTCTGCTCAGATAATGAAAAACTGAGAGAAATGTTTCCAATTAACATTTAGTTTTGTCGATTTGGGTCTAGTATATTTATAGCGTATTGGAAATGCACTGAATAGTTTAGTTAGGCCTTTGCCTACTGCAGAAGTTTCTGTAGAGCAATGCACCAGAGTTAAATTAAAGACAAAGGAGAGAGAAGGAATTTAAAGCATTCTTAGAAGCGTTCAATTAAAGGAGCTTTCTTCCCTGCCATCAGTAGGAGTATGAATGCGTTTCCATTTTTTTTGTCCTACTCGAAAGCTAAGCCAAATGTAATTAAGTATTAATGTGAATGGAAGTATCAGTGTTGGAGTGTTTTGCGGCTTTAAAACAGAGCGCTGGGAAGGATGTTGATTTGGGAGAGGCCTGAAGTGGGTTAGTGGGATATGGGCTACTACTACTTGGCATTGTTAGTCGTTTCCGTTGATAGCCATCAGCTTCCTTCTTTGAGTATCCTGGTTTCCAATGTAATACAGTATGGGTGATTACTGACAGATTTTGGCTTCTGTTCATATGGAATAATAACGCAGTGGTTATAGATTCTGTATCTCAGCCCCGTTTTGGGGTCCATAGGGATACGTGTCCTGTTAACATCAGTACAGAGAACAAACATTTGGGAACCTCGGAGTAGCATTGAAGTGTTTAAAGGTGTTTCACTTCAAAAGCCTGATGTAACAGATCTGCTGTATGCAGCTCTGAGCACTTGTTAGTCATTACAGAAGAGCAGTGTATATATTGATCCATATACTCAGTATTTTTTAATGTTAAAATCTAGTGTTGGTCAAATAGAACAAAATGCATAGAGATTATTTAACTTGCTCTATATTTTGTACATATGCCCTTTTCTTTTTTTCAGCCCTTTTTGAGGAGTTTTCATCATTGCTGCTTCTATGCAGGGTGAAGGAGGCTGTGTCAGGCCCCTTCACAGTTGAAGAAACAAGTTTAAGTAGTGTAAGAATCTCCTGGGCTGCATCTCAATGAAGCAGTTTCAGCCCTCTTATGAAAGAGTGTCATCTTGTTGAGCAAATTGCTGTCGTGCTGACCACCAAAAAAAGGAAGGTGCCCAGTCTGCAGTTGTACAGCTCCTGGTGACGCCACTCCTGGTGCAGAATGAGCTAGAAATGAGCCTGAGGAGGGCTGAAACATGGAGTCTTTTCCCCATTGTGGTGGGAGCTTTATGTAGATTGTCCTGGAGCTCATCCTTAAATACCCCTCCGACACTCGGGTTTGCCTCTTGCCCAGGACTTTTATACCTCTGTTTTGCTAGGCAGACGTCACACGGGTATTGTATGTAAAAGCTCACCTGGCCCAGGATATGAGAGAAGGTTTTTCCTCATGTATCTTCTCAAGTCTTTATTGTTACACAATGAAAATAAACAAATGTCCTTAGGTGAATGAGCAGTGTTATTATTTTGTGCTTATGATGATGAGATATTCTGAGAAATGAGTGGCATGCTGACTCCATCCCCAGCCCCCTTCCTCCAGTGTAGGTGAAAAGATCCTATTATTTCTGATAATTGATGCTGAGGGCTGTGGCGTGCCTCATTTAATCAGCACTGTTCAGCACACTCCAGGGATGTAATTCATGCACACTTTAACATCCAACATGGCTGACAAGGCTTGGACACACAACCTAACGGCTACATCATTTTTTAATCAGCTATCTGAGGACTATTTATCTAATCAACAAAGAACTCTGTCACATGGAGACCGGAGGTGACATTAACAAGTCTGTAGTTTCTCGGTACTGCAGTGGAGGAGGATTTGTAGAGTGAGACTGGAGATATTCAGAGTCTCCTAAGAACAAAAGCATATTTCTACTTAGCAGTGTGCACAAATAATCTAATTTGAGCAACTTGGAGGGGCTTAATGTGGTGTTCGGGTGAGTGGTATCTGAAGCATCCTTAGAAAATGGTACAGGTGGACCATCAGAGACACGCATCAGTATTACAGTAGAAATGATGATGTCTGATCGTAGGGTTGTAAACATATTTACTACGATACCTAACTAATCAAAATTAGATGGGAAAAGTAGATTCATTAACGCAGAATAAATAGCATCTCTATTAAAGAAAGCAAACACTGAAATTTTGTCTGCGAGGGGTTGGTCACAGATGTAAAGTTATTGCCTGAACAAATACGAAGATGTGTGGTAATTGGGAGTCATTAAGCTTAATTGATTCCCGGTTACTCCGTATCTTAACAAAAGGCTGTTCCAAAGCCTAATTCTCCTCTTCATCTGCTGGCATGCCAGTTCTCTCTTTAAGATGTACACGCTTAAAACATACGTGTTCTAGCTCATTTTGCATACAGCATGTTTGTTAAGTAAGTGTAATTCAGCTCACAAAGTGAAATAGTGGAGTTGTCAGCAAATGGAGGGTTGCCTGTGCCTCCAGGTACAGCTGGATGTCATCCCAGAGCTTTAGCTGAAATGTCAAACTGTTGCCTTCACTGTCATCAGGTTTCATTGTAATCGAAGGAGACCCAAGGTGTCATCATATCCCACTAGTTTAAAGTCTTTTCTGTTTAGAGTCATTTTGTAAAGCTCTATTTCAGTGCTATTTGGATGTTCAAAGGCCTGTTAAGCCATTAAATAGCCTGTACGGCTTCCACTTCAGTGGGTGTGGATTGCGGTCCATGCCTTACAAACTGCAGTCCTGAAGATAAAGACTTAGAAGACAAATAACAGAGTGGGATTGCTTCTGGTCATGCACATTGAGTCCATCCAGTACCTACAGAGTCATAGTAAGGGCATTGTGACTCCTGTGTGCTCTTACAGGCACAGACGCTCTCTGTCCATTTGCAGTTTCCAAGCTGTAGCATTTCTTCACGTTAAGCCACAGGTATCCTAAGTTATGTTTGATTTGTTGGGGCTTTTCATAGGAAACCCAGATGTTTATTGATTTTTGAAGTCCAGGTTGTAGATCTGGAAGCTTGATGTCATTCCTGTAGCTGGTGAAACAGAAAGACGAACTGATGGAGGTCATTTCTTTTATAAAAATAAGCTGGAAAAGCTTGTGTAGAACAACAACAACAACAACAAAAGAATGGGAGTCTTGCTTGCCTGAACTTTACAAGAGGCCAATGAAGGATGGAAATTGAGCACCACCATTCATTTGCTGTAAAAAGTAGGATTACAAGAAGAATGACACGAAAAGAAATACAAGCAGTTGGAACTGGTGTGTCTCTTTTGGTAGCATGTGGTTCTTGTACAGTGTATGGAGGTGATTCAGCAACTGCTGACCTCTGTCCTACCTGGGGAGCAGTTCCAGCTATAAAAAATAAAGATCCATATGGCCCATTGTAACACTTGACACGGTCATATAGAAGCGCATCATTCTTTCCTCCTCACAGATCAATGCAGTTGATTCTAGTCCCTTTACTGGTATATTCAAACTAGATGTCTGAGTGTGCCGTATGAGTGACACATCAAGTCATACATGGGGACATGGAGGGCAGCATCTCTGTAAGAGTTCAAGAAATCATTTTAACCCTTCATTGTAAAACCCCACGTCAGGCTCCAAGAGTCAAAGCTTTCCCAGGTTTTTCTTTGTGATTTCTTCCTGTGGTTACTACTGGGAGGAGCTGCTGGGTGATGGCGTGCATGGGTGGACGTTGCAACAATTAAGGTGTTGTTTTGCAGGGTTGTTAAACCCTGCTAAACCAGAGCTCGGAGTCATTGGGTGACAGATAATGACTTACTGTGCTAGTCCGGATTGAGAGTTTGGAGGCACAAATTAATTTGTCTGGCAAAGGTAAAAGCTTAATCTTGGTGATCTGTATTCTGGAGTTAATGAGCTTGGTGAAGATCAGAAACTGTGCTCCCGCTTTGTGCCTACATGCTAGTCGGGGCAGGGGAACGCTTTGATTGCTGCGAGATGTTGTTTTTCTGTCTATGGTGAAGCCAGAGATCAGGGCAAGTGTCAATGTTAATCAGGTTTTTCTGAAAACGTTATTCAAATCCGTTAGTCATTCAGATGGTAGGAGTGTAGCATAGCGGGCAGAATACAAGCTGCAATTTCAGGACAAGGTGAATCAAACACCTGGTGTCTTCCATAGACACCCACATTCTGGGTTATTTGACATTTGAGAGAGGAGTTGTTTGGGTTTCTTTGGAACTCTAACTAGGGATGCTTCTTGGTCTCTGTAAAGAAGATAGGCTTCCAGATAATAGAATCATAGAACGGCCTGGGTTGAAAAGAACCACAGTGATCATCTGGTTTCAATCCCCTGCTATGTGCAGGGTCGCCAACCAGCAGACCAGGCTGCCCGGAGCCACATCCAGCCTGGCCTTGAATGCCTGCAGGGATGGGGCATCCACAGCCTCCTTGGGCAACCTGTTCCAGTGCGTCACCACCCTCTGGGTGAAAAACACTTTGACAAATCAGCCTACCGTGAAGATCTTTCTAATTACCAAGCTTTGTTTCTGTTAAATAATGAAGCATTTTTAAATAGATTTTTATTGGAATCCAGTTCTGTCTTCCTTGGTTTTGTTTGTA